>OX366539.1:37500-2631666 GCA_947256265.1 Acronicta leporina
CAAAAGACGTGTAAAAGTGCCGCGGACGTGATAGTGTTGTGACAGTGACCCTCCGGTATCCCCCTGAAGTAGGATCGCGCAAGACCTACTTTTTGGAGGGCCCGGAAAGTGTTTTTCGTCCGGCGCTCGAAAACTAAAGCGGTAACCTATGCCTTTTTATACACTAATAGAAGCGTATTAACCCCCTCTATGTACTCACAAAGTTTGCCTTCCATCCACTCATAATTGACCAAGTTATAGCCCTTTTAAAGTTAAGACCTAAAGTACTAACTCCCTTCTGGAGTTAGTTAGGTAAATTCTGTTTTCATATTTTTACTCCCTATGTAGTCCTCTTTCATAATCTCTATCACAAGCTTTGGTTTTCGAGGGTCTTGGACCCCAAAACCACCATAAACTATTTTCATTTTGACACCTTGAACTTTCATGCCACTTTTGGGGTCTTAGCTATCGGGTAAGACCCCCTTTGGACTCTAAGGTAAAATAGACAATTTAGTGGACTATCTAGTGCTTTTTAGTTTGTAATTTTATGTCACTTAGTTCCTAAGATATCTTAGTTTTTGTAAACCTCTAATTTTTGACATTGGCGCCAAACTCCGTCATTTTTGAGGACCGAAACTTCGGCTCCTAGGCACGTGCCCCAAATTTTGAACACCTTAATTTGTAGATTAGACCTTCTAGTATAGGGTACTTTTTGTCCCATATACCTACCCATCCGGGTTACGGAGTTAGACGCCGTGTCCTTGAACGCGAATTTGTGCCTACTAGTTACACTTGTCCCATTTTTGCCCCTCATTTCTACTTTCAGGTTCAGAGACGCGCAATATTTTATTGTTCTATTGTATAGTACAGGTCCTCCCCTTTCTATATCAGTTTTTATCTTGTTTTTAACACTAAAATTAACATAGTTACAGCTTTTTTCCCTCACACACTTTTCTTTTAAAATTTTTTCACAAGTCTCTTACTTCGCCAACTTCCCGACCAAAAACTTCGGCCCACAGGCACGTCGGGTTAGTTCCCCATACTTAGTGGCGTAGGTGACTTCTTCGGCTATCCGGAGGTACCCACCTTCACCACCTTCTCATCAGGGATACGGAGTAATTGACCAAAGTCTAGAACACTAGTTTTTGTCCGAATTTTTAGACTTTCCCACTTTGCCCCTCATTCCTACTTTTAGGTTTAGAGACGCGCAATATTTTATTGTTTTATTATATAGTATAGGTCCTCCCCTTTCCATACCAGTTTTTATCTTGTTTTTAACACTAAAATTAACGTAGTTACAGCACTTTTCCCTCTAACACTTTTCATTTAAAATTTTTTCACGAGTTTTTAACTCCGTCAACTTCCCGACCGAAAACTTCGGCCCACAGGCACGTCGGGTTAGTTCCCCATATTTAGTGGTGTAGGTGACTCCTTTGGCTATCCGGAGGTACCCACCTTCACCACCTACTCTTAAGGGATACGGAGTTATTGACAAAAGTCTGTGACACTAGTTTTTAGCCCGAATTTCCAGACTTTCCCTAGTCTCTGCCCCTGGGTGTGAGTGAGGTGGTCTCCAATCACATTTTCTGATAGGGGACATCCTCCTCTTCAATAACCAATTTTCACCATATTTTTAAATTCACTATTTCAATAGTTATTAACTTAATTTCAAATTTTTTCCAAATTTTTTGTCAAAAACTTCGTCAACTTTGCGCGCACATACCTGCCTACCCCAGCGGGTCGCGTTGGGTTGAAGTATCTGGTTTTGTGCGGGACACCTTCAGCTATCTGTAGGTACCACCCGCACAAACCTACCCATCAGGGTTGCGAAGTTATTTAGGTTTTTCTGAGGAGTAATTTTAATAATTTTGTCCCGTAAAATTAGAGCGAGAAACACGTCGCTAACGCGTCGCCGACTCGCGCGCCCCTAAAAACCCCCGTATCTCGGGAACGGTTAGAGATAGAGCGTTTTTAACACCGGATAAGAAATACTATACTATCGTATAGTATTTCTAACCCAGCTCGGGCATAGTCTACCTCCACATCCCCCCCCCCCAATTTTGATTTGCCCCCTTTTTAGTTTTTTATTAGTTTAACCATACCTTTTGTGGCCGGGTATTGTATTTCTTTAAACCCAAGCCGGGATAACTTGGTTTTGGTCAATTTACACCCTCTGGTTTTCACTTTTCAATAGTTTAATTAATTATTTTATCAGGTCACCCTTACTCCAACTTGGTTTCCCTCATATCTCTGGAACCAAGCATTTTATCGTAAATCTGAGTTCAGTCTAGTATAGAAACGTAGGGGTAACACATTGATTGGACCTGGTCTGGTCCCCCTACCCTCAAATTTTTCACTTATTATTTTGATATCTCCCTGACCTTACCAGCCCTGGTAGGGGCCCTACCACATTTGGATAGTACACATCCCCCCTTAATAGGGCCACTTTGTCCCGTCTCCGAACTCCTCGGATTTTGCTTACCATCAGGCACTTTTTCGCGCATTTTTCATAAATTCTTGTTTTTTGTTCTTGTTTTAGTTTTAATATATATTACACATTACACATATACATAGACCCCCCCTCCCCCCCTCCTCTTTTTTGTTTTTCACAGTTTTTCTTCTTTTCTTTCTAGATTTTATCTTGGGAACTAACATTTTATTGTTTAGAACAGTACCCCCCCTCTCCCTTTTCACCAAAGGTTAGAATCACCCCATCTGCTTGGCCCCCTTTAAGGTTCTGGGCCTAAAATGGCCTCATCTATGCCCCCCCCTGGGGGCCCAAACTCTTCTGCCCGCATTACGAGGGCTTCGAAAGTCATATTAGGGAGCACCGACTCTCTGATACTCTCAGACGAGGAGGGGCTTAACGATATTGACACAGCGGGATCGACCGGGGATGCTCTCCCTTCCCAACCCACCTCCAACTCGGACACCACCCCCCCTGCCATTGACTCTTTTCACTCATTTGTACTCGACAAACTTAATGACTGCCGCAGGCTCATCTCTGAAGGGAAGAGCTTAAAGAAGGAAAACAAAACCTCTATCCTTCGAATCTTCGATGAGATAGCAGCGTATAAAGTTTCTCCCTCCCCGGCTGCACCCCAACTTTCCCACCCTGACACCCAAGAAACTCTCAAACAAACCATAATCTCAGAGGTCACAAAGGCCCTCAGGACCGAAATAGCCTCCCTTAAAAAGACCATCTCCCCTCTTTCATCCCCCCAACCCCCCCGTCAGTCTTATGCCTCAGCCGCTAAGACTCAAACCCAGGCCCAAGCCACCCCCCCCAAAATTCCCACCTCCAAACCAGCAATAATTGTCTCTTCCACTAAGGAAGTTATTACCCCCAATGACACCCTTAAACTCTTCCGCTCGGGAGTTACCTTCCGAGATACTAATTTCTCACCATCGGAGATCAAGTTTGTATCCAACAATAAACTCAGGGTCGAGTTTGACAACGAGGCCCAAAGAGACATCACTCTCAAAAAAATAGACAAGGCAGCTGACATCTCTGCCGAGAAGTCTAAAAAACTAAAACCCATGTTAGTCGTTAAGGGCATTCCCATTGAGGTCCCCTGTGAGGACCTCTCCAGTATCATTCTCAAACAGAACAATCTATCCACTCACGCAGCCTCTGACTTCGTCTTCCGATTTAAAAGGGGAAATCGGAACGACCAACTATACAACGCCGTCTTTGTGGTCTCACCTCCTCTATGGAGGTCTATTATCAAATTGGGCAAGGTAAATGTGGACCACCAGCGGGTCCATGTTGAGGAATACGCCCCACTCCTTCACTGTTACACATGCCTGCAGTTCGGGCACACTCGCAAGAACTGCACGGCTGATAAGACCATCTGCTCCCACTGCGCCTCCCTCACCCACGTGTACAAGGACTGTCCAGTCAAAAAAGACACCAAGGCTACCGACTGTTATAACTGCGTAATGTTCGGTAAGAAATACAACCGTCCATGCAACTCAAAACATAGCGCCACATCTTCAACTTGCCCAAGATATATCCAAGCCCTCGACAAACTTAAACTGAGGATTGATTATGGATCATAATCGCACAAACATGACACACCATACACGCACAACATATTCAAACACTACTCTACACACATATAAATGTCTGCAAATAAATCTTGGGCGTGGCAGAAATGCCACACACGAACTTAAAACACACACAAACAACTCTACACCCGACTTTGTATTTCTTTCAGAGCCTTATACCGGTGCGGGGCGGCAGATGGGAATCTTCCCTGGATATCTTGTATATCAATTCCCCCAGGCTGCCTCCACCTCTAAAACCTCCATTCTGGTCAGAGAAAATCTGGGCAGCACTTTAGGGTGCTCGGAATTCTCTGACTCCAATCTCACAATCGTAAAAATTAACTCCAGAGGTAATCGCACTGTATATCTGGTCTCAGTATACATCGAACCTCGAAACGACAGCAACGGTACACTCCTCAAACTGGCCACCTTCTTGGAGAGGACTTCCGGCTCGGTACACTTGGTGTGTGGCGATTTTAATGGGTGGCACACTATGTGGGGCTCCCCATTTAACAATAGGCGGGGGAATCGCGTCTTGGACATGATACTACACCATAACCTACACATTTGTAATGTGGGCAATACGCCCACATTTGTTACAACCACACATAATAACATCCGCACCTCCATCATCGACATCACACTCATAGATAACACCGAACAAGTACGCGTTTCCAACTGGTCAGTGGACTCTGCCATCTGCCCGTCCACTGAACACCATGCCATCACTTTTGAACTTTCTCTTGGCAATTCCCCCCCTACGAAGAACCTTAAATCGTCCACGTACCGGTACAATACTACCGACACCAGGTGGGACCTTTTGTCGGATCGGTTCTCCCAGGAAGTGAGCAGCAGTCTCAATGTCACTGCCCCTATCACCACCTTCTCCCCCCCTGAAATCGAGTCATACATCAACCAAATGACTTCGAGCATTCAGCGAGCTTGCGACAAACTTTTACCTCGCAAATCTCCGTACCAGCACCGTGCCCCTTGGTGGAGCGATGAACTCGAGGCTATTAAGCATAGGGTTCTCGCTATACACCATCGCATGGTGAATAGCCGCAGGCGCCACCGCCCTATGGAGGATCTAGTCGCCGAGAACCTCAGAGTTCGTGGGGAGTACAACGATGCGATTCGTGCCGCATCCACCGAACACTTCCGCGAGTTCTGCAACAAGCAGAAAAAAGAGGATGTGTATTCGGTCACGAATCGCATAATTAAGACTCCCCCACTACGGCAGCCCCCTTCCACCTTGAAGCTAGATGACGGATCCTTCACCACTAACTCCAGTGACACTGCCCTGGCCCTCCTCAACAAATTTTACCCTGACGACTCCCCTGACCACACCGACGGACAAAAACACACCAGACTTCTTATGCACCAACCCCTTGATACTCCTTTGGACCCTCCCTTCACTTTCACTGAGATTTCCGAATGCATTAAATGCATGAATCACAAAAGAGCCCCCGGCACTGACCATCTTACTGCCGATATATGCTTGCAATTTGTGACATTGTTTCCTCATATTATCACTGATATCCTCAACAGATGCCTTACACTCAATTACTTTCCCATAACTTGGAAAGTTGCAACAGCTAAAATCATCCCAAAACAGGGCCGAACTGATTATTCGTCGCCCTCCTCATTCAGACCCATTGGACTCATTAATGTATTCGGAAAACTGTTTGAAAAACTACTCACCAACAGACTAACCTACCACCTCGACACAACCTTTTCCTCATCTCCCCATCAATACGGATTTAAACTCCGCACTTCCACCCACCAGGCCATTCATGGCGCCCTCGACGTCGTGAGGCAGGCGATGAGCTGGTGATTGCCGCCTCTCTCGATATCAGGGCAGCCTTCGACCACGCCTGGTGGCCTGCAATCTTTGCACGCCTTCGGAAGACCAAATGTCCCCAAAATATCTATAACACCCTTCTCAGCTATGTTGAAGACCGTAGGGTTGAAATATCCTTTGCTGACTGCCAGGTGAGCAAGTCCATGACGATGGGCTGCATACAGGGATCCGTATGTGGCCCATCGCTGTGGAACATCATTCTGGACGAACTCTTGTCAGCGGATCTCCCCAGGGGATGCCACATTCAGGCGTATGCCGACGACGTCCTCCTCATTTGTCACGCTGTTACAGTGGGCGAACTCGAGGACGTCACTAGTGTGGCATTGTCGCGGGTTATTGACTGGGGTGCATCGGTCAAACTCACCTTTGGGCCGGACAAAACCCAAATTATGGGTTTCACTAACAAGTCCACCCGGTGCAGTATCACCATCGACGGCCGTATCCTCCCCTTCGTCAATGAGATCAAATACCTCGGTGTCATCATAGACAGAAAACTCAGATTCATCAAACATTGTGATTATGTAATAGATAAGGCCAAAAAACTACTCAACAGGCTAACGCTATTTATTAGGCCCACTTGGGGCGTCCACCCAGAAAATGTTCGTATTATATATGAACAAGTAATACAACCCATAATCTGCTACGCAGGTAGCATATGGTCTGACGCTCTCGAATACGAGTACGTCAACAAAAAATTCTTGTCTTTACAAAGACTCTTCGCAATTAAAATTATCCAAGGCTTCCGAACCCTTAACACCCCCACTGCAATCTCTCTTGCGAGACTCACCCCTCTACCCGCCAAAATAAGGGAACTCGCTGACAACGAGCTCACCAAATTCATGGGGACCTCTGGTTTCCTCCCCTCTGACACCCCTATTGAAGCTTTAACACACCCCTCTAAACTTCTTCACCCATCCGACCGAGTTGGGATCCAATTTTCTAGCATTCTTTCCCAAGAAGACGTCGGCACCATCGTTCCCGACTCTGCCGTCCAAATTTACACTGACGGCAGCAAACACGATGGTAAGGTGGGCGCCGCCGTCTACATAATTGATTCCAATAAACATATTTCCACTAAAAAGCTCAAACTTCACGACTGTTGTTCGGTGTTTCAAGCGGAGTTATTCGCTATTGAATACTCCTGCCGCTGGATACTTGACAGCAAAGTCCCACACTCAGTAATTCTGTCCGACTGTAAATCAGGCTTGACTGAAATATCAAACCCCAATAGTTGTAACCATTTTGTCACTTCCATTCACCGCCTCGTTCATGAGGCCACATCGGCTGGTCTGACTGTCGAGTTCGCCTGGATTAAGTCTCATATTGGCATTGCTGGAAATGAGGCGGCGGATACGGCAGCCAAATCGGCTGCTCTACTTCACCGTACGCCTGACTATTTTCACATCCCCACCAGCCACATAAAACTCTGCAACCGTGACCTGTCTTCACAGTCTTCGGCCGAATTGTACAACAATTCGACCTATATCAAAACTATTATCCCTACCTATGACGACCTAAAATCTTATCTTAAAGTAGTCAGGCCAAACTTTGCGGTCACACAATACCTCTCTAATCATGGATACCATAAAGAGTACCTTTACAGGTTTAAGATCGCTCTGGACGATAAGTGCCCTTGTGACGGTGTGACAATTCAGTCGATGCGTCACCTTGTGCGCGAATGTCCGAGGTTTGCTTCCTCTAGAGCTGATTATCTAGCCATTGCCCCTCTCAATGTCAGCGACCCCTTCGACATGAAGATTGTGTTGGAACGCTCTGGCACTGTTGACAGTTTCCACAGTCATATCCACACAATCGTAAGGGAACTCAAACATTTCAATAGTTAGCATTCCTTATATAATATCTCAT
Source organism: Acronicta leporina (assembly GCA_947256265.1). Classification (NCBI taxonomy): domain Eukaryota; kingdom Metazoa; phylum Arthropoda; class Insecta; order Lepidoptera; family Noctuidae; genus Acronicta; species Acronicta leporina. The sequence continues at coordinate 45,257 of OX366539.1, forward strand.
ATCTGACCTTTTCCCTTCGCTCCTTCCATCGACTTCACTCCCGGCGTCACCAAGCGCACTCACACCATCTACTCTCACACACGCTTTTTTACACACACATCATTAACACCACACCCAAATTTTGTATATAATGTTCTAGATGTAAGTCACCTACTACAGGATCATTGTAACACATACCTCACAACCTTTCACAATTTGTATTTAATTTCTCCACCTTTTACTTTGTAAATACTCTCTCTATGATCCTGTATGTCTAGAATTAAGTTTATTAGTGTTAAGACTTTGTATTCTTACTTTAAGCTTTTTTATTGTATGCAAAAACCAAAAAACCAAAAAATACAAAAACCAAAAAACCCAAAAACATAAATATATACTTTTTACGTCTCTGTTATTTCTCTCCCACTTCTCTACAAGTGCCCCCCTCTACGGCACAATTTAGCAGGCTTACCACTTGCTGCTTTGTGCAATAAAGGGGGTCATAGTGTTTTATTTATTATTTATATGTATATATTTCCATCTTTCCTGCCCACTCCCACACATTTCTCACCAACTCTCTCTCAAACCCTTTTTGATCTTCTTTCACATAGAAAAGGCGCAGACGTATTCTTAGCGTTACCCTTTTCTTTTCCATATATCATACTTTAAAAAAAAAAAACCTAACCTAACCTAACCTAACCTAACCTAACCTAACCTAACCTAACCTAACCTAACCTAACCTAACCGCATAGTCCACCTCCACATCCCCCCCCCCCAAATTTAAATTTTCCCCTTTTTTCAGTTTATTAGTTTAACCATACCTTTTGTGGTCGGGTATTGTATTCCTTTAAACCCAAGCCGGGATAACTTGGTTTTGGTCAAGTTACACCCTTTGGTTTTTACTTTTTCAATAGTTTAATTAATTATTTTATCAGGTCACCCTTACTCCAACTTGGTTCCTCTCATATCTCTGGAACCAAGCAATTTATCGTAATTCTGAGTTCAGTCTAGTATAGAAACGTAGGGGTAACACATTGATTGGACCTGGTCCGGTCCCCCTACCCTCAAATTTTTCATCCTTTATTTTTATATCTCCCTGACCTTACCAGCCCTGGTAGGGGCCTTACCGCATTTGGATAGTTTACATCCCCCCCTTATAGGGCCACTTTGTCCCGTCTCCGAACTCCTCGGATTCTGTTCATCATCAGGCACTTTTCGCGTTTTTTATTATAATTTTTAGTTTTTCAGTTCTGATATAGTTTAAGTACACTGTACACACTCCATTCACATACATTACCCCTTCCTCCCCTCCTCATTTTTTGCTTTTTTCTCAATTTTTGTATCTTTTTTAGCATATATCTTGGGATCTATTCTAGCATTGTTTAGATTCAGATTCCCCCACCTCTTTTACCACAGGAGGACAGCACCAACCCCTTTTTCTGGCCCCCACTTTGGGATCTAGGCCTAAAATGGCCTCACACAAGCCCCCCCCTGGGGGCTCTAAATCTTCTGCTGAGGTATTCTCAGCCTACAAGGCAGCAAGCAGGCAGCTCGCCGGGAGCTTCGACTCTCTGATTTTGTCAGATGAGGAGGGACTCGGCGAGATGTTCTACGAGCCATCTGTCAGAGAGGCCTATCGCCCGCCCACCCCTAACATCGATTCCAACACCGCTAACATCAATCCACTTGATGAATGCTTGCGCGACTTTTTAAAGGAAAAGATCACCCAATGCAAGAAACTTCTCACAGAGGGCAAGAGCCTTAAAAAAGAGAATAAGAATTCTATTCTCTACATCTTTGAGCAGATTTTAAATTATCCTCGCTTCCCTGCTCCCACCCCCATCCGGGCTGCACCACCACCATCTATTCCTGACCCCAAGAGTCAGGAAAGCCTCAAGGAGAGTATCATCTCCGAGGTCACAAAGGCAATGAAGGCTGAGATTGCCAACCTTACTAAGACCCTTGCCCCCTCTGCCCCTGCCCCCTCTCAAACCACTCAACCCACTCGGCCGTCGTCGTACGCTGCTGCCGTGGAAGCAATGTGTCAAACCCCACGCCCTGCCATCCCCCCAGTTTTACCCACTTCTAGGCCGGCGATCATCGTTACCTCTAAGAAGGAGGTGGTCGCCCCTAAGGAGACTCTCAAAATCTTTCGCTCGGAAGTAACCTTCCGGGACACAAACTTCTGCCCCTCTGATGTCAAATTCGTCTCTAACAACAAGCTTAGGGTCGAATTTGACAGCGAGGGTGCACGGGACATTGCCCTTCATAAAGTTAATTTCGAGGCAGCCAATTTGTCTGCCGAGAAATCCAAAAAACTAAAACCCATGCTGGTGGCTAAGGGAATCCCTAATGAGATTCCCACTGAGGAACTCTCAACCATAATTCTTGAGCAAAACGGTCTCCAACTCTCACACAAACTCACCGACATAGTCTTTCGGTTCAAAAGGGGCAACCGAAATGACGACTTATATAACGCTGTCTTCGTGGTGTCCCCTCCCTTATGGAGAAAGCTACTCAGTTTTGGGAGGGTTAATTTGGACCACCAGCGGGTCCATGTTGAGGAGTATTCCCCGCTCCTCCAATGCTACTCTTGCCTGCAGTTCGGCCATACCCGGAAGAACTGTACGGCCGACAAAACCATCTGCTCGCACTGCTCGTCCCTCACACACGTATATAAGGACTGCCCTGTAAAAAGGGACAATAAGGCAACGGACTGCTACAATTGTGTGCAGTTCGTCAATAAATACAATCGGCCATGTAACACTAAACACAGTGCCACCTCATCGACTTGCCCTAGATTGGTTCATGCCCTTAATAAACTCAAACTAAGGATTGACTATGGACCATAGTTATACAAACACTTACACAATTCACATAAAAACCTAACCATTCTCATATTCCTTACACACACAATAATAAATCTTGGGCGTGGCTTTTGCCACACATCACACTATAATCTTATACTTTACAATCCCGATTTGTATTCTTACTCGTGCCTTGCGTTTGTGTGGGGCGGCAGATAGGGACCCCCCGCTGATGTTTCCTAACCTCCCCCTCTCACCCGTATTCATTTCCACGCCTTGCTGCGTTTCTGCCCTCGGCGCTGCCATAGCGCACTCAATTTCTTGCTCTCACACACTCACCTCACTACTTCACACTTTATACTCTATTGTCTTTCATTGTACATAACTGTGTCTAGATTTAAGTTCCATGTAAAGGACCACTGTAAATATTCTACAATTCACAATCTCACACCTTATACTTCTTTCACTTACACTTGTACATAATCTTTTCTTTTACATTTACACTTTGGGACAACCCACTCTATATAGTATAATGGTCCTTTACAGTTATCTAGATTTAAGTTTATTAGATATAAGATTTTTATTGTCTTAGAATAAGCTTTTTTTATAGTTATGTAAAAACCACAAAAACACAAAAACATACTAAAAACCAAAAACCAAAAATATTATTTTTCTTCTTTGTCTACATTTATTTACCCCTACTTCTCTACAAGTGCCCTCCTCTACGGCACAATTTAGCAGGCTAACCACTTGCTGCTTTGTGCAATAAAGGGGGTCATAGTGTTTTATTTATTACATATAATTATATATATCCATCTACTCCTACCCACTCACATCATTCTCACCCAATCTCTCTCAAACCCTTTTCTCTTATCTTCTCTCACATAGGAAAGGCGCAGACGTATACTTAGCGTTACCCTTTCCTTTTTCCATATAACATACTTGAAAAAACCTAACCTAACCTAACCTAACCTAACCTAACCTAACCTAACCTAACCTAACCTAACCTAACCTAACCTAACCTAACCTAACCTAACCTAACCTAACCTAACCTAACCTAACCTAACCTAACCTAACCTAACCTAACCTAACCTAACCTAACCTAACCTAACCTAACCTAACCTAACCTAACCTAACCTAACCTAACCTAACCTAACCTAACCTAACCTAACCTAACCTAACCTAACCTAACCTAACCTAACCTAACCTAACCTAACCTAACCTAACCTAACCTAACCTAACCTAACCTAACCTAACCTAACCTAACCTAACCTAACCTAACCTAACCTAACCTAACCTAACCTAACCTAACCTAACCTAACCTAACCTAACCTAACCTAACCTAACCTAACCTAACCTAACCTAACCTAACCTAACCTAACCTAACCTAACCTAACCTGATGATGATGATGATGATGATGATGATGATGATGATGATGATGATGATGATGATGATGATGATGATGATGATGATGATGATGATGATGATGATGATGATGATGATGATGATGATGATGATGATGATGATGATGATGATGATGATGATGATGATGATGATGATGATGATGATGATGATGATGATGATGATGATGATGATGATGATGATGATGATGATGATGATGATGATGATGATGATGATGATGATGATGATGATGATGATGATGATGATGATGATGATGATGATGATGATGATGATGATGATGATGATGATGATGATGATGAACGAATTTAAATTATATTAATATTTTTCCAATAGTTCTTGACATTGCCATGTCATCCACTTTCGTTAAATGGGTTTGGTATAAGGCATATAATGACGTAAGAACCACGTTATTCAAGTTCACGTCACAAAGTGACGTCAATAATACTGATGCCCATAAAGCGACGCCCATAAAGCGACGCCCATAATACTGACGCCCATAAAGCGACGCCCATAATACTGACGCCCATGAAGTGAAGTCCATATAATCGACGCCCATACGGTGACGCCCATAAAGCGACGCCCATAATACTGATGCCCATAAAGCGAAGTCCATATAACCGACGCCCATACGGTGACGCCCATAATACTGACGCCCATAAAGCGAAGTCCAAATAACCGACGCCCATACGGCGACATAATACTGACACCCATAAAGCGACGCCCATAAAGCGAAGTCCATATAACCGACGCCCATACGGCGACGCCCATAATACTGATGCCCACAAAGTGACGCCCATAATACTGACGCCCATAAAGCGACGCCCATAAAGCAACGCCCGTAATACTGACGCCCATTAAGCGACGCCCTGATGCCCATAAAGCGACGCCCACAATACTGACGCCCATAAAGCGAAGTCCATATTACCGACGCCCATACGGTGACGCCCATAATACTGACGCCCATAAAGCGACGCCCATAATACTGACGCCCATAAAGCGACGCCCATAATACTGACGCCCATAAAGCGACGCCCATAATACTGACGCCCATAAAGCGACGCCCACAATACTGACGCCTATAAAGCAAAGTCCATATAACCGACGCCCATAAAGCGAAGTCCATATATCCGATGACCAAAAATATCTAAATTTTTCATAATATTTGTGACATAGCTCAACCCCCATAGCCGCTATCCAGCCGGTAGGTAGCCATCAACCACCACCTTCATCCGGTGATGAAACCACAAAAGCCATGTTAGAACGCGAACAATGCACACGCTTGATTTGGTTGCCAAGGATCTAGACGTTTTTTCATGTTCACTGATCGACTTAGCAAAGGTAACATTATTTATGTATTATATAATGTATTAAGTTACATAAGAAAAGTGGTAGTTATCATAAGGATTATACTTTTATTGTCTTTATATATTCTTGCTATTGTTACGAGCTGGGGTTCGGGATAAATTAATTAACGCTAATTTTACCGAAATAAACAAATACTTTAATAAACTTGACAACACACAACAGAAATCACAAATAAAGTCACTACACTATTACTTGTCGCACTGTACTGTCACACTGAGAATCACTTGTCTTCACTTTGATGTTCACTTCACCTTGTCCAAAACTAAACTGCCTAGCCGACCCTTACGACGGCTATTTATATCAGTCACGAAGATTCTGGAATCGAACAATCGCGACATGCCTACAAAATGCGAGTAGGTACCTGATAGTCTATTGTTTACGGGCATTGACCTTTGAACCTGACCTTGATCTATTGTTATTACATGAGTACGTATTCGAGTACTTTCTTTCGAATATTCTACATGCTTCTATGATTTATCCAGAACCTTCGTGACCCATCCACGTCATTCTAATAGCTCCTGGGCGTAACACTATTATAATATATAATATAATATAATATCTTTATTTCTCCCCAAATACAAGACTTTATACGATAAAGAAATGACTAACATAATTATGTAAAACAAATTTCAGTCAGTGTATGTGCGGAGCTGGTGTCTATATTATAGGTATTATAAACCTGTGTTACAGATCACCAGGTCCCCACCCCACGGATTCAAGTGTAACATAACAAAATAACTTATATATACGTATAAATGTATTGAAGAGAGCCAAGAACATTGATTTAGTATCTAAACGCTAATTCACCTGTGTGTGTGTGTAGTGTGGGGATGTGTGTTGGATGAGTGCTAGTGTATGTGTGTGTGTGTGTGTGTTTGCGTGTGTGCTTATATACCCAGTTTACTAAATTCCTATTTAAGTAAGTCTTCCGTTGAACTATAGTCTAAATTTAGCAACCAGTCTCCGACTACCGCCTTACATTTGCCCATTGTGTGAGGGTAAATTGTCAAACACCTGTTTATTTTATTGTAAAGATTGCAACCTTGGTAGTTGAAGAAACGATGTGCAAAACTAGTTTTAAATAATGGTTTACTACAATGTATTTTCTACGCCTTTTTTCAATCCGCTTGGTGTTCATATGACAGTAAGGAATGTTGTTTGGTCACAGTATACAGAATATACAGTTGACGAACCGTTAGGACCTTACTCTGCTCATATACATCAATGGTGGGGTGGTAAAACGGCAGGAAAAGACTCACTTTTAAAACAGCTCTTTGTGCTTAATTATGTAATTTATGAATTAGATTTTAGAATTAATAATTATTTCTACACTATAGGTTTGGGAATATCCTGTAATGATAGCTGTAAGTACGCAATAAATAAATCTATACTAATATATAAAGCTGTAGAGTTTGTTTGTTTGTTTGTTTGTTTGCGCTAATCTCAGGAACTACTGGCCCGATTTGAAAAATTCTTTCAGTGTTAGATAGTCCATTTATCGAGGAAGGCTATAGGCTATATATCATCACGCTACGCGGACGACTTCGCGGGCAGAAGCTAGTAAAAAATAAAATAAAGAAAATAAACAACCAAAAGTTGGTATTTTAATCTGACCGCTTTGTATCTTGCCCAAAAGTTAGGGCATCGTCAATTAGGTATCAATCAGGAATTTTGTCTCAATAACTTGCGATGTTAGCTATGCATGACCACCCACTTATGTATTTTTTTTTACAAAGAGCCTCGAACTTTAAATTTTGAATTCAATAACAATAAAATGTAACAATATTTCTACCAATGAATGAGTCTCATCTCACATAAAATCTAAACTTGATTTAGGTACACTAACAACAAAAAAATTAACTTTATGAAATGTTTTCAACTGAATTTAGTAACCAAATATCGGGAATGAGTGCCCAATATTAGAATTATCGTAAAAATGTTAACACTCACCAGATATTGAAGGAATCCGCATCAAGGATAAAAAATCATAAACATCGGTGGACTGTGCGTTCGTTATGCTCACTGATCCCAATTCTGATGTCGGAGAATCGGGTGTGGTTGTACCCGTTTCGCCATCAGAAGTAGTAATTAGGGACTGTGGCCTGTGGGCTACTGTGGGTCATGCTGGTACAAACATTAAAACACACACACCGTTTATTTATATACCGTGTATTAGGCTTCTTGTACTTTTCGTACGTCAATCACTACTTATTATAAAACAAAGTTTCCCGCTGTCTGTCCCTATGTATGCTTAGATCTTTTAAACTACGCAACGGATTTTGATGCGGTTTTTTTTAATAGATAGAGTAATTTAAGAGGAAGGTTTTAAGCTTTTAACATAACCCTATGACACTTAGGAACGGGGCAGCGTGGGTGAAACCGCGGGCGGGTCGCTTCTTACATATAATAAGAATGTAAGTGAGCCGTGTCTGTACATTGCTTATATTTATAAAAAAAACTATTTTGGGGGACTCAGAATCAGTAACACAATCCATTTCAATTATTTTTGTGAAACCACAATCTTGTGAATGGTAGTTTGAAAATGAGAACAGACCAACAAAAGTAAGGCAGGCGAGAACCGTTGTTAAAAAACGCCGTATGGGCGTTGGTTATATGGACTTCGCTTTATGGGCGTCAGTAATATGAGCGTCGCTTTATGGGCGTCGCCGTATGGGCGTCGGTTATATGATTTATGCCGATGGACAGGTGGACACCACGTATTTGGACTTTCGGAAAGCCTTTGATACAGTGGATAATGATATACTTCTATGCAAGTTTGCCACAATAGGGTTCACCCCTCATCTATTAAAATTCTTCTCCAGTCATCTAAAAGAGCGCCGGCCGTACATGGAGTATGCGGGTCATACATCCACACCGTACTATACGTTCTGGGGCGTTAGTCAGGGAAGTAATCTTGGCCCACTGTATATGCCCATAAAGCGAAGTCCATATAACCGACCCCCATACGGCGACGCCCATAAAGCGACACCCATAATACTGACGCCCATAATATTGACGCCCATAAAGCGACACCCATAATACTGACGCCCATAATACTGACGCCCATAATACTGACGCCCATAAAGCGACACCCATAATACTGACGCTCATAAAGGAAAGTCCATTTAACCGACGCCCATACGGCGACGCCCATAATACTGACGACTATAAAGCGACGCCCATAATACTAACATCCATAAAGCGAAGTCCATAATACTGACTCCCTAAAGCGAAGTCCATAATACTGACGCCCATAAAGCGACGCCCATAAAGCGACGCCCATAATACTGACGCCCATAAAGGAAAGTCCACATAACCGACGCCCATACGGCGACGCCCATAATACTGACGCCCATAAAGCGCGTCCATAATACTGACGCCCATGAAGCGAAGTCCATATAACCGACGCCCATAATACTGACGCCCATAAAGCGACGCCCATAATACTGACGCCCATAAAGGAAAGTCTATTTAACCGACGCCCATACGGCGACGCCCATAAAGCGAAGCCCATAATACTGACGCCCATAAAGCGAAGTCCATATAACCGACGCCCATACGGCGACGCCCATAATACTGACGCCCATAATACTGACGCCCATAATTCTGACGCCCATAAAGCGACGCCCATAATACTGATGCCCATAAAGCGAAGTCCATATAACCGACGCCTATACGGCGACGCCCATAATACTGACGCCCATAAAGCGACGCCCATAATACTGACGCCCATAAAGCGACGCCCATCATACTGACGCCCATAAAGGAAAGTCCATTTAACCGACTTCCATACGGCGACGCCCATAATACTGACGCCCGTAAAGCGACGTCCATAATAATGACGCCCATAAAGCGACATCCATAATACTGACGCCCATAAAGCGAAGTCCATATAACCGACGCCCATACGGCGACGCCCATAGTACTGACGCCCATAAAGCGACGACCATAATAATGACGCCTATAAAGCGACACCCATAATACTGACGCCCATAAAGCGACGCCCGTAAAGCGAAGTCCATATAACCGACGCCCATAATACTGACGCCCATAAAGCGACGCCCATAATACTGACGCCCATAATACTGACGCCCATAAAGCGACGCCCATAATAATGACGCCTATAAAGCGACACCCATAATACTGACGCCCATAAAGCGACGCCCGTAAAGCGAAGTCCATATAACCGACGCCCATAATACTGACGCCCATAAAGCGACGCCCATAATACTGACGCCCATAAAGCGATGCCCATAATACCGACGCCTATAAAGGAAAGTCCATTTAACCGACGCCCAGACGGCGACGCCCATAATACACTGACGCCCATAAAGCCACGCCCATAATACTGACGGCCATAAAGGAAAGTCCATATAACCGACGCCCATACGGCGACGCCCATAATACTGACGACTATAAAGCGACACCCATAATACTAAAATCCATAAAGCGAAGTCCATAATACTGACACCCATAAAGCGACGCCCATAATACTGACGCCCATAAAGAGACGCCCATAAAGCGAAGTCCATATAACCGACGCCCATACGGCGACGCCCATAATACTGACGCCCATAAAGCGACGCCCGTAAAGCGAAGTCCATATAACCGACGCCCATAATACTGACGCCCATAATACTGACTTCCATAAAGCGACGCCCATAATACTGACGCCCATAAAGGAAAGTCTATTTAACCGACGCCCATACGGCGACGCCCATAATACTGACGCCCATAAAGCGAAGTCCATATAACCGACGCCCATACGGCGACACCCATAATACTGACGCCCATAAAGCGATGCCCATAAAGCGAAGTCCATATAACCGACGCCCATACGGCGACGCCCATAATACTGACGCCCATAAAGCGACGACCATAATACTGACGCCCATAAAGCGACGCCCATAATACCGACGCCTATAAATGAAAGTCCATTTAACCGACGCCCATACGGCGACGCCCATAATACTGACGCCCATAAAGCGACACCCATAATACTGACGCCCATAAAGAGACGCCCATAAAGCGAAGTCCATATAACCGACGCCCATACGGCGACGCCCATAATACTGACGCCCATAAAGCGACGCCCGTAAAGCGAAGTCCATATAACCGACGCCCATAATACTGACGCCCATAATACTGACTTCCATAAAGCGACGCCCATAATACTGACGCCCATAAAGGAAAGTCTATTTAACCGACGCCCATACGGCGACGCCCATAATACTGACGCCCATAAAGCCACGCCTATAATACTGACGGCCATAAAGGAAAGTCCATATAACCGACGCCCATACGGCGACGCCCATAATACTGACGACTATAAAGCGACACCCATAATACTAACATCCATAAAGCGACGCCCATAATACTGACGCCCATAAAGCGAAGTCCATATAACCGACGCCCATACGATGTCATTTCTAGATAATAAATAAACTATGTGGTAAAAACGCACACCATCAAGGGACAAATGAAACTAGGTGTCTACTTAGACAGGCTATAACGTACACACATATACAGTTTTTGTTGTAGTAAACAATACTAAACATATGAAGACATCTCGATATGTAAATAATATAGAATCTGTCAAAGCTATGTCCATCTACTTTTAAGGTTCCTACTATAGCTACTAACTGACCAACATGAAAATTAAGAAGCATATATTAGTCTCTAATAATCAACAGTTTCATTTTGCCAGGGAGGCCACAAGTGCATCCGTACTTTAACGACCACACATTCTTATCGTCAACGTAGTCCTTGGTTTTATAATAGGCTTTCTTAAGTTCATTATTTCATTATTTCGCAAAACAGCCAAGTCGAACTGTCGTATCGAACGAATTTATTTAACAACAACATGCCCTCAGTGAAGTGCGGTGGTTGCGCAAGATTCCTATCGCCAATAGAGGCCGCTAAATGCAAACAATGTAGTGCACTTTACCACCGAGCGTGTGTGGCCCTACCTATTACTGGCGTTATAGCATCTGATTGGTGTTGTCCTGAGTGCTCAAAAAATGTCATCAGAGACAATAAAACTGAGACACCAGTGCGAGGTATAAGGGCAGTCTGTTGTTCTGATGAGCTCATGGAAGCTACTACTCTTGACACCACTATCTTGGATGTCACTGCGGACCCTTCTCCCAACATAGTTGATGAATTACGACTTTTTAAAGAGGAGCTGCGATCGGAGTTGCGGCTAGTGCGTCACGAGTTCCAGCAGTTTCGGACAGAAATAAGTCAGTTAAAGGACTCTCTAAAAAATAATGATGACCGCATAAATAGTCTGGAAGCGAAGGTGGACGCCATTGAATACAAGTTGGAGCAAAATTGCCAAATAGACGGCAAAACACCGCTTGAAAATACCATCGCCGACTTAAAAAGTCAGCTCAACGAGCGTGATCAGGAGCTGCTTTTAAACGACGTGGAAATAGCTGGAATACCTGAAACCAAAGTTGAGAGTACCTTGCACCACCTGATAGTCCTCTCTACAAAGCTTGGTATTAAGTTGGACGAAAGAGACATTGTTCATGTCGAACGCGTCGGTTCTACGCACCGTAATCGAGTTGAGGCTAGCGATGACAACATCCCTGCCGACCCCGCTGCGCAGCGGCCGCGAGCTATATCAGTGCGCTTTGCTAGGCGCTCGACGCGTGATTCATTACTGCGCGCGGCACGGGTGCGCCGTGGACTCAGCACGAGCGATCTTGAGGTGGGGGGACCGATTCAGCGCGTTTACGTCAACGAGCGCCTTACTCGAGTAAATCGCCAGCTTTTTTATCGCACTCGTCAGGCAGGTAGTCAGCACAAGTGGAGGTATGTCTGGACAAGAGATGGTAAAATTTTCGCTCGCAAAAAAGATGGGCAAAAATCGGAGCGGGTTAAATGTGAGGACGATATCTTAAGAATTTTTGGTTAAATTTAAGTTTGTCTTCTATGTCAAAGCGAGAATTTACTAGTAATTGTTACGTGTTCACTCGTAATAAACTAAATTTGTCGAATTTGTTATCTTTTGTATTTTGTAAGCAAACTTCATACATATTCTCATTGTTACTGTTTATCTACCTTTATTCTTATAAACTTTTACGACGTTTTAAGCTCAACGTCAGTAACTCGCACCGTGTGTGTCTAGCGGCACCGAAGGGGAAGTCCAATAGATTGTCTCTCACACAGCAGTACCAACCACAACTATGCAAAACCTATATTAGCAACATTCGTACATCAATCCACTCATTCTACAAGCTGTTTAACAAAATAACTCCACATAATCACAAGCACAATAAAAATCTAAATATATTACATAATCAAATGACAATTGAAACTACTTACAAAGATAGACATTTCTACCATTCCAAATTATTACTTCAGTATATTATTCACAATATTCAATTACACAAATATAATTTTATAAACAAGTACAATTATCAAATATCAATAACAAATCAGCAATCAATATTAAAACAATTTATATTTACTATTATAAAATACATTCATATTTATTATAATACCCTGAAAGTAACTGCGCTGACACTTTCCCTGTGTATAAATAGTTTATTTTATCTTTCTACTATATTAATGTATACTAAGCAATAGCATGACTGAAAGATATTTAAGCGTTGGCTTATTAAACGCAGGTTCACTGGGAACTAACCATGACGACTTCATAGCATCAGTAGAAAGGCATTCAATGGACATTATGGCCGTAAATGAGACTTGGCTTCGGCCAGGGGAGGAGGGGCGAGCACCTATTGTACCTGGATACCGATTGCGGCACAGGCCTCGTTCCCAAAACGTACATGGTGGGAGGGGCGGTGGAGTGGGTTTTTATATCAAACGCGGCTTAAACGCGCGTACGTGGCTTACACCAGCCGACAGTAGGTACGGGCACGTAGAACAAATGTGGATAACTCTTACCATTAACGGAAAACGATTGGCCATTGGCACAGCGTACCGCCCCCCACGTTTTGAAATGGACACTTTTCTTGATGCCATCACTGAGTCTGTAAGCTCCCTGTCTGACTGCGACCACTACATTTTGGTCGGTGATTTCAATGTGAACTTGCTCAATGCTAACGACGGCAAAACCAAAAAACTAAGCGAGTGCTTAAATAGTCTGAGCCTGAACCAATTGGTGACTACGCCCACTCATTTCACAGATCACAGTGAAACACTGATTGATTTAGTATGCACTGACCTTAACCCCAGAAGTGTGTCGGTTGAACCAAATGGAGCAATAAATAGTCACTCTCTAATAATCAGTATTTTCAACATTAAGCGTAGTAAGCACAAACCGCATCGCGTTACATTCAGGCCCATCAAACACATCAATAAAGAAACTCTGCATAGCTACTTGAGTCGCATCCACTGGGACATGGTATGCGACGTGCCGGACGTAAACTATATGGTCACAGAATTTAACCAAACATTATTAAATATATATGACGCATTCGCACCGGTCAGGACTTTTATCATAAGGGAGCCCTCGTATCCGTGGATTACGGAAACGATAAAGATAATGATGCAACTGCGGAATAATGCGTTGGCCGCGTATCGAAAAACACAAGCACCTCCCAAAAAACAGTACTTTATGGATTTAAAATTTCTCGTATCAAGTTCTATATACAGGGAAAAAGTTGCATACTTTAAATTTAACATAAATAATAAAATTAACGATCCTAAAAAACTTTGGAAAAATCTTAAAAGTACACTGCTGTGTACAAATAAACAAAGTCATGACCTTCCTGCACATTTCAGAAATCCGGACAAAATAAACGACCAGTTTTTAAGAGTTCCTGGCAACAGGGTATGTTGTTTATCACAACTAACATATTTTGAATTTCACCGATTTAGCGATGCAAGTTTTGATTTAACTCCTGTAAGCGCAGATCTTGTTTCTCGGTATATTGGTCAACTCAAATCGAATGCTGAGGGGTGTGATAGAATTACACTGAATATGCTTACTCTCACACTTCCACATACCTTGGAAACTATCACTAATATTGTGAACTGTTCACTTGTAACTGCAACTTTTCCTACTACCTGGAAGACTGCAATAATAAGACCACTCCCCAAAACACCAAATCCTACTGAAGTAAAAGACTTACGGCCTATAAGCATTCTACCTTGTCTTTCTAAAATTGCCGAAAAAGCTGTATGTAAACAGCTGACACAATATCTTGAGAAAAATGGGATTTTACCTGAACTCCAATCAGGATTCCGTAAGCAGCGTAGTACATCGACCGCTCTTTTAGATGTAACCGACCAAATTCTAGCTGCTCAAGATAAGGGCCTGTGTACGATCCTCGTATTACTGGATTTTTCACGTGCATTCGACTGTATAAATATTGATTTACTCATGTCTAAGTTGAATTACTACGGTTTTAGCAACAAAACGCTACGTTGGTTTAACAGTTATTTGTCAGGTCGCAACCAGCGCGTGGAAATGCGATCTCATGATGGGACTAATCTCTCCTCGTCAGTTTCTCCAGTCAACAGGGGAGTACCACAGGGCTCAATTTTGGGTCCTATTCTTTTTATATTATACTGTGCAGATATGGTGAAATGTTTTGAAAGATGTAGCTATCATGTTTACGCGGATGATGTTCAGGTTTACGTGTCGTTCAAGCCGGCAGATTACAACAATGCGGTAAAGGATTTAAACGAAGAACTTAAGAAGGTTTCAAGCTGGGCTGACAGAAACGGTTTGGTACTCAATCCATCTAAAACTAAGTATATGTTGTTTGGGAAAAGGTGCCAGACTGGTACGTTGCCGGTAACGCTAAACGTTACGTTGAGGGGCGAGTTGGTTGATCGAGTTAACGAGGCACGTAATCTTGGACTAAATATGGACACCGAGATGAGGTTCGAGAAACATATAGCAGAGTCTGTGCGCAACTGTTTCTATAGGCTTAAGATCCTCTATAAAATGAGACCATACCTGTCCCAAGAATTAAGAGTACAGCTGGTGGAATCGTTGGTGCTTTCAAAATTAAATTATGCAGACACGGTCTATGGTCCTCGTCTTTTAGCAAGAACTGAGCGACTAATTCAGAGGATACAAAACGCATGTGCTCGTTTTTGTTTTTCCATACCGAGAAGGAGTCATGTCAGGCCATGTTTAAACCAACACTCCATTCTTAAAATGAAATCGCGGCGCAAATTACATTTGGCTTGCCTTCTATTCGGGGTCATAAGATTGAAACAACCGGCTTACTTATACAGTAAATTAAGCTGGACCACGAGTAGGAGGGAATGTGAGGTTAGAATGTGTTCAAAGCAGCTATCCATAGGACAACACAAAACAATGATTTTTAGGGGCAGCTTCCGGTACGCGGCATCAAAGTGCTGGAACAATATTCCTCCCCCCATCAGAAACATTAAAACTTTAGGCATGTTTAGAGTTCAACTGCGGAAATATCTTATTGATAAACAGAAAGAAGTAAGTCAGGTGCAGTATAACTGATTATATTTTATATTAAATATTTATTTTATATTATTTATATTATAATTTTTCGCTGAATTTCTTATTTATGTAAGTAACCAAAAAAATATTTCATATGTTTATATTCTATATAATTATAATATAGGGTAGAATTTGTTAATATTTAGCAGTATTGCAATACACAAATCACACTCACGTCACACACCCACACTACTCACACTATACATAGTCGATGGTGGTTTGCTCGACATTCGTAGGTGCATCCTGGGATCCGGCAGAATATCAGCGCTAGGATATAACATCCTGGCACATGCTGAGCTGGACACCCTTTTGGTGCGGTTGGGCACACACATACAATGTACTTTTATTTCCTACGTTACTTATATATTATAACATATTCGTCTCCTAAATTGTATGTGTGAGTGCTTCGCTCCAAATAAACGTTTTTTCTTTCTTTCTTTCTTTCTTAAGTAGAACAGATTTGACGTGCCTTTTAAATTTCTTGCCAGTGAGATCGGTAACACATTTTGGGAGTTTACTGTAGAAACGCACTCAATTTCCTAGAAATGATTTATTTGTTTTAGTTAGTCTAAATTTAGGTACCACTATTTTATGTTTATTCCTAGTACTGAGGTTGTGAAAGTCACTATTAACACTGAACTTCTTCAGGTTTTTGCGCAATACATTATGATTCCTGGATGATTTCCAGGATGTAGAGTGACGGCATCGTAAGTATATTGATGTTCTTAAACACTTCTCTGAGGGAATAGCGACGTCCCATGTCGTAAATTGCGCGGATGGCCCTTTTCTGTAAGATAAATATGGAGTCTACGTCTGCAGCTGATCCCCATAGCAGAATACCGTACGACATAATGCTGTGAAAGTAGGCAAAGTACATGAGTCTGGCTGTAGCTACATCAGTGATCTGCCTAATTTTTCTCACTGCATATGCAGCGGAACTTAATGTGCGCACCCCACTGCAACTTACAATCAACCGTAATACCTAAGAAAACAGTTTCATTACCTAACTAGGTCAACCTAACTAGGTTTGCTGCCTTCAAGAATTAGATTAGGTTCAATTTGTGGTACATTTCCCTGCCTTTTGGCGAATTATAAGGTAAACGCAGGTATTAACGACCCCTCTAAGGCAATTTTAAAATCAACCATATTTTTTTAGTATACTGGTTCCTCTAAAGATTAATAGTTTCATTTTATATGCTAGTGTTATGTATAAAAAATGTATTTACTGAATCAAATACATTTAAATAAAGGAGTATCTTGTAAAAAATAATTTATAATGTGACTTAGTCGATTGTTGCAATTACCGACCCATAAAAACGGCTGGGAAGCTATTAACGATTTTTATGCAGCTATCCCCGATCGTGTATGAGTGAAGGCCTTTTTCCAGCAATGGAATGTACCTATCTATATAAGCTAGTGATAATGGTGATTACCGATCTTAATAAAATAAAACAAAATAAAAATGCAAATATTTATTCGTATTTTTTATTATCGTTATTTTTAATAAAACAAATTAGTACTTCTTAGCCTAAATTTTAAATTACCTATTATTTTAATTACCTATTATTTTAAATTTTTAAATTACCTATGAACTAAATAATTATAAACTTTTAATTAATCAACATAATACTATTAATACACATATATTGTAATTTAAGGATTAATTAATTTAATTAATAGGTACCTATTATGTCATAAAAGTAGGTGAGAAACTAGATAATCTATATACGATCGGTAATAGCTTCTTTATAGTTGCTATTGCCGACCCTCATGGGTCGGTAATACAGTATGTAAATATAAACATAAATTGTATTACCGACTCATAAAAAATGGTTAATTTAATTCAATTGACCTTCGGACTATATAATTGATTATAATTGATAATGTCACAAATAATATGAACAATTAATGCACACTGTTTTAAACACAAAAACAGTGAATTATTACTATAACTATTCAATATCGATCCTCGAAAAATACCATAACTTTGGTTAAATTGACAACGCTAAAAGGTAAAAACTAGACAAAAAAGTTTAGTCGCTAATAGATCTTTATAAAGACTGATAGCTTAGATTTAAACTGGTCCATAAAAATACTTGTGTTAGTGTGATATAATAACATAAAAGAAATATAAAACGAAAAGTTACGTTGCAGCCATTGCCGACTTATGGGTCGTCGATAGCTGCCACGACTAAAACTGATGAAGCTAACACCATCCCATTTTAATTTAAAGTTTTATCGTTTCAAATTACTTTTTATAAGAAAAATGTCTTAGGAAATTAAGAGTTGACACATAAATGAATACATTTAGTAATATAAGATAAAGATTAGACGTCATTTGTTTGTATAAATGTCTTAAATAGAAAAGTCACGTACTTACTTGAAGGAACAAGGGAACCGTACGACAAGTCCTGGGTCCACGCTGCCCCGCAGTAAATGAAATATTTTATCTCTTTTTTGCACAGCTACTTACACTAAAATAAAAGTATACGATGCTCAAGGAATAAACGCGTGTGTAACTTTACCTAGCTATAGCTAGAATAGTTCTGGTCACGTAAAAATTTCGAATTACTTTTATAGGTCGGTAATAACTACAGATTTTCGATGGGTCGTTGATAGCTGCGTTTACCTTATTAACAACAACAATAAAACGTTGAAATGTCAAAATAGCGGCCGGCAAAACATTGCCGGCCTGTTAGAGCGGCCAGTAAAACTTTGCCGGCAGCTCCTTGAAACAGAACGGCAAGGTCGTCTTTGCTCAAACAAGGTTGTCAAAATAATGACCACATTACATGCATTTTTGAGTAAAGAAAATAAACAACCAAACGTTCGTATTGTAATCAGACCGTTTTGTATATTGCCCAAAAGTTAGGTATCAATCAAGAATTTTGTCGCAATAACTGGCGATATTAGCCATTCACCCACTATTTCTTATTTACTTTTTTTACAAAGAGACTCGGAACTTAAAATTTTGAATTCAACAACAATAAAATGTAACAACATTTCTACCAATGAATGCGTCTCATCTATATCTATACTAATATATAAAGCTGAAGAGTTTGTTTGTTTGTTTGCTTGAACGCGCTAATCTCAGGAGCTACTGGTCCTATATATGATCACGCTAAGATTAAGTAACTATTCCAAGCGGACGAAGTCGCGGGCAGAAGCTAGTCTCATATAAAATCTAAACTTGGTTTAGGTACACTGACAACATATAAATCAACTTTATGAAATGTTTTCCACTGAATTTATTAACCAAATATCGGGAATGAGCGCCCAGTATTAGGAATTATTGTGAAAATGATAACACTCACCTGATATTGATGGAATCCGCATCAAGGCTAAATCACAAACATGGGTCGACTGTGCGTTCGTATATGCACACTTTTATGCTTGAACCAACATTTATCCCAATTGTGATGTCGGAGAATCGGATGTGGTTGTACCCGTTTCGCCTTCGCCATCAGACGTGGTACTTAGGGACTGTGGCCTGGGCTACTGTGGGTCATGCTGGTTCAAACATTAAAAACACACACAGAAGTCAATCAATACCGTTTATTAGACTTCTTGTACTTGTCGTACGTCAATAATACAATACAGACAACCCCCAAAACGCGCCCGACCCTTCGTGGCTTCGCTAGTGTCATTGGGAGAAGAAGCCACAAGAAATTCCCAATCAACGGTAATGGTTTCTTACGATTATTAAAACGACTTTCAAACTATAACGTTAGCAATAACTATGTAGGTAGATTTATAAAGGAACTCGCGATAGTATAACGACGCGCGCACAAGTCGAGCCCATGATATGAAGTGCGTGCCCAAAGAGTATAATAATATAGTTGTACTGCGTGCCTGACCGGAGTCAGGCGCCGCATGTGGGCCGCCGCAGCTCGGCTTCACCGATGCAGTCGTTGCCCCTTCCAACCGTCGGTCGCAATTGATACCATTTAGTACCACCAACCACCAGGTGTCGCCGTCGTCTCGATCAGTTGACATACCATCCGTAATCATGTCTCGCTCTGACATATGTATGTTATAGTATTTTATGTTTTAATTTTTGTATTAAATATTTTTGTATGGACCTTGCTGCCCGAAATAAATGGAAATAATAATAATAATTGTTAAACTGGTCCCCGTACCAGTGCTGGAAGATTTTAACAACTTCAGGCTCAACTTGTCTATCAAGCAACTTTCTCCACAGTACGATGCGAAGACGCCCATAACACCATGAAAATCGACGCCTATAATAACGACGCCCATAAATCCAACGCCAATAAAGCGACGCCCACAATACTGATGCCTATAATATTGACGCCCTTAAGGCAACGCCAATAAAGCGACGCCCATAAAACCGACTCCTATAATATCGACGCCCACAATTCTGTCGCCGATAAAAACGACGCCTATATATAACGCACATAATACTGACGCCTATATAACTGACGCACATAATACTGACGCCTATATAACTGACGCACATAATACTGACGCCTATATAACTGACGCACATAATACTGACGCCTATATAACTGACGCACATAATACTGACGCCTATATAACTGACGCACATAATACTGACGCCTATATAACTGACGCACATAATACTGACGCCTATAATATTGACGCCCATAAAACCGACTCCTATAATATCGACGCCCACAATTCTGTCGCCGATAAAAACGACGCCTATATAACTGACTGAATTTTGTCTTACATTAATCTGTATTACGTGATTATAATGATTCATATTCTGCATTCTGGTGGTCCTAAGCCTAAGCATCAGGACCTCTAGCGTAGCAGTCGCGCTCAGGACCACTCGGCTAATGAAGCAGTTTACTTAAATTATTACCTCAAATAATTAAACGGAACCTGGGATACAGCTCGACCTCTCTAATGTATAAAAATCGGCTGCGTACCCATTGGACCTCCAAGATTAGACCCTCTATCACAAAAGTACCCGTCTGACCTCATTTTAAGTCCCTTTGGACCTTCTTTTAAATATAATAATCAATGTGCCCATTGGACCTCTTTTTAAGTACCCTTTGGACCTTCAAAATTAAAACTAATAATGATGAACCAGTTGGACCTCTTTTTTAATACCCTTTGGACCTTAAAAAATATGTTTTTATTTAGGATTTGCCCTATGTTATTTTAGTAAGAAAAGGTACAGTTGCGTTGAAAATTGTTCAGCAGAATTCTAATAATTAGGTGAAATAGCATAAGCGAATACAAGCACACTAGCGACAAACAGCATTCCGTGGTCAATAGAAGAAGTGTATAGGAGAAAACACAAGAAATTTATAGGTGTGTAATGGATAAATATTTAAAAAAACTTTAATGTATCAATAATACTTAGGTATACCGCATATTTTAATAGGTTTTATATGTAAAACAACTTCCTAACTTAATAAAAAACAATTGGACACACACAAGGCAAACTCGCGTTTAAGCTCGCCCTTTAAGTGTAAGGCCCTTAGTGTAAGGCAATACTGGTACTTTATTATTTGCGAAATTTATGATTGAAAACTATGTATGATATAATAATTATTATTTTATTAAGTTTATTTAGTTTACCTAGGTAAAAATAAGACTGATTTTAACATTTGACCTGTGATTTATATACTTTATTTTACTTATATACATTATGTTAAATTTTAAAAAAATACGAGAGTAACACTGTGATTATTTGAAAAGTGATTTGCAAATATGTAAAATACAAAGATATCTTATAGTTACAAATTTTATCAAGTTGTAACATTGGCGGTGCTGCCTGTAAAACCAATGTTCACAAATTCAGTTGCTACAGCATACATTTTAGGATGACAGTGTGTTTCTTTCTTTTATAAAATGTGATATAAACATTCTTAATTAATATAGCATGCATTTTTATCGATACTATCTTGAAGATCTGTCAAATTAGAAAAATGCGTGATCTGACTGGAATATTTGATTTTATTTGTAACAGAACATTGTGTTTGTTTTATATTTTTTATTAAAATTTTGATTTATATTATGTAGTGTTTTATTTTTGATAAGGTGTGTCACTTTTGTGCACGATTGTATTTTAGATTTTAATACGAAAATATGTAAATGAGGTCCAACAGAACACGTTGCTTATTAGAGGGTCTAATAGGCACTCAAGTATAGACAAAATCCAATTTTGAAGGTCCAAACGGTACAAAGAGGTCCAAAGGGTAATCTTTTTAGACGAGGTCCAAACTAGGAGGTCCTACGGGTACGTCACCTATGGATCGGCCCGGACGTCTTTTCTTGAACTCACTGTGTGTGTGACGTCATACCTCATTCTCTAAAGTTTGAAACAACCCGCCCTTGGTTAGCAGTATCCATCTGGGAGCTACCTACGTAATGTTAGATGTTCATTTTATTCATCATGCACTACAATAAAATTATTTATCCGCTACGCTTCCTTTTTCGCCCACGTTCTTCTGTTTTGAGGTTTTCGGAATAATGCCAATTCTTTCAACAGTCCTCAAACACAAGAAAACGTCACATACATTGCGAGCGAACCATCCTATTGATTTTCTTTCGATAACAAACCATACATCTCTTTCTATTCTATTATTTCTGCCAGGCCAGCACTTTGGCACGTGCATAGCGTCCCGCCTCAGCCTCATGAAGTCATGAGTTCGGGTGCATGCTCACGCAAATCTAGTCGACAGGGGCAATGCTTGTCAATAAGAGATTGAGCAAGTTCATACCGAAACTCACGATGCGTCACCGTCAGTTTATTGTGCCGTTTCAAAGAACTCATATACATTATAAGGGCATTGTGTATACTTACCTATATTCATTAACCTCTTGAACATCTTGATATACCATTTCAATCCTCTCTTTCGCTCTAACAAATACATGGACAGCTTTTGATCTTTGAGATCAATGCCGCCCATAGTACTGTTATAATCCCTTACAGACACGGGTTTCACCAAAGGCTTACCAGCCCTCGATCCAACGAAAGTGCTGTCATCATGATAGAGGTGGACATAATACTCACCAATTTGCAGTCTTTCCATGTGACAATGTGTGAAAATGGACACATTTCCACATTGGCGATTATAGTCCCCTTTGGCACGTTTTTGGGCACTTTGGAGATGTCATCAGGCACATTACGGCGGTTGGTCCGCAGAGTCGCCAAACAATCGATGCCTAAACTCTTAAGGTACCGTGCTAACGATAGACAATTGTAAAAATTGTCCATAGTTACACAATGACCCCGACGTCGAGGCCTTGCAAAAGTTCAAGGACTACCTTGGTAGTTTTAGCCCCCAGATCGACACCGATAGCCAGATTTAATAATAATTGTATAGTCATCCGACTTGCCAGTGTAAACTTGGAATTTAGCCATATAGCCTGTGCGCGATTCGCAAAGCTCGTATGACTTAATTCCAAATGTCGCAGTCATTGACCATATTGTTTGGATCCAGGACAAGCGGCCCTTGAATAAGGTCAAAGACTATTCGATGGATATGTTGCGTTCCAAATTATAAAGGCAATCGAATTTCTTCCCGAGATGCTCAATGATACTAGGGCCCAACTTTAAAAGTTTCCGGGACAAAACTTTTGAAAAAGATCCTTCAGTGTAGAGCGAATTCAGACCCTGATCAGAATTGTCTACAAAATGAAGGAACTTATTCAACTGTACGTAGCGATTATAGGTCATCAGGCGCCTGAATACAATCATACCAAGGACCCCTGTTTTCCAATACTCGTGCACCAACAACAATCATCTATCTATACTTACTATTATCACGCTACGCGGACGAAGTCGCGGGCAGAAGCTAGTCTATACTTTACTAATATATAAAGCTGAAGAGAACCGAACCTAACCACAATGGTTAGGTTCGGTTAGGTAGGTTAGGTTGCGGGGTGCAAGTCAGACACCTCCTCGTGTGCTCCCCAGCTGCTAATCCCTTATGGAACCTAGTCCGGGGGGAAGAGCAGCTGTGGGGGCCGGTGCACACCGGGCACGGGCAATAACTCTCCCTGGTTTTGGGGGGTCTTGTTGCTCGTGGCGAAGTCTGACGTGGCTGGGGCCATTCAATGGCCACAGGGAGGGTTGCTCCACGTATCCCTCTGCTCATCAGAGGGTACAGTGGAGGAGCAAGGGCGGGCTCGGCGTGTACTCACCCTACCGTCGAGCAGGCAGCGGGAGTTCTGTCTCCTCTGCCACCGTCGCCAAAATCGGAGGATGCCTTACACGCTGAGTGCAGTGGTCATGTCTCGCGGCTTAGCGTAAGGTGTCCGCCGTCAGTCTCGGCTTAACCGCCCGGACTGCGAGGAAGACAACCTTGACAAAAATCACCCCCAATCTCAAGCGGCGGCGCACCGCGAGGAGATGAGTGGCTGGCGGGGCTCTCCGGAGAAGCCAGTCGCTAGTGCGACCCCCACCAGGGTACCTGCGGACCCCCTGGTTGGGTCACACTATACGCTTACCCGGGTACAGGGGGCACTGCCCGGGTGGACATTTATTTCCCCCATACTCGTGGGATTATGCATGGAAAATAATAATAAAAACTATGAGGAGGATGCCGTAGTGCATCGCAGTGGGAGCCGAGAAGGCTTATGTCCCTCTGGGGACCAGGTCCTCTCCGACACCGAGTCGTCGAGAGGACTCAACCGTCCGCCAAGAAGGCGGGACGCGACTGAGGCGGGTATGGGCCCCGCCTCCAGCGAGGAAAACCTATCGGCCGCCAAAGTGCCCACGGCCAGAAGGGGGGGGCGCGCCAAGGCACCAGTGCGCGATAGCCAGGGCCGCTTCAAGCGCCCGGGTACGCCCGTCGCCAGCGGGGGGGAGAGCGACTCCGGTCTCCCGCAAATGGAGACGGACGATTTCGTCCTGCGCACTGAGGCGGAGCTGCGCACCGCCAGGCGCGATGAAAGAAAGACGGCGGTGGTGGACGAGGTCACCGAACTCGCTCGTCGGGCCAAAGAGCGGCGGGAAGCCTTCGCTTCTACTGCGGGTGGCCCGACGGCAGTGGCCTTGAGCCAAATGGTGGGCGACAGCGTGAGCGTCGTCCGGATGGTTGCCACTAAGTCTGGCAACCTGAAGGGCACGTTCACGCGTGCCTTAAAAGAGGCGGCTGACGGCATTGGGGAGGCGGTCAGGATCCTCGTGGACCGCACCGCCTCGGAGGAGACGGCGAAGCTGAGGGAGGAGAATGCCCGTCTCCTAACCAAGGTGGGAGCCCTCGAGAGGGAAATGGCCGCCCTAAAGGCCGAATTCCGTCGGCAGCAGGGCCGGCCATCGCAGGCCGCCGCCACACCCGCGCCTGCTGTGCCCACTCCCGCACCTGGGCTTTTACAGGCCGACCAGGTGCAGGAGATTGTGCAGGCAATCATGCGCCAGACTGGCGATATGATTAATGCCCGCCTGGAGGCCTTGGAGCCGAGGCTCCTCCAGGAGAAAAACCTCCGACCGCCGCTGGCGGCAGACAAGCGGAGGGCGGAGGAGTCCGCCAAAGCGGGGGGACCTGCTACCTACGCGGCCAAAACCGCCTTGCCGCGGACGGGTGCCCCAGCTGTCCGACCAGCGGCGGCTGCGAAACCGGCGCAAACCACAGCGCCACCGCCGCCGCCGCCGCCACCGGCGCAGACCGCCGCCGCGGCCGCGGCCTCCCACATTGCCACATCCCAACCAAAGGGAAAGGGGCGTGGGAGGAGAGGCCGCAGGGGCAAAGCGAGTGCTGCCGCAGCAGCTGCTACCCAGGAGGAGGGACAGGAGGAGGGACAGAGGGTTCAGGCGACCCAGGGCCAGGCGCCCCAAACTCCCAACCAGGACGGTTGGGAAACTGTGGGCGCCAAGAAGCAGGCCCAAAAACAGAACAAAAAGGCCTCCAAAAAGGCCAAGGAGGCCAAAGAAGCGGAAAAAAGGAGGGCGGCCAGGCTCCGCGCCCCTCGCTCCTCGGCTGTAGTACTCACGCTACAGCCCGAGGCAACAGAGCGGGGCGCCACCTACCTGGGGATCTTGGCCAAAGCCAGGGCTGATATCAGCCTTGGCGACCTGGGCATTGCGGGTATCCGGGTCAAGACGACAGCAACCGGAGCCCGCATGTTGGAGATCCCCGGCGCTGCCAGCACCAGTGGCCCAAAGGCTGACGCCCTCGCCGAAAAGCTGAGGGCGGCACTCGAGTCCGAGGCGGTCAAGGTGTCCAGGCCAACCAAAAGCGCGGATCTGCGCCTCTTGGACCTGGACGACACAGTGACCGCCGAGGACATCAGGGTCGCAGTTGCCAAGGCCGGCAACTGCACGGCGGACCAGGTCAAGACGGGACCGGTGCGCCGCACCTTCGACGGTTCGGGCACAGCCGTCGTCAGTTGTCCCGTCGATGCGGTCCGCCGAGTGCTGGACGGCAAAACGTTGGTGGTGGGGTGGAGCATTGTGCGGGTCAAGCTGCTCAAGGCCCGGCCCAGGAGGTGCTACCGTTGCCACATCAGCGGTCACGTTGGTGTGCGGTGCACCTCCGAAGTGGACTGCAGCGGCTGCTGCTTCCGCTGCGGCCGGACTGGGCACACGGCCGGCTTCTGTGACGCCGCGCCACACTGCCGTGTGTGCGCGGCGGCTGGCAAGCCGGCCAATCATCCCGTGGGCAGCAAAGCCTGCGTCCCACCCGCGCGGCGCAAGGACGGACTGACCGCCAACGCAGCGGCCGCAAAGTCAACAGCGGCCGCTGTTGTGCCAAGCCAGGCACAAGAGGAGGCAAGGATGGACACCCAGTGATGGACCAAAACCTTAGCCTCCTCCAAGCGAATCTCAACCACTGCGCCAGAGCTCAGGATCTCCTTCTCCAGAGCATGGCGCAGTGGTTGATAAACGTCGCAGTGGTTGCCGAGCCATACTTCGTCCCGTCCAGGGACGATTGGGTCGCGGACATTGATGGCTCGGTGGCCATCATTATTTCTAGTTCCGCCGCCGGGTCCCCGTTCCTCGGAAATATCACCAGGGGACGGGGATACGTTGCGGCGGAGTTGGATGGGGTGGTGGTGTTGGGGGTGTATTTCTCCCCCAACAAATCTCTCGCCGACATGGAGGTGTTCCTTGCGGAACTGGGCACAGTCGTCGGTCGCAGCCACCCTCGCCCCATTTTGGCCCTCGGGGACTTCAACGCCAAGTCGGCGGCCTGGGGTTCCCCGGTCACGGACGCCAAGGGCGAGGAGCTGGAGGAGTGGGCCCTTTCAATGGGCCTACTGGTCCTCAACCGAGGTTCCGTCCTCACGTGCGTGCGCCAGCGGGGCGGATCGATCGTCGATATATCGTTCGCCAGCCCCGCACTAGCGCGCCGAGTTCGGAACTGGCGTGTCGTCGAGGAGGTGGAGACGTTGTCCGATCACCGGTATATCCGGTTCGACGTCTCCGCCCAGACCTCCGACGCGCCCCCGGTTCGAGCGGCCCCTGCTGGGGTCGGTCCGCGTTGGGCTGTGAAGCGGCTTGACAGGGACGCCTTGTTGGAAGCCTCCATCGTGCAGGCCTGGGTGACAGCACCGGGCAGGCCCGCCGACATCGAGGAGGAGGCTCAATGGTTCCAACGGACCCTGTCGCGCATCTGTGATGCGGCCATGCCTCGGGCTCGTCCCGGAGCCGCGAGACGTCGGGTGTACTGGTGGTCGCAGGGCATCGAGCGCCTTAGGCGCGCCTGCATCGCGGTGCGACGCCAGTACACCAGGCATCGCGGGAGGCGCATCCGCACACCAGATGCGGAAGCCGTAGAGGCGGAGCTGTACGAGGGTTACGTGGCTGCGAAGCTCGCCCTCTCCGAGGAGATCACGCGGGCCAAAGATTTGGCCCACGAGGAGATGGTGGCGACTCTGGACCTCGATCCGTGGGGGCGCCCATACCGTATGGTACGGGGCAAACTTCGCCCGTGGGCCCCCCCGCTGTCCCAGAGTCTCACTCCTGGTCTCCTGGAGGGCGTGGTGAGCGCTTTGTTCCCCTCGCGGGGTGAGCACTCACCCCCGCCAATGGCTCCGTCTCCCGCGCCCGACGCGGACGACGACGACGACGACGACGTGCCCGAAGTGACCCGGGTAGATATGAGAGTGGCGGTGCAACGGCTTCAAGCCAAAAACACCGCCCCAGGGCCCGACGGCATTCCAGGCCGTGCATGGGTCCTGGCTTTAGAGGCTCTCGGGCCCCGACTTGCGGGGCTCTTCAGCGCATGCCTCGAGCGCGGCCAGTTTCCGAGCCGGTGGAAGACCGGGAAGCTGGTCCTGCTGAGGAAGGAGGGGCGCCCTGCGGACAGTCCGTCCGCATACCGGCCCATCGTGTTGCTGGACGAGGCGGGCAAACTCTTCGAAAGAGTCATTGCCGGCCGCCTCGTCGCATACCTCACGTGTGTTGGGCCGGATCTGGCGGAAAGCCAGTTTGGCTTCCGTCGCGGGCGCTCCACCATCGACGCAATCATGCGCGTAAGGGCCCAGGCGGAGGATGCTGTTGCCCGGGGCGAGGTTGTTTTGGCGGTGTCTTTAGACATCGCCAACGCCTTCAACACCTTGCCTTGGAGTTGCATCAGGGCGGCACTCGTCTATCACCGAGTGCCGACCTACCTCCGCCGCATTGTCGGGGCTTATCTGACGGAGCGATCCGTCATCTACCCGGGTCGCGAAGGTTGGGGTCGGCGAGAGATGTCGTGCGGTGTTCCACAGGGCTCGGTCCTGGGTCCGCTCCTGTGGAACATCGGGTACGACTGGGTGTTGCGTGGTGCGCTCCCCCCCTGCGTTGGCGTGACTTGCTACGCCGACGACACGCTAGTCACAGCGAGGGGGGGAACGCACCAGCAGGCGGCCGTTCTGGCCACAGCGGGGGTTGCGCAGGTTGTTGGTAGGATCCGGCAGTTGGGGTTGGAGGTGGCGCTCTGCAAATCCGAGGCCCTGTTTTTCCACGGGCCGCGGAGGGCGCCACCACCGGGATCCCACATAGTGGTGGGGGGTGTCCGCATCGGCGTCGAGCCGACGATGAAGTACCTCGGACTCGTGCTCGACGGCCGATGGGACTTCGGACACCATTTCCGGAGACTGGGCCCCAAGCTGATGGGCGCCGCGTCAGCTCTGTCGCGGCTGCTGCCCAACTTGGGGGGGCCCAGTGCCTCCTGCCGGAGGCTCTATACGGGGATCGTGCGATCAATGGCGCTCTACGGGGCGCCAGTGTGGGCGTACACTCTGACGGCCCGCAATGCCGCTCTGCTGCGGAGGCCGCAGCGGGCGATGGCCGTCAGAGTGGTCAGGGGCTATCGCACGATCTCCTTCGAGGCGGCGAGCCTCCTTGCCGGATCCGCGCCCTGGGACCTGGAGGCAATGGTCCTCGCGTCGCTGTATCGGCGGCGCGTGGAGGACCTGCAGCGGGGCGACCTGCCGTTGCCCCGCGAAACTATGGAGCGGCGCAACGCGCTCCGCCGGGTCCTAGTGGCGGAATGGAGGGAACGACTTGCGCAACCCAGCGCGGGGCACGCCCTTATAGCGGCGGTAAGACCCGTCATGGAGGATTGGCTCGAGAGGCGCCACGGCGCCCTCTCTTACCGGCTGACGCAGGTGCTGTCCGGACACGGATGCTTCGGCAGGTACCTGTGTCGCATCGGTCGCGAGCCAACGCCCGGTTGTCACCACTGTGAGGGCTGCGCCGAGGACACGGCGCAGCACACGCTGACCGCCTGCCCCGCTTGGGCAGAGCAACGCCGTGGCCTCGTTGCGGCCACCGGTGGTGACCTCTCGCTTCCGACCTTGGTTCGCTCCATGGTCCGGAGCGAGAACGCGTGGGACGCCGCCGCCTCGTTTTGCGAGCACGTCATGCTCGCCAAGGAGGCGGCGGAGAGGGAGAGAGAAATCTCAACCCCTCTCCCGTCCCGAAGGAGACGCACCGGGCGCCGGAGGGCGCTCACTGACCTCCGGCCTCCATGAGCTGTGGCCTGCGGGCGGCCGACGTGGGTCGTCGGCCGCCCGATCAGAGAACGGCCCAGTAGGAAGGGGCCGCCGGTGACACGCAGGGGGACCGTGTCGCCGGCACTATGGCCCGGGTAAGTGGCGCGGCTGGCAACCGCGTCCCACTCCGGGAGTGGGAGTGAGTTGTGGGGAGAGCGTGCAGCACGCCTCCCCCTAAGGTTAGGTGGTCGCCGTCTCAGGCGACCCGCCACTGCCGGAGTCGCGGAAGAATCTTTGTTCCCGTGACTCCGGCGCTACAGTGGTGTTACGAGACCTCCCGTGGTTTTTTAGTCGGTAGGGCGCCCTTTTCAGGGCGAGGAGTCCGACACTGTTCACCGTCGCATCCCCCGCGGCGGTGTTCGTGCATTAAGCATTTTTCCACGGGGCCACAAAAAAAAAAAAAAAAGGTTAGGTTAGGTTAATAACGTAAAAAAAAAATTTTTTATATGGACGATTTGGTTTGATTATATGGACGTTCAAGGGGTTCTACTCAACGGTTCTCTGGTCCGATAGGGCCCGTGATCCCAAGTCCCGGTGAATATAAGGGAAAAGGCGGAAAACATTGCCGGAGGTGAAAATTTTGGTCACTTTCGGTTAAATTAGGTCGAGTTAGGTTGAGTTACTAGAACTAGAGGTAGACTAACCAAACCTAACCATTGTGGACGGGTGGACCGCGCGATGGCCTTGATTCTAAGAGGGTCAATGTTTTCAGGTCATCGACGCCGTCACCCCGTGTGAGTTCTGCGGGCATCTGGAGGCCGCCTCGGGTATCGACCCCCTCTTACATTGTTGCCGCGCAACAACATCGCTCCGCTGCGGTTAGACCGCAGCCTCCAGCTCTGGCATATTCGCCTGTATATTCGCCGGTTATGGAACATAATCCATCTCCGATTTCATTCGCGTGAGTTTTACAGCATCAGTTTTTATCTCGATCTTGTGGTGATCGGCCGCGTGTTTGACTGTGTTGTGCAATTGTGTTGTGAGTGCTTATATTTAAGTAAAACAACAATGTATTTGCAAGTGTAAGTATTTATTATTTAATATATACATTATATATTACGTTTTTGTTTTCTTATAAATAATTTTAATGACCGTTTAATGGCGTTGTGGTCCTCCAGGTGGTCTTGGTCTGTTTTGTCCTGCAGGTGGAGTTGGTGCACCCTGCGTTGATGCGGTTTTAAGTTTATTTTCAATATTATGTATGGCATTTAATGCCTCTTCCGCTTTTCTTTTTAAGTCGCCGATTGCTTTATGTTCAGTTTTTTCTTTTTCTTGTAACTCTGTTATTATGGTTTTTTCATAGATTTGTTCATTTTGTAATGATCTTATGTCGTTTTCTAAGAATTTTTGATTGGTTTGTATTAATGTTAGGTCCTGGCTGCTGCCTACTTCTCTTCGTGATCTACTTGCTATTTCCATATCCACAGAATTTGGTTCCGGTTGGCGCTCTTGTGGCGTTGCTATTAAATCTGTAAGTGGGATATGACCCAAGATTATATTTGATACTTTGTGATCTGTCATTCTGTAGCCCATCACCATTGGATTTGGCTGTGGATTTCTCATTGCCGTGTACAGAATATTTTGTCCGTGAGACATGGCTTCTATTTCTATTCCTGTTTCTACCATAATGTTCAGTATGCTGTTTTCGTGATTTCCATCTGAGCTCAACAACGGTATAATACCCACTCCTATTGGCGTTGCGAATTCTAATTTTGGTACATCAATGAAGTTATTGTAAAATGTATTGTCCACCGTAGCGAATTCATACTTTAATGGTGTTGCTGCTGTATGTGTAACTGCCGTTTGTTGTCCGTCTCTTAACACAACATTGTGTATTGGATTAGATGATTTTAAGTAATCATATTTTAAGAAACGCCATGCGTTGTTTTTTATATGGAATACTCCGTCTTTCGGTGTGTGATGTTTTTCAAAGATTTGTCCAATTGAGTTTGTTGCATTTAAGTATACACTTGCGCTGGCTATTCTTTATGTGTTAAGTACATAAATAATTTGTCCCATGGCAATGTATGTATGTATGTTTTTATGACGATTCTTCCGTTTGCAGCGCTTGCGCTTTCCTTTTCTTTGAAATATGTACATAGTGTACTTTTTAAATGGAAATTGAACATTTTTTTAAATTTGAATGTTTTTACATTCATGTCATTGTTCACACCATTTGCTATTACGTTCGGGAGTAATCCTGTGTTGGCGTCCATTATTTTAAAATCTGTTTTATATTGTCGTAGATTTGTTTGTATTGTACCTCTAAATCTGGGGTATATTGGTCCCAATACTCGTTCTCCTAAATATTTTGTGCCGATTCCAGTTAATGCTGCTACCCGTGCTGCCGAGTCGTAGTTTGTTTCAGGATGGTATGCGTATACTTCTTTTAGGAATTTTTCGTCTGCTTCTTTTATTTGAGTTATTGCCAATTTCCTTAATTGATTAGAATTTTTTCCTGATATTAGTCCTGTGTTGTATTCTTTTAATATTCGGTTGTATTCGTTGTCGTGATGCTGTGCTATTCTATCTAATTCGTTGGTTGGTTCTCCGATATCTAATTCGTTTCCGGGTCCCAAATATTTATAGCCAGGTAGTGTATAGCCCGAACTACTGCTTTGTTGTGCTATGTCATTGTCTTGTTCCATACTGCAGGTGTGTGCGTGCGTCCCTTCTATTTATAGAATTGTGTATGTGTGCGTGTGCAAGTCGATAGGGGCTCTTTGTGTTTCTGTTATCCTGGTGTTTGCGGTTACGCTTTATGAGCAATAAAATTGAATATGGCGCTTTAAATTGCATTTATTTTAACATAAAATTGAACAATGGACCTTGCGGTTAAGCCTTAAAGGTAATAAAAAATACATTGTGATTCTATTTTTAGCTTACATTCTAACTTAAATTAAAACTTATTTATATTTACACTTCGATATAATCATCTAGGTCGTGATTTTCTGTATCTGGGTTGTTATATACTTCCCAGAACGCTTCCCATATAAAGGGATTTAAGTTGAAATATTTTGTCGGAGCCGCAAAGTAGAACGTGATTGTCCTTGTATCCACCGCTTCGTAGGCTTCCGACACTGTTACATACGAACATATGGGGTAATTGCTCGCAGTATATAGTATGCAGTTTTGTATATCCTGACGATTTTTATATTTTACATCTGTTGACATGGGTTGTCTCGCCGCTAATAATTTCCACTGTTCAAACTGGTTATCAGTTAGTTTGCACTCGTCCATGAAACATGCGTTGACATGTATTAAGCTTGCGAAATTAAACGAGGAGTTTGGTGTTAATCCGGTCAGTCTTGTTATGTTGAAATGCATGTTCACCAGGCTGTTCATTATCATTGTCTTTCCAGTGCTTGGTGGTCCGTAAAAGAATAAATTGTTTTTTTTATCAGTTTGTCCATAGAAATGTTCTTTCGTTAGTTTTGCAAATTGATAAGGATTTATACCATTTCTTTCCAGCAATGTAACCAGGTCGTCTAATCCTTTTTCAATTACATCTGGATCTGCCGCTGTGGGTTCCTGTTGCAGCTCGAATTGTTTTGCTCTTTCGATTCTCTGTTTATGCGATTCTTGAAATACCAATGTTTTGGCAATTCGTAATGCTGTTGTAAGTCGCTCTCCGAAGTTTCTGTTGAACTGAACCGCAATGCCTTCAGGTGTGTTGCATAGAATTCGTGTTGCTTCCCCTTCGTCAAAAGCTTTGTTTTTACATAGGTAAAGCATAAGTTCTTGGTTTTCTCGGATAAGTTTTGTACGTCTTGTGCTATTGTTGAGTCTTGTTTGTTCAAAAAGGCTGATCGGTTGATTTCCAGTGCCATTGTCGAGCACTGCACGCTGATGAGGCTGTTGTTCATTATGTTCGGCGATCTCATGTAAGTCTTCACTGGCGATAGAAGCGCTGAAATCCATTGGTCTTTGAATTGCGGTTCGTTCTGCGCCTTCATTGGGAAATAGATGATCTCCCCCTTCGGTACGTCGATTGTGATTGTGGTTTTGTTTAGGATCAAGTCCCAATGAATGAGCGACGCACATTGCAATCTTTTTATCACGCTCTGTGAGAATTTGCTTAAGTGTTGTACGATCAGCGCCGGTAGTAATGTACTCCAAAAGGCACTGAATACATGCAATTTGAGAACATTTGTGCTCTCTGGCTCTGATAGTTTTGCCAAAGATTGAGTTATGCCCCCAGTTTTTTGCGGTGGAGATGTAAATGATGTGGTAATGCGTTCTTCTTGTTCCCGTATGACGAGCGATGACTTTCTAAGGAGACAATTTATTTCTGTTGCTGTGATGTTGTCTTTCGCCCGTTGTGCAATCCAATGTGTCGTCGACATTAACTTCTTCTTCGCCATTTTCGCTTCCTGCTGTTGCTGCTGTTTGGATTCTGCCTGTTGCCTCTTCGTTGCTGCTTGGCGTAAGTTCGCGTATTGCGCTAGTATCTGTTTCTTCGGCGCCATCGGTTCTGGCATTGTCGGTGCTCGTTCCGGCGTGGGGCTCTTCGTTGGTGACTGTGGCGTTTCCTCTTCTATGTCCTCGTTGTTGTTCTCTCCACCAAACTGCGTAAGTTCTATCGTCGGCTCCCGTACCTCTCGCGGGAGAGTGTATGTTTCGGCTTCTATCCAGTCCTCCGATATTACTTCGACGTCGTCGTTCTGTTCGTTCATCCTGGCGTATTAATGGTTCGATGTCAGCAGAGGTGATGATGTGGTAAGCGTTGTACATCGTATGATTAGTCTTTGACTTTGCACCCCTTTATATACGAAACTCACGATGCGTCACCGTCAGTTTATTGTGCCGTTTCAAAGAACTCATATACATTATAAGGGCATTGTGTATACTTACCTATATTCATTAACCTCTTGAACATCTTGATATACCATTTCAATCCTCTCTTTCGCTCTAACAAATACATGGACAGCTTTTGATCTTTGAGATCAATGCCGCCCATAGTACTGTTATAATCCCTTACAGACACGGGTTTCACCAAAGGCTTACCAGCCCTCGATCCAACGAAAGTGCTGTCATCATGATAGAGGTGGACATAATACTCACCAATTTGCAGTCTTTCCATGTGACAATGTGTGAAAATGGACACATTTCCACATTGGCGATTATAGTCCCCTTTGGCACGTTTTTGGGCACTTTGGAGATGTCATCAGGCACATTACGGCGGTTGGTCCGCAGAGTCGCCAAACAATCGATGCCTAAACTCTTAAGGTACCGTGCTAACGATAGACAATTGTAAAAATTGTCCATAGTTACACAATGACCCCGACGTCGAGGCCTTGCAAAAGTTCAAGGACTACCTTGGTAGTTTTAGCCCCCAGATCGACACCGATAGCCGGATTTAATAATAATTGTATAGTCATCCGACTTGCCAGTGTAAACTTGGAATTTAGCCATATAGCCTGTGCGCGATTCGCAAAGCTCGTATGACTTAATTCCAAATGTCGCAGTCATTGACCATATTGTTTGGATCCAGGACAAGCGGCCCTTGAATAAGGTCAAAGACTATTCGATGGATATGTTGCGTTCCAAATTATAAAGGCAATCGAATTTCTTCCCGAGATGCTCAATGATACTAGGGCCCAACTTTAAAAGTTTCCGGGACAAAACTTTTGAAAAAGATCCTTCAGTGTAGAGCGAATTCAGACCCTGATCAGAATTGTCTACAAAATGAAGGAACTTATTCAACTGTACGTAGCGATTATAGGTCATCAGGCGCCTGAATACAATCATACCAAGGACCCCTGTTTTCCAATACTCGTGCACCAACAACAATCATCTATCTATACTTACTATTATCACGCTACGCGGACGAAGTCGCGGGCAGAAGCTAGTCTATACTTTACTAATATATAAAGCTGAAGAGTTTGTTTGTTTGTTTGTTTGTTTACCTGAACGCGCTAATCTCAAGAACTACTGGTCCGATTTGAAAAATTCTTTCAGTGTTAGATAGCCCATTTATTGAGGAAGGCTATAGGCTATAAATCATCACGCTACGCGGACGACGTCGCGGGCAGAAGCTAGTACTAATATATACCTAAAGCTGAATAGTGTGTTTGTTTGTTTGTTTGCTTGAACGCGGGAATCTCAGGAACTACTGGTCCGATTTGAAAATTTATTTCAGTGTTAGATAGCCCATTTATTAAGTAAGGCTATAGCCTATAGGCTATATATCATCACGCTACGCGGACGAAGTCGCGGGCAGAAGCTATGTAGTATAATACAAAATCATCACATGCATTATTTACGGATTTTTTTGTATAATCTATTTGATAAAATGAATCTAAATCAATTTATCATTACAAGTTTTACAATTTTTTAATATTAAAATAATAATAATTAATAATAAATAGCTTCTGCATGCAAAATCGAGTCATTACATTTTATTTGGTTCAAAAAATCAATTTGAAAATCATCACGTAGCAAAGGGCAGTAAGGGGAAGTACCTTATCCGATGCAGCTACACGAAAATGGTCTTAGGAGACTATCCATATTTTTTTTATGGAATTTTGATACCCATTCACAGATTTTCAAAAAAATTTACAGTTTATTTATTTATTTATTAAAATAGTACAACCTTATTAGTTAGTAAGAATATAGCCATTTTAGACTAGTGTTGGAACGTACATTGCCATCTATTGGAGAAGTTGTGCAATCACGCACCGTCCTGAATACCGCACCGAGCGGTGCAAATGCAAGTGGCATGACGGCAGCAAGCAGCCAATGGGAGAGCGGCGACCAACTTCATATCGTCATCGTTCGAACCGAACAACCACCTTCACACCATTCTTCAGATTCTTCTACACAATTCGTTGCTTATACGTTAAAACGTATATTCGTTCATATTTTATAAAACCGTTAACAATTTGTAATACATCGTTGAATAAATGTTCAAAACGTTAAAATTAAAAGCATTCATTGAATATCCACCTAAACATTGGTCCTTCGAGCCGGATGTATTCGATACATCGAGGAGGCGCGTCCTACTGGAACCCAGGCGTAACGTACAATTATCCAGAAGAGGCGGAGCACGTCTACAACTACCAGACGTTTGAGGACTGAGGAGCACAAGCCAGCAACGGTCAGGTTATCCCTCACCTTTCCTCCCCTTCGCCCTATTCGCGTTGTGTTAATATCGTACCTACTGTGCGTTCCAGAAGTTCGACCATCTGATTCCCGTTTTGTTGCCGTAACTTCGCGCGCGAGTGCTGTTGCCCGGCCCGCCGCCGCGCCGCAGCCGTGCCGACCATTTTTACGACTGTAAGTACCTTGTCCTTCACAAGCCGCCATAATGAGTGACGACGAATGTAAATCCGATTATTCTGACGTAAATATTAACGATCTCAAAAAACAGCGAGGTGCAATCAAAGGTAGATTAACGATCTTTGTTAATTTCATCAATAAATTAGATAAATCATGTTTAGATTCAGTTATTATAACCCAAGTTCGAATGCGCATGCAAGCGGCGTCCATATTCTTTTCTGATTTCAATAATATTCAAACTAAGATCGAAAACAATGTTGATGAAAAAGAATTGTTGGTTCAGTTAGAATATAGGGAATCGTTTGAGAGTCAATATTATTCAATTATAGCATCAGCAAAGTGCATGATTAATGATGATGAACACAGTGAGTCGAGTAATTCTAAGTGCACTGCGGGTAAACCTATAAATGTTAAGTTGCCTCAAATAAAGCTTCCTGCCTTTGACGGTTCCTACGATCAGTGGTTGGAGTTTAGAAACTCGTATATAACAATGATACATGAACGCCAAGACTTAGACGCTATACAGAAATTTCATTATTTAAAATCGGCACTCAGTGGTACTGCGTTACATGTTATAAGTGCGTTGGAATTTACAGCCCCTAATTACAGTCACGCATGGGAGTTACTTGAAAATAGGTTTCACAATAATCGTTTATTGGTACATAACCACGTGAAATCCCTGTTCACTACCCCATCACTAAATAAAGAATCTGCAACGCAAATCCGAAAATTAATTGACACCGTTTTACGTAACTTACGTGCACTTAGTTCTTTGAAAGAGCCCACCGAGTCATGGGACACATTAATAATTTATTTACTAGTTACGAAACTCGACTCGTCGACTGAGCGCGAGTGGGAAAGTCATAAGGGCACTTTGATTTCGGATTCGCGTAAAGATTACAATGCGTTAAAATTAGAAGATTTACTTACGTTTTTACGAAATAGGGCAGACATGTTAGACATGATCAAATCCAGTAGCAGCAAAAATAATAATAATTACAATTCACAGTCTCATTCTAAAGGTGATTCAAGGTCATCAAACGATTATAAAAGAAATTCCAACGCTCAACATACGAATAGCTATATTTCAAATACAAATAAGGGCAAGAGTACATTAGATGATCAAAATAAGCGTAATTTTAATTTTACATGCCCATTGTGTACCGGTAACCATCGTTTATATTCGTGTGCAAGTTTTCTAAACATGCCAATAAACGAAAGGTCAAAAATAGTTACATCAAAAGGTCTCTGTTCTAATTGTATACGTACAGATAGTCATACAATTAAAGATTGTACGTTCGGACCCTGTAAGTTGTGTCAACAAAAACACAACACGTTATTGCACACTGATAACGTAAACTCAAATACAACGCTAAGATCGACAGTTAATAATAATACGTTGCCGCAGTCATCTGTTTCGCATAGCGTTAGCGAATCAGCTGACTGCAAGGTTATTGACTCGCGGCGCGGTGCGTTCACCGTTAATGCGAATGCGTTACAAACAGTTTTGTTGTCTACCGCGTTGATTGAGGTAGCCGATTCTGATAATAATTATCACACAGTTCGTGCTCT
The DNA here is from genome assembly GCA_947256265.1 of Acronicta leporina. NCBI lineage: Eukaryota > Metazoa > Arthropoda > Insecta > Lepidoptera > Noctuidae > Acronicta > Acronicta leporina. The sequence continues at coordinate 84,072 of OX366539.1, forward strand.
TCTTGATAATGGCAGTCAAAACTGTTTCGTTACCGAAAACTTATGTAAACGTTTAAATGCGTCTATTATACAGTCCACTATAAATATATGTGGTGTGGGAGAAGCACACACACAGTGTAATCATGCATGTAAAATCAGTATGCGTTCAAAATTATATGATTTTCATACAGACTTGCATTGTTTCGTTTTACCTAGCATCACTTCTTATTTACCGTCTATAAACGTTAATCGTAATTCGATATGTATACCTAATCACGTTCAGCTTGCTGACCCGTCGTTTAATGTACCGTCTAAAATAGATATACTATTAGGGGCCGATGTGTTCTGGTCGTTAATACATGAACATAAAATCATAAGGCTCAAGTCAGGCTCATTTTACATAGTCCTTAAACTAGTTACAATTGTAGGGGCACCGCCCACCATGAAAATGTCAACAACCAAATAACATTAGGATTTCACAATCACAACAAATACAAAAAATAACAATATGCACCGCCAATAACTATCTGTATCTTACATATATGATAGGTAAAATCTATGTGATAGGTAAAATACATATTTTTGAAGTAGGCCTTTTTATTAAAGCCCTTTGAGTGCGCGAAGTACCAACTCTCGTAATTTTATCCAGTTCTGGATATTTTTCTACAACTCTCGCCAAAAAACATTTACTAGGAGGCAAGTCATCTTCCTTTACCACTACTACATCCCCAATATTGGTTTTGATAGGCGCTATCTTCGTTTTAGCCGTTACTAGAATAACGTGTATGTTACCATCAGCATCAATCACGCGAATATAAACTGCTGCCGCATAAGTTGCCTTAGAAGCATCGGAGAATTCATGCAGTTCAACGAGAGTATCATCCGATTTTTTTCCGAGCCATCGTGGTATCTTGACTTTTGAGACCAGTGATAGCCTATCCAGGTAAATATTCCATTCATTTATTATTTTAGTTGTTACTTTCTCGTCCCAGTCTAATCCTGCTATACATAGCTTTTGTATAAGTATCTTTGCTATTATAACACTCGGTGCCACCCAACCAAGTGGATCATAAAATTTTGCAATGTGTGAAATTATTTTTCTTTTAGTTACAGGTCCAGGTTCCCGAGAAAGAATTGCTGAGTATTGTAAATCATCGGATCGACGAATCCAGGTAAGCCCTAATAGTTTAACTATCTCATCCTCTTTTAGCTGCAATCCTTCTCGTATTTCTCCCTGTCCTTTATTCATTTCCCTTGTTTTATTAAGTAGATTTTCATGATTACACATCCATTTATGTAGTTTGGATCCTGCTTTACTTAATAACGAATTAATTTCTTTATAAATAATTAGCCCTTCTTCAATATTAATACAACCAGTTAGCAGATCATCCATACGAAGATAATTTATTTTCCTTTCCGCAGCCGCTGGATAATCTCTGCCATCATCAACAACTTGTTGGACGGTTTTCTCCGCCAGGTAAGGAGCTGATGCAGCTGATCCGCAAGTGACTCTCATCATACGATGGATATCTTCTACGTCTTCCGGTTCTTCCTTCCACAGTATTCTTTGGCAATCAGTATCAACAGTCGCTACCTTTATCTGCCAGTAAATCTTAACGATGTCCGCTGCTAGACATATCGGAAGTTTTCTCCAACGCATCAATAAGTGCCTAAGTTCCGGTTGCAAGCGGGGCCCAATCATCCATTTATCATTTAATGAATAACCCTTTTTATCTTTACAGGACGCATCGAACACCACCCGTACTTTGGTTATATCTTTATCATCCCTAACAACTGCATGGTACGGTAAGTATATGGAACTACTGTTTCCCTTTTCCTTTTCAGGTACCTTCTCCATATGACCCAACTGTAAGTATTCCTTAGTCACTTGTTTATACTTTTCTTTAAAGTCTGTATTTTTCTTTAACTTGGTATGTAACACATTCATTCTTTTTTCAGCTATATCTTCAAACCCACCTCCCTGGTAAGTCGATGTTTGTTCCCGGAATGGAAGTCTAACCACATATCTACCACCTGCATCTCGGGTGGTAGTCGTCGAAAATAAATCTTCACATTGTTTTTCTTCTTCGGACAACAATCTCTTCTGATTGGTAGGTTCGGCTTCTAACTCCCAGTACTTCTTTAATCCTTCATTTTCATCTACATGAGCATGCATGACCACAACATTCGAAGAAACTCCAGCAGCTGTATCAACTATCCCAGACATTATCCATCCCAATTTGGAACATTGAGCTACTACTGACCCGTTCACATTCTTTTTCAAACCTTCTTCAATAATCTGAGTGTAAACGTCAGCTCCTAATAAAACATTTATTTTATTCGGAGTATTATATTGCGGGTCTGCCAGATTTTCCTCCTGAAGATCTACCCATTCAACTGTCGATACCTTCGTAACTGGGAGAAGCGTGGTTATAGATTTTAAGACATACGCCTGAACTTGAATATTAAAATGCGAATCAATTCGAGACCTTAGATTTAATGTGACCACTGACTTGGATGTTATTTCCTTGTCACCTCCAACTCCTTTAATTCTATGAGTTGAAGGAATTTTCTTTAATCCCAAGAACTGCACTGTGGCTTCAGTAACCAAAGACACTTGCGAACCTTGGTCTATTAATGCTCTAACCACCTGGTAAGTACCTGTCTTCGACTCAGCTCTTATTAGAGCTGTGGCTAATAAAACGGTATTACAACTTTTTCCTGTCGAAAAACAAGTAACAGACTGGTTACCTTCCCTATTTTCTGTGGACATAGGGCTATCCATGCCTTCTTTCGTTGGTATGTCTTCATTATTTCCCAAAGTTTCTGCGTCTGCCTGTGTATTTAAATTAGAACTCGCGGAAGAGAACCCGATTGGGGGATGCAGTAAAGAATGATGACGCCGTTTACAAATTCGACATCTCACGGTACTATTACATACCTTAGCAGAGTGGTTGTTACCCAAGCAATTGAAACAAATACCTTTCTCTAGAACAAAATTACGACGAGCGTCACAATCTAACTTCTTTACAAACTGTTTGCAATAACTAAGCCTATGTGGTTCTGAACAAAAAGAACACTGAATGTCTGCAACATGTAAACTACTTATCTTATTTGTATTACTATTTTGATGACCTTGACTTCTAGATCCAGAATTTGATTTGTTGTCCAGAAATTCCAAAGCTCTATACCGATTAGTTAAAAACTCGGTAAATTGAATGAGCGTAGGAAGCTCGTCCGATGAGTTATGTTCCGTTATATTAAATTCCCAATGCTTTCGGGATTCGGGATCTAATTTCAAAGTTATTATATGGATAACTATAATGTCCCATGACTCAACATTAATACCAAGATTTGAAAGCGCCTTTAAACAATCGTTGGTATTATCCAGTAATTCCTTTAAACCAACAGCAGATTCGTTATTAAGGTTTCTCTGGCTGAGTAACCTTTTTATTATAAAATGTGACAAATACCTTTTATTGTTATAACGCGCATTCAATAGTTCCCAACATCGGTTATAGTTCGCATCTGAAATGGGTATTTGTCGAAGAAGTTGTTCTGCTTCCCCGGACAAATATCCTTTTAAATATTGCATGCGTTGAACATTATCTAAACTATTATTATTATGGATAAGCGATAAAAACAAATCTCTGAAAGTTACCCAGTCGGTATACTTTCCTGAAAATACCGGTATAATTATTTTTGGCAATTTGACCTGACACTGCTTCGAACTACTAGCTTTATAATTTTCCTTTAGATCCTGCTCTTTTATATCAAATGACTCTAAAATAGTCTCAAGATCAGTTTTGTATTGAATATAGACTTCGTCTGCTAACTCATAAATATCATTTTTCACATATTGGCTCTTGTTCAACTTATCTGGTTCATATTCGTCATACAATTTACTATGGCCGTCTATTAACATATCCCACATTTTTTCTAAATTTTCTAATCTTACTTTACAATAAGGCCGTGTTATTCGTTCCTTAGGTGATTTTTTGAAATTGACATAAGCTTTAGCTATTCTACCATGAATATCTTCTTGTTTATTAATTAATGACTCCATTTTATCTTCTATACAAATCTAACTTTTATATTTTTACTGAACTGTAAACGCTTTTGTAAGCGACAAACAAATTACAAGTCCAAAATTTTTGTTTTAAAGTAGGTAATACAATCCTTTAACCATAAAGGTCCAATATAATTTTATAAGTTTTGAGAAGGAAGATGAAATTTTTACAAGTCTTTAAGAAATAGTAATAATTTGGGAAAATCGGGCATAGGTTCCCCGTCTCAACCAAATAGTCTTAAAATTAGGCTAAGTCTAAAACACAGTTGAAATTATTCTAAGTTAATGTTTATATTTTATAATTTTTTCTAAGTTAAAATCTTCAAGCAAATAAAGTTCAAATTTGTGTAGTCAAGAATTCTTCCAAAGATAGGTACTACGTTTTGCAATTCCACTGATATTATAAATTAGAAGGTTCACTCACGGTTTTAATCCTGAACTGATATCACCTGATGACGTAATTATTCCACTTAATCCTGACGTCTTCGTTATATCGTCGCGCCCTGCACGTCGACACGTTGACATCTCCTCCAGTCACCCTTGCTGCTGATCCCTGACGATGACGACACCCGGCACCGTCTGCAATAGCGCACTGCACCACGCGCTGCTACTGCTGCTTGCTGCTTCTTCAAGCGCCTTGGCCAGTTTGCGCAAGCGATCCACTTGCCCAGCCAAGAATGTATCACAAAAAGTCCAGACAAATCTATCCGGCTCGAAGGACCAAAATGAACAAGCGTTCACATTCCCGCACTTTTCTGCAACACTCGCGACCGTAACATGGGTGAGGATATACCAGTAAAACAACGACACGGTGTTATGACAGTATATTATTTACTTTGCTTGTCTAAAATAACAGTCAACGCGAGCCTAGTCAAATCGCGGAGAAACTTAACACCGCGATTCAGGAATGGCCTAAAATCTAACAACGCCATCTATCGGGCTTAAATTAAACAATATTCAACACAACACGTTATTGCACACTGATAACGTAAACTCAAATACAACGCTAAGATCGACAGTTAATAATAATACGTTGCCGCAGTCATCTGTTTCGCATAGCGTTAGCGAATCAGCTGACTGCAAGGTTATTGACTCGCGGCGCGGTGCGTTCACCGTTAATGCGAATGCGTTACAAACAGTTTTGTTGTCTACCGCGTTGATTGAGGTAGCCGATTCTGATAATAATTATCACACAGTTCGTGCTCTTCTTGATAATGGCAGTCAAAACTGTTTCGTTACCGAAAACTTATGTAAACGTTTAAATGCGTCTATTATACAGTCCACTATAAATATATGTGGTGTGGGAGAAGCACACACACAGTGTAATCATGCATGTAAAATCAGTATGCGTTCAAAATTATATGATTTTCATACAGACTTGCATTGTTTCGTTTTACCTAGCATCACTTCTTATTTACCGTCTATAAACGTTAATCGTAATTCGATATGTATACCTAATCACGTTCAGCTTGCTGACCCGTCGTTTAATGTACCGTCTAAAATAGATATACTATTAGGGGCCGATGTGTTCTGGTCGTTAATACATGAACATAAAATCATAAGGCTCAAGTCAGGCCCGTGCCTACAGGGTACAAGTCTAGGATGGATCATATCCGGTCCAGTATATAATAAACGTTCACACATAAATACGGTTCAGTGCAATTTTTCTCAGGTTGATTCTCAATTACGTAAATTTTGGGAAATTGAGGAAATAAATATTCCGCGTGTGTTGTCTGAAGAAGAGCGTTTATGCGAGAAGCTCTTCATCGAGACGACACAACGTGATAATCATGGCAGATTTCATGTCAAAATGCCTTTAAAACAGTCTCCCGACGTTTTAGGAGATTCATATAATTCCGCAAAAAATCGTTTTTATTCGTTAGAACGCAAATTAGAGCGTTTACCTCAATACAAACAAATGTATTGCAACTTTATGCAATTCGCAATTTAATTACAATAAAAAACATCCAGTATTGTTGTGCCATAAGCATCGGTTCACAGTACTGTTATGTACATATGAGCATAAGAGGTTACTTCATGCTGGACCTCAACTTCTGGTATCTACCATGCGTGATACTTGGTGGGTGCTAGGAGCGCGAAATTTGGCAAAATATGTAGTGCATAAGTGTGTCACCTGCACACGTCTTAAGGGGAAGACGCTAACTCCACTTATGGGCAGCTTGCCATCAGAGCGTTTAGAACCTACATATCCTTTTATGAAGTGTGGGGTTGACTACGCTGGTCCTGTACTTATTTTAAACCGGAAAGGCAGAGGGTCACGCTTAATTAAAGCATACATTTGTTTATTTATATGTTTTACCACTAGAGCGGTGCATTTAGAATTGGTGAGCACATTGTCTACACAAGATTACATATTGGCTCTTAAAAGATTTATATCGCGACGTGGTAAACCTTATCAGATTTTTTCCGATAACGGGAAAAATTTCGTAGGCGCTGAAAAGGAACTTTCAGCTGTATTTGACAATACCAAAGATATTTTAGAATTTGCTAGTAATAATAATATTAAATTTCATTTTATTCCGCCTTACGCGCCTCATTTTGGTGGTTTGTGGGAGGCGGGTATAAAGTCGTGTAAACATCATTTACGACGCGTTGTAGGCGATGCAAAATTAACGTTCGAGGAGTTCAGTACGATATTGACACAGATCGAAGCCGTCCTGAACTCCCGACCCATGTCACCTCTGTCCACAGACCCCAACGACTTCCTTCCTCTGACACCAGCTCATTTCCTCATTGGCCGGCTGTTGACTGCGCATGCTAGCGAGGACCTGACCCAGGCGACACCAACACGTCTCGGGCGCTACGAGCGGCTGGAGCAGCTACGGCAGCATTTTTGGGAGCGCTGGTCAAAGGAGTACGTGTCGGAGTTACAGCGTCGGACCAAATGGGTTGCCAATAAAGACGACATCGCGTGCAATAGCTTGGTATTGATTAAGGAAGATAACCTACCACCGTTAAAGTGGAGAATGGGCAGAGTTATTCGCGTGTTTGCAGGAACCGATGGCATCTCGAGGGTAGCTGAAATCCGCACTGCATCGGGCGTCATCCGACGAGCCTGTTCCAAGATCTGCCCGCTTCCTGTCGATACCGAGTAATAATTGGAAGAGGGTTCTTCCAAGGCGGCCGGTATGTTGGAACGTACATTGCCATCTATTGGAGAAGTTGTGCAATCACGCACCGTCCTGAATACCGCACCGAGCGGTGCAAATGCAAGTGGCATGACGGCAGCAAGCAGCCAATGGGAGAGCGGCGACCAACTTCATATCGTCATCGTTCGAACCGAACAACCACCTTCACACCATTCTTCAGATTCTTCTACACAATTCGTTGCTTATACGTTAAAACGTATATTCGTTCATATTTTATAAAACCGTTAACAATTTGTAATACATCGTTGAATAAATGTTCAAAACGTTAAAATTAAAAGCATTCATTGAATATCCACCTAAACAACTAGAAAACTGTAAAACAGCATCTCTTTCGTTTCGCGTAGGTAATTTTAGTTAGTAGTCTGTGGACTACTATACTATTATACTCTTTGGTCTGTGGCATAAAAAGGGCATAAAACTTTGGGAGAACTTTGGCCTGGGATACTAGTATTCTATAGATACTAGTATAGTCTGTGGTATTCTATTATCTGTGGCCTAGAGTTGTTATTTTATTCTGTGCTTTGGCCATTCGGCGGGATTCGTTCGTGTCGCGTTCGTGATTGATTGTCGGATTTGAATGCTGGGAATGCAAAATTTCAGAAATTCAGTTGAGTTAAATACGTGGACACTATGAATGTACCTATCTCCAATAAATATAGTAAACGTAAAGTGATAGTGGTGTGTGGTTAGTGCGGTGTAAGGTGTAGTGATAGTGAACAGTCGCGATGGGTGCCGCCAAGCTGTTCGTGTGGGGAGAGGGCGTGTGGCGCGAGCTGGACGTGGCGTCGGGGCGCGTGTCGGGGTGGCGGCGGCGCGCGCGGTTCGTGTTCGTGCGGCGCGGCCGCCTGCAGGTGGCGCGGCGCCGCGCCGTGCTGCGCGCGCTGCAGGCGCTCGTGGCCGGCCGCCCCGGCGCCGCCGCCGACGGCCTGCGCCTCTCGCACCGCAGGTAAGCGTGCACCTCCTGACACTGACACCACTACACGGCAGGAGGCTGCTGCCACGATGCACTCTAAAAGCCATAGAATAGCTACTGTTATGTATAAAATTTGACAAATTGTACAAAAGCTTTTCTTGTTTTAGGTGCCCCTTGATGCAGCAAAGATATGGGCTCTTAATTATTTGACTCCATAGTTTGTTTGTTATAGATAAATGTGATAATACACTACACATTTGCATACAAGTGGTGCAAGTTGTCTGTTGACAGTCAGATGGCTCACTTGACCATCTCACAGACAAATCATTTGTATTATAGCATAATATTCTATATTATGCTATAATACAAATGATTTGTCTTGCTACACATACTCGGCTATGTGTAGCTTGTGAACATAAAGTTGCTGGATACTATAGAAAAAGATCTAGTGGTCTCTTGATTAAAAAAATATGTTACAACTAGTGGGTTGACACTGTCTCATTCTTAAAATAAAAAGCGAGTGAATCATTTGTTTTTATTTTTAAAATTATGGTGAAGAAAATGTGAAAGTTATGTACAACAGCCTAATTACCGGTATCCTAAATAGTGTGGAGACCAAGCAGCTTTTCAAGCTGCAAGATAAGTTATTGAGTGCCCCCTGACCACTACTGACAAGTTCAAGTTCAAATGTTTATATTTCTAATCATTATAAGCTTTTACAAGAATTATGAAACATTTTTGAGTTTGGATGCATCTTTCCAAAAAGTTGATCATATGGAGAAAAATCTGGCAGAATAAATAATAATAATATATAAATAAATATTCTGGGACATTCTTACACAGCACCATCTAGTCCCAAACTAAGCAGAGCTTATACTATGGGTACTAGACAATGGATGTAATACTTATATACTTTTATAATACATAAGAAACACCCAGATGAACACAAACACTTATATTCATCTCATAAATTTTTGTGTCCTGTGCAACTCGAACCCACAACCTCATGGTCAGCAGTCCAGTACTTGAACGACTAAACCACAGTGGTTGTCAAGAAACTCCATGAACACTGTTTTAAAATAAGTCCTAATAAATCACTGAAACTCCTAAAACATAGTATGCTTCCTTCTGAAGTTTCTGAGTTATATATGAGATACTAGCTTATGTCCACGGCTTCACTCACTTGAAGCTTACAAACCAACACTGATGATCTCTTCTTTGTAAGGGTCTCAGATAGGTCAAGCTGTGTCTCAGGTACCATTTAATTATTTGAGATAAGAAGTTCACCAGTTTTTAAGTTAGAGAACATACTTTCTAACAGTGATGAAACAGACAAAAATAAAAAATAAAAAACATATTTTGTGTGTCAGAATCCTAGCAAGTGGAAGTCTGTGGTCTCTGCTTACCCCTACAGGAAAGAGTTGTGACTTTATGTATGTACCTATATTTTAGGTTCGGAGATGTTTATGTACCCCAGCTCACTTGTTTTTTTTATTAATATTTCCAATGTATAGACAGTTTTTTTTCAACTTTATAATAGTAGGGATATTTGTTGTACACTTGTAATCATGTCTTAGAATAGAATAGCCGAATGAAATAGCTAAATTGGATTGGAGTTTAGGTAGCCGGGATACAAGTGTCACAACAAGTATTGCAAACTGCTATTCACTAGTTCACTAGTCTGTGACTCACATACAGTACCCTCGAAATAACAACACACCTCTGAAGTAAGCCGTTATTGTCACAGTCATTGTTAACAATTACCTTTATACATTATTACCTTACCATATAATATAAGCTATTTGATACTCATGCTGTTTATAGTGAATCTGGATTATTTTAGTGATGCCTTCTGGGTGTGTTTTTTTTTATTTTTTTATTATTATTATGCAGCCACACTTTTTGTGTATTTGCCAGTGTCAAGTATTAGAGTAATCTAGTAATATTTCCCATCATGGGATTGTATTATGGTACCACACTTTTTGTGTTCGCCAGTGTCAAGTTTATGTTGTTCTGTTGCCCCAATAAAACAGTAGAAACTTTATTGAGGCTATGATAGAGTTTAGGAGTGAACCCAAAAAGTCACGATTTTCAATTTTATATCATTTGCCTACACTCTCACACATTCATGAACACTTAATGGTTAATTATCCACCATAATTACACATTAAACTTCGGAGAAATTCAAGTTTTGAAAAATAATATAAAATCGACAATGTGCACTTTTCATTTTCCCGCCTAAACTCTCTGGGTGTGTTTACAGCAAGTCAGCTGTACGCTCCAGCAAGCAAAAGCATGAGGCGAGCGTGACAACACCGGCGCCCGCCCCCGCCCCCGCGCCCGCGCCCTGCGCCCATCACCTCTGCTGTGCACACTACAATGGGTAAATACACATTATATAATCATCACTTGTTTAATTGAATTGTCTGCCAATGTCTCGTAAACTGTGCTAGTAGCTGCCGTGCGATGTGGAGCGCAACAATACAACATTACTATTGTTACAGATGCAATAATGCAAACTTAGTGATGCGGGACACAGGCACTGTTTCACTGGTCCCAGCGACGAAGCCGGTGAGCGGTGCGGCGCAGCGCATGCGCGAGGCGGGCACGCAGTGCACGCAGCACGCCATCACTATCAACCTGAACCACGCAAACAACACCAGACGCGACAGCTCCGGCGACGAGTTCGTGAGCCCCGGCGCCGCGCGGAGGCCGCCGCCCGCGCCCGCGCGCACCAGCGCCTCCGACGTCAACGCGCTGCTCACCAGATACAGGCCCGGGCCCAAGTCCAGACGAGTGCCGCCGCCTCGCGCGCCCCGCAGCCCCCGCCCGCCCCGCCACGCCAGCGTCTCCAGCGACGACGGCCGAGCCTCGGAGCCGAGCGGCCGCCGCACACACGACACTGAGTCGTCGCCCGCGACCAAACGAACTCCTACCAGTGTTAACGTAACCAAGAAGGCCGCCGGGCGAGGGGGGCGCGGGGGGCGCGGGGGCGTGTGCAAGGAGCTCATCATCTCGGAGAGCGACGTGGCGGCGCTGCGCGGGTTCGTGGCGCGCACGCGCGCGTCCGCGCTGGCGCGCTTCGACGCCGACGACGAGTACAAGCGCGCGCTGTTCTACGCGATCAACCCGCTGGTGGAGCTCGAGCAGTGCGCGCGGCTCCAGCGCATGCTGCGCGCGAGCGAGGCGCATGCGCGCGAGCGCTTCGCGGCGCGCCTCGGCCTCGCGCCGCGCTCCGACGACTCCGCGCGCGCCTCGCCCGCCCCGCGCGCCTCGCGCGCCTCGCTCGCGCAACAACATCGACGCGACGCCGCGCTGCGCTGTCTGCAGCGAACAACATCCTCTTCTTCGATGGACACTGACAAGGTATCTATCTGAACACTGCCTGCACATAGTTATCCGTATTGTTGAACGATTGAGAGAAATAGAAGCAATGAAAATGAGCCCTCATTTAAAAATAATTATGTAAAAGAAGAAAATATAATTACAGAAAAAAGAATTTTACTTTCAAGGAGAATAAAGAAGACAAGCACACGCCAACGTCAAGTAGAGAGCGTCACGAGCGAGGCGCCAAGAGTAAAGTGAGGGCGGCGCCGACGCCGAGCGGCGATACTGCGCGCGTCACGCGCCTCGGGGAGTCGGCGCGCGCCAACAAGGGGGCCGGCGGGGCCGGGGGCGGCAGTGGCGGGGCCGGCGCCCGCGCGGGGGCCGCCCCCGCCCCGCCCGCCGACAAGCGCCCGCCCCCCGTCGCGACGGACACGCACGTTATCAGTAAACGGTCAGTGGATTACAGATTTTTGTTTTGTTTAAATGTTTACTGTTCTAAATGATTGTTACTTTTGCCAAACTTCTTGGCAGTATATGATTAGGTATAAATGAGACAAAGTTGTAGTATAGTCTGGTTATAATTATCCAAAGGTGCATCTTATATACTAACGACTACGTGTTGATCACGGATAGTAGAAACATTTCATAGATATTGAACGTGCGATAAAGATCATAAGATTGCGATGTAGATTGTAGATACAGCACAAAGATATTGTACTGTAACAGTACACCCCCCTTTAAAAAAAAAAAAAAATTATGGTAATAGTGTTTACAATATAAATTTGACCTAGACCTTACTAGTTATTTGCTGATGTATATAAATAATAATGCTATTGTACGCGGTGGAATTTGATGACGCCTGTTGTGGTGTGATTTGCTGACGTATGTAATTTTGACTTAGCTGTTGCACGAGTGTTTATTATTTTTTTCCGTTAAACTCTTCATTCTTCTGTCCAGTGTTTTCATTATGCCGTAAAGTAGGATCACGCCGATTGTTAAAATAATCTGTCCCATTGCAACATTTCTTGTCCACCGTAAGTCCTCCTGGATCAGGTTACGGAGTTTGTCCGCTTCGTTTTGATTGAGGCAACTGTCCGTATTGTATGTTATCTGGTCCTTAGAACTTTGATTTCCCATTTTAGATGTCTTGTTGTTACGAGTAGTTGTGAATTAATGGTATATGTTAAGATCTATGTTAATATATATACGAATAGCTTGCTTATATCAGCGATTTTTTATAGACGTACTACTGGCTTTACTTTACGTCCCGATCGTGTAGTGTACGTGTGTGAATGTCTGTAGAAATCCTTTGAATCTGGCACGTAGTTTGATTCGTCATTGATCATGAATGCTGGTTTCAATCTATCAATTGATATCACTGTCTCTTTATCCCTAATTCTAATGCAAAATGTTTTATCTGTTTTACTAATTACTGGGTAGGGTCCTTCATACGGCGGTGTCAGGGCTTTCTTAATTCTATCACACCGAACAAATACGTGTGAGCATTCTTTGAGTTCGGGATGCACAAATATAGCTTGGTTGTGGTTTTTTCTTTTCGGAATTGATGTCATTTGTGTGATGTCCTTTTGAATTTGTTTTACAAACTCTCTTCGTACGTTGATAACTGTGCTGCTGATGACTCAAAAAATCCTCCAGGGAGTCGTATTGGCGTTCCATATGTCATCTCTGCTGAACTATAACCTGTGTCTTCTCGCAAGCTACTCCGCAACCCGAGTAAAACTGTTGGAATTTCTTTTAACCAATTTTCGTTGGATTCTCTTGTCATTAACGCCACCTTTAAAGTTCTATGAAATCTCTCTATCATTCCATTGGATTGCGGATGATAAGGTGTTGTCCTAATTTTATGTATTCCCAAAAATTGTGAGAGTGACTCAAATATTCTTGATTCAAACTGTCGGCCTTGATCCGTAGTAATGCGCAATGGACATCCAAAACGAGTAATCCATCCTTCGAAAAGTGTCTTGGCTACTGTTTCTGCAGTTATATCTTCTACCGGAAATATTTCGGGCCATGACGTACAACGATCTATGATTGTGATTAAATATCTCTTCACTTGTGAAATCGGAAGTGGTCCGACGATGTCAATATGTAAATGTTCAAAACGTTGCGCTGTCATAAATGTACCAGGAGGTGATATCGTATGTCGTTGTATTTTTGATTTTTGGCAGGCTATACATGATCTACACCAATTATTGATATCTTTCATAAACGGCCATAAATACCTTTGGGTTATCATTTTTCTCGTAGTTCTTTTTCCTGGATGGCTCATACCATGAATGGTATCGAAAATTTGTTTGCGAAATTGCTTTGGTAAGTAGGGGCGGCTTTTTCCAGTAGACGTGTCGCAGGTGATGTTTATTGTGGAACCCGGAAGCGTAATGTTTTTGAATTTTAATCTTTTATTGTCACGTAATTTACTTAGTTCATTATCTGTTGATTGACATTTTTCCAATTCAGCGTAATCGATAGGTGATGGCACGTATATTTCCTCTATTCGAGATAAGGCATCGGCGGTAATATTGTCACGTCCGCTTATGTGTTGAATGTTGGTACTGTATTGTGAAATGAAATCTAACTGCCGGACCCGTCGCGGTGTATCGTTTGATGATGGTTTTTGGGAGAATGCGTATGTCAAAGGTCGGTGATCCGTAAATATTGTAAATTCTCTTCCCTCGATTAATCTGTGAAAATGTTTGACGGCCATGTATATTCCTAACAGCTCTCTGTCAAACGTAGAATATTTTTGTTGAGTTTCGCTCAATTTTTGTGAAAAAAAAAAACCTAATGGTTCCCAATTGCGTCCGGATTTTTGTTGTAAAACTCCACCAACGCAAGTAGCACTAGCGTCGGTCATGAGCGCTAGTGATGCGTTGCGGGAAGGATGCGCTGTTAACACTGCGTTTTTCATGCTTTCCTTGCATTTTTCGTAAGCTTTGTCTGCTTCCGTTGTCCAAGGAACAGGTGAATTATCGTTCTTTTTTGAACCATGTAGATATTCGTTTAAAATTCTTTGATTTTCCGCTGCGCGTGGAATATTACTTCTGTAGAAATTGACCATGCCCAAAAATCGTCTTAATTCTTGAATTGTTTTCGGTTTGGGAAATTCCATGATTGCTTTGTAATTTTCTTCGGTAGGTTGTATTCCTTGGCTCGTTATATGATAACCTAAGAAATCTATTTCCCTTCTGAGAAATTCGCATTTTTCGAGATTAATGGTTATTCCATTCTCGTGTAAACGTTTGAAAACCGTTTCTAAATGCTGATAATGCAAATCTTCGTTGTCCGATGCGATGAGACAGTCGTCTACAAATATAAATACGAAGTTTAAATCTCTAAATAAGGAATCCATGAATCGTTGAAATGTTTGTGCCGCATTGCGTAATCCGAAAGGCATTCTTAAGTACTCAAAAAGTCCGAAAGGTGTGATGATGGCTGTTTTTTCTATATCTTTAACAGGAATACAGTGGTATGCTTTGCGTATATCTATCTTGCTTAGTATCTTCTTATTTTCTAATATGTATGTAAAGTCAGTTAATCTTGGTAGTGGGTATTTGTCCGGTACTGTCGTGCTATTGAGCATTCGATAGTCTCCGCACGGTCTCCATTCGCCATTTTTCTTTTTTACCATATGTAATGGGCTTGCCCATGGGCTATCTGACGGTCGGCAAATTCCGAGCTCTATCATATTTTGAAATTCCTTTTTGGCTATGTCGTATTTTTCTGGAGGTAATGGTCTTGCCCGAGCTGCGACGGGTGGTCCTGTAGTGATAATGTGGTGTTCAATCTTATGTTTGGGCGCATTGCGTAGAGAGGACTCTTTCGTGATGTCTTCGTATTTGTTTAAAAGTTGCGTAATACGTGAATTCGTTCCCACTGCGATAGTACGAATTGTTTGTTGTGTCGCTTTTTCTGAAATTACATGCGTTGTCAGCTCTGTAACTTTGTCGATAAGTTTGCGACCTGCTATGTCGACTAATAGTTTATAGTGCTCTAGAAAATCTGCTCCAATTATTGGTTGTGTAACATCGGCGATTATAAAATTCCATTTATAACATCGTTGTAGTCCTAAATTCAAGGTAAGCGTCTTCTCGCCGTAAGTCCTAATTTTAGTCCCATTTGCAGCGTATAGTGTGTATTGTTCATTTTGTAAAATTGAATATCTCTGTTGCTTGCTAATGACTGAAATATTTGCGCCCGTGTCAATTAAAAACTTCATACCACTTTTTCGGTCGGTAATGGTGAGGCGATTGGATGGGTGGATTGCACAGAGTTTCGCCGTTGTCTGTGCTCTTATTCGTTTCCCTGGTTCCGTACGTAAGTCATTGGTTTCCAACCGCATGGTTTAATGCAGTTCCTTGCATATTTTCCGAATCTTTCGTGGTAGTAACAAAATCGATTTACTCCTCTATAGTTTGTTCTCGGCCTCATAATCGGGAATTGTTGACGTTTCTTGAAATGATTGTGCGTGCTGGGTCGATAGCCATATTGACATTGCTGAATTGCGTCAATATCTATCTGTAATTTTGCTAGCTGGGCTAAAATGCATGCTGTATTGTTGTCGTTTGAAGTGTCGTTGCTAACAGCTGATATTTCGGTTACTTTTGAATTCATTATTATTTTGTCTGCAATTTGGCTCAGTTTGTCAATTTCCATGTCTTCCGTAACTGCTAGAACCGTAGTAACTGATGTTGGTAAAAGCCTGAACCATAGTAGTTTAATTGTTTCATCACTGATTTTTCCTCTCCCGAGGACTCGCATTTGACGTAATAACTGCGAAGGTTTTTGATCACCGAGTTCTGTCTCTGATATTAATTTTTGAAACTGTCGCTGTTCTGTTTCTTCGTAACAATCAATTAAACGTTCCTTGATGTTTTTATATTTATCTGTAGTCGGTGGTGAAGTGATTAGGTCACTAACTTGTAGTATTTCTTCCTTGGATAATTTTGCTATTACTGTACAGTATTTGTATTCGTCTCCTTGCTTCTGTGGTGCTAATATGGCTTCTAGTTGCGTGAACCATAATCTTGGTTGGTCTTTCCAAAATTCCGGAATGCGAGATAAAACCGAGGTGCCAGCAGCTACTTCAAGTGTTCCTTGCTGATTTATGTTCGCCTTGCATGGTGATTGTGCCATGTTTCTTGCTGCGTATTCGTTCGTCGGGGTCACCAATTTGCCAAACTTCTTGGCAGTATATGATTAGGTATAAATGAGACAAAGTTGTAGTATAGTCTGGTTATAATTATCCAAAGGTGCATCTTATATACTAACGACTACGTGTTGATCACGGATAGTAGAAACATTTGATAGATATTGAACGTGCGATAAAGATCATAAGATTGCGATGTAGATTGTAGATACAGCACAAAGATATTGTACTGTAACATTACTCATTAGAATGTACGTGTGGTCAGGTCGTCGGCGGGCGGCGGCAAGGAGTACTCGAACCTGGAGGACCACGCCATCGTGGCGTGGGTGAGCAGCGGCGCGCGCGCCTCGCTCGTCAACGGCAACCGCGTGTGGCGCGAGCTGCAGGAGCAGTACCCGCGCCTCGCCGGCCGCAGTCAGTACCGACACTGCTCTGCACTGTTCTGTACCGCACGTGCTCACTGCGTGTATGTCATGTAACACGTGACACGTGACGTGTTGCAGGTCGGTCGTGGCACTCGCTGCGCAACCGGTACCTGCGCTACATCCTGCCGGGGCTGCGCGCGCTGCGGCTGCCGCCCGGCGACGAGTCGCGCCTGCGCGCCGCCGCCGCCACCGGTACTATATATACTAACACCTAACAACCGGTACCTGCGCTACATCCTGCCGGGGCTGCGCGCGCTGCGGCTGCCGCCCGGCGACGAGTCGCGCCTGCGCGCCGCCGCCGCCACCGGTACTATATATACTAACACCTAACAACCGGTACCTGCGCTACATCCTGCCGGGGCTGCGCGCGCTGCGGCTGCCGCCCGGCGACGAGTCGCGCCTGCGCGCCGCCGCCGCCACCGGTACTATATATACTAACACCTAACAACCGGTACCTGCGCTACATCCTGCCGGGGCTGCCGAAATTGAATCCTCGTAACTTGCAAATAATTATTACATTCCGGTTCGCGATAATAAAATCGATAGTGAGCATGTTGGTGCGTCATACAGGTGCTATCAAGAGGAAGAACCGCGCGTTGGGTGCGGCCGGCGCGGGGGCGGGGCCGGGGGCGGCGCGGCGGAACTCCATGTTCAAGGAGGTGGCGCTCCGCGGCGCGTCCAGCCGCCGCCCCCCGCGCGCCCCGCCCCCGCCCCCGCCCCACCACGAGGGGGACGACGACGACAGCGACGTCACCTACAAGCCAACCGCCGCCACCGCTCAGGACCTCGGTATGACTATTAATTGTACAAGTTGTTTTTTTTGACAGCATTATGCACGAGCACAGATGTGTATTGGCAAATGTCAAAAGCAATATTCTCATAATGTATTAATTGAAATTTTATGATATTATGAATATAGTATTTTCGAACCAATGCTTCAATGATATTGTTATTGTCTCAAAGTTTGCAATCGTCATTTCATAAAAAAACGCTTTCGAATTTTAGTAAGTGTATGACATATTGATGCTCGTGACTGTACGTGGGCTTGATATTCTCGTAGCAGCTTAGTTTATGTGGTGGTGTGTGCACAGGCGCGGCGAGCGGGCTGCGGCGGTCGCTGAGGACCGAGGCGCGCGAGCAGGACGGCGGCGGGCAGGACGCCGGTGGGCAGGACAGCGGCGGCCAGGACGGCGGCGGGCAGGACAGCGGCGGGCGGGCGCGCGCCGCGTCCCGCTCGCCGCGCTACTCGGACGTGACGCGGCGGTTCGCGGCGCGGCGCCGTGCCGCGGGCGCCACGTCGTCGCCGCGGACGCCGCCGTCGCCGCACACGTCGGCGACGGCGGCGGTGACGTCACGGTCGCGGCGCCTGTACAACCCCAACGCCGACATGTGACCGCAGTTGTGCCGGACGTCGCGGGGCCGCCACGTGGACTGCTACACTAGTTTTAATTTACATTTCATCATTATATGAAAGGGCGAGGGTGTGTGCTGTTTTGTGTCCTCGTACTATCGTTAAGTGTTACAGTGAGCAAGCTAAGCTGTACGTTAGTGAATTGTGTATAACGTCATGTCGGCGTGTGCGATGTACTCTGTGACAATGATGCGTACTGTTTGTTTAACTTCTGTTGAATTTATTATCATTATAACAATAAGTAAGTTGCCTTTATTTTTGTTTTAACATTATGGCAAATCTTTTAGTTTTGTAAAGTTCTCGTCAAACTCGCGTTTTACGCCAGCGCTCAAAAGTTGTATTCAAGTTGAGTTTATTATGTATTATGGTATGTTTTGCAATGGCAGTCGTGTTCAAAACCTAGGTTTGACGATAAATGTAACGCGACGTATGACGTCGGCTCGTCACGTGTTTATACTGTCATATGTTGGTGTAGTTGTTTACGCATGTGCGTCTGTCCAAGTTCGAATTTCCACAGTAATATATAAGTGTATAATTCTATCAATGCAATGACCGAACAAATAGCAAGTAACTCCACGGTGGCCCCGCGCCAGCGCAGCCCACTGTGCTTACTGTTTAGCTTATTTTTGTTTTTGCAAATTGTTTAATGCAATTTGTTGTAAAAAAAAACTGTTGTAGCACCTTCAAACCATAATGCAACTTGTGGCATATCACATAAATGTGATAACTGAACTGTTTGACGCATGCGCGGTGGTTGCAGCCTGGTGTGTGTGGGTGTGTATGAGCGGCATGTACTGTCTGTAAGCGTGTGTGGTGTTGCCTTTTGACCGCTTCATTTTATATCACTTGCCGTCTCTCCAGCGCCCGGTAAAAAATCGACAAATAAATACCTACAACCAATAGGGTTGTACAATATATCGATATTAATTACTAGCTTCTGCCCGCGACTTCGGATAAAAAGTAGCCCATGTGTTATTCCAAACTATAATCTATCTCTGTGCCAAATTTTATCTAGATCCGTTCAGCCGTTCTGGCGTGAAAGAGTAACAAACATCCATCCATCCTCACAAACTTTCGCATTTATAATAAATCAGTAGGATTATTTGTTGCTGCATACAAAAGTAGTGACTTGATATTATATACCATTTAATAAGATACTGTCAAGTATGAAGGAGAGGTAAATCCTACTAATATTATAAATGCGAAAGTCAGGGTGGATAGATGTTTGTTACTCTGACGCCAGAACAGCTGAATGGATCTGGTACAAATTTGAGACAGAGATAGATTATAGTCTGAGAAACAACTACCATTTTTGTTTTATACTGGATATAACTCTGTATTCATTTCAATATACATTTGAAAAAAGTATTAACATTATCACAATGTCTCATCCCTACTGTCGGATTTTAACGACATTTAAGATTGATGAGGAATTTGCAGAAAAAATCTGAAAATTACATACTTTAGAATTTCTTTTTTTCAATACTTCTGACCTTAATCAGTTATTTTAAAACATTGTTATCTTTTGTTCAATGTTTCTATCTTAACCATATTTATATATCTTTTTGTGATTTTTTGAATTTTTCATGCTAAAATTATAGCTGCCCGGCCCGGCTTCGCTCGTGTAATAATGAAGCATTTTCCCGCGGTAAAAAGTAGCTTATGTTCATCAAGGATAATATCGGCTTGTAATGATAAAAGAATTTTTCAAATCTTTATAATATAGTAAGTGTAGATTTAGTGGATGGAAAAATTGACTCGCAGGGAGGATTCGTACCTGCGTCTTCTGGTTAGGTACACCAGACGCTATGACCTCTAAGCCACCGCGAGTCCTACCTGCCATGTCGAAATTTGCCTTCACATTCTGAACTTACGTCTTAAATGTGACGTCAGTAACATCTATTGAAAGCTAGTTACTTTGCCTCTCAATAGATGTTACTGACGTCACCTTCAACATATTTTTAAAGATAGTAGAACGATCATGTTCTCTGTCGTATAAATCCGAGGGGACGCTACGGGCAGGAAAATATTTGTCGTATAAATCCGACCGGGGCGGTCAATAGGTTAGGAGGTCGCTGCAGCAATCTGCATGTTCTCACAAAAATTATGAATAGTTATATTTTGAAATAAATTGTTTAATATATAACATGTTTCATTTCTTTATATACCTCGGTTCACAGGATCTCATGTGATAATATCAGATCCCTGTCACATTAATATTTCTTTTAACACATTAGTTTCCAAAGTGGTCCATTTGGACCCCAGGGGTCCACGGGAGATTCAACGGGGGTCTACGTTGGACTGGCAGAAAACGTGACGTTTTGGGAATGTGATACAAATGTAGATGCAGGAGGTCCAACTGGAACCAGTAAAATTTTGAAAGTGGTCTATGAGAAAAACAAATTGGGAGCCTCTGTTTTAACGACTCCAACAAACCCTACTAGACATTTTAAATTGTCAAAAAATCCAAAAATGGTATACTGTTGTGAAGACTCAAATTAATGTGGTTTCTGTTTCACTCACCATTTGTTCTCTGTGGAAGGTTTGTTCCCAAGCATAAGGAAGGTAGTTGCAAATAAAACGCTCGCTGAGGTGCGGGACACTTTACTGCGGCGCGACAGCTTCACACACACATGTATGCTACAGTACAGTACTACACAACGTCACAGTCGTGGCTTCATATACACGATACACTTACACTAAACACAGTCCACCTATAAGTACACATATAATCATAGTCATTTACTGAGGGCGGATTCCTAGGTAAGTAGGTAATTTTTCAACACTTGCACCAACTTTTTAAATATGTTTAAATTATATTTAAACACAATTTTTCATAGAAATTTCTAGTTTAAATTCAATTTAAACATATTTAAAAAGTTGGTGTAAGTGGGCCTTGCCCTTAATCTAGGGTCGTCAGAGGTTTCTAATTTTGGCATTACACAACAACCGTCTAGCTACAGCGACGGCAAATCGTCATTTTATGACTTCAATGTTGAAGATTTGTCAGTGTTTTTTGAATGGAAGACCGGTATTTCGGTTCTCGGTACACGAGGAAGCAACAGACAAAACATGAACATACGTAATTATTAAAGAATTTATTTAAAAAGTGTGTTTATATTTCGTCTTTTGCTTCCTAGCAGATGTATTACACATTGACACTGCTGCTGCGGGTACCTAGCGCTACTATTATGAACAATATTTGTGTATGTCCAGGTATTTTGTTCCCGCGGTGGCACGCAATTGATGTCACGAATTTCACAATTGTTAATTGGCAACATTATTTTTGTCTCGTGTTCCTCGTCAATTTAGTTAAAAAAACTAAACTATAAAGTTACTCATTGAGAATTCCACTATTAAAGGAGTAATGACGTTGGGCTACTTAATGTCCGTATGTACCGGTGAGAGAGGTGAGCGGTGCGGTGTGGTCTCAGACGAGCTCGAGCACCTTGATGGTGCCCTGCGAGTTGGCGGCCAGCAGCACGCGGTCGTCGTGCGCGCGGCGCCAGCACACGGCCGACACGAACTCGGCGGGCTCGTCGCGCTCGCGCTCGCGCTCCAGCAGGCCGCGCGCGCCGTCGAACCGGTAGGCCAGCAGCGGCCGCGCCAGCCCCGCGTAGTACACGTACAGCGCGTTGTTCTCCGAGCCGCACGCCACGTAGCGCCCGTCCGTGGCCAGCCCCACGAAGTTCTTCTCGTTGGCGTGGCCGGCCAGCGTGCGCACGCAGCGCGGCGAGTCCACGCGCCACAGCTTCAGCGCCGAGTCCGTGGACGCGGACACGAGCGTGCGCGCGTCCAGGAACTGCACGTACGACACGGCCTTGCGGTGGTCGCGGAACACGCGCAGCGGCTGCCGCGGCGCGCGCAGGTCGTAGTAGTGCACGCAGTGGTCGGCGCTGCCGAACGCCAGGTGGCACGACGAGCGCGGGTTGAAGCGCACGCAGCACACGTTGAACTTGGCCTCCAGCGTGGCCACGGACCGCTCGGCGTTGAGCGCCCACAGCTTGACGCGCGCGTCGTCGCTGCCCGAGGCCAGCAGGCGCACGTCCGCGCGGTTGAAGTGCACGGACCAGCAGCGCTTGTCGTGCTCGTGCAGCGCGCGCGTGCGCTGGCCCGTGCCCGCGTCCCACACGCTCACCGTGCCCTCGTAGTCCGACGACGCGATCACGTTCTTGTGGTACGCGTTCCACGACACGCACGAGATCTTGTGCGAGCACTGCATCTCCGCGCACGGGTAGTGCACGTCCACGCAGTCGCGCACCACGCTCTCGTACTCGAACACCTTGATGCGCTTCGTCACGCCCGCGATCGCGAAGAACTCCTCGTCCTTGTCGAACTCGATGGTGGACACGATGGTGGAGTAGTTGATGGCGTCCGAGCAGTACGACAGCGTGGCCAGCGGCCGCAGCGCGCGGTACCGCGTGAACGCCAGCAGGTCCTCGCGGAACGCGTCCAGCCCGCGCGGGCGCAGCGCGGCGCGGGCGCCCTCCGCCGGCGCGGGCTCGCCCGGCGCCTGCGCCTGCGCAGCCCCCGCCCCCGCCCCCGGCGCCCCCGCCGCCGGCTCGGGGCCCTCGTCCGGCGCGCGCTGGTCGCCGCCTGCACATCACCACCGCACGCGTCAACAACCACGCTCGCGTCACACTGACCACACAGAACAGGGAAGCAGCCGAGTACTGACCGTGAGCGGACACGCTGCGCAGGTCGGCCGGCGCCTGCGGCACGTGGTCGGCGTCGGAGGCGGCCGAGGACGCGGGGGGCGCGGCCGGGGCCGGCGGGGGCGCCCCCAGCCCCGCGGGGGACAGCGCGTCGCTGTCCATCGACAGCATGGGCGGCGCGGGGGTGGCCGCCGACGAGCCCGGGAAGTACAGCTCGTCAGCGCGGTGCGCGAAGTAGCACTGCGGACAATGCGAGAGCGGATGTTATAGTACGAGTGTTGTGTGTGCTTGTGTTTGTGTGTGTGTGTGAGCGGCTACCTGCACGAAGTCGTCGAAGTGCGCGTGCAGGCGGCGCCAGCGCGCGGCCAGTGCGTCGCCGGCGGGCGCGGCGCCCGCGAAGCTCTCCTCCTCGCCGCCGCCGCCCGACACGCTGCCGCCTGCTAAAATCATATTAGTAGTATTTCATAATTTTTAGATGGCAACACACGATATTATAAAAAAACAGCAGGGTTTAAGCTAAGCTAAAAAAAAATGTTGAAACACAATATATTGGAAGCTGACCGTCGTCGTGCGCGGCGGCGTCGCCCACGCTGCCGGCGAGGTCGGTCAGCTCGCGGCGCAGCGCGCGCACGGCGTCCTCGGCGTCGGGCCCCGGCGCGGCCGGCCCCGGTGCGGGCGGCCCCGGCGCGGCCGGCCCCGCCGCGTCCGGCAGCTGCGCCAGGCCGGCGGCGCCCTGCTTGAGGTCCTGCAGCACGGCGGCCACGTGGTCCATGTCGTTGCGCACGAGCGCGGCCTCGCGCGCCAGCTGCTCCAGCTGGTGCGTGCGGTGGCGGTGCAGCTGCGCCAGGAACTCGTAGAGCAGGCGGTGGTGCGCGGCGGCGCACTCGGCCTGCAGCAGGCGCTTGCGGCGCGTGAGCAGGTCCAGCATGGCGTCCACGTCGGCCAGCGGCAGGCGCCGCGCCTCGGCCGCCACGAGCGCGCGCACGGCGGGCCCGCGCGGCGCGTGCGCGTGCGCGTGCGCCGGCGCCGCCACGCGCGCGCGCACGCGCCGCCGCGCCACCAGCTCGTTCAGCAGGAAGTTCGGGAAGATGTGCTCGCGGGACGCCAGCGCCGCGCCGCACTTGGGGCAGCGCCGGTGCAGCTCCACCGCCTTACAAACAACTCAACCGATTTCACATCTGCTGCAAGACAATAATAAGTACAATACTGCAGTCGTACTGTTGTGAGCTACCTTGCTGATGCAGGCGTAGCAGAAGGAGTGTCCGCATCGGGTGACGTAGGCCTCGTCGATGAGCTCGAAGCAGACGGGGCACAGCAGGTCGCAGTCCTTGTCCTCGAGCGAGCCGCCCAGCCCGCCTAGCGCGCCCACGCCGCCCGCCCCGCCCCCGCCGCCGCCCCCGCCCGCGCTTCCGCTGGCCGCAGCGCCTGACATGGCGTCAGAATTTCTACCAACATAAATCCCTTGCTTGAAACTACACAGTGATTCTTCGACTGAGTGAGAGGACACACAAACTCAAACATGTCTGTAATTTTACTATGTATTTTAAAGAGAGAAAGTGGTTTTTAAAGTTTACTTGATAACTACATCAATTTGAACAATTCTGTCACTATTTGGTAGGTATGTGTTGTAAAGGTAAAGTACCTGGAATAATGATCTTTTATTTCCTTGCAACATGGGTCATTCACTCATTGTACTTAAATCTTAATAAAACTTACATACTAGTTTCTACCACACCAATATTAGACATTGAAATAAAACTTGGAGTAGACCACCTGTCTATCTATGTCGATCCGACATGGTCGGAATTAAATAATATTAATTATCAATACAATGTGGATCACATTGTATTGATAATTAATATTATAAAAAGTATTGTGATATTATTTTAATCCTCCCCATTCTGCCGTGATATTGGCATGCAAGTTTTCAAGTATCATTACAATATCATATGATTGGTAAATTACATGCCAAATGCATCCAATTAAATGTCAAGAATGTGTACTTTTATATTTAAAAGTTATTTATTTATTTATTTAATTGGAAGACCAAAAGCGTTAACAAATTGAATAATTCAAAACATTATGCAACATACAGCCAATTACAGGTCTTCACTGATAGGTATTATATTACAATATCAAACGTGAGTGTATGAACGAATATTATACAAAACTTACAAATACAAGAATACATATTTATAAAGAAATACTACACAGGTTGGTACTTTAAAAAGAAATCTCGGCTTAGCAACCGTTTCACCGATGTCAAGTTCGCGTCATGTACATCAAAATCGTGTAGCTTGCTTGTTATATTCACAGTCCTACTTGCTCGGCAGATAAAGTTATCCTGTCGGTAGTTTGTTGGAACAAGGGGTAAATAAAGAGGCGTATAGTGACCTTATTGCCCATAAGGATTCCCTTCCAGATTTCTTCACACTGTAAAACACCCTCTCAGCAAGAAACCCTTTGAGCTTCTGCTTAAACAAGTGTAAGTTGTGAATTTCTGTATTACAACAGGGCAATTTTGCACAGGATGTAGCGTAGGACGCCCTGCGGCGAGATGGAGTGATGATTTGCGAAAGGTTGCTGGCGGAAGCTGGATGCGACAAGCCGAAGACAGGGTGAAATGGTGCACATTGGGGGAGGCCTAGAGTCCAGCGGTGGACTAGTATAGGCTGATGATGAATTTTGCACAAAATTAACTAATCTCAGGAACTACTGGTTCAAATTGAAAAAATATTTTTGTTTTGGAAAGTCCATTTATTGAGGAAGGAGTATAAAACATCACTCTACAACCAATAGCAGAGCATCAGTGAAAAATGTGGCAAAAACAAGAAAAAAAACTTTAACAGAAAGGCATTGATACATGGTTTATTGTATTATTTCATTATTTTGAGCTGGGAAGTGACATGGGTTATTGATAATGACTTTTTTACATTGAGAGACCGAAGTCCGTGTAGGTGAGGTCAAGGGTGGAAGCTAGTTTAGACATAAAATTAATAATTCATATTAAAACATCTAGACAAATGCTGGTTTGACTGGTACATCAGGGCTTTCCATACAAACTTGCAACTTGCACCATTATCACTAAAGCACGAAAGTACTGAACATTCCTCTAACATGAAGGTAAGTAGGATTGAAGGACAAAAAACTAAACTTTGTAGTTGAAAAAGGATGATAAGGGTCTCACTGGTTGGATTAAATTTATTTATATACATAAAATATGATTCAATTAGTTTATGTTGTTTTTCTATGTACTTGATGAATTAAAGCATTCATATTCTGAAAATGTTTTTTAATCAACTTGCACAAGAGCAAAGTAGTAGTCTGATATAAACAGAGTGGCCCCAGGGGCTAAGAACATAACAAAATAACAAGATTGTTTAGCTATAAAGTCGTCAAACTTTCACTCAACATTGTTTTCTAATTGAATACTATACCTATACGCAGTGTGAGGGATGAGAGTGACTGACGCCACCTGTTACAGGGGTCAGCGCCAGCAGTGACAGCACGCCAGGACGTGCGTATTTATAGCGAGCAATCGATACCCACTGACCACAACACGCACAATTAAACACAGGTGACCTAAATTACACTCGAGCGGTGATACCTACATGTGGCTGTTGTGAACGGAGGACGTGACGCTCGGACGGGCATGCTCAGCCGGACTCTACGCCCGCGGGCTGTTCGCGGTCTTCGAACCTGACTCTCATAAGCCCACGACACCGCCCCGGCTCAAAACCAGTAATGTCCTTAACCAGGCAATTTCTTCACCAGACTCACAGTTTACATTTATTGTGTCATACACAAAACACGTTTTAACACCAAACCCCATCGTATTTAATTACGATTTTAGGCATTTTACTACAATTTTAATCAACACTCGCGTATCATTCACTATCAATTCGTTTTGACATAACTTTGACAATTGGTTTCATTATTGCCAGTAGAATTGTAGAGTAGAAGAATTATAATTGGGTCATCCCTGGCTGTGTCGGGGTCAAGGACTTATAAATGAGGCCACGTTAAAGGTCACACCGAGTTAAAATATAATTCATCTAATTAAATATGAATGTTTTTAAATTGCTCAACACGCTAACAAAGACCAGACTTTTATTTTAAAATAAATTTTATTTATTTTACAAGTAGTGACATCTAGCAGTACACCATCGAACTGTGCTTGATACTGTTTGACCGACGTAGATGAACTCACACTGTTTGACTGACAGATGAAACGCCATTTTGCTATTATTACAGGAGGTTGCATTATCTGTTCGTCAACAATGTAAAGTGAAATGTTTGCTCGATTTTTATAGTGAATGTAATGTGAAGTTAAGTTTTAACCCTTGGAAATAAATCTGGGGTTATGGAGGAGTCCAACGAGGAGCTCAGGGTCATTCCCGGTAAGCTTACAGCTTAGAAAATAATGTTCGAAAATGTGAGTGCCTGTCTTGCGAGGTCGTGTAATGTTAGCTTTTCCGATTTCAGAGCTCTACTTTCTGATAGCGAAATTTCTGTCGGGCGGACCCCTGAAAGAGACTGCAAAGGTAAATTAGCTTCTAATACGATCTTTTTAAATCCTGTACCGTTTAGTGAGCTAATTATGACCATTTCTGTTGCAGACTTTGCTAAAAGAGCTCGAGACTATAGAGGTATGTATGAGCTTTCCTAGTGCCGGGTTTGAGCTTATATTGTTGTTTTGGTCGCCGACGCACGTGGCTGCGGCTGTCAAACTTGCTGAAACTTCCCTGAAAAGTTTTTGTACTGTTCGCGGTGTTTGCAGGTGCTGCCCCGACGACTCGACTGGGAGGGACAAGAGCACGCCCAATCATACGATGAATTGGTAAGTTTAGCGGACTTTTTTGGGTTGAAACTTTGTTTATTTACGTTTTGCTACGAGTTTAGCGATAAGAAATACTTAAATTGTGCGAAATCGCCAAAATATCTTAAATTATGTTATGCTTCAAAATGATCGTGAAAATACGGTGGAATATCGGGAAAAATGATTTTGTGGTGTTTCTGTGATAAATTTAATGTTTTTAGCTAATTTGCGAAAAAAATGTTATATCATGCACTATCGAGAAGGAGCCGTGTCGTAATTAGAAGTTTTCTATCTCTTTCTTTCACATGCTAAGGCCAGTTCGTTGCGTATGCTATCTCTGTTTCTCGGTCGACTGCACTTGTTGTGGGGCGCAGTTGGTTGTTGCCAGAATCCGATAGCGCTCGAACGCTTACGAGCGTCGTGTGACGTACAATTGGCGCCATATTTAAATTGAATATATTTTTGCACAGGCGCATTAGCAAAGTTGTCACGTCGTCACTTTTATTTTTCGTACAAATATGAAATATCTTTAATTGTTGTTAGTGTTATTATTTATTGGTATTTGCAAAACTATTGATAACAATGATTCTCATAGTCGTACAATTTGCTACTTGTTCATCTCTCGTGAGCTATTTAACAACAGGTTTTGTTGTGGTATAAAATGGACCAGTGAGCACTGAGCAGGATAATTATAAGGGCCGACTGCGCAGTGTGCGCTGGACGATCTATCTGTCTTGTTATCTATGCACATTGAGCAGCCTCAACAGGTAAGAAACTATAAATTTTAACCATACATATTTCACCAAACTGTCTCATTATCATAGTAGTCCTGAATGTGATTGCTGCGCTGGAAGTTAGAAGAAGACTGGTTTGATTAGCAGAGCGAGCAGTGTTATTCGGAGTTTGGAACTTGTGCCTGGTTAATGGCAATCCCATCAAAAACATATATGTAAAAATGGGAGCCAATTCAATAAGAATAGGCGTGGTTGTCGACTACGTCGACAAAAGAATGGAGATCTACATGTTTTCTTTTTTTTAAAAAGCGTGTCCTCTTCTTCCATTCATCCCTGTCAGCCGTCGTCTCACCATTCACTCCCTTTCCCATCATATAGGCCTTACAATCCTTCCATCTTTTCTTTGGTCTCCCTCTACCCCTCTGTCACTGCCTCTTTTGACTACTACACTAACAAACAAAATTTTACACATAAGCAGTAACTTGCTATAACATAAACAAAATGATTTGATTTACCAATTTTGAGCTTACTTGTATGTGAAAAATATATGAACAACATAGCATCTGGTGTACTTAACCAGAGGGAACCCGAGGGTTCCGCCCTGCCTGAAATTTCATTCATTTTTGGTAATGTTTATCATGAGTTAATTTAATAAAAACTAACTAATAAATATAGTGTTTTTCTTGTGTTCTCTATCATTTTAAAAGAACAAAACTGCTCTGTTATGTAAAATAACTGTACAACATCCAGCTGGAGCCAATAACCCTGTAAGATGAACATAAAGGACATACACAGTAAAGGAGTATCTTTTTGTGATATTTTTTTGCATATTTCATTCTAAGATTATAAATTTATTTTATTGAAGGATGGTGGCTTAAAGGTCATAGCGTCCGGTGTAGACGCAGTTTCGAATTCTGCCTGCGTCGAATTTTTCCCTTCATTAAAATGTAAATGAGTATTGACTAAACCTTGTATTTAATTATAATATGTGCAGAGATTTATAGTCAATAGTGATCAGCTGTGATGTGTGTATGTGTGTGTTGTTGTAGGCGTCACAGTACTCGGACGTGTCGTGGCGGCGGCTGGTGTCGGTGTGCGAGCGCGCGCTGGCGCTGGCGCGGCGGGCGCCGGGGGACGGGCCCGCCGCGCCCGCCGGTTCCTCCGCGCCCGCCGGGTCCTCCGCGACCGCCGGGTCCTCCGCGCCCGCTGGCCTGGCCGCGCGCCTGTCGCTGCTCAGTGAGGCGCTGGTGCGGCCCAAGCCGGCGCACGAGCAGGACCACACGCTAGGTGAGTGCCGCAGCACGCGGCGGGGCGGGCGCGTCAGTGTTCAGTGATGCCAATTTAGTGACTTTGTTGTTAGATTCAGTGATCTTTTTGATATTCAAAGCGATAAAAACAGAAATAGTTTGTCGTCTTTTATACTTAGAGACTTTTAACATCGTCCATTCAATACGATTTAGTTTTCACCTTTAAATTTTAAATCATGTTTCTTAACGAGCTACTTAAATACTACCAACATATTTATCTCACCAACCTTACAAATAAAGACCTTAGTAAAGATTATTTATTTTTTCTATATTCTGAACTCTAATTTGAATAACTAACATTTTACAGTTTATTTTCCCCGGGGTTTAATGTGTAATTATGGTGAATAATTAACTATTAAGTGTTCGTGAACGTGTGCAAGAGTAGGCAAATAATATTAAATTGAAAATCGTGAGTTTTTGGGTTCACTCCTAGGCTCCATCGAAGCCTCAATAAAGTTTCCACTGTTTCAATGGGGCAACTGAATACTTAACATTGGCGAACACAAAAGTTAAGATTCTCTTGGTCAAAAACTTCACAAAATGTTGAATTTAGCAACATTTTGAGAGGTTTTCGACCTAGGGATAGTAGTGTTAGCGACAGAAACTAGTCGTAGTGAGATCTAGCGAGTTTTCGTTGCAGTGCGGCGGCTGGTGCGGCGCGAGTTGGGTGCGGGCCCGGCGGCGGCGGCGGGCGGGCGCGGCGGGCCCGCCCTGTTCCCGCCGCGGCTGCTGGCCGGGCTGCAGCTGCAGCGGCGCACGCTGGGCCACCTGTCGGCCGTGTACTGCCTCGTGTTCGACCGCACGGGCCGCTACGTGATCACGGGCGCGGACGACATGCTGGTGAAGGTGTGGAGCGCGCTGGACGGGCGGCTGGTGGGCACGCTGCGCGGCGCGGGCGCCGAGATCACGGACGTGTGCGTGAGCGGCGACAACGCGCTGGTGGCGTGCGGCTCCGTGGACCGGCTGGTGCGCGTGTGGGCGCTGCGCTCGGGCGAGCCGCGCGCCGTGCTGGCCGCGCACGCCGGCACCATCACCTCCGTGCACTGGGCCCCGCCCGCGCGCCGCGACCTGCGCTGGCTGGCCAGCACCTCCACCGACTGCTCCGTGGCCTTCTGGACGTGCTCGCCCGAGGGCCACTTCCTGTCGCAGCCCGTGCAGTACGTGGAGCGCATGCGGCCCGGCGTGTGCCACATGATCTGCGCGGCCTGGTCGGCGGGCGGCGCCTTCCTGGCGGCCGGCAGCGCCGACCACCACGTGCGCATCTACACCGTCGAGCACGAGCCCGGCGGACCCAAGCGGGTGAGCTCCACCCACCACCCACCAACACACCCACACCAACCACCAAGCCTCTCACTCCTCACAAGCTCGATATATTTAGTTATTCTAAGTAGATATTAGGTTCCAGTAGCTCAAGCAGGAACAACTTGCAAAAACGTATTCATATAGAAATCGAGAATAATTTGTATGAGAAAGAGGTTAATGACCGTAGATGCAAAAGCGATGTGCCAGGATCGTAGCAAGTGGAAGTCTATATCTCTACCTACCCCAATGGAAGACAGACGTGAAAATATGTAGTATTGTAGCAGCAGAAAAAAAACGATCCTGGCACACCACTTTCGCTTCATCTATGTTCATTAACCTCCATTTCATACAAATTATTATCGAATCCGAATACGTTTTCGAAAGTGTTCGTGCTTGAGTTACTGAAAGTGAGGTAATAATGTAAAGTTGAAAGTATTGCTGCGTATCACAAGGAGTTCCTCAAGGTTCCAAATTGGACATTCTTGAATAGTTTTTGA
Organism: Acronicta leporina; assembly: GCA_947256265.1. Classification (NCBI taxonomy): domain Eukaryota; kingdom Metazoa; phylum Arthropoda; class Insecta; order Lepidoptera; family Noctuidae; genus Acronicta; species Acronicta leporina. The sequence continues at coordinate 115,847 of OX366539.1, forward strand.
ATGTTATTTAACATGTTGACTGCCGGAGTGTAAATGAGAAAAATCAGTAAAAAACTTTTTGATGAAAATAGGTGGGCAACATCAATATTTGAAAATATTTCTAAATTAGGATTCGATCAGAAGCTGCGTTTCTTAATTTTTTTAAGAAAACCCATTTATTTATTTATTTACTTTAATTAAAACGGTACAAAGAACCAATTACAATAATTAAAGGCAACATCACAATATAATAAAATTATAAAACAATATACTTACAATAATAAACTTATACACTATCATGAATCTCGCTCACAAAATGCCCATGAGGGTACCGGTGACCTACGTCGCGCCTTGATAGTAAAAATGTGAATTTCTGTTACGGGGCGCCAGTGCGCGCACTTCTCCGGTCACCCGCACCCCTCAGTCGTGATTTAATGCTTGGACGGTGGACCCGTGACGGACGCTCGTGCTTTTTAATTTGTATTTTAGATAGGTATTCTCGTTAGTTTTTTTTACTTATATTTCACACATTGATAAAAATAAATCCTTGATTTTTGAGACGGTTACGTTGTTTCTTACTTTTTTAATTTTTGTCCCACATTTTTCACAATTTCATAAACAAGATGAAACCACGCTGAAGTAACAGTCTGCAGCGCCGATCCGGTCATTTGCACACACTAAATGTGTGATAAACATGGCCACTGGCGTAATAATTCTGCTCGACAACACGTCTGTCTCGAGGTCACCGGTGACCAACACGGCGCATAGATACAAGACAAGGTCCGGTCACCGGTGACCGGGCTGGCAGTCAACGTGTTAAGGTATTATCCTTGTGATTTGTGTTGCCAGGTGCTGGAGACGCCGGTGCACGACGACGCGGTGGACAGCATCGCGTGGGCGCACCGCGGCCTGCGCTTCGTGTCCGGCAGCAAGGTACGCGCCATACACGTCGTGCTGTGCCTGTGTGTACACACTGGCTGTGTGTGCCGGTGTGTGATGTACCGTGTTGTTGTGTCGTGTTGCAGGACGGCAGCGCGGCGCTGTGGACGCTGCACGCGACGCAGTGGCGCCACGTGCTGCTGCAGCCGCGCACCACGCACACCGACGGCAAACGACTCAAGGTGCACACACACACACATACATATACACACGAACAAATACAGACACACAAGAACATGCACAAATATATGATACACATACACATGCACACATGAATACGTGAACATGCACATGAACATATGAACACACACACACACAGGAACCCACACATACAACACACACACATGAACATGAACATACACAGAATCATACACACACGAACAAACACACATACACATACATACATACATACATACACACATTGTTTGTGAATACAAGTGATATGGAGGTGGCGGCTGGTTGTGCGGCGCAGATGACGATGGTGTGCTGGGACCGCAGCGACGCGTTCGTGGTGACGGCCGCGTCGGACTGCACCGTGCGCGTGTGGTGCGCGCGCACGGCCGCGCCCGTGCGCACGCTGAGCGGCCACCGCGACGAGGCCTACGTGCTGGAGGCGCACCCCTTCCTGCCCGCCGTGTTCCTGTCCGCCGGCCACGACGGCCAGCTGTTCGTGTGGGACGCCACCGCCGACGAGCCCATCGCCAACTTCCACAACAGGATCGATGGTACACTGTCCCGCTATGTACTGTATATACTGCACTATACGCTATGCGCTAATGTGATACTGTGTGCGGCGGCGGCAGGTCACGGCGACGGCGCCATCTTCGACGCCAAGTGGGGCGGCGCGTGCAGCGTGGCGGCCACGGACTCGCACGGGCACCTGCTGCTGCTGGGGCTGGGGCGCGGCCACCGGCTGTTCGCGCAGCTGCCCACCGAGCTGTTCTTCCACACGGACTACCGGCCCGTGGTGCTGGACGCGCTGGGCGGCGCGCACGACGAGCAGACCGACACGCCGCCGCACCTGCTGCCGCCGCCCTTCCTCGTGGACGTGGAGGGCGCCCCGCACGCGCCCGAGCACCAGCGCCTCGTGCCGGGCCGCGAGCACCTGGCGCTGGCGCAGCTCATCCCGGCCGCCGAGGCGCCGCGCTCGCGCATCGACGCCATGATCGAGGCGCTGGCCGCCGGCGCCCGCTCGCCGCGCGGCGTGTGGCGCGGCGAGGGCGTGCGCTACACGGCCGGCTCCTGGCAGCCCGCCGGCGGCCCGCTGCGGCCGCCGGGGGCCGCGCGCGCGCTCGTGCCGCCGCCCGCGCCCGCCGCCGCCGAGCGCGACCAGCGCGCCGCCGCCGAGCTGCACGCGCGCGAGCAGGCCTGCTACCGCCGCGAGATGCGCCGCCGCCCGCTCATGATCAGCACGGCCGCCGAGGGGCCGGCGGGGCCGCGGCGCCGCGCGGGCCGCCGCCGCGGGCCCGCCCCCGCGCGCGCCGCCCCCGCCCGCCCCGAGCCGCCCGAGCCCGAGTCCGCCTCGTGCAGCGACACGTCGGACGAGTGGCTGCGCGCGCGCACCGACTCGCGCAACTCCAGCCTCGACCTCAGCGACACCGACTCCAGGTGCGCTCACCACTCCACTATTGTCTATTGTCACGAATTGTGGCTACCTTCCGCAATTCTCTTCTATGGCGTTCAACTCAGAAATTTAACTGGACAAATGTGCAAAAAATAAACATCCTTTATATTCGTTAATATCATTACTATTATAAGCATGTTGTATAGTACCTACGCTATGATTATATATAAGTTTTGCGATAGCATAAAATAAAAATAAAAAACATCCATTTGGCCCACCTATATATTTACCATTAATTCACTCTGTTGAGTTGTGTAAAGGTTTCTAACAAAATAAATAACTAGTGGCCCCCTTGTATGTGTATGTGTGAGTGTGAGTGTGGTGTACTAACGTGTCCCACTTTGTGCAGCTCGCGCCGCTCTGGGAGCAAGAGCGACAGGTGGGTTGTGTAGCGCACGCTTTTGCATTATGTACACATGCCTTATTATTAGTGTTGCTTCCGTCACGCCCATCTGTTTCTTGTTTCACTTATTCCTGTTATTTTTCGACTTCAACGATTTTGAAAGTTGTCCACACGCAAGTTTTTAGAATTTATAAGAAATAAGCGGATACGTACGTCCGTTTTTTGAGTAATCTCGAGAGCGCATAATATTTTTTAACAAGTATTTTTTGCATTTAAATGTAAATTAATTTAGTGAAACATATTTTTTTATTTCTTTTTTATTCTGAATGTTATTCACTTTTTTATTTATTTGCATAAAGGCTTGTATCCTGCCACCTATAGTTGCCGACAAATAACTTGAACCTGCTGCTGCTGTGCTGATTATGAAAATATTATTTATTTTGAAATCGAAGATGGCGGGTCTTATTTTTCTAAATAAATTTATATGGGTGCCCATTTCGAGGTATCTTGGTGTGTTGATAACGAAAATGACAAATTATTTTGAAACCCAAGATGGCGCACACAATAACTTTGCTTTCATTGCGAGAGAGAGAGAGAGATGGATTAGTGTTAATGTGGGTAGTAATGTGCGTTGTTATGTCGATAGCTCGTCGTCGTCGTCGCAGTACTCAGACTGGGAGGCGGGCGCGGCCCTGGCCCCGCCCGCGCGAGCCCGCCGCCGCCCGCTGCCCACCAACCGGTACGTAGCGCCGCCCTCCCCGCCCCGCCCCGCTCCGCCCCGCCCCGCCGCTTGTCAACATTAACCTATGACAGTGTACAGTACACATTACACCAAATACGCAGCATTGCAAACTAAGTCATTGGCAAAGCGCGACTATCGACCGTAAGGTCTTCTTGGGTTCGATTCCGAAGTCGAGTAAATTCTCAGTGGTAGATGAAAAATATAAATTTTGTGAGGACATTCTTGAATACGACCCCAACAGTCATTACACGAAGTTTTAATTGTTAAATTTGAACGTACTGCGCATGCGCAATCACTTGGGTACGGCTCCAGAACACGCACATTTATTTCGCCGATTACAAAAAGTTGTCCCGTGTGTAATGTAATGCGCGTGCGCTGTGCGGCGGGTCTATGAGTGCGCCTGTTCCAGCTACAGCCCCAGCACGGTGACGGCCAAGCGGCCCGAGCGAGCCAGCCGCGGGCCACCCGCGCCCGACGCCTCGGCCTCGCCGGACGCGGGGGACCGCTCGCCGGACGCGGGCGGCCCCTCCCCGCCGCCGGGGTCGCCCGCGCCCTCTGCCCCGCCGGACGAGCTGCCGGACGCGTACCGTCCAGGCGAGTGGCTGACGGCCGTGTCTCCGCGCAAGGCGCCCTACCACCCGCAGATGGGCGACGAGTGCCTCTACTTCAGACTTGTGAGTACTTGTTTTCTCAGCCAATTAATGTTATCTGAATACAGGTGTTCATTACGATATAACGAGGTGTTGTGCGCAGGGTCACCAGCGCTACTTCGAGGCGGTGGCCGAGAAGGACGTGTACAAGGTGAACCCGAGAGACAAGCCGTGGGAGCGAGCGCACGTCTACGTGAGTACATACATGTACACCCCGCGCAGTGTGCCACAGTGTGTAGTGTGCAGTGTGTACAGCGACACGTGTGTGCGCAGGAGTGCGAGGTGGTGAAGGTGGTGGGCATCAAGTACGTGATCAAGCCGCCGCGCGTGGCCAGCCTGCGCCTGGCGTGCACGCTGGGCGCACTGGACACGGACGCGGGCGGCCCGGGCGCGGGGGACCCGGGCGCTGGGGGCCCGGGCGCCGGGGGCCGCTGCATCACCGTGCGCTACCATGACATGCCCGACGTCATCGACTTCCTGGTGCTGCGCCAGCAGTACGACATCGCCGTGCAGCGCCGCTGGGGCGCCGGCGACCGCTTCCGCTGCATGATCGATGATTGCTGGTGGACGGGTCAGGTGCTCGAGAACACGGGTGAGTGAGGGGGGTGACGCGTGAGGTGCCGCACTGCAGGGCGGAGCGCAGTGCTGACCGGCGCCGCTGTGTGTTGTGTGCAGCGGGCGGGGCGGGCGGGGCGGAGAGCGCGCTGGCGGGCGGGCTGCGCGGCGCGGCGGCGGCGGCGTGGGCGGCGGCGGCGGGCGCGCAGTTCCTGGCGCTGCGCGTGCGCTGGGACAACGGCGAGGTGGAGCGCCTGTCGCCGTGGGACCTGGAGCCGCTGGACCCCGAGCGGCTGCCGGGCGCGCCGGGCGGCGCCGTGGCCGTGCTGCCGCACGAGCTGGAGGCCGTGCTGTACCGCGCCGCGCCGCACGAGTGGCCGCCGCGGGGCCAGCGCGCCGCCGCGTGCCGCGCGCTGGCGCAGCACGTGGGCGCCGTCATGTCGCTGGCGGCCGCCGAGCCCTTCGCGGCGCCCGTGGACCTGGCGCGCTACCCGCTGTACGCGCGCGTCGTGCCCTACCCCGTGGACCTGGCCACCATGCGCGCGCGCTGCACGCACCTGTGGTACCGGCGCGCCGCCGCCGCGCAGTACGACGCGCGCTGCCTCGCCACCAACGCCGAGCGGTTCAACGAGGCGCACTCGCCCATCGTGCGCGCCGCGCGCCTGCTCACCGACCTGCTGCTGCACGCCATCGCGCACTGGCGCCACGTGGACGTGCTGGCCAAGTACCGCGAGCTGGCGGCCGCCTACCGCAGCGACGAGGAGCCCGCGCCCGCCCGCGCCCCCGCCGCCCGCTCGTGGCGCGCGCGCTGCGGCCGCGTGCTGGCCGAGCTGGCGGCCTCGGCGGACGCGGAGCCCTTCCGCCAGCCGGTCTCCGCGGAGCAGGCGCCAGGTGAGCCCCGCCCCGCGCTGCGCCCGCCCGGCTAGCGCCGCGACTCACTCTCTCGCCTGTCGCAGACTACGAGCGCGTGGTGGCGCGGCGCATGGACCTGGGCACGGTGCGCGCGCGGCTGGAGGGCGGACACTATGCGCGCGCGCAACACTTCGCCCGCGACGTGCGCCTCGTGTTCTCCAACAGCCGCCTCTACAACACCAACAAGCGCAGTCGGGTATCTATCAATTATTTTTTATTTATAAGATTTTATTTAATAAGCACACTACATAGACACATGCGTGTGTTGTGCGATTTTTTCTCGTTGGTATGACGAAAAAATAGAGAGAATAATGACTCGTGTATTACTTTGAGTTTAAAAACTATTCTCGCCGCTAGTTCGCTGCGATTGTCACTAGATGGCGTTAATTAACAATGATGATTTATGACAAATGAACATTTTATGTGTATGGAGGAGCGAGGTTTGTTGCCCCTCTAACTAACTTCCAACCAGGCAGGTGTTTTGTCTGGTGTGTGGTGGTGGTGATGTCGGGCGGTTGTATATTATGCAAGTTACGTTGCAAGCTTCATTTGCGCGATTCAGGATCTGTTCGTTAGTTTCATATGTAGCGCGATAGATGTCGCTATACGTGTACGTCATTTATTGCGTACACTCAACTTCCCGTTATATTTTTTTTTCTCAATTTCTGTTCATCCAATGGTTGTCTGGAATATATTGCTTTTAGCGATAATACCGCCAATTGTACTCTTAACCCTTTGAGCTCTTCAATTCAAACTGTCAAAACAAGCACGATCTCACAAACATACGTCAATTTCCCGCCACGCGCGGTCCGTTACTAGCGTTGGGTCCGATCGGACCCACAAGAGCCAGCGAACATTTCGTGTTTTTATATTTGGGTCCGAGCGGACCCAACAAGAGCCGATGAGGTTAAAAATGGTTATCCTTTGTTTTCTGCGTTTTGTTTTGTGTACAATAAAGAATACTCTTATGTATGTATGTGGTGCGTGTCAGATTTATTCGATGACGGTGCGGCTGTCGGCGCTGTTCGAGGCGCTGTGGGCGCGCTGCGGCGCCACGCGCACGCGCACGCGCACAGGCGCCGGCACCAGCACGCGCACGCGCAGTGCACGCGCCGCGCGGCCCCGCAGGACCCCCAGGAACACTAACAGTGAGTGTACAGTAACGTCACCACAACAACACATGCTGCTAAATTATATAAGTTGCTAAAGAAATTTAGCAACTTATATAAAAAACACTTAGCCAATTACAGGTCTTCACTCATATGTCCGTCATTGTTTTGTATGGAGTGCGATAGATGTCGCTACAGACAATGATGCAGTGACGGAGTGTCGGTGTAACGTGTGATCGCAGGTGTGATGATGAACGGCGCGTGCTCGGAGGGCTCGGGGCCGGGGGGCGCGGGGCCGGGCGCCGGGGGCGCGGGCGCGGGCTCGGGCAGCTCGGGCTCGGAGGGCGCGGGGCCGGGGGGCGCGGGGCCGGGCGGCGGGGGCGCGGGCGCGGGCTCGGGCAGCTCGGGCTCGGAGCCGCTGGCCGCCACGTCGCGGCGCGTGCACGCGGCGCGCGCCTCGTCCGACAGCGACGCGCCGCTGCACCTGCACACCAAAGGTAATGTCACACACCATAGCACACCACTGCGCCCAGCCGCCTTTTCAAATCAAATCAGATTAAATGTTTTTTATTTCAAACTAGCTTCTGCCCGCGACGTCGTCCGCGTAGCGTGATGATATATAGCCTATAGCCTTCCTCAGTAAATGGGCTATCTAACACTTAAATAATTTTTCAAATCGGACCCGGTTCCTGAGATTAGCGCGTTCAAGCAAACAAACAAACAAACTTCAGCTTTATATATTAGTATATAGATTTCGAATAAGCTTTTACAAGCGTTTATGAAACGTTGGTTATGATTCTAGTTGCACGGTTCCAAAAGGTTGATCCTATGGAGAAGAATCCGGCAAGAAACTCCATGGACACTCTTTTAAAATAAAATAAGTTACAGTCTTCACTGGTACAATATTGCGATAACAAGATGTGTGGACGATGGAGGATGGCCAAGTTTGACCGAAGTCGACAATATTAAACGAGGATTCCCATTAGTTGAGATTTTTAACACTGTTAATATTATGTTGTAACGAGTTTTTAATCTCCACAATATCTGAGGCACAGCGGCTTGTTCTTCAAAACACTTCATTTCTGACATCGCTTTGTATTGTAAGTTTACTCTGTAAGAAATGTAATGTAGTTGAGTCACTGGTACACGGGCACGTCTGTGTGTGTGCAGGCAAGGGCGTCGGCAAGAAGACCAAGAGCAGCAGCGCCAGCACCGAGCCGCGCCCCTCCACCAGCCGACACGCGCTCGGTGAGCACACACACACAATCTCACACACACACACTCTCTCACACACACACAATTTCACTCACACGCACAGACAATCACACACACACACACACAATCTCGCTCACACACACAGACAATCACACACACACACAATCTCACACACACACAATCTCACTTACACACACAGACAATCTCACTCACACACGCTGACAATCTCACACTCACATACAGACAATCTCTCTCTCACACACACAATCACATACACAAACAAACTCACAACGCACACGCACACAAACGCTCAACACACTCTCTCTCTCTCTCTCACACACACACACACACGCCGACAAACACTCTCTCTCACACACACACAGACACTCTCTCACACACACAGACACTCTCTCACATACACAGACACTCTCACATACACATACACTCTTACACACATAAACACCATAATTCATTCCTTATCACTCAGTCATAGGGCATTTTTACTGGTATTTACTGGTATAGTGATACTTTTCATTCACATAAGCATAAATTTCCGTTTTATGAATGGTATGTATAATGTACAGAGAGCTATCCGCCAGTGAACGGGTCCGCGGGAGCCGCGTCCTCGTGGGAGGGCTCAGGCTCGGGCTCGGAGGAGAGTTCCGCCTCCCACTCCAACATCGAGGTGGTGGAGGAGGAGCTGCGGGACGACGAGGTGGAGCTCACGTACGACAGCGAGCACCGCAGGGAACACGTGAGTAAAATCTATATCTTATATATATAAAAGAAAGTCGTGTTAGTTACTTCATTTATAACTCAAGAACAGCTGAACCGATTTGGCTGAAAATTGGTGGAGAGGTAGCTTAGAACCAGGAGACGGACATAGGATACTTTTTATCCCGTTCCCGATACTTTTTATTCCACGGGGGCGAAGCCGCGGGCAGAAGCTATAATAAATAAATAAAATAATAAATAAATATTCTAGGACATTTTTACACAGCACCATCTAGTCCCAAACTAAGCAGAGCTTGTACTATGGGTACTAGACAATGGATATAATACTTAGATACTTTTTTTTGTAAATACATACTTATAATACATAAGAAACACCCAGACGAACACAAACACTATTCATCACATAAATTTTTGTGTCCTGTGGGAATCGAACCCACGACCTCATGGTCAGCAGTCCGGTACTCGAACCACTAAACCACAGAGGTCGTCAAACCTCTTACTAGAGTACTGGCTCTACCTCGCACATGTCGTGTTCCTTAGTCCTTAGCATGAGCAAGCTTGCCACACCTGACGGGGGCTCTGACCGGACATTTCAGGACTAACACTCCTTTAAAACATGGGTCTGACAGAGAAATCAGCCTGCAGGGCCTGTAAAAGGAAAATTGAGAGCATGGAACACCTTCTGTGTACATGCGAAGCATTGGCTAGAAAACGAATGTGCCACTTGCGGCAGGGCTATGCAAGACCAGAAGACTGCAGACTCATACCCCCAGGCCTCATTATAAAGCTTATGGAAGAGCTGTTCGAAGAACTGGAAGAGGATGAGGATTAGTTATCTAGGGGAAGCACAAAAGATCCCTGAGGCCTTGCTGCCTCGGCCCCAAACAAGATAAGGTTGCCACAACTCCTTGAGGAATTGTTGTTGGCAGTTGGGGGGGCCGATAGGCATTACGCATATTGTCTCCTATGCTGCCAGCCCAACTATTCCTCCTAATCTTTACCCCACCCTCTCAAAAAGGTTGTGAAAAGATTTCTACAGGGTCGGCAAGCGTCCATGGTAACCGCTTACCATCAGGCGGGCCGTATGCTGGTTTGCCCTCTTAATAGTGTGGGAAACTAGAAAGAAAGAAAGAAAGAAAGATCATTTATTTTCGCCCATAACGACGCACAAGTTTTTTTTTTTTTAGCCAAAGGCCAATGTGTCAGTTAGACACTACAACAAAAATAACATAAACACAAAAAAATAAAATAAAAAGAAACAAATTATTTCATCTGACAACACTGGCAAGTGACAACCAAGTGCCAGCACTGCCAACAAAAAATAATAAATAAAAACAATAACAAACACAAAGTCAGATGCATAAATTGAACTTTATATAACAAATTTTTATAACTGAGGCTATGTTTAACAAAGAGAGAGATGTGCGTCGTATCAACGAAAAAAGGTCAAAGCTCAGCATGTTGCTGCGGAGATGTAGTGTTACAGCACCGACAGCGCTGGTTTTCAGCGATGACCTAGGTGATGAACTAGGTGTGTTGCTCATCAAACCAGAGGAAGGATCCTCTGATTAGGCGGGTGTTTTGGCTGGCAGGACACCTCTCCTAACCTCGTTTGTAACGTAGTGGACACGTTTTAGGAACGTGGCCGACCGGGAACTATTTAGTGGAGATAAATAAAATTACACTTGGAACACAAGTTAAACAAATTTATCGACATTACTTTAGAATTTAAACTACATTAAGGCAAGAGTAGGGTAAGTTAAGCTCAGGGTGGTTCGCTGAAGGCTTCGAGGCGAGGTCCGGCCGGTAGGGGGCGGCACTTAACTTGGGCAGACTGCAGTGGGAAGGAGGTGGCCCGTGCGTCGTCTGCCGATCTATATTGAGGCTTGAGGCGTGGAGAAGGGGCGGTGAGCGCGGACCATTTTTTCTTATGGTAAGCGATAACCGCCGCCCGCAATACCAGAGGAGTTACAAGTGCGTTGCCCGCCTTTTAAAAGGATTTGGGCCTCCGGTCACCTCATTCACTCGGCGAAACACAACGCAAGCGTTGTTTCACGCCGGTTTTTTGTGAGGAGACCATGTCACACGTTTCGTAAGTTATGAGTGTAGCATGTAATATTGTGTGATAGAGCGGCGGCGGCAGTCGCGGGCGCAAGCGGCGCCTGGCCGCGTGCGCCAGCCCCGGCAGCGCGGCCAGCGCGGCCAGCTCCGCCAGCTCGGCCAGCAGTGCGCACGCGCACGCGCACCGGCGCCGGCGCACCCGCCGCCACGCCAGGCACGCGCCCAAGCGGTACGTACACAACTGACTTCATATTGTACAAATTTGTCATCATCGGCAGTTTTGGCTCAAGTAGGTTACGTGACCACACGAGCAGACCGCGCGACCTACGCGAGTCAGCACACGATCAACCGTCTCGGATACTTGTAGCACCCATTATCATCTTTAGAATAAAATAGAATATCCTTTATCCTACTATCCTACTTAATATTATAAATGCGAAAGTTTGTGAGGATGGATGGATGTTTGTTACTCTTTCACGCCAGAACGGCTGAACGGATCTGGATAAAATTTGGTACAGAGATAGATTATAGTCTGGAATAACACATGGGCTACTTTTTATCTCAAGTCCACGCAGACGAAGTTGCGGGCAGAAGCTAGTTATACACTAAAAACTAATGTCAAGTCTTTAGCGTGAAGTATCGGAATAAACTCTTCAAAACGAAATATCTAACAGCTCTTATAATATCCAATATTTTGTTTTAAACGTTGCTCCACACTATAATTCTATAATTATGTCGAATCCATAACATATGACACAGAAGCAGATCGCTCAGTCGTTAAATCCATTGATATAGTTTTATTTGCTCGTTATTCTCGTCCAGTAGTGTTATTGGAGTTTTCTTTGAAATTCCTAGTCGCTGAACCACTTGTCGATGCCAAAGGTATCTATCATTAATTATCATTGTGTTTATATTTGTGCAGCATCCGCGAGCAATTCGCAACTGCGTCATCGTCGTGTTCGGCGGGGGAGGGGGAGGGGGCGGGCGGGGCGGAGGAGGGAGCGGGGCCGCGGCGCTACTCGTCCGACCGCTCGTACCGGCCGCGCTACTCCACCGACGACGACGCGCCGCTGCACCTGTACCGCACGCGGGGCGGGGGCGGCGGGGCCGGGGGCGGGGGCGTGTCGCTGCGGGCGCGGCGCGCGCGGCGCCAGTACAACGAGGACAGCGAGGAGGACTCGGTGGCGGCCATCAGCAAGCGCCTGCAGCACCACCAGCACGCGCGCACCAGACACGCCAGCGCCGCGCGCCGCCGCAGGCACCACGCTGAGCAGGTCAGCACGTGCACACACACACACACACACACACACACACACACACACACATCAGCAAGCGCCTGCAGCACCACCAGCACGCGCGCACCAGACACGCCAGCGCCGCGCGCCGCCGCAGGCACCACGCTGAGCAGGTCAGCACGTGCACACACACACACACACACACACACACACACACACACATCAGCAAGCGCCTGCAGCACCACCAGCACGCGCGCACCAGACACGCCAGCGCCGCGCGCCGCCGCAGGCACCACGCTGAGCAGGTCAGCACGTGCACACACACACACACACACACACACACACACACACACACATCAGCAAGCGCCTGCAGCACCACCAGCACGCGCGCACCAGACACGCCAGCGCCGCGCGCCGCCGCAGGCACCACGCTGAGCAGGTCAGCACGTGCACACACACACACACACACACACACACACACACACACACATCAGCAAGCGCCTGCAGCACCACCAGCACGCGCGCACCAGACACGCCAGCGCCGCGCGCCGCCGCAGGCACCACGCTGAGCAGGTCAGCACGTGCACACACACACACACACACACACACACACACACACATCAGCAAGCGCCTGCAGCACCACCAGCACGCGCGCACCAGACACGCCAGCGCCGCGCGCCGCCGCAGGCACCACGCTGAGCAGGTCAGCACGTGCACACACACACACACACACACACACACACACACACACACATCAGCAAGCGCCTGCAGCACCACCAGCACGCGCGCACCAGACACGCCAGCGCCGCGCGCCGCCGCAGGCACCACGCTGAGCAGGTCAGCACGTGCACACACACACACACACACACACACACACACACACATCAGCAAGCGCCTGCAGCACCACCAGCACGCGCGCACCAGACACGCCAGCGCCGCGCGCCGCCGCAGGCACCACGCTGAGCAGGTCAGCACGTGCACACACACACACACACACACACACACACACACACATCAGCAAGCGCCTGCAGCACCACCAGCACGCGCGCACCAGACACGCCAGCGCCGCGCGCCGCCGCAGGCACCACGCTGAGCAGGTCAGCACGTGCACACACACACACACACACACACACACACATCAGCAAGCGCCTGCAGCACCACCAGCACGCGCGCACCAGACACGCCAGCGCCGCGCGCCGCCGCCGGCACCACGCTGAGCAGGTCAGCACGTGCACACACACACACACACACACACACACACATCAGCAAGCGCCTGCAGCACCACCAGCACGCGCGCACCAGACACGCCAGCGCCGCGCGCCGCCGCAGGCACCACGCTGAGCAGGTCAGCACGTGCACACACACACACACACACACACACACACACACACACACATCAGCAAGCGCCTGCAGCACCACCAGCACGCGCGCACCAGACACGCCAGCGCCGCGCGCCGCCGCAGGCACCACGCTGAGCAGGTCAGCACGTGCACACACACACACACACACACACACACACACACACATCAGCAAGCGCCTGCAGCACCACCAGCACGCGCGCACCAGACACGCCAGCGCCGCGCGCCGCCGCAGGCACCACGCTGAGCAGGTCAGCACGTGCACACACACACACACACACACACACACACATCAGCAAGCGCCTGCAGCACCACCAGCACGCGCGCACCAGACACGCCAGCGCCGCGCGCCGCCGCCGGCACCACGCTGAGCAGGTCAGCACGTGCACACACACACACACACACACACACACACATCAGCAAGCGCCTGCAGCACCACCAGCACGCGCGCACCAGACACGCCAGCGCCGCGCGCCGCCGCAGGCACCACGCTGAGCAGGTCAGCACGTGCACACACACACACACACACACACACACACACACACATCAGCAAGCGCCTGCAGCACCACCAGCACGCGCGCACCAGACACGCCAGCGCCGCGCGCCGCCGCAGGCACCACGCTGAGCAGGTCAGCACGTGCACACACACACACACACACACACACACACATCAGCAAGCGCCTGCAGCACCACCAGCACGCGCGCACCAGACACGCCAGCGCCGCGCGCCGCCGCCGGCACCACGCTGAGCAGGTCAGCACGTGCACACACACACACACACACACACACACACATCAGCAAGCGCCTGCAGCACCACCAGCACGCGCGCACCAGACACGCCAGCGCCGCGCGCCGCCGCCGGCACCACGCTGAGCAGGTCAGCACGTGCACACACACACACACACAAGCGCCTGCAGCACCACCAGCACGCGCGCACCAGACACGCCAGCGCCGCGCGCCGCCGCAGGCACCACGCTGAGCAGGTCAGCACGTGCACACACACACACACACACACACATCAGCAAGCGCCTGCAGCACCACCAGCACGCGCGCACCAGACACGCCAGCGCCGCGCGCCGCCGCAGGCACCACGCTGAGCAGGTCAGCACGTGCACACACACACACACACACACACACACACACATCAGCAAGCGCCTGCAGCACCACCAGCACGCGCGCACCAGACACGCCAGCGCCGCGCGCCGCCGCAGGCACCACGCTGAGCAGGTCAGCACGTGCACACACACACACACACACACACACACACACACATCAGCAAGCGCCTGCAGCACCACCAGCACGCGCGCACCAGACACGCCAGCGCCGCGCGCCGCCGCCGGCACCACGCTGAGCAGGTCAGCACGTGCACACACACACACACACACACACACACACATCAGCAAGCGCCTGCAGCACCACCAGCACGCGCGCACCAGACACGCCAGCGCCGCGCGCCGCCGCAGGCACCACGCTGAGCAGGTCAGCACGTGCACACACACACACACACACACACACACACATCAGCAAGCGCCTGCAGCACCACCAGCACGCGCGCACCAGACACGCCAGCGCCGCGCGCCGCCGCAGGCACCACGCTGAGCAGGTCAGCACGTGCACACACACACACACACACACACACACACATCAGCAAGCGCCTGCAGCACCACCAGCACGCGCGCACCAGACACGCCAGCGCCGCGCGCCGCCGCAGGCACCACGCTGAGCAGGTCAGCACGTGCACACACACACACACACATCAGCAAGCGCCTGCAGCACCACCAGCACGCGCGCACCAGACACGCCAGCGCCGCGCGCCGCCGCAGGCACCACGCTGAGCAGGTCAGCACGTGCACACACACACACATACACACACACACTCTCTCACACACACACATCAGCAAGCGCCTGCAGCACCACCAGCACGCGCGCACCAGACACGCCAGCGCCGCGCGCCGCCGCAGGCACCACGCTGAGCAGGTCAGCACGTGCACACACACACACACACACACACACACACACATCAGCAAGCGCCTGCAGCACCACCAGCACGCGCGCACCAGACACGCCAGCGCCGCGCGCCGCCGCAGGCACCACGCTGAGCAGGTCAGCACGTGCACACACACACACATACACACACACACTCTCTCACACACACACACACACACACACACACACATCAGCAAGCGCCTGCAGCACCACCAGCACGCGCGCACCAGACACGCCAGCGCCGCGCGCCGCCGCAGGCACCACGCTGAGCAGGTCAGCACGTGCACACACACACACACACACACACACACACACACACACATCAGCAAGCGCCTGCAGCACCACCAGCACGCGCGCACCAGACACGCCAGCGCCGCGCGCCGCCGCAGGCACCACGCTGAGCAGGTCAGCACGTGCACACACACACACACACACATCAGCAAGCGCCTGCAGCACCACCAGCACGCGCGCACCAGACACGCCAGCGCCGCGCGCCGCCGCAGGCACCACGCTGAGCAGGTCAGCACGTGCACACACACACACACACACACACACACACATCAGCAAGCGCCTGCAGCACCACCAGCACGCGCGCACCAGACACGCCAGCGCCGCGCGCCGCCGCAGGCACCACGCTGAGCAGGTCAGCACGTGCACACACACACACACACACACACACACACACACACACATCAGCAAGCGCCTGCAGCACCACCAGCACGCGCGCACCAGACACGCCAGCGCCGCGCGCCGCCGCAGGCACCACGCTGAGCAGGTCAGCACGTGCACACACACACACACACACACACACACACACACACACACATATTCACCATCATCCTCCGAGCCTTCTTCCAACTATATCGGGGTCGGCTTCCAGTCTAACCAGATGCGACTGAATATCAGCATTTAACACGAAGCGACTGCCATCAGACCTCTGTAACATAATTTCTCTCTCAATAAATCGGAGAATAGACTGGTAGTCAGGCTTTTTTTTACTTGTGACTGCCAACTAACAAATTGTCAAAGATGTTCTTGTGACAACAACAACTGGTACCGACGGCTTTACTGAGGTACGGAGGGGTCTCGATGGGGTTAAGAATGCTCACCCATCCACACACTGGCCACGGCAAACACGCTTTACATTGCAGATCAGATGATCCACTATTATTACTTAAACTTAACCACGAGACCCTATTTCACACATTCATTCATTTCTGAAAATTATCATTGCACGTTATGATTTTTGTATAAGAGTGTGCAACAATGTGTCACCGTGTGTCTGTGTGTGCAGAGCGCGAGCGCAGAGGGCAGCGCGGGCGCGTCGCACACGAGCGACCACAACTACTTCAACGGCCACGCCGCGCACAACGGCGACAACAGTGAGTACACACACATGTACACAGTAACACATACAGACACGTTACATATAAAGATACCGAAGTGACACCAACAGCCTAACAGAAAATCGGCGTGAAACAACACTTACCTTGTGTTTCGCCCAGTGACTGAGGATTCCAGAGGTCCAACTCCTTTCAAAATGCGGGCAACTTACTTATGCTACTCTGGTATCGCTTACCATCAGGTAGTCCGTCTGCTTGCTGCCCCCCTATCCCATAAAAAAGAGTACACACAACTACACACTACCATATACAGACATGTTATTACACAGTTGATGACGATAGATGTCAAACAAAATGGTTGCTAAGACGTCGTGATTCCATCGATGTTACAGGTGCCGTGAACGGGTCGAGCTCGCAGTCGTCGAGTGGGAGTGGCGCAGGGGCGGGGCCCAGCTCGGCGGGGGCGGTGGAGGGGGCGGGGCCGGGCGCCGTGTCCATCTCGTCGCGGGGGCGCGTGCGCAAGCTGACGGCCAAGGCGCGGGGCCTGCTGCGCGACTGAGCCAGGGCCGGGGCGCGCCCGCCGAGGTCGCACCCGCACTGACGCACCAGTGACCAGAGTGACAACCATTCTGCGACAGAATAATGCTCAAAAACATACAGTGATATGTAAAAAAAGTGACAGTGATGTAAAGTGTACAGTGCCAGTTTGTGTCCCATCTCGTGATACGATTGTATTTTTGGTAATGTATTGTATTGTATACAAAAGCTCATACAAGACATATGTTATCATATAAGTACATGTTCACAAGATATCACTATACAACATGTAACAGATTAAGCGCTAGACTTGAAAGTAGTTTGTTCAAAATCTACTACTGAATGGTTTACAATGGTAAAAACCACTGTAATCTTTATAAGTATGTGTTAATTTCCAAAAAGATTTTTCCAAGTTACAATGCCTGAAACTATGGCCCCCTGATACATTAGTGGCTCTGGTTAAGCACCTATTTGCACTTATTATTATTGGTGGATCAATATCGTAGTCCTTGTGGGTACCACTGTAGTACAGCAACGAGTTTTACCTTTAGAATAGAATATCCTTTATTGTACAAAAAAAAAATGAATGTCAAGTATAAGTTATCAATAATAGAATGTGGTACAATGGGTGGTCTTATCGCTAAAAGCGATGGATGGACTCAAGAGAAAAAAAGGCGAAAACTAGGTAGTCCGACGTACACAAAAGAAATGTTTAGCTAGTATAACTATTTCTTGAAAACAATTTGCTTACATTAGTCTCACAAAGACTAGGATTATTATAACTATGACTCAATATTCTAATTGATGTGTCTGAGGTCTTGCGCTTATTCATTTATATATTGTAATTTCAACTTAATTTGTCCGTCGCCATGCCTGGCTAATGTAGTCATTGCAAAGGCAGCAGTACTTAACTAGGTAGGACATGGCTGAAATAATTATGCATGTGAACATGTCTCAACATGCATCCTTTATACGGAGAAATGGTCCACAACCCTAAAACCTAACGCCATAAGGTCCATTTTCATGTAGTCATACAGAAATTACTATCATAAGGGGCAAACATGCAACTGACTGTTAATATACTTCATGTTAAGTTGTAGGACAAAACTATAGGAATCTCAGGGCATCCTTATACTGGTAGATATGATTTAGAGTTAGATAAACTTGATGAATATGATATTTTATGATAAAAAATTGATACAAACTCTGATATTGCATGAGTTGTATAAATATAGTAAGTAAACGCAAGGTCGACATGGCAAAATGTACCTTTTTCCTTTATAATAAGGGGCTGTACATTAATAGCTTGGCTGTCTAACTTTAAATCATATCACAATTGTGTTTTCAGAACAATGTTAAATATACAATATAATAAATAAGTTGTAAATAGTAGCCAATTGTCAATGTAAGTACTTAGCGCACACGCGTAGATCTATGTAAGTAGCATAAAACATAAAATATATGAGGTTAAGGTATGGACATTAATATGCAAAGTAATCAACTTGCATGGCGACACGTGAAAGTTATTTGTAATTTGATAACAGCAACAAACTTGATCAGAGCCGGATTTAGAGTGAAAGCCCCCAACTATTTTCCAAATCAAAATTTTTATTTTTTCAGATGAGTTTTTAAAAATATTTTATTGTGAAACTAATTTCTATTGTGGGGGCCCCTCTTTCGTTGAGGCCCCAGGGTTATAGCCCCATATGCTCCCCTAAATCCGGCCCTGGACATTATACTAACGACAGCAATGCAGCTTATTTATTAGTAGGCTTATAACTTAAACTTAAGAGTGTACAACATGACTATTGTCAGAAAGGGGTCAGCAGAAATGTAGTATATGAAATATGTGTGTGACGTGAGTTGGTTGCATCATATTAATTCTGTACCACTGTGTTTTGTGTTATAAGTGTAATGTTAAAAGATGGGTTGGTTAATGTTATGTTAGGTGTAATAATTTGTGTAGTAAGTGGAATTAATAACGATATGTTTAGTCCAAGCTATTCTGTTCTATTGTAAGACAAAGACAGCAATATACAAATGAATAAAGCCATCCTTCTCAGGGTGGGTGTGGTTTAACATCTTATTTGTATTAGTTAATTGAGTACCTGCGCTAACTTTATTTCTCTGCAGACCAGTTTAGTAAGATAATTTATTGTACAGAAACAGCACTTCTCTAAAACAGTGGTGTATTTATAGATAATTAAGACAAATTTGTCTGGTTATTGAGAAATAGTGGTTCAATTCACACAGTAGCTGTTTGATTGCAGGTTGCACTAGCCTAGACATTTGAAACCTTAAGGCTTTTGCTTTAAGGTGTAAATAACGGAAATCAGATCATTGTATTTATTAGGTAATAAACGTCGGCACCATACTCAGGTTTTTATTTTCTGACAACATTTTTTACAAGAAATAGATGAAAATATTTTTGTAAAATGTAGGCAATGAATCTATACTTAATTATCATGTATTATTTTCTCATTACGATATTCATTACTACGAAACTAGCAGTGTGACGTAGGTTACTAAGCTATTATCAATTTATTATTACATAATATCATCAAGTGTGAAATTTAAGAACCAATTACAAATACGCACAATATATTTCAATTTTCAAAATTGGCAACCCTTGGTGAGAGTTTTTATAAGGCGCTGTTCCAAACAGGCCGTGCTTAACTCAAGGGTTTATGTCTCGATGGTTAAGTTAGAATAATTGAAACGCAACAAAATTATTTCCGCGCAACACACCGAGGAGGACTGCTCGATCGGGCGCAAAATAATAATTGTAGGACCCTCACCCTTTCTTTGGGTACATCTCGCACTTGTATTGCCTCAAGCTAGAGTTTTTTTCTAAGGCCGAATTTCACCAATTTGAAGCAGTCGATACCATCCGAATGAATTCAAAGATTGAGTGGAAATTGTATGTAAACTGCAGAGTAATTTTTAACGGGAACTTTGAGTTGATGAAATTGGGTCTTAGTTGTAAACTACGCGAATCTTAATGTAATAGCTAATGATTATTTTTACTTTTAATTCATTGGAACAATCTATGCATTATATTAAATTTGTTGTTATTAAAAACATGCATTGATACTTACAAATTGCTTTCTTTTAGAATTATGGAGACAAAAGTAATGATCAGTGTTCTCTTGTATAAGATTTTTACTAGTTGACTGTTAATTTAAGTTAGACTTGGCCCCAGTGAGCCGAAAAAGCTCGAAAGCCAACCAAGTTAAGAAGGTTAAATAAAATGTCGTTCGATGTGACCGCGGCCCAAAGCTGCCGTTGATGTGTGTACATTGTACCTATGTATATACATGTGTGTGTGTGCGTGGTGATGTATGTACGTCTGTGACGTCGTCGTGATGTGTGCGCGTCCACGTTGAGTTGATACCAAACAATAAAATGATTATTTTGGAAAATATAAGCTGTTTTACTTTTATTTAGAACTTCGGTTGCCGGCTATTATCCTACTCTGAATGAGTGTTTGAAAATAATTAAGCTATGATCCGTCCTTACACGAAATCAAAAACCAATAAGTGTATTTAATAATAACAGTATACAAATAATAAAGATAATACTTTATACTTATAAGTGAAGTAGGTATATGTAGGTATGCTTCACTCGGGGGAGAGGACACATTATTTTTGCGGCGATCGTAAGCTCGGACCTCAAATAACAGAGTAACCCTTAAATGCATCCTCATTAGTAATGTGTTATTTTATTGCCTTGGTGAACAATCTACTATAAGTAGGCATGCAAGCGATAATGAAGGTAGGTACATACTCTCAATTTCATTTGACGTGGATTTATTTTACAAGTTAACTTTGTTGGAGCTAATAGATCTCGAATTGAGTTATTTTATATATGTTTTGTATGGCTTCAGACCAAAGGCCTCCGTCAGCCAAACTGATTTCCAAGTGTAACAAACTTGGTAAAAATAACATGTAGTGGTTAGCTCAAAAGCCTTGATATCAAAACGTTAAGAATACAACTGACAGCCATGAGCTGTCGAACAATGACATTGACAGTTATCCTGGCGTCTGACGTCATTTTGATCCACAACCACAAACGAAAGTCGAAAAGAAATTGAAAAACATTCTAGAATACCTGTAAAAAACCTTTAGTAAAAGGTTAATTAGCTACCAGACGTATATATTTGTTAATTAAATCTTATTAGAATAAGCTGAATATATCACGCACTGAAACGTTACACAATACAGCAGAAAACGATAACGCAGTTGTGTGGGACGGAGTGAGTTGTGAAATATCCGGTTTGTGCGGTGATAACGAAGGTTTTGTCGCTGCCATGGACCCGCTCATCATAGAAGAGCAGCCGTCTTCGACAGGCGGCATGTTCAACCCCGTCAGCTTTGGTGAGAACAATAAAAGCTTGTGTGATATTTTGTGTGAACGCGTTTCTGTTTTATCTAAACCTACATAAATCATGTCTTAGATATACTTATTTTGAAAACATTATAACACCTAGTGGATTCTTTGAAGTTACCATCCCATAAGTTGACTCTCAGACATTACTTTTTACATACAAAATTACATCAAACTCTAAAATTGTTGTTTGCACCATCATGTGCTATGCTATGTGTCACAACTAATAATACAAGCAAAATAATTACTATGTAAAATACAAAATAACAGCTGGTATGTGGCTCATAACAACTAGTAATAACTTTATAATCTTAGCATGGAAAATGCAAAACAATTACAAAAAGATAGATAATAGGTAAGGTGGCATAGTACGACATTGAACTAACTGCTAAGTAAGTCATGTCAGTTGAGAAGCAAAGTAAATTGCTTTTCAATAGTTGTCACTAAAGTCACTTTTTAAGACGTAAATTCAGAATGTGATGGCTAATTTCCACGTGGTGGGTGAGACTTGCGGTGTCTTGGTACCATAGCGTCTGGCCTCTCCTAGCCCTATTGTACTGTTTGTTGTAGCCACCCTGACAAGCCACCATTTAATAATTTTAAATCTAGTTGCAGATACAGATCTTACAACTGCATTTATTATAAACTAGCTGTTCCCCGCGACTTCATCCGGGTGGTATTAAAAAAAAAGTTGCGTAAGTTACTACTTGTTACATCAGCTATTTGCCAGTGAAAGTCCTTTCAAAATCGGTCCAGCCATTTCAGAGATTAGCCGGAACAAACAGACAGATAGGCAGACAGACAAAAATTGTAAAAAAAAATGTTTTGGTATATGTACCGTAATAATTAATAATTTTATTTATTTGTATAGATATATTTGCAATATTAAATACAAATGCTTTTACAGAATGCACTATGCAAATTAAATCATTAAAGGAATGCATACATACAAATCCTAATATCTTAATATTGAGCTGACTGGTAACTGGATGGTGGGAGAGCCATGCTTTAGCACAAATGGGCTGGCTAGATCGGAGTGTTACCACTGCCTCACAGAAATCCAGCGTGAAACAACACTTACATTGTGTTTCGCCAATTTAGTGAGGATACCGGAGGCCCAAACCCTTTTAAAAGATGGGCAACACACTTGCGACTTTTCTGGTATTGGAGGTGTCCATGGACGGCGGTAATCGCTTACCATCAGGTGATATGTCTGCTCATTTGCCCCCCTACCCCATAAAAAACATATGAGTTTACCTGAATGTTGCAGTGCTACAGTTCCTGGCGTCGTATGGATGGTACGTGGTGGGCGGCGGCGCGGCGGCGCTGTATGTACTGCACCGGCTGCGGCCCGCGCTCGACAGGTGGCGCCAGGCGCGGGAGGACGCCATCTACCACAAGAGTGAGACACCACTTTGCATTACCCACCTTCTATCTTAGGAATTCTTTTTAATACTTAACACAATACATTTTGGGGGTTAGAAGAGTCCCTTTTGTGAACTGTGGGAGAGCTATGCTTCGGCATGAATGGGCCAGCTGGACAGGAGTTGATACCACGGCCTCACAGAAAACCGCCATGAAACAATCCAACTTGTAAATTGTGTTTCATTAAGTGATTGTGGATACCAGAGGCCCAAACCCTTTTAAAAGCCAGGCAACGCAATTGCGACTCCTTTGGCGTTGTCCACGAGTGGCGGTATTTGCTTTCAATCAGGTGATTCATATGCTCACATAAATCACAGACTACACAATTTGCCATATTTGTCCAATATGCGCTAGCCATGCATTCTATTGTCTTTTCTTACACAAACAGATGAAATAAATAACCTTTCTCTGGATATTTTTCCCTACTGGAGATTGAAATTTAAAATCTCCAGTACATACAGTACAGCACTATGCTAAAGATTACATAGGATCAGTTGAAGCTCATAACTCTATTATTTTTTACATCACTGCCTCATTAGCCAAGTGGTCCTGAGCGCGACTGCTATGCTAGAGGTCCTGGGTTCGATTCCCAGGTCGAGCAAAGTGTTATTGGGTTTGTCTGTGAAATTCCCAGTAGCAGCTCGGAGTTAGGAATTCGTGCCCGGTTAATGGCAATAGGCTCGCCCCCTATTAAATGGTACCTAAAATATACCGGCGAACTATGGGTGGACATTAGTACACCTACAGTTCATGCCTAACTCCTTGGTGAATACAGGCGTGATCGATGTTATGTTATTTACAACTGTATGAGTTAAATGCATATTCTCATCCACATGCCTTGTTTTTGGCTAAACGATGTACTGTACATTACAGACCCGGACCTAGCTCTGGCGCGCATGGAGGCCATACAGAGGGCGCGCGAGGTGCAGCAACAGAAGCTGCTGGAGGCCTCACAGCGAGCACTTGAGGAACAGAAAGAGGTTGGATATCAAATACTAGCTTCTGCCCTAGACTTCGTCCGCGTAGCGTGATGATTTATAGCCTATAGCCTTCGTTAATAAATGGGCTATCTAACACTGAAAGAATCTTTCAAATTGGACCAGTAGTTCCTGAGATTAGCGCGTTCAAGCAAACAAACAAACTCTTCAGCTTTATATATTAGTATAGATATAGATTATGTTTATACAATAGTCAAGGAAAAAAGCAGTGATGGCCTAGTGATATGACCATTGGACTGCCAAGTCCAAGGTCTCGAGTTCAAATCCAAGGCACGCACCTCTGACTTTTCGAAGTTATGTGCGTATTAATAGTTAATTACTACGCACTTCAACGGTGAAGGAAAACTTCGTGAGAAAACCTGCAATCCTGAGAGATATTCTCGACGGCGTGTGAATTGTGCCAACCCGGATTAGGCTAGCGTGGTGGACTATAGCCTAATCCCTCATTGTGAGAGGAGACCCGTGCCCAGCAGTGAGACATATAATGGGTTGATTATGTTATGTTATGTTTATGTATGTAATAGTCAAGCAAGGACCACAGATGGCCGCCTATGATGGAGTGGCAACTGCAATGGAGAAAGCATATGCCTTTGCGACCCTGGGACCGCTACATTCTAGACTTACTTTTTCTATGATATTCTCGGTTTGATATTGATCTGCTCAGATATTGAAGTGGTATCCAGTCAATGGTAATAGGCTTGTCCCTTAATACATGAAATATATAAATATCTTGGCTAAAACTACCTTGGCTTGGCGTGTTGGTAAGACAATGACCTTGATGATGATCCCTGCGTCTCCTGGTTAGGTATACCAGACACTATGACCTCTAAGCCACCGCGAGTCCCACCCGCCAGATCGAAATTTGCCTTCACATTCTGAGTTTACGTCTGAAAGGTTCGAATCCTGCCCGCAAGTCGAATTTTTCCTTCACTAAAATCTATACTTCTATACTCTATACTAATATATAAAGCCGAAGAGTTTGTTTGCGCGCTAATCTCAGGAACTACTGGTCCGATTTGAAAAATTCTTTCAGTGTTATATAGCCCATTTATTGAGGAAGGCTATAGGCTATATATCATCGCGCTACGACCAAGTAGCTATTCCACGCGGATGAAGTCGCGGGCAGAAGCTAGGCAACTTTATAATCTTAGCATGGAAAATGCTAAAAGAATACAAAAAAGATGATGTATGTGTTCAATAACTGTGTGTTATGTGTTGCAGCGTGAGGAGCGCAAGCGCGCGGAGGCGGTGGAGAGGCTGCACAAGTACGGCGCCGGCGCAGGACAGAGGCTGGGCGAACGAGACGACGGTATGTACATAACTTGCTCTTTCATTGCTGTGTGTGACACGGTCCAAAATAAATAAATAAAAAAATGCGTTTATTTCATCTCCACAAATTACAATATTAGGGATACAAAATTGAGAAAAGTTTTACAATTGGTAGGTCTAGGTAGAAGGTACTTATTTAGAACATCATTTTGTTTGCCAACAAAGTAAAGTTGTTTACTTATTTCGGATTTTATTGATACATGAAGAAACATGACAAGTTTGATCTGTAATTTGTGGGAGATCTGGAGTCTAAACTAAGCCTAGGCCTGTATTTTAGCACTCTAGGCCCCCCAAAACCCAAACCAAATTAATCATTGCGTGTCTGATTTGTGTGTGTGTGCGTTGTGTGTTTTATGTTTGTGTGTGTATGTGTGTGTTTGCGTGTGCGTGTGTATGTGTGTGTATGTGTGTTTGCGTGTGCGTGTGTATGTGTGTGTGTGCGTGTGGGTGCGCGTGACAGTTTGTATATTATGTTTCCTGCTAAGTTACGAGTTCAATGATTTTTTCAGTATCAGTATAGTCCAAGTCTAGTAACCATTCCTTGAGTTTCTTTTTACACTCGATTTTTAGGGAAAACGATAGTAACGTAACGTATGAACATGTTAACGATAGTAGGCTCACAGACTGCGAAATTCCATCTAGTATGGGCTATGCGATTTTTTCTTGCTTCAGGAATATTACTATGCTTGAGGAGTACGGTTAGCATTATGTAAAGTTGGCGTACAGTTAACACTCGAGTTTCTTCATAAAGTTTTGAAGTGGGGTATAATCGAGACTTCGAATGACTCACTTTTAGTATCATCCTCTGGGCTCTTTCGAGGGTTATCAATTTAGATTTACAAGCACCACCCCATGTGGTGATGCAATAGGATATGATGGATTGTACCAAGGCCTCATAAACCCTCTTCATTGTCTGTTTCTCTGCTACATCACGAAGGTCCTTGAAAATGTATGTAAGTTTGCGTATTCTTTGAGATAGTGATTTTATATGGTTTTCAAAGGTCAAATTAGCATCTATTTCGATTCCTAGGTATTTGATACATTTAGTGGGACTAATATTGGGGCACTTACAGTTGGGCATAGGGGGAAAATACATCTATGAGCAAAAATAGCGCGTGAGGGATTTATAGCTTGCAGTCGATTCTGGATTGAAAAAAGTAATTTGTTTTAGTTTCATTTAAGGTTAGGAGATTAGAAGACAGCCAGTGACACACTGTATTAAATCCATTTTGAGCAATATTAAAAAGTTCATCAGTAGAGTGTGCAAAAAAGGTTAACGCGGTGTCATCTGCGTAAGCAGAGATGCGACAGTTTTTAATGTTAAAAATGACCTAATTCATTCAGGAATGTTCGTAAGGACACCGTTGTACAAGGCGAAAGATTTGGTATTGTGTCTGTAATCTATACCTACTAATCTATATATATAAAAGAAAGTCGTGTTAGTTACACTATTTATAACTAAAGAACGGCTGAACCGATTTGGCTGAAAATTGGTGGAGAGGTAGCTTAGAACCAGGAGACGGACATAGGATACTTTTTATTCTGTACCCGTGGCCGACTGACAGACCGAATTCCACGGGGACGAAGCCGCGGGCAGAAGCTAGTATTTTATAGAGGAAAGAGTTATATGTATATAACGAATAAACTCATAAAGCTACTAGGCCGATTTCAATAATTCTTTCACCATTAGAATGCTACATTAGAATAGAATATTTTGAATAAAGTTTGGGTGGGCGGCTAGTTTAAAATCTAAGGGCTTAATTGTAAATTTGAATGATTTGAACTTCCTCGTTAGTCTAGTGGTCCCAAGTGCGACTGCTACGCTAGAGGTCCTGGGTTCGATTCCCAGGTCGAGCAAAGTGTTATTGGGTTTTTCTATGAAATTCTCAGTAGCAGCTCGGAGTTTGGAATTTGTGCCCGGTTAATGGCAATAGGCTCGCCCCCTATTACATGAGACCTAAACATACCGGCGAAATGTGGGTGTACATTAATTACCCTCTGCCAAAACCCTTCGAGGAATACAGGATTGATGGTATGTTATGTAATGTAATCATATATTTTGTCAGGAGACTACTTGCCGCTAAGTGGGGGCGCGTCCACGTCGTCTTACCGACCGCCGAAGAAATCCAAGTGCGGAGGCGGCGGCTGCGGACGATAGGCCCGCCCCACACGAGCCACGAGCCACGAGGACCAATACCAACACGTGCACATACATATTACATATAATATAATATAGACAAATCTGCTGCTTTTTAATTATCTGTTTAGGGATTCCAAAGAATTGCCCGTTTTAAAAATCCTTATCGTAACATATAATATGTAACAATTATCCCAGTTTCACGTTTGGTAATCAAGATAGGTAGAATGATCATCCAATGATATTAATATGATAAAAGAACGTAGATAAAATCGAGAAAATCCTACAAGTCATTGAATCTTGATTTTGACACAATAAAATAGCCTAGTTGGAATTGAATAGAAGAAAGTAAATTATTTACAAACATTCCGTTTACGTGTTTGGTTTACCACAACAAAACATTGTTTAAATTCAAAGTATTGTTATCTCTATCTGACGTATAGGTTCAGAAAGGGACGGAAGAACCTACACCTGTCAAGTTAGCTGTCATATTTGTCACATTTAGTTTGACAGGTCTTATATCGTTCATTGCCCTCATGTTTTATACGTAAGTAAGAGATGGCAATATTTTTAGTTAGTTTCAATCAATTTCAATTTTATATAATCAACGCTTTTCACCAATAAAAAACAACTAATATAAATTTATTGTTTATATTTCTCAATAGAATATTGTTGTGTATTTAAAATTGAATAACAAATACAAACAAGTATTGTCAAATTAATTTAATTTTATCGTACTTATTGTACAAATATGTGCCTAGCCTAAATTAATTGTGTTTGTCATAATTTAATAAAAAAATAATTTCTTCGTTTTAAAATGATTGTTGTTTTATTTACTTATCTGAAAACTACAATTACATCTTGCCACTTCAAGTGCGCGGCTGTGCGCGGTCCGTCTTACCACAGATAAAAGAATACTAGGTCTTACTAAGGCAAGGGCCGCGCCCCCCTACATTTTTTTATGTTGTAAAGAAACATGCTGCTTCCTTGACTTACTATTAGCATCTGGATCTCTTTGCAGTCGGCGAAATCCTGGGCAGTGTCACAATTTCGGGCGGAATTAATTATCGTCGTATTAATTGATGTCGTAGTGGCTATAAATTAGGGACCAACCCATTAAAAATATCAAGACTTCATATAACTAACGAAAACACATGCGCGCTCGCAAATGAACACACACACACACACACATACAAGCGCTAACGAGTACACTTACATAAACACACGCGTGCGCACGTACGCACGCGCCAATTTCAATTCATAAAAATAAATAAATATACATTTCACTTACTCATTTATTTGGTTTTAGTCATACATAATCATCTCTTTTTTTCTGTAACCATGCGCTTATCACGTCCACTCTGTTTTTGCAATACACTGATTGTATTATTAGTAAGAGAGTACCTTGGCTTCCATAATAGGTACAAGTTATACTTAGTTTGGAAGCCAAGTTACACCTAAGTATTTGTACTTTTGTTTAATTGCTCAATAAATGAAAAAAAAAATTAAAAATTGGCTTTTACGCACAAAATTCGGAACACACACCGCGGTCACAGTATAATCTATATCTATCTATATCTATATAATATATAAAGCTGAAGAGTTTGTTTGTTTGTTTGTTTGCTTGAACGCGCTAATTTCAGGAACTACTGGTTCGATTTGAAAAATTCTTTCAGTGTTAGATAGCCCATTTATTGAGGAAGGCTATAGGATATATATCATCACGCTACGCGGACGAAGTCGCGGGCAGAAGCTAGTTATTGTATAAATATATTGTGCCGCGGTGCTTTACGACTGTTTCCGACGTAAGGGTGGACAGACACAAGAGGTCGTGCCTACCACCGAGCAGGTCAGATATTTTCTCGCCTCTTACGACACCTATCTGAAAGGCAGTGAGGAATAGTATAGTATGGTGTCCCATTTGTAACCTTTTTTAAATATTTTTGGGACAAAATATAACATGGTGTACATTTTTTGGAATTGATTCATTTAGCTACTACTTATTCTGAACAAACTGTAGCCCAAGCAAGAACAACTATCGAATCGGTATCGTAAACGAATGAGTTTTTTTTTGCTATATATCTCATTCATACATACATATTCCATCTTAACGCAGACGACTTGCAGCTCTATCGGCATTTTCCTAGTGATGAGCCTGATCTCGCTATTGCTGCCATGAATCACGTCCTGGAATGTCAAAATAGTCAGTTAGGAAATGCCGGCGCCATCTAGATTAAAAAAAGTAAAACATTGACTTGTAAAAGTATCTTTAAAAGATCTATTTACAGAAATAAATATCATATATCAATGCGTTATTGCTTGGTGTAAATCTTTTGGTCTACGCATTAATCCTGACAAGTCCCAGGCTATGATTATAGGCAGCAGGAATATCCGTAACAGGCTCGACTTCACCTCCCTGTCTGTGCTTTACCTTGACGGTGTACAAATACCGTACACTGTTACCGCTAAAAACTTGGGGGTAATTATTGATTCCAATTTGTCGTGGGCCGCTCAGGTTGCCGACGTCAGTAGGAAGGTACACTATGTTTTCCACTCGCTGAAATGCCTCCAGAACTTTTTTTTTTTTATGGGATAGGGGGGCAAACGAGCAAACGGATCACCTGATGGTAAGTGATAACCGCCGCCCATGGACACCCGCAACACCAGAGGAGTCGCAAGTGCGCTGCCCGCCTTTAAAAGGTTTTGGGCCTCCGGTAACCTCAACTCACTCGGCGAAACACAACGCAAGCGCTGTTTCACGTTGTTTTGCCCTTCAAAACAAAAATCTCGCTTGCTCAAAGCTTAATTCAGCCCATTATTGACTACGCCGATGCTTGCTATTTGGATGCCACAGAGGAGCTTCATAACAAACTTGAGAGACTTCAAAATTTATGGTTCGTTTTATTTTCAACCTTAAAAAGTATGACCATGTCTCTGACTTCCGTAAAGCTCTCAAGTGGCTCCCCATTCGCTTTCGCAGGAATACTCGGATATTGTGTTTGCTGTTCAACATCCTACACAATCCACTAGCCCCTTCCTACCTGCGGGAACGCTTCGCCTACACTTATTCAAATGGCTCTCCCTGCAGGTCCCATCTCCGCTCCATCCTCAAATTCCAGCCCCACGAAACTGACTTCTTTTCTTACTCTCTGTCTGTCCATGCATTTAGGCTGTGGAACTCGCTCCCATCGGATATTCGCGACTGCAGAAGAACACTGTCTTTCTAAATCCTAATTCGTTTGCAACTTTTCATTCTGTATCCGTTTTTTTTATATATTTTTTTGTTAATTAAGTTATTTGTGTATATTTATTATTATGTACCTATGTATTTTAGTTATTTGTGTAGTTATTGTATATCTTATATATATATAAAAGAAAGTCGTGTTAGTTACTTCATTTATAACTCAAGAACGGCTGAACCGATTTGGCTGAAAATTGGTGGAGAGGTAGCTTAGAACCAGGAAACGGACATAGGATACTTTTTATCCCGTTCCCGATACTTTTTATTCCACGGGGGCGAAGCCGCGGGCAGAAGCTAGTTTAGTATACTTATTACCAAATAATGCATTATACTATTTGTGTATTGCGTTGTTACTCGTAGTTATATTATTATCTAATATTATTTATTTTTCACACTTCTGTCCTACTTCTCGTATTTTAAACTAGCTTCTGCCCGCGACTTCGTCCGCGTAGCGTGATGATATATAGCCAATAGACTTCCTCGATAAATAGGCTATCTAACACTTAAAGAATTTTTCAAATCGGACCAGTAGTTCCTGAGATTAGCGCGTTCAAGCAAAGAAATAAACAAACTCCTCAGCTTTAAAGATTAGTATAGATTCTCCTCTCGCAGGTCTGCTGGAAGAGATTTCTTTAGAAATAAGCAGCACTTTTGTACCCATTAGTCCTTAGTTTTTTATGTGTCATTTATATATTTTGTGTGCATAAATAAATAAATATTTTCACATCTGTCTCCCATTGGGGTAGGCAGAGACTACACTTGCTATGATCCTGGCACACCACTTCATTAACCTTCTTCTCATACAAATTATTCTCGATTTCGATACGAATACGTTTTCGAAAGTGTTCTTGCTTGGGCTAGTTAGTATACCTACAGGTTTCGTAAATACTAAAAATAATGTTTTAGAATATTACTCGGTAGGGCCGCGAGCGAGTCGCGTAAAACACACAGAGTGTTCCCGGAGGAGCGCACGCGATCAGTATTTATGAAGCACACCTGAATCCATCTATTTATTGTGATGTGTTTGTGTGTTGCCACCACAATATTTATACGAAACAGGCTATTTCCCGCGGTTCCTAAAATAATATTACATATTACCTATCAAAAATGTCAAACGTGGACAGACTTCATCGTCCACACATCTTGTTATCACAATATTGTACCAGTGAAGATTGTAACATAATTTATTTTAAAAGAAGAGTGTCCATGGAGTTTCTTGCCGGATTGTTCTCCATAGGATCAAACTTTTGGAACCGTGCAACTAGAATCATCTTGTAAAAGCTTAATTGAAATAAAAACATTTGAACTCTGAACAATATGTCGCACTGCTGGGTACAGGTCCCCAGAAGAGAGGGATTAGGCTATAATCCACCTAATGCGTTTTTTCAGATTTTACACGCCGCCGTCGAGATGGTCATATTACCTAAATTAAGAGTATATTTTTTGTGGCCCGCCAGGCAAAACACCCGCCTGGGCGGAGGATCCTTCCTTTGGTTGGAAGGGCACCTCGCTCCTCCACAAGAGCCAATTCCCCCTTGATTGCTGCGGCTCTGGCAGTCTGCAGACCGTAGGGGCTCTTAAGGCTCGGCAACGCATCAGCAACTCCTCTGGTGTTGCAGGTGTTCATTGGCGACGATGACTACTTACCACTAGATAGCCATCAGCTTGTTTGCCGACTTAATCCATAAAAAAAAGTAATAAGCTGTATTTTGAGATTACAAACAGACATCTATTTTATGTATATATTGATGCATGACAGATTAAGGTTATATTCAGTAGTTATGAGGGACAAAATGATTGAAATAAAACTACTTTTTACGGATTTTATCGTGTTGTATTGATATTATATAATTCCCGACGTTTCGGATCCTTTACAGCATCCATGGTCACGGGCAGACTGAGGTGATGGACGTACTAGGTAACAGCTACCTACCTAACGTTTTTATGTTAATCGCGACTTCGTCCACATGGTATTTAAAAAAAATGCCTAAGTTACGCCTTGTTATGCCTGTGAAAGTCCCGTCAAAATCGGTCCAGCCATTCCAGAGATTAGCTATTTTATTATAAAAAATGTTGTTTTGGTATAATGTACCGTGTATAAATTCAAATGCACAGTAAAAAGTGGTTATTTTAATATTACAAACAGACACTCCAATTTTATTTATTTGTATGGATGTATAGATTATAAATATAACATAGCATTACGCTTTTATTTGTTGAACGGTTAAGCTGAGTAGGACCTAACTTTCTGCTGTATTTAACAACCGCGGTTATGTTTTTATCTCCCATGAAACAGGGGCTAGCTGATTGATATACCTATGTAGCTAATAACTATATCACCACGCCTGTATTCCCAGAAGGGTAAGACATAGTGTTAGGCATTAAACCATCAAATCATCAATCAATGAATCAATTGATTAAGTTTTATTTCAATTAATTGATTAATTGAAGACACGTTTGGCGTAGCGGCTGAGCGATCCGCTTTGCGACACGTATTGTGGGTTCGATCCCCGCACGGAGCAAATATTTGTATGATCTTTATATAGTTGTTCCGAGTCTGGGCGTTTGTGTATGTGAGATTTTGTGTTTGTAAAAGCACCTACGGTACAGGAGAAAATCTTAGTGTAGGGCAAAGTTTTTATTAAGAAAAAAAAATGCTATTATATAATTATAAATTCATTTGCAATGTACACCCAAAGTTCACCAGTAGGTATGTCCCATGTAATAGGGGGCGAGCCTATTGCCATTAACCGGGCACATATCCATACTCAGAGCTGCTACTGAGATTTTATTAGATTAACCCAATGACACTGCTTGACCTGGGAATTGAACCCAGGACCTCTAGCATAGCAGTCGTGCTAGGATCACTAACCTCATGAGATAGTTCAATAAGGTATCATTAAAGGTATTTTGTTGCAACTATATTACCTCGGAATCAACAATTATTTCAGGTTTCCTATTTTAATCCATAATTATAATCTATATCTATATATATAAAAGAAAGTCGTGTTAGTTACTCCATTTATAACTCAAGAACGGCTGAACTGATTTGGCTGAAAATTGGTGGAGAGGTAGCTTAGAACCAGGAGACGGACATATGATACTTTTTATCCCGTTCCCGTGGGATGTGATGACATACCGAATTCCACGGGGGCGAAGCCGCGGGCAGAAGCAAGCTATCTATAAAAGTATATGAAATATATTAAAATTATCCAAGTATCCAAAAAACACAATCCGCATTAAAACATTAATCACAATACAAAAATAATTATCGTGCTAAATATTTTCGTTCAACAATGGTCGGGTGACAACACCAGTTCTCGTCTAACAATCAAATATTCAATTTACAAGTATTTTATAAAAATGACAGTGTCATTGACATATACTTGCATTACGTAGTCATTGTTTGATGGATTCTCACGGGCGTAACAATAACCTTTGAGATCGCCATTATATAGCTTTGTTTACGTTGGAAATAGTAGAATTTATAACAATCATGTGTCATTATATAGATGACAGCTTGCGGCGCGCGACGCTGCCCGTTAGCACTGCGGACATGGAAAAGTGATGCTTTGCTTTTGAAGGAAATAAAATTGGTAAAAGTTCACTACCAGTCCATGAGGCCTAACGCAGGCAGTGATTATAAATACTTAGTTACTGTACTTTTACTTCATCTCCCAATAAAATACGATACGATATGGACGAGAATCTGTAGCTCTCGACCTGCTCTAGAATGAGTGCAAATCTTTTTGGCACAACACGTCTACAATTTTGTACTAATCTTTTTGATTTATGTTAATCTTTTTATTTTGAATTACCTTTTATTAGTTCAGCGTGAAAGATGTCCAGAATGATATTCAAATGAAGTTGTGATTGTCATCCGTATCGCGCTGGCCTCTCACAATACAGTGTTAGTTATAGGCTTCCCCAAAGTTGGAGCTCAGAACTTATAGTTATTGAACATAGTCTCGAGTACATGTCCGCCTACGATCTTATTACGAACTACGAACAACTGTCATGACTTGCACATTCAAAGTTTTTTGCCGCCTCAGCCATCTAGTTTGAAGATAGCAAATGTATGAAAGCCATTTTAAGTTAGATGGAATGGTAGGGCTGGGCTGTTCACATAATCTACCGCATGTGGCGCTGTCAGTACCCTCGACCTTGCCCCGTGCGTGGCACCGGGCGAGGGGAGTCGCACAGCTGATGTACTTACCCTAAGGAACACGTCCATATTTTATAAGCTTTGCTCGATAAAGTCACGAGCGTAAATAAAATAGTCGGAGAACTGGTTGCGCTCCGCATCCACCGCGAAGCCCTACCGTGGATAGGCTGCCTGGCAGGCCGAGTTGCTAATACTCATCGACGCAATATCCTTTGTAAGACATGCTACATCCCGCTTGCGAGTGTAATGCGTGACAAGGACAGGGCGCTACGGTTAACACGAAGAAGCCTAGCTTAGCGTTCCGGGCGTGACGTCACGGGGGCGCGGGGCACCGCGGCGCGGAGGGGCACGGGGTGGCGCGACGCAGCGCCGGCAGTGTACGGCCGGCCGCAACATCGCGCGGACGGGTGCACGATGCGTGCACGGTGAAAAAAACAATCGCGATGCTGTTTGAGAGTCCCAACGCGAAACTGTTTCCGGCGTTCAACATCCCGCCGCCCGTGAGGCTCAGGTGAGCAGTGTGTGCCGCGCTGGTTGTTGACCAGCGCACGTTGTGTTCAAGTGTCAGTGTTCTTAGTTTTTGCCGAAGCCATAAAAAATGCCTATAAAGTGTTGTTATGTACGGCGGGCGCGCCGCAACCGCGACAGTGCGTCTGTCCAGTAACGCTCCAGCGACCGACGAATGAAACGTCGATACGACGTCGCCACTCTATATTTTTTTCTCACAACCGACCATTATTATAGTGTACCTACTACCAAGTGATCTTAATGTGAATTTACAAATCTAGTGATGTACGGCGAATGACCGTGATCAATGGTGTCTCGTCTCTGGCTCACCATCGCAGGCAATTGCATCGGAAGCTAAAGTATACTAAAAATAGTATTAAATCCCGTTCAATTGCCGTCTGATCGAGACAATCGATTCGCTCGTGTCAGGGCTGAGTTCAAGTCGAAACGGGAATCGATTCTGATTGCTTTGTGTTGCGACAACACTAGAAACGTGAGAGAAAACTGTTGCTTCAAATTCTGAATAATTTCTCATTTGAACTTTGTGGCTTTGTGTTCGATTAAGACCTTGCTCCAACATAAATTGGTATCAAATAGAACGGTGTTGTCAACAAATCGTTTCGCATGGATCGATTGCGGCTGATGTGGTTCGCCGTATACCGGCTGGTTCTTGGAAGGGTCTCGAGTCGTCACCGTGTCGGTCACGTCGCGTCACTGTAAACACGGTAGCTTCCTGTTGCGCCGAGCCGCATAGTTGAGTTACACAGACAGGGCTTAACTTACTTGTGCCCGAGCAAATCGTTGAAACACTGCGGTTGGGCAACGTTTTTGTTAAGCAAGCCCGTATTTTATTCAGTCCCAGTAACTTTTGCGTTTGCGAAGTAATGCTGATTTGTATTTGACTTGAACTTGGCTAAACTCATACCCTTCCATTGTGGCGATTGCAAGACTGATATTAAGTCGACATGTCCTGTAACCCTTTCACTTCAAACATCACAAAAAGTGCTGAAAATTAGAAGGTTCAGAGAGCCCTTGTAACATTATTCCGTATTCTGTGTCTACATCTAGGTCTGTACCCCGCTCCTTTCGAGGTCATTTACCTACTATTCCCACCATATCTGTTTTGACAATCAAGCACAGAGCCATTTAAAACATTATGATGTAGGTACAATAATAGGAATATAACTGGCTCCCTTGTCCTCTTCAGCCCAATTCCCTCATTTGGCTAAACAATGCGCTCGTCCAAACCGCTTTTTTATTGTTTCGTTTTGCTAACAAACGCTTCGTTCGCTTTGTGTACGTTTTGACAGGAGGGCCGCTCGTAAACCATAGAGAGAGAGCTAATACTACGACCCTCCGTGTTATTAACGAAACAGTTGGCATTTATGTGCAAATCTTCAAAGCATCTAGGTATTTGACCTAACTTAGGAATGAACACTTGAACTAGAAACTCCAAATAACATTATTTGATATGGAACAACTATTCCTTTTCATCAGTTAATTATGGATATTTAAATGTCATGGACTAATAATAAGCCCAAAAGGAGTATTACACATTTTTTTGCACCTGAAAATTATATTTCGTATAATTGCCATCCCAAAATGGCAAACATCAGTGATTTTCAGTACGATTTTGGTGATTTCTTATCATAATTCCAAAATCATGCTCCGAATCCTAATCTATGTTTGTCATCAATCATCATCAACATTTTGTAAGTACTGGCTTTATGTAAGCTATTTCCTTTTGTGTCAGATTCAATCCATCTTACACTTAAGTTAACTCTTTGTTCCATGCCTTAAACTTCTTTGTCACCAAAAAAAAGCAAAACGCATTGGAAGCTCTTGCTTACAGTTACAATCTTTTAACGTTACGTTGTCCGATCTTAATATCTGAATATATTAAACAAATAATCATCTTTTGTTTTTACTAGAAATAAATAAACTATAAACTAATAGTATCGTTAACCACTTAATCAGATATAACATTCGTAACCAGGCTACTTTAATTTGGATAACACATAAAAAAAACTGTAGGTACTCGAAATATCGATAATTGTGTATTCTACCCTATATTGTTAACAATTATTTATTGACATATTTTTTTGCGTTATCGTTATTATAATTTTCAAACAAGATAAAATGCTTTTATTTTACCGGCAATTGGGTGTTTCACCCTACGATGATTTAACCTAGAATCGCGTATTTAAATGACATAATTTTGATAATTACATATATTATGAGAACTTGTGAAAATATTTCTATGTTGTACATCTTACTGGTCAAATACCTGTGTAGGTATATAAGTTATTATTTACAAAATCAATCAGCCTTCGTTTTACCGGCATGTTACTTACGCTTACATAATATTGATGTATGTAAGTCAGTGTTTCCGCATAAAAACTATCAGGAGCGCATAATACCAGGATGGTAAATGTTAAAAGGCGTTGCTTTGACAGAAAATCCCGGCTCAGCAAGGAGGTGAATTTATTATCTACGTTTCGTTTTCTTCAGATTAAATTGATTTTTAATTGAAGAAAACGATAATTCGACCTATTCTAACACGTAGACAATAATTTTAAGTATAAAATAAATAATTCATTATCTTCGCCAAAGGTTGAGTAGGTACCTAGTTAGATATTTTATGCTATCATCAACTTAGAGACCCAGTTGCGGCTGAATATCAATACTTTCCATACTCACAGCAGTTCTCATTATCGAATCAGCGAAGCTTATAATAATATATTTTCTCGTGAAAAAATAACAGTAAGCTTGTTATAATATGCAATCGCGAATGGAGAAAGTACAGGAGGCCAATTCAACTAATTAACAACATTCAACGTTCTATTTCGTTTAAGTGCTTTCGATTCACAGTTGTTATCTTCAACATAAGATATTATGTATCCCGTGGACCTGCCTGCATTAGTAGAATATGAAAAGCTATCATTTAGCTGTGGTTACGCAATTTTAATAACAGACATATTTTTATAGTGAAGTAATTATACTCAAATCTGGTCTACTCAAAGCCGCTATGGCTCTTTCCTCAAAAGGCCATCTCAGACATTACCCTGCATTGTAACACTCACATATTGCTACTACTATGTCTGGACTTTAAAAGAGACCATGATTCTCTGAGTTTGTTTCGGTGTTTCTTCTCAGAGGTCGTCAGTTAGGAAATGCCGGCGCCATCTAGTTAAAAAAAAAACTATGACTTGTAAAAGTGTCTCGAAAAGATCTATTTACAGAAATAAATATCATTTATCATTTATACTAAATTACTAGCTTTTCCCGCGGCGTTGCTCACCTGAAGCTATATTAGTATTAGAAATGGATCCCAAAAATAATTTAATCAAAAACCACCAGTAATGATCTTTTTAGTAGCTTTTGTACCAACCCGTAACACATACAAAATAATTTAAAAAATCACATTTTTGGAGTCGGAGACGTTTATTAATTAATCCACTTGTTTTTTTTTTAATATCTTCAATCTTTCTTACGTAGTAGAGACTATAACTACAGATACCAGGGCACCATAAACGCAGTGTTATGCATTATCGTCGCACACAATAGCCGAAGAAAATAATCACGATGATTTTATAAACAAACGAAGGTTTCCAATAGGGCAATTGTTCTATATTATTACATCATAATAAGAAGAATATATTGAAAATTATATTAGATGTATGTATACAAATTATAATATTGAAAAAGTCTTGGACCATCAACCCCACACTGTATCTGATGATGATACATCAGGTACAGTGTGGGGTTGATGGTCCAAGACATTTTCAATGGCCTAACATCTTTCTCGTCCTGGGAGAAGATCCGTGTCTAAGAGGAGAGTATACAGATCGAATCGTTACATAAGCACCTATATATTATTTATTAATTTAATAATAAAATGATTAATTAACGATGACGAGGTTGTTGAAATGTGGGAGGTGGATTCGGCGGTCATTGTACCAATTGTTGTGTCAGCCAATGGTCTAGTAGCCAAGAGCCTCGACCAACACCTACGGAGGCTCTCACTAGCTGGCTGGATCAAGGGCTTATTAGACAAAGCAGTAGGTACTTCTGGACACGGTCCGCATTGTTAGGAGGTTCCTCTCCCTGGAGCCCTGACCACCGGGAGCTTGGATCCTGCTCCCGATACCGGTGGGCTACTATTTTTTATATTTTTAGATGTTTTTTATCTATACGCTACATCTATACTAATATATAAAGCTGAAGAGTTTGTTTCTTTGCTTGAACGCGCTAATCTCAGGAACCGCGTCCGATTTGAAAAAATCTTTCAGTGTTAGATAGCCCATCTATTGAGGAAGGCTATAGGCTATATATCATCACGCTACGCGGACGAAGTCGCGGGCAGAAGCTAGTGATTAATAATTATGTACATAAATTATGTAGGTACCTACGCGAAGCGCGATTGCTCTGCTCAGAGGAATCAACAAAGTGATCAAAATTCGCTCTTTGTGCTCATGAGTTCCTAGTACTTGCAATGTAAACACGGTATAATTTTCCACTTTTCTTAGAACTTATCATTGTTTTGTGAAGTTATTACAGAAAGAAACGTTACTAAAAATATTTTTTGTAAAAATGCTAGCCAAGTCAAGTGCGTTCTTACTTATCAGGAAAATACAACACAAAAGCATACTTATTTTGTTGGGAATGCCTAACGAATCTTGTAGCTTGTAGGTACTTTATGGCAACTTCTGTGTAAGGTAAAGGAGTTGCCATAAAGTAAGTACTTGATTATGATTTTATGATGAAAATGCTATATTGTTTTAAAAGTCCAAATCTTAGGCCACCTATATGTTTAATTATTTTTCTTTGTTATTTTGTGTTTAAATACAATCTAAGCAGAAGTACCTATTTAAGAAGTTGGTGCAAGAGAGATCTTAAATTCTCAAGTGTGATGATGAAATCCCACGCCTTACACATTTTAACTTATATTCATGACAAGACTTTAGTCCAATATATTCTATTTGTAACGTTTGTATGACTGATAAAATATACTGATAATATATACTGATCGAA
The DNA here is from genome assembly GCA_947256265.1 of Acronicta leporina. Classification (NCBI taxonomy): domain Eukaryota; kingdom Metazoa; phylum Arthropoda; class Insecta; order Lepidoptera; family Noctuidae; genus Acronicta; species Acronicta leporina. Next base: position 156,392 of record OX366539.1, read on the forward strand.
CTGAAATATGCCTCTACACTCAAATGTTATAAAGATACAACGTGGTCCAGCCGCGAGCCGGCCGAATGCTGTTGAATCAATACAATTCATCTAATTGCACTCGTCACTGGACAAACTTTACGATCAGGAAAACAGCTCAGTATTTCCACTCAAATATGAGCCAGTGCGCTCACTGGCCCATTCATATCTGAGTGAAAACTCCTTGGCTATGGTTTCTAAGGATTATCCGTAACTAAAATAAATTGGCATGCCATCGCCTTTTATATTTATGTCACTTTTTATTTTGATAAAGTACTTTCGAAAACCGGAGACCTTGGCTTTTGACCAATTCACCCTTATTATTTATTCATAAAAAAAAGTCAATCCTCAACGTCCGTTCCTGTACTTATAAATTCGTGTAGAACTTCTGAACGTAACTGCTCACTGCTGTCAAGTTGACAGCAGTTGACAGTAGTGTGTTGACAGTGTCAACACACTATGTTATGTGCGTGTGTGTTTGTGAGTGTACACATATACACAATTTAATTACTGTCATTCCCAATTACTAGTTGTAATGATATTAGACTATAGTTTAGCCCTTAGCCGTTGTTTAGTATGACAGATAAAAGTGAGGTGCAATGCAGTCCACGCGGGCGATTCAGCTTATAAAATTGTTGTCAAACGCATTACAGACATAGATAAATGACAGCTGTTAACAGTTTTGTTATTCTATTAAAGACTATCCATCCAACTGAACGCGGCAGTGTATTGTCACGAAATTTACTATTTTATGGTTAAACTTTTTTTTTCAAAGCAAGGACCTTCCTTTCCTCCTTCCAATACATCTTGTCTATTGTTTTAGCAGCCAATAGATGATAAAATTGTAATCGTAAACTACGTGAGAAGACGATGAGGATGAAGTATGACATAACTATTGACTATTTGGTTCAAAACCACACCTCGTAGCTGAACCTATAATCGGGGCCATGGAATTTGAGAACCCAACTTTACGAAGACTCAATTGACGTGGCCAATCCCGCGTCAGACTTAATATATGTGGGTATATAGGTACATTAAATTTACAATCTAGCTTGTCAAAATCATCAGTCCTTAATCGACCATTCTTGGAGTTGGCTTTTCTTAGTAAACGCCACAGATTTTGTTTTTTTTTTTAATTTTGATAGGCCTACGCTTGGCCGCCGCGCCAGATCGCCTAACTGCGATCTACGATGGAGCGCGCTTGCCTAGAAGAAACCGATTCACTCAGTTCACAAATTAAAACGTTTATTTATACAACGTGAATCATCGTTTATCCGTTAATTATTTATCAACGTCACAAACATCAATTCGAATATCGAGTCAAAATTATAAAAACGAAACCTTAGTAATTTTGTGACACGTACTTATTGCATTCTTTTTTAAATAAAAGTTATTTATACCAGCTAAACGCAAACAATAACAAATTGTGCAAAATTGTTTCAGTTTTTCATAACTTGAGCCACTGATGGATCAGGGGGCTATAGTTTCAAGTATTATCATTTTCTTTACAGAAAAAATAACACTTATTCAAAACCAATGTAATAGATGCAGTAGTCGATTCTGAACAAACCACTTTCAGAAGTTGCGTTTATTTTGTTACAGGTTGTATATCATCGCAAGAAGTAATATAAACTAAACGCATATTCAACCAATTCGTAGTCCTCGGTGTTTAGCACAAATAACATTTCTTATAAAACACTACTCAGTGCCAATACGCAGTCAGACGTGTGTTAACATCTGCTGGACATGAGAGCTACCCGGAACGCCCTGCGCTTGTCATAATTAATGGTTCCGCTAAAATTATGCGGTATTTTAGTAAAACGCGAATTCTTCGACTAAACGTTTTACATGAATCTGAATACAATAAGACTTAAAATAAGCCCTTTCGGGCTTTGTTGCAAATAGGTACTGTAGAGACTACTCCAAGAAGAAGTTAATATTAAGAGTTGACTGGCAGGTAGCAGACTAAAGAACAAACATTCAAATAGTGAAATAGAATGTGTAGGAAGTGACGTGCAGAAAAAAGATAGTCATTATTTTCATGACTTCTTCTAATACTTTTCCTTAAAATAAAACCCCCATAGTTTTAATGTGCCTTCAGTACGCACAGGAACGACTGAATACACTTCCATTCTACATTTGCGTGGGAGAGCCATGCTTCGGCACGAATGGACCGGCTCGACCGGAGTGATACCACGGCCCCACAGAAAACCGGCGTGAAACAACGCTTGCGTTGTGTTTCGCCGACTGAATGAGGTTACCGGAGGGCCAAACCCTTTTAAAAGGCGGGCAACGCACTGGTGACTCCTCTGGTGTTGCGGGTGTCCATGGGCGGCGGTTATCGCTTACCATCAGGTGATCCGTCTGCTCGATTGCCCCCTTAACGCAATAAATACTATAGTCATACAGATCTAACACTACTTCACATCTCCGTTAGGTTGTAAAATGCTTTATGGATATACTTCTTCTTCTTCTTCCTGCCCTTGTCCCAATCTATTTGGGGTCGGCGCAGCTTGTCCTTTTCTTCCATTCATCCCTGTCTGTCGTCTCACCATTCACTCCCTTTTCCCCATCCATCTTTTCTTTGGTCTACCTCTACCCCTCTGTCCCTGAACATTCATATTCATCACTCATCTTTATAGATGGTATCTTAATTAATGGATAAATAACATAACTGTTTAAAGCCGTTTGTAGGTACACGTGAGTAGGGTGGGTGGTGGTGGTAGGGGTAGGTAGGTTGTATAGAGCACGGACCGCCATACAACACGAGACAAACCCACGCATGAAGTGTGGGTTGACAGACTTCACCCACCATCAAAAGCTATGTGAAGCACTTTTGAAATAAACTTAAAATTGGAGTATTAATATAACAGACCATTTTACAGCCTACTTACTACTTACCTTACTTTGAGCGGCCTCACAGTTGTTTCACTAATGATTATAAATACCAGGACTACATAAGCTTTAGGAGTTCGAACCAGACAATAGGACGCATGACCAGCATACCTTGAGTCTTCATAGCGGCGCTGCTTGCTATGTGCAATCTCAACGATATGTCAAATACGTAGTTCCTTTATTCGCAGCGGGTCAAATTATACTGGCGAATAAATGCGTCAAAATGCAATCAATTAGCATACATCTCACGCAAAAGGTAGACGATTCGTCGAAGGTTGTCGAAATAATGACTTTTTAAGGATACATAAAGCTTTTGTGTTTACCACAAAGGAAAAAAATAATGATTTTTGTGAGAAACGTGTACATACCTACCGTATTGGTAGATTTTGAAGAACATTTTTCTTTTCGGGGAAACTTTTTGGGGACAGGAAAATTACGACTAAAATACATAACAGGCACCAGGAATTCATAAAAGTCAGCTTAGGCACCTACTGCATCAAACAAAGGTAGGATAACGTCTGACTCATCATTGTATTACCTGCTTGTTGGTGGTTAAACGGAGTTCAGATATAAAATTGATCGTCGTAATGTTGTGAAATTAGTCTCATTTAAAAAAGGCACGGTATAAATTTAAATTTTCATTATGGCAAACTATGGCGACAAAAAATAAAACGGCGCTCGGTTCCCGCCAATTTTTACGTCATAAAGATACAATTTTTTTTATGAAATCAAGATGTGCAAATATGCCTGGTAACAGGTGGTAAATAAATCATTGAATGTCTGCCTCTGAACACCTTCACATACAGCTGATAATTGGTAATCAATCTCAACATGTTAATTGAATCTTCCTGACAGGTGGTCTGAATGTGCCGAATGGAAATTATGCTTTCGAGTAGGATGCAAGCCAAGGTTTGAACGGGTGAAGCTTGTCATAGGATAAGAAGATACATTACCATCATCTGTTAAAACCTTTGCCAAATATTTTGAAATCGGTAGACAATTTAAAACGAAATTGTAAGATCAATATTGTACTTAATCATGTTTATGGAGTTTCTTGCCGGCTCTTCTCTATAAGACCCATATTTTTTGGAGCCGTGCAACTAGTTTTAGCTCTCAAAGGTATATTTTTTAGCTGTCTTGAAAGAATAAAAATTTGACACAATAAAATAGTAGAAAAATCGGATACCGATCTATCCGAGTTATAAGGCTAACTTGACATAGATATTTTAAAGTTATCCAACACTAGAAACATTCACATCGATCGCATATCTGTATTTAGACGAGATACCATTTTCAGCATTATTTCGTCTGCAGTTGCATTATACAATCTAATATTTTATTCAACAGCCCGTGTGAGTTGGAAATATGCTATTTCGGAAACTAAATCGAATTACGCTTTGCGTTTAGTTGGGTTACAGGTTCAGCTTCATGTTAAATTATATAAGAATGCTCATCCGACTGCCTAATGTCCACCTCCAGTTCGCCGGTGTTTAGGTCCCATGTAATAGGGGTCGGGTCTATCACAAATCCCAATTCGAGATGCTATTAAGAATTTCATAGACAAGCTCAATTACAATCCTCAACCTGGGATTTCAAACCAGGATGTCTGGCGTAACAGTCGCGCTCAGAACCGCTAGACTAGTAAAACAGCTAACCTAAAAGAACTAAGTATTTATTCAAACATAAGAACCTAAAAATACAATTTGAATTATTACATCACTCAAGCATGGATCGGCAATTGTCATCCAAAAGTTGCTACTTAGTTACTTCTATTGCGCATAAAGTGAGGTCGGCTTCTAATCTACGCAGATGCGGCTGAATATCAGTATTTTACACGAAGCGACTGCCATCAGACCTCCGCAACCCAATTTCTGGGCAATACCGATATTCGGAGGATAGACTGGTTGTCAGGCTTTTTTGAGCTTCTGACTACCACTAACAATTGTCATAGATGTTCGTATGACAACCGGGACCGACGGCTTTATCTCTTCTCCGAGGCACGGAGAGGTCGCGATGTGGTAAGAAATGGTCTCCCATCCAGACACTGACCGCAGCTAGTGCAGCTAGTTGCAGCTAGTTATTATTTAGCCACAAGCCCCACCATTGCGCTAATAGTGCTAATGAAAAACTTACCATTGTCGAAAATATAATCGGATACACAACAATGACGATTTTAGAAAGTAGATATTAGGTATCGATTTCGCGAGTTCGTTGTGAAAAAAAAGTGTTGGTCAAGCACGAAATGAGATTGCATTCAACAGTCGTTTTTGTTATAGGTAGTTACATAGATTGGTTAAATTATAGAAACTTACTTTGGTCCACAAGCGTGGTCTCGCCAAATCGCTGTTCCTGCCGTGTTAGAGCCTATAATGGCTTGGCACGTGGCTATGGAAAGAATGAACGGTATGCCAATTCCGTGTGGAGTCGAGTTAGAAATACTATTCCTCACTGTCCCTCAAATGGGCATCTCGTAAAAAACTCCCGAACGAACCGACCCAGCAGATTAATACCAGAGCCGAGAATCGAACCTTAGATAACTAAAGAAAGAGGTGGATTCACGATGTTTTCCATCATCGACAAAGAAAATCTAAATTCGAGTAGGATGATGACCTACTCGAATTTTGTTTTCGTAAATACCGTTTCTGGACTTACTAAGGTATCATAACAATCGAAGAGATTATACAGCTAGTTTTAATTTTGACCTAAATTTTACTTTTCCTAACACACCTCTAAATGTCAGCGCCTCTCTATTAACGATAGAAAGCCAACTCTTTTGTACCACTCTATTTTTTATTAACGCTCCGAAGAGGTTCTATTAGATTCTGAATCAAACTTATAATTACCTTGTTTTGACTTGTTTTAATTAACAATGGACGACGCAGTTAGTATTATTTGAGTTAGTTGGATATTTTATTGAAGTAAACCCTCATAGAAATGACCCAGAAATGATCTCATATTTTACAGATACCTACTTTTATCATTAATAACCGACTTCTAAAAGGAGGAGGTTTTCAATTCGTCTGTTCTTTTGTATGTTGGTTATTTAGAAAAATATTTTTTGTGTGAAAGTATAACATATACTCCCGAGGTAGTTCCATTCAAATTTGCTGAAGATCTGATCACAAGTTTAGAAATAAAGAATAACACGTATTGACCGAGTACATGAAAATGTCGTCGAGGAACGATAGATGCTATAGCTACTCAAAATGTTGAAATCAAATCACTTCTTAACAAACGGTGAAGGAAAACATCTTGAGGAAACCTGCATGTCTGAAAAAAAATCTTGACGGCGTGTGAAGTCTGCCATCACGCACTAGGCCAGCGTGGTGGACATAGTCTAATCCCTCTCTGAGAGGAGCCCCGTGCCCAGCAGTGGGATAGAATAATGAGTTGATTAATCTCTCAGGCATGCAGGTTTCCTCACGATGTTTTCCTTCACCGTTTAAGCGCGTGATGATTAACTATTAATACGGACGAATGACTTCGAAAAGTCAGAGTTGCGTGCCTTGGATTCGAACTCGGGATCTTTGACTTAGCAGTCCAATGGTCATATCACTCGACTATCACTACTACAGGCTTTACTTTTAAAAGCTGTTTTACTTAGACTTGTAAGTAGGTACCTAGTAGTGCTGGTAGAAACACCGGAAAAACTGTTGTCTGTTAAGTCTTTAGTAGGTACCTAAACCTATATCAAATGTGATAGATACTAGGGTCACAATTTTAAACATGGAGACATTTATGAGACCTTTTTATGGGATAGGGGGGCAAACGAGCACACGGATCACCTAAGGTAATCGATAACCACCGCCCATGGACACCCGCAATACCAGAAGAGTCGCAAGTGCGTTGCCCGCCTTAAAAAGGGTTTGGGCCTCCGGTAACCTCATTCACTCGGCGAAACACAACGCAAGCGTTGTTTCACGCCGGTTTTCTGTGAGGCCGTGGTATCACTCCGGTCGAGCCGGCCCATTCGTGCCGAAGCATGACTCTCCCACGTGGGCGATAATTTAATATTTTAGTAACAAAATTGTCTATCAACCGCTTCTCATCACGCCATCTTCTACTAAAGACTTATGGACTATCAATTCCGCTGCGTTTTTGTTACATTATAATTATTTACTGGCGAACCATAGTGGAGTACTACAATATCACATTGTTTATCTCTTACTTCCTCAATGTTCATGCGACCCTAGTACCCCCGCGCACACGTGTCGCTTACCTCAGGTAGGTAGGTAACTTCCATTAAAACTAAAGGGAGTCGCAATTAGCTGACAATCGAGTGTAATCGATTCTAAGAACGTGTCGATAGTTATCTATTAGTCGTTGCTACTTTACATATAGTTTCGTCGGTACCATAAACGGGGAGCGATTGGTTATTTGTTTTTATGATATCACTTGCTGTTGTCCGTGGTATCACTCACACCCCAAAAATCTTTTTGAGACAAAAGTAGACTGTGGCCTTCTTTCGGACCAATCTTTCTTTTTACAAAATTTCATCAAAATTGGTTCCGATTCTCAGATTTTTTTTTGGATTTTTGCAAAGAAATATTTAGTTACTTCAGATTAGAGACAGAAGGGGACGATTTCCTAAAAATAAATATATTTTGGTATCAGGCCGTTGGTTATCTAAAAAATATAACAGCATTACCCTCTATTTAGGATTATCGCAGTCGGATAAAAAAAAATTCTAAAATCACACGAGTATTTTTAATACACATATCTAAGTATTAAAAGAACATGATAGCTACCTTGGCGTAAACATTACCCTTCCTTTGGCACCGACACAGTCGAGTAAAAATAAAGTTCTGTAAAGTATGCTGATATTTATATTAGAACATAATGATGTGTATTTTTTTTATAATTATTTCAATGCTTCAATCATACATACTTACCATCACACCTGTAATTCCCGAAGGGTTAGACAGAGGTGTACTAATGTACTCTATTCACCGGTATGTTTAGGTCCCTTGTAATATAGGGCAAGCCTATAGTGTAATAAAAAACTTCAATTCTTAAAAATATTAATTATGTTATATATACATCCTTGAATATCTCAGTGGTTAGAAACACGATGCCGCGATGTGCTGAGGTCGCTCTGGTACGCAGACAAGTGTGTTTTTATAACACGTTGTCGCTAATACATAATATCTCAATGTATTTTTAATTCGTATTTCGTAATCTTACTAATATTATAAATGCGAGTGTGTGAGGATGGATCGATGGATGTTTGTTACTCTTTCACGCTAGAACGGCTGAACGGATCTGGATTAAATTTGGCACAAAGATACTACAGCACATGTGCTACTTTTTATCTAGGTCGGTCCTAATTCTGAAGTCCACGCAGATAAAATCGCGGGCACAGAAGTTTATGTATAATAAATAACTTTCCGCAAAACATATAATTATCATATAGAAAGGGGTGGTACCAGGACGTCAGAATTGAAAAGTGCCATTTAAAATGATCAGGGTGATATCGAGAAGAAATTCATTTGAATAATGACAAACGATAAGTAAATTTTTATTTTAGAAGATTTACCAATATTAATTTTGGAAATACTCTGGCTTATTAAAAACAAGAAATTAAAATCTTTTTGTGATTTTTTTGCATTTTTCATGCTAAGATTCAGAATTTGAAGGCAAATTTCGACATGGCAGGTGGAACTCGCGGTGGCTTAGAGGTCATGGCGTCTGCCGTACCTAACCAGAAGACGCGGGTTCGAATCCTGCCTGCAAGTCGAATTTTTCCTTCACTAAAATAACTTTAAGATATTAAAATGTTAATAATACCTATTTTAATACGTTTATATACATATATTGGAAACTGTTCGCTTGCACTCTGGCAGGATTAAAACAAATTGTTGTAAATATCAACTAACATATTATTACAGAGTTTCCAATCATTTAATGGATTACGATTGAAAATTAAATTTTACTTCATTAAGTAAATCTGTACAATATGCTATCGAAAACAACAAATATGCAAAAACTTGGCACGCGTCAGCCATAACAAAAAGTGTGAAACAGAATAACCCACCCCTTTTCATTCAGCAGTCAGCACAGAAGTGAACAGGGCGCGCGCCCTCACCTGTGCGGCGTTGCCGTTGCGTGCACGCACCGCACTGAGCGGCAACCGCGCCGGTGTCGGGTTCCTTGATACGGATTGTATCCTGCGTTGTCTGGGGCTCTAGTACAATTAGACATTTGTATGGTAATTTTTAAACCAACATCATTATCTTATGTTCAGTCAATGTTACCTACTTGTGAGAAGCCAGAGAACTACTTTCTTGTCACATCATGATGGAGGATAGAATTGACTAATAATAATGTGTAATATACTTTATTTATTGTGATATGATGTGACTACATAGGCCCACTTGTGAAAACAGACTTAAAAAGCTAAGGGTTAGTTTGTTAATTTGAATAATGAACTAAGAATTCCTGTTTGAAATATAATGTTAGAAGAGTAGACAGGTACTGCTACATTTTACTAGTGAACTGGATAGAATTTGGTGAACCCCCCTAATATCTAATATTAACTACTAACACTGTATAGTAAATTAAGAATTAGGTCAATCACTATAAGGTTGAATATTGTTTGCACGCTGTAATTACAACATGGTGTATTTTTACGTTCAAGACCAATGTCAATGTGACACTGACAATATAGCGTCAGCCATAATATCCTTAGAGTAATAATTATATAATATCATTTAAATTTGATGGAATCAAAACTGATTAAGAATTATGCCGCCGAATTAACTTCTGCTGCTTCTGCGTTCATATTATCAAACAATTTATTAGATGAATTGGAACTCTGTTTTTTATATCAAGTAATTTGATTAACCAGGGAGGTGAACACCTCTTTATGTACCACGCCACGAGTCCACGACTCAGTATTGTCACGGCAAATCTCGTCTTACGACATTGTTTTGTAATGAGATTTGCGATGACAAAATACGTAGGTAACATTTTTCCAATCCTTCTAGACATATTCATGACACCCACGACAAACACTCTGTGTATGTTATCTCGGGTACGAATTCCATGAGTGGTGCGTTCATTTATTTATTTACCTGTCATCTCGTTTCATATAACGAGTCGGTCGGGCTGCAAGTAATTCATAAACATGCATTGAATTGTACAAGAATGCTTCATTCTCATGAATCTTTGTATTGTTGTGTAATCCATAAATTGAAATAGCTGAGGAGTTTGTTATGCCATTTCTAATAACCAGATTAAAACTTTCAGAAGCGGTGAAGTGTTGGCAAATGTTTTTAATATTAAAAAAACAGAACTAGTTCTTTAACCTTATGCTATTTAATCATTCGTTATAAGCCGAAGGAGGTCCACTACTGAAAAAAAGGATCCTCTTTTTATTCCAGTCCTATTTGAATAAAGATTGGCTATGTCTCGTCTCTATGGCAGTAGATAAAAATTAAATTTGAAAATAAAGCGCCAATGGAGTTTAGGCGGGAAAATGAAAAGTGCACATTGTCGATTTTATATTATTTTTCAAAACTTGAATTTCTCCGAAGTTTAATGTGTAATTAGTGTGGATAATTAACCATTAAGTGTTCGTGACCGTGTGAGAGTGTAGGCAAATGATATAAAATTGACAATCGTGACTTTTTGGGTTCACTCCTAAACTCCATCGTAGCCTCAATAAAGTTTCTACCGTTTTATTGAGGCAACTGAACATTATACTTGACACTGGTGAACACAAAAAGTGTGGTGTCATAATACAATCCCATGATGGGTAATAATTATTACCTACTTGATTATTCTAATACTTGACACTGGCAAATACACAAAAAGTGTGACGCCATAATAAAAAAAAAGCGCCAATGGAAGTTTACAGGCATAAGTATTGATTTTCATTATAAATTCTCAGAGGTATCTAGCTTAGCAAAATGCTTGTGCTATAAACGAATTTACGTCAACGAAGTTCGAGATGAAAATGATAAATGAATGAATGAGCTTACGACCTCACCAGACCGTGAATCTGTCATTGAGTTATTAATGCATTTAAAAATTAATGCTATTGTGGTATTAAGATCCAGATATCGACTTAATGTTGAGTATAATTCTATTTATAGCCGACAAATATTCTAACCTCAAGAAACTCATAATAAGATTTTGCTAGACTTGAGAATCATACTCAAGACAGAATGTTCGACTATGTAGCCGTAGGTGCTCGCAAATACTGTGCTCTCTATCCGATGTAAAACAGCACATTTTGCCTTGAATTTAAAACGAGGACTCCAGAAATACAACCAGTTCAAACCACTCTTCATAATGACACAAATTTTCATCTCGAAATAGTGAATAATTAAGTATCATCATCACAAAAAACATGACCTACAAAAATCCTCCCCAATTACTCTGAAAACTCCTTTGTAACTGAAAATTAATTAGTTCAGAATGAGGACAGAACAACAATCTCGTGGCGACAATAAGAAAAAGTAACAACACGACGAAACAAACGCTTTACTAAAACAACCCTTTCAGACCTTTACAATGTTTAAAATGAGAATAAAGTGTCCCAAGAATTGTTCCCTGGGGGACGCCCAACAGGTATCTGCGTCCCTTTCATTCTTGACGTAAAATTCCTGTTTTTGTTGATTGTGTGAGTGAGACGGGATACAATGGGATAGTGGCGAGAGGTGTGTATACGAGAACAGATGTGTATGACGTCACGGACGGTGGCGCTACAGTGTCGAAGGCATGCGTCGGAACTGGCAACGAGATTGTACAATGATTATTGCTGCGCGTGATGTATGTGACGGCGGCTCGGAAACGGGAGCGATAACAGCCTATGTGATCAATTTCTAAAGGAAATGGGACTGAAATATTTACTGTAAAATTTGGGCGTAAAGTAGTACAGTATATTCACTTTCCTCGGTATTATTATTTTATAAATGTTGTTCTTTTGCTAATTTTTCTCTATGTTTAGTTTAAGAAGTGGGTGCAGTGTTTTTCTCATTTTTGAAAATTAATGTTAGAATTATTTTTTAAAAGAGTTTTGTATTTTATGCCTATTCTCGACCTCAAGCGACTTTTATATATTTTTATTAGTTTATAGTCGGTTGGGATCGGTAACGTAATGGTAAGGTGAGACAGAAACAGGTGATTATCAATTTAAGTCCATGAGTTAGGGGAGAGCCGGTAGCGAAGGGGTTGGAGGGTTTCAAGGCCATAGGGGTCGCCAGCTATTAATTAAATAAAATCGCTTCGAGGTTAAAATAAAACTTATTACCTGCTGTCCAATAACTTTTCTTTTTCCTTTTTTTCTTTTTACAGTGGCTCTTGGCTAAGTAATAACTATGCTGATCAACTGACTTGCAAGTTAAGTTGCAGTCGGTGCGGTTAGTGTATGGATGGGTGACCATTTCCTTAACACATGGAGACCGCTCCATGCCTCGGAGAGTACGTAAAACCGTCGGTCCCGGTTGTCATACGAACACATCTATAATAATTGCTAGTGGTAGTCGTAGAAGCCCGAAAAAGCCAATGGAAGTCGCTTTGTTTAAAATGCTGATATTCAGCCGCACCTGGTTAGGACTAGAAGCCGACCCCAACATACTTAGTTGTATTTTGGAGGATCATATAAAATGATAGTTTATTACTAGGGCGACAGGAGTTAGAGAAGGTGATCATCAGAAAACTTTAAACATAACATAACATAACATACCATCACGCCTGTATTCCCCGAAGGATTAGGCAGAGGCGTACTAATGTACACCCACAGTTCGCCGGTATGTTTAGGTCCCATGTAATAGGGGGCGAGCCTATTGCCATTAACCGGGCACAAATTCCTAACTCCGAGCTGCTACTGGGAATTTCATAGAAAAACCCAATAACACTGCTCGACCTGGGAATCGAACCCAGGACCTCTAGCGTAGCAGTCCCGGTCAGGACCACTTGGCTATTGATTTAAAGGAAATTATAAAACCAGTTCACGAGTTACTCCAAAATTTTCAAGTAAATAAACGTTTTATTATTCGCCAAATCAACACCACATTCCTCAGAGCGCAGTTCATTAAGGAGTTCATATTAATAAAAACGCCAGCGCGGTTTACATTACCGGCCAAACAAACAGTTGTCGGTTATGTTTACATAGCGAGCGTTCAATGTAAACAAAACACTATTGATCACCGATTTTTATACGAGATTTTAAAAGCGAAAGTGATGTGTTACATTCTGGTGTTATTAGCTATCGCAAATAATATGATAATTCCAATAACTATAGTCCAGCTGTTGGCCACGGCGTGCGTCGTACTTAATGGAACGCCTTCTTCTTCTTCCTACCTTTGTCCCAATTTATTTGGAGTTCTCAAGTCAGCCGTCTCCTCTGTCATTCACTCACTCTCTTTCCCATCATCTCATCTTTCCTATCGGCCTTGACAAAATCCATCCATATTTTCTTTGATCTCCTCTACCTCTGTCCACATGTGCATATTCATATTGACGATTCTTTTAGCCATCGATTCCCTTTCGAACTTCCTCTAATATACCAATTTTTATCCACTCTAGTCACTCCACATATCCACCTGAGGTATTTTTAAAATGTTTCTCTATTAATGGGCTTTACAAGTTTGTACTATTTATTAACGCCTCTACAACCGCAGATTTTAGAAATACATAATTAGATATCTAAGGATAACTTACAAACAGGTTGGGCTAGCAACGACAATCGCTGAACACAGTCAACATTCAAGCAAAAATTCTAATTAAGGTCAATCATAATTATGATTAGTGTCCAATATGTAAAAAACTCGTACTAAATCAGTAAACATCTGGATAGTAGATTTGGTATTTTGAACGTTTGGCAATTCTTGTTGCCGACTTCACAATAATGACATTTGTAAGTTTGTAGTAGATGGAGCGTGTTCAGAAACTGAAGCATGACTTGAAGTGTAATTGAATAGTGTAAGACGCGACGGACGCTCGCCGGATCATCTTCTAGTACACAACTATTAGTGGGTGACGTGGGGTGAGGGTGATTCTCACACCGCATAGGATTTTTTTATAAAAAAAAATGCAAAAACGTGACAAATAAGAATACGGTCCATCTGATGGTACGCGGCAGCGTCATACGTCGCGTACATAGCGTCATCGTTGAGCTCCCTTAATTATGGTTGAGCTACACGATGACTGATGCATGCTTGCCGTCAGTTAGGACTGGTCTACTCAAAGCTGCTATGGTTCTTTCCTCAAAAGGCCATTTCAGACATTGCCCTGCATTGTCCCACTCACATTATTTGCATTATTTTATGTCTGGACTTTAAAAGAGACCAAGATTCTCTGAGTTTGTTTCGGTGTTTCTTCTCAGAGGTCGTCAGTTAGGAAATGCCGAAGCCATCTAGCTATAAAAAAAATCAAACCATTGACTTGTAAAAGTGTCTCTAATGATCTACTTACAGAAATAAATATCATTTCATCATTTCATTTCATTTCATTTCATAGACGCCAGCAACACCGGTGGTCACACTCACGTGTTCTTGACACCTCATTGAGACATTCACAGGGCCCCAAAACTGCTATTTTTTATTTGATTAAATCCTCATTCACTTCCGAATTGTTGGTTTTGACAGTTCTGTCTACGAAGTCTCTCAGTTTTTATAAAAAAACTATCAGAATTGAAATAGCAGACTTGGATAAAGTATTTGTTCATCCATAACATTGCTATGAGCGTTTAAAAATAATTCACATTACAGTGAGATCGGTTTTGGGTTGAACTAGATGTTGTCACTAAATTCATTTATAGATAACATAACAGAATCCTATCGTGTCACATATGCTAAGTACTATCGTCAGAGCTATTTTTAATTTGTTTTCTATAATATTCTGCTCGCGTCGGTGTGACAGGCGGTCCCCACTATAAATAGGTCACGGTTGCTCTTACTTTGCGATAGCAGACAACTTCCGACTTCAAGAAAGCTTACTACTGATCAAAGTAATATCACTGCTTCTATTCCAGAAGATCAGGAGGCTGATTGCCCTATCAGAATTGTCCATGACACGGTATTCGATATTTCTATTATTATATATTATATATTCGGTATTTTATTAATCGAATGTGGATCGATTCGTTGCTAATATGTAATAAAGTTAAGAGAATTGGGCTCTTGGAGGCCGAATTTACTTTTAGTAGAATCACCCAGCATCTTGTCTCTGAACATTACAATAATACATTTTATTACGAAAATAGCACGACTGAGGCCGTTTTTTGATTAGTAGTCAAACTGTATAACCATTTGTTTAGATTAACCATGGTTATCTCGTCAACTAATGGTTAAAGCGCTACTATGTTTTTCAATGTCTACGTTTACTATACCTAGTCAAACTTGGTTTGTTGGTTGGTTAACTATACGCCATATTGTTAACTCTCAAACGTTGGGAGGTTAATTTTTTAAACTAATAATCAGATATTCGACCGTTGGACGCATTTTGCCGAAATTTGGTTGAACATTGTTCACTATTTTTAACTATTGGTTGGGTTAACTACGGATCAAGAAACCGGCTCTATATGTCAGTTGTCATAAGAATACCTAACGTCGAAAGCCTGAAAGCAATGTTATCATTTGGTTATCTATTACACAGTAATTGGTTTGAGGACAGTCGCTCCGTATAAAATACTGAAATCCAATCTATTTATGATCCTATTTACGGAGTAATGTAAACGATCCATTACCATGGCCGAGTTTCGCGTTACATCGCGATATCCGGCGGATATCTGTTAGATAAGCTGGAACCGGCCCAGCAATGGACAACGTCCATCTAAATGTTTATGGTGACCTCCTTGTCACGGATGCTGTCCTAGTATCTTGAGGATCTTATGTGTAAAATATTTTATTTTGGTGTTATATTTTTTGCCAGACTGTGAAGGAATAGCAAGGAAGCGGATTAGCGTGCCGCTTGCTCTGTGATTTCGCTTTGTTATTTTTTTTTTAATTCACTGGAAAATGTTGTTTTTTACACACTGGTAGGTATTTCCCAAAATTGTGACCACGTGTCCAAACGTCATCTTGCTAAACTAACTAGGCGCCTTAGTTTCAGTAGGCATCCGTATCGGGAAGTTCAGGAGATATAATTATCTAGAATGTTTAGACAGTGTGCCCGCGCTTGAAGTCTGTCAATCTATCGTTGGACTTCTTACCCTGGAGAAGGTCCAATGCACAATGCCCTTGTAAGTAAAACAAAGGCACAACCTAATTTGGACTATCATGTTGACGTATTTTATTAGGAGCTGCAGGCAATCGCTCTAGCTACATACCAGGCTATCAGAACTTCAAGGTGTACGTAAGTACATTAGTCCCCTGCGGCAGGATCGAGCAATTTAACTAACAGCACTTGTTTGGTAGTTGGTAAAACTTTGATCGAACCACTTATTATTGTTTTATGGATTGGATAGGTTAGTAAGTAGTTGCTTGGTTCTTAAAAAAATGTTTTGTAAGTAGCTTAAAATTGTTGTCACCCGCGAAGATCCCATAGTTCCCAAATCCATGGGAATTTTCCAAAATCATATCCGGTTTTACATGGCATCCGTGTGCAAAATCTAGAAAATCAAGTCCACAATACTAGGCTCACATAAACTAGCTGCATCAACCGCCTATTCGTACCAGGAGAGCATAAGACATAGGAATCATACGTCACGTCGTCCGCGGGTCGATTGCTTGTGAATTATTTACGAGAACTACAGACACAGCGGTGAAGGCCGCGTATTCACTTGAAGATTACGAAAATCTCAAGGATTGTTTGTAAAAGATCATACATTTTAAAGTGTTTTGATTAAAATCTTCGAGATCGATCCACCAACGCATCCATTGACGCCATAGTATTCTGCTGAAACAGTACGCCTGTGTTGGTACCGCCGCATTGCTAAATTCTCCCGCTAAGTAATGATGTGGTCCGGTATGAAAGGTACTAATGCAATCAGTCAGCAAATAACAACCGAAGATTGATTCCCAGCCGAAAAAAAAATTATGCGTTATTTTATTAATATGGCAAGCCTAAACTCATCCGTTTAGGCTTGTCAAATTACTCCAATGAGGCTTAAAACCTCTTTAAAACTCATTAACTTACTAATACTGCTCAGACTGGGATTTTTTATGTGATGGGCAAACAATCTGCCGGATTTCTTGATGGTAAGCGATTACCGCCGCCCATGGACACCCGCAACACCAGAGTCGCAAGTGCGTTGCCCGCCTTTTAAAAGGGTTTGACCCTCCGGTATCCTCACTCACTCGGCGAAACACAACATCGACGCCTCCTCTGGTGTTGCGGGTGTCCATGGGCGGTGGTAATCGCTTACCATCAGGAGACACGTCTGCTCGGTTGCCCCGCTATGCCAAAAAAAACCTATGAAAACCAAAACATATGGTGTGTGTATGAAAAATCTTCATGTATTCCGCAAAGAAACGAGTGTGAATTCGCTGTATATTGTTGCGTTATGTTTATTTATATAAAATAGTTTAATTAAACTAATATTGTAACTATAAATCACGGCCACTGAACACGCTGTGCGCTCGATAGCAAGAGCGCTTCATTTGCATAATTTCTTCACTATGTCATTAGATTACTAGGTGTTTGGCATTTTTATTGGTGTCACGCTGTACGCTTCGGACGTAAACAAAGAGATTTAAAAGAATTTACATTAAGCTTTACAATAAGTTGTTCCGTACGAGCATCGAATGCACAAACAGTGGCGCTTAGCCGCTACGCCGAATGTATGGCACATTCAATGGCATGTATGCCAAGTTTTTATTAAAATGAACTCCTTATTGAACTGCACTCCGAGGAATGTGGTGTAGATTTGGCGAATAAAAAACGTATTTACTTGACAATTTTGAACTCGACCACCCACGAGTAGTTTAACTTGTGAACTGGTTTTATAGTCTCCTTTAAAGTTTTGTGATGAGCACCTTCCAACTTCTGTCGCCTTAGTACACTATCATTTTATATGATCCTTCAAGCCGTCAACTATGTTGGGATCGGCTTCCAGACTAACCAGTTGTGGTTGAATATCAGTATTTTACACGAAGCGACTGCCATCAGACCTCCGCAACCCAATTTCTGGGCAATACCGATATTCGCAGGATAGACTGGTTGTAAGGCTTTTTTGAGCTTCTGACTACCACTAACAATTGTCATAGATGTTCGTATGACAACCGGGACCGATGGCTTTGTGCTCTCCGAGGAACGGATGGGCCTCCAAATTTTAAGAATGGTTATATCCACACACTGAGCCCAGCAAGCGCAGCTTAACCTTGGAGATCAGTTTGTTTTTTTTTTGTTTTTTTTTATGGCGCCACACTTTTTGTGTATTTGCCAGTGTCAAGTATTAGAGTAATCAAGTAGGTAATATTTCCCATAATGGGATTTTATGGCACCACACTTTTGGTGTTTGCCAGTGTCAAGTATAATATATTTATGTTGATCAGATAGTCAGCCCCAATAAAACGGTAGAAACTTTATTGATGCTTCGATGGAGTTTAGGAGTGAACCCAAAAAGACTCACGAACACTTAATGGTTAATTATCCGCCATAATTACACATTAAACTTCGGAGATATTCAAGTTTTGAAAAATAATATAAAATCGACAATGTGCTCTTTTCATTTTCCCGCCTAAACTCTGGAGATCAGTTGATCAGCTGAGTTATTCATTATGAGCCCAGCAAATAACATATAATTAAAAACACCAATATAGTTAATAAAACTTATTATTTTTAACTCTTTGGTCTAGGCATTGTATCTCAACCTTTTTAGTTTTGATAAATGATA
Source organism: Acronicta leporina (assembly GCA_947256265.1). Lineage (NCBI taxonomy): Eukaryota > Metazoa > Arthropoda > Insecta > Lepidoptera > Noctuidae > Acronicta > Acronicta leporina. The sequence goes on from OX366539.1 coordinate 175,089, forward strand.
TTTATTTCTGTAAATAGATCTTTTATAGACACTTTTACAAGTCAATGTTTTACATTTTTTTTTAAATAGATGGCGCCGGCATTTCCTAACTGACGACCTCTGAGAAGAAACACCGAAACAAACTCAGAGAATCATGGTCTCTTTTAAAGTCCAGACAATAATAGTTGATATTACAAGAATAATATTATTAGATATTATGCGAGTGTTACGATGTGGCAATATCTGGACAGGCCTTTTGAAGAAAGAGCCATAGCAGCTTTGAGTTGACCTGTCCTAACTGACGGCACGCATACATCAGGCATCGTGTAGCTCAACCATTATTTAGGGAGCTCAACTTTACGACCCACTATAATATAGATAGCCAAAAAAAGTTACGTAAAAATTGTAGCGATCTTCTCACTACAATTTTAAACATCGGCCAATAAAGGCGGGGCGCGCGACCGGATCGTTCTTTATTCATGATTTATGCAAAATGGATTTTATTTTTAAACTGGTATTCAATAAAGGGTCTTACGTAGTGAACACATTGCCCCCCTTGAATACTACTAAAAGATGACCCCCAAGTTGAGAAACTATGAGATACGAACCACGCTATATTAGTTTATAGTGATTTGCAGGTAGAAAACACTACAAAAATAGCAACCTAGCATTGGTTGCAGAAGATGCCCATTGCAATATTTCATCGCTCAGCAGTTAATGAACTTTTAATAAAATGCGTAATCAAATTAATAAACTCGACGATAAAAGGATTAGTCACAGTTCTTAGGAAATTACTATTTTACAAGCGTGTCGGAATCGTAAGAACAATTCAATTATTTTATTAAACAAACTAGCTGCACGCCGCGGATTCACCTGCTTTGCCTAGTTTCTTTGAGTCGTAGTGTAATGTTAAACATCCTTAAATCTTCCCCATGAATGACTCTGATTATTGGTGAAAATTGTATGAAAATCAGTTCAGTTTTTGAGTTTATTACATTAGACGCGGCGGGCAAAGCGATTTTGTTTTATAATTACAGCAATTTTATTATTCTGTAGAAATTGGCTTATTTTTTATTTATTTATTTATTTATAATACTTTATGCACCGTTGGTACAAAGGCGGTCTTAATGCCATTAGGCATTTCCTGTCAGACAACCTTACGGTGATGCAGAGATAAAATAATAGAAACAGTAGATGCACTAGAAAATAGAGAGATAGTGAATGACTATCCTACATATAATTATACATAAAAAAATACATAAATTTCAACATAGATGAAATATATACAATAAATACTAATAATATAATTATATCCTATATATATATATATACATAAATTTATATAGGTATCAGATAGGTCATATTGAAGATGATGAATCTGCAAAGATAAATACCATGGAGGTATTTACGTAGGTTGTATTTAAAAGATAGCTGACTGTTTGCCATCCTGGGTTAGTATTTTATCTATAATTTTTATAAACTCTTACTTCGTGGTGCAGGACAAGAGGGAGAGAGCTTGCCTCCAGTTAGCAAAGTCTGCCAAGACTGTTCGAACAAATCAATAAAATGATTAGACTGTGTCGACTAGGCACGCAGGAATTACACGCGCGTAATGCGAAACAATAGACGAAGAAAAAATGTAGCAAAAAGTTATAAGGTCAAGATGAGTCTCTTATGTTATTATGTGGGCCTTGTACATGATCTTGAACCATGTTAGGATTACATACAATGTTAAAGTAGACAAATTTATTGTAGGTAATAGAGTAATCTGTGACGCAAACTAACTAGACCAAAATTTTAGCCTCATATTGTTCTGAGCGCCTGGTACCGTTAAGATTATGGTAACCGCCGTGGTTGCAACTGCTTTCAATATTATTAAAAAAAAAACATGGAGCATTACCTTACTTCCGCCTATCAAGTTCCCAAGGTCACTTATCTAAGATGCATTAATACCAGTAAATAATATTTGTCCTGAGACTCGAACCCACTGTTCTTGCTAAATATATGATTGACAAAAAATATTTTCAAAAACACGCATGCCTAGTATCTAGGTACCTAGGTATCATAGCATCTACGTACAACAAAGGTCCCCAAACTTTTTATCTTGTCGACCACATGCCATATTTTATACCATATTTTGACTAGACCACCGTTCTCACCTCTTTTATTTTTCCCATTTTGATTGCATGGTCCCCTTTGTAGGTCGGTGTCGATCCCTGGGGGTCGATATAGATCACTTTGGGTAGCACTGATTTAAAAACCCTTCGAGCAAAATTCTGGGTTCGTTTAACCAAATCAAAGTTTTCTACCAGCCTTAGAAATAATCTGATAATCTGCGGCTGACCATAACCTCGACGACCACTCGAACCAGAGACTCCTTCTATAAATAGTGATGCGAAATTAATAACACCTAATTGATTAGTCGACTAAATCACGAGTCCGTCGCAGTCAGCACTAACTTATTTATAAACGTCACCCGTTTTTAAATTTATTTATATTTAGTTCAGTAAATAGTAAATTTACTAGGCATGCGTGTTTTTGAAAATATTTTTTGTCAATAATATATTTAGCAAGAACAGTGGGTTCGAGTCTCAGGACAAATATTATTTACTGGTATTAATGCATTCCAATTTTTCGAAAACATACAGGTAACAGTGTAGTTTGATGATGTATCTAAAGGGAAAGGTTCAAGTTCGAATTTCGTAGAAAAAACCAAAACAATAATACGACCTTAGAATCGGACCCGGGACCTCACACTCAGTATTTGTTTGAGTTGAGAATAATACAACTGATTGCATTTATTGAAAGAAATCGATTTAGTAAGACTGGTTATGACTATTTTATGATCGAATTGAATAGTGAGTGTAATATACTAGCTTCTGCCCGTGACTTCGTCTGCGTGACCTTCAGAATTGGATCCGCCGATCCGATCTGGAGATTTGTAGCCTATGTGTTATTCCAGACTATAATATTCTATCTCTGTGCCAAATTTTATTCAGATCCGCTCAGCCGTTATGGCGTGAAAGAGTTACAAACATCCATACATCCTCATCCTCATGTAGTAGTAGGATCGCCAGAAAGTCAGAAACTAATAACGAACAATTTAAAATACTTTTTTTTCCAAAGACACGTTCCATTCTGACTTCAAAATAACTTCAATTTGAGCTTCTATTCTCATTCAAATTTCTATCAGTAGACCATAACGCGCACAGATTATACTCAGCTACAGATTATAAAACCTAATAGTTGTCATTAACAAAAATGGCGGTAGTGAGCTGCCACTGCCATATAATATATAGTACAGTAGTACAGAAGGCCCACGATCTAACGAAAGAGTTTGTGAAGTTTGAGTATGGATTTCATAGAGTAAAAACTTACCCGAATGATTATTTAATTATAAAAATAGTGTTATGTACCTACGTATTGAATTTACAATTTACATGGCGAATAATCCAAGCGTAAATACGTCTGTCTATGATGAAAAAATTGATAATTAAGTAGATCATTAGTTGTGAGAAGTCGATTAACCATAATAACTATATTATTATAAAAACGCACCCATTTATGTAATGGTAATGTACTTATAAAGTAAAATGATTTAGAGATTCTGTGTGACAGGGTACATGGAGGGAATCTTGACAGGGTCCTAAAAGCGCTAAGAATGCTAAACAAGACAAGGTATTATTTCTGAAAATATGTATCAGCCAATAATACTTCAATATCTTACAGAGTTGAACTTCTGCACGACATTGTTACGTCAGTAATGTTACGTAGGTACGCTTGAAACGGTGATTATAGCCAAATTGCCAGTCAAGGTCGCATCACGTGTGACGCGGAATACGAGGGCCATCAATGTTGTATCGTATGCTATTTATATAATCAGTTTAGTATCGAAATTTGGTAATTAAAACTCTTTGCAACAAAGAAACTTAGAAACTCGGGTATTCTTCGTATCCACACATCTTTTTTAGCTAGTTCACGTCTAAGATGGACCACGGAATTCAATTTTATTCGTCTTTTTTATTGTAGTAAAATAACAAAGACACATGATAGCTGGTAACTGGCACCTATATAGATGCCATCTGGAAAACCAGTGGTGTCGCTGGCTAAATTACCCTTCTAAGTGGAAAACAAGAATGTTACTAAGTGGTAGGTAAAAATTAGGAGGAAGATTTGAATTTTCGGAAACCAATTCAAGGGAAAAAATCTTTCATCAGAAATCGGTCCTAGAATGAAGGCTTGTTTGTTTGCTTCCTTTGCTATTGGATATAGGGTAGGAGGTGAGAAGGGGCGGCTACTATGAAGAGGCTTTAAAGGTCATGGCCAGTCTATTTGTACCAGGACAACAGACTTGAGAAGCACTTCTAAGACAATACAAGATCGCAATCAGCCCGATCTCCGGCGACCTCACACGGCAGTCGCCAACGCCAGTTCGCGGCGCTCGACAATGAACCCGTAGGTCGTCGACCTCGCTCATGGTCGACCGGTCCTCTCGCCGCGCTGCGCCCCTGGTACAGGACATTGCACACGCGTTATGTTGCATATTTTGATCTTATCCTTGCAAGCCTTGTCGCGTGGTAAAGATGGCCCTTTCTTTACTCTCTCGATTCTAAGCATACACTTTCTATTGGGGGAGCTGTTCTCCTGGTACATCTTACACTTTGACTATCTATCCCTGGACAAGTGACGCGCTTAATTCTATGAACAAAAAAGTCTGTCACTTTTGGTGCGGGGGGAGGAAACACTACATAGACATTGCTGCACACATACTCAAAATCATTTTGTATCGCCACGAACTCACACATATTAAATTCTTCACCACTAACACAATTTACGCACACATAGAGGTCAAATACGTCAACATACAAGAATTGACGACAATACGAACGTATAATACAATAAAAATAATTAGGAAGCTACTATGTCGATATTTTATATCGATAGATTATTTTAGGAAGAATAGAGAAAAACGTAACAACATCACAAATTATTTTTATATGTAATTATTTATTTGCAAAATTAAAATCATCCATACACACCTTTTTAATATCTTGCGTCATAATTATTTTCAATGCAATGCTCTCTTTGCATGCTAATGAAATACAAAACAAAGGAACTGTTTAGGTATAGATAAATAGGTGTAACATACTATGTAATTGGAAAATAAACGCACGGGTGAGAGAAATCGCAAACTTTTCGAAATACATATTCTATAGCCTATGTTAATCTTGAATAATGTAGCATTCAAATGGTGAAATAATTTTCGAAATCGGCCTAGTAGTTTTTGAGTTTATTTGTTAGGTACATACATTGATACATACAAATCTTTCCTCTTTATAATATTAGTATAGATAGAGCGGATATTGGGGACGTTATGTTACAAATACGTTGATACCAATTAGTTTGATTCTTTCATTTTGATTTTTTATTTTCTTTGCCAGGCTGATATATAGGAATAACACTAGACAGAGCATTTTGTTTCCCACGAGATATAAGTAGGAGTAAATACGATTTTGTTCATTATGTCGCGCGTTAATATGAACAGAAGCGCTACGCTAGAGGTCCTGGGTTCGATTCCCCAGTCGAGCAATGTGTTATTGGAGTTTTTCTATAAAATTAAGGGTTGATGCCCGATTAATGGCAATAGGCTCGCCCCCTAAGTACGCATCTGTCTAACCCTTCGGGGAATAAAGATGTGATGGTATGTCGTGTTCCGTACTCTCGTTATTTCTTTGAGCCGGATATCGAAAAAATAAAATAATGTGTTTGAAGAAACACCCCGAGAGGCAGAGCATAGGGAGCTGCCCAACTGGGGAAACACCTACACTTTGCAGAAAATAGTAGCCAAATAACATAGCACTGTACTACTAGTATTCTATTATCTGTGACTGTACTATGTTGTGTTCCTAACGGTGAGCAAGATCGCCAGAGCTCCGCGAGGAAGCGTTATGTTGGCAGTGGGGGTACCGGTGTTGTGGGTTGTCTACCGGGTGTGAAAAGATTTTTACAGGTTCGGCAACGGGCGAGTGATACCCCAGGTGTTGCAAGCGTTCATATAATAGGGTACATTAACACTATATATACACTTACCATCAGGCGGGACATGTGCTGGTTTTCCACCTAAGCGGTAAAAGAAACCCCAGACCTTCTAACTATACCGTATCTTAGAAATAATTTTCAATGATTTTTGAAATACGATTTAAATATGTTAATTTATAAATTCTTTTGTCAACAAATTTAACCGCAACGGCTTAAGCTATTATTTATCAATCACACCTAAATCATTTTAAATGAAGGTCTTTTGTAGATCTGAAAAAGTAACAAATAAAATATCTAATACTGGATATCAAAAATAATCAATAATCTTAGTTACGTAATTTCCAAAAATGTTATTTTATTAAAATATAGTGATATCATAAATTCATGATATTCATCTTTAGTGATCTTTAGCAATTATTATAATTTGGTCTTACAATGAACACGAAAATAATATCGATATCGATTCGAAATCGTAAACAAACACTATCACATCATTAATTAAAATGACAAAACAAAAGAGGGACATAGTCTCGCTACACTTTTTAAAATTCGAGTTTTATGCATTATGTCATAATATATATAAGGCCTATAATTGCCAAAATACGGTAATTCTGCATTAAGACCTATAATTGGAAATCAGAAATGGTGACATCCTATTGGATGATATATAATTGAAATCAAAAAATGACATTTTGATGGATATTTCAAATTTAAATCTTACGTGTATTAGCAGAAGGCTGATATTGTTAGTAAAAAAAATTTGCTAGTCTCGTGGGGAGTGCGGATAGTCTCGTGGGGAGTGCGGGTAGTCTCGTGGGGAGTGCATGCTTGAACTAAACGATTATTTTATACTCGATTATTGAATCGGTAACGTCCTCGATCTTTATTAATAAATTGTATTATGTGATTTAAATAGAAATAAATGAACTTTAATACTTACATACGGAAAATAACTCCATCTTTATCTAAATAAGATATTAGATATTTTTTTGCATACATTAACTGCACGTATATCGGTATTTACACGGAGCATTTATGATGACCTTACTGAGCGGAAACGATTCTGTTAATGAAAAATCGATTTCGGAAACAGTTTTGATAAACGCGTTAGATTTTTTAATCCACTACCTTGACAGAGGGGAAGGATCATGAGAGGCGGGTCCTTATAGATAGATAGTCAAAGATCTTACACGTTATTGCATAATATCAGAGGTTTTTGTATGATTAGAAGAAACTTTGTGGATAGTGTGTTTTGTCCGATATAACGCGGCGTCATGAATGGCCTCCGTCCTCCGAGGGCATCCATGGCGCCATGACGAACAAAATTGTGAAAATCCTCAAGGACCAGGGTCCTTGAGGATTTTCACAAGTTAATAAGGAATATACGGGTGAACTACCTGAAGGTCATACAAATATTTGCTCCGTGTGGGGATCGAACTAACAACACGTAGCGCAGAAGACGACCGCTCACCCTCTACGCCAAAAATAAATTAGAAAGAAGTCTTTATTTGAACAATTCGTTAGAGCAACTAGTATTGTTTAATCTGTGACTTCTGTGGTTCCACAATTCCTGACTACTTAAAAGCAAGGATACATAATACACAATGCGAAGAGGTCAATGTAATGGTCTTAAAAAAAGAAAATAAATTAATTTATCAATGAATAGTACTAATTGCACAATAGCTTTGATCTCCTAGTAAAAGTTCAAGTTGTATGTAAACCGTGCAGACTGCAAGTCTTTGTGAAAATGTTCGTGATAATTAGTTTTTTATAAAAAGTCCTACCTATAAGGAGGTGTTATAAAAATTCTCGGATATTGTGCTCGAAAATATCGTAAGCGACAAACAACAATTTTGTTTATTTAAACAAAACTATGCTACAATAAATATTAAAAAAATGTCTTACAGAAAATTTGATATGATTATTTAGTATTTTTTTTAAATAATTTCGTAATCTAATTCGTAAAAATATCGCAGTGCCACAGAAAATAGCATGTAATTGTTTTCTTTTTTTTTTAAAAAAACGTTGCCCCACTAGGATTTTCTCCTGTATCGTGGGTGCGTTTACAAACACAAATTCTCACATACACAAGCACCCAGACCCGGAACAAACTACCTGTCGAATGTAGATCGTACAAATATTTGCACCGTGTGGGGATCGAACCCACAACACCTGTCTCAGAACCCGCCGCTACGCCAAACATGTCGTCATTTAATTAGAGCCTACTTAACGATTTTTTATCGAGAATATTTCATGCTATCGTGTTTTCCTCTCATGCGAATGCGATTCTAGATTATATAGCTCAAACTGAATCCTTTACTGAATTGAAAATCTACATTTTCGAGGTATCCTCTCTTATGAAGGCCTTGTCCGTACTTTTTTTTGTCTTCGGTGACAATGACCTCATGAGATTTATTTACGCTAGGTTTTCCGAGTTTATGGTTCCATTACATGACTCAAACTCACGACAAGAACAAAATTACAAAAGATCTATATGTTTGTAGTTCCCAACTACTTACATATTTTTAAAAGTAAACTTCTGATGTTATTTAAATTGGACCAAGAACAAAAAGGGGGTAAGACCGGAGAAGATCTAGATCAATACTGGCCATTTTTGACTGTTAAGAAAATTTATGGAAAGTACCAGGGTTGCATAAACTGGAAAGACTTGTAATCATTGAGCCAAAACTGAGAAACCCGAATTTTACTTTTTCTCGACCAGGGAATGGAATTAAGGAGTCCCCACTTAGTAACCGTGTTTGTGACCACTAAACCATTGATGTAGTTCCCAAAATCATATTAATATTATAAACTAGCTTCTGCCCGCGGCTTCGCCCCCGTGGAATAAAAGTATCGGGAACGGGATAAAAAGTATCCTATGTCCGTTTCCTGGTTCTAAGCTACCTTTCCACCAATTTTCAACCAAATCGGTTCAGCCGTTCTTGAGTTATAAATGAAGTAACTAACACGACTTTCTTTTATATATATAGATAGATGAGAACGTAACTGTGTCTGTTTGTTTGTTACATATACACTCCTAAAGTGATGAAGCAATTTTGACTAAATATGGTACAGATATAGATTGGACTTAGGAGAAGAAAAAAAAAAATCTGGGACATTTTTACACAGCACCATCTAGTCCCAAACTAAGCAGAGCTTGTACTATGGGTACTAGACAATGGATATAATATCTACTTATATACTTTTTTTTTTGTAAATACTTACTTATAATACATAAGAAACACCCAGACGAACACAAACACTTATATTCATCACATAATTTTTTGTGTCCTGTGGGATTCGAACCCACAACCTCATGGTCAGCAGTCCGGTACTCGAACCACTAAACCACAGAGGTCGTCAACCTACAAAACCATATAAATCAATAAATTCAAGTAATGTAACACATAATTATAGATACACGGAGGCTGTGCTCACAATTATAGTATCGACATACCTACAACAGTGAAGAGGTCGTTGACCTGGACCATTGTCCCCGCTCTCCACAGCGGGGTAGGCAGCCGTGACCCTTGAACTTACACTTCCTGGCTATTGTCACAACATAGACATAGCTTACTCGACCGCGCAGAACGAGGGTAATGTTTTTCACATGAAAGTATCTAATGTCCTATTCATGTAACATCAAGATATCTAGATATAGTTAGATACACCAGACGCTATGACCACTAAGCCACCGCGAGTCCCAACCGCCATGTCGAAATTTGCCTTCACATTCTGAATTTACGTCTTAAAGGTGACGTCAGCAACAAATTCAGAATCTTGAAATTTAGTACGAAATAAAGGAAAATTTGCAAAAAAGCATACATTTTTAGTTCTAATATATAAAGCTGAAGAGTTTGTTTGTTTGTTTGAACGCGCTAATCTCAGGAAACACTGGTCCGATTAAAAATTATTTCAGTGTTAGATAGCCCATTTATTGAGGAAGGCTATAGGCTATATATCATCACGCTAAGACTAAGTAACTAATCCACGCGGACGAAGTCACGGGCGGAAGCTATCATATAAAAATAATTTTAAGTACCTACCCTCGGTGCGTGAGTCTTACTCGCCATTAGCCGGTTTTTAAAAAAAACCTACACTGAAATTTTGTCCCTTATAGGTAATAGGGTCCCATATAGCTAGCTTGTTGCCATTTATATAAACTAAACAATTAGGTATTAATTACAAGTAAGGCGAATGCAGTGGCGTGCAAAAGAAAGTGGTCATGCTCCAATCGGGTGTGACGTTCAGTTCCTGTTCTGGTAAAATAATGGTAGGGGGCAACTGATTTTCATCGAAAGTATTAAGATGACAAGCTTAGATCCCGCATGATGGTATAAGCGGCAACCGCAGCTTATAGACGCCAGCAACACCAGTGGTATCACTCGCGCGTTGTCATCTTGACACCTCATTTGTTAAGGCTGATCGTTTACCTGAGCCCGCCAAATTCAAATTACAATTGGTTTTTCGCTATTTGTAGATCTACAAATTGAATACAACACATTCTAGATTCATAGCTGTAGTAATTGCGCCCTTAGCTATACAATATTCACAACTGAGCATTAAAAACTTTACTCAAAAAACGTTACAGAAGCTAAATGTAGTGTCAAACGATTGACACTACTTTTAGCTACAATATCGATTTACAGCAACGGTTTTAATTCTCAGTTGTGAATATTGTATAGCTAATGGCGCAATTACTACAGCTATGAATCTAGAATCCCTACTAATATTATAAATGCGAAAGTAACTCTATATTCATATTCATATTTTTATTTGCAATCCATAATGTAATACAGGTGTTGAGTATAGTAGTAAGAAACAACTACGGACCCTGTCGGGCACAGCAACATTATAATAACTAAGTAGGAGAGAGAACTCTGTCTGTCTGTTACGCTTTCCCGCTTAAAACTCTCAACCGATTTTGATGAAATTTGGCACAGACAATCTTTAGACCCTGAGAAAGGACATAGGCTATATATAATTACGCTAAGACTAAGTAACTATTCCACACGGACGAAGTCGCGGGCGGAAGCCAGTGTGTTATAGATCTACAATTTTCAAAAAACTGATTGAAAAAATAAACAAACAGTGTGGCGCCATATTAAAAAAAGGTCTCATTCGCCCAGTAATGTCACTGGCTACATTACCCTTCAAACCGGAACACAATAGGTAATGTTAGCACATTATTGCTTAGCGACAGAATATTTTGCAATGCGGTGGTACCAACACAAACGAACTTATATACATAGCTCTGAGGCTCCATATCTCAGCAATCGCCATCATTTTGAGGTTGTGAGAATGGGATAGCGTTAGATCGGCATCCCTCTCTTCTCTGTCGTAAAATTATCGGAATAACACGTCACGTCTACTACTTCAGCTTGTAAACAACAAAATACTCGGTAACAATTTTCTTGCACACCTACCCATTGCATGCTCCACAATGACGTAAGCAGCGGGTGCGCCGGCGCATCCGCCGACGGAAAACTACGCGCTCCATTGATCTTGTTACTGGCACGTTACCCTGTGACGTCACAGACATGTATTATAATTGTAATACTTAAAAAATGAAACCCTATTTCCCTTGGTCACAGCATCACACGTGAACGGCTGAACCAATTTCGCTAATGTTTTTTTTGTTGTGTGTGTTATTATAAGAAGAAGGTTCATATAAAAGAAAATAACTGAAGAAGCTGCGCGGAACATTAGAAAATTTAGGATAAAGGTATTTTTTTAAATTAATTATAGGTACTTACACCAATTCGAATTATAATAAATTATATAAGTATTCGAATTCGGACCAAGCAGGCGGGTGAAACCGCGGGTTATAGCTAGTAGATATTCAGTGAATCATGTACAAAATGCAGCTCATTGATATTCAACACGTTTTTGTTGTAGAACGCCACCAGGTGGCGCCGCTGTGCCCATGTTTAGAATTAAAATGTGCGCTTATTGTAAATAACTATAATATCGACACACAGGGCGAGATTTCCAAAGATATAAAACAACATATCCTCACGCCTATATTAGCTGAGGGGCTAGGCAGACGTGTACTAATGTACACCCGTATTTAACCGACACAGGAAAATGCTTGACCTGGTAAACGAAGAAGGGACTTTCACTTGCAGATTATAGACGTTTTAAGAAGTAACTTAGATTTTTTTTCTTAAATTACACTCTTATGAAGCCACAGTTATCAGTTATAATCTGTTATTTTGATCCAATTAAGCGGTAAGATCCACCCGTGTTTGAATTGAACTTATATTATTATAGTCCCAAGTTAATAGCATTGGTTTCTAAATAATATCGTAGTGTGTGAGTGTGCACTACTTCTGCCCCTCGCTGCGTCGGCAGCTAACTGCTGACCTTACAGGTCTTTTAATCAAGCGGCCATATTGAATCGTGTCTACTATAGCGACGACATTTATTAAGATTGTGAAGAAAATTGGTTTCTCGTTCTGGGAAACAGTGATAGCTTAGATGTTGAAGTGTTATCCTGTTGTGAAACGGTAGTCGGAGTTCCAATCTCAAAATAGAGTTTCTTGCCGGTTGTTCGCCATAATACCATCTTTTTGGAACCGTGTAACTAGTTTAGACTTTTCAATAGTATTAATTTTAATGGTCTAATTGAAATTTTGACTTTGAATTTGAATCTAGCGGTCGCGGGTTTGATCATTAACATTTAGATTATTTATTATTTACACTATAATTATTCAAGTCCGTGCTGTTCACTGTCCACTTCTGGGTTCACATAAGCCATTACTTGCAATACCCAAATAAATGTTTTTAATTACATAATTACTAACCATAATTTTACTAATTTCTGACAAGCAAATAAAAGGCATTGAAATAAAACTATTTTTAAATGTGGATGCTGTAAAGAGCCCGATCCGTTTTAATTTTTAAAACAGGATAAAATCCGTAAAAAAAATATTCATATAAAAAATATCCGAAAAAATTGCGGATATGTCGGATAAATACAGTTTGTGTCCCATCCCTAGTCCATACATGTGCTAGACAATTCTTGTGCTCTCCCAAATTAATTGGCCTGTAACCCTGACGTGGCGGATATAAATCACAGGGACGACCTGACCTTAAGGTCTTTTAATCAAGCGTCCTTCTGAGGGTTGAAGTAAGGGATGAATACTAATCACTAATCATTGTGTTGATGTCCCATGTATTGTGTTATGTGTATCGGATAATGTTACTAGATCACTTAAAATTTATTTGAGAACATAATATTTCAACCATCACGCATGTCTCCTCACAGGGATAGGCAAAGGTGTAACTAATGTACAGCCGACAAAAGAGTCAGGTATACGGGGCAGCTATGTTATGGCTAAGATTTACAAAATAATGTATCTTTTGAAACATAAGCTAATATTTAGCCATAGAAATAAAAGTACTTTTTATGGATTTTATCGCGTTGTTTATTCCTGATCCTGATTTTTCGTATTTTTTACATAATCCATGGTAAAGGGGATGGGCTGAGGTGATGGACGTCTTAATGTTAAAATTACATCTACGTTATGTACATTTTTATTATATTTTATTAGCTATCCGATTCACGCATGAATTGCAGTTTTGTGCTTAGCTTTTGATTTATTGAAATATATAATAGGTACGATGGGGTAACAAACAAGTGTAAATAAAGATCCGGCCATATTGGGTATTTTTATTAAATTTCAAACCTCGCGAAACATCCTGGAAATCAGTAGCAGTGGACTAATTTAATGGGCATGATGATGTGAACGCACTTGTACTAAAAGTACTAGGACAACATAAATCAGTAGTAGGTACCCCGTGACCCACTTCCACTACTAGTTCTAGTAGTGCGTGAAAGCGCCGTCCGTGTGGCTAGACTGTTCAATGTACTACAATTATACTCTGCTTGCCCGTGACCACTTTCTTGTAGGTACCAGGGAAGCAGAACAAGGTCGGTTAAATCATAATAACTTACTAGATTACATATGTATTTCATAGCTTAACATTTTCCAAAATCATATTTTTTTTTGAAATTATTGTAGTTCGGATTTAGATTTGTGGCCGGATAATGGCAAATAGATTCATTTCCTAATACATAATATTTATCACACATCAGATATCTCTTCCTGATTCTTTGAGGACACAGGTGTAAAGGCATTTTATGCTATAATTAAATTAAAAAACTTCTTTTAAGCATCCAAAACAATAGGATTTTCAAAGATTAACTGCAAAGGTATAATTGAGACGGCTATCGCGAGCGGAAGCCATTAAAATATCGCTCATTTGGACCTAAATACGTTGCGTATCCGGTGATATTTTCAAGGTCAGTGATGTATAATACCTATTACCGTGGGAGAGCCATACTTCGGCACGAATGGGCCGGCTCGACCGGAGTGATACCACGGCCTTACAGAAAACCGGCGTGAAAAGACGCTTACGGTGTGTTTCGCCGAGTGGGTGAGGATACCGGAGGCCCAAACACTTTCAAAAGGCGAACAACGCACAGGCGACTCCACAGGTATTGCAGTATCTATGGGCGGCGATATCGCTTACCATAAGGCGATCCATGTATTAGTTAGCGGTTATTTGTGAATAGATGATTTACGATTTTTTGAGACATGAGGACAGATCCTTCCTAACGAAGCAATTTATTTCTTTTGCTTTTGTTTTGTGCGGGAATCAAAGTCGCGATCCGTAGCATACTAGCCCAATGATGGACCGTTCAAACCGGAATAATATTAGTACATTATTGCTCATTAGCGAAACTTGAAATCTGCATCCAATTCCGTGCAGTCATTTTTCTCTATACACTCAATAGTAATTTATTTTGATCGGAAATTCCGACACCCATCTGAAAGGACAAGGCCATGAATCGATTACAAATCGAAATTATATTTCAAACGAAACGACTCGATAGCTTCCTATTGCTGTGACGTCAGTTTTTACAGCTGGCAAACTTCCAGAAATTCTGGCAACACTGTAAAGGCGCGTCCAGATTATACGACGTTTAATTATATTTTTAAAGGTTAAGTTCAATTAATTTTATAAAAAAATACATAATCACACCTGTATTTCCCAAGGGGTTAAGCAGAGGTGTACTAATGTATACCCATAGTTCGCCGGTATGTTTATGTCCCATGTAATAGGAACGAGCCTATGCCATTGACCGGGCACAAATTCCAAACTCCGAGCTGCATCTGAGATTTTCATAGAAAAACCCAATAACGCTTTGTTTGACCTGGGAATCGAACTCAGGGCCTCTAGCGTAGCAGTTGCACTTGGGACCTCTAGACTTACGAGGCAGTTAAGAGTGAGAGAGTCTTAGATGTAACAATACTATGTTACATAATCACATATCAGCCAAAAGATATCCATTGCTGAACACAGGCCCCCTCTAAAGATAGAAACAAGGACCGGTTGTATGCCGCCTGCATCCAACGACTCCCAGCGACCTTCACCAGCTCGTTCACCCCTCTGGTTGGAGGTCGTCCGTCCATCTCGTTGGTCCCCAGTCGGTTACAAATTACTTTCAAATAACGGCACATGTCTGTACTCGCTTAAACCAGGGCGCCGCCGCCACCTTGATAAATACAAATACTTTAGCAATTTGACAGGAGATAGTGAGGTGGGAAGGGGCGCGGTCCCGCGAATGTCCGAGAACTCCGCTGGTCCCGTCAACCACGGGAAATTGTTTGACAACATTCTCTCTTATCACCGTTTTTCTATATTTCCGGTGAAGGCATGTCTGGTACAGTTTTTAGATTGTTTTTCAATTTATTGTTATAGATATTGAGGCAACTATTTACAGCTTCTGACAAGAAACGATACAAACTAAAACAGTCCTAAATGGAAGAGAATAAGGTACAAACCGGGTGTGTAGTGTAGTGGTCGTAAGTGCGATTGCTCCGCTAGAGGTCTTAAGTTTGATTAAAAGATCGGACAAAGCGTCATTAGGTGTTTCTATGATTTTTTTAACAGCAGCATGCAGTTTGGATTTATACACGGATAATGGCAAAAAGCCCTATCAAGTACAGGGGGCTTAAAGACACTGGTGAACTGTGAGGGTACATTAGCAGACCTCTGTCAAACCCTTCGGGTAATACAAACGTGATGATACTTTTCTATATTTGTGAAGCGGCGGTAGCCTAATGGCTAGAGCGTCGGACTTGCGATCATGTGGTTGCGGGTTCGAACCCCACCCATTGCACTACCGACGTGAACCCACTCGTAACACAAGCATTTAGCTTAGCTCGAGGGGTTAACAAGAATACTAGTAATATGCGACCCGCACTGCTATTAAGCTTTTTTAATAAAAAAGCAAAAATTAGGCTTTGCGCACTTACATTAATAACTGAGGTACATTTATAAAAAATCATAATTGCGCATAATCAAACCTGTCAGTATATTTTATCGTCATTAGTATTTTTTTCTATAGAAGCCTGCCTACAAGCTCTCAACTTTCGTAATCCCGTTACTCCGGGACCCCGGGATTGTGCCCGAGTCCGGAAACGGGAGTTCCGCGGAGTTCCGGCGCGAGGCCAACCGTAATGAGGTGTAAGCGGTCGATACCGACAACACTAGAGAACTCGGTTATATACAGTACGAGTTTTAGTAAACTGTGACCTATATTTGTTGAAATTTTGACTTTTTGGCTTAAACGCTATTATCACGGTCATAGGATTCGTTAGAACATTCGCCTATATAACAATAGTGGCGTTATTAATAAAATGTAAGTAGGTATTTACACTCAAATCAAACCTAGAAAGAAATAAAAACAATTATAGATCATAGTACACATATAAAATACGTAGGAGATAATAAATATCTAGATAAAAACAAGTCAAATACATACATGGGTATGAAAGTACAATCAACAAAAGAGTTAGGCTACCAAGCAGCGAGTGATACCTGCGTCTTATTGCGTTTAATATAATTAAACCGTAGGAGAGCCATGCTTCGGCACGAATGGGCCCGCTTTACTGGAGTAATTCGGCCTCACAGAAACAACGCTTACGTTACGTTTCGCAGAGTGTGTGAGGCCCAAATCCTTTTAAAAGGGTTTGGGCAACGCACTTGAGGCTCCTCTGGTGTTGCGGGTTGCCATGGGCGGCGGTAATCGTTTACCATCAGGCGATCCGTATGCTCACTTCCCCCCCTATCCCATAAAAAAATATCTGCCAAAGGATTTGATATGCACGCAGCTAAAAACATCTGGTTTTTGACACAATCGTATTGTGTGATGTTACATTTTTTTCCCCAAACAGTGATATCGGTAGCTGCTATACTTCTCTTTATTCGACTGTACATCTACATTAAATGTATGTCTTATAAATATACATAATGTTAGTCAAGACAGAGTAAGTAGTATATAAGAGACAAGTATCTACCTATTTGATAAAATTTAAAAGAAAAATTAATCACACATTTTGTGTCGAAAACATATATGCTCTCGATATGTGAAGCCACCGTGTATTATACTATCATGTTCAATTCCATTCAGTCTAAAAGGAGTCCCGTACCCAGCTGTGGGATATCATAAGTGGGCTAAATTCATTAATAGTGAAGTCAATTATCTTTTTGTGTTTTCTTTTGCATTTTCCATGCTAAGATTATTAAGTTATTTTAGTGGAGGAAAGCGTCACTTTTAGGACGTAAATTCAGAAGGTGAAGGCAAATTTCGACCTGGCGGGTGAGACTCGTGGTGGCTTGGTGGTCATAGCGTCTGTTGCTTCTAACCAGAACACGCAGGTTCAACACCTGCCCGCAGGCGATTTTTTCCTTCACTGAAATAACTTATGAAGTCAATATTTATCGCATAACATATTTTTCATAACTAAGATTACAAATATATGCATCAAATTGAGAACCTCCTGCTCGGTATAAAAAGCAAGATGGCTGTATTCGCAAGGACATGCAATATTTCGAGTTTGTAGTACTGAGCCGTTGAGATCTCGCCATCCGTGATGGAATAGGGATGTGATGCGAGCGGATATCCGCTCTTTCACATATCCGCACTTGATATTGTGAACGGGATATTTTTATCGCAAGTATTGATTTTGTATTGTTAGAAAGAATAGGTTATGCGGTTATTAATTTGCTTTTTAGGATATCCTATCTTAACACGTACTACGGCTCATGTGGTTTTTGTGACAAACCGCAAAACCGCTTTGAAACTTATACAATGGTAAATAATAATAATAATGTTAAAATGATAAATCTTATTTTTTAAGTATGTAAGATTAACGTAACTTGATAAGCGTAATATAACAATTTTTCTCTTGACCATTTAAGAAAGCGATTTTAATAACTCAGAGGTTATTCGTGCTTGAATTCGAATTTGAGAAAGATCGTCTTAATCCGACTTGATCTTCAATCATAACACTAGGCTATTTCTGCTTAAATGTATTTATTATTGTTGTTTTGGCTTCTGTTGCTCTAATAAAGTCCACCCATATTAGGTTTCTTCAATATCTATAATGTATTGTACAGATATTGGCCTTTTACAATTTCATTATACCGGAATAATTTTTATTCAGTGCGCAAACTTTGACAATTGATACTTAAACAACTTTTATTAAACACCAATTTGTTATTTTGATATGTCTTAGTACAAAATATCGAAGTTATCGTTAACGAAAGATGTTTACTTTGAAACTGATTTTATGGTTACTCGCTAGCGCACGGCAAAGCGCGCGCGCCTTAGTACCTACATCAGCTGTACACCGGCGCGTGAGTCGGCTGGCACACGTGCATATTGTTATTATTGCGAATAGATATTATGTGTCCATATTTTGCTGATTTCAAGCCGGATAAAAATTAAAAAAAAGTTTTGAACTAATAATGGGAATGTGTTCTATTACTGATACTGAACTACCAAAATTTTTTTGCGCACTGCTTAAAAAATATTCCTGTATGTATAAATTTGTCACAAACTAGAATCGAGCCGGCCGGGTGCGTTCGTCATAATATTGTATGTTGGTACTTGTGTCGGTAATTTATGTTACTGATATTATTTTCAATTATTTTTCGTTCATTCGTTCAGTCATAAATCTTATCTGATATATTAGTTTTATAGTAAGATTTGTAGGTAAAACAGTTGTACCATGATTTTTACGAGTATTCTTAATACTTTCTAGATAGTAAACTTACGAGGTAGTATATTCAGTTGGTAGGAATTCACACTTTTTCACGTCAAGTTTATTCACTCGATTTAAAAATATTGCAGCGTCGAAATATCCGACCTTAAAAATATCCGCAGCACATCTCTACCGCTCCTATTTTACAATAGCTGAATTCGCAATTTATTCACTAGCTTTTTGCTGCGGATTTTATTTTAATTTTGCGAAAATGGCCGCTTCTGTTGCCTGTTGACCCGGATTGCTTATAAAACTGATGAAACAGTTTGAGTTTGTACCTGTTACTTGTTGATGGAGTATGTAGAGTGGTTGCTTCTGCCAACATAACTATACTATTAAATTTTTTTATAGTGTAAAATGTCCTCATATGTTGTCTGTCATATAGGGAGGCAGGGTATATGCTTTGACTATCTATCTGTATATGTTTTCTGACGGTTTTTTAAATGGGCTACGCAAATGTCAGGCCGATCCGGTATCGTCATGCGATGGGTCGTTGAGCTCTCTAAATAATGGTTGAGCTACACAATGACTGATATATGCGTGCCATCAGTGAAGACAGCTCCACTCAAGGCTGCTATGGCTCTTTCTTAAAAGGATATATGTTATAGATATTGCCCTACATCGTAACACTCACATTATGTTATATTACTACTTCTACTATTGTCTGCACTTTAAAAAAGACCACGAATTCTTCTCAGAGGTTGTCTATTAGGAAATGCCGGTGCCATCTACCAACATAAAAATGTGAAGTATTGACTTTTAAATAGGTGCCTATATTTTTTTTATAAACTGTGCCCCACACTAGGATTTTCTCCTGTATTTTAAGTATTAGAAAAGAATCGTGGTATCATTGATTGGGCTGATACAGTGGTAGCTCCGCATGGCTCAGGCAACAGCCCATCGCTACATAATCAAGCAACTTCAGTTCTTCTACAGATCCCCTCATTCTTTCTTTCTTTCTATTTTCTTTCTTTTCTATTTTCACGTGGGAGAGCCATGCTTCGGCACGAATGGGCCGGCTCGACCGGAGTGATACCACGGCCTCACAGAAAACCGGCGTGAAACAACGCTTGCGTTGTGTTTCGCCGAGTGAGTTGAGGTTACCGGAGGCCCAAACCCTTTTAAAGGCGGGCAGCGCACTTGCGACTCCTCTGGTGTTGCGGGTGTCCATGGGCGGCGGTTATCGCTTACCATCAGGTGACCCGTTTGCTCGTTTGCCCCCCTATCCCATAAAAAAAAATCTGTAGCCTAAGCACGTAGAACTATCGAATTCCCATCGAAATCTTTTCTGCTTCTGGGGTTCAAGTTCAAGTTCAAGTTCAAATGTTTTTATTTCAAATAAGCTTTTACAAGCGTTTATGAAACGTTGTGATTCTAGTTGCACGGTTCCAAAAGGTCGATCCTATGGAGAAGAATCCGGCAAGAAACTCCATGGACACTCTTTTAAAATAAATGAATTACAAACTTCACTGGTACAACATTGCGACAACAAGATGTGAGGACGTTGAAGGATGTCCAAGTTTGACCGAGGTCGACTATATTAAACGAAGATTCACGTTATTTGAGAATCCGATGTCATTTCTAAATAAAAAACTTTGTGGTAAAAACGCACACCATCAAAGCGACAAATAAAACTAGGTGTCTACTTAGACAAGCCACAACGTACACGCCTACGGGGTGCCTACGGGGTAGGCAGAGACTATAGATTTCCACTTGCTACGATCCTGCCTGGCACACCACTTTCGCTTCATCTACATTCATTGATCTCTTTAACATTCAAATTATTCTCGAGAAGCCAGGAGAGCCATGCTTCGGTACGAATGGGCCGGCTCAACCGGAGTGATACCACGGCCTCACAGAAATCCGGCGTGAAACAATGCTTGCGTTGTGTGTTACTGGAGGTCCAAACACTTTTAAAAGGCGGGCAACGCACTTGTGACTCCTCTGGTGTTGCGGGTGTCCATGGGCGGCGGTTATCGCTTACCATCAGGTGATCCGTCTGCTCGTTTTGCACCCTTATCCCATAAAATAAATGTTTGGTCGTGTTGAGAAATTCTGAGCTCTGTCCATAGCTCTCGGAGTGGCCTTGAGCTTTCTTATGAGACCCGTAGTGAGCGGCCACGTCTCCACGTCTGTAATAATAGGTTCCAAATAAATGAAAAACATATTCAATCATCTGCGACGAACGTTTGCCATAAACTCGGAACAATGCAACACTTTCACTGGAGAAACCTATCTTTGGCGTTTTATGGTTGAAATCAATTGCGGTTACCAACAGAACGTGGCAGTAGATGGAAAATCGTTCTTATTATAAATCGGTGCAATTTAGAGAAAATATGTTTCTTATACTTATTTAATTGAGCTACTGATTGACGGGGCTCGTAGCTAAGTAATAACTAAGCTCATCAACTGATCTGGAAGGTTAAGCTGCGCTCGCCGCGGTCATTGTGTGGATGGGTGACCATTCTCGGAGAGCACATAAAGCCGTCGGTCACGGTTTTCACGAACATCCTGGACAATTGATGGTAGTCAGAAGCCTAAAAATGCCTGACAATCAGTCTATCCTCCGAATATCGGTATTGCCCAGAAATTGTGTTGCGGAGGTCTGATGGCAGTCGCTTCGTGTAAAATACTGATATTCAGCCGCATCTGGTTAGACTGGAAGCCGATCCCAACATAGTTGGCTTTGTTTAGAGTTTGGCTCGGAGGATGGATGACTGAATGTGGGTATCTTGGCTTATCGGCAAGAGTGTAGTCATGTAGCGAGCTATATTCGCTGGCGTTTATCAAATATTTTGTGTGGAGTATCCATAACTTATACTATATTTGGGAATTACATACGTACATACACTCACGCCCTTCTCCCACAGGGGTAGGCAGAAACTATAGACCGCCACTTGCTACGATTCTTGCTTCTGTCATATCCATACATCTTCTCATACATACGCATAACCAACCCATTATATGTCCCACTGCTGGGCACGGATCTCCTCTCACAATGAGAGGGATTAGGCTATAGTCCACCACGCTAGCCTAATGCGGGTTGGCAGACTTCACACGCCGTCAAGAAAATCTCTCATTCGTGCAGGTTTCCTCCCGATGTTTTCCTTCACCGTTTAGGCACATACTTAACTTCGAAAAGTCAGAGGTGTGTGCCTTGGATTTGAACTCGAGACGCTTGACTTGGCAGTCCAATGGTCATATCTCTAGGCTATCACTTGCCATACATACGCGCCGGTTGTGAGTACTACGCACCTGACCTGTTTGTAGAACCTCGCCAATAAGATTAGCGTATCTCTTAGCGTAGGACCGCTCCTTTGCTACCGCTTCGCTTTATAAATTCCGTTGGAAATCTGTATATTTGATTAAAGGCACATAATGACATAATATATCTCATTGCTAACTGCCTCATTAGCCAAGTGGTCCTGAGCGCGACTGCTACGCTAGAGGTCCTGGGTTCGATTCCCAGGTCGAGCAAAGTGTTATTGGGTTTTTCTATGAAATTCCCAGTTAGGAATTTGTGCCCGGTTAATGGCAATAGGCTCGCCCCCTATTACATGGGACCTAAATATACCGGCGAACTGTGGGTGTACATTAGTACACCTCTGCCTAACCCTTCGGGGAATACAGGCGTGATGGTGTTATGTTATGTTATGACTTAATATTAATGATTTATCTTTTGTTTCAGGTAAGTCATCAGTTCATATGAATACGCGTTGTTTGAATGTGCGGTCAAGAGATGAAGATGTTAGAATTTCTCTCCACACAATAAGGTATTTGATGGTATTGTGTCATGCCCCAAAGCAGTGACGGCGGCGGAGATTATCTTTATGTACTTGAAACGTAATTACTTTTGTTACATTAACTGGACTATCTTTTGTGATTTTTTTGCATTTTCTGCGGACAGGATTCGAACTTACGTCTTCTGGTTCGATACACCAGATGCTATGTTCACAAAGCCACCGCGAGTACCACCTTTATTGTAAATTTGGGATAATTTGGGAGACTGGACTTATAAGTTACAATTAGGTTGCACCTTTTGCCTGTTAAACGAATTTAAATTAAAAAAAAAATGGATTTACAAAAAATCGAATAGAAATTCGAATTAACATTATTGGCATTATTCGATCATCATCTCCCAATCCACTAATATTTTATTGATAGGAAATAATTGATTGTTTTTTTGCATTGAATCGACTCTGAAACTACTGGACCGATTTGAAAAATTCTTTCACCATTAGAACCCTACATTATCCCTGATGAACATAGGCGATTTCATAGAACTGCCTCATTAGCCAAGTGGTCCTGAGCGCGACTGCTACGCTAGAGGTCCTGGGTCCAGTAGCAGCTCGGAGCTGGAATTTGTGCCCGATTAATGGCAATAGGCTCGCCCCCTATTACATGGGACCTAAACATACCGGCGAACTGTGGGTGTACATTAATACGCCTCTGCCTAACCCTTCGGGGAATACAGGCGTGATAGTATGTTATGTTAACATAGGCGATAGAATGTGTTACAATCGATAATGTTTGAAGTTTTTGTTAAATACCCGTGCGAAGAAGGAGCAGGCCGCTAGATTACAATTATTCCATACAAGGAAAACTACATTATATTATCTAGACCAGACTGCTTTTCGGGCTATAAGCCAAATAAGATAGCATGACTCAGACAAGTCACTTGCAATATAATATATAGTTTCTGCCCGCGACTTCCTCCGCGTAGCGTGATGATATATAGCCTTCCTCAATAAATGGGCTATCTAACACTGAAAGAATTTTTCAAATCGGACCAAGCAAATAAACAAACAAACACTCTTCAGCTTTAGATATATACTAGCTTCTGCCCGCGGCTTCGCCCCCGTGGAATTCGGTCTGTCATCACATCCCACGGGAACGGGATAAAAATCCTATGTCCGTTTCCTGGTTCTAAGCTACCTCTCCACCAATTTTCAGCCAAATCGGTTCAGCCGTTCTTGAGTTATAAATGGAGTAACTAACACGACTTTCTTTTATATATATAGATTAGTATACTCGTAGATTTGTTAATATTTTTATCCAGACAACCGCGTTGCTAAATAAAAACTACGCTGATCAATCGTCAAACTTGCTTGCTGAGGTCAGTACATGGATGGGCGACCGTATTTAGGATATCCAGACCTCTCTGTGCGTTGGAGAGCGTTAATTCTTTATTAATTACTGCTGACAATTTTATAGAAAACCTCCAAGGATATTTTATTCGATCTGGGAATTGAACTAAGTACGTACCGCTTAGCGGCCATGATTCCGACCAGGGATGTTACGGATATAAAAAAATAAAATAAAAATAAAGTAAATAAATATTCGGATACTGCATATGGATGGGTACGTCTATACTAATATTATAAAGAGGAAAGGTTTGTATGTATGTTTGTAACGAATAAACTCAAAAACTACAGGGCCGATTTCAAAAATTCTTTCACTATTTGAATGCTACGTTCTTCCAGATTAACATAGGCTATAGAATATTTTGAAAAAAGTTAGGGATCTCTCCACTCGTGCGAAGCCGGGGCGGAAGTCTAGTATTATTATATGAAAAATATTTATATTGTTTTCATCGTGAAATCATTTTGAATTATCCGATTGTTTCGAATAGTGTCCGTAGTGGATTTATTTATTAACTAGCTGACCTGAGAGACGTTGTCCTCTCCAAGTTTCAACTAACCACCTCGAAAAATTTGATTTTCCATATTTGTAATATACTTAGCGCCATGGACCTCTGAATACCGTATTTCTGACCTATAAATTACTTAATTTCAAAACTGTTTCGGCGTCAGTAAAGTCAAAGTCAAAGTCAAAGTCAAAATCATTTATTCAATGGAAAAAAAATGGATGGATGGATGTCATGGATGTCACCAAATAATGAATAATAAAATATATAAAATTTCTAAAAAATAATATTAATTAATTTGAGAAGACCGCTAGACCAATTACTAATTAGGTGGTTTTCACTGCAGTTTATCCAGATTATGGTCATCTATATAAAGTTTATTTACAACAAAATTTTATTAAAGATTTTGAGATTGTCAAAAAATATCTGTTATCACCGAGAAAAGGTATCAATTTATAAATACTTAAAGATATATAATGCACTGAATGAATTGGAAGAGGAAGAAAAGAAAGACAACCTTGCATTGGAACACAAGAATATAAGATCTCAGAGTAATAAACTTCAATGTACAAGATGCAGGTTAAACACCAAAATGAATGCCTTTATGAATGCCTCGCTCAACGCGGCTGCGCCTGTCAGCGATGACATGAATAATCATATTTTATTTGTATTATTTGTGATTTTTTTTATTTTTGAACTGTTAAGTATTATTATAGTTTATTATTATAGTGAGTGATGATCACTGATAGCAATAATGATGCCGAGGTTAGTGCTGTCCAACCTACCCCCTTGCTGGATACCCTAGTCAGATGTCCCCTTTGTTCCCAACCACGTTTTTTTAAGGGCGAGCGGGGTCTGAAGGTTCATTGTGGCAAGGTACATAAACCTCCCAATGTGCCTCCAGACCTTGCAGCTACGCCTGCTGCGGTAGCAGCACCCACTACCAATATTAGTCAGCCCCTATGGCAATCATTATCAAAATTTAAAAATTCTACACCCGTTTTGAAGAGGGTTCCCCGTGGGGCGAGGCCGTTGGTCGCGTTAAGCTTAGCGCGATCTGTCCGTCTCGTAACCCGGGAGAACTCACTTAGTGCTTGGGAGCAACTACTCACCTTCCCGTATAGAATTCTGCACGTGCAAAAATCTTTGGCTACCACTAAATCTCTAACAGCTCAAATTAAAGAAAATTGTAATATTTCGGCTACTACCTTAGACCCGAAATTACCAATCCAGAAATTTCATCAGCATAATGTTTCTTTGCATCGTGTAGAATCTAAATTGTGTGAAGGTGACATAAAGGGGGCAGCTAGGATTATTTTCAGCAGTGACGTCGTTGCACCTTACTCTCCAGAGACACTTAGAGCTTTGGAGAGTAAGCACCCAGCTTCAAGAAATGACCTCTCCTTCCCCGATCCCCCTAACCTTGATTCCAATTCGCTTACAGTAACTGGTCACCAATTGGTTGAAGCCATAGGCTCGTTCCAGAGCGGCTCTGCGGGTGGCCTTGATGGCTTAACACCACAGCACCTGAAAGATCTAACAGGTGCAGGTGCCGGGGAATCTGGTGAGTCGCTCTTGAGGGAGCTTACGGCTTTGATCAATCTGATGCTCTCCGGCAATGTGCATGAATCCGTCATTGATGTTCTGTATGGGGCGAATCTTTGTGCCCTACGCAAGAAGGATGGCGGTATTCGTCCCATTGCCGTAGGTTGCACTTACAGGCGTACGGCAGCCAAGATTTGCTGCGCGTATTATAAATCCGCTTTAACCAATAAATTCCAACCCCTTCAATTAGGTTATGGTTCTAAAGGGGGTTGTGAGGCTGCCGTACACGCCCTAACCACTTATCTCAACAGTAATGAAGGAGAGGTAATTCTTAAGGTCGATATAAGGAATGCCTTTAACTCCGTTAACAGGGACACCTTGCTGACAGAAGTAGAAAAAGAAATTCCTCAAATTTATAGTTTTCTTTGGCAATGTTACAGACAGCCCTCAAAATTACTGTATAAGGACAATCTTTTAAGTTCGGCCGTTGGATGTCAGCAGGGTGACCCTCTTGGGCCTGTCATTTTTAGTTTGGCTATAAACCCAATAATTCGGCAGTTAAATTCCAAATTTAACGTTTGGTACTTAGATGATGGTACCCTGGGAGGTGACGCGGACACAGTTTTAAATGATCTAAAATTTTTGAATGAGAAATTACAGTTAATTGGCTTGGAACTTAATTTTTCAAAATGCGAAATTTATTTACCTCACACAACTGACCGACAACTGACCATAGCCAAATTTAATGCAATAGCCCCAGGTATTAAAATCACGGAGAAGAGCAATCTTCACCTCCTAGGGTCTCCAATCTTTGACGAATCATTTGCATCTTTCATCGATGAAAAAATACAAAATTTTTGTGATACATCGGAAAAACTCCTCAAAGTCAATATTCATTCGGCTCTTACTATTATCCGTTACTGTTGTTTTGGCCCTAAATTCATTTATAACTTGCGTTCTTCCCACTTGTGGAAGCACCCACAACTTTTAGACAAAGTTGACAAAATTATTAGGAATTTCTTAACAACTATTTTAAACGTGGCTTTGGACGACCGAGCTTGGCTTCAAGCCACTCTCCCCATTCGGCTGGGTGGTCTCGGCGTCCGCAAAATTTCCAGTCTTAGTTTACCAGCGTTTCTGGCCTCAGCTCACGGCACTGAAATTTTAACGAAGAAAATTTTAGCTCCTTCTCTCGTTGATTTTGAGGTGCCGTGTTTGACGGATGCTGTGAACGCTTGGAAAATGGCTTGTCCCAATACGGTCTTGCCCGTCATCCCATCTTCCCAAAAACAGTGGGACTGGCCGCTCTGCAGTTTGACACGGAAATATCTGATAAATACGTCAGTCAATACTGCCGAGCGTGCTCGTTTGCTGGCCTTGGGTGAGTGGGAGTCGGGCCTTTGGCTTCAGGCACTTCCATCACCTAATATAGGTAGCTTGTTGGATGACACTACTTTTCGGTGTGCTATTTGCTTACGTCTGGGCGCTCCTTGTGTTGCTCCGCATCGGTGTCACTGTGGTGAAGCTGTCGACAGCCTCGGACACCACGGCTTGTCTTGCTGCAGGAGTGCGGGGCGAATAGTACGGCACGCCAATATTAATGACATTATTCGTCGTGCTCTTGTCACCGTCGGTGTGCCAGCTGTATTAGAGCCTAATGGCTTGGCACGTGACGATGGAAAGAGACCAGACGGTATGTCACTATTGCCATGGAAATTGGGTAGGCCTTTGGTGTGGGATGCAACTTGCGTCGATACCCTTGCTCCATCCCATCTTCCAAGCTCGGCGGGTTGTGCTGGCGCTGCCGCTGCTGGTGCAGAGACCCTCAAACGGCGCAAATATAGCAACCTCAATGGGAACTATAATTTTGAGCCGTTTGGAGTGGAAACGCTCGGGCCGTGGGGTCCGAGTGCGCGCCATCTCTTCAAAGAAATTTCTAAGAGACTTGTCGACTCTTCGCGGGATCAGAGGGCTGGTTTATTCTTTGGTCAAAGGATTAGCATTGCCATTCAACGTGGCAATGCAGCCAGTCTTCTGGGTACGTTACCCGATGACAGTGATGTGGAGGAGTACTTTGACGCCTAGGCGTGTCTATTTTTCTTTGTGTTTTTTTTTTAGGTTATATAGATAAGAAATATTATAAAGAGGAAAGATTTGTATGTATCAATGTATGTAACAATAAAATAGCGGCGGTTTATTCAATATAGACTACTAGGTAGTACTTTTTGAACGTCATTTTTACATTATAGACAGCCCCCAAAACGCCCGCCCTTCACCGCTTCCTAGTGTTTTCGCTGGGAAGAAGAAGCGGCGCAACAAACTCCCCAGCAAACACATTTCTGTCTGATAAGTTACTAAGGCGTTATACAAGATTTCAAATCATTGTTTGGGGTACTTAATAATTTATTCATTGCTACTGTCAGCTGGCGCACATGTTATTATTTTCAAGCAGTATTTATAATTTTAGCAAGCCTCCTTTCTTGTAGTTTAAATGACAATTTTAACTATTAAAAACAGTGAACCTGCCTACACGAGCAATGATAATATGCATAACTAGAACCTACAAGGCGATTCAGTTAACTTCAGTTAAATTAAGATTAACGCACGTTGCAAGTTTTATTATTATTATACATACATATGTGGTATATTCTTAGGGTATATTATTTGAATAAATGGAAACTCTTTAGTTACTTTCTCAAATAAAGTGTGCGCACTGTATCTACACTATGGAGGTTTCAAATTATAAAATAAGTTACTATATGGCTGGATGCTTTAAAGAAGAAAACAATAATTGTCAAAATTGTCAACTCAAAATGGCACCTGTTATCGAATCAAATTTCATTGAGGTAATAACGATGTCGTGTTAATCCGCTAGAAAATAAGTTGTCATTCTTTGTTTACTTCTATAACCTACTCAAATATTTAGTTTTTACACCGGCTTGCGCTCGCTGGATAAATCCTATGTATGCCCCGTGATTCCCTGTGTAAGTAGAGTTAGAATAACTGTACTAATAATCAATTCCTGGTCACAATAATAGTTTCCGACTGATCTGCTTTATTTTCTTGTTTTATCTTATTTAGTCCGTATAAGTGTATTTTTTAATTTTATTACTTGATTCTGTTATAATGTTTGATCCGTGCTAGCCTAGTACAGAAATACTTGAAAAAGAAATTGACTTCAATGGTTATTTTTAAAAGTCAACGTTTTCAATAATTAAAATGTTAATAACTTTTGATAGAGAGAACCGATTTGAATTTAAAATAGCCTAAATGTTAATCCAAGAAACAGGCTATGAATTCCTGCCCACTTCCTCCAAATCTCTTCAGTAGTTATCATTTGATGCGCGGTCAAACATACAGACAAACCGACAGACAAACCGACAGACAAACCGACAGACAAACCGACAGACAAACAGACAGACAAACAGACAGACAAAAGTTCCAAAAATAATAGAAATGGATTGTGTTACCGATTCTGAGTCCCCCAAATTAGTTTTTTTTGTAAATATAAGCAATGTACAGACACGGCTCACTTACATTCTTATTATATGTAAGATAAGGTACATCAACAATATACATAATGATACATTTTTTTATAATTTATGACTGAGACAGAAATCTTGTATGTATATCTCTAACAGATGTACACAACGTTCACTGCATGTAAACATAAACCAAAGAAAAGAAAAAAAAAAATGGACGGAATTATATGGATACAAACCAAATAAAATCAATATATTAGTGGATATAAGATTATACAACTATACAACTCCGTCCCAATCCGAAATTATTAGAAACGTTCTTATCGGATACGGTAACGATTTCGGATATAGTTTTTTATTTCGGATATCCAATCGATCGATCCAGATGACAGTTAGGACTGGTCTACTCAAAGCTGCTATGGTTCTTTCCTCAAAAGGCCATTTCAGACATTGCCCTGCATTGTCCCACTCACATTATTTGCATTATTTTATGTCTGGACTTTAAAAGAGACCATGATTCTCTGAGTTTGTTTCGGTGTTCCTTCTCAGAGGTCGTCAGTTAGGAAATGCCGAAGCCATCTAGCTATAAATAAAACAAACCATTGACTTGTAAAAGTGTCTCTAAAGATCTACTTACAGAAATGAATATTTAATTTAATTTAATTTCATAAATGAACATTTAATTTCATTTCATTTCGATAGTAACGAACATCCCTACTTCCGGCTACTACATCAACAGTATTCAACATAGATTTGGCACTCTCATCTTAACTAAACTGCACCTGCTTTAGTCGTTCAGTCACTACTACCCGCCACGTAAAGATAGATTCACAGACTACTAAGAGATACTAGTATGACGGGTTGACGTATCTTTGTGGATAAAAACCCCGAAAAAAATAAAGATTAAAAAAAAATACTAGTATGATAGATTAACCAATAAATAA
Source organism: Acronicta leporina (assembly GCA_947256265.1). Classification (NCBI taxonomy): domain Eukaryota; kingdom Metazoa; phylum Arthropoda; class Insecta; order Lepidoptera; family Noctuidae; genus Acronicta; species Acronicta leporina. The sequence goes on from OX366539.1 coordinate 205,846, forward strand.
TAGCTGAATATAAATGACGTCACTTTGTGATCCGAGCGCATTCGGCGCCAGAGCATAGTCGTACCTACATCAAACTGTGGCCGTGAAATTGAAATTATAGAAAATTAGTCAAGTGTATTTCGCTATTAGAACAGGGTTCCGTGCCTACTTTGGTGAATTGGGTATTGCTTATAACAATTCGGTTTTGGCTAAATGGATCAAACTATTTTATGTAGCCTCCTTCGTGACCCACTATCGAAACACAAAGAATTTAAACTTAGTACAGGATTTTCTATCCTAGCTTCACATTGGGAAAAGTTATTGAAATCACCCACTAAGAAAAAATACCAAAAAACCGTTAATAATAATTTGTCAACGGAAAAGACATAATTGCATCCTCCTATTCTTTTCATCTATGAAAGTGAGCTTCCAGGATAAACAGAAAGATTTGAATTTTAATTATAAGTTAATAATCTAAAAATAAATTAAATTAGTTCATCTCTTTTTGGAAGCTTTTTGGTGACGGAATCCTAAAGAGGTTGTTTTTTATCTCGATACGCTAATGCATCAATCATTTTGTATCTGTGTGCGTTTATTATTAGAATGTGTGCGACACAGAGTAGAGAAATAACGCAGATGAGAAAGTGCTTTGTAATGGTGTAAGACATGCTTTCAAGTTGGTAGAACTCTGTTAAGCTCGTCTACGTTGGCACCATTGCATTGCCAATAGTTTAATGGTAAATGGTAATGTAGCCAGTGACATTACTGGACAAATGAGACTTGACAACTGAGGTGTCACGATGACAGATGACAACGCTCAAGTGACACCACTAGTGTTGTTGACGTCTATAGGCTGCGGTTGCCGCTTACCATCAAGCGGCGTTTTTATTATCAACAAAAACAGTTCATCTCCATCTCCACCAAAGGACACGGGCGTAAAGTTATGCGAAGATAATTCTCAATGTTTTGTTTGTTATGCTGTCTGTCGGTTATCAGAGACTCTGGCAACACGCCAAGAAATCGTTACTCAAGAAAATACCCATTATTTTTTAAGGAGTCATAATAATTTTATGGAAACTTCCTTCAAGTTCAAATGACCGTACTAGGAGATCAGATAATCATGGAGGTATTTTTTAATTGTCAAAGTTAGATACTTAAATATATACGGAACAAGGTATCTGTTCTCTTTTCAAGTGTTGTACTGTGCTTGTACGCGCCTCTCACTAATGGTCATGGGTTTGATTTCCAGGATTAGTAGGTATAGATTAATCAGAAGCAGTTTGGCAATAGGCTCTGCCTAGAGTTGACCGGGATGTTAACATCCCGGTCAACTCTAGGGTGCGTTAACTAATTAAAATAAATTCTGATACTTGGTAAGAGCATTACTTGAGAACGGCTGGACCGGTTTGTCAAAGTTGTTTAAAATATACCATCACGGCTATATTCCCTGAAGGGTTTCAACACACACAATTCACCAGTATTATTTAAGTCCCATGCAGTTGGGGCGAGCCTATTGCCATTAACCGGGCACAAATCCAAACACGGAGCTGCTACTGAGCATTTCATAAAAAAAAACCACTAAGTAACTTGGATCAACCTGAGAATTAAACTCAGGATCGCAAACGTAGTACCTAGTTGTGATTATTTTCAAATGTGCCTAATAATCCCAAGAAATTTATTATATAAATTTCTAAAAAAACTGTGCTGTTGCTAAAAAGATTATGCTTTTTTGTATTAGATTTTTCGATGATTTATTGTGTAAGGACAACGCTCGTGACGTCGGCTAATAATAATTATTTATATAAAAGCTCAATGCTCTTAGTAATCTCATTAAAGTCTGAAGTTATATTTATTTACAACATCTGGTCTCTAGCGGTCTTGCGTCTATTACAGACGCTAAAACACAAATCATTCTTAATAAATTATTTCATAATCTTAGGCCGACACTTACCTCTATTTGGAATTCAATAACAAATCATTTAATACACCCATCTCTATCTGTCATAAGTAATATTTTATCGAGCGATAGAGATGGCAAGAATAAAGATGAACAGAGAAGTATATCTTTGTCTCTTTTTTACGTGTTTGTTATTGTAACGCTTGAGCGAGATAGAGAACACGTGCGATACAGTTTAATAATAGACGGTAAAGATCAATGATCTATAAAATCGATGTTGTTTTATAATAGTGTTGTGACTACGCTGGTTTGCGGATAAAAATACACAATACACAACCTCGTAGTATCCGCGTTATGGACCATTGATCAAGGACGTATCATACCTACTGCTGACAAGTCATATTATTTTTGATTTACACATGCAAGTTATAAGGTCAAAATAAACAGTAGCCATTATAAACGTAAGTTGGCAGTATATCCAGGTATCAAGCATCGGTAGTCAGGAAAATTACTTCCGTACTCGCAAAGGCATTATCGTACAGTATTATGTTAGTAATGTGGGTAAGGACTGGATTTGAAGGTTACAGTACCTAGAATAGAGGACGCCGGCGAGGGCGTAGTGTTTGTCTGATTGGTAGTGGAATGTTGAAGGAGACTTACTGCTAGAAAAATTACTTGTTTTACCATACACCAAACAAATTAATATGTACCTAATATTAATTTGTTTGGTGTATGTTTTGATAAGCTACGGAACCTCAGGCATTCAACTCACCTGGCAACTTAAATTTTGTGACCTGTAATATTTAAACACCGTTTGATCAGCAATCTATATTAATTTCATAACGTATTTCGATGCTGTCAAAATAGTTGCACTCGCGTACCGTTCAGATATTCACCGGCAAACAGATAATGATCTGACACACATTATTTTATTTTAAGATTGGTATATAAATAACTTGGAGGAGAAACGTAATGTAGTGTATCGTAATCAAATGTCAGTCGTCATTTCTAAACGTTGGATATTAATCATGGAAACCTTTACGGATAATTTCGGATATTTTCTAGTTTAAGATAATGTTAGGTTACCTACGCTTAACATCTACTACAGAGATATATAAGCAAAAAGATGTGCAAACACAAGCAATTGTGTGCGTAATGTGCCCTCAACTTGTTTAGTAGACAGTAAAGGCAAAGTACGACGAAGTGCGGGGCAGTGATGTAAGGCGGACAGTGGCCGGTCTGTACGTATGTATTAGTAATTACCGTACGACTTTGAACTAGTTATCGAAAAGCTGAGAACTAGTTATGTAAAAGGCCAGTGTGTGTACAGGCTGATGATAGCGAGCCTGGATAGCTGGCCAGGTGCGGCCATAATACACAGAAATTTAAAATACACGTTAAATTATAAAAACTCCGCAAAGATAAAAAAAACTCGCATAACATTTTCATTTTGCTTAAAAGTAGAAGTAGGACGATAAAGACTAAACAAATTAATTTTTGACTAAACAATAAATATTCGGATATGTTTCAATAAATATTATATAACACTAAATAACTTTGTAAAAATTAGCATAAAAAATGCAAAAAATCACAAAAAGTTAATAAATATTCGGATATGTTTTTATAAAATCTACAATTTTCTATAAAAACAGATCCGCCATATTATCCGAAAAATGACCGGGCGCTACATCCCTAGACTTCCATCAAACGACAGACGGACGGATGTAGTCGGAAATAAAACGCACACTAGACTCAAATAGCGGAGATTTGGACGCAGACGTGCGACCATCAGGCGTCACGTACGCTTCCATATACTATAATTGTGCCGAGCGATAAATGTAAACGTTTGCTCGAGAAACTGCAGAAACTAAACGCACCGTACTTTGATGCAGTGATGTTTACTATTATGTAAAGGCGCATTAGACGATCAAGCATGCTTGACAAGCATTGTAAATTTATCTTTTAACAAATACAAAATAATTTTGTATTTTTTTTGCATTTTCCATGCTAAGATTATAAAGTTATTTTTGTAAAAGAAAAATTCGACTTGCGGGCACGGATACACCAGACGCTTAGACCCCTAAGCCACCGCTAGGCTCACCCACCATTTCGAAATTAGCCTTCACATTAAAACGTAAATTTAGAATGTGAAGGCAGATTTCTGATAACTGGTGTATCTAACTAGAAGACGCAGGTTCGAATCCTCCTGAAAGTAGTTTTTTCCTGCACTGTAGGTAATCCATTACGGTTCGATTGCGTTTGATAAACGATTTTACTAACAGAATCGGTCTCTTGAGGTTTCCTAGCTGCTAGCTTCACTTCCATTTTTTCAAGATACGTCTTACATAACTTGAGGTAGTCTGTGGCCTAAGTATAGCAGCTCTCACAGTGGCCACTCAGATAGAGTACGTCTCGAACAATGCGACACAAAGCGCGCCACTCGCGGTAGAGTCTTGAGTGTCAATAGAGCGCTGAGAGCGGCTGCGATTGGAAACTACTCGGTAAGCGACGGCCAATCTTAGCTATTGCCTCTGATATCTTTTTTCAGCAGTATATTCTACATACTTCACTTTTAATTTAATTATTCTCTAACTTTTTATGTTAAATTTAATAACTTTTCTTCAAAACACAATAAAAATAAATCTATACTCTATACTAATATATAAAGCTGAAGAGTTTGTTTGTTTGTTTGTTTGCTTGAACGCGCTAATCTCAGGAACTACTGGTTCGATTTGAAAAATTCTTTCAGTGTTAGATAGCTCATTTATCGAGGAAGGCTATAGGCTATATATCATCACGCTAAGACCAATAGGAGCGGAGCAACAATGAAGAATGTTTCAAAATCGGGGTTTTTTTCCTTTTGAGAGCTTCCGATGCGTGCGCTGCGTAAACTGTTAAAGTTTCGCAAAAATCATATATGACAGAATTGTTCCTCTTTAAAAGTTCTAAAAAAAAGTCCCCGACAGCATATGTCTATCCTTTAAGGTTGGCTCACTATAACCTTTTTTATGCTAACTGTGTTCTAAAATTCCAAATGCATTATTTACGAAGGTGTTTTTATAAACATGATATTAATCCTCATTAGCCAAGTGGTCCTGAGCTGACTGCTACGCTAGAGGTCCTGGGTTCGATTCCCAGGTCGAACAAAGTGTTATTGGGTTTTTTCTATGAAATTCCCATTAGCAGCTCGGAGTTAGGAATTTGTTGTAATGGCAATAGGCTCGCCCCCTATTACATGGGACCTAAACATACCGGCGAACTGTGGGTGTACATTAGTACGCCTCTGCCTAACCCTTCGAAAATACAGGCGTGATGGTATGTTATGTTATATTAATCCTTATCCAAATAAATACGTTATTCATCAGCCTTTAGAGCGTTTGTTTTGTATCCGAGCGGACCGAGCTTGGGTCCGCTCGGACCCAACAAACGCTCTAAAGGACATATCCTCATTTAGCGTTCTTTTATTATTCTTGTTCCCGTGACATATTTTACTAAAGTTCCGCTCGGATACTCAATACTCAATTATCAACTAACAATATTGGCTATATCTTGAAGTGAGCTTCAATCAAAACATACTACAAGCCGCTGAAGGGGATCATCATCTTCTTACCACCTGTCAAGTGCCACCTGCCAAGTTTGCTTGAACGCGATAATCTCAGGAACTATTAGTCCGATTAGAAAAAATCTTTCGTTGTTAGATAGTCCATTTATTGAGGAAGGCTATAGGCTATCATCCCGCTAAGACTAAGTAACTATTCCACGCGGACGAAGTCGCGGGCGGAAGCTAGTAAACTAATAAAAATTTTAGAATTTGTTTCCCAGTAGTAGGTAAGTTAATCTATAAAATGTAAAAAATGACAAAAGTAAAAAGAAGTTTAATTACATTATTTTTATTTTTGGTTGGTTTTTATTAGAAGAAAAAAAAATACTTTTATTTATTATTCTTATATTTCACATCTTATTTACGAATTTTCAGTATAATTTTATATAAAACCATTTTTATCATTCATTCTTTACGCAAAATCAATCACTATCCCAACACTATTAGTTGTAGTGTGGCATCATTATTTCTCTTCGAAACGTCAAGTTACTGAATACAATTAAAAGTCGAATTATAGTACCTTCACGGGCCGGGCAGGGTTTTTAATCTTCTATACTAATATATAATCTTCTATCTATACTAATATATAAAGCTGGAGAGTTTGTTTGTTTGCTTGAACGCGCTAATCTCAGGAACTACTGGTCCGATTTGAAAAATTCTATCAGTGTTAGATATCCCATTTATTGAGGAAGGCTATAGACTATATTATCATCAAGCTACGCGGACGAAGTCGCGGGCAGAAGCTAGTCACGTATATATGTTAACTGTACGCGTGACGTGAGGTTCTTTTAGTAATGTGCGCAGACGCATACGCGCATATAATCTGTGTGTATATCGGTACGTCTCGTCACGCGCTGGATATATGTCAAACTGGCGCGACAGGGCTGCCACTACATTACACAAATTTTATTTATTTCTTGACCTAAACCGACTTTAAAAATGAGGAGATTCTCAATAAAAAATGGCATTTATTTTTGCTTTCATACATCAAACAGATTAACATACCATCACGCCTGTATTCCCCATAGGGGAAGATCCTATGTAATTGGATGGGTGTGTGCAGCGGTGCCCTAAGCATCGACTACTGCTACTTATTAAAACTTTTATAGAAAAACCAAATAACACTTTGTTCGACCTGCCAATAGAACCCAAGACCTCTAGCATAGCATTCGCACGAATACTAGAATAATTACGTGACTAGATATAAATTTATTTCATAATTATGAAAATTGTAATTTTGTCATTCCTCATACTATCTCCTGTAATGTTTCCGTAGCCTGAATGTTGCTGTGAGCATTTTAAAAACAAAGCAATGTCGTGTGTTCACGCACTAGTGAGCCTTTTAGAGGAGACGTCCTCGCCCGAAGCACTCCTCTTTACGAGAAAATACGTAGCAATACATAACCCTACATAATGTACATAACTTTTAACCAATTGCAAAAAAGGAGAAGGTTTTTCTGACACTTTTGCGAATATAAGTATATTGAAATGTGATGATCAGATGGTTTGGATATGTTGAGAGAACGAAAGACTTAGACCAGACATCTCCAAACTTTTTTATCTTGTCGACCACTGCCAATATTTTTCAAAACCCTAAAGTCATTTTGAAACACACAAGCAAATTTTTGCAAAAAAATTAGTAATTCAGCTAAACACAAAACTCGTGGCTGTATTACAGTCATACCCACAACGACAACGACACGGCGCGCACACGCACACAATAATAATTAGTGCAAATAGGTTTCAGTTTTCCATAAACTCGTGCCTCTCGTGCCTTTTCGGAAAAAATAACACGTAGTTCTTTGTGCCAGCCCTATGTTCGATCTGCAAATCAAATAAATAGTTTAGTTAATTACCCAATACCCACGCGGTCAGTTCATATACATACCCACATACAATAAATTAAAGCGAAATATTTTTGCTCAACTCGTGCTTATTAATAATCTGCTTTGCTGACGTTTTGATTGAGAAACCAATGCGGTTATGTGCGCCTGGTACTTGTATATTATACACAGTGGGAGTCGATGGCTTCAGGAAAGAAAATTTATGAAAATTTCAGCTGTAGTTTTGCCTATTGGACACGTTCGGTTGAGAATTGTGGTTTCAGCTAATAATGGTTACAAATCAGGATATTTTTATTGTAAACGTAAATGTGTCTTGCTTGTGATAAACTATGATATATATATCATATATATCCATGGGAGAGCCATGATTCGGCACGAATGGGCTGGTAACACGGTTACGGCCGCCTCACAGACAACCAGCGTAAAACAACACTTACATTGTGTTTCGCCGAGTGAGTGAGGATACCGTGCTATGGTCGTATGTTTCCCTATCCCATAAAAAAATAAGGTGCAAATATCACAATTATTTGGTTCAATATTCATTAAACAAATCAAGACTATCCAAATAATCAAAAGAATAGATTTTCTATAGTGCCTATTTAATCAAACATTGATAATACGTAAATAAAAAAAAACTAACACAATATTTTTTCCGTTGAAGGAAAAACCGATAGACAACTTATCAGTACTTCAAATTTGCTTGCATAGAATATTTATGTAGTAAGCGGCAACCGCAGCCTGCCGCCAGCAACACCAGTGGTATCACTCGCGCGCTGTCATCTTGACACCTCAGTTGTTTTTTTTTTTTATTATGGCGCCACACTTTTGTGTATTTACCAGTGTCAAGTATTAGAGTAATCAAGTTATATTTCCCATCATGGGATTATATTATGGCACCAAACTTTTTGTGTTCGCCAGTGTCAAGTTTATGTTGTTCTGTTGCCCCAATAAAACGGTAGAAACTTTATTGACGCTATGATGGAGTTTAGGAGTGAACCCACGATTTTCAATTCTATATCATTTGCCTACACTCTCACACATTCACGAACACTTAATGGTTAATTATCCATCATAATTACACATTAAACATCGGAGAAATTCAAGTTTTGAAAAATAATATAAAATTGACAATGTGCACTTTTCATTTTCCCGCCTAAACTCCACCTCAGTTGTTAAGTCTCATTTGCACAGTAATGTCACAATACCCTTCAAACCGGAACACAATAATGTTAGCCCCATAATGCTATTTGCTTAGTTGAAGAAACTTTGGAAATGCGGTAGTACCAACACACACATCAAAAAACCTCAAAAACATGAAATCATGAGATTAATTGCAATTTTCAAAGTATTTCCTCATTCCGCTGCATCTTAAAATATCTAGCTAATATCAGAAACGTTTTGGCTAGCACTAACTGCGATTTTAATCGAGATATGAATTATTTTGACATGGTGACGCGTCATTCGTAACCCACATATCTTGAGATAAATCCGTAATATTAATTAAACGCAGCGATACTCCACATGTTGTATTTTTGTGCTCAGATGAAAGAAGTTTATTATTGGTGTTGTCAATATAACCTAATTTTTGACATAAATGTCACTCTTCGCGAAATAACGTAGTTTATTCTTCATCCAGTGGGAATTTACCAAAATACCGTTTTAGATTTATTGGGAATTTCTTTGCAAAATTTCATGCTTTCATGCTAATATATTCACGACCGCGTCGTTAGAAGCAGGCAGCGGTCATTTATCAAAGGTCACAGGTGCATTCGTGTATCCTATACAAACAACAGGTACCTAGTAAATATATTTTTGGTTTAAGATACTGTTGTACCAACTCCTACCTGAATAGAAATAAATACCTAAAGCTTGAAAAAAAGTGGGCAAACGATTCACAAATTGGATCCCATACACAGCGTAGTAGTAGATATTTGGGTCGCTAAAAAAATATCGAATTATGTATGTAGATAAATAAATAAAAATTTTTTTACGTGGGAGAGCCATGCTTCGGCACGAATGGGCCGGCTCGACCGGAGTGATACCACGGCCTCACAGAAAACCGGCGTGAAACAACGCTTGCGTTGTGTTTCGCCGAGTGAGTTGAGGTTACCGGAGGCCCAAACCCTTTTAAAGGCGGGCAGCGCACTTGCGACTCCTCTGGTGTTGCGGGTGTCCATGGGCGGCGGTTATCGCTTACCATCAGGTGATCCGTTTGCTCGTTTGCCCCCCTATCCCATAAAAAAAAAAATTGTAAATAAATAAATAATTTATTTCTTATCACAAAAACAGTTATAGGTAGGAGGCTATCTACTTACATAAGATACAATGTTGGTCGTAGATAGATCTTATGAGATTACATTATGACAGCGTAGTGAGCACTAGAAAATGCGATTTTTTTATTTAATAAAATGAAATTCAAACTACAGACCCGCTCGCCATGTAAAATTTTGAAAATATGATTTACAACAAATTATAAAATAATTTTCTCTACGTGACAGGCCCGCTACACACTAAAGACTTTCAAACCTGCATGGTACATAACGGATTTTAAATAGTACATCTATATTCTCGACAATGGAGCCATGACCGTAAGACAGATAGTTATCGGTAAGTCGACATAATTACGAAGTAATAAACTATGGTTTTTAGTTATTTTCTACCGTTAAAATGATATAACTTTGCCTGAAATAAGTGGTGGTAAAAGTTTGAAACAGTGCCATCTATTGGTGAGGTGCCGTTAAGTACTTTAGAATTCTGTAAATTCTATTGATTTTTAATATTTTGTAAGGTAGGTTACTTATTAATTTTCTAAAGCATCCGGTAGTGATAATTTCTTTGACCGAGTTTACTTCATATTGTTTGTTGTTAAAAACAAAAGGCAATAAAATGTGTTATTGACGTTGATTGTTTGGTAAACTTTATGTCGTAAATCAAAAAAATAAATGACGGCTAGGCTTATAGTGTAGGCTATATTGTTATGAAGTAATGTTACTGTCAAAACTCACAACCGAATTCTTATGTTGGTTAACACAATTTTCCATTGTAATTTTGTGTTTAAATACAATTTAAATATAACAAGAAGTTGGTGCAAGTGGCCCTAAGTATATTTTCGATTTAGCCTAATTCTTGAATTATGTTTTAGTCGGTTATTTGAAGAATTTTACTAGCTTTCTGGCTGATACTATGATGCAGAGAAGTTAGTCCTTTCGCATCATCAACACAGCTTCACGGATGTTATTCAACTTCTATAATTTCTGAATTAAATAGTTAAATTGTTTTGAATTTTGAAATGTCTGCCAATAGATGGCGCTAATAAAATTAATCACTAATTAGCGGGCGCACGTCAACATGTCTTGCTATCTATCGACAAGTCGTCCATCATGTCACAGATGCGACATTTCGCACGCGTGCCGGCGGCCTGTGAGTGATCGGTTTTACATTTTAAATTAATTAGCAGTGAGCTTCCGGCGCGGGCGCGGCCGCGGCTTCCATATTTTGTATCTACTTTGTTTCAAAATAACGCAAAGTATTTTTTATTGCAAAATTCCTTGTTCATAGTTTAATATTCATATTTGAAAACGATGGTAGCCTGGCTAGGGCATCCGATTTGCGATCATATGGTTACCGGTTCGAAACCCACCCTTTGCACTAAGTTTAATTTAATATTGGGAGTTTTTTATATACTCTTATCTGAATTTTTCATTATTTTAATAAGGCTCAATCTGGTAGTAAGTAATAAAATAAATTAAATGTCAAGGACCATTACGTGCTATCATAAAATTATCTATTAAAAATCAAACTTAAAGTCAACGATAAAATAATATTGTAAATATCTAGCTACCAAAACGTTTAACAAAAATCTCTAAGTTGACGGTCGGCAGAATAAGTTTGAGAGCCAGTATTCTATAACTCCAAGCACGAGTGTTAAGTTAGCTGCAAGCGCTATGAACGTGGCAACCTCCGTTCGCTAGGGGATGCTTTTCATAACTATATTTCCATCAACAGAGCTATTTTGTCGCGAGTGCTGGAGCCTGCCGTCTACATTAGCTCGTTAATTTAGTAACGAGGTGACTTGCTGTACGTGCTATAAGAGCTGTACGTGTATGCATACTCCTTTGTCCCAGCTTGTGCCCGACTGCACATGCGTAGGGCCGTTTTATTGAAGAAGAAATTAAAAACTTAATTATAGAAGTAATATCACTGTTTAGCTAGAAATATAGAGTTCAAAGGCCGAGTGTTATTGGTTTATTCTTGGTAATAAACTCGTCCTCTTTTACATGGGGTCTAAAATAGCGATTTGTGAGTGTACATTAGTACTCTGCTTGTCCTACGGAGAATACAGACGTGATTGAAATAATTTTCATACTCGAATTGAATTAAAACTACTTTTGATATTTGAAGAATATGATTTAAGCCTGCTTATAAATAAAATATTTTTTTCATGGGATAGGGGGGCAAAGTACTATGCCCGAATGATGAAAGGGTTTGGGCTTCCGGTATCTTTACTCAACAAAGCATAGAGCCGTGAGCCATAAGCCATGGTTTGACACAAATGAACCGGCTCGACCGGAGTCACAGAAAACCAGCGTGAAACAACGCTTACGTTGTGTTTCGCCGAGTGAGTGATGATACCGGAGGCCCAAACCCTTTTAAAAGGCGGGCAACGCACTTGCGACTCCTCTGGTGTTGCTGGTGTCCATGGGCGGCGGTAATCGCTTACCATCAGATAATCCGTCTACTCGTTTGCCCGCCTATCCCACATAATGTGCTGACATTATTGTGTTCCGGTTTGAAAGGTAGCCAGTGACATTACTGGGCAAATGAGACTTAACAACTGAGGTGTCAAGATGACAACGCGCGAGTGATGCCACTGGTGTTGCTGGCGTTTATCGGCGGCCCTCACCACCTGCAATTCGTTGGCAATTCTATATAAAATAAATAATGCAAAAGGAAGTACTTGGATATTTGTCATAACCGCTTCCTGTAAACAGAAGACACTGGCGCGGCGCCAGGAAAGTTGTAACACAAAGATACGAAGGTTTTTATCTTGCCAGTGAAACAAAAAACAAGTTTTTTTTGGATCTAGTCTAGTTACAACCTACTTTATTGTTATCAAAGTAAGTTCTACTTTAGACTCAGCAAAAAAAAAATCCGCTGACTTTTCTACTGTGTCTAGGTAGGTAAGAATATTATAGTTTTACCGAAAAAAACAAAGAAAGGATATAGAAAAGAAAGAAAGAAAGAAAAATGGTTTATTCAGCACCATTTTACCTTAAATACTATCTATAATTACTTATACTCTAATATAAATTGCGCTGAAACGGTGCTGGTTCAGCATAAGCCAGACGGAGTGCCTGGCGCTGGTTTTCAACCAGAACTATAATGATGATATAGATTGTCCGTGTGGAGTACTTAGGTATTCCGTTGATTAAATTCAATACTGCCATAACATAACATAACAAACCATCACGCCTGTATTCCCCGAAGGGTTAGGCAGTGGCGTATGCCGTTCGCCGGTATATTTAAGTCCCATGCAAAAGGGGCAACCCTATTGCAATTAACTGGGCACAAATCCCAAACTTCGAGCTGTTACTGAGAATTTCATAGAAAAAAAAATAACACTTCAAAGTCATAATATTGAATCTCAGTCAAAATATTTTATTTTGAAATAGAACATTAAAATAGGCCTGTAGTTTCTTTAGAAAAATCAAAATCGAAGTTGCACTTCTGTTACTAGGTTTTTTTTTATGGGATAGGGGGGCAAACGAGCAAACGGATCACCTGATGGTAAGCGATAACCGCCGCCCATGGACACCCGCAACACCAGAGGAGTCGCAAGTGCGCTGCCCGCCTTTAAAAGGGTTTGGGCCTCCAGTAACCTCAACTCACTCGGCGAAACACAACGCAAGCGTTGTTTCACGCCGGTTTTCTGTGAGGCCGTGGTATCACTCCGGTCGAGACGGCCCATTCGTGCCGAAGCATGGCTCTCCCACGTGAGAAACAACACTTATGATCTCGTTCTAAAGTATTGAAATAAAACTAAATAGTTTATTTCAATGTCATATATTCGCGTAGGTGTCAGAAATCGTTCTAAAGTACTCATACACTTACAACTTAGTTACTGGTTCATTTTATTTTTATTTGTGACACTATTTAATGCAATCAACTATTTAATAAGTACTTTGATCGTCAAAAACTCTTTTTTTATGAGATAGGGGGGCAAACAAGCAGACAGATCGCTTAATGGTAAGCGATTTCCACCTCTCATGGACAGCCACAACACCTGAGGAGTCGCAAGTGCGTTGGCCACCTTTTAAATGCCTGAAAATAAATAAATGATATGATATGATGATATTAAAAGGGTTTGGGTCTCCTGTATCCTCACTAGCTCAGCGAAACACAATATAAAGATTTTGTATTGGTTCACACCCGCCAGGTTTCTGTGAGGCTGTGGTGTCACTCCGGTCGAGCCGGCCCACTCGTGTCACTGAAAATACTTGATTTTTATAAGATATCTACCATTTTACAATAAACAAGCTTTATAATAATCATGTACATAAGTAAGTCAATCATTCAAAATGAACGCAAAACCTCCGTCTAAATAAATAGATGAATTATTTTTATTGTGCAATACAATTTGTTCACGCTGTTTAGTAAGCCGTCGATCTGCAGACAACTTGAAAAGATTACACTTTATCCTCAGATAATGAAGTCAATTGAATTGTAAGCCGCTTACCGCAGCTTCTTGGAAGAAAAACAAATCATTTTTATGAAGACCTTTTTTACTGACAGCAAGTGTTTTTGTTACAATTAAATTTTCTCAGTTTTTGTTTAGGATACTAGATGGCGTTGTTTTCAATTTGTTTAATTGATAATGATGTATTATATCCAGCGTTTTTATTGTAATATGTAAAGTGAAAAACAAGCATTCGGGCCGCCTGATGGTAATCGGTCACCTCAGCCTATAGACGCCAGCAACACCAGTGGTATCACTCGCGCGTTGTCATCTTGACAAATGAGACGAGGTGTGTCTCATTTGTCCAATAATGTCACTACTACATTATAGGCTACATTACCCTTCAAAATGGAACACAATAATGTTTTTTTTTTTTGGCGAGTTTGCCGATTACGACCATTCAGCCACATACGAAGTGAGATGGAAAAACGTGTGTGTGTCTAAACATCAATTTAAAAAGAACTTTAGTACGAATAACTAACAGTGAACATTAAATCATAATAGAATGATGTTAGAGCTCAGTGAGGGAAGATACTAAAGTTTAATGTTGTTGCTACGAATGAAGATCATCAAGGTCATTGGATAATAAACTCTATTTATATGGAGATTAAATTGAAAATTTGTTTGAAGAAATTTCTCAATTTTGGATACCTTGATATGCTGGATCGTACCAACTAATCCAGAGAAATTCAACGGATTTTTTTTAATGAATAATACTAGCTTCGGCCCGCGACTTCGTCTGTGTGGACGACAGAATTGGGTCCTACCTGGTTAAAAAGTAGCCTATGTGTTTTTCCACACTACAATCTATCTCTGTGCCAAATTGTATCCAGATCCACTCAGCCTCTTTCTCACAAACTTTGACGTTTATAATATTAGTAGGATGGGACAAGTGTTCGGAAATTGCCAGAAATGCGAGCAATGTCACGTCTAACAACTAGTATTAGTTAGATAGACAATTGTGTCCTTCCACCCGTCTTCATGAATTTCACGTTTGTTACAAGTTACGCGCAAACAGCGGCCTACAGACTAGTTCACTTTATATGAATAAGTTGAGAGTATGATCGATAGCTTTTGTAACACAGATATAGGCCACGCCTGGCTTGGAATAGCTGGCCTATTTCTGTATCTGAAGAGGTTCTTCAAGAGCTTGAGTATTTTATATGGCTAGCTGTTTTCTGCAGTTATACTCACGTCTACGTCTATGTCGTACGAAAACAGACTATTTATCTACACTAGGGAATATACTAGAAGGCGGTGAAGGGTGTCTGGTTTTGGGCTGGCTGTAATGTTGACATTAAAAAAGTACAAATATCTTCAACAACTTTTAATTGTATTCAGTAACTTGACAGTTGAAGGGTTACCAGTTTTTGACAAAAAAATATAGGTATAGTGAGGTGGTGTAATATTGAACGAAATGGTATGAACTCAAATGTGTACTAACATGATTTAAAAAGAAATTAAATCACGTCTTCAAAACACAAAATAAACTATTAAACATTTTTGAATTTGTGATTTTTGCCTTCAAAATGTAACAATTATTATGCTATTTTGAGCCACTGGACATCGAACCCAGGACCTCTAGCACCACGTTAACTACTAATAGTAAAGTTATTTAAGTTATTTAGTGAAGGAAAAATTCGACTCGCAGGCAGGATTCGAACCTGCGTCTTCTGGCTAGGTACGCCAGACGCTATGACCAGCGTCTGGCGTACCGTCAGAAATTAGCATAAAAAATGCAAAAAATCACAAAAAGTTACTAATAGTAGTTGGCAGAATCATTAAAAATTGACATGATGAAGATTTATTAGTGTATCTGAACCCGGCGTGTAAATAACTTGCAAACATTTAACACAAGATGGCAGCACTCACAAGCCCGCCATACATCATCGCAAGCCCGCGAGAATTATTAAACGAACTCCATTTTAATTTACTTGCAGTAAATTAATAAAATAACTTAATAGCAAGTTTGCGCCGCCCGGAGTCGAACCGACAGCCCTCGTAAACGTGTTATTTATGGCTCTCGCTGCTGGCGAGCTGCCAGCCTCTTGAAGCACTAGTTTTCCAAATATTGGCGCAAATTCTAGGCTTAGTTTGGGCTGAAATATGAACAAATACAGTACCTTTGAAATAACTTTGCGTCAGAAGTTATCCGTTTCGGAAGGTCGCGCAGGTAATTGTACAAAATTATCAAACACAATGTATTTTTTTAACAAAATATGTTTGGAATTTTGGATAAAGTACATATATTTTGTATGTACTTACTACGTATTAGCTTGGGCCAACGGCCAAGTTAGCAGAGGGTTTAAGCTATAGTCCACCACGCTAGCCTACTGCGGGCAGACATTACACGCCATCGAGAAAATCATTCAGGCAGGTTTTCATCACGATGTTGTTTCGCTGAGCCCGCCAAATTCGTTTATTAAGCACGTTTAACACGTTTCAATTAACACGTTTATTAAGCAAAGTTTTTAATGCTCAGTTGTGAATATTGTATAGCTAATGTCGCAATTACTACAGCTTGGAATCTAGAATATGTTATAGACCTACAAATTGCGAAAAACCAAATGTAATTTGAATTTGGCGGGCTCAGCGATGAGCACGTGATTCCGACAAGTCTGACGTGTGTGCCTTGTATTTGAAATCTAGACATTTTACTTGGCAAGCCAATCAATTCTAAGATGGGGCAATGATAGCCTAGTGGTATCACCCATAAGAAAATTGAAGTTAAATTTAATCTTACCTATATCTTTTTATAACACCGCTATCACCAGTCCATTACAATATTTTAACGAGAATTTTAATTGAAAATTACACACTTATTAATTTTATAAAATTTTAATACATTTTTCGGACTTATATTGGTAAAACGAAATACTTTGATGTCTTTTGATAGAATGTTTTGATCAGGAGCGTCAAATATTAAAAAGTAATTACTTACATTGAAATAAAAAAAACTTTTTACGGATTTTATCGCGTTATATTGATATTATTTAATTCCCGACGTTTCGGATCCTTTACAGCATCCATGGTCACGGGTAGACTGAGGTGTTGGACGTCTTAATGTTAAAATAACTAATACCTTACATTTTTGTCACTAAGTTAATATACATTTAAGCACTGATGGTGGTGGTCTCAAGCGTGGCCCGTAAGCTTGAGGCTCTGTTTTCGAATCCCAAGTTGAGCAATTGCTTGGATTTTTTATGAGATTGTTTGAATGCGTGTCGGGCAATTGAGTCCGGCCTGGGTAAAAAGTAGCCCATGTGTTATTCCAGACTATAATCTATCTCTGTGTCTAATTTTATCCAGAGCCATTCAGCCGTTCTAGCGAGAAAGAGTAGGTAACAACAAACATCCACACATTCTCACAAACTTTCACATTTCAAGTTCAAGTTCAAGTGTTTTTATTTCAAATAATCTTTTACAAGCGTTTATGTAACGTAATGATTCTACTTGCACGATTCCAAAAGGTTGATCCTATGGAGAAGAATCCGGCAAGAAACTCCATGGACACTTTTAAAATAAATTATGTTACAATCTTCACTGGTACAATATTGCGATAACAAGTTGTGTGGATGTTGGAGGATGTCCAATGGAAGAAGGGATTAGACAGTGGTACACCCACACTACACCGGATTATTTTTAGATCCCATGTCCTGGAACACTCTATTCACATTCTAAAGTGCAAGCTGCTTCTGAGAATTACATAAAAAAATCCAAAAACACTTTGCTCAGCTGAAATGATGAAATGAAATGATGATGATGAAATGATATTTATTTCTGTAAGTAGATCTTTAGATACAGTTTTACAAGTCAATGAAGCTTGGGTATTGAACCCAGTACTTCACACATAACAGCCGAGCTTGCGACTCCGAGATTAACGATGGAGGCAAATTATCCCTGATCGAACACGACTTTAATTTATTTTCATTTCGTTTTCATGATACCTGAGTCACGTAGGTACAGTAATAAGCGGATTATTACATTTTTTAATTAAAGTCTACCGACTTCAACGACTTTGATAAGAGCTTTCGAGTGAACGGTGTCAAAAACCTTTGTGTTATGAACTTAAAAGATATAAAAAAGATTCAACTTGAGAAGTTGAATCTTAATTAATAGAAATAAGAATTTAAATTAAATAGGTACTAACAAAATTAATTTAAAAAAACCATCATCACACCATCACGCCTGCATTCCCCAAAGGATTAGGCACAGGCGTACGTACTAATCCACAGTTCGCCGGTATGTTTAGGTCCCATGTAATAGGGAGCGAGCCTATCACCATTAACCGGGCACAAATTCCAAACTCCGAGCTATTACTGGGAATTTTATAGAAAAACCCAATAACACTTTACTCGACCTGGTAATCGAACCCAGGACTTCAAGCTTAGCAGTCGTGCTCAGGACCACTAGGCTAATGAGGCAGTTAAATTTGATTTTAAATAAATAATTTAAAAAGTAAATCTAATTTCAATGTAAATTATTCGCTATGGTAATTCCTTTCTGTCCTGTCTTAGGGTCCGGGGTCTCCCCTCAGTCCATACGTCATTTTACACATTAAACAAATTAATAGCCGTCCATTGTGTTCACACAGCCTGTATAGAACAACGGACGTTTTGAACATCCTGTATTGTTTTCAAACTCAATAATTTTAATGGTTTTCGTGTGTCTGATTTATGGCACACAAGTATTTGCTAATTCTTTGTGGACTTATAATTATTATGGGCGGTCCGGGATCGATTCTCGAGCGACGAAAATATGGTCAATATTCTTCTGCATTTTTTTTCTAATTTTCATTGAAAGCCTAGTGATAATTGAACTGCCAAATCATGTCTCGAGTTCGAATCCAAAGCTTAAAACGGTGAAGGAAAATATCGTGAGGAAACATATGCATGTTTCCTCGATTTTACATGCATGCGCATGCGCCTGAGATGCACAGGCATGAGCCTGAGAGATTTTCTCGACGGCGGCGATGTGTGAAGTCTGCTAACCCGCTGTAGAATCGTCTGTAAAATCGTAGCCAAATAACATAACTCCGTGCTATGTTGTGTTCCTAATGGTGAGGAAGGTCGCCAGAGCTCCGTGAAGAAGCGTTGTGTTGGCAGTGCGGGGACCGGTGGTGTTTAAGCATCACACTTATTGTCTCCTATGCTGACAGCCCAACTATTCCTCCTTAATCTTTACCCTGCTCTCTCCAAAAAGGACGTGTTAAGATATTTATAGGGTCGGCAACGCGCGAGTGATACTCCTGGTCTTGCAAGCGTCCATAGGCTACGGTAACCGCTTACCATCAGGCGGGCCGTAGGTATGCTTGTTTGACACCTTGGTGGTGTAAAAAAATATCACTGCTTATTTGTCTCCAGTCAAAATAGTACCACGATTTAACAAAACCATTTGGTCGGCCATTTCTCAAAAACGACTAAACTAGTACGCGTACAACGAGCCATATATCTTGTGAGGTATTTACCAAGCGGGCCTCTCTATTGTCTCTGGTTCATTCGGCAGTGGGATGATAAATGTGGGGACGCTGTATTGATTAACTACAAGACACATCATAGCATTTCTGTACTGCATTTTAATTGAAGTTCAAAACAAAAATCGCGATGGCAGCCCCCAAGGATTTTCTTGTAGCTAAGTGAATATGTGTAGGTACTTATTTTGTTGGGGGATTCTTAAATATTATTTAATCGTTTTACAATAAAAATCATCGTGAGTATTTAAAAAAAAAATGAGTTTTATTTTAAATCAGATATCTTATAACTGCCAGGTTGACTGCCGAGGGAAAAGTTTTTTATACCTGTAAATATATCTTTAAAACTATAAATATACATATATCTATAATCTACAAATATATTATAACTAGCTTCTGCCCGCGGCTCCGCCCCCGTGGAATTCGGTCTGTCATCACGGCCCACGGGAACGGGATAAAAAGTATCCTATGTCCGTTTCCTGGTTCTAAGCTACCTCTCCACCAATTTTCAGCCAAATCGGTTCAGCCGTTCTTGAGTTATAAATGAAGTAACTAACACGACTTTCTTTTATATATATAGATATAGATACATGTAAAATTAAAACAACATGGGCTACTTTTTATCTAGATCGAACCCAATTCTAAAGTCAGACGAAGTCGCCGGCAGAAGCTAGTAAGTAGGTTATAAACAAGCTGAATTGAAAAAAAAAACATTATTTTCCCTCTTCAATCAACATACAGCACCCTTCTTTACAGCGTACAATGGACAGAAGATTTACATCCAATCTTGTTAAGTTTACGAGTTCCAATAAGAGATGTCGCTAGTAGTACGATGGAGGGAATTTATTACTTTTTACTTTACAACAGAATTTCCCGGCGAAGTGAATTACCTGAATTATTACCTACCCCTTGAATAGGAAGGGGTGTGAGGATAGATTACTTAGGTGTATGACCCTATAGAAGTGTGAGTTAAACAAGATTTCTATTAAAGATACCTAATGCTCCAACTTCATAACCACCAACTTCTTCATAATTTTCTATCATCATTTTGTGTTTAAATTCAATTTAAACATATTTCAGAAGTTGGTGCAATTGGCCGTAAGTATTGGAATCGGAAAATTAAAAAAAAAATGCAATTAGGAAAATGGTAATTTTTCCAAAAACATCACTAATTTAAACTAAGTTTTCTGATTATATTTATCCTTACACAACTTCGCAAAATTTTACGCTGTTATCATTGCATGAGAATGAAATATTTGCATTCCAAAGGGGAGTCGAATAGGTTCCGCTCTATTGAACTCCTCAAATTTATGAGCGCCTGGTAATATTGTCGTAATGTATTGAATAAAGTGTGGTGGTTAGGAGTCGTTTTGGGAATTTTGCGGGTGTGGTTAGTTGTTGGGCTAATCTTAGCTCCCTGAGACCCAGCCGTGCCTCAAAAACCCCACTATGATAATATTTTAATAAAAGTGGATTTAGGAATTCTCAAGTGATAGCGTTAATATAAAAAAAACGACCGGAAAATTGTTTTAAACTTAGTAAACTTATCAAGAATAATTGCATTCGCATGACATTTATTTCTAGTGAAGAATTTTGCACGAAATGATAGAGCAGAAACCTTGATTAACGGTATCGAAATCTAATAATACATAATATAAATACATAATCTAAATATAAATACATAATCTAAATATACAATAACAAAAAACTTTTCTTATCCAAAGTTACATTAATCCAGTCAAGTCAATAACAAAAAAAAAAGTGTTGAGCGGGTACCTGTTTAACATTACGCATATTGTCGCTTTTATTGTTTTAAACTACCCTACCGGTCAATGATATACAAGTCTCTAATTTTTATTTACTTATCTCGGTGGTAGTAAATTGATAATTAAACTAAATGTTATTTTGTATTCTCATGTAAGTGGCTTTATTGTCTTTTTGGGAATAAATGATTTAAACCAAAAAAAAATAATAACACACTGACATTTAATACTCTTTAATATGTTATAGTTACCTATATAGTAGATAGAATACCTGGCTTAACTACGCTACAAAACTAACCATCGATCACGCTAACCACTGAACTATAACCGCTTTTACTTATAAATATTTTGCATTAAATTCTCGCCGCGATAATTGACGTCCGATCGTATTTCTTACGCAATATTTTATAAACACATTAGAGGATGATTCATTGGCACGACCGCCGGAGAAACCGCGATGAAATCTAATCTAAACCCTTGACATATATTTACACCAATAAGTATCAATCTCTGATACATTTAGCTTAGATCTATACATCTAAACAAATATCTTTACATATATTCTATACAAATCATGCTATACTTCTATACAAATAAATAAAATTGGATTTTGTAATATTGACAGAACCGCATTTTACACGTGCATTTGAAATTTTTAGATTTTTTTGTCTGTTTGTTCCGGCTAATCTCTGAAATGGCTGGACCGATTTTTACGGGACTTTCATTGGCAAATAACTGATGTAACAAGCAGTAACTTTGGATACTTTTTTTTAATACCGCGCGGACGAAGTCGCGGGTAACACCTAGTCTTGAATATAAGCGTAGATTCGACGCGAAAATTGAAAAATAGTTGGGTAAAATATCCCCTGCAAATCCTGATTGGCTGCGTCTGAAAACCGTGTTCACGACACTGATTTTTCACAACACAACATTATCAGATGTTACACTCTACTGACGCTTAAAACTACGCAGATACCCTCGTGTGACTGCCCACGGATGGCAGGATAGCTGCGGGCGTACAGGCGAGAATCCAGCTCGCAGAAAATGTTGTGGTCACGGTAACCCGAAAACCAGTTAAATGCCAGTCGTACATGTTGCATTCCTATGAAGAAAACGTTTCCAAAATCCGTTTCCGTCCGTCCATGACCTTGTACAGTGTAGATGTAGGTCCAGGCGAGCAAAGCCGCAGAGCGAAAGCTAGTAAATAAATTAACCTGTAAAATAGTGTGTTTGCTCTCGAAAATTACAACAGTAGGTAAATGTGTAAATATTTGCCCATCCATCACAATATCACATCTAGTACCTATAAACTGCAGATATGATTTTAATTAAACTTTTATTGCTTCAAAGTTATATTTAAAAGCTGGTTTGTATATATTTTATATTGATCTCAATTGGGGTTGTGCGCCCACAGTGCTCGCGGGCGTACCCGCGTGAGTGATCTAGTTGATCATTAGTTAGTATTTAGGCTGCCCGCCCACGTCCGATAGAGGTTAATCGATCGTTTGTCAGGAAATTTTTTTTTTTTTTTTTTATGTGATAACAGGCAAACGAGCAGACGGATCGCCTGATGGTAAGCGATCACCGCCGCCCATGGACACCTGCAACACCAGAGGAGTCACAAGTGCGCTGCCGGCCTTTTAAAAGGGAGTACGCTCTTTTCTTGAAGGTTTGAAGGTCGTATTGGTCCGGAAATACTGCAGGCGACAGTTCATTCCACAGTTTTGTTGTGCGACGCAGAAAGTTTCTAGAGAAACGCACAGTTGTGGACTGCCAGCCATCAAGATGATGGGGATGGAACTGTTGTCGCGTAGAACGATGGCGAAAAGAGGCTGCAGGGATCAATCCGAACAATTCCTCGGAGCACTCCCCATAGTATAGGCGATAGAGGATGCAAAGCGAGGCCACATCTCTACGCAGCGCCAAGGGGTCAAGCCGGTTTGAAATAACTTGGCAGTCGACGATTCGAATCGCTCTTCGTTGGATGCGGTCCAGAGGGAGAAGCTGGTACTCGGGTGCTCCTGCCCAGAGATGAGAACAGTATTCCATATGAGGCCGGACCTGCGCCTTATAAAGTAATAGGCGGTGGGCCGGAGTGAAATACTGTCTCGATCTGTTAAGCACGCCAAGCTTCTTTGAGGCTAACTTAGCCTTAGCCTCTAAATGTCCGCGGAACTGGAGTTGATTCGATATGTCGATGCCAAGTATTCCAATATTGGCTGAGGCAATTAAGGGGGTGCTCTCAAAACGAGGAGATACGACCAACGGTAGTTTTTTAGCGGTGAACACGCAAACTTGTGTCTTAATAGGGTTAAATTGGACCAAATTAAGTCTGCCCCAATCTGAGACTTTCTTCAAGGTGGTCTCAATTTCAGACACAAGTTTGTTTCGGCTCTCGATGACGGTTTCCCGAGAAATGTTAGCACGGCCGGTATATAAAGCATCGCCTGTGCTGTCATCCGCATAACAATGAATGCCGCTGATTTGCAGCATGTCATTGATATGGAGGAGGAACAGAGTAGGCGATAGCACACAGCCTTGAGGGACACCAGCATTAATGAACAAGGAGTCAGAGCATTCACCGTCAACTACGACCTTAATGCTTCTGTCTGCAAGAAAGCTGGTGACCCATCCGCACAGTGTCTCGGGAAGCCCGTAGGAAGGGAGCTTCGAGAGAAGCGCTTTGTGCCATACCCGATCGAAGGCCTTCGCTATGTCCAAACTGACTGCCAAGGCTTCCCCCTTAGTCTCGATCGCCTGTGCCCAACGGTGTGTCAGGTATACCAGAAGATCACCAGCCGACCGACCCTTACGAAAGCCGTACTGCTGGTCACAAAGCAGCTGGTGATCCTCTAAGTACCGAAGGAGCTGGCAGTTGATAATGGACTCCATTATCTTCGAGAAAAGGGGGGTTACGGCTATCGGTCTGTAGTTGGATGGATTTGAGCGGTCGCCTTTTTTAGGGATCGGGTGGACCAATGCTGTCTTCCATGATGTTGGGACAACGCCAGAAGAGTAAGAGAGCCGAAAAAGACGTGTTAAAACTGGTGCCAACTCAGGAGCGCACATCTTTAACACAATAGGAGGGATTCCATCAGGCCCACTTGACTTATGGATATCGAGGGATACAAGTGCTAAACGCACTGCGCGTTGGTGGAACCGGATATCCGGCATACAGCCATCGAACCGCGGTATGGTAGGCGGCTCTTGTCCCCCGTCATCCAAAGTTGAGTTGGACGCAAAGAGTTTGCCCAGAAGATCGGCTTTCTCCTTTGCGTCAT
The DNA here is from genome assembly GCA_947256265.1 of Acronicta leporina. Lineage (NCBI taxonomy): Eukaryota > Metazoa > Arthropoda > Insecta > Lepidoptera > Noctuidae > Acronicta > Acronicta leporina. The sequence goes on from OX366539.1 coordinate 230,417, forward strand.
GGGCCAACGAATCATTTCCCATGTGAAGAGGTGGAAAAGATGGCTTGCAAAAACTTCCTTCGATAGCTTTGGCAAGGGACCAGAACGCACGAGTTCCCGAAGGCAGGCGTTCAAGCCTCTCACCAATTCTACCGATGTGCACCGACTGTCGCACAATTCCTACTAAAGTTCAGTCTACTTCCGAAACTATTTTATTTTTTTGTTTTTGAAGGCGAATTTAATTGTTTTTTAAATTTATTTTATGTCAACATTTATATGGCGAGTAGATCCTGGCGTACCTCGATAACGTTGTCATTTATAAACTTTCAACATAACATTATTTCTAACCTTGTGATCAGATCTTCATCTGAATGGGACTACTTCTGGAGTGTATTCGTTCACACGTTTAATAAATACAATTTTCCAAATCATTTCATAAATAGCCGAATAATCGCGTAACAAACATATGCAAAAGAACAGACGAATTGAGAACCTACTCCTTCTTGAAGTCGGTTGAAAAACATGGTTGCATGACCAAATCTGTTCAGTTGGTCGGCTAACCCATAAAGTGCACTTCGCACTATATCTTCAGAGATAAGAGTCGGTGAAAATTTCGGATTCATTGTTGGACTTAAAAAAATGTGGTGCGTAGGGAGCCTTAGACTTTTTAAAGATTATTATGAGATGAAATGAGGGATGTTTGCAATCACTCTGGTAGGCTAGGATGACGTAAGATAGAGTGAAGATACTGTAATGATGTTAATTAGTTAAGCTCGGCCGTGGCGGTCGCCTATTAATAGCGACAATAAAAATACATATATGCCGCCGACTGACACATCACTACGTAGTCGTTTTGATTGTCAGCACAGGCCAAATAGTTGATAGACTTAAATTTTTAGCCTATGGAAGTTTTTAATCTGTCTACAATTATATTACTACCAGCTTTTGCCCGCGGCTTCGCTTACATGAAGCTACATTAGGCTTAAAAATGATGACCAACATTGATGATGTCTTCTTTGTATGGGCCTCTATACATCAGAGAGGTCAAGCTGTATCTCTGGATCCGGTTAATTAATTGTGATAAGGAAGCTCACAAGTTTTTAAGTTGGAGCATCTACTTACTAACAGTGATAACAAAATTAAAATCTATTCAGTAGTTTTTGCTCCAACTCCTAACAGACACAATAATTTTAAAAATCACATTTTTGGGTTCGGAGACGCTTAAATAATTATAAATAATAATAAACAAATATTCTGGGACATTTTTACACAGCACCATCTAGTCCCAAACTAAGCAGAGCTTGTACAATGGGTACTAGACAATTGATATAACACTTGTATACTTTTTTTTTGTAAATACATACTTATAATACACTAGCTTCTGCCCGCGGCTTCACCCCCGTGGAATTCGGTCTGTTATCACATCCCACGGGAACGGGATAAAAAGTATCCTATGTCCGTCTCCTGGTTCTAAGCTACCTCTCCACCAATTTTCAGCCAAATCGGTTCACCGGTAAGTTATAAATAGTGTAACTAACACGACTTTCTTTTATATATATAAAGAAGATATATATAGATAGATAAGAAACACCCAGATGAACACAAACACTTATATTCATCACATACATTTTTGTGTCCTGTGGGAATCAAGCCCACGACCTCGTGGTCAGCAGTCTGGTACTCGAACCACTAAACCAAATTGTCGTCAAATTGAATTATATACCCTACCTAACCCACTTGTTTTTGTTATATATTATCAATGTAGTACAGACAGCTTTTTTACAATTTTATAGTAGAGATATTGAGATGAATTATTGAATCCAGGCTGTCCCCATCTCCCTATCCACTATTCTGGTGTTTCCTCGACGTACCAGGGTGACATGAAGCGCAGGTGTTTGATTCTGATGTATCGTCACGCATTAATTAAACATAGCCAACGCAAGACTAATTAGATGCTCCCAATTATATACACTATATTCCTGCGGCTTCGTCCGCGGTACTTACTATTTACGGACTAACTACTTTTCATGGATTTTATCGCGTTGTATTAATATTATTTAATTCGTTTCGGATCCTTTACAGCATCCATGGTCACGGGTAGGCTGAGGTGTTGGACTTCTAAATGTTACATGCTTACAGCTTACATCTATATCTATACTAATATATAAAGCTGAAGAGTTTGTTTGTTTGTTTGTTTACTTGAACGCGCTAATCTCAGGAACTACTGGTCCGATTTGAAATATTCTTTCAGTGATAGATAGCCCATTTATTGAGGAAGGCTATAGGCTATATATCATCACGCTACGCGGACGAAGTCGCGGGCAGAAGCTAGTTTATGATAATTGTTAACGATCCGATTCACGCAGAATGAGTTCACTGTATCCTTTGGTCTTGCAGTTTTGGGCTTGGATTTAGATTTAATAGATTCTATAATGGGGTTCTAAGCAGCAAGTAAGACTCAGCCATTTTCTTTATTGAAATTTGGGTGCTTTTTAATTTCAATAGCCTCACGAATCATCCTGGGTAGGAATCGGTTTTCTTTTGTGAGGACTTGTGGTTTATCAAATCTGGTGTAGTGCTGGACATTTTTAAAAGTGTGTTGATGTTTTCAAACTGCAGACTTTGACATCCACGATATGTTCTTTTACGCGGGTCTCAACGTTAGGAACACAACATAGCACGGAGCTATGTTATTTGGCTACGATTTTCTGCAAGGTGGAGGTACTTCCCCAGTCGGGCAGCTCCAATTGTGAGTGGAATTATTCAATAGCTCTCTTAGTCTGGCCTATGTACGAGAAACCAAGAGAAGTATCGAATCAGGACCAATGAGGCAATTTTATGATAACGTTTAATATTTTTGTGAATAAAGGAACATCCTTATCCGAAGACTGCAGGTTCGAGTCCTGTCACGGTCGCCAAAGATGTGGGCGATACAATAATATCACACCTCGATGTTTTAATAAATAAAGTTTATTCTGATATACAATAATTGTGTCGAGACAAAATGGCGGTGTTCCAGTGTACGTTGTGAAGTTGGTAGCGTTCCTGCGCCGTGAAGCCCGCAGCGAGCGATGTTGCTAGGGTGCGTTCGTAAATATAGAAATATGAAGAAAGGCTGCGTTCAGGCGTAGACATACTCGTATATAAATAAAGTTTTGTGAAGATTGTTGTTTGTATACGTGTGAATTTTTGTTTGTAAACGCACCCACGTTATAGGAGAAAATCCTAGTGTGGGGCAGAGTTAAAAAAACCGGCCAAGTGCGAATCGGACTCGCGCACCGAGTATTTTTATTATATGATGTAACTAATAATTTATGCTTTTCGCAATGTCTCCATTATCTGTGCTATAAGACATTGCTTCGGGTACGAATCAAGATTCTGAGTTCACGGGAAGTACCTTATAGGTTTTGATTCTCTTACGAGTGTCGAAAATTTGCGGAATTTTGCGGCATAAACGGTTGCATCTTTTGATAGCGTTGGCATAGAAGTTTGATTTTTTTACAGCTCTAAGGGACAGCTAGTTTGAGTATTTGATATAAATTCCAGCTTGATAACTCCACGCGTTCCTGAGAAAAAGGGTCTAGACAGACAGACGGACGGACGGACAACAAAGTGATCCTTTATAGGTTCCGATTTTTCCCTTCGAGGTACGGAACCCTAAAAAATAATAAGCAAGTCCCTGTTCTATCTCCATCGAATCGGTTAATTAACCGCGTGCGTATCGATCAACTCTTGCGCATGTATTAATAGCAGATGACGTCACCGAGACGATTATGTAATGAATAGATGAGACAAACAGATGTGATCGCGTACACAGTGGCCAGTACTAGGAAGATCATGTCGTAAAAATATTGGAATCAAAACTTTTTGGATTATACTTTATATTTTTTTTAGGATTTGAGTAATGAGGCTTTAATATTGATTAAAAATGTATTACTCAGAAAAAATCTTACAAATATTGGTGTGATGATTGTAGTATCTTGTATTTTCAAAAAAAAGGCTCGTGGCTAAGTAATAGCTAAGCTGATCAACTGATCTGCAAGGTTAGGCTGCGCTCGCTGCGGTCAGTGTGTGGATGGGTGACCATTCTTAACAGTCGGTCCCGGTGGTCACAATCATGACAATATCCTATGACAATTGTTAGTGGTAGTCAGAAGCCCAAAAAAGGCCTGACAACCAGTCTATCCTCCGAATATCGGTATTGCCCAGAAATTGTGTTGCGGAGGTCTGATGGCAGTCGCTTCGTGTAAAATGCTGATATTCAGCCGCATCTGTATTGGACTGGAAGACCTAAAAATTAAATAGTTGATCCTAACGATATCGGTAATTTGGGATAATAAATATTATCGATGTCTGGTGGAAGTCGCTTCGTGTACAACACTAATGAATGAATCGAATTTGGGAAAACACTAGGATTTTGGGCTTCCCAACACAGGCATTACTTGCTAAGGGAAGCTCCAAACACTAAACTTTTATGTAAACTTATGAAGCAATAAACTATTTTTTATTTTGTATTTGTTTTTTAATTATAATAATTATTATAAGCTATACGTATACTTATCTAAATCATCTTCATCATCATCATCATCAGCCTATAGTAGTCCACTGCTGGACGTAGGCCTCCCCCAATGTGCGCCATTTCGCCCTGTCTTCGGCTTATCTAAATAATTGTAGCTAATTAAGAGGCCGTCCTAAAAATTCACTCGATCGAGTTTAGGTAAATTCTATGTTTGTGTGCGCTTTTCACGCACACATGGCTGCAGATCGAGCGTACGAGCCTATAAACAATGTTGATCCTTTCATTATTAAATTAATTTTCTAGTTTTATTCTCGTTAGTTTCTTTTTGTATTTTCAATTTTGTTTTTAATATAGTATATTTTTATACATACATTATTCAATAAACATCAAAACATAAAACTTTGAAGGCGGAAATTTGGGTGAAAATTGTAATTTTTGTAGCTACTCATTACTAATAAATACCTAGTGACGAGTTTAATGATTTATGGATTTTTACAGTTTAAGGGTAGGAAACGGGGGTTGAAGCCTGAAGGTTAATGTACTTATTAGTATGGGTGAATAGTTTTTAAAGGTAGGTATTTGAAAATGAGATATGTAGCTACTCATCATAAAAAATGTGTTTCAGGGATTTTGAATTTTCAAACTTTTACTTTGGAGGGTTGATAGTTTTATCTTTTTCTAGGCACTTCAAAATCGTAATATTTTGTTAAATGTTTATCAAAACACATTTTGGTCACGACTGAAACCGCTCGGTTGTATGTACATCTGTGCTAATTGTGGTATGTAGTTTAACTTTGCTCCACTTCATCGTGAAAAGTGTGAGATGAGATGTCTGAAGAACTGGTATTTGTTTTTCATAAGTTGCCATGCACGTAGAATGTGCCTAATGAAGGACCAACATAAGACATTAATTTTGTACTACAGTAGTAATCACGGCGATAACTACAATATTCATACCTTTGAATGTATTAAAACCTTTGCTTATAAATAATTTATTGTAAGATGAGGTTGCTTTTGACTAATGAACTTTGTAATAGGTGCTATGATTGTATAATGTTGGATTTCAATGTTAATATCATTTTCCTAATCAGCCCCTGAAATACTTGAAATTGATACCCATATCAATTTATTTAGAAAATCAATGTCCGCCATCTTGGATTTCAAAATTACTGTCATTTTCGTAATCAGCCCCTGAAAATCCTTGACATTGAAACCCGTATCAATTTATTAAGAAAAACAATGTCCGCCATCTCGGATTTAAAAATTAATGTCATTTTCGTAATCTAGCTGCCACCGAAATTCCTTGAAATTGACACCCATATAAATTTATTTAGAAAAGCAATGTCCACCATGTTGGATTTCAATAATTTTCATTATCAGCCCCTGAAAATCCTTGAAATTGATACCCATATCAATTTATATAGAAAAGCAATGTCCGCCATCTTGGATTTCAAAATTAATATAATTTTCGTAATCAGCCCCTGAAAATCTTTGAAATTGACACCCATATTAATTTATTTAGAAAAGTAATGTCCGCCATCTTGGATTTCAAAAATAAACATTTTCGTAATCAGCACAATGAGAAACTTGTACTACCAATACTTCCTACAAGAAATACCAGACCATATTATATTATAGGGCTTTTCTAGAAATAAGAAGTTATAAAATAATCAACGTATCAAGTTGTGTTAATCGCAGTATAATTTGGGAAAATATTTACGTCGAACAAGCGCACGCCTGTGACACAAAGCGATACGTCCTCTCGCTGGGAAGGCCCAATCGTGACTGGCGCGAGCGGCTTTGCGCGCTCGATATTATAGCACAATTATAGGTCTTTTCATCTTTGATTTACTAAATCAAAATATATTTTTTTGAAAAAATAATTTTGATCCTATTAGAGGGATAACTGAAGATTATTAAGGCCCACTTGCACCAACTTCTTAAATGTGTTTAAATTATATTTAAACATGAAATTTCTATGAAAAATTGTGTTTAAATATGACTTAAACACATTTAAGAATTTGGTGCAAGTGGGCCTTAGTAATTTAAAAAATAATCAAAATGTCTTTCTAAAAAATAAAAAAAAATACATATTTGTCTGCAAGTTTCACGAAAAATTACGTTACGTAAATATTTTTTTCCTGCTATATTTTGTATGAAAATTGAAAAAAGTGCTTCCGCTAGTGCCAAGTAGAGCATATGTTGGGTTTTATAGTATTTTTTAATATTCAGTAATACTAATATTTTCTTGTAAACCGATCATCAAACTTCACTCGAAACGCGTTTTTTGGGAAAAAGAGTTGTCAATAAAAGGGATTTACGATGATTATAGAAGTAAATTGAAAAATCCATTTCCGCTTGTGCCAGGTTTAAGAACAGTTCTTTTCAAATAATTAATAACTTTATATAAATTCTTTGTAGATTCCTCACAATCGGTCAACAAAATTCACTAAAATGCGTCAATTTTTAGGACGGCCCCTTAAATAATTTTATTGTTTCAGGTACATATTATTTCAAATTTCATGACGCGCGTTTTAAGGCCATTTTTTAATTGGGGTATGCAATTTTTTTTATTATTGTTTTGGATGCGTTGGGCCCTATACTCAATATATCCTACTAGTATTAGTATCTCTCCATCCTCACAAACGTTCGCATTTAAAATATTATTAGTAGGACATATAAAAAAAACCTGTAACAATCGTTACAAGTTTTTTATTATAGCATTTGCCTGTGGCTTTGGCCGCGAAGATATTTGAATTATAGCGTATGTGTTATTCTGATGTATGAGCTATATTACTGTAAAGTTTCATGAACATCTATGGGTTAGTTTTTGCGCGAAAGAGTAAAAAACATTCAGACATACACACAATCTTTCTCGTTTATAATATTATTATTAAGTAGGATTGAATTAAAACTACTTTTTTACGATTTTCAAAGTATCATTGATGTCATTCAATCCCGACGTCTCTCTCTCTTAAATTCAATTATTTCTTAGATGTGTGTGTGTGAATTATGTGTCACACACATACGTCTCTCACTAATGAAATCTTTAATTTGACTCTCGAAGTATTTACACGATCATTACTACTGACGTGCGTTTCGTTAATGAGAGAAAAAGCTCCTTTTAGTTATTGCAGCCTGGTACTTAAGGGACGCGAAAACTGTTATTAGCACTTGATGAAATTTTGGTTTTAAAAGAAAAAAAGTAGTTTTTTAATTTATGCAGTTAGTACGGCTGCGAGGTATGGAGATCCTTGGTTCGATTCTCTAGTAAGACGATTTTTAATTCAGCAAATCAGGAAGAAAATTATGCAACGAATCTGCAGACGGATCGCCTGATGGTAAGCAATCACCGTCGTCCATAGACACCCGTAACACATGAGTTTGCCAGTCTTTAAAGGGTGCGCAGAATATCTGCAAGTCTTCTGACTTCTACATTCGGTCCTCGCTTCGCAGCTCGGTCAAGTATTGCCTGAATAAGTTCAAGTTCAAAGTTCAAATGTTTTTATTCAAATAAGCTTTTACAAGCGTTTATGAAACCTTGAAATTATTCTAGTTGCACGGATCCAAAAGGTAGATCCTATGGAGAAGAATCTGGTAAGAAACTCCATGGAAACTCTTTTAAAATAAATTATGTTACAATATTCACTGTGACATAGCAAGATGTGTGGACGTTGAAGGATGTCCAAGTTTGACCAAAGCTTACATTTGTTAAAGTCTGCTAATCTCAGACATTTTCGAAATATAGGTTTACTTGACCAGAACCTAAACACAAACATTATTAACTTTTAAACTACTAAGTGCTTAATTGCTATCTATGGTTGGTGGGCGGGATATTAACTCTTTCCGTCAGTAAATTTTTAGTTTGTCCTATAATAAATAATACACTTCTTAATAAACCAAAGTAAGTACTAAGCACACCTCTTTGCATACAGTAAAGGTATAACTATCTGTAAATCCCAATATGCAAACTACTTTAAAACCTGCACACCCCTTTATCGCAAAACGTGCTTAAACATATTATAATATAATATGCATCTGACTACACTTGAAGGAATCTTGATTAAAAATTGTTAAGAAAGTGTTTCACAAAGATAGAGCATGCTTCACGCTTCGCCGATGGTACTTTATGACACTTTGTGGTACTTTTAGCCCCTATTGAAGTATGCTCAGTGTTCTTGGGGACAGCTTGAGTTCGACGGATGTAAGGATTGTTGTTTCACGCCGGTTTTCTGTGAGGCCGTGGTATCACTCCGGTCGAGCCGGCCCATTCGTGCCGCAGCATGGCTCTCTAGTATCATTGAATTTTGTTTAATAACGTATAATAAAACCAAGTCCCCGCCGCATCTGTCTGGACGCGATAAACTCAAAAACGAATAAACTTTTTTTTATACGGTTTTCAGCAATTGACAGAGTAATTCATAAGGAAAATTTTAGGCTATTTAACATCACGCTATGACTTTTATGAACGGCGAAAAGCGGGTCCGCATAATATAACTAGTAACGGATAAAATTGTATTAAAGTTGATAACCGCTGAAATGTGGAATACGCTTCTCAAGTGGGTCTTCTCCGATAGATATAATCTGGGTGTTTTTAAATCACGAGTGAATCGGTTTCTTCTAGGCAAGCTTCATCGAAAATCGCAGTGTTGTTTAATATGAGGCGAACTGGCGATCGAGTGTAAGCCTATCGGATAAAAAATAACGTAAATATCAATTGATCAGTATAATCAATCATTACATGAACAATAAGTCTCATTACAATAAGAATTATTCATGAATGACAATGAAATATCAATTAAGTTGTGTTAACAAGCTTTGTTTGTATTCATTTAAATAATTATCATAATTTACATATGAATGCGTCCATCTCTGACTCAAAAGTGTTTTATATATTAACATTAAACATAAATTAACATCAAGAATACATTTTTAAATTAAGTTACATTATATAATTATATATTATAACATGGATTTGGGTTTCAAATTCATATTTTTTATTTAAGTACTAGCGACCCGACCGCGGTTTCACCCACACAGCTCCGTTCCTAAGAGTCGTAGGGTTATGTTAAATAGCTTAAAACCTTCCTCTTGAATCACTCTATATATAAAAAAAACTGCATCAAAATCCGTTGCGTAGTTTTAAAGATATAAGCATACATAGAGACAGACAGAGGGAAGCGAAGGTTTTATACTATTTACTTAATACTTCATTTTTCTCACTTCGTTCTTAACAAAAGATTGAGTCACGACTTCGAGTATCCTTGAGTATCCCTTCAAGGTGGTGAAAATCTTTCACAACAAGCGTCCGGATTATATTTTGCAATGTGTGCAGAGAGGGAGGCCTCCATCTTATTTTGTTTGACGCTTCAGTAGCGCTGGCTCGGAGATATTTATCTCATATTTATACTAATATTAAAATGCGAGTCTTTTATTTATCAGATAGGGGGCAAACGGGCAGACGGATGACCTGATGGTAAGCAATTACCGCCGCCCCTGGACACCTACAACACCAGAAGTGTCGCAAGTGCGTTTACCGCCTTTTAAAAAGGTTTGGGTCTCCGGTATCCTCAGTCACTGGGCGAAACACAAAGTACCTAAGTGTTGTTTCACGCCGGTTTTATGTGAGGCCGTGGTATCACACCTGTCGAGCCAGCCCATGGTACGTCTCTTTAACTCTGCCTGTTTAGATCGCTGGAGTCGCTGGTATGTTTAGGTACCATGAAATAGGGGGCGAGCTTGTCATTATCTGTGCACAAATCTACATTCTTTCAATTTTGTAGTAAAACCCAATAAAACTGTGTTCGATCTGAAAATCGATGTCAGAACTTCTAGCGTAGACTACAGTACAAACTAATAGACAAAATACAGTCTATGTTCCTCTCCAAGATCTAATCTATGCCTATACCAAAATTCACCAAAATTAGTTGAGCAGTTTAGGCGTGACTTGGTAATAAACAGAAATAAAAAGTTATACTTCGAATTTTAAATATAAAGTATGTATATGGGTTTTATAGAAGTTTCCTCTTACATAAGTGCTTGCTTCAGACCCTCGTTCGACGGTTGGTTACAATACATATACACGCGGCAGTCGTTGGAAGCCACAAAACTGCGTGAAGCCTTATGTATCGAGTTACCTGACGACCTACTTACTGCTTGCCTACGTTGTTTGTTTTTATTTTGTTTACTAGCTGGCCTGGTACACGTTTTCCTGATCTTATACTTAAAATGTGAAAAAAAAGGATAATGCACCCAACGCCATCTACTGGCACTATTGGAACTAGCATACAACGCCATGTTAATTTTTGACCGTGTTTTGTTTCTGGGAAATCAGATCTTCATAATTTTCGCTATTCGGGGAGGAAACAAATTCATAAAAATCGGTCCAGTCGTTCTTGAGTTATAAAATAATGGTGTAACTAACCTAACTTTCTTTTATATTTAAATGATATGTATAATACGTAGCACGCCTTTTGCTTTTTAAATTCTAAACACCTGGCCCACACAGAGCTTAATATAAAATAACATACAATCCGTGATGGTATTGTGAAATTCTCCTTTTTATAGCTCCAGATCAAGTCTGTCATCCCCCCAAGATTATACCTCTCTCTGCTTACCTTTCAAGTAATACAAGCGTGATGGTTTCCAACTTCTAAATAACCAGGAGCACAAAATCTCGCAGGAGCTATTAAATTAAAATATTCTATCATATTCTGAGCCATCCAAGCCTTGTAGATGGCGTAGCAGATGCGTAGACACGGCCGTAGCAGCTACGGCGCTACGGCGTAGCGACATTATTATGCCAATAAATAACTATGTTCGTGCTATGGCGTTGCTTGCGGTTTGGGTGCTATACTTTATAGCTTGGCGATATATTGGGTGATATTTATAGTATGAGTATAGCTTTGTTTTGGGACATACGGAAAAATATTTTAAGAATGTACAAAATATATTGCAATACTATGCCCGCTATGGTTAATTTTTAGATGGATGACCATTCTTTACAATCGCTCCGTACCTCTGAGAGTACGCATTAGGACTGTGCTTCACACAAAGTTGTTATAGATTCTACCAACCTATACTACCTAAGTTGTGGGATAGAAATCACAGTAAAATAATAATAACCTACTAGGGATTCGAACCAACAAACAAAACCAACAGTTGCATTAAAATGAATAGAGATCACACAATACGAGCACCAGGCAGGCAGGCCTTGAGAGAGGTGTCGCATTGCTATTGTAAACCGCGGGAGTCGGGTGACTCTTTGTGTTTTATGCACGCCTGGTACCTACATGCACACAATGTATACAGAAAATACCGAGTCGTTTTACTTTGAAGCGAGCGATTTGCGAAAAGTATTTAATCCTATACAAATCGATCAGTTCTCAATCCTATTAGGTTTTTATTTAGTATAGAGTTCTAAATACTACCTATATTTATTGTGACAGCTAGGATCAACAGCTAAAAACGTTCTCTTCAATATTTTTTTTATATTGTATAGGATCGCCTCCTAATCTAAAACATACTAGCGAGCTATAGGGTACATTTGTACACCACTGCCTAACCGTTTCGGGACACAGGCGATATAATAGTCAAAGTTTTTTTTTTTTTTTTTTTTTTATTTATTTAAGGAAAGCTTACAGTCTAATAAATCATGTGAGTAACTGTATACTTAAATTTTACATTGCTAATTACAAGCTTTCACAAATTATGTTCGAAGCACAAGTTTAAAACATCATAGGTACTTGCATTATACACTATTATTTTCATTGGAAATTCTCAGTAGTGTAAGTGTTTGAATTTATGTCCGGTTAATGGCAATAGGCTCGCCCCCTATTAGATGAGACTCACTTATACACACCAGTGATATGTGAGTGTATTATTATTTGAGTACTGCCTAACTCTTGGAAGAATATTGGCGTGATGGTATATTTTTTAACCGTGGGAGAGCCATGCTTCTTCTTCAAACCGGCGTGAAACAACACTTACGTTGTGTTTCGAGTGAGTGGGGATACCGGAGGCCCAAACCCTTTTGAAAAGGCGGACAACGCACTTGCGACTCCTCTGGTGTTGCGGGTGTCCATGGGCGGCGGTAATCGCTTACCATCAGGCGATCCGTCTGCTTGTTTGCCTCCCGAACCATAAGAAATAACGTATTTATATTAGAAACTATATCTGACCCGGCGAACTTCGTACCGCCTAACAGTGGATTCTGAAACTAACGTCACTCAATCAATTGTTTTGCCTTCCTTCCACTAACACTTCAACTTTATGGTATTGTATTAAAGTTCAAATTGATTTTTAAGAATTATTACGAATCTTTTGTATGGGAATATAGAAAAGTGTTGTTTTTACACTTTTTCAGGCAATTTTTTTAATTTTTCTCTCCGTGAGAACCATCCTCGTACTTCAAGGAATATAATAAAAAAAGAATTAGTAAAATTGGTTCAGCTGCTCTCGAGATTTGCGCTTAGCAACACATTTGGCGATTCATTTTTATATTATAGATTAATCTAAGCTATTATTTAGCATCCAGGCCAGCATTGCGTCCGCAGTCATCAGTCAGGCGCGTCTGTTGGCGACAGTAACATGTTATTACATGTTCCCAACACATGTCACACGACCATTCAACCGAATGACGTCATAACAATGACGTTTAGACGCCACGATTTGCTAGATTCTCGTACGGAACAAATATTTTGCTAAATCATGCTATTATTGTGAATAGAGTTAATTATCATGCGCTTAAACAGTAATAGGCTCGCCCCCTATTACATGGGACCTAAACATACCGGCAAACTGTGGGTGTACATTAGTACGCCTCTGCCTAACCCTGCGGGGAATACAGGTGTAATGGTATGCTATGTTTCAAGCTTCAATAGATGTTACTGACGTCAACTTTAAGACGTAAGTTCAGAATGTGAAGGCAAATTTCGACATGGCAGGTGTGACTCGCGGTGGCTTAGAGGTCATAGCGTCTGGTGTACCTAGCCAGAAGACGCAGGTTCGAATCCTGCCTGCGAGTCGAATTTTTCCTTCACTAAAATAACTTTATAATCTTAGCATGAAAGATGCAAAAAAAATAAAAAAAGATGTTATTTTATGTGTAAACGTGAAACCTCTATGCCTGAGAGATTTTCTCGACGGCGTGTGAAATCTGCCAACCCGCATTAGGCTAGCGTGGTGGACTATAATAATACAACAAAGTCTCAACACCTTAGACATGCCCCTACACACTCCACATGCTTCAGAAAGCAACAATTCTTAACACTTGTCGTATCACCCGAAAGTTTTTAACATCTTCTACACTATCATCCACATATTCAATGTAAACTTTACACGCTTGGCTTCGGCCCGCATGTGAGGTATTTTAATCTCTCCCAAAAAGAGAAGAAAAATAAAGATAATAATAATAAACTTTATTTCAGACATTTGTCCATATATTTGTTAGTAGGTAACAATGTTCTTAGCCTAGTGTTAGTAAAAGTACAGTTAGGTCAGGCGCTTACCCTCGCATGTAAACCTATCCAGTGTGCTATCAGTACCGAGTCCCACCGGCCGGCACATGCGGCCAGGATAGCGTTGGGGCTGCCGCGCGCCCTCGCCAGCATCGTTGCGCAACGCTTACGAATTATAGCGTGGAAGCGATCCACGTGCGCCACCGCGAACATGCCACTTGCGCTACAGTAGCGCGGCAACCCCATCAATACCCTGAACGCGTTATTATACTGCACGCGCAGGGCGTCGTATGTCCTCCGCGTGTATTTGACCCACAGACTGCACGTGTAGAAGGTCTGGCAGAATGCCTTAAATAGTGTGACCTTCACTTGTTCAGTGCACCGCGCGAATCTGCGGGCCAACATGTTACAGCGAGCAGACAACGCCCTGCGCTCTCTTTCCACATCCGTATCGTCTTTTAGGTCTTCGGTGACCCAGTGGCCCAGATACTTGAAGTTGGTGACTATTTTCAATGGCGTACCGTTGAGTAAGATGGGTGGTATCTCTGAAATGTCCCTTTTGGGCGCTTTAAAAACCATGATCTCACTTTTCTTCACATTATATCTGAGCCTATGGGCCTCCGCGTAACCTTCACTTAAGCGAAGCAGCCTGCGCAATGCACCAATTGAAGGGCTGAGCAGCACCATATCATCCGCGTAACTAATATTATTAGTTATATATACTATAGCCTAATCCCTTTCATTCTGAGAGAAGATCTGTTCCCAGCAGTGGGATAACATTATGATGCATTGATGATGAAATGATATTTATTTCTGTAAGTAGATCATTAGAGACACTTTTACAAGTCATTTTTTTTTATATAGCTAGATGGCTTCGGTTTCGGATATCACCGTTAACTTACTTACTACGTATCTCTGATATCTTAGTCGGTGTACTAATGTACACCCATGGTCCCACGTAATATAGGGCCTATTAAGGGCGCAAAACTCGAGCGGCTACTGAAAATTTCATAGAGCCTAGGAACATATAGCTCTACCCGGGAATCGAATCCCAACACGCTCAGAAGGACGACAGAGTCAGATAATATGCTTATTTAGACTGAGTTGTATGGAATCTTCGTTCTCTAAAACCTTCTCACGCACAATAAATATTCAATTTAATCTTATAGAAATTAAAGTCTTTATTTGTTTAACATAAATTATTCAATTATTATAAACCTAACCGCCTAATACATAAAGTTGTAAATCATTTATCATAATCATGAACCTTCTTCGAGATTCGTATCACTCAATTCTGTACCCTAAAACATAGGAAGAAAGTCTAAAATCGTGTTCTACTTGTTATAATATTTGTTTTCAATATCCTTAAGATTTATTACTCAACTTTACACCTTACAATTTATGAAATAAGGTTGTAAGTCATTTGCTGTTTAAGTACAGACATTATTTTCATAGATTCCACAGTGTAATGTGTACTAATTAAGATGGCTATAATGAAGTAAAATTGTAATATATTCAAGCAGTCTATCTCACGGGTAATGGCAGAGTTGAATTGAGAAAAAAATACAAAGTTGGTCGAAAGGGGCATATGCGAGGACGTGGGAGAGCCATGCTTCGACACGAATGGGTCAGCTCGACCGGAGTGATACCACGGCCTCACAAAAACCGACCCGAAACAACGCTTACGTTGTATTTCGCCGAGCTAGTGAGAATACCGGAGGCCCAAATCCTTTTAAAAGGCGGACAACGCACTTGCGACTCCTCTGGTGTTGCGGGTGTCCATGAGTGGCGGTAATCGCATACCATTACGACCGTGATCTGTCTAATTGTTTGCCCCTCTATCCCTTAAAAAAGGATACTTATCTGAAAACTTATAAATGGACACCATAATTCACATTGTATTAAACACAAACAAAAACTTAGACTATTAATCAAGAGTTACGCAAGCAGGAACGAAGCTGTCACCCGCAGGGAGGCGTGTCCCGGCCGCATCAATTACATGGTCATACTACTGGTACTGACAGACAGGACTGTCCCGGGGGGAGCGTGGACATACTACTGCGTTTAGACAATATTAATTATCATCTGGCAATGATTGCTGTTTGAATTATTGTGGTTCTGCGCACCTTTCCCATAAAAAAATAACCCGCTTCGGGTGTTCGGGAAGATTATGTCTGGCTAGCATTCCGACTAAAACCAACATCTTCCAAATAGCTGACGACCTCTGTGGTTTAGTGGTTCGAGTACCGATCTGCTGTCCATGAGGTCGTGGGTTCGATTCCCACAGGACACAAAAATTTATGTGATGAATATAAGTGTTTGTGTTCGTCTGGGTGTTTCTTATGTATAAGTATGATTTACAAAAAAAAAGTATATAAGTATTATATCCATTGTCTAGTACCCATAGTACAAGCTCTGCTTAGTTTGGGACTAGATGGTGCTGTGTAAAAATGTCCCAAAATATTTATTTATTTATTTACGGGAATCTCTCGCGCACGATCCGTGATCCCTCCGCGGATGTCAAATGTTGGACTATCCCCAAAAAAAAGTGCAATGGGCGACGGACGGGCGGTTTTTTTAACGTGTGACGGTTTTTTTTTTCTTTTAATATGGCGCCACACTTTTTGTGTATTTGCCAGTGTCTAGTTTATGGAGTAATCAAGTTATAATAGATCCCAGCATCGGATTATATTATTATTATGGCACCACACTTTTCGCGTTCGCCATTGTCAAGTATTCAGTTGTTTCAGCCCCATTAGGAATCTTTATTGAGGCTTCGATGGAACTAAGGAGTGAACCCAAAAAGTCACGATTTTCAATTGTATGTCAATTGCCTACACTCTCACACGCCACTTGCACCAACTTCTTTATATGTTTAAACAATATTTAAACACAATTAATATAGAAAATTGTGTTTAAATACAATTTAAACATATTTAAGAAGTTGGTGCAAGTGGGGGTAAATATTTGAAAAAAATTAGAACGTCATTTACCTCGTATCCCAAAGTTAAGAATGCAGATGTTTAAAACTACAATTATTTTAATGAAAACTTAAACTAACCCCCTGCCGTCAACCAATAAAGTAAAAAAATAAAACAATCTGCAAAATAATTACTATAATATTAAGAGAGATGAGAAGAACGATTTACAAAATCATTTTCGAATATTTCGGCCTGGCTCTAAATGGTTAATTATCCACCATAATTACACATTAAAGCTTCAAGAACTTCAAGTTATTTAAAATTGAAAACGTGGACTTTTTCCTGCCTAAACTCCCTGTCACAGTTGCTTTTGCAAAGAGGTAGTCGAGAAAGAAATAAAAAATACGGTTGAATAAGAGTTGAATTAAGGAACTCCTTTTTTAAACCTTTTTTGTGTAAGTATATCCCTAAAATATGGTTGAGTCGATCCTCGCCGAGACACACGTCATGCTCGTGAACGGGTGCTGGCCAGCTCTTACTTGTCGTGGCAATCCTTTTGTTTTATAAGTAATGAATAAATCTTACACATCAAACTGCATCAATCTCATTAACTATTTACAATAAAGTTGTAAAGCTTGATTTGATATATATTTTTAAAAGAGTATCTATGGAGTTTCTTGGTGGCTCTTCTCCATAAGACCCATTTTTTGGAGCCGTGCAACTTTTTTAACTTTTCAAAAGTACCTATTTTATTTAATGGTGCAATTGAAATAAATCATTTTGACTTTGACTTTGACTGAAGTCGGTTAAAACCTTAATAACCCTGGTGTCTTCATTCGTCTTTATCTCTGTCTATTATATCGTTAGTTTTTCGATAAAAAAAAAAACCTAACAAGATCACATCAATCGCTAATTAATAATAATTATCCCTTAGACCGTACATCCACAGGATGGCACAGTTCCACCTACGTTGTCCGGTAACCATGGCAACCAGGATAGAACGATAAAAATAATCAACCTCAGCCGGATCCGAGAGATAATCAATACATACCTTTATTGAAATAACGAAACCGTTGCCATGGCAACAATGTAGGTAGGTACCGAAATAAAGGGACTTATTTCAAATCTGGGCTTGTAAATATGTTGGAAAATATGTAGTAGAACTCAGCAGATGAGTTCCAATGCCAAATATTCTATCGCTAAGGAAAAATGTTTTAAGGCGGATCGTTCACCTGAGCCCGCCAAATTCAAATTTCAATTGGTTTTTCGCAATTTGTAGGTCTATAACACATTCTAGATTCCTAGCTGTAGTAATTGCGGCATTAGCTATACAATATTCACAACTGAGCATTAAAAACTTTGCTTAATAAACGTTAAAGAAGCTAAAATTAGGTACAATCGTCAATTTTGGCCAAAAATGACGATTGTACCTAATTTTAGCTACAATATCGATTTGCAAGCAAAGTTTTTAATGCTCAGTTGTGAATATTGTATAGTTAGCTATACAATCTAATGCCGCAATTACTACAGCTAAGGATCTAGAATGTGTTATAGACCTACAAATTGCGAAAAACCAGTTAAAATTTGAATTTGGCGGGCTCAGGTGAGGTGAACGATCCGCCTTAAGAAACTTAAAAATGAAAATGTTTTGTTCAATATTTTCTTTAATTTCTATAGTAATGACAGTTTTATGTAAATAAGTAACATAAAAAGATCTCTTAATCTACCAAAATGCTAATGTAAAAGCAAAAACCCGCTAAGACATCGCTAATCGCTCTCAAACGATAAATTAATAACAGCGCCATCTGTTGGCAAGAAGTTGGAACTAAATGATGTGTGGCTTTTTTTGTTACTTTTGGCTGATCCACAGATAATAGAATACTAGTAACTTATCTAAATAATATAAATAGAGTTCTTGTTAGAGAGAATAAGTTAAGGGTCAAGATCATCCAATTTGTTGGTCGTTCTGATGCAAATAACTAAATAAATAACCACATTCTTGAGGTCTCTGTCAGCGTCAATTGGGTGCTGGCGTCTCATATATTCATAAATCATAACTTATAATCACAGTCCACAAAGCATAATCACCAGCACACAGTCTTGATAAGAGACAAAGGATTAGCGTAATTCCTCTGTAGATATTATTTGTTCCTAGTTCACATCAAACAAAAGTCTCAACAGATTTTTTTTATAAATGTCAAAGCTACCCGCACGAACGCTATTACTTAAAATCCGTTCGGATACGGCAAGTAATTATAAATACTAATTTAAATATCGAATTTGATAATTAATAATTTAGTTCTCATTATAAAATATTTTTTGCTTTATACTTTTGCTTTTTTATAGTTTTAGGATAAACAAAATACTCAGGCAAATGTAAGGCTTTTGTGTTTTCACTTTATCGAAGATATTTCGTACATGTTATTTGGGGAACAAATCCTGCTTTATGTTGATAGAACCTTAACTTTATGCGATCCTGGTACCTCTGTAGCTTACAGTGTTTATGTTATCCCTTTTCGTGGTTTGAAAAGGGGGGATTGAAGAGAAAATTAGGTGATAATTTGAGATGCGAATGGATGGGCCCGGAGTTCGATTCTTGGGTGTATCAATTTATTGGACGGAACATTAAAACTTGAACTGTTTTTTTTATGGGATAGGGGGGGGGGGGAGAGCGGATGGGTCGCCTGATGGTAAGCGATAACTGCCTACCATGGACACCCGCAACACCAGAGCAGTCGCAAGTGCGTTTCCGGCCTTTTCTTGGGCTTCCGGTATCCTCACTCACTGACTGCGCGGCGAAACGTACGTAACGAGCAACGAGCGAAACGTACACACATCAAAAAAGTTTGCGATCACTTTGAAAAATCGAAATCTTTTACAATTACATTATTATTACTTACTCATTTTTTTCATAAAAAATAAAAAGTAGTTTTATTTTTTAATTTCAAACAGGGTACTTATTTTATTTTTAAAGAAAACGCACAACACCAATGTACACTTAGTAAGCAATAAATCTAAGATGTTCAATCCACATTGAAAGAAAGAAAGTAGAAAGAAAAATAATTTATTTAGGGCACCTACCCATCATGACACATTGCTAGTAAGCTTTAAAAAAAATTCAAATCTATGGTAGTTACGTACCGCCGCGTCTGGGTGATCGCGTGATCGCTGCGCTTGTTCGAGTACAGAGCTAAAAAATATCAAACAGTACTCGCAGAACTTCAATATTTTAGTCTAATAAATGTATTAATTAGGTTTTGAGAAAAGTCATACAACAATCGTAAGTGGCGTTTTGCGATTAATTATACATAACCCTGTTTATGAATGGGTGACTATTCTGATAAAAAAAACTATTGGGAGTTTTGCTCGAAGCTACTTACAATACATGTTAAATGGAATATATTTCGGTTTACCAAATAAATGGATAAGTAATTCAATCTAGAATTCCAGGCTTTTATACTGCATTCAAATAGCATAGATCGATAATGTTTGCGGAAACGAAACGCATTTGTGAACGCGCGTAATATGGTTTATCGTGACGGCGCCGATAGCCAGGGAAATAGTAAATGCATATAAATTATGGGCTGTTTGGTATTCTGTGCTTATTGTGTAGTGAGTTTCAATTGGCACGGTGTCTAAGTCGCTGTGCATAGGGAAAGAATAAAAAATGGTTTTCTCCACAAGTATCTTGTGTCCAGCAGTATACAAAAGTTAAAGAAAAAGTTATTAAATATAATATAATTATAACGCGATGAAATACGAATCCCGAAGTTTCGAATCCTTTACAATGCTTTAAAATCGGGAAAGTTGTAAAGAAAGATTCCCTAAATTTCTCTAATTCTTTCAGCTGCCCTTTGACTTTTCGACTTCGAAAATTATATCATTATCTACTGGCCGAATTCAGTTTCCTTTTATAAAAAAACCCAACTTATGAATAAAATTGACATTTGACAGATTTGTATTAAAAAACTGTCAAAAATTCGAATTTATTCCTCCGATAACGTTCAAAGTTCAAGTTCAAATGTTTTTATTTCAAATAAACTTCTACAAGCGTTTGGGAAAGGTTATGATTCTAGTTACACAGATCCAAAAGGTTGATCCTATGGAGAGGAATCCGACAAGAAACTCCATGGACACTCTTTTAAAATAAGTTATGTTACAATCTTACTAATATTAAAAACGTGAAAGTTTATGAGTTTAAATGGATGTTTGTTACTCTTTCACGCCAGAACAGCTAAACAGATCTGTATTAAATTTGGCACAGAGATAGATTATAGTCTGAAATAACACATAGGCTACTTTTTATCCAGGTCGGACCCAAATCTGAGTCCACGTAGACGAAGTCGCTGGCAGAAGCTAGTCTTCAATATTGTAATGCCCTAAATATGTTTTAAAATAAAATAAATGAATCTGTCGTGACCACTTCATATAACTTTCTTGGCTCAAACTCAACCTGCATTGCACAAAATGATAAACAACCAATTAGCTGTGAATCCTCAACGTCTCTACCTTGTACCGCTCTGCGGTAGCGTGGTGATACAGATTAAGTAACCAAGTTAGGCGTCACGCAACGCCGCGACGTCTCCGCTCAGTACTACATCGATTTTCTGGTCTCCTGGTACATGATACCGGCCGTCTTAAGCCATTTGTCATTTTGGAGAACATGAACCGACTTAAAAAAAAGTTATATGTTGTTTGTTAAACTCTTACATAATTTCGCCTCTTGGTGAATAAGGAAATCCTCATGTTGGAATGCTTAAAAGGTGATTTCAAATTATAATATTATGGCTTCTAAATATTGATGCAAGGGAATCGCTAGATGCAGTTTCTAGCCTCCCCTGGATTGCGAGGTTAAAAAGATCGCTTTAAAAATTGGGTAACGAAAATTCTTTACGAATTGAATGATTGATTCCAAAGATCTCAATGTAGCTTTTCAGCTTAGGGTATTCTGTTTAGTCCCGTTCGTATATCAGCTAAGATTATTCCCCCCGAACCGACTTTGCTTATAATTTCTGGTGAGGGATTAGTATGGTCTTGGCGTGAACACACCACGCAAAACTGAATTATGAGACTACAGATCAAGGTCAATTCCATATTGTTTTTAATATTTTTCCAAACTGTACAACTTTACATTATAGCCAGACCCCGGGCACACCTTGAACTTAGAAAATATAGTAGGTAATATTACACTGTACACGCTAAACAAAGATTGTTTCCATCAAAAATAAATTTCTTTTCGTATTACTTCGTAGCGGTAAAAATCACAACAATTCCTCGGCTGCCCTCGGGCAATAAATATGAAACGAAGCTGCGCGCTGGATTAATACTGAATGTAACGCGAACGTAAGGCTGAGGTCACACGGACGAGGTATCACACGCTATCCGATACTTATTAATTTTAAAATGTTTCAATTTTTATTTCGTTTTATGGGATAGCGGGCAAATGAGAAGACGACTCGCCAGAGAAGTCACAAGGTGCGTTGCCGGCCTTTTAAAAGGGAGTACGTTCTTTTCTTGAAAGTTTGAAGGTCGTATTGGTCTGAAAATACTGCAGGCGACAGCTTATTCCACAGTTTTGTTGTGCGAGGCAGAAAGTTTCTAGAGAAACGCACAGTTGTGGACTGCCAGCCATCAAGATGATGGGGATGGAACTGTTGTCGCGTAGAACGATGGCGAAAAGAGGCTGGAGGAATAAATTCGTACAGTTCCTCGGAGCACTGCTATAGAATAGGCGTTAGAAGATGGATCGAGAGGCCACATCTATACGCAGCGCCAAGGAGTCTAGCCGGTTTGAAATATCTTACGATTCGATAATCTAAATTGTACAAAGATTATCTTAATTGATATCATACTAGTATATAGTGCAAACTAAACCAACTATTGTTTTCAGGTAGGAAGATAAGATGGTTACTCAGGTAGTTACTTCATGGAGTATGGCAAGGCTTTCCACTTACGAATATTTGCCTATTTTTTTTCTATTCACACGAAAAGTAGTAGAGGCGCACGAGACGTTACACTCTTTTCAAAACAATAAAAAACTGCAATAATTTTTCTTAATCACGTGCTCTAAATATTTTTTTTTAAAAAAAGCTTCCTAGCAATGCGGGTCGCACATTACTAGTATTCTTGTTAACCCCTCGTGCTAATCTAGATTGCTTGTGTTACGAGTGGGTTCACGTCGGTAGTGCAATGGGTGGGGTTCGAGCCGGCAACCACATATTCGCAAGTCCAACGCCCTAGCCATTAGGCCACCGCCACTTTTAAAAAAATATGTATTATTTGTTAACCATACAAATGTATATTTTAAGTTGAAGCGTCTAAGTATTTAATTTCTGTATATCTTTTTTAAGCGTCTTTAAAATTACTTCGAAACAGGGATACCACGACAGAGAACTGTCACGGAAAGGTCTCTATAACGTCTTGCCGTAATAATAATTTTCAATCATTAGTCAATGCGACCTCTGGTCAGTGTGAATTTGAACTACACGTGAGCATCTTTTTTTATCTCATTAACTACATGAAGCAAGTACCTAACTTCTCTAGTAGAAGTTACTTTATGAGTCTAATGCACGGTTTCGAAAAGTTGATCCTATCGAGCAGAAACTCTATGGACACTTTAAAAAAAGTTAAATTCTTGACTGGTACAATATTGCGATAACAAGATGTGTGGAAGTTAATGTACAAGTTTCTGAATGAATTAAGAACCTCCTCCTTTCTTTTGAAGTCGGTTAAAAATTGTGGTGTGTTGAATCCTATTATAATACACCCGTAGGAGGTTATTTTAGCCCCAGAGGTGTAGTTATGCGCTATCAATCGTTTTGTAGGTTATGCCACGATAAAAGTAGAATTTCATGACAATCGCTGACGGTGTGACTACAACCTAAAGCATAGATAAGGGCGCGTTCATAAATCGCGACTATCTCATTATGTTGCGACTATGCGCGCGACTGTGTCGCCTGTAATTCAGTGATGTTTGTGATCTGTTTGCACTTATGTAGAATTATCGGGTTCAATAATGAGTAGACAATGTTTTATAGGAAGAGAAAGTATTTATGGAAACATATTTAGAAGATCATTTAACTTAGAAAATGAAAACTAACTACCTCATAGATCTAAGAGAAAGGTCCTAGGTTCGATTCCCAGGTCGAGGAAAGTATTATTGGGTTATCTATTGTATTTTCTTTTTCATTTCCCATGCTAATTTATGAAGTTATTTTATTGAAGGATAAATTTCAACCTGGCAGGTGGGACTCGCGGTGGCTTTGTGGTCATAGCGTCTAGTATATTTAACCGAAAAACGTAGGTTTCTAATTCTGCCTTAACTATTATTGGAGTTTTCTAGGAGTTTACCAGATTAAAGGCAATAGGTGTTTCCCTATTGTCACACAAAATACGATATCAATCACAAAAGACAGTGAATCACAATTATAACTCTCGGAGTTTTTTTAAATCATAAAAATCTGAAAAATTGATTGATTGATATTTCAAATATATATATGTAGACATTTGAACTTTAAAATATAATTGTCTATACACTCTATACTATATCAAGTTATAGATATCTGTCAGTTCACCTCGACATAAATACGGATATTATTCATCCCCTGAATCAATGCGAGTAGCCACCCCAATTACCAGGATCACTTAAATGGGAACAAGTTACCACGATTGCCACAATAAAAGAAACGGTCAGAAGTGTTAATACTTTATTTTCTGAGTAACGATATCGCGGCGATCTCGCAAAATAAAACCGTACTAAACTCTAGTAACTTTAAGGTTTGTATTATTATATGAATTTTTAAAATCACGACATAATTTTACAAAATACGTTAGGACTACGGCAGGCAATGATGATTTTGCGTCACAGAGGGCGTAAAAAGGGACAATTCACTTTAGACCCTCCACAAATAATTAAAACCACACCTTGCAACTAGTTTTGACTTTTCAAAAGTACCTATTTCAATGGTCTAATTGAAGTAAAACATTTTGACTTTGACTTTGACATAATCCATCCCTAGCTATTTCTCTAACACCGCCTAAGCCAAGGACTGAGTCTCCTTAAACACCAGCAACACGAGTGGTATCACTCGCGCGTTGTCATCTTGACACCTCAGTTGTTAAGTCTCATTTGCCCAGTAATGTCACTGGCTACATTACCCTTCAAACCGGAACACAATAATGTTAGCTCATTATTGCTTAGCGGCAGAATATTTTAACGATGCGGAGGTACGAACACAGACGAACTCGATGGCACCTCAAACCATATACTATGAGAAAAAATACGATCTCATTGTAACTCTATGTAATTTTTGTATTTGTTTTCGATCTCTCAAAGTGTTTTCTATACCGAAGACCTCACAAAGTATACCTTCTGCGTCTATACTGCATGGTACGTTATCCCCTGTTCCCCAGTAAACATCCCGGGCGCCAGTCTGTCTGCTCATATTGATTGTTGATACTCGTACGCAAGAAAAGAGGGTTACGGACGCCGCTGACTCATTAATAGTATTTTTATAACTTACTTTGTACTTTATTTAATAGGTAAGGTAGCATCGTACGACATTGAACTAACTGCAAAGTAAGTCATGTCGGTTGAGAAGCAAAGTAACTTGCTTTTCAATAGTTGTCACTGACGTCAGACGTAAGAATGTGAAGGCAAATTTCGATATGGCAGGTGGGACTCGCGGTGGCTTAGTGGTCATAGCGTCTGGTGTATCTAACCAGAAGACGCAGCGTTCGAATCCTGCGAGCAAGTCGAATTTTTTACCTAATTTTAATGGTAATTGACTTTGACTTTGTGTATTGTATGCTATTATATCAATTAATATACGCAGATCATATCGTAAGTGTCGTTGTACTGTATTTAGTACATACAACTGTTTCTAAACTATATTGATAGATAATAAACTATCGGAGATAACTGGGAAACCAATATGCAGTATCGCATCGAGTCGCGGCGCGGCGCGGCTTGCGAAGACACGCGCGGTCGTAAACCGCTTCGATAAGCCTATATTATACGATACGAGGTGCTAACGTGTGTGTATAGATTTAATACTAGCTTCTGCCCGCGACTTCGTATGCGTGGACTTCAGTATTGTCTCCGACCTAGTCAAAGTTACAGTCAAAATGTTATATTTCAATTAGACCATAAAAGAGACTTTTGAAAATTCAAACTACTTGCACGGTTCCAAAAAGTGGGTCTTATGGAGAAGAGCCGGCAAGAAACTCCATAGATTACAATTACAATTTAACAATTACAACAATTACAATTTATTTATTTCCAATAAAAACATGAGTACATTGTAACTTATAATTATACTACTAGTACAAACGATCATCACACGTTACCCCGCCAGACGGAGCAAAAACCGAGTCCGAGATATTTTTAAAAAAAAATATATCAAATTACATTACAATATTAAGCTTTACAACTTTTGAGAATGATGCAGTTTGATGAGCAAGTCTAATATATAAAAAGAATGTGGCAATCCACAACAAGTAAGAGCTGACCAGCCCCGACAGACAGCACCCGTTCACGAGCATGACGTGTGTATCGCCGTGGTTCGACTCAACCATATTGTAGATAGAAAGTAGCTAGATAAAAAGTAGCCCATGTGTTATTCCAGACTAAAATCTATCTCTGTGCCAAATTTTATCCAGAGCCGTTCAGATTTGAACTCGAGATCTTTGACTTGGCAAAGCAATGGTAACTAGGCTATAAGGGTTTTTTTATGCGATAGGGTAGCAAAACGAGCAGACTGATCACCTGATGGTAAGCGATAACCGCCGCCCATGGACAACACCAGAGGAGTCACAGATGCGTTGACCGCCTTTTAAATGGTTTGGGCCTCCGGTACCTCACTCACTCGGTGAAACACAACGTAAGCGTTGTTTCACGCCAGTTTTCTGTAAGGCCGTAGTATCATTCCGGTCGAGCCGGCCCATTCGTGCCGAAGCATGGCCCTCTCACGTGATAAAAATATAACTAAATCAACAACCTGGCCCACGTCATCTCCACAACATGCGAAAGCCTGCAGCGGTCATCTAGGAAGCAATTGAGCGTGGATCCCGCGGTCATTACGACCGGCCCCATTACCCACACGTGCCGGTAACGGTCTACATATTCTAATCCGATCGCCGTCGATCAAGGCCCTTACCTTCCCGTTGCAAGCCGCTAATTTTTGACAGCCGCTGCGGAATATTTTTGCAATAAATTTTAGAAAATCGGTGAATAATGTATGGAACGATCGAGCACGCGGGTTTTTGTAATTCCTCCATAGTTTTATGTTATCCTAGTATATGTTTAACGATACATACATATTTTCACGCCTGTCTCCTATAAGGGTAGGCAGAGTATAGATTTTTACCTGCTACGATTCTGGCATGGTGTGCCAGAATCGTAGCAGGTAAAAATCTATAATCTCTATCTATACAAAAATATACTTTCGCGTCATCTACGTTCATTAATCTCCTCACGCATGAACGTCGGTTTAGGATGCTCTTAACCTGACCTTTTTAAAAACATCCGCAATTTGGTTGTGGTATATTCGCCAAGATGTAATCATAAAAATAATGTAAGTACCTAATGTTAGTGGGGTTTCAATTTAGTAAGTTAGGTGTAAGTATTTTTCAATCCATATTGACCAAACCTTCAGTAGAGGCTTCAGGGGCATGAATGGGCCGGCTCGACCGAAGTGATACCACGGCCTCACATAAAACCCGCGTCGAGCAACGCTTACGTTGCGTTTCGCCGAGTGAGTGAGGATACCGGCGGCCCAAAACGCACTTGTGACTCCTCTGCGGTTGCGGATGTCCATTGGCGGCATTAATCGCTTACCATCACGTGATACGTCTGATCGTTTACCCTCTATCCCATAAAAAAAATTATATAGGTAATTAAATATACGGTAATTTAAAATGTTATTAACATTTTACGGAATTGGTGTGAACATGTGTGTAAATGGTTCCTTTAATATTATTAATCCAGGTATTATTAGGTATTTTGTAAAGGTATGTTTGTGAATCAAAAAAAACGACTGAACGGATTTGGAGAAAATTTGGCACACTGAATATTTATATGCATTCGAAATCGGAGACAAAAACTAGTAAAGTAGGTACCTATACAAAAAAGAGTGGATTACGAAATAAGGCACGTAACTCTCTATATTTCTATAATACTCTCATGTACACTTAGTTTGCAATAAATGATTTGATTTGATAATATCTCCATAACTCTATGTTATCCTAGTACAAAAATAATTTTAACGTACCGTCATAACATAAATGTAACGGTTTTCCACCATTTGGCGAGTTATCATATTATTTAGGTAAGTACGACAATAATTACTGTCGGAGATGGTCGGATCGCCGGAAGGGACCGACAGACTGGAAGCCGCCATGTTGCTTGCTTACAGCGTGGGAGATATAGGTCAGGGCGGACGATTAGAGACACCAACGTCTATACTTATTACTTACTAGCTTCTGACCGCGACTTCGTCCGCGTAGCGTGATGATATATAGCCTTCCTCAATAAATGAGCTATCTAACACTGAAAGAATTTTTCAAATCGGACCAGTAGTTCCTGACATTAGCGCGTGCAAGTAAACAAACAAACTCTTCAGCTTTATACATTAGTATATTTTTCAAATTGGACCAGTAGTTCCTGAGATTAGCGCGTTCAAGCAAACAAACAAACAAACAAACTCTTCAGCTTTATATATTAGTATAGATAATATAATAATACTAATATTATAAAGAGGAAAGATTTGTTTGTATGTGTGTATGTATGTAACGAACAATTTCAAAAAATCTTTCACCATTTGAATGCTACATTACTCCAAATTAACATTGCTAGGCTATAGAGTATTTTCAAAAAATTACAATTATTCTGATGTGTGTTTATTTTGGACCATAATATACTTAGTATATTTTAGGAACCAATTTTGAGACATTTTAAAATTATTGGATATTTATTTTGTTTAGTACTTAGGCTTAGGGTACACAGCGCTTACATAAAAATAGGTTACTTACCTAGGATACAAAAATAAATATTTAACTCATCCTGCTATGACTATGTGTAAAAAACTTAAAAAAAGCTCTGTCTAAACAAAGCAACAGAGCAGAGCAGCAGAAAGGAAGAAATCAAATCAAATCAAGATCTAAGTTTTTATTAAAAAAACCTTTGAAAAAAATCTCGTCACTCGTCCTCACCCTTATACATGTATATGCAGGTACTATAATAAATAAAGATTTATTTTTTATTCTTAAATTACAAAGGTAAAGTGAAATACAAAGATAGGACTGCCGAAATTAAGAACCTACGAATTTTATTTGAGATAAATATAAAAATGTTTTATATAAGTCAAAACAAGGTGTCGTTAATTAAAATTGTAAATAAATGACAAACGAATCGCAGATGAATTTAATTTAAAAGTTTTAATTACTAGTCTCTGGACGGCCGCCATTTTGATTTGTGTAGGAACGTCATTAAAATTGCTACACTGTTATAATTGCTACAAGAGTTTTTAGGAAAAAATGTTGCTATCATAATATTTTATAAAAGTTTTATTATATACTATACTATACATACTAGGTAGGTGGGGTCGGTATTTCGAGAGAAAGGTAAGGTCTGGTATTGAGTACGATTTCCAGGCCAAGTATTCACTGGCATTTTCTATCAAATTTTCAGTAGAAGCTTGGAATGTCCCCAGTTTACAAGTCAAGTTCAAATGTTTTATTTCAAAGCTTTTACAAGCGTTTATGATACGTTATGATTCTAGTTGCACGGTTCCAAAAGGTTGATCAAATGGAGAAAAATCGAGCAAGAAACTCTATAGACACTCTTTTCAAATAAATTATGTTACAATCTTCACTGCTGGTACAATATTGCGATAACAAGATGTGTGGACGGACGTTGAAGACTGTCCAAGTTTGACTGAAGTCGATAATATTAATTAAACGCTTGTGATACTCTTATGTATACAGCAATTTTCTAATAATTTTTGTTCAATTCACATGTTGTAAAGATATTGGCCTTTTTTGAGATAAGGTAAAAGTTACAAAATATAGTTAATGAATTGTATTTTCTAGAAATCCACCAACCAAGCGAAGCATAAGTCTACGGCGTAGGCTGAGGCGTAGGCCTACGAAAAGTCGTAGCCACTCCGACCCAAATAAAAATAGAAATAGCTTACAAAAATATTCATTCTACAAAACATTCAATGTAACCTTTGAATAAAGTAACTTTGGTGAATATAATTTCTCGATATGACAGGCGTCGCGACGCTAAATTGAATATCGAATTTGAATGTAAGAGCGCGGGAATCAATAAAGTATTATGCCAATGAGAGAATCCGAACGGCACATAATTTGATTCATGTCAACAGTAAATTTTGCAGAGACGTACACAAATATTCTGCGAAATGAACGCAGACCGCTCTCACCCCAAATCACCCCGCGAGGATCAATAAAATTCTATTGTTCTGCTAGACATGCTGTTCCGCGCCATCTAGTAGCGAATAGGCGTACTAGTATTGTGCGAAGTAAACCAAACCTTTTTGTTTAATAGTTGTAACCAATAGATGGCAGTGTACTCATTTTTTATTCTTTTGTTTCAGGTATATTGCTCAGCTTTAGTTTTTGAAGAAGCGTTGGGGCTATTATTGAAGATAAGTTAAATGTTAACTGGACTGAAAAGTTATGTTGTAAGTACGCGCTTAAACCGCTAAAGGAAAACATTGTTAGGAAACGCATGCCTTCGATTTTCTCGACGGCTTGTGAAGTCTGCTAAATTTCTAAAAAATAAATAAAATAAAACGTAAAATTAAAACTACAAATAACTATTGAAGGATTTTAAAGAAATTAACTCGAATAGAATCTATAAGCAGTGCTTCTCTAGAGTTTATTACTTAATGTTAGTTCTATTATCGTAAGTAATAATATGTTAGGTACTAATAATCGTATTTTTCTTCCTGAAATCGATTAAATTCACCAAAGGCACATCTCTATTTTATTGGCAAAACAGTAAACTGACTCTGCGTCCCTGCGAGAACATTAAACGAATCGTAAATCATGAGCGAACAAGTTTTACGAACCAAATTCGAACTCCCTTTGAAGTAAACAGAATATAAAAGTGTAACAGTTTTTTACAGTTATTGAAGGAATCTGATATAAAGGCCTGTTCAGACATACAGTACACACGAAATAACTGTGCCCGTCTGAATTTAGCCGCAAGTGATCTTACAGTGGTCAATTTTAATCTTGTAAGACGGATCATTCACCTGAGCCCGTCCAATTCAAATTTCAATTGGTTTTTCGCTATTTGCAGATATATAACACACTAGCTTCTGCCCGCGACTTCGTCCGCCTAGCGTGATGATATATAGTCTATAGCCTTCCTCAATAAATGGGCTATCTAACACTGAAAGAATTTTTCAAATAGGACCAGTAGTTCCTGAGATTAGCGCGTTCAAGTAAACAAACAAACAAACTCTTCAGCTTTATATATTAGTACTAGCTTCCGCCCGCGACTTCGTCCGCGTGGAATAGTTAGCCTATAGCCTTCCTCAATAAATGGACTATCTAACACCGAAATATTTTTTCTAATCGGACCAATAGTTCCTGAGATTATCACGTTTAAGCAAACTTGGCAGGTGGCAGGAAGCTGAAGGGGATCATCATCTCCTTACAGGTGGTAAGAAGATGATGATCCCCTTCAGCGGCTTGTAGTATGTTTTGATTGAAGCTCACTTCAAGATATAGCCAATATTGTTAGTTGATAATTGAGTATTGAGTATCCGAGCGGAACTTTAGTAAAATATGTCACGGGAACAGGAATAATAAAAGAACGCTAAATGAGGATATGTCCTTTAGAGCGTTTGTTGGGTCCGAGCGGACCCAAGCTCGGTCCGCACGGATACAAAACAAACGCTCTAAAGGCTGATGAATAACGTATTTATTTGGATAAGGATTAATAATAATTATCATGTTTATAAAAACACCTACGCAAATAATGCATTTGGAATTTTAGAACAAAGTTAGCATAAAAAAGGTTATAGTGAGCCAACCTTAAAAGATAGACATATGCTGTCGTGGACTTTTTTTTAGAACTTTTAAAGAGTAACAATTCTGTCATATATGATTTTTGCGAAACTTTAACCGTTTACGCAGCGCACGCATCGGAAGCTCTCAAAAGGAAAAAAAACGAATTTTAGAACAAAGTTAACATAAAAACGTTTATAGTGAGCCAACCTTAAAAGATAGACATATGCTGTCGCGGACTTTTTTTTAGAACTTTTAAAGAGGAACAATTCTGTCATATATGATTTTTGCGAAACTTTAATCGTTTACGCAGCGCATGCATCGGAAGCTCTCAAAAGGAAAAAACCCCGATTTTGAAACATTCTTCATTGATGCTCCGCTCCTATTGGTCTTAGCGTGATGATATATAGCCTATAGCCTTCCTCGATAAATGAGCTATCTAACACTGAAAGAATTTTTCAAATCGAACCAGTAGTTCCTGAGATTAGCGCGTTCAAGCAAACAAACAAACAAACAAACAAACAAACAAACAAACTCTTCAGCTTTATATATTAGTATAGATAGATTAGCTTCCGCCCACGACTTCATCCGTGTGGACTAGATGCTTAGTCTTAGCGTGATGATATATAGCCTATAGCAATCTCAATAAATCTTCCTCAATAAATGGGCTATTTAACACTGAAAGATTTTTTCAAATCGGACCAGTAGTTCCTGAGATTAGCGCGTTCAAGCAAACAAACAAACTCTTCAGCTTTATATTAGTACATATAGATATAGATTCTAGATTACTGACAGTAATAAAATTGCGAAATTAACTATATAAATGAAATGAAATGAAATGATATTTATTTCTGTAAGTAGATCTTTAGAGACACTTTTACAAGTCAATGTTCTGGTTTTTTTATAGCTAGATGGCTTCGGTATTTCCTAACTGACGACCTCTGAGAAGAAACGCCGAAACAAACTCAGAGAATCATGACAATCAAACTCATATAATATTCACAACTGACAAAACCTTTGCTTAAAAATCGTTATTATAGGTAAAAGTAGGGTAAATCGACAATTTTAGCCGTTGGCGCACGTTTTTGACTTGATAAGGATTAATAAACAAATTTGGATGTAGCGGGCCTCGCGGTGGCTTAGTTAGCCATAGCTTCTGGTGTATCTAACCAGAACACGCAGGTTCGAATCCTGCCCGCAGTCGAAGTCCTTCACTAAAATAACGAAGACGTAGACCAACATCTCAGTCTACCCGTGACCATGGATGCTGTAAAGGATACGAAACGTCGGGAATAAAAAAATATCAGTACAACGCGATAAAATACATAAAAAGTAGTTTCATTTCAATGTCTAACATTCGCGTAAGTGTCAGAAATCAGAAGACATAGAAGTTTATATTCAAGAAAGAGTACCTAGATAATAAATAAATAAATATTCTGGGACATTTTTACACAGACAAAGCAGAGCTTGTACTATGGGTACTAGACAATGGATAATACATATATACTTTTTTTTTTGTAAATACATACTTATAATACATAAGAAACACCCAGACGAACACAAACACTTATATTCATCACATAAATTTTTGTGTCCTGTGGGAATGGAACCCACGACCTCATGGTCAGCAGTCCGGTACTCGAACCACTAAACCACAGAGGTCGTCAAAGTTAATATCAGAAATCTTTAAAATTCTTAGTCTTTTTTGCGGATACATAGTAACATAATATTAATGAGATACGCAAAACGATATCTGTCATCGGTACTAAAGTATTAAAACTGATTTATATCGTAATTTAAAAGCCGTAACATGAATCGTAAGTGCTAACTAATGGCTCATAAACATTATATTTGCATATATTAGGAATTCATTAGTTGCTTATAAATCACTCGTGGTAGCACCAAGTCGATTATAGCACAATATTTTTTTATTTTATTTTAATGATCATTACTATAAAGTATGTTTATATAAGTAGTACTAGCTTATGCCCGCGGCTTCGCTCACTTGAAGCTCAAAAACCAACAGTGATGACCTCTTCTTTCTATGGGTCTCTATACATTAAAGAGGTCAAGCTGTATCTACGGTTCCGTTTAATTATTTGAGATAAGAAGTTCACCAGTTTTTAATTTGGAGCACTTACTTTCTAACAATGACAACAAAATTTAAATATATTCAGTAGTTTTTGCGCCAACCCGTAACAAACAGACAAGAATTTTAAAAATCACATTTTTAGGTTCGGAGTCGTTTATATAACCTAACCCACTTGTTTTTTTTAAATATCTTCAATGTCCAGACACAGCTTTTTTACAATTTTATAAAAGTAGAGAAGAAGAAGATATCATTCATTTGTACAAGTTTGTCACCTAACTCCTCCTAAACGGCTAAACTGATTAGGATGATATTTTGTGTGTATATTTGAGTGAAAGAAAGAAAGAATACTTTTATTAGTCTAGTGGTCTTAAACGCCACTGGTACGCTGGTCTTGGGTTCAATTTTAAAAAATATATTAGATTACAATATTAAGCTTTACAGCTTTGTTTTAAATAGTTACTGAGAATGATGCAGTTTGATAAGCACATACATAAGCAAATCTCTGCCTAACCCGTCGGGGTTATCCAAGCGTGAAGCGTTATGATATCTTTGTTTCATATTGAACTATTTTCTTATGTCATTAAATACAGATATGACAAAAAATGTCCCTCTTTAACGGTACTTTATGTACCATTTTGGCTCCGTAGTGTCAGCCGCCACCCGCCGAGTGCCACTCCACCAGACACGTCATAATCTGCGAATAAACTCTGTTAGGTACAGTGAGTATCGAGAGCGTCGCGATAGATATTATAAAACTACATTTTTCTGGGAATTGGGGGGCAAACGAGCAGACGGTTTCCTTATAATGGTAAGCGATTACTCCCACCCATTGATACCCGCAACACCAGAGGAGTCACGTGCCGTTGCCGGCCTTTTAAATAAAAAATAATAAATATATAAATAAATATTCTGGGACATTTTTACACAGCACCATCTAGTCCCAAACTAAGCAGAGCTTGTACTACTTATAATACATAAGAAACACCTAGACGAACACAAACACTTATATTCATCACATAAATTTTTGTGTCATGTGAGAATCGAACCCACAACCTCATGGTCAGCAGTCCGGTACTCGAACCACTAAACCAACTAAAAGGGGTTTGGGCCTCCGGTATCCTCACTCACACGGCGAAACACAACGTAAGTGTTTTTTCACGACGGTTTTCTGTGAGGCCGCGGTATCACTCCGATCGAGCCTTGTTGTATGGACCTTATGTCAAAATCACATTGACTAATTCGTTGTTTGGACATTTTTTTTGTATTCTTGATACACTCACGCTTGACCAGTTCGCTGCGACCTAAGATGGAGCGCGCTTGCCTAGAAGAAACCGATTCACTCGTGATTTAAAGACACCCAGATTACATTGACATTGCACAAATTCAAAACCACACAAATACACATCTCTATTACTCAGCATCGCGTTAACATAACTAAAGCTTCGCTTCTCCCGCTGTGTGGCCAGCCTCGCCATCAGACGTAGGGGTGTGTACTGTGTATGATAAACGACCACATTACTAACACTAGGGCTGTCCACACACCGGGCTTTTTGCGAGTTCAACAGACTGAATAGATAAATTGAATGGGTATTGTTTGGTATTAACTTATCAGGTAAATAAAATGTAAGGTAGCTGTTAGTAATTGTAACATTAAGTCCAATAAAACTCAGTCTACCCGTGACCATGGATGCTGTAAAGGATACGAAACGTCGGGAATAAAATAATATCAATACAAGTAACGTGATAAATCCGTAAAAAGTAGTTTTATTTTAATAAAAATGAAGACAGTCCCAGAGATAAATTTTAACGGATAATGTTGAATTAACATACCTACATGAAGGGGTAGAGGCAGACGCGTACTAATGTACACCCATAGTTCACCGGTATTTAGGTCCTATGTCATAGAAGACAAGCCTAATGCTAAACTTCCAAAAACATTTTGCTCGACCTGGGAAACTCAGGACCTGTAGCGTAGCAGTCGCAAAAAGAACACTAGACTTTGAAGCAGTCATAACTGTTAATTTCTTACCTTCGTTACCTATAACATGTTTAGTTTCTGCTTAGCCATTCCGCTCACTCCTCGTCTAACCTCACCATAGACAATAGGTATTATTTATAATCTTTCCTTCCCCATCCCTATTCCTTCCGCGTCATAAACCGCAGACGACAATCGTCAGCAGTGCTGAAGTACCTCTGCCGCTGATATTAATTTATTCGGTGACGCCCCACGCCTTTCCTGCTCCTCCAAGTGTCAAGAGGTACTCCAAAAGTTACGAGCTTTGCAAAATTTTTTACATATGATGGTTGGAGACTATCAGAATGTTTTTTTAATCTTCCAAGGTGACAAACAAGCTTAAGGCTGCTTGATAATAAGCGGCAACAGCAGCCTATAGACGCCAGCAACACCAGCGGTATCACTCGCGCGTTGTCATCTTGACATCTCAGTTGTTAAGTCTTATTTGACAACACGTTTCACGTAGTGATTGAGCAATCCGCTTCTCACACGGAGCGAAGTTGCAGTTTGTGTATGCGAAAATTTGTGTTAGTAAAATCACCCACGATACAGGAGAAAATACTGGTGTGAGGCAACGTTTTTTTACAAAAAAAGAAAACGAATTACACTGTCTACATTCTCCTTCTAACCACAACACAATAATGTATGCGCAATCTTGATAAACAAACAGTGTTATACGCGAAAGATTTATTTACAAAAATAAATAATATTTAAGTATTTGCGTAGTATCTATTGTCAATAAACTGGCCACATATAACAAGAATACTTCATAGTAATGTGCGTCCCACGATGGTAAGCTATTAATTTAAAAAAAAAACAAAAAAACAATTCAAACACCTACTGCAATTAAGAATTTCATAGAAAAAACTCGAGAGCTAATCCAGCGAGACATGAGTGTTTCAAAAATCGTGTCTATCAATTTTTAGATAAGTAACAAAACAAAAAAACTTTTGAGCCTCTAAGCGATACCAACTTTTTAGAGTACCTATCTAAAAGCTTTAAACGCTTGAGGCGAAGCACTTGAACGCAAAAACTATTTCCAAATGGGAAATCGTCAAAAAGGAATCAATTTTCTGAACATCCAATAAAAAAATCGCACGGGTGGACAATTTCCCGATACTAATAAAACTGTATCAGTTAGGGAAGGCATCGCTTACCAACTTCCCAGAGCTCGTTAATAATGACGTGATTTTTTTTTATCAAATCCCGCCTTTTTCTTTTTTTTCTTACCACTTTATTTAGTCTATGGGCGACTGGGACACCAACTTAACCTTGCAGCTCTTAAACTGTCTGGAAGATTCTAACTCGGCGTACAAAGGTTGAGATTGACATGAATTTTGTTTTGTTGAGAACAGACTTAGTTTTGCAATAATGTCAAAGTGAAATGACGTAAGCAGTCCTTGTCGCAAAATGGAAAAATCACCGTGATTCGGTCGTCACAATGAAATTAACTTAGTGGGATGGGCTAGTTTTTTAGCAACAGTTCAGACAATGACTCACTGGTGCGTAAGTGAAATGGCTTTGCGAAAAACAAAATGGCGTGTCATTTTGTTTTTTTTTTATTTCATTTGATAAAGGCGGGCTGATAGTGAAGGCAATTTTGTCCTGAATTCGTGCGTTTTTTTACACGTCGCATTTATCGCGGGAGGGTGTTTTGCAGATGTTCCTTTTAGTTTTTTTTTATTTTACGATAGAGTCAGGATTTCTGGTATAAACCTAAGCAGTTAGTCTAACTGTACATCTACAATTCGTCGGTATCTTTTTAGGCCCCATATAATAGGGGGCGAGCCCATTGCCATCAACTGATGGTCGTAGCCATATAAACAGAATGAAAGAAAAGCTTACGACTAAGCTATTTGGAATTTCAACTACAATATCAACAAAACAAGTTATATAACCGTTCGTTACCTAAGAATCTGGAAAATACGAGTGCACTCATTAGCATTTAAAGTACACATTGCGTAAATAAAAAACTACCAAATGGCTAGTAGTCACAAGAGCACAATGTCCTGAAACTAGATTTTTCTATGATTTCTACTACTGAATATTTCATATAAAAAACCTTATAGCACTGCTTGACCTGGGAATCGAACCTAGGACCATTAGGATAGAAGTCGTGATTACCACTAGACTAAGCAAAAATTGACTACGCTTCTGCTACGAAGCGTAACCGCGTAGCAGCGTCGTAGCCCGTAGCTGATGCTACGTGCCTACGAGATTCCTTACACGATTGCGTTGGTTGAAATTCATCAAATAAAAAATTAATAATAATAACTAAAAACTATATAACCTCCTTTTATAATGGTGTTACAATAATTATTTTAAAAATACATTAGTATTTAAAATGAAATGAAACCACTGGTACTTTACACTGTCGAAAAAGTGTCTAGTTTAGTATCTTTTTGTACTTTTTTTGCATTTTTCTTGCTTAAATTATAAAGTAGCAGGATTCCAACCTGCGTGTGCTGGTTAGATACACCTGACGGTATGACCACCACGCGTACCACCCGCAAGTCGAATTTCCCTTCACTTAAATAAGTCTAATTTAGAGTTTAGTGTCTCTTGTTTCTGATGGCGGCATCGATCGTTTATAACGCCCATGAGGTGTGGCCATATTGCCCATAACGTAGATATAGAGCCATAAACATCGTTGAGTAGTTGTTGATACCCAATCGCTTAAGAGCAACATGACAACGCCCATGAAACAATATGTATTATTCACTATAACCCTTTTAAAAGGCGGGCGACGTACTTGTGACTCCTCTAGTGTTGCGGGTGTCCATGGGCGGCGGTAGTTGCTTACCATCAGGCGATCCGTCTGCTCGTTTTCCCTCCTTTCCTATAAAATAACACTATTACTTCTTGTGATTTTTTTTTGCATTTTTCATATCCTATTAAAATTAATAATACTATTAATCCATTTACTGTCCCACTGCTGGGCTCGGGTCTACTCTCAGAATAAGAAAGGTTGAGGCTATAGTCCACCACACTAGCCTACTGCGGATTGGTAGACTTCACACGCCGTCGAGAGAATTAATCTCAGGCATGCAAATTAACTCAATTTTTGTGCATGATTGCAAGTCAGGGAGACCTTTAACTTGGCAGTCAAATATTGTTATTTTATAGGAATATTTTTATTTATTTCAACAAAACTAAAAATTACAACATTACAGGTAAGCTCATTGCTCCTAAATAACTAGCTTCTGTCCGCGAATTCGTCTGCGTGGACTTCAGAATTGAGTCCGACCTAGATAAAAAGTAGCCCATGTGTTATTCCAGATTATATATCTATCTCTGTGCCAAATTTTATCCAGATCCGGTTCAGCTGTTCTAGTGTGAAAGAGTAACAAACATCCATTCATCCATCCTCGCAAACTTTCACATTTATAATATTAGTAGATAGATAGGATTCATAATTCATGCCCAGTGCTACTGCTGGGAAAGACCTAGCGGTCCTTACGGGCTTTGTTAAATTAAAAGACCTTATAAACGACACAAAATACTTTAATTATAAGTAAGTTATATACTTTAATTATAAATTTCACAAATAAACTTTATGATTTATGATATGATTATGATATGATTTAAGTACTAGTTTGGCCTATACCCAGGTGTAGGAAGAATATTGGGCTACTAAAAAATATTAAACTAGCGTCATGAAAAATAAAATACTATTGTTATTTAAATAGTCACTAGAGTACAATAAAAACCTTCATACTACTTAAAATTCTCTAAATCATTTTTATTATGTTAATTAGTTTCATACATAAATTATGAGAGCAAGTGTTTTGACTAAACTGAAGCCAACGACCTATTTCAGATCATTGTCCCAAACAAAAATAGTAGAAAAATACTACGTGCTAAGCTAATTAACATAGCATTTAAAAATAATGGTTTTCGAAAATAGAATGCTCAATAACACTAGAGTTGTGAAATATGTAGTCTAGGATCAACCACTAAAGAATAGAAAAAAAAATCATCTAAAAACTCATTCAAAAATCGAACGCAATATCACTTTAACATTAAGCGAACTGGCGGTCGCGTAAGCCTATCAAGATTTAAAAAAAGAACGTCTTGTGAACACTAAAGACCTATAAAGTTGTAAACTAAACTACTCTAGCATGCCAATGATTTTAGCGTCCAACGCCCTTTCATAATTTATATAAAGAGGTGATTTTGGGTGACATGTTTCCGTAGCTAAAATTGTCTTAATGTATGCCGAAGCCGTGTTCCTCTCAGTGTGGGGAACGGTTGCTACCCCATCGCTTAATGGCGTCATCGCGCCATGGCAACGCCTTCCCCACTCACCAAATGGGCGGGATACACATCTACATATAAATTCTAACCTCAAAACTCTAACAACTAACAGAAAATAAAGTAATATCTTGGCCCGTATTGACCCACTGTAGGGCAAAGACCTCCCCACCCTCTCGTCCACACCTCGTTCGGTTTGTGCGAATTAAAAAAAAATACTAAAAGCTCTACGCTACAGACTACATAACATAGATAAAACCTTTTTCATTACCGGTGTTCGTGGAACACGTTTCATTACGCCTTTTCCGGGAAATCTGCAAAGAACTTAAAAAAATAACACCTTATTTTAGATTAGACGGGGTAACTTTATCATATGCTTTTTACAAGCTTAGCTGCTGTGTCTCCATATGGCTCTTACTTTCCTTATTGCCAGCATTGCCATGAGGATAATTTTCTAGACAAAAATCAATGAAATTCCAACAAAAATTCATAAACTCTTTGGAAATATGGAGTGAATAAGATACAGTTTCGTTTAAAATCAAATAGAACACGATTCGCGAGTAGAAAATGGCTGGAGTTTGAGATGCAGCGAGAAAATATGGCGCGCATGCGCAAAGCGCCGCTCGATATATGCACCCTCCGGTGATCATGTGTTAAAACCACTCCAGTATCTACGCGAAACCAAAGATATTATAGTGAAATCTCGTCTAAACACTCACACAACACCAAGCAAACACTTTGCACTGCATAAGAGTAACAAATGAACTTAACAGCAGTTTTCCTCGTGTTTTCGCAATTATAACCTGCAAAAAAGTTATTAGTACAGTTTATACAAGAGATATACAAGAATGTTGTAGGTCTTCGTTGATGTGTTTGCAACGCCACGGCCGGCTTGTCCCGACGCAGCAGTAACAGTAGGCAACACGTACTGCTGTGACAGGACAATATGGTCGTAACGCGCGTATCTGCCGGCGGTCTGCGGGCGAGTGAGGCAGCGTGGCCGCGCCGCGCCGCCGCGCCCCTCCGCCCGCCGCCCCGCGCACGCGCCAACACCCCCCTCGGCCGCTACGACACCCTCAATGAACGCCCACAATCAACTATCGATTTTCCAGTAAAAAAAATGGTTTAATTCATCAGCACGCATCTTTGGGGGTGTCTATGTTTCTTTCTGGTGGTTGTTAGATTTTTGAAGGTGGTTACTTACTTAGTACTGGTTGAAATGTGAAATTTCGAAAATCGAATCCAGATTCTAGGCCTTCGCCATTTTCCGTATCGAAAGAGCAAACCTCCATCATGATTCATATTCTAAAAAAAATTCAGGATATGTCAGTCATATTTCATGACCATTAAAATCATCATATCATCCATGTAAAAGATTAAAACTTATAATTGATGAAATGCTGACCATCTTTCAATTCTGGAAATTATTTCTACAAATACTACCTACCTCCTTTTTGTGTTTAACAAAGGCGCCACAAAAATATCGGTCACTGTTACCTCAATTTTCCATCTCCTATTTCAAGCATACATTTTCCTGGAAAAATGTTCCGTTCTGATATTAAATTCTGATATTTTAAGTCTTTCATTTCGGTCAGATTTATTTCTACTGTGCAGCCTATATAAATCCTTGCGATTTGTTTATTTTTTTATGAAACTGGCTCAGCAATGATTTCATGTTTTCCCAGTCTGTTAGAGTTTCCCGAAAACCTTCCTTATTGGAACTTCAGTGTATTGTGCTTTACCGTTACACCATCTACCAGATTTTTAATGAGTTTAATATATTTTTTTAGATTGACAAAGGTATCCGGAATCCTACTTAATGTCAGAAATTAAAGAGAAGATTCTAGTTCCCTAATAAAATGTGTCAAGAATATTTTAGTAAAGAGTTGACAAAAAGGAGTATTTTCACTAACTATGGTCCCGCGCGACTTTCAAGAGGCACACTGAGAAGTAGGTTATTGAGGGGCTCGCACCGTTGTCCTGGCAACCGTCTCTGTACTGTGTAGCTATGTTAAATGTAACACTTGCTGCGATGATTAAACTGTGACTCCATTTGTTATTATAGTCATATAATAGCGCTCAGTGATAGTCAATATAACAATTGGACTGCCAAGTCAAAGCTCTCGAGTCTATGGTTTAATTAGAAGACTAGCTTATGCCCGGGGCTTTGCTTACCTGAAGCTATTTAGGATTAGAAATATAATCAAAAATAATTTAATAAATAAAACCAACAAGAATGATCTCTTATTTGTATGGGCGTCTATACATCAGAAAGGTCTAGCTGTATCTCAGGATCCGTTAATTGAGATAAAAAGTTCACCAGTTTTTAAGTTGGAGCATATATTTTGTAATGCTGGCTATTTATTCTCTTTGTTTGTTAATGTGTTTCTTGTCAGAGGTCGTCGGTTAGGAATCTAGCCAAAAATCTAGTAGGTGTCTTTAAAATATCTAAAAAATATTGCATACAGAAAAAAAAAGATTACACAAGTAAACATACTGTATCTGGTTTGAAGACATAGAAACATAATTTATCTGGGCTGGTATTCACACTTTTGCAGATGTAAATGAACTTAGTAGAATCGCAGTAGTTAGGTGTGTTCGATTAAGTACCAGGTACCAGGTCGAACAAAATGTTATGGAGGTTTTCTCTGAAAAATTTCAGTACGAGGTCGGAGTTTGGGATTGGTAATAGGCCCGCCTAAACATGCCGGTGAAAAGTGGGTGAAGAATAGTACGCCTTTTGAAGAATATAGTCGAGATTATGTGTTAAAAATCTTGCATAATTATGTGAGATCACGAACTCCTCCGCTCGACCTCCTATGGAAATGAGCGAAGAGTAAAAACTGTAAAAACCTGACCTGAAAATTTAATCCCATAAAAAAAACAAATTGAAACTGGGGAAGAAATCAAACGAAAAGCATAATCATCAATCCTTATACTGTCCCACTGCTGGGCACGGATCTCCTCTGAGAACGAGAGGTATCAGGCTATATGTAGTCCACCATGCGGGCCTACTGCGGGTTGGCAGACTTTCTTCGATGGCGAAATCTCTCAGATTCTCTAGACAAGTGGCATGAACGCTAATCGAATTTAAAAGAATAGAATTCTCAATATGTATATGCAAATGACATAAGCTTTCGACAAATCGAGCGCGCACAAATATCATCTCCATACATTTTATTTCTATTAGTTTTGACTATTCCAACTTCAGATTGCAACTTATCTACAGGCAGGTATACAATGTGAGTTTACTCACGATGTCTTCTCTCGCTGTTCAATTATTTAGGTCAACCAACAAATGTAACATTCATACCTTGATAACGATAAAAGCCAGTAGTCTGAGCTATTTTAAGTGTACAAAATCAATCGGCAAACACAGCAAGCAATAATAATTATAATGCGAAAATTATTTCGAATAGTCAAGAAATGCGTGCCTTGAATTGAAAATCGAGACCTACTTGGCAGTCCAATGATCATACTCCTACTAGGTTATGTATATACAAGCATGAAACAAGAAACTAGTTATTTCGTAGTGAGTACGTGACACATACTAGATGTTTAGTATTTCATACTAAATTGTCCTTTCACATTCATTGTTGCTGTCTCTCTCTCTCTCCTGTTTCTGTCAATCACACGCTCACACCCCGTCTAGCATTTTAACAGTATTAAAAATATAATACCAATAGTTTTCAGTGTAACAAGTGCATTAAAAGGTGTAATAAACGGTGTATAATAAGTGCTAGTGTTTTTATTGGTGAACATTCTCAACAAGAGATCACAATCTGCAACACTAGAAATAAAATTGTTTTTTTTTTAATACAAAACCTCTAAGATTTTCTCCTGTATCGTTTGTTTTTACAAACACAAGTTCTCACATAGATAAAATAACACCTTTTGTGCCATGTTTACTTAATCGTTATAACAGCTTCATTTTTTCGTTTCCCTGATCGGTTTTTGCTACATATTAAATGATATGGGATCGAAATACACTTAGTGGCGACCACTTGGCCCTTGGGGAAAAAAAGCGTGATGATACGTATGTTTATATATTAAACTAGCTTCTGCCCGCGGCTTCGCCCCCGTGGAATTCGGTCTGTCATCACATCCCACGGGAACGGGATAAAAAGTATCCT
This sequence comes from Acronicta leporina, assembly GCA_947256265.1. Lineage (NCBI taxonomy): Eukaryota > Metazoa > Arthropoda > Insecta > Lepidoptera > Noctuidae > Acronicta > Acronicta leporina. Next base: position 274,826 of record OX366539.1, read on the forward strand.
ATGTCCGTTTCCTGGTTCTAAGCTACCTCTCCGCCAATTTTCAGCCAAATCGATTCAGCCGTTCTTGAGTTATAAATGAAGTAACTAACACAACTTTCTTTTATATATATAGATTAGGCTAATCGTTCACATATCATCCACCAATCAGACTTATGGTAACTTCACAGCTCTCAACTCTACGTAATAAGTAAGTACGACGTACCAAAAATGTAGTAGGTATACCTACAATGAAGTAAACTTTTTAATTTTTGAATATAGGTACCTACGTGTTTGTTATATTCAATTCCAATACAACATTAACTCTTCCAAATTATTTAATCCTTTTCTCAAAGCACGGCATTGTCCCTAACATTCTTGTTTTGCATCCAAACAAAGTGTCGTTTAGCTCAGTTCCGTCTAAACTCATCCCTCTGCACTTGTGGAGGAGGGTCAATGACCGCGAGGGTGGCTCGCGTGGACGCTGCACCAATCTTCATAAGGGATGCTTATTCTGATTACATAATATACTAATACTTAAAAGAGAATAAACAGATTGTATTATAAATGTACTTATTTAACAGAAGTAGTAGGTTTTTTTATTGGGATAGGGGGGTAAACGAGCAGACGGATCACCTGATGGTAAGCGATAACCGCCGCCCATGGACACCCACAACACCAGAGGAGTCACAAGTGCGTTGCCCGCCTTTTAAAAGGGTTTGGGCCTCCGGTAACCTCACTCACTCGGCGAAACACAACGCAAGCTTTGTTTCACTCCGGTTTTCTGTGAGGCAATGGTATCACTCCGGTCGAGCCGGCCCATTCGTGCCGTGCAGGTAGTAATAAACTTGTAATATGCTAATAGGTAATAACTAATACAAAAAGTCTTGCCGTCATTATCAGAGATGTGAGGAAAAGGGAGAGAGAGAGCTTTGCCTAACAGTAGAACAATACCTACAGGCTAAATAGATTGGTAATATGCCACTAGAGTAGTAGGTAATAGCTTCAAGACAAATAAAATAGAAGTACCAAAAATCCAGGCTATTTTCGTAAAGAAACAAACATAAGATTTTATTAAGAGCACAATTTGATAACTAAAGTCCGGCAAAAATGAATGATAAAAAAATATTAAATTTGTAAGTTTCACATCCGCCACAATTTTCCAGTGTAAAGTTTGTCTTCTTGTAAAAGCTTACGAAGCAAGAAAAGTGATAAAAAGTTTTTAACTTGATACTCGTCTATAAGCGCACCTACAGTTTGCCGGAACAAAATCTTGTTGGCATTACAATACAAATACTTTTGTTCAAATACAATTTAATACTTTTTTAATTGTACTTGCGTATAGTTGGCGCAATAACTTGAACCAAAATGGCGGATGCGCAGTAGTCGATTTTAAGTACATTTTGCACGCAAATGCACTGCGCAAACTTTCCCCCTCTCCGTTAGTTTTGGGTCAAGTTATTTTCAAATTTTTGTCCATCGCTGGCAAAATGTTCAGTCGATTTTCAATTATTAATCTCCATACAAAAGATTTTTTAATACACATTGAGGAAATTTGACAGTTTGAACTTGATGTGGTGGCTACTATACGACACGTAGATAGGTACGTACTGATACTGACGCTAACACAAGCCGCTTGATAGTAAGCGGCAACCAAGGCTTAGGCTTACAGATGCCAACAAAACCTGCAACACTTGCCAAACAACACGTAATTGTTTGTCATCTTAAAAAGAAACATTCATTCTCCGCAACAGTAAAGGTTTAGAGAATTTCTTACTTATTACTTATTTGCGAAACTGTTCGTATAGGTTGCTCAGATGTGTGGTGCAGAGAAAGAATAAATATTTTTTTTAAACATACTGTAAGTATATTGAGCACGTAACTTATACACAGGTAGGTAGGTACGTAATATGATGAATACCTACCTAATTATTTAATAAAAGAAAAATGTAAAAATACTTGCCCAGTCAGCCAGCCTTGCTCAGTCTGTTCTAATAATTATTTAAGTTAATTGCAGTTCTGCAGGATACGTTCTTTTCCTTCCCAACCCCAAGAACTTTCCACAATGCCTGTGGATCCCGCCGTCGGCCATAATTGTTTTATGTCAACGTCATCAAGATCAAACTGTCAAGTTATCAACTGTCTAGCAAGCTAGTGTGAACCAGTGCTGCCAAGTGCCACTTTCAATACCTACTTTATCAATAATGACAACACAAACTAAAAATGCATGTCTGTTAACCATGAAACGTAATAATTCACGTTTCGGAATTTATAATTAATTTTAAATGAACGAGAACACTGTTATGTACAATTTGTTGTGAAAGATCCGTAATCTGAAAATTTGCGTCACAATTCCATTACACAATGTGTTCTATTCTGCTACTATAACACCCCTATAATTTTCCAATGCATGAACAGACTCATTTCGCCTACCATCGACGGGTTGTAAGAAATAGTCGTCCGTTTCGCCTCTGACCCGAAAGCGAATTATAGCAACTATTTGTCACAGCTGACGTTTTTCTGGCTTTACGGTCTCTTAATTCATCGAAACTGAATTGGTTGTGATGAAATGTTGCGTATTTTGTCTGGTAGGAAAAGTAGATAAACGGTACTTGATACTTCTTTCTTAGTTTAATGATTGCCATTGGTGTTTACAGAAATAGTTTTGCAACAAATATATTTCAAGTATACAATTTTTACTAACTCGAATTTTAGATTAATACACAGAAATATAAAGATCCATAATAATTACATGCATTTGCAAAATTAATCTCAATTCCACGGCAAGAGCAACATTGTCGTCGCGAATATTTGTTGTTCCTAATGAATTACGTTCTCGCATAATAAATCTGCTCTATGAAAAATGTATTTTTAACGACAGTTTTATTCAGAAATTCGTATAAAGTTTTTAATACTACATAGAATATATCTCCATTTCTATTATCACGAGAATAGTGTAAGGTCGTAAGAATCTGGACTCACATCATGTTTGGACAAGATAAATTGCGAGAGACCTCTCTGATTTATAGTTGCACAAAGGAATTCTTAAAAGGTACCCTCGAAAAAGACGTCCATATATCAAACTTGGCGAACAAGATTATACCGTTTAACATTTCTTAATTTGTGTTCACGCAGGATATAAAAGTTCTCAATGCAGATGGTCTTCATTTATATTAAAATATTAGAAAATTAATTTTCGTAGAATTTGTGCAGGAAATAGTAGCAACGGCTTACAGCTGTATAAATTATTACGTCAGATTCCAGATTGATCTTGTTATCATCATTGAAGCAATGATTTCAAAAGGATAATAGTATCATAATATATAATAGGATAATAGTAATATATATGTCAATGCATTGAAGTAAGAAAAATGGCTGACAACCTTGTATCATAATAACATCTAAGTATATTTAAAATTACCACTTATTCATATATCAGATCAGAACAACAGAGCACGCAACTAAATAATTAATGACATTAGTGTACTTATAAGAAACCATGCTACATGCTACATTTGTTAGAAATAATTGTATTGTATTAAACCTAAACTAAACTCTTGCTAACAGTACTAAAATAAAAAAAGGTTTGCAGTAATAAACAAACATGCTCACATTAGTATATTTATCATGGTTAAATAAATTATGTCTCCAAAAAATTGGAAATTGAACAAATCATATTTCTTTACATTAAGTAGGGTTAAGTTTAAGAATTACATGTGGAACCATATCATATTAATAATAATACTTAGGTACTATTTTCTACAGGGAGGCAGGTTATATTCAACATTCCACATAAACCTTATTGCCTGAAATCGCCTAGCATACTCAAATATTTACTCTCGACGGCAGCTACAGGACATCAGTCTATGTCCTATGGCGGTCGCCGACTGCCCTAGAGCTGCGAGGATCTGCCCTCCACACCACACCCTTAAAAACGAGTGAGATAACAACACATCCAACGACCACGGGTGACAGGAACAAATGTATAGGTTTAAGAGAGAGACGGAGAAAGATTTATACAGAAAATGTATAAGCAAGAAAGAGGTAGCAATAATCTCGTAGGGATGAAATGCGCAACTCGTAGGAGGGCAATTTTTGTGGAGCAGCTGTACGGATAAGTTCATTTTCAATAAAATAAAAGCTTTTCCGGCGGCCGGCGGCTTGCGCTTTTCTATTAGTCTCGACCGTGTAGAATGTTGAAAAGTATACTAATATTTTTTTTATATTTAAAGAAACATAAAGACTCGGTATAACTCATAAATGGTTAACATGTATTTACTTGAAAAGTCTTCAAGTGATGTTTGTTTGTTTGAATATTCAAAGTTATTCTGAAAAGCTTTTTCTGAAATTGATTTGTAACGAAAAAGTAGGTAATTATTTAATTTAATATGATAAAACCGCTATTGGAAGTTAGAAGCTAAAAGTTATTGCTTAGATTATTTCCGAATATGAACACAAATTTGACACCAATAACTTTAAAGTAGCTTATGGATGCTAATGATCAAGTAACAAGACAGGCTATAAACATAAAATTAAGAAGCAATGCATCAGGTTATGCAAAACTTATATTATGATTACCGAAGCTATGCTGTGATTTTTTTATAAAGTTATATTGTTAGGATACTAAAGCTCTGTACTAGAATGGCGAGATAAGATTTCAATTAACCATTAATACACTAAAATAATATATTCGCTATTACTGGCACTAAATTCGTGGATATTTATAGAAAAATACTAGCTTCTGCCCACGGCTTCACTCACTTGAAGCTCAAAAACGAACAGTGATGATCTCTTCTTTGTATGGGTCTCTATACATTAGAGAGGTCAAGCTGTATCTCAGGTTCCGTGTATTTATTTGAGATAAGAAGTATACCAGTATTTAAGCTGGAACACATAATTTCTAATTTTGTTATCAAAATTAAAATCTATTCAGTAGTTTTTGCGCCAACCCGTAACAAACAGACAAGAATTAAAAAAATCACAAATTTCGGTTTGGAGACGTTTATATACCCTAACCCACTTTTTTTTTTTTAATATCTTCAATGTACAGACATAGCTTTTTTACAATTTTATGATAGTAGAGAAGAGATGTTTACGCAGGATTTTTGTAAATAAATCTTATCGAATAAATATGTTTTTGGTTTAAAAGTATTTGCAAATGTTTGCCTTCCTCGGGAGAAGTCTCAGGAGAATCTAAAATTGACGAATATCAAGATATGGAACACAGTCAGCAGTTCAGCAATGATTCAATAAAATTCGTTAGGGCGAAACGTAAATATTTACATCCTACCTCATAAAGTTTCTGATTTCTCTAACTGTCATTACTGTCATTGTGTCATTGCTAATTTGTCATAATATTATACAATATATTTTCAAATTCAATTCAAACCGTCGGCGTTTAAACAATTAATTATTTTATATTGTGAATTAAATGTTTGCGCTTTGTGAAATGTAATTATAGTATAAATTACTTACTACAATATTTAGATATTCAATCTATTTTGCTACGGCCTCTTTTTTAATTATAAAAAGCATTGGCGGGAAATTTGGCTGAATGTAAACAGATCGTGTTTTGTTTTTTTTCTTCTCTGCCACAAAGTGAAAGCGTCGTTGGACCGAATCGTTTCGGCCATCGATAGATTACGTGAATAATTTAGTTGTTAGTTGTGCTGTGTTAAGTGCAGTAGTGACCATGATGGGATTGTATTCTAGCGGGGCCCTGGGTGGTGTGGAGGTGCTGGACGGCGGGCTGGTGGGCGGCGAGCTGACGGCGCACGTGCTGAGCGCGCAGGCGGCCGCACACGCCGCCGCCACTGCCGCCGCCGCCGCACACCAGCAACAGATAGCTGTGCAGCAAATAAGTGAGTACCTACATGGATTTCTTACCCTGCAGCACTAACAGCATTCAGAAGCCAGTATTACTATTAACTTATTTGAAAACAATCCAGACTGAAAAAACAAATGAATGTCTAGATTTTATAAGATTTTATCACCAAAATTTCCATTCTCTTTATACACACACTTTCTTCCACTGGGGTAAGCAGAAACTACAGACCCCCTCTGTCATACATCTTCTCCCTGGAACCAACTTCAGTAGAAATTAAAAGGTTCTTATCAACCTAAAAATTATCTAGTTAAACTTAGTGGCCAAGTTTAACTAGATAATTTAGACCTAGACAGCTTTTTACGAATAAGTATTATGAGACAGTTGGCCACACTATATAATTATCTATGCTATTAATTGTATTAATTTTAAATCATGTAATGACAGGACACAACAATCATAATTATTTACAGTTTTAAATTTCTATAAACTGATAAGAATCTTGTATAAACTGATAGGCCTTACTCATCAAATTTTCAGTAATATTGTGAAGGTTGATAGTTCATTAACTGTTGCATACATTAAAATTGGCAATTACTTGCATTGTCCAAACACGGTTTAGAGGGTACAACTATTACTATTGCTTCCACTTATTCAATAGGCAATTAAATTGCTATGTGTAAATCATTTATGCAACTATGACTCTATCTACTCTATTACTGAGCATGATGGGCTTCATGTAGTTACATAGATTATCTCCAACATTTAAAGTTTCTGTCCCGGTATTATAATTAGAAGGATGTTTATAACTTTTAAATCTCTTATAACCTATGCCTATTTCTGTTCGGATAAAAAAAATTAAACTTATAATATTATTAATAATATTTATATCAATGTCCAAAATAATATTTTAAATCATAGAATAGTACAATAAGTGGTCTTATTGCTAAAAGTGACCTCTGACAGACAAGCTTAGAAATTGATTGGAGATAGGTACCTACTATTAATATTCTTTGAGGAGTCAGATATCAGAATCACAACTTCAATGAGTTTTATTGTAAGAAACCTTTGTTTCACATAAATTATCTTTGATACTGATATTAATTATTGCTATTATATATTGCTTATTAATTGAAAATCACCTAAGGTGCAGCCTGCAGTTCATTTGTAAACTTGAGTTCATATAACTTAAATATTTATCCAGTTTTAATAGCAAACTTAATGACATGTACAATAAGTTCACATTCCTTTGCTGCCTAAACTTATGTCAGCTAACTTATTTACATGGTCACTCAAAAATCAACTTAAAGTTTATGAGGCTTAGGTAGACATTTGAGTAAGAGGAAAGATGTGACTATTTTAGATTCTGAATATTTCTTCCATATTCAACAGTGTTTCTTATTAGAATATTTCAAATAATTTGACAATATGATTATAAGCTGATTTATAATATCAAACCTCTCTCTTATTATATTCTAATATAATAAACATAGTGGATTACATGGCAACTAAGCATTATCTATGTAAATAATAATAATAAATATTCTGGGACATTTATTTTCACACAGCACCATCTAGTCCCAAATTAAGCAAAGCTTGTACTATGGGTACTAGACAATGGATATAATACTTATATACTTTTTTTTTGTAAATACATACTTATAATATATAAGAAACACCCAGACGAACACAAACACTTATATTCATCACATAATTTTTTGTGTCCTGTGGGAATCGAACCCACGACCTCATGATCAGCAGTCCGGTACTCGAACCACTAAACCACAGAGGTCGTCATAATAACAAATAGCTGGCATAAGGGTTAGGCAGCAGAGGTGTACTAATGTACACTTACACAGCTTACTGGTATAATATTTAGGTTGGTTATTGTGAATAACTGTGCACAAATGAAACCCTTAGCTCCTATTCAGAATTTAATAGAAAAGCCGGATAACTCTGCTTAACCTGGGAACCCAGGACCTCTAGTGTAGTATTCGCTCTTACCATACACTAATGAGGCAATTTAAGATATCAGTAATGAAATAACTCACAACATTGACCCTAGATCCCTATTTCCCAACAGAAACATCCCCGTCATCCGGGCGTTCAACCCCGGTGACGTCAACTGCGAATGGTACAGCGCCCGCCCCCACGGGTGCCACATCACCGTCTCCAAGCAAGCTGTTTGTGGGGGGCCTCAGCTGGCAGACCAGCTCGGAGAAACTCAGAGAATACTTCGCAATGTTCGGGCCGGTGTCCGATGTACTGATAATGAAGGATCCTGTCACACAGGTGAGGTTGACACTGGGTTGGGCTTGTTGAGGGTGGATGGGGTACAAAATTGTATTATTAATATTCAGTTAAAAGAATTGCTATGAAAATTAAACCAAAATTAAAAAAAAATTACTGAAGGAAAAATTCGACTGTGGTCAGGATTCGAACCTACGTCTTCTGGTTGGACACTCCAGACGCATTTACCACTAAGCCACCGCGAGTCCCACCCGGCAGGTCGATTTTTTCTTTCACTATAATAAAGTTATAATCTCAGCCTAGAAAATGCAAATAAATACATAACTTATGTACTTACTTAAATTTTTATAGAAATAAAACAAGTTATGCCATAACTACATAATATTATTTTATAATAAACTAGCTTCTGCCCGCGGCTTCGCCCCCGTGGAATTCGGTCTGTCATCACATCCCCCGGGAACGGGACAAAAAGTATCCTATGTCCGTCTCCTGGTTCTAAGCTTCCTCTCCACCAATTTTCAGCCAAATCGGTTCAGCCGTTCTTGAGTTATAAATGGAGTAACTAACACGACTTTCTTTAATATATATAGATGCAGGTCTGTTTATCATAGGCAATTTACTATTTTTGTTATAGCCCCTGTGTGTCTAAGAAATATTTTAAAAAGTTTTCAATAATTCAATTTTGTATCTCATACACCCAATTTGATTTTGATTTTTATTATTTCTGTAGATAAGTCTGTACATTATAGAATGTCTTAGCAACATGCCTATTAATTTTAATTTAATACCTACGCTATTTTACCAAATATTATTGTGTATAATAATAAATAATATCAACGAACATTATTGTCGGCGGGTCGAAAAAAATTATATATAACGTGTGTCTAGGCGCCGTATAGAACTCCAATGTATACTATCATCTTCAACCCATTTACTATTACTCTGCTGGGCACGGGTCTCCTCTCAGAATGAAAGAGACTAGGCTATAGTCCACCACGCTTGTTTAATGTAGGTTGGCAGACTTCACGCGCAGCCTTGATAATTCCTCAAGCATGCAGATTTCATCACGTTTTCTTTCACCGTTTTAAGAGAGTGATAATTAATTATTATTACTCTCTCTGCCTTGGATTTGAACTCGAAACCTTTACCTTGGCAGTCCAATGGCCAAAATATAAAATATGCTATCACTTCTGTAGAAATCTGTGATCTTGTGAGAGCACGAGCAGGTTCCAATCTCGGGCGAAGAAGCCTCGAAGCAAAATTAACAAGGAAATTTTGTTTCGGGAAATCGGGACTGGACTTCGGGAAATTAAAAGTCCGATTTTAACTGACTACACAAAAAGAAGGTTTTTTATGGGATAGGGGTACGTTTCACGCCGGTTTTCTGTGAGGCCGTGGTATCAATCCGATTGAACCGGTCCATTCGTGCCGAACCACAGCTCTCCCACGGTATTTTTTTTACTATTATGTAACAATCTGGATTTACTCCTTCTGCTGCAGTCGGTTATAACCAAATCTCAATGTCTAAAATACATATACAATGCATAGTGGAATTTATAATCGTCTCCAATCTGAATTTATTCAAAAATATCACAATTTCGCGGTTTTTGCTCTATACAAACGATTTTTCCTCATTATTTGAGCTTTCTATTGCATCAAAAAATGAAGTATCAAGTCCGAAAATAAATAAAATGTCTTCATAGACTGTACGGTTGAATGACGAATTGACCGTGGTATGAATTTGGCCGCATTGATTCATTACATAATTGTGATATCACTTCTTGTACTCACCGGAGTTACGCTTCATTTAGATCTGCGAAATTGATGTTGCAAGTAGAACGATTAGTTCATAAGTCTCAATGAAAACGTCGCGTGCGCAGAGATCGACTCAGAATATTTCATTTAATGTAGTAGGTACTCGCTCTAGTTGTATGCTTACGTAACTAACGTTATTGATATCAATGAGATTTCTAAGGCTGATATTTTCGCTATGGAAGAGCCATGCTTCGGCTCGATCAACCTCACAGAAAACCGGCAAGAAACAACGCTTTCCTAATGTTTCGCCGAGTCAGTGAGGATACCGGTGATTCAAACACTTTTAAAAGGCAACGCACTTGTGACTCTTCAGGTGTTGCGGGCGGCGGTAATCGCTTACCTTCGGGTTCTCCCCTATCCCATAAAAAATATTGAGACACAATACCGTTAATCTAGGTTCCTGCCGCACCATTTCGTCTACTTCTACTTGGTAAAGCCAAAACCAAACTTGGTAAAGCTATCAAGAATTGCATTCGCTTATCTACATTTATTTCCATTGAAATATTTTGGACCATATTTAGGAACCTAGATTAATGTAAGGTATTGGAATCCGAATACTAATACACTGAATAATTAATTGTGTTTGAATTACGATTTATTTTGGTAATATGTTTGTACTAGCTTGTGCCCGCGACTTCGTCTGCGTGGACTTCAGAATTGAGTCCGGCCTAGATAAAAAGTAGCCTATGTGTTATTCCAGGCTATAATAAATCACTGTGCCAAATTTTATCTAGATCATTTCAGCCGTTCTGGCGTGGAAGAGTAATGAACATCCATCCATACTCACGAACTTTTGCATTTATAATTTAATAGGATTGGAAATTCGGTTCGCCGAATTTTTAAGCATGATTCCGAAAAGTCAGAGCCTTGGATTCGAACTCGAAACTTATATATGACTATAAAAAAGGTAAATTTTAGTCAGACATACATTGTAAATAGAAATCTCTAACTTTAACCTTACCGTTACATTGCTGGCATGTTGCTAAGACTTAATTTCGTTTACATTAGTCGATAACAATTATTATGAAACTATAAAGTCAATATAATCCCCTTGAAATAATCTATCTATCAGTAGATACCATGATTTTAACACTCAATAGTCGCTAGTTTCGACCAATACGTGTAGGTACGTAAAAATATCTAAAGCCTCCAGCGTTGGAATTAGCGGTAGGGGCATCACAACAGCAACTCCTTTGGTGTTGCAGGTGTCTACGGGCGACGATGACTACTTACCACCAGTGATCTCGTCCGCCCGTTTGTTCGCTTACCCAATTTAACAAAAGTTTAAGTACAGTTGGAAACGTTCGTTACTAGCGACGATAGCGAATTACTCTGAACAGAAAAGTAAAACACAAAAGTAATGGTGGTCATTTAATGTTATCGACCAATATAAACGTATAATTTAATTTGTAAGAATATAATAACGCCATTTTTTCAAGACAGCGGTAGGCAGAAGACGGAGCACACGCGGTCAGTCTTAGTAACATTGTATAGGTTGATTTGGTCTAGGTAGATCTGTAGGTTCGTGTGAGATAACGGCCATGTGCAAAATAAACCTATTATTGATTCCCCTTAGTTGACTTCTAATAATAAGTAGATTTTTCCGTCTTTTCCCTGTTATTATTTCCCTAATAATTATCTTATCCTTAATTGATTTCTCCCTTATACCCCGTGTTATTAATTGCCTCTTAGTTTGTAGTCAACCACCTACTATACAATCCCCGTTAGTAGTTTTTCCTTTTTACCTCTATGATTATATCTCTCTTAGTTCATTTCTCTTTTTTCCCTCTAATATAAAATTCATCTTAGTTAGTTTATCCTTTTTACCCATGTTATTATTAACCTTACCATCCTCCCTAGTACAATTCTCCTTCTTTAGGTAATCAAACATTAACTTAGACCTTATTCTCTTCCAATTTTTACCTCTAACATAAGTACCTCCTTAGTTAACTTCTTATTTTCGACTTCTTTTAGTTCATTATTGGGTATAAAATAGAATAGATAATTGTTTGTAGATAAAAATTATTCGAATAAAAACATATTTTACAAGAATTTTCAATTTAGAATAATATGATTAAGTAATGACTATATGCCTCCCATACCAAAAATTATATAATTAAGGAAGGCCTTGTTAGGCATTAAACAGATTCTTAGGCCCACTTGCACCAAATTCTTAAATGTATTCAAGTCATATTTAAACACAATTTTTCATAGAAATTTCGTGTTTAAATACAATTTAAACACAATTAAGAAGTTGGTGCAAGTGGGCCTTAATAATTAATTTATTAAGAGTATGACATTGTCTAAGAACTTCAACTACTCATGTGCATGTACCACATATACCTCATGGTCATGTAATCATGAATAGAATACAGATATGGTCTCAGCTTCAGATCTAACTCCGGCCATTCGTTGGCCCTGGGGCTAATCAGATAATTTTGTATTGGGCTGTTCATAATTGCCCAGGTATTCCTGTTCCTCCAGACTTCTTTTTTATCATCATTGCACATGGACCAAAATCTCCACACGTAGTTGGGCTATGGTTGATCCAAAGTAACCTAGGTACACTAATAAAAGTATACCCATTATTAACATAGATACACCGGCATGCTAGACTCACTAACATAGGTATATAGAATATGGATTTGATAAAATACTCCTATCGTCTTCTATTTTTGAATCTGGTAGTTCCCCCTTCAGTCGGTGTTGCCATGTCTTTACTGATTCTACTAATGAAGTAATTTAAAATATAAGTAATGTAAAAAAATCAGACAATTTAATTTTTTGTTTTTGTTCTATTTTTATGGTAAAAATAGAATTCTGTTAAATATTGTATTTTTCAAAATATTTCCTATTGCTATCTGTTTTTATTTGAATCTAATTTTGATGTGTAGTTTTTTGACGTACAATACTTGGAATACTTCAGCACTTACTCTTATGAAACACAGTGATCTGCTTAGATCTGTATAAATTATTGAGCTTTAATGTAAGCGCCAAAGTATAAGTACCTAACATTGAAAAGTATAGTTCAGGTAGCACTCTACAATAAATATTATACTACCAAGTAATATAAATAGGTACCTTATCTATACTATAGCACAGTTTAGAACTTCTAGATTAGATTATTCGTAGTTAAATGTGACCAACAACAGCAATAGTTTTATATAGCAAGCAACACTGACCTTCACCCTTTATTTATTTACATAAATCTATGAATTTCGATTTTCTACTAATTAATTATTACTAGTACTTAGCTAAGATCACTGAATAGATTGGAAATTAATCTTTTCGGTAGAAAATAAGTAAAAATAGTTATTTCTAACTGATGTAATACTGAGATGCTCAAACGAAAGTGGTAGAATTTTGGTACACGTTGAGGGTAACATTGCTCGGTTATAATTCGTGCTAATAATAAAAATAGTTTTTGTCTGTCAGTAATTTTATTAGTATGTATTCTTGTGACTATTTTGATGCAGATATTCTTTTAATTAGTACCTATAAGTCCTATTACATAACCTGAGGATTATAGCGCACTTAGTTTAGACAGTGTAAGACTGGAATTGTATAATTAAAGTCGTCTAAATATTTTCTCAACATAAAATAGTCACAAATCATCACTAATTCCAACTAGATAGACCACTGATGGAAGCATGAGTATTTATAGGATGTCGAACGAACGACTGTACTAGTATAATAAGTAATACCACGTATATTATTAATGTACCCTCATTTGAATAGAGATACTTTTTCGTTGCATTCAACTGTGGGTACTATAGTGTGATTTTTATTATTTGTATCAGTGTTATAGGCGTGGAGATAGGGTTCAATTATTTTACACAATTGTGTGAGTAGGTACTAAGTATTTACTTTTAAATTCCGCTAAATAAATAAATATAAAATGTGTACTTGTTTTGTCACTTCTAAAGAAACTTAATCTAAGGCATTAATTTTTTCATAACGCGCCAGAAGCATATTGGGAATATTTAATAGAATATCAGAAAGGATAACATCGTACCATGATGACACTAGTTGTCTTAATGCAATCATACTAAGACCCAGTTTCACCATACTATGTTATGTTAATTTAACAGCCTATTAATATTTTAACACACTGTTAAGGCTTGTGAGTGTCCCACCACATGCAAATGGCGTGTTAAATTGCTTAATCAGCTGTTAAATCTAATCACTGCTCTGCGGGTCTGTTAAATTTTTAACAGAGTGTTACTATGACTTGTGTACTGTCAAAATCGTTTTGAAAGAACAAAGGAGATCCTTTCATGAAGGTCTAATTAAGGCGAACCATTTTATTTTGGATTGTTTTAGAAAATTTGGATGAATAGAGAGCTACTTAGCTTTTTGCCATTAACCGGGCACAAATCCAAACTCTGAGCTGCTTCTGCGAATTTCATAGAAAAAACCAATAAGGCAATAACATTTTATTTGACCTGGGAATCGAAGTCATAGCCTGTAGCATAGCGATCGTGCTTAGGACCTACTAACTTAGCTCAACACTTAGCCTAAACAGGAAGTTTTGCCTAAGGCCTATTGGTCTGTAGGATAATAGTTTTAAATACTATACATTTTGTAGGTACTTATTATTTTTATAGTTTGGTAAAGATATAATTACTATATAAAATAAATAAAACTGCATAATTATGTTATTAACCAGCCATTTTCGACTTTATTTCGAATTAATTTGGAGTAGATATTTCCTTCTTAATTTTCCGTTGTGTTGATTTTTCTTATAGCTACTGTGTCATCGCTGCCTCAGCCTCACCATGTTTTTTAGTGATTTGTCATCATAAGTAATTCAGTTTGCTCTGCACCAATTCGTCATTTATCGAAGTTTGAAATCTGATCTGAAAAAGGTGCAATAACATTTTACCTCAGTAATAAACACTGAAATAAAATAGTTACAAACATTTAGTTCATATAGATAACTCAAAATTAGTTCCTACCTGTTGAGAATATTATATTGTATATTATCCCCACATGATTGAATTGTTCCATGACACTGAGTACCAGGGCATTGAAAAAGCTCGAAGAAGTGATTGTGGTTTGCTCCAATCTTCGTTTTTATTTGCAGTTGCATCATATTTTATTCTTCATAACATCTTTGTAGATATACAAAAATTTAGATCTCGTTCGAAGAAAAATTCAGCGTGAATGTTTTTTAGATATTTCTCATGGTGAGGGCTAAGGGCGAAGGTACTTTTCACAGAGATTATAATTTAAAAATATGAAAAAAATCCGAACAACAGAACACAAAAATGATTATTGACAATTTACCTATCAAATTATTGTTGACGTTTTACCTATCAAAATTATAAATACCCCGGTTGCTTTTGAATTAGAGAAAAGGAACGATGTAATAAATTCGGCCGTATAACATTATTATACGACTAGTTACAATATTTGACATATCAGTATCATTGATATACGTTGCTATGACTTACTGTTTTGGTCGTATTAGAATGTGAGTGAATGCTTTGTGTATCATTCAATAAATGCTTGATTTAGTAACGCACTGTTACATTGTCGTGGTGGGACATATCTTATTTTAACAGCTTTGTTAATTTTAAATGCTGATTAGTTAATGCCTTGTTAAATAGAAATTGGTGAAACTGGGTCTAAATGTATGAACCTGATATGCATCCAACACGACACGCTATAACTGTCGTAAGTTAGCTTTCTCTGAACCTGCTTCTGCGTTTCGCAGGACCGGGATATGGGTACACCATATCCTAAATACCCTACAAACCTATATATTAATATGAGATATGTAACATATTTGTTATCTAGCCCAGAAGGTTATCTAAAGAGTTTTATAACAATCATATTCTTTATATGACAATTTCGGAAAGGCAAAATTCTACAGGATATCAGATAAATATTTCGTTTTCTAGAGCTCTGATAAGACATCTTGGAAATATCTGAATATATCATAAAAATACAAATAAAAATCCGGCTTCTTAAAAATAGATAACCACGTTACTTTGTATTATTTATGCTATATTTATATTTAACTAGCTTCTGCCCGCGGCTTCGCCCCCGTGGAATTCGGTCTGTCATCACATCCCACGGGAACGGGATAAAAATCCTATGTCCGTCTCCTGGTTCTAAGCTACCTCTCCACCAATTTTCAGCCAAATCGGTTCAGCCGTTCTTGAGTTATAAATGGAGTAACTAACACGACTTTCTTTTATATATATAGATTTATTATATTTAATACTTTTTTAATAATATATCAATATACCGCGATACAACCCGTAAAGTTTATTCAATGTGTTATTATTTGCGTGTTAGCAATCAATAGATATTTTTTCATACCTAGTACCCAGTAGTAGATTGAGTAAATTAATTGAACTACATCTCTTCGCCTAATTTTGATAACACTGACGGAATCTAACCCAAAAATACTAATTTATCAAGAGCGTATATAGGATTTATTTCAAGTACATAGTCTGTTTTTTATCTAAATCATAGTTTAAAATAATCTGTCCCTTAAAATGCTGTTGAAATTAAAGTATATGTTTAGAAATTTGTTTTTACGACATCAAGCACCCGTCATGTTGCCCCTTGTTATAATTATGTTATAGTTTCTGCTACATATTATGCGATCTTTATTCACCTTTCATTTCAATATAGTTTTTATTGCCAAATAAAGTTTAAACTTTTTAAATAGTGGTAGGTATAGTAAACGTTTTTTTAAATAGCTACAATTTTTTTTCTCACTAAAATTGTATACGCTTTTGATATAAAGTAATAATATAACATTAACAGTTGATTTTAAGTTTTGTTTGAGACTAGTAGTCTTCGTTTCACTTGTAGGTATATAGGTGTAAGTCACTAAACTACCCTCCCTTGTTTGCTCAGAAAGTAGGGGATAAAGACCTTTTTGATATAAAATTATTAACTATTGAGGGACATGAATTGTTGGCAATTTGACCTGTAGCTTTATCCGATCGTCGGATAAATATTTATTAATTTGATCACCTGGTCTTTCTCCCCTCTTCCTCACCTAATCCCCCCAGACACACTTACTGACGTCTGCCGCGCGCAGAGATCGCGCGGCTTCGGTTTCATCACGTTCCAGGAGGCGTCCTCAGTCGACAAGGTCCTCGCCGTGCCGGTCCACACCCTGGACGGCAAACGCATCGATCCCAAGCACGCCACACCGAAATCAGCGCCCCGTCCCGCCAAAACTAAGAAGATATTCGTCGGCGGAGTCGGGCAGGACACCTCAGCCGAAGAGGTCAGGTCTTACTTCTCACAGTTCGGCCTCGTTGAAGACGCCGTCATGCTGATGGATCAGCAGACCAAACGCCACCGGGGCTTCGGCTTCGTCACCTTCCATTCCGAAGAGGCCGTGGAGCGCGTGTGCGATATACACTTCCACACTATTAAGAATAAGAAAGTGGAGTGCAAGCGCGCACAGCCTAAGGAAGCGGTCGCGGCCGCGCCTCTCGCTTTGGGCAAAAGACTCGTGTTGCGGCCTGGCAGGGGGCTGGTGTACGCCACCAGCGGGGTCGGGGCCGTGCCCACGGTGGGCGCGGCGCACGCGTACCGGTACGCGCCGTACGCGCTGCCCACAGCGGCCACGGCGGCCACGGCGCTGGTGGCGCCGCCGCAGCCGGCGCCGGCGCCCGCGCTGCCGCAGTTCGGCGCGGCGTACTCGCTGGCCGGCGTCGACATGTCATCGTTCCAGGGAGTCGATTGGGGCGCCATGTACGGCCTCCCGATGTACATCTAAACGGTAAACGAGCAACATTGACATGAAAACCCCACCCGCCTACAGAGGTTAGGTTCTTAGCTCGGCTATTTTATTTCTTACGATAGAGTTCCTACGTACTTTTTTTTTAATTAAGGTGTTTGTCTTGCCGCGTACTCGCAGTGGCCACAAGAGGGAATGATCAGTATTCGAATGTAGTTAAGATGTTTATTGGCTCATTAAAATTAGTATAAGGCAGTTACAAGCAATACTTTGCCCGCTACGGGTGTCAAAGAATACGCATTTCATTTTTTTATTAAAAAGTTAATTTATTAAGGCGATTCCCAACGGCTACACTCGAATGGGAAAAAATGTCGGTCAGATTTTTCTTTAGTATTATTGTAGAGTCCTTCAATAATGTTTATTTGTTTTTCAATTTGTGGGTATTTTGATTTTTCGAAGTGGCTCCTCTAATAATACTAATAAAGATATCGCCTTCTTTTTTCAAATTATTCTCGACGTTGCGTGTCCCCTTAACTTTTAAATATTAAGACGAAGATCTCAAATAATTTAGTTGCGATATAAAAAAACTAATTTTTTTCTCATATTTTGTCTTTGATATTTTGTAATTTAGTGGTAGACATAGTGCACGTTTGTTTGGCAATTAACCTGATATTATTTATGATGACTCGACTGTATTTTTATGAATCTCATTCGCAGCTGTATTTTTTAAAGATAAACAATATAGGAATTAATATATAATATATATGATATATATGCGGTAAAATTGACGCTGTGTGACTGCGCTATTTTTAGTTTAAAAGTTTATCTACCCTCAAATTTGAAAAATTATAAATTTAAAATTAGAAAATCTCTATTCGATAGTTCACCCCGGAAACTTATACGGGTATTTAATAATAAAAATTAGGCTATGGAAATTCGTCTCAATTTAAAATTAATGAAATGGTAGGTATTGTCAGTATTATTATAACGGTGCCATTTCGTTAGGAAAATCTACGTTTGTGCCAAATTTCGCTCAGTTTTGCGTTGTGAGGTTGTCAAAATTTCCTATTTTAATTAAGTGTGTTCTATATCTGCTTGTTAATTTATCAGGACGTCTAGATAGGGCTACTCTTTTTGCCATACTGCAAGAGAATATTCTAATTCGAATACTTAGTAATAGCGGTTTCCGTGTTACCCTAATGCGGATACTAGAGTATTATTATGGACCTCCTCTCACGGACAGCGCCTATACGTTAGCCTTGCTTAAAAATCTATGTGTAGTGTGTACTACCCACAATTGTCATCAGTATCGCTCATACGGCTTTAAACTTTACTGCAGCTGTTTAAATCTTCAGTATATTTACATAAATACGTTTGAAAATTTCCCAATAAACCAACAGGGCTGGCCCCACTACTCGAAAATACGTCATCTATGTCTAAAGTGATGTCGTCATCGCGACTATACACGTCACAAGCGCTACGTCACACGGCGTCGGCCGCTCTGCTCACGACACTCATACATATCTGACGAGCGGAAAGCAATCTCATTCTACAATACATAGTATTATATATTGACATACGTAGATATAGTACCTACTTGTGTGGTTTTGGTGTCTACCTGTATATTTTGTGATTCAACCCTAC
The DNA here is from genome assembly GCA_947256265.1 of Acronicta leporina. Lineage (NCBI taxonomy): Eukaryota > Metazoa > Arthropoda > Insecta > Lepidoptera > Noctuidae > Acronicta > Acronicta leporina. The sequence continues at coordinate 294,049 of OX366539.1, forward strand.
GAGAAATAACCATGTGCTGTTTTCCACGGTCCGTGGATGTTATAAAACTAATTACGTATTGATTTTTCATAATATATTTTCTATCCCATGTTGAAATACTGGAATTGATAAACATGAGATTCCCCAAAAGACACCAGAATCACTAAGTAATTAGTTTACATTAATATTAATTTAGATTAGCGTGTATGAGCGTGTGGACTAACACCTGTGTACCGTGACAATAAGCTAAGTATATAAGCCGCTGTAGATTGTCATGGCCGCGCGGCCTCGCCTGCCGTTCTCACCTATATTTACATTTTAGAAATACGTCCTTTAATTTTGCTGGGTTGGGCCCACGTTGGGCGGCATTTGTTGAAGGAAACAGTCTTAGGTTCTGCTTTAAATGTGAATGAATATAAACGGTTGTGTTTTTGATCCGATTTCGTTAATTTAGCAGCATCTTTTCAACCTCCACCGGGCTTTATTTTAAAAGTAAAAACTACGGTATTTTGCGAAACTCCATTTAACAAGTAATGGTATAATTTGTATAGTGCAAAAAATCTATTAAAACGGTACGTAAATATTTTATACAACCAAGACTGTTTTCTCCAAAAATAATCGTCATAAATTAATCCTCTTACGTCCTTAATTAGAAGTACTTAATTTATCAATCGTAGCTTTAGATTCAAGAGCAATACGTGATTAGTGAGTGTAAAAGACAAAGATGGTTGTGTTCGTGCAATTCCTAGATTTAAGCGGAATACCGGACTTAGTCCTGTACCAGCAGTATTAAACCTAACGTGATTTTACAAAATTTTCGGACTGCGGTCATATTTTTTTTTTATTTCCTTATATTAATTCAAAATTAACACCTATATAAATACTTGTATTAGTAATCGTTTTGATTCGTTTAAGATTATTGTACTATCTTCGGGAAAAGTCCTCCACATCCTAATATTACTGAATAGTTCTAAAAATTTGGACAGTGTGGAATATAATTAAATATTGTAGTACTTAACGGCATCAAACCCTTAAAAACGGCAAAAAATCGTACCCATACCTTCCGATTGCGAAGTTTTATGCAATAGGACTTAAAATGATCACAAAGTATCATCAAATGGGAAACTTTCCACTTTACTATTACCAAATGGGAAAATTCTGTAATGTCTATTATTACTAAAGTACTTAACCTTATTATATGTATAGTAGCATATACTTTGGAAGTAGGCGAGGCAGCGCGGCAAGCGTAGAGCAGTATGCATGGTAGCTTGGTCGGCTACATTCCCTGACAGCCGACGCACATGTAACCGGGGCGTGTGGACACTGAAATAATTATATATAAGTAACTGAAAAACTAAACCTAGGATTAAAAGGACTACATGCAGTAAGTCCCAGTTGGGCGCCACTATCCATTTTTACCTACTTAAGCAAGGGCTTATTGTATTTCAGTTTCCTAAAATGTTTGCTCTATGTTAACCTTCAATCACAACCCCTGTGACGAAACTTATTGTGTTTATTTAGATTTATATAGCTTTCATGTTTATTATAAGAAAAATACTGGGAAGTCGAGAAATATTTTATATTTTTTTATTAACCCTAGACACTTTCCACACGCCACGGCTACCGTATGCTATGATATTCACATTATGTATACACATACCTACCCTTATTATATATAGCAGTATTTTTATCATAAGTAGGATTAGAACCTCCTGAGATTAATCAGCGGTGCGTGCGTTTTCTCAGCTCTAAGAACTTGTACCAGTGAGAACCAAATGTTGAGTTCGAACTATATAATTGATATGAAACCAGTGAAGAAGTTATTGAAGAGATTATTTTTTTATTGAAAGAAGAAAAATATTTATTTTGATTTATTTTGTGGCAGCTGAGAATAAAAATTCTCAATAATTAAGATTTATTTAAAACTAATAAAGGTTAATTTCCTTAAATATATTTATTTGTTGGCTGGAAAACGCGCGCTCGCGTCACCCGAGAACTACACCTTTTGTACATTAGCGGTCGTTTTTCCTGAGTCAGTATTAGAATGTTTGACTATTATGATGTCACAGCCGCCGTGCGCTTCGTATCTTGCCAAATTAGATAGAGGGCGGCGAGTGTGGGGACGCTGTGGGGCGATCAACGTGGGTAGTTTGATATTTTTGGCTTGTATGATGAGGGTATTGTGAAAATACCTAGTGATTATTGAGTATTGCGACAAGATTTATGTATGGTGAAGTATCTAGCTTCGTGTGCTGGGTCAATATAATATTGGTTACAGTCTAAGTAAGACTTGATAAAAACCTGTCATCATTTTAATCTTAACATCATTCCAGTAGCTTGCAACTAAACCGCATGTGTCATCCTATTTCCATTTCTGCTACACTTTTCTGAGCCTTCTCACATTATTGGACACTTGTTAGTCTCCGTAGTTTGTACCACGTTGCGTCCGCATCCCCCGCGCCCCCACACAAATGTTGTAATGTACTTAACTTTGTTTTTCATATATTGTACTGTTCCAACTTCCCTTTATGGGTGGCGATATTCCAACACCCTTGTCTTAGTTACACTTGGTAACTGGGCGCTGTTGTCCGTCGTAAATTGATGATGTGAGGTTGCTAACTACCCTCGAATTTTGGTTAAAAAACTAAAATTTTGCTTGAGGAAATGGTATTAAGTTGATTGGTGGTAGTTTGTAGTTGGCGACGACACTAAATCGCGACGGGCCTCGGCAAGTAAGCTTAGTTGTAGTTTTAGAAGGAGTTTGCCCGCTGTAAGGAGCACCTAGTAATACCTGATGTGTCATTACATGGATATAATATTAGAAATTAAAATTGTGTGTTTTATTTAGCGTGGGACTTCCTACTGGGTTTGGTTTGTTGTATTTTACACTACTTTTTATCTTTCTAGATAGTTTGCACGTTGAACTTGTAGTATTTAGTTATGGGGTTGCCATCTACAATTTGGCTTTAAAACTGTGACTTAACTAAAATTAATATTAGGGTGATCCCGACGACAGAGGCACTAATAATCAAAATTTAACAAATCCACTAAAAAGTTGGCAGCCCTAAGTGTGAAAATTCATGATTATTTGCCCCACGGTGGGCGCCAAAAACTTCAGTTGGTATAGGAGGGTGGGACAGACCGGACGTATGGTAAGTCATGTGACGCGAACCAGGCATGCGTATAACAGTTGTACATTATAGTGTAACGCCGTAGTGTAATCGCGTCTCCATACTCGTGACTAACTCAAGACTTCACGGAGAGAGATACTAGGACACTGCTCATTGACGACTTGTAGTGTTTGAAGGACAAGACAAATCGAATAACAAAAAGAAACTAATAATACAAAAAAAAATTCGCTACTTCTAGAAATACTATCTAGATATACAATCAGTCGTCAATCTGAGCACGTCCGGCATGGTTGGCATGAATGAATACGTAAACAAAATCTAATCTTCCATACAATACTTCACTGTCAATTTATTAAGGCGTTTGCCACACGTTGGTTGTGATGCGTGCTATTAAAAATATTCCTTTTAAAGACAACCTTTAAAAGGAATATTGTATACGTAGACACGTAGTTTAGACCTTTAGACGCTTTGCTTCGGGCCACAGGTCTTCCTGGTAATAAGAATTGTTTTGCCAAAAAACAGGCCAAAATTTAGCCAAAAACTTGATTTTGCTCAACGTTAAAGTCGCAGTTGTAGCAGAAAGCGATTTGAAGTGTGATTTACGACCATCTCACTAGCAAAAAGAGTTGAGCCGCACGGTTATGTAATATGAATGTAAAGACACTGCGACGGAAAATGGTTTCAACTAATATTTTGCCAAAAACAAAAAGGAAATACGCCAGAGTAGCTTAAGAATGTGACAATAATAAGACGGAACGTTGCCAACTAAGACGCTATTACTATTTAATCTTTTCGTTGCCATATACGTGAATACATTCCTCTCTAGTCATTTTTTATTATGTTTTTCTCAAAATTTGGCGGGAAACTTAATACAGAGTCTTATCTTGCTCAATACTTATTCTTGCCTAGTTGTAGTTAATTTCTATCGATAATAAGCTTGACGCAGTAGTGATGTGCCATACACATGCCATAGCACGCAGAAGATAAACTAGTGATGTGCTTGTTCGCTCCAGGCTCACTGGACCAAATGTAAACAGCATTCGAAAAAATATATATTCTTAATTGTGTAAGATTACTATAATATACATAAATATACAATTTTTGGATTGGTATAATGTTAAATTGAACATAAAAATACTATGTTGTGTGTTTTTAATGTATGGCAATGCTAGAGTAGTGTTGTAGCGTAGACATTTTGAAGTTTTACATACATTACATAATATGATAAATAAATATAACTAACCGAAAGCAATAACATTTAATATTACTACAGCACGCGCGCGCTGCAGTTTGCACAAGAAAGATAGTGGAACTAAAGTTTTGATGTCTAAAGTAAAGTGTCAGACGTGTGTCGGTTGATGTTTAAATTTCGAACACTCAAGGAAATGTTGGAATTTAAAAAACGGTTGAATATTTAAATAAATAAAAGATAGCAAAGACGAATAATTAGATTTGTAAAAGAAAGTCAGCGCGTGTTTTGGATGTCTGATTAAGATTTATAGGACACTGTACCAATATTATACATTTTCGTAACAATAAAGAACAAAACACTTAGCTCTAAAAGAGCTTGTGACAAATAAAAAATAACACCATGACACACTCAATTAAAATTAATATTTATAAATAAGTACTTAAAATTGCACTTGGCTAAGTAACGACTGGGCACGGCAGCGCGCGCAAAATGTTAGAATTATTATAATTATACACACATGCATACAAATACAAATATTTTTGTATAATAGGTATCTGTGTAATCGTAGCGTGTTGGTTAATCTTGTATTTTAAATGGTAAGCGACGAAATGCGGGTTGTTTGTGTTGGATTGCGTGACGTCAGAATGATAAGTCGATTGTAGGATATTCTGAGTGGATACTTGTGGGCCAATGATTAGGTCTTCGCAGAGAGAACATCTCAGATCCTTACCAACATGATTTTTTCAGTTGCCTGAAAATGAAGAGGCTCTCTTTACATTTATTTGCCATAACTTTTTATTTAGGTATAATAAAACTTTCCCGTCAAATTAATCTTTAAAAATAAAGGATAGTCAATAGCAGTCTCGCGTGCTATATTAAAAAATTAACAATAGGTATACTTATACCTATTGTTTGTTTTTAACTTCCTACATAGAAGTTGTCTCAAATACCCAGACAGAATTATCGGAATTATATGCTTGCCTACTCATACTTCACAGAGACGAATAACCATTTCCCTGTAATATCGATTTGCAATCAACTGAACCGAGATTGAAAAAGGTTTTACAGCTACTTAGGGAAGAAAATTGTCTACTAATTGGAATTTTCTAATTAAAAGTAATGCTCAGTCTACCCCTATAACTACGTAATCGTACTCGTATAGGCAGAGTAATTGTGACATAGATTTAAACATCATAAAAAAAGTTAAAAGCTTGACTATGATATTTTGAGGTCGTATAACAATTTAGTAAGGAACGGTAAGTAAAGCTTTGAAAGCTTTTCTTTTGAAACCTTTTTACGGATATTTTTCTCAAAACCTTTATCAAATTGTTAGTTACATGTTGCCTGGACTATATAAGTAGGTACATTATGTCTGACACTTTCCTGAAGCAATTTGCTTTATATAGGATCAAGAACGTAAATGTATGAATGTAACTGTGCACGTATACATCCAAAAAATCTCAACCCACTCATCATTCTGACGTCATCCGTCACACAAATGACGCGTTATGTCGTCAACCAATATAATTACATTGTTAAATAAGCGACAGTATGTGACGCAGTGTTTATTGTGTAGGGCGCTCGCGCCGACGCTTGAGGGCGTGCGGTCATGTTTCATGTTTCGTTCCATTCTTAAATTTATATATATTTTTAAATCGTGTCGTGTCATGTTGACCTAGACGGGAAGATTAAGTTTCAATTTATTAAAGCATTGGTGGTGAAAAAGGGCGAATTTTAATACAATAATGTCACTGCGATGTTTTCAAATCTAGTCATGATGTTGCCAGTAAAAGGTTATTAAAAAACAGGTAGCATTAATTTCATAATTTGTTAGAAATCTTCAAAATTGTTCTGTGATATAAGTCAGACACAGTCTGACTATGTAGAGCTATTATTTGCAGCTATTACATGCCACGACACGATATTGTTCAGAAACTTGGCGGCACTGATATGATTTCGCGACGAGCTCCGCGTAGTCATTTATGTCTACAACATTCCTTTATGTATATTTTTGAACGAATAATTGCATTTTATTTATGGTAGTAAAAACATAGTTTATCATAGACAAATTAGTGATGGGCTGTTTTTTATTTACTTCTCCACCGGCTAATAGCGGTTTCCTTGTATTTGTTACTAGATAGCGCTAGTGTGAAAAAAAAATGTATTATTTGAAGTAGCTTATATCTTGATATAATTTGTGGCCTAAATGTAAAGTAGAAAAAATGGGTAAAGTATTCGGTAATTTTTTTCATAAGTACTAAATTTTCAAGTCTATCGTCACGTAGCGACATCTAGTGGCACACAATGGATACCCTCATTTTGTGCAATTAAACAGACTATTTTAAATATGTATATTTGAGGTACCCTGTAGTTACGGTTGGGTTTGGGTTTGTAGATGCGTAGATAACTTCGACTACGACAGTCTACGGTCCCAGAGCATAGAGTGGTCTAATGTCTATGCACAGGGAGTAAGCTTTGCCGCAAGGAGTATTATTATTGAATGTTTTGTATAATTAATGTAGATTATTATTTAAAAAACGCCTTTTTTAAATAAAAGAGGCGTTTCTAGGCAATAGTCGGGCTCTCTAGCGCCCCATAGCTAGTGGACGCAGTAGTGCGCCGGCCGCGCGCCTCCTTCAGCCATTAACAATATTATGGTTCATCTTCACTTAGAGACAAGTATTAGAAAAAATAATAAAATGGTAACACAAAACACAGCTGATCTTTCATTTATCCGCTTTTTATTTAGTTTTCGTACCTCTTCGTTAGTTACAACATTAGTTTGGAAAAAAATATTTTTTATTGAGACTCGTAGTTAATAGAGCTTTCGGCCCATGTTGGGCGCCAGTACGAATTTTCTTAGTCGATCGACCCCAAGTCAGTAGTATTAGTAATATTTTGGAGAACAAAGACTATGGTTGGACATAGATGCATGACGTCATAAGGAGCAGTGTGTAGCGGTGGAGTGTGCATGCCTCGGTGTCGACGGCGCCGCCTCGGGACCGAGAAGACGAAGACTACGTTTCGTTTCTTAAATACGGTGAGGCAATACTGAAGTTACAATCTAATGTCTTGTCAAGTTAGCACGTGTCTGAAAGACACGGACATAGGTAGATACCTTTTACATATACCTAGTTCAATTATTCATATTAAATTATTGTAAACATTTTGGTGTAAAAAATATTTAAAAGTAAATATGGAAATAAAAAATACCGGCACTGAGTGGACCGATTAAAAACAAGCACTTTATTGACAAGATATTGGATGTTAAGTAATTTAATATAAATACTGAGGGCATGGTATTAAAAATTGTAGAATGGAAAAGTAGTTGGTCGCTAATCATCTCAAAAAAATATTTTGAAATTACATACATTTTATGGGAAATTGATTGCAAGGTAGTAAACACTAGTTATCAATTCATGTCGGTACTGCAGGAAATGTCCTGCGTTACCTAAATCACAAAAGATAACATTCGCTAGGTTTCCTCGTGCGGGAATCTCAATTTCAATATGTTTTTAAAACTTTCAGTCAGGAAATCAGATATTATCTACTTCATTTGGGATAAAAACCCTGTATAAAACGAGATTCTTGAGGAAAACTGTTTAGGAGCAAGTTCCCATCTTCTTAGTCCTGCCTGTGTCCGTTATGGAGACAAAGTCTCACCATTCCCTTCCACTCTACACGGCCATAAATTTTTGTTGGTTCAAGGAATACATAGCATACTACGCCGACACCACATCTCAAACGCGTCTATCTTATCCTCTCCGATGATCCAAATGTCCAGGTTTCCACGCCGTAGAGAAACTACCGCTAGAGCTAACACCCTCACTCAAACCCACCCTAAAAATGGGACACCCAGGACCTTAATAATATATCTAATCGACTATTAAGGCCTTATCGAAATAGGAAACCTGTAGGTGCCTCGACCGGCGACCAATTATTTGAACCATGAATAAATAATAAAATCAGTATTGTCATTCACATAACCGAATCTGCTGTTGAATATATCGCTTAGTTTTTATTTCTAGTACCCATCTCCAGTAAAGTGCATCCCAGTAATTAGTTAAGTAGATGAATAGATGTGGTACAACCGGTGCTGGGTTCTTAAGTCAAATTGGTAGTTTTAGTTGAATGGTCGAATCGATTTAGTTAACTAAGAAAATAAAATTTGTGATGACATGTATAAAACTCCATGGGAGACGCTTTTAAGATTTTTTCCGTTTTTAAATATCTAAGTAGACATAGACTTTTTGTAGTTATAGATTGAAAAGTCATATCAACCGAAAGACACAATCATATTGTGCCTTAATAGTTTGTTCAATTCGATTTTGCTTTGAAAACTAGAATCTTTTAGAATACGGACCAAAAGTTCAATTAGTTTGAAAATATTAATGAATAAAAACATATTTTTTGTACAATTTATTTTTTCGTTGAAAATGTTGATGAGAAAAATTTTCGAGTAGCTGTCTCAGTAGCGTATTTAATAGAAATAAAATGTAAACGAGTTATACAATGAACGTAGGTATCCCGTTTTGTAGAAGTACAAAGTAATTTAAGTATTTTGTATCTGCATATTGTTAAAAAGTCTTCCTTAAAAAAATAGACTGAAATATTAGTGAACCATGTAATTTTATTTTGATATCCCGTTTCGCTGGGATGCACTAGATTTTTATTGAGGTATTTTATGTAAAGGGCACTTATTTAGATCTGTAACTACGTACTCGAGTCAAATTAAGTAGGTAAATCCCTATCTGATAAATCGACAATGATTTTTTGAACCTTGTGGGTTGATGCATTTTGACAATTTATTTTGTCACCGCTCGTTTTGACAGAATATTTTTAAACATGTATTATAATAACCGAACAAAGTAAATGAATTAAACAGCCTAGCATTAAATAGGTCTGAAAACGTGCTTTTTTATAATTATTCCGGGAGTATTGATAGTTCTCTATGTAGTTGGAAGTGTTCAGTAGAAATAAACCCCAGTACAATGAATCTATGTACGGAGAGTGCCTATGTGTGACAATATTCATATCACACTTATTTATTACATTTTAGTAAATGGTCGCATTCGTTAAATAAGTAAAACTAACGTGATAGTTTGATAATCTTATTTGGAAAATTGGAAATTGTGAGTTAGCTCTGTGAAAATCTAATTAAAAACTCATATATTTGTTTTGGAACCAAAGTATAACGGCTAAGCGATATTTAAATACCTATATTTTTTATTTAGGCGTGACCAATTTAGGCACCTGTACTGTACTGTAGACTTCGATACCCTCATCATTTTTGAGCTTCAGTTTTGATCCAATCCATCGACAATGAATCATGGAATGGACCTACGCGTCTCTTTGAAAGGTTAAATTAAAATTGACAATTATCCAAATAAGATTTCAGTGACCAATAAAATTAAACGGCAGAAGTAATTTTATATTCGCATTTAGTTTTGTTTAACTAACATACTTAGTCTAGTTCTAATAGTCAAAACAAAATTGTTAACTTTTTTGTTAAACCTCAATAGATTAGGTAATTTTTGTTTTTTTTTCTCTCACTCATACGACTGGCTGTTAGAGCTATTTTTTTATCGCATATCGGTAAAGAGATTCTGCTATTAATTTTGTTAAAAATGGGAGTCTTAAGAGCGTGGAGAATAGTATGTTGTTTCTATAAACTTTGTAAATATTTAGAGTAAGATTGTTATTATAATAATAACGTGTGGTGTATTTTATTCACGTACTAGTTACGTTATTAGGGTTGTTTAGACACTTAGGTATGTCTATCTCTTTCTCTCGTTTGAATCTTTCGATTTGGAAGTAGAATATCTCCTTTCTGATTACGAATATGATGTGGATTAGTGGACTAAGTAATTGAGTATTTATTTGCCTACATGTAGATAGTAATATTCTCTATAAGTATATCTAATGTTGCCGAAACAATAACTAAAGGCACCATTATTTTGTTCGATTTTTTTTTATCTATGGTTGATTAAATATTTTTTTAATGGCAATGTGGCAATGACTTCTGAAAACTTTATTGCCAGATCATCGTTTCTTAGCAAATTTCTACCTAAAACTGAAAACTAGCCTACTAATCCAGTCTAGCTATTGAATCTCTAAAATAACAAAAAAGTGCCCCACGAATTTGTATGATGTAAGCTCATTGTTCTATTTACATTCATTAGGCAGTAGTTTGTGATTTGTAATTGATCCTTTGGACGGAATGTATAGATTTTTTACTAAGTATATCTTCAATTTTGCGTCAGTGGACGTACCTATTAAGTTGGGCGTTGTGATTGTTTTGAAGGTTTTGTGACTGAAATTGTAACAAAATTTTACAAAAGAACTTGCTATGACACGTAAAATAATGATGTTTCAATTTATCTATTCTACTAATAAAGAAATATGTTAATCCACGTTTGTCCAAAATTTAAAGTCCCCTTAAAGTTTTCCACCGAAAACTGGAATTTTGACGATGTTACCTCCTGATTCCAAATATGGGGCGTTTTATGACTTTGAGCCAGAGCGCGCACGCGTGATATTTACAAGCTAGTGTGCTTTACTAGTTACTAATAAAATGTGTTTAAAAAAACTTTCAAAACTATCACCGCTCCATATTTAATCGTAAAAGTACTAGTCATTGTAGTTTTTTAATTATGAAGAGGAATTATTATACTTACTTAATACCTATGTAACAAGAGTTCGTGCTTCTAATATATTTATTCTAATTATTTACTGGCAACCCGGCGGTCTGCCGGCTCGCCAACGACGCAGTTTAAAATTGAACAAAACAGTTAATAAATGGTTTACATTCATTTTTGATGTTTTATTACACTGAAAGTTGGGATATATAGTCAAAGACTGAAAGGCAACACATTTTTTCAGACAATGATTAAAAGTAATTATTTATATAGGTATGTACAGGTGACTATTTAAAAATAGGTGTACTTACGTCGGTGGCTAAGAAGTAATTATAAAGGCGGCGGTAGCCTAATGGTTAGAGTGTGGTTAGGGCGTCGTACTTGCGAACATGTGGTTGTCGGGTCGAAACCCACCCATTGCACTACCGACGTGAACCCACTCGTAACACAAGCATTTAGCTTAGCACGAGGGGTTAACAAGAATACTAGTAATGAGCGACCCGCATTACTAGTAGGCTTTTTAAATAAAAAAAAAACAATTCTCAGGAGATGCGAAAATACGAACTCTAGCTCTACCAATAATTTTTAGAGTTGACTGGACAATACTGTTTGGTTTTATTAACTTGAAAACAAAGCCGACTTGATAGTTTAAGGGCTCTAATAACCAGTGCATCCTGAAAATCTGAACTGAGGCCGTTGAAAAATCTCTTTACTGACGACAGGACACCGATGGAAGTGGTAGGTATTCTCTACGTAGCTACCTACGTGTGTCACTCTTTCTGGCTGGTCCGTCCACCATCACCGATTTGAATTCTGATTTCACAGAGTATTAGTCGCTAATTACTCGAAATTAGTCGTGAAATATGGAAATTAGCTGGTCCGTGGTTTGGTGGAAGGGAAGTCCGGGGGCCCAGCCTGAAAGTCCTTTCTGGCTGGGCCCCCGGAACACCCTTACAGCTTTTGAACCACAGACCGACCAATTCTGTAATTTAGTGTCTAATTTCGACTAATTCTGGGTGCAAACAGATTTCCGCTAGGTGCTTTGGTTGTCGGGATAGTGGTGGCCCAGCCAGAAAGCACTCTTTCTGGCTGGACCCCCGGACTACTCTGATATCTTTTGAACCACGGACCGACCAATTCCCATATTAGGTACCTACACGAGTAATTCGCGACTAATTCTCTGAGCAATCAGAATTCAAATCGGTGATTGTGGCCCAGCTAGAAAGAGTAACACTAGCTACGTCGGAACCCTGCGCTTTTAGGTAGTAGACTCAAGTACCTACTACGTAAAAGCGCAGGGTTCGGACCTTTAGTCGATCGGTCTGTTCCACTCGTTCCACTTGGGTAGGTAGGTACGCCTAATTATGCGCAACAACTATATAGACTAGGCTATGTCGTGAAACACAATCATTACATGCTGTCGGAAAATATTATGTAGATTGCCCTATTAGGTATAGTGTACGTAGGTATATATAGCAGTAATGGTACCTACAACACCCTATCCTTGTTTGCAATAGAAGTAGGTGGTACTTACGTAGACACGTCTCTTAAAAGTTTCTCGTGAGGAATATGAAGAAATGCATGTAGGTACTAGTAGTAGTAGCATTCCTTCTTATTCTTACGTAAGAGACAAACCCTCCTCGGGGCCGCATATTGAGCCGAAATACGTTGCGATCCACTAGATCAATGAGGTATAGGTACTAGGCTTACATATTTCCCATGAAAACTAAAATAACAGGCACTTAGCATTGTCTATAAGAATCATAGAACTGACACCCAGTCAGTCGAATGACCGGCGTATCATCAAGTATTCTATGGCTCTAGGGCAAGGGAAGGTGTGTAGAATAACTTTGGTTTGCTATGAGCCTGTTATATACTTCGACTTTTAAATTGTATGCAGTAACTTGACAGTTGAAGGGTTTTGAAAAAAGTTAGTGAGGTGGTGTAAGAAAAATAATGTACTTAGGTAGGTACATGAACAAACTTTTTATAACTTGTCTTCAAAACACAATATAAGCTATTAAAATTCGTCGTGATTTATCTCTAATTTTGGGGTGAGATGGGTAGGGAACATAATTTACTTCATACAAGTAGGTATTTAATTAAACATACCCTCACGCCTGTATTTCCTGAAGGGTTAGGCAGAGGCTTAGTAATGTGCACCTACAGTTCGACGGTATGTTTAGGTCCCATGTAATAGCGGGCGACCCTATTGCCATTTACCGAGAACAAATCCCAAACTCCGATACGCTACTTACTAAAAATTTCATTAAAAAAATCAGTAAGACTGCTCGACCTGGTAATCGAACCCAGGACTGCTAGCATAGCAGTTGTGCTCAGGACCGCTAGGCTAATGAGGCAGTTAAATGTTAGTAGTGTGTCCTTGGTGTGTTTCAACTTTTGCGCCTAAGAGTGCAGACAAAGCTGCAGGACTCGAGGGCGTAGTGGCTGCCCTCGGTTGCTGCGCTGTTTGCAGTCCATAGGGGCTACGGCAACGCATCAGCAACTCCTCTGATGTTGCAGGTATCCATGGGCGACGAAAACTACTTTTTTTTACTAAACCTTTTAAAAGGGTTTGGGCCTCCGACTTGCTACCAGGGTGCCGAGTCTGCTATTTAGTTGTGTCAGAATTGTGATTCAGTGACTTCAAAATTGTTGATTTTTGACAGTTTTCTCTACGAAATCTGTCATTTCTTATGTCATTTAGCGCCATTTGACGGTAATTCTGAGTCAATTGAAATAGCAGATTTGGGCCCCAGGTGGATCTCCAGCTCGTTTGCCGACATAATCGAGAAAAAAAAATTGTAACAAGGAGTAGGTAGGAACCTACTTTTTAAGTAGGTAAGTATCTACCTTTACAGTTAGGTGTATAAAATTATAGAAAGCAACGACACAGACGGAGCTTGACTGTCTTTGGTAACACTACCTGATAAAGCCTTGAATCATGAGGAATGGAGGAGTACGGAGGCCTTTCAATTAATTGCAACGATCATGGATTTTGCATACGTGAATTAAAGTAAGTTACACTTTCTGCGAACAATAAAAAAGGGAAAGTAATTTTCACGTCATTAATCGGTCACATGAAACTTTTCTAAACACCAAAACCCGAACAACACACAACAAACGAAAACTTTAATAATATGCTGGAAATCCAGCCGCCCGCCATTTCCACGCACGTCACGTGTCGGCCATATTTGTTTTGCTTTTTCTAAACAATGCGGGCACGTAATTGCGCGGTGAGCCTGCGACAAGTTTTTAAAAATATATATTTTTAATGTTCCAAGTATGCGGGCAGTATGTTCGCATTGCTTAATTACCTATTCAATTGTTCATAACATAAAAAAAAGAATCGGCTACTTACGAATTCTCTAAATAAATTCATTTACTACACGTGAAATGAAAGTCAGAGGTGCATGCTTCTAATCACAATGTTTATAATACTCACCACGGTGGTAGTTGGTATGTGAAATTCAGGTACTTACCTGTAAAAGAAAATCAATATTTACATAGTTACCTACTTTAATAAATGTCGTTTTTTTTATGCGATACGGCAAACGAGCAAACGGATCACCTGATGGTAAGCGATAACCGCCGCCCATGGACACCCGCAACACCAGAGGAGTCGCAAGTGCGTTGCCCGCCTTTAAAAGGGTTTGGGCCTCCGGTATCCTCAACTCACTCCGTCACTCGGCGAAACACAACGCAAGCGTTGTCACGCCGGTTTTCTGTGAGGCCGTGGTATCACTCCAGTCGAGCCGGCCCATTCGTGCCGAAGCATGGCTCTCTCACGTGAAAAGAACGTGTCGTGACGTGAAACAACGTTCCCACGCTCACGCGGTGACCACAGATTACGAAACTCCTCTTATTTGGCACGAACGCGAACGACTAATACCGGCCATTTGAAATATTTCCACGTACGGAGCGCTTTTACATTTTTCTGTAAGGGAAATATGCAATTCATTTTAATTATTGCCTTTTGATGACAGTGCGGACGATTTCGCGGGTTTTAATTTTGGTAATTTGTGTGTTGGAGCATATTTTTATGGCTACCGGTGTTAAACAATATGGTGGCGAAATATTCGGGTTAAATATAATTTTTTTTCGTTTTGACAAAAATAACTAAACTGCCGACTACCTAAGTACTATTGGATTACTCTAAAGTTAAAAAAAGAGACAATTATAAGTATCAAGCATATAACTGCCCCATTAGCCAAGTGGTCCGGAGCGCGACTGCTACGCTAGAGGTCCTGGGTTCGATTCCCACGTCGAGCAGTATTATTGGGTTTTTCTTTTATTTGATTGGATTATTGGATTATTGAAATTCCCAGTAGCAGCTCGGAGTTAGGAATTTGTGCCCGGTTAATGGCAATAGGCTCGCTCCCTATTACATGGGACCTAAACATACCGGTGAACTGTGGGTACATACATACAGGCGTACATTAGTACGCCTCTGCCTAACCCTTCGGGGAATACAGGCGTGATGGTATGTTATATCAAGCATTAAAATATGCAACACTAGCTTCTGCCCGCGGCTTCGCCCCCGTGGAATGCGGTCTGTCATCACATCCCACGGGAACGGGATAAAAAGTATCCTATGTCCGTTTCCTGGTTCTAAGCTACCTCTCCACCAATTTTCAGCCGTTCTTGAGTTATAAATGGAGTAACTAACACGACTTTCTTTTATATATATAGATATAGATAGATTAACAACGTAAAGTAAAATTGGGTTAACAACACTTTTATAAATTACTCTCACAGTAGGTACTTCTGACATAGGTACCGATATAATCTTCGTCCACCCATCAGCAAACAGATCGCCTGTTGGAATAGAATCCAAGAGATCATTAACCGCAGCCGCGAGGAATTGGCGACTTAGCACGTGCAACAGTATGGCATAGAGGCACAGCAAAGAGCCTGTGCTTTTTGCCCCGGCAGAAATTATCTGGAACAATAAAGCGAGCCAGCCATATCGTCTGGCTTTTTTTACAAACAGGGAGAGCCACGGCTAGACCGAACCTCGACCGCACAGAAAACCAGCCTGAAACAACACTTACGTTGTGTTTCGCCGAGTGAGTGAGAATACCGGAGGTCCAAACCCGTTTAATAGGCCGGGAACGCACTTGCGACACTACATCTGGTGTTGCGGGCATCCATGGGCGGCGGTAATCGCTTACCATCAGGTGATCCATATGCTCGTTTGCCCCTATCCCGTAAAAAAAACTATTTGTCTGCATAAATAAATAAAATAGACCACAGATAATAGAATACTAGTGCTAGATTATCTTAAACTTAGTAGGTAGTCATAGTGGCTCACATGATGTCTCTCATTTATCAACTATATTAAGTACTTATGTAGGTAGGTACTTACCTATATTTGAAACTAATATTCGTATAAAAAATTACTGTTTCCAACGATTTCGCACCAGTCCCCGGCGGCGTCTGCCATTGACATTTGAGCAATTTTTCCCGCCAAAACTAAAGTGTGACCAGCCGTGAAATACAATGTCACTGGCAAGAAGCACGCGGTGGAAAAAATAATACAAAATGTCCCCTTTTTGTTTTGAAGTGGAATACTTATATATTTTCCTTACGTTTACTCTCGGTTTTTTCTTTCATCCAACTGGTATATTTTATGTAATAGCCCCCAAATTAGCGAGAGCGTATAGGTAAGTATACAAACGGTTTTGTCCGGTCCGGGTATCAAAACCGAGGAAGTTATAACCCTTAGCTCTCGCGCTGGGAACAGTTGCATCATGCTACAGATTTTTCTTTATTCCCAACTGCCATCTTTCAGAAATTCTTCTGGCTAAAATGCTAAACATAAATTCTTCTGGATAAAATGCTTAAAAGGTTTAAGTATTAAAAAATAATGTTTAGTAATCAGGTGCTTACTGTGGCAATTAGACAGCTGATATGGACTATCACTACATGCGAACGTTTTTTATTCGCCATTTCCTGCCGTTGGCAGCCGCAGTAGTTGACATTAGGTACATTAATTTGTGTAAAGCGCCTATCAGTAAAACGCGTTGTGACTTGTGAGATTATTAGGTGTACTTGCGATTCGTTGCTATTTTGGAGCGTTTAGGAGTTTTCTAGTAATTCCACGATTTACGGATTTATTAATTATACTTTAGGTACTTATTGTATACTCTTTGATCAGCAAAATTATCCATGACTGCTAGGGTATGCAGTGCTTTTTGCATCATATGCACCGCACGCGCCTGCTGATATGGCTTAAATAGTAGATAGCATACATAGAGTATAGTATATACCTATACTACCTAACGAATTATAAATATGAATTGATTTCGAGAATAAAATACTTATAGATATAGCCTGGGTCTGTAAATCTGTAATGGCTACATCCAGCAATTCCTCTAAATCAAAGCATATTTGGAATCTGCAGAATTCGTTAGGATTTTTGGTTTTCAAAAAGCCCCTCAACTGGTTTTCAAAAAGCTTGATAAAAATCTTTTTTGTTTCCACATCAAATTAGTGGCTGGCTTCTCCATCATACGACCCTCGGGCCCTCACTACTCGGGCCACGGCTATAAATCAACAGGACGCGACGGCGTGGATTATCTCGCGTTCTACGTCATTTGTTCCAGCGACGTCGCCGCGTTTCTCATCGTGTTATGAACAGGACAACGGCTTAGCACTGCTTTTATGTTTCTGTGGTACACACGGTTACACACAAAATTAAACTTACCTAACTATAATTTGTCATTTGAAGCACATAAACAAACGTGATTTTTTTAGAGCTAGGCATAATGACATTTTGTTTTTTTTTATGGGACAGGGAGCCGCTCATAGACCGCGACACCAGAGGAGTCACAACTGTGTCTCCGGCCTTTTGAAACGGTTTGGTCCTCCGGTATCCTCACTCACTCTGCGAAACACAACGTAAGCGTAGTTTCACGCCAGTTTTATGTGAAGCCGTAGTATCACAAGGGTCATTATACCGGATAAACAATAACAAAGCTTCGTTTTTGCTTTAAGAGCTCAACTTTTATCGGTTGAGCAATAGCACTGCCTCTTTCCTCTGTTTTCTCTTCGTAATAAGACTTGCTTCTCAGTTTGATGAGAACAGATTTGTGTTATTTTATTTTATTGTATGTACCTACTAGCGACCTGCCCGCGGTTTCACCCATGCTGCCCCGTTCCTAAGAGTCGTAGGGTTATGTAAATAGCTTAAAACTTTCCTCTTGAATCACTCTATCTATTAAAAAAACCGCATCAAAATCCGTTGCGTAGTTTTAAAGACCTAAGCAAACAGGGACAGACAGACAGCGGGAAGCGACTTTGTAGTTAGTATCATATAGCTTCAATTTAAAAACGGATTTCTAAAAGAATCTCAAAAGCTTTCTATTCAGATATGTCGTGTACTTAGGTACATGTCTCACCTTAAATATATCTATAACTATTTATATTTATAACTGTTTTCTTAAACAATGTAGAGTTAATTTATTAACACGCGCATCTAATTATAAGGTAACCCTATGACCAGTGTAATCCATGATTAGGTAAGTCCGCAAGGAAGCCAGGTGCGGCTGTAGTTCCTGTGATTAATCAACACTCACCTCTTGAAGGATGGTGATGGATCGCCCGGGTTAAATGCTTACGTACAAAGTAAATTATGATTTTCGGGGAGCTTATATTTTATTAAGAATGAAAAAAACAGTACTGATAGCCTGATGGTGCGTTAAAATGGCTTCGTGAGTAAAGGTGCACAAATTATTGTCCCTGCGTATAATTTTTGAGGTCGTAAATCTCTAGGGCTAAATATGCATTGCATTATTTGGGATTTTCATCGTTATCGAGGATGAGATTACAGAATGTATATGGCAACTTTATAGTAGGTATATATACAAATTTTCAAATCTGAAATCCAATTATATAACTGTACCGACACAGCACTGCATTGATAAAATGTTTTTATGGGATATGGGGGCAAACGAGCAGACAGATCACCTGCTGGTAAGCGATTACCGCCGCCCATGGATCTACCCGCAACACCAGAAGAGTCGCAAGTGCATTGCCCGCCTTTTAAAAGGATTTTGGCCTCCGGTATCCTCACTCACTCTGCGAAACACAACGTAAGTGTTGTTCCAGTTCCACGCCGGTTTGCGTGACTGTGACTACATTGAGATGTGTTAGGTATCTACTAAATTATAAAACAGACTAGCACAGTATTACCCTAAAGCTAAATGAGATTATTATTAAGATGGAACTTATCAGCACACATTTCTACATCTATATCTATACTTATTACGTAATATAAAGCTGAAGAGTTTGTCTGTTTGTTTGCTTGAACGCGCTTATCTCGGGAACTACTGGTCCGATTTGAAAAATTCTTTCAGTGTTAGATAGCCCATTTATTGAGGAAGGCTATATATTATCACGCTAAGACCAAGTAACTATTCCACGCGGACGAAGTCGCTGGCAGAAGCTATACTTACATAAATACTAAGGCCTTGAACAACTATCCGTAGGTCCGTAGGTCCTCAAAATAATTCTGGCGCAGAAGCTGAGCTCTGCTTCTCCTAAAAGGTTTTCTATTTCTGCACATTAAACACCGTGGACAAATTTATAGTTTTCGCAGTACCTATAACCATTATCCTTTCGTCTGGTTTTATTATTTGGTCTTAAATGTTGAAATAGATATACAAAATTAAATAAGTAAAGGTAGATTTCAAAAGGTAAAATTGAAAACTCCATTGCTCTAAGTAGGTATTACTCCACCTTTTATCTTTCCTAAATACCCCTCCTATATTTGAATAATCTAAGTTTTATCTCCTGTGGCCGGGTAATCTGTAACTCAGGTTTAAACTTTCACAGACTTCCGTCTCTATTTAAATTATTATGTAGATACCTACCTACTATGATTTTTTTATGTAATGATGAGAATATATTTTTAGTCATAAATCCGCCGAGATACCACGAAATCAGTGCAGTAAATCCCCTATACATTATCTTTTGTGTGTGCCATTAGGCTGAATGCGTCCTGCCATGACCCGTCAAATCTTTTCACTCACCCTTTTTCATGTCATCTGTTTAAAAACATAATTAACAAACAAAATGGCGGTGTTCTATCGTTTCCCGCCGTTTTCCATTACCGCGCGTTCGTCGCGCCGCAAAATGGCCGCTGTTAAATGACCTGTGAACTTGATAAGTGAACGGGAAATTATATAGTGTTGGGAGTAGCGAGCTATTACCTTAAATATCTGAGCTAGTAACACGACTATTATAATGAAAATTCCTCGCGTCTTTCCAGTAATAGGTAAGTACCTAATACGTACAAGGAAGCAATTAATAGCGTTATGGTGATATTATAAACTAAAATATAAAACTGACGTTCAAAAAACTGTATATAGGCACGTAGTCCATCTTTGGTCCAAGATGGATCTATGGATCACTATAAAGGTAGTCCTTGGACTACCTACTAACTAAACACTATACCTAAAGATGGAACCATCACCCAGCAATGTTTACGCTTCCCCATTGCTCGTTGGGCTTGCTTATAATGCCACAGAGAGGAGCAATGGCGGTTGTCGTTAAATAAAATTCTGATCAAGGCTCTAAACTCACGGAAGGCTGGGTACCCTTAGAGCAGGGGTTTTGAAACTAAGGGGTGCAGAGACCCAAAAAGGAGTGCGCGGGCCACCTCTGTGAATAAGGACCTTTTTACCTACTGACTTTTACAACAAAAGTCCTTGAGAGCAAGAGGGATACTACTTACTGTATTTTTTATAACCATATTTTGTAACCATAGCGAGCGTATAACCAGCAGGTGCACACGATTACATAATAATAGAATAATTTATTTTCCGCTTTTCCGTACATACATGAGAGGTCAGCTATTACTGGAAATTATAGCTTGACGTGTACCCGAGCGTATTATTAAACAGAATAAACAGTTTTTTTTCTTACCCGACATCTGTGGGGCTGATATATTTTTGGTAAAACGAGACGTGACATAAATTTGTAGAGAGCCCGTACCTTACCCGCTGTCGCTTAAGCGCCCGCTACCTCCCCACACTATAACGCAAAAGTATCAACTAACACGAATGATCTCCGGTTTGGCGCATCACTTATCTGAGGTTAAACGGTACAGAACCGTGCGGCGATAAAACCTTATGACTGCACCCGTGAGCCAGTGATGGGAGTCACGAGTTTTAATTAACTGATCGCCTGTGACGAACGGCGCCGTTGCGACAGTGATTTTGGTTCGCAGCTTGCATTATTAACAAAAAAAAGTAGAATTGGTAACCTTTGTTTATGGGTTAATCTGACACGGTCAGTCAGGAGTAATGACCATTGGTGCCTTGGAGAGCACGTAAAGTCGTCAGTCCCGGTTATCATATCGTTAGTGGTAGTCAGAAGCCTTAAATGCCTGACAACCAATTTTGCGTTGGGGTTATGATATATTATAACCGTATTGAAGAACGAAGGTAGAACCAAGAAATTCAGTAGTGAACGTCTGATAGCGCATAGCACTTCGTTTAAACAATAATATTCAGCCTAGGTATATTCTATTGCCTTTTTTTATGTGATAGCAGGCAAACGAGCAGACGGATCGCCTGATGGTAAGCGATCACCGCCGCCCATGGACACCTGCAACACCAGAGGAGTCACAAGTGCGCTGCCGGCCTTTTAAAAGGGAGTAGGTACGCTCTTTTCTTGAAGGTTTGAGGGTCGTATTGGTCCGGAAATACTGCAGGCGACAGTTCATTCCACAGTTTTGTTGTGCGAGGCAGAAAGTTTCTAGAGAAACGCACAGTTGTGGACTGCCAGCCATCAAGATGATGGGGATGGAACTGTTGTCGCGTAGAACGATGGCGAAAAGAGGCTGCAGGGATCAATCCGAACAATTCCTCGGAGCACTCCCCATAGTTGCCTACAGTTCCTAGGTGTGTCACCCAGTATTATTATTGTAGTCTTTAGTGTTTCCAGTAGTGAGGATACCGGAGGCCCAAACCCCTTTAAGGCCGGCAACGCATTTGTGACTCCTCTGGTGTTGCAGGTGTCCATGGGCAGCAGTAATCGCTTACCATCAGGCGATTTTGAAGTAAAACTACTTTTACGGATTTTATCCCGGTTTTTTTTTAGGTAAGGTAGACGGTTTTCTCCAGGCAATGGAAGTTATCGGTCCACCAAACATCCATAAATCCCATTAAATTAACAACAGTCCTGCACCCGCCCTGAATACTTCATGGCTGTAGGTACTCCCATGGTGCAGTTGTGGCGTGACCCGGGTGTGTACCCCATCCCATATTACATTAAAGTTCTCCATGGGGCCTCCGCGCGTTGGACATGTGTCCCTCCGCAAGCCTTCCAAAGGACCGGATGTCTCCCTCATCACGGGAGGCATTCCGGAATATCCAAAAGTTGATACAAATAATAATAATACCTACAGATGGTAATTTAAAAAGCTATTGAAAAGAGATAGAATCCAAAAATAGCAAATTCGTATACCTAGTACTTCAATGTAGGTACATACATACCATCACGCCTGTATTCCCCAAAGAGTTAGGCAGAGGCGTACTAATGTACCTACACCCACAGTTCGCCCGTATGTTTAGGTCCCATGTAATAGGGGGCGAGCCTATTGCCATTAACCGGGCACAAATTCCAAACTCCGAGCTGCTACTGGGAATTTCATAGAAAAACCCAATAACACTTTGCTTGACCTGGGAATCGAACCCAGGACCTCTAGCGCACCAGTCGCGCTCAGGACCACTTGGCTAATGAGGTAGATAACTTATAATAACTTCGATTCTGTGGTTAGGGTCAGCAACTTATGTATTTGCAACTCATCTGGTGTCATTGATACGTTACTCGTATTACGTTGACCGTTGCTCATAAAAAAAGCAGAAGTTGGCTCCAATAAAAGCGCGAAGTTTACGTTTCGCATTACCAGTCACCACCACCGTAACAATACAAATATACCTATTAATTTACTTACATCCCCCCTATTCTTTCAATTATTTTAAATAAAATAATAAATAGTAATATAGTTCTTAATTCTTAATAAATAATAAAACATTGAGTACATATAAACTTCTAACCGTAGCTACTAAACGTAATATCGACTTTGACAGGTCGACGGTGAATGACTGTTTGACAATGACAGAAGCCCAGCTGATTTCTATAACCTAAAAAATCGATATAAACAATTTGAAAAAGATCATATTTTAACAGAATGCGTTACTTGTCGCGTTTATTTCAGCCAGTGATTACAATACCAAAGAATGCGAAGATAAAAAATACAGAAATCACATGCAAAAGTCAGAAGGTAAGTTTTATGTGTTTATTATTGAATTGTTAGTTTACTACGATTGTTGCGATTAATTATACAAATTTATTAAGAATAATGTGTAAGTAATAACGTATAAACACCTAAAGCTGATATTATTCGGAAATGAGTGTCAATATCTATTTAATAAGTCAATGTAACTAATATTATAAATGCGACAGTTTGTGAAGATGGATGGCTATCCATCCATCGTCACAAACTGAATCTCAAAAATAAAACCCTTTTATAAAAAAAAAAAATTTTTTTTTGCACAGTCTGGAATAACACGCTCGAGGTCCTGGGTTCGATTCCCAGGTTGAGCAAAGTGTTACTATTTCTATAAAATTCTCAGTAGCAGCTTGAGTTTGGAATTTGTGCACGGTTAATGGCAATAGGCTCGCCTCCTATTACATGGGACCTAAACATACCGGCAAACTGTGGGTGTACATTAGTACACCTCTGCCTAAGCCTTTGGGGAATACAGGCGTGATGCGATGTTGTTGCCTATAAATAGTAAGTCAAATGGCCTGACCTGACCTTTAGTCCTATAAATAATTAAAAAAACACACACTCTTACATTATTTCAGCTGCTTCTAGAATGTGGTCTGATTCGTCCCACCAGCTCAGGTCTCTTCACCATACTGCCGCTGGCCCGCAGAGCCCTGGACAAGTTAGAGATCCAAATCAGATCATGTATAGAATCGGCCGGAGCTCAGCGTATGTCCCTGCCCTCCCTCACAGCTGCCTCACTGTGGGAGAAGACAGGGAGACTGCAGGAGATAGGACCTGAGCTGATGAAGTTTGAAGATAGGCATGGGAAGAAGTATTTGTTGGCTCCTGTAAGTATTTTATTACTAAATTAACCTAATAAAGAAAATAATCCATTCATTATAAACCGACAATCATGCATGAGGAGGGTAATGAACGTAGATGAAGCGAAAGTGGTAAGCCAGGATCATAGCGGATCAAGTGAAAATCTATAGTCTCTGCCTACCCCAATAATAATAATAATAATAAATATTCTGGGACATTTTTACACAGCACCATCTAGTCCCGAACTAAGCAGGGCTTGTACTATGGGTACTAGAAAATGGATATAATACTTATATACTTTTTTTTTTTTGTAAATACATACTTATAATACATAAGAAACACCCAGACGAACACTAACACTTATATTCATCACATAATTTTTTGTGTCCTGTGGGAATCGAACCCACGGCCTCATGGTCAGCAGTCCGGTACTTGAACCACTAAACCACAGAGGTCGTCAATGGGAGACAGGACTGAAAATATGTATGTATCCATTCATTACTAGGACTAGTTACCCATTTATGCTATTTACGGCCCATTTATGGCCGAAGCATGGCTCTCCACGGTAATAAATTCTCAATTTTCCTATGGAATTCTCTGTGGCAGCTCAGAGTTTGGATTTGTACCTGGTGACATGTTAAGGGAATGTTGTGGACATCTCACAGTGTTTTTACATTTATGCTTCCAGACACACGAGGAGGCTGTCGCTGACCTGCTGGCTGACGTGGGGCCCCTGTCATACAAGCAGCTGCCTCTGCTGTTGTATCAGGTAGCAATTTTACATTCTTAGCTAGAGCAAATCCAGAATAATAATATAATAATATAATAATCTATATATATAAAAGAAAGTCTTGTTAGTTACTTCATTTATAACTCAAGAATAGCTGAACCGATTTGGCTGAAAATTGGTGGAGAGGTAGCTTAGAACCAGGAAACGGACATAGGATACTTTTTATCCCATTCCCGATACTTTTTATTCCACGGGGGCGAAGCCGCGGGCAGAAGCTAGTAATAAATAATTCTTTATTGACATAATAAAATATTCAAAACAATAGTGAGGCCCTGACTCCTGCGCTAGGTTAACAAACCTGTGTTACAGAAGCCAGTGTCTTCTCCCAGAATTTATGTTCAAGTTTTATTAATACCGCGTAATACCGACCAGAGGCCGTATTATGATGTGTTAATGCCATCATTTTCCGATTGAAAGAGAGGGATGCCGCTCTATAGATTAAATAGCGCTATCGCATTCTCACAACCTAAAAATTATGGCGATAACAGGTCGTAATATAGCCCCAGGTGTGTCGCATTTCTGGCTGGGCCACCATCAACGATTTGAATTCTGATTGAACAGAAAATTAGTCGAAATTTGTTGTGAAATATGGAAATTCCGGTCCGTGGTTTAAAAATGTTTCTGGTTGAGCCCTGGACACCCCTTATAAGTACACTACTATTTCACGAAAAACAAAGCACCTAGCTGAAATCTGTTTATGCCCAGAATTAGTAATTAAAAAAAAAACAACATACCATCACGCCTGTATTCCCCGAAGGGTTAGGCAGAGGCGTACTAATGTACACCCACAGTTCGCCGGTATGTTTAGGTCCCATGTAATAGGGGGCGAGCCTATTGCCATTAACCGGGCACAAATTCCTAACTCCGAGCTGCTACTGGGAATTTTTATAGAAAAACCCAATAACACTGCTCGACCTGGGAATCGAACCCAGGACCTCTAGCGTAGCAGTCGCGCTCAGAACCACTTGGCTATTGCGCCCAGAATTAGTCGTTTATTAGTCGAAATTAGATGCTAAGTTACAGAATTGCTTGGTCTCACCATCCAGACATGTCCACATAGGTCTGAACAGTAGAAAATACCAATCCACTACATTTTCGCGAATATCTGAAACATTGAAGAAGAAGAAAACGTAACACTAAGATTTTCTCCTGTATCGTGGGTGCTTTTACAAACACATATTCTCACATACACAAACAGACAGACCCGGAACAACTACCTGTACTCTTCTGTACGTGTGTCTGTCACCTAACACCTCCTAAACGGCTGAACCGATTGGGATGAAATTTCGTTTGTATATATAAGTTGGTCCCTGGATGTGGAACGCAGTTGGACGCGGTAGATGGCGTTGCAGTCGTGTTCTAGAAATTTTGAGGGCAGGACAATGTCTGTTGGGCCTGCTAGTCTATACAACTAAATAAAAGTCTAAGTGCATTTGAATGTATACACGGTACAAATACCAAAACAACATTTTTTATACTTTTTGTCCGTCTGTCTGTCTATTTGTTCCGGCTAATCTCTGAAATTGGAGGACCAATTTTGGCGGCACTTTCACGTGCAGATAGCCGCTGTAACAAGGAGTAACTTAGGCTAAATACCACGCGGACGAAGTCGCGGGTAACAGTTAGTCTATACTTTAATATATAAAGCTGAAGAGTTTGTTTGTTTGTTTGTTTGCTTGAACGCGCTAATTTCAGGAACTACTGGTTCGATTTGAAAAATTCTTGCAGTGTTAGATAGCCCATTTATTGGGGAAGGCTATAGGCTATATATCATCACGCTAAGACTTAGTAACTATTCCACGCGGACGAAGTCGCGGGCGGAAGCTAGTAAATAAATAAAGCCTGGGAATGTTTATCGTTATTGTCAGATAAGCAACAAATACCGCGACGAGCATCGTCCGAAGCATGGGCTGTTGCGAGCGCGGGAGTTCTGCATGCTCGACGCGTATGGGCTGCACGACTCAGAACAATGCGCCAGCAATATGTACGACACCGTCAGCGACGCGTACACAGAGCTGTTTGCGAGACTCAACCTGCCGGTACATAGAGGTGAGGTGGCCTGTAAAGAAGATCGTAGACAGTTAAACTTATTCTCCCTTATTCTACTATAGAACGGACGAGCATAAGCACAAAATAGCAACATCGATTCATGGGGGATATTCCGAAAACCGTTTCATACATACATACATACATAAAGCCACGCCTCTTTCCCGTAGGGGTAGGCAGAGACCACAGACTTCCACTTGCTACGATTCTGACATACCTCTTTAGCTTCATCCACACTCATCAATCTTTTCATACATGAACGTCGGTTTAGGGTACTCTTGACCGAGCCATTTTTCAAAACGTCCTCAATCTGATTTCGGAACGTTCGCCTAGGCCTTCCCCTTCCTACATTCCCATTCACTTGACTCTCGTATATCTGTTTAGTCAGTCTCCTTTCATTCATTCTTTCAACATGACCAAACCATCTCAACATACCTTTCTCTATTTTAGTCACTACATCTTCATTCACACCACAACGTTCCCTTATCACACTATTTCTTATCCTGTCACTCAATTTCACTCCAATCATACTTCTCAAAGCTCTCATCTCAACTGCATTTATTCTACTTTTATGCTTCTTCTGCCACACCCAACTTTCACTACCATACATTAGTGTCGGTATTAACACGCCTCCATGAACAGCCAAACGTGCCCTCTTGGACACTTTCTGACTCCTCATAAAAGCATGCAACGCTCCGTTCACCCTGTTTCCAACATTCACTCTCCTTTCTATGTCACTTTCACACTTTCCGTCTTTTGTGAACAACACAAAACCGTTTCATATTGACACAAAAGTCAAAAGTCAAAATCATTTATTCAATATAGACTACTAGGTAGTACTTTTTGAACGTCATTTTTACATTATAGACAGCCCCCAAAACGCCCGCCCTTCACCGCTTCCTAGTGTTTTCGCTGGGAAGAAGAAGCGGCGCAACAAACTCCCCAGCAACACATTTCTGTCTGTTAAGCTATTAAAAGGCGTTATACAAAATAGAATTCACTTCATTGTTTGGGGTACTTATTAATTTATTCATTGCTACTGTCAGCTGGCGCACATGTTATTATTATTAATTTTCAAGCAGTATTTATAATATTAGCAAGCCTCCTTTCTTGTAGTTATGACAATTTTAACTATTAAAACAGTGAACCTGCCATAACTATTGTAACTATTTTAACATCCTACATACAGTTATTTTAGTGAAGGAATAATTCGACTTGCAGGCAGGATACGAACCTGCGTCTTCTGGCTAAGTACGCCAGACGCTATGACCTCTAAGCCACCGCGAGTCCCACCTGCCATGTCGAAATTAAACTTTAAAACTAAAATAACTTTATAATCTTAGCATGAAAAATGCAAAAAAAACACATAAAGATATCCGATATAGGTACATATGAAATCAATAAAGATTTCCAATAGAATTTTTAAAAGTTTGCGTATTGGCTTCCCTCCAGTGTCGGCTCCTTCGGGCGACATGGGTGGGTCCATCTCCCATGAGTGGCAGCTGGCCGCCGCCGCGGGAGAGGACCAGCTCGCTGTGTGCAGCCGCTGCTCGCACTCCACGCTGGGGAGACAGGACAAGTGCGGGAAGTGTGGCGGGGACGTCCACACAGTCAACAGTATTGAGGTCAGTTTTATAGTACACAAATCATTTATGTTCATATCCTATTTTTGCATTTTTTTCATGCTAAACTGCCTCATTAGCCAAGTGGTCCTGAGCGCGACTGCTACGCTAGAGGTCCTGGGTTCGATTTCCAGGTCGAGCAAAGTGTTATTGGGTTTTTCTATGAAATTCCCAGTAGCAGCTCGGAGTTAGGAATTTGTGCTCGGTTATTAGCAATAGGCTCGCCCCCTATTACATGGGACCTAAACATACCGGCGAACTGTGGGTGTACATTAGTACGCCTCTGTCTAACCCTTCGGGGAATAGAGGCGTGATGGTATTTAAATGTTTTCATGCTAAAATTATAAAGTTATTTTAGTGAAGGAAAAATTCGACTCGCAGGCAGGATTCGAACATGCGTCTTCTGGTCAGATACACCAGACGCTATGACCACTAAGCCATCGCGTCTGGTGTATCTAACCCGAAGACACAGGTTCGAATCCTGCCTGTGAGTCGAATTTTTCATTTATTTCAGACACATAAGAATATCCATAGTTATTTTAGTAAAAGAAAAATTCGACTGCGGGCAGGATTCGATCCTGCGTCTTCTGGTTAGATACACCAGACGCTATGAGTACTAAGCCATTGCGATTCCCCTCCGCCAGGTCGAAATTTGCCTTCACATTCTGAATTAATTCTTAAAGATGACGTCAGTGACAACTATTGAAGAGCAAGTTACATTGCTTCTCAACCGACATGACTTACTTTGCAGTTAGATGTCGTAAGATGCCACCTGACCTACTAACTATCTTCTTGTGATTTTCTTGCCTTTTCCTTGCAAAAATGGAGCCATGCTTCGGCATGAATGGGCCGGTTCGACCGGAGTGATACACGGCCTCACAGAAAACCGGCGTGAAATAACACTTACGTTATGTTTCGCCGAGTGAGTGAGGATGCCAGAGGACTCAACCCTTTTAAAGGGCGGGCAACGCACTTGCGAACACCTCTGTTGTTGTGGGTGTCTATGGGCGGCGGTTATCGCTTACTATCAGGCGATCCGTCTGCTCAATTACCTGCCTTTCGGGGAATACAGGCGTGATGGTGTGTTATGTAATGTGTATATTATAAGAACTAAATTGTAAAAAAAAATCAATGTTATAATCTTTGTTTAAAGGAGTATCTAAAGAGTTTCTTACCGGTTCTTCTCCATAAGACCCACTATTAGGAACCGCGCACCTAGTTTTTGAAAATTCAAAAGTACCTGTATTACTGGTCTAATTGAAATAAAATATTTGACTTTGACTTTGTAGGTGGGTCACACGTTCGTGCTGGGCTGTAAGTACAGTTCGCCGCTGTCGGCTTCGCTGGCGGGCGCCTCCGGGCCGCCGCGCCCGCTCCACATGTCCTGCTACGGCATCGGCATCACCAGGTACACTCCTTACCACTAGCAGACGACCACAAATACAGAAAAGTGACATCGATTCATCTATACTTCTATACTAATTATCTATACTTACTAATATATAAAGCTGAAGAGTTTGTTAGCTTGAACGCGCTAATCTCAGGAACTACTGGTCCGATTTGAAAAATTGTTTCAATGTTAGATAGCCCATTTATTGAGGAAGACTATAGGCTAATATATATATTATCAGTCAGTCAGTATCTAGTGGAGGATATTCCAAACCCGAACGAAACGCTTTAAGTTTTAACTTTTATCATGCCCTGATAGATATAATCTGGGTGTCTTTAAATAAATAAATAAATATAAATAATAGGCTCGCCCCCTATTACATGGGACCTAAACATACCGGCGAACTGTGGGTGTACATTAGTACGCCTCTGCCTAACCCTTCGGGGAATACAGGTGTGATGGTATGTTTAATAAATATTCTGGGACATTTTTACACAGCACCATCTAGTCCCAAACTAAGCAGAGCTTGTACTATGGGTACTAGACAATGGATATAATACTTATATACTTTTTTTTTATAAATACATACTTATAATACATAAGAAACGGTAGATCGCAGTGTCGCTTAACATCAGGCGAACTGGCGATCAAGAATTAAAAAAAAGTCGATAGGGAAAACACCAAACCCATTATTCTGTCCCACTGCTGTTTAGGACCGTTTAAGAGAGATTTTTGAATTTTTGATTTTTGAAATTTTTGAATAGAGGATTTTTGTTATGAAATATGGACGCAAATGACCAGACGGATCGCTGATGGTAAGCGATTACCGCCGCCCATGGACACCCGCAACACCAGAGGACTCGCAAGTGCGTTGTCCGCCTTTTAAAATGGTTTAAGCTTCCGGTAACCTCACGCGCAAATCAAAAGACATCGTGATGCTTTACGACTGTCTCCGACGTAAGGGTGGTTGCCAGGCAGACACAAGAGCTCCTACCACTGAGCAAGTCATATATTTTCTCGTCTCCTACGAGATTCCTATCTGAATAGCAGTGGGTGGTATTCAAACCATCCCCACACGGGGCAAATCTCGATCTAATTCTTCGGGAAACCAAGCGTGATAGTTATAATAATAACATAACATAATATACCATCACGCCTGTATTCCCCGAAGGGTTCGGCAGAGGCGTACTAATGTACACCCACAGTTCGCCGGTATGTTTCGGTCCTATGTAATAGGAGGCGAGGCTGTTGCCATTAACCGGGCACAAATTCCAAACTCCGACTTGCTACTGGGAATTCATAGAAAAACCCAATAACACTGCTCGACCTGGGAATCGATCCCAAAACCTCTAGCGTAGCAGTCGCACTCAGAACCACTACGCTAATGAGGCAGTTATAATAATATTTAGATACCTACTACTAGCCTCTGTCCGCGGCTTCGCTCACTTGAAGCTCAAAATCCAACAATGATGATCTCTTCTTTGTATGGGTGTCTATACATTAGAGAGGCTGTATCTCAGGTTCCGTTAAATTATTTGAGATAAGAAGTATACCAGTTTTTAAGTTGGAGCACATACTTTCTAACAGTGATAACAAAATTAAAATCTAATCAGTAGTTTTTGCTCCAACCCGTAACAAACAGACAAGAATTTTAAAAATCACATTTTTGGATTCGGAGTTGTTTATACCCTAACCCAATTGTTATTTTTTAAATATCTTCAATTTACGGACATAGCTTTTTTACAATTTTATAATAGTAGAGAAAAGTTTTATTTTTATTATAGGCTGTTAGCGGCGAGTCTAGAGGCGTTGTCTAGTGAGAAGAGTCTGCGATGGCCGGAGGCAATTGCCCCCTACAGTATCTGCATTATTGGACCCAAAGTAAGTTGTAATGAAATGAAATGATATTTATTTCTGTAAGTAGATCATTAGAGACACTTTTACAAGTCAATGGTTTGTTTTTTTTTATAGCTAGATGGCTTCGGCATTTCCTAACTGACGACCTCTGAGAAGAAACACCGAAACAAACTCAGAGAATCATGGTCTCTTTTAAAGTCCAGACATAAAATAATGCAAATAATGTGAGTGGGACAATGCAGGGCAATGTCTGAAATGGCCTTTTGAGGAAAGAACCATAGCAGCTTTGAGTAGACCAGTCCTAACTGACGGCAAGCATGCATCAGTCATCGTGTAGCTCAACCATGTAACATAAAATATATACCATTGTACACCCACGGTTCGCCGGTGTTTAGGTCCCATGTAATAGGGGGCGAGCCTATTGCCATTAACCGGGCACAAATTCCTAACTCCGAGCTGCTACTGGGAATTTCATAGAAAAACCCAATAACACTTTGCTCGACCTGGGAATCGAACCCAGGGCCTCTAGCGTAGCAGTCGCGCTCAAGACCACTTGGCTAATGAGGCAGTATAAAACAAAGTCGATTCCCTCTGTCTGTCCCTATGTACGCTTAGATCTTTAAAACTACGCAACGGATTTTGATGCGGTTTTTTTTAATAGATAGAGTGATTTAAGAGGAAGGTTTTAAGCGATTTAACATCACGCTATGACTCTTAGGACCGGGGCAGCGCGGGTGAAACCGCGGGCGGGTCGCTAGTAAAAAATAAAGTAATGTTAATTTAATGTAATTTATCATTGAACTTCACAGGAAGGTTCAAGAGAGTGGCAGAGTCATGGCTTGGAGGCTATCGACTGCCTGTATGACAGGCTGTCAGAGACCCATAAAAATGATGTGATTATCGATGACAGACACCACATGACCATCGGCAAGAGACTTATGATGGCCGACAGGTGAATACATAATCAACCCATTATATGTCTCACTGCTGGGCACGGGTCTCCTCTCACAATGAGAGGGATTAGGCTATAGTCCACCACGCTAGACTAATGCGGGTTGGCAGACTTCACACGCCGTCGAGAAAATCTCTCAGGTATGCAGGTTTCCTCACGATGTTTTCCTTCACCGTTTAAGCGCGTGATAATTAACTATTAATATGCACATAACTTCGAAAAGTCAGAGGTTTTATTTATTTGTACAAAAACCTAAACATAATAACTTTAAAAAATGTTAAACCGCCTTCAAAACTCTTAACATTGCTTTTTGGGCTTAGTAGTCGTTTCGCACGAAATGGGATCGCACGAATCGTGCAAAAGGACACTTTTAAAAATGTGTTATTGAGTATGGGTGTTACGCACGAAGCTTTTCTATTTCCACTTTAAACTTTTCTTAAATGTTATTTATACTTCACGCATTTCACAGTATTGGACATTTATGCGATCACAATTCTGTTCTAATAATCATCAATTCTATAATTCCGTATATTGTGTGTCTCACAGTAACAAATGGTCATGTCCATGTTTTGTCCGTTCAAAACAATATGACATTAAGCAGTTAACAACGCCAATGCTGTTAATACAATTAAATACTATTCACTACATTCACACATTATACTCGTATTTAACACTCACTCAAATCACTAACTACTACCCAATTTATGAGATACTTCTTATGTGCATATATAGCCAATTAATTATTCCTTTTTATGAGAGACTATTTATATACAAATATAACCAATCAATTATTAAGTTTTGTGAGAGAATATTTATATTATACAACCAATTAATTACTCAATATTGCGATTCAACTTATACCACTATTTATCAATTACTATTTACAGTTACTATTTACAACACTTATTTACAACTTATTGTTATCATTTTAATCCTTAATGAAAGACACAATAATTATGTTGACCCTTTTACACCATTGCTCATAATCTTGTTACATTGTGCAATCTCTGTGATACTATTTATATACAATTTTAAACTTTTTATCTTTAAAATAATCTTATACAAATTTTTAATTTACCATTATCATTATTCTCAATTATTACAATACAGAATTCGTATTTTCAAAAACGACCTATCTAAAAAATGGATAATAAAAATGTTATTTTACAATTTTATACTGACGATGCTAAGTGTCCTCGCCCAATCATACTGCGTTAGCCATGTGAATCATCTTAAGGATGTAATAAGAATTATATTAGTATATCTTTTATTTTCTAATGATTGAGAAATATCTTAGGGTCGGTTTGTTAAACGTGGGGTCTTTGGGCACTAACCATGATGATTTCATAGCAGCGATGGAAAGGCATTGTTTCGATGTAATGGCTGTGAATGAAACCTGGCTACGGCCTGGTGAAGAGGGTCGAGCGCCCAGTGTGCCTGGTTACCGCCTGCGCCACACACCTCGGCCACTCAGTGTGCATGGAGGTCGTGGGGGTGGTGTGGGATTTTATCTTAGACGCGGATTAATAGCACGTACATGGCCTACTCCCATTGACCCCAAGCATGGCTCAGTTGAACAAATGTGGCTGACACTCAACCTAAACGGGAAAAAAGTTGCCATTGGCACAGCGTATCGCCCGCCACGTTTTGAGTTGGATGTTTTCCTTGATGCTATTACTGATTCCATCAGCTCTCTCTCAACATGTGACCATCATATACTTCTCGGTGATTTTAATGTGAATTGTCTCAACTATAATGATAATAAAACTAAGAAACTCAGTGAATTTTTTGTGACTCTCGGTCTCAAACAGTGTGTTAGCACTCCAACCCATTATACAGAGCACAGTCAAACATTAATTGACTTGGTATGTACCGACTTGAGTCCCAGATGGATCACGGCTGATCCATATGGGTCAATAAATGGGCACTCACTTGTCATGGGTGAATTGAATATCAGACGGTTTAAATATAAGCCACATTTTGTAATGTACAGGCCTATAAAAGACATTTGTAAAGAAACATTTTATAGTGACTTACTGTCGATTCCTTGGGACAATATAAGTGGTACGCCAAATGTTAACGACAAGATCGACCAGTTTAATCAGTGTATTCTTGCAATATTCGATGCCCACGCTCCGATTAGGATATGCTACATTAAGGCACCGTCTTACCCGTGGATTACACCTGTAATAAAAATGATGATGCGGCTGCGAGATGATGCTTTATCTGCTTATCGTAAAACGAGATCGGATTCTAAAAAAGAATACTATAAGCAACTGAAATCTCTTGTAATAAATTCCCTATTTAATGAAAAAGTTGCATATTTTAAGTCCAATATAAACAATAAAATAAATGACCCCAAAACATTGTGGCAAAACTTAAAAATGACTTTAGTGCCAGCTAAGCAAACTGGTGAACTCCCTTCACATTTTTCTGATCCTAATCTAATAAACGATCATTTTTTAAGAGTTCCCGGCAATCCCATTTGTAACATATCGCAATTGACCTATTTCGAATATCACCGCTTTAATGATTCTATATTTACCCTCCATACAGTTAGTACGGATCATATAAGTAAATATATCAGTCAGCTTAAATCTAATGCGGAAGGTGGTGACCAAATAACATTAAATATGCTCACTTTAACCCTCCCTCATACACTTAAGGTTATCACTGACATAGTGAATAGTTCCATCAACTCAGGAACGTTCCCTGATGTTTGGAAGATTGCAACTGTTAAGCCATTGCCAAAAAATACAAATGCAACTGAGCTAAAGGACCTTCGCCCTATAAGTATTTTGCCGTGTTTGTCAAAGGTTGCGGAAAAAGCAGTATGTCAGCAGCTGACGCGATACTTAGAGGAAAATAATATGTTGCCCGAGCTGCAGTCCGGCTTCCGTAAAGTCCGTAGTACTTCCACTGCCCTTCTGGATGTAACAGATAGCATTCTGTCAGCACAGGATAAGGGCCTTTGCACAGTTCTTGTTTTATTGGACTTCTCGCGAGCATTTGACTGTATTAATATTGATTTGCTCTTGTCGAAGCTTAGCTTTTACGGCTTTGATCAGAAAGCACTTAATTGGTTTTATAGTTATTTAAGTAACCGTAAACAGCGTGTTGAAATTCGCCAGAGTGATGGTATCAAAATAGTTTCTCCATTCGCTTGTGTTAACAGAGGGGTTCCACAAGGCTCAATACTGGGTCCCATCTTATTTATATTGTACTGTGCAGATATAACGCACTGTCTAAAGAAATGCAAGTACCATATATATGCTGACGATGTGCAGGTTTACATCTCATTCAGTCCAAATGACTACGATACGGCGTTAAGGGACCTCAATAATGATCTCGCTAGAATAGCATCTTGGGCTGCTAGCAATTGTTTGGCACTTACCCCTCTAAAACGAAATTCATGTTGTTTGGAACTAGGTGTCAAATTAATTTACTACCATCAATACTTAGCGTTGAATTGATGGGAGAGACGGTAAGTCGAGTCGGTGAAGCACGCAATCTTGGACTGAATATGGACACAGATTTAAGATTCGAGGGTCATGTGGCACAGTTGGTACGTAACTGTTTCTACCGGCTTAAGATTCTTTACAAGGCGAGATCTTACTTGTCCGAAGCACTGCGGATACAACTGATTGAGACGCTGGTGCTTTCCAGGTTGAATTACGCAGACACGGTGTATGGCCCGAGACTGCTGGCACGAACTGAGCGGCTTATCCAAAGGGTACAAAACGCCTGCGCTCGGTTCTGTTTCTCTATTCCACCAAGAAGTCATGTTACACCATTTTTAAATGAGCACTCGATCCTTAAGATGAAGTCTCGTCGGAAGTTTCACTTGGCATGTCTTCTTTTTGGGGTAGTTGTACTTAAACATCCGACATACCTGTATAGCAAATTGAACTGGGTCACTAGTAGGAGGGAATGTTCAGGTAGACTTTGCTCGCAGCAGTTATCTATAGAACCACATAGGACGGCGGCTTTTAGAGGGAGTTTCCGTTACGCGGCATCCAAATGCTGGAATAATATTCCGCCGCCAATAAGAAATCTCCCGACATTGGCCCTTTTCAGGAGGAGACTGCGTAAATACCTTATTGACACGCAAAAAGAAAGGGGGATCATAGTATCAAACACATCTATTATTTAGAATCAGTGGATGTTGTGAGATTTGATTTGTTTTGTACTGTGGAACCTGTTTCTACTAGCCTCTGAAATTGTTTCACTCAGTAGTTTTATCTCTAATTTTAAGTAGGTACTAAAGAAATGCCTAATTTACTTATTTAAAATATAAACTGTGATAAATAAAATAATAATAATATGAATATAAATTAATTAATTAAAAATATGTATTTTAATAAAATTTGTATTTTAATCTAATCAATCTAATTTTATTCTATTTTGTTTTCTTAAATAGTTATGATATTATTAATTCGTCGAGCTAATATACACACATGCAACACACACACATACACACATAACATTATTTATAAAATGCCTATATAATCTGCATTGCTCGACATCCGTATGTCACTACCGGGATCCAGCAGAATACCAGCGCCTGGTTTTATAGCCTGGCAAATGCTGAGCTGGACACCCATTTGCTACAGCGAGACATAATAATCACGTATAACTTTAAAAATATTTTTGTGAGCTATTTATGTATCTAAATTTCAAATGTACTGCTTTCTCATTTTTACTGTATTCTTCATTCTTATGTGTCTAGTTTGTGGCAAATAAAGATTTATCTTATCTTATCTTATCTTATCTTATTTTCGTGCCAAATGACCACTTCATATTAGTTAGTGGGCTATTCGCACGAATTATATTAACTAAACCGAACGAATTATATTATTTCGAACTGCATTCCTGCTAAACGACTTCTAAGCCCAAAAAACAATGTTGAGAGTGAAACAGTTTTTTTATGGGTTTTATGGGGTAGGGGGGCAAACAAGCAGACGGATCACCTGATGGTAAGCGATAACCACCGCCCATGGACACCCGCAACACCAGAGGATATAATACAAATAAATGAAATTGGAGTGTTTGTTAGTAAGATGTATACACGGTACATCATCATTTTTTTATAAATTTGTTTATCTGTCTGTCTGTTTGTTCCCGCTAATCTCTGAAATAGCTGGACCGATTTTGGCGGGACTTTCATAGCTAGCTTAATATGCTACTTTTTTTTGAATACCACGCGGTCGAAGTCGCGCGTAACAGCTGGTTTTAAATAAAAAAAACTCATTTCTCTTGACAGAATGGGCTACACATACATCGTAGTGATAGGCAAGGCCTCACTAGAAACTCCAGCTCGCTACGAGGTCTACCACAGTACAGATGCCGCCGCCAGCGTCCAATTGCTAACCGAGAGCGAGCTCATGTCGTTACTAGCACATAAAACCAATGTACAACTTGATAAATTAAAAACTAGTCTTTAAGTACTTGTTTTGTGTTATTATTGATCCTCTCGTCGTGAAAAAAATATTAGGTACCTTTTTTTTGCATTTTCATGCTAAGATTATGAAAGGAAAAATTTTACTCGCAAGCAATTTGACCCTGCGTCTTCTGGTTAGATACACTAGACGCTATGACCACTACACACTACATTTATTGAGAAAATTGAGAAAAATACCGTTTGATGAGGACGTATAATGATAGTCACACTCGTAGGTACCAATGACTTTGACATCTTCTCTAACACCCTCGCTCAATTTCGCAAACATCTGCCCAAATAAAATCAGTTTTACCCGTTCCTGATATTTATTACTAGCTTCTGCCCGCGACTTTGTCCGCGTAGCCTGATGATATTTATAGCCTATAGCCTTCCTCAATAAATGGGCTATCTAACACTTAAAGAATTTTTCAAATCGGACCAGTAGTTCCTGAGATTAGCGCGTTCAAGCAAACAAACAAACAAACAAACTCTTCAGCTTTATATATTAGTATAGATTGTGTTCAAATCTATATATATAAAAGAAAGTCGTGTTAGTTACTCCATTTATAACTCAAGAACGGCTGAACCGATTTGGCTGAAAATTGGTGAAGAGGTAGCTTAAAACCAGGAGACGGACATAGGACATATACTTTTTATCCCGTTCCCGTGGGATGTGATGACAGACCGAATTCCACGGGGGCGAAGCCGCGGGCAGAAGCTAGTTCTTAATAAATTAATTGTAATTGTAATGATAATTATTTTGTTTAAAATCCTATCTTAAATTATTAGAATAAGTAATTGTATTTCTATTGTATGTATTATGTATACTTACATAATACATATATTAATTTTATTTACTAATAAAAATAATGTAAGTGCTGTGCACACCTTTAAGTGACAACTTCACCGCAGTAATGTTATACTTAATATTTGGATCCTGTAAATGTTTTTGTGAAAAAGTCGTTGGTGTGCCATAATTAAATAAATAAAGAAGCAAATTTGTCTCTCAATAGAAGTTACTGGCATCACCTTTAAG
Organism: Acronicta leporina; assembly: GCA_947256265.1. Taxonomy (NCBI): domain Eukaryota; kingdom Metazoa; phylum Arthropoda; class Insecta; order Lepidoptera; family Noctuidae; genus Acronicta; species Acronicta leporina. The sequence goes on from OX366539.1 coordinate 333,230, forward strand.
ACGTAAGCTCACAATATGAAGGCAAATTTCAGGCAGGTGTATCTAACCAGAAGACGCAGGTTCGAATCCTGCCTTATATATGCCTGCCCTACATTATATGTATACAATACAATGTTGTTTTTATAAAATGTAAACAATCCAGCTATTTATATTGTATTTTAGCAAAAAAATACATATTGGTAGTTTAACCCGGCATGGACTTGTATACATTTCATTGCTGCTGACTGTATGATATGTATATCTATATGATATCAGTATCTATATTTCTGCCTAACCCTTTGAGATATACAGGCGTGATGGTAGTTTGCGGACTGTATAAAGATGTTGTGACTTGCATTGAAGGGGATTACAGGGGATATGCTAAGACACAGATAATAGAAGCTAAGATAAATAATAAATAAATATTCTGGGACATTTTTACACAGCACCATCTAGTCCCAAACTAAGCAGAGCTTGTACTATGGGTACTAGACAATGGATATAATACTTATATACTTTTTTTTGTTGTAAATACATAAATACTTATACTACATAAGAAACACCCAGACGAACACAAACACTTATATTCATCACATACATTTTTGTGTCCTGTGGCAATCGAACCCACGATCTCATGGTCTGCTGACCATATGTCCGGTATTCGAACCGCTAAACCACAGAGGTCGTCCAGATGGTTTGGACATGTTGAGAGAATGAATGAAAGACGATTCACGAAAGGTATTTATAAGGCGAATGTCAGCGGCAGCGTCAGAAGAGATCGTCCTAGAATCATCACTACTTAATATAAAACAAAGTCGCTTCCCGCTGTCTGTCCCTATGTATGCTTAGATCTTTAAAACTACGCAACGGATTTTGATGCGGTTTTTTTTAATAGATAGATTGATTCAAGAGGAAGGTTTTAAGCTATTTAATATCACGCTACGACTCTTAGGGACGGGGCAGCGCGGGTGAAACCGCGGGCGGGTCGCTAGTAAAAAATAAATAAAAATTAAAATGCGTTTATTTTCCACCACAAATGCAAGATACTATATTATTTACAATATGCTGAAAATTCAAGGGTGGACTGGAGCCTAAACTAGGGAAAACCCTGTATTTCAGGACTCCAGGTCACTCTAGAAGGACGTACGCCGATCTTATTGGCGAGGTCCTTCAAAAAGATCAGGTGCGTAGAATTCGCAACCGGCGCGTATGTATGAATGTGGCAGAAGCAAAAAAAGTATGGCAAGAATCGTAGCAAGTGACGGTCTATAGTTTCTGCCTACCGCTGTGGGAGAAGAGCGTGAGTGTATGTATGTCTTTAATGTTACGATTACAATCTTCATCCCTTCAAAGGTTTAAAGAATTACAATTAATGAACAACCAGTGGAGAGTGGCTCGTGGCTAAGTAATAACTAAGCTGACCAACTGATCTGCAAGGTTAAGCTGCGCTCGCCGCGGTCAGTGTGTGGATGGGTGACCATTCTTAACACATCGAGACCCCTCCGTGCCTCGGAGAGCACGTAAAGCCGTCGCTCCCGGTTGTCATACGAACATCTATGACAATTGTTAGTGGTAGCCAAAAAAGCCTGACAACCAGTCTATCCTCCGAATATCGGTATTGGCCAGAAATTGTGTTGCGGAGGTCTGATGGCAGTCGCTTCGTGTAAAATACTGATATTCAGCCGCATCTGGTTAGACTGGAAGCCGAGCCCAACAGTTGGCAAAAGGCTCAGAGCATGATTTATTTGTGACAAACAAAAGAATGAAGCTAGCATCTGCGCAGTGTCAGTAAGTATATTCTATAAACGAGCGTCATTTACTGGTAATTGTGAACGCTAAAACGTGCTTAGAATTAAACAGTAATTACTGTTAGGTATAGCGCACCCGTTACAAATGAAACCGTAACAGTGAAACGCAGAGTTGAAAGTCAAATGATTACTTTGACGATGCAAATTTTGACCAAAATCTTTCATTCTAAACGGTATTGTCGACAAGCTTTCTCGTTGCTTTTACAAAACAAAATATAAATAAATAGATACTTCGTGAGTGTATTCAAATAATGATGTTTTTACACACTTTTTCTTTTTAATATTGAATGACTATTGAACTTGAAATAGTCTCTTTTAAAACGACTACACAAAAAAGAGGTTTCTTTAGCGGGCAGCGGGGCAAACGAGCAGACGGATCGCCTGATGGTAAGCAATCCCGCCGCCCATGGGCACCCGCAACACCAGAGGAGTCTCATGAACGGGTTTGGGCCTCCAGTATCCTCACTTTCGCCGGTTTTCTGTGAGGCCATGGTATTCGGTCGAGCCGGCCTATTCATGCCGAAGAATGGATCTCCCACGGTATAATTTTACGTAGGTATTTAATTTCACGAGAAGTGATAAATAACCTAGCGATCATAACCAAAATGACATTGAACTGCCGAGTCAAAGGTCTCAAGTTCGAATCCAAGGCACGCACCTCTGACTTTTCGAAGTCATGTGCGTATTATCACGCGCTTAACTAAGGGAAACATCGTGAGGAAACATGCATGCCTGAGAGATTTTCTCGACGGCGTGTGAAGTCTGCCATGCCGCATTAGGCTAGCGTGGTGGACTATAGCCTAATCTCTCTCATTGTGAGAGGAGACCCGTGCCCAGCAGTGGGACAGAATAATGGGTTGATTATTTTTTATTTTTTTATTTTTTTAGGCGCACAACATAACAATGACAATTAAAAAACTAAGGACTAATGAGTGCAAAGGTGCTTCTTATTTCTAAAGAAATTTCTTTACCTGCCAGAGAATTTAAAATACGAGATGTAGGACAGAAGTGTAGATTATGTTTATTTCAATCCCCAAAATCCCCGCTAGTAGCTCTGGGTAGTCGCTGGAGCGCCTCGCGCCACAGTATCGGCGACCCGCATCTCGTTTCATATAATGCTATTGCTATCCACCTAAATATACAAAATAACGGACACTTTCACCTAACTGCTATTACAATGCAGTTATAAGAAAATTTTTGTGGTTATTTTTATTACTAACGTAGTAGTCGTTATTTTGATGGTACCTCTATCGTTATATAAATTTTAATGATTGACAAATTAACTCATGCAGGTCTCGATCCTACACCACTCTGGTTAAGTAAATCGTACGATTTAGCCAACTAACCTAGCGAAACCACTACGAGCGAGACGCAGGTTCGAATCCTGCCTTTGAGATATATTTTTTCTTCTATTAAAATTTATATCTTTGGGAATGTTTAGCACGCGTTAATGCAAAATTTAATAAAAAAGAAAATACGCCTACCTTTTTTGAAGTCTGTTAGAAATAACTAGTAAGTAACTCTGTCTGTTACGTTTCATGCGATAACGGCAGAACTAATTATGATGATTTTTGGTATAGAGATAGATTGGTCCTTGGAGTAGGAGATAGACTACATTTTGTCACAAAAGGTTTTGAGTTGCGACTGATGCCGCTTGCTAAAGCTAGTATAAAATAACGTATTTGTCTTTGAATTAAGTATTTAAAAATAAAAAAATTGAATAAAATCAAATCAACTAAAAGAAACTACCTCATAAGCCTATTGGTCCTGAATGGAACTGCTGCGCTAGAGATCCTGGGTTCGATTCCCAGGTCGAGCAATGGTATTGTGCATTTATATGAAATTCTCAGTAGCAGCTTGGAGTTTGGCATTTGTGTGGCAATAAGCGGCGGTAATGGCTAGGGCGTCGAACTTGCGATCATGTGGTTGCCGGTTCGAACCCCACCCATTGCACTACCGACGTGAACCCACTCGTAACACAAGCAATCTAGCTTAGCACGAGGGGTTAACAAGAATACTAGTAATATGCGACCCGCATTGCTAGTAAGCTTTAATTATAAAAAAAAAATAGGCTCGCCTCTATTAAATGGGACCTAAACATACCGCAGAACTGTAGGTGTACATAACTACGCCTCTGCCTTCGAAGAATACAGGTTTGAATGGTATTTATTTAAAAAAATTACACTAATGTAACGATCGAGTTACTCGTAAGTAGGTACTTAATTAAAACTTTTTGCTAACGTCTAAGATGTGTCAGACGGGCTCTTAGAGTCATTGACCATAACTGCATTATGTTTATAAAGATAAATACTTAATCTTGATTCTTGACAAGGAATGAATCATCTTAATTCCTTGATAGAAATAAATAGACCAGAGACCACGAGACGCGGAGTTCTAGCATTATTTTAACATTGAGACGTCCAACACCTCAGTGTGCCCGTGACCATGGATGCTGTAAAGGATCCGAAACGTGGGGAATTAAATAATATCAGTACAACGTGATAAAATCCGTAAAAAGTATTTTCATTTCACTGATTCAAACCCTAGTACACTTTAACAGATTAATATAATCTATACTAATATATAAAGCTGAAGAGTTTGTTTGTTTGCTTGAACGCGCTAATCTCAGGAACTACTGGTCCGATTTGAAATCTATACTAATATATAAAGCTGAAGAGTTTGTTTGTTTGTTTGCTTGAACGCGCTAATCTCAGGAATTACTGGTTAGATCCCATATATACTGAGGAAGGCTATAGGCTATATACCATCACGCTACGCGGACGACGTCGCGGGCAGAAGCTAGTAAGTTATAAATTGTTCCCATTGCAAACAAAAAAAAACTAAAATAAGTGCAATGTCAATTTGTACTTTGTCTTTGACACACATTTTAAAGCGCTTACACTGAAAATGCCCTGATACTTGTTACGCATTTGAAGAAAGTGTTGGTTTACACAGAGGCTATCATCTTTCATGAAAAACAAATATTTTATATAATGGTAGTTAGATAGTACTCGACTTCAACAGAACTTAATTTGTTGTTAAGTATCTAATTATTACGTTAAAACATCTGAACCCAATTTAATCGACGGATCGCCTGATGGTAAGTGATTACCGCCTCTCATGGACACCCGCAATACCTGAGGAGTTTAAAGTGCGTTGCCCCCCTTTTAAAAGAGTTTGAGCTATCCTCACTCACTCGGCGAAACACAATGTAAGCGTTGTTTCACGCCGGTTCACTGTGAGGCCGTGGTATCACTCCGGTCGTGCCTAAGTAGGTATGTCTCTCCCACGGTGAAACGTTGCCTCACAATTATAATAGGAGTTTCGTAACTACAACTACCTCTAGATCATCCAAGTATTTGTTCCGTGTGGAGATCGAACCCATAACCCGTAGTGCATAAGCTGATGGCTCAGCAGCAATGTTTGGCATTGCTGCTGGCGTCTCTTCTATATTGTACTAAATAATGCTACTGCCATGCAGCCATAATGAAATTAACACAAAGGGAAAAAAGTTGGTACAGACAGCAATTCATTGTACTTGAAACTACATAAGTATAAGGTTGCTAATTTACATAGTCATGTGTGTTGTTTGGCCTAGTGTTGGAGACACTCTTTGTAAATCAGTCAGGTTATATTATGTTGTGATTATAAGGAATGCTACAACTTTGCGACTGTTTAGAAATTCATCAGGCGTTAAATGTCAATACTATGGTTGCTATGGTGTATAAAAATACCAACTCTTGTTTAAAGGCCTAAGCACAATTTACAGATTATTTTTAACACAGGCAATATCCGTGTTCGTTGCTTTTCGGAATTGTGCTCATTTACTTCGCGATCACTCCTTTCAGGAGCCAGTCGCCGAAATTGCATGATATTTTTTTATTTTTGTCTCTAAACAGTTCTTTTAAAGCGCTTATATTTTGGTTTTTAATACTTTATGACACCAGCATTTCATAACCCGACCCATGGTAAGAAATTAGATATAGTCTGGTGGTGTTGTTAAATCACGAGTGAATCAGTTTCTTCTAGGCAAGCGCGCTCCATCGTAGATCGCAGTGAGGCCGAACTGGCATCAAGCATAAAAAAAACGAAAGAAACTGTGAGAATCAAGGAATCTTTTTAAAGTCACAATGTAGGGCAATATCTAGGGAAAGAGTCAGAGTGGCTCTTCAGATCTTTACAGACAGAGGATTTAATATTTAATCTGGTTTTCGAGAGAGTATGCGTGTAAGGAATGGATCAACTATACAAAACTTTGTTATGTAACCTTACGTTTTAGCCTCAATGTGGTTTCAATTATTTTATTATTGTAGCGACTAAAAGTCGCACAGCCAAGTCGCTGGTCATCTAACCAGCCTAACTACTGTAGAGGGGAGACTGCACATTCAGCTTTTTTACTTATTCGCTTGCCAGTCGTCGGCTGCGCATTGAATAGTGCGCGTGTGTTGCCATAGTTAAAATTGAAGTTTATTCCAATCAAGGCTGATCGCGAGTTGTTTAAAAGGTAAGTCAACCTTTTTTGTTACAACCTCTGCGATTGTGAGGCTTTAATTGTGGTACAGTGCGTTGTTACACGGGTTTTTGTTTGATGTTGTTTTTTTTAAATCTTTTGTACTAAGTATTAGGTACTTACCTGCAATTCTGTTTCTTGATTAATTAAGTAGATACTTATTTTTTGAGTAACTAAGTAGGTACTTATAAGCATGAGAAGTAAGTTTAAGTTGTACGTTGGTAATAAATCTCCTTTGATTGAGTTTACTCTCTGCGGAAGATTTGAAAAAGAATTATGTTTTTAGTTATAACCCTATTAAGTACCTGCAATTCTGTTTCCTGATTAATTAAGTACTTATTTTTTAAGTAACTAAGTAGGTACTTATAAGCATGAGAAGTAGGTAAGTAAGTTTAAGTTGTACGTTGATAATAAATCTCCTTTGATTTAGTTTGCGCTCTGCGGAAGATTTTAAAAAAGAATTATGTTTTTAGTTTTAACTAACTATTCTTAAATTATAACAAAATATCGTATAAATTGGTAGGTTGGCTACCATATTATGATAAGTAAAACTTTGAATGAAGAAGTTTGCTAATTAACTTCAACTTTTTTAATTTTGTCTAACGGTGCGTAGCGTCTGCTGAACCGAATCCCAAAGATTATCGGCCTGGGAATAGACCAATTTTTGTGGGCTACTGATACAGAAATTGGGCTTACTAAGCATAGTTTGATTGTCAGAAATTTCAGGCTTAGATGGCATAGATGTTAAGAAAATCGGGACCGACGACTTAACAGGGGTAGCCACGAGAGAGATATCCATCCATAGATTGACGGTGGCAAGCGACAAGCTGCTTGAATTGCCCACAAAAACATTAAGTATTTTGGACGATGTGGTAGAGCATTTCGTCCAAAATACTTCACTGGAAATAAATGTAAGCGACTGCAATTCTTGGTAACTTTACCAAGCTTGGAACGATTTTCCGAACGTTTATTTCCAGTAATGTAGGTAGTAGTAGACGAAATGGTACGGTAGGAACCTAGATTAACTGTATCTCAATCTGAGTAGTAACTTGATAAAATATATAATTATACTAGCCTTTGCCCGCAGCTTCCCTCACCTGAAGCTATAGTGGGATTAGAAATATATAAGTAATATATAATATACAAACTAACAGCGATGATCTCTTCTTTGCATGGGCCTCTATACATCAGAGAGGTCAAGCTGTATCTCTGGATCCGATTGATTATTTGAAATAAGAAGATCACCAGTTTTTAAGTTGGAGCATATGCTTTCTAACAGTGATAACAAAATTAAAATCTATTCAGTAGTTTTTACACCAACCCGTAACAAACAGAATTTTTACAACTTTATAATAGTAGGTAAGAGAGTAGAGAAGAGAAGAGGAAGAAAAAGAAGATAGATATCGGAATCCAATTTATTTTATTACCTTGATTAGAGAATCAAAGTCCAATCATGGTCTCTTTTGAAGTCCAGACATAGAATAATGCTTAGGTATAATTATTATTATGAGAGTGGGACAATGAAGGGCAATGTCTGAAATGGCCTTTTGAGGAAAGAACCATAGCATTACTTTAAAACCCAATGCAATGACAATAAAACCCCTGTTCTTTACTTCTTTTAGCACTTACAAACTTTAAACTAAATTGGTAGGTATGTTTTTTTATTATTCATTATCTTATCCAGTAGGCATTATCCTTGTACTGTCTTGTTTAATTTGACTCAACTACTATGTAACAAAACACCTTGCCATTGCCAACGTCAGGAATTTTATTCGCAAATTACGAATTTTGTATTTAAAAATTTATACCTGGTAACACTAACTCCGAGCGTAACAAGGTCACTGTGGAATTTTATTACAGAATCCAATTTCATAATTATTTACTTATTTATAAGTTTTAAGTATAAACAATAAATATTGCAAATGCAAATGTATTTCAGTAGTAACTATACCGGATTATTGAAATAGCATTACTATTGTTTGTAAACTTTTAAAAACAACCTTTTCTTATTTACAAATTGAGTCGAAGGTTCCAACAAAGTGGGCGATTCTAATAACAAAATTGACAGTCAACGTTATCTACTGGAACGTACATACCATCACGCCTGTATTCCCCGAAGGGTTAGGCAGAGGCGTACTAATATGCACCCACAGTTCGCCGGTACGTTCAGGTCCCATGTAATTTTGGGGCGAGCCTATTGCCATTAACCGGGCAGGAATTCCAAAGTCCGAGCTGCTACTGGGGATTTCATTAAAAACCCCAATAACACTGCTCGACCTGGGAATCGAACCCAAGACCTCTAGCGTAGTAGTCGCGCTCAGGACCACTAGTAAATCTAACGTAAACTAAACATAACCATCTTTTTGTGTTTCTTTTTTGCATTTTTCATGCTAAGATTATAAAGTTATTTTAGTGAACGAAAAATTCGACCCGCAGACAGGATTCGAACCCGCGTCTTCTGGTTAAATACACCAGACACTATGACCACTAAGCCACCGTAAGTCAGCCATGTCGAAATTTAAATTAATTTAATTTAAAGTATAACCATTTTCCTTACTCTACCTTTAAACTATCTTGTTATCGCAATATTGTACTAAGTAGTGTAGATTGTAACTTATTTTATTTTAAAAGAGTGCCCATGTAGTTTCTTGCCGGATTCTTCTCAATAGGATCAACCTTTTGGAACCGTGCAACTAGAATCATAACGTTTCATAAACGCTTGTAAAAGCTTATTTGAAATAAAAAACATTTGATTTGATTTGATATCGATCCACCTGCTATCTACTATCCTCTCTGAATTGAAATAGATATTTTAATTGATCTACAAAAGCCAAGATCTTAAAAACCATGGGCGCAATTTTATCATTAGGTACCCTTGCTTACCTATCAAACAATTCATTGAATGAAACAGGTTTATATAAAAAAATAAATACAATTTCCTTCCTCTTACGTGTACCAAAACTACCTGCCTGCCTACCGAACATAAGTATCACAATTTTAAAATTGCAATAACTACAAGTAGGTACTCAAAATAAACTTTCGATCATAATGTACTTATGCCCTTGATCGATGTACCTATAGCAGGTAAGGACATATATTATTATAGTAAATTATTTCATTGTTCATCTCTGGCAGAGCCAGAACATGCTTAGAATTTATACGACAAACTCGTAAACTGCAGCATCTGTAGGTACAGTCACGAGCATCAATATGTAGACACTAAAATTCGAAACCGTTTTTTTTTTAAAAAAAAAGCTTACTAGTAATGTGGGTCACACATTACTAGTATTCTTGTTAACCCCTCGTGCTAAGCTAAATGCTTGTGTTACGAGTGGGTTCACGTCGGTAGTGCAATGGGTGGGGTTCGAACCGGCAACCACATGATCGCAAGTCCGACGCCCTAGCCATTAGGCTACCGCCGCTTCAAAAATTTATGTAAAATACGTTTTTTTATGAAATGACGATTGCAAACTTTGAGATAATAACAATATCATTAAAGCATTGGTTCGAAAATACTATGTTCATGACATCATAAGAATAAGAATAAGAATAATCTTTATTTGCTAGACACACGGTATTTAACAAAGTGTTCAGTAACATATAATTTGTACAACATATCTCACCGTTAAATCGGTATGCAAATTTTAAGTACCTTTTTTCTAATCTTATTATAATTTTTACATTTTAGATAATCTGAAACCGTATAAAAACATTTGTCAAGTAACCATCTCTTAAGTTGAGTTTTAAATTTGGAAAATGGAAGTTCTCTAATATTTCAATTAATACATTAAGACAAAATCGCTTTTAAAATTTGCTAAGCGTATACATATCTGTGCTCGTGACTGTACACAATAGAAATACTTTTAATGATACTTCCAAGTTACGTCATAGCTTCTTGCTGTGTCAATTATATCTGCAAAGACCTCTTGACCTGTCGTTTAATTGGCTACACAGACACCTCGGACCCATTCTATTGTGTTGGACACAATTGGACGTGGAAATATAAAGAAAGAAAGCATAGAGTTCTAACCGTGGAATAGTCATGCTTCGGCGCGAATGGGCCGCCTACACCGGAGTTATTTAATAAAATAAATATACTGCCTCGTTAGTCTAGTGGTCCTAAGTGCGACTGCTACGCTAGAGGTCCTGGGTTCGATTCCCTGGTCGAGCAAAGTGTTATTGGGTTTTTCTATGAAATTCTCAGTACCTAGTAGCTCGGAGTTTGGAATTTGTGCCCAGTTAATGGCAATAGGCTCGCCCCCTATTACATGGGACCTAAACATACCGGCGAACTGTGGGTATACCTTAGTATACCTCTGCTTAACCCTTCGGGAAATACAGGCGTGATGGTATGTTTTGTTTGAATATACTGCGACATTTTTACACAGCACCATCTAGTCCCAAACTAAGCAGAGCTTGTACTCTGGGTAATAGACAATGGATATAATACTTATATACTTTTTTTATGTAAATACATACTTATAATACATAAGAAACACCCAGACAAACACAAACACTTATATTCATCACATAAAAAATTGTGTCTTGTGGGAATCGAACCCACGACCTCGTGGTCAGCAGTCCGGTACTCGAACCACTAAACCACAGAGGTCGTCAATATTTTTAAGTTATACTACGGCCTCGGCGAAATCCGGCGTGAAACAACGCTAACGTTGTGTTTCGCCGACTGAGTAAGGATAACGAAGGCCCAAACTTTTTAAAGGCGGGCAACGCACCTGTGACTCCTCTGGTGCTGCTTCCGTTAATTTTCACAATAGCTTGATGTTTTCGTCTAAAACGAAGTTTACCTAATGTTATTCAAACATCTTAATGCAAATCTTTGCGCTTAAATTGTATGCAAATATTTGCAACAGCAAATTAACGACTAGGGATGAGCAACCACTTTGATAACGCCGAAGACGGTGCCGAATGAATGCAGGCCGAAAACCGAGACATTTCTTTTAACTATAAATGAAACTTGGAACATATTGACGCGGAATCAGCTTTAAACGAATGCTTATTAGAATAATCACGCTCAGGGGCGTCGGTTTTTAGACAGCCCCGTGGATGTTCAACTCAATGAGTTCCAGTAGTGAATGGCGCACAACGCTCATTCTTTGGTTCGCATGCTAGAGATTCTTTGGTTCCCAGCACCCAGGGAGTCGTCGCCCCTGACTACGCTTCTCTGAGAAAATCTACAAGCAGCCAGCGATTAATCACGTCGCCCAAGCTGAGCTCAGGCGATAAACGCTGTCAACATATTTTTTTTTCCGACCGGCCTAAACTGACTGCGTCGATCAGTTGCTGACAGAAATTCTAACTCGAAATAAAAAACTCAATGGAATAAAGTGGTCGAAGCTATTAGATCGTTAATCACGAAGAAATCGCCGCTGCTGTAATCGTTGAAACGTTTAAAAATAACATTTAGTAGGACAGAGATAGTCGGCCTTCGGCCAAAACAAGTCCTAGCCACTGCACATCACTATCAAACGAGGTCACTTAGTAACACTAACGACGTACCTACTAGAAGCTAGTATTTTTTTCACTGTTATGTTATTTTAACTGTTATTTTTAACGACTAATACTTAACGTATCTTAATTAGGTACGGTAATTTTATATTTTTATTGTGATATAGCGGTGGTTCTTATATTCGATGTAGTTACTTAGTTAAAATACTAAATATTTATTAATGTCTGGTTGAGGAACATAGCGTGACAGATTAGTTTAGATTTTTGTATCATGTAGGTCGCCAGATCTGAGTCGCCGGTATGTCGCACTTTAAGGATGCTCAATGCCCTCTTGACGGCCAACTCTGAATGCGATGTGTTTGCGGACGAATGGAGTAAAATAATGCGAGTATGTTTGATGTTCTGTGAGAAACAGTACGCGAGGGTGTCCACTGTTCCATATTAGTAGGTACATAGCGAATAATTGTCTGTTATAAAAAATTGGCTACTTTGTATAGTTTTTTGTATATATTGTGATTCTTTCTAAGTTAATTAATGTAATTGGTGTTGTACCGTGTTAATTAACTATAAATAAATAAATACCCACCCACAGTTCACCGGTATATTTGTTACGTGCTATGTAAAATCAATTGTAATTTGAATAGTTAGTCAAATCATTTTAATCTGCACGGCTTATATAAGCATAATATTGGCATATGATTCGGTTGCAGTCAGTCGGCTCTCACTGCAATGCCCAAAACAATTTTGATTTATTTGAAAATTATTTTTTATCGAAAATGATGGAGCTCTGCTGCTGCCGAGTTCATCTGTGTACCTTGCCAAATGTTCTGCCTGTTAGCAATAATGTGCTAACATTATTGTGTTCCGGTTTGAAGGGTAATGTAGCCAGTGACATTACTGGGCAAATGAGACTTAACAACTGAGGTGTCAAGATGACAACGCGCGAGTGATACCACTGGTTTTGCTGGCGTCTATAGGCTGCGGTTGCCGCTTACCATCAGGTGGGATGTTTGTTTGCCATCCTATTACAGCAAATCCTTACTTCTACAGCGTGAGGTGTGATATAACGGTTGGTCACAATGTCGTAATTTCGTGGGTCTATAGTTACTATTGTTAAGCTAAACAGTTTGTTTGAGTAACGGGACGTTAATCTAATTTGCAGAGGTTTGTAATACTGATAAACCGGTCCTTCAGGTGACGAACTCTATTTGGTGCAAACAAGAATTCGGGCCGCCTGATGGTGAGCGGCAACCGCAGCCTATAGACGCCAGCAACACAAGTGGTGTCACTCGCGCGTTGTCATCTCGACACCTCAGTTGTCAAGTCTCATTTGCCCAGTAATGTCACTGGCTACATTACCCTTCAAACCGGAACACAATAATGTTAGTACATTATTGCTAACAGGCAGAATATTTGGCAAGGTACACAGATGAACTCAGCAGCGAAGATCTGACACCTCTAGCAAGTTATATTCTGGTCTAGTGTCATTGAAACTGCAAGGTTACTAGTTCGAGTCCTAGGTCAGACAAATTCAATTATATATGTGATAGAAAAATTGCCGGCTTCGTCAATCGTCAGCTAGCGAGAGATCTAAGGGTTCAAGTTCAAGTTCAAATGTTTTTATTTCAAATAAGCTTTTACAAGCGTTTATGAAACGTTGTGATTCTAGTTGCACGGTTCCAAAAGGTCGATCCTATGGAGAAGAATCCGGCAAGAAACTCCATGGACACTCTTTTAAAATAAATGAATTACAAACTTCACTGGTACAATATTGCGATAACAAGATGTGAGGACGTTGAAGGATGTCCAAGTTTGACCGAGGTTGACTATATTAAACGAAGATTCACGTTATATTATGAGAATCCGATGTCATTTCTAAATAAAAAACTATGTGGTATAAACGCACACCATCAAAGCGACAAATAAAACTAGGTGTCTACTTGGACAAGCCACAACGTACACACATTTACAGTTTCTGTTGTGGTAAACAATACTTTCCATATGAAGACATCTCGATATGTAAATAATATGGAATCTGTTAAAGCTATGTCCATCTACTTATAAGGTTCCTACTATAGCTACTAACTGACCAACATGAAAATTAATAAGCTTATATTAGTCTCTAATAATCAACAGTTTCATTTTGCCAGGGAGGCCGCAAATGCATCCGTATCTAACGACCACACATTCTTATCGTTAACATAATCCTTGGTTTTGTAATAGGCTTTCTTAAGAAGAACAGATTTGACGTGTCTTTTAAATTTCTTGCCAGTGAGATCGGTGACACATTTTGGGAGTTTATTATAGAAACGCACACAATTTCCTGGAAATGATTTATTTGTTTTAGTTAGTCTAAATTTAGGTACCACTATTTTATGTTTATTCCTAGTATTAAGGTTGTGAAAGTCACTATTGACACTGAACTTCTGCAGGTTTTTGCGCACATACATTATGTTTTCAAGGATGTAGAGTGACGGCATCGTAAGTATATTGATGTTCTTAAACACTTCTCTTAGGGAATCGCGAGGGCCCATATCGTAGATTGCGCGGATGGCCCTTTTCTGTAAGATAAATATGGAATCTACGTCTGCAGCTGATCCCCATAGCAGAATACCGTACGACATAATGCTGTGAAAGTAGGCAAAGTACACGAGTCTGGCTGTAGCTACATCAGTGATCTGCCTAATTTTTCTCACTGCATATGCAGCGGAACTTAACCTGCTAGACAGGGCCGATATGTGCGCACCCCACTGCAACTTACAATCAACCGTAACACCTAAGAAAACAGTTTCATTAACTAGGTCGAGTTTGCTGCCTTCAAGAATTAGATTAGGTTCAATTTGTGGTACATTTGGTAACGAAAATTTAAGACATTTAGTTTTGCTAGCATTAAGTAGTAGGTTATTAGCAGCAAACCATTTGGATAAGGATTTTAGACTCTCATTTACATTATAGAGATTGCTATCATTTCGATCGATTTTAAATATAAGTGAGGTATCGTCAGCAAATAATACTATATTCGATATCTCAGACATCATGTAGGGAAGGTCATTAATGTACGCTAAGAAAAGAAAAGGGCCTAAAATAGAACCCTGTGGAACACCAATTCTAACTGCAGACCCGGGAGATGTGACTCCATTTATGCCCACTTTTTGCAGCCTCTTAGAAAGATAGGAAGACACAAGCTCCAAAGATAGCCCTCTTATACCGTAGTAGTTCAATTTACGGATAAGCGTATCGTGATCAACGCAATCGAAAGCTTTGGAAAGATCACAGAAGATACCTATAGCATCCTGTG
Source organism: Acronicta leporina (assembly GCA_947256265.1). Classification (NCBI taxonomy): domain Eukaryota; kingdom Metazoa; phylum Arthropoda; class Insecta; order Lepidoptera; family Noctuidae; genus Acronicta; species Acronicta leporina. The sequence goes on from OX366539.1 coordinate 348,294, forward strand.
AACCCTCCCAAGCCTCTAAAATGTGAGAGACTAGCTTTGTGCCAGCATCAGACGTTGACCTGCCTTTCGTGAAGCCAAATTGCTGATCATGTAAGATCTTGTTTTTGTGAAAATGTGCTATCATTTGATTAAGCATAAGCTTTTCAAATATTTTACTTAAGGCAGGGAGAACAGAAATGGGCCTATAATTACTGGGATTCGCTTTACAGCCTGATTTGAAGATAGGAATAACTTTACTATGTTTCATTAAGTCTGGAAAGGTTCCTGTCTTAATACAAAGATTAAATATATTTGTAAGGATTGGAGCGATATTGTCAATTATTGAATTTAGTGCTTTAACAGATATGCCCCATAAATCTTCAGTATTTTTAATATTTAAACTTTTAAACGCTTTTATAACCATAGGCGGAGATACTTGGCTAAACTCAAAGTTTGGTATATCTCTTTTGAAAAAATTCTTTGCTAGAGATTCTGCTACTAAAGGGGACGAATCTAAACATTTCGTGACCTCGATCGGGACATTAGTAAAGTATTTTTCAAAAGCTTTTGCAACTTCCGCGTGGTCTGAGATTATTTTATTGTTTACTTTTAAACTCAGATCTGTGTCCTGTTTTCGGTTTTTATTAGTTTCCGCATTTATTATCCTCCACACTCAATTCCCAGGTCATAAAGGATAGAACTGGATTTTGTTAGTTAATTTAAACGGTCATTCTTTATTATATCTATCACTTATCTAAAAGGTCAACGACTTCTCGAGGTCATCTGAGTAACAAAGTAATTGCTCAATTTGACCTACCAATATAAGAAGACCTACTTATTCATAAAATTTGTTTAAAACCATAGGCCTTTTTATAATGGACATTGCACCAATACTAGTCATTTTACTAAGACCCTGCTTGATTCTTATTATTTCTGATTTTTACCGTAATATATCCAGTTTGTAAAGATCCCTCACGTATAACGTTTTGTAAAGAAGACCCCCGGTAAACCCCTTCTTCTTCTCTTCCCGCTGGCATGATACCCCTTGTAGGTGGTCGTCGACCCCTGGGGGTCTAAATAGACCACTTTGGGTATCACTGGCTTTAAACGAATGATAAAAATAAATGATTTCGACAATTATAAGTGCGTGCTATTTTTACGGCATAGGGGGTCAAACGAGCAGACAGATCACCTGATGGTAAGCGATAACCGCCGCCCATGGACACACGTAACACCAGAGGAGTCGCAAGTGCGTTGCTGGCCTTTTAAAAGGGTTTGGGCGTCCGGTATCCTCGCTCACTCGGCGAAACACTACGTAAGCGTTGTTTCACGCCGGCTTTCTGTGAGGTCGTGGTATCAGTCCAGTCGAGCCGGCCCATTCGTGCCGAAGCATGACTCTCCCACGGGTAAATTGGGATTGCAATAACAGACATTTAAATTGGGAGTCCAATGCTGAATGCTCATAAATGGGTTGATTAGGAATGCAGTTCCATTGAACACTGATTCGAGGGGCACCGCAATCTCGGCTAGGTCAAATGCAAGCGTAATGACCCACTTTGACAAATTGACTCTTATTGTAGACGTCAGGAGTTCATGACTATCAGCTGACGCGAAGATAGGTATACTTTATAGGCCTGTAGACGTGATATTTCAGAATAACCCCATTATTTAATGGTAAATTTATTTTCGTTTAATTATAGAACATGAAACCGAGTTCCTATTACAATTTTGGACTTAATTTTCAACCGAATTCAAAAAGCTTATAAAAAATGACAATAACATATACTGACCGAATAAATAACAACGTCGTCGAGGTAAATTAGATTCTTCTCGCTACTCAAAAAATTTAGAAATAAAATAACTTTGGACGAAAAAGAAAACCGCTTTCAAAAACAAAAAAAAATATGTGCGAAACAGTTTCGGAAGTCAGTGGTGAAAATAAAAGATCCGGCCAAGTCAATGGCGCCAACATTCAAAAATGTTTCGCTCATAACATTGTTTTGTTTTTGAAGGTTTAACTTTTTGTGAAATTGTTTTTTTTTATCGGGCGCGTCACGCTTTTAGGGCAAAATTTCTGGCTAAATAGTAAGTTACAACTTGTTTCTTTGTATAAAAACATCGTTTACAAGTTTATTAAATTACTAACTTTCGTCACACATGGTAGTGTCAAGCCAAGTTCGGTTGCTTGCTCCGTCACACACGAAATATAACATAACATAACGTACCTAGTTAAGTATCTATATCCGGCTTGTCATTTTTGGGCCTGGCAACCCAGTACACAACGAGTATATTATGTAGATAGGTAATGACAACGAACTAATTTTTATTCTTCTGATAAGCACAGGCGCCATTTTATTTACAAATATAGTCTTATTATTTACATACAGTCTTACGATAGCCTCCACGAGATAGTCTATGGGTCCAGGTCAAACTTTATCAGTTACATACCAAAATAGTCGTGGAGAAGTCTCCGAGCGATCCGGTTAAGTTGTTAGGATAAACAATGCAATTTTTATTTCAAAACGCGTAAATTAAATCAAAAATTTAAGGAAAGCGCCATTATTTAATGGTTAATTTATTTTTGTTTAAATATAGAACACGAAATAAAACAATTGCAATTTAATTTACCGTTAATTTATACATGGATATTTAGAATTATTTTTTCATTAAAAATAAATCAGAATTAGAATAAATTTTAATGATTAAGTTATGCCAAGTATTTTTAATGTTTTAGTGAATATTATTATAAAGGTAAGTGTAATACATATGTATTTTTAAATATTAAATAGCATAAAATAGGTACTATCACGCCTGTATCTCTCAAGGCCAGGCAGATTTATTTCTGCACTGTACAGAAACAGTATATGGCACTCATATAATAATCTGTACATAGGATATATTTAGGAAAGAATAATAAAATTTAAGTGGTCCTTTTAAGAGCAATATAAGTCTGTCTGTATGTTCGTACAAACATCACGCAATACTCCGGTCGAGCTGGAGTGATACCACAGCCTCACAGAAAGCCGGCGTGAAACAATGCTTGCATTGTGTTTCGACGAGTGAGTGAGGATACCGCCAGACGCCCAAACCCTTTCAAAAAGCGGGCAACGCACTTGTGAGTCTTGTAACTCCTCAGGCGATCCGTCTGCTCGTTTTCACCCTGTTTTACACTGGTTTTCTGTGAGGCCGTGGTATCACTCCGGTCGAGCCTTCACATTCGTATCGAAGCATGGCTTTCAAGTTAAAGACTACTTAGAGAAAAGTTAAATTAATATCATAAATAAGTGCGAAAGTCTCTTTAACCATTTGAAGCCTAAATCGCTGAACCGATTTTCGATGAATTTTGCAATAGAGGGAGACTGGACCTTGGAAATAGACAGGTTTTTCTATCGTGTCTACCTGTGCAGGCTCCTGTAATTTGATTAATATCGCCTTTTCTTATTGAACAATCAATTTGAATGTCTACTACCTATGTATGTGAAAGGATCTCAATAATTAATGTTAGCACATTATTGCTTAGCGGCAGAATATTTGGCAATGCGGTGGTACCAACACACACGAATTAGCACAACAGTTCTACCACCTACAATTAAGTGTGTGTTTCTATGAAACTCAGTAGCAGTTCGATTCAATAATCAACAATAAACAAAACCCGGGATTCTAAAATAAGCTCAAGCTGCACACGCGTAGGGTTGCCAGGCGTCCGGATAAAGCCGGACATAGGTAGGCTTTTTGATTGCGTGTCCGGCCAAAATAAACGGTGTCCGGACAAGACTTTTGTTAGGCTTTTTACATTTCGCAAACGAGCGAGCGCCGAGCGTGGCCAAGCGCAGGCGGTCGCTCCCATAGGCGGCCCGCCCCCTCGCGCCGACACAAAATCCTCAATAATGTAGGTTGTCCGGTCTTTCTACCCAAATGTCCGGCCAAGCTGGCTGATCTGTCCGGCTATTAGGATTAGCGACCTGGCAACCCTACACACGCGTCAATCTACCTGACCTACTTGCTATAGTCATTACACAAAGGAGCCGGTTATTTAACACAATTACCTACAGCTCCACTTTTGTCCGTAAGCTTATCGTGTTACATCTCGACATTGTCTGTGATATGTGACTACGTTTACCTCGGTAGGTAAAGCCGTCGAGCCCAGTATGAATCCCTATGACACTCATGAATGGCGGACAGCCAGTCAATCCTCACGATACCGGTTCAGTCTTGTACTAGATTGTGGTCGAGGTACACAGGAGGATTGAGGTCGTCAGAAAATGCCGGCACCATCTAGTTAAAAAAAATGAAATACATTGACTTGTAAAAGTGTCTTTAAGGCGGATCGTTCACTTGAGCCCGCCAAATTCAAATTTCAATTTTTTAAGCAAAGTTGGGCTCAGGTGAACGCAGCCGTCAGCCCGCTTTAAAAACTTTGCTTAATAAACGTTAACGAAGCTAAAATTAGGTACAATCGTCAACTTTGGCCAAAAATGACGATTGTACCTAAATTTAGCTACAATATCGATTTACGAGCAAATTTTTTAATGCTCAGTTGTGAATATTGTATAGCTAATGCCGCAATTACTACAGCTAGGAATCTAGAATGTGTTATAGGCCTACAAATTGCGAAAAACCAATTGAAATTTGAATTTGGCGGGCTCAGGTGAACGATCCGCCTTAAAAGATCTATTTACAGAAATAAATATCATTTATAATTTAATGACTGCTGCATGCCTGCCGTCAGCTGGAACTGGTCTACTCAAATCCGCTATGGTTCTTTCTTCAAAACGCCATCTCAGACATTACCCTGCATTGTAACATATTGCTACTACTATGTCTGGACTTTAAAAGAGACCATGATTCTCTGAGTTTGTTTCGGTGTTTCTTCTTAGAGGTTGCCAGTTAAGAAATGCCGGCGCCATCTAGTTTAAAAAAAACTATCACTTGTAAAACTGTCATTAAAAGACCTATTAAAATAAATATCATTTAACTTTTTTTATACCACTAAGATGGCAAACAGTCATACGGCCCGCCTGATGGTAAGCGGTTACCGTAGCCTATGGACGCTTGCAACACCAGGGGTATCTGGACTACAGGTAGGTAGTTGTTCCGGATTTGGGCGTTTGTGCGTGTGAGAATTGGTATTTGTAAACGCACCCACGATACAGGAGGGAAACGTTTATAAAAAAACTAATGATGTCGCCTTAAAATGGCTTAGAGCAGTGCTTCTACTTTGGGAAGCTCTAGCCCCTTGGGGGTCTATACATATAGACCCCCAAGACCTTTTTTTTAAAAAAAAACTTACTAGCAATGCGGGTCGCACATTACTAGTATTCTTGTTAACCCCTCGTGCTAAGCTAGATTGCTTGTGTTTCACGTCGAGTGGGTTCACGTCGGTAGTGCAATGGGTGGGGTTCGAACCGGCAACCACATGATGATGAAAAGTAGGGTCCATGAATTTTAAATGGGTATGGTATTATAATATATATAAATAATATAATAATATTTGACGACCTCTGTGGCCTAGTGGTTCGAGTACCGGACTGCTGACCATGAGGTCGTGGGTTCGATTCCCACAGAACACAAAAATTTATGTGATGAATATGTTTGTGTTTGTGTTCGTCTGGGTGTTTCTTATGTATTATAAGTATGTATTTACAAAAAAAAAGTATATAAGTATTATATCCATTGTCTAGTACCCATAGTACAAGCTCTGCTTAGTTTGGGACGAGATGGTGATGTGTAAAAAATGTCCCAGAATATTTATTTATTATTTATTTAATATAATAAGATATTTCCAAAAAAATAAAATTAGGTAAAATAGGAGTCTACCCAAACCCGAATAGAATGGCAAATGGCAGACAAGATAAAAAACTTTGGGGATCTCTGGCTTACAGAATGTGAAAAGCGTTTTGTTTATACATGTTACTTGCATAGAATACTTGCAGAGAAAGCAAGTAAGACAGTACAGTTAAGAGCCAGCTGACAACAAACATACGTACGTACACATTGTCCGCCACAAGTTATATGCGGCAGCGTTTCAGTTAAACGGTAAAACGTGGTGGATTCTAGCCTAATCCCGCGGCGTCGCGCTTGCGACTACTCTGGTGTTGCGGGCGGCGGTAATCGTTTAGTCGTTTACCATCAGAGCCATCAGGAGATCTGTCTGCTCCTCGTATCCCATAAAAAATGGTATCGCAGTCTCTCGTGGCTTGCACCACAGGGTCTCCGGCTGACCCACTCACCTGGCCTCCTCGTCTGTCAATTAGAAAGTACATAGAACCTGTGTACAGCACATTGCCATGTGAAAATGTCGCCAAACTATTGATGTGTCAGAAAATATAAGTAGGTAGGTATGTTGATAGCTGAGACTGCAGATGGCATTATTTTGAAACGAAATGAAATAACATTATCTATCAAACTGATTTCTGATTATCTATTAAACTTCTTTTTACGGATCCAAGCCCAATATTCAAAGACCAAAGGATACGGTGAGCTCGTTCTGCGTGAATCGGATCGCTAATCATTATCAAAAATATAAGGTAGCTGTTAGTAGACGTCTAACACCTCAGTCTACCCGTGACCATGGATGCTGTAAAGGATCCGAAACGTTGGGAAATAAATAATATCAATACAATGCGATAAAATCCGTGGAAAGATAGTTTTATTTCGATAGATCCGATTCGACGATATATCCAATATTGTCTAATTATTATGTAAGTATAGAATACAATAATTTGGATGGATTATTTCATGCATAAAACAAATCAATTCTATGTGTGAAGAGATATTTACCTTTTTATTTTTAGAGATACCCCAGGCCAATGATATAATACTATTTTAACTTTATAATGTCACTAGCTTCTGCCCGCGACTTCGTCCGCGTAGCGTGATGATATATAGCCAAATAAATGGGCTACTATCTAACACTGAAAGAATTTTTCAAATCGGGCCAGTAGTTCCTGAGATTATCGCGTTCAAGTAAACAAACCAACAAACTCTTCAGCTTTATATATTAGTATAGATTGCCCCAAACCCTCGAGACAAGTGGCATGAACACAAATCGAATAGAATAGAATTCTCAATATATACAAATGACCGCTTTCGACAAATCGAGTGCGCACAAATATCATCTCCATACATTTTATTTCTACCTATTAGTTTGTCTTTTCAACAACAGTCCACAGGCAGATGAGATAATTTTTTAAATGTCTTTAAATAATAACCAAATTCATAATTTGGTTATTATTTCAATATTTAGCTATAGTTACGATAGAATATTGTCTATTGAATGTCACCTACCTACTATTTCTATTACTAAGTACTACAATCTATAGTGTGAAGACCTACAAAGAAAGAAGGAGCGATCGGTCATCATGAAACTCGACGGGTAGATGGGTATATTGTAGGTATAATTACGCAATTTCCTTTTGTGTTGTGTGTACTGCGTCAAATTTCCACACAGAACACGATACTCAGTCATGTAATCAGTCTCGGCTATTAGGTAAAATAGAAAAATACACAAATATGCTCACACTACGCTTTTTCCAGCGGCTTCGCTTACGTAAGATATAAAATAGAATAGGATGTCCTTAATTGTACAGCAGGGCCGGACCTTGCGTTTAGGGGGCCCTGGGCTAATACTACTTAGGGGCCCACCTAATTACTCAAAGTACGTATAGAAAAAAAGGAGTAAAATATTTGATATATATTATAATACTAACTAACTAACTAAACTAACTGCCTCATTAGCCAAGTGGTCCTGAGCGAGACTGCTACGCTAGAGGTCCTGGGTTCGATTCCCAGGTCGAGCAAAGCGTTGGGTTTTTCTATGAAATTCCCAGTAGCAGCTCGGAGTTAGGAATTTGTGCCCGGTTAATGGCAATAGGCTCGCCCCCTATTACATGGGACCTAAACATACCGGCGAACTGTGGGTGTAGGTACATTAGTACGCCTCTGCCTAATCCTTCGGGGAATACAGGCGTGATGGTATGTTAAAAAATCAATATAATAAAAATATTATTTTTCCAAATTTAATATTACTGTTATGTATACAAATATTATAAAGAGGAAAGATTTGTATTTATGTGCGTATGTATGTAACGAATAAACTCAAAAATACTTTCAAAAATTCTTTCACCATTTCAATGCTACATTATTCCAGATTAACATATGCTATGGAATATTTTGAAAAAAGTTAGGGTTTCCTCCACCCGTGCGAAGCCGGGGCGGGCTGCTAGTATTTTATTTATTTATTTATTTATATATACTTTATTGTACACCAATAAAAACACAAATAGACAGGACAAAACAGTTTTACAAATATACAATGGGCGGCCTTATCGCAGGCTGCGATTTCTTCCAGGCAACCTTAGGATGGACATAACTGTACAGTACAAAATAAATGGGGTCGTCAATGGTGCAACTATTTTATATACCAATACTATACGATATATAGATAATACATACTATTACTACTATATTATAAAATATATACCTACATATAATCATACACACACTTAATAAAATATATATATATTATATGTCAAGTATTTTATATGTCAAATACCAGATAACAACCTAATTCGATCTGTATTACAGCAAAATAGACTTGCAAAGTATTTACGTTATCTCAAAGATCGAGTAAGTACAATTTAAGAGAATTCTCACAACTATAGTGCCAGGAAGCTGTTTACGTAACGTAGATTGTAACACGTAAACCCGTATTGTTCTTTGTGTTTTAATGTCTTATTGCGTGGGTCTTTAAACGGTGTCTAGGATTGGATATGGAGGTTACACCAACAAAATCGGAGGTCACCTACAAGATAATATAAGTATATAGTCCTCCTCATCGTTTTCGATGACGGCGACCCTGACTATTATTATTTTTTATTTTTTTTATTATCTATTTAAGTATATACTTTTTTTTTTTAGCATGAGCCCTTATGTGGCTCGCTAGACCGAACTTTGTCTTGAATATTCTATCACAAGTGATGCAGTAGTATACAAAATAATACATAATAATCTCTTACTAAAATTATGAACCCTCTCCTACCAAAATAGTAACAATAAAATTATGATGAGGGGCTCGTGGCTAACTAATAACTAAGTTGATCAACTGATCTGCAAGGTTAAGCTGCGCTGTCATGCAGTGTGTGGATGGGTGACCAATCTTAACACCCCTCCGTGCCTCGGATAGCACGTAAAGCCGTCGGTACCGATTGTCATAGGAATATCCCCAAAAGCCTGACAGTAATCTAACCTACGAATATCAGTAAACTCTTGGATTTTGTACAATATTATTAAAAGGTGCTGGTACGATAGAAAATATATATTATTTTTTGGTATACAGACAGGAGAGGTTCTTGTGTTCAAAGTATGTAGGTAGTTCGATAAGGTATCTAATGTATTATAAGTATGTATTTACAAAAAAAAAACTAAATTCAAATGTAGTAAGGTAAGACGATTTTACAAAACGAAATGACGAAATTGTTACGGCTGCGTTCGTATCACCCAGAAATTGGAGATTGTCTGATCATCTGCCATCAGAGTCTGATATTCAGCCGCATCTGGTTAGACTGGAAGTCGACCACAACATATTTAGAAAAGGCACAGAGGATGATGATCTAAAAGTCTACGTATATTTGTTTCAGAACAAAATGAAGACTGTAGCAGTGTTGTGCCTGGTGGCGCTGTTCTACGGAGTACTCGCCAAGAACAAGAAGAGCGATGACCACAAAGTAGGTAACCCCCCCCCCCCACCACCACCATCAGTACTGTCACGCTGGAGTAACAGCAAGAAGAAACTGCACTTTGACGTAACGGTTAAGGCGATCACCTTCCTAGTACCAAACTTTTTATACCTCCAAGCGTTCTTAAGAAAGAGTCCTAATAGATAGTCAGACAAAGTGGCTTGTCACACGATGTCACATGTCGACAACAAAACGTGTGACGTATATATTGATGGCTTCTAAGATAAAAAAAATATATTTGCAATGAATAAGTAATGTCACGTGGGAGGGCCATGCTTCGACCGGCTCGGCTCGACCAGACCGATACCACGGCCACGTCACGGCGGTGTTTCGCCGGGTGAGTGAGGTTACCGGAGGCCCAAACCCTTTCCGCGGACGAATGCTACAGCGCTCCCGTAGGCCCGGCACCAAAGTGGTGTCGCGAAACGCCGAGGTTGGTTTTAGTCGGTAGATCGCTCTTTTCAGAGCGGAGTCCGACACACCCCACCGCTCTCCCCGGAGTGGTGGATAGTGCATAAAGCATTTCCAACCCCGTCAACAAAAAAAAAAAAAAAAGGTCCAAACCCTTTTAAAAGGCGGACAACGCACTTGTGACTACTCTGGTGTTGCGGTCGTCCATGGGCAGCAGTTATCGCTTACCATCAAGCGATCCGTCTGCTAGTTTGCCCCCCTATCTATCTAAAAATGTAATGGCAACTGAACCTCCCATTTTGATTTAAAGCATATTTCCAAAAGTCACCCTGTATTGTTCTTTCTGTCTCCAGGTGAAGATCGCGGTGTACTATGAGTCGCTATGTCCGGACAGCAAACGGTTCATCACGACGCAGCTGGCACCCGTCTGGAGGGACTTCCGAGGAGTCGTCAAGGTCAAACTGGTGCCATACGGAAAGAGCACGGTGAGTACTACGTACTACGCGGTAGGAATATTTGTAAAAAACCTATTAGAACCTCATTAACGCACTCGTGACTCCTCTGGTGTTGCGGGTGTCCATGGGCGGTGGTAATCGCTTACTATCAAGCGATCCGTCTGCTCGTTTGCCCCCCTATCCCATAAAAAAACGTCATTACATTAACTACACTTATGATATTAATAAATTACTAATCTCTCACTTCATGGTGGAGAGCCCTGCTTCGGCACGAATGGGCCGGCTCGACCGGAGTAATACCACAGCCTTACAGAAAACCGGCGTGAAACAACGCTTGCGTTGTGTTTCGCCGAGTGAATGAGGTTACCGGAGGCCGAAACCCTTTTAAAAGGCGGGCAACGCACTTGTGACTCCTCTGGTGTTGCGGGTGTCCATGGGCGGCGGTAATCGCTTACCATCAGGTGATCCGTCTGCTCGTTTGCTCCCCGATCCTATAAAAAATAAAACATAAAAAAATAGAATTGGTCGGCTCGACCAGAGTAATACCACGGCCTCACAGAAAACCGGCATGAAACCACACTTATGTTGTGTTTCACCGAGAGAAAATACCGGAGGCCCAAACCCTTTTAAAGATCTTTAAAGATCTTCTTTATATCTGATATAGATGAGAACTGCCTCATTAGCCAAGTGGTCCGGAGCGCGACTGCTACGCTAGAGGTCCTGGGTTCGATTCCCAGGTCGAGCAGTGTTATTGGGTTTTTCTATGAAATTCCCAGTAGCAGCTCGGAGTTTGGAATTTGTGCCCGGATAATGGCAATAGGCTCGCCCCCTATTACATGGGACCTAAACATACCGGCGAACTGTGGGTTTACATTAGTACTCCTCTGCCTAACCCTTCGGGGAATACAGGCGTGATGGTATGTTATGTTATATCTGATATAGATGAAGGCGCCGACCATAAGCATCTCTATGGGCAGGAAGGTGATGAAATATCTTAGAATACTCAACTCAGTTTGTTTTGTTCGCAGCACGACAAAGTGAACGGCAAATGGCAGTTTTCATGCCACCACGGACCTGATGAGTGTTACGGGAATAAGGTATGTATTTAAAACAGGATAATGATTAAAATTCCCTGCACTCTCTGTCTTGTAGCCTAACACATCCTACCCATGGTACAGTCTCATTTAAGAGCCGAGAAAATATCTGACTTGTTCGGTGGTAGGAGCTCTTGTGGCGTAACTGTCTGGCGACCACCCTTACGTAGGAGTGTGTCGTAAAGCACCGGTATGTTTTGATTGTTGTGCTTAAGAGCCAGTTCTCGGTAGCTGCGGCTCTGGCAATACCTATAGGGTCTTTCAAATAGGGCGGGTCGATGTTGACAGATTGTGGCGGCCATGTTGTTTTGGCCATCTGTCAAATGCGTTGTTTTTTTTTTATTATTATTATGGCGCCACACTTTTTGTGTATTTGCCAGTGTCAAGTATTAGAGTAATTAAGTAATATATCCCATCGTGGGATTATAATTATGGCACCACACTTTCTGTGTTCGCCAGTGTCAAGTATAAGTTGTTTAGTTGCCCCAATAAAACGGTAGAAACTTTATTGAGGCTTTCATGGAGTTTAGGAGTGAACCCAAAAAGTCACGATTTTCAATTCTATATCATTTGCCTACACTCTCACACATTCACGAACACTTAATGGTTAATTATCCACCATAATTACACATTAAACATCGGAGAAATTCAAGTTTTGAAAAATAATATAAAATCGACAATGTGCACTTTTCATTTTCCCGCCTAAACTCAAAATGCGTTGTTATTTCTTCAGTTACTGATGCCAAATCACCATATCAAGTTACAAGATTGAGCAGCACGTCCGAATGATAAAACTTTATTATCAAAATGAGTGTTCGTTAGTGCAAACGAACATGGACGGTTCGAGGGTAGGGTTATCTCTCGCAGAGGTGACGTGAATTGGCCACCAAGACCGTGCGATTTGACCCCGCTAGACTTTTTCTTGTGGGGTTTTCTCAAGTCGCAGGTCTATGCCAATAATCTGCAATCAAACGATGCCCTGAAAGTAAACATAACACAGGCCATCGCTCAGATTCAGCCGGATCGCAGTAGAGTAATTGAAAATTGGATCTCTCGGATCCGTGCCACCGTTCGAAGCCGCGGTGGACATTTTTAATTGATGTCATATTTTATAAGTAGGTACTTAATTGCATAAATGGGCCTTTTAAATAAAAAAAAAATTCTTTAATATCTCACATACCTACAGCTTGTTTTATTCATTTTAAACATCGACCCGTCCTTGTTGATAGACCCTATATCATTTTATTGTTAATTTCTTGTTCATTATTATATTTAGACTATTAACGACACGTAGGTACTTACGTAGATTAGTCTGCGTAAATTTACCCACAATCAAAAAATGAGAAAAAAATATCTTTTTTTCATCGTTTCCATTTAAAAAATCTTTCTCAATCTTTTATAGATATGTAAAATATTGGAATAATTTAGATATTTCAAATTCCTTTAAAAACTTCTGATGTCGGAAGTTCTTGAAACTTTTTTTTTAAACTATATCTTCTTGTCTGCAGGTCCAGGCGTGCATCTTGAAGGACCGCAGCTTGCTGGATACGGATAAAATGGAGCTGGTGATCTGTCTCATGAACCAGGCCAATCCTGACAAGTCTTTAGACACGGTAAGTAACATGACAGTCAAAACAATGCAAGTATAATCCGTGACAAAAAGTTAGCGACGCATTTTATTAAATATCTGCTTGTAATGTCAAAAAACATTTTAAAAAAAATTTAAAAAAAACAACTGAATAAAGTAACATTAACCAAGTCCGAGCTGCTACTGAGAATCCTTTTATTTTCATACTAGCCTCTGCCCGCGGCTTCGCTCACTTGAAGCTCAAAAACCAACAGTGATGATCTCTTCTTTGTATGGGTCTCTATACATTAGAGAGGTCAAGCTGTATCTCAGGTTCCGGTTCATTATTTGAGATAAGAAGTATACCAGTTTTTAAGTTGGAACACATACTTTCTAACACTGATAACAGAATTAAAATCTATTCTATTCAGTGGTTTTTGCGCCAACCCGTAACAAACAGACAAGAATTATAAAAATTATAAAATTTTGGGTTCGGAGACGTTTATATACCCTGACCCACTTGATTTTTTTTAAGTATCTTCAATGTACAGCTTCTTTTTTTCAATTTTTCGAAGCGACGGTAGCCTAATGGCTAGGGCGTTGGACTTGCGATCATGTGGTTGCCGGTTCGAAACCCACCCATTGCACTACTGACGTGAACCCACTCGTAACACAAGCATTTAGCTTAGCACGAGGGGTTAACAAGAATACTAGTAATGTGCGACCCACATTGCTAGTAAACTTAAAAAAAAAAAAAATATAATAGTAGCGAAGAAGAGATTTTATGAGGAGGGAAATGGGGTTTGATAGAATCTAAGCCTTATTTTAACTTTTAGTGCCTGACACAATTCAAAAAGATGGCAGAATCGGACAAGCTGAAGCGTTGTGCTGCTGGCGATCACGGGGACAGCTTGCTAGCTTCCTACGGAGACAAGAGTGCCTCTGTGCAGAGACCACTCACATTTGTGCCAACTGTTGTTATCAATGAGGTGAGTTTAAAATACACCAAGCTATTAGTTATGACTCCTCTGGTGTTACGGGTGTCTATGGGCGGCGGTAATCGCTTACCATCAGGCGATCCGTCTGCTCGTTTGCCCCCATATCCCATAAAAATGTACTTAGTCTGGTCCTTTAGAATCGGAACCTCTGAAAATTTAACTTAGCAGTCAAAGACTAGTAGAAAAAAAAACAACTCTCACAAGATAAGATTTATCATTCTTGCTCACAACTTACCCTTTTTATTTACGCGGGAAACATTTTAAAAAGACAACTGACATTTTACCATAAATACACATTGTTTTTTTTTTTCAGAAATTCGACCAAGGAGTTCAAGACGAGGCATTCGCTAACCTCAAGGCTGTGGTCTGCCGCGTAGCGCCCAACAAGCCTTCCATCTGCTAAAATTAATTGGACCTAGTTTTATTACTTACATTGATAAAAGCACTTTGGAGTTTTTATGATTGGTTGTTGGAAACAATATTATTACGAGTTTGGCGAATAAAAATATTACAGTAGGTACCAAACAACTCTGCTTGCCTCTCTGAAAGTCAACGTCTTCTTACACATCAAACTAAATATATCCAGTATAAGCTGATCCCTCATTGTACAAAAAGCTCGAGCAACGGGAGCTCAGCTTATACCGGGAAAATAGCTTGATGTGTAGGGCAAGTGACTGCGTACTTTTACGATAAAAACTCGTTGCGAAAACAGTTGGGGTCGATAAATGTTTCGCATTCGTAAAAAAAATATTAATAACTTTCGAAATTCTTGCACAATATCACTTTTTATGTGTGTATGTGTGTAAGGATCGCTACCTACAGAGAGGCAAAGGTAGATACTATGATGTAAGTTAAAATTTAAATACTCAAAATATCTGTCTAGAGACACTGATTTCTGAACTGCAAATATACCTAACTAAGACATTATATACAATATACTAATACAATATACTTATCCGTTAACATTCAAATTATGAAGCCAATTTATCCCACGAGAAATTTTCAAAACGTAAACTTAACGATTTATTTACTTGCAATCTCATTATTTCAAATATGGCAATCCCTGTGATAAAAATCTTTCGAAACTCAGATTAAGTATATAAATAGATAGAGTCCTAAATTGAATGATATATATCCGTCCTATTCTTTTCAACACCTCCATTAGTGTAACAGAAAGAAGCCGACATACGGTTGTCAATTCTACAATTTGTACACTTCGAAAACAAAAAAATATCTTCCAATTTTGAATAACTGTTTTAGAAAAATTGAGTGACAATCCAACATAATATTCTACGTAAGTTTGATTTATTATAAGTACAAGCGCTAACGGTACGATTGAAACGCGTGTAAAGGTCGCGAGTGTGAACTGAGCGTAAGGAGATTATTGTAATTAGTTTAAGAAAAAAGATCATTTGTATTTTTTTTTGTAATAAATAAGTACTTATTTTTATTATTAGTTTTATTAGTTATTCCTTGACCGATAGAGGAACTGGCTCTCACGTGCAAAAGGGTCCGTTCAAGTATTACGTAAGCACTATAGAGGGGCGGGGGGGTCTTTGCTTTGCTTATTTTTGATGACATGGTTGTTGTTGGGATCTAGCTAGATAGTGATTACGTCAGCAGTAATTATTTGCTTTTTTACACATATCGCAACCCACACATTGTCTATGCAGAAAACTAAATGCATTTTCGGGGATTCCTACAAATAATGAATACGTTTAGGTAGGTACTCGCTTAGAACTGAGTAGGGGAATTACCGCGCGCTATTCATTTGTCTAAATTTTTTCCGTCAATTTTCTGTCAAAAAGAAATTTGTTTTGTTCGTAATATTATAATATTTGTAACTTACCCTATGTTGAATACCGTGTCAGTAAAGTTTATTTAAATTAATATTATGTGCGTTACAGTCCTCTATTCCAAACCTATTCCTTATTTCTGGACTTGTAACTGCTGCTCATAAATCAATCAATTGTACCAATGTTTACATAAGCATGGGGGGGAGGGGTAAGAGCTTTGCTTACTTTTGCTGACGAGGAGGAGGGGAGGGTTAATAATTGCAAAAAATCTGCTTACGTAATTAAGTATATATAGTATATAAGTATTTGAAATAAAAACATTTGAACTTTGAACTTGTAATACTTGAACGGCCCCAAAGTCGAAAATATACCGTGGTGCTTTACCACAGACTGCGACGGAAGGGTGGTCTCCAGACAGTCAGAACCCAATCAGGCCCCTGTTTCTCACTGGGCACTATCACGGGGCCCCGCGATCCAACTACCTGTAGATCATACAAATATTTGCTCCGTGTGGGGGTCGAACCATGGACCAGAAGCCGATTTCTCAGCCGCTACGCCGAACGTGTCGTTATTGTTGGTTGTTGGCCTATTCTTGGTTAGATTTTGAACTTGGTTAGATTTTGAACTTGGGATAAATCCTGTTTTCTGTATTCTAGAAATGCCTCGCACAATGTAAGATACATTATGCGAGGCATTTCTTTAATGGCGAGTGTTTTAAGTATCGGTCAAGGCTTAAAAGCCTTCGAAATGGTCCCATTACGAAGGCTTTTAAGCCATGAACCAGGATTCAGGGGGGGGGGACTTAAATAAAATAAACTCTTTACGTGGGAGAGCCATGCTTCGGCACGAATGGGCCGGCTCTACCGGAGTGATACCACGGCCTCACAGAAAACCGGCGTGAAACAACGCTTGCGTTGTGTTTCGCCGAGTGAGTGAGGTTACCGGAGGCCCAAACCCTTTTAAAAGGCGGGCAACGCACTTGTGACTCCTCTGGTGTTGCGGGTGTCCATGGGCGGCGGTTATCGCTTACTATCAGGTGATCCGTTAGCTCGTTTGACCCGCATTCCCATAAAAAAAAATCTTAAAAGAAAAAATACTGACATCACAATATCATCAATTTATTTACAAGATTTAATTCATATTACAATTGTAACGAAAATTATATCTATATATACAGTGACATAATTAATTAATACCTACCTAACATTATTTACAATGTTAGTTCTAGCATTTATGGATATTGGATCACACCAAAAAGCATACGTGGGGTACACAGTAGTACAGTTTCCCGGAAGGTCCCATGTAATAGGGGGCGAGCCTATTGCCATTAACCGGACACAAATTCCAAACTCCGAGCTACTACTGAGAAATTCGTAGAATAACCCATTAAAACTTTGCTCGACCTGGGAATCGAACCCAGGACCTCTAGCGTAGCAGTCGCGCTTAGGGCCACTAGACTTATGAGACTGTTTACTTACTATACAAAAATGACAAATAGGTCCTGGGTTCGATTTCCGGGTCGAGCAGTGTTATTGGGTTTTTCTATGAAATTCCCAGTAGCAACTCGGGTGTTTAGACTTTGTGCCCGGTTAATGGCAATAGGCTCGCCCCCTATTGCATGTGTGTGACCATTAGTACGCCTCTGCCCAACCCATCGGGGAATACAGGCGTGATGGTCTGTATGTATGAATATTTATTTAAAAATCAAATTTCAATTACCGCGCCAAAAGAACGCTTTTAAAAGATCTATTAACAGTATGCCTAAATGCTAGAACTCCCATTATTAAAAATCACATAATCACCAACTTACATTTATAAACAAATCATTCGAAGCGCGCCTGGCGCTTAAAAAAATACTTTAAAAATAAAGAAAATCCATATGATCAAAGTAGTTTCAGTTGACGGGCTCGTGGCTATAACTAAGCTAATCAACTGATCTGCAAGGTTAAGCTGCGCCCGCTGCGGTCAGTGTGTGGATGGGTGACCATTCTTAACACATCAAGACCCTCCGTGCCTCGGAGAGCACGTAAAGCCGTCGGTCCCGGTTGTCATACGAACATCTATGACAATTGTTAGTGATAGCCAAAAAAGCCTGACATCCAGTCTATCCTCCGAATATCGGTATTGCCCAGAAATTGTGTTGCGGAGGTCTGATGGCAGTCGCTTCGTGTAAAATACTGATATTCAGCTGCATCTGGATAGACTGGAAGCCGACCGCAACATGGTTAGGGAAAGGCTTGGAAGATGATGATAAAAGTAAAGTAAGAAAGACACTGTGTCCTGGCCACAGTCGAGGGCTCGAGGCGCATCAGAATCATGTCGAATTCATACAATTAATAAGGTAAGAAACAAATTATTAGGGCTAACGCGCACTTGTGATTTTAATCGACCGATAGTTTAGTCGCTGTAGTAGTCGTGTATAATTTCATGTCGAATTCTAATCGTCAAATGCGCGCACTGCCATATAACTCCATAGTGAATCCCAGAGCGATCAAACTATCGCCCGACTAAAAAATCACAAGTGCGCGAGCGCTCTACAGTGTGTTGTGCTTGTGACGAAACGCGACGACAGAGTAGTGTTTCAAACCAGGTACAGAACCCCAGAAATCTATACTAATATATAAAGCAGAAGAGTTTGTTTGTTTCCTTGAACGCGCTAATCTCAGGAACTACTGGTCCGATTTGAAAAATTCTTTCAGTGTTAGATAGCCCATTTATTGAGGAAGGCTATAGGCTATATATTATTACGCTACGCGAACAAAGTCGCGGGCAGAAGCTAATATGAAATATAGCATCTGTCCGCGACTTCGTCCGCGTTATATAGCATAGAGCCTTCCTCAATAAATGGGCTATCTAACACTGAAAGAATTTTTCAAATCGGACCAGTAGTTCCTGAGATTAGCGCGTTCCAGCAAACAAACAAACTCTTCAGCTTTATATATTAGTATAGATAGATACAGTACACATCAAAACCCCGAAACTTTGTATGTTTTTTTCTGAATATCTTGCAGCTCGGATATGAAGACCATTTTTGGCCTTCCACAGTGTAAAATATAAGTCCAAAATTCATCATTTTCTTTTAAGTAACGAGTGTTTCAGTTAACCCTCAGCTGCACAGTCATCACTACCCTGCCGATGTCTCCTCAGCGTATGCCTCTTCATATCCGACCTCCGATCAGAACTATAATCACACTTATCACACTTATGTCTTTTTCCACCACAATTGCTCACATCCACCACTTCCACGTCAGGTTTAAACTCAACAGTTTCCAGTACACAGTCATCATCTATTCGATGCCTCTGTTTCTTGTGACGATTGACTTCGCTTCTCTTCTTAGAGGAGAACTCACACTGGTCACATTTGTGTCTCTTGTCTCCCGGACAACATATCCGTATATGCTCCATGATGGCTGCCTTAATTTCCGATTTGAAGCCACACTTCCAACACTTCATCTGCCTCAGTCTGACCGGTTTTCCTTGATCTGTGTCGTGGTTCTTCAAATGGTAAACCAAACTCATCTTGTGCCTCGCCCAATAGTCACACAAGTGACATTTGAACTTCTTCTCGACTTTGTGAATGCGTTTGTGTATTGAGAACATGGTCTTGCTTGCCGAGGTGAAGCCGCAGATGGGGCAGACTTGCAGCACCGTAGACTTGCAGTGTTCGGCTACATGTTTGTTGTATTCTGAATTGTCGGTAGTTGTGAAATGACACTTCATACAGTAGAAGTCGTACATGCCCCACATAATTTTGTCTAGACCGTCTTGTGATTTTTTATTTTTCTTGACTAGTTTTTTTTTCTGTGGTTTTTTCTTGGCGAGTTTGACTAGGGGCACGTCGTCTTCGTCCGTCTCGTCTGAAACGTCGACGGTATCGATGTGAGGTTCCTGAATTATGACGTCATCCTCGTCACTGGAGGTCAACAAGCTGATTGGATCGGATTTCCTGTAAGAAAAAATGCTTTATTAAAAAGGTAACACTGAAAAGTATTGATATATTCCCAGTATGTAGTGTAAGTTCACCATACATTGCAATAAAATGAGATTTCTGACTATACTGGCACCAGCATATCCTATATAGCAGTCTTTTGACGAGCCACCTAACATAACATACCATCACGCCTGTATGCCCCGAAGGGTTAGGCAGAGGCGTACCATGTAGGTCCCATGTATTAGGGGGCGAGCCTATTGCCATCAACCGGGCACAAATTTCAAACTCTGAGCTGCTACTGGGAATTTCATAGAAAAACTCAATAACACTTTGCTCGACCTCTAGCGTAGCAGTCGCGCTCTGGACCACTAGGTCATCGTCGCCCACTCCTGCTACACCAGTAGGAGTTGCTGATGCGTTGCCGAGCCTTCAGAGCCTACGGTCTGCAGACTACCAGAGCCCCAGCTACCGAGAACTAGCTCTTATGCCCCTAAGGTCAAACAAAACACACCGCGGTGCTTTACAACTGTCTCCGACTTAAGAGACGCCAGCTCAGACACATGAGCTCCTACCACCAGATATTTTCTCGTCTCTTACGAGATGCCTATCTGAAAGGCAGTGCCGCATTTCCACCTAGGCATACAAGGCCCGGGCCTAGGGGCCCAGCCGTGGCAGGACCTATAAATAAGCCTCAAAAGCCTGGCTGGCCTCGAAGCTTGAAGGGGCTCCAAATTTCAAGTCCCTAGGGGTCCTAGACCAGGCCTGGCCTGGCGACACAGGGATACCTATCTAGAATAAATATTGCAACACAAGAAGGCGCCAGCTTGCTGGAGATTTCTTGGATCTCGAGAGCCATGTTTCGGCACGAAATGGGCCGGCTCGACCGGAGTGATAGACGGCCTCACAGAAAACCGACGTGAAGCAACGCTTGCGTTGTGTTTCGCCGAGTGAGTGAGGTTACCGGAGGTTAACCAAACCCTTTTAAAAGGCGGGCAACGCACTCGTGTCTCCTCTGGTGTTGCGGCTGTCCATGGGCGGCGGTTATCGCTTACCATCAGGTGATCCGTCTGCTCGTTTGACGTTGACGTTGAAAATGACACAGTTGATATATTGTTTGGAGTCTGTGTTGGCTGATGTCAGCAGGCTACTCACTTGTCAGGCGCTTTCTCGTCTTCATTCTCGTAGTCATCCTGGTCTAACATGAGGGTTGTGGGGTCAACCTCGACCTGGACGCTCTCCAGCAGCATGAGGCAGTCCTGGCTGCCAGCCCCCGACGCATTCGTGTCTGAAAACACATTATATAAATAATAATAAATAATAAATAAATATTCTGGGACATTTTTACACAGCACCATCTAGTCCCAAACTAAGCAGAGCTTGTACTATGGGTACTAGACAATGGATATAATAATTATATACTTTTTTGTAAATACATACTTATAATACATAAGAAACACCCAGACGAACACAAACACTTATTATATTCAACCCATAAATTTTTGTGTCCTGAGGGAATCGAACCCACGACCTCATGGTCAGCAGTCCGGTACTCGAACCACTAAACTACAGAGGTCCTCAAACATTATAGGTCGCGGTGTATTCGATTGCCACAGGACACAAATATTTATGTAATTAATATAATAAGTGTTTGTGTTCGTCTGGGTGTTTCTTATCTATACTAATATATAAAGATGAAGGGTTTGTCTGTTTGCTTAAACGCGCTAATCTCAGGAACTACTGGTCCGATTTGAAAAAGTTTCGGTGTTAGCCGGACGAAGTCGCGGGCAGAAGCTAGTGTATTATAAGTATGTATTTACAAAAAAAAAGTATATAAGTATTATATCTATTGTCTAGTACCCATAGTACAAGCTCTGCTTAGTTTTTAAATATCTGTAAAATATCGTAGAATATTTATTTATTTATTTTAAATCATGATTATTATAGTAATGCAAGATTTCATCAGCGAAGATTGTAACATAATTTATTTAACAGTATCCATGTAGTTTCTTGCCGGATTATTCTCCATAGAATCATAATGTTTCATAAACACTTGTAAAAGCTTATTTGAAACAAAAACATTTGAACCTGAAGAGGTCCTGTACTCGATTCCCGGAGCACGGGGTTCGATTCCCAGATCGAGCAGCGTTATTGAGATTTTTGGTAGCAGGAGTTGGGATTTGTGCTCCATTGAGCGATAGTTCGCCATGAACTAAACATACCAGCGAGCTGTGGGTGTACATTAGTACACCTCCGCTTAATCTTACAGGCGTTAGAATTCCATAAAAAGACCCAATAGCACTTTGCTCGATTTCGGAAACAAACCCAGGATATCTAGAGTAGGAGTCGAGGTCAGGACCTCTATGCTAATTGAAGCAGTTAATAAGTCATAATAGTTGATTAGGTATTGTTATTCATCATTATTTAGATTTCTGATTTCATGCCAAATTGAAAAAAATGAAATATCTTAAAAAATAATTACCTTTATTTTTTTATTTTTTTAACTGCCTCAATAGCCAAGTGGTCCGGACCGCGACTGCTACGCTAGAGGTCCTGGGTTCGATTCCCAGGTCGAGCAAAATGTTATTGGGTTTTTCTATGAAAGTCCCAGTAGCAGCTCGGAGTTAGGAATTTGTGCCCGGTTAATGGCAATAGGCTCGCCCCCTATTACATGGGACCTAAACATACCGGCGAACTGTGGGTGTACATTAGTACGCCTCTGCCTAACCCTTCGGGGAATACAGGCGTGATGGTATGTTAATTACCTTTATCGACGGATATTTCAATGAAAACCGGTTCAGCCTCCTTGGTGTCTTCAATCTCTATGGTTTCGTGTTGTGGCACTTGCTGTGGTACTTCTTGCGGCACTGTATCACTGGGCGGCACTAAATCTGCCAGCAGCGCCGGGTTGGGTACCTTATTTTTTATATGGTAGTTCGTTATCATATCTTCAATGTCCTCCTTGGGGTCAGGGAGAGATGGCTGCAGGCTGGAATTACAAAATAATCTATACTTAATTATACAACGGGACGGGTTGTTTGGCTCCCTAGATTAGGGTCGATGCATGCGTGCCGTCAGATGTGACTGGTCTACTCAAAGCCACTACGGTTCTTTCTTCAAAAGGCCATTTCAGACATTGCCTTACATTTTAACTCACATAAATATATTTGCTCTAAGTACTGTCTGGACTTAGAGCAAATACATTATTAATAAACTAGCTTCTGCCCGCGGAATAAAAAGTATCGGGAACGGGATAAAAAGTATCCTATGTCCGTTTCCTGGTTCTAAGCTACCTCTCCACCAATTTTCAGCCAAATCGGTTCAGCCGTTCTTGAGTTATAAATGGAACTCGACTTTCTTTTATATATATAAATATATTACTAAAAGAGACCATGATTCTCTGAGTATGTTTCGGTGTTTCTTCTCAGAGGTCGTCAGTTAGGAAATGCCGGCGCCATCTAGTCAAAAAAATATATGAAAAACATTGACTTGTCAAAGTGTCCTTAGAAGTTTCCGTAAAAAACTAGTTTTATTTTTTTTTTCTGTTTCATTTTACTGTTAAAATATAACATGGTGTAAAAATTATAACAGAATTTTTACACCATGTTATATTTTGTCCCATAAATATTTTAAAAAGGTTACAAGTGGGACTCCGAGGGACTAAGGCCCACTTGCACCAACTTCTTAAATGTATTTAAATTGTATTTAAACCCAAATTTACTATGAAAAATTGTGTTTAAATACAATTTAAATAAATTTAAGAAGTTGGTGCAAGTGGGCCTAAGTACCGTTCCGCTATTAAAATTTGTCATAGCGGCACTATAGCCGCACAGCGGATCGGGGGTAATAAGATGCCCTTTTAAAAGGGCTTGGGCCTCCGGTATCCTCACTCACTCGGCGAAACACAACGAAAGTTGTTTCCGGCCGGTTTCCTGTGAGGCCGTGGTATCACTCCGGTCGAGCCAGCCCATTCGTGCCGAAGCATGGCTCTCCCAAAACTACTACACAGTACTACTACTGCTAGTACGGTTCTTACCTTTTTTCTACGATCCCATTGGCATCTCTACTCCATCCATTCTCTGCGGCTATCAGACCCTTAGCTGGCTTCATCGACTGATCGGCTTCGGCATCTCTCCTCTTCGCGTTCTGTATCTCATCTATCATTTTCTCTGCATCCACTGGTGATGGTATAGACACTGTAGTGGAATCACAATTATCCAGCTCCTTTAACGGGGACTTTGGTGATTTCGGGGTTTCTGGCGATTTCGGTGTTTTTGGCGATTTCGGTATTTTTGGTGATGCCGGGGTTTTCGGTGATTCCGATAATTTTGGTGATGTAGGTCGTTTTGGCGACTCTGGCATTTTTGGTGATGTTGGGGATACGGGTGATTTCGGGGATTTCGTATTTGGTGTGGTGGTTTTCTGTAACTGAAATTGAATAGTATACTTAGTAAGTTTTGAAGTGTATAGAACTACTATGGTTTTACCGCGTTATATTGAAATATATATTTTTTATGGCATAGGAACATGTTGGAACCAGTACACGCATCGCCGGATGGTAAGCGATTACCGCCGCCCATGGACACCAGAGGAGTCACAAGTGCGTTGCCCGCCTTTTAAAAGGGTTTTGGCATCCGGTATCCTCACTCACTCGGCGAAAGACAACGTAAGCGTTGTTTCACGCCGGTTTTCTGTGAGGCCGTGGTATCACTCCGGTCGAGCCAGCCTATTCGGGCAGAAGCATGGCCCACTCTTTTACTTATGTGAACATGTCATCATGCACTGTGTTGTTTTTTCTGGTATTGTTTAAAATTTTGTGATCAAATGAGGAGTGAACTCTTTAGAATCTATACAAATAAATAAAACTGGAGCGTCTGTTTGTAATATTAAAATAACCGCTTTTTACTAAGTGCATTTCGATTTATACGCGGTACATATACCCAAACAACATTTTTTACAATTTTTGTCTGTCTGTTTGTTCCGGCTAATCTCTGAAATGGCTGGACTGATTTTGACGGGACTTTCACTGGCAGATAGCTGATGTAAAAAGGAGTAACTTAGGCTACATTTTTTTAGACGAATTTGGTGGAAACAGCTATTAAAAACATATTATAGAAATCGGTTCATAATTTACGAAAATACCGGTGAACATAGAACCTCCTTTTTAATTAATAACATATGAATATCATACATTTTCCTGTAGCAGAAGAGTTGGCACGACCTTCCTCTTGAGGCGGACCTTGCCGCGCACGTTCTCGTAGTCGTGCGCGCTGAAGTGGCGGCTGCAGACCACGGTACCCAGCGGCAGCTTGCCCGGAATGGGGATCACCTCCAGCCATTTGCGCCGGAGCAGACGACTCGTGGGGAACCTGCGATTCGAATGGATGTTGAAGCCCCGAGGATAATAATAAAACTAGCCTAATGAAGACCTGAAGGTGGCTGGCAGTTTTTGGGTTAGAAAACTTAAGTTAACTGCCTCATTAGCCTAATGGTCCAGAGCGCGACTGCTACGCTAGAGGTCCTGGGTTCGATTCCCAGGTCGAGTGAAGTGTTATAGGGTTTTTCTATGAAATTCTCAGTAGTAGCTCGAAGTTTAAAATTTGTGCCCAGTTAATGGTTAGGCAATAGGCTCGCCCCCTATTACATGGGACTTAAACATACCGGCGAACTGTGGGTGTACACTAGTACGCCTCTGCTTAACCCTTCGGGGAATATAGGCGTGATATATGATATTATATGTAAAACTTAAGTGGCAGTAGGTGGGGCACACAGCTTTCTTTAGCAGCATTCCCCAAAATATAAGTGGCGAGGAGAAACTGCAGGCACGAGTGTCGACTATTATAAAATTGTAAAAAAGCTGTCTGTTCATTGGAGATATTTGAAAAAAAAAAACAAGTAAATGTCTCCGAACGCAAAAATGGGATTTTTTAAAATTCTTGCCTGTTTGTCTGTTTGTTACGGGTTGGCGCAAAATCTAGTGAATAGATTTAAATTTTGTTATCACTGTTAGAAAGTATGTGCTCTAACTTAAAAACTGTTGAACTTCTTATCTCAAATAATTAAAAGGAACCTGAGATACAGCTTGAGCTCTCTAATGTATAGAGACCCATACAAAGAAGGGTAAGATCACTGTTGGTTTTCGAACTTCAAGTGAGCGAAGCCGCGGGCAGAAGCTAGTTATTAATAAAAATCACGTCTGTATCCCGAAGCAGAGTTTTTTTGAGCTGATGTTATGTGGGTCGGAGGCAGCAACGACTCAGAGCACTTGGACCCAATGGGATCTCTTGTGCTACCCCAAGATACCTTATCTTCATCCTCTTCAAGTTCTTCAAACAGCTCTTCCATGAGCTTTATAATGAGGCCTGGAGGTATGAGTCTGTTGTCCTCTGGTCTTGGATAACCCTGGCCCAAGAGGCACATTCGCCTTCTAGCCAATGCATCACATGTACACAGAAGGTGTTCCATGCTCTCAATTTCCCTTTTGCAGGCCCTACAAGCTGATGTTTCCATCAGACCCATTTACTAAAAACCCAATAAAACTCCTCCACCTGCCAATAGAACCCAGGACCTAATGAGCTAAGCTTATATGCAATCAGTTCAGCAACTTACTCAAAATAAAATGTTTCTTCAGCCGTAACTTCACATCCCTCCACACAGCAAACCCCCATGATGACGAGGAATTATTTTATCTGCAAATAAACAACATAAACAATGAGAGGGGCTCATGGCTAGTCATTATTATGAAGATCTGCAAGGTTAACTTGTGCTTGCCATTTGTCAGTGGAAGTTAAGAAAGAAGCATACATATCCCACCTGATGGTGAGCGTCAACCGCAGCCTATAGAGGCCAGCAACACCAGTGGCATCACCCGCGCATTGTCATCTTGACACCTCAGTTGTTAAGTCTAATTCGCCCAGTAATGTCACTGGCTACATTACTCTTCAAACCGGAACACAATAATGTAAGCAGATCTTTGCTTTTTTTATGGGATAGGGTGGCAAACAAGCATACGGATCACCTGATGGTAAGCGATAACCACCGCTCATGGATACCCGCAACACCAGAGGTGTATCAAGAGTGTTGCCCACCTTTTAAAAGAGTCTGGGCCACCGGTATTATCACGTTAAAGCTTGGGTTATAGTGGTTATAACTAACCATAATGTCAAATTAATTCTCTTTACTAAATTTTTTAGTAAATATCCCAGTGTTACCTGGATCAATCTCATTTTTCCCATATGTTTGGGAAAATTTTGAAAATGTAATTAGTTTTTTTTCTTGTTCAAATGATGAGATGATGAGATGCGGAGGGTAAGGTCCCAGGTTCAGATTAAGTTAAAATAAATTAAGGATTATTTATATACCTAAGTTTTTTTTTAATGT
Source organism: Acronicta leporina (assembly GCA_947256265.1). Lineage (NCBI taxonomy): Eukaryota > Metazoa > Arthropoda > Insecta > Lepidoptera > Noctuidae > Acronicta > Acronicta leporina. The sequence continues at coordinate 375,639 of OX366539.1, forward strand.
TCTATGAAATTCACAGTACAACAGCTAGAGACAGTAGACCCTTTGATATGTGTTAATGGTAAAAGGCCAGCGGTGGATCCTATTGTAATAAAAAAAATAGAAAATATGTATGTGTCTAATGTAATGGGTGTGGTTACCCCGATACAAAGTTAGGATGATTCTAATACTATGGGGCTCCAAAATAGAATATAAATAACAAGATAAAATGAAATTCGGGCGCCAGGAGCTCACCACAAAAAAATGCTACCGGAAGCTAACTATGGTGGATATTAGACTTTTAATCTGCCGGTGGGAGGATTACAATAAAAAAAGACAACATACTCTTTTGCCTATCTTTTATTTCCCGTAGGTTGCATACAATTTTAGAAAACTACTTATGATTAAAACTATAGATCCACAAACTTATATTTTAATGGTTGGTAATTATTTGGTCATTATTGCATCTGAACTGTGGAAATGTAATTTAGGCTACATACCCGATCTGCATACTAGATAATTTTAAGTTAAATTAGATTTAAATACATGGAACGGCTGCCATCCCGGCCAGGCGCGATGCGGCACGATCCAAAATTTTGAGGTTAAGGAAGTTTAAATTTAGAAGAATTGAAATTTTATATTAAATATAAAAAAAAAAAAAACGCCGAGGCTGCAACAAAATAAGCCTGGATTAGAAAAGGGGACGTAACGAGCACATGACGTCGAAACGTGGTTACGTTTAACAAAATTACTTACCGTTTTTTTCAACAAACAAATATCATTCTTCGCCAACGGGCGAGAATTAGCTGTAGATTAGCCTGGAACAATAGCGAAAGCTGATTGTAGCCAAATCGAACAAGATTCAAACCAGAGTAAGTGCCATGAACAAGTACAAAAATCTTCAACTTACCAACAAAATATGGGTCCATAACATTAGACTTGAGCCATTAGGCTTTGCAAAACAATTTAAAGAAACATTATAGTGGAAATGGCTCGAAATTAGGCCAGATAAAAAAAAATACAAAATGCTGACTAAAAACGTTCAGTGCATGGTTAATGTTCGTCGTAGGGTGAAGATGTCAATTTTTGACAGCTCGCAGATGACGTTTAAATTTTTTTAAAGTCCTGGCAACATTCCATGACCAAGGGTATCGGCGAAATGATCTATGTCAAAACAACGATTTATTACGGTTTTATTAAAAACAAACTAATACCATGTAACGTGCTAAAAAGACTCGTTACATTACATCCCTCCCCGAAAATAAAAGAAAGGAACTTTCTTTTATGCACTAAGGCAAAGAAAATAATCAACAAAAGAGAAAAGCTAAATTATAGATTTCAAAATAAACAAATAGTATCAAAATACTATTTCACCATCAACAAACTAAATATATCCTACAGATTGGAATATAATAAAAAACAAACTCCCAAACATCTAACAACTTCGAGTTCAGTTAGGCACCACCGCCGCTGACTAACAAATAACTTCTACCGCTATGAGTACAGTTAGGCACCATCGCCACTGACTATCAACACATCTATCTCCGTGAGTACAGTTAGGCACCATCGCCACTGACTAACTATTACATCTACCGCTGTGAGTACAGTTAGGCACCATCGCCACTGACTAACAATAACAAACACCGACTTGGAGTTCAGTTAGGCACCTTCGCCACTGACTACCGCTGTCCTACAATGCAAAACCCCCATCCTGTATACCACATACAAGACATGAACCATTCACAGCAACAAAAATGTGACGTGAACAATCCACCAAAAAAAATTATGAATGTTGTGATTGGCTCAACACCACCAAACTTCCAAGCACAAGCATCCTCAAAAAGCAGCTACAACAAAGCAACTGTAAAAAAAAAAAATCATATTGTGATCGGCACAACACAACCGAACTCCCGAACACAATAGAATAAAAGGTATAACAAATACTTGCATATTGTGATCGGCACAACACCACCGAACTTCCGAACACAATATCAAAAGTAAGAACAAAAAGAGTATGCATATTGTGATCGGCATAACACTACCGAACTTCCGAACACAATAGCAAAAAAATAGGAACTCAAGGAAAAAAAAATCCGAGTACCGTATAAAAATGTCAGGTATTCTACAACAAAGGCGGTAGAATAACCCAAAACAAAAGAGGAAAATATGAGGAAGTCTCCTCAGAGTCAAGTCCGAGTTGAAATATCAATATAAGTCACATCCGAGAAACTATGAAATATATTTAAACTAAAATTCTACAATGTAGAATTAACAACTAAAATATGTTAACTTAAAATCGATACTTATTTAATTAAGAGAAATAGTAAGATTTTATGTTAACTTAAACAATAGATTGTTAAATCTTAATTAAGAAGTGTTAAGATTTTAATCTGAAAAAGACTAAAAAAATATAATCTCCAGAAAGAGAAAGAAATATAAGAAGATAATATAATAATACAATATTATCTATCTCAACAAACAAACAAAATAATATATAAGATCTTTTGATGTAGAAAATATAAATATGTGTGGGAAGTAAATTTAAATATTAACCAAAATTACCTAAGTTGAACTTTAGAATGTTCAGGCTTGAAATCAATAAATTGATATGAAGTTATCTTACATACTATCATCACACAAAGAGCTATAAACCTTCCATTCATCATTCTTATAAAAGCTCGCTTCAACCATATCATCGAAGTCAAGACTACAACATGAGAACCAAAAAGAATTAAAATTTGATTATATCTTTAACATGATAACGACCTACTGAACCTTTATTTAAATCTTTTAATACATAAACATTATTAGAAACCTTTTCTATAATTTCACATTTAATAAACTTAGGAGCAAGTTTTGCCGAAAAATAAGCAGGAGCATGAGATTGAACAAAACTTCTCCTCCACACTACATCACCCACATCAAAAGAAATGACCCTACGACTTTTGTTATAATAAGTCGCATTACGCTTATAAGCTTTTAATAAATAAGCCTGAACTTTCACGTAAATATCACTAAGTGAATTAAGAGAAGTAGCAAAACTATTTCTATCGCCAACTTCAAGTTGATTTAAGTTGTCAATAGAATTACTAAAATGGTGTAAAGAAGCATCAAAAATAAGTTCTCTACCAAACATAAGAAAATTTGGTGTAAAATCTGTAGCAAGATTCACACTATTATTCAAAGCTAATTGAACATGAGGTAAAAATTTAGACCAAGTTCTATGATCATCTTTCACAAAACAAGAAATGCAAGTTTCAACCGTTTTATTATAACGTTCTACAGGATTGTTTTGAGGTGTGTATAAAGTATTATAAAATATTTTAGTTATATTAAAACTTTTCAAGAAGTCTACAAAGTGTTTTGAAGTAAATTGTGTTCCATTATCACAAACTATTATTTTAGGACAACCAAACTTAAGAAATATTTCTTTTTCAAAAAGTTTACAAATGATTTTAGTAGTAGCATTAATCATGGGAAATATCCAGCAATATTTAGTAAAAACATCAACTACTGAGAGTATATATTTATGACCAGAATAAGTTTTAGGTAAAATTCCTATTATATCTACAGAAAGCATTAGCATAGGGCGATCAACTTTTTTAGGGTTTATCATGATACCAAAAGGAGGTAAATTAGTATGTTTATACGCTTTACAAATATCACAAGATAAAATATGTTTTTGAACATCATGAAACATTCCTTTCCAAAAATAATGTTGTTTTAATTTCTTTAAAGTTTTATGAATACCTAAGTGACCAGAATTAATATCATCATGATTAGACTTAATAGTATCTAAAATATGTTCTTTAGGAATAACAATTTTCCAGTTAAGACGACTGTTAGGATCAAATTTATTTTTACAAAATTTATATAAAGTATTATTTTCAACTCTAAAGTTTTTAAATTTACAAGGAGATTTCTGACAATTCACAAATATTTTTCTATACCAAGGATCATGAATATCATCGTCTGGTAAAACTAAATTATTCTGTGAAACAATTACAGCAACTTCAATTCGAGATAAGGCATCAGGAACCAAATGTAAAGAACCTTTTTTATGAATGATATCAAATGTAAATTGTGAAATTCTAGCGGCCCAACGTGCTAAACGTCCACTAGGATTACTAAGACCTAAAAGCCATTTTAAACTAGCGTGATCAGTGATAACTGTAAACTTCATTCCTTCAATATAAGGTCTAAAATGTTCTATAGAATCTAAAATTGCTAATAATTCACGTTCTGTGGTACTATAATTACGCTCACATTTATTAAGAGATCTAGAATAAAATGCAATAGGATGTTGTTCATTATTTTCATCCTCTTGACTTAAAACACTACCTATGCCAACAGAACTAGCATCACAATGTAAAAAGAAAGGTTTTTCAAAATTAGGACATTGCAAAACAGGAGCAGTTATTAAACTTTCTTTTAAATTTTGAAACGCATTTTCCGCTTCATCATTCCAAACAAGAGATTTCTTAGAATTTTTACTTCCAGCTGTTAATTTAGTTAATGGGGAAGCAATATCAGCAAACTTACAAATGAATCTACGATAATAAGAGCATAAACCAAGAAAACTTCTAAGATTTTTAACAGTTTCAGGGCGAGGAAAGATTTTAATAGTTTCTAATTTAGAAGGATCAGTATGCAAACCATCACTGTCAACAATATAACCCAGATAACGAAGTCTATCTTTACAAAAATTACACTTTTTTAAATTTACAGTTAAACCAGCTTCTTTTAATATATTATAGATTTTATGTAAATATGTAATATGCAAATTAAAGTCTGAATTTACACAAATGAGGTCATCCAAATAACAAAACACGGCATTATCAAATTCAGGGCCAAATAGTTTATCTACAAGTCTCTGCAACTCAGCTGGTGCATTTGTGAGACCAAATGGCATACGAACAAATTCATAAAGTCCTTTACCAGGAACAACAAAGGCAGTTTTCTCTCTAGAAGATTTTTCTAGAGGAATTTGCAAAAATGCTTTAGAAAGATCAATTGAACTAATGTATTTAGCGCCTCTAAGGTTATCTAAAATTCTAGAAGTATAAGGAAGAGGATAAGAATCTTTAATAGTTACTGAATTTAATCGTCTTGAATCTAAACATAATCTTGTACTACCATCCTTCTTTTCTACAGCTAAAACAGGTGAACACCAAGGAGATTTGGAGGGTTGAATGATGCCTTCCTTCAATAAAACTTCCACTTCATCAAAAAGTTCTTTTTGTTTAGCAGGACTCAAAGGCCAATATCTTTGTTTAAATGGTTCACTAGTAACATTAATTTTATGTTCAACAAGATGAGTAAGACCTAAGCCTTTCTTTTCATAAGATATATTTTCAAAAAGAGCAATAGTTTCTTCTAATTTATGTTTCTCAGAAGGAGAAAGTTCACTAGCAGAAGTAACAGTACAAACTTGAGTTTCATTACAACGAACAAAGGTTATATTTTTCCATAAATCTTTAGCTAAGTCAAACTGTAACCAGAAATCAAATCCCAAAATAATTTGTGATTGAAAGTTAGGAATAATTAAAAATGTTATATTTTTAGTTAAATTATCACAAGTGATTGGTAACTCCATCGTTCCAATAACTCGCTGCGAAGTACCATCAGCAGTAAAAGCAGATCCAGAATCAGGTTTAATTTTATAACCTAAAAGTTGAAATTGTTTATGAATATTTGAACCTAGAATACTACTATTAGAACCACTATCTAATAATCCTGAAAATTTATTATTATTAACTGAAAATTCTAAATAAGGTCTGGTATCATTGTGTTTTACAAACAAAATAGGAGCTGACCTGTACATGTTAAAAAATGTTTTTAAATAATCTAACCAATCTTTAAATTCTTTATTACGAGAGATATCATCAGGTTTGTGACTATAAGTAAATTTTTTCAACATCGAGACACGTGAAGTTTTATCAAAAACTGGTGCTCGATGTGGCCTAATCAGTTTTTTGACTCGGTAGAGTTTTTATTATCCAAAGTACAAACGTCACAATTCTTGGAGGTAACTCCAACCTTTTGACACTTAAAACAAACTACACCCGGTATAGAAGGGCAATTTTTAAAATGATGTCCAGATTTCCTGCATTTCAAACAAATAAAACTACTTGAAACTGCATTGGATTTCACAAATGGCTTTTCAGTCCTAATGGAATCTTTAAGAGGTTTTCTATTGACCACAACTTCAAGTTCCTTTGCAAGATCAAGAAATTGTTCAACTGAATCAATATTTCTACTAAAAATAAATGGTGTATATAAAGGTAACATGTTATGTTTAATAATATTAACTAAAACTGTATCAAATAATGGAGAAGAAAGACGACTAGCCATGTCCATAATATCTGTAATAAAATCTGGAAGAGATTCTGAAAGTTTTTGTTTCCTTGTGCGAAGGTCATATTCCAAAAAGTAATCAAAATGAGGTTTATCAAAACGCTTTAATAATGCAAGCTTGAGCTCATGCCAAGAAGCAATACGAATTCGAACTGTGCGAAACCATTTAAGAGCAATACCGCTAAGCAAGTCAGAAAAAGATCCCACTAACAAAATTTCATTAAAATTTTTATATAAAAAATACTCCTCAACTTGAGTTATAAATTCTCTAACACACGACTTTCCATCAAAATCAATCTTACTCTTTTTCAAATCTGGCAATTTAGTAAAAGAAGGTAAATTTTTCTTAATGTGTTCATTAACAAAAGCATTCATTGAATTAAAAGAAGGTAAAGCATTTGTAGCCAAAGCAGAAGAAGAATGTGCAATTTGAGCATTATGATCAAAAGGATCATGCACCTCGGTCAAATCAATCATATTTTGAACTATACCAGCAGCATTAACATTAGCAACCATGCTAGTATCAACTGAAGCCTGTTTATCCTCAGACAAAGAAAGTGGAGGAAACTGAACTTCTTTATCCATGATGAATAGCAAGTAAAAGTATAAAAATGCAAAGCAAAACTAAAAGTTTCAAACAAGTTACAAGAACTAAAATAATTTCAAAAAAGGTTATGTGAAATTTAAGTTAAAAGTAAAGTTGTTGTTGAAGTTAAATTAAGTTTTTCAAAAGTATAGTAAAAGTTTTTTTTAAAACTGAAAAGATGCAATAATAACTTACAAGTTTCAATCTTAATTATTATGAAAACAATGTTTACTTAATGTAATTAAATTAGGTTATGAAAAGTTACACCTCAATTATTTTTACATGTTTTGTAAAATAACAAAAACGGTTTACACAATACAATTATGTTGGTTTTGCTAAAGAGAAAAACAAAAACATATGCTGTAATAGCATATAGTAACAAACAAAATACAATAACGTTCAATAGCTATACTGTTTACAAGATTAATGTTAAAGTTGTAAATTAAAGTTATTTACTATAAAAGTTTCAAAGTAACAAACAAAATGGTTTGTAAACAATATAATAACAAAATATTAGATGCAATAATGTACCAAAACAAGTAACAATACTAGGCAAACCTACTTCATGTCCCTGAACGCAAGCGCCAAATTGTAATAAAAAAAATAGAAAATATGTATGTGTCTAATGTAATGGGTGTGGTTACCCCGATACAAAGTTAGGATGATTCTAATACTATGGGGCTCCAAAATAGAATATAAATAACAAGATAAAATGAAATTCGGGCGCCAGGAGCTCACCACAAAAAAATGCTACCGGAAGCTAACTATGGTGGATATTAGACTTTTAATCTGCCGGTGGGAGGATTACAATAAAAAAAGACAACATACTCTTTTGCCTATCTTTTATTTCCCGTAGGTTGCATACAATTTTAGAAAACTACTTATGATTAAAACTATAGATCCACAAACTTATATTTTAATGGTTGGTAATTATTTGGTCATTATTGCATCTGAACTGTGGAAATGTAATTTAGGCTACATACCCGATCTGCATACTAGATAATTTTAAGTTAAATTAGATTTAAATACATGGAACGGCTGCCATCCCGGCCAGGCGCGATGCGGCACGATCCAAAATTTTGAGGTTAAGGAAGTTTAAATTTAGAAGAATTGAAATTTTATATTAAATATAAAAAAAAAAAAAACGCCGAGGCTGCAACAAAATAAGCCTGGATTAGAAAAGGGGACGTAACGAGCACATGACGTCGAAACGTGGTTACGTTTAACAAAATTACTTACCGTTTTTTTCAACAAACAAATATCATTCTTCGCCAACGGGCGAGAATTAGCTGTAGATTAGCCTGGAACAATAGCGAAAGCTGATTGTAGCCAAATCGAACAAGATTCAAACCAGAGTAAGTGCCATGAACAAGTACAAAAATCTTCAACTTACCAACAAAATATGGGTCCATAACATTAGACTTGAGCCATTAGGCTTTGCAAAACAATTTAAAGAAACATTATAGTGGAAATGGCTCGAAATTAGGCCAGATAAAAAAAAATACAAAATGCTGACTAAAAACGTTCAGTGCATGGTTAATGTTCGTCGTAGGGTGAAGATGTCAATTTTTGACAGCTCGCAGATGACGTTTAAATTTTTTTAAAGTCCTGGCAACATTCCATGACCAAGGGTATCGGCGAAATGATCTATGTCAAAACAACGATTTATTACGGTTTTATTAAAAACAAACTAATACCATGTAACGTGCTAAAAAGACTCGTTACACTATATACATATTATGATGATGATTAATAGTTATAGGATTGCCCTACATTATATTAGTAAGTACTTCTCTGCTTACCCTTAGGGCAATACAGGTATGTCTTGTTGGTTGTGTATGGCAGTAATTAATGAATTACAAACATGGAGTGCCAAGACTGATAATGTAAATAATGGTGTAAAATTAAAGATGGACCCCAGCTTCTTGTGCTGTTTCACTATAATATAATGTAATGGCGAGAAATATGAAACTTATTTGAATATGTGAACATTCTTTAGAACCCATTTTGAAGACTCAGTAGTAGTTTTGAATGAATAAAATTTAAAAAAATATTTACCTAAATTAATGTAAATTATCGATAGTTGGCAACCCTAACGACTGGCTACGTTTGTAGAACCGAAAAGCTATAACCAGTCAGAAAGCCCTATTCTGAAAGCAACATCGCGACAACTACGAATATACAACATAGACCTTATTATTATTACGCATAGAATTCAAAATGCCATAACAAAACGAACGAGCTCGATCGCGTCAATGAAGCGATTTACAGAATAACACCGCGCCAATAATTAATGCAATGGTATTTTAAATCGATATTAATGATCAAAGTTGATACAAAATCAACAAATCAATGTTTGTAAACAGTTTTTAAGGTATATTAGGCGCGAAAACCTTAAGAGTAAAGGTTAGAAAAAAGAAATTTGAAATAATACGACTTACCTGTGCTTGTGACGCGAATAACGCGATGTGGTGTTCAGTAGAGTCCAAATATTGAATATATAACTCAAATATCACATATATTCACACAAAATCTTCATTAATTCTTAGTCTTATAATATTAAAATTTTGTTCCGAAAAATATTTACTCGGATCTTTTTTTTTTCTTGCATTTTTGACAATGAATGATAGTGATGCGAAACTACGATGCAGTGAGAAAGTATCCACAGACTGATAATAAATAGTCGAATCAAAGATCCATCTAATTAATACTTAAGACCATCGATTAAAGACTTAGAAGAATCAATTTAAAGATTTCAAAGTTTCTACTTCTTCATTAAAACTATGAATAAGTTACAAATGTGTACATTTATAAATATAATAAGGTTCAATCAAGTTGAAACTCGGTAAGAGTACCAAAACATATAATTTAATAATACAGAATACGACTTGGAATATTTTTTTATCTGTACTAATAATATTAGGTCTTTACCTATGAAATTGCCGTTTTGTATGAAAAAAAATTAACGATTTTTTTTCATGTATTTTTTATTTGTATTAATCGAAGTAATCACCCATGCAATCAATGCATCTTTGCCAACGCAGTGGCAGTTTATTGATGCCCTTCTTAAAGAAATCAGCTGGATGGGAGGCAACAAATTCTTCAAAGGCATTTTGTACTGCCTCTCGGGTATTGATTTTTTTTCCCGCCAAGAAGTTATCCAAATTCTGGAAAAAGTAGTAGTCTGTAGGCGCAAGGTCTGGTGAGTAGGGCGGATGACGGAGAACTTCCAACCCCAGTTCTTGCAACTTGGAGACCGTCTGCTGTGCAGTATGAGGTCGCGCGTTATCGTGCAGTAGCAGCGGAGACAAGCGATTGACCAATGCTGGTTGGAGATGTGCCAGCTTCTCCATCATTGTGTTCAGTTCTTCACAGTACACATCTGCAGTAATGCTCACCCCGTTTGGTAAGAAGCTGTGATGAATCACACCGGCGCTAGACCACCAAACAGTGACCATTACTTTTCTAGGGGTAAGTTTTCGTTTAGGGCATTGTTTAGGTGCTGAACCAGGATCCAACCAACTTGCTGAGCGCTTGCGGTTATCAAACAGAATCCATTTTTCATCGCAGGTAACAATGCGGTTCAAAATTCCTTCATTTGTGTGTCTGTTGAGTAGTGCAAGGCACGTTTCGACGCGTACTTCGCGCTGGCGATCATTGAGTTCGTGGGGTACCCATTTGTCAAGCTTTTTTACCTTGCCAATTTGACGCAAATTGACCAATATTGTTTTGACGCTAACGTCGACAGCTGCTGCTAATTCAGCCGTCGATTGTGTATCATCAGCTTCCACTATCGCCTTTAATTCGTCATTGTCGACCAAAGTCTTCGGACGACCGCGAGGTTCATTTTTCAGGTCGAAATTCCCAGAACGGAAGCGAGCAAACCAATAACAGGTGGTGCGTTGGTTTGTAGTGTTAGCTCCGTAAACGTCGTTGATGTTGCGTGCCGCTTGTGCCGCGTTGCTGCCACGAAGATACTCATATTCCATAATTAATCGAAATTTTAACGTATCCATGATGACGAAAAAGATTGAAATGCGATGAAAATGTAACACTAATCAATAAACAAATGACTACTTTTGGAAAAAGAATTCCATGTTTTTAAAATAAAATTAATTTGAAATTAGAATTCTTAGCCAAACAAAAATAATTTTGATTTGAATTGCCGTTCTGCAGTACTGGCCATAACCAACGTTTTATAAACGCTTGTAAAAGCTTATTTGAAATAAAAAACGATTTGATTTGATTTCTCGTTTATATAAACGATCTTTGTCAGATGGAAATACCTAATGCAAAGATTGTTACCTTTGCAGATGACACAGCCCTTCTTTTTTATGGTAACTCTTGGGATGAAGTTAGTCTACTCTAATGCTCAGGAAGGAATGAACACTGTGACCGAATAGCTGACTAAAAACATTTTGACGCATAATGTCTCAAAAACAAATTTAATCACCTTCTCAAATAAATCCATTGACAAGCCTATTCCGTCGTCACAAATCATCTCACACTCGTGTTCTAGACAAAATTATACAAACCGTTCCTGTCTCAATCTTATGAACACAGAATCAACTAAGTATCTTGGTGTAATGATGGATAGAAATTTGAGCTTCTACCAACATATTGATATAATTGTTGCGAGGGTGCGTAGATTGATGTTAATTTTTAAAGCTCTGGGGCATGTTGCACAACTAAACGTACCTAATTAAATGAGTGTACTATGCGCTCTGTCAATCACAACTAACTTACTGTATCACCTCTTGGAGAGCTGCTTGTAGAACTAACTTCCTTAAATTAGAAAGAGCTTGACCGTCCGACAGCTTTATATTTTTTATACTGTTATTAAACAACATTCTTTGTTAAAATATGAACCAAACAAATTTAGAAATCAGCGATGTAACGATCGAGTCTGTCCTTCTACTTTATTCAAAACAAGTTTAGCTCATAGATTTTTCTGCTACCAAAGTTGAAATTTGTATAATAAGTTAAACCGAGTCTTATCCATATATTCATTAACAAAAACTAAATGCAAGTCTGTAGTCATGAAATGGTTGCTAAAGTTAGATTATAACCTTACAGAAAAGTTACTTCACTCAAACTACTAGTATTCTATTATCTGTGCTCAAACTAAAAGACCTCTCTCTTACTCATACCACAGATAATAGAATACTAGCTCATATAATCATACTTTCGATACTTTCACACAAACATACGCACACACTCACTCACACACACAAACATAAGCAACACTAAAACTGATTGATAACATGACACCTTAGATTACTAAATAACAAAACACACCACACAATACACTCATTCATATAGGCACTTTTTTATTGTTTTTTTTTTCTAATTTTTATTTTTGAATAAGTATATTAGTTAGGTTAAGTTAGCTCAATAGCCAAGTGGTCCGGACCGCGACTGCTACGCTAGAGGTCCTGGGTTCGATTCCCAGGTCGAGCAGTGTTATTGGGTTTTTCTATGAAATTCCCAGTAGCAGCTCGGAGTTAGGAATTTGTGCCCGATTAATGGCAATAGGCTCGCCCCCTATTACATGGGACCTAAACATACCGGCGAACTGTGGGTGTACATTAGTACGCCTCTGCCTAACCCTTCGGGGAATACAGGCGTGATGGTATGTTATGTATGTTATGTTATATTAGTTAGGTACATTGTTTTCTACTTACCATGTATCTCCTAATTAAATTAAATTGACTGCTTATATCATAAACGTAACAAGTTCATAAATGTTATTCAATTATGATTGTACTTAGTTAATGCTCTTGTTATTCCGTTGGGTGGGGACCTGGTGATCTGTAATACCTACAGGCATTTTTTGCCTATCTCAGACACCAGCTCCTCACATATAGTAGAATAAAATAAACATGCACTTAAATAGATAAAAGTTTCATAGTAGTTACCTTCTTTGTGAGGAGAAATAAATTAATATATATTATATTCCGTCCACGCGGACGAAGTCGTGGTCAGAAGCTAGTATGTAATATGTGTTTTCGTATGGCGACGATCCATAGTGTTATACCTATAGCCTGCTTCTTTCCAGGTGGCCTTGGGACTTAGATGGATAGTCTAAGCCCCAGAGCCACCCAGGGCGTAGTGACAGATTTAGATCATACTACAATCTACACCTTTCTCAACCTAACGATATTGCCGTCAGTTTTGAATGTAACAAGACGCTGCTCTATATCAGTATTTTACACGAAGCGACTGCCACTGAGCATGTTACCTTTACGTGACTACCATCAGACATGAGCTCTCTCTCCGGGGCTATATTGTACTCAGGATTTAAACTTTTTTTTTTCTTTTTATTATGGCACCACACTTTTTGTGTATTTGCCAGTGTCAAGTATTAGAGTAATCAATTATGTAATATTTCCCCATCATGGGATTTTATGGCACCACACTTTTTGTGTTTGCCAGTGTCAAGTATAATTTTGTTCAGTTGCCCCAATAAAACGGTAGAAACTTTATTGAGGCTTCGATGGAGGTTAGGAGTGTACCCACAAAGTCACGATTTTCAATTTTATATCATTTGCCTACACTCTCACACGTTCACGAACACTTAATGGTTAATTATGCACCATAATTACACATTAAACTTCAGAGAAATTAAAGTTTTGAAAAATAATATAAAATCAACAATGTGCACTTTTCATTTTCCCGCCTAAACTCATTTAAACTTGTACTCTTACCACTTTTTCGACTTGTCTCCCACGCCCATCTGTGTCGATTCTCCTTTCTTCTACCCTCCATACGCACAACATACGCTCGAGAAAAGCCTTACGTGGGCCTCTGAGCGGCAGCTCCCTGGGCTACAGGTACAACTTTATTATTATACTCTTTGGGCTACGGGATTGTGTTACATCTGTACACGGAACGGCCTTTTCACTATAAATAAATTAATGAGCTACTTCATTAGTCTAGTGGTTATAAGCGTGACTGCTGCGCTAGACCTACACGAATGTCCTGCTGATCTGGTATTGTCGTGCGACGGGTCGTTGAGCTCCTTTAAATATGGTTGAGCTACACGATGACTGATGCATGCTTGCCGTCAGTTAGGACTGGTCTACTCAAAGCTGCTATGGTTCTTTCCTCAAAAGGCCATTTCAGACATTGCCCTGCATTGTCCCACTCACATTATTTGCATTATTTTATGTCTGGACTTTAAAAGAGACCATGATTCTCTGAGTTTGTTTCGGCGTTTCTTCTCAGAGGTCGTCAGTTAGGAAATGCCGAAGCCATCTAGCTATAAAAAAAAACAAAACATTGACTTGTAAAAGTGTCTCTAATGATATATTTACAGAAATAAATATCATTTCATTTCATTTCATTAGACGTCCTAGATTCTATTTCCAGGGCGAGATTATTGCTCGGAAATTAAGTATTGATTATTATTTCTCCTCACACATATACAGACAAATACATGGGGCACACTAAAAGTTTTGCACTTCTAGCTAATCGGAACTATTTGAATTTCGAATGTTATATTTTTTTAAACGTTGCAACCTTCTTAGTAAGTAATAAAGAAAAACATTTGTCAATTGTTTTATAACACACATCAAAGTTCTATGTACGCAACGAAAATGGAATTACGTCGAAAACATTTTAGAGCGACGTTTTTTATGATTTTAAAAGTTCTTTCTCTCCGCAAGACTGTGCCGCTCGTCTTCAAAAGCGATACATATTTTATTTTATAACTAGCGGCCCGCCCCGGCTTCGCACGGGTGGAGAATTCCCTATCATTTTTTCAAAATATTCTATAGCCTATGTTAGTCTAGAATAACGTAGCATTCAAATGGTGAAAGAATTTTTGAAATCGGCCCAGTAGTTTTTGAGCCAATTCGTTACAAACATACTTACAAATCTTTCCTCTTATAATATTAAGTAGTATAGATTAGATTTCATTGTTGGATTGTTGGGTACTTAAAAAATGCAATATCTTCCAAGGCACATTTTTATTAAAATCTCTTTGACATAGAAACTTAATACAAACTTATTCTCTTAAGATACAAATTATAAAAACTCTTCTTCAATTAAAAAAAAAATTCTTAACAACAACTCTTTCAACAGAACATTACTCAAAGTGCAGAGACAGGCTGCGTTTTCACAGAGTGCGAGGTAGCTGGGCGGTGCGAAGATGTGGAACGATGTCTGCGTTTCCACCAGAGATGTGCTAAGACTACTGAGCGGTGCGAGGATACGTAGCGACGTTGTGTAACGGTGCAGATGACCAGTGCGAGGATGTGTAGCGGGCTCGTTTTAGATGCAAGCGGGTTGACGTGATCCATATTTTCTGTACATTATAAATTTACCTCTCATAAACACAGTCTAGTGACTGCTATTTTCGCTCAAGTCCGTCCCTAGCACACATTCCTAGCACAACACAGCTTTGTATGTACAAAAAACTCGCTCCACTGAGCCGTTTCCACTAGAGCTACGCTGAGCGACGCTAGGTAAATGAAGTGATTCTATTGGTTCTTAATAAACACATCCCTCGCTACGCATCCTCGCTCTCCGGTGGAAACGCAGCCTTAGGTCATAAATGTTTCCCATATAAATCATTCCTAATCACTCCTTTACTCATTATTATTTAACATACGGCCATACATATTCCTTTTATGATTCTTTGACTTGGTATGTCTTTTATACTGATTGTTGTTAATAAAGTGTTTGTTACAAATCTTGCACTCAACAGGCCGTTCGCTCAAATGCTTGTACATGTAATGAGTTTTCAATCCGCTTGTATTCACAAACTTGCCATCACATTCCGGACACTCGTACAAACACTCTTGTGTGTGAGATCTCATGTGAATGACCAAATATGATTTGTAGAAATACTTTTTGGGGCACAAATGACAAGAATACTTTTTCTCAGTCTCATGAGTGGTTTTATGCAGTTTCATGTCATTAAACTGTGCTGACTTGTGCCCGCATATATCACAAGTGTAAGGCTTTTCTCCCGTATGCTGCCGTGTATGAAGTTTCCTCGCAGAGTTATTGCCATAACATTTACCGCAGTAAAAGCACTGGTATTTTTTCACCCCAGTGTGAGAAGTCATGTGGTATTCCATGTCACGATTGTTGTGGAAGACTCGACCGCATTCGACACAACTTTTACTATGTCTATGACGATGATTTATATGGCTCTGAAGATGCCCTTCACTTTTGCCAACATAAGAACAGATATGACAGTTAAATTTCCTATCGAAATGTGTCCAAATATGTAGCTTATAGCATGTTCTGTTATACTTAAGCCCACATTCGGGGCATGTAAAGACCGACCGAGTTGTATGCATCACTTGGTGTTGCAAATAATCGCAGTGATCAGAGAATGCAACTTTACATTCTTGGCATAGAAAAGACTCAGATTTATGAATTGATTTGTGGGCGATAAGATCCGAGTTTTTGTCGAATTTCTGGGAGCATAGCAAGCAGGTGTATTCTAGGACAGTACCATGAGAGCGTTGGTGAATGCGTAGTGCCTTCTTAGTTTCAAACTCTTGGTAGCACACGGTACATTCTAATAACATCGGCTTATTATCGGAACTTGCACGCCGTTTCGGTTTCCAATCTGAGGGTTCTTCGTACGATATTCTGGAACAAACCATTTTAAAGATTAAATAAAATAAAAGAGAGGGAAATTTTTAGGGGGCGTGGGTACTCCCATAGAAGTCTCTTCATCGTGGGAAAGAGAGAGCCATGCTTCGACATGAATGGTCCGGCTCGACCGGAGTGATAGCACAGCCTCATAGAAAACCGGCGTGAAACTACGCTTGCGTTGTATTTCGCCGAGTGAGTGAGGTTACCAGA
Source organism: Acronicta leporina (assembly GCA_947256265.1). Lineage (NCBI taxonomy): Eukaryota > Metazoa > Arthropoda > Insecta > Lepidoptera > Noctuidae > Acronicta > Acronicta leporina. The sequence goes on from OX366539.1 coordinate 392,383, forward strand.
TTTTTAAAATTCTTGTCTGTTTGTCTGTTTGTTACGGGTTGGCGCAAAAACTACTGAATAAAATTTTGTTATCACTGTTAGAAAGTATGTGCTCCAACTTAAAAACTGATATACTTCTTATCTCAAATAATTAAGCGGAACCTGAGATACAGCTTGACCTCTCTAATGTATAGACGCCCATACAAAGAAGAGTTCATCATTGTTGGTTTTTGAGCTTCAAGTGAGCGAAGCCGCGGGCAGAGGCTAGTACATATAATAAAATCGTAGGAAAGTCAAAATGTACATTGAATATTTTTTTAAAAGAATACTTGGGGCTTGATCTACAATCGATATTGAAGCCACAAATATAGTTTTTAGAATTATTGTCTGTTTGTCTGTATGTATGTCCGGGCTAAACTCAAAAAGTACTGCATGAATTTACTTCAAATTTTGAATGAATATTACTAACAGGTCGGGTCAACATTATAGGCTACATATTATTGAGGAAGGCTATAGGCTATCATCACGCTAAGACTAAGTAAATATTCGACGCGGACGAAGTCGCGGGCAGAAGCTAGTAAACAAACAAACTTCAGTTGCACTTCACAGTAGGCGCATATATTAAATTATATGCCTATGCAATTTTGTGTTGATTGAATTTTAAGAATTATTTACTTACTTAAAAATCATTAAATTAAAATTTAATTTTAATTTAATGATTTTTAAGTAAGTAAATAATTCTTAAAATTCACTATTTACCTAGTTAGGAATCAAATGCTAGACCAACAAGGTAGTTATAGGTAAATGGTATCTACATAATACGGCATTGCTTCTCTTTTAACCAACTTTAGAAAAAGGGGGGTTCTCAATTCGGTTGTATTTTTTGAACACCCAAGTGTGACAAAGAAATACATACACTCAAAAAACATAATCCCATGTTCATCATCCTTCTGCACAAATGGGCCAGCTTGATGGAGTGTAAACAACACTTATGTTGTGTTTCACCGAGCGAGAACAAATAATAGACATTAAAGAAAACTCCTTCTGAAACAGTCAAGAAAAAAACAGTATACTCACTTTGATTCAGTTTTTCTCAGCCTATACTTTCTGTAAATTTTGCTGTCATCTCCAAAAACATCAAATTTACCCTCATCATCACTTGGGTTTACATCTGCACCCAGCAGCTGCAGCTCTTTCTTAAGTCTTCTCTCTTTCTTAATATCAACATGATGTCCTCTTACGTCTCCGTCTTTTAGACTATGGCTGATGCAAACCATAGCATTATCTTGACCTAGTGTCCCTCTCTCTCTACACTCTTTCTCATTCTCATTTTCATTTATGAGAGGAACTTCATTAGCCTTTTCTAAACTTAGGTGATCAGAGTTACCCAATTCATTACCCTTATCAGTGTTTTCTGTTCTATCAATGACCTGATCATTTTTACCCTCATCCACTTCTTTATTTGTATTTTTACCCTTATCATTTACTGGATTGGTATTACCTTCATTATTCTTACTAAATCTGAATATATCTACATCAACATTAGAAACTACTTTCCCTGTAGGTTGAATGTCATTTAAATTACTATTTATGATTCCATCCTGTTCAATGTTACCCCTGGAAGATGCCTGTTGCGTTTGTATATTTTGAATGATATTGATATTTTGTTCCTCAATGTCCTCCTCAAATAGTATTCTGTTTGTCATTGTGTATCATTTACTGTTGGTGTTGTGAAATAGCTTATCTTTATTATGATTATATAGTCAGCAAAATGATATTACATATTTCTAATATTGTATCACTATTTCAATAGGTTATAATTATGTTAGGTACAATCTACTGCAAATTCTTAGTGTTGACACTGAAAGAAGAATAAAAATAAATTAAGTGTTTTACACGTTTAATATATTTAAATTATTATTTATATTGCATGTGTATTAAAGCAGAATTTACATAACTTGAATAACTTTGTGTAAAGTTACAATTAGATATTTTGAACTTACCTGCGTATCAAAATTATGTTTAATGTATCTTTCTTTCTAACAAGAAATATTAATTCATATAATACTGTCTTTTATATATTTTAACAAACAAACTAAACAAATTTCTCAGAAATTTCAAATCACAAAACCACAAAAAAGACTTGATTGATCATGATCACTTCACTTTGACAGCAGTAGTGATGTCCAGTTCCACGTTCCACAAAATCATAAATTGATTGTAGCACAGACTACTAAGAGATACTATTATGATTGTAGATTCAGTACAACATAATATTAAATCAATCGATACCGACATCTTGATATATGAGGCAATATTGTGCCAGTGAAGATTGTATTAGAAAGTACTCTGTGATTGTAACATAGTGATTAAAAGAATGTCCATGGAATTTCTTGCCGGATTCATCTCCATAGGATCAACCTTTTGGAACCTTGCTACTAGAATCATAACGTTTTTTATACATTTGTAAATGATCATTTGAAATAAAAACTTAAACTAAACACAAGTAATATTGTAAATATAAAACATACCATTTTTCTAATGTACAGGTGGACAATGGAGGTGTACCTAATGTACAACCAAATCATATTCGCCGAAGTAAGGTTTAGGTCTCACGTAAATCACACACAAATCCAGACTCGGAGCTTCTACTGAGATTTTGATAGAAAAATCCAATAGCGCTTCGCTCGACATGGGAATCGAACCCAGAACCTCTAGCGTACTTTGACTAGGTATATTAGTCAAAGTTAGCGTAGCACAACAGTGGCTTCGCACGGGTGGAGAAATTCCTAACTTTTTCAAAATATTCTATCCTATGTTATCATGAATAATGTAGAATCCAAATGGCGAAATAATTTTTGAAATCAGCCCAGTAGTTTTTGAATTTATTCGTTACATACTACATACTTACACATATATACAAATCTTTCCTCTTCATAATATTAGTTTAGAAGTATAGATTGTAATGAAACTTCTTTTTACGGATTTTATCGCGTTGTAGGTAAGTTGTATTGATATTATTTAATTCCCCACGTAAACGCTTTCGTAAACGAGGATCCGAAACGTCGGGAATTAAATAATATAAACAAAACGCGATAAAATCCATAAAGATTCATTTCAATCCTAGTATATTATCTGTGATCGTGGGGGCGGGTGCGACGGTGGCGGCCTCGTGGCGGCTTTATTGTAAAAATGATGTTCATAAAGTACTACGTAGTCTGAATAAATTATTTTGACTTTGACTTTGAAGGGCGCGCAGTCCAGCTGGGTTCATGTCATCCTGTTTCATTCCCTATATTAGATATCTGATAGCAACGAGGTAAACGCAATGAGATAAAAAAAACGTTGAAGCACATAGTATAAAACTAACTTTTATTTACACAAAAGCATCACATTTACATACAACGTTAATATTTTATTTTAAAAGTGTCCATGGAGTTTCTTGCCGGATTCTTCTCCATAGGATCGACCTTTTGGAACCGTGCAACTAGAATCACAACGTTTCATAAACGCTTGTAAAAGCTTATTTGAAATAAAAACATTTGAACTTGAACTTGAAATTCTTATATTTTTATAACAATCAGTCGAGTCGACATATTTATAATAACATCTTATCGTAATATTAGTACACAATCCTAGTATTAGGGCAGTTTTTTTTTTTAATAGGGCCGGAACTCTCGAGGGATTGGCCCGCCAAATTTTAAATTCAAATTTTGAATTAAGCGGGCTGCGCCCATAACGATTTCGATGCTTCTATACGCGCTAAAAAATTACATTACAAGTTGAATTGGCAGTATTCATAAAATATATACATCAATATTTATATTCCGTATATATACACAGTAGATAACATAAAAAGATGAAGGTATTAAAGCTACAAAGAAACACATATTTACCGGGTTGATATTTGATATTTATGTTGTTGATAGAAGTATTTTTAGTAAAGGAGAATGCAGACAGTCTTCTGGTTAGATACACCAGACGCTATGACCACAAGCCACCGCGAGTCCCACCCTCCATGTCGAAAGCGTTCACATTCTGAATTTACGTCTAACACACTATCACAATACTAAATGGCTTGGCCTATCGATGGCTTTGTTACTGGGAAGGTGTTAATCCTTCACTAAAATTACTTCATAAAATTTAGCATGGAAAATGCAAAAAAGATTGTTTGATAGGAGTTGGGAGAAAAAGCAGATACATACTAGAAAATGATAACACAAACTGTCGCATTCAGAAACGTCAATGAACGTAAATAAATTGTTAGCCCACAGTAAATACTTTATCTTGGCCGTACAGAGTTTTTTTATGGGATATGGGAGCAAACAAGCAGACGGATCACCTGATGGTAAGCGATTACCTCCGCCCATGGACACCCGCAACACCAGAGTAGTCACAAGTGCGTTGCCCGCCATTTAAAAGGGTTTGGGCCTCCGGTATTCTCACTTGACTCGGCGAAACAAAACGCAAGCGTTGTTTCACGCCGGTTTTCTGTCATGTGAGGTCACCCCGGTCGAGCCGGCCCTTTCATGCTGAACCATGGCTCTCCCACGTTAAAAACGTTGTGAACGTACTAAGGTGTACCTACTGGATATACACTATTATTTATTAAGTTAATTGACGCCTGTGAGTGTGACACAGAGGTATCATAGTAATGTGGAACGGAAATTTGACATAACAGGCAGTCGCCTTACCTTATAGGGCTAAAGCATCCTGTGTACCAAACAAGAGAATACAGGTTTAATCCTACCATTTGTGGTAGATTTTTTCTTTCACAAAAATTTTAGATAAATCTGACAGAATTTGCAGAAATAGTAAATAAAAATGATTACTTGTTTTATAAACACTTATTTTAGGAACTACGGCTGTAACCTGAACACTACTGCACAGGCAAATCAATTTGTCTAAATGTCAGTTAATGTTCAGGTTAATGGCCTATTAACTTTAATACGTCTCTGAGTGTGGCTTTAAGTGTCTGCTCACTGTAAGCACTTTTTCACTATATCACTTTTGTGTCCTCCCCAACCTCTAGAACACTCTGTCCTGATACCCCGAGTCCTGCACGGGCTGAGCGGGCTTAGCCTGAGCCCCGGCCACGTGATGGTGATGGCGCAGATGGCCGGGCCGGCGCGGCGGGGCTAGGTACTCGAACATGCTCTGCGTATGCTGGGCCAGCATGTTGGCGAGGTCGCATGGCATAGGATCCGTCCAGAAGAAGTCGTGGTTCAATGCTGTGTCTGCATCATACCTGGTAAAAACACGAGGGCTACATTTTCAAGTTCAAGAATTTTTATTACAAACAAGCATTGACGTGGAAGAGAATAATTCCACTCACAATTGGAGCTGCCCTACTGGGGAAGTAACTCCACCTTGCAGAGAATCGTAGCCAAATAACATCGGTTGTATTGGCAGTGGGGGTACCGGTGGTGTTTAAGCATCACACTTATTGCCTCGTGTGCTGCCCAACTATTCCTCCTTATCCCACCCTCTCAATAGGGTGTGAAAAGATTTTGACAGGGTCGGCAATGCACAAGTGATACCCTGGGTATTGCAAGTATTCATAGGCTATAGTAATGGCTTACCAGGCGGGCCATACGCTTATATGCCAGCTTAGTGGTATAAAACAATGAGTTTTTGTTGCATGATTCCAAAAAGTTGATCTTTCAATGCCAAAATGTGCTGTCAAATTGTATAATCCTAAGCTCATCATACAGGCTGCAGTTACAGCTTATCTTCAGATGCCCCAAAATTCTTGATTCTCATCTTAGTACAATAAAAACAATAACAATGTCACCTCTTTGCTGGATCCAGTTGTAGAAGCTTGTCCAACAAATCACAACCATAAGGATCCTTAACATATGGCTTCAAGCGTTCCTTGACCTTCCTCTTCTGGCCCTTGGGCAGTTCCATCTTATTGTATAAGTCTAGGTTCTCTACGCCAGGCCATACATCTGGGGTACATGAGCCACAGAGCTGTGAGATTAGGATTAGCTGTTGCTGTTCTGTTGGCCCCTGTGAAATAAAATATTTGAACTATTCAGACACTATGTTTTTTTTTTTATGGGGTAGGGGAGCAAGCAAGCAGACGGATCACCTGATGGTAAGCGATAACCGCCGCCCATGGACACCTGCAACACCAGAGGAGTCACAAGTGCGTTGCCCGCATTTTAAAAGGGTTTGGGCCTCCGGTATCCTCATTCACTCGGCGAAACACAACGCAAGCGTAGTTTCACGCCGGTTTTCTGTGAGGCCGTGGTATCACTCCGGTCGAGCCGGCCCATTCGTGCCGAAGCATGGCTCTCTCACGTGAAAAAATGTATGAATATAGGAAGATTGGTTCTTAGAATTGTGGGTATGGATCTTCCCCGATAGATATAATCGATCTGGGTGTCTCTTTCATCTAGGCAAGCACATTCCATCGTAGATCACAGTGTCACATAACATCAGAGAATAAGCATAAGACTTTCAGGAATTAAAAAAATGATGCAATTAATCAAGTGGACTATAAACAGATAAGACGAGCAGAGATGTAATTATAAAATCTGATTTATAGATTCTGTATGTATGATTCTGTATATATTCATGGGTTACATAAATGTTTAAGTTCTATATAACACTACAATGACAGAAAATAACAACTGCAAGTATGCATTACCTGCATGATGGGTGACCGAGTCCACATCTCAGCCATGATACAGCCTGCACCCCACATGTCGACCGGAGGGCCATAGTTACGGTCACCTGTGCAAAATAAAAAAAAAAAATATATAACTAGCTTCTGCCCGCGGCTTCGCCCCCGTGGAATAAAAAGTATCGGGAATGGGATAAAAAGTATCCTATGTCCGTCTCCTGGTTCTAAGCTACCTCTCCACCAATTTTCAGCCAAATCGGTTCAGCCGTTCTTGAGTTATAAATGAAGTAACTAACACGACTTTCTTTTATATATATAGATAACTAGCTTCTGCCCGCGGCTTCGCCCCCGCGGAATAAAAAGTATCGGGAACGGGATAAAAAGTATCCTATGTCCGTTTCCTGGTTCTAAGCTACCTCTCCACCAATTTTCAGCCAAATCGGTTCAGCCGTTCTTGAGTTATAAATGAAGTAACTAACACGACTTTCTTTTATATATATATATAATTTAAATAATTAGACAGACGGCATTAATAATCAGTTATGTTAAAGGGAGCAATAGCTATTGCTTGCAGATTCAATGGTGTACCAAAAGGTCAATTTTATTCTATACTAGCTTCTGCCCATGACATCATCCACATAGCGTGATATTATATAGCCTATAGCCTTCCTGAATAAATGGGCTATGTAACACTGAAAGAATTTTTCAAATCGGACCAGTAGTTCCTGAGATTAGCATGTTCAAACAAACAAACTCTTCAGCTTTATAGTATAGATTTTTGTTATATAAGGTGACATATGTCCTTCCTCGGGATACAATCGTATCTGCTTAACTAATTATATGTATAGAATTCAGTAGTTTAGGTGTGAACAGGTAACAGAGTAAACCGAGTTATAGTTATTAAACCAATTTTTTTTTTTTTATCAGCCGTGATCGTCCCACATGCCATATGATTATAATTACTAAAATTATGCATGCTAACCTAATAGCAATTCTGGAGGACGATACCACAGTGTGACCACCCGGTTAGTGTACTTGTTGACTTGTCCTGACTTGGCCACGCTGAAGGCCCTCGCCAGACCGAAGTCAGCCAGTTTCAGAATGCCATTCTTCGTGATAAGTACATTTGCAGCCTTCATATCTCTGTGCAAGATTTTGTTACTGTGAATGTAGTATAAACCATTCAGTAACTGCTGCATGACCTTTTTGATCTCTCCTAAGCTAAATTTGACATTCACATTCGACAATAAACCCGCCAAATCGTGTTCACAGAAATCGAAAACTAAGTAAAATGTCGAACGGTATTTGTTGTGTAATGTCGCCTTCGTTCGACAAATTTCGATCAAATTGACGACGTTTTCGTGTTTTAGGAGTTGTAAGATCTTGATTTCACGCAGCGCTGTGATAGGAAAACCTTCTTTTTCGTTGTCCATCAACACTTTTTTCATGGCAACAAACTTTTTGTTGCTGTTCCGTTGACGGGCTTTGAACACTTCTCCGAAAGTTCCCTGCCCTATTTTAGCGACTTTCTCGTATTTTGACGATTCATCGCAGAAGGGGAAGTCGAAATCTTCAATGTATTTCTCTTTTTCCCTCATACTTAGGATGGTTGAACTTGTGCTGATAACTGGTTGCGCAGCCTCCCGCGGAGCGCTGACGCCCTGCATTTTGGACGTAATTTTGCCGCCCTTTTATTACACCTAGAATATAATTAAATTGTTCTTGTGGTTTTGTATTGACTGCACCTACTCGTGGCACTTTAAGGTGAATTTTAAAGAATCACTTTGAACTCCTTTTTCGACACTGTAACTTGCCAACAACAAACGTCAAAGTGAAGAGAAAAAAAGTGACGGTGACGCTCTGTGACAGTGACAGATCCACTGATTTATAAAATTTATATCTTTCCACAGAGTAGTGATTTTCGAGTATCTCTTGGTATCTCCTAGTCTCCTACATACATACCCGAAGCGAGCGTCTCTTCCGCCTGGGAGCTGAGCCGCGACATGACATTATCTATATCTATATACTAATATATAAAGCTGAAGAGTTTGTTTGTTTGTTTGTTTGTTTGTTTGCTTGAACGCGCTAATCTCAGGAACTACTGGTTCGATTTGAAAAATTCTTTCAGTGATAGATAGCTCATTTATCGAGGAAGGCTATAGGCTATATATCATCACGCTAAGACCAATAGGAGCGGAGCACCAATGAAAAATGTTTCAAAATCGGGGTTTTTTTTCCTTTTGAGAGCTTCCGATGCGTGCGCTGCGTAAACGGTTAAAGTTTCGCAAAAATCATATATGACAGAATTGTTCCTCTTTAAAAGTTCCAAAAAAAGTCCGCGCCAGCATATATCTATCTTTTAAGGTTGGCTCACTATAACCTTTTTTATGCTAACTTTGTTCTGAAATTCCAAATGCATTATTTGCGAAGTTGTTTTTATAAACATGATATTAATCCTTATCCAAATAAATACGTTATTTATCAGCCTTTAGAGCGTTTGTTTTGTATCCGAGCGGACCGAGCTTGGTTCCCCTCGGACCCAACAAACGCTCTAAAGGACATATCCTCATTTAGCGTTCTTTTATTATTCCTATTCCTGTGACATATTTTACTAAAGTTCCGCTCGGATACTCAGCGCCACTTGCACCAACTTCTTAAATGTGTTTAAATTGTATTTAAACACAAAACTTCTATGAAAAATTGTGTTTAATACAATTTAAATACAATTATGAAGTTGGTGCAAGTGGCCCTCAAACTCAATTATCAACTAACAATATTGGCTATATCTTGAAGTGAGCTTCAACCAGAACATACTACAAGCCGCTGAAGGGGATCATCATCATCTTCTTACCACCTGTCAAGTGCCACCTGCCAAGTTTGCTTGAACGCGATAATCTCAGGAACTATTGTTTCGGTGTTAGATAGTCCATTTATTGAGGAAGGCTATCATCCCGCTAAGACTAAGTAACTATTCCACGCGGACGAAGTCGCGGGCGGAAGCTAGTATATTCATATTCCCAGGGGACACTTAGAAGATGCCTTACGTCAATAAAAACTCTTTGAGTATTCCAGTCTGGGGCCGCTGGCAAACGGGGGCTACACCAACCTTGTACGGAATATTAAGGTGGTCCCTAATGACCCTCTCAATTTGGGTAATGATAGTGATAGGTAGTGTACTGATGGAACTGTTATTGTGATATTCCGCTGCGTAACGCGGCTAACGTCCTAAACCTACCACTTGACCAAATAAACCGGCATTACTTACCGTTCAAGATTGATAATTATTAATAATCTGTCTTTTTCATAAAAGTATTTATATAATGAGTGTATGATGTATGATCGAGAATCTGTCGAAATCGAGATCCGAGATCTTTTCTACTTTCCATTTCACGCATAAACCGTTACATTGAACAGTTACAGCACAAAATAGTCACATCATCAATAATATTGCATTCCATGTAAGGAACGTAAATTCAGTCTGACCGACCTGACCTGTCATTAATTCTTTACAATTCATATATTTTATTTTTGGATGAAATTAACCAAATTAACGTAAACTTTTCGTAAATTACTGACCAAGAAGGTAAAATTTTAATTTATGTACAATCTTCATCACATAAATCTAGTGATATTTTGAAGTGAACGTCAATATCGATCCGTACGAAGAGGGGCAATTTTTTTTGCCAATTTTCGCAATCAAACTTTACTGTTGTTATCTAAAAACTGTGTAGTGAGTGGCTGCGATAACACGCGATGCGAATAACAGCTTCAAATTAGTTAAAAGTAGAACAAATTGTGGTGATAACGCCCCTTTTTGTGTGAAGTTATAGTTGGTGTACAAAAACAGGTAAATAAATATAAAAATGATATTTTTTTAGCTCAAAATGTGGACTGTATTTGTTAGTATGTATTTTTTGAGCATTTCAAGTGTTGGAAACCAAATACAGCTTACAGAAACATTAGGTTTCTAATACTTTAAATGTTGTATGAAATAGAAACAGTAATAAGTGACTGTTCACGCAGAACATAAGAAAGATGGATGTATTTTTATTATATAGATTTATTTTAGATTATAACAAAATTGGTTGCTATGTCAATAAGCGTGTTGTCAAGAGTGGTTGAATGTTGCCTGTATAATTCTAGTTGCTCTTTTTCTTGGTAAAATAGAAAAACTGGCGTAGACATCCTCCCGGGCCGTTGAAAGCTGAAGAGAGCTTTCAACACGAATCATCATTTGAGTTAGGTAAGAGGCAGATGCGGTTGATGGCTCTTCTTAGTGTCCCTTGCGACGTATAGATGTCTGTGACTCGAGGTACTCCGTCAGAGCCAGGATACAATTTGGTTATGCGGCCTAGTCGCCAGCATAGTGGTGGTTGACTATCGTCCTTTATCAAGACTAGGTCATCTAGTTGCAGCTCCTTGCATATTGTGCGCCACTTAGTGCGCTGCTGCAGCTCAGCAACATACTCGTTCGCCCAGCGTTGCCAGAAATGCTGCTTGGCTTGCTCCAGACGCTGGTATCGGTTGAGGCGGCTTATGTTAGAATCCACGTAACTCGGGGACGGTAGCGACGTAATTGGCCTACCGATCAAAAAGTGAGCCGGAGTGAGAGGTTGCAGGTCGATTGGGGATGGACTGAGAGGACACAGCGGTCGGCTGTTGAGGATAGCCTCAACCTGTGCAAACAATGAAGACAGTTCCTCAAACGTAAAGTGCGCATTTCCTAGTATACGTTTGATGTGGAATTTGGCCGACTTCACTCCAGCCTCTGCAAGACCATTGAAGTGAGGAGCGTACGCGGGAGAGAATTTAAACTCTATGCCTCGACGAGCTGCATAGTCACAAATAGAGTCGCGGTGTGACTTAAAAAAATCGGAAATTTCCTTCGCGGTAGCTACAAAATTGCGACCGTTATCACAATAGATTATTTTAGGAATACCTCGGCGAGAAATAAATCGTTTCAAAGTTAGTACAAATGCATCTTTTGATAACTCACTGACCGCCTCAAGGTGAACGCATTTGTTTCGAAAACATATAAATATACATAGGTAGCATTTTGTAATTTTGCATCCTCTGCCCTTGCGGTCAGTGATAAAAAATGATCCAGCAAAATCAGTAGCGACAGTAATAAAAGGAAAATAAACTTCTACACGATCGTTAGGTAGATCACCCATGATATTAGTTAACGTATGACCCTCAAATCGACGGCACGTGAAGCAATTACGAACAGTACTCCTAGATAAGTGACGGCCTCCAATAGGCCAGTAGCGATCTCGAAGGGACGCCAGAAGCTGCTGGGGCCCAGCATGTAGGAGACGCTCATGCTCTGCCTGAAATATTAGCTTAGTTAAGGGGTGATTAGACTTTAATAAGATAGGGTGTCTTTTATCAAAGGCGTAGCTCGATTTATCTATTCGGCCTCCGACTCGAAGCAATCCCTCTGAATCAATGAATGGGTTTAGGGATATTAGAGCTGCCTTAGCTGGTAGACCCTTTTCATTTTGTAGGCGATTTAATTCGTCAGGAAAGGACTCCCTTTGGGCGATCCTAGCGAGAACTCTAAGTGAATGGTTGAGCTCTTTAGCCTGTAGAGGTCCCGTTATTTTATCATTGAAATTACGACAGTTGTAAATAAATCTAAAAACTGTAGCATAAATCCTTTGTAATTTATGTAATTTTGAAAAATCTTTGAAATTTAAGACCGGTGCTGGAAGCACGACTTCCGCCGCCAAAACGGAAACCGTTTTTAGTTCAGGTAGCTCGAATACATTAGAAGTGGACGTAGACGGCCATAAGGATTCTGACTGCAAGAGGAAAGGGGGTCCATGCCACCATAGTGAAGGTTGATTAGAGGTTATATTTGTCAAATCTACTCCCCGTGAAGCAAAATCCGCGGGGTTTAGGGCTGTGGGCACATAGCGCCAGGACGTAGACTCTGTAAGTTCAGTAATAGCTGCAACTCGGTTAGCTACAAAGGTTTTTGTTTTATTAGGCGTGTAAATCCAACCTAGAACTACACGTGAATCCGTCCAATAGAAATGATGATCTATAGAGCGACGAAGTGCTTTAGTTACAGCGGAACTTAATTGGGCACCCAGTATAGCAGCGCATAACTCCAGCCTTGGAATGGTTGTGGCCTTGAGAGGAGCTACGCGTGCTTTAGCGCATAATAATTCTACTTGAACGTTGCCTCTGGCGTCAATAGACCTCAGATAGATGCATGTTCCGTAAGCTTGCTGTGAAGCATCACAAAAACAATGCATTTCAATTAGAGTGCTATTATTGATTAAAGTTAGTCTAGGAATTTTTATATGTGAAAGTTGATTTATATTTTTTGTAAATGATTGCCAGGTCGTTGAAATGTCATCAGGTACCGATTCGTCCCAGCCTAATTTCAAAGTCCATAGCCGTTGTAAAATAATTTTTGGTTTAATCGTATATAAAGATAATAACCCTAGGGGATCAAAGATTTTACAAGTAGACGAAAGAATAGTTCTTTTAGTGATTATTGAGTCCGTGGGTGGTTGAATTGGAAAGTGTAACTCGTCTGATGTGGAACACCAACCAATGCCTAGAGTGCTAGAGGCATTGCTAATGATCAAGTTGCCCATTTCAGAATCATTAGTGGCTGGAAACAGATTCGGTAGATTAGACCTATATTTTCTTAAGTGAAAACAGCCTTTAGCCAATTCATCAGAAACTGAGCGTTGAATGTAGCGTAGCTCTTGTTCTGTATCAGATCCTGATAGAAGATCGTCGCAGTATATATCATTTTGGATAATAGATTTTAGTTTAGGGTCACTACATTCTTCGCCCAGCTGCCAGATACATCTAGTGCTGAGAAAAGTTGCGGATGAAAATCCATAGGTTACGGTGTTCAGCCGTAGAGTTCGGAGAGACTCGTTTTCATGATCGCGCCACAATATGAGCTGTAGATCGCGGTCAGCCTCTCTGATATTTATTTGGCGAAACATCTTTTCAACGTCTCCAGATATTATGTATCTATAGAGACGAAATCTTATAAGAATGTTAAACAAAGAGTCTTGTACAGTGGGACCTACCATTTGGAGATCGTTAACTGATAGACCCGAAGTAGTGCGAGCCGACGCGTCAAACACGACACGAAGCTTAGTCGACTCGCTTTTCTCCCTAATGACGGGATGATGAGTTAGGAAATAGGCGTTCATAGGCCTTTGGATAGGTGACTCTGATAGATGTCCGAGAGTGGCATATTCGTGAATAAAGTCACTATAGGCTGTTTTTAGATTTGGTTGTTTCTTAAAACGGGATTCTAGGTTCAAAAACCGCTTCTTGGCTAACTGGTATGAGTCACCTAAGCAATCTCTATCGGCACGAAGAGGAAGAGCTACACAGAAGCGACCGTCATTAAGACGAGTAGCTGTGGTAAGAAAGTGCTTCTGACAAAGCTTTTCTTCTTCGGTATAAGGTGTAGCACGTGGCAAACTTTCTAGTTGCCAAAATTTGGCTACCTGATGCTCTAGGTTAGGTAAACAATTATCGTCTTCCTTTAGGTAAGCATGACAGGCGCGAATATTTTCCTTAGGTAATTTTGATTGGAAAGACATAGAACCTCCAACAAGCCATCCAAATTTAGAGCTGCGTAGTATTGGCCCTTTATTACTTAGGGAATGCTGCTGGGAACCTATTATATCCCAGAATAGATCAGCACCAATCAGCATATCAATAGGGGATGATCTGTTGAAATTAGGATCTGCTAGAACAAAATTTGATAAATTCAAACCTTTTAAATCAAAGGTGTACTTTGGAACGTCTTCTGATATTTTAGGTAGTATTAAGCAAAACATTGTTACATTAAATAGGCCATCATTAGATTGCAAGTTAAGCATACATCGTTTAGCTTTTAGGTTAAGTTGATTATTACCAATAGTGAACACATCAACATTAGATGATTTTTCAGATAGGTTGAGTCGCTGTTTTAGTGACTCTGTAATAAAGGAACATTGGCTTCCACTATCAAGCAAAGCGCGTATCACTGTAGTTTCATTAGTTGACGGATTAGATACTACTACACTAGCAGTACATAGTAAAACTTGGGAATGGGAACTGTTGGAGAAAGCGGACATAACAGTGGATGACTGTACAGGTACAGTATGCGTGTTGAAGTTAGGCTCTGGGTTTACATGTAGCAGGGTATTATGTCGTTTTTTGCAAGAACGACAGTGACCTGGAAGATTACATTTATTAACATCGTGACCGGGTCTCAAACAGTTGACACATAAACGTAGAGACGTCACCGTAAGTTGTCTTTCTTCAGGAGACTTGGCTTTGAATGCAGCACATTCAAACAGACGATGATTTTCTTTACACACAAGGCATTCATAGTCACGCTTATTGTAATATTTATTATTAATATTTGAAGTAGCCATAAAAGCCTTGGTATTACATTTATAGGAAGAGCTAGGGTTCATGTGTTTATCATTAATTTTATCTTGTTTGTTACGATTCACGGTTTCTAAAACATCGGCACGATTTTTCAAAAATGTAAAGAATTCATCTAGTGTGGGAATTTCAGATAAAGAATTCTTGTTTTCTTCCCATTTATATATAGTAGTGTTGTCTAATTTTGCTGAGACCATGTATATTATCAAAACATCCCATTTGTTAGTAGGCAATCCTAGCGTGGCGAGAGCCCGTAAGTTTTTGGTGACATGATCAATAACATAACGTAATGACTTATCAGTCTCTCGTACGGATTCAAAAGTAAATAAAGATTTCAAATGGTTATTAATTAGTTGACGTTTGTTGTCATATCGTTCGCATAACAGTTTCCAGGCTTCAATATAATTTTTGTCTGTAAATTCCAAATTACTTATGACACGGGCTGCTTCCCCTTCCAAGTAAGAATTAAGATAATGAAATTTATATATATTCTTTATTTTATTGTTGTTATGGATTAAAGAACTGAAAGTTTCCTTGAACTCAAGCCATTTGTAGTATGTACCGTTAAAGTTTGAAATCTTAATGACAGGTAGTTTAAATCCTAAAGTTCCATGACCATCATCACAGCCAGAGGAGTGGTGGTCGCTTGCATTTGAGTAATTAGATTCATTAAGATTAGTAGGTGAATTTTTAGCTAACATAGATTTCGCAAAGGAAATGTAGTGATCAAAATCCTGTTCAATAGCTTCACATTGTGCTATTTCGGTTTCTATCCCCGGTACTATTAACGACTCTAATCGTGCCTGCAACTCGTCAAACTCTTTATATATTACCTCAATTCTAGATAGTTTCATCTCAATTTTTTGTACATCTAAATCAGAGAAACTATCTTGCGTTTCTACTTCATTTATATAATTTTTAAACCGGGTTAGACGACCTTTAATATTGCTACGTTTAACTATAAGCTCCTTTAGAAGTTTAACATCATCACCTTTTGGCTCCATTGGATGAAAATATCTAGTCCAATAGGTTTAGTAAATTAAATAACTAATTGCGCAAAAACCAAGCAATAACGATACGGTTCGCTCGCTCCTCGCTTCGTTGTCTTGATAACAGCTAATCACGCACACGGAGGCTGACCACAGGGATTTCAGTTAGTTTCGTGAACAATGGATGACATTACACGATGACACCTCGGTGCGCCAGTACACTGAAACGTTTTATTACAAACGCTAAATAGCCAATAAACAGCAACATCAATGGATAGTGTGGTGCGTGATGCTATGACTTTAAGTTGAAGCTTAAAGCAGGTCAAATGTGGACATAGGTAAATTGGGTGTTTGGAATATAATCGGAAATAGGCGCATTAGAAGTGAGATTAATCTATAAGTTAGGTTGCACACGCTTTTCGAAACTAAATCTCACTATTCGCACAAATTGAGTGGATTCAACTAGGAAATTCAAATAGGAAATAATAGGAACGGGCTCACAATTAGATAGGTAGGCAGGCAGGCGTGGCTGAGACGGAGAATGATATGTAGCTCCGTCCGCTTAGTGCTGGCTGCTATTGTAGGCGTGAGGCTCCTGACCGTTGAAGTAGGTGTTGTAGCAGATTGGCAAAGGACGATCTAGCTGCACGCCGAGTAGTATAGGTCCGCAGCTTTACTGCTCAAGCAATGTAGGTGCTGCGGCGTTGGTACGTGACGATGATTTTTGGTGTCCTTTTTCCGCTAACAAAGGAACTGCTATCTTGTCCGATTTGGAGCAGGTCCTGTCACGGTCGCCAATTTATGTTCACGCAGAACATAAGAAAGATGGATGTATTTTTATTATATAGATTTATTTTAGATCATAACAAAATTGGTTGCTATGTCAATAAGCGTGTTGTCAAGAGTGGTTGAATGTTGCCTGTATAATTCTAGTTGCTCTTTTTCTTGGTAAAATAGAAAAACTGGCGTAGACAGTGACTCTTTGGTAATTCCTATTTTGAGGATACACTAGATACACTAGATTTACAATATGCCTGAGTTTATACATAAAATATATTTGTTGCCTAAAAAAAATTATAATAAAAATATATATTTTTTTTTTATTTGGATTTGTGGCTATCAGCTTCTGAGTTTATGTGTTATTGGTTCAAATCAATTACCACACAACACAAATATTTGTATGACTAGATTTAGATTCATTTTATTTATTTGCATAGAATGTAGGTAATTAATACAATTAGTTGTTACACTATGTTTGAATCAATAAATTATATACCAATTATATACCATTCAAAATTTCCACATTTAGGGTGTCCCATTTAACTTTTGGATATCACATGACTTCAAAAAGTCAAGGTGCATGCCTTGGATTCTAACTCAGAACCCTTGACTTGGCAGACCAATGGTCATATCACTAAGCTATCACTGCTTCCTACTGAAACTACTTATATTATTTGTGCTAACATTATTTCTTCGTAATTGCCTTTAAACAGTGAGTCATTCTGCTTACTTCAGTTATTGATTAAAACTCTTTGTATTTAGTATAACACCTGGGCATGAATCAGCCATACATTCCTAATTTCTTACTGTTTCCTGACATAATTAAAATTCATCAATCAAAATAGATTAAGGTTAAATTAAATACATTTAACATTGATCTTCATATACTATCATTACTGGTATAGAAATATTATTACATTATTAGTTAATCTATACTTAATATATAAAGCTGAAGAGTTTGTTTGTTTGTTTGCTAGAACGCGCTAATCTCAGGAACCACTGGTCCAATTTGAACAAATCTTTCAGTGTTAGATAGGCCATTTATTGAGGAAGGCTATAGGCTATATATCATCACGCTACGCGGACGAAGTCGTGGGCAGAAGCTAGTATATTATATGTTTAATTTGTACTATCAGAATTCACAGTCCAATGAGTACAATGTCATCATTTATAATTGAGTTTTTTTCAAGTAATTTATAATTGCTTCATTGATTTGAAAAATTCATTAGTGTAGGGACACTGCTGACGCATTCAATTTGTGTATAGGCGCATTATTGTGTTAGTGCGGCGCAGCAGTCGTCTCCCCATACTCAGCAGTTAGGTCATACATAGTAATATGTATTATAATATTTGTATTTGTAACATGGTATCAGTAAATTAAGTATATAAAGTGACAACCTTCATATACCAACACCTAAACACCCATACCCCACAATAGTTTTTGCGCCAATCTGTAACAAACACACAAGAATTTAAAATCACATTTTTGAGACTTATATACCCTAACCCACTTGTTTTTTTTTACATAACATAACATAATCAACCCATTATATGACCTACTGCTGGGCAAGGGTCTCCTCTCACAATGAGAGGGATTAGGCTATAGTCCACCACAATAGCCTAATGATAGCCCAATAGAATAATAAACAATTTTTATGTGGGAGAGCCATGCTTCGGCACAAATGGGCCAGCTCGATCGGAGTGATACCACGGCCTCACAGAAAACCGGCATGATACAACGCTTGCGTTGTGTTTCGCCGAGTGAGTTGAGGTTACCGGAGGCCCAAACCCGCGGCGGACTTGGGGAAGTCCGACCGCCCACTCACAAGGCTCGAGCTGGCAACGCGGTTTGCAGTTTCCGCGCTCCGCTCAGCGGATCGGTAGAAGAAGAGGAGGGAGAACGTCCACGTCTGTCTCCCCTTATGCGAAGGGGGCCGCAAAAGGCGGCCCGCCACTGCCGGGTCCGCGGACGAATGCTACAGCGCTCCCGTAGGCCCGGCACCAAAGTGGTGTCGCGAAACGCCGAGGTTGGTTTTAGTCAGTAGATCGCTCTTTTCAGAGCGGAGTCCGACACACCCCACCGCTCTCCCCGGAGTGGTGGATAGTGCATAAAGCATTTCCAACCCCGTCAACAAAAAAAAAAAAAAGGCCCAAACCCTTTTAAAGGCGGGCAACGCACTTACGACTCCTCTGGTGTTGCGGGTGTCCATGGACGGCGGTTATCGCTTACCATCAGGTGATCCGTTTGCCCCCCTATCCCATAAAATAAATGCGGGTTGGCAGACTTCACATGCCGTCGAGAAAATCTCTCAGACGTGCAGGTTTCCTCACGATGTTTTCGTTCACCGTTTTAAGCGCGTGATAATTAACTATTAATACGCACATAACTTCGAAAAGTCAGAGGTTCGAAAAGAGCTCTTCGAAAAGAGAGAGACTTGGATTTGAACCTTTGACTTGGCAATCCAATGGTCATATCACTAGGCTATCACAGCACATGTATTATTTTAAATATCTTCAATGTATAGACACAGTATTTTTCGATTTAATAATAGTACAGATATTTTGTAAATATAGATAGATTTATCATTATTTTTATCTCTAGCACCATGGCAAGTGAAAGCAGCTCAGCGGTACTGGAGCTGAATGATGCTGACACAGAGGATACGGAAGCCACAACAGTGACAGACGACACACACGAGGGCATACCGCTCATTATGGAGCATGGATACGACATTGCCGTCAAGGTATTATTTTTCTTTATCTTTTTTTTTTTTCGCCTGGTCGTAATTAGCCTTCACATTCTGAATTTAAGTCTTAAGGTGTATCATTCACCTGAGCCCGCCAAAGTCAAATATCAATGGGTTTTTCGAAATTTGTATGTATATTACGTATCTAAGATTCATAACAGTAGTAATTGCCTCAATAGCCAAGTGGTCCGGACCGCGACTGCTACGCTAGAGGTCCTGGGTTCGATTCCCAGGTCGAGCAAAGTGTTATTGGGTTTTTCTATGAAATTCCCAGTAGCAGCTCGGAGTTAGGAATTTGTGCCCGGTTAATGGCAATAGGCTCGCCCCCTATTACATGGGACCTAAACATACCGGCGAACTGTGGGTGTACATTAGTACGCCTCTGCCTAACCCTTCGGGGAATACAGGCGTGATGGTATGTATGTATGTAAGATTCATAACAGTAGTAATTGCGACATTAACTACACAACATCCGCAACTGAGAACTAAAACCTTCGCTTAAAAATCCTTATCAAACTAGAATCTTGCCTAAAACTGTGCCAACAGTCAAAATTGACGATTTACACTACTTTTAGCTTATGTAACGTTTTTTAAGTAAATTTTTTAATTCTCAGTTGTAAATATTGTGTAGTTAATGTCGCAATTACTACAGTTATGAATCTAAAATGTGTTACAGATCTACAAATAGCAAACAACTAATTGAAATTGGCGAGCTCAGGTGAACAATCGGCCTTAAAGGATCGAATCCTTACTTTCCCTACACTAAAAAAACTTTTTTTTTATAGGATAGGGTAGCAAACGAGCAGACGGATCACCTGATGGAAAGCGATAACCGCCGCCCATGGACACCGCAACACCAAAGGAGTCACAAGTGCGTTGCCCGCCTTTTAAAAGGGTTTGGACCTCCGGTAACCTCACTCACTCGGCGAAACACAACGCAAGCGTTGTTTTACGCCGGTTTTCTGTGAGGCCGTGGTATCACTCCGGTCGAGCCGGCCCATTCGTGCCAAAGCATGGCTCTCCCACGTGAAAATAATATTATATATAAACTTAATCATAATATTTATAATCTTAGCATGAAAAAATAGTCAAAAACTTCAGAAACTTGTGTGTCTTGTCAGGTGGATGCTCCAATGAAACAGCTGTCGACGCTAGAGACGTTCGTGACGTATCGAGTGCGGTGCGTGTGCGCACGCTGGCCGACGCCCCCACACGTCAGACGACGGTACAACCACTTTAAGGTAATAACACCGTTTCTCATAGCTGTCACTATAGAATATAGAGAGAAGAGAGGCATATGCGGTTTTTATCGCCGGTGCCATCTAGTAAAAAAAAATGAAAAGCATTGACTTTTAAAAGCGTCTTTAGACATAATAAAGATCTATTTACAGAAATAAATATCATTTATACTTCGACTTTTAATTGTATTCAGTAACTTGACAGTTGAAGGATTACCAGTTTTTGACAAAAAAAACATAGTGAGGTGGTCAAAGAATGAACGAAATTGAATGAACTTAAATAATCTACTTACATGAACAAACTTTTTATGTATATTGAATAGCTAGTCTTCAAAACACAATATAAACTATTAAAAATAGTATAATTGTTTCTCAGTAGTAAGTTAATCTATAAAATGTCAAAAATTACAAAAGTAAAATAAGTTAAATTATATGTTTTTTATTTTTGGTTGGTTTTTATTAGAAGAAAAAAGAAAAGGGAATTACTTTTAATAATTATTCTTATATTTTACATCTTATTTACGATTTTTTAGTTTAATTTTATATTAAACCAATTTTATCAATCAATCTTTACACAAAATCATTCACTACCCCAACACTATTAGTTGTAGTGTGGTATCATTATTTCTCTTCGAACTGTCAAGTTACTGAATACAGTTTAAAGTCGAAGAATAATCGGTAAGTCTGACATTACATGCCGCTTTCTCGGGTAACAGACGATCCATGGAGTTTCTTGCCGGATTCTTCTGCATAGGATCAACCTTTGCACCCAAGCCGTTTTTTTTTTTTTTATGGGATAGGGGGGCAAACGAGCAAACGGATCACCTGATGGTAAGTGATAACCGCCGCCCATGGACACCCGCAACACGAGAGGAGCCGCAAGTGCGCTGCCCGCCTTTAAAAGGGTTTGGGCCTCCGGTAACCTCAACTCACTCGGCGAAACACAACGCAAGCGTTGTTTCACGCCGGTTTTCTGTGAGGCCGTGGTATCACTCCGGTCGAGCCGGCCCATTCGTGCCGAAGCATGGCTCTCCCACGTGAAAAAACCGTAGCCGTGCAACTAGAATCATTACGTTTCATAAACGCTTGTAAAAACTTATCCTATTCGTATCCTATCCTATCCTACTATATTATAAATGCGAAAGTTTGTGAGTATGGATGGATGTTTGTTACTCTTTCCCACCAGAACGGCAGAACGGATTTAGATAAAATTTGGCACAGAGATAGATTATAGCCTGTAATAATACATAGGCTACTTTTTATCTAGGCCGGACCCGATTCTGAAGTCCACGCAGACGAATTCGCGGACAGAAGCTAGTTTGAAATAAAAACTTGAATCCAATAAGATTTTGCGTATTTTATAAATAAAAAGAAAACTGCATCATTAGCCTAGTAGTTCTAAGCGCGACTGCTACGCTAGAGGTCCTCGGTTCGATTCCCAGGTAGAGCAAAGTGTTATTTAGTTTTTCTATGGAATTCTCAGTAGCAGCTCGACCTAGCTGACCAGAGTGATACCACGGGCTCACACAAAACCGGTGTGGAACAACACTTACGTTGTGTTTCGCCGAGTGAGTGAGGATACCGGAGGCCCAAACCCTTTTAAAAGGCGGGCAACGCACTTGTGACTCTGGTGTTACGGGTGTCCATGGGCGGCGGTAATCGCTTACCATCAGTGATCCGTCTGCTTGTTTGCCCCCCTATCTTTTATGGGATAGGGGGGCAAACGAGCAAACGGATGACCTGATGGTAAGCGATAACCGCCGCCCATGGACACCCGCAACACCAGAGGAGTCGCAAGTGCGTTGCCCGCCTTTAAAAATCTATACTTCTATAAAGCTGAAGAGTCTGTTTGTTTGCTTGAACGTGCTAATCAAGAACTACTGGTTCGATTTGAAAAATTCTTTCAGTGTTAGATAGCCCATTTCTTGAGGAAGGCTATAGGCTATATATCATCACGCTAGCTATGCGGACGAAGTCTCATGCAGAAGCTATCCCCTATAAAATGTTTTATCTTTCCCTTATTCCCAGTTGCTGCACAAGCGTTTGTGTTCGTCTCATCCTCTGCTGGCTCCTCCGGCACTGCCGCCGCTCCACTCGGCCAGGCAACAGCTGGACCGGTACTCGCCTTCCTTCGTGGCCCTGAGGACTTGCGCGCTCAACGCATTCCTGGGTAAGTAGTCAGTAGTCTAGGGTCTTCAAAATAGGAGTAAAAAGGTTTTAACAGGGTCGGCAGCGCGCGAGCGACACTCCTGGTGTTGCTAACTTCCGTAGGCTACGGTAACCGCTCACCATCAGGCGGGCCGTATGCTTCTTTGCCACCTTAGTGGTATAAAAAAAAGATCTATCAAAATAACTGAACGTAACTGAAATAAGCACTTCCGTATAAACTAGATATCTATCCGCTGCCGAAATACGATTGCAAGAAAATAATAATTGAATGGCTGAAAACACACACACACGTGCATCCATACCCTACAAATTGAGAGCTGCTGAGTCAAAAATTTTATTATTATATTATTATTATTATAACATAACATACCATCACGCCTGTATTCCCCGAAGGGTTAGGCAGAGGTGTACTAAGGTACACCCACAGTTCGCCGGTATGTTGAGGTCCCATGTAATAGGGGGCGAGCCTATTGCCAATAACCGGGCACAAATTCCAAACTCCGAGCTGCTACTGGGAATTTCATAGAAAAACCCAATAACACTTTGCTCGACCTGGGAATCGAACCCAAGATCTCTACCGTAGCGGTCGCACTTGAAACCACTAGACTAACAAGGCAGTTTATTATTTTTTTCTGTTATCTTTATTTATTATTTATTTCCTATATTTAAAACTGGTCTCATCATTGGTAGCTAATATGTAAGGGAAGAAGCGAGACAGCGCCAACACAAGTACTATTTGTCACTTACTGGTGCTGCCTCAATTTATGTATGATCACAATGTTTTGAGATGAATATAAATATTTTGTATTATTTGTATTTGTATAGCCGCGAATTGATAGCCTATTCGTATAACCATTGGACCAAGTCAAAGGTCTTAAGTTCGAATCCAAGGCTCTCCAGGCACCTCCGACTTTTGAAGTCATGTGCGTATTACCACGCGCTTAAAAAGAAAACATCGTGAGGAAACCCAACGGCGAACTGTGTACATTACCTAATATTTTTTTATTCATGACCATAGATACAAGTCTTTCAGTCGGAAACATAGATGGGTTCTAGTTCTTGGACAAACTTACCACTCTTTAGAGTTGGTACATCTCGGTGATAACAAATATCAGTTTCATATTATTTTAAATTAGGGCTAACTAAATATATACATTTATGTTTACAAAATTAGTTAAATTTTTTCTACAGTATTACAAATATATTTATACAACGCACTAAAATATTTCTTATTTACTAATAAATCCTTTATGTGGCGGGGAACACTCATTTGACGTTCACTTTCAATGTCACTGTCGTTTAGTCTGTCACTCAATTCACTCACCAAAATCAGTACATTACCTACACCTCCCAGTCTACCCAGATGCGGCTGAATATGAGTATTTTACACGAAGCGACTGCCATCAGACCTCCGCAACACAATTTCTGGGCAATACCGATATTCGGAGGATAGACTGGTTGTCAGGCTTTTTTGGGCTTCTGACTACCACTAACAATTGTCATAGATGTTCATATGACCAGGACTGAAGGCTTTACCTGCTTTCCGAGGCACGGAGGGGTCTCTGTGTTAAGAATGGTCACCCATCCTCCACTGACCGCAGCGGGCGCAGCTTAACCTTGCAGATCAGTTGATCAGCTTAGTTGTTTTTTATGAGATAACCGGCTATTGAGCATACGGATCACCTGATAGTAAGCGATCACCGTCGCCCATGGAAACTCGCAACACTTGTGGAGTCACAAGTGCGTTGCCGGCCTTTAAAAGGGAGTACGCTCTTTTCTTGAAAGTTTGAAGGTCGTATTGGTCCGGAAATACTGCAGGCGACAGTCCATTCCACAGTTTTGTAGTGCGAGGCAGAAAGTTTCTAGAGAAACGCACAGTTGTGGACTGCCAGCCATCAAGATGATGGGAATGGAACTGATGGCGAAACGATGGCTGTTATTAGTTAGGCACGAGCTCCTGACAGGCTTGATGGTATGCTAATGTGCACTTTGTTCGCAGACAGGGTGGCAAAGCACCCCATCCTAACACACAGCGAAGACTTCAAAGTATTCTTAACTACGCCCGATGAAGAATTAGATAAGGTAATTGTAATGTTATTCAAAACGTTATGTTGTATTCAAATGACATGCGCTTCTCAAATAATGTGAACCTTCGAATATGGTCGACTTCGGTGAAACTTGCAACATCCTTCAACGCCCACACATCTTGTTATCACAATATTGTACCAGTGAAGATTGTAACATAATTTATTTTAAAAGAGTGTCCATGGAGTTTCTTGCCGGATTCTTCTCCATAGGAACAACCTTTTGGAACCGTGCAACTAGAATCATAACGTTTCATGAACGCTTGTAAAAGCTTACTTGAAATAACAACATTTGAACTTGAACTCAAAACTAGTCGGACAACTTTGATAAACTGTTGTTTATTGTTACAGGTGTTTAAAAGCGAGAACAACGCGCTTAACCTGTGGGGCCTGAGCAGTGCTCTGTCCGGCTCAGGAGAGGCTAAGACGGCTAACGGACCTAGGTATGTTATCTGTATAATAATACTAGCGGACCCGACAGACGTTGTCCTGTATGATATACCAAGCGATTAGGAATGAAATGAATGCATAAATGCATACACAAAAATTCATTCAAGTCGATTCAGCAGTTTACTTGCAGTATAGATAGATAACCTAGATACCGACTGCAGCGCCATCTGCCGGGCTTATTTGTGAATCTAAACCATCCTCGAATCCACTTGAACACACACAAAAAATTCTTTCAAATCGGTCCAGCCGTTTACGAGGAGTTCGCTGTCAACACACGTACAGAAGAATTGTATATACAGGGTGGCGATTTAATCACCTGCACTGCTTCAACATGGTGTAGTATTGATAACATATTAGACATAATTTATAATTTGTATCTTTAAGCAATCCCGTGTTAAAGGATTTGATAATTATTCAAAATGTTCATAAAACGATATGCACCCTGCAGTACGTTGACCTTATGCTTGACGACGGCCCGATCAAGTAGTTGCTTACCTACAATGAGTTCAACGTCCGCGCTATGTCTTTGACTCTGCATACAAAATTTAAAGGACATTTTGATGAAACATTAAGGTATGTTTTTTTTTATTGATATGGGTAGTATTTCGTGGTCTGATTCACCTGCTAGGAGGATGCAGGTGATTAAATCGCCACCCTGTATAAAGATTAAGGAAATATTCTACTCCAGTTAAAACACCTACTAGTTTTGACTCTATGACCATTATGCCACCGCGAGTCCCACCTGCCAGGTCGAAATTTGTCTTGACATTCTGAACTTAGGTTTCTTTTCGAACTACCCGTAGTCGAAGTTTTCCTTCACTAAAATTATTTTACATAACATACCATCACGCCTATATTCCCCAAAGGGCTATGCTGAGTCGTACTAATGTACACCCACAGTTCACCGGTATGTTTAGGTCCCATGTAATGGGGGGCGAGCCTATTGCCGTTAACCGGGCACAAACTCCTAACTCCGAGCTGCTACTGGGAATTTCATAGAAAAACTCAATAACACTGCTCGACCTGGGAATCGAACCCAGTACCTCTAGCGTAGCAGTCGCGCAGGACCACTTGGCTAATGAGGCAGTTTATAATCTTAAAAAAGATATACTGATTTCTGACACTTCCGCGAATATTATATATTATTATTGAAATTAAACTACTTTTTACGGATTTTATCGCGTTATAAAAGATAGTTTCCCTCTATCCGTCTTATTCCAAGGCTTCTGAAATCTCAGAAACTGTAACCCTGAAAGTTTATAAGTAGGAACGATCAAAATGGAGCACACTCAGGCCCACTTGCACCAACTTCTAAATTTGTTTAAATTGTATTTAAACACCAAATTTCTATGAATAATTGTGTTTAAATATGACTTAAACACATTTAAGAAGTTGGTGCAAGTGGGCCTAAGTAGATAAATATACATAAGTATATTTGTTTCAGAGTGAAAGATCCGGAGTTCACATCAGCGGCGGACTACCTACAGTCTTTGCAACACAAGTTGACCACTCTGTGCGCATTGACAACGAAACTTCACAAGAATACATTCGCGCTGAGCACCGAACTGATGGGGTGAGTTTAAATATTTATCTTTATACTATACTTCGATTTTTAATTGTATTCAGTAACTTGACATTTCGAGAGAAATAATGATACCACACTAAAACTAATAGTGTTGGGGTAGTGAATGATTTGGCGTAAAGAATGAATGATAAAAATGGTTTAATATAAAATTAAACTAAAACATCGTAAATAAAAATGTGAAATAAAAGAATCTATACTTCTATACTAATATATAAAGCTGAAGAGTTTGTTTGTTTGTTTGCTTGAACGCGCTAATCTCACGAACTATTGGTCCGATTTGAAAAATTCTCAAATTCAGTGTTAGATAGCCCATTTATTGAGGAAGGCTATAGGCTATATATCATCACGCTACGCGGACGAAGTAGCGGGCAGAAGCTAGTACTTAATTAATAAAAGTGATTTCCTTTTATATTTTCTATCTTCTAAAAATAACCAAGTTCAAGTTCAAGTTCAAATGTTTTTATTTCAAATAAGCTTTTACAAGCATTTATGAAACGTTATGCTTCTAGTTGCACGGTTCCAAAAGGTTGATCCTATGGAGAAGAATCCGGCAAGAAACTCCATGGACACTCTTTTAAAATAAATAAAGTTACAATCTTCACAAAGGTACAATATTGCGATAGCAGTTTGTGTGAACATTGAAGGCTTATGTCTAAGTGGAAGAGGTCGATGTAAAAAAATAAAAAATAAACTATGTGGAAAACACACACATCGTCGAAGTATATAAAACTAGGTGTCCACTTAGACATGCTACAATGTACACACATTTACAAGTCCTGTTTATAAATAGTTGGGGACAACAATAAATAACTAAATGATGACACAACGAAATTTTTGTAAAAAAAGTATTCACGAATAACCTCAGGTTGCCAGGGAGGCCACATGTGCATTCGTATTAAAACACCACACATTCTTATCATCAACGTAGTCCTTGATTTTATAATAGGCTTTCTTAACAAGGACAGATTTGACGTAATTTTTAAATTTCTTACCAGTGAGATCAGTGACAGATTTTGGTAGTTTATTGTAAAAACGTACACAATTTCCCAGAAATGATTTATGTGTTTTAGATAGTCTAAATTTAGGTACCACTATTTTGTGTTTATTCCTGGTATTAATGTTGTGAAAGTCACTATTGATGCTGAATTTTTGCAAGTTTTTACGGACGTGCATAATGTTTTCAAAAATGTAGAGTGACGGCAGTGTAAGTATATTGATGTTCTTGAAAACTTCTCTTAGGGAATCGCGAGGGCCCATATCATAGATTGCGCGGATGGCCCTTTTCTGTAAGATGAAGATTGAATCTACTTCTGCAGCT
This sequence comes from Acronicta leporina, assembly GCA_947256265.1. NCBI lineage: Eukaryota > Metazoa > Arthropoda > Insecta > Lepidoptera > Noctuidae > Acronicta > Acronicta leporina. The sequence goes on from OX366539.1 coordinate 420,774, forward strand.
GATCCCCACAGCAGAATACCGTATGACATAATGCTGTGAAAGTAAGCGAAGTACACTAGTCTGGCCGTAGCTATATCAGTAATCTGTCGAATTTTTCTCACTGCATATGCAGCGGAACTTAACCTGCTAGACAGTGCTGAAATGTGTGCGCCCCACTGCAACTTACAATCAACAGTAATACCTAAGAAAACAGTTTCATTGATTATGTCAAGTTTGCTGCCTTCAAGAATTAAATTAGTTTCAGCTTGGGGTACATTTGGTAATGAGAATTTTAGACATTTTGTTTTGCTAGCATTAAGTAGTAAGTTATTAGCAGCAAACCATTTAGACAGTGATTTTAGGCTCTCATTTACATTAGCTAGATCGCTATCATTTCTATTGATTTTAAATATAAGTGAGGTATCGTCAGCAAATAATACTATATTCGATAACTCGGACATCATATAGGGAAGGTCGTTTATGTACGCTAGGAAAAGAAAAGGGCCTAAAATAGAGCCCTGTGGAACACCCATTTTGACAACAGACCCGAGAGATGTAACTCCATTTATGCCCACTTTTTGTCGCCTTTCGGAAAGATAGGAACATATGAGCTCCAAAGATAGCCCCCTTATACCGTAATGGTTTAATTTACGGATAAGCGTGTTGTGATCAACGCAATCGAAAGCCTTCGAAAGATCACAGAAGATGCCTATGGCATCCTGTGACCCCTCCCAAGCTTCTAAAATATGCGACACTAGCTTCGTACCAGCATCAGACGTTGACCTACCTTTCGTGAAGCCAAACTGTTGATCATGCAAGATCTTGTTTACATTAAAATGTGTTATCATTTGATTAAGCATCAGTTTTTCAAATATTTTGCTTAAAGCGGGAAGAATAGAAATGGGCCTATAATTAGAGGGATTCGCTTTACAGCCCGATTTGAAAATTGGTATGATTTTACTTTGTTTCATTAACTCTGGAAAGGTTCCTGTCTTAATGCAAACATTAAATATATTAGCAAGGATCGGGGCGATATTGTTAATTATTGAATTCAGTACTTTAACAGATATGCCCCATAAATCTTCTGTGTTTTTCATATTTAAACTTTTAAACGCTTTTATAACCAAAAGAGGAGATACTTTACTAAATTCAAAATTTGGAATGTCTCTGTTGAAGAAAGTCTTTGTTAAAGACTCAGCTACTAACGAGGACGAATGTAAAGATTTCGTGACCTCGATCGAAATATTAGTGAAGTATTGTTCAAAAGCGTTAGCAACTTCTGCTTTGTCTGAAATTACTTTGTTGTTTATTTCCAAATTAAATTCTGTGTCCTGTTTTTGTTTTTTTCCCGTTTCCGAATTAATTATCTTCCAAACCGTTTTAATTTTATTATCAGATTTGATTATTTGTCTACTAATCAATTTTGATTTAGCTTCAATACACACTTTTTTAAAACACTTAGAATATTTCCGAACATAGTCATGGAAACCAACGTCAGAGGTTAACGATTTTTCGTAATACAGCTTATAAAGCACATCTCTACTTTTTCTAATGCCGCTTGTGGCCCAGTCGTTAAATTTACTATTTTTACGTTGTGAAGCTCTTCTAAGAGGGCATGCCTTGTTAAATGATTTACATATAATATTGAATAGATTGGTATAGTTTATATTGGGATCCTTTGAAGTAAAATTTGTGCTACATAATTGCATTTTAATTAACTCCTGCATAGAACGTAATTTATTTTCCGTTAGAGATCTAACCGAGTAGTTATTATTAATAAGTTTCCTTTTGTTAGTCTCTATGGAGATCAGTTGTCCCATATGATCTGATCTGACACCGCTCACTAGGGAAGAGCCTTGAACTGGATAATTTGAAAATATATTATCAATACAAGTAATGGAAGTAGTAGTAATCCTAGTTGGTTGATTAAATATATGTTCTAAATTGAAAGACTTAAACAAAGCTAAAAGTTTACGTTTTTCGGGCGATTCTATTAAAATATCAATGTTTAAATCACCACAAACAAAGATGTATTTCTTGCACTTAAAAACTTTCCTAAGAATGTCTTCCATTACTGTTAAGAATTTTTGAAAACTTGCAGAAGGTGGCCTATACACACATAGAATAATCAAATTTTCTACTTCAGCACATGCTACCTCACATAAGCGATCAACAGAGCAAGAAGTGATGTCTTTTCGTTCTTTAAATTTAAGATGACTGTTACATAGAAACAATGTTCCACCACCTGCAGCTGATATTCTATTGTACGCACTGGCAATCGTGAAGTTATTTATATTAAATTGCATTGTATCAGGTTTTAACCATGTTTCACAAAAACATAATATATCAATGCAATATTTTTCTAACAAAAGTTCTACATCTAAGATTTTGCCAGAGAAGCGGTTAATGTTCTGGTGATAAAGAAGAACACTATTGTTATGCCTCTCTATTGTCGGTTGGGTAAGTTTAAACAGTCTATCACAGTATCATTAGAATATCTAGATGATACTGATTCGTCACTTAACCTAATTAAACTAGTCTTTGGTATTTTAACTATCACAGAGGTAATATTATATGCTATTAACGAAGCCATCAGATGTCTTGAGGTTTTGGGAAGAAACATAGTTTCCCCATTGAATTTAAATCCCTTCACAAACTTATTAGTGTCAAAGTACAATAATTTGTCATTATAACGACATGTCAACAAATGCATAACATTGTTCAATTTATAAATATAGTTATTGGCTCTATCAGATAACAGGTTTGAGTAAGGAAGAGCACATAACATTATTTTTCCCACATTTAATTTCAATAAGGTAGTAACGCCATTCACAATGTCCCCTTTTTTAATTCCAGTACTATTTCCTACAAGCAATACAATATTCAATTTGTTATTTAAATTAGAGTTTGCAATCTTTCCAATAATTTGATTAAAGTTCCAGTTAGGATAACAGTTATTAGTAACACTGTGAGTCAGATTGTTTTGCAAAATTGATCCAAAACCGACTCCTATCTGGTCTGAGTAAACAAAGGTACTATATGTAAATGTGTGGTCGGCAGGACCGGACTTGGGTGGAGTAAACTCAGGTGTCACAGTAGTAGTTGACAGATGCTGATGGTCCAAATGAGGAGCAGAATGCACACAGCTGCATGAGAAATTGTTAGTCAAAGACTCAAATCTTTCAGCGTTGTACTTCACAATGTCCATCAGTTCACCGGCTTCCAGCATACGCTGGCTGAGTTGGTCTTGGGTAGCTTCATACTTATTAAATATATCCTGTAACAGAGATTCCTTGAGTAACAACTCCCCCTGCAACTGCTCAGTGTGTAAATCATACCTAGCCACACTATGTTCTAACTCATTAGAGCATTCCTTTAATTGTTGAACTAGTTTAAGGCGGTCTTTCCGCAAAATAAGATTAACTTTATAAATATTTCCTTTTTTGATAGCTATCCGGGACCTCTTGATTAATTTCTTAATTTTTATATATTTCTTTAATTTGTTATGACTTAATATTGGACAATGTGATATGGTGTCATCACCAGTCAGATCAATAGTTATGGCTGGGCTCATAGGGTTGGATGCATGCCCTACTAACTCCTCATACATCCTTTGAGTGCTAGAGGACTGTTCCCTAAATCTAACCGATTCTAATCTAGCTAAAGCCTTATGGGCATCACTTAATTCTAATTCAAGGGCAGAAATTCGTGTCAGAGCCTGTTCATGGGTGTCACTACATTGTTGGAAGGAACACACTATTTGGTTTAATTGTTCATGTCGGTCAAGCAAGTCCATGTGTTCAATATGCAGCTCGGCCAGTTCATTCTTGAGGGAGGAATTTTTGTCAATGATAATCTTCACTTCCACTTCACTATCATCCCTTTCTTGCAATAGTTGGTTACATAAGGATTTGGATGATTCAAGTTCCTTCAAGGTCGCCCTCAACTTCTCCTCCATATCTTGATCTGATATCTTCAGCTACAATCCTGCGGGTCATCATTATCAGCCCAACGTTCTAATTCACCTGAAATGTGAAAAGGAAAGACTGAGAACAAACCAAAGATAGGGTGGAAGTAAGTTAGAGTGAGAATCAGGAAAGATATTGGTAATAATTGGAGAATAAAAGTATAAGCAAAAGATGGAGAGACAGGTATATTAAAGTTATGGGGTTAACTATAGCTGGGGTAGGTAGGTTGAGTGCATTGGCCTTGGTGCCTAAAGTTGTTTATTATTTTATATTGAAAGTTTAATATATTTAAGTAAGTATTGGGTTATAATTTATCTGAGTGGGTAGGTACACAAATATTTAATAGAAGTAGAATCAAGTAAATAAAATATTGGTTACGTTATTAAGATATCATCTTTATTTTAAATTATTTGTAAAGTAAGTTTGTAGTGTTATATTGTCTGGGCCAGAGATTTTACGTCGTCGATTTTGCTTCCACAATTGTCAAGCAAAAGGAGACATAAATTGAGCCGGTGTGTAATTGACGTAGCTCACACTAGTGAGCAGTGTGATATTGTGATATGTGTTGTGCACTCGTAACCAGAATAACATGAATAATAAGGAACAAAATACTCCCCGGGAATGATGATTCGAATCCACCCGTCGACAGTGAGTAGTAGTCGTTTTCCCACTAGAGATGAATATCTCGGGTCGTAAATTTTACAAAAACACTGTACACATTAGATTACACGAACTGTTAACAAAATGTGGTCAAATTAAAGTATAAAACATAATAATTTAATTTTTTAAATTAAATTTATCTAACAGCACGTAATTTGACGTCTCCATTCAAATATTTCAAATAATATAATAACCATTCAAATATTCAAATTTTGTAATTTAACTTTTTATTTACTCTTGTCATTTTTGACATTTTATAGATTAGCTTACTACTGAGAAACAAATTCTATAATTTTTTATAGTTTACTAGCTTCTGCCCGCGGCTTCGCCCCCGTGGAATTCGGTCTGTCATCACATCCCACGGGAACGGGATAAAAAGTATCCTATGTCCGTTTCCTGGTTCTAAGCTACCTCTCCACCAATTTTCAGTGAAATCGGTCCAGCCGTTCTTAAGTTATAAATAGTGTAACTAACACGACTTTCTTTTATATAATTATATATACTAGCTTCTGGCCGCGGCTTCGCCCCCGTGGAATAAAAAGTATCGGGAACGGGATAAAAAGTATCCTATGTCCGTTTCCTGGTTCTAAGCTACCTCTCCACCAATTTTCAGCGAAATCGGTTCAGCCGTTCTTGAGTTATAAATGGTGTAACTAACACGACTTTCTTTTATATATATAGAATAGATAATGTGTTTTGTAGATTACCTGTTAAATATACTTAAAATTTTATTTAAGTAAGTACCCTAAGTTTATTCAATTTCGTTCATTCTTACACCACCTCACTATATTTGTTTTTGTCAAAAACTGGTAACTCTTCAACTGTCAAGTTACTGAATACAATTATAAGTCCCTTTTTTTTATTCTTGATAGGCTTAAGCTTGATCGCCAGTTCACTTGATGTTAAGCGACACTGCGACCTACGATGGAGTGCGCTTGCCTAGAAGAAACCGATTCACTCATGATTTAAAGACACAGATTATATCTATCGGGGAAGACCCACTTGGGGAGCGCATTCTACATTTCCGCGGAACGCATGATATATGTGGACTTAAAGCGTTTCGTTTGGGTAGTCGAAGTATAGTCTGGCGTACACAAAAAAAAACTACACTTACATGAATGTACTATTACTATTACTGTTTTGACGACACGTGTTGTGGGTTCTTTTTTTTTATGGGATAGGGGGGCAAACGAGCAAACGGATCACCTGATGGTAAGCGATAACCGCTGCCCATGGACACCCGCAACACCAGAGGAGTCGCAAGTGCGTTGCCCGCCTTTAAAAGGGTTTGGGCCTCCGGTAACCTCAACTCACTCGGCGAAACACAACGCAAGCGTTGTTTCACGCCGGTTTTCTGTGAGGCCGTGGTATCACTCCGGTCGAGCCGGCCCATTCATGCCGAAGCATGGCTCTCCCACGTGAAAAAATTCGATGGATTCGGAGCAAATATTTGTATGGTCTATAGGTAGTTGTTCCGGGTTTTGGTGTTTCTGTCTGTAAACGCACCCACGATACAGGAGAAAATCCAAGTGGACAGTTTAAATAAAAAGCGATTGGTGTAGTATGAAGCGCGCATGCGACGCGTGGAGCTGTCAGTCTGTCGGGCGCGTGGCGCGCGCGACGTCGGCGTGCGCGGGCGGCGCGTGCGCGGGCGCCGGCGCCGCCGCCCGGCGCGCCCCGCCGCACGCGCGCGCGCTGCTGCCGCTGCTGGCCGCCTACGCCGCCGCGCATGTGCACAAGATCACGCACAGAGACCACATACACGGTGAGTTCTATTAAGACCTTTGACAACCTGTTACTTGCTGTGCTAATTCAATTAAATTTTTATTTGCAAAAATATGGTACAATAGTTGTTACAGGCACATTTGTTTCACATATTCTGCCATAGCACATGGCGAGCAAATGTAATTACAATGTCAATAGATTATTAAATTATTATAAATAAATTATAATGTTATGTCCCTTAAATAATCCTTAATCTTACATATAATAAGAATGTAAGTGAGCCGTGTCTGTACATTGCTTATATTTACAAAAAATCTAATTTGGGGGACTCAGAATCGGTAACACAATCCATTTCTATTATTTTTGGAACTTTTGTCTGTCTGTTTGTCTGTCGGTTTGTCTGTCTGTTTGTCTGTCGGTTTGTCTGTATGTTTGACCGCGCATCAAATGATAACTACTGAAGAGATTTGGAGGAAGTGGGCAGGAATTCATAGCCTGTTTCTTGGATTAACATTTAGGCTATTTTTAATTCAAATCGGTTCTCTCTATCAAAAGTTATTAACATTTTAACCATTGAAAACGCTGAATTTTAAAAATAACCATTGAACTCAATTTATTTTTCAAGTAATTCTGTATTAGACTAGCACGGATCAAACATTATAACATAATCAAGTAATAAAATTAAAAAATACACTTATAGGGACTAAATAAGATAAAACAAGAAAATAAAGCAGATCAATCAGAAACCATTAGTGTGACCAGGAATTGATTATTAGTACAGTTATTCTAACTCGACTTACACAGGGAATCACGGGGCATACATAGGATTTATCCAGCGAGCACAAGCCGGTGTAAAAACTAAATATTTGAGTAGGTTATAGGAGTAAACAAAGAATGACAACTTATTTTCTAGCGGACTAACACGACATCGTTATTACCTCAATGAAATTTGATTCGATAACAGGTGTCATTTTGAGTTGACAATTTTGACAATTATTTTTTTCTTCTCTAAAGCATCCAGCCATATAGTAACTTATTTTATAATTTGAAACCTCCATAGTGTAGATACAGTGCGCACACTATATTTGAGAAAGTAACTAAAGAGTTTCCATTTATTCAAATAATTAAATAATATACCCTAAGAATATACCAAATATGTATGTATAATAATAAAAAAAAAATGCAACGTGCGTTAATCTTAATTTACTGACGCCGAAACAGTTATTTGAGATTTTTGTCTATGTAGGTATGTCTGTTTATATTTCCATGCTTCACGTCAATACCACGTGAACAAATTTTTGAAATTAAGTAATTTATAAGTCATAAATACGGTATTCAGAGGTCCATGGCGCTAAGTGTATTAGAAATATGGAAAATAAATTTTTCGAGGTGGTTAGTTGAAACCTGGAGAGGACAACGTCTCTCAGGTCAGCTAGTATCATAATAATTTCCTTAATATCATAATAATCCTTTTTTTTTATAAGTAACGAGTTGACCCGGCGAACTTCATACCGCCTAACAGTCGATTCTAAAACTAACGTCACTCAATTGTTTTGCCTTCCCGGGACCCCTCCACTAACACTTAAACTTTATGGTATGGTATTAAAGTTCAAATTGACTTTTAAGTATTACCTATTACGAATCTTTTGTATGGGAATATAGAAAAAAATTGTTTTTAGACTTTTCAGGTTTTTTTTTTCCTGTCCGTAAGATCCATCCTCGTACTTCAAGGAATATTATAAAAAAAGAATTAGCGAAATCGGTTCAGCTGCTCTCGAGATTTGAGCTTAGCAACACATTTATTTATTTATACTTCTATGCACAAAAGTAGTACATAAGGCGGACTTAATGCCATATTATTATGCCATTCTTTACCAGGCTAACATAACAAGAAAAGTAAATTGGTCCAGCCGTTCACGCGTGATACCGTGACCAAGGGAAATAGGTATTCATTTTTATATATATAGTAGACTAGCTTCTGCCCGCGACTTCGTCTGCGTGGACTTCAGAATTGGGTCGGACCTAGAAAAAGCCCATGTGTTATTCCAAACTATAATCTATGTCTGTGCCAAATTTTATCCAGATGTGTTCAACCGTTCTGGCGTGAAAGAGTAATAAACATACATCCCTCCTTACAAACTTTCGCGTTTATAATATTAGTAGGATAGGATTAGCAGACATCCTTCCTAGATTAACGGTATCTCAAGCCTAATAATGACACAATTTGATAAAATATTGTTTGGATTACTATTTATTTTGGGATTATTTTGTGGGAAATCTATATAGAATTCTAATTGGTATAAATAATAAAAAATATATATATTCCAAATACATTTACTTAAGTTTCTTTTCATAAGAACCTGCTCAATACTCAATACATTTATTGCATTACATTGCATTTCATTCTCCTAACAATAAAAAATTAGGTAGTGAATTAATTGGTCCAGCTGTTCACGTAATGCCGTGACCAAGAATTTCATTTTTATATATTACTAGCTTCTGCCCGCGGCTTCGCCCCCGTGGAATTCGGTCTGTCATCACATCCCACGAGAACGGGATAAAAAGTATCCTATGTCCGTCTCCTGGTTCTAAGCTACCTCTCCACCAATTTTCAGCCAAATCAGTTCAGCCGTTCTTGAGTTATAAATGGAGTAACTAACACGACTTTCTTTTATATATATAGATGAATAAATCTCACACATCAAACTGCATAATTCTCAGTGACTAAATAAATAAAACTATTTAAAACAATTTGTAAAGCTTAGGGCCACTTGCACCAACTTCTTAAATGTATTTAAACACAAAATTTGTATGAAAAATTGTGTTTAAATATGATTTAAACAGATTTAAGAAGCTGGTGCAATCATTTTTTTTTTTAATAGAGTATCCATGGAGTTACTTGTTGACTCTTCTCCATAAGACCCACTTTATGGAACCATGAAACTATTTTAATAGTCTATTTGAAATAAAGCATTTTGAATTTCTAACTCTTAAATAAGTACAGTTGGCTCAAAATAACTTGAACCAAAATAGTGGATGTGCATTCAAAATGCTTTAGTAGTAGTCGATTTTTAGTACATTTTGCACGCAAATGCACTGCGCAAACTTTCACCGTCTCCGTTAGTTTTGGGTCAAGTTATTTTGCGCGAACTATATTGATGTTTATCGTGTTTTCCTCTTGTTCAGATATATGTATTTGTATATTAATCTTCTTTAATTACTTGAGCAACTATATCTTTACACATAGATTTAATTCTAACATGGTCTTCTGTAGAATTCATTGTTCTAACATCAGGGCCTTGTATTAAAGAACTAACAAACTTAAAAAGTTTTTCAGGTATGTTATTAACACTTACACTCTCACCGTTCCGTTTCACGGATTTGATGACACTGCGCAACTCATAAGCTAGCTTGTCATATTTCAAATCGTCATCATCCACTACTTCACTGTCAAAATTGTCTTTTAATTCACTTTTATAAACTACCTTCCTTTTAAACATTTTCGAAGTACTAATTTCTAAAATTCCGTAGTATGTATTCATGAGTTTTTCTTGCAAATTTTCCGGTGTATAACTATCAAAATTGAAAGGTGTTGTGCCATTTTGAATTTCGTGTAACATTGATATATAATGTCCATGTAGACTGGATAGAAAGTAAGTTTTACGTTTGTCTATGATTTTATCTTTGATAAATGCACATAGACTATCAAATGCTTCGGTGTGTAAGTTTTCAATTACAAGCCAGTCTTTATCGTCACAGTTGTTTAGTTTTATTTTCTCTAATTTGTACCTGTACTCTGCTTTACAGAGCGCATGGAACAATAAAGTTTGTGAGCTCTTCAATTTTCCCATCAAATCATAATCATTTAATCTTTGAGCCCATGACAAAACTTTTTCGTAAATATCCTCTTCAGATTGTGTCAGGAATTCTTTTCTCGTTCCCATTTTACGGTGCTCCTTGCTACAGAATATACAGACTCCTTTGTTAGATATTGAGGTTGCATTAACAAGTTTAGGCTGTATATTCTCAATGGTAAGATTTGAACTAGCTCGATCTGCAAATTCATATGTAAATGCTAGTGAATCATGTGTCATAACTTTTTTGACTGGAGACTTTCTTGTTAGTATAGACTTTAATATAACAGATTTAGATATATCTGGTTCTAGATAATTTGTAAACATCGAGAACTGGTTTTCCATAGCAGGAATTTCTGGAGCAGATGCCACAAATTCTTTTTTTATATCTTGTGTTTCTAGACCAGTTTCTTTGATGCCTAGATCTTCATGTAGTACTGCTTTAATGCTTTCTATAGGTCTAGGCTTAGGTATATAAGCTGTGTTGCTAGCAGGTGTATCTTCAGATGCCCTATCCTGTAATGTTAAATAGATAATATTATTTCAAGTCAAGAATTGTCATCAATTGAAATGGATATGGCATATTTGGGTTAGTGGTTGAGCGAACTTGAACTTGAACTGCCATATCAAAAGTCTTAAGGTTATATCTGATCTTTGACTTTCTTAATTATACTAACTACTAGATTTTCTTAATTAAATATTTCGTTTTAAGTTTAAATATTTTTATTTCAAATAAGCTTTTAAAAAGTGTTTATGAAATGTTATGATTCTAGTTGCACAGTTCCAAAAGGTTGACCCTATGGAGAAGAATCTGGCAAGAAACTCCATGGACACTATTTTAAAATAAATTATGTTACAATCTTCACTGGTACAATATATCAAAAACAAGATGTCTGGATGTTGAAGGTTAATGTTCAAGTTTGACGTAGATAATATTAAATGAAGGTTCACATTATTTGAAAACCCGATGTAATTTTAAGATGATATATAACTATGTGGTACACACTCCATCATAGTGACAAATGAAACTAGGTGTCTACTTAGACATGCTACAATGTACACACATTTACAGGTGTTGGGGTAAACAAAACTATAAATGACAAGATTATATTATGACTGTTAATGTAAAGCTGTGTTCATCCAAGGTCCTATTTGAAATCTTTTTGGTAAATAATGATACAAACAAGGTGATTATTGCTTTTCAAGGTTCCAGACAGAGGTTGGGACTTTGTGTTATGATGTCATTTAGTTTTATCATTTTAATACTTGCAGATTATATTAGAAGGTCAAAATGTGGTTTTGAGAGGACTTTAAAACAGCCAGATTTTATAAAAAATAATAATTTTAATACACTTACCTGTTCGTCATATTGTGTAGAATTCGTTATAGATTCGATACCATCATTTTTTATTCCAATAAAGTTATTATAACATGTAACATGGTAACCTTTTTGGTGCAAACTCGTTGGTAGTTCAATCTCGCGATATTTCAATGCCTTCCTTAGTTCAACGATGTGGCGACATTTTAAAAATGTATATTTCGTGAATGCCTTTGTTTTCCCCGATTTTTCGCACAGGAAGCAAACGGGAATCTTTAGTTTATTGTTTTTAGTTTTCTTACGTTTACCTGTCTGCACTGACATCTTCATAACCTCTTAGATCGTCCAATTTGTGCACGTATCACTATTTTTAGTTTTAATTTAATGTTTTACAACAATTTACTGTATTCTGAAGAAGAAATAAACAGAATGAATTCGGTTAAGTACGTCATTGAAGTAATAATAGATTGTCAATGTCAATAACCTAACCTCGAAATCACGAATTTACTTCCTTGTCAAACAGAATAAACAAGTAAAAAAACGGCTGCGTTCAAATGACAACGAAAGGAGCACTTATAATACTGCGTTTTAGTTTTAAATCGTTTTTGTAAAATTAACCAGCCTATAGGACTTAGCGTTTCGTGTCTGCAAGTCTGAAACTAATATAACTGGTCTGTGGGATCGGAGTGAGTATAGGTAACATCAATCTCAAGTTACCACAAACTATAAATTTTCCCCAATGGACAATCCCTAACTACTAATACTATACTTAAATGCGAAAGTAACTGTCTGTCTGTTACGCTTTCCTGCTTTAAACCTCTCAACCGATTTTGATGAAATTTGGCACAGACAATTTTTAGACCCTGAGAAAGGACATAGGCTATATATCATCACGCTACGTGGATGAAGTCGCGGGCAGAAGCTATAAACTATAACTTGGAGATAAAATTGATAATCGATTGAAAAAATTGGACCCCTTTGGATGCCTTGATGTACTGTTGACCATACAACAGTATTATTACTCTACCTCCCGACCCTGGGTTCAATCCCTAGGTTGGGCAAACTCTTACTGGGATTCTATTTATCCCAGGATTAGCTCACAATAATTTTTTGCCAAATAAGGTAGCTATAACCATGCGCCTATATACCATACTATAAACTGCCTCATTAGCCTAGTGTTACTGAGCGCGACTGCTACGCTAGAGGTCCTGGGTTCGATTCCCAGGTCGAGCAGTGTTATTGGGTTTTTCTATGAAATTCCCAGTAGCAGCTCGGAGTTAGGAATTTGTGCCCGGTTAATGGCAACAGGCTCGCCCCCTATTACATGGGACCTAAACATACCGGCGAACTGTGGGTGTACATTAGTACGCCTCTGCCTAACCCTTCGGGGAATACAGGCGTGATGGTATGTTATAACCATGCGTCAGTACCGAACTATAAACGTAGATACTACATTATACTTTCGTGTTGTCTATGAAAATAAGCATAATTAATATAAAACGTTATAAAACGAGTTTTTGTTTCAGCTGCCTATGTCGCAGGGACTGACACAACAGATGACTTACATAATAGGTAAGAGAAGATGACAGGTCTTCACGCAGCTATGTCTATAATAATCTGTAACGGAATAAGCATATTAAGACCCGAAAGTAGTTTGTTTGAAATCGACTACTCAGGCCTGGACTTAGAGGTCCAGGGCCTGTAGGCACTTGGCATTTGGGGCCCCTTCAAGCTTCGAGGCAAGCCAGGCTTTTGAGCTTATTTGTAGGTGACGCCACTGGGACGGGGGCCCCTACGTTGGGGCCTTGTAGGCCTAGGCGGAAATCCGGCACTGCGACCACGTAATCGAGTGCAGTGGTTTTTAATGTGTTGATTTTTCTCGAAAAGATAATTACAGCCTGAAATTATGCCCCCCTGATCAAAGTCAAAATCATTTATTCAATACTACTAGGTAGTACTTTTTGTACGTCATTTTTACAATATATACAACCCCCAAAACGCCCGCCCTTCACCATCCATCAGTGGCTCAATCAAGCAGTTATAGAATACTGAAACCTCCTTGCACATGTTGTTGTTGTGTGCATGTGTGCGCCGATATCGTAGTCGTTTTGGGCATGACTGTACAGTGAAAAAAATATGCTTAGGACAAAATGACTTCAGGGTATCGACTTAAGAGTATCGTTATTATAATAATGACTCTATTCTAATTGACGTGTTTGAGGTCATGCAATTATACAGTTACACGTATATTCCAGTATAAGCCAGGTCAGCTTATAAAGGAAACTTATGTGTATATCTTGATGTGTAGCTCTGTGTACTAACGTACAGACAGATCTGGAAATATAAGTGATTTTATTCTTTCACGTGTTTACAGACTCGAGCAAGCGTCAGAAGCTCTACGTTCCGAACTCTCCGATTGGATCCCGAAAACTCGCTCCGAAATCAAGACGCTGCTCCTAGAACTAGCCGATAGGCAAGTTAACTTACACACACAGACGCTCCTAGGCTGGGAACACGCGCTAAAACTAGCAACAGAGTCTAATATCGACGAAATATTCAAAACAGTTTCAAAAACTGCCGTCCAAAATCTTTCGCCGTCGAGATGTCGGTCAGAAATGACGCCAACGGAAACCGAACGCGATTTGGATGATTATAGTGAAGAGTTTGACGCTAATAGTCACGATGATTTTGAAACAAACCAATATGACGATGAGGGACCAGAGAATTTTGATGCCAAATTGACTGAGAATGACTATGATTCAAAAACAGATTTGGAAGACCAGATCCAATCTAAAGGTTTAGAGATACACAACGATACTTTAAACGCAAATGTTATTAGTAGTAACAAACATGAAATTGTTGATGCAGATGCAGTTTCACTGAGAAGTGAAACGAAAACCACAGATGATATACTAAATGAGATTCTAGAAGACGCGGAGGCATCTAGCAGTGAAATCAAACCAAAGTCTTTGGAGAATTCGAAGAGTGACGTCATTTCGGATCCACTAAGGGATTTTACTGATGTAGACCTATCATGATTCTGTGATTCGGTATTCTTTGATGTACTAAAAGACTTATAACGTGAATTATTGAATTGATTTCGTCCGTATAAGGAGAAAACAGTTTTTAGAACAATCCTTAAGTAGAAGGGATCGGAAAGAACGCTTATTTAAAAAGAGGAATGCCTCTAGGGAGTATGTTAGGACCGAAAGTATTGTAAACTTGTGGCTTAGTGGTGCGTTTAGTATATTGGCATCGCCATGTCAAGACTGTATATTTTGCATAGAACAGCCCAGCTAGGTATTCCAATGTACTGATATAAAAACTTGATCTCGAAATCACTCAAAAATTAATCTTACAGACTAACTCATAATGTCGATTGACATTTATTTTAGTAACTTCATTGAGTTTATAGAAATGCCTACTGAATAAAACAACTAACTGAGACAAGATTTTAACATAACATTTCTTGGAAGCTTAATATCGATCAATTTTATTATTACTCAACTACGGAAATAGAAAAGGTTATTAGTTTAACAGTCTATGTATATATTGATTAGCCAATTTTTTCTATACGAGTTTAGTTAGGTACTGAAGAAAAATAGTTTTTTTATGAATATAGATTAGCTAAATTATATATTCTGAATTTTTAGTTCGGTGATTTAGCCCTCTTTTATAAGATACTCCGTGCTTTTGAGCTTTTTAATATTGTACTAGGTCAGTGTGATGGTAAACTAAACGTTTTCAATCTGAGGAGGTTCGTGACTGGTGGAAAAAGAGAAAGTATCATTTAAGACCAATATAAGATATCCAAAGCAATATTAATAATACCATATCATAATATATAGTACAGTTGTTACAATTAAATTATTAGTTCTATTATTTAATCTTTAGTTTTAGTGATGATTAATGATATGTCTGGTAAAATAAAAAGTATTAGTTCTAAAATGTTTGGGTTGTAACTTCTACGCGAATGTGAATTTTATATGTAAAATCCATTGCATTTTTGTTAAGAATCATGATTTTTTAGAAGCTACTTCTAGGCCCACTCGCACCAACTTCTTAAATGTGTTTAAATTGTATTTAAACACGAAATTTCTATGAAAAATTGTGTCCCCGTTAGAGGTCAACTTATACTGGCAATGATTAATGAAAACTGAACAAATGGCTACATTCAGCAATTCCTCTAAATCAACTCATATTTAACTGTAGAATTCCTTAGCAATTTTGTAATCAAGAATCAGATCATTAGCAATTTTTTTTTAATGTGAATATTATGTTGATTTATCAAAGCGGTCGCTGGCGAAATAAGGTCTAATTTATTTGATTAAATCCAGCATTTTGTCCCATGGACTTTTTGAGTATTTTCTAATTATATTGTAAATACCTACTTCAATGCAATAATTACATAATAATAAAAGTTTTTGTATAAACGCATATTTATTACGATAGAACCGAGTTTTATTTGTATTTTTCCTTTCGACATAACGGCGAAAGTTCTATTACACCAAGAAACTGGAATTATAATGGACTAGGAGCCGTGCGCAGCTTCGCCTGTGTATTTTTTCACAAACCGAAAAACAAAGTTTCCGGTGGTTTTAATAAAGAACATACAAATCTTGTCCTGACAATATGAACATATCACTCAAATCTAGCGAGTCGTTCTTACGAATATGAAATTATGAATAGAAATTTGAAAGTTTATAAAGATGTGTGGATGTTTGTTACTCTCATACATACTCACTTCTTTCTCCCGCAGGTGTAGGTAGAACAGATCGCAACTTAATAATATTCTTGCATATCTCTTTTGCTTCATCCACATTCATATACAGGATGGAAACTTTCAGCGGGGCAGTAAGGGGAAGTACCTTATCCGTTGCAGCTACACGTAAATGGTCTTAGGAGACTATCCATATTTTTTTATGGAATCCTGATCCCCATTCACAGATTAAAAAAAAATACCCATTTTACACAAAAACATTTTTTGATGCCAATCGATGCTGTTTCTAATACTGGTCAAAAGCTTCTATGGGACCAACCATCGTTGGAGTATTCAAAAAGTCACAAATTGTAAAAAACTTCCCGTACGTTATAGGTAGATAAGGTACTTCCCCTTACTGTCCCACTGAAAGTTACCACCCTGTATACGCGCCGGTGGAGATTACTACACACTTGACCTTTTTGAAGGGCCTCGCCGAAACTATCAGCGTCTGTTTCTAGAGCGAATCTCTCAACTCTGCCGCTGAATGTTTAATCGTCTTTCTCTGAACATGTCTCTGTCTCTCCATCTCAACATATACTTTCCAAAATGTTTTTCACTACATAATATTGGGAGTCTGGAACATATTCATATCACAATACATACATTAGGTAGGTAGTAACCTACATTGAAAAGACACCAGACAGTATTTTAAAATATACTTTTATTTTTCATTATCTTTGTACGCACGTCCGTGCTAATAATACATTTCGTCATAATTGTAAAGCGGTGTTACAATAGAGATATACAATTGGCAACAAAAATCATCATTATGATTGTACCTGCACAGTGCAGACTAATCTTTAAAATAAGATTATAAAGTGGGACAATTTTATTAGTAATTAAGGCTGATTGGTTATCTGAGCCCGTCAAATCGGCTTTTCGCAATTTGTACATCTATAACACATTTTAGATTTCATGGCAGTAGTAATTGCGACATTAGCTATACAATATTCACAACTGACAATTAAAACCTTTCCTCAAAATTCGTTATTGTAGCTAAAAGTATTGTATCGACAATTTTGGCCGTTGGCACAGTTTTAGGCAAGTTATTGGCTAGATAAGGATTTTTAAGCAAGGGTTTTAAGTCTCGGTTGTGGATTTTGTATTGTTAATGTTCAACTTCCGATATTTTAGATTAATAGCAGTAGGCTATCAATCTAAAATGTCATAAAGATCTGAAAAAATCGAAAAACCGATTGAATTAATTGAAATTTTAATTTGCCGGGCTCAGGTGAATGATCACCCTTAATTAAATAAAAATCAAGTCAATATAGAACCTTATTTTTTATTTATAGTAAATATTTTAATAATTTTAATTTTTAATGTTATTTTCTTTTTCTTCATATATGATCGCCAAATATAACTTCCTCGAGTATTGTAAGTGTTTTACCAGTCATCGTGTATTTATGACCTATTTCTCGGGTTAAAATAAGGTTGTATAATTGTTGCTTTTACAATAACACTTGCATGTTACACCACTAAGCAGGCAGGCCAATCACATACCTCAATGTCAACACCGAAAATACATAAAATAATAATAATAATTAAAATTATATCTATTTTACAGTAATTTACAATTTACATTACATACTAATTAGATTATTTTGACAACATTTTGATATTAATATTTTATTATAACATATCATCACGCCTGAATTAGACAGTACCGATCTGGCCGTTCCAGCGCCCGCGTGATACCTGACATGCGCCCTTCCCTCCAAGTTATTTATTACATCGACGTCCATTGAGGTAATTTTCCCCGTCGTACTAAACCATTTTTCATACCCACTTCGTGAAAAAATAAACGCAACGTGTTTATTCCATACAAAAAGTAGCCAGACTACAGTAGCACACTGTCTAAACTAAAAAAAATATTATTATCAAAATATTGTCAATTATAAATAATGATTACTTAATTATCGACAAAATTGGTTAAGTATAAAATTAACAAAATAGTGTGCATATTATTAAATTTTATGAATATTTCTTTTTCTAACAACACCAACACCCCAAAAACTGCTTGTCCCAGACAGAGGTGTACCACTGTACACCGGGGGGTTAGCGTATTGCCATTAATTGCTGCTATTGAGAATTTCATAGAAACATCCATGAACTTAGCTCGACCTGGGAATTGTACCTAGGATCTCATGGTCAGTAGCTGCAAATACAAAACTAAGGGGACAATTTAAGTAGACTATACCATTTCATAGATATTACAGAATATTAAAATCTAAAAATACGCACACAATATTGATAAAATCTAATTACTTCAAACAAGTTTTCATTTCAAAAAGTCTTCTGAAACAACAACAACGCTCTCGTGGTCACCCATCCAATGACTGACCGCAGCAAGCTTGTCTTCAGAAGCTCAGTTCGAAACTGATGGCATTTTAAGATACGCACCCAAGGGCGGTAGAATTGTTATCAATCTATTGTAATATCATCATTGCTGAGTATCTAGCCTAATGCGGGTTGGCAGACTTCACACGCCGTCGAGAAAATCTCTCAGATAGATATTTCAGATATGTTTAGGCGATTTGAAACAAAGAAAAAACGTTTATTTGACATAAGACCAGACATACAAAAGTTCCATAAGGCTCCGTTCCTTAAAAAAACGAAATTAAAAAAAATGGTGTTCCTGCTGCAGCAAATAGATATCCAGCTCAGCATGTTCCAGTCTAACATCTGGCGCTGGTATTCTGCTGGATCCCGGTTGTGACAACAAGTAGCCAAACCAAGAACAATTCGCGAAAACGTATTCAGGAGGTTAATGAACGTAGATGAAGCGAAAGTGGTGTGCCAGGATAGTAGCAAGTGTAGGCTCTGCCTACCACAATGGGAGACAGATGTGAAAATATGTATGTATGATTTATATCAAAAAAAATCTATACGTTTACGATACGAATTCGATAATGCTTCATGCTTAGGCTATAGTAGCCCAAGCATGAACAACTATCGAAATAATTTCAGACCTGTCTCCCATTGAGGTAGACAGAGACTACACTTGCTACGATCCTGACACACCACTTACGCTTCATCTACGTTCATAACATAACATACCATCACGCCTGTATTCCCCGAAGGGTTAGGCAGAGGCGTACTAATGTACACCCACAGTTCGCCGGTATGTTTAGGTCCCATGTAATAGGGGGCGAGCCTATTGCCATTAACCGGGCACAAATTCCTAACTCCGAGCTGCTACTGGGAATTTCATAGAAAAACCCAATAACACTGCTCGACCTGGGAATCGAACCCAGGACCTCTAGCGTAGCAGTCTACGTTCATTATCCTCCTCATATAAATTATTCTCGATTTCGATACGAATACTTTTTCGAATGTGTTCGTGATTGAGCCACAGATGTTATACAAAGCAGTTCAAGAACAACCATGAATATAAGTTTGTGTCTTATACGAAAAGTCAGAGGTATGTCCCTTGAATTCGATCTCGGTACCTTAGACTTGGCAGTCCAACCGTCATACTAGGCTATCACTGCTTTTTTTTATTTTTTATTATGGCGCCACACTTTTTGTGTATTTGCCAGTGTCAAGTTTATGTTGTTCAGTTGCCCCAATAAAACGGTAGAAACTTTATTGAGGCTATGATGGAGTTTAGGAGTGAACCCAAAAAGTCACGATTTTCAATTCTATATCATTTGCCTACACTCTCACACGTTCACGAACACTTAATGGTTAATTATCCACCATAATTACACATTAAACTTCGGAGAAATTCAAGTTTTGAAAAATAATATAAAATCGACAAAGCGCACTTTTCATTTTCCCACCTAAACTATCTCCACTGCTTATTATATAGCAATGTTGATATTACAATAAAAAAAATGTTTTATACCAAAAAATATTATACATTTCTATAACAATAATTTATAATCCTAATTTACAATTATAACAAGGCATTTAAGTAATTAGTGAAATCCACTAATAAATTGACCCCTTTGGGGTGTAAGATCAATAATTTCGCCCCCGGGACGAGTGAGGATAACGCAGTATTTATTAAACCCCGACGCGTGGCTATGTTACATCGTAGCTCCCAAAAAACGGCCCAAATTTGATTGTTTTTTATTTTTATTTTGAAAGGTAACTTGAACGAGTCTGGTTATGATTCGACTTTTTAATTGTATTCAGTTACTTGACAGTTTGAAGAAAAATAGTGTTGGGGTAGTGAATTATTTTGCGTAAAGAACGAATGATAACAATGATTTAACCCTTTGGGATCATCCATCATCAGTAGGTATTTATCTTAGGGGCGATCGTATAAATACACTGCCTGCAGTGTGCTGGCTAGTGCAGTCTAGTGCGCTCACTAAAATGCTTATAAAAACTGAACGCCACCAGCTATCTCCGTTCTGTAAACGGTAATAAACTCTCGAATAGTTTTTCTATTTTTTGACACCAAGACTAGTTCTTATATAAGTTTTATTCACTTGAAGTTGAACGACGGTCAAACTCAAACAAAAATCAATGGTTGAAAACATCTGGTTGAAACGAGATAAAAACACATAAACATTACTAATACTTGTTTCAATAACAATAATATGAAACGTTCTAACGATATATCACACACTTTTAGTAAACATTAATTTAAATCATCAAACTATAATTTCGTAAGTAAGATATGGATCATAAGATTTATTAATAATTTCATCATAAAAAAAAGTACTACTGAGAAACAAGTTCTAAAATTTTTAATAGTGTTTATTGTGTTTTGGAGACAAGTTACCAACCTATCAAATCTATATTTATAAAAGAAAGTCGTGTTAGTTACACTATTTATAACTTAAGAACGGCTGAACCGATTTGGCTGAAAATTGGTGGAGAGGTAGCTTAGAACCAGGAGACGGACATAGGATATCTTTTTATCCCGTTCCCGTGGGATGTGATGACAGACCGAACTCCACGGGGGCGAAGCCGCGGGCAGAAGCTAGTTTTAAATAAAAAGTTTGTTCATGTAAGTGCATTCTTTAAATTCATTCAATTTCGTTCATTCTTACACCACTTCACTATCATTTTTGTCATCAACTGTCAAGTGAATACAATTAAGTCGAATTATAGGTATTATCTAGGAAAATCTGGTCAATCTTTTTTTGATGTGTGTATGGACTTATTTTAGACCGCGTTGTCGTCTGTTTTAAATTATTACTATAGGAAGACCGATTTTGGTATACCTTGTGATTTTTTGTTATTTGAGAAATATTCACAGATACATTATAATAATTAGTTTAAAAACAAGATTATTGTAAAAAAAACAATATTGTTAAAAAATCCCTTTTGTAACTGCACTACAAACTCTGTTATAATAATTATATTTTTTATAAATTGTGATGTTTTTTTAATGATGTTATAAAATAACTAAACAAAATCAAAAAGATTTCGACTCTTACTTTGGTAGTCCTGAGCAGTTGTCTTGGGGCCACTTGCAACAATGTATGTTATAGTAGTATTTATATTATGTTAATACAATTTAATCATATTTAAGAAGTTGGTGCAAGTAGCCTTTGGTATTTGAATCGTTGTTTATTTTGAACATTTCAAAGAACATACCATCACGCCCATATTCTTCGGAAGTTAGTCAGAGGTGTACTAAAGTACACCAACAGTCTGTCAGTTTTAAGTTTGTGATGCTCCAAACGCATTAAGAATTTTATCGAAACAATAATATTAAGGGTCACTTGCACCAGCTTCTTAAATGTGTTTAAATTGTATTTAACACAATTTTCTATTATCATTTTGTGTTTCAATTGAATTTAAACATATTTCAGAAGTTGGTGCAGGTGGCCCTTATTAAATCAACCTGGGAATCGAACCCAGTAATTCACGCTTCATAGCAGTGTTTACGTCAAAATTAAAGCCAAGTTAACCTGTGAAAATGTTTCAAATAAAATTTGAAGCGGTGGTAGCATAATGGCTAGGGCATAACTTGCAATCATGTGGTTGCCGGTTCGAAACCCACCCATTGCACTACCGACGTGAACCCACTCGTAACACAAGCATTTAGCTTAGCACGATGGGTTAACAAGAATACTAGTAATGTGCGATCCACATTGCTAGTAAGCTTTTTTTTTAAAAAAAAATCACTTCACGACGTCTAAAAGCTGATTACTTACAACTTAAGTAATATTGTTAGTAGTTGTGGGAGGTGTGATGTGTAGTGATGTGTAGTGATGTGATGTGTGTATAGTTCAGCAGTGATGCTGGTCGTAGAGGTCGTGGTCGAGGCGGCGCACGCGCACGCGCTGCCGGTAGTGGTACTCCGTGAGGTACAGGCGCAGGCGCGCCGGCAGGGGCAGCGCCTCCACGCCTGCAACAACACAAACATTCCTATTACTTTTGTGTACTTACACGTGAGTGCTGAATGTGAAGGCTTTCGACATGGCAGGTGGTACTCGCGGCGGCTTAGAGGTCATAGCGTCTGGCGTACCTAGCCAGAAGACGCAGGTTCGAATCCTGCCTGCGAGTCGAATTTTTCCTTCAATTAAACTGATTAAATGAGAGATTAAAAGATTTGTTTTAATATTGGAACCAGTAGCCCACAGGCCAAACTAACAAAGGACCACTTGCATCAACTTCTTAAATGTGTTTAAATTATATTTAAACACAATTTTCGTAATTTTGTGTTTATACTCGATCCTCTGATATAATATATTATAACGTACCGTCGTAACTGGTGTGTGAGACGATGACGGCGCGGGCCAGCTGCTGCAGGGAGAAGGGCTCGCTGCGGGGCAGGGGCGCCGTCAGCATCGGCTCGAAGAACATCACGCACGCGGGGTCCTGCGGGTGCAAACATCACATCAACCTGTAACCTCTAAATAGGGGAACAATAAAAGAGAGACGGTGGTGATACTAAAAATCATAATTTTATCTGACTGCCTCGTTAGTCTAGTGGTCCCAAGTGCGACTGCTACGCTAGAGGTCCTGGGGCCCAAGTCTGCTATTTCAGTTGTATCAAAATGGTCGTTCAATGGCACTAAATTACCTAAGAACTGACATATTTCGTAGGCAAAACTGTTAAAAATCAACAATTCTGAAGTCATTGAATGACGATTTTGACACAACAAAATAGCAGACTTGAGGCCCTGGGTTCGATTCCCAGGACGAGCAAAGTGTTATTGGGTTTTTCTATGAAATTCTCAGTAGCAGCTCGGAGTTTGGAAATTATGCCTGGTTAATGGCAATAGGCTCGCCCCCTATTACATGGTACCTAAACATACCGGCGAACTGTGGGTGTACCTTAGTACACCTCTGCCTAACCCTTTGGGGAATACAGGCGTGATGGTATGTATGTATGTATGTAATTTTATCGAAGTCATGTCGTCGTCTTTACGACCGTGACATCGATAAAATTTACAGTGTTTATACATTTATGTCGCAGTAAATTACATACATAACATACCTACCATATAACTGAAGGTATAAGCACCAAAGGGGGATAGTGTTGTACTAATTTACATTTATTTTTTAATCTCGCCCCCTTATACATGGGATCTAAACATAACGGCGAACTGTGGGTGTAACTTAGTACACCTCTGCCTAACCCTTCGGGGAATACAGGCGTGATGGTATGTTAATTTACACCAACCCTCGGACACACAGGGGTACTAATGTACACCACCGGAGGCCGGGATGTATTTAAACATCCTTAGAATATCGGTGTACAGATGTACACCATCGGAAGCGCTGGTGTACTAATTAACACACGCCCCCGGAACATAGGTGTATAAATATACACCATCGGAGGCAGTGGTGTACTAATTCATACACACGCCCTCGGAACATAGGTGATCAAATGTACACCATCGGAGGCAGTGGTGAACTAATTCATACACACGCCCTCGGAACACACGTGTACAAATGTACACCACCCGGGAAAGTGGTGTACACATGTACACCAACTGGGTGAAAGCTATGCACAAATGTACACCAAGCCTCCATTATTAGCCCTCCTTTCAGGCTATATGCATGTGTGTACTAGCATACTGTTACATGAGACACTTTTAAACTTTTTAGAGGTGAATAATATGGTTTATTAATAAAAACTTAATTGGCATAATCTGTGCACCTTGAAAGATGGAATCAGACTGACTGGGATGATGAATGCGTGACTCCAAGAACAGAAATACTGACAGCGGAATAGATGCTTAGGGCCACTTGCACCAACTTCTTAAATATATATAAATTGTATTTAAACACAAATTTACTATGAAAAATTAATGGAATTTAAACATATTTAAAAAGGTGCAAGTGGGCCTTAGTGTCATAGTATGGGGAATAAGGGGTGATCTATTACAGTACCTTGTAGTGCTCAATGAGCTTGGTGACGGTGGGCGCGGCGAACACGGCCGGGTCGTGCGAGTCGAAGCTGAAGCGGTGCTGGTAGTGCTCGATGCGAGCGTGCAGCGAGCGCCCGTACTTGCGGAACGACACCGAGAACAGGTGCTCTTCCTGCGCAGAGTCCCGCAGCAGGAACGTGCCTGAAGCAAACAACATACTATTTAGAAAAAAAATGCCCCTAAATCGGTTCATATTGAGGAGCTACGCGCCGGAGCGAGGACCCCACAGAGATACGCACGTTACAAAAAAATACACCTACATCAGTTCAGTTTGAGGAGCTACGCGACGGAGCGAGGACCCCACAGAGATACACACGCTACAAAACAATACACCTACATCAGTTCAGTTTGAGGAGCTACGCGACGGAGCGAGGACCCCACAGAGATACACACGTTACAAAAAAATACACCTACATCAGTTGAGTTTGAGGAGCTACGCGACGGAGCGAGGACCCCACAGAGATACACACGCTACAAAACAATACACCTACATCAGTTCAGTTTGAGGAGCTACGCGACGGAGCGAGGACCACACAGAGATACACACGTTACAAAAAATACACCTACATCAGTTCAGTTTGAGGAGCTACGCGACGGAGCGAGGGCTACACAGAGATACACACGTTACAAAAAAATACACCTACATCAGTTCAGTTTGAGGAGCTACGCGACGGAGCGAGGACCTCACAGAGATACAGACGTTACAAAAAAATACAGCTACATCAGTTCAGTTTGAGGAGCTATGCGACGGAGCGAGGACCTCACAGAGATACAGACGTTACAAAAAAATACACCTACATCAGTTCATATTTAGGACCTACGTGACGGAGCGAGGACCCCACAGAGATACACGCTACAAAAAAAATACACCTACATCAGTTCATATTTAGGAGCTACGTGACGGAGCGAGGACCCCACAGAGATACACGCTACAAAAAAATACACCTACATCAGTTCATATTTAGGAGCTACGTGACGGAGCGAGGACCCCACAGAGATACGCACGTTACAAAAAAATAAATCTACATCAGTTCAGTTTGAGGAGTTATGCGACGGAGCGAGGACTTCACAGAGATACACACGTTACAAAAAAATAAATCTACATCAGTTCAGTTTGAGGAGCTACGCGACGGAGCGAGGACCCCACAGAGATACACACGTTACAAAAAAATACACCTACATCAGTTCAGTTTGAGGAGCTACGCGACGGAGCGAGGACCCCACAGAGATACACACATTACAAAAAATACACCTACATCAGTTCAGTTTGAGGAGCTACGCGACGGAGCGAGGACCACATAGAGATACACACGTTACAAAAAAATACACCTACATCAGTTCAGTTTGAGGAGCTACGCGACGGAGCGAGGACCCCACAGAGATACACACGTTACAAAAAAATACACCTACATCAGTTCAGTTTGAGGAGCTACGCGACGGAGCGAGGACCCCACAGAGATACACACGTTACAAAAAATACACCTACATCAGTTCAGTTTGAGGAGCTACGCGACGGAGCGAGGACCTCACAGAGATACACACGTTACAAAAAATAAATATAAATCGGTTCATTTTGAGGAACTACGCGATGGAGCGAGGACCACACAGAGATACACACGTTACAAAAAATACACCTACATCAGTTCAGTTTGAGGAGCTACGCGACGGAGCGAGGACCTCACAGAGATACACACGTTATGCTATAGCACCTTTTGCCAAACTTCTCGGCAGTATATGATTAGGTATAAATGAGACAAAGTTGTAGTATAGTCTGGTTATAATTATCCAAAGGTGCATCTTATATACTAACGACTACGTTTATTTGCCTCGGTTAAGAGCGCTCGCGCACTTGTGATTTTTTAGTCGGGCGATAGTTTGATCGTTCTGGGATTCACTATGGAGTTATATAGCAGTGCAGGCATTTTACGATTAGAATTCGACATGAAATTATACACGACTACTACAGCGACTAAACCATCAGTCGACTAAAAATCACAAGTGCGCGTTAGCCCTAAGTCTGCAAGAGCAAGTGGTTTCCAATAGGCAATTTTTACCGTGGGAGATCGGTTCTTCGGATCTTACGTACTTACTTACTTACGTACCTGCCATGTCGAAATTTGCCTTCACAATCTGAACTTACGTCTGGTGACGTCAGTAATAGGTATGGTAGCATCGTACGACATAGAACTAACCGTAAGGTAAGTCATGTCGGTCGAGAGGCAAAGTAACTTGCTTTTCAATAGATGTTACTGACGTCACCTATAAGACGTAAGTTCAGAATGTGAATGCAAATTTCGACATGGCGGTTGGACTCGCGATGGCTTAGAGGTCATAGCGTCTGGTGTACTTAACCAGAAGACCCAGATTCTAATCCTGCCTGCGAGTCGAATATTTTCCTCGCTAAATAACTTTATAATGTTAGCATGAAAAATGCAAAAAATCACAAAAAGATAATCGCTATTAATTTGAGTAGACCAGTTCCAACTGGACTTACCTTCGGGTTTATTGTCGAGCAGTCTCTCGGCTTCGTACCTGTCCATCTTGCCCCAGTAGAACGAGCAGGCTGTTATCTCTTTGAGATCTGGCACCAGGCAATGAATATAGTCCACCTGGAAGTTATATAAAAACACATTATTACTAGACATAGATCACTACATAGTATAAAACAAAGTCGCTTCCCGCTGTCTGTCCATATGTATGCTTAGATCTTTAAAAATACGCAACGGATTTTGATGCAGTTTTTTTTAATAGATAGAGTGATTCAAGAGGAAGGTTTTAAGCTATTTAATATTACGCTACGACTCTTAGGGACGGGGCAGCGCGGGTGAAAGCGCGGGCGGGTCGCTAGTTACTAATAACCAGAGGTCGGTATAGGCAGAGTATATTTACCTAAAGATCTAGGAAGTAAGTGACATAGAGTTGTTAAAACTCCTCTAAAATCCCGGAATCATAAACATGACCATGAAATCCCAGGAACTAGGAAATTGCAAAATACTTTTTGCTTTGAATAAATTTGAACTATTTAGTTCAGATATGTACTCAATACGAAATCGCTTCGTGATAAATGATAAATGATATTTATTTCTGTAAATAGATCTTTTAAAGACAATTTTACAAGTCAATGTTTTACATTTTTTTTAATCTAGATGGCGCCGGCATTTCCTAACTGACGACCTCTGAGAAGAAACACCGAAACAAACTCAGAGAATCATGGTCTCTTTTAAAGTCCAGACAGTAATAGTATTATTAGATATTATGTGAGTGTTACGATGTAGGGCAATATCTGGACAGGCCTTTTGAAGAAAGAACCATGCTTAGGCTCCTAGATGTGATTGTGTAGGTGATGAGCGTAATAGTACTCGGGTGATATTACTTCAAAATGTGATGCCCTATTCCGCATTACGCGACGAAAACTAACATCACACCATCACCCGCGCATTTCCTATCTTAAGTAGAAGAGTGCGAGTGTGAGGAGTGATGAAGTGATGTTTGGCTACAATTCCGTAGCTGGGGCTCTGGCAGCCTGCAGTACGGACTGCAGGCTGCCAGAGCCTCTTAGCCAGAGGCTCTTAAGGCTAGGCAACGCATAAGCAACTCTTACTGGTGTTGCAGATGTCGAAAGGCGGCGATGGCTAGCATCAGAGGCCAACATTTATACTAATATATAAAGCTGAAGAGTTTGTTTGCACGCCCTAATCTCAGGAACTACTGGTCCGATTAGAAAAACTCTTTCAGTGTTAGATAGCCCATTTATTGAAGAAGGCTATAGGCTATATATCATCACGCGACGCGGACGAATTCGCGGGCAGAAGCTAGTAATCAATAAACAGAAAATCATGTATACCTGTGTATGGACTTTGGTGGGAAGTGTTTGCGGCTGCGGTAACGGCGCTCGGAGCAGCAACGCTCGGAGTTCCCCGCCACACACCACCTGAAAAATAAAAATCACAATAATTAACAGAACATAACATACCATCACGCCTGTATTCCCCGAAGGGTTAGGCAGAGGCGTACTAATGTACACCCACAGTTCGCCGGTATGTTTAGGTCCCATGTAATAGGGGGCGTGCCTATTGCCATTAACCGGGCACAAATTCCAAACTCCAAGCTGCTACTGGGAATTTCATAGAAAAACCCAATAACACTTTGCTCGACCTGGGAATCGAACCCAGGACCTCTAGCGTAGCAGTCGTGCTCAGGACCACTAGGCTTATGAGGCAGTTTGTTTACTTTAAATAAATAAATAAATATTCTGGGACATTTTTACACAGCACCATCTAGTCCCAAACTAAGCAGAGCTTGTACTATGGGTACTAGACAATGGATATAATACTTATATACTTTTTTTTTGTAAATACATACTTATAATACATAAGAAACACCCAGACGAACACAAACACTTATAATCATCACATAAATTTTTGTGTCCTGTGGGAATCGAACCCACGACCTTGTGGTCAGCAGTCCGGTAGTCTAACCACTAAACCACAGAGGTCGTCAATACTTCTATGTAGTAACTATTATATTTACTTGGAAGTGTGGATGCAGCCGTATGGCATCATTAGTTTGTGTGAGCTCTGTCCTCCGCTCCTGTGAGCTCTCGCCTTCAGCTCTGAAAAAAAAAACCTGTAAATAGATCTTTTAAAGACGCTTTTACAATTAAATTTCCTAACTGACGACCTCTGAGAAAAAACGCTAAAACAAACTTAGGGCCACTTGCACCAACTTCTTTAACTGTATTTAAACACAAATTTACAATGAAAAATTGTATTTAAATGGAATTTAAACATATTTAAAAAGTTGGTGCAAGTGGGCCTTAGAGTATCATATTCTCTTTTAAAGTCCAGACAGTAGAAGAAGTATTATGACAATTTGTGAGTTACTATGTTGGGCAATATCTGAACAGAGGCCGTTTTATGAGGTGTTATTGCCATCATTTTCAGAATGATAGAGAGGGATGCCGCTCTACAGATTAAATAGCGCTATCCCATTCTCACAATCTAAAATTTATGGCGATAACACGTCGCAATATAGCCCCTGGCCTTCTAAGAAACAGCCTTGAGTTGAGCTCCTAACTGACGGCACGCATACACCAGTCATCGTGTAGCTCAACCATTATTTAGGGAGCTCAACGACTTGTCGCACGACGATACCAGATCAACAAGACATTTGCATAGGACACTCAGACTAACAGCAAAACGATAGTTTAATATGTGTTTAAATAGCTATCTTTATGTTTTTTTTTTACATTTTCCATCTATAGTCTATATACTAATATATAAAGCTGAAGAGTTTGTTTGTTTGTTTGCTTGAACGCGCTAATCTCGGGAACTACTGGTCCGATTTGAAAAATTCTTTCAGTGTTAGATAGCCCATTTATCGAGGAAAGCTAACTATTCCACGCGGACGAAGTCGCGGGCGGAAGCTAGTGCTATTATAAAGTTATTTTAATGAAGGAAAAAATCGACTGCTGGCAGGATTCGAACATGCGTCTTCTGGCTATGAGCACAAAGCCGCCGCGAGGCCCACCCGCAAGGTCAAAATTAGCCTTCACATACTGAATTTTTAGTCAAATCTAAGACGTAAATTCAGAAAGCGAGGCCAAATTTCGACCTGGCAGGTCTTTTGCAAATTTTTCTTTCACTTAAATAACTGTGTTTATATGGATTAACTATGGTGAATACTTACGTTCTGGGAGCAACAGACAGCACATACACTTCAGCGGTGGGTTCACCACTCTCCCGGCCCGTGTCACCATCTGAAAGTAACACGACATAAATATTAATTTTACATTTAAATTGAATCTATAATTTAAAAAGTAGTTTCAATTCAAAACTTTAGTGGGTTGTTCTGTGTACGCAAGGATTTTTTTTTATGGGAAAGGGGAGCAAACTGGCATGCCATGCACCGCCCATGGACACCCGCAACACCAGAGGTGTCATAAGTGCGTTGCCCACTTTTTAAAAGGGTGTGGGTCTCCAGTAACCCCACTCAGGCGGCGAAACACAACGCAAGCGTTGTTTCACGCCGGTTTTCTGTGAGGCCGTGGTATCACTCCGGTCGAGCCGGCCCATTCGTGCCGAAGCATGGCTCTTCCACGTGAAAAAATATCGTAAAGAGGCATTGCAATGTATGCCGCGGGAAGCTACACAGCTCACAGCTAGTGTGATAGACATTTACTCACCTGTATTTATGACGATCGCATCCAGCTCCCTTCGTAAGTCTCTGGCGCCCAGCGTCAGAACAGCAGCAAGTCTGCAAATGACAAAACTATATTAAAAATCATCTTTACATAACTTTTGAAGAAACGAAAAACTATATAACTGGAAATAAAATGTAAGTGAATGTAATGAATACTCTATAATGACTTTACGAAACCATCTTTTTGTGTTTTTCATGCTAATATTATAAAGTTATTTAATGATGGAAAAATTCGACTTCGAAGAGTTTGAAGCTGCGTCTTCTGGTAAGATACACCAGACGCTATGTGTAATTATAATAATGTGTATGTATCGAATCCTGCCCGCAAGTCGATTTTTTTATATCTTTTTGTTATTCTTAAGCTTTATAATTATCTTCTTGTATTTTTTTCGCATTTTCCATGCTAAGATTACAAAGTTATTTTAATTTTAATCTATATACTAATATATAAAGCTGAAGAGTTTGTTTGTTTGTTTGTTTACTTGAACGCGCTAATCTCAGGAACTACTGGTCCGATTTGAAAAATTCTTTCAGTGTTAGATAGCCCATTTATTGAGGAAGGCTATAGGCTATATATCATCACGCTACGCGGACGAAATCGCGGGCGGAAGCTAGTGTAGATATAATTCGACCTGCGGGCAGGCTTCTATCTTGCGTCTCCTGGCTAGATACATAATCGGGAGACGCGAATTTCCATGCCTATTTGCGAACGCAGCCCCAAAAAATTCCTAGTGCCAATTGTTTGTTTTTTAAAGATAGAACAGTGTTACCTGTCGTCGCTGACGCGGCGGTACGCGGTGCACACGCAGGCGGGGCGGCGCCAGCGCCGGCGCCGGCACGCACACTCGCGCGCGCTCCATCTGACGTAATACCACATCATACAACAATTATGTTCTATGGCTATACAATACGCTATTTCATAACATACCATCACGCCTGTATTCCCCGAAGGATTAGGCAGAGGCGTACTAATTTACACCCACAGTTCGCCGGTATGTTTAGGTCCCATGTAATAGGGGGCGAGCCTATTGTCATTAACCGGGCACAAATTCCTAACTCCGAGCTGCTACTGGGAATTTCATAGAAAAACCCAATAACACTTTGCTCGACCTGGGAATCGAACCCAGGACCTCTTGCGTAGCAGTCGCGGTCAGGACCACTTGGCTATTGAGGCAGTTTATTAGCATACGCTATATCACAATGCGAAAATTAAAGTGTTAATGTATAAAAGAGTTTAAAAATGGTTTTTTATTAACGTAAGTTGAAAATCTATACATATAATAAAATCGTAGGAAAGTCAAAACTGTACATTGAATATTTTTTTTTTAAAGAATACTTGGGGCGTGAATGGCGCGATCTACAATCGATAATATCGAAGCCAAAAATATAGTTTTTAGAATTTTTGTCTGTTTGTGTCCAGGCTAAACTCAAAAAGTACTGCATGGATTTACTTCAAATTTTGCATGAATATTACAACAGGTCGGGTCAACATATAGGCTACATATTATTGAGGAAGGCTATAGGCTATATATCATCACGCTAAGACTAATTAACTATTCCACGCGGACGAAGTCGCGGACGGAAGCTAGTCATAACTAATTTATGTATTTAAAAATCCGTAAATGAAAATGTATTTTTTAAACGTTTATCACGTGACACAAAACGCTCCTGATTGGGCGAGTTTATGATGTTGCACAGTGCACTGGCCTTTGTATATAAATTAAATGACATAAGAACTGACAGATTTCGAAGAGATGATGACAATTTTGACATAACGTGCGCTGTAATGTGGAATGCGTTTCCCCGAGTGGGTCTTCCCCGATAGATACAATCTGGGTGCCTGTAAATCGGTTTCGTCTAGCCAAGCGCGCTCCATCGCAGATGCAGTGTCGCTTAACATTAGGCGAGCTTGCGGTCAAACGTAAATCTATCTCTCTAAAAAATTGTATATTTGAGGCCCAGACACTATGTCAAAGATTAATGTAATAGTTATTTACCTGTCGGTGACAGCGCTAACGTAGCGGTGCACACTGCTGGGAGACTCCGCGTATCGACGGCGCTCCCACGCACCACAGCCGCACGTGCACTCCCCGCCTATAACAAACATGATAATTGACATCAGAACTAAGAAAGAAATACATACAATTTATTGCTTTGGGGCCGTTCAAGTATTACGTAAGCAGATTTTTTGCAATTATTAACCCACCCCTCCCCCTCGTCAGCAAAAGTAAGCAAAGATCTTACCCCTCCCCCCTATGCTTACGTAAACATTGGTACAATTGATTGATTTATGAGCAGCAGTTACAATAAGTCTAGAAATATACCTAAACGTATTCATTATTTGTAGGAATCCCCGAAAATGCATTTCGTTTTCTGCATAGACAATTTGCGATATGTGTAAAAAATGAAATACTTACTACTGACGTAATCACTATCTAGATCCCCCCACCCCCCCATGTCATAAAAAATAAGCAAAGCAAAGACCCCCCCTCTGTAATGCTTACGTAATACTTGAACGGCCCCTTTCGAAACGGCAGTAGTCTAACTTGGGAGAGCCATGCTTCGACACGAATGGGCCGGCTCGATCGGAGTCATACAATGGCCTCACAGAAAACCAGAGTGAGTGAGGATACCGGAGGCCCAAACGCGTTTAAAAGGCGGACAACGCACTTGTGACTCCTCTGGTGTTGCGGGTGTCCATGGGCGGCGGTTATCGCTTACCATCAGGTGATCCGTCTGGTCTTTTGCCAACATTTTGAGTAGCGAGTAGAATCTGACGTAGGTACCTCGACGATGTTGTCATTTATTCAGTCAGTGCGTGTTATAGTTTTTTTTTCTAAATTTTGCGATCCGATCTTACCCAAATTTAAATCGTTAACAAAAAAATAATAATTTTCCAAATCGAGTTATAAATGGCTGAATAATCGCGTAACAAACAAAAAAAAACAATCAAATTGAGGAACTCCAACTTTCCGACATTAACATAACATACCATCACGCCTGTATTCCCCGAAGGGTTAGGCAAAGGCGTACTAATATACACCCACAGTTCGCCGGTATGTTCGGTCCCATGTAATTGGGGGCGAGCCTATTGCTATTAACCGAGCACAAATTCCAAACTCGGAGCTTCTACTGGGAATTTCATAGAAAAACCCAATAACACTTTGCTCGACCTGGGAATCGAACCCAAGACCTTTTGCGTAGCAGTCGCACTCAGGACCACTAGGCTAATGAGGCCGTTGAAAACTACCAACTTTTCAAAGTCGGCTGAAAAG
The DNA here is from genome assembly GCA_947256265.1 of Acronicta leporina. Lineage (NCBI taxonomy): Eukaryota > Metazoa > Arthropoda > Insecta > Lepidoptera > Noctuidae > Acronicta > Acronicta leporina. The sequence goes on from OX366539.1 coordinate 454,864, forward strand.
TATACTCACTCTTCCTCGATGTCTGCTGACCCATCTTTAGTGTTGTATATTCAATTTGCACATGCAAAGTTCGTCCCGCGAACTACCATCTGTAAATGAATACAACATACATTGAACCGTAATAAGATCAAAAGGCCACTGCACTGAAACTAAATGACAAACAGAGGACAATGAATAATCTACACTTTTTTAATGGGATATTTTTTTTTTTTAAAAGGTTGCCCCACACTATGATTTTCTCCTGTATCGTGGGTGCGTTTACAAACACAAATTCTCACATACACAAACACCCAGACCCGGAACAACTACCTGTAGATCATACAAATATTTGCTCCGTGTGGCTATCGAACCCACAACACGTGTCGCAGAAGCCAATTGCTCAGCCACTACGCCAAACGTGTCGTCAAATAATCTAGCAGGCGGATCACCTGATGGTAAGCGATAACCGCCGCCCATGGACACCCGCAACACCAGAAGAGTCACAAGTGTGTTGCCCGCCTTTTAAAAGGGTTTGGGCCTCCGGTAACCTCACTCACTAGGCTTGTGTAGTACATGTACTATGTACTATTAGGAATTGATTCCCAACACAGACTAGTACGAACTATTCCTTTTCCTTTCTAGTACATCATTCCTTTAGTACTTCGTCGTTCGTCGTCGTCTCTGGCTCTCTAGTTCTGTACGAACTACGAACTGAGCGGTGAGCGACGGAGCGCTCCGTCGCTCACCGCTCATTTGATCTCGACTAGTACATTTGAACGACTGTACTATTAACCGTCGCTCACTAGCAAGAACAAAGCTATTTTGAACTTTATGTCTATGCTGCCAGTGATTAATTTTGTTCACTTTTTCTTCAGTGAGCTACTGTACTAATAGGACTGTACTGTACTAATAGTACTAGAAGACCGAACTAGTACATTTTAACGATTGTACTAGTACGGAGCGCTCCGTTCATAGTCCGAGCAAGAACAAGCCTATCACTCACTCAGCGAAACACAACGCAAGCGTTGTTTCACGTCGGTTTACTGTGAGGCCGTGGTATCACTCAGGTCGAGCCGGCCCATTCGTGCCGAAGCATGACTCTCCGACGTGAAAATGGATTGTCATCCCAAAAGATATCAACAGCAGTGCCACCTATCCAACTACATAATAACTAAGAATCATTCCAGTGACTGTTTAAGCAAAAAAAACTCATTAAAATCAGGTTAAATGGCGAAGTAAAACTTCGTGAGGAAACCTGCATGCCCGAGAGATTTTCTCGAAGGTGGGTCGAAGTCTACCTATCTGATTTTGTTGGCATACTCTTAGCAGACAGCAATATCTAAATACTTAGATATTAAAAATTAAAGTCCCTTTGCTGTTTTGTCATTCTGTAAAAAACTCAAAACTATCAAATGGATTTTCATACCATTTTATGGTAATAAAGAAGGTTATTTATAGGTGGTTGAATAAAAATTGTTTTTTTTTATTGCACTTCACAATGTTAGGTGTTAAATGAATATATTATTACTAGCTTCTGCCCGCGACTTCGTCCGCGTAGCGTGATGATATATAGCCTATAGCCTTCCTCAATAAATGGGCTATCTAACACTGAAAGAATTTTTCAAATCGGACCAGTAGTTCCTGAGATTTGAGTGTTCAAGCAAACAAACTCTTCAGCTTTATATATTAGTATAGAAGTATAGATGTATCAATTGTAGACACTGTCAGGCACAGCAATGTAGGAGACAGGAAGAAGGCTTATGCTTCAAACCTTACAAATGAGGCCATGGTGGCTGAAACTGCATCCAACGGCTAGTTATAATAATGAATATCACCCATATCACAAAGTTCTATACTTAGCAGCATTGACTCACAGCAATTAAAATTATTGTGAGACACTTCAATTGATGCTAATTGCTCCACATTGTTGTCGACGCATAAAATAAACGACGTAAATTAATGTCACACTTGATGATAGCCCTAAATAATGATCAAGTCACACAAATAAATGATGCAGCGTTCTAGCTAGAGTTAAGATGCTCTTTTAGACTAGTTAGACTCATTTACTAAGAAAAACTATGGTTATTATGAAATTGTAGTTAAAAGTTAACTTAAAAATTTATAGGCATTATTTTAATGAAGGAAAAATTAGACTCGCAGGCAGGATTCGAACCTGCATTAGTCTTCTGGTTAGATACACCAGGCATTATTTTAATAAAAAATTGCCAATGCAACATCATTTGTGGCCAACTTCAAGTGTACACAACACACAATACATTCTGTTACAACCATAGGCAGAATCTGCAGACTGCATATTGCTATCTTAGTCCAACATGCAGTACAGACAAAAACAATAATTCAATGCCTTCAAAAAAGTATAAGGTTACAAAAATTATCACACACAAGTAGACACAAGTTTGTAAATTATATTAGTTATATAAATCTTGTATAACACATTATATCATAGGTGTCAAACAGATGCAAATGTTTTTGTTTTTCAAGAAACATGATGATCGTCAAACATTCGAGTTTGTGGTACTAAAAGTTTGTTTTAAAGCATTGTCTTATCCATTTCAATAAAAACTACTCTAAGGGCCACTTGTACCAATTTCTTAAATGTGTTTAAATTGTATTTAAACATATTTCAGAAGTTGGTGCAAGTGGCCCTAAATGTAAACAATTTTTTTAGTTTACTAAATCTAAATCTTCAAAGGCACTGTGCATAAAATGAAATACGAGTTCTGCACATAAAATAAGTATACACATGCTAATTACCAAGTATAAAATGCCATATAATTTAGGTTTAAAAAAAGATAAAAATACAAGTCAATATTACAAAGTTCACATTTTGAGCGGTTTTAATTGAAATGGATAGTAGGTAGTTACAATTTGTTTAATATATAAGACACAATGTGAACAAAATGTTTTGTTATTGATTTTTTTGCAGCTCCTCTCGAATGTCCAATTTTTTTTTTAACTAGGCGACTGACCAGAAGTTTAAAAACTAATTGCATAGACCTAAAAAGTGGGTCTTAGGACAATTGGCAAGTCCGTCTACTGGTACCTTAATGAGCTAATAAATCAAGTCAATTTGAATGCCCCAAGGGGTAGAATATATTGTACTAGATTATAAGCAAAAACATCTGTAACAATACCATACTCAAGCATATAAATGATTTAGATTTTCGCTATAGCTGGTATATACAGCACTTCTAATTATTTCACCTGAGACTGCAGTGGTTTGCAATAATAATCCACACTCTCAGATGGTGAAGTGGCATTTCATCAGCCCGCCCCCCCCCACAACATTGGTAGGATTGTGTATCCGTCAGCTGCTGTGAACATGAGCATGTTTAGACAACATTGTCCTTTTAAGGCTCTTGTCTTAATTCACAGGTGATTAATGTACGTATTCTTAGTGCGTCAGTAGTATGATATATTATTTAAAGTGGCATGTTATTACTTTATTAGTCATAGGAGTAATATAATTACAATGTAATACATAATATTCTATAAATATAGATTAGCCTTACAGCAGTTGGTCTTAGTTTTTTTTTTACATATAAAATCTCGGAAGGCAGTTGAAGGCACAACCTCTTTGGAGTATTTTTTTTCAACTTCATGGTAAACTTGGACAGGTTTCAACAAGTTCAATAACCCTATACGACCTCTTTACAGAGTTGGCTATAATTAATCCCGGAGACTTATTGCGGCTATGATTAACAACAAAAAGTATAAGCCAAATGCTGGGCTACAGACGGCTAGACAAGAGAAATAAACAAAATAATCAAAATAAAAGATAGGAATTCCGCCATCTTGAAATTCTACATGATGAGAATAACGTGTGAATATTACCACAATAAATGATAAAATACTCACGTCTATGTTTATTTCCAGTTATTACTTTTGTATCTATTATTTTTCGTGAAATATTTCTACAGCAAATCACAAAGATTCGAGGCTCTTTCGTACATTATCATTACACTGCATTACACTACACTAAGTTCACTCCAGGGTTCGATATGAATCTCAAGAAACTTGCTAAATTAAAAAACAAAGAGGCGTAAATTATTTGTACATTCATGAATGTAATACATTAATCTTGGTGAAATTAGCACAACAAAATACGCAATTCTCGACTTCTCGGTAGCATTTCTGTTTCTGATTCTGACATTTTTGTTTGAGTTCGTTCCGTTTCACTGTTCACCACTTTGCTATTTGACCAGTCATTTTCGTATGGGAATTCTATTTTATATCCTTTTTCTTTTTTGATATAAACTAATTTAGCTCTTGAGCATACATGTTCCAGTTCTTGATCGTTAATAAACTAAAACAACGAAAAATCAGGCAATGGCATAAAAACTTGCTTCTACCGACGGTTTTGTTGAAAAAAGGTTTCTGAGTGAAATGAATTGAATTGAAAACTTTGGTTTTTGTTTCGTCGGAGCAAATCGGCAAAGAAATTATTTTTCTATTCCCTAGACCTTATTACCATAAACTCCAAAGTTTATTCCGTAATGTAGGTAGTTTATTTCAAGTATGAAGGGTAGGGTAGTAAAAGAAAGATCTGACTTAAAAAAAAAATTAAAAAAAATAAAGCGGCGGTAGCATAATGGCCTAATGGCTAGGGCGGGCGTTGGACTTGCGATCATGTGGTCGCGGGTTCGAAACCATAGAGGAAAGTAATATATTGGGTGAAACCTACCCATTGCACTGCCAACGTGAACCCACTCGCAACACAAGCATTTAGTTTCGCACGAAGAGGTAAGGTGGATCATTCACCTGACCCCGCCAAATTAAAATTTCAATCGGTTTTTCGATATATTTCAAACACAACTTAGATTCTTAACAGTAGTAATTACGACATTAACTATACAATATCCACAAATGAGAGTCAAAACCGTTGCTTGAAAATCCTTATCAAGCCTAAAACTGTTAATTTACACTACTTTTAGCTAAATTAACGATTTTTAAGGAAAGCTTTAAAATCTCAGATGTGAATAATGTGTAAGTAATGTCGCAATTACTACTGCCATGAATCTAAAATATGTTATAAATCTATAAATTGTGAAAAACCAATTGAAATTTGAATTTGGCGGGCTCAAGTGAACTATCAGGTGCGACCCACATGCTAGTGAGCCTTTTTTTTTAAATATCGTCAATACCCTTTGCCTATAACTTAGATTAAGGACTTAATCTGAGTTCTATAATTATTACGTGTTGATGTTGTAAAACCACACTCTTGGTTTACAACTGTGGTAAACATCTAAAATGTACGGATAAGAAAATCGAAAGATGTTAGTGTGATGCAATTTAATACCTTTTACGGGTTTAATTAAACTGCAACATTTGTTAAAGTCTAACTGTATCATTTTTAGAAATATTTGTAGGAGAATTTTATAGATATACAAAAATAGATTTTGTAAAAGTTGCTCAAATATTTGCGCTTACAAGTTACAACATTGAGCGTACCAACCATAGATAGTCAAAGCAATCAATCAACCTGAGAAATGAGAATCAACCACAAACAATAATTTTTTTTTTGTTTCAAAGCTGCGAAGTCGCCATCTTGTTGGATGTTAAATTTTACTAGGAAATTCGAAGAATTTTCTCATAATTTAATTTGTTTTAGTGTTCTATGTGTTGTAATTTATAATGTCTAAGCGCCGAATTGAAGTGATGGATCCTTTTATTAAAAAGAAAAGGTTAGTAACACGTTTTTGAACGGTTGTTGTGCCATGCTTTAATTCATCGTTTACATGCCTTTGTTTCTGTTTGCTGCATTTAATTTATTTACTAGATGAAATGGTGACACTATATCTACGGCTTTGTCGTCTTAGTTTCACGATATAAAAATATAATAGGTTGGAAACCTCAGTCGATTGTGTTTCGCGTCCCATACGCGAATTATTTTCCATCTCACAGTTCCTTTTTTTCTAAGTTGTAAGTTATTGATTCGCAAGGGGCGTCGTAAGTCTCTAAAAATAACGCCAAACTCCTTACTTCAAAGAAAAAATATGATAAAGGGGGATTACCATTACTGGTCAGTGTTCAAGACTATACTTTTTGTGTTCTATGATTATAATATTAGTAATTATTCGCATAATTTGGCCAGTTTATTCTGACTATCGTAATTTTAACTGCCTCAGTAGTCTACAACTGTGGACACTACTACTGTAGTGTCAACTGTGTGCAACTAGAATCATGTTTCCTAAACACATGTAAAAGCTTATTTGAAACATGAAAATTTGAGTTGAAAAAAAAAAAAAAATTGTAGTGGTACTTATTGTTTATCATAACATAATTTGTTATTTAATAAAAACATGACATACCATCACGCCTGTATTCCCCGAAGGGTTAGGCAGAGGCATACTAATGTACACCCACAGTATGTTTAAGTCCCACAGACACAAATTCCTAACTCCGAGCTGCTACTGGGAATTCCATAGAAAACTCAATAACACTTTGCTCAACCTGGGAATCGAACCCAGGATCTCTAGTGTAGCAGTCACGCTCAGGACCACTTAGCTAATGAGGCAGTTTTATTTAATAAAATAATTAGCTTTACTGTCTGTTCTGTGGGCTGCATAGGCCTTTGCCCTATATACAACATTACCTGTTACCCAATTGGGCATCAAATCCAAAAGGTCTTGGCCTATGCAAAGGTCTCTTCCCTTCTCAAAGATTCAATATATCTTTACACAAACTCGTTAAATTGGTTTAGCTGTGTATATGTGAAAAAATACACAAAGGGTAACTTTCACATATAAACTAATAGTATTGATTAACAATGGTTACAGGAGAAAGGGTTCTGCTATCACACACTTAAATGGTGAAGGAAAACATTATGAGGAAACCTGCACGCCTGAGAGATTTTCTCGACAGTGTGTGAAGTGTGTAAGCCAGAGTGGTGAACTATAGCCTAATCCCTCTAATTCTGAGAGGAGACCCGTGCCCATGCCCCTGTGGGACAGAAAATGGGTTGATTATGTTATGGTTATAAGTAATAAAAAATATAACTAATAATTTATTGAATAAAGTGAATTTATTGTCTAGTTAATATTGCGATTATTCCAGCCAGGGTTGGCTTCCAGTTTACCTAGTTGCCGCTGAATATGAGTATTTTACTGCCATCAGGCCTCCGCAATGCATTTCAGGGCAATACCGATATTCGGAGGATAGACTGGTAGCAGGCTACATTTGTCCTTCTGACTACTACTAACAATTGTCTCTCACGTGGGAGAGCCATGCTGCGGCACGAATGGGCCAGCTCGGCCGGAGTGATACCACGGCCTCACAGAAAACCGGCGTGAAATAACGCTTGCGTTGTGTTTCGCCGAGTGAGTTGAGGTTACCGGAGGCCCAAACCCTTTTAAAGGCGGGCAGCGCGCTTGCGCGTCCTCTGGTGTTGCGGGTGTCCATGGGCGGCGGTTATCGCTTAGCATCAGGTGATCCGTTTGCTCGTTTGCCACCTATCCCATAAAAAAAAAATATGTTCGTATGACAACCGAGACCGACGGCTTTACGTGTACTCCGAGGCACGGAGGGGTCTCAATGTGCTAAGAATGGTCACCCATTCACACATTGACCGCGGCGAGCGCAGCTTAACCTTGCAGATCAGCTTAGTTATTACTTAGCCACAAGCCCATATATTAATAACTAGCTTCTGCCCGCGACTTCGTCCGCGTAGCGTAATGATATATAGCCTATAGCCTTCCTCACTAAATGGGCTATCTAACACTGAAAGAATTTTTCTAATCCGACCAGTAGTTCCTGAGATTAGCGCGTTCAAGTAAACAAACAAACAAACAAACTCTTCAGCTTTATATATTAAGTATAGATTATACGATAAGATATCGCCTACCCACGGTAAAAGAATTAGCTTAAAATAGGTACTAAAAAATCAGAAACAATACCCTAAAGAAAATTAACTCGCTGAGCTAACTGGGCTCACCGCCCTTCCCCCTCATGACTGCCTTGCACATCATAAATGCGCACGTGGTACTTGATCATTATTTTGCTGCGATGTTATTTTAAAACTGCGATATCTCCTAAGATATTCATTGAAATCCAATGATGTAAAGGGCACTTTTGTTTTAAATTAAATACTCCTGGTGAATAACGTATTTATTTGGATAAGGATTAATATCATGTTTATAAAAACACCTTCGCAAATAATGCATTTGGAATTTTAGGACAAAGTTAGCATAAAAAAGGTTATAGTGAGCCAACCTTAAAAGATAGACATATGCTGTCGCGGACTTTTTTTTAGAACTTTTAAAGAGGAACAATTCTGTCATATATGATTTTTACGAAACTTTAACCGTTTACGCAGCGCATGCATCGGAAGCTCTCAAAAGGAAAAAACACCCCGATTTTGAAACATTTTTCATTGGTGCTCCGCTCCTATTGGTCTTAGCGTGATGATATATAGCCTATAGCCTTCCTCGATAAATGAGCTATCTAACACTGAAAGAATTTTTCAAATCGAACCAGTAGTTCCTGAGATTAGCGCGTTCAAGTAAACAAACAAACAAACAAACAAACAAACAAACAAACAAACAAACTCTTCAGCTTTATATATTAGTATAGATGATGACTGTGAAAGTAACTGTCTGCCTGTTACCTTTTCACGCCTAAACTGCTGAACCAATTTGGGTACAGCACTCGAAAAGACCTTTGAGATGTCAAAGAAAATTGAATAATCAAAGAATCAGGCTTGAATTTCGTATGTAATTTTTTTTCCACCATTTATCATCAGGGAAGAAAAAGCCGCTGCGGCTGCCAAGTCGGGTGGTAGCGGAGAGTCTTCGGATTCGACGATAGCTACTCTCGCTACCAGCATGCCCCCCACTGCCACCAGTACTCCTGGCGTCAACCCATTCACTGGTAAGTAACTCGATCATTGAGTAATGATTTTCGTCATTTTGTGTATGGCATTTGCCCTTGTGATTTTTAGTCGGGCGATAGTTTGATCGTTCTGGGATTCACTATGGAGTTATATGGCAGTGCGCGCATTTGACGATTAGAATTCGACATGAAATTATACGCGACTACTACAGCGACTAAACTATCGGTAGACTAAAAATCAGAAGTGCGCGTTAGCCCTAACTTTTTTACGGCGGTTGCAATTTGATATCCCTGCCACCCTGTGTATAAATAAATAAATTGTTTATTTCTCCTCACAAAACACCATATCTACTACATTGTCTCTTAAGTACACATTACTGCCTCATTAGCCAAGTGGTCCTGAGTGCGACTGCTACGCTAGAGGTCCTGGGTTCGATTCCCAAGTCAAGCAAAGTGCTATTGGGTTTTTCTATGAAATTCCCAGAAGTAGCTCGGAGTTAGGAATTTGTGCACGGTTAATGGCAATAGGCTCGCCCCCTATTACATGGGACCTAAACATACTGGCGAACTGTGGGTGTACATTAGTACGCCTCTGCCTTGGAAATACAGGCCTGATGGTATGTTAAGTACACATCGAGTAAGAGGTATGAGGCGAAGACTGGCCAAATTTTAAAAATACTAGCTCCACGTCGCTTCGCCCGTTTTCCTGTAGGAATGAACCATTTTAGAAAGAAAGAAGAAAGAAAGAAAATAAATTTATTTGCATAGACAAGAAGCACACACCATTGTGTATTTAAACAAGGAAGTAAACTAGGTACATAATTTGCTGCACTTTTTACTGCGGTAAAAAGTAGCCTATGTTCATCAGGGATAATGTCGACTTCTAACGGTAAAAGAATTTTTCAAATGGGTCCAGTAGTTTCGGAGCCTATTCAATACAAACAAACAATCAAATGTTTCCTCTTTATAATAATAATATTAGTGTAGATAAACTGATTTTAAACATATAAACTGATTTATTACATACTAGCGACCCGCCCTCGGTTTCACCCGCGCTGCCCCGGTCCTAAGAGTCATAGCGTGATGTTAAATAGCTTAAAACCTTCCTCACGAATCACTCTATCTATTAAAAAAAACCGCATCAAAATCCGTTGCGTAGTTTAAAAGATCTAAGCATACATAGGGACAGACAGCGGGAAACGACTTTGTTTTATAATAAGTAGTGATATACAATACAATACATAATAAATACAACAAGAAGAAATAGTCCGTGTGAAAGATGAATCTAATAGTATTTTGTCCATATTATAGGATCTTTTGTGTATTATCTATCACAAATCTCATGAAACTTTTCTTTACAGGTCTCCCACATTCTCAACGCTACCACGAGCTCCTTCGCCGTCGCCTCGGCCTCCCAGTATGGGAATACAAAAACGACTTCATGAGACTCCTCAACACACATCAATGCGTTGTCCTTGTCGGTGAGACCGGATCTGGAAAAACGACTCAAATACCTCAATGGTCTGTTGAATTTGCTGCGGTCACCGCAGGCAAGTCCAAAGGCGTAGCTTGTACACAACCCAGGCGAGTAGCCGCCATGTCGGTAGCCCAGCGAGTGGCTGAAGAAATGGATGTGGCTTTAGGTCAGCAAGTCGGTTACAGCATCCGTTTTGAAGACTGCTCCGGACCACAGACTATCCTCAAATACATGACAGACGGTATGTTGCTTCGAGAAGCCATGTCTGACCCAATGCTCGAACAGTACAGAGTGATATTACTTGACGAAGCTCACGAGAGGACGTTGGCTACTGATATCCTGATGGGTGTCTTAAAAGAGGTTATAAAACAACGTTCGGACTTGAAACTGGTTATTATGTCTGCTACGTTGGATGCGGGCAAGTTCCAACAGTATTTTGATAATGCACCGCTTATGAACGTACCAGGTAGAACACATCCTGTAGAAATATTCTACACACCACAGCCAGAAAGAGATTACTTAGAAGCAGCTATTCGTACAGTCGTCCAAATACACATTTGCGAGGAGATATCCGGAGATATCCTACTATTTTTGACTGGACAAGAAGAGATAGAAGACGCCTGCAAAAGAATTAAGAGGGAGATTGATAATTTGGGGCCGGATGCTGGAGAATTGAAGTGCATACCGTTATATTCGACTCTACCGCCGAATTTACAACAGAGGATCTTCGAGCCAGCGCCGCCCAACCGCGCTAATGGGGCAATCGGCCGAAAAGTAGTTGTTTCAACGAACATAGCGGAGACTTCTCTTACTATAGATGGCGTTGTGTTTGTCATAGACCCTGGGTTTGCTAAGCAGAAGGTGTACAACCCTCGTATTCGAGTGGAGTCGTTGCTTGTGTCGCCGATTAGTAAGGCGTCTGCTCAACAGAGGGCGGGCAGAGCGGGCAGGACAAGGCCTGGCAAGTGTTTCCGTCTTTACACGGAGAAAGCTTACAAGAACGAAATGCAGGATAATACTTACCCTGAGATCTTAAGGTGATTGGTGGTATACTTTTTTTTATTTATTACTAGCGACCCGCCCGCGTTTTCACCCGCGCTACCCCGTTCCTAAGAGTCGTAGCGTTATGTTATATAGCTTAAAACCTTCCTCATGAATCACTCTATCTATTAAAAAAAACCGCATCAAAATCTGTTGCGTAGTTTAAAAGATCTAAGCATACATAGGGAGGGACAGACAGCGGGAAACGACTTTGTTTTATATTAAGTAGTGATAGTGATTTTAATTTATTCATAATTTGTTAGATAAAGTGCTAAAGTGAGTATGAATTCTAATACACATACCATCACGCCTGTGTTACCGGAAGGGTTAGGCATATTTATTTATATTAATGCTCAATTCTTAAAAGTTCTGTGTCGTCGCCCAGTCGTTTTTAATTATTTTGTGTACAAAATTTTAGCCCACAATTTTACATTCGTAATAGATTTTAACACACTTAATTAGATTCCTAATACATTTAAGTACACAACTAAGACCAAAACATAACACAAGACCCGAAAAGATCCCAAAACTTATAAATAGAACCTGTAACTTCAAAAATATTTAGATCTTTTAACAGCTGTATGTTTATAGAGCTCGAAAGAAAGATCCCAAAACTTATAAATAGAACCTGTAACTTCAAAAATATTTAGATCTTTTAACAGCTGTATGTTTATAGAGCTCGAAAGACCGAAGACCCCACCGAGTAGCCAGTTAGTCTAACACACCGCCCAATTGCCGTTGCAGATCAAACTTAGGATCTGTAGTTTTGCAGTTGAAAAAGCTTGGCATCGATGATCTGGTGCATTTCGACTTTATGGACCCCCCCGCGCCCGAGACCCTGATGCGAGCCCTGGAACTCCTCAACTACCTCGCTGCCTTGGGTAAGAACTATTCAGACATTATAAGTACCTTGCTTTTTGATAGATGTTACTGTAGCCTGCCTCAAACTGCCTCGTTAGTCTAGTAGTCCCAAGTGCGACTGCTACGCTAGAGGACCTGGGTTCGATTCCCAGGTCGAGCAGTGTTGTGGAATTTGTGCCCGGTTAATGGCAATAGGCTCGCCCCCTATTACATGGGACCTAAACATACCGGCGAACTGTGGGTGTACCTTAGTACACCTCTGCCTAACCCTTCGGGGAATACAGGCGTGATGGTATTTTATGTTATGTTACTGTAGCCCAAGCACAAACACTTTCGAAAACGTATTCGTATCGAAATCGAGAATAATTTGTATGAGAAAGAGGTTAATGAACGTAGATGAAGCGAAAGTGGTGTGCCAGGATCGTAGCAAGTGGAAATCTATAGTCTCTGTCTACCCCAATGGGAGACAGATGTGAAAATATGTATGTACTCGCTTCTGCTCGCGACTTCGTCCACGTGGAATAGTTACTTGGTCTTATCGTGATGATATATAGCCTATAGCCTTCCTCAATAAATGGGCTATCTAACACTGAAAGAATTTTTCAAATCGGACCAGTTGTTCCTTAGATTAGCGCGTTCAAGCAAACAAACAAACAAACTGTTCAGCTTTATATATTAAGTATAGATTAGTATAGATAGAAGTATAGATGTATGAGATTTGTAGCAGAAAAAACTCTTTCGTTTACGATACGAATTCGATAGTTGTTCGACAACTTTACGCCGCTATAGACACCGGCAACACCAGCCTTTTAAAAGGGTTCGAGGGCCTCCGGTATCCTCACTCACTCTGTGAAACACAACGTAAACTTTGTTTCCGGCCGGTTTTCTGTGAGGCCGTGGTATCACTCCGGTCAAGCCGCCCCATTCGTGCCGAAACTTAATTTTTTTTATAAGTGTCCATGGAGTTTTCTGGCAGATTCTTATTCATAGGATTTTTTTTTATGGGATATGGGGGCAAATGAACAGACGGATCACCTGATTGTAAGCGATAACCGCCGCCCATGGACACCCGCAACACCAGAGGAGTCGCAAGTGCGTTGCCCGCCTTTTAAAAGGGTTTGAGGGCCTTCGATATGCTCACTTACTCGGCGAAACACATCATAAGCGATGTTTCACGCCGGTTTTCTGTGAGGACGTGGTATCACTCCGGTCGAGCCGGCCCATTCGTGCCGCTCTCCCACGGTAATTTCTGATCTTTATACAATTCCATAATGTTACAGATGACGACGGCAACCTGACGGATTTGGGCGCGGTGATGGCGGAGTTCCCGCTGGACCCCCAGCTGGCCAAGATGCTGATCGCCAGCTGCAACCACAACTGCTCCAACGAGATCCTCTCCATCACAGCCATGCTATCAGGTGAGCATACTAAGTGTGATAATTTAAACTTAATGGTATGGTATTAAAGTTCGAAATGATAGCAATCTCTATAATGTAAATGAGAGTCTAAAATCCTTATCCAAATGGTTTGCTGCTAATAACCTACTACTTAATGCTAGCAAAACTAAATGTCTTAAATTTTCGTTACCAAATGTACCACAAATTGAACCTAATCTAATTCTTGAAGGCAGCAAACTCGACCTAGTTAATGAAACTGTTTTCTTAGGTGTTACGGTTGATTGTAAGTTGCAGTGGGGTGCGCACATATCGGCCCTGTCTAGCAGGTTAAGTTCCGCTGCATATGCAGTGAGAAAAATTAGGCAGATCACTGATGTAGCTACAGCCAGACTCGTGTACTTTGCCTACTTTCACAGCATTATGTCGTACGGTATTCTGCTATGGGGATCAGCTGCAGACGTAGATTCCATATTTATCTTACAGAAAAGGGCCATCCGCGCAATCTACGATATGGGCCCTCGCGATTCCCTAAGAGAAGTGTTTAAGAACATCAATATACTTACGATGCCGTCACTCTACATCCTTGAAAACATAATGTATGTGCGCAAAAACCTGCAGAAGTTCAGTGTCAATAGTGACTTTCACAACCTTAATACTAGGAATAAACATAAAATAGTGGTACCTAAATTTAGACTAACTAAAACAAATAAATCATTTCTAGGAAATTGTGTGCGTTTCTATAATAAACTCCCAAAATGTGTCACCGATCTCACTGGCAAGAAATTTAAAAGACACGTCAAATCTGTTCTTCTTAAGAAAGCCTATTACAAAACCAAGGACTATGTTAACGATAAGAATGTGTGGTCGTTAGATACGGATGCATTTGCGGCCTCCCTGGCAAAATGAAACTGTTGATTATTAGAGACTAATATAAGCTTATTAATTTTAATGTTGGTCAGTTAGTAGCTATAGTAGGAACCTTATAAGTAGATGGACATAGCTTTAACAGATTCCATATTATTTACATATCGAGATGTCTTCATATGGAAAGTATTGTTTACCACAACAGAAACTAAATGTGTGTACGTTGTGGCTTGTCTAAGTAGACACCTAGTTTTATTTGTCGCTTTGATGGTGTGCGTTTATACCACATAGTTTTTTATTTAGAAATGACATCGGATTCTCATAATATAACGTGAATCTTCGTTTAATATAGTCGACCTCGGTCAAACTTGGACATCCTTCAACGTCCTCACATCTTGTTATCGCAATATTGTACCAGTGAAGTTTGTAATTCATTTATTTTAAAAGAGTGTCCATGGAGTTTCTTGCCGGATTCTTCTCCATAGGATCGACCTTTTGGAACCGTGCAACTAGAATCACAACGTTTCATAAACGCTTGTAAAAGCTTATTTGAAATAAAAACATTTGAACTTGAACTTGAACTTGAACTTGAACAAATAGACTTTTAAGTATTATTACGAATCTTTTGTATGGGAATATAGAAAAGTGTCGTTTTTAGCCATCTTCAGGCAATTTTTTTTTCTCCGTAAGAACCATTCTCGTACTTCAAGGAATATTATAAATAAATAATTAGCGACATCGGTTCAGCTGCTCTCGAGGGCAACACATTTGGGCGATTCATTTTTATATTATAGACTAGCTTCTGCCCGCGACTTCGTCCGCGTAGCGTGATGATATATAGCCTATAGCCTTCTTCAATAAATGGGCTATCTAACACTGAAAGAATTTTTCAAATCGGACCAGTTCCTGAGATTAGCGCGTTCAAGCAAACAAACAAACAAACTCGTCAGCTTTATATATTAGTATAGATATAATGTTTCATGTTTTATTTGTAATATTTTCAGTACAACAATGCTTTGTCCGACCGAACGAGGCTCGCAAGGCGGCCGACGAGGCCAAGATGAGGTTCGCGCACATTGATGGCGACCACCTCACCCTGCTCAACGTCTACCACGCCTTCAAACAGAGTGAGTTCAAACACCAATAAATAACCTACCTATAGTAAATGTGTAGAATTCTTCCGAAGTTGAGCTCAGACAGGACGTGAAAATGTGGCATTATGGCAGGATTTTTATGCGTAGGAGAGCCATGCTTTGGCACGAATGGGCCGACTCGACCGCAGTGATACCACGGCCTCACAGAAAACCGGCGTGAAACAACGCTTGCGTTGTGTTTCGCCGAGTGAGTCAGGTTACCGGAGGCCCAAACCCTTTTAAAAGGCGGGCAACGCACTTGCGACTCCTCTGGTGTTGCGGGTGTCCATGGGCGGCGGTTATCGCTTACCATCAGGCGATCCGTCTGCTCGTTTGCCCCCCTATCCCATAAAAAAGAGGGCTATAGATAGATATAATATCCTTTATTGTACACCAAAAGAGTCAAGTATAAGTATCAATCATAGAATATGTTACAATGGGCGGTCTTATCGCTAAAAGCGATCTCTTACAGATAATAATGGTTATAATGGTTGAGCTACACAATGACTGATGCATGCTTGCTGTCAGTTAGGACTGGTCTACTCAAAGCTGCTATGGTTCATTTTTCAAAAGGCCAATTCAGACATTGCCCTGCATTGTACCATATACTGAAGAAATCAGTCAGTTTTCAGTTTTGTCAGATAACACCTTTGTCCACTTACCCCTTCATATGTCTGGACTTTAAAATAGACCATTATTCTCTGAGTTTGTTTAGGTGTTTCATCTTTCTTCTGCTTGAAATGGGAATCGAACCCAGGTACTCTAGCGTAGTAGTGATGACGTTCGGTACCACTGGGCTAATGAGGCAGTTATTATATTGCAGAGTTATATTATTGAAGACTAGAACCATGTCGGGTAAAAAAAGTTTAAGTAAAGTAATTTTTTATTAGCAGAACCATAATTTTACATATTATAAAAGTTACAGACATTGTTTATCACTACCAAAGTTAATTAGAATATTGAAGCAGTAAAATTACTAAATGAAACCCTGCCTCCCAAACTAGGAATGTCCTGTATCTTAGGAGGCAGTGTCTTCGCATTAGACTTTATGTGGGCATAGTGTGTTTTGTGTGTGTGTGTGTGTGTGTGAGTGTGAGTGTGTAGTTCAACTAAAATCTTCTTCGAAGTGCCTCTCCAATTACTGGAGGTTAGCCGTCAGTTCGGAAAACTTTAGTCTGTCCTTTGCGAGACGGAACAGTTCAGCGGCGCTGTTGATGCCGGTCCACTCGCGAATATTGCGCAGCCACGACTTTCTTCTTCGGCCTACTGATCTTCTTCCAGCCACTTTGCCCATCATTATATGTTGCAGCAGTTGGTATCTATCATGTCGCATAATGTGGCCCAGATAACCAACTTTTCTCTGTTTGATGGTCTGCATAATTTGGCGTTTCTGATCGGCTCGGCGGAGAACTTCTTCATTAGTGATTTTATGGGTCCAGCTTATAGCTAGCATACGCCTGTAGGCCCACATTTCGAAAGCTTCTATACGTCTTTAATCGTCCAAGCCTCGCACCCGTATAGAAGTATGGGCCATATATAGCACTGCAGAAGGCGAACACGGAGGGACATCTTTAAGCGGCGACTGCAGAGTACTTTTCTCATAGAGTTGAATACACTGCGACTCAACTAAAATAAAACGATGCAATATATTTTTGTACAGGGCAATAGCCATCCAACGTCCATATCCTCCTGTCTTTCGGCGAGACTTAATAATGGTGTTTGTGTAAATATTTTAGCAATGAACGACAGTTGCTGGCTGCCTATTTACCCGTACAAATATGTTGTTACAGACATGGAAGATCCTCACTGGTGCTATGACAACTTCATCAACTACCGCTCACTGAAGTCTGGGGACAACGTGAGACAACAGCTCAGCAGGATAATGGATAGGTGAGTGTTATAATCACACTAGCTTCCGCCCGCGTGGAATAGTTACTTAGTCTTAGCGTGATGATATATAGCCTATAGCCTTACTCAAGAAATGGGCTATCTAACACTGAAAGATTTTTTCAAATCGGAACAGTAGTAGTAAAACTGCCTCAATAGCCAAGAACTGCCTCAATAGCCAAGTGGTCCTGACCGCGACTGCTACGCTAGAGGTCCTGGGTTCGATTCCCAGGTCGAGCAAAGTGTTATTGGGTTTTTCTATGAAATTCCCAGTAGCAGCTCGGAGTTAGGAAATTGTGCCCGGTTAATGGCAATAGGCTCGCCCCCTATTACATGGGACCTAAACATACCGGCGAACTGTGGGTGTACATTAGTACGCCTCTGCCTAACCCTTCGGGGAATACAGGCGTGATGGTATGATGATGATGATGATGGAACAGTAGTTCCTGAGGTTAGCGTGTTCAAGCAAACAAACAAACAAACTCTTCACTTACTTTGCACGTGCTGAGTCGCCAATTCCTCGCACTCTGGCTGCGCTTAATGATCTTTTGGATTCTAATCTACACTTGAACACACACAAAAAGGAGAAGTTCACTGTCAACACACATACAGAAGAATCACTACTTATTATAAAACAAAGTCGTTTCCCGCTGTCTGTCCCTATGTATGCTTAGATCTTTTAAACTACGCAACGGATTTTGATGCGGTTTTTTTTTAATAGATAGAGTGATTCATGAGGAAGGTTTTAAGCTATATAACATAACGCTACGACTCTTAGGAACGGGGCAGCGCGGGTGAAACCGCGGGCGCGTCGCTAGTTATATATATAAAGATGTAAAACGATTTTCAAGTTTGTAATATCTGTTTCAGGTTTAATTTGAAGCGAACAAGTACAGAGTTCACAAGCAAGGATTACTATATAAACATAAGGAAAGCATTAGTTAATGGATTCTTCATGCAGGTTTGTCTTTATAATATTACGAGCTGGGGTTCGGGATAAATTAATTAACGCTAATTTTACCGAAATAAACAAATACTTTAATTTACTTGACAACGCACAACAGAAATTACAAATAAAGTCACTACACTATTACTTGTCGCACTGTACTGTCACACTGAGAATCACTTGTCTTCACTTTGATGTTCACTTCACCTTTTCCAAAACTAAACTGCCCTAGCCGACCCTCACGACGGCTATTTATATCAGTCACGAATATTCTGGAATAGAACAATCGCGAAAAGCCTACAAAATGCGAGTAGGTACTTGATCGTCTATTGTTTACGGGCATGGACCTTTGAACCTGACCTTGAACTATTGTTATTACGTGAGTACGTATTCGAGTACTTTCTTTCGAATATTCTACATGCTTCTACGAATTATCTAGAACCTTCGTGACCTATTTACGTCATTCTAATAGCTCCTCGGCGTAACAATAATATTATTTTTAGGATTCCGTACCTCGAAAGGAAGAAACGGAACCCTTATATAGGATCACTTTGTTGTCTGTCCGTCTGTCTATCTGTCAAGACCCTTTTTATTGGAACGCGTGCAGGTATCATGCTGGAATTTATATCAAATACTCAAGTCTACTGTCCCTTGGAGCTTTGAAAAAATCAAACTTCTAAACGAACGCAATTAAAAGATACAACGTTTATGCATACGTCCAGTAATGTCACTGACAATACCAGTGATATCACGCGCATTTTTTTAAATAAACATAAACATCACGCTTGTATTCCCCAAAGGGTTAGGCAGAGGCGTACTAATGTAACCCACAGTTCGCCGGTATGTTGAAGTCCCATGTAATAGGAGGCGAGCCTATGGCCATTAACTGGGCACAAATTCCAAACTCCGAGCTGCTACTGGCAATTTCATATAAAAATCCAATAACACTGCTCAACCTGGGAATCGAACCCAAGGCCTCTATCGTAGCAGTCGCGCTCAGGATCACTAAGATAACGTGGCAGTTTTTTTAATATTTATTTATTTATTGTAACAACGTAAACTATCATTACAGGGTTTACCCTAATGCGACAGTCAAGAACATAAAAAATTATTACTTATAAAAATATTAAACTATGTATTTACCAAATAACAGAAATTCAACTACAAATAAAAATATTATTAAATTATACACACAATCCAAACATTACTGCATCATATATTTAAGTTTTATTTTGCTTGTAGCACAATGTATACAATAATACCCTTGCGAATTCACTCCAACTACATGTAAAGACATCAATCTGAATATCTTACTAGCAATGTGGGTGGCACATTGCTAGTATTCTTGTTAACCCCTCGTGCTAAGCTAAATGCTTGTGTTACGAGTGGGTTCACGTCGGTAGTGCAATGGGTGGGTTTCGAAGCGGTAACCACATGATGTAGATTGTGAAGTACATTGTATGTGTTGACCGGCAGGTGGCGCACCTGGAGCGGACGGGCCACTACCTGACGGTAAAGGACAACCAGGTGGTACAGCTGCACCCCAGCACGTGCCTGGACCACAAGCCCGACTGGGTCATCTACAACGAGTTCGTGCTCACCACCAAGAACTACATCCGCACCGTCACCGACATCAAACGTTAGTACTTATACTTCGTCTTCAGTAACTTGACAGTTCGAAGAGAAATAATGATCACACAGTAGTGAATGAATGATAAACATACCATCACGCCTGTATTCCCCGAAGGGATTAGGCAGAAGCGTACTAATGTACACCCACAGTTCGCCGGTATGTTTAGGTCCCATGTAATAGGGGGCGAGCCTATTGCCATTAATAATCATAGCTACTGAGAATTAGCGCTTCATCGTAGGTCGCAGTGTCGCTTAACATCAGGCAAACTGACGATCAAGCGTAAACCTACTAAGAATATTAAAAAAAGTTTCATAGAAAAACCCAATAACACTTTGCATGTAAATAGCAAATCTAATCCAGGACCTCACCTTTACTACTACTGCAGTTACCATAAAATGTATCGATATTAACCATCAAATTATTTTATTCCACAGCGGAATGGCTCCTCAAAATCGCCCCACAGTACTACGAACTGAACAATTTCCCACAATGCGAAGCGCGACGGCAGCTTGAGCTGTTGCAGACGCGGCTCGAGTCCAAGGCTTACCAGGAAGGGTTCTAAACGACTGGATGGAGGCAGGGGTTACATGGAAACACGTGAGGAAGCTGGGGAAATTGACAAACATAAGTGTAATAAGCAAGAAGATATTATGAAAGTCACATACAACAACAAAAAGGTTTTATTTTATAACCTGTACTTGGTATTAAACTTATTTTAGTGAAGGAAAAATTCGACTCGCAGTCAGGATTCACTAAAATAAATAGGTATGGTATCTACGGTAATAGGCATCGTACGACATAGAACTAACCGTAAGGTAAGTCATGTCGGTTGAGAGGCAAAGTAACTTGCGTTTCAATAGATGTTACTGACGTCACCTTTAAGACGTAAGTTCAGAATGTGAACGCAAATTTCGACATGGCAGGTGGGACTCGCGGTGGCTTAGAGGTCATAGCGTCTGGCGTACCTAGCCAGAAGACGCAGGTTCGAATCCTGCCTGCGAGTCGAATTTTTCCTTCACTAAATTTTTTTGCATGAAAAATGCAAAAAAATCACAAAAAGACTTTACTTGGAGCCTTAATCCTACGGTCCGTCCCTTTCCAGTGAAGTATTTTGGATGAAATGGTACAGCTGCACGCCACTTTCGAAAACGTATTCGTATCGAAATCGTGAATAATTTGTATGAGAAGGAGGTTAATGAACGTAGATGAAGCGTGAGTGGTGTGCCAGGATCGTAGCAAGTGTAGTCACTGCCTATCACAATGGGAGACAGATGTGAAAATATGTATGTATGAGATTTGTAGCAGAAAAAAACATTTCAATCAACAAGATGGCCGTCTGTTTAATGTCTGCCATATCAATGCGCAAAGTGTTCCTAGTCACTTCAGTGATTTGTATGAGGCGTTTTCTAATACCAACGCACATGCAGTCCTAATTTCCGAGTCTTGGCTCAAACCTCAATTATTATCCACCTCTTACTCTCTTCCTGGCTTCATTCTGATCCGTAATGATCGGATTGGCAAGGGAGGAGGTGGTGTTGCTATTTACCTCCGCAGCGATCTCCCATTTAAAACTCTCTCTACTTCGTCACCACATTATTCTTCCTCTGCTGAGTTTCTCTTCATTGAGGTTTGTGTCAAAGGTTCTAAGGTCATTCTTGGCGTTGTTTATTGTCCCCCTACTGTAGACTACTTCACTGAATTCGAATCAGTATTAGAGTCCGTGGGTTCTGAGTATGCACATCATATCATCATGGGTGATTTCAACACAAACCTTCTTGCGCAAAACTCAACGCGCGCCGGTAAACTCCTGCACCTGATCGAGTCAGCGAGCCTAGATGTCCTCCCTCTCCAAGCTACTCACCATAATAATATAGGTGAGGATACCTGGCTTGATTTAATCCTAACCTCCAATACTTCCCTTGTTTCCTCTCACGGTCAATTCATTGCACCCGGTTTTTCCCATCACGATCTCATCTTCCTTTCCTATATCCTGAAACCTCCTAAACCTAAACCAAAGGTCTTGTACAGGCGTTGCTTTGGTCGGATGGATATGGATAAATTAGGCAGGGATGCGTCTAATATAGATTGGAGACCTCTGGTGGACGCCACTACGGTCGATGATAAGGTTCGGGTTTTTAACAAACTAGTCACTGACATTTATGATGCTAATGCTCCCTTTAAGAAAGTTAAACTCAAGCGTCCCCCTGCGCCTTGGATGACTAGAGGGGTTTTAATGGCTATGAGGCGTAGAGACCGCGCTTTTCGCATATACAAAAGGGATCGCATTGAAGAAAATTGGAAACTTTTTAAGGCTGCAAGGAATCGGTGTAACCAGATGATACGTAATGCTAAGCGCCGCTATATTCTGGATAATATTTCTTCTTCTTCTTCTGCCGATATTTGGAAGTTTCTCGGAACTTTAGGTATCGGCAAATCGCGACATTTAGACCTTCCAAATTCAATTGGCCTAGACGTCCTCAACAATCATTTCACCACTGTTCCGACACTGGATGGTCTTACCAAACAACTAACACTATCCTCGATATCTGGTCTAACGCGTCCCAATATAGATCCTTTTCACTTCGTTCCAGTTGCTGATGCAGAGATCAAAAAGATTATCCTATCAATTAAATCTAAGGCAATGGGCTGCGACAATCTCAGCCGTAGAATGATAGTGTCATTACTAGACCACCTCCTCCCAGCTATATCTCATATCCTAAATTCCTCGCTAGAAACTGGTTCCTTTCCGTCGATGTGGCGTAAAGCTTATGTACGACCCTTGCCAAAGATTTCTAACCCTTCTTTGCCGTGCCATTTCCGACCTATTTCCATCCTTCCCTTTCTATCTAAGGTACTGGAAGCCTGTGTTCATAAACAGTTCTCCCAGTTTATTCATCTGAACAACTTCTTAAGTCCGTTTCAGTCTGGTTTTAGGCCAGGCCATAGCACTGTTTCTGCACTCCTCAAAGTGACTGGCGATATTAAGAAGGGTATGGAAGAATCTAAACTTACTGTATTAGTACTAGTTGATTTTACCAATGCTTTTAATACCGTCAGTCATGACATTCTCCTATCTCTTCTCTCCCATCTTATGGTCTCTGGTGAAGCGCTGGGATGGTTTTCTTCTTATCTTCGGGATCGTCAGCAGTCTGTCCACGTTGAGGAATCATCCTCAAATTGGTGTGACATAGAGACTGGCGTCCCACAAGGCGGCATACTTTCTCCTCTTCTGTTCTCTATATTTATAAATTTCATTACTAACAAACTTCAGTGTTCTTATCATCTTTATGCCGATGACTTGCAGTTGTATCGTCAGGCTGATTTGGAAAATTTATGTGGTGCGATCAATGATATAAATCGTGACCTTATAGCTATAAAAAAATGGTCACATATGTTCGGGGTTGCAGTTAACCCTGACAAATGTCAGGCCATCATCATAGGCAGTCAGCGTAATATATCCAAATTGAGTAGTATATCCCTTCCTCAAGTCATGTTTGATGGCCTGGTCATCCCCATCAGCTCTAGTGTAAAAGATCTCGGTTTGCACATTGACTCTACTCTCAGCTGGAGAGACCAAGTGGCAAGTGTCAGCCAGACAGTCACGGGATCGCTACGCTCTCTATACCGCCTGAAAAATCTACTTCCATCAAAGACCAAGGCAATGCTTGTGCAGGCCCTAATTTTCCCTATTGTTGACTATGGTGATGTGTGCTACTTTGACCTGAATGCAGATCTACTCAATAAACTTGACCGCCTTCTTAATAGCTGCATTCGATTCGTCTTCAACCTTCGCAAATATGATCATGTGTCTGAGTATCGGTCTCTGCTTAAATGGTTGCCTGTTCGGCAACGTCGACACATGAGAGCACTGACTACGCTTTATTCATTACTTTTCTCTTCTAATCCTCCTTCTTACTTATCTTCTCACTTTCAGTATCTTTGTACTAACCACAACAAGTATTTGCGATCTACAAATAATCGTCTCCTTCAATGTCCCTCTCATCACTCTGACTTTGTTCACTCTACATTCTTCATCCAGTCAATCTTATTATGGAATGCTCTCCCATCTGATATCAGGATGGCAAACAGTCGGTTTTCTTTTAAGCACAAACTGCGTAATTACCTTCAAGCTAGGACGATGGCAGATTCATCATCTCGACTTTAACCTGTCAGTATATAATATATATGTAAATATATATATGTATTTATATATATTATAAGTATTTATTGTATAAATATAATTATGTAATGATATGTATTTTATATTTAAGTATATTGTGTTTTATATCTTTAGTATATTAATAGGCATTTGTTCCTTTCAACACTATAAGTGCATCTACCGTGTAATTATTTTATCTCTGCATCGCCCTAAGGTTGTCTGGCAGAAAATGCCTAATGGCATTAAGACCGCCTTTGTACCATTAGTGCATAAAGTATTAATAAATAAATAAATAAATTCGTTCACGATACGAATTCGATAGTTGTTCGTGCTTAGGAACGTAGATGGTATCGAAATACGAATAACACATTTCTAAATTGTGTTTGTATTAAGATTTATTTTGGTATTATGTTCGAATTGGAAATTTGGTCCGCCGGACTTAGTTAATATTAACCAGATCCTTCCCACCCGCACGCAAATTACGCGCTGTCTTGGAGTTGCGGAAAATAGCCCGCTATACCTTACCATACCCGAGATACTAAGGCGTTAAACATACATACATAAAGTCACGCCTCTTTCCCGTAAGGGTAGGCAGAGACCACAGACTTCCACTTGCTACGATTCATACATGAGCGACGGTTTAGGGTACTCTTGACCGAGCCATTTTTCAGAACGTCCTCAATCTGATTTCTGAACGTTCGCCTAGGCCTTCCCCTTCCTACACTCCCATTCACTTGACTCTTATATATTTGCTTAGTCAGTCTCCTTTCACTCATTCTCTCAACATGACCAAACCATCTTAACATACCTTTCTCTATTTTAGTCACTACATCTTCATTCGTTCCCTTATCACACTATTTCTTATCCTGTCACTCAATTTCACTCCAATCATACTTCTCAAAGCTCTCATCTCAACTGCATTTATTCTACTTATAAGCTTCTTCTAGCATACCCAACTTACACTACCATACATTAGTGTTGGTACTAACACTCCTCCATGCGTTAAAAGTTACATAAAAACAATTTAAATGGTAAACAAATAAAACTCATAAATAACAATAACCAACTAAACTATATTTGTAAATAATAACTACCACCTCATTCACATCACAAATCAATTGTTTGACAAAACTATACAATGGAATTCTACTGAAGACAACTAAACAGGTTCACCTAACCAAGAGAAAAGATTCTCAGTATAAGTACCAAAATAACAGGATTTTCAGTACCTAAATCCATACGATCGACTAAGAATTTGTTTGGCACAGAGATAGATTTTAGTCTGGATTAACACATGGGCTACTTTTTATCTGAAGTCCACGCAGACGCAGAAATGCTTTTAAAATCGTGTGGCTTTTCTCCACAGGGTCACCATCATAAATTTCAGTTCTGATGGAACAGAAATTTCGACCAATTAGTTGTTAATTGGTCAAAATACAAATACGATACAAATAAAACAAATTCTTTGTCGACCAATTTCACGTAACAAATTTATAAATAAATGCATGCTGTCTCCCACATTTTAAATCTACACTAATTATTATTTTATAAAATCAAACCACATTCGTTTCCACATTCGCCCACATCCTGGTATCCTAAAAAAGGTGGTTTCTAAAAAAAGTCCTGTGTTATATCAGTTATAGGGGCCCATTTATCAGAGTGCCCAAGGTCTCCAATAGCCTAAAGATTCCCTGTCTATATATCTATACTATACAGGGTGGCGATTTAATCACCTGCATCCTTCTAGCAGGTGAATCAGACCACGAAATACTACCCATATCAATAAAAAAAACATACCTTAATTTTTCATCAAAATGTCCTTTAAATTTTGTATGCAGAGTCAAAGACATAGCGCGGACTTTGAACTCATTGTAGGTATGTATCTATCTAGAGATAGCGAGTCAAGCAACTACTTGATCGGGCCGTCGTGAAGCATAAGGTCAATGTACTGCAGGGTGCATATCGTTTTATGAAAATTTTGAATAATTATCAAGTCCTTTAACACGGGATTGCTTAAAGATACAAATTATAAATTGTGTCTAATATGTTATATGTTATCAATACTACACCATGTTGAAGCAGTGCAGGTGATAAAATCGCCACCCTGTATAATATACGGTAGGCACCTGTACTTTACTGTGCCTGTATTGTAAGGTACCTGATATCCTGCGAGACGTCTTTTGCACCGTAAAATTATATATTTTTACATAGCAGCAATGGAGTAGACTTATTATTAGATATCATTATAGAAAGGGTTTTAAGTAGGTATGTTATATTACATTAGTACGGAATTCATTTATATCGCGTCTCGACTGTTATATTGTTCTTTGGGATCGATTGATTCTTACACAGAATTGGAAGTTTAGCAATAAAAATGCAAGTAAAGCCGTCGGTCCCGGTTGTCATACGAACATCTATGACAATTGTTAGTGGTAGTCAGAAGCAAAAAAAAGCCTGACAACCAGTCTATCTTCCGAATTTCGGTATTGCCTATAAATTGGGTTGTTAATGTGTAAAATGCTGATATTCAGCGACAAACTGGAAGCAGACCCTAACATAATTGTGGAAAGGCTCGGAGGATGAATTTTGATGTTATTGACAAAATTTACATTTTCTTTTGTTGAATTCTGTGATAAAACTTAATGCCTACATATCTTAAATTGATTGTGATAAATTTTGTTCTATATAACTGTAAGGTTAGGTAGCCGAGACGCGTTAAGCTTAACACGCACTGCGATTAAACGCGCGAATTTTGGAATAGCTGAAAACGCCTAAATAATAATTATCACATAATATTGGACTTTGTAATTTTTCGGGACTCCGGAACGAAATCGTAATCCTAGGGGGTGGGGGAAGTGGAAACTAAGTAGAACACTTGTTCCGCGCTAAAAATATCGACAATGATGAAGTTTACTTGTGATATATCTATACTAATATTATAAAGAGGAAAGGTTTGTATGTATGTTTGTAACGAATAAACTCAAAATTCGATTTCAAAAATTATTTCACCATTTGAATGCTACTTTATTCCAGATTAACATAGGCTATAGAATATTTTGAAAAAAGTTGGGATTTTTCACCCTTGCGAAGCTGGGGCGGAAGTCTGTACCTTATAAATTACTGTGTATCTTTTGTATTTTGCAAGTTCGAATCATGTCCGCAAGTCGAATTTTGCCTTCACTAAAATCTATATCTATACTCTATTACTATATTAAGCTGAAGAGTTTTGTTTGTTTGCTTGAACGCGCTAATCTCAGGAACTACTGGTCCGATTTGAAAAAATATTTCAGTGTTAGATAGCCTATTTATTGAGGAAGGCTATAGGCTATATATCATCACGCTACGCGGACGAAGTCGCGGGCAGAAGCTAGAAACTTTATAATCTTAGCATGAAATATGCGAAAAAAAAACACAAAAAAGACGTTGTAAAGTTGTTGTATACATAAAAAAATACTAGTTAGTTTAGAAAATATCTATATTGGCGATCCAAGACCGTGTTTAATAGCAATGCGAGTTAATCCTAGTTCCGCAGTGCCGCGGCTCACTTGGCCACGCCGACCAGCGCCGGCCGCACGCAGCGCTCGTGCAGCTTGTAGCCCACCTTACTCACCGCCACCACTGTGCCCGCTTCTGCACCTTCCACCTCCTGTAATACATACCATCACGCCTGTATTCCCCGAAGGGTTAGGCAGAGGCGTACTAATGTACACCCATAGTTCGCCGGTATGTGTAGGTCCCCATGTAATAGGGGGCGAGCCTATTGCCATTAACTGGGCACAAATTCCTAACTCCGAGCTGCTACTGGGAATTTCATAGAAAAACCCAATAACACTTTGCTCGACCAGGGAATTGAACCCAGGACCTCTAGCGTAGCAGTCGCGCTCAGGACCACTTGGCTAATGAGGCAGTTTTACCTCCTATAATAACGATATCAAAATCAGATTACTCTATAAAACAACACATGAAATTAAAAGATTCTACCACGTATATTTAGTACCAATTTTGTACTATTTTATACCTATCCTAAAAAAAAATTCAGCTCACGGTGAAAAACAGAATTTCACGATACCACCCGCCATTATGACGTCATAATTGTCGACGTCATTTGTGATAGGGAGAGCCATGCTTCGGCACGAATGGGCCGGCTCGACCGTAGTGATACCACGGCCTCGCAGAAAACTGGCGTGAAGCAGCGCTTGCGTTGTGTTTCGCTGGGTGAGTGAGGATACCAGAGGCCCAAACACTTTTAAAAGGCGGGCAACGCACTTGTAACTACTCTGGTGTTGCGGGTCGCTTACCATCAGGTGATCCGTCTGCTCGTTTGCCCCCCTATCCCATAAAAAAAATCATTACAGTCAATGAGTAAACAATCAATCATCCCCTGTTTTCATACCCTTAGGGTTGGATTGTTTTTTGCAAATTCATATGGGACCAACTTCGGGGTATATATACCCTTTCCAATCCTATCCTACTATAATATTATAAATGCGAAAGTTTGTGAGGATGGATGTGTGTTACTCTTTCACGCCAGAACGGCTGAACGGATCTGAATAAAATTTGGCACAGAGATAGATTATAGTCTGGAATAACACATGGGCTACTTTTTATCAGAAGTCTACGCAGACGAAGTCGCGGGAAGAAGCTAGTAATTTTTTTAAATCAAAATTGGACTACTCTGTGAAAAATTATTCGAGGTCATAAATAAAAAATATACATACGCGTTGACTTGAGAACCGACTCCGTTTTTACGAAATACAGTTTTTATAACATCGCAAACCATCACGCTTGTATTCCCGAAGGGTTATGCAGAGGCGTACTAATATACATCCTCAGTTCACCGGTGTTTTGTTTTTTATTCTTGATCCCGCGACTTCGTCCGCGTGGTATTTAAAAAAACTAGTCTCCAGTTACTTCTTGCAAATTAACAAGCATACGGCCCGCCTGATGGTAAGCGGTTACCGTAGCCTATGGAAGCTTGCAACACCAGGGATATCACAATATTACCTGTTGGAACAGCGCCTCGTGTAAGTTGGGATCAAACTTCTCGCGGAGTGGAGACACCGCCACCAGCCCGTGTCTACTGAACACCTGGAAATACATTACAATGAAGTTAATCATCATTCTTACTGCTTGGGATGTGCAAAATTTCTATATCATCACGCCTGTATTCCCCGAAGGGATAGGCAGACGCGTACAGTCGTAAACCCACAGTCCGCAGCCGGTATGTTTAGGTCCCATGTAATAGGGGGCGAGCCTATTGCCATTAATCGGGCAACAAATCTCAAACTCCGAGATGCTACTGAGAATTTCATAGGAAAGCTCAATAACACTGCTCGACTTAGGAATCGATCCCAGGACCTCCAGCGTAGCAGTCGCGCTCAGGACCAATGGGCTAAGAGGCAGTTTTACTGACTGTCTTTTCTCTCCTACAATAGGGTATTTTACACCATGTCAGAAAAAATATAAAAATGCATGTTTATGATAGATTTTTAAAAAAGTAAACGAGAAACGTTAGTATTTATTTATAAAAATGCAATGTAAATTTTATAATTCAATTTCAAAAAATAGTCTTTTTTGATCTGTTTTAAAACGCCATTCGCCATATTGGATTCCGACGTGATGTCACTCCGATAGTAACTTGACGTTACTTGGTCTTTTGCAGTTGTATTGTTTACTAACGAAGTGACCTCACGAGCCGAAGTAGCATGGCGGCTAGCGTTTCCGCGCGAAAATTCAAAATCATAAATTAAAAATAGTTTTTTAAGGCATTTTTCGGTTTTATAAAACTGAAATGAAATTTCTACTAGTCCATTACGATGTAAGGATTAATTTAAAACAGTTTTCAAAAAAAAGTGTAATTCCCTATTACTAATACTTCATCATTACGCCGTAGTACGGCAGTTCTTTTTAAATAACATACTTGTGTGAGCTGTGCCCGAGTGAGCCTGACTCCGTCGTGGAGGGAGCGTAGCGCTGCGGAGGCTCCGCCCTCCGTGCCGCCGCCCTCTGACACCTCGCTTTCTGGCACGCTTTCTGCCGCTACGGCTAATGTGTCCGCTACCTGAGAAACAAAAAAAAATATTTTTGGTCAAGGCATATATAACATAATATAACATAACATACCATCACGCCTGTATTCCCCGAAGGGTTAGGCAGAGGCGTACTAATGTACACCCACAGTTCGCCGGTATGTTTAGGTCCCATGTAATAGGGGGCGAGCCTATTGCCATGAACCGGGCACAAATTCCTAACTCCGAGCTGCTACTGGGAATTTCATAGAAAAACCCAATAACACTTTGCTCGACCTGGGAATCGAACCCAGGACCTCTAGCGTAGCAGTCGCGCTCAGGACCACTTGGCTAATGAGGCAGTTAACTTAAAAATAATATATATAAAATTGAAATGAAACTACTTTTTACGGATTTTATCGCGGTATATTGATATTATTTAGTTCCCGACGTTTCGGATCCTTTACAGCATCCATGGTCACGGGCAGACTGAGGTGTTGGACGTCTTGATGTTAAAATTACTAACAGCTACCTTACATTTTTGTTAATTATTAGTGATCCGATTCACGCAGAACGAGCTCACCGTATCCTTTGGCCTCAGTTTTGGGCTTGGATTTAGATTTTATAGATTCTATAATGGGATTCCAAGCAGCTGGTAAGACCCAACCATCTTCTCTATTGAAATTTGGGTGTTTTTTGATTTCAATAGCCTCACGAATCATCCTGGGTAGGAATCGGTTTTCTTTTGCGAGGACTTGTGGTTTATCAAATCTGATGTAGTGCTGGGTCTTGTCTAGGGTATGTTCACAAACTGCTGACTTTAACATCAGTAATTTTAACATCAAGACGTCCAACACCTCAGTCTGCCCGTGACCATGGATGCTGTAAAGGATCCGAAACGTCGGGAACTAAATAATATCAATATACCGCGATAAAATCCGTAAAAAGTAGTTTCATTTCAATGTCTAATATTCGCGTAAGTGTCAGAAATCAGTATATATAAAATTGTTAAAAAGCTGTGTCTGTACATTGAAGATATTTAAAAAAAAAACAAGTGGGATAGGATATATGAACTTGATGTGATTTTTAAAATACTTGTCTGTTTATCTGTTTGTTACGGGTTAGCGCAAAAACTACTGAATAGATTTTAATTTTGTTATCAGTGTTAAAAAATATGTGCTCCAACTTAAAAACTGGTATGTACTTCTTATCTCAAATAATTAATCGGAACCTGAGATACAGCTTGACCTCTCTAATGTATCCAAATCACTTGGTTTTTGAGCTTCAAGTGAGCGAAGCCGTGGGCAGAAGCTAGTATAACATAAATATGTACCTACACATTTTTTTTGTATATTTATTAACATTATTTTTTTTTATACCTAATAATATATTCACAGTACGCAATTTTTGAATGCGTTGGCGATGTCGATAGTTTTTTTATAGTGGATCTTATTACAGTCTAATAAAGTGATTTAATTTATTCAAATATGGATTATGTTAACAGCTGAACTAGTATTATAAACTGTATAACAGCTGTTAGCGGGCGCTAGCTAACTATGCTTAAAAAGCTAGATTTAATAACTTTTTGGATGCTCAGATCAAATAATATTCAAATCAGATTCTGCGTGTGTACATGTGCGCGCGCGCGCACGTGTATGTGTGTGTGTGTGTGTGTGTGTATGTATATACCTATTCAATTAATTAACTAAGTTTCTCAGTTATCATGACCATTACAGGCACATTGCAAAATCTATTGCCTTGTACATTAGGGCTCCTTATGGGCTTTGCTGAATTAAAATAAATTAAATATAGTAGACATCAGAGTCGGAGCAAACGCATCCTTTTTCCTCTGGTGTTGCGGGTGTCCATGAACTTCGGTAATCGCTTACCATCAGGTGATCCGCGCCTATTGGTTTGCCCCCCGATCATCCCTACTTATTAATATTATAAATGCGAAAGTCTGTCTGTCTGTTACGCTTTCCCGCTTAAACCTCTCAACCGATTTTGATGAAATTTGGCACAGATAATCTTTAGACCCTAAGAAAGGACATAGGCTACCTAGATAGCCCATTTATTGAGAAAGGCTATATATATCCTCACTCTACGCGGACGAAGTCGCGGGCAGAAGCTAGTATAAAATAAACGCTCCGATTCTCTATCGAGTGTCCAAAGTGTGACCGAAATGTAGAACCTGAGAAAAAGCCACTCACATCTAGTAAGTCCTTGCAGAAGCTCTGTATGGCGAACGACTTAGCGTCTTCAACTTGCTTCATCATGCGACGCCGGACGTTCTCGCCGTCTGCTAGTGCGCGCTTGTATTTGTCCTATGAATAAAGTAGAAATAAACTGCCTCATTAGCCAAGTGGTCCTGAGCGCGACTGCTACGCTAGAGGTCCTGGGTTCGATTCCCAGGTCGAGCAAAGTGTTATTAGGTTTTTCTATGAAATTCCCAGTAGCAGCTCGGAGTTTGGAATTTGTGCCCGGTAAATGGCAATAGGCTCGCCCCCTATTACATTGGACCTAAACATACCGGCGAACTGTGGGTGTACATTAGTACGCCTCTGCCTAACCCTTCGGGGAATACAGGCGTGATGGTATGTTATGTTATAAAGTAAGTTGTTTTTCCAACTATCAAACATACATGATCACCTGCGTTAGGCAAAGCTGTAATTAAAACTGTCTGCCGGTATGTTTAGGTCTCATTTCATAGCAGCCAGCCTATCAAACTGAGCTGCTTAGAAATTACATTTACCGTGGGAGAGCCACGCTGGGACACGAATGGGCCAGCTCGACCTGAGTGATACCACAGCTTCACAGAAATCCAGC
Organism: Acronicta leporina; assembly: GCA_947256265.1. Lineage (NCBI taxonomy): Eukaryota > Metazoa > Arthropoda > Insecta > Lepidoptera > Noctuidae > Acronicta > Acronicta leporina. Next base: position 487,925 of record OX366539.1, read on the forward strand.
GTGAAACAACGCTTACGTTGTGTTTCGCAGAGTGAGTGACGATACCGGAGGGCCAAACCCATTTAAGGCTAGCAACGCACCTTCGACTCTTTTGGTGATCCGATTATCAGCTGATGCGTCTGTTCGTTTGCCCCCCTATGCCATAAAAATATTCATAGAAAAACCCATGGACAATGAAACCCAGGACCTCTAGAATAGCGGTCTCGTTCAGGACCACTGGACTATTGAGGCAACAGAAAGCATGGGGGATTGTGTTACGGCACTACGCTGATCAACCGATCTCTTGCCGCGGTCAGTGAATGGATGGGTGTCCATTCGTAAAACATTGAGACACGTCCATAACTCAAAAAGCATGTAACAAAATGGCAATGACATAATGACATTTATCGACAACCAGTTTGTCTTCCATAAAATTTTATATTGTATCCAATCCTACTAATCTATACCAATATATAAAGCTGAAGAGTTTGTTTGTTTGCTTGAACGCGCTAATCTCGGGAACTACTGGTCCGATTTGAAAAATTCTTTCAGTGTTAGATAGCCCATTTATTGAGGAAGCGTATAGGCTATATATCATCACGCTACGCGGACGAAGTCGCGGGCAGAAGCTAGTTTATTATAAATGCTAAAGTTTGTGAGGATGGATGGATACTCCCACACCAGAACGGCTGAACGGATCTGGATAAAATTTGGCACAGAGATATATTATAGTCTGGAATAACACATGGGCTACTACTATTTACAATTCTGAAGACGAAGTCGCGGGCAGAAGCTAGTCTTCTATAAAAAGTAGTTAACATAATAGTAATAGGTGTAATACTTTACTTCAAAATCTTTGGCTTGTGCTTTGACTGCATTGAGTTCATTGGTGATGGCTTCGATATGCTTGTGGCACTCCTCAATAGTGGCCGGCAGCTGCTTGGCTTCCACTTCAGGTTCTGCACTCGCCTTCTGTTCTGTGCTGTATCCACGGACTGCACTTCTGGAAGAAGAAAATGAATTTTAGTTGCCTATTTTATACTGAGGGAAATGCATTATTTTTATGAAAGACTAGCTTCTGCACGCGACTTCGTCCACGTAGCGTGATGATATATAGCCTATAGCCTTCCTCAATAAATGGGCTATCTAACACTGAAAGAATTTTTCGAATCGGACCAGTAGTTCCTGAGATTAGCGCGTTCAAGCAAGCAAACAAACAAACAAACAAACTCTTCAGCTTTATATATTAGTATAGATTAGTTGACCCAAGAGAGTCAATGACTCTCTTGGGTCAACTTATCAAAAATTTAATTTATTTAATTAACTTTGCCATCTACTTCCAAAACTGTTTTTACCTTATGTTTAATTTTTTAAATCACTTTTTTTATTCACCATTTTATTATCATAGTGACTGATACACATTAAAAAGTCTCACTCAAAAACTACTGAACCAATTTTCATGAATTGTAAGTTCGACTATTCCTGCACCAACTTAAAAAGAATTCAACAATCCAACTTATAGATTTTGACATATGCACAGAAAACATACATACATTCATAAAATTTAGAAGCTTGTATTGATTAACATAAATACAAAAATTGTGTAAGGGTTAAATTGAGAACCCTCTCTTAAATGAAGTTGGTTAAAAAGAAGTCATAACATTTATAACATATTGATATTTATATCAGTATTACAAGTATGTTCCTCCAAATTATCTTTAGAGATAAATATGTGGAGACACTTAAACTTTGAACAGTTGTATCAAGGTAACTTTATATAGGCACATAACTGCCTCATCAGTGTAGTGGTCAGCACAACTGCTACATAAACAGTCCTGAGTTCAATTCCCAGGTTGAGCAAAATGTTATAGTTTTCTATGAAATTCTCAGTAGCAGTTCAATAGGCCTGCCCCCATTACATGGGATATATATAAATCTTTGGGGGTGATGGTATGTTATAATTTTCATTTTATTTAAAAAGATGGGTGTTTTCACAAACACAATATACTCACATACAATTATGCCCAGACCTGTAACAATTACCTGTTGATCATACAAATATTTGTTCCATGTGGGGATCGAACCCACAGCACACGGCACAGAAGCTAATTGCTCAGCCGCTATGACAAGTGCATAGACCATTTATTGTTTAAAAATTTGATATAGCAAGAATACAGGTACTGCAAAATGGAGGAATACTAGTCAAATACCAGTTGTTTATCTCCTTCTCCTGAGTGATGGAGAAAGAATTTATGCCTGCATTATTTGCACAATACTTACAGATACCCATTTAAAACTGAATTCCTTGATAGGCATGAGCACTGAATTCTATGATTTATTCATATTTATTATTGTGTTATCCTGAAAAAGCTATGAGCGACATAAATTATTGATGGGTTTATGACCAAGGAGTCGATATACCCAGTACTATTATATCTGTACCTAGGTAAAAGTGAATTAAAAGATAATAAAAGTAAATATTACATCAGTCCTAAAATAAGCAAATAATACTTATTTTTTGGAAAAGAAAAATAAAATAGTATCCAAATATCCTGTTTGTACATGTTTTTGACACTTTGATACGAGTATTTATTCTAAATTTCGAAAATATTTTTTACATATAACCTCAAAATGATTGCGCAATTTACCTGTATATATTAGCTCGAAGGGTCCGTAATGACGATCCAGTAACATATTTAGCGAGCCTTCCCATGGAATACACGTTTAGCGAAGCCATAATAACCACTGTTATATAATTATTTATAACAATTTGTAAAATAAATCGACCTAAAAAGAGGTTAAACCTGCAACTCTGTATTCTTCTGTCAGTGTCAAGTTTTTTTTTAATTCCCTTTGACATTGACAATTTCATAAACCAAACGCAAGGAGTCAACACTGGAAATGTGAAAAAGGTCTACGCAATAGCGTCATTGCTCCACCAGCAGCTATCACTAAATCAATAACCGCTAATGAAAAGCTATGGATTTTTTCCCTAACTCATATGTATTTGATTTCCTAAAATAAGTACGCAGTTACAAAGATCTAGTAAGACGATGTGTGTATCCGAACAATGAAAGTTCAAGGTCACGTCACACCGTCACACAATCAATAACGTCAGATCAGCTGTTCTGTTAACTGTCAAATTTCCCAAGTATTTTGTTGTGGTTGCCTATCTCGTCTCATTCAGAAATTACAAAACCCTACGAAGAATGATTGCATCATCCGCAAAGTCTCCATTCCATGTCTCGATGTCCGCTGACGTCGTAAACCGTGACTCGCTTTCATAGGGAATCGCTTAGTTTTATTGAAAGTTTAGACTCCCACGGTGTCAGTGTGTTCTGGGCAGCTGTTTAGTGCGCGCGTAAATTTCAAACATGGCGTCTTTAGCGGTATTTGATTTCGATCGTACTATTGTCGACGATGATTCAGACGCGACTATTATAAATAGATTGAGAGAGAAAAAGCCTCCGCCGGAATGGGAAGCCGGTACCCACGACTGGACTCCATACATGAGCGATGTAAGTTGCTTTTTGCCTTTTTATAAAAAAAACTCCCATGTTAGGTACCTACCTAGGTAGGTAATTTATTTCCTAATAAACTAAGTAATAAAATAAATGAATTAGGATGTAAAATAGAATAAGATAGACACAAGATAGTAGTAGCTAGGTACTTAGGTACTAGGTACTTATAGGTACGTAATCTCTGCTATTATATTTTAACATTGTTGCTTTTGTATAAATAAGGAAATAGAAATAGAATATCCTTTAATGTAGGTACCAAAAACGAATGTCAAGTAGGTATAAGTTAACAATCATAAAATATGGTACAATGGGTGGAAATATCGGTTTTGTTGGTTTAGGTAAGTATGTACTAATCGGCGATCATGGTGGAAAATACATGAAATAGTTCCAGCATCCCCGTTCCACTATCGCACGAGCAGAGCTACGGCGAGGCGCCACCGCTACATGGTGGAAGTGCCTAAATCTCGCACGAAACGTTTTGCGTCTACATTTATAGTGCGTACTGCTCTATTGTGGAACTCGTTACCGGAATCTTTGTTCCCTGAGACCTACAATTTGGGTGTCTTCAAGACGAGAGTCAATAGGTACCTTCTAGGCAAGCGCGCTCCATCGTAAACCACTTCGATGCTTAACATCAGGCAAGTTGTGGTCAAGCGTAAGCCTATCAGTGCTAAAAAAAAAAACCTAAAACCCAGAAGAAAGAAAGAAACGCTTTAATTCCACTTTTATCATGCCTACCGCGGAAATGTGGAATGCGCTTCCCGAGTGGGTCTGCCCGATAGATACATATAATCTGTGTCTAAATCACGAGTGAATCGGTTTCTTCTAGGCAAGCGCGCTCCATCGTAGGTCGCAGTGTCGCAAACAGGTGGCCAAGTTAAAAAAGGAAATGCGGCCAAAGTAAGCTCGCGGTATGTTCTATGTAATGGGATGTCTATTGCAAATACAATCTAAACTCCGAGCTGCTGAACTGAGAATTTAATAAAAATACCCAATAACACTGCTCGACATGGGATTCGAACCATCGCCATCTGTGCATGTCGCAGAAGAGACATGAAAGCAGAAGATTTTTTTTATGGGATAGGGGAGCAAACGAGCATACGGATCACCTGATGGTAAGTGATAACCGCCGCCCATAGACACCCGCAACACCAGAGGCGTCACAAGTGCGTTGTCCGCCTTTTAAAAGGGTTTGGGCCTCCGGTAACTTCACTCACTCGGCGAAACACAACGCAAGCGTTGTTTCATGCCGGTTTTCTGTAAGGCGTGGTATCATTTCGGTCGAGCCGGCCCATTCGTGCCGAAGCATGGCTCTCCCACGATAAATAATGCGGTGAAAATGCGTTCCTTGTAAAGTACCTACTCCTTAAATATGTTTAAATTCTATTTAAGCACAAATTTACAACGAAAAAATACAACGAAATATTTAAATAAGATTTTAACATATTTAAGAAGTTGGTGCAAGTGGCCCCATATGATAGATTGGGGAACAGTGTTATAAGACAATGTTGCGGACTGAAAGATGATGTAGTGATACATATTGAAAAGAATAAATGCTGTGATGGTATGGACATGTTGAGAGAATGAATGAAAGACGAATATCTATAGGAATTTATAAGGCGAATGTCAGCTGCCGCCAGGTCGCCCTAGAAGGATATACCTACGCCGATCTTTATGCGAGGCCCTTCAAAATTGTCAGGTGCGTAGTACTCCCAACCGGCGCGTCTGTATGAGAAGATGTATGAATGTGGCAGAAGCAAAAGAAGTATGCAAGAATCGTAGCAAATGGCGGTCTATAGTCAGGTCCGGACTTAGAGGGATAGGACCCCTAGGCACTTCTCATTTGGGGCCCTGTCTTCCATATCGAAATCATTCAATTTTGGTTACAGGACAAAAAATATGTATGCAAATATTTTCGATACAGTTTTTTGATAAGGCAAGCCAGGCTTTTGAGCTTGTTTGTAGGTCCTCCCACTGGGACTGGGGCCCCTTGGCTGGCTGGGCCCCAGCTTAGACGGAAATTCGGCTCTGTCTATAGTTTCTGCCTACCCTTGTCGGAGAAATGCGTGAGTGTATGTATGTATGTTTTATTATAAAGACAGTGATACTCCCCCCTTCAATCTTTCACCCCGTTGTCAATACACCTCAATGTCATAGAGACAGCATGACGTCTATTTAGGAAAATTCCAATTGAAATGAAGCCCTACTTTAAATCCTCCATCTAATCACTATCACTACTTATTATAAAACAAAGTCGTTTCCCGCTGTCTGTCCCTATGTATGCTTAGATCTTTTAAACTACGCAACGAATTTTGACGCGGTTTTTTTTAATAGATAGAGTGATTTAAGAGGAAGGTTTTAAGCTGTTTAACATCACGCTATGACTCTTAGGACCGGGGCAGCGCGGGTGAAACCGCGGGCGGGTCGCTAGTTACAGTATACGAAGAAGTAACTGCCTCAATAGTCTAGTGGTCCTTAGTGTGACTACTACGCTAGAGGTTCTTGGATCGATTCCCAGGTCGAGCAGTGATATTGGGTTATTCTAGGAAATTCTCAGTAGCAGCTCGGAGTTAGGAATTTGTGCCCGGTTAATGGCAATAGGCTCGCCCCCTATTACATGGGACCTAAACATACCGGCGAACTGTGGGTGTACATTACTACGCTCTGCCTAACAATACGAACTCTGCCTAATACAGGCGTAATGGCATGTTATGTTAAAGGCGGTATTAATGCCTTAGAAATGTATACCAGACAACCTTTGGAAGATGCAGAGATGATCATAGTTGAAGAACAAATGAGAAGATAATAGATTCCACGAAGGGTTAGGCAGAGGTACGCCTCTGCCTAACCCTTCGGGGAATACAGGCGTGATGGTATGTGTTTGAGTTCTTGCGCTTATTGAGTTATAAATTGTATACTAAGCTTTATACAATACATGATGTTTATTTTGAAAAAGAATGCAGTGATTGCAGTGGAATTATGCAAATTGAATTCTACTTGATGCCATTCAAGTAACAATGGGTACATATTATTGAAACTTCCAAAGGAATGTTAAAATATTTACAATAAAAAATCTGTACTTATATAATACACTAGCTTCTGCCCGCGACTTCGTCCGCGTAGCGTGATGATATATAGCCTATAGCCTTCCTCATTAAATGGGCTATCTAACACTGAAAGAATTTTTCAAATCGGACCAGTAGTTCCTGAGATTAGCGCATTCAAGCAAACAAACAAACAAACTCTTCAGCTTTATATATTAGTACTAGCTTCTGCCCGCGACTTCGTCCGCGTAGCGTGATGATATATAGCCTATAGCCTTCCTCAATAAATGGGCTATGTAACACTGAAAGAATTTTTCAAATCGGACCAGTAGTTCCTGAGATTAGCGCGCCCAAGCAAACAAACAAACAAACAAACTCTTCAGCTTTATATATTAGTATAGATAGAAGTATAGATTTTTTTAAAACACATACTATTACTTCCATTTTTTTTATAAACTACCTGTATTCCGCTGTTTCAATTGCATCTCAAAAGATGTCGACAACAGCACCATCTGCCAATAAATTCCGTCACGCGTCACATTAGTGAGATCCCTCTCTCCTCTGTTTTTTTTGCGTGTGAATATCCTAATGGACATCCACCGCCCGGAGAAGGCGACGAGCCCGTCGGACTCCACACAATCCGGCTTTTTAGGATTAACTATCTTTTTGGGAAAAAATAACACACATTAAAAACATACTGATTTCTGAAGCTTACGCGAATGTTAGACATCCTACTAATATTATAAATGCGAAAGTTTGTGAGGATGGATGGATGTTACTCTTTCACGCCATAACGGCTGAACAGATCTGGATAAAATTTGGCACAGAGATAGATTATAGTCTGGAATAACACATGGGCTACTTTTTATCTGAAGTCTACGCAGACGAAGTCGCGGGCAGAAGCTAGTAATTAAATAAAACAACTACGGATTTTATCGCGTTATATTTGAATTATCTAGACCTCTAGCCTAGCAGTCGCGCTCAGGACCACTTGGCTAATGAGGCTAATTTTTTTTGTTGCTCATGGGTTAAAACTGTTTCTCCTTACACAGGTTATTCCGTAACCTAAAGCTAGGAGATCAGTGCTTCGCTCACATGATTGCAGATAGTATTTCTTATTTTATGAAACTATTTTTATGAGGTACTAGCTTCTGCCCGCGGCTTCGCCCCCGTGGTATTTGATCTATCATCACATCCCACGGGAACGGGATAAAAAGTATCCTATGTCCGTCTCCTGGTTCTAAGCTACCTCTCCATTAATTTTCAGCCAAATCGGTTCAGCCGTTCTTAAGTTATAAATAGTGTAACTAACACAACTTTCTTTTATATATATAGACTAGCTTCTGCCCGCGGCTTCGCCCCCGTGGAATTCGGTCTGTCATCACATCCCCCGGGAACGGGATAAAAAGTATCCTATGTCCGTCTCCTGGTTCTAACCTACCTCTCCATTAATTTTCAGCCAAATCGGTTCAGCCGTTCTTAAGTTATAAATAGTGTAACTAACACAACTTTCTATTATATATGGGCAAGGTTAAGGTGACATTCCAAGTACTAATTCGCGAATCCAAAATTATCAGTCGCTAGTTTTGGCGGCAGTTCAATACTGGTGTCCTTGGCACCAGCCACGGTTACCACTGAAACTTGGTCCATGTTAGAAGATGCAGCGGTTTTGAAATAAAAGAAAAATAATAGTTTAATTTAAATTGCCTCATTAGCCAAGTGGTCCTGAGGGCGACTGCTACGCTAGAGGTCTTGGGTTCGATTCCCAGGTCGAGCAAAGTGTTATTGGGTTTTTCTATGAAATTCCCAGTAGCAGCTCGGAGTTAGGAATTTGTGCCCGATTAATGGCAATATACTCGCCCCCTATTACATGGGACCTAAACATACCGGCGAACTGTGGGTGTACATTAGTACGCCTCTGCCTAACCCTTCGGGGAATACAGGCGTGATGGTATGTTATGTTATGTTATTTTATTGATACAAAAATGGTTGAATACATTTGAGTTGAAGCCCTGACTCCTGAGCTAGGTTGTACCTGTGTTACAATCAATGTCTTCACCCGTTTGCAGAACATTAACAATGTATACAATAAAATATAATTACAAATTTGTGCAAGCTTGCTCTTAAGTGGTGTGTGTGTGTGTGTGTGTGTGTGTGTGTGTGTGTGTGTGTGTGTGTGTGTGTGTGTGTGTGTGTGTGTGTGTGTGTGTGTGTGTGTGTGTGTGTGTATGTGTGTGTGTGTGTCTGTGTCTGTTTGTCCTAAGTGATAATAGGTTTAGGAATATAGGAGACTTCCATTTCGGGTTTATAAAAAAATAAAATAATGAGTGCATGTTTTGCGTTTTCCGATTGCCTGCTAGCTAGCTAAAATATAATCGATTTGGTATATATTTTCCACGTGGGAGAGCCATGCTTCGGCACGAATGAGCCGGCTCGACCGGAGTGATACCACGGCCTCACAGAAAGCCGGCGTGAAACAACGCTTACGTTGTGTTTCGCCGAGTGAGTGAGGTTACCGGAGGCCCAATGCCTTTTAAAAGGCGGGCAACGCACTTGGGACTCCTCTGGTGTTGCGGGTGTCCATGGGCGGCGGTTATCGCTTACCATCAGGTGATCCGTCAGCTCGTTTGCCCCCCTATCCCATAAAAAAAATATCCAACAGTATAACAACATAACATAGGTACCATCACGCCTGTATTCCCGAGTGAGTTACGCAGAGTATGTACTTTACACCAGTTCGCCGGTATCTTTAAGTCCCATATAATTATTACCTAATTAATACAACTAAAATCTATTCAGTAGTTTTTGCGCCAACCGTAACAAACAGATAAACAGACAAGAATTTAAAAATCACATTTTTGGATTTTGAAGAAGTTTACATACAACAACCACTTGTTTTTTTATATATCTTTAACTAGCTATTGCCCGCGACTTCGTCCGCGTAGTGTAATGATATATAGCCTATAGCCTTCCTCGATAAATGGGCTATCTAACACCGAAAGAATTTTTCAAATCGGACCAGTAGTTCTTGAGATTAGCGCGTTCAAGCAAACAGACAAACAAACTCTTCAGCTTTATATACCTATACTAGCTTCTGCCTGCGACTTCGTCCGCGTAGCGTGATGATATATAGCCTATAGCCTTCCTCGATAAATGGGCTATCTAACACTGAAATAATTTTTCAAATCAGACCAGTAGTTCCTGAGATTAGCGCGTTCAAACAAACAAACAAACAAACTCTTCAGCTTTATATATTAAGTACTAGCTTCTGCCCGCGACTTCGTCCGCGTAGCGTGATGATATATAGCCTATAGCCTTCCTCAATAAATGGGCTATCTAACACTGAAATAATTTTTCAAATTGGACCAGTAGTTCCTGAGATTAGCGCGTTCAAGCAAACAAACAAACAAACTCTTCAGCTTTATATATTAGTATAGATAGATGTAAAGACACAGTTTTTTTAAGATTTTATAATAGTAGAGATAAGATATCTAACGTTCACCAGGTGTTCGAGCATGCGTACTCAGCTGGCTTCAGCCCGGACGCCATCCTGGACTGCATTGGGTCTATGAAGCCAACTCCTGGGGTGGTGCAGCTGATCACCACGCTGGCAGCCGAGGGTTGGGACGTGGTACTCATCACTGATGCCAACTCCGTCTTCGTGCAGCATTGGTTGAAGGTGCATGGGTTGGTGGTGAGTTTGATGTCCTCTTGTTATTACATACTATTACGCCTCTATTCCTTGAAAGGCAAGAGGTGTAGCAATTATCACCAAAATTATCATTTTTTTTCTGGTGCGGAAAATCCTCATGGATCGTCCGCCACTTGGGGGGCGGTGGAGTATGTCGGACTCGTACTGACTAAAACCGTATTTGTCTTCTCTTGCCCTATAGCCACGGTCATGAGATTCCTGGGAATCCAAACCTTATATCTCTAGGATTTATCCCTTGTTGGGACGAGTTAGAATACTATTCCTTATTGCAACTCGGACACCTCTATCCCTGAGACGGGCTTATAGGCGTGGCACAGGAAGGGATCCGGAACAATAAACTAGTTCCCGGATCCTTCCAGTTTTGTGCTGACGGTGGCTGGTGGGTGGGTTTTAGTGCGGTAAAAATCCCACACACCCCGGCCTACCCTCCAGTAGGCCAGCAGCCTTTTGAAAGTTTCCTCCTCGCAAACAAAAAAAGGACCTCTTGGGGTCTGACTTGATAGCCACTACTGTGACATCGGAGTCTGTCGTAAATCACCTTGGTGGGCGTTTTGAATCTTCTTAAGGCCCGGCAACACATCACCAACTCCTCTGGTGTTGCAGGCGTCCATTTGCGACGATGACTCTTACCACCAGGTGGCTCGTCAGCGCATTTGGCGACTTAATCAATAAAAAAAGCATAGCAGTCGATCTGGTACCACTATATTTTTTTTGGGAGCAAGCGAGTAGACCGATCGCCTGATGGTAACCGATCACTACCGCCCATGGACACCCGCAACACCAGAGGAGGAACAAGTGCTTTGCCGAACAAGTGTTTTGCTTTTTAAAAGGGAGTACGCTCTTTTCTTGAATGTTTAAAGGTCGTATTGGTTCGGAAATACTGCAGGTGACAGTTCATTTGACAGTTTTGTTGTGCGAGGCAGAAAGTTTCTAGAGAAACGCACAGTTGTGGACTGCCAGCCATCAAGATGATGGGGATGTAACTGTTGTCGCGTAGAACGATGGCCAAAAGATGCTGCAGGGATCAATACGTACACTTCCTCGGAGCACTCCCCATAGTATAAGCGACAAGTCTACCGCCCCGGCTTCGCACGAGGAGAAATGCCTTACTTTTTCAAAATAATCTATAGTCTATGTTAATCTGGGATAACGTAGCATTCAAATGATGAAAGAATTTTTGAAATCGGCCTAGTAGTTTTTGAGTTTATTCATTACAAACATACATACAAACCGTTCCAAGCGAGGACACATTTTTACGCTGCGCCTGCGCCTCTATGAGGCAATATTATCAAAATACCGGCGAACTGTGAGAGTACAATTCTGCCAAAACCATCGAGAAATACAGGCGTGATGGTACATCAATGTTAATTATTAATTTACATGTATGTCTGTTTCACAGTATCTTCTATATAAATCACGTCATGAAAATACACTGAAAACTGCTACCTATCTAATTAAATTATCACACTTATGTTCTGTGGCGTCATATAAAACACGAGATTCATTATTTACGACGCGTGTTAATATTGCTTTTTTTATGGGATAGAGGAGCAAACGAGCTGACGGATCACCTGATGGTAAGCGATAACCGCCGCCCGTGGACACCCGCAACACCAGAGGAGTCACAAGTGCGTTGCCCGCCTTTTAAAAGGGTTTGGGCCTCCGGTAACCTCATTCACTCGGCGAAACACAATGCAAGCGTTGTTTCACGCCGGTTTTCTGTGAGGCCGTGGTATTACTCCGGTCGAGCCGGCCCATTCGTGCCGAAGCATGGCTCTCCCACGTACAAAATTGCTTTTGAATACCTACACGCAATCTTCGACGGTTTTTTTTTACTTACCACTAAGATGGCAAATAAGCATACAGCCCGCCTGATGGTAAGCGGTTACCGTAACCTATGGACGCTTGCATAGGGTCAGGGTTATTGGTCAGGGCTAACATCAGGGTTTATTGTTGACTAGTTTCTGCCCGCTACATCGTCTGCGTGGACTTCGGAATTGAGTCTGACCTTGATAAAAATTAGCCCATGTGTTATTCCAGACTATAATCTATGTCTGTGTCAAATTTTATGCAGATCCATTGAGCTGTTCTGGCGTGAAAGTGTAATAAATATATATCCCCCGTTTCACCCGGGGTATGAGTCCGTGACGCGTGACGGAGAAGTCTATTACCCGGCCACTATTCCAATAAAACATATTATGTATATTGACATAAGTAAAATTATTTTATTATAGACTGCCTGTGGTCCCAAATGCGACTGCTATGATAGAGGTCCTGGGCTCGATTCCCAGGTCGAGCAAATTGTTATTGGGTTTTTCTATACAAATCTCAGTAGCAGCTCGGAGTTTGGAATCTGTGCCCGGTTAATGTCAATAGTCTCACCCCCTATTACATGGGACCTAAACATACCGGCGAAAAGTGGGTGTACCTTAGTACACCTCTGCCTAACCCTTCGGGGAACACAGGCGTGATGGTATGTTATGTTGTTTTTTAATAACCGTTGACCGTCGTTTTGCTCAACAAAAAGAATACCTTGGTTTCTAGGCGGCGTATCGATAAGAAACGCACCAGATTTTAAGTTAGACCTTTAGCAATACAACTGAGATAACTGCATCCAATTTCATGCAGCATTTTTTGCTTCACGTGAGCACAAAAATACAAACAGACAGACAAAAATTCAGCGGGTCTTTGAGCTCCCTAAATAATGGTGGAGCTACACGATGACTGCTGTATGCGTGCCGTCAGTTAGGACAGGTTAACTCAAGGCTGCTTATGGCTCTTTCTTCAAAAGGCCTGTTCAGATTTTGCCCTACATCGTAAAACACATATCCTATAATACTACTACTACTGTCTGGACTTTAAAAGAGACCATGATTCTCTGAGTTTGTTTCGGCGTTTCTTCTCAGAGGTCGTCAGTTAGGAAATGCCGGCGCCATCTAGTAAAAAAAAAAATGTAAAACTACTTGTAAAAGTTTCTTTTTAAGATCTATTTACAGAAATATCATTTAATTGTTTTGGCTTCTATTGCTACAGTGTAGATTCAAACTCATAAGGAAGTGAGTATCATTGCTAAAACACACATTCTAAATATAATTAGGACACTGTTTGCCCTTGTTCGGTAATAGCGTGATAGTATGATTATGTTATATTTACGTTCAAGGTTTTTTCAAACTGGTAGGTTGATTACTAGCTTCCGCCCGCGACTTAGTCCGCGTGGAATAGTTACTTAGTCTTAGCGTGATGATATATAGCCTATGTCCTTTCTCAGGGTCTGAAGATTGTCTGTGCCAAATTTCATCAAAATCGGTTGAGAGGTTTGAGCGGGAAAGCGTAACAGACAGACAGAGTTACTTTCGCATTTATAATATTAGTAGGGATGCTCGTGGCGTGGATTCTTCTGCGCAATTCATTTATTAGTTCGCAAATGCTATTATCATCACGCTATTTTCATGAAATGATATCGGGTTCTCAAATAATGTGAACCTTCGTTTAATCAAACTTGGACATCCTTCAACGTCCACACATCTTGTTATCGCAATATTGTACCAGTGAAGATTGTAACATAATTTATTTGAAAAGAGTGTCCATGCAGTTTCTTGCCGGATTCTTCTCCATAGGATCAACCTTTTGGAACCGTGCAACTGGACTTATGTTTTCTAAATACTTGTAAAGCTTATTTGGAATTAAAAGACTTGACCTAATCAACTCTTCAAATTTCCATCTTCTCATTTCCAGGACTGCATAACAGCGATAGTTACCAACCGCGCCTTCTGGCAGGCAGGCCGCCTTTACATCGAGCCTTGTATGCGCCAGTCGAGCTGCTCGCGCTGTCCCACCAACTTGTGCAAGTCACTGGCGCTAGTAAACTGGTGTTCCAACTCAAAACACTCGTATGAGAAGATGGTTTACTGCGGTGATGGGAGAAACGATTTCTGTCCAGCGACTGTACTTCCAGCTAATGTAAGTATTTTTTTATGTGAAAAACGCTTGATGTTAAGCGACACTGCGACCTACGATGGAGCGCTTGCCTAGAAGAAACCGATTCACTCGTGATTTAAAGACACCCAGATTATTCACCCACATTACATGAAAAAAAATCTACAACGTGAGTGAGTGAGTGTTATCGTCTTATTCTTTAGTGTCGTGGGTGCGGTTCCTACGAAACCAATATTTGTGATTACTATAGTTTATTTTTACGTCACATTTAAGACGTAAATTTAGAATGTGAAGGCTAATTTCGACCTGGTTGGGACTCGCGGTGGCTTAGTGGTCATAGCGTTTGGTGTATCTAACCAGAGGACGCAGGTTCGAATCCTGCCCGCAAGTCGAATTTTTCCTTCAATAAGTTTATTTTATTTCGAGTCTTAGGGCCACTTGCAGCAACTTGTTACAATTTAAACACATTTCCACATTTCACGTGGGAGAGCCATGTTACCGGAGGCCCAAACCCTTTTAAAAGGCGGGCAACGCACTTTTGACTCCTCTGATGTTGCGGGTGTCCATGGGCGGCAGTTATCGCTTACCATCAGGTGAACCGTTTGCTCGTTTGCCGCCTATCTCATAAAAAAAAAAATAAGAATTTGGTGCAAGTGGCCCTTAGTTTTATATTTACGTTAGCAAAACCACAGCGGATAACTTCAGACACGCACTGTTATTTCGGGGGTCAAAGTCAAAGTCAAAATGTTTTATTTCAATTAGACCATTAAAATAGCTATACCAGCAATACTATATGTATACTGTACTTTGTGTCTGTGAATTGTATTTTTCTGCAACATGAAAATTTTTTTTGTTTTACTTTTAACATTATCGCGACTGCTACGCTAGAGGTCCTGGGTTCGATTGCCAGGTCGAGGAAAGTGTTATTGGGTTTTTCTATGAAATTCCCAATAGCAGCTCGGAGTTAGGAATTTGTGCCCGGTTAATGGCAATAGGCTCGCCCCCTATTACATGGGAAAACATACCGGCGAACTGTGGGTGTAGACTAGTAAGCCTCTGCCGTAGCCTTCGGGGAATACAGGCGTGATGGTATGTATGTTTAACATTATCTTTTTTTTTCAGGCTACCGTCTTTCCTCGTCGAGGGTATCCGTTAGACGATCTTCTAAAGAAGACCCTAGCGTTAACCACGCCTCAAGTGAAGGCCAAAGTGGTGCCCTGGTCTGATTGTCACACAATACTCCAGGAAATATTCCCTAGCAAAGGCGCTGCCATCATTTCTTCATAAATGTGATATTATTGTTTAATTTAAGGCGATCTAATCGCATACTTTAAGGCTGGTCGTTTCGCTCAGCCCGCCAAATTCAAATTACAATTGGTTTTTCGCAATTTATAGGTCTATATCACATTCTAGATTCCTAGCTGTAGTAATTGCGAATTGTAAAGAAGCTAAAAGTTGGGTCAATCGTCAATTTTGGCCAAAATTGACGATTGACCCTACTTTTAGCTTCTTTAACGTTTATTAAGCAAAGTTTTTAATGCTCAGTTGTGAATATTGTATAGCTAATGCCGCAATTACTACAGCTAGGAATCTAGAATGTGTTATAGACCTACAAATTGCGAAAAACCAATTGTAATTTGAATTTGGCGGGCTCAGCGAAACGATCAGCCATAAGGTAAAAGATTTAAATTTTTGAATTTTTAACGGATATTTTTTAAATTTATTCCGTTATGTATATTTTTATTCTATTTTAACTGACTTTATAAAAGGAGGGTTTGTTGCTTGATATCTTTACTGATTGTTCGATGATATTTTTTTTCCAGCTATATCTATATTACATAGGTATTTTATTTTATGTATTATAGTCATTCTATCTCACGAAGTCCTGTATGATGACCTTTATGTAATTGAAATAAAGTTCAAATTTAAATAATTTAACGGCCTTCGTGAAATAGAATATGAATACCACTATCTGTATTATTTTTGTGGTATTAGCAGTCGTTTCGTGTAAAATACTGATATTTATGCTATTCAGTAACCTAAGCAAGAACACTTTCGAAAACGTATTCGTATCGAAATCGAGAATAATTTGTATGAGAAGGAGGTTAATGAACGTAGATGAAGCGAAAGTGGTGTGCCAGGATCGTAGCAAGTGTAGTCTCTGCCTACCACAATGGGAGACAGATGTGAAAATATGAATGTAAGTATGAGATTTGTAGCAGAAAAAAACTCATTCGTTTACGATACGAATTCGATAGTTGTTCATGGTTTGATATTATTGTGTTGTCTAAATTAAAATAAAAAAATCTATGGGAAAGCTAGACAATGCATATTTTTTGTTTTAAAAAAAAGCTTACTAGCAATGTGGATCGCACATTACTAGTATTCTTGTTAACCCCTCGTGCTAAGCTAAATGCTTGTGTTACGAGTGGGTTCACGTCGGTAGTGCAATGGGTGGGTTTCGAACCGGCAACCACATGATTGCAAGTCAGGCGCCCTAGCCATTTGGCTACCGCCGCCTTAATTCTACAATATCATGATTAAATCATAATTATTTAGATCAATTTTAGTTAATAATAATTATTATTTATAATATTTTTATTGTTAAGGCACATTATGTCCATTTAATAAATATTTTATTGTGGAAAATATTAATTGAAATTCATTCCTATAGATGTCTCTACTGTGCCAACTACTTACTCGGTTAACAGACTTCATTGGTCTTGTGGTTGTCTCTTGTGGCTCGGCTTATGAGAGCGTTCGTCCTGGGTTCGATTTCCAGGTTGTTTTCTTTAGGAAATGCCCATTGGGTTGCCACCTATTTTTTGGTGTGTAAATAAACGACCAATGTGGGTCGCTCATTACTAGTATTCTTGTTAACCCCTCGTGCTAAGCTAAATGCTTGTGTTACGAGTGGGTTCACGTCGGTAGTGCAATGGGTGGGTTTCGAACCGGCAACCACATGATCGCAAGTCCAACACCCTAGCCATAAGGCTACCGCCGCTTAATATAAAATGTAGAGGCGTACAGAAATCGGCCTAACATTTCGGGGACAATGATGAAAATTTTAAAAAAGTATGTTCACACACACACACGTGGCGTAACAGTGGCGACATCTTTAGTGATTATAATGAATTACATTATTTATATAGGCAATTCTATTGTTAACGACAAAGTAAATTGTTTCTGTCACAATAAGTGTTTTATTTGACGATATACATATACTGATTTCTGACACTTACGCGAATATTAGACATTGAAATGAAACTACTTTTTACGGATTTTATCGCGGAATATTGATATTATTTAGTTCCCGACGTTTCGGATCCTTTACAGCATCCATGGTCACGGGCAGACTGAGGTGTTGGACGTCTTGATGTTAAAATTACTAACAGCTACCTTACATTTTTGTTAATTATTAGTGATCCGATTCACGCAAAACGAGCTAAATAATATCGGGAACTAAATAATATCAATATACCGCGATAAAATCCGTAAAAAGTAGTTTCATTTCAATTTATTTTATTTATATTTATTTTATTTATTTATTTAAAAACACTTACACTATCTTTACAGGAGATTCCTAATGCGATATATGTCAAATTTTCAGACTTCCCCCAGCGTTTAAGGCCTGTTTTAAATAAATAGTTCAGCTCTAGGGGCCACTTGCACCAACTTCTGAAATATGTTTAAATTGAATTTAAACACAAAATGAAAATAGAAAATTGTGTTTAAATACAATTTTAACACATTTAAGAAGTTGGTGCAAGTGGCCCTAGGATTTGAATTACTATTATGTATTTGTGCGTTCAACACAAATTCTCACATTATACCAACACTCCAGCCCGTGACAGCTTCCCGTACCTCATAGAAATTTGTGCGGGGATGGCCTTTCGCTAAGTTCAAAATTTCTACCAAAATAGTAGAAATTAATTGCGAATGACTATGAAGCTCAGAGTAATTCTAAGTAAGTTCTGAAAACAAAAATAGCTAACATGTGACTTTCCAGTGTTGTTAACAACGCATTCATTTTATATAGCTAAGCACTCCCAGCGACTTCGTCCGCGTGGAATAGTTACTTGGTCTTAGCGTGCTAGCCTATAGGCTTTTTCAATAAATGGGCTATTTAACACTGAAAGATTTTTCAAATCGGACCAGTAGTTCTTGAAATAGCGCGTTCAAACAAACAAACTCTTCAGCTTTATATATTATAGCTTCTGCCCGCGACTTCGTCCGCGTAGCGTGATGATATATAGCCTATAGCCTTCCTCAATAAATGGGCTATTTAACACTGAAAGATTTTTCAAATCGGACCAGTAGTTCCTGAGATTAGCGCGTTCAAGTAAACAAACAAACAAACTCTTCAGCTCAGCTTTATATATTAAGTATAAATTTAAGCGTTGTTTTCGTGAACAAACCAGAACCACCACGGATTAATAAAGTACCAGTACCAAAGAGAACGTAGAAGCTGATGTAGTAAATAGAAAAATAAAACGAAAAAATTAATTGAAATCAAACAAAGATTATATCTAACATCTTTTATTACGACAAATAACTTAATGTGTATAGACAATATTCCTTATTTTTAATAAAAAGCGCATGCAACGCCACCTAGCGTCTCATTAAGCAACACATTTAAATAGGTACATTAACCTTAATCTATGAGAAATCTACCAAGAAGCCATTTTGGTAGAAATTGTAACGTTAAAAATCCAAACATTGGGAGATTTTTTATACGGAAACATGGAAATTGGCAGTGATCTGTTAACCTCAAGGTAGATATTCTCAATTCTAACATTATTTTGTTACTTTAATACTGATGATAATAATTAGGTCGTAAATGCGTTGATAAGTGTTACCATTTCATTAAATTCTACCATTATGGTAGTAAATAAATAGGGAATGCTTTAAATTACATTTTTTCTTATACTTAAATGGAAAGTATATTACTGTGTGGTTTAACTTCGATCAGAACGTCACAGCAAATATAAAACTATTTGAGTTTCGCGCTTGTAATTACTAGAATATCATAGAAAATCAGTTGGCACCCGCGGTTTCACCCGTTCCTTAAGCGCGTCGTGATGGATAAATAGCTTAAAAACTCCTCATTCATTGCTCCGTCCATTAGTTCAGTATTTTTTGAGGTTTGCGGATAGTAACTCATTCATTCATTTTTATTTTTAAAGATATAACAGCATAAGTTTTACTTCTTTAATTTAAGGCTCAGCTCTTGTCGGTGGAGCAAACGCTAATGTTCTCTATCTTCTGCTTTACGCTTTACCTCTTGATACGACTCGATCGCCACCCTTTCCTTCACTTGCTCCACAAAACTTCGTCTGAGTCTTCCCCTTCCAAATTTTCCTTCAATTTTATTTCCTGCCTTCCTATCATAGACTAATATATGTTTTCATAGGACGATATGTAATAGTGTGTTAATTATTTATAACAATAACCCCGTGGAACAGGAATTTAAAATGCTTTTCAAGGTATACTATTAATGTGTTAACATTATTGTGTTCCGGTTTGAAGGGTAATGTAGCCAGTGACATCACTGGGCAAATGAGACTTAACAACTGAGGTGTCACGATGACAACGCGCGAGTGATACCACTGGTGTTGCTGGGGTCTGTAGGCGACTTCTTTGCAACATGTTTTGACACAAAACATCACAGTATTATACTTTCGTTAAACCTTATAATTAACTTTACAAGCTGATTCAGCAACATAATTATAAATATTTTGTGTATAATTATATTTTTTTACAAAAAAATCTAGATACAAGATATGAGGCTCAGACTAAAAGCAATAGGAACGAATGATAAAGAATATTTTCATTATATCCTTTATATTTATAAGTTGTAGAAATAAATACGAACGATTTTTTTCCCCCTGGCGATTCACACCGGTCAAGGTCGGATTTCAGATAGTTAATTGTTGCTACATGTTTGAAAAAGAAATTAAAAACTACATTGTTACAGACAACAACAAAAAAAACGATTTTGGACGACACGTTTGGCGTAGCGGCTGAGCGATCGGCTTCTGCGACACGTGTTGTGGGTTCGATCCCCACACGGAGCAAATATTTGTATGATCTACAGGTAGTTGTTCCGGGTCTGGGTGTTTGTGTATGTGAGAATTTGTGTTTGTAAACGCACCCACGATACAGGAGAAAATCCTAGTGTGGGGCAACGTTTTTAAAAAAGAAAAAAAAAAAGTATCAAGGAAATGTTTATCATTCGTTCTTATCGCTTGAGTAGTTCACTTACATCTAACTAACTTATAAGTATTCTTTATGTCTTAGCATGGCAAGATAATGTTTAGACCATAATTTATTCACTGGGGTGAATTATACCAAGCAGAAAATGGCAAGAGTATAATATTATATAAAAAAAGTGTATACAAGGTCGCGATCTGTAGGTCCTGCCTACCTCGATTAGGAAATAGCGTAAATATATGAAATAATAGAGAAGATTTCTAAATTAATGCTATTGTGTCAGAACTTTATAAATAAACTATGATATTTGACTTTGTTTCAGCGGTACCATCTGGTACGTATAAAATATTGGCTTATCTAAAAGTATCTTTAAAAGATCTATTTGCATAAATAAATATCATTTATCATACAAAAAAAAAATTTATTTTTTGTGAGTAGAAATTGCATACATTTTTTTTATCAACAGAATAATCGCAGTGTTCACACGCTAAACCTAAATTTAAAATTTCTACTATTTCGATAAAGTAAATTTTCATGTAATAATAATTATTTTTAAACGCCAATACATTAAAGATTACATAATACTTAGTAGCTAACTTAAATAATATAATTATAAAAAATAAACAACATACAAAATAATATTAATAATAAATAGTTTTAATTACATTGAAATGAACACATTGATATCATATTTTTTATCATTTTAAAAAGATATTAAGTTTCTTTGTTTATTTAGTTTTGTCATGGATAAAATCTTTTTGTGATTTTTCGAAAAAAAAAACTGGTTAGTCTATTAATAAATAACTTGAATAATTTTATCATTAACTTTGTTTCAAGTAGTAAAAAAATGCTTGAATAAGTTACTGGATTACAAAAAGCCTCATTTTTAAAAGTATTTGGTTGATAAAAAATTAACCACATTTTACAAAAAAAAAAATAAGCGTAGGTATGTATTTACAGTTGTCGCGTAATAAGGAGAGTCCACAAGGTGTTGACTTTTCCAAGCTATATTATTAGTGATTTTTTTTATGGGATAGGGAGGCAAACGAGCTGACGGATATTGGCCGCCCATGGACATCCGCAACACCAGAGGAGTCAAAAGTGCGTTGTCCGCCTTTTAAAAGGGTTTGGGCCTTCGGTATCCTCACTAACTCGGCGAAACACAACGTAAGCGTTGTTTCACGCCGGTTTATTATGTCAAAATATGTGCGAACGATAACCGTTAGGGACTTCGAGTATACACTGCCGGATGCCTGCAGACTCCAGAAGACCTGCTCTAATCCGCACAAAAATTATAGTATATTGGAGTATTAAATAAATAAATAATTAGTAAATTATAGTATAGTATAAATTATAGTGGAGACCGCGTTTGGGCAAGCGTAGTGTGGGACGCCCTGCGACACGATGGACCGACGATTTAAAGAAGGTGGCTGGCAGCGGATGGATGCGAGCTGCCCAAGACCGGGATGGTTGGCGCTCTTTGGGGGAGGCCTACGTTCAGCAGTGGACGGCAATAGGCTGATATGATGATGATGAAATAATAAGTTACACATTCAAGTACTCTGTTAAAAATACGCATATAATTATCGATAATTTTAAATAGTGAAAAGTGGTTTCATAATATGAAATTTGATAGTTTTTGTTAGATTAACGCTTTTTCCCCCCGTCAGATATAACTTCACAAATTACTTGCACCTAAATATATATTATTATAATTCTATATTGCATTTAAAAGTCACTTACAAAGCATTTTAAATAAATATGTGTTGAAGCAAGTAGCACTTTTCTATAATCCTGATTTGAGGAACACAAAGGTTTATCATATGAAACATGGCATGGGCTGCAAGTTTGCAATTTCAAAATCATTTTTCAATGACTTCGGAATTGTTTTTTTCAGAAAAAGTCGAGTAATCGCCTTAATTATACGAATTATCTATGCATTACTTATTAATTAAGTATTATTTATTTTAGTTTTAAGACTGGGTATAAATCTATAGGTATTAGGATACAAAAATTTAATTTTACAAAAGAGAGGTGGTTTATGCGCGGAGAACTGTCATATATTTTCTTTTTTTTAACTAGCCTTCATTAATTGATAATAGCAAATCGTCAGCGTGGTGTATGGCTTTTCTTGGTCATTTTCCGAACCTTTATAGGGTTATAAAGGTCTGGCGGACGGATTTGACCGTACGTACGTAATAAGAAAATTCAAAGATATTTTTTTTTAAAAGCTTACTAGCAATGTGGGTTGCACATTACTAGTATTCTTGTTAACCCCTCGTGCTAAGCTAGAATGCTTGTGTTACGAGTGGGTTCACGTTGGTAGTGCAATGGGTGGGTATCGAACCGGCAACCACATGATCGCAAGTCCAACGCCCTAGCCATTAGGCTACCGACGCAATTTAATCAAATTATGCTATTATTCAGATTCAGATCTGTCGAGCCAAAACAAGCGGCACGGCCGTACCATCCTTTTCTCGAAGCATTTCATTCAGCCCATTTTTGAGCCCCTATAACTTCGTTGTGGATTAAACTAGCAGCTTGAATTTTCAGTAACCATGCAGGCATTGTATAGACACGGTATATTTCAAATTTCATTCAATTTGAACCAGTAGTTCAGTCAATCTATTTATTTAAAACATAAAAGACTAATATTGATATGGTCACTAAGATGTTGTTAAGTTAGCTAATTACGTAATAACTTAAGACAGAAGGACCCATAAGTAGGGACTGAACAAATTGACCGACTTGGTACCACATGGATCTCACAACTTTTTACGATAGAAGAACTGAGTTGCGACACTTAGTTTTTTTTATAAGTTATGTTTTAATTGGCATACCATTAAGCTAGGGTCTTAACAGGTACCGTTTCGTGCAAAATACTTCATAAGATTCTCTTTGAATTACGAGTTATTTTGGTATTAAAATTTCGTTTTACTTTGTCAGCTATTTTTTGACATTAAATATTTAATGACAGTTCAACGCGTATATGGTAATATTTTAGGATATAAGTTTGCCATCACTACATATTAGGCCGTCTACAATTGTGTGTATACCTTATTTCAAAATCGGGTTATAAATTCGTTTCTTTATTGACTTTTAAGAAAACTGCATTAATTTTAGAGGATTTTCTTGATGGTTGGATTGATTCGCATTAAGGTTTAAACTCTTATCACAAATTAATAATTTCTAGATACCGAACGAAATCTAATCTACCGAAATGGTAGATTTCGGTAGATGAGATTTACACAGACTAAAAAAATAATGTAAATTTGACTTTATTCCCAAAAAATTATGCAGTTTACTTAAATTAATATAAACTTTTTTTTTATATAAATGCTACGTTTATAAGAGTTTGTAAGGATTTATGTATAGTAGTTAAAGAAAGCGTGTTTTATTGTCTATTGCCTGGGGTGAGCTCGATAATGTTGGTGTTGCCATATTTCTCCAAGTCTGTACTTTTGATATTCTTGTTATAAATTAAAATACAAAATAACTTTGTAATTTTAAAAATGTTAATGATATGAAAGATATTAACAGAATATATCGATTTTTATGGCGAGAACTTACACATTTTTTTATTTATTCTCAATATGGCAACACTTTAAACTTGATCCTAAAGTATCTACATTATTTTCACTACATTT
Source organism: Acronicta leporina (assembly GCA_947256265.1). Taxonomy (NCBI): domain Eukaryota; kingdom Metazoa; phylum Arthropoda; class Insecta; order Lepidoptera; family Noctuidae; genus Acronicta; species Acronicta leporina. The sequence continues at coordinate 511,977 of OX366539.1, forward strand.
TACGATAAATTTAATGGTAAAAAGGGGGATAGGAGGTGGTTTACATAATTTTAAAGTAATGGAAGGTATATTAACTTTGAATTGTGGTATTTTGTACCTTAGATGCTTGGGTAATTACTGACATTGTATATTTTAAGTGTTAGGGTAATTTACGACATGTACCTACTGGTATTTTATGAAGAAGTACCATATTCAAAGGTTTGAGGCATTTTTTTGCATTGTACAAGTACTATCTCCTTGGTAGTTCATTTTACATTCACCTCTTTAGTTTGTGTTGTTACAAATCTAAATGTGTATTTTTGAGATAGGGTAAATTATGACAGTCGATTTGGTGAGATGGGGGTAATTAATGACATGGGTTACGTCATGATCAGTCTTGGTTCAGTGGAATGGGTTATTTCTTGTGCACTTCTTGCCACATGCGCACTTCCTGACTATCTCAATATCTTTGGTGTATCTCGTGCCATCAGCACAGACCAATCGTATCTGAAAATATAGAAAAAATATTTTAAAATTTTCTCAGAATGACCCTAATTTAAAGTAGTACAGGGGCTACAGGGCTGACACCTTTCTCTGAAAGAAAAATTCTATCAAGCGGGACTTGGATTCTCTCGGGATTGATTAAGACAATGTTGAATTTTTTATCGAAAATTGTGGTAATGTAATATTTAAATGTTTTTGGTGTTATGCGATATAGAATGAAGGTGAATGCCCACTTAGAGCTGAGGATGCGAAGGAATTGAATAGATGGAATTACAAATGACATTACAATAGAAATAACGGGTATTATAGCATTATAGTTAAGTACCTTTTGAACCGCTTGACGTTTCGACTCTGCACCTCGAGTCTACCATTCTCATCATCCTCGCCTTTTCCCAAAAAGTTGACTTCTGGGTAATACCGATATTCGGAGGATAGACTGGTTGTCAGGCTTTTTTTGGGCTTCTGACTACCACTAGCAATTGTCAAAGATGTTCGTATGACAACCGGGAGCCATGGCTTTACGAGGGGTCTCGATGTTCTAAGAATGGTCATCCATCCACACACTGATCGCGTCGAGCGCAGCATAACATTTCGATTGTGTGAAACACACCTTACACCTTTACACCTTTTTTTGAAAACTGTTTTAACTTAATCCTTAAATCGTAATGAACCAGTAGAATTTTTATTTCAGTTCTATAAAACCGAAAAATGCCTTAAAACCATTTTTAATTTATGATTTTGAATTTTCGCGCGTAAACGCTAGCCGCCATGCTACTTCGGGTCGTGACGTCACTTCGTTAGTAAACAATACAACTGTAAAAGACCAAGTAACGTCAAGTAACTATCGGAGTGACATCACGTCGGAATCCAATATGGCGGATGGCGTTTTAAAACAGATTAAAAATGACTATTTTTGAAATTGAATTATAAAATTTACATTGCATTTTTATAAATAAATACTAACGTTTCTCGTTTACTTTTTTAAAAATCTATCATAAACATGCATTTTTCTATTTTTTCTTACATGGTGTAAAATACCCTATTCAATAGCTTTAGAATTGTAGATTTTTGACAGGATTGCCTTCGAAATCGTGTCAGTTCTTACGTCATTTAGAACCATTGGACGACTCTTTCGACGAAGTTTTCTATCTTTCTTTCTTTCTTTGATGTAATTGTCATAGCAGACATGGGCTCCAGGTTGCACTGATCGTGGTCAAAACGTCAAGCGATTCAGTAGATACTAAAGGTTAATACAATTTACTTCTATTCTGTTAAACCATGGTATATTTGCCGCAAAATAACTTGAAACAAAAGGGTGGATGCGCAGTAGTCGATTTTTTGTACATTTTGCACGCAAATGCACTGCGCAAATTTTCCCCCTCTCCGTTAGTTTTGGGTCAAGTTATTTTGCGCGAACTATAATGCGATAGATAAAGAAGAATATTGAATCTCCGAAAGAATTCGAAAGGTAGATACTGAAATCAATCGGCGTGGTCGATCGGTGAGAACAGTTAGGCGATCACCTTGAAGAACGTGTGTTATGTGACGTTACCTTTCTCTTCTTGGTCTTGCGCGGCGCACAGCAGTGTCCGCGCGCGCAGGTGGCGCGTGCCCCGGAGGGCGTGTGCTGTGCCCCGGAGGGCGCGTGCTGTGCCCCGGGCGGCACGCAGCGCGCGCCCCGCACGGCACGCCTCGACCGGCACGCGCCCTCTGTTATAACCTCCCGCGTCGCCTCCTGCCGCGCACAGTCACAAAATACATTGTAGGTACCTACAGAAGGGGACTTATGCCATAGGCCTAAGGTGTTCTGTTTCGCCGAGTGAGTGAGGATACCGGGGGCCCAAACCCTTATATAACATCGTGTTCCCCCTGGTGTTGTGGGTGTTTATGGGCGGCGGTAATCGCTCACCATCGGGTGATCTGTCTGCTCATTTGCCCTCCCATCCCATAAAAAAATAGGAATTCTCTCCCAGACTAGCATAAATTGTAGGTACCTACAGAGGGGGACATGCGATAGGCATTCCCTGCCAGTCGACCATCAATTGTAGGTACCTACCTACGGAGGGGGACTTATGCCACAGGGCATTCCCTACCAGTCGACTATTAATTGTAGGTACCAGTGTTGTTATGAATATCCATATCCGTAACTAAAGCTATCGGATATCCGAAATAAAAAAATATCTGTAACCGTAACCGAATCCGAAATAAAAGTTTTGGATAGTTTCGGATAGGGCGGAGTCTAACTAAATACTACACTCGTACGAATTAACTGTGCACTCCGCTGGAATGCGACACCTCTCCCGCTACCTAATGACGTCACAGCGCGAGGTGCACAGCAGTGTTGTTATGGATATCCACATCCGTAACCGAAACTATCGGATAATCCGAAATAATTTAATATCCATAACCGAAACCGATATTATATTTTACCAATATCCATATCCATATCCGGATCCCCCAAAAACTAAAATATCAAATAAGAAATACCCAACCTGGTTTTCAAAAGATCTGATCAAAATACTTGCATTTAAAAACAAAGCCCATTCTAAATACAAGAAATACAAAAATCCAAGAGATTATGACATATTTTCTATGCTAAGAGCCAGGGCCAAAACTGTCGTTGATCAATGCTTCAGAACATATATCGAACGGATCGAAGAAGATCTTAAGATTAATGTAAAAGCATTTTGGCGTTACACTAAGAGCAAACGTATCACTAATAATATTCCCAGTCGCGTATATTATCAGGATCAATGCTGTAGTACAGGCGATGACATAGTAAATCTATTTGCGACCTATTTTTCATCGGTTTATTGTTCGAGTTCAACTAAGAATTACACTCCCAACTTTCAAACATCTAGTTACACTATTGGTGAGTTGTCAATAGAAAAGAGGGATATTTAAAAAAAAATGCAAGACGTAGATTTGTCAAAAAATGGTGGTTTTGATGGTATACCACCTATTTTTATTCGGTTATGCGCAAGTAGCCTTGTAACTCCTCTATCGATTATATTTAATAAATCTCTAAAAGAGGGTGTATTTCCCAGCTTGTGGAAAATTGCTAAAGTTATGCCCATACATAAATCTGGGGATAGAGGAGACGTTTCTAATTACAGACCAATTTGTGTACTTAACTGGTTTGCCAAAATATTTGAAAGTTTTATTTATAACATATAGTCATCTCAGACATGTATTGAATTCACGACAACATGGATTTGTTACCGGCAGGTCAACTAATTCTAACCTATTATGTTACGCTACATATCTATGTGAATCTTTCAACTGTAAAAAGCAGGTGGACTCTATATATACAGATTTCTCTAAAGCTTTTGACCGAGTCGATCATTTTGTGTTGCTCTCGAAGGCTCAGCATGTCGGAATACAGGGTAACTTACACAGATGGCTAACATCTTACTTAGCAAATCGCACTCAACTTGTGGCACTCAGCGGATATGAATCTGTGCCATATTTGGCAACATCTGGGGTGCCACAAGGGTCAAATTTGGGTCCTCTGTTGTTCCTATTGTTTGTCAATGATCTTCTCAGCAAAATTACCAGTGAATGCTTAGCTTACGCTGATGATATTAAGATTTTTACAAGCGTTTCTGATGAACAGGACTGTAAAGCTCTGCAAGCAGATGTAAACATTATTACTGACTGGTGCGAGGAAAATCATATGTCACTAAATATAAAAAAATGCCAGGTTATATCATTCACAAAAAGTAAGAATCCATTAAATTATAACTATAACATTAAGGGTATTATTATTGATAGAGTTAAGGTTATTCGAGACTTAGGCGTGATGTTTGACTCTAGTATGTCTTTCAGGCCACATTACGATCATGTGTGCAGTAGAGCTAACCGTATATTATCCTTTATACTACGAAACACGAAACCTTTTAGGCAAACAAAATCTCTGATTGCCATATACAATTCCTTAGTGAGAAGTATAGTTGAGTACTGTGCATCTGTGTGGACCCCAATCTATAAAATTCATATAGACCGCATTGAGTCAATACAGCGGCGCTTTGTAAGAGCTCTGTGTATGAAATGTGGCTTGAGACGCAAAATTACTGAATACGAAGCTCGACTTCATAAGTTCAACATGCAAACGCTTGAAAGGAGAAGATGGGTAAGTGATATGGACACTCTGCATAAGGTTGCGAATGGCGCGTTAAACTGTTATTTGACCAGTCGGTTACAATTGAATGTACCGACTCGATCTGTGCGTACACCACGTCTGTTTCATATACCCAAAAGCAACAACAATGTGTCTCAGAACAGTCCGCTACATCGAATGTGTAAACAATACAATGCTGTTTGCTCTCAATCAGATATATTTTTTGAAAATCGAAGCAGGTTCATAAACTCTCTGAGTAAAATAAGCTCTATCTGATAATATTATGTTTGTAACTTTAATAATACTGTGCCAAAACTTGTAATTACTTATTACTTATTATCTTTGTATTCCTGTTTAGAATTAGGTAATTAACACATCTCAACGAAGTCACATAATTTAAACAATGTTGTGTACAGTTATAATTGGATTTCAGATTCGAAATTGTATACTTTAGAGTTGCCTCACAATATTTGTTTTTAATCTGTTATCTGTTACTGTATCTATTAAATAAATAAATAAATAAATCCGAAATTATATATCCATAACATCCCTGGTAGGTACCCACAGAGGGGGACTTATGTCATAGGCATTCTTGACGTGTTTGACTCTGTGGTTTAGTGGTTCGAGTACCGGATTGCCGACCATGAGGTCGTGGGTTCGATTCCCACAGAAAACTAAAATTAATGTGATGAATATAAGTGTTTGTGTTCGTCTGGGTGTTTCTTATGTATTTACAAAAAAAAAGTATTTAAGTACCTATTATATCCATTGTCTAGTACCCATAGTACAAGCTCTGCTTAGTTTGGGACTACATGGTGCTGTGTAAAAATGTCCCAGAATATTTATTTATTCATTCTCTCCCAGTCGACTATATATTGTAGGTAAACCTACCGAGAGGGACTTATACCATAGGCTTTCCCTACCAGTCGACCATACATTCTAGATACCTACCTACAGAGGGGGACTTATGCCATAGGCAATTTAACCCTAATATTTCGTCTACTACTAGGTACATCACTGGAAGTAAACAACCAGAAAATTAATCGAAAATGTATAAAATTATCAAAAATTTTATTTGCAGTGACGTATTTAGCACGAAACTTAGAAACCTAGATAAATGATATCCGAATTATAATTAGATAAAATTGTGTATAAATAACTTTTTTTTCTTTTTTTTTAAAAGCTTACTAGCAATGTGGGTCACACATTATTAGTATTCTTGTTGTTGTTTTATGTTGATATATTACATTTGTACGGGGAATTTGGTCTACAATCACACCTCCATCTCTCACTCCATAAAACTACTTAAGAATGATGTTTGAACGCGATATCTTTATTAGGAGAAGTTTGACTTACTTTTCTGCAAGCGCCGGTGGCGGGCGTCGATTGCGCGGGCGCATGTTCTGACGGCATCTGCTGCTTGTGAGATGGTGCCGCTGTATAAAACGAACGGTGTTTGAATTATAACGAGTGTTGCCAGCCAGGTAAACTATATCTCTTCTCTACTATCACTACATATTATAAAACAAAGTCGCTTCCCGCTGTCTGTCCCTATGTATGCTTAGATCTTTAAAAGTAAGCAACGGATTTTGATGCGGTTTTTTTAATAGATAGAGTGATTCAAGAGGAAGGTTTTAAGCTATTTAACATCACGCTATGACTCTTAGGACCGGGGCAGCGCGGGTGAAACCGCGGGCGGGTCGCTAGTTATCTATAAAATTGTAAAAAGCTGTGTCTATACATTGATGATATTTAAAAAGAAGTAGGCTAGGATATAAATAAACGTCGCCGAATCCAAAAATGTGATTTTTAAAATTCTTGTCTGTTTGTTATGGGTTGGAGCAAAAACCACTGAATAGATTTTAATTTTGTTATCACTGTTAGAAAGTATGTGCTCCAACTTAAAAACTTATCTCAATTAATTAAACGGATCCTGAGATACAGCTTGACTTCTCTGATGTATACAGACCCATACAAAGAAGAGATCATCACTGTTGGTTCTTGATTATTTTTGGAATCCATTTTTTATCCTAATATAGCTCACATGAGCGAAGCCGCGGCCAAAAGTTAGTCTATTTTACGGGTTGGCGCAAAAAGTACTGAATAAATTTTAATATTGTTATCACTGTTTGAAAGTAAGTAGGTATGTTTAAACTGAGTAAAAATACATATTCAAAATTGCAATCATATGCGGGAAATTTAAACACCGCCATCTTGGCCGCGTGTTCTGTAACGTCAGCTAGGTACCGTAAGAACACTTACAAATAACTATCTTATCTTATATATATAAAAGAAAGTCGTGTTAGTTACACTATTTATAACTTAAGAACGGCTGAACCGATTTGGCTGAAAATTGGTGGAGAGGTAGCTTATAACCAGGAGACGGACATAGGATACTTTTTATACCGTTCCCGTGGGATGTGATGACAGACCGCATTCCACAGGGGCGAAGCCGCGGGCAGAAGCTAGTATAGATATAAAATTTCTTTAAACCATGTCAGTTTTCAACGATATTTCCTCCCTCACAACCTCTTAGAAGAAACACGGAAACAAACTCGGAGAATCATGGTCTTTTTTAAGTCCAGATATAGCAATATAATATCTCACGTGGGAGAGCCATGCTTCGGCACGAATGGGCCGGCTTGACCGGAGTAATAGCCTCACAGGAAACCGGCGTGAAACAACGCTTGCGTTGTGTTTCGCCGAGTGAGTGAGGATACCGGAGGCCCAAACCCTTTTAAAAGGCGGACAACGCACTTGTGACTCCTCAGGTGTTGCGGGTGTCCATGGTTGGTGGTTATCGCTTACCATCAGGTGATCCGTCTGCTCGTTTGCTCCCCTATCCCATAAAAAAAAAATGCTGAGCAACTTCTAAGATGGCCTTTTGAAGAAAGAGCTATAGGATAGGAGTTCAGACCAGGAATTGCAGTTGTTAAATTGGTGTTACCTGGAGATGCCTGGACGTTGTTGATTCCTTGTTTCCGCGAAGGAATCTTGCTTCCTTGCGTGATGACCGGAGCACCACCTAGGCATAACAAAAATTGTTAACGTTTATTTAGGGTTCCGAACCTCAAAAGGAAAAAATGGAAGCCTTATAGGATCACTTTGTTGTCTGTCTGTCACAACCAAAGGGAATCAAAACCTACAGGGTAGGTACTACCTAATACGCGAGAACGCGAGAGCACTATGCGCATGCGCATTCTCTCGGCTATGTTTGATCGCTCTGGGATCGTACTCTACCAATAGGGTATTTTACACCACGTAAGAAAAAATATAAAAATGCATGTCTATGATAGATTTTTAAAACAGTAAACGAGAAACGTTAGTATTTATTTATAAAAATGCTATGTAAATTTTATAATTCAATTTCAAAAATAGTCTCTTTTAATCTGTTTTAAAACGCCATCCGCCATATTGGATTCCGACGTGATGTCACTCCGATAGTAACTTGACGTTACTTGGTCTTTTGCAGTTGTATTGTTTACTAATGAAGTGACGTCACGACCCGAAGTAGCATGGCGGCTAGCGTTTCCGCGCGAAAATTCAAAGTCATAAATAAAAAATAGATTTTAAGGCATTTTTCGGTTTTATAAAACTGAAATAAAAAATTCTACTGGTTCATTACGATCTAAGGATTAATTTAAAACAGTTTTCAAAAAAAAGGTGTAATAAGTACCCTATTATAGCCCGCTGCGCCTTTTCGGACAATAGGAGCGTTTTTAATAATGATAACTTACTGATGGAAGCCCTGAGCTCGCATTGAGGTCCAGCAGTCCCGGCTCGACAGCGGCAGGTGTAGTCTGACGGAGAGCCTTCTTCTCTGACGCAGCGGCCGCCGCGGGCACACGGGTTGGGGACGCAGGGGTCCTGGAATTATAATTACTATATCTGAAGGTTAAGTCCTCTCTCATTCTGATGGTAGGCCCGTGCCATGATGATGTGCTTTCAATAAGAAAAGATAATCGAAGACTGGCATTTTTGACGCCTGATAGGCGGTCTGAAGCGGTAACCGCAGCCTATAGACGTCAGCAAGACAGCAACACCAGTGGTATCACTCGCGCGTTGTCATCTTGACACCTCAGTTGTTAAGTCTCATTTGCCCAGTAATGTCACTGGCTACATTACCCTTCAAACCGGAACACAACACTACACTGCTTTGTGTGTTCAATTTGCACTTACGCAAATGTGCAGTCAGAGTGGAGAGTCCCTATGGCCGCTGCAAAAGGGTTTTGGAGATTGAAACTCCCCTCAAACAGCTATTGGCTCTGGTCCAGAGACTCCCCATGCCGCCTGAAATAAATTCCTACTTTTCATCTTGATCTTCTAGCGACATCTACCGGGCTACATTTTCACGTGGGAGAGCCATGCTTCGGCACGAATGGGCCGGCTCGACCGGAGTGATACCACGGCCTCACAGAAAACCGGCGTGAAACAACGCTTGCGTTGTGTTTCGTCGAGTGAGTGATATTACCGGAGGCCCAAACCCTTTTAAAAGGCCGGCAAGCACTTGCGACCTCTGGTGTTGCGGGTGGCGGCGGTATCGCTTATGGGATATGGCCATCACCTATCCCATAAGCTCAACCACCTCCCCCAAGGCATTCCTGTTCCCAGCTAGGAACCTCCCAAATTAAATACTGCGGCCTTGACTCTTGCCTCTCCTGTCATGAAATGTCTCTCCCATGATGAAATGAAATGATATTTATTTCTGTAAGTAGATCATTAGAGACACTTTTACAAGTCAATGGTTTGTTTTTTTTTTTATAGCTAGATAGCTTCGGTATTTCCTAACTGACGACCTCTGAGAAGGAACACCGAAACAAACTAAAATAATCATGGTCTCTTTTAAAGTCCAGACATAAAATAATGCGAGTGGGCAATGTTTGAAATGGCCTTTTGAAGAAAGAACCATAGCAGCATTGAGTAGACCTTTGAAGCTAGTTCCTAACCTGGTTATGTCTGCCAGCGTCTTCCTGCACGAAGACGGTGGCTTGCACAGCGCTGGTGGGCTCATCCTCTCCGCAGCCGGCCGCTGTCCTCTGAACCCGCACTGCGTTCACGAAGTCCACGCGCTTGTGGTTGATCCAAGCCTCTTTCAGACAACCTGGAGAAGAAACGTGGTATTAAAAAAAATTAAGTGTTTTTTTTTTAAAAAAAAACGCTTACTATCAATGTGGGTCGCACATTACTAGTATTCTTGTTAGACCCTCATGCTAAGCTAAATGCTTGTGTTACGAGTGGGTTCACGTCGGTAGTGCAATGGGTGGGTTTCGAACCGGCAACCACATGATTGCAAGTCCGGCGCCCCAGCCATTAGGCTACCGCCGTTTATACCTATTAAAAAAATTTAATATAAGCGCTTATTAAAAAAATAAGCGTGATAACTGGACCGAATTTCCCATACAAAAGTAATTACCAACTTTATTAACTGCCTCATTAGCCAAGCGGTCTTGAGCACGACTGCTACGCTAGAGGTCCTGGGTTCGATTCCCAGGTCAAGCAAAGTGTTATTGGGTTTTTCTATGAAATTCCCAGTAGCAGCTGCCAGCTGAATTTGTGCCCGGTTAATGGCAATAGGCTCGCCCCATATTACATGGGACCTAAACATACCGGCGAACTGTGGGTGTACATTAGTAAAACTCTGCTTAACCCTCCAGGGAATTACAGGCGTGATGGTATGTAAAGTAATATCGTAATTCAAACACAAATCATTATAAGTCTGTAATTAATCGAATTCCAATGCCGTTAATCTAGGATCCTGATCTACCATTTTGTCCAATCCAACACCATTCAACTACCCTCAATCATGATATTCTTTACAAACCTTTAAAGCTTGTAATGTTACGGAGATGCCATTTGCTGAAGGCTTCCTTTGCTATGTCCTCCGGCACTCCTCCGAGGTACATTGGTCTCTCCAGCCGGAGGTACTCCTTGGTACCTACAAATAAAACAATGCCATCATAAACATACCTAAACTGGTGCTTCTACTAAACAAAATTGGTGCTTCTACCAGCCAAAATTGGTGCTTCTACTATATTATAGACAAAATTGGTGCTTCTACTAGACAAAATTGGTTATCTACTAGAAAAAATTGGTGCACTCACTAGACAAAACTGGTGCCCACCCCTAGCCTAATGAAATAACCCGTACCATACTGACAGAAGATTCTTGCTCGAAAAGTAAAGTAAATAGATTGATTGACTTTGAGCGTTATTAAGAACAGCATAAGCACCATTTTTGAAAGCACTTTAGGTCTACCAAGAAGCTGGTGAATGGTATTACCTTCATTGATGATGGACCTCGCCGGTCCGTCGTCTACCTTCAGCGTGAAGTTCTTCTTGATGGCTATCAGTTCTGCCTTGTGGTAGTTACCATCGGACACCATCTCGAAACTGCAAGAGGACTTGTGATTAATATAAATTACTAGCTGACCCAACAGACGTTGTCCTGTCTGAACTGTGAATATTGAAATCGAATTGGTATAATTCATTAAAAAAATACGCTGTTTCCTAAGTTTTTTCTTTCATAAGAACATTCTCCTTACTTTACCAAAAACAACAAAAAAATAATTAGCGAAATTGGTTCAGTCGTTCGCGCGTTATGCCGTGACAAAGTGAAAGAGGGATTCAATTTTATATAAGATACATATATAGATTATCTTCTTCAATCATTCTTCTTCTTAAATGACATCGGGTTCTCAAATAATGTGAACCTTCGTTTAATATTACCGACTTGGGTCAAACTTGGACATCCTTGAACGTCCACACTTCCTGTTATCACAATATTGTACCAGTGAAGATTGTAACATAATTTATTTTAAAAAGAGTGTCCATGGAGTTTCTTTCCGGATTCTTCTCCATAGGATCAACCTTTTGGAACCGTGCAACTAGAATCTTAACGTTTCATAAACGCTTGTAAAACCTTGAACTTTGAACGTTATAATTCTTTGCCAAACATAACATGATTACCATTACGCCTGTATCTATCCCCCGAAGGGTTAGGTCTATGTAATAGGTAGGGGGCGAGCCTATATCCGTTAACCAGGCGTAAATCCGAAGAATTGTTCGGATCGCCTCTTTTCGCCATCGTTCTACTCGACAACAGTTCCATCCACATCATCTAGATGGCTGGCAGTCCACAACTGTGCGTTTCTCTAGCAACTTCCTGCCTCGCACAACAAAACTGGCATAAGCTGTCGTCTGCAGTATTACTTCTGCACTTACTCCTCTGCTGTTGCAATGCACTTGCGATTGCGATTCCTCTGGTATTGTGGGTATAGTTCGCGCAAAATAACTTGACCCAAAACTAATGGAAAGTTTTCGCAGTACATTTGCGAGCAAAATGTACTAAAAAACGACTACTGCGCATCCATTTTGGTTCAAGTTATTTTGCGCCAATAGGATATTTTACACCATGTAGGAAAAAATATAAAAATGCATGTGTATGATAGATTTTTAAAAAAGTTATCGAGTAACGTTAGTATTTATTTACAAAAATGCAATGTAAATTTTATAATTCAATTTCAAAAATCGTCATTTTTAATCTGTTTTTTAAATGTCTAAAACGCCATCCGCCATATTGGATTCCGACGTGATGTCACTCCGATAGTTTAGTAGTATTGTTTAGTAACGAAGTGACGTCACGAGCCGAAGTAGCATGGCGGCTAGCGTTTCCGCGCGATAATTCAAAATCATAAATTAAAAATAATTTTTAAGGCATTTTTCGGTTTTATAAAACTGAAATAAAAATTCTACTGGTTCATTACGATCTAAGGATTAATATAGAACAGTTTTCAAAAAAAGGTGTAATACCCTATTGTATCCATGGGCGACGGTAATCACCATCAGGCGATCCGTCTGCTCATTTGCTTGTTATCCCATAAAAAAAAACAAACTCCGCCCGCAAGTTTTTAATAAATCATTCACCAGATAACTAAGTACCCTATTCCTGGCTTCGGCCTTGATAGGTGTTACAAACCTGTACATGGTGGACGTGGGATGGTTGCCGACGTCATAGCTGATGCGGATGCGTCCGTTGAACAGCTCCACGGCCAAGTGTTCGTTCTGGCCGAAGTACATCAGCACGCCATGCAGCTGTGTAGTACTGAACACTGGAAAGAGATGGAAAATGTATCTATCTGTGGCGTATCGATACGCACACTTTTTTTTTTTTTTTAATGATGGCGTCACACTTTTTGTGTATTTGCCATTGTCAAGTATTAGAATAATCAAGTAGGTAATAATTATTTCCCATCATGGGATTGTATTATGGCGCCACACTTTTTGTGTATTTGCCAGTGTCAAGTATTAGAATAATCAAGTAGGTAATAATTATTTCCCATCATGGGATTGTATTATGGCACCACACTTTTTGTGTTCGCTCGATTATAGTAGTGTAGGTACGACACTACACTACTATAATCGACAACTTCCTTCCTTCCGGGTAAGGTATTTTTTCCGACCGTTAACTCGGCGCTCTCTCTCTCCGTTGCCGACCTCCGAACGATTCGCACGCATACCGCGTCTCCCAAGTGGGTTCATGGTGGCCATTAGGATATCCTAGTATAAACTGCAATTTGTGCCGTTGTGTTTTGTGCCTCAATAAATAAGTTTTAAAACGAAATAAAACGAATACAACAACCAAGAACGACGAGTATCATTCCTCGGTCAGGAAGCCGATTACAAATACTCCTAATATCTATATATAACTAGTGGATCCGACAGACGTTGTCCTGCATGATATACCAAGCGATTATATTAAACAAAGTAACAATTCAGCAGTTTACTTGCAGTATAGATAAATAACCTTGATACCGACTGCAGCGCCATCTGACGGGCTTATTTGTGAATCTAAACCATCGTCGAATCCACTTGAACACACACAAAAATTCATTAAAATCGGTCCAGCCGTTTAGGAGGAGTTCACTGTCAACACACGTACAGAAGAATTTTTCACGTGGGAGAGCCAAGTTTCGGCACGAATGGGCCGGCTCGACCGGAGTGATACCACGGCCTCACAGAAAACCGGCGTGAAACAACGCTTGCGTTGTGTTTCGCCGAGTGAGTTGAGGTTACCGGAGGCCCAAACGCTTACTGCCGGGTCCGCGGACGAATGCTACAGCGCTCCCGTAGGCCCGGCACCAAAGTGGTGTCGCGAAACGCCGAGGTTGGTTTATAGTCGGTAGATCGCTCTTTTCAGAGCGGAGTCCGACACACCCCACCGCTCTCCCCGGACTGGTGGATAGTGCATAAAGCATTTCCAACCCCGTCAACAAAAAAAAAAAAAGGCCCAAACGCTTTTAAAGGCGGACAACGCACTTGCGACTCCTCTGGTGTTGCGGGTGTCCATGGGCGGCGGTTATCGCTTACCATCAGGTGATCCGTTTGCTCGTTTGCCCCCCTATCCCATAAAAAAAAATATATTAAGCAACTCAGTCGCAATGCTGGGGACGTGTCTCCTCTCAGAACCCTCTCATTCTTATATTAGGCTATAGTCCACCACGCTGGCCTAATGCGTGTTGGCAGACTTCACACGCCGTCGAGAAAATCTCTCAGGCATGCAGGTTTCCTCACGATGCTTTCCTTCACCGTTGTAAGCGAGTGATAATTAATTATTAATACGCACATGATTATGAAAAGTCTTTGGGTTTGAACTCGAGACCTACGATTCTATTGGTTTGTCAGAAGTACTGTGAGAGGAATTTATGAGAGTTGTTAACCTAATTTTTACTTTACTTTGTTTATTTTAATGATTGTTATAATTGTCTTTTTTAAAGTTTTTAGTTACTGTAATTGCTTGTAACCGTAGTAATTAAATATAAATAAAGAAATAAATAGCAGTTGAGTGGCTATAATTGCTTAGCCTGACTCCTTACTAATATTATAAATGCGAAATTATCTCTGTCTCTCTGTCGCGCTTTCACACCAAAACTACGAAACCGATTTAAATTGGCACAAATTCCAAACTCCGAGCTGTTACTGGGAATTTCATAGAAAAACCCAATAACACTGCTCGACCTGGGAATCGAACGCAGATGCAGCAGTTGGTTTATTTGCATTCATATTGAATTTGTTTATTAGCCAAAACCTAACCTCACTAAACAATATTCCTTCTATATCTCTTTATTCCCTGCTTTCAGAGAGTAACGCCTATTAACTTTTTTGTTAGGGTTACTTAGTTCTACAAGTATCAGTTTATTTCAGTTGTGAACGGGGCCTTGAAGTCTGGGTTTTAAACTACATATAAGTTCGCCAGTCTTCTTTGGCACACAGTTTAGAGCCTGAGAGAGGAATCAAACCTAGGACTTCTATCATAGCAGTCGCACATAGGAGTACTAGACTAATGAGCACATTCTTTAGATAAATATTCTTTTTTACTTACCTAATGTGACATTGGCTTGTGGGTTAGTTCTGAGCGGTTCCAATTCCACCAACGAATCATTGTGGCTGAACGTGAGTGAAGTTAGGTATTCACAAAGACGACCTAAAAATAAAATATACCATCACGCCTGTATTCCCAGAAGGGTTAGGCAGAGGTGTACTAAGGTACACCCACAGTTCGCCGGTATGTTTAGATCCCATGTAATAGGGGGCGAGCCTATTGCCATTAACCGGGCACACATTCCAAACTCCGAGCTGCTACTGAGAATTTCATAGAAACCCAATAACACTTTGCTCGACCTGGGAATCGAACCCAAGACCTCTAGCGTAGCAGTCGCACTTGAAACCACTAGACTAACGAGGCAGTTTAAAATATAGGGTAGGTTTAAAATATAGAGCAAAATAAAATATAGGGTAGGTAAAATTCGACTTGCGGGTTAAATTCGAATCTGCAAGTTCTGGGTAGATACACCAGACGCTATGACCAATAAGCCACCGCGAGTCCCACCTGCCAGGTCGAAATTTGCCTTCACATTTTGAATTTACGTCCGTCTTAAGACGACGTCAGTGATAACTATTGAATTGAATCGATGTTTAGTTTACCTGAGTATCCAGGTGCACATTTACAGAGGTAGTCGTTGGCTGTACTCAGTAGTGGGCGCTCCATTATGATGTCATCCTGGAAAAAGAAGAAACTATAAACTCTCGTTGTACTTTGGGCTGTTAGAAACTAGTGTCTGTACCTGTAGCGGGCGCGGCCTGGCAGTAGTGTCCGTACCTGTAGCGGGCGCGGCCTGGCAGTAGTGTCCGTTCCTGTAGCGGGCGCGGCCTGGCAGTAGTGTCCGTACCTGTAGCGGGCGCGGCCTGGCAGTAGTGTCCGTACCTGTAGCGGGCGCGGCCTGGCAGTAGTGTCCGTACCTGTAGCGGGCGCGGCCTGGCAGTAGTGTCTGTACCTGTAGCGGGCGCGGCCTGGCAGTAGTGTCCGTACCTGTAGCGGGCGCGGCCTGGCAGTAGTGTCCGTACCTGTAGCGGGCGCGGCCTGGCAGTAGTGTCCGTACCTGTAGCGGGCGCGGCCTGGCAGTAGTCTGTACCTGTAGCGGGCGCGGCCTGGCAGTAGTCTGTACCTGTAGCGGGCGCGGCCTGGCAGTAGTCTGTACCTGTAGCGGGCGCGGCCTGGCAGTAGTCTGTACCTGTAGCGGGCGCGGCCTGGCAGTAGTCTGTACCTGTAGCGGGCGCGGCCTGGCAGTAGTCTGTACCTGTAGCGGGCGCGGCCTGGCAGTAGTCTGTACCTGTAGCGGGCGCGGCCTGGCAGTAGTCTGTACCTGTAGCGGGCGCGGCCTGGCAGTAGTCTGTACCTGTAGCGGGCGCGGCCTGGCAGTAGTCTGTACCTGTAGCGGGCGCGGCCTGGCAGTAGTGTGTGTACCTGTAGCGGGCGCGGCTGCGGCAGGTAGCACACGCCGTGCACGCAGTCGTGGTGCGCGCAGGGCGACGTGCCCAGCGCGGCGTGTGGTGCGGCCTCACAGTAGCGGCCCGCGTACCCCGCGCCGCACGCGCACCGGTACTCGTCCAGCCCGTCCACGCAGCTCGCGCCGTTCTGCCCAAACATCAAACACATAAAACACATCAAAAAAGCACATTACACGATAAAATTTCCACATTGTTAAACTTCATCATGACAAATTCACAATGATCACCATAGTCATTATCATTATCATCATTATCATCATAGTTATCACCATCATAATCATCATAGTCATCATCATCATCATCATCATCAAAGTCATCATCATCATCATCTTAATCATCATCATCATAGTCATCACCATTATAGTCATCATCATCATCATCATAATAATCATCATAATAATCATCATCATAGTCATCATCATCATAGTCATCATCATCATAGTCATCATCATCATCATCATAATAATCATCATCATAATAATCATCATCATAGTCATCATCATCATAGTCATCATCATCATAGTCATCATCATCATAGTCATCATCATCATAGTTATCATCATCATCATAGTCATCATCATCATCATAATCATCATCATCATAGTCATCACCATTATAGTCATCATCATCATCATCATAATAATCATCATAATAATCATCATCATAGTCATCATCATCATAGTTATCATCATCATAGTCATCATCATCATCATCATAAGTTAGTAGATAGTTATCATCATCATAGTCATCATCATCATAATCATCATTATCAGTCATCATCATCATCATAATCATCATCATCATAGTCATCACCATCATCATCATAAAAATCATCATCGTCACCATAGTCATCATCAAAGTCATCATCATCATAATCATCATTATCATAGTCATCATCATCATAGCCATCATCATCATAGCCATCATCAAAGTCATCATTATCATCATCGTCGTTGTCATCATTACAATCATCATCAACACAGTTATAGTCATCATCATCACATTAACATTGTCAGAAACTTAAGGACTCCAATGCGTACCTGACACATATGGTTGATGCAGTCATCCGCGTTGACGGTGCAGTTCTGTCCGGAATAACCCTTAGGGCACGCGCACGTGTAGTGGCTGTGGTGGTCCGTGCACACGGCGCCGTTCTCGCACGGGTTGAACTCCTTCGTGCAGAACGGAATCTTCTTCTCGCAGAATTCTCCTGCGGAAACATCGGAATTTGAGTGTTTATAGCTCGGTGCTATGTTGTGTTCCTAACGGTGAGCAAGGTCGCCAGAGCTCCGCGAGGAAGCGTTGTGTTGGCAGTGGGGGGACCGGTGGTGTTTAGGCATCACACCTTTATTGTCTCCTATGCTGCTAGCCCAACTATTCCTCCTTAATCTTTACCCCACACTCACCACCTTTGACATTTGACATTTTTTATAGAACTCCTCTGACATTTTTTATGGGATAGAAGGGCAA
Organism: Acronicta leporina; assembly: GCA_947256265.1. Classification (NCBI taxonomy): domain Eukaryota; kingdom Metazoa; phylum Arthropoda; class Insecta; order Lepidoptera; family Noctuidae; genus Acronicta; species Acronicta leporina. Next base: position 529,893 of record OX366539.1, read on the forward strand.
ACGAGCAGATGGATCGCCTGATGATAAGCGATTACCGTTGCCCATGGACACCCACAATACCAGAGGAATCACAATCGCAAGTGCATTGCGCGCCTTTTAAAAGGGTTTGGGCCTCCGGTAACCTCACTCACTCGCGCGAAACACAACATAAGTGTTGTTTTACCTCGGTTTTCTGTGAGCCCGTGGTAGTCCAATGATCTTACCACTATTTTATCATTGCTGCTAAGGTGAACAGTCGGTCTTAATGGCAATAGACTCGCTCCTATATACATGGGATGGTGAAGCTTATAGAATTCTCACTCAATAACAATATTGATAACTGAGTTATTGTGAAAATTTAATTTTAATGTACCAAGTATTAGGTATTTCGTTTTAATCCACCCATAGTTATGTGTACCTCATACATCTTCGAACTTTAGGCAAAACAGTTATATTGCTCGCGCAAGCAGAAACTTCAATGATATATGCAGAGAATATGATTTTGATCCATTCACAATTAGTGGGAACTCGGCTAGGAGGCGCTTAAACCTGAAATTTTTCAAGCAGCGGTAAGTTCTATTACCAGCTTGGTGTTTTTTATAACTACTATTCCAGTACTATAATTCTTATTTTAATTAAGGCCATAATATTATATGTGTTTTCTTTTTTATGTTTTCTACTCACACCATAATTTATTATTATAACACTATAAGTGAGAATTTTTAATTGGCATTCTGGTGACTATGGTTTTCTTCTTTTTCTCTACTTTTATAAGCTGTGTCCTACATGTAATAAATAAATTATAAACTTACCCATATATCCAGGGGCGCATTTACAAGAGTATCCCTCGAGGTGGTCGACGCATGTCGCGTTGTTTTGACATTTGTTGGCGATACAATCGTCTATATTGACCTCGCATCGAGCCCCCGTGAAGCCCGCCTGGCAGGAACAACTGTGGACGGAAGCCGGGATCACTTACCTTTTATATACAAGGTGTATCTGAATCTATACTAATATATAAAGCTGAAGAGTTTTTTGTTTGTTTGGGGTCTTTATTTAGGATTCAAGATAATTCTTGAATCCTAAATTAAGGCCCCATATTTTTGACCCCCCCAAAAAAAGACCCCAGACTACCCCCAAAAATAGACCCCCAGACAACCCAAAACATAGATGCCTGGAATGACCCCTAAAAAGACCCCAGACTGACCCCCAAAGAGCACCCAGACTGACTCCAAAAATAGATCCTCAGGCTGAGCCCAAAAATAGACCCCAGGCTGACCCCAAAATAGACCCCCAAATTTTTACTTACTGAAATCTTCCCTCTTCAAGTACACGACAGTGTCCATGCGCACACGGCGATCCATAGCACGCATCTATCTGGTACTGGCACGAGTCGCCGTGGTAGCCTCGTGCACAGAGGCACTCGTGCCCCCCCGCGCCTCGTGCTCGGCACGAACCGCCGTTACGACAAGGGTTACTATAGCAACTGTCGCATTTAGAGATCACCTCCGCTGGGGGCTTGCCTGAATCAAACAAGGATTTCATTTTAGTAAAATCAATTCGATTTGCGGGCAGGAATCGAACGCTATGGCCATTATGACTATGTCTGGTGTATCTAACCAGAAGACACAGGTTAAAAACCTACCCGCAAGTCGAATTTTTCTTCACTAAATTGACTTTATAATCATTGCGTGAAAAAGGAAAAAAAACTACAAAAAGATACAAACAAGGATTTATTTTCAGACGCGTTTGCTCATAACTTTAGTGGTTCCAACACTAGAGGTCACGGGTTCAATTCTTTTATAGATTTAATCGGCAAACGAGCTGACAAGCCATCAGCCTTAAAAATCCGACTTGCGGGCAAGATTCGAACCGCACTCACTGTCAACTGTCACTGACGTCACCTTTAAGACGTAAATTCAGAATGTGAAGGCTAATCTCGACCTGGCGGTGGCTTAGTGGTCATAGCGTCTGGTGTATCGAACCAGAAGAGGGTTCGAATCCTGCCCGCAAGTTGAATTTTTCCTTCACGAAAATAACTTTATAAATTTTAGAATAGAAAATGCTAAAAAAATACAAAAAGATAATATTAATTTTGCTAAATATTCTGTCGCTAAGCAATAATGTGCTAACATTATTGTGTTTCGGTTTGAAGGGTAATGTAGCCAGTGACATTACTGGGCAAATGAGACTTAACAACTGAGGTGTCAAGATGACAACGCGCGAGTGATACCACTGGTGTTGCTGGCAGTGGTTGCTTACCATCAGGAGGGATGTATGCTATAAAAAATATACTAACCTTTACACACGAAGGCGCTGGACTGTGTGCTGAGGATGAGTTTGTCCCTCATGGCTGATGGCTCTGAGCATCGCGCTATTCCCGGCTCCACGTACTCGCCGGCAGTCTTTACCCATTCGGACAACCAACGAGCATTGCAGTCACAATACAGCGGGTTCGAGCCGAGAGCGCTGAGGAGGTGGGAAATAAAATAGTTTGAAAAAAAAAAGCAACAACTTGGTTGGAGTAGCGCAGGGATTTTCAAACTGGGATCAGCGGACCTATAGGGTCTTCGAGCTTATCCCAGGAGGTCCGTTACAATCCCCTGAGGTCCGCGAGCTTATCCCAGGAGGTCCGCGGACAAATTGTTTTATTTTTACAGGTCCGTGGAACATGGTAAGGTTGTGTTTGGGGTCCGTGCCAGAAAAAGATTGGGAAGCCTCGGTGTAGCGGGTAAGTTGGTCACCTCGCCGCTGTCGTGTGCTTTGTCGTGGGTTCGATTCACACCCTAAACAAATAGACGTTGGATTTCATGTACCTAGGTATAGAATTCTCAGTGATTTGCGCCCGGAAAGGCTCGCTCCCAATTACATAAAAACATTAATTTGGCTTTAATGAGCAACACTGAAGCCAAATTAATGTTTTTAGAATTTACTTCATTTCTTTTTTATAATCATTTTGATATTACAGATGACTTATTATTGTATTTAATTCTTCCATTTATTATACTACCTTACTTTACCTATACATTTTTAAATATTTTTATACAATAAAAAAAAAACATTAAAAAATAGTAGCCCACCGGTATCGGGAGCAGGATCCAAGCTACCGGTGTTCAGGGCTCCAGGGAGAGGAACCTCCTAATAATGCGGGCCGTGTCCAGAAGTACTGCTTTGTGTATCAAACCCTTGATCCAGCCAGCTAGTAAGACCCTCCGTAGGTGTTGGTCGAGGCTCTTGGCTATTAGACCATTAGCTGACACAACGATTGGTACAATGACCGCCGAATCCACCTCCCACATGTCGACAACCTCGTGTGCCAAATCAAGGTACTTTATTTATTTTTCTTTTTCGGCTTTCACGAGGTTCTCGTCATGCAGAACCGCGATGTCGACAATCATTGCACGACGCTCTAAACGATCTATCACCACAATATCAGGCTTATTGGCAACTTATTGTATTTATTTGGGAATTCTATACGACCTACACGAATGTCCTACTGATCTGGTATTGTCGTGTGACGGGTCGTTGAGCTCCCTTTATCATGGTTGAGCTACACGATGACTGATGCATTCTTGCCGTCAGTTAGGACTGGTCTACTCAAAGCTGCTATGGTTCTTTCCTCAAAAGGCCATTTCAGACATTGCCCTGCATTGTCCCACTCACATTATTTGCATTATTTTATGACTGGACTTTATAAGAGACCATGATTCTCTGAGTTAGTTTCGGTGTTTCTTCTCAGAGGTCGTCAGTTAGGAAATGCTGAAGCCATCTAGCTATAAAAAAAAACAAACCATTGACTTGTAAAAGTGTCTCTAATGATCTACTTACAGAAATAAATATCATTTCATCATCATTTCATTTCATTTCATTTATTATTACTACTATACTTCTCTTACACATGAGATATAGATTCCAAGTCCCGGAAGACTCCATCTGCGAGCATCGAGATGTTATTGCCGTGCAGCGAAAGAACTCGCAGCTGTGTCAGGCCCTTGAGGGCGTCGCGCTAGAAAATAATATGATTATTACATTAAATACTGCCTCGTAGCCATGATATCCTAGTGATATGACCAATGGACTGCCAAGTCAAAGGTCTCGAGTTCAAATCCGAGGCAACGCGCCTCTGTCTTTTCGAAGTTATGTCAAATTCAAATGTTTTTATTTGAAACTAGCTTCTGCCCGCGGCTTCGCTCGCTTGAAGCTCAAAAACCAACAGTGATGATCTCTTCTTTGTATGGGTCTCTATACATTAGAGAGGTCAAGCTGTATCTCAAGTTTCGGTTAATTATTTGAGATAAGAAGTATACTAGTTTTTTATTTGGAGCCCATACTTTCTAACAGTGATAACAAAATAAAAATCTATTCAGTAGTTTTTGCGCCAACCAGTAACAAACAGATAAGAATTTAAAAAATCACATTTTTGGATTCGAAAACATTTATATTATACCCTAACCCACTTGTTTTTTTTAAATATCTTCAATGTACAGACACAGCTTTTTTTCAATTTTATAATAAGTAGTAGAGAAGAGATAAGCTTTTACAAGCGTTTATGAAACGTTATGATTCTAGTTGCACGGTTCCAAAAGGTTGATCCTGGAGAAGAATCCGGCAAGAAACTCCATGGACACTTTTAAAATAAAATAAGTAACAATCTTCACTGGTACAATATTGTGATAACAAGATGTGTGAACGTTGGAGGATGTCCAAGTTTGACCGAAGTCGACAATATTAAACGAAGGTTCACATTATTTGAGCACCCCATGTCTGCGTATTAATAGTTAATTATCACGCGCTTAAAAGGTGAAAGAAAACACCGTGAAGAACCTCTGAGAGATTTTCTCGACGGCGTGTGAAGTCTGCTAACCCGCATTAGGCTAGCGTGGTGGACTATAGCCTAATCCCTCTCATTGTGAGAGGAGACCCGTGCCCAGCAGTGGGACATAATAATGTGTTTATTATTTCATGTTATGCTATTATATTTTTAGTTTAAATTTCCTCTTATTACTAAAATTATGTGATAACTAGCTTCTGCCCGCGGCTTCGCTCGCATGAAGCTATGTTAGGAGTTGGAAGTTGGAAAAACCAACGTTGATGATCTCTTCTTTGTATGGATCTGTATACACCAGAGAGGTCAAGCTGTATCTCAGGGTCCGTTCAAATAATTGAGATAAGAAGTTCACCAGTTTTTAAGTTGAAACATATACTTTCTAACAGTGATAACAAAATTATAATCTACTAGCTTCTGCCCGCGACTTCGTCCGCGTAGCGTGATGATATATAGCCTATAGCCTTCCTCAATAAATGGGCTATCTAACACTGAAAGAATTTTTCAAATCGGACCAGTAGTTCCTGAGATTAGTGCGTCCAAGTAAACAAACAAACAAACAAACAAACTCTTCAGCTTTATTGTATATTAGTAAGTATAGATTCAGGAGTTTTTGCGCCAATCCGTAACAAACAGACAAGAATTAAAAAAATCTCAATTTGGGTTCGGAGACTTTTATATACCCTAACCCACTTGTTTTTTTTTTAATATTTTCAATGTACAGACACAGCTTTTTTACTATTTTATATTATGTGATAATGATAATGAACACTTACCTGAACACATCTAAGCTTGTTATAGCTGACTATCAGTGTGGACAGTTTAGTGAGCCCCTCGAAAGTGTTATTAGTGATAACACTGATAATATTGTTGGACAAGTCCAGTCGGGTCAGCTGTGTGAGGTGGCGGATCTGATCCGGTAGGATGCTGTCTATTTCGTTGGATTCCAAGTACCTGGATGAAAGAAAAATAAACAATAAGTAAATAAATAAATGTCCGGGTTCTGGACTCTAAAATCCGGGGTTTTCACGCGTCTTGTCCTGGTTTCCAAATTTTAGAGATGGCAACCCTAAACATAGTTATTATATATAGAAAAATTCGACTCGCAGGCAGGACTCGAACCTGCGTCTTCTGTTTCGATATACCAGACGCTATGACCTCTAAGCCACCTGCCATGTCCTTCCACGATTTTTTCTTTCACTAAAATAACTTTATAATCTTAGCATGAATGTGCGGGCAACACTCACAGCTCAGTAGTCTGGCGCGGCACGTCGCGCGGCACGGCGCGCAGCTGTGCGCGTGCGCAGCGCACCACGGTGCCGGCGCACGCGCACGCCGCCGGGCAGTACTCTGCTGACAGACAGCCCTTGTCTTCCGCTACCAAACATAGAGAGAGATAACACTGAATAAATAAATAAAATAAATAAATATTTTGCGACATTTTTACACAGCACCATCTAGCCCTAAAATAAGCAGAGCTTGTACTATGGGTACTAGACAATGGATATAATACTTATATACTTTTTTTTTGTAAATACATACACACACATAAGAAACACCCAGACGAACACAAACACTTATATTCATCACATAAATATTTGTGTCCTGTGGGAATCGAACCCACGACCTCGTGGTCAGCGGTCCGGAACTCGAACCACTAAACCAGAATTACATACTTCAGAGTCAGAAAGAGTGTTAGACAGAGAGTTACTGAAAACAATTGAGCAAAATGTAGGTAACTGAAATTATCAGGAGTGGATAGTGAAACGCCAATTTAGAGACTGGTTAATTTATTTTATTGAGCAGCACTATTTATACAAGACTTAAAACTAAATCGACCAATCAGCGCAGAATAGAATAGAATATCATTTATTTTCAAGAATACGGTGACATGCAGTTGTTGCAGTGTTTCTTTACAACATATTCTGCCAAGTGTGGCGTGGAAATATTTAGACATTACAGGCACATAAGTACAGAGCACGGTATACAAAACTAGTTGACGCGCGCGGTCACAATTAGTAGATCGTAGCCGTCAGCGTAGGAACACGTCCCTCGATGCAACGCTTTCTAACCAGGGGCCCTAGTCTGCTATTTCAATTGACTCAGAATGACCGTCCAATGGCACTAAATGACATAAGAAATGACAGATTTCTTAGAGAAAACTGTCAAAAACCAACCATTATGAAGTCACTGAATCACAATTCTGACACAACTGAATAGTAGACTCGGCACCCAGGCGCAATAAATACCTAACAGTGCTGGTTGGATGTACGTGTCCCACAAAATAATTAAAAAAATGTTTTCTTTGTCTTAGGGGGGCAAGCGTACAGACAGATCACCTGATGGTAAGCGATAACCGCCGCCCATTGACACCCGCAACACCAGAGGAGTCACAAGTGCGCTGCCCGCCTATAAAAGGGTTTGGGCCTCCGGTAACCTCACTCACTCGGCGAAACACAACGCAAGCGTTGTTTCACACCGGTTTTCTGTGAGACCGTGGTATCACTCCGGTCGAGCCGGCCCATTCGTGCCGAACCATGGTAAAACAATAATCTATCAATTTTTTTTTGAAGCTTATTAGCAGTGTGGGTCGCACATCACTAGTATTCTTGTTAACCTCTCGTGCTAAGCTAAATGCTTGTGTTACGAGTGGGTTCACGTCGGTAGTGCAATTGGTGGGTTTCGAACCGATAACCACATGATCGCAAGTCCGACGCCTTAGCCATTAGGCTACCGCCGCTTAAATATATAACATATATATTATAACTCACGTGTGCATTTGAAGTCGGAAACCTCTAAATGGTGAAGGTTGGCGTCCCTCAACGCTGCTGGGGTCCTGCAGGTTGCTGATGGAGACAGGCGGCGGCTTCGGAGCCAGTTCGGCAGCCAGGATATATGGCACGTACAGTCCAGGGGGTTGGACTCCAAGTTCCTGAGAAAATACAATTTATGGAGTTCAGCATCGACACTGTAGCGACATCTATCGAGCTACATACAAACTACGACGGACAAGTTCTGAATCGCGCAAGTGAAGTTAGCACTGCCAAAAACTGCCTCATTATTCTAGTGGTCCTGAGCGCGACTGCTACGCTAGAGGTCCTGGGTTCGATTCTCAGGTCAAGCAAAGTGTTATTGGGATTTTCTATGAAATTCCCAGTAGCAACTCCGAGTTTGGTATTTGTGCCCGGTTAATGGCAATAGGCTCGCCCCCTATTACATGGGGCCTAAACATACCGGCGAACTGTGGGTGTACATTAGTACGCCTCTGCCTAACCCTTCGAGGAATACAGGCGTGATGGTACCTACCAGGCTAAATACCTGGTCGGAGGATCCTCCCTTTGGGTGGAGGGGCATTACACCTCGTCCCTCCACAGAATTAACAACTGAGGTGTCAAGATGACAACGCGCGAGTGACACCACTGATGTTGCTGGCGTCTATAGGCTGCGGTTGCCGCTTACCATCAGGCGAGAAGTATGCTTTTTGAGAGCCATGCTTCGGCACGAATGGGCCGGCTCGACCGTGATACCACGGCCTCACAGAAAACCGGCGTGAAACAACGCTTGCGTTGTGTTTCGCCGAGTGAGTGAGGATACCGGAGGCCCAAACTTTGTTAAAAGGCGGGCAACTCACTTGTGACTCCTCTGGTGTTGCGGGTGTCCATGGGCGGCGGTTATCGCTTACCATCAGGTGATCCATCTGCTCGTTTGCTCACCTATCCCATAAAATAAAATAATGCTTGTTTGTGATTAGGTAACAGATTACTTACAATGTAGACAACATTGTGAGATGATCGAAGGCCCCTGGAGTGATGCACTTGATCTTATTATCCGTAAGAGATCTGTAACAGGAGAAACGTAAATTAAAACCATACCGTAGGTGCTATTGATAAACTAAGGCCCAGTTTTTTGATCCGTAGTCAAACTTTACGTGGGAGAGCCATGCTTCGGCACGAACTTGCGTTGCGTTTCGCCGAGTGAGTTGAGGTTACCGGAGGCACAAACCCTTTTAAAGGCGGGCAGCGCACTTGCGACTCCTCTGGTGTTGCGGGTGTCCATGGGCGGCGGTTATCGCTTACCATCAGGTGATCCGTTTGCTCGTTTGCCCCCTATCCCATAAAAAAAAAACTGTATAACCATTTGTTACATTAAACATGGTTATCTCGTCAACTTTTGGTTAAAGAGCTATTATGTTTTTCAATGTCTATGTATACTATAGAGAAATTTGTTATGTTCAAAATATCAAATCAAATTAAAGGTTTTTTATTTAAAATAAGCTTTTACAAGCGTTTATGAAACATTATTCTAGTTGCACGGTTCCAAAAGGTTGATCCTATGGAGAAGAATCCGGCAAGAAACTCCATGGACACTCTTTTAAAATAAATGATGTTACAATCTTCACTGGTACAATATTGCGATATCAACATGTGTGAACGTTGAAAGATGTCCAAGTTTGACCGAAGTCGACAATATTAAACGAGGATTCACATTATTTGTTGGTTGGTTAACTATCCGACATATTGTTAACTCTCCAACGTTAGAAGGTTATTTTTTTAAAGTAATACTCAGATATTCGACCTTTGAACACACAACAGGCCTTTTGAACTTCAAAAGGCCTGTTCAGATATTACCCTACATCGTAACACTCGCGTAATATCTAATAATATTATTATTGTAATACTATTACTGTCTGGACTTTAAAAGAGACCATGATTCTCTGAGTTTGTTTCGGTGGTTCTTCTCAGAGGTCGTAAAAATAAATAAAACATTGACTTGTAAAAGTGTCTTTTAGAGGTCCGGAGCGCGACTGCTACGCTAGAGGTCCTGGTGTTAGATTCCCAGGTCGAGCAGTGTTATTAGGATTTTCTATAAAATTCCCAGTAGCAGCTCGGAGTTAGGAATTTGTGCCCGGTTAATGGCAATAGGCTCACCCCCTATTTTATTTTTATTTTATTTGAATCTCCAACAAGAAGTCCACCTTACATACAATTATACACAGAATATTGGAGTTGCCTTGCCTCCTCTCAATTAAAGGAGACCACATCATGCAAATTAAAAAAACAATATTTAAAAACTTAAACAATAAGATTAAATTGAATTAAATTAAAATGCAATTACATAGAATTAAGACAGTAGGTTAAATGCAAATAGTAGATACAAAAATATAACAATATTTAAAGACAAATACAATAGACATTGGAACAATACTAAGATATTATTTAAACATTAAAAGTTTTGGGACAAATGAGATCATACAGTATTATTTATACATGGGACCTAAACATACCGGCGAACTTTGGGTGTACATTACGCCTCTGCCTAACCCTTCGAGGAATACAGGCGTGATGGTATGTTATGTTAGATGTTCAAATGAAAACTGGGAATAATGTTATAGAAAACCAGTACAAGCTGACCTCTCACGAACCGAAAATCCTATTTTATAAGAGGTAAGGTTATGCTGGATATAAAATTAAAAACTCCATTTTTTCCCCCTAAGATACTCACAAAACGCTCAAGCTATGTAGACCGAAGAACATTTTATCTGTGACCGCCTGCAGAAGATTACCATCAAGAAGTAACTCTTGGATGTTAGCAGCACCGTCAAAAGCATTGTCTTCTATAACAGTAATACCTGTAAGAAGAATCGTTGGAGTATAATAAAAAAAGAAACCAAATGACAAAGTATATCTGCCTGTTTGTATGCTACGTTGCCTAAACCGCTGAATCAATATTGATGAATTTTGATATACAGATAGATAGTACTTTGGAGAAGGGCATAGGCTAGTTTTTGTCTCAAAAAGTAATTCGGAATGCCAGCGAAACCGCGTATTTATGGGTACTATCTGTTTTTTTTTAATTAACTGCCTCACTAGCCAAGTGGTCCTGAGCGCGGCTGCTACGCTAGAGGTCCTGGGTTCGATTCCCAGGTCGAGCAAAGTGTTATTGGAATGAAACTACTTTTTACGGATTTTATCGCGCTATATTGATATTATTTAGTTCCCGACGTTTCGGATCCTTTACAGCATCCGTGGTCACGGGCAGACTGGATGGACCATGGATGCTGTAATAAAATAATATCAATATACCGCGATAAAATCCGTAAAAAGTAGTTTCATTTCAATGCCTAAAATTCGCGTAAGTGTCAGAAATCAGAAAGTGTTATTGGGTTTTTCTATGAAATTCCCAGTAACATCTCTGAGTTTGGAATTTGTGCCCGTTTAGTGGCAATAGGCTCGCCCCCTATTACATGGGACCTAAACATACCGGCGAACTGTGGGTGTACATTCGGGGAATACAGGCGTGATGGTATGTTATGTTCAAACTTACCATTATTTCGTAGGTCGAGTTTAGTAAGGTCTGGCAGTCGTCCAAACAGGCCGTCTGACTTGATCTGACCCAAACTGTTGTCTGACATCAATCTGAAATATTTGAAATAAAGAAAATAATATGAGATAACCGTTTCGATCAATGAAAATCATCGATTTGATGATTTTGATTGATGTTTTTTTTTTTGTATTTTTCATGCTAAGATTATAAAGTTATAAGCTAACCTAAGCTAGCTAAAAGCTAAGCTAAGATTATAACCCCGAAGGGTAAGGCAGAGGCGTACTAATGGGTTTACATTAGTACGCCTTTGCCTAACCCTTCGGCGAATACAGGCGAGATGGTATGTTACATTATAAAGTTATTTTAGTGAAGGAAAAATTCGACTCGCAGGCAAGATTCGAACCTGCGTCTCTTGGCTAGGTACACCAGACGCTATGACCTCTAAGCCACCGCGAGACCCACCTGCCATGTCGACATTTGCCTTCACATTGACGTCAGTAACATCTATTGAAAGGCAAGTTACTTTGCCTCTCAAAGTAACTTATGTCTTTCAGCGTCGCAGGTGGGACTCGCGGTGGCTTAGAGGTCATAGCGTCTGGCGTACCTAGCCAGAAGACGCAGGTTAAAATCCTGCTTGCGAGTCGAATTTTTCCTTCACTAAAATAACTTTATAAAAATTAGCATAAAAAATGCAAAAAATCACAAAAAGTCTGTTATAATGTTATAACAGTTCTTTCATTGCCATGGACCCTTGTTTCATTGCCGCACACGCATGTTTCATCGCCGTGGCACGTAATTTTAATCTTGCATATCTCGTTATTTTTCTTAGTTATCTGCTAGATTTTAAGCAAGAATACATACATTACCAAAAGCGAACTTTAATAAAAGCGATTTAATTTTTTTATACACCAAAATCCACGGAAATGAAGTTTACACTGGACCTGTTGAAATTCACCCATCTGTATAATTTTAAACACGTTTATTTATTGGAGATGGGGTATGAATTGTAGTACTCACAGTGCATCAGTGTTGACGGGCAGGTCCCTGGGCACTTCGGTGAGTGCGGCCCTGGTGCAGGCCACGCTGACCGCGCGCGCGCCGTACTCGCACGCGCACGCGCCCGGGCACGCCGCCGCAGAGCCGCACGCGTTCGCTGATTCTTCTCCAGCTGGAGAACAAAATATTCCCCGCAGGGTTATACAGAGGCGTACTATCTTATGTACATTTGTTGTTATTTTATGTGTTACTAGCTTTTGCCCGCGGCTTCGCTCACGTGTAGCTATATGAGGAGTAAAAATGGTATAACCAATATTGATGATCTCTTCTTTCTACGGGGCTGTATACATCAGAGAGGTCAAGCTGTATCTCAGGATACGTTCAATTAATTCAGATAAAAAGTTCTCCAGTTTTTAAGTTGAAGCTCATACTTTCTAAGTGACAACAAAATTTAAATCTATTCCGTTTTTGCGCCAACCCGTAACAAACAGATAATCAGACAAGAATTTTAAAAATCACATTTTTAGGTTCGGAGACGTTTATATACCCTAAGCCACTTGTTTTTTTTATATCTTCAATGTACAGACACAGCTTTTTTACAATTTTATAATTATGTGTTATGAATATAAGTGTTTGTGTTCGTCTGGGTGTTTCTTACGTATTATAAGTATGTATGTATTTTGGTCTTCAGCCCAGGGCCCCGTGGATTCAAGGGGCCAATAATCTATATACATAAAAGAAAGTCGTGTTAGTTACTCCATTTATAACTCAAGAACGGCTGAACCGATTTGGCTGAAAATTGGTGGAGAGGTAGCTTAGAACCAGGAGACGGACATAGGATACTTTTTATCCCGTTTCCGTGGAATGTGATAACAGACCGAATTCCACGGGGGCAAAGCCGCGGGCAGAAGCTAGTCTATAATATAAAAATGAATCGCCATATGTGTTGCTATGCGCAAATCTCGAGAGCAGCTGAACCGATTTCGGTAATTCTTTTTTATAATATTCCTGTAAATAAGCACAGATACAAGAATACTAGTATTCTTTTATCTAAGTCTATTTAGTTCTAGTTCTTTTATCTAAGTTTATAAGTATTCTTGTATCTGTGTTTATCTAAATAAGCACAGATACAAGAATACTAGTATTCTTTTATCTAAGTCTATTTAGTTCTAGTTCTTTTATCTAAGTTTATAAGTATTCTTGTATCTGTGTTTATCTAAATAAGCACAGATACAAGAATACTAGTATTCTTGTATCTGTGCTTATTTACAGGAATATTATAAAAAAGAATTACCGAAATCGGTTCAGCTGCTCTCGAGATTTGCGCATAGCAACACATATGGCGATTCATTTTTATATTATAGACTAGCTTCTGCCCGCGGCTTTGCCCCCGTGGAATTCGGTCTGTTATCACATCCCACGGAAACGGGATAAAAAGTATCCTATGTCCGTCAATAAGTAAGTACGAGGATGGTTCTTACGGAGAAAAAAATTAAAATTGCCTGAAAAAGTCTAAAAACAACACTTTTCTATATTCCTATACAAAAGATTCGTAATAATACTATCATATAAAAGTCAATTTGAACTTTAATACCATACCATAAAGTTGAAGTGTGAGTGGAGGGGTTCCGGGAAGGCAAAACAATTGAGTGACGTTAGTTTCAGAATCGACTGTTATGCGGTACGAAGTTCGCCGGGTCAGCTAGTATATTATAATATAAATCGAATATTTTACTGTCTCATTTTTTTCTATACTTTAGAATAATTAGGTGGGTTGGGTGGGCCCCTAAGTAGTATTAGTCCAGGCCCCCTAAACTCACGGTCCGGCGCTGGCGTCCATGTGTTATTCCAGACTATAATCTATCTCTGTGCCAAAATGTTATCCAGATCAGTTGAGCCGTTCTGGCGTGAAAGAGTAACAAACAGAGTTTTATGAAGCGTTAGGGGAGTGCCAAATATTAGAAAGATACTTACGTTTGCATTTGAAGTTCTCTTCTCTCAAAGCATCAATCCTCTTCCTGCTCATCCTCTTTGGAGAGTCACACTTGGCTCCTGAAGTCTCTATTGGGTTTTTACGAAGATAAGCTGCTAACCACCTCAGCGAGCAGTCGCAAGAAAATGGATTTCTGCCTAAATGTCTGCGAAATAAGGTATGTTTTAATTGTAGCAAAAAATAATTATCATCATTTTTTTGGGGGGCTCGTGGCTAAGTAATAACTAAGCTGATCAACCGATCTGCAAGGTTAAGCTACGCTCGCCGCGGTCAGTGTGTGGATGGGTGAACATTCTTAACACACCGAGATCCGTGCCTCGGAGAGCAGGTAAAGCCGTCGGTCCCGGTTGTCATACGAACATCTATGACATTTGTTAGTGGTAGTCAGAAGCCCAAAAAAGCCTGACAACCAGTCTATCCTCCGAATATCGGTATTGCCCAGAAATTGTGTTGCGGAGGTCTGATGGCAGTCGCTTCGTGTAACATACTGATATTCAACCACAACTGGTTAGACTGGAAGCCAACCTCAACATATTTGGAAAACAGCGAGGAGGATGTATTTACAGGCTTGCTTTTTTTATTGGTGTCCTTAAAATATACCGGTGCACATTATCAGAGCTCTTCCTAAACTTTTTTTTCTTTTTAAAGCTTACTAGCAATGTGGGTCGCACATTACTAGTAAGCTAAATGCTTGTGTTACACGTGGGCTCACGTCGGTAGTGCAATGGATGGGTTTCGAACCGGCAACCACATGATCGCAAGTCCGACGCCTTAGCCATTAGGCTACCGCCGCTTGATTATGCCCGTTTCTTTGTCAAATTTTGCTGTTTTTTTTAATTTTAAATCTTGCAATCAGTCACTGGACTATGAGCAGATGTGTTGGAGATCGGCAAGGTAAGTGCAGCTTAGTGACAGTACCCCATTGGGACCATCTCTTTATTCGGCGATATGTTTTTTTTGTAAATATACATTTTTTTATGGCATAGGGGGGCAAACGAGCAGACGGATCACCTGATGGTAAGCGATTACCGCCGCCCATGGACACCCGCAACACCAGAGGAGTCGCAAGTGCGTTGTCCGCCTTTTAGTACCGTAGCATGGCTCCCACGGTAAAAAAAAACCATTTTAAGATTACTAGACTTCAGAATGTGAAGGCAAATTTCGACCAGGCGGGCGGGATTCACGGTGGCTTATTAGTCATAGCGTCTGGTGTATCTAACCAGAAGACGCAAGTTCAAATCCCGCCCGCGAATTTTTCCTTCACTAAAATAACAATATACTCGGAGTTTAGGCGGGAAAATGAAGAGTGCACATTGTCGATTTTATATTATTTTTCAAATCTTGAATATCTCCGAAGTTTAATGTGTAATTATGGTGGATAATTAACCATTAAGTGTTCGTGAACGTGTGAGAGTGTAGGCAAATGATATTAAATTCACTCCTAAACTCCATCGAAGCCTCAATAATGTTTCTACCGTTTTATTGGGGCAACTGAACATTATACTTGACACTGGCGAACACAAAAAGTGTGGTGCCATAATAAAAAAAACAATATACTCACAATGTTTGTATTCCAGTTAAAGCATCGAAAGTTCCATTAGGTAGAGATCTGATGTTGTTATCATATAGAGACCTGGAAAGGAACCTTTATTTAGTATAGACACAGATAATAGAATACTACAGTATAGATAAATCTCAAGACGAAGTTTGTATACTGGGCCATAGTAATTTTAGTTCGAATGTTGTAACTAGATGGCGTTGTACCGGTGGCCTGAATCGCGCTATGGTTTCGTTACATGAATTTACCTTAGCTGACCAGTTTACAATATTCTTAAAAATCACTCAGGAACATCTTGAATTCTTGATTCTTTTCTTGAACATAGTACTAGAAAGTGTCGCACTCGCATCTTAGAACAGAGTTTGACAAAGTTCATATCACAATTGAACGTGGAAGAAATATCTTCTGTAATCTTACAGACGGGCCATTCCTTACATTCAGTCCATTTTGACCAGTAGCATTCTATGTCATATGGGGGGCAAACTAGCAGACGGATCGCCTGATGGTAAGCGATGACCGCCGCTCATGGACACCCGCAACACCAGAGGAGTCGCAAGTATGTTGTCCGCCTTTTAAAATGAAATGATATTTATTTCTGTAAGTAGATCTTTAGAGACACTTTTACAAGCAATAGTTTGTTTGTTTTTTGTACCTCGATGGCTTCGGCATTTCCTAACTGACGACCTCTGAGAAGAAACACCGAAACAAACTCTGAGAATCATGGTCTTTTTTAAAGTCCAGACATAAAATAATGCAAATAATGTGAGTGGGACAATGCAGGGCAATGTCTGAAATGGCCTTTTGAGGAAAGAGCCATAGCAGCTTTGAGTAGACCAGTCCTAACTGACGGCAAGCATGCATCAGTCATCGTGTAGCTCAACCATGATTTAGGGAGCTCAACGACCCGTCGCACGACAATATCAGATCAGCAGGACATTTGTATAGGTCGTATGAAATTTCCAAAAGGGTTTGGGCTTCCGGTATCCTCACTCATTCGGCGAAACACAACGTAAGCGTTGTATCACGCTGGTTTTCCGTGAGGCCGTGGTATCAGTCTGCTCTAGCCGGCCCATTTGTACCGAAATCTGGCTCTCCCACAGATAAAAAAATAGTTTTTCAGTATACATACCATCATACCATCACGCCTGTATTCCCCGAAGCGTTAGGCAGAGGCGTACTAATGTACACCCACAGTTCGCCGGTATGTTTAGGTCCCATGTAATAGGGGGCGAGCCTATTGCCATTAACTGGGCACAAATTCCTAACTCCGAGCTGCTACTGGGAATTTCATCGAAAAACCTAATAACACTTTGCTCGACCTGGAATCGAACCCAGGACCTCTAGCGTAGCAGTCGCACTCAGGACCACTTAGCTAATGAGGCAGTTTTTGTAAATATGTACATACTTATAATACATAAGAAACACCCAGACAAACACAAACACTTATATTTATCACATAAATATTTGTGTTCTGTGGGAATCGAACCCACGACCCGACCGACAGCAGTCCGGTACTCGAACCCCTAAACCACAGAGGTCGTATTAATTATATTCTTTAATAAGCTTTACGAAATAATAACGTGATATACTTACAATAATTTCAAGTTCTGTAGATCCCGGAATGTATCCTTCCTCACGCATGTGATTTCATTTGAATTTAACAATCTGTAAACAAAGAAAAATTATTAAAAATAATTTGCAGTTTTGTGTGTGACATTTTATCGACGGCGTGTGAAGTCTGCCAACCCGCATTAGGCTAGCGTGGTGGACTATAGCCTAATGCCTCTCATTCGAGGGGACCCGTACCGAGCTATAGGATATTATGAAGATGATGATTTGTATAAAAGTGTACAAACTACAGAACCAGAAAGTTCCGCATACTTTGTAACTATATTTTTCTACGACGGATCACCTGATGGTAAGCGATTACCGCCGCCAATGGACACCCACAACACCTTGCAAGTGCGTTGCCCGCCTTTTAAAAGGGTTTGGGCCTCCGGTATCCCCACTCACTTGGCGAAACACAACGTAAGTGTTATTTCACGCCGGTTTTCTGTGAGGCCGTGGTATCACTCCGGTCGAGCCGGCCAATTCGTGCCGAAGCATGGCTCTTCCAAGGATAATCTCCCATGCAAGTAATGTCAAAAGCCTACCTTTAATAAGCCAATCTATATGACGGATGTTTTATTGGGAACTGAATAAGCTTTAACCAGACGTCAGCGATTAATTAAAAGGCTAATACTTACAATAACTGTAAAGATGTCAATCCATGGAATATGCCTGACGGTAGATCTTTTATTTTGTTGCCATATAACACTCTGAAAACAACAAAATAGGTACGTTTTTTAAATTATTAATATGATATTTATTACTTTTAAACACTCTTATGTGATTTGTTGCATTTTATATGCTAATTATAATAATAATATAACGCTAGCTATGACGTCTCCTTTAAGACGTAAATTCAATTCCTGGCGGGTGGTACTCGCAGTGGCCAAACAGAAGACGCAGATTCGAATGCTGCCAGCAGTCAAAGACAAAATGTTTTATTTCAATCAGTCCATTAAAATTGGTACTTTTGAAAAGTCAAAAGCTAATAGCGTATCACTTCATAATGACAACTTCTCAAAATGACAACCGATCGCAAAATGTCCACTTCTCACAATGTCAACTTCTTAAAATGTCAAATTCGCATAATGTCTATTTCTCAAAATGACAAATTCTCATAACGTCAACTTCTCACAATGTCAACTTCTTAAAATGACTAATTCGCATAATGACAACTCCACGTAGTTTGAATGTGGTAATAGGTATAGCTAGTTATACATATAATACTAACTATACATTATATACTGTAATAGGTGTCGCGCTAATAAGTTGCGCGGTTCAAAAAGTGGGTTTTATGGAGAAGAGCCGGCAAGAAACTCCATAGATACCTCCTTTTTTAAAAAGAATTTATCAAATCAGCTTACAATATTAAGCTTTACAACTTTGTTTTAAATAGAATTCCTGAGAATTATGCAGTTTGATGTTATTCATTACTACTACCCTACTACTAACCGTTCACGAGTATGACGTGTGTATCAGCGTGGTTCGACCCAACCACTCAACCATATTGTAGGGAATAAAAAGTTGAATTCTTGCTTCACTAATAACACTTTTATTAGTCAATGTTTTACATTTTTTTGAACTAGATTTAATCGGTATTTACTAACGGTGACTTTTACAATCTAAGTAAAGAAAGCCCTGTCCGACTCGTGAAGGTATTGTTTAGTATCAAGAGCCGGTTTTATTATACATATTATGTCATCATTTTATAAGTTTTTTGTATAGGGCAAACGATCGGACGGATCGCCTGATTGTAAGCGATTACCGCCGCCCATGGACACCCGCTACACCAGAGGAGTCTCAAGTGCGTTGCCCGCCTTTTAAAAGGGTTTGGATCTCCGGTATCCTCACTCAATCGGCGAACCACAACGTAAGCGTTGTTTCACGCCGGTTTTCTGTGAGGCCGTGGTATCACTCCGGTCGAGCCGGCCCATTCGTGCTGAAGCATGGCTCTCCCACGTGAAGTTACACGTTATGAACTACGAAGAAACTGTAGTTGTCTGTTTTTTGCAAAGAATGTCTTTGTTTGGCATTATAGGTAGGTAGCACTCGTATGTTTGTTTCTTTGAAATGTTTATAAAACAGATACGGAAACATGTGATTTGTAAACACTGAAATGTGTACGAAAATTGTGGATGTTAGATGTAACATAATATACCATCACGCCTGTATTCCCCGAAGGGTTAGGCAGAGGTGTACTAAGGTACACCCACAGTTCGCCGGTATGTTTAGGTCCCATGTAATAGGGGGCGAGCCTATTGCCATTAACCGGGCACAAATTCCAAACTCCGAGCTGCACTGAGAATTTCATAGAAAAACCCAATAACACTTTGCCCGACCTGGGAATCGAACCCAAGACCTCTAGCGTAGCGGTCGCACTTGAAACCACTAGACTAACGAGTCAGTTCAGGCAGTTCAGGCAGTTCAGGATGTTAGATGTATATTCATAGAATGTATTTAAGTGATATCCGTTTTAAAATAAACTAGCTTTTGCCAGCACACCTAAATCTGTAGTAGTATTAGAAATAGATTCCAAAAATCTACACTAATATATAAAGCTGAAGAGTTTGTTAGTTTGTTTGTTTGTTTGCTTGAACGCGCTAATCTCAGGAACTACTGGTCCGATTTGAAAAATTCTTTCAGTGTTAGCCCATTTATTGAGGAAGGCTATATGCCATATATCATCACGTTAAGACTAAGTAACTATTCCACGCGGACGAAATCGCGGGCGGAAGCTAATAATTTAATAAAAAACTAATAGTGATGATCTCTTCTTTGTATGGGCCTCTATACATCAGAGAGGTCAAGTTGTGCCTCAGGATCCGATTAATTAATTGTTATAAGAAGTTCACCAGTTTTTAAGTTATATACTTACTAACAGTGATAACAAAATTAAAATCTATTCAGTAGTTTTTGCTCCAACCCGTAACAAACATAGCTTTTTTTTAATTTTATAATAGCAGATAGAAGATAGAGAAGAAGATAAAAGAAGGAATGGGTGAACGGACATTGACGATACGAGTATACACGGTGAGTACTGGTGGAGGAGTTGGGAGGGGCCGACCTCGGCCAACATACCACATTCAAATTGGGGACGTTCTCAAAAAAAAAACGAAACCGACGATCATGCATGAGGAGTTTAATGAACGTAGGTGGAGCGAAAGTGGTGTGCCTGGATCGCAGCAAGTGGAAATCTATAGTCTCTGTCTACCCCAATTGGATTTTGTATGTTTGTAACTTCTTCAACTTGGTGGTTTACTATCTTCTATAACACAACATACCATCACCTGTATTCCCCGAAGGGTTAGCCAGGGGTGTATTTATGTACAACCACAGTAGATATGTTTAGTTCCCATGTAACAGGGGCGAGCCTATTGCTATTAACCGGGTACAAATTCAAACTTTGAGCTGCTACTGAGAATTTCATAGAAAAAACCATATAGTATTCTATTATCTGTGACCATATTACACTTTTCGCTCGACGAAAATCAAACCCAGGACCTATAGCGTAGAAGTAAAGTTTGGGACCGCTAGACTAAGAAGGCAGTTTCACCTTACATAATTATACACAATATTGGGTATTTATTAATCAATTAAAATTAAATTCTGCCTAAAAAATAAAATTAAAAAATTAAATTAAAAACTGCCTCAATAGCCAAGTGGTCCGGACCGCGACTGCTACGCTAGAGGTCCTGGGTTCGATTCCCAGGTCGAGCAAAGTGTTATTGGGTTTTTCTATGAAATCCCCAGTAGCAGCTCGGAGTTAGGAATTTGTGCCCGGTTAATGGCAATAGGCTCGCCCCCTATTACATGGGACCTAAACATACCGGCGAACTGTGGGTGTACATTAGTACGCCTCTGCCTAACCCTTCGGGGAATACAGGCGTGATGGTATGTTATGTTAAAATTAAATTCAATATTTTATTTTAAATTTCAATTAAATTTATTTTATTTCAATAATTTTTTAATCAATTTTTTTTAAAGCTTACTAGCAATGCGGGTCGCACATTACTAGTATTCTTGTTAACCCCTCGTGCTAAGCTAAATTGCTTGTGTTACGAGTGGGTTCACGTCGGTAGTGCAATGGGTGGGGTTCGAACCGGCAACCATATGATCGCAAGTCCGACGCCCTAGCCATTAGGCTACCGCCGCTTCATTGATTAATTGATCCAACACTGATTATAAATAAATAAAAAAAATACTTACAGCGATGTCAAATGGACGAGCCCATTAAAGGCATCTGCAGCAAGCTTGGTAATCTTATTGTTTGATAGATCAATCCTCGCCACTCGCTTTACTGAGGAGAATGCGCCTGCGCCGACCTCCGTTATCTCGTTCTGTTCTAAGCGACTGAAAAGAGACAAAAAACTGTATCTCCTTTTTTTAAAGTATAACTAGTGAATAAGCAGTGTCA
Source organism: Acronicta leporina (assembly GCA_947256265.1). Lineage (NCBI taxonomy): Eukaryota > Metazoa > Arthropoda > Insecta > Lepidoptera > Noctuidae > Acronicta > Acronicta leporina. Next base: position 551,590 of record OX366539.1, read on the forward strand.
CGGGCAGTGCTGGGCATTAATCAATTAATATTTCAATCAATTAATTTATTGAATCAATCGCAATTGAAATTGAATTGATTTTTTTATCAATTGCAATTGAATTAATTGAATTGCATTTTTTAATCAATTGATTAAAATTTTAATTGTTTTATGCTTATCACTAGTCGCGGGAAACTTTACATACATATAATTAATGGACACAAAAGTATACCCAGACCCGGAACAAATAACCGTGGAACGCAGAAACACTTGCCTCGGGTAGGAATTGAACCCACGAGATTCAGCGCAACGGCAGTAGCGAGCCAAACGTGCAATCAGATGGTGTATGGTTGCTGACATATTGGGAACAGCTTCTGATATCCCCACGGTGGAACAAATGTGCCTGGTGGTCTTCGCAAGTACTTACATTTTAGTAGCCCTGTGAGGTATGGTATTTTTAATGGGATAGGGGGGCAAATGAGCAGACGGATCACCTGATGGTAAGCGATTACCGCCACCACCACCAGACCACACCAGAGCAGTTACAAGTGCGTTTCCAGCCTTTTAAAAGGGTTTGGGCCTCCGGTATCCTCACTCACTCGTCGAAACACAATGTTAGTGTTGTTTCACGCCGGTTTTCTGCGAGGCCGTGGTATCACTCCGATCGAGCCGGCCCATTCATGTCGAAGCATGGCTCTCCCACGGGGGGTGGTAGCTTAGAAAACCAGAAGTATTTCTCTCTGTTGTCCCCTACAGCTACAACTGGTTGTCTTCGCAAGTACTTCTTCTTCCCAGCGAAAACACTAGGAAGCGGTGAAGGGCGGGCGTTTTGGGGGCTGTCTATAATGTAAAAATGACGTTCAAAAAGTACTACCTAGTAGTCTATATTGAATAAATGATTTTGACTTTGACTTTGACTTTGACTTTTGACTTACATCTCGGTCGCCCTGTGAGGTATGGTGGCTGGAAGCTCAGAGAGCAGTTTCTCTCTGCAGTCAACTGTGCCTTCGGGAGTACACCGGCAAGGAGGCGGGCACCGTGGCTCCGCTGAGCATTCCACTGTGATAGTTGTAGTTGGGCCTGGGAAAGAGTTGGAATGTCAGAAAATATAATTACTTATTTAAGGCCTCATTAGTCCAGTGTTTAAAATATTGTTTACTTTTGAACCGATAGATGGAGTTGTTAGGTGAGAAGCGATTCCTGAATCGCGGTGTTAAGTTTCTCCGCGACTTAACTAGGCTCGCGATGTTGTAATATTTGACCGTTCCGAATCTATATACTAATATATAAAGCTGAAGAGTTTGTTTGTTTGTTTGCTTGAACGCGCTAATCTCAGGAACTACTGGTCCGATTTGAAAAATTCTTTCAGTGTTAGATAGCCCATTTATTGAGGAAGGCTATAGGCTGTACATCATCACGCTACGCGCACGAAGTCGCGTGCAGAAGCTAGTATACAGATATAATAGCAAGTCGAGTTGTTTCACTGGAAAATCCTCACCCTTGTAACGATCGCGAGTGCTGCAGGAATCGTAGTACAGTGACCGGTTTTTCATCCAGTGTCCGGGGTGGACCGAATTTTCAATAAAAATGTAAGTAATAAGTTCCAAAATAAATGATAATACGAACACAATTCATTCAAAGAGTGTTATTGTTTGGATTCCGATACCGTTAATCTACGTTCCTGCTCTACCATTTTCATTCAAAATACTTCACTGTACCTAAATAAATGTAAGCGAAAGTAATCTTTAACTATACTAATATATAAAGCTTAAGAGTTTGTTTGTTTGTTTGCTTGAACGCGCTAATCTCAGGAACTTCTGGTCCGATTTGAAAAATTCTTTCATTGTTAGATAGCCCATTAATTGAGGAAGGCTATAGGCTATATATCATCACGTTAAGACCAAGTAACTATTCAATATAATAAGTAGTTTATGTATTAGTGATGATGAAGGATTTGAAAGCCACTTACCGCTGCAGATCAGCTCGTGGGTTTCCAGCTCTGTCAAGAGAGCTCCTCTCAAAGCTGCAGGCGCCTGGCATCTGAAAAAAGCAGCTCATATATTCTCTAGAGAGGACACCCGCACCCAGCCGGGACTATACGATGGGTTGATCAAGATGGTACTAAGATAAACGGTGCGGCTTGATGGTAAGCGGCGAACGCAGCCTATAGACGCCAGCAACACCAGTGGTATCACTCGCGCGTTGTCATCTTGACACCTCAGTTGTTAAGTCTCAATTGCCCAGTAATGTCACTGGCTACATTACCCTTCAATACAACCTCACATCTTCAAAGAGGTCATGAAATATTGTGATTACAATAAAATTATAACTCGCTTAGACGGTAAAGTAAAAATATCGTGAGAAAACCTACATGCCTGAGAGATATTCTCAACGGCGTGTGAAGTCTGCCAACCCGCGTAGGCCAGCGTGGTGGACTATAGCCTAATCCCTCTCAAACTGAGAGAAGACTGTTGCCCAGTTGCCCCACTAGGGGCAATATAATGGATTGGTTACGTATAAGTGTTGATGAGTCTGGCATTATTTTTTAAAGCTTACTAGCAATGTGGATCGCACATTACTAGTATTCTTGTTAACCCCTCGTGCTAAGCTAAATGCTTGTGTTACGAGTGGGTTCACGTCGGTAGTGCAATAGGTGGGTTTACCGGCAACCACATGATCGCAAGTCCGACGCCCTAACCAATAGGTTACCGCCGCCCTCTATTAATACTATGATAAGAATTACCTGGCCCCAACTCCAAGGATGCCAGCGGATCGTACCGCCGTGGACAGCCGTGCGACTCTACAGTCGCACACGACCGGATTGTCGGTCAGTCGCAGCGTGTTCAGTCGCGTAATCGCAGCCGGCTCCAACGATAGATACGTCAAGTTGTTATTGTTTAAGGTCCTGAAAAAAAAAGAATAGTGAATATAGTGAAATTGAATAAACTGCCTCATTAGCCAAGTGGTCCTGAGCGCGACTGCTATGCTAGAGGTCCTGGGTTCGATTCCCAGGTCGAGCAGAGTTATTGGGTTTTACTATGAAATTCCCAGTAGCAGCTCGGAGCTAACTCACTGCCCAGTTAATGGCAATAGGGTCGCCCCCTATTACATGGGACCTAAAACATACCGGCGAACTGGGGGTGTACATCAGTACGTCTCTGCCTAACCCTTCGGGGAATACAGGCGTGATGGTATGTTATGTTATATAGTGAAATTCTGTGAGGAAGTGAGATATCTATGTAGCGACATCTATGGCGCTACATAAGAACTACAAAGAAGTAAACCCTGAATCGCGCAAGTAACATTCGTAGCACAACCCCAAATAGGTACTACAGATGGCCTTTTTTCCGGTTATTGGGAATAGGCTCTCTCCCTATACGGTATTATGTAACCTAAACATACATACAAACTGTACGTCTACAGTAGAACATCGTTAACTAAATCTTCTGGAATACAGGCGTACTACATTTATGAGTAAGTAACATTGAGGTTTTATGACTTCCGTCCTAAATTGAGTCATAAAGCTAAACCCGGGCGAAAAGGCTAGTATTACAAGTAAGAGGTCATCAATTGACCTGCTTCGAGTCTTCGACCCGAGAATATTGATTTGACCCGTCAAACAGACTCTTATTGAATCGAAATATGACCCAATTATACTTGTATGAAGAATTAATAAAGACGAATACGAAGTTTCGGCTATCAGCATAGTATATCAATGTCTGAAGTTGAAAATCTCTACTATTATAATATTGAAAAAAAAAGCTGTGTCTGTACATTGAAGATATTAAAAAAAAACAAGTAGTTAGGGTATATAAACGTCTTCGAATCCGAAAATGCGATTTTTAAAATTCTTGGCTGTTTGTTACGGGTTGGAGCAAAAATTACTGAATAGATTTTATTATTGTTATCACTGTTAGGTATATGCTCCAACTTAAAAAGTGGTGAACTTTTTATGTCAATTAATTAATCGGATCCTGAGATACCGCTTGACCTCTCTGATGTATACAGACCAATACAAGGAAGAGATCATCACTATTGGTTTGTTGTTGATTAAATTATTTTTAGGGTCCATTTCTAATCCCAATTAAGCTTCAGGTGAGCGTCTTGGTCTTATAATGTGTTAGACCCATAATTTGCAAAATAATATTTTACCAACTGCCTCAATAGTCAAGTGGTCCTGACCGCGACTGCTACGCTAGACTGAAGAAGAAGTCCTGGGTTCGATTCCCAGGTCGAGCAAAGTGTTATTGGGTTTTTGTATGAAATTCCCAGTAGCAGCTCGGAGTTAGGAATTTGTGCCCGGTTAATAGCAATAGGCTCGTCCCCTATTACATGGGACCTAAACATACCGGCGAACTGTGGGTGTACATTAGTACGCCTCTGCCTAACCCTTCGGGGAATACAGGCGTGATGGTATGTTATAATTTACCATCTTTTTGTATTTTTTGTGTTTTCCGTGCTAAGATTATAAAGTTATTCAATAGGTGTCATTGACGTCACCATTTTTTTTTTTTTTTTTTTTTTTTTAAATATTCTGGGACATTTTTACACAGCACCATCTAGTCCCAAACTAAGCAGAGCTTGTACTATGGTTACTAGACAATGGATATAATACTTATATACTTTTTTTTTTTTGTAAATACATACTTATAATACATAAGAAACACCCAGACGAACACAAACACTTATATTCATCACATAAATTTTTGTGTCCTGTGGGAATCGAACCCACGACCTCATAGTCAGCAGTCCGGTACTCGAACCACTAAACCACTAAACACTAAACACTGAAGGCAAATTTCGTCATGGCGGGTGGTACTCGCGGTGGCTTAGTGGTCATAGCGTCTGGTGTATCTAACCAGAAGACGCAGGTAGGAATCCTGCCCGCAGTAGAATAAAAAAAAATGTATTTGACGAGCTGGGCGACCAGCCTATAAATGAGAAGAAAGAAGTACTTACAGAACTTCTAAACTCTTCAGGTTCTCCAGAGCCTTCTCATCGATGCACTTGAGGTGGTTTCCATCCAAGTGGAGACTCTTCAATGCCGTTAATCCTCTGAAGGTGCGTCGACTGATAGCAGTTAGTTCATTGCGACTGAGATCCCTAGAACATATAATATAATTAGTACATTGTAAACCATTTATTAATTGGCTCACCCACAAAAACGTCTAAGTATTTGAGAAGTCATGGATATTTATGATTCTTTCACTCAAGAATGATTGAACACAACAAATCTTTGCTTAACCAAACGAGGAGATACGTAGAGGAGCCAAAGTTTCCGACATAGCTCAAATGATTAGTAAGATTAAGTGACAAAATGCCATTTGGAACTCAAGCAGGCGGCAGGCCCGTCACTTGATGGGGGCGCTGACCGGAAATTTCGGTACTAACGCTCTCCTTCAAAATATGGGTCTGACGGAAACATCAGCCTGCAAGGCCTGTAAAAGGGAAATTGAGAGCATGGAACACCTTCTGTGTACATGCGATGCACTGGCTAGAAAGCGAATGTGTCTTGGGGCAGGGTTATCCAGGACCAGAGGACTACAGACTCATACCCCAAAGCCTCATTATAAAGCTTATGGAAGAGCTGTTTGAAGAACTGGGGGAGGATAAGGATTAGGTATCTAGGAGAAGTACAAAAGATCCCATTGGGTCGAAGTGCTCTGAGGCCTTGCAGCCTCGGCCCCACACAAGATAAGATAAGATGAGTGGCACATAGCTCGTGGAACTGATGTTCGCTGGGACAGTTTTTGAGTTTATCACGAACAGAGAAACAGACGCTGCAAGCGACTTTTTTTATAATAAGTAAGGATGTCGCGATTATATAATATTGTCCTACGCTTACAATGCGCTAAAGGCCCGTAATTTGCAAACAAAACAAATTAAAAAAAATATTTACTATTTTGTTTGTTACATGCTACTAGTATTCTATTATCTGTGCCCATGCTAAGATTTTGTTCTAACAGATATGTCATGTCGGTTGTCAAAAGCAATCTTGTTTCACTTTTTTTTTCAATAGACAATTGTCAGCTAAGACGTAAATTTAAAATGTGAAGGCAAATTTCAACCAAGCGAGTGGGACTCGCCGTGGCTCAGTTGGTCATAGCGTCTGGTGTATTAAAGACAGAAGACGCAAGTTCGAATCCTGCTCGCACTAGAATTTATCCTTCACTAAAATCATAACATAACATACCATCACGCCTGTATTCCCCGAAGGGTTAGGCAGAGGCGTACTAATGTACATCCACAGTTCGCCGGTATGTTTAGGTCCCATGTAATAGGGGACGAGCCTATTGCCATTAACCGGGCACGAATTCCTAACTCCGAGCTGCTACTGGGAATTTCATAGAAAAATCCAATAACACTTTGCTCGACCTGGGAATCGAACCCTGGACCTCTAGCGTAGCAGTCGCGTTTAGGACCACTTGGCTAATGAGGCAGTCACTAAAATCACTTTAGACAATATCCTCTTTAAAACAAACTTCACAATAAAATAGTTGTAAATTCCTAAAATGAGACAGGGTTGTAAATATACAGGTGCAAAACTAGATTGATTTCAGGAAAGGTACTAACTATTTCTACCAAAAATACAATTACATTATGTTTCCCATAGGAAACAAACACAATTGGCTAATGAAAATTTATCTCCACATGGGAATTGAATCCGGGACATCCAATTAATTAAGCAATGCTGGCAGACTACATCACGCTTATAAATACTAAATACAGGATGTACAGAGCTCTGTATAACTCGTATTTTTAACGTATTTAAAAAAAGGAGAAGATTCTCTAAATTTATCTCCAACAAAAAGCGTGAAGGTTATACCACGCTTGTATTCTCTGAAAGGTTTACTGGTTTTAATAGTTAAAATTGTCATTTAAACTACAAGAAAGGAGGCTTGCTAATATTATAAATACTGCTTGAAAATTAATAATAATAACATGTGCGCCAGCTGACAGTAGCAATGAATAATTATTAAGTACCCCAAACAATGGTTTGAATTCTATTTTGTATAACGCCTTAGCCACCTTAACTTAACAGGCAAAAAGGTGTTTGCTGGGGAGTTTGTTGCGCCGCTTCTTCTTCCCAGCGAAAACACTAGGAAGCGGTGAAGGGCGGGCGTTTTGGGGGCTGTCTATAATGTAAAACTGACGTTCAAAAAGTACTACCTAGTAGTCTATATTGAATAAATGATTTTGACTTTGGTGTACGAATGTACGCCCTGTTTTTTTTTAAGAAACGTTGTCCCCCTCTGGGATTTTCTCCTGTACCTACATTATGTCTACAGAATCTCTGGCTAAATATCGACATTCGCACCTACAACACCAATGAGTGAGAGATTTCTTATTTTTTTTAAATTTTACGGTGTAGTACGTGGTACAAAAGTTAATTATTGATGAAATTAGTCAGAGTATTAATTCTGCCCGCCCCCTCTTGTCAGCAGCTTGAAGGCATCGCTTCAGGGGTGTAAACAGCAGTTACGAGCGTATAAACCGTCTTTGCACGCTATTCGGGATGTTAAATATTAAACTTTAATGGAGCAACCCTAAGTACGAAAGAATAGTATGGATATGGACTGACTACTCGTACAATTGAGGTAGTATATTCACTGCTGAGTTCATCTGTGTTAGTACCACTGCATTGTCAAATATTCTGCCGCTAAGCAATAATGTGCTAACACTGTTGTGTTCCGGTTTGAAGGGTAATGTAGCCAGTGACATTACTGGGCGAATGAGACTTAACAACTGAGGTGTCAAGATGACAACGCACGAGTGATACCACTGGTGTTGCTGGCGTTTATAGGCTGCGGTTGTCGCGTACCATTATGCTTGTTTGTCATTTACAATAGGTTATTGGTTATCGGCAGAATATTTTGCAATGCAGTGATACCAACACAGGCGAACTCAGCGGCAATCTAGCTCCTTCCCTTTCTTACAAATAACCATTTCTTCGATAAATAGACCAGAATTATGTTGACATAACTTGTAATATTCTACCTCTAGTAACCAAATCCTTATCGTCATCAACTGTAACTGTCGTAACTGCCTCATTAGCCAAGTGGTCCTAAGCACGACTGCTACGCTAGAGGTCCTGGGTTCCATTCCCAGGTCGAGCAAAGTGTTATTGGGTCTTTCTATGAAATTCTCAGTAGCAGCTCGGAGTTAGGAATTAGTGTCCGGTTAATGGCAATAGGCGCGCCCCCTATTACATGGGACCTAAACATACCGGCGAACTTTGGGTGTACATTAGTAGTACGCCTCTGCCTAACCCTTCGGGGAATACAGGCGTGATGGTATGTTATCGTCATCCTCCGAGCCTTTTCCCAAATATGTTGGTGTCGGCTTCCAGTCTAACAAAATGCGGTTGAATATCAGTATTTTACACGAAGCGACTGCCATCAGACCTCCACAACACAATTTCTGGGTAATATCAACATTCGGAGGATAGACTGGTTGTCAGGCTTTTTTGGGCTTCTGACTACCACTAACAATTGTCATAGATGTGCGTATGACAACCGGGACCGACGGCTTTACGTGCTCTCCGAGGCACGGAGGGGTCTCGATGTGTTAAGAAATGGTCACACTGATCGCAGCGAGCGAACCTCTAGTAATCAAATCAATTGGGACCCGGAATTAATGGTCATATCAATAGTAATCCAACGTATAAGCATAGGGATGCGCTAAACTGTTCTCTATCTGTTTCGCTTGAATTATTGATGGAGCTCTCAAATTGCCTCGCTTCACGACTCAATATAGAGATAGGTAGGCAGACACACTGGAAACGGTATAACAGTAGGTACTTGGAAAAGTATTTTGAGAAAAAATCAGATGGAATGCAATAAAGAATTCGTATTTAGATTTTTTTTATTTTGTCTCGCACTATGATTTTAAGGAACTGTTCTTCAGTTCTGGTTCTACCGTGCTCTGTGGGCTGTCTATTTTTGAAATGGCCACCCATCGTTGGATTGACCGCGGCAAGCACAGCTTAACCTTGTAAACCAATCGATTATAAGAAAGACAATGTGTGGACATGCATAAAAATTGACATTCCGAAAACCCGTACGTAACTTTTTCATGCATACCGCCGAAATGTGGAATGCGCTTCCCGAGTGGGTCTTCCCCGCTAGATATAATCTGGGTGTCTTTAAATCACGAGGGAATCCATCGTAGATCGCTTAACATCAGGCAGTCAAAGAGTCAGTCTTCACGTGGGAGAGCCATGCTTCGGCACGAATGGGCCGGCTCGCCGGAGTGATACCACGGCCTCACGGAAAACCAGCGTGAAACAACGCTTGCGTTGTGTTTCGCCGAGTTAGTTGAGGTTACCGGAGGCCCAAACCCTTTTAAAGGCGGGCAACGCACTTGCGACTCCTCTGGTGTTGCGGGTGTCCATGGGCGGCGGTTATCGCTTACCATCAGGTGATCCGTTTGCTCGTTTGCCCCCTTCGCCATAAAAAAAAAGAAAATAAAATATTGGTAGAAATATTGCTTAGTCATGAGAAACTTATATTTCAACCTTCGATATGTATTGTAGGCAATGTTAAAAATTTATCGATACATATCTGTAAAAAAATTAACATTTTCTTGAACTGCCTCGTTAGTCTAGTGGTTTCAAGTGCGACCGCTACGCTACAGGTCTCGGGTTCGATTCTCAGGTCGAGCAAAGTGTTATTGGGGGTTTTTCTATGAAATTCTCAGTAGCAGCTCGGAGTTTGGAATTTGTGCCCGGTTAATGGCAATAGGCTCGCCCCCTATTACATGGGACCTAAACATACCGGCGAACTGTGGGTGTACAGTTGGCGCAAAATAACTTGAACCAAAATGGTGGATGCGCAGTAGTCGATTTTTAGTACAATTTGCACAGAAATGCACTGCGCAAACTTTCCCCCTCTCTGTTAGTTTTGGGTCAAGTTATTTTGCGCGAACTATACCTTAGTACACCTCTGCCTAACCCTTCGGGGAATACAGGCGTGATGGTATGTTATGTTATGTTTTTGAACATCTGAATTGAACAGTGGACCCCTGAGTAGTTTTTTGTCGACACTTTGAAACAACTTGGCAAGACTTTACAAAAGTCTCGAGAGCTCATTAAGCAGTTCTCACTTCCGGTTGCGGCAAGATGGCGGCGTTATTTCCGGTGGAGCTCAGTCGACGTCTGAGTGCCATCCGGGGCGGACGTGTTGGCTTTGTGACTTTCATTGCTATTTTATTGAATTCCCCTTTTATTAGAACTCCAAAATTATTTTATCTTTTGTAGGACATTTTCTTTGATATATTTTGAATACTTGATTGTATAAAATAAATAAGAAATAAAATAATATTCATTAGATTTTTTTCAAAAAGAAAAGCAAGTTACAACAAATTCTTTTGCAACTACAAAAAAAAGTTTTTAAGTATTATATCCATTGTCTAGTACCCCTAGTACAAGCTCTGCTTAGTTTGGGACTAGATGGTGCTGTGTAAAATATCGCAGAATATTATTTATTTATTGCGATCTCAATTCTTTTATTGGCAAAGTCGACAACCACGCCAATTCTAAACATTGAACTTGGCTCCTATTTTCACATTTACGTTTTTAATAGGATTATTGCAACACACATCCCGTATTTTAACCTTACTGACACACTTAAAGTTCCTTAAGACGACAGCGAGCACATAATAATTAGTTTACGTAATTAAACCAAAGAGGCTCCCTTTGACAGGAAGTGACGCCATCTTGAGAAGCCGCGGAATGGCGGGCGGGAGTGGAAAATGGAACGTAATTAGCTAAATATTGTCGTGATTATATTCTCAAAAATATTTTGCTATTTTGCGATTATTTATGACTTTACTATTATTTTTTAAGAATATATCTGAATTAGCGGGTTGTCGTTTTGACACTGTCTTGACACCTCAGGTGTTACCCAGTAATTAACAATGGCTACATTTCCGGAAAACTACTTTTTTTTGTGGTACCGTAGGAGAGCCATGCGTTGTCACGAACAGGCCGGCTTGACCAGAGTGATATTACGGCCTCACAGAAAACTGACGTGAAACAATGCTTGCGTTGTGTTGTTTCACCGAGTGAGTGAGGATACCGGAGGCCCCAACTCTTTTAAGGCACTTGAGACTCCTCTGGTGTTGCGAGCGGCAGTAATCGCTTACCATCAGGCGATCCGTCGGCGCTTTTGCCCACCTAACCCATGAAAAAAATTCAGAATTCGAAATATATTTATTAATTCACTAAGCCCGCTATTTTGAATAAATCAAACACCGTTTACCTAGTATAGGTGCCCAGCCCGGCTTCGCCGGTTTTCCCGTAGGAATGAAGCATTTTCCGGCGGTAAAAAGTAGCCTATGTTCTTGGGGATAATGTCGGCTTCTAATGGTAAAAGAATTTTTCAAATCGGTCCAGTAGTTTCGGAGCCTATTCAATACAAACAATCAAATCTATCCTCTTTATAATATCAGCGTAGATCATTAGTGCCAGAAAAACTAAAACTTATCCATCCAATTATAGAATAATGCGTCCTCGTCACTGAAGTGTCTGTTACATTCTATGTCCCCATAAAAAAGTGTCCCGTGGGTTTTACCATCAAATGTAAAGGACTCCGCACACTGCACCGTAACTTTACTATTCAGGACAGGAGAACGAAAGAATTTTCTCGCCGTTAAACAATTGCGTTTGGCGAGTATAAAAAGTATTTTTTTTTTGTTTAATAAAAGAACTTTGCGCCACACTAGGCTTTTGTCCTGTATTGTGGGTGCGTTTACAAACACACATTGTCACATACACTTACACACACATACACATAAATCTGTTATGTTTATTTTTATGGGATAGCAGACGGATCACCTGATGGTAAGCGATAACCGCCGCCCATGGACACCCGCAACACCAGAGGACTCACGAGTCCGTTGCCCGCCTTTTAAAAGGGTTTGGGCCTCCGGTAACCTCACTCACTCAGCGAAACACAACGCAAGCGTTGTTTCACGCCGGTTTTCTGTGAGGCCGTGGTATCACTCCGGTCGAGCCGGCCCATTCGTGCCGAAGCATGGCTCTCCCACGCGTAAAAACGTGTTTTTCATTTATATACGCGCTATGTTTGTAATATTACACTGTAGTGGAAGGGCTCCTTTATGTAGTGTTCCCAAGGGCTTACCATGACATATAAGACGCTGCATATCGCTGTTATGTATAATTTATAGGAGCGATTCATTTTCATCGGAAGAAGGGGACGGTGAATTTTCGTATAAAAAATGCTACACGATTTGGTAAGGGAAAATGAGGGGTTGTGTTTTTTTTACATAACATACCATTCTTTGATAGGATAAGTAGTGGTGTGCTAATGTCCACCAACAGTTCACCGGTAAGTTTAGGTCCCATGTAATTGGAGGCGATCCAATTGCAACCGGACATAAATCAAACTGATGATGATCACTTTGCTCGACATGGGAATCTAACCCAGGATCTCCAGCATAACACTTGCGCTCAGGACCACTAGACTAATAAGGCAGTCAATATGTTAGCTTACAAAATACTGTTTTCATATCTTTTTGTAGGTTTTTTTTTTGCGTTTTCATGCTAAGAATAAAAAAATATTTTATTTATCGATCAATATCCATATTGATCGACTCGCTTCGAGACTTTTCTCGACCTGGGAATCGAACCCAGGACCTCTAGCGTTGCAGTCGCGCTCAGGAACACTTGGCTATTGAGGCAGTTTAAGTAAGTACCAATTTAAGTAAGTGCTCTAAAATTATATTATTACATACGTTAGGGTGCAAACCCTTACTTTAGAGGGAGACAAACATATGTTTAGAAAATGATAGCAATACAAAGGTAACTTCAATCCAATTTGCATTTCAATGGAGCAAAAATTTCATTATTTTGTATTGCCTTATTTGTGTAGTAGTCGCTAGCGCGGTAGGTAATAGGTTCGATTCCCAGGTCGAACAACGTGTCATTGTAAGCAGCTCAGTGTTTGGATTTGTGGATCAGTATTATTATTGATTTATTATATTTTATGAAGTACATAGTAATTCTTATAAAATAATACATAGGCCCACAAAACTGTACAATTGTACATACAGTTTTTCTGGGATCAATAATAATGGTAAGTATCAACATTTAGGTAATTATTATACATGTACTATTACACATCAATAAAAAACACTAAACTGCCTCGTTAGTCTAGTGGTCCGAAGTGCGACTGCTACGCTTGTGGTCCTGGGTTCAATTCCCAGGTCGAGCAAAGTGTTCTTGAGTTTTCTATGAAATTTTCAGTAGCAGCTCGGAGTTTGGGATTCGTGCCTTCTTTAATAGCAGCCCTATTAGGTATTTGGAACCTAAACATAGAGAACTAGAAGAAGACACCCAGATTATTTCTATATATCGGAGAAGACCCATTCGGGAAGCTAGATTTTCCAGGTCTGGGCGTTTGTGTGTTTAAGAATTTGTTTTTAAAAGCACCTGAATTTGTTTTTAAATACAAGAGAAGGAGGAAGGAGGATTTTTTTTAATAGACTATCAGTGAGATCACTGCTTTCTTCAAAAACAATAAAGAAATTTCGACATGGCAGGTAGGACTCGCGGTGGCTTAGTGGTCATAGCGTCTGGTGTATCAAACCAGAAGACGCAGGTTCGAATCCTGCCCGCGAGAGGAATTTTTTCACGAAAATAACTTTATAATGTTAGCACCCCTTTGGTGTTGTGGGTGTCAATGGGCGGCGGTGATCGCTTACCATCAGGTGACCCGCTCGCTCGCTTACCTCCCTCTTCTATAAAAAAAGCATGGAAAATGCAAAGAAATCACAAAAACATAAACTTGAAAACTTTTAGATAATATCATTTGTCGTATTTACGAGACCACCACCACTTTGACAATACGATGTCACGGCGTTTTATGGGTTTTTAAGAGGTTTTCCATGTTTTCCATGTTATAAAAACAAATTACCAAGGGTTGTTAGGGGAGAAAAGTACGAAGAAGTTTTCCTTGCAAATCTATCTATATCTATACCTAATATATAAAGCTGAAGAGTTTGTTTGTTTGTTTGTTTACTTGAACGCGCTAATCTCAGGAACTACTGGTGCGATTTGAAAAAATCTTTCAGTGGTAGATAGCCCATTTATCGAGGAAGGCTTTAGGCTATATATCATCACGCTACGCGTACGAAGTCGCGGGCAGAAGCTAGTACTAATATATAAAGCTGAAGAGTTTGTTTGTTTGTTTGCTTGAACGTGCTAATCTCAGGAACTACTGGTGCGATTTGAAAAATTCTTTCAGTGTTAGATAGCCCCCAGAAGCTATATTTTATTTAGCAGCACTAAACTTTTAATCCAAATGTCATTGTCAGTTGGTGAGCATAGATCAGCATTTCCCAAAACAATGGGTCGCTAGCGATATTTGTATGGGCCCTGAAAAAACTGTCCTTCATTGATGAAATGTATAAGTGAGTCAGGAATTCTGATATTAGATTTTATGATATAGGACGGTTTCCAGTTAGTTAACATAACATACCATCACGCCTATATTCCCTGGAGGGTAAGGCAGAGGCGTACTAATATACATCCACCATGTAATAGGAGGCAAGCCTATTGCCATTAAATTAACACAAATCCCGTACTCCGAGCTGCTACAAAGAATTTCATGAGCAAACCCAATAACACTTTGTTCGACCTGGGAATTGAACCCCGACCCTCTAGCGTAGCTCCTGCCCACGACTTTGTGTGTACTTCAGAATTAAGTCCGACCTGGATAAAAAGTAGCCTCAGCCTATAATCTATCTCTGTGCCAAATTTAATCCAGATCAGTTCAGCCGTTCCGGCGTGAAAGAGTAACAATAATCCATACATCATGACAAACGTCGATATTATATAATATTAGTAGGATAGATTATATGGAATGCGCTTCCCGATTGGGTCTTCCCCGATAGATATAATCTGGGTGTCTTTAAATCATGAGTGAATCTGTTTCTTCTAGGTAAGCGCGCTCCATCGTAGATCGCAGTGTCGCCTAACATCAGGTGAACTTGCGTTTAGGCTTTGGCCTATCAGGAATTAAAAAAAAGACTGGTTGTCAGACTTTTTAGGCTTCTGACAACCACTAACGAGTGTCAAAGATGTTTGTAAGACATTTCTCTAGTCTATTAGTACTTACGTTGTAAAACTTTATTTTTGTTAAAAGCTGCAATCTGGATTGCACATTAGGTACTAGTATTCTTGTTAACCCCTCGTGCTAAGCTAAAATGCTTGTGTTACGAGTGGGTTCACGTCGGTAGTGCAATGGGTGGGTTTCAAACCGGCAACCACATGATCACAAGTCCGATGCCCTAGCCATTAGGCTATCGCCGCTTTTCAAGCTAATACATAGATTCATAGGTCATCTTGTGCCCATCCTAGAAGGGATATGACCAAACTAGGGCAGGGAGTAATGAAAAAATTCGATAATAATATCCGTTGGTAGAGTCACATACATATAAATCATTCGCTGTCAGGACGGTAAGAAACGTGCGCCGTGCGCCGCTAGTGGTGGGATGATGTCGATAAAAAATATTTTTTTTCTTCTTCTTCTTTATATCAACTTCTTCCATCCTACCACAACCATACATACCACCACGCCTGTATTCCCCAAAGGTTTACGCAGAGGTGTACTAATGTATACCAATAGTTCGACTAGTATAAATATACCAATATCTATACGTATTATATAAAGTCTTGGATAGCGGCTCACTAGTTGGTGCTCGCTGGTTTCAAATCCCGGAGCACGAGGAGTTACGGCCTCACAGAAAACCAGCGTGAAACAACGCTTACATTGTGTTTTACTGAGTGAGTGATGATAACGGAGGCCCAAACTCAAAGGCCTGACCAAAGACCTAAAGGCGAACAATGCACTTGCGACTCCTCTGGTGTTGCTGGTGTCCATGGGCTAACAAAGAAAACTATTTGAGCTCCACTTATTTAAACCTACGACGGCAATTCAAAATTATAAATGCTAATCTAACAATTAACTTTACAATCGAAATTCCAGTCGTGACTGACACTATTTACTTAACAAAATAAATAATAAAAACTACCAAATCCGATTTACATCATTAAATCCAGTCATCTTACAAAAACAAATTCATTTATCACACGCACAACTGTCGGTACGTGACCGTACATAAAAGAAAGGAGTCGTTCATTCATTCATTCGTCTTTATTTTTATCGATACAATAAACTGGTCTAATTCCCCTCCCTAGCGCAGTGGCACGTTCAATGAAAGCATATTGTTGATTTGTTAATCTACGATATAAGGAATGCATCCGGTTTTACTTGTAAACTAGTTAACGAACGCGGCGTTGCTTATATTTGGTGACGACATGACTTGACAATATATTTTGACGGTATTTTTGACGTAGTGGCTGAGCGATCGGCTTCTCGGTGTTGTGGGTTCAATCCCCGCGCACTGAACAAATATTTGTATGATATTTTCAGGCTCTTTGCCGTGCCTCTATGCTATACTGTTGCACGGCTAAGTCGCCAATTCCTCGCACTCTGGCTGTGCTTAATGATCTCTTGGATTCTAATCCAACAGGCGATCTGTTTGCTGATGGGTGGGCGAAGATTTTATTGGTATGTCAGAAGTACTGTGATAGGAATTTATGAGTGCTGTTAACCTAATTTTTACTTTACTTTGTTTATTTTAAAGATTGTTATTAATTGTCTTTTTTTAAGTTTTAGTTACTGTAATTGGTTGTAACCGTCGTAATCTATGTATATATAAAAGAAAGTCGTGTTAGTTACACTATTTATAACTAAAGAACGGCTGAACCGATTTGGCTGAAAATTGGTGGAGAGGTAGCTTAGAACCAGGAGACGGACATAGACTTTTTATCCGTTCCCGATGCTTTTTATTCCACGGGGGCGGAGCCGCGGGCAGAAGCTAGTCTATAAATATAAAAGAAAGTCGTGTTAGTTACACCATTTATAACTCAAGAACGGCTGAACCGATTTGGCTGAAAATTTGGAGAGAGGTAGCTTAGAACCCGGAGACGGACATAAGATACTTTTTATCCCCGAATTCCACGGGGGCGAAGCCGCGGGCAGAAGCTAGTTTAATAAAAATAAATAAATAAATGGTCTACAGGCCGGTCTAGGTGTATATATGTGTGTTTTTTGGTTCGGAACGCACCCACTATACATAGATATTCTCCCTTATAGTAAGTCCCCTTTTATTTATACTGTCTCTTATCAATAAGCTTATTTCAAAATATGTAGGTATGATATTTTCAAGGAAGGCATTTTCTTGGCGCGCAGGGTACGGGAGTGTTAGCGAAACCTTATAACACACGCATGGCTGAGTCAAAGACGCCTTTGTGTTGTTCCACTGCGGGACAGAATAATGGAACACTTTCTTATTTATTTGTATAATTTTTCGAGAATTTGTATGTTTTAGTAGTTCAGTATTCTGATTTTCAGGGCGGCGACAAAACTGACGAATCGAAACGTCAGGTGTCACATAAAAGAGGATGGTTGGAGACGAAATAAATCACGAATCTCAGAAATAACATACCATAACGCCTGTATTCCCCGAAGGGTTAGGCGGAGGTGTACTACGATACACCCACAGTTCGCCGGTATGTTTAGGTCCCATGTTTAGGGGGCGAGCCTATTGCCATTAAACGGGCACAAATTCCAAACTCCGAGCTGCTACTGAGAATTTCATAGAAAAACCCAATAACACTTTGCTCGACCTGGGAATCGAACCCAGGACCTCTAGCGTAGCAGTCGCGCTCAGGACCACTTAGCTTAACTATAAAACGTCATGAAATTTATTAAACAAATCCATACAAAAATATTTTGAATTCCGTCCGGCAGTTAGTTTAAAAATAAAAAAGAGAATTGTACATAATACAATGAGGTTAAGTTGAATCAAAAGCACAGAAATAAAAATACTGTATACTTAATTTAAAGCTTTCATAAAACTGAACTGAACTAAATAATTCGTTCAGAAAAGTTAAATAAGAACATGACGCAAGTTCGTGCAGCAGTATCGGGTATTATGTGGAAATGTGCTCCCAGTTACGTATTTCCATCTGATAGTGAGTGCCTTTATAAACACATTTTTTCAACATACTTACACAAACATTCAGACCCCAGAATAGAAGTAAGCCAAACAAATTATTGCTTAATAATAAATAACATAACATAACATACCATCACGCCTGTATTCCCCGAAGGGTTAGGCAGAGGCGTACTAATGTACACCCACAGTTCGCCGGTATGTTTAGGTCCCATGTAATAGGGGGCGAGCCTATTGCCATTAACCGGGCACAAATTCCTAACTCCGAGCTGCTACTGGGAATTTCATAGAAAAACCCAATAACTGCTCGACCTGGGAATCGAACCCAAGACCCCTAGCATAGCAGTCGCGCTCAGGACCACTTGGCTAATGAGGCAGTTAATAATAAATTCTAAATAAAAATAAAACTCCTTTGTGATTTTTTTTATAAAACTGTTTCTGAATGCTTTACTTAAAATAAAAATTACTTCCGCTTGGTTCTACCTAAATGAAATGAATAAGTATTTTCTTTTAAAAACCTTTACTTTAGGTCTTAATCTTACGTAAAAAGAGCTCAGAATAAAAATAAAATAAAAAAACTGGTGGTTATTTTCTGTGCCGCCAGTGTAGTATGCATGCTTTATCCTTGTTCCGCTCGACTTAAACTGAAAGCTCTTTCAAAGTTGCTCTTTTCAAACGAATGTAAAGGATATCCTCACGCCGACAATGTTGGGGGTAAGTAGATCAGTAGATACAAACAGATTTATTTATTTTTTTATTGCAAGAATAACTAGCGACATGCCCACGGCTTTACCCGCGTTGCCGCGTTTTTAAGAGTCGTAGAGTGATGGTAAATAGCTTAAACCTTTCCTCATTAATCTCGCTGTTCATTAGTGAAAACCGCATCAAAATTCAATAAGTAGTTTTTGAGTCAAAGTCAAATTCAAAATGTTTTATTTCAATTAGACCATTAAGGTACTTTTGAAAAGTCAAAACTAGTTTCCAAAAAGTGGGTCTTATGGAGAAGAGCCGGCAAGAAACTTATACATAGATACTCTTTTTAAAATAAAATATTCATAATTACAATATTATGCTTTACAAAGTTTCTGAGAATTATGGTTTTTTTCATTACATTACAAAAAATTTATTGCCACAGCAGGTAAGAGTTTATCGCGAACAGACAGACGGACGCGGCGGGGGACTTTGTTCTATGTAAAGTAGTGACGTTAGTAGCTATGTTACGTAAAAATACGTAAAGAAGATGACAAAGAAGTTTACCTACATCCCTCATGATGGCAAGCGGCAACCGCAGCCTATAGACGCCAGCAACACCAGTGGTATCACTCGCGCGTTGTCATCTTGACACCTCAGTTGTTAAGTCGCATTCGCCCAGTAATGTCACTGGCTACCCTTCAAACCAGAACACAATAATGTCAGCACATTATTGCTTAGCGGCAGAATATTTAGCAATTTGTTGTACCAATACAAATGAAATCAGGTGAGAATTTCTACCATCTCAAAATGGGTTGATATTTTGAAAGTCCATTGTGGTGCCATTGTTTTTTAAATTCTTGGTACATATGCTTAAGTTTGATCGGCCAGTTCGCCTGATGTGAAGCGACACTGCGATCTACGATGGAGCGCGCTTGCCTAGAAGAAACCGATTCACTCGTGATGTAAAGACACCCAGATTATATCTATCGGAGAAGACCCACTCGGGAAGCGCATTCCACATTTCAGCGGTACAAATACTTAAAAACTGTTCACATTCCGGTCAAATATAATAAATTCGCGTATAAGTATGAATAATATACATATTTTTAATTAATGTGTATGCATAATAACATAACATAACATACAATCACGCCTGTATTCCCCGAAGGGTTAGGCAGAGGCGTACTATTGTACACCCACAATTCGCCGGTATGTTTAGGTCCCATGTAATAGGGGGCGAACCTATTGCCATTAACAAAATTCCAAACTCTGAGCTGCTACTGGGAATTTCATAGAAAACCCAATAACACTTTGCTCAACCTGGGAAACGAACCCAAGACCTCTAGCGTAGCGGTCGCACTTGAAACCACTAGACTAAGGAGGCAGTTGTTTAGAAGTATGACTAATATACCTTTTTTTAATTAATGCGTATGCATAATATCTTTTTAATTATTGCCATGTCACGCGCAAGGTCGTTGTATGGCATAAATGTAATTTTATAAAACCGGAAGCCACGTCAGAACAACGGAAGCCGCCATCTTGTAAACGGATGTGCAGTTTAATTGGGGTTAAATATCTCACAAAACATCACTATAGCTTTTTTTGTTATAGCGGTGTTATAAACGTAAAAATCGGTAGTTGATTAATTTGATGTCATAATTAAATCCCTTTAACTGTCCCACTTGTGGGCTATGGATCTAAATGATATTTATTTCTGTAAATACATCTTTAAAATACACTTTTAATAGTCAATGTTTTTAGGGTTCCGTACCTCGAAAGGAAAAAACGGAACCCTTATAGGATCACTTTGTTGTCCGTCCGTATGTCTGTCTGTCTGTCAAGACCCTTTTTCTCAGGAACGCGTGGAGGTATCAACCTAAATTTATATCAAATAGGTACTAAGGTCCCTTGGAGTTGTGAAAAAATCCAACTTCTAAGCGTTTATGCCGCAAACTTCCGGAAATGTTCGACACTCGCAATCAAAACCTACAAGGTACTTCCCGTGAACTCAGAAATACTCAGAATCTTGAAATTTGGTTCGAAGCAACGTCTTATAGCACAGATAAAGGAAAAATTGCAAAAAGCATAACTTTTTAGTTAAGTACATCATAAAATAATTTTAAGTACGGATCCCTCGGTGCGCGAGCCCGACACGCACTTGGCCAGTTTTTTTTTTAACTAGATAGCGCCGGCATTTTCCACCCGACGACCACAGAGAAGAAATCAAACTCAGAGAATCATGGTCTCCTTAAAAGTCCAGACATAGTAGGGAGTAGCAACATGTGAGTTTTTTTTTTTTTTTTTTATGGTTCTGGGACATGTGAGTTACAATGCGAGACGTTTGAATTGGCTTATACGGAAAGAGCAATAGCTGTCACTGTCGTCTGTCACATCATGTTTTTTTTTTATTATTATGGCACCACACTTTTTGTGTATTTGCCAGTGTCAAGTATTAGAGAAATCAAGTTTAAAAGTTTTATAGTAATAAAATGTTTCTTTCTTTCTTTCTTTCTTTCTCAAGTAGGTAATATTTCCCATCATGGGATTTTATGGCACCACACTTTTTGTGTTCGCCAGTGTCAAGTATAATGTTTAAATGTTGTTCAGTTGCCCCAATAAAACGGTAGAAACTTTATTGAGGCTTCGATGGAGTTTAGGTGTGAACCCAAAAAGTCACGATTTTAAATTTTATATCATTTGCCTACACTCTCACACGTTCACGAACACTTAATGGTTAATTATCCACCATAATTACACATTAAACTTCGGAGAAATTCAAGTTTTGAAAAATAATATAAAATCGACAATGTGCACTTTTCATTTTCCCGCCTACACTGTCACAGCATGTTGTCTACCGCGTTGGCCAAATACGGGTTGGCAGACTTCACACCTGAGAGATTTTCTCGACGGCAGTTGAAGTTGCACTATGAGCGGAGACCCAGTGAAGGGACAATATAATGCATTGATTATATTATGCATTATGTAGACTTCACACGTAGTTGAGAAATTATCTCAGGCATGCAGGTGCCCGCCCTCACGATGATTTCCTTTATAATATAAAGGTTTAGGGCTGTATGTCTCTTCTTAGGTCTCTATAGTCCATAGAATGTATTAGATTACACTATTTTTTTATAAATAAGTTCTTGCATAAATACTCTTTGTTCTAATCTAAACAAACCATTCAATATCTACGAATTAGAACATAGTAGTATTATTATCGCTACTATCTACAGTATCGGTACCAGGTATTAATGGTTTCGGTATCGGTTTCAGCTGTCGAGATTATGGGCAGCGATTTTTTTACCGCATTGCATATTTATTTCTGTATGATTTACTGTACTGTAGTATTCCATTATCTGTGCTGTTGTTAATTTTTTTATTGAAGAAAAAACATTTAAATTTATTTATGTATTTCCAAATCTTTGTGCTACGATAAAATTAACTGAAACGGTTATTTTTTTGTCATAAACAGTTAACTAATCCATTATTTCTTCATTTTAGTTTAAGCATTAAAAAAATCAGTAAAACCTTTTTTGGTTAATTTTTTCTTTTCTTGTTTTTTTTTGTATACAGTCAAAGCTTTGTTACGGGTCAGGGTTAGCCCTACGGCTATGGGATCACACCATAGTAGCGAAGCTTATGAGATGGATCAAGCAAATACTGTTAGGCTGTGGAGATTTATATGACGATTTTATCATATTTTTATGGAAATAATTGCTTATTCATATTATTTATTGCATTCCACAATGTCCAATCAGTAGCCTTAGGGCTAATTGCCCAGGGCGTGTAGACAAGTTGCAATTTGTAGCCCAAATACGAACAAGTATCGAATTCGTACCATAAACGAACGAGTTTTTTTCTGCTACAAATCTCATACGTACATACATATTTTCACATCTGTCTCTCATTGGAGTAGGCAGAGACTACACTCGCTACGATCCTGGCACACCACTTTCGCTTCATCTACGTTAATTAATCTCCTCATGCATGATCGTTGGTTTAGGGTGCTCTTAACCTGACCTTTTTTAAGAACGGCCGCAACTTGTTTGTGGTACATTCGTCGAGTTCGGCCCCTTCCAACTCTTCCATCCATACTCATCATGTATACTCGTTTCGTCAATCTCCGTTCATCCATCCTCTCTACATGCCCAAACCACCTTAAAGTATAGCATTAATTTATAGCATGTAACATTAATTAAGAATGAAGATAGCGCAGAGGAAGAGAAGAAGAGGAGAGGTTTTTACGAAATCCTGCTGTAGAAAAAAGGTGGCCTGACTATTGCTTGAATAGATTATTTCCATAAAAAATAAAAATCGTCATAAAAATACTGAAAACAATGTTTCTTTATGTTTTAATTTTAGTTATAAGGCTAGCGGCGGTGGGTTGAAAATTAAAGAAATTATACAAAAAATATATAGACACTGAAGAACCCGGTTTAGGCACAAGCTTATTGGGGGGCGGGGTGACGAGTGCTGTGACGTCATTTGTGTGGTAGAGTCAAAATAATCTTATTAAAGGCCAAAAACGTAAGTTAAAATAATTTTTCTAAAAAAAACTCATTTCGGTACTGCAACAATACCGGTTACGAAATCGATACCAATAAATTTCGGTATCGTTCAATTCGGTCCATATAATCAAGGCATTCTAGACTTAAAATTGACGATTCGTGGTTTGACGGTGTATTGAATAACACACAAAGTTTTATACAACTTCACCTAACGGCAGCCTAAATGCATCTCAAGAGAATCATTACATTAGCTGTATAAGTACTTTTTTTTTTTGTGATTTGAAATTTTGACACTGCAATCATAGGCCTATGTTTTGTTGTCTAAGTCCTACTTTAGTTTCTCTTCAAATGTAATATTTTTTACCCCATTTTGGTATACAAACCCACTTCTAAGACGATTACATTTTGACCCTATATTTTGACGTCAAATAAACGCACAGCACCGTCCAGCCAGGGTAAGTGAACACCAAAAACCGAAGGGGACCGACAGGGACCACACCATTGACCCACCGTGGGTCAATTACTCACAGTCTCTGGAGGTGCCTCAACCTCAAAAATATCCCCTCTGGCAAGTGCCCCAGGCGGTTATTGTTGAGTCTCCTGCAAGGAAATACAAATGTCATCCGGCGTTTCTTAACCAGACATTTTATCATATTTTTTAGGGTAAATTGTATAAAAATCAATTATGATCAGATGGGTTGAAACTCATGATGATAAAATCAATATAAAAGTAGCATCTTATATTTAATTTTAGTGTAAAAAAGGTAAAACTCATTTTATATTATTGTATTTAAAAAAATAACACTATTATAAAACAAGGTTAAGAAACGCTGAAACGACGCTGCAAAGTCATTGCACACGGTACAACGGCAATCAGCTTCTCCGATTGGTCGTTTCGAATTTAGAACGCTGCATTGTTCTGCACGACGTAACTTTGTAATGAGGTTTACATACAGACTTTTAAGTATACAAAGTAGGTAGTATATTTGATAAAGACAAAGTCACATGTCGATGCTTATTTCAAATATGGATTGAATTTTTGTCTGTAAATGAAATATTACCTTAGATACTCTTTGCGAGAGTTAGGTTTAGGCCTTTAAACACTGACTAGCAGTTAAGTAAGCCATTTGTATCTCTCTTTAAATTTCTTTTTTCAAAGGAGGACCATAACAATTAGCGTAAGCATACAAGTTTTAAATGATGAAATTCCAAACAATTTATTGACATAATGGCGTGGCACTTACCAATTTTAAAGTTTACGCTAAGAATTATATCTGTATAGAATCCTGTGTTTTTTCATATGGTTGAATTTTGTATATCTTGTGTTAGAAAGAGAGAGAAATAGACTGCTAATCTACGTCTAAAAGTAAGCTAGGTAAAATCAATAAAAAATATATGTTAATCATTGTATTATTAAAAACTCACAATCGCTCCAACGCGTTCAGTTCTAAGAAGGCATCCCTCTCAATCGTGTGAATCAGATTTTCTGATAATTGTCTGAAAAAAAAACACATACATTTTAAAACTAACGAACATTAAAAAATTCTTTACAAATGTCTAAGGTAAACATACCATCCGTCACGCCTGTATTTCTCGAGGGGTTAGGCAGAGGTGTACTAAGGTACACCCACAGTTCGCCGGTATGTTTAGATCCCATGTAATAGCGGGCCAGCCTATTGCCATTAACCGGACACAAATTCAACTCCGAGCTGTTACTGAGAATTTCATAGAAAAACCCAATAACACTTTGCTCGACCTGGGAATCGAACCCAGGACCTCTAGCGTAGCAGTCGCACTTGGGACCACTAGACTAACGAGGCAAACGTTTTCGAGTTCCACGCAAACGTTCTAAGGTAAACATTTTCTTTACAAATATCTTTTTGCCCAAGGTTATGTACCCGTTATTTTTATTTTTTTAATGTCATAGGGCAAATGAGCCGACGGATCGCCTGATGGTAAGCAATACCGCCGCCCATAGACACCCGCGACACCAGAGGAGCCCGCAAGTTCGTTGCCGGCCTTTTAAAAGGGTTTAGGTTTCCGGTATTCTCGCTCACTCGGCGAAACACTCGTCATGGTCTCGGTCTTTCTAATCCGGTGGGAATTTCCCAAAATCCCGTCTGAGTGCTCACTACGTTACATAATTGTCCATTACATTACGTTGTCCCACTGCTGGGCACGGGTCTCCCCTCAAAATGAGAGGAATTAGGCTATAGTCCACCACGCTAGCCTTGGTTGGCAGACTGGTTTCCTCACCGTTTAAACGCGTGATAATTAGCTACATAACTTCGAAAGGTCTCCTGCCTTAGATTTTAATTCGATAACTTCGAATTGGCAGTCCAATGGTCATATACTTTATACCTACTAGAACCATACTTATGTTCGAGGAGGGCCAGGTAATCTGACAGGGTATCCTAGTGCAGATACCAGTCTCCCACAAAGGATTGATATTCTTACTGCTTTGTAATTAAATAAGTCACCTTTGTGGAAGTGAACAATAAAGGAATTTATGTATATCACTACGCTATCATTCTTCGAAAAGTGAATACCTACTTACTCGTAAAAAAATCACCGTACAGGCGTGATTAGAACCTTGGTCTTTTGGTTAGATACACCAGATGCTATGACCACTAAGCGAACTAAACTAACTTGCTTTTCAATAGATACCAAACCACTGAAGTCACCTTTAAGACGTAAACTCATAATTTGAGGGCAAATTTCGTCATGGCGGGTGGGACTCGCGGTGGCTTAGTGGTCATAGCGTCTGGTGTATCTAACCAGAAGACGCAGGTCCCGAATTATTCCTTCACTAAAATCCTATCCTATCCTACTATCCTACTAATATTATAAATGCGAAAGTTTGTTAGGATGGATGGATGGATGGATGGATGTTTGTTACTCTTTCACGCCAGAACGGCTGAACGGATCTGGAGAAAATTTGGCACAGAGATAGATTATAGTCTGGAATAACACATGGGCTACTTTCTATCCGAAGTCCACGCAGACGAAGTCACGGGCAGAAGCTAGTAACTTTATAATTTTAGTGTAGGCGACACGGGGATTATTTAAACTAAATATGTATTAAGAATGTTAAATTATTAAGGCATGTAACGCCATCTATTTTTATTTGTATTCAACCCGGCCGGAGGGGCACGCGAGGGGCGCGGGGGTGCCGCTCGCGGGTCGCTCTGTTTCCGCAAAGATGGCGCAGTTTAGTTCAGTGTCGAATGTTGCTTATACGGCGCACGCCATGTTTATCCGCGTCACATAGGTTTTAAATAGTTTTTAGTCACAATTTAGCTTCCAAAATAAATGCCTCTATTTCGTGAAATCGTGTTATAATTCAAGAACACTTACGTGCCCTCTTCACTTAGAATGAAAAAAAAACATGAATATACTTACAAAGTTTTCAGCTCTTTCAGGCTTTGGAAGTCGCTCTGAAAGATTATCGTGATATTGTTGCCTTGGAGATCTCTGAAACAAAAAGAAAAACAAATGATTAATGATAAACTCACTCATACCATCACGCCTGTATTCCCCGAAGGGTTCGGCAGAAGAGTACTTAATAATTACACCCACAGGTCGCCGGTATGTTTAGGTTCTATGTAATAAGGGCTCGCCCCCTATTGCAAAACTCCGAGCGCTAATGAGAATTTCATAGAAAAACCCAATAATACTTTACTCGTCCTGGGAATTGAACCCAGGACCTCTAGCGTAGCAGTCGCGCTTGAAACAACTATCGATGCAGACAAATTATATTTATTTATGTAAATACATCTTTATAAAAAGGCGGCGGCGTTCCGGCGTGAGTCAAGGCTCAATTCTGGGACCTTTATTATTTCTTGTTATGGTCAATGATCTTCCTCAAGTTCTGCTTCATGCAAGATGTCTCTTGTATGCTGACGACTTGAAACTGTACCTAGAAATAAATACCGAGCGCGACAGTTTGGCACTGCAGCAAGACATAGATGCAATATACAAGTGGAGTGTTGACAACAAGATGGAGTTCAATTCGTCCAAATGTTTCGCTATGACATTCGGTCGAATGCAGCACCCATTAGATTTCCAATATAATTTAAATAATAATACCATCACGAAGTCAGCCGCTATGAAAGACCTGGGAGTAACTTTTGACCGAAAGCTCACCTTCCACGACCATATAGCCATGGTAGCTAAACAATCCTACCAAAGGTTAGGTTTTGTTCTGCGTAATTGCCGCGATTTTCGCACCGCTCATGCCATCAAAATAATATTTAATGCGCTCGTACGTAGCAAGTTGGAAACCAGCTCATGCGTATGGAATCCTCATGAATGTACCTACGCACTTTTATTAGAAAAAGTTCAAAAAGCATTCCTTAGGTACTTATATAAACAACAACACGGCTACTATCCTTACCTCTATCCGACAAAATTCTTACTGGGTTGCCTCGGATATAACTCGCTAGAGGTAAGGCGAGCTCGAGAAGAGCTCACAATAGCTTGCAAGACGCTCCGTGGCGCTATTGATGCCCCTGATCTGCTTCATGTGCTGGCACGCTTCTTTGTCCCAGACAATTACTGCCGGGGCAAAAAGCACAGACTCTTTGCCGTACCTCTATGTCATACTGTTGCACGTGCTAAGTCGCCAATTCCCCGCACTCTGGCTGCGCTTAATGATCTCTTGGATTCCAATCCAACAAGCGATCTGTTTGCTGATGGGTGGACGAAGATTTTATTGGTATGTCAGAAGTACTGTGAGAGGAATTTATGAGAGTTGTTAACCTAATTATTATTTTTTTTTAAGTTTTAGTTACTGTAATTGGTTGTAACCGTAGTAATTAAATATAAATAAATAAAAACTGCCTCATTAGCCAAGTGGTCCTGAGCGCGACTGCTACGCTAGAGGCTCGCCCCCTATTACATGGGACCTAAACATACCGGCGAACTGAGGGTGTACATTAGTACGCCTCTGCCTAACCCTTCGGGGAATACAGGCGTGATGGTATGTTATGTTACATCTTTATAAAATACTTTTAGAAGTCAATGCTTTTCATAACTGACGACCCCTGGGAAGAAACTCCGAAGCAAACTCAGAGATGTAGCAATATGTGAGTGTTACAATGCAGGGTAATGTCTGAGATGGTCTTTTGAAGAAAGAGCCATAGCGGCTTTGAGTAGACCAGTACCAGCTGACTGCACGCATGAATCAGGCATTACACATAAGCTACGGAGTTTAACTAGGAAACAATGCGTTTACTGAGTATTTCTTTTAAAATCCAATAACACTGCCTGACCTGAGAATCGAAACCGTATCTTCGCTCTACACTGCCACAATTGCAACCAATACAATGAGGTATAATGGTACTACGTGCGAAGCATACACTCCGTACAAGTTACGAAGCACTCAAGACATTAGCGCAGTGTGCACATTTAGTGGCACTTAGTGCTATTTATGTGCCAATTCTATGTGACCGCGGGGTGCCATACACCTTATAATAACGTTATACGTGAGTGGTAACCTTTGCGTGGCATTGAGGTATTAAATACATCGTACTAAAACCGCGGTGTCAAAAGTATTTTTGAATAGAGAATACCTTGTTATATAAATTCTGGATTCTGGCAATTCAGTTCAAATATGGTATTTTTTTTTGTTAATTTTTAAGTTTATAACCCCATCTATTGCCGGCAGTTTCCCTATATCCTCTAATTACTGTTCGAGACAAAAGGTAGCCTATGTACATTCCCAAAATCCAATGTATCCCTATACAAAAACCGACTTAAAAATACTAAAATTCAACAAAATTGTTTCAGTGCTTAAGGTTCAAATTCCAATAACGAAGAATCATGATAGCCCTCAATTTAATCGTAAAACACAGACGTTTACAACCCGTTGTGGGTAATCTTGAGATATAAACCATTTACAGCATAATAATCTTAATGGAGTCGCCTGGATCGCGACTTTACAGACAAGACCGGGTTCCGTCGAACGACCCTGACAATATGTGGTAGAATTCTGCTTCTGAGGTCGTCTATATTTGTACCACCGCATTGTCAAATATACTGCCGCTAAGCAATAATGTGCTAACATTATTGTGTTCCGGTTTGAAGGTTAATGTAGCCAGTGACATTACTGGGCAAATGAGACATAACAACTGAGGTGTCAAGATGACAACGCGCGAGTGATACCACTGGTGTTGCTGGCGTCTATAGGCTGCGGTTGTAGCTTTACATCAGGCAGACTGATGGCAGTTCTATTAAGTCGCTCTTGGTTAGACTTTAAGCTGGAAGCTTAGAAACCCACCTGAAAGACGGGTATAATTTTGTTATGCCAATGGATTTTTTTTAGCCCGATATACATTGGCAACAATCTATCACCATAAAGGCTTAATTCAATTTACAGAAAAGCGTAAAATATAAAGTCATAAACATCAAATTATCGTAATATAAACAGTGATGTACAACAAAATTAAATTAATTGATTCCCAGGCCAATAAAAATTTAAATTACGATTATTACAAATCGAATCACTCCGCTTCTCACGTTGAAAGCGATTGCGGCAATCGTATCGATTATCGAGCGATTGGGAACGGGCGATAATTGGGTACCACTAGTATAAAATAATTACCGGATTTACAAACATCGATAATAGTGGTGCTGCGCTGCTAATTAATGTCGATAGTTTTTAAATTAATTAAATGTTATTGATTTTAACTGTCTTTATGTGTTATGTTGGTATTGAGAACTGCGGTAGGTCGGAGAGGGTAAGTTTAGCTTACCCTGGTCAACCAGTGGATCGGTCATCATATTTAAAGTAGTTACCTAGTGACAAATCAGTGGGAAGACATGTAAGATTAGCAGTCTGCAGTCTGCAGGGGCTTTTACGGCTCGGCATTGCATCAAAAACTCCTCTGGTGGTGCAGACTACTTACCACCAGGTGGCTCGTAAGCTCTTTTATCGACTTAATCGATAAAAAAAACTATTTTTTATCAGTGTCATATATTTATTCATTACTGTACTTTTGTTTACCATGGGAGAGCCATGCTTCGGCACGAATGGGCCGGCTCGACCGGAGCGATACCACGGCCTCACAGAAAACCGGCGTGAAACAATGCTTACGTTGTGTTTCAGCGAGTGAATGAGGATACCGGAGGCCCAAACCCTTTTAAAAGGTGGAAAACACACTTGTGACTCCTCTGGTGTTGCGGGTGTCCATGGGCGGCGGTTATCGCTAACCATGAGGCGATCTGTCTGCTCATTTGCCGCCGTATCCCATAAAAAAAATTACATCTCTGAGAACGCCAGTAAGACAGTTAAAACTATTAAAATAAATGCATTTGTAAGTTCTTTGATCCTTTTAACCAACTTGAGATGAAAAGAAAAGTAGTTGTTTACAAAGATCATATTTTATGAGGAAATAAATCTTAAGGCAGTAAATTATAAAACGGGGATCGTTGGTTAAATGCTGGGTTCAAAAATAACGGTATAACGATTTAACAGAGTGAGTTTTTATGGAAATACTAGCTGCTGCCCGCGGCTTCGCCCCCGTGGAATAAAAAGTATCGGGAACGGGATAAAAAGTATCCTATGTCCGTTTCCTGGTTCTAAGCTACCTCTCCACCAATTTTCAGCCAAATCGGTTCAGCCGTTCTTGAGTTATAAATGAAGTAACTAACACGACTTTCTTTTATATATATAGATAAGCTTCTGCCCGCGGCTTCGCCCCCGTGGAATTCGGTCTGTCATCACATCCCACGGGAACGGTACAAAAAGTATCCTATGTCCGTCTCCTGGTTCTAAGCTACCTCTTCACCAATTTTCAGCCAAATCGGTTCAGCCGTTCTTGAGTTATAAATGGAGTAACTAACACGACTTTCTTTTATATATATATACTAGCTTCTGCCCGCGGCTTCGCCCCCGTGGAATTCGGTCTATCATCACACCCCACGGGAACGGGACAAAAATCCTATGTCCGTTTCCTGGTTCTAAGCTACCTCTCCACCAATTTTCAGCCAAATCGGTTCAGCCGTTCTTGAGTTATAAATGGAGTAACTAACACAACTTTCTTTTATATATATAGATATAGATTTCTCGGATCTGGGGGCTAAAGTAATATGACCATTCGACTGCCAATTCAAAGATCCCAAGATCGGATCCAAAGCATACACCTCCTGACTTCGAGAAGTCATGTGAGTTAATTGTCACGCGCTTAAACGGTGAAGGATAACATCGTGAGGAAACCTGCATGCCTGAGAGATTTTCTCGACGGCGTGTGAAGTCTGTCAACCCGCATTAGGCTAGCGTGGTGGACTATAGCCTAAGCCTGTGCCTTCTCATTGTGAGAGGAGACCAGTGCTCCTCAGTGGGAGAGAATAATGGGTTAACTTATATGTTAATATTTGTATGTACGTAACTGCCTCATTAGCCAAGTGGTCCTGAGCACGACTGCTACGCTAGAGGTCCTGGGTTCGATTCCCAGGTCGAGTAAAGTGTTATTGGGGTTTTCTATGCAATTCCCATTAGCAGCTCGGAGTTAGAAATTTGTGCCCGGTTAATGGCAATAGGCTGGCCCCTTTGTACATGGGACCTAAACATAGCGGCGAACTGTGGGTGTACAATAGTACGCCTCTGCCTAACCCTTCGGGGAATACAGGCGTGATGGTATGTTGTATGTATGTAGGAATATACGGTTAGCCGTTTCAGATCTTTGCAGAGAAACATTTCGACATTCCAACACATAATTCATTCGCTAAATGCAAACGTATGAACCTCATTCATCATTATTATATTGTGTGACCACACAGATATTATCACAGAAGTACAACTCTTCGAAACAACTACAGTATCATCGAATTTACAGTGCGCATCTGCGCAAGTTATCCGCGAGGTGATTTGCAATGTTAGATGGTAGAAAATAAATAAATAAAATAAAATAAAAAAGCCATTTATTTCTACTACTTAATAAGAAAGAAAGAAAGAAAGAAACATTTTATTACTATAAAAAACAGCAACACGTACATGTACTTACATAAAAGGCAGAAATATATTATACGTGACAATAAAAGAAAAACAATAACAAATAGGCACTTCTCCGTTATAATTATGTGAACCATTTAAGCACACTGTGCGTCGCCGCTGTTCATAGCAATTAGGTCCCCACTCAGCATGATGCAGCAGCGCATTAAATCGCTGCAGCGCTGATTAATAACGAACAGTACATTTTTTTTTGTATTATTATTATTCATTCGTAGTAGTCGCCTCTAAGGCGTAGGCCTCCCCTAACCTATTCCACAGTTCCCTATCCCGTGCCTTTCGCATCCAGTCGGATCCACACTGCTGCGTAAATATATCTCTCCATCTCTTTCTCTGTCTTCCTTGATGTCTTTTACCTTCTCGTGGGAGCCACTCTGTAACTCTCTTTGTCCACCTGCTATTCTCCGCCCTACATATGTGTCCTGCCCACTTCCACTTCAGTAGTCTTATTCTATGTTTTTTATGTTTTGTTTTGTTGAGAAAAATAAAAACCCGATGTAAATGTTACAGTCAAAACTCATAACCAGTCAAAACCCATTTTGACTGCGAAAATCAGTCAAAAGTGTTTTAACTAAGGACGTTGGTCAAAAGTACTTTTAACAGCAAAATATTCTACATTTCGGTTCTGGCATCGTTTGGTCACAGTTCTAACCTAACCTAACCAATATAAACATATTTCATGTTATCATCAAAACCACTTTTGACTGATTTTCGCATTAAAAAGTGTTTTAACTAAGGACGTTGGTCAAAAGTACTTTTGTCTGCAAAAAACCAGTCAAAAGTGGTTTTGTCTGGTTACGAGTTTGGACTGTAACATAAATACCACTGGCGGTCGTAAATCTATGCTCAATATTATACAGCTGAAGAGTTTGTTAGTTTTTTTTTTTATGGGATAGGGGGGCAAACGAGCAAACGGATCACCTGATAGTAAGTGATAACCGCCGCCCATGGACACCCGCAACACCAGAGGAGTCGCAAGTGCGCTGCCCGCCTTTAAAAGGGTTTGGGCCTCCGGTAACCTCAACTCACTCGGCGAAACACAACGCAAGCGTTGTTTCACGCCGGTTTTCTGTGAGCTTGAACGCGCTAATCTCAGGAATTACTGGTCCGATTTGAAAAATTATTTCAGTGTTAGATAGCCCATTTAGTGAGGAAGGCTATAGGCTATTTTTTTTTTAAAACCAATTACATTAATTAACATAGAAACATAGGTACACATGAGAAAAACAACAAACAAAAAGAGTAACGTAATAACTAGAATACTTATAACTAGCTTCTGCCAGCGACTTCGTCCGCGTAGCGTGATGATATATAGCCTATAGCCTTCCTCAATAAATGGGCTATCTAACACTGAAAGAATTTTTCAAATCGGACCAGTAGTTCCTGAAATTAGCGCGTTCAAGCAAACAAACAAACAAACAAACTCTTCAGCTTTATATATTAAGTATAGATTACCTAGAAGCTAACACTAACACGGAATAGTGGACGCTCTCGCATACTTCATCTCGCAGAACATCATATTCATAATCATTTATTGCGTTCCTTAATGTACAAAAATATATAAAACAGATGGTAGGCTTAAATCTAGGAATCAATTATGGACCCTGTTGGGCACAGCACAGCTTAGTAGGAGAGAGGGAGACGTGTCTATTTATTATATTTTCCAAGTTGAAGTAAATATTCTTTAATATTATACATTTTATCTATATATATAAAAGCAAGTCGTGTTAGTTACACTATTTATAACTAAAGAACGCCTGAACCGATTTGGCTGAAAATTGGTGGAGAGGTAGCTTAGAACCAGGAGACGGACATAGGATACTTTTTATCCCTATAGGAATTCGGTCTGTCATCACATCCCACGGGGGCGAACTGCGGGCAGAAGCTAGTTTATTATATTTACGTATTATTTACGATTTTAACTATAATATTTTATGCACTATTTTATCAGACATACTCGCGCAATTTCTCTCCATTCATCTGCAAACACGTCAGGCTAATATATGGATAACCTCAAAAACTACTCGACCGATTTATAAAATTATTTCACCTACAAACGGAAAGCTATATTATAATAATCATTATTATTATTTCGGCCGATAACTGAGTTAAACATACCTAATGTCACTTTAGGTCGCGAGTAAACCGCGGGAAATAGCATTAGTATATTGTTATTTCTGTGATAGAAAGTTCGAACCTGCGTCTTCCGCTTAGATACACTCTGGTGTATCTAAGCGGAAGACTGTCGCCACTACGGACGCTACGACCACTAAGCCACCGCGAGTCCCACCGGCCATGTCAAAATTAGCCTTCACATTCTGAATTTACGTCTTTGAGGTGACGTATAATGAATATTCTTATATTATCTACACATATCTATACTCTATATACTAATATATAAAGCTGAAGAGTTTGTTTGTTTGCTTGAACGCGCTGATCTCAGGAACTACTGGTCCGATTTGAAAAATTCTTTCAGTGTTAGATAGCCCATTTATTGAGGAAGGCTATAGGCTATATATCATCACGCTACGCGGACGAAGTCGAGGGCAGAAGCTAGTATACTAATATATAAAGCTGAAGAGTTTGTTTGTTTGTTTGCTTGAACGCGCTAATCTCAGGAACTACTGGTCTGATTTGAAAAATTCTTTCAGTGTTAGATAGCCCATTTATTGAGGAAGGCTATAGGCTATATATCATCACGCTACGCGGACGAAGTCGAGGGCAGAAGCTAATTATGTATATTGTTATTGTACTTCTGCAATGTCTGCCTATGCGTAACTTCACAGTGAAGAGTAATTGCTTACGCAATGCAGTTTATTTTAGATTGTTCGCGTTTTATTGTTACAACAATGTTTCAACTTTCTCAATGAATTGTAACAGCAAATATTGTTTTTGAAAGCATTGAAATACATGTAAGTCAAAGCAGATCTTTTATTGTTATCTATGCAAATAAATAAAATTGAATTGTCTGTTTGTAATATTGATGGCTGGCAGTCCACAACTGTGCGTTTCTCTAGAAACTTTCTGCCTCGCACAACAAAACTATGGAATGAACTGTCGCCTGCAGTATTTCCGGACCAATACGACCTTCAAACCTTCAAGAAAAGAGCGTAATCCCTTTTAAAAGGCCGGCAACGCACTTGTGACTCCTCTGGTGTTGCAGGTGTCCATGGGCGACGGTGATCGCTTACCATCAGGCGATCCGTCTGCTCGTTTGCCTGCTATCACATAAAAAAAAAATTAAAATATCCGCTTTTTACTAAGTGCATTTGGATGTATACACGGTACAACCAAAACTACACTTTATATAATTTTTGTCTGTCTGTCTGTCAGTCTGTCTGTCTATCTGTTTGTGCCGGCTAATCTCTGAAATGGCTAGGCCAATTTTGACAGGACTTTCACTGGCAGATAGCTGATGTAACAAGGAGTAACTTTTTTTTAAAATACCACGCGGCTGAAGCCGCTTGTTACAGCTAGTTAAATTATAAACAAGTATACCGACCGCCTGATGGTAAGCGACAACCGCAGCCTATAGACGCCAGCAACACCAGTGGTATCACTCGCGCGTTGTCATCTTGACACCTCAGTTGTTAAGTCTCATTTGCCCAGTAATGTCGCTAGCTACATTACCGTTCTGCTCGTTTGCCCCCCTATCATATAAAAAAAACACTACCTAAAACGCATGTTACATATAAACAAACGCGCCAAGTAAAAGGGTTTGGGCCTCCGGTAACCTCACTCACTCGGCGAAACACAACGTAAGCGTTGTTTCACGCTGGTTTTCTGTGAGGCCGTGGTATTTGCGGTCGAGCCGGCCCATTCGTGCCGAAGCATGGCTCACGGCGAATAATATTAATTATTCTATGATACTGGCAAGAATTTAGGTACATTACATAATTAGCCCACACAGAATCCTTCTTAATAAACTACCTTTTTATATAAAGCTTATTGTACTTCTAATCCCTTTGTTTATTCAAAGTAGGCTATAAATAAAGTTTTAAGCGTATACCATAGACGAGGCACAGATTATAATACATCTGTGTATTTTCAAAAGAGGATTAAGTCTATATACCACAGATTATAAAAAGATTTTGACGCGTGGTATGGCATACATTATTTTTATTATGAAAGCTGTTTTTATCATTCTTGTTTGTTAATATGTTACTAAATACATAACATTGTGCTTGTTTTCCTGGAAGTGTATAGCAGAAGCGACTGAAAACACGGATATCTTCAACCCTTTGTACTGTCTCAATGCTGGGCACGGGTCTCCTCTCAGAATAATGCGGGTTGGCAGACTTCACACGCCGTCGAGAAAATCTCTCAAGCGTGCAGGTTTCCTCACGATGTTTTCCTTCACCGTTTAAGCGCGTGATATTAACTATTATAAGAACCTGACTTCTCTTCATGACTTGATGGTGATGTAATTTATTGCCATTAAGTGAATACAACTCAAAATATCTAAAGTTATTTTAGTGAAGGAAAAATTCGA
Source organism: Acronicta leporina (assembly GCA_947256265.1). NCBI lineage: Eukaryota > Metazoa > Arthropoda > Insecta > Lepidoptera > Noctuidae > Acronicta > Acronicta leporina. The sequence continues at coordinate 588,317 of OX366539.1, forward strand.
CTCGCAGTCTTCTGGCTAGGTACGCCAGACGCTATAACCTCTAAGCCACCGCGAGTCCCACCTGCCATGTCGAAATTTGCCTTCACATTCTGAAGTTACGTCTTAAAGGTGACGTCAGTAACATCTATTGAAAGGCAAGTTACTTTGCCTATCAAAATACCTATCTAAATGCAACTGAGAATTTAATTAGAAGAAACCCTAGCTTCCGCCCACGACTTCGTCCGCGTGGAATATTTACTTGGTCTTAGCGTTATTATATAATAATATAGCCTATAGCCTTCCTCAATAAATGGGCTATCTAACACTGAAAGAATTTTTCAAATCGGACCAGTAGTTCCTGTGATTAGCACGTTCAAGCAAACAAACAAACTCTTCAGCTCTATATTTAAAAAAAAAAGTATAGATTAAGCTTAAACTGGGAACTGAACCAAGAAACTTTATGCCCAGGAGCCGTACTGACAACCATTACGCTCCCGTAAATTTCGTGACTTTCTTTTACGCTGATTGAAAGTTAAAAGTAAATGAGTTTAGTTCAAACACAGTTTTAATTAAACTTCGTTTTGCATTGATTAATATCTGTCTGCTACGGTACAGTCGTGAGAAAAAGTGATAGGCGCTTTAAATAAGAAGAAGATCCCTAATTCGTTCGAATTTTTTTCGTTTCTGCTCGACGAAAGTTCTCCGTTCGATTCCCTCGTCAGGGGAAATTTTATTGTGTTTTCTCTGAAAGTATTGCACTTCTAGGTAATCGGGACTATTTGAATTTCGAATGTCATATTTTTTAAACGTTGCAACCTTCTTAGTAATAAAAAAAACAATTGGCGGGAAATCATTTGTCAATTGTTTTTTATCACACATCAAAGTTAGTAGTAGTTAATACCTACGTATATTGGCCGATACAGGTCTAAATCAGTAATTTATTTTGTCTGCTAAACCTTTCTTGTATTACAGACGTGAAGGTATGTGTTTGAACTTAAATTAGTAACTGCCAATAACATAAAATTTACAGTTTAACAAACAATTGAACTTGCAAGTAATAACAGTAACTTGATATTGAGTTAACTAAAATAACCGCTAGTATTGAACTTATATTAATTAAACAATTTATGAGTTAAAGTACTGCAGAGTTCAAAGCTAAGTACGTCTACACTGACAATCAAGGTTAAGCTGCGCTTGACGAGGTCAGTTTATAGATGGGTGACCGAAATTCTAAAATTATTTTGTAAATCATTCTTCTCATCTCTCTTAACATTATACTAGTTGGGTATAGGCAGGGGGGAAGCGCTACTGCTACGCTAGAGGTCCTGGGTTCGATTCCCAGGTCGAGCAAAGTGTTATTGGGTTTTTCTATGAAATTCCTAGTGGCAGCTCGGAGTTAGGAATTTGTGCCCGGTTAATGGCAATAGGCTCGCCCTCTATTACATGGGAACTACCGGCGAACTGTGGGTGTACAATAGTACGCCTCTGCCTAACCCTTCGGGGAATACAGGCGTGATGGTATGTTATGTTAATTGTAGTTTTAAACATCTGCATTCTTAACTTTGGCATACGAGGTAAATGACGTTCTAATATTTTTCAAATATTCACGTTATATGTATCTCAATCCGAATTATAACACAATTAGATAAGATATTGTTTAGATTACGATTTATATTGGTATCACGTTTTTGTGGGCACTACAAGCTCCGCAGAAACCTTAAGAAATAAATTAAAAAATAAAGTAATTTAAAGTTAAATCACTTTTGTTCGCGTCTGTACTCAGATCCTTGCGAAGCCATCAAAGTACTAGTATAACTATTTGAATGTTGGCAAAGAACTTCAATCATTAAGAGTACGGGAACTATTTCTCATTTATTTGCACACCGAGGAGTCATACCTTCTGATATGTCTGTTGGATTGATAAGTCAGAGGCGTCGAGTTTGAATCCAAGGCATCATTAAATTTTCGATGTCTAAACTAAAAATGTATAAAAATAAACTAAAAAATGCCAATAGGCTCGCCCCCTATTACATGGGACCTAAACATACCGGCGAATTACTGTGGGTGTACATTAGTACGCCTCTGCCTAACCCTTCGGGGAATACAGGCGTGATGGTATGTATGTTATAAACTAAAAGTACATATTCAAAAATAAGTATTGTTAAATCCACTTTGAATTACTGTAGTACAGTATTGGTTTGTGTAATTTGTAAATTTTAATAACTTAAGTAAGACTAGACTAGAGCTAAGATATATAGTATATTTATAATTTAATTTGTCGAATTTACGGTCGGAACCAGGCACAATTGATAGTGGTTAGATAGTGTTGGGAAATCATGAATGAATGACTGAACAAAGACTGAATGATTCTCACCTTGACGAGTCGGTACTGAATTGATCTTTTAATTTTAGATATGAAGTGCCTATTTTTGTTAAGCCTTCTTTAATCAATTCCTTGTCATGAGCCATTTTAAAAGATTTATTATTTTTGCCAACATGGCCTTTTAATTGTGCCTGTATTAATTCTATGGGATTTAATTCGCAATGATAAGGCGGAAGGCGTAATACAATAACATTTTTACTGGCTGCCATTTCATTTGAACTTGAAATTACAGTTCAGTTGTTCATTCACATAAATCAAAATAATTTATTATTTTGTCGCATCCCTAAAATTGGTATACAATCTAGAGTTTTGAAATGTCAAATTGTCATGATTATTTTAATCTGTGAAAATGAAATTACATAAAATGTCGTTTTCATTAAAAATAATAGGCTTTTATAGTTATTTCGAAGCAGTTTATGGTGTAATTTAGAGTGTATGTGTATAATGTAAGTCTTGTGTTAATAAAATCGTTTCCTACATCAAGTGCGTGATTAAAGAAAAACTTGTGATTTTCGCATCGGGAAGGGTCTGTTACCAAAAAAGACAAGTCCAAAAAAATGGACTGTAGAATCATTACGTTATATAAACGCTTGTAAAAACTTATTTGAAATAAATTTAAACATTAGAACTTTGAAATAGACGCGCGTTGTCATCTTGACACCTCAGTTGTTGAGTCACATTTGCCCAGTAATGTCACTGGCTACATTACCCTTCAAACCGGAACCGAGTATTGTGTAGGGGCAGTATATTTGGCAACACACAGCGATCTTATCAATGTGTAAAATTAAATGTCCCTCCCCTCTCCTCCCAAGCATTTAATTCAGTTAAGCGCCATTTCGCTGCGTCCACTGCGGGCCTGGCAGGGTGCCAGCGACTGCAGCGCGATGCGGACCAACTATATTGAAAACACGCCTTTTTGATTTACGGAACAAATTTATTATCAGAGAAATTTGAGCGTCAATTTTTGTTTAACAATGGGGCCAGCCTTTATGACAATAACCGCGGACGAATCCATATATCGTCAATTTCCAAATTCTGTATTTTATACTCGTCGGTAGCCTAATGGCTAGGGCGTTGGACTTGCGATCATGTGGTTGCTTGTTTGATACCCACCCATTGCACTACCGACGTAAACCCACTCGTAACAGAAGCATTTTAGCTTAGCACGAGGGGTTAACAAGAATACTAGTAATGTGTGACCCACACACACACACATTACTAGTAAGCCAAAAAAAAAATGTTTTTTTTTATGTTCACTGACATTCAATAGTGTGACTTGGCAAGTTTTCTCAAATAAGGTTTTATTTTCGAAACAGAATAAAATAAGCACCGTTATCCTACTTACTTACTTCCCTGTCGACCCCCAGAGCTATCAATATTAATTATCATTCGGAAACGATTCACCAAATACCAAATACCACATGATTGCGCTATTTGTCACAGGGGGAGGACAGTGTGAAATTTTAAGCCGATTTTTGTAATAGACATCCTTCTTTGTTCATTCATTCTTCTACATTTATTTTCTATTTCAGTTTATGAAACGTTACTATTCTAACAACTACTTTTACTTATTACTAACTATTTTTATTTTATTTTATTTTATTGGGAACAACAAACAGATCTACAATTTCTATTACATAGGAAGTTACATTTAGAAGATTTTAAGATTGTACATCCAACTACGTTATTCACAAAATATGTAAGAAATGTTAAAAACTTAATAACTACGTCATGCACATGGAACAGTGTAATACTCACAAAAGATAATATTTCGTGCCGAATAATAAAACATACATTCATTTCATACAATATGTAGTGTCAATTATACATAGAAGAATTCTCTAGAGAGTTTATAGTTTTGAGTACATGATTCCTAAATCTTCCAGCAGAGTCTCCAAACAGGTCAAGATCGTGAAAATAAGTATTAAAGTTATTAGGAAGACGTCGCAGAGGCGCACGTACCTATACCAGCATTAGTTCGACAAGTAGTGACAGCGAACACTGGCCGGGCACGCACACTGCGCATTAACGTTGTTCTAGGGACTTTACAGTGTGTTCGGTCATGGACTAGCGATATTCTAAATACTTAAATAAAACCTACTTTAATACACAAATAAACACTTATATACTTGAGCCAGAGACACAGTTGTAAATTTAATGTTGTAGAGTAGCTTAGCTCAACATCTTTCGATCTAGTAAAAAAGATAATGTAGACGGTAATGTTTTGTAATGTAGACGGTAGACAGTATTGTTGCCCTCTGAATAAGCCTATTTTTAACTCAATAAGACCAAAACTTTGAGAGATATGATATTTTTGTACATACAGAAAAATAGCTGCCACATAGCGGGGAAGTGAATTAGGCCCAAGTGTACAGTGTATTTGTGTATTAAAATGGTTGTTATATAAGTATTTAGAATATCGCTAGTCCATGTCCGGACACACTGTATATAATAATTTGTTTACTTCAACGTAAGTGTTGTCTAACGCCAGTTTTCTGTGAGGTAGTGATATCACTCCAGTCGCATGGCAGCTCAGCATGGTGTCAGATGATCAGCATGGCTCTCCCATCCAAACTCCGAGCTGCTACTATATTTTTCTCGATTTGGGAACCTGGTCTCTCTAGCGTACCAGCAATATATCTAAGCATAAATCTGTAGTTAAAGGGTTCCTTAAGACATATTGATATACCCATACATATAATATTATAGAAGCGTTCAACTGAGGAGTATAAGACGATGCCGCTAGCAAGTGAGTAGGGCGACCATACCACATAATAAGGCAGGATATTCAAAGTCAAAGTCAAAACATTTATTGCTTACTAAACTGATGCTCTTATTATTTGATAGAAAATTAGAAAGGTACTTAATTGCCATTTTCAAGCATTTCAATATTTAATGATTCCGTGTTACAAGGCGGAATCATATACCACTCATATAGATCATAATATAGCCTATAGGCTTCCTCAAGAAATGGGCTATCTAACACTAAAATAATTTTTCAAATCGGACCAGTTAGTTCCTGAGATTAGCGCGTTGAAGCAAACAAACAAACAAACAAACAAACTCTTCAGCTTTATATATTAGTATAGAGTATAGATATGAATACAAATGAAATGCTGTTCGTTGGAGTTCGTTCAATATGCTATTGAGAATGACTGATTTAATAAAAATTTCATTGAAAAATGTTCGTTAATACAAATAAGCTTTTTAGGGAAAGACGAATTGGAATGGTGGCCCGGACAATTTTGGAAAATATGCTTTATTTAATACGATCTGATCTAATACGCCTGATCAGTCAGTACTCAGATAGGTTTGAATTAGATTTTTTTTCCATTTTGAAAATATTTATTTATTTAGTAACATATTCATATTCATTTATTGTGTTCCATAATGTACAAAAATATATAAAACAGATGGTAGGCTTAAATCTAGGAATCAATTATGGACCCTGTTGGGCACAGCACAGCTTAGTAGGAGAGAGGGAGACGTGTCTATTTATTATATTTTCCAAGTTGAAGTCAATATTCTTTAATATTATACATTTTATTTATTATATTTACGTATTATTTACGATTTTAACTATAATATTTTATTGCACTATTTATTTTTTTACATACATAATATAACAAATTACATATCTAAAAGTAGTTTTATGTCAATGAAATATTTTTTTACGGACTTCATTGCAGACTAGTTATGCATATATTGCAGTGCCTTTTATTATTTCTTTTATTAAAAACTTTTCTGTGCGTAACCATAATAATCCACCAAAGTATTTACAAAATCGATTGAACCATTTTCGAGAGTTTGCGAAACTAGCGCATGGCAATTGAATTTTTGAGATTGGCCCATTTATAAAATTACTAGCTTCTGCCCGCGGCTTCGCTTCCGCAGAATTCGGTCTGTCATCACGGCCCCCGGGAACGGGATAAAAAGTATCCTATGTCCGTCTCCTGGTTCTAAGCTACCTCTCCACCAATTTTCAGCCAAATCGGTTCAGCCGTTCTTGAGTTATAAATGAAGTAACTAACACGACTTTCTTTTATATATATAGATATAAAACTGTTTCTCGGAAGTGGCTATCTCAAGGATTATATAAACGTAACAAATGTTCTTATAAAATAAGTAGTTACAAAATTATGCTTTCATAATATTTTTTTTCGCTTAAATCTCTTATTTAGTCAATTAAATCTCTCTTCATTAAAAGTAATTGCACTAAATCAAACTTACAAAAGACTACGCGATAATCGCTTGAATTTGGAGTTGATGTCCCACAAAAAACTTATAGCCGGCCCACCCTACTCTCGCCCGGGGCTCCCTACTTTCATAAAACGCTTTGAAGGAATCCTGCAAATGATCCTCATTGGAAACCGGTATGTACTTACGGTCTATATATCAAAGGGGGGGAGGAGGGAGGTAAGCTGAGAAGATAGCTATCTTTGATTAAGTCTAGTGGAATTTTTCGCTATTTTCCTTCCAATAAATACAGGATTGTATTAATTTGCTTTTGTATTATTTTCTTTTTTTTTTTTTTTTAAAAAAAGCTTACTAGCAATGCGGGTCGCACATTACTAGTATTCTTGTTAACCCCTCGTGCTAAGCTAGATTGCTTGTGTTACGAGTGGCTACCGACGAAATTCAGTGATATTCTAGTTTTTTTAGCGCATACGAGCAGATGGAGCGCCTGATGGTAAGCGATACCGCCGCCCATGGACACCCGCAACACCAGAGGAGTCGCAAGTGCGTGGCCGGCCTTATATAGTGGTTCGGGCCTCCGGTATCCTCACTCACTCGGCAAAACGCAAAGTAAGCGTTGCTTTACGATGGTTTTTGGTAGGCCGTGGTATCGTATAGTACTTATCGCATACAGTGTCACTCCGGTCGAAGCGTATGCTATGTGTTAAAAGATAACAGGGAACTGTGGGTGTACATTTGTACACTGTGTTTTTGCGTGTGGAAATGGACTTTCACCATCCGGGGAAGGCGACGGGGCGTGTTGGAGTTTGATCCCCTTGACCCCATCAGTGGCAAACCGCCATTGCGGTCTCCATTTGTACACCTTGTCCCAACCTTCGGGGAGCACAGGTGTGTTGGTAGGTATGCTATGTGTTAAAAACATAACAGCGAAATGTGGGTGTACATTTGTACACCATTACCTAACCGTTGTTTCCCTTCCTTATGTATCTTTATTCCTTTATAAAACAGATACAGTACACTTGTTTCTATTGAAATATTAAAAACATACATACATATTCATGTTTGAAAGCACTTTCCCTAAATTGAACAAAGGACAGAGGGCGCTAGCGGCGTAACTTCCTGTCGCGATAAAAATGGAAACATTTACATTTCCGGTTCTATTCGAGCGCATGCAAATTTGTAAAAAATAACATACCATCACGCCTTTATTCCCCGAAGGGTCAGGCAGAGTTGTAGTTTAGACAAAATGTAATAGGGGACAAGCCCATTAACCGGGGACAAAATTAAAATCCACAATCCTACTCACAACTTAAAAAAAATACCGAATGTGCAGGCTCGACCGGAGTGATACCACGGCCTCATAGAAAACCGGCGTGAGCAACGCTTACGTTGTGTTTCGCCGAGTGAGTGACGATACCGGAGGCCCAAACCCTTTTAAAAGGCGGGCAACGCACTTGCGACTCCTCTGATGTTGCGGGTGTCCATGGGCGGCGGTTATCGCTTACCATCAGGTGATCCGTCTGCTCGTTTGCTCCCCTATCTCAAAAAAAAAGAAAAGGTTACACTGGCTACATTACCCTTCATACCAGAACATTAGCATATTGCTAGATTATTTGGCAATGCGGTGGTCCCAAAAACAACTCAAAGATATTCCAGCAGAATAGTTTAAATCAATAACAATTTGTGTGGAATAACATAATATTTAAGTCATGTGTATGAACATGAAGACATATTGTCGGCACGTGTGGACGCGGCCAATATGATGCTAATATGAACCCACCCTTAGGTACAGTCGATGAGAAACGAGCTTCGTTTGAAAACTATTGCAAATAAAACAAATAATAATAATATTGAAGCTTCACTATTAAAATGTAAAAATTTACAAAAATAAAACTTAAAAGTAAAAAAAATAAAAATGAGCAAAACTCATGGAAAAACTTCGGTGTACATAATAATAAATTAAATTAATACAAACAGTTGAAGAATTTTTATGTTCAGTAAAATATTGTTTTAATAGCAAATATTTACGGAACAAAAACAAAAAAGGAATTTGATAAATCTATGAAGCGGGTTTTGATATTGATTTTTATTTTTCGTGACACTTGCAAAATTGCAGTAGGTACCTAAGGGTGATAATGAAATAAATAGTGATAATGAAAAATATCGCACTATAAGTAACATCTCCACAAATTCAAAGTTCAAGTTCACATGATTTTATTTCAATAAGCTTTTACAAGCGTATAAGTAACGTTATGATTCTAGTTGCACGGTTCCACGTCGAAAAAACTACCGACATAATGATGCAATGCAAAGTTGAAACAATCCAACAAAAACGAGAGGTGTTGTGGAAAGCAATGTATATTAGGTATATCCTAATACTGTTAATATTTTCGCGTTAATTTTCCAAAAGACACAATCTGCACAATCAAGATTTGCAACTCAAGTCCTGAGTCAAGTCCCGACGGAAAAAAAGTGATGACTTGTCAGAAAAAATAATTCCAATCACGAAAAAAACAAATATAGACCAGTAACATTGAAGAACGAAAAAAAGGTTGACAAAAACAACTAAAAAGTTCTGACATGCAGCATTATGCTAGCACTACTTATATCGTTTTTTTAATTATAAAACGATAGGTGCAATAAAAGTCTCACAAAGGCCACTTTATTATTTTCAGATATTTTTAAACTTATTTTTATTTGCCTCTTAGATAAAGTATAAAGTTACTATGCTTCACTCGGGGAAAGTACGGATACCATACCTACTCGTGTAGTTTGCGGACCTCGTGAGCTCGAGACTCAAATGCAAACTTGTTAGTAATGTTATTACTTTCTCCTCTTGCGCCTTGGTGAACAATCTACTATTTAATTTTTCAATAAATACTCATTGTAACCTACCATTCTTAATTTACAAAAACTAAAACTATAAAATTAAAATAATATTCAACACTTCTCACTGTGACTGTACCAGTACCCTTCCTTCCAATAGTTTGTAGAATTATGAAACGGTAGAGAAGATATGACGTTTTATTTGAAGATGGGAAGGAATATAAAGGGACTTCGAAAGCACACAATAATGTGTGTGCAAATAGGTTTCAGTTTTCCACAACTAGAGCCACGTCTGGTTGATTAGGGGACCACAGTTTCGGGAATAATTATCTTTTCGGGAATAATTAACACATATTAAAAACCACAGTAATCGATTCAGTTGTCATTTTGGACAGACTACTTTCATGTTTTGCGCTTTTTTTTTATTATGGCGCCACACTTTTTGTGTATTTGCCAGTGTCAAGTATTAGAGTAATCGAGTAGGTAATATTTCCCAACATGGGATTTTATGGCACCACACTTTTTATGTTCGCCAGTGTCAAGTATATTATGTTGTTCAGTTGCCCCAATAAAACGGTAGAAACTTTATTGAGGCTTCGATGGAGTTTAGGAGTGAACCCAAAAAGTCACGATTTTCAATTTTATATCATTTGCCTACACTCATATGGTTAATTATCCACCATAATTACACATTAAACTTCGGAGAAATATAGAAAGTTTTTTTTTTTTTTTATGGGATAGGGGGGCAAACGAGCAAACGGATCACCTGATGGTAAGTGATAACCGCCGCCCATGGACACCCGCAACACCAGAGGAGTCGCAAGTGCGCTGCCCGCCTTTAAAAGGGTTTGGGCCTCCGGTAACCTCAACTCACTCGGCGAAACACAACGCAAGCGTTGTTTCACGCCGGTTTTCTGTGAGGCCGTGGTATCACTCCGGTCGAGCCGGCCCATTCGTGCCGAAGCATGGCTCTCCCACGTGATAAAAGTATTGAAAAAAAAAAAAATCGACAATGTGCACTTTTCATTTTCCCGCCTAAACTCCTGTTTTGCGCTTAATCTTTTTCACTTGTAAAGCCGAGTCTAATTCTTATGGAGTCTGCAATAATTTCACGGGGTTCACACCCCAAGGAAAAATTTGAATGGCAAGGTTTTTCTATAATATTAGGGGTATATTACTATGGGTTTTCTCACCCCCATAAAATTGTCTATGGGGTGTTTATAGGGAATTGCGATAGTTTTCGATATAGATCTATTATGGGAGTTACTTCCTCTATGCCTTCGTTGATATTTGGCCTTTATTTTGACGATAAAAATACGGTTTCGTGCTATCACTAGATATAACTTTTGAGAAAGTGTTTTACGCAATTGCGTTTTTTTGTCGCACTAATTAATCGCACCACGAATATTTCAAATATAAATGTCGTATTGTAAGTTTATGTACGGATATAATAGGTATGGAGTGCTGCGACTATGAAAAAGTAAAAATGGACGTAAGTACGACGTCTGGTAACAAATACTGTAAAAAATAACATTACAAACTAAACAACACATGCGATTTTTTTGTCGCAACTGCGACTTTTTTGTCGCAATTCAAAAAATACTCACAATCGATGCGAATCGATGGGCAGTCTTTTGGGGACATGCAGCAGTCCCCGATGCGCGCAATCCGCTGCGGCAGCACGACAGGAGCACGCCCACGGGCAAGTCGCGCCGCGGGTGAATGTCGCGGCAAAAATCACCACTGCGCACACGAGCAGCGCGCGCAGATACGGGGACATCGCGGCAAACGTTTGCCGGACGGTAATTGTCGGAAGTCGTATGGTGATTAAGTCATTGTGGGGCCTGTGAAAGAAAAAAAATCTGTTTTTTACCGACTTCAAGAAAAGGAGGTGCTGAATTCTGCTGTAGATAATAAAAAATACTTATTCCTGTAAATTTAAAAACTTCTTAAACTGCCTCATTAACCAAGTGGTCCTGAACGCGACTGCTATGCTAGAAGTCCTGGGTTCGATTCCCAGGTCGAGCAGTGTTATTGGGTTTTTCTATGAAATTCCCAGTAGCAGCTCGGAGTTAGGAATTTGTGCCCGGTTAATTGCAATAGGCTTGCCCCCTATTACATGGGACTTATACATACCGGCGAACTGTGGGTGTACATTAGTACGCCTCTGCCTAACAGGCGTGATGGTATGTTATGTTATAAAAACACAAGTAAATACATTTAATTTTCATTTTTAATTAGATGGCGCCGGCATTTCTTCCTGACGACCTCTGAGAAGAAACACCGAAACAAACTCAGAGAATCGTGGTCTCTTTTAAAGTCCAGACATAGTAGTAGCATTATGTGAGAGTTACAATGCAGGGTAATGTCTGAGATGGTCTTTTGAAGAAAGAGCCACAGCGGCTTTGAGTAGACCAGTACCAGCTGACTGCACGCATGCTTCAGGCATTGTGTAGCTCGACCACAATCGTCGCATGACAATATCAGATCATACTATTAAACAGAGGTGTTGGAATCGATTCCCAAGTCGAGCAGTGTTATTGGATTTTTCTATGAAATCCTCGGTATCAGAACTGCTTTTTGCCCGATTAAGGGTATTAAGGGTTAGATATCACTATCACTACTTATTATAAAACAAAGTCGTTTCCCGCTGTCTGTCCCTATGTATGCTTAGATCTTTTAAACTACGCAACGGATTTTGATGCGGTTTTTTTTAATAGATAGAGTGATTCATGAGGAAGGTTTTAAGCTATATAACATAACGCTACGACTCTTAGGAACGGGGAAGCGCGGGTGAAACCGCGGGCGGGTCGCTAGTCTACATAAAACCTAGTTAATAGTGAAAACATCGTGAGGAAATCTGCATGCCTGAGAGATTTTCTCGACGGCGTGTGAAGTCTGCCAACCCGCATTAGGCTAAGGTGGTGGACTATAGCCTAATCCCTGTCATTGTAAACTGGTTTACCATCCGTTCGTCATCATAGGTCTGATTGAAAACCAGCGCCAGGCACTCCGTCTGGCTTATGCTGAACCAGCACCGTTTCAGCGCAATTTATATTAGAGTATAAGTAATTATAGATAGTAGTATTTAAGGTAAAATAGTGCTGAATAAACCATTTTTCTTTCTTTTCTTTATTTCTCTTTCATTCTGAGAGGAGCCCTGTGCCCAGTAGTGGGACTGTTAAATTGTTTGATTATGTATGTAATGGCAGCTAGGAGCTTGTATAAGCTCGCCCCCTATTACATGGAACCTAAACATACCGGCGAACTGTGGGTGTACATAGTACGCCTCTGCCCAACCCTTCGGGGAATACAGGCGTGATGGTATGTTATGTTAAAAACTGTTTGTTAAAAGCACCTTCATATTCTCAAGTCGGTTAATAACAATTGTATCGAATCAATAACATAAAATTGTTATACTGATTTCTGACACTTACGCGAATATTAGACATTGAAATGAAACTAATTTTTACGGATTTTATCGCGGTATATTGATATTATTTAGTTCCCGACGTTTCGGATCCTTTACAGCATCCATGGTCACGGGCAGACTGAGGTGTTGGGCGTCTTGATGTTAAAATTACTTAATTAATAAATAATTAATTTTGAACCACCTTAACTCCTTAAATTCTAAAATTCAATTTACTATGGAGACAGAGGCCAACAACTCTTTAGCGTTCTTAGATGTTTTGGTAATTCGTTCCCCCAATAACACCTTGAGTCACACTGTGTATCGAAAGAAAACCCATACGGACAAATATTTAAATGGTGAATCGCACCACCACCCAACACAGTTATCTACCGTCGGTAAATCTTTGTTTCAGAGAGCGCGTGGGATCTGTGATGAGCAACACCTGGCTACAGAGCTTCAACATGTCAAGCAAGTGCTGCATGACAACAAGCTCCGAATACCGCGCCCTCGTCACAGAAACCGCGTGAAACGTGCCACAGTTGAGCGTCTACCTGCTGTATTGCCATATGTTAGAGGAGTCACAGACAAGATTGGCTATATCTTGAAGCGAGCTTCAATCAAAACATACTTCAAGCCGCTGAAGAAGATTAGTCAGTTCTTACCACCTGTCAAGTGCCACATCCCTCTTCAAGATGCAGGAGTATACAAGCTTGATTGTGATTGCGGACTCTCATATATAGGCCAAACTAAAAGAAGCATAGGGACCCGCGTAAAAGAACACATTGCCGATGTCAAACACCGCCGTTCCAGAAAGTCAGCAGTTTGTGAACATACCCTAGACAAGACCCAGCACTACATCAGATTTGATAAGCCACAAGTCCTCGCAAAAGAAAACCGATTCCTACCCAGGATGATTCGTGAGGCTATTGAAATCAAAAAACACCCAAATTTCAATAGAGAAGATGGTTGGGTCTTACCAGCTGCTTGGAATCCCATTATAGAATCTATAAAATCTAAATCCAAGCCTAAAACTGCAAGACCAAAGGATACGGTGAGCTCGTTCTGCGTGAATCGGATCGCTAATAATTAACAAAAATGTAAGGTAGCTGTTAGTAATTTTAACATCAAGACGCCCAACACCTCAGTCTGCCCGTGACCATGGATGCTGTAAAGGATCCGAAACGTCGGGAACTAAATAATATCAATATACCGCGATAAAATCCGTAAAAATTAGTTTCATAAAATTGTTAATTTTATAAGCAACTTACAATTACAACAACCAATAACTTCAATGTACCGACTCGGGCATCGAACTCATAAATTCAATTCCGATGCCGAACAATTGAACCGGTGTGACCTCGCTTCATTTAAATTTATGCTTATACTCTTACAATAAAGGGTAGGCAGGATTGTTTCTTTCAGTCAGCAACACCAGTGGTATCACTCGCGCGTTGTCATCTTGACATCTCAGATATTTCTTTTTGTGATTTTGTTTGCATTTTTCATGCTAAGATTATAGTTATTTTAGTGAAGGAAAAATTCGACTCGCAGGCAGGATTCGAACCTGCGTCTCCTGGTTAGGTACTCCAGACGCTATGACCTTTAAGCCACCTGCCATGTGGAAATTTGCTTTCACATTCTGAACTTACGTCTTAAAGGTGACGTCAGTAACATCAATTGAAAAGCAAATTCTTTTTTTTTTTTCAAATTCAAATTCCTTTATTGTGGATCATAGGTAGGTACATAAATACAGATGTTGTTTGCGATCGGCTATGTCCCGCCCTTTGGGCATACAATTATTTATATAGTAGGTAGTACATGTCAACATAATACATAACCCGTTGTGCTAAAGCCAAACGCCTGTGTTACGAGTGGGTTAACGTCGGTAGTGCACTGGGTGGGGTTCGAACCGGCAACCACATGATCGCAAGTCCGACGCCCTAGCCATTAGGCTACCAACGCTTCATAAAAATTAATACTCATTATACAGAAACAGTTAAAATTTTGTTAATAAAATAATTTCGAGAAAAAATATCAATTCAATTATCTTAATTACAATGCATAATTATTTGTATAGCAAGTTACTTGCTTCTTGCTTTTTAGTAGTAAGTAGTAGCTTTTTCAACCGATTTCAAAAAGGGGGAGATTCTCTATTTGACTGTACGTAAGTTCAACGTAATAATTATTCCACCAATTAAACTGATTTGGAAACTCTTTTTACCCGACACCAAAGGCGGGATCCATTTGTAATTTTTAATCGCCTGATGGTAAGCGATTACCGCCGCCCATGGACACCCGCGAACCAGAGTCGTAAGTGAGTCGCTCGCCTTTTAAAAGAGTTTGGGCCTCCGGTATCCTCACTCACTCGGCGAAACACAACGTAAGCGTTGTTTCACGCTGACTTTCTGTGAGGCTGTGGTATTACTTCGATCGAGCCGGCTCATTGGTGCCGATGCATAGCTCTCACGGTAAAAAAGTTACCTATAGTATTGTTTTTTCCTTGAGAGGCGGGTCAACGAGCAGACAGATCATCTGATGGCAAGCGATTACCGCTGCCCATGCACACCCACAAAACCAGAGGAGATGTAAAGTGCGTTGCCGGCCTTTTAAAAGGGTTTGGGCTTCCGGTATCCTCACTTACTCGACGAAACACAACGTAAGCGTTGTTTCACGCCGGTTTTCTGTGAAGCCGTGGTATCACTGCGGTCGAGCCGGCCTTGTGCCGAAGCATCGCTCTCCCACAGTTAAAATTCTTCGGAATGCGAACGATACCACGACCAACCGCTAGTATTTTTAAACCGATAAAGATTGTCGGTCATTTTAGCATGCAATCTAAAAATTTAGAGTACATACTGAACTTACTATGGACGCAAGAAGGCAGAGGTCAGAAGCGGAATAAATTTAGCTCCCATGCATTACTGGCAGGCTCCATTAGTGTACAGTGCAATGATAATATTAAGTGCACACTACAGTAGGGCTGGTACGCTCGCCAAGACTTTATTTTATAAGAAATATCCATTCGGGAATCACTATTTTAATTCAGAACATTGAGGTATTAAGGGAGCTTGAATTTCCTTTATAAAAATGTAATAGAGGTTTGAGACATATTTATTACTCATAAGAATTTACAATTCACTTAATTTAATTAATACGAAAATAAATCTTAATTCAAATAATGTTTTAGTAATCTGTGTTATTATTCGGATTCCTACCGCTAGTCTAGGTTCATATAGTACAATTTTGTGAACTAGTACTTCACTAGAAATAATCGACCGGAAAATCAAATCGCTAATTATTAACAAAAATTTAAGGTGGCTGTTAGTAATTTTAACATTGAGACGTCCAACACCTCAGTCTACTCGTAAACATGGATGCTGTAAAGGATCGGAAACGTCGGGAATTAATTATATCAATACAACGCGATAAAATCCGTAAAAAGTAGTTTTGTTTCAATTGTTCGGATTGATCCCTGCAGCCTCTTTTCGCCATCGTTCTACGCGACAACAGTTCCATCCCCATCATCTTGATGGCTGGCAGTCCACAACTGTGCGTTTCTCTAGAAACTTTCTGCCTCGCACAACAAAACTGTGGAATGAACTGTCGCCTGCAGTAATTCCGGACCAATACGACCTTCAAACCTTCAAGAAAAGAGCGTACTCCCTTTTAAAAGGCCGGCAGCGCACTTGTGACTCCTCTGGTGTTGCAGGTGTCCATGGCGCTCCTTTGCCTGCTATCACATAGAAAACACACGGCGGGCTGTAATTGGGGGTGTGTTGGTGCCGACACAAATGTATGGTAGTGAAAGTTGGGTATGGCAGAAGAGACATGAAAGTAGAATAAATGCTGTAGAGATGAGAGCGTTGAGAAGTATGTGTGGGGTAACTTTGAAAGATAGAGTGAGAAACAGTGTGAAACGGGAGCGGTTTTTCACGTGGGAGAGCCATGCTTCGGCACGAATGGGCCGGCTCGACCGGAGTGATACCACGGCCTCACAGAAAACCGGTGTGAAACAACGAGCTTGCGTTGTGTTTCGCCGAGTGAGTTGAGGTTACCGGAGGCCCAAACCCTTTTAAAGGCGGACAGCGCACTTGCGACTCCTCTGGTGTTGCGGGTGTCCATGGGCGGTGGTTATCACTTACCATCAGGTGATCCGTTTGTTCGTTTGCCCCCCTATCCCATAAAAAAAAAAAAATAGTAACAAAGATTGAGAAAGTTATGTTAAGGTGGTTTGGCTTTGTAGAGAGGATGGGTGAACGGAGATTGACGAAACGAGTATACATGATGAGTACGGGTGGAAGAGTTGGAAGGGGCCGACCTCGACGAACGTACCACAACCAAATTGCGGCCGTTCTCAATAAAGGTCAGGTTAAGAGCACACTAAACCGACGATCATGCATGAGGAGGTATTGAACGTAGATGAAGCAAATGTGGTGTGCCAGGATCGTAGTAAGTAAGTGGAAATCTTAGTCTCTGCCTACCCCAATGGGAGACAGGCGCGATAATATGTATGTGTCAGAATTCATCTATACTTAATATATAAAGCTGAAGAGTTTGTTTGTTTGCTTGAGCGCGCTAATCTCAGGAACTACTGGTCCGATTTGAAAAATTATTTCAGTGTTAGATAGCCCATTTATTGAGGAAGGCTATAGGCTATATATCATCACGCTAAGCGGACGAAGTCGCGGGCAGAAGCTATACTTAACATATAAAGCTGAAGAGTTTGTTTGTTTGCTTGAACGCGCTAATCTCAGGAACTACTGGTCTGATTTGAAAAATTCTTTCAGAGTTAGATAGCCCATTTATTGAGGAAGGCTAAATATTAACACGATAAGACCAAGTACCTAATTATTCCAAGCGGACGAAGTCGCGGGTAGAAGCTAGTAAATAATATTATAGTTTCTAACTTATGCCAGCCCTGGCAGTTACATATCTCAAGAACTTAGTGTTTTTATCGCTACGAGTGTTATGATGGGCGCTTGGCGATGTTAAATGCTATCCGATGCATATTATTACGCATTTCAAATCGGGTGTAAGCAGTGGAGTAAGTACTGGTCATAATAATTAGTTGCAGATATTGTCCGTCCTATTAGTCTTAATTTACCATCACGCCTGTATTCCCCGAAGGATTCGGCAGAGGTGAACATATGTACACATTCACAGTTGCCCGTGTAACGTGTTTTTAAAGCCAGAGAGCAGACGGATCACCTGATGGTAAGCGATAACCGCCTCCCATGGACATCCGCAACACCAGAGGAGTCGCAAGTGCGTTGCCCGCCTTTTAAAAGGTTTTGGTACTCCGGTAACCTCACTCACTCGGCGAAACACAACGCAAGCGTTGTTTCACTCATGCGGATTTTCTGTGAGGCCGTGGTATCACTCCAGTCGAGCCGACCTATTCGTGCCGAAGCACGGCTCTCCCACGTGAAACATTTTTTTTTTAAAAAAAGCTTACTAGCAATGTGGGTCACACATTACTAGTATTCTTGTTAACCCCTCGTGCTAAGCTAAAATGCTTGTGTTAGGAGTGGGTTCACGTCGGTATTGCAATGGGTGGGGTTCAAACCAGCAACTACATGATCGCAAGTCCGACGCCCTAGCCATTAGGCTTCCGCCGCTTCTACAATACACTACAATAAACAATTATACAAGCCCAAAGGTGGGACATCGTAAAGGGTTAATTCCCAACCCTTTCACCAAAATTATCGTTTAAAAAAAATACAAAAGCAAGTACCAGCATTTTCACACTCCACTGACTCGGGAATCGAATGCGTAATGCCAGAGCACAGTCACGCTATTGTCTTTATGAGACGTAAAGTGTGAACGCCACTTAAAAGGTTCACCACTCTAAGTTTTTGAAATGAAAAAGTATTGTAAGTACTATTATTAAAATAGTAGTGTTAGGAACACTTTTGGTACAATTAATTGAGATAAGATGTATACCAGTTTTTAAGTTGGAGCATATACTTTCTAACAGTGATAACAAAATTAATATCTATTCAGTAGTTATTGCGCCAACCCGTAAAAGAAAAAAAATTAAGTCTCATTTTTGGGTTCGTAGACTTTTATATACTCATTTGTTTTTTTTTAATATCTTAAATGTACAGACACAGCTTTTTTATGATTTTATAATTTTAGAGCGAAACTGCCTCATTAGCCTAGGGGTAACCCATTGAAATCTCGAATTTCTGTTACCCGAATCTTAAAACCCCGAAAACGGTTGGTAGAACTTTTCAAAGACAGATGTAATGAATGACAACTTTTTAAAATTCCTTTTTAAATTTCCCAGATGAATGAATTTCTAGGTGCACTGAAACCAAATTTCCAAAAAGATTTTTTCCGTTTCCCATATTCTCATAATCCAGATATAGTTAATACCAGATTTTCAGAAGACTTTTTTTTGTTTCTCATCGTACCATTTTCCAAATAAACTATTACCAAATTTTCATAATCTTTTTATTTGGAACTCAGTAGGTAAGGTTAGGTTAGAACTGCGACCCCCTGCCAGAACCGACTTGCTATTGTTTTACTTGCCCATTACAGATAGGTTAAGGTTAAGTACCTTGTAATTCTTCCAAGATATCAATTAACTGTATTACAAAAAATTGTGTTTTAAAAATCTGGCTTTCGTGCATATGGATTACGGTCATCTGGATTTTGTGCATTTAGATTTCGTGTGTCTGGAACTCATTCGTCTGGATTCTAAAACGTCGTGCAAATGAATAAATGGGCAAATGAAATTCGGAGTTGCGATTATAATGGCAAACGAAACTTCGGAATTTAAAAAAACGGGATTATTAAAGAATGTCCAAACGTTTTCGGGATTATGATATTCGGAATATTAACATTCGGAATTAAGATAGGTAACCTAGCCTAGGGGTCCTGAGTGCGACTGCTACACTAGAGGTATTGGGTTCGATTCCCAGGTCGAGCAAAGTGTTATTGGGTTTTTCTATGAAATTCCCAGTAGCAGCTCGGAGTCTGGAATTCAATAGGCTCGCCCCCTATTACATGGGACCTAAACATACCGGCGAACTGTGGGTGTACATTAGTACGCCTCTGCCTAACCCTTCTTGGTATGTTATGTTTAACTTTAGAGATACCTATCTTGATAGTCTGTTTAATTCTCTGATCAATGAAATTATTATTACTTATTCTGTGACTAAGATTTGCGATGTATTCACATACATATCTACAATATAACATTCGCATCTTAATCGATTCGATGCTAAAATTATACCGATTATTTCCGCCTCATCGGTTGAATGGCTTATCGACCTCGTTTGAAATAATTGTCTGACAATTAATCGGTAAAAACAACCGAATAATCGGTTTCTAAAATGTAAAATTTAGCACATATTTTGTGAGAGAAGGCGATCAACAAAGACTAACGTGGGCCCCTCCCACGTTAGTCTTTGTTGATCGGGGGGGGACGCCCTAGAAAAAAAGCAAAGGTTTTCTTTTTGTACCTAGAATGTAAATTTAAAACGTGGAAGAGCCATGATTAGGCTCGAATGGGCCGGCTCGACCGGAGTGATACCACGGCCTCACAGAAAACTAGCGTGAAACAACACTTACGTTGTGTTTCGCCGAGTGAGCGAGTATACCGAAGGCCCAAACCCTTTTAAAAGGCGGGCAACGCACTTGTGACTCCTCTGGTGTTGCGGGTGTCCATGGGCGGCGGTAATCGCTTACCATCAGGTGATCCGTCTGCATGTTATCTCATAAAAAATGTGTTTTAGATCTAGACACGCTTGATGTATCGGCGGAGCGATTCTGCGCCACGCGTATTGTGGTTCGATCGAATCGAATCTTTGTATGATCTACAGATAGTTGTTCCAGGTCTGGGCGTAGTGTATGTGAGAACTAGCTTCTGCCCGCGAATTCGTCTGCATGTTTGTAAAAGCACCCGTGATTCCGGAGAAAATTCTAGTGTGGGCAACATTTGTTTTACATAAAATGGGTAAAGATGATTGCGAATAACCACTGGGGATTTGAATTTAGCAGCCCAAGCGAACCTTAAACTCCATTTGTAAGTACTTACAAACATTCGATTGTCGATATTGTATGACTCACGCTAACCAACTGTTGGTTATAAATATTTAACTAGTCATATTCTCACGCCGTTAACCAACCCGTTTAGTGTCAAATAGTTTATCAATATCTTTGAGATAACTGCGAAATACATTGGCGGTAGAATTCTTGCTACCGAATTTGTTTGTGCCAAATATTCTGCCGCTAAGCAATAATGTGCTAACATTATTGTGTTCCGGTTTGAAGGGTAATGTAGCCAGTGACATTACTGGGCAAATGTGACTTAACAACTGAGGTGTCAAGATGACAACGCGCGAGTGATACCACTGGTGTTGCTGGCGTCTATAGGCTGCGGTTGCCGCTTACCATCAGACGGGCATAATTATGCTTATCTATCATGTTATTTCAATAAACAACCAATGGCATTGGTCCTGTCTTGAATTCAGCAATTCGGTTGATGAGTGTAGTCATTATTGTAAATTGTAAAAAAGCTGTGTCTGTACATTGCAGATATTTAAATAAAAACAAGTGGGTTAGGGTATATAAAGGTCTCCGAACTCAAAAATGTGATTTTTAAAATTCTTGTCTGTTTGTTACGGGTTGGCACTAAAACAACTGAATAGATTTTAATTTTGTTATCACTGTTAGAAAGTATACTCTCCAACTTAAAAACTGGTGAACTTCATATCTCAATTAATTGCGCCGACGATCCTAAGATACATAGCTTGACCTCTCTGATATTATGTACAGACATGGGTCTGTATACATCAGAGAGGTCAAGCTGTATTTCTTTGTATGGACAAAGAAGAGATCATCAATGCTGGTTTTCCTTTTACTCCTAATGTAGCTTCATGTGAGCGAAGCCGCGGGAAAAAACTAGTAAGTCAATTTCAATAAGATTTTTGGCGCGAAGTAAGTAGAAACGGCACAGCAAACAACAGATTCTATCGCACGTTTTTAATTAGCCAAGATCTCCATAAAATTATGTGTATGTCCATTCAATTCAATTCACACGCTTGTCTACACAACTTCTATCAAGAAACTCATAAATCATTTTTTTTTTCTATCGTTAATTAAAGGAGGCTGAATGGCGGGCTACCCTAGCGCGCTTATAAAAAAACACAATTGAAACGTCAAATCCTTTTGTCAGTTTGACACCTCAAAGAATGTATTGTGTTATGGTGTTGGAAACTATAAAGTGGGTTCTGTAGTTGTCAATTTAAATTTAGTAAATCTACTTTTTTTTTTCAGAAAGGATTATTATGAAAATTATGCTTGTATAGGAATTTAGAGAACAAAATTTATTTTCTTTTTTGTACATTAAACATACCATCACGCCTGTATTCCCCGAAGGGTTAGGCAGAGGCGTACTAGTGTACACCTACAGTTTGCCGGTATGTTTAGGTCCCATGTAATAGGGGGCGAGCCTATTGCCATCAACCGGGAAAAAATTGCAAACTCCGAGCTGCTACTGGGAATTTTGTAGAAAAACCCAATAACACTTTGCTCGACCTGGGAATCGAACCCAGGACCTCTAGCGTAGCAGTCGCGCTCTGGACCACTAGGCTAATAATTTCTTTTTTGTAAATATGTTTTAATGACGGCCTCATTAGTCTCGTGGACCTATTTTTTTAAGACCTCAGTAGTCCCGAGCGCAACTGCGCTAGAGGTTAATGGCAATAGGCTCCCCCCTATTACATGGGACCTAAACATACCGAAGAACTGTGGGATAAAGACGCCTCCGCCTAACCCTTCGGGGAATAGAGGTATAAAAGTACGTTATGTTTAAGTAAACTTTTTACCAAATAGGTACGAAATTTAATTTAATTTGACAGCATTGTAATTAGAATTATGAGATCCGATTGTGAAGGGTTCTCCTTGAAACTGAACCCTAAATCAACCCAGCGGGCAGCCGTCAAGAACGTGACATTTTAATTAAATTCCAAGGCCTTTTTGTCTGTTTGTCTGTTTGTTTGTGTGTACAATATGGACAAAACTAGGTGAAAGCTACTGTTTTGTACTTCAAGCCAGGTATAGTGAGAATGGGTAAGCTGTGACTAGAGCAAAGGCATTTCAAACAAGCGATAGATCAAACAACACGAAAAAAAAAAAAATCTCTTCGAAGAAAATAACATCTCTAGATCTCTTTTTTTTAACATGTCAATGTTTTACATTTTTTTAAACTAGATGGCGCCGGCATTTCCCAAGTGATGACCTCTGAGAAGAAACACCGAAACAAACTCAGAGAATCATGGTCTCTTTTAAAGTCCAGACAGTAGTAGTAGCAATATGTGTGTGTTATAATGCAGGGTAATGTCTGAGATGGGCTTTTGAAGAAAGAGCCATAGCGGCTTTGAGTAGACCAGTCCCAGCTGCTCATCTAAGGAGCTTCTGAAATACCTACAGTATTGTCTAGTATCTCAGAGTATCCTGTGCTAAGAACCAGTGCATCATAAATCCTCGCATGCTGGCTGCAGTTCGCAAATTGTCACATAATTGTGTGGGGGACAGTAAGTAAGATGGACAGGCAACACGCGACCGCTGGTACAGCTAGCGACTACAGCGCTTATAGTTTTAAAATCTTTCTAATCTTGGAAAATGTTATTAGTATCAAAGTCAAAGTCAAAATCATTTATTCAATGTAGACTACCTACTAGTAGTAAGTAGTTAGCTAGTACTAGTAGGTAGTACTTTTTGAACGTAATTTTTGTTATTTAATAAGGGAATGCATCAGTAGATTTGAATGCAACTTAGCGCTACCGTCTTGTAGAGGTGTTATATTAAGGTGATATTTAAGTAATACTATTATTGAATATATTCACTTAGCCATATTAGGATACCATACCTGTTACTGGGTAATAGTTAAATATTAGTCAGCCATTTTGAGATTCATATTCTCTCCGTATTCGTTACTCTAACATAATATTGATATCGTGCCTATTCTGAGAATAGTTACGATATCAATATTATGTTAGAGTTAACGAATACATTTACTCACTGTCTCATTATTCGGATTCCGATACCGTTAAGCTAGGTTTCTGCTCTACCATACATACCATCACGCCTGTATTCCCCGAAGGGTTAGGCAGAGGCGTACTAATGTACACCCACAGTTCGCCGGTATATTTAGGTCCCATGTAATAGGGGGCGAGCCTATTGCCATTAACCGGGCACAAATTCTTAACTCCAAGCTGCTACTTGGAATTTCATAGAAAAACGCAATTACACTGCTCGACCTGGGAATCGAACCCAGGACCTCTAGCGTAGCAGTCGCGCTCAGGACCACTTGGCTAATGAGGCAGTTCATCCAAAATACTTCATTAGAAATAAATGTGAATTCATGATAACTTTACCAATTTTCCGGTCGTTTATTTCCAGTGAAGTAGTAGGTAGACGAAATGGTACGGTAGGAAAATAGATTAACGGTATCTCAATGCAAATACTGCTTCAGTAGCCAAGTGGTCCTGAGCGCGACTGCTACGCTAGAGGTCCTGGGTTCGATTCCCAGGTCGAGCAAAGTGTTATTGGGTTTTTCTATGAAATTCCAAGTAGCAGCTCGGAGTTAGGAATTTGTGCCCGGTTAATGGCAATAGGCTCGCCCCCTATTACATGGGACCTAAACATACCGGCGAACTGTGGGTGTACATTAGTACGCCTCTGCCTAACCCTTCGGGGAATACAGGCGTGATGGTATGTCAATGCGAATAATAACACAATTTGATAAAATATTTTTTTAATTTCGATTTGGTAGTTTTTGTGGAGAATTCAAGCTCCGCCTTGAAGCACTTGTGTAACTCACAGTACAGTTAAATCAATTTTAACTGGAACATAGATTCAATATGTCTAATTGTTCAGTCGCTTCCACTCCAGGGTAGCAGTAATTCTATTAAAGGTGGTAGAACCACGTTCGTATAGATAACTAGCCTCTGCCCGCGGCTTCGCTCACGTGAAGCTATATCAGGAGTAAAAATGAAAAACCAACATTGATGACCTCTTCTTTGTATGGGCCTCTATACATCAGGGAGGTCAAGCTGTATCTCAGGATACATTTAATTAATTGAGATAGGAAGTTCGCCAGTTTTTAAGTTGGAGCATATACTTTCTAACAGTGATAATAAAATTAAAATCTATTCAGTAGTTTTTGCTTCAACCCGTAACAAACAGACAAACAGACAAGAATTTAAAAAATCACATTTTCGGATTTGGAGACGTTTATATACCATAACCCACGTGTTTTTTTTAAATATGTTCAATGTACAGACACAGCCTTTTTACAATTTTATAATAGTAGAGAAGAAGAAGAGATGTTCTACCTCTAACCAATAATGTGCTAACATTATTGTGTTCCGGTTTGAAGGGTAATGTAGCCAGTGACATTACTGGGCAAATGAGACTTAACAACTGAGGTGTCAAGATGACAACGCGCGAGTGATACCACTGGTGTTGCTGGCGTCTATAGGCTGCGGTTGCCGCTTACCATCAGGCGGGCTGTATGCTTGTTTTTGCCATCTTAGTGGTATTTGCTTCAAAACTGTTGCTTTCCAAAAAATTTTGTTATTGTCACAATAATTATTATCTACAATCAGTATTTTTTTTATGGGATAGTGGGGCAAACGTGCGGACAGAATACCTGAGTAAGCAATCTATCGCGCGTTGCTGACCCTGTAAAAATCTATTCACACCCTTTTTGAGAGGGTGGGGTAAATATTAAGGAGGAATAGTTGGGCTGGCAGCCTTTGACTATCTATTGGCAGCATAGGAGACAATAAGTGTGTTTTTTTTTATGGGATAGGGGGGCAAACGAGCAAACGGATCACCTGATGGTAAGCGATAACCGCCGCCCATGGACACCCGCAACTCCAGAGGAGTCGCAAGTGCGCTGCCCGCCTTTAAAAGGGTTTGGGCCTCCGGTAACCTCAACTCACTCGGCGAAACACAACGCAAGCGTTGTTTCACGCCGGTTTGCTGTGAGGCCGTGGTATCACTCCGGTCGAGCCGGCCCATTCGTGCCGAAGCATGGCTCTCCCACGTGAAAATGAAAACGTGTGATGCTTAAACACCAGCGGTCTTCTCCATTGTCAATACAACGCTTCCTCGCGGAGGTTTCAGTCCTCAGCTGTGTATATTGTTGGGAGAATGAATGAAAGACGATCAACGAAAGGAATTTATACAGAGAATGTCAGCGGCAGCGTCGGAAGAGATCGCTCTCGAAGGACATACGCCGATTTTACTTGCGAGGTCCTTTAAAAAGGTGCGTAGTACTCGCAACCGGCGCGTATGTATGAGAAGATGTATGAATGTCGCAGAAGCAAGAGAAGTATGCAAGAATCGTAGCAAGTGGCGGTCTATAGGTTATAGGTGGGATGTTGATTATAGGTACCGTGGGAGAGCCATGCTTCAGCATGAATGGAGTGACAGAAAACTGGCTTCACAGAAAACTAGCGTGAAACAATGCTTACGTTGTGTTTCGCCGAGTGACTGAGGATACCAAATTCTAGTTCAAGTTCAAATGTTTTTATTTCAAACTAGCTTCTGCCCGCGGCTTCACCCCCGTGGAATTTGGTCTGTCATCACATCCCACGGGAACGGGATAAAAAGTATCCTATGTCCGTCTCCTGGTTCTATGCTACCTCTCCACCAATTTTCAGCCAAATCGGTTCAGCCGTTCTTGAGTTATAAATGGAGTAACTAACACAACTTTCTTTTATATTTAAAAGATAGATAAGCTTTTACAAGCGTTTTCGAAACGTTATGATTCTAGTTGCACGGTTCCAAAAGGTTGATCCTATGGAGAAGAATCCGGCAAGAAACTCCATGGACACTCTTTTAAAATAAATAAATTACAAACTTCACTGGTACAATATTGCGATAACAAGATGTGAGGACGTTGAAGGATGTCCAAGTTTGACCGAGGTTGAACCTTTTATATACCGGCGCCCCAAACCCTTTTAAAAGAAGGGCAACGCACTTGAGACTGTTCTGGTGTTGCGGGTGTCCATGGGCGGTGGTAAGGCGCTCCGTCCACTCGTTAGCCCCTATCATCTTAAACGTAGTCCCTACGCAATAAAGGATTTCCTCTCGTTAATCCCAGTTTAGATCATATGTTTATTTCACTAAAGACTTTAGATAAGTATCTAGGTTAATTCCTGTCACTGATACCTACCTACTCTACTAAGATAACACAACCGAGAATTTCATAGAAAATCGCCGAGTGAGTGAGGTTACCGGAGGCTCAAAGCCTTATAAAAGGAGGGCAACGCACTTGTGGTGTCCATGGGCGGCGGTTATCGCTTACCATCAGGTGGTTCGTCTGCTCGTTTGCCCCCGTGATAACCACCGCCCATGGACACCCGCAACACCAGAGGAGTCACAAGTACGTTGCTCGACTTTTAAAAGGGTTTGGGCCTCCGGTAACCTCACTCACTCGGCGAAACACAACGCAAGCGTTGTTTCACGCCGGTTTTCTGCGAGGCCGTGGTATCACTCCGGTCGAGCCGGCCCATTCGTGCCGAAGCATGTCTTATGGCTTTATTTTGGTTTTAGGTTTTTGTGGGCAATCCAAGCACCCTTAAGCTGTTATGTTAGTCCACAATTGGACCTTTTCCCCTCTGTTTATACGAAAATAAATAACACAGCTACCTCTCAAATGCAATAGTAAACATTCGTTTAAAACAAGTTGCTAAGCTCAAAAATTCTTCAAATTCCGTCACTATACTTCTCTTTCCCACGCGGCTTAAAAACCAACGAGTGAGCGAGACAGACATATGCTCGTGGAATGCAACGAATGCCAGTAAATCAGTTAACGGCTAGGGATGTGATTTTGTCGATAAATTTAGTGTAGTGTTGTGATAAATAATGTTTCCTTTGTTATTTGGGGCTAATTTTAGGATGGGTAGCATCATATTCTAAAATTAATGTTGTTTATAAATAGTTTTGAGAAGAAAGGTCTTAATATTTTGAGGGTGGTTATCAGTATTTTACACAAAGCGACTGCCTTCAGAACTCAATACAATTTCTGGGTAATACCGATCCTCAGGATAGAATAGTTGTCAGGCATTTTGGACTCGAAATGAAATGAATGATATTTATTTCTGTAAGTAGATCATTAGAGACACTTTTACAAGTCAATGTTTTGTTTTTTTTTTATAGCTAGATGGCGCCGGCATTTCCTAACTGACGACCTTTGAGAAGAAACACCGAAACAAACTCAGAGAATCATGGTCTCTTTTAAAGCTTCTGACTACCACTAACGTTTGTCATAGATGTTCGTATGACAACCGGGACCGACGGCTTTACATGCTTTCCAGGGCACAGAGTGTTCTCGATATGTTAAGAATGGAATCCACAGACTAACCGCGACAAGTGTAGCTTTAAGCTTGATCGGTTGAACAGAACATAACAACATCGAAATACGGCGGCGAGAGATTTTTTATGGCATAAGTCGGCACACGAGCTGACGAGCCACCTCGTGGTAAGTAGCCATCGTCACCCATGGACACCTGCAGCACCAGAGGGGTTGCAGAAGCGTTGCAGAGCCCTAAGAGCTTCTACAGACTGCAGACTGCCAGAGCCACAGCAACCGAGGGGGAACTGACTCTTACGCGACGTAGAAACTCACACGAAGGTGCTCTACAACAGACACCGACCTGAGGGTAGTCGCGAGCCATTGATTAATTTTGACGTGGGAGAGCCATGCTTCGGCACGAATGGGCCGGCTCGACCGGAGTGATACCACGGCCTCACAGAAAACCGGCGTGAAACAACGCTTGCGTTGTGTTTCGCCGAGTGAGTGAGGTTACCGGAGGCCCAAACCCTTTTAAAAGGCGGGCAACGCACTTGTGACTCCTCTGGTGTTGCGGGTGTCCATGGGCGGTGGTTATCGCTTACCATCAGGTGATCTGTCTGCTCGTTTGCTCCCCTATCCCATAAAAAAGAAACACAAGAACAAATGAGATATTTTCTCGCCTCTTAGGAGATGCCTATCTGAAAGGCAGTGAGATACTATTCTATACCAAAGCGTGTTTCTATCTGAGGGCTTTAAATTAAAGAAGAAGAAATATCTTATACTCTGACTTAATACTTTGACTTTGACTTTATCCCTGTTTCAGTGACTCATATTATCAAGCTCAAATCATAAACTCAAATAAGCGGCGGTAGCCTAATGGCTAGGGCGTCGGACTTGCGATCATGTGGTTGCCGGTTCGAAACCCACCCATTGCACTACCGGCGTGAATGCACTCGTAACACAAGCATTTAGCTTAGCACGAGGGGTTAACAAGAATACTAGTAATGTGTGACCCACATTGCTAGTAGCTTTAAAAAAAAACAAAAAATACTAATTTTTTACTACATTTTACTAACTTGTGGCTTCGAGAGGCTTCTTTTATGTGGCCTACGCAAAGGAAAAACTGCCAACAAACTGCAGCCTCATTAGTCAAGTGGTCCTGAGCGCGACTGCTACGCTAGAGGTCGTGGGTTCGATTCCCAGGTCGAGCAAAGTGTTATTGGGTTTTGCTATGAAATTTCCAGTAGCAGCTTGGAGTTTGGAATTTGTGCCCGGTTAATGAAAATAGGCTCGCCCCCTATTACATGGGACCTAAACATACCGGCGAACTGTGGGTGTACATTAGTACGCCTCTGCCTAACCCTTCGAGGAATAAAGGCGTGATGGTATGTTATGTTACGCAAATGTACTACGGATTACGCATTTATGCAACTCTAGTGAGTTTTGGTAGACTTCACACACCGTCGAGAAAATCCCATTCTTTTTTTTAATTCTTGATAGGATCACGCTTGATCGCCAGTTCACCTGATTGCGACCTAAGATGGAGCGCGCTTGCCTAGAAGAAACCGATTCACTCGTGATTTAAAGACACCCAGATTATATCTATCGGGGAAGACCCACTCGGGAAGCGCATTCTTTTGATAACTTTCAAATACCTTTCCATTTTCTAGAGAGGAACGTGCCTAGTTTCTCTTAGCTAGTGTTGTACCCTACGTGTGACATCACTAGTAACTATGCAACGTGTGCTTAATGGTTGCGCCTAACGAACTGTTGATACCATCTGCGTACGCAGGATGGGATTGACAACATTTTTTGAAACTCAAATTGTGAAATTATAAGTACCGGTATTATATTTGAACTACTATAAATCCAATCTGAAATATAACGTTTTTCTGACGGGCTTGAGTATTTTATATGGCCTACGCAAATATTTAATTTAAATATTTTTCAAATTGTGTCTGTCTGTCTGTTTCTCTGAAATGGATGGACCGATTTTGCCGGGACTTTCACTGGCAGATAGCTGATGTAACAAGGAGTAACTTAGGCTACTTTTTTTAATACCTCGCAGACGAAGTCGCGGTTAACAACTATCTACACTTAATATATAAAGCTGAAGAGTTTGTGTGTTTGTTTGCTTGCTTGAACGCGCTAATCTCAGGAACTACTGGTCCGATTTGAAAAATTATTTCAGTGGTAGATAGCCCATTGATTGAGGAAGGCTATAGGCTATATATCATCACGCTACGCGGACGAAGTCGCGGGCAGAAGCTATAGTTAACAAAATAGGTGAAAGATAGATACTCTATAATTTCTTACTTACTAAAATGTTGCGCGCCCCTGATGTAACGTGATACAGAGATGTTATCCGGGACACAGTCAAGCTAGTTAGTTTATTATTATTGTCCCCTGCATTATGGGGGTCGGTAGAACTCTAGACGATATCCACTGACTCACCAAGAACATGACCTAGGTCCTATTAAATGACCTATCCCAGTATTATATTGAAAGTATTTCTCGTGTGGCAAGTCGGACAAATATACATACAGTCTATCCCAGTTAACTTGTCTTTTTTAGTAAACAAATATGGCGTCCTAATAACCAGAGACAGTTGATAGTGGTTAGATAGTGTTGGGAAATCATGAATGAATGACTGAACTAAATACTCTTAGCCAAGACTGAATGATTCTCACCTTGACGAGTCGGTACTGAATTGATCTTTTAATTTTAAATATGAAGTGAATGTGTGGATATTAATAAATAAAACGACAAACAGCGAAATGTTAATTTATTACTCGTACCTATTCCTCTAAAATACACGAGTCAGAATCTGATGGCTCTGAAGAGTCATCAGATTCTGACACATGTATTATGAACCTCTGGGTCAGTGCATCTGCTGCAGTATCTATTATGTCATCGAGCTGCAACATTTTATCCTCTTCCTTGTTTACATGATTTATGCAATTGGTCCATGACACTTTGCCTATTTTTGTTAAGCCTTCTTTAATCAATTCCTTGACTTGAGCCATTTTGAAAGATTTATTATTTTTGCCAACATGGCCTTTTAATTGTGCCTGTATTAATTCTATGGGATTTAACTCGCATTGATAAGGCGGAAGGCGTAATACAATCACATTTTTACTGGCTGCCATTTCATTTGAACTTGAAATTACAGTTCAACTGAACTGTAATTTCAAGTTCAAATTCATTCACATAAATTAAAATCGTTAATTATTTTGTCACATTCTTAAAATTGGTATAAGTACTTAAAGTCTAGAGTTTTGAAATGTCAAACTGTAATGATTATTTTATTCTGTGAAAATGAAATTACATAAAATTTCGTTTGTTAAAAGGGTTTGGGCCTCCGGTAACCTCACTCACTCGGCGAAACAACGCAAGCGTTGTTTCACGCCGGTTTTCTGTGAGGCCGTGGTATCACTGCGGTCGAGCCGGACCATTCCGGAGTGAGTATACCGGTACACCACTGCCTAATCCTTCCCTGATATAGGCGTGAAGATGTATAAAAAAATACATTCACCATAATAACAGCCCACATACTCCAAAATGGATTATGAAATTGGAAACTAACAAAAAAAGGTCTGGCGGTCGGGCCTTTGGCCTTAAATAAAAAAATGGTTTGTGACCGCAACGGATTGTATCGGAGGCCATCCATCATAGGCGCTTGGGGTCAAAAAGAGCCCAGGTAGAAAGTATCAACACCCAGCTTTATTACAAAATATTATGTATCTTATCTATACTCTATACTTACTAATATATAAAGCTGAAGAGTCTGTTTGTTTGTTTGTTTGCTTGAACGCGCTTATCTCAGGAACCACTGGCCCGATTTGAAAAATTATTTCAGGGTTAGATAGCCCATTTATTGAGGAAGGCTATAGGCTATATATCATCACGCTACAAGCTACGCGCTACGCGGACGAAGTCGCGGGCATTAATATTATAACCGTAAAAGTTTGTTACTCTCGGCTGAACGGATCTGGATAAAATTTGGCACAGGGATAGATTATGGTCTGGAATAACACATAGGCATATACTTTTTATCCACGTCGGATGCATTCTGAAGTAAACGCAGACAAAGTCGCGGGCAGACGCTAGTTTAAAATAAATGTTGAGTTTTAGAATAAAACAAGTTGACGTAGGATTTTTGAATGGGTCGTCATACTATCACGCTTCAATTCCCGAAAAGGTTAGGCAAAGGTGTACGGACGTACACCTACAGGCTATTAACCAAGCCTAAATCCAGGTGTTTCTGAGAATTACACTAAAAAACGTTCAAGGGTTGAGCAAAGTGTTGTTGAGATTTTCTATTAAATTCTCAGCAGTAGCTCGGAGATTTAATTTCTGTCCGGTTAAAGGCATCAGGCTCGCCTCCTATTGCCGGCGAACTGTGGGTAATAAGTAAGTCTAAGTAAGTACAGTCGTGATAATATGTTATGTTATTTTATTGATTGAATTAATATAGAACCTCATTTGAAATGAAGTGTTACAGACATCTTGTTATCGCAATATTGTACCAGTGAAGATTGTAACATAATTTATTTTAAAAGAGTGTCCATGGAGTTTCTTGCCGGATTCTTCTCCATAGGATCAACCTTTTGGAACCTTGCAACTTGAATCATAACGTTTCATAAACGCTTGTCAAAGCTATATACATACAAAAAATAAATAAAATTGGAGGGTACATATACCAAAACAACATTTTTTACAAAATTTGTCTGTCTGTTTGTTCCGGCTAATCTCGGAAATGCCTGGACCGATTTTGACGGGACTTTCACTGGTAGATAGCTGATGTAACTTAATCTACTTTATATTTGACGACCTCTGTGGTTTAGTGGTTCGAGCACCTGACTGCTGACCATGAGGTCGTGGTTTCGATTCCCGCAGGGCACAAAAAAATATGTGATGAATATAAGTGTTTGTGTTCGTCTGGGTGTTTCTTATGTATTATAAGTATGTACTTATTTACAAAAAAAAGTATATATTTATTTATTTATTTATTTAATACTTTATGCACATTGTACAAAGGCGGACTTAATGCTATAAGCATTCTCTACCAGTCGACCATAGGGTGATACAGAGACAGATTGTGGCAGATGCATTGACCGGGTGTGGTGATAGATGTTAAATCAATACATAAACTATGATAATACATATCTATATATATGTATATATATACCTATATAAATATATATACATACCTTCACAATACTAAATAAATACATTTATATACAATACAAAATATATTAATAAACATAAATACTATAAATATATCAATGCTGAAATGATTCTGCCAATTTCTTTAGGAGATATTCTCGGACTTTTATTTTAAAGGTGTAACGTGTTGTTGCCATCCTGATTTCCAAAGGGAGAGCATTCCACAGAAGGATAGACTGTACGAAAAAAGAAGAATGTAGAAAATCAGAATGATGAGGGGGACATTGTAAGAGACGATTAAATGAAGAGCGAAGGTTTTTATCGTGGTTAGAGCCTAAGTAATTAAAATGTGAAGTTAGATATGAAGGAGATACGGGAGAATCGAGCAAACCGTATAGCGTAGTCAGTGCTCTCTGCACTCTACGCTCGCGAATAGGCAACCACTTTAAACGGGTACGATATTCGGACACATGGTCATATTTACGGAGATTGAAAACGAATCGAATGCAGTTATTTAGAAGACGGTCAAGTTTATTGAGAAGATCTGCATTCAGGTCGTAATAGCACACATCACCATAGTCGATTATAGGAAAAATGAGAGTCTGCACAAGCATTGCCTTCACATTAGATGGGAGTACATTTTTTAATCGGTACAGAGATCGCAACGTTCCGGTTACTTTCTGGCTCACATGCGTCATTTGAGCTCGCCAGTTAAAGGTAGTGTCGATATACAAACCCAAATCCTTAACATCGGAGCTGAGTGCTATTATAGTCCCATTGAAGATGACAGGTGGCAGAGAAGCACTATCAAGTTTACTTATAGTTCGTTGACTGCCTACGACTATAGCCTGACACTTAGCGGGGTTCACCGCCACACCGAATCTGTCAGACCAGTTCTGAATAGCTGACAGATCCAAGTTTATTTTATCGATGGCGTTTGAGATATTGTCAACCGTCCCTTGGCAATACAATTGCAGGTCATCGGCGTAGAGATGATACGCACACTGAAGGTCTTGTGTTAAGAGGTTTATAAAAATAGAAAACAAAATAGGAGAAAGAATACCGCCTTGTGGGACGCCAGCTTCAAGGTCACACCAACTTGATGCAGCCTCACCAGCATGAAATGCTTGCTGACGCCCCTGAAGATACGAAGAAAACCAGCCCAGTGCCACCGGAGAGACCTTAAGATAGGAAAGGATAGACAGCAGGATTTCGTGACTGACGGTATTAAACGCATTTGAAAAATCAACCAATACCAGTACGGTCACTTTCGTGTCTTCCATACCCTCTCTAATATCGCCAGTCACTTTCATAAGGGCGGAAATAGTACTGTGCCCCGGTCTGAACCCCGATTGAAGAGGGCTGATTAAGGAATTACAGAGGATATAATGAGAAAACTGTTTATGAACGCAGGCCTCTAGAACCTTAGACAGAAAAGGAAGGATTGAGATTGGCCGAAAGTGGCAGGGAAGAGAGGGGTTAGGAATCTTGGGCAAGGCTCTTACGTAGGCTCTACGCCATAGGGTAGGAAATGCACCAGAGTCAAGAGAGAAGTTAATAATATGAGCGATAGCAGGGAGGAGATGGTTTAAGATTGTTAAGATCATGCGGCGAGAAATATCATCACATCCCACCGCATTAGACTTAATAGAAAGGATGATCTTTTTAATTTCTCCAGGATCTACTGGGCTGAAGTGAAAAGGCTCAATATCAGGACGCGGCAGACCAAAAACATACATGAGAGTTTGATGTTTGATTAGCTGATCTATAGTAGGGACACTGGAAAAGTGTTGATTTAGATCAGCTAAACTAATAGTGGGAGGAAGG
Organism: Acronicta leporina; assembly: GCA_947256265.1. NCBI lineage: Eukaryota > Metazoa > Arthropoda > Insecta > Lepidoptera > Noctuidae > Acronicta > Acronicta leporina. Next base: position 623,426 of record OX366539.1, read on the forward strand.
TCCACATATCGCGATTTGCCAATGCCTAGAGTTCCAAGGAATTTCCAAACATCAGCAGAAGATGAAGATGTATTATCAAGAATATGGCGGCGTTTGGCGTTGCGTATCATCTGATTACAGCGATTCCTTGCATTTTTAAATAGTGCCCAGTTATCATCCGAACGATCTCTTTTGAATTTACGGAACGCTCGATCTCTTCTCCTCATGGCCAGTATTATATCCATTGTCTAGTACCCATAGTACAAGCTCTGCTTAGTTTGGGACTAGATGGTGCTGTGTAAAAATGTCCCAGAATATTTAATTATATTTATTTGAAATATATATTTTTTAAATACCACGCGGACAAAGTCGCGGGTGACAGCTATTTGAAATAAAAACATTAACATTTTGAACTTTCAACACTTAATGAATTCATAATTTTAGCATAATTACTGAATTGATTTATCATCTGCACCTCATGTATTATTTATGTAATTACACTAATTAATTATATAATTTGCATACTAGATTATTTTTTGTGTTGTAAAGATGAAGACACTGCTATTAATATGACCAATGCATTGCCAACCAGTCATAGCATCATTCTGCTGTGAAAACAGAAGAATTTTTACCGTGGGAGATTCGGTACGAATGGTTCGACCGGAGTGATACCACGGCCTCACAGAAAACCGGCTTGAAACAACACATACGCTGTGTTTCGCCGAGTGACTGAGGATACCGGAGGCCCAATCCTTTTAAAAGGCGGGCAAGTCACTTGCGACTCCTCTGGTGTTGCGGGTGTCCATGGGCGGCGGTTATTGAATGCATTGAGTGAGTGTACATTTCTAATACTTGATGGTTATTTATTATATAGTTGCACTCCTTCAAATGTAACCATTTTTTTGCCATTATTGGTTCTAGTTTTAGGTAGCACTATTAGGCTCGCTCGTCGTGAGCTTCGTTGGCTGACTTGTCGATATTGAGTTAATATAATGTTTGTGTGTATTTTTTTATTAAGCACTTTATTAATGAATATACATGTATTATAGATATAGAGTTGCTTGATGTTCATTAGTTTAGTGTCATTATAGATTTTTGAAGTTGATGTTAAATAGGGATAGTTAAAAAGCATTTTTATTAATTTATTTTGCGATCGTTGAAGTTCTAAGATTTAAAAAATTATTTCGGTGTTAGATAGCCCATTTATTGAGGAAGGCTATAGGCTATATATCATCATGCTACGCGGACGAAGTCGCGGGCAGAAGCTAGTAACTAAAATCTTAGTATGATTTTCTCTTAAAATGCTGTCTTGTAGTGTGACTGCAAAGTGACCTTGAGTTCGAATACAAAGGACGCGTCTCTGACCTTCCATTTTCGTCACATTCCTCAAATCAAGAAGAAATGCAACGTTTGAAACAAGACAAAGTCGGTAATTTCCCATTAGAATAGAATCGAACTCGCACCGTAACACGGACAAACTCATCGCATACCTCATTCACTAAGTAGACCTCTCAATTGAGGGGTCAACGAACCCATTTTAATAAAATTAATAATTGAATGGTACCGTCGAAGTGGGGTGCCGAATACAATGGACTCTCCAGGGATTCCAATACAGCTAAGGTACGGAGGATTCCATGTATTGGAGAAAGAGATAACCATATTACACGTTAGTACTGGTTTCTAGTACTTCTTGGACTTTAAGGGTCCGCGCGGACCGAATTTTTAATTCAAGTTCAAGTTCAAAATGTGCTTGAAAAAAGCTTTTACAAGCGTTTATGAAACGTTATGATTCTAGTTGCACGGATCCAAAAGGTTGATCCTATGGAGAAGAATCCGGCAAGAAACTCCATGGACACTCTTAAAATAAATTATGTTACAATCTTCACTGGTACAATATTGCAATATAATAAACTAAATCGTAATTCAAACACAATTTAATTAAAGTGTGTTATTACTTGGATTCCGATACCGTTCATCTAGGTTCCTGCTCTACCATTTTATCCAAAATACTGAAAGCAAATGTAAGCGAATGCAATTCTTGATAACTTTACCAAGTTTGGAACAATTTTCCGGTCGTTTACTTCCAGTGAATTAGAAGTAGATGAAATGGTACGGTAGATTATCGTTTCGATTCTATGGATTATCTCAATCCAAACAATAATGCTATCTTTGCCTAGATATATGCTCTCGCGATGATGCGATCTGCACCTTGTAATGTAATACTTAAATTTGAGCTCCCTGGATTATGGTTGAGCTACACAATGACTGATGCATGTGTACCGTCAGCTGGCATTTCAGTCCTTGTCTTGCATTGCAACTCATATATTTGGTACTACTATGTCTGGACTTTAAAAGAGACCACAATTCTCTGAGTTTGTTCCGGTGTTACTTCTCAGAGCTCGTGAGTTAGAAATAGCCGGCGCCATCTAGTTAAGGAAAGGTTTATTTACAGAAATAAGGGCTACTGGCACTAACTTCTTAAATATGTTTGTAAGTAAAGAGGCCATAAATGAAATTTATTATTTAAAAAGCAAGAAGATATCACTAGTCATTAATAATCGTTTAAATAATTATGCCAAGCAATAATGTACTGGAATTATTGTGTTCCGGTTTGAAGAGTAATGTGATCATTAAAATACATCTACATATCATCACGCCTGTATTGCCCGGAGGTGTAAAAGGTGTGATTTTTGAGCAAATTCTCTACCTAAGTAGAGAATTTGCTCAAAAATCACACCTTTTGTCAATATTGTATAAGTATATAAATAAATAATATGTGGGCGTCCAAGCAAAAAGGGCCCAGTTCTCTGCAACTAGTATCCGAGATACAAGCAGCAAGTATTATAGGAAAAATCGAATCTACGCTTTAGCATAGTAGCATTCATGATTCCGATCACAAGACTGACGAAGCAGACAATAAAAAAAGGAAATATAAAATACGTTACACAAACTCGTAAATTTATATTAAAATGACAAAAAAACTGATGAATATTTATTTAATTACTTACAAAACTATATAAAGTGCATAATAAATAAAACCGAGCGCCACCGGGGGGCACGCTTAGCAAATTGCACCACGATTTTATGACCCCAACAAAAAAGATTAAGTTAGGGTGACCATAATGTAACCTTTTTTGTAAAATTAATGGGACATTACAGACGGTTTTTTTTGTTTCAACCATTGCTTTTTTTCTTGATTTATTGAACGTGGCGAAAACGAATAGTCAGATATGCGTGCTTTGACACTCAGCAACGCAGCACTAACAATATCCTGGGCACCTAATAGTACCGAATAGAATGAATTGTTAACCTATTTATTATAAATTGTACCTACTTTAGCTTAAATTTATTTTTAGTGTAATGCTTTTCGTATCCTTATTATATTGTAGTGTTTAATATGGGAATAATTTCCTGAAATAAATGATATATAATAAATGATAATTTAATTTAAATTTGATTCGAACTCACGGTCTATGACTTTGCAGTCACATAGTTACATTACTAGTCTGGCATTGCTTTTCTCGTTAAAAAAATATTGACGTTTCAACATATAAAGAAATATAATACGCGAGCGTTATTATTTTATGTGAGATTAAACATTTAAAAATACATACATGTAACCAGAGAACTTTTAATGAATAAAAAAATTTCAATAGTAGATTCATATTGAGTATCATTTCAGGCGGGGTCATTATTGTGTAATTTTCCATACATCATATACCGGAATATTTTTTATTCAGTGCGCAAACTTTGACAATTGATACTTAAACGACTTTTATTAAACACCAATTTGTTATTTTGATATGTCTTAGTACAAAATATCGAAGTTATCGTTAACGAAAGATGTTTACTTTGAAACTGATTTTATGGCTACTCGCTAGCGCACGGCAAAGCGCGCGCGCCTTAGTACCTACATCAGCTGTACACCGGCGCGTGAGTCGGCTGGCACACGTGCATATTGTTATTATTGCGAATAGATATTATGTGTCCATATTTTGCTGATTTCAAGCCGGATAAAAATTTTAAAAAAAGTTTTGAACTAATAATGGGAATGTGTTCTATTACTGATACTGAACTACCAAAATTTTTTTGCGCACTGCTTAAAAAATATTCCTGTATAATTACATAGATCGACTTCGCACTCAGATTGTCAGATGCAGAGACCCAATATGTGCTAATGGGGGCTCAGTGATCCTAATCTTACTCAGTGTGAATGCAGTGACCAACATCAATCCATGCCACAACTGCAGACGTGTCCCTTATGCCCGAACACCTGCACGAAGGACAATCTGTACACGGCCACGCCTGACGCTATTCAAAAATTGTTTCACCGTTGACACGATAAGAATTCAACAATATATTGTCAAGAAAATACTGTTTATTTTTTTTTATTTTTCGAATGAATTAGTGAGCTGTTTTTTTAGCCAGACATATTATGATAAATAATAGAATAGCATATCCTTTATTGTACACCAAAATGTCCAGTATAAGTTATGTTTTTATTAGTGGAAATTGGTTAAATTATTTAAATCATTGTCACCCTACACCACGTGTGCGTTCACAATATAAAAAGAGGGTTGGACAAGGGTTGACCATTGGCGTTTATTTTTTGTAGTTTTGCATAATCAGTAATATTGGCATAGCAGGAACAATTAAGACAGCTGACCCCCACACAGTTTGGTTCAATTCTCAGTCCGGGTTAAACTTTTTTATGTATTGTCTCATTATCTACTTACTCAAAGTAGTAGCAAAGTGTGAGATCCCACGTAATTCATTGTTTGAACAAAATTTTATTATATTCTCAGTAGCAGGTCGGAGGAGCCAAGAATTTTCAAACTCGGTTTTTAAATGCAGATAAAATGAGAAAACTGTCTTAGATACTACTATCCTACTAATATTATAAATGCAAAAGTTTGTGAGGATGGATGGATGGATGTTTGTTACTCTTTCACGCCAGAACGGCTGAACGGATCTGGATAAAATTTGGCACAGAGATAGATTATAGTCTGGAATAACACATGGGCTACTTTTTATCTGAAGTCTAACGATGAAGAACTAATATAATTAATATTAAATATTATCTAAGAAACTATAAAGTGGACAATGGTGTGGGTTATATATTTACTATTTCAATGTGTTTATCACTTACTTGTAACTCTGTAATGTATAACTGTTTTTTGTCCCTAATGAATAAATAAATAAATAAAAGTCCACGCAGACGAAGTCGGGGGCAGAAGCTAGTCCTAAACTAATATTATAAATAAACATTACATATTATAAGGAAACTAATATTATAAATGCGAAAGTTTGTGAGAATGTATGGATGTTTGTTACTCTTTCACGCCAGAACGGCTGAACGGATTTTATTTAGGTCGGACACAATAATGAAGTCCACGCAGACGAAGTCGCGGGCGGAAGCTAGTAAAATATACGTATCAGATCTAGACTAGGCTCCTGCCGCCCCCACTCGCTGATAACAACCGTAATAATAATCCATTATACTTACGAAACTGTATGTCAAACATAACTCAATTACAAGGGCGATAAGTACCCCATGGGGTGGCTGAGACCCCAGCAATTAAGATCAAATGCAAATATGCTATATATAAGGGGCTTTAGTTGTGTGATGGAATTTACTGTTAAAAGGGTTGCCTATGGTATTGCTAGAACTGGGAACTATTTTTGACCAAGGCTTGGAAACCGGAAAAAAATTCAAACCAGTTTAGGCCTAAGTACATAGTGAACTATTCATTCGGTTTTGTTCTAACCGTAACCTCAATTAAACGGTTTTTCCGCTATAAAGTACGGGAAATAGGTTATTTTCAATAAACCGGTTTGAAATGAAATAATCGAAAAAACTTAATTGAATTGTTCATAACCGGTAAATTTTAAACCCTGTTTTTGACGACATGTCATCACGCCTCTATTCCTCAAACGATAAGGCATTTCGTTTTTCAATAATTTTTATAACCATTTCGTTTGTATAATTTAAACGAACTCGAACGGTGCCATCGATTGGGTTCGCCACCGACTGTCGAAGTCAAAGTCAAAATGTTTTATTTCAATTAGACCATTAAAGAAGGTACTTTTGAAAAGTCAAAACTACATAGTTGCACGGTTCCAAAAAGTGGGTCTTATGGAGAAGAGCCGGCAAGAAACTCCATAGATACTCTTTATTTTTTAAATAATCACAATTCCAAGCTTTACAACTTTGTTTTAAATAGTTGCTGAGAATTATGCAGTTTGATGTGCAGGGTTTTTTCATTACATTACAAAAAAAATCCTTGAAATTCCCACAAACACGTAATAGCATTGAGCTACTATTCGGATTGAGAAACCGTTCATTCTCTTCCTACCGTATCATTAAAATTTCTTCTACTACTAATTCACTGGAAATAAACGACCGGAAAATCATTCCAAACTTGGTAAAGTTATCTAGAATTGCATTCGCTTACATTTATTTCCAGTGAAGTATTTTGGATGAAATGGTAGAGCAGGAACCTAATTTAACAGTATCAAATTCATTTTTTTTTATTTCAAATAAGCTTTTACAAGCGTTTATGAAACGGTATGATTCTGATAATAATGATAAATGATATTTATTTCTGTAAATAGATCTTTTAGAGACACTTTTACAAGTCATTTTTTTTTAAACTAGATGGCGCCGGCATTTCCTAACTGTTCTACTGTTTTTTAGGTAACCTAACTGATCTACTGTTTTTTTCCTAACTGGTAACTGTTCTACTGTTCTAGAGTTCTAGTTGCACGGTTCCAAAATGTTGATCCTATGGAAAAGAATCCGGAAAGAAGAATATCGGAATCTGAATGTTAACATTTGAATAAATTGTGGTATTACGTTTATATGAGAAAAATGGGTTCACCACCACCGAACTCTTATTTTTTTTTTTATATTTTGTATATACATATGTAAGTAGCCATAAATAATAACTATTCAATCTATAATTGCTTTTGCGTAATCTGGGAATCAAAACCACATCCCAAGCTTAAACTGCTACTAGATAAAGTTAACTAAGAGATGAAACACGCTCAGTCAACATTTGACGATGTTAATGAATACTAATTACATTACCACTCTAACGTTAATTATTCGGTGTCAGTTCCCAAGTGAACCACATTATCAACACGCCTGTGTTGCCTAAACGTATAGGCAGAGGTGTTTTGCGATTATAGGTTTATTTTATCTGTTATAACACAAATATTTTGTAAAGCTTTCGACGTGGGAGAGTCACGAATGGGCCGGTTCGGCTGGAGTGATACCACGGCCTCATAGAAAACCGGCGTGAAACAACGCTTACGTTGTGTTTCGCTGAGTGAGTGAGGATACCGGAGGGCCAAACCTTTTTTTGAAAGGTGGAAAACGCACTTGCGACTCCTCTGGTGTTGTGGGTGTCCATGGGCGGCGGTTATCGCTTACCATCAGGCGATCCGTCTCCTCGTTTGCCCCCCTATGCCATGAACAAAAAAGATATTGATTCAATAGCGTTTTCACTGTTGCTTTTTTTTGGAGCGATCTCCGTTTAGATAATAAATAGATAATCTGTAATAGTGGTCTTATTGTAATTACATTTCAAACTAAAGACATGCGATTTACAGTAATTAAAGCTAGAGGTCCTAGGTTCGATTCCCAGGTGAAGCAAAGTGTGTGTTTTATATGAAATTCTCAGTACTTGATTTGTTATAGTTAATTATTAATATTGGATTATCACGCGCTTAAACGGTGAAGGAAAACACCGTGAGGAAACCTGCATGCCTGAGAAATTTTCTCGACGGCGTGTGAAGTCTACCAACTCGCCAGCTGAAGTAAGCCAGCGTGGTGGACTTTAACCTCTCTTTCTAAGAGGAGTCCCGTGCCCAGCAGTGGACCAGTATATGATTGATTATGTATGTAATGGCAATAGGCTACGCAATCCCATGTTTGCGTATACTCCTGGCCCACCACGACTCAAGAGCCGCAGAAACTTTACCAAGTGCGTCCAACCCATCACTGGTAATAAAACAGCCTCACAAGCTAGGCATGCCTTATTGGACAAACACTCACCATCATCTTCATTTGTAAAGGCGGCCGAGGCTGATATCTTTGATTTTGCTCATCCCTTTCCATTTAAAGAAGATAAATAATAAATGATATATATTTTTGTAAAAAAGTAGATCTTTTAAAGACACTTTTACAAGTTTTTTTTTTTATGGAATAGGGGGGCAAACGAGCAAACGGATCACCTGATGGTAAGCGATAACCACCGCCCATGGACACCCGCAACACCAGAGGAGTCGCAAGTGCGTTGCCCGCCTTTAAAAGGGTTTGGGCCTCCGGTAACCTCAACTCACTCGGCGAAACACAACGCAAGCGTTGTTTCACGCCGGTTTTCTGTGAGGCCGTGGTATCACTCCGGTCGAGCCGGCCCATTCGTGCCGAAGCATGGCTCTCCCACGTAGAAAAGTTTATGTTTTACTTTTCTTTATCTAGATGGCGCCGGCATTTCCTATCTGACGATCTCTGAGAAGAAACGCCGAAACAAACTCAGAGAATCATGGCCTCTTTTAAAGTCCAGACAGTAGTAGTAGTATAAGATATGTGTGTTACGATGTAGGGCAAAATCTGAACAGGCCTTTTGAAGAAAGAGCCATAGCAGTCTTGAGTTGACCTGTCCTAACTGGCGGCACGCATGCACCAGTCATCGTGTAGCTCAACCATTGCCATCTTTTCAATGATATCTTTGATTTTGCTCATCCTTTTCCGTTTGAAGAAAAAGATAGGCTACGCCATCCAATTCCGTAATTATAACGCCATACGAGGTCCATTCATTTTCTAGAACATTCCAATGACGGACAAAAACAACAGCATTACCATAAGTCAACCATTTCCTCATAAAAAACGGAACACTCACGGACGATCACTGAAAGAATTTTTCAATCTCCACTTTAAGAATAGTTTTAGATTAATGCCAAAATAAACAACAACGTTTCCGTCTGTCTGTCAACCGGACATTTTTAGGTTAAAAACGTTGATAAATCAAAAATGGAGTGTTCAAACGTGTCTTAAATAAAGAAATGTTTGAAAGAACTGGAAACTGCTTATTAGTCTATTAGTCCTAAGAGTTAAAATATCTACGCCTCTGAGTAACCCTTCGGGGACTACAGGCGTGATGGTATGTTTTTATATAGACAGTTAAAAACATCTTCCTCTGGTCTACTGATGCGACCCAAAATATTAAGTTGAATTGTTTCACCTGGGTGATATCACCTTAAGCCCATTTCAATCAAAACTGCTCAAAATGTAAACAATAATCTTTTTAGTTTTCCATATATATGCATAATCTTCAAAAGCATTTAACTTAACACTTAACTTAACACAAGTACTTATAAAACGCCTTACAAAGTCAAAGTCAAATGTTTTATTTCAATTAGACCAGTAATACAGGTACTTTTGAATTGTCAAAAACTAGGTGCGCGATTCCAAATAGTGGGTCTTATGGAGAAGAACCGGCAAGAAACTCCATAGATACTCCTTTCAACAAAGATTATAACATTGATTTATTTTACAATTTAGTTCTTATAATGTGAGAATCGTGCAGCTTGATGTGCTGATAACAATTTAATTTAAATTTACATTAAATGAAATCCGCCGTCACCGAAAAGATAAGTCAATATTGTTTAAATTTTGAGCAGTTTTGATAGATATGTACTTTAAGTAGATGAAATGATTCCGATGTGAAATAAAAATAGCAAAATTAATTGGTTCAAAAGATGTGGAATAAAAAAATAATCAACAAAAATGGTTCGGACCCCGATTGCTGGGCACTCCATTCGTTCATAATCTTTGGTAGGATATGTCTTTGAAATCATTCAAAGGTGTTTTGAATCAACAACCGAATGTTTTCTTAATTTATATTTAGCAATCATTTTCTTCTTTCTGAAATCGAAATTGCATGGATTATCGATATTTTAATCATTATTATACCTAAGATTCAAAGTTCAAATGTTTTATTAAGCGTACGTAAGTCATGTCGGTTGAGAGGCAAAGGAACTTGCTTTTCAATAGTTGTCACTGACGTCAAATTTCGAATGTTAAGCAAATTTTAACATAACATAACATACCATCACGCCTGTATTCCCCGAAGTGTTAGGCAGAGGCGTACTAATGTACACCCACAGTTCGCCGGTATGTTTAGGTCCCATGTAATAGGGGGCGAGCCTATTGCCATTGAGCGAGCGAGCTGCTACTGAGAATTTCATAGAAAAACCCAATAACACTTTGCTCGATCTGGGAATCGAACCCAGGACCTCTAGCGTAGCAGTCGCGCTCAGGACCACTTGGCTAATGAGGCAGTTTTAGATACGAGTTAATGAAGTTTTAATATTTTTTTACACCCCTACGAACGAAAAATATAAAAAAAATATTGTGCGCCCCACGGCTGTGCCATGGAGGTATAGTTGAGCGAAATGCCAGACTGCCGGGAGCTGTCTGGCGCTGATTTTCAACTGGATAAAAGATTGAGAATCATGGAAACCAGTCTTTCAACAAATTCAATATTAATAGATACATACTAGGTTGTATTTTTTATGATAATATGTATTAAAAATAATTAATCAATTAGCTAGCTAGTAGATATAAAGTGGCCTATATGTATAGGCCACTTATTCTTGGTAAATTATAATATTAACTCTTACATAAATAAAAACATTAAGTAATAAAACTCATCATAAAATGTATCTTGCAGAGAAATTCACACACATACGGTCATGCGCTTACAATGAGCTGACAACACAACATGCAGTTTAGGAGGTGCGTGGGCGCAATGGATAAACATGTTCTGTTAAGGCGAAGATGTTAAATGATTATTTTTATAAACATAAAAAATAAACATAACATACCATCACCCCTGTATTCCCCGAAGGGCAGAGGCGTACTAATGTACACACACAGTTCGCCGGTAACATAAAAAAAATCTATAAATTGATTAATTATTTTGTATTACTAATTGTACTTTACTTTGTTTTGGTGTGCAATAAAGAATATTCTATTCTATTCTAATAGTAGGTATCATAAAAAAGTTCACGATAAAGAGCCTCACAATTAAAACTTAATTAAATTTTGGTTGAAAAATAAGAAACTTATAAGCGTTTTAATTTTATGCAGAAATTATTACAGATTATAATTATACGGAGAAGAATCTTCAGTGTCAAATTCGATTAGGACATTTTTTTAATAGGTAAGTATATTAATTATTAATTATTTTTGATAGGATTGCGAAAAATCAAAATAGTTTAGAAATGGACAATAAAATGGATATTTTAAAGTCACTGTTACAAGTGGTTTAGATTTTTAATTCTAGATGGCGCCAGTTGCCCTGGTTAGTACTCCCCCTTAACCACAGAAGTCCGGTAACAAACTTGTGAATAAATAACTTAATTCTCGTATCATTGAGCTGTTTACGATGTCCATACGATTAACCGACGTCAACTAAAATGGGTTGTGTGTTTCACCAAAAAGGCAGACATTATTCAAAATTGAAGAAATTGGATAAGATAGAATAGTTGGGGGATCTTTGCTGTAGAGGATCCGAAACGTCGGGACTAAAATAGTATCACTATCTAGACTTAACTATGAATATTTTATTTTAATTGATATAATTAATAAAAAAAAAACAATATAAGTTTCTTAAATTTTCGAATGTTCCGCGCAACATTCTTAGTTTTTTCTATCATCCTTCTCCTTACAAGAACAAACACAACAAAAAAGAATTAGCGAAATTGGTCCAGCCGTTCACGCGCGATGCCGTGGTCAAAGGATATAGGATTGATTTTTATGAATCCTACTAATAGCGGCGGTAGCCTAATGGCTAGGGCGTCGGACTTGCGATCATGTGGTTGCCGGTTCGATCCCCACCCATTGCACTACCGACGTGAACCCACTCGTAACACAAGCATTTAGCTTAGCACGAGGGGTTAACAAGAATACTAGTAATGTGTGACCCACATTACTAGTAAGCTTTTAAAAAAAAAAAAAATTATAAATGTGAAATATTTGTGAGGATGGATGGATGGATGTTTGTTACTCTTTAAAGCCAGAACGGCTGAACGGATCTGGATAAAATTTGACACAGAGATAGATTATAGTCTGAAATAACACATGGGCTACTTTTTATCTAGGTCGGACACAATTCTGAAGTTCACGCCAACGAAGTTGCGGGCAGGAGCTAGTATGATGATATGATATTAACTTCCGAACGACTGCACTAAATCGGATAATTCTTTTTTGTTGTGTTCATTATTGTGTTGGACAAAGTTGGTGTGTTCGTTGAAATAAAACTATTTTTCACGGATTTTATCGCGTTGTATTGATATTATTTAATTCCTAACGTTTCGGATCCTTTACAGCATCCATGGTCACGGGCAGACTGAGGTGTTGGACGTCTTAATTTTAAAATTACTAACTTACATTTTTGTTAATTATTAGCGATCCGATTCACGCACAACGAGCTCACCATATATCCTTTGGTCTTGCAGTTTTGGGCTTGGATTTATATTTATTAGATTCTCTAATGGGGTTCCAAGCAGCTGGTAAGACCCAACTATCTTCTCTATTGAAATTTGGGTGTTTTCTAATTTCAATAGCCTTTCAATCGGTTTTTTTTAGCGAGGACTTGTGGTTTATCAAATCTGATGTAGTGCTGGGTCTTGTCTAGGGTTTGTTCACAAATCAGTATGGTATGTTCGCTTTTTATATCTACCAGAAAAGTCAAAGTAGTCGAAGCTCCGTATGAGTCGCTAGTTTTTCTTTAAGTTGAATGTGTTAATGAGTTTTTCTATGAAAAAGACTTGCTGTGTCATTAGCTAAATGAGGTGATGAAATCCAATCAATGAGTTGAATGTTAAATTGCTCATCTTTTACTTTTAATGTTCTAATAAATAATATTTTATGATATCACTACATATTATAAAACAAAGTCGCTTCCCGCTGTCTGTCCCTATGTATGCTTAGATCTTTAAAACTACGCAACGGATTTTGATGCGGTTTTTTTTAATAGATAGATTGATTCAAGAGGAAGGTTTTAAGCTATTTAACATCACGCTACGACTCTTAGGGACGGGGCAGCGCGGGTGAAACCGCAGGCGGGTCCCTAGTATTTCATAAGTCACACAGCAACACACCTCAGTTGGTTTTTATTTTAAAACCATTTCAATAAAATGCGTAGATATCTTTTGCGAACAGCTAATTTAGAGATGTGCCCGTTTTTTTTTATGTGATAGCAGGCAAACGAGCAGACGGATCACCTGATGGTAAGCGATTACCGCCTGCCATGGACGCCCGCAACACCAGAGGAATCACAAGTGCGTTGCCCGCCTTTTAAAAGGGTTTGGGCCACTCGGTGAGACACAACGTAAGCGTTGTTTCTCGCCGGTTTTTTTTGAGGCCGTGGTATCACTCCGGTCGAGCCGGCCCATTCGTGCCGAAGCATGGCTGTCCCACGGTATTGAACGTTTTTTTACAGTGCACATTCTACAAGTTGGAATCTGAAGTTCGAATAGACAAAAGGAATAGATACAAAATGTATGGAGATGACATTTGTGTGCGCTCGATTAGTCGAAAGCTTATGTCATTTGCATATATTGAGAACTAGCTTCCGCGCGCGAATCCGTCCACGTGGAATAGTTACTTAATCTTAGCGTGATGATATATAGCCTATAGCCTTCCTCGATAAATGGGCTATCTAACACTGAAAGATTTTTTTCAAATCGAACCAGTAGTTCCTGAGATTAGCGCGTTCAAGCAAACATACAAACAAACTCTTCAGCTTTATATATTAGTAACTAGCTTCTGCCCGCAACTTCGTCCGCGTAGCGTGATGATATATAGCCTATAGCCTTCCTCAATAAATGGGCTATCTAACACTGAAAGATTTTTTTCAAATCGGACCAGTAGTTCCTGAGATTAGCGCGTTCAAGCAAACAAACAAACTCTTCAGTCATCACATCCCACGGGAACGGGATAAAAAGTATCCTATGTCCGTTTCCTGGTTCTAAGCTACCTCTCCACCAATTTTCAGCCAAATCGGTTCAGCCGTTCTTAAGTTATAAATAGTGTAACTAACACGACTTTCTTTTATATATATAGATAGATATAGATTCTATTCTATTCTATTCTATTAGCGATAATGGCACTTGTCTTGAGGTTCTGAGCGTTCTCAGCATGCGGAGACGAGTTTTATATTTAAAATGAGCTTTCTGCTTACACTACAGATGAGTTGTCGCTATAGTATCATAAACTACCTAATTAATTTGTAAGTGATGCGGTAGCTGACACCAGGCTTATCAGTACGACATTCATTTTAATTAAGGAATTGCACACACTTGCGATTCCAATCCTGCGATTTAGTTTTTTTGCATTTTTCATTACATACCATCACGCCTGCATTCCCCGAAGGGTTAGGCAGAGGCGTACTAATGTGCACCCACAGTTCGCTGGTATGTTTAGTTCCCATGTAATAGGGGGCGAGCCTATTTTTCATGCTAAGATTATATGTATAGTTATTCTAGTAAAGGAAAAATTCGACTGCATACAGAATTCTATTTTTTTTCTTGACATGGACATTAGCTGTTGATTCAGGGAATCTTAACAGCGTAACCAAGCTTGGTGGCGAGGCACCGAATGCCTCCAGCCAGGAGCAACTTAAACTAAGCAACAGCAGCTAAGGGCGTCCCCTGCGGGACACGGGCCTCGGCTTAGGGCGTTGCTGGGGGGCAGCTAGGGACGGCTGGATCTGGTTTAAATTATTATTAGGGACTAATTTAAAGCTACTGGCTCGGCGCGGGCCGGCTCGAGCAAGGGTCGGGGGACAGATTTCTAACCTGAGTCTTCTGCTTATATACCAGACAAGTCACCAACATGTCACCTCAAAGACGTAAATTCAGAATGTGAAGGCAAATTTCAACCTGGGGCGGGTGGAATTCGCGGTCGCTTAGCAATATCTTCAAGTTGTTTCGGAGATTTCGGCTTCCGGTTATAGCCAGACGCATACATAACATACCATCACGCCTGTATTCCCCGAAGGGTTAGGCAGAGGCGTACTAATGTACACCCACAGTTCGCCGGTATGTTTAGGTCCCATGTAATAGGGGGCGAGCCTATTGCCATTAACCGGGCACAAATTTTTAACTCCGAGCTGCTACTGGGAATTTCATAGAAAAACCCAATAACAGTTTTGCTCGACCTGGGAATCGAACCCAGGACCACTAGCGTAGCAGTCGCGCTCAGGACCACTTGGCTAAGGAGGCAGTTTACATGCTACTGCCATCAACAATTAACACAGATTAAACTACCTACTTATTACAAATTATATAGCATTTTTTTTCAGGGTCTGGATTCGATTCCCAGGTCGAGCAGTGTCGATCGCAGGCTATAATATTACGTAGGGACTACTATGAGTGTAATTGTACACCTTAGTGACATACTTCGGGGAAATCAGACTAAAGGTATGTTAAATACAAACATCTCCATCGTGGGAGAGCCATTCTTCGGCACGAATGGGCCGGCTCGACCGGAGTGATACCACGGCCTCACAAAAAACCGGCGTGAAACAACACTTACGTTGTGTTTCGCCGAGTGAGTGCGGATACCGGAGGCCCAAACCCTTTTAAAAGGCGGGCAACGTACTTGCAACTCCTCTGGTATTGCGGGTGTCCATGGGCGGCGGTAATCGCTTACCATCAGGTGATCCGTCTGCTCGTTTGCTCCCCATAAAAAAAAAAAATCTATAATGTCAGTCGCAAAGTCTATCGTGTGTGCGCAGCCTAACATCGCGACCTCTCGTTAATAGGTCACATATTGTCGTGAGAAATGTAAACACACGTAAACGTATTATCTTGATAATTCTACATGCCTTGTACAAGTAAAATTAATTAAAATATGATGATAAAGATGTTTTAGTGACACGTATAGAAAATAATATGTTGAGAGAATGAATGAAAGACGATTAACGAAAGGTATCACTATCACTACTTATTATAAAACAAAGTCGTTTCCCGCTGTCTGTCCCTATGTATGCTTAAATCTTTTAAACTACGCAACGGATTTTGATGCGGTTTTTTTTTAATAGATAGAGTGATTTAAGAGGAAGGTTTTAAGCTATTTAACATCACGCTATGACTCTTAGGACCGGGGCAGCGCGGGTGAAACCGCGGGCGGGTCGCTAGTTTTTTATAAGGCCAATGTCAGCGGCAGCGTCAGAAGAGGTCGCCCTAGAAGGACGTACGCCGATCTTATTGGCGAGGTCCTTCAAAACGGTCAGGTGCGTAGTACTCGCAACCGGCGCGTATGTATGAGAAGATGTATGAATGTCGCAGAAGCAAAAGAGGCATGCAAGAATCGTAGTAAGTGGCGGTCTATAGTTTCTGCCTACCCTTGTGGGAGAAAGGTGTGAGTGCATATTATGTTGTTGAAAATCAGCGCTGTCAGGAGCTTATGCACCTCCAGCTTCAAGCTGAATGACGACCTTATTTATTTTGTACTATGGATGTGACGTGATAGCCTAGTGATATGACCATTGGACTGCCAAGTCAACGGTCTCGAGTTCAAATCCAAGGCACGCACCTCTGACTTTTCGAAGTTATGTGCGTATTAATAGTTAATTATCACGCGCTTAAACGGTGAAGGAAAACATCGTGAGGAAACCTGCACGCTTGAGAGATTTTCTCGACGGCGTGTGAAGTCTACCAACCCGCATTAGGCTAGCGTGGTGGACTATAGCCTAATCCCTCTCATTGTTAGAGGAGACCCGTGCCCAGCAGTGGGACATAATATAATGGGTTGATTATGTATGTATGGATGTGACGCACACTACTCCTGTTATGATATTTACTTAGACATAGTACAAATGTCTTCAAAATGTGTGTTCCTTCCTGTTATGAAATAAAATACTTTATTTCTTCTTTCTTTCTTATGTTAATTAAAATTTTAAAACATAAACATACCATCACGCCTGTATTCACCGAAAGGTTAGACAGAGGTATGCTAATGATGACTTCTTGTGTTATTTTTTGTATTTGATGGTAAGCGATAACCGCCGCCCATGGACACCCGCAACACCAGAGGAGTCACGAGTGCGTTGCCAAAATTTGTTTTCGGTTGTTGTGTTGTTTTTTTGTTATGTTAATTAAAATTTTAAAACATAAACATACCATCACGCCTGTATTCACCGAAAGGTTAGACAGAGGTATGCTAATGATGACTTCTTGTGTTATTTTTTGTATTTGATGGTAAGCGATAACCGCCGCCCATGGACACCCGCAACACCAGAGGAGTCACGAGTGCGTTGCCAAAATTTGTTTTCGGTTGTTGTGTTGTTTTTGGCGTTTCTTCTCAGACTTCGTCAGCTAGGAAGTGCCGGCGCCATACGGCGATTTACCTGCTAAACATTTAAAATACTCGTATCGAGAACGTTTTCAGTTCCTTCATGACACACATACAAGATATCTAAGATCAGCGGAAAATTTGAGACTTGAGTTGCCGATACACTCCACAAATTTCCTGGACAAATCTTTTACAGTGCAGGCTGCACGGCTGTGGAATGCCTTGCCAGTGTCAGTTAGGCGTGCACAAACATTGCCTACGTTCAAAAAAATGGTCAAGGAGCATTATCTAACGCTGTAAATGACTAGTTCTCCATTATTGAATTACCTATATAAATACCTACCTAAATAAATGTATAACATACCATCACGCCTGTATTCCCCGAAGGTTTAGGCAGAGGTGTACTAAGGTACACCCACAGTTCGCCGGTATGTTTAGGTCCCATGTAATAGGGGGCGAGCCTATTGTCATTAAACGGGCAGATATTCCAAACTCCAAGCTGCTACTGAGAATTTTATAGAAAAACCCAATAACAATTTGCTCGACCTGGGAATCGAACCCAAGACCTCTAGCGTAGCGGTCGCAATTGAAACCACTAGACTAACGAGGCAGTTAGTAGTTTTATTTTATTTTTCTTGTAAAATATTATTCATTTAAATAAATAAATAAATATTCTGGGACATTTTTACACAGCACCATCTAGTCCCAAACTAAGCAAAGCTTGTACTATGGGTACCAAACAATGGATATAATACTTATATACTTTTTTTTGTAAATACATACTTATAATACATAAGAAACACCCAGACCAACACAAACACTTATATTCATCACAAAATTTTTTGTGTTCTGTGGGAATCGAACCCACGACCTCATGGTCGGCAGTCCGGTACTCGAACCACTAAACCACAGAGGTCGTCAAATTTATGTATAAGAATCCTGTTTCTTTTTAAGTACGCCAGACTACCTTAGTATGACCTCTCCTTTTCTTACGAGTCCATCCGAAGGTTGTCTGGAAGAGCTGTTAGCGATAAGACCACCCATTGTACCATTCTATAATTTAACTAATTGTACTTTACTTTTGTTTTCGTGTGCAATAAAGAATATTCTATTCTATTCTATTGACTTTTAAGCGACTTTTAAATTTTTCGAGTCGGGAAACGAGTAGACGAATCACCTGATGGTAAGAAAGTAGTCATGGGCGCCCATGGACACCTGCAACACCAGAGGACTTCCTGATGACTGCAGACTGCCAGAGCCGCAGCAACCGAGGGGGAACTAGCTCTCACACGCAAAAGTGTTACGCCGGAAACCCATCACGCTTTACGCCAGACTCCAAGCAAGTCTCACTCCAGAAGCTCCTACCACCGAGCAAGTCAGATATTTTTTGGCCTCTAACGAGATACCAGTGAAGAAATTTACCAAAATGTATCGATAAGTTCATCTATCGACGCTAGCCACATCCCTAGCCTGTCAATATTGACACTATTCACTGTCATGTCATTTGTAAACAGCGCGGACACTCCAGTCTCATGTGTACAAGTATTATATAGCATTTTGACAGGCTGGTAACTGTGTTTACCTGATTTAATAGGAATTTTAAATGGCTGAACTTTCTTACTGTGTACGATTAGGTCGATAAATCACATTGCCAAATCATTATTTTGTCGATAACCAATAATAAGTTAACATTATTTTGTTGGGATTGCATTGCGCTTGCGATACCTGGTTTCTCTGGCGCATTGTCATCTTGGCACCTCAGTTGTTAAGTCTCATTTTCCCAGTAATATTACTCTTCAAACCGGAACATTAATGTTAGCACTAATTTTAGCATATTATTGTATGAATATTGCCATTAATCGGGCACAAATTCTAACTCGATCTACTACTGACCATTTCATAGAATATTCGAACCCAGAACCTCTAGCGTAGCAATCGCATTTGGGATCACTGATAATGGCGTATTTTAATGATTATCCGATTACAGTAAAGACATAGTGGAACGGTTCCCATCAGATATTAGCTTTCTACACATCGGGCTCGAATTGTGATGTTCAACGCACCAAAGTGGACGATCGATACGTCAATATTTGTAGTGTTAGGGCGGGGACACGGGTATCGATAAAATTATTTCGAATAAAAGAATTATGTTTTTTTTTTCAAATAAATTTTGTAATAATTTGTTTAAATTTCTACTTTATAATTTCTATTGACAAGAAATATTTTTTTGTCGCTTTTTTAAAATTATTTATCAATGTGCGAGTATATTAAGAACCCGAAATAGTAATTTTTTTAAATCATTTATCAACAAAAAAGTTGATCCGTGATTGTCGAAACGACTACGCAGCTGGGATACAACTTGACAGGTTAAAAATTAACAAAAAATTATTCTATTATATTTTTTAATAACTTAAAAAAAATAGTGTCCTTCTGAATTCTTCTAATATTCTGTACATACAAACTATTCTTTTAAAAAAGATTTTTCACATATTTATTTACAGATAACGGTATGTAGGTGCTGACCATCGGTTTTATATCACAAAACGATTTAAATACATAATCTTTACATATTAGCTAACCACCACTTTACATAGGTACCCTCACGCTTTTTTCTTATAAGAGTAGGCCAAAACTACAGAATATTTTTCTATTTTTAGCAAATAATTTATTATCCATTGCCGCTAGTAAAAAAGATCATCGTTTCTTAACGGCTCGACGGATTTATCTTTTTTATTTTTTTATGTAAATATCAGCACTAAGTCTATATAAAAAAATGTGAAAATTTACCGAAAAGTCGAAAAGAACGCGATAATTGAAGCAGGTAGAGCTGCGCAATGGTTCGCTAAACTATAAAATATATTTTTCAAAAAAGCAACAAGTTCGTTAACGACTTTTTGTGTTCGACATTTAAACTTAAAAATGATCTTGCTATTATGACAGCATAGCGGCTAGTTCCGTATTAAACAATTGCTAATAACATCCTTGTTAGCAATTACAATCAATTGTTGGAGCTAGGAACGAGTTTAATTATAATTAAAAACATTTAACACACGACCACACACAGTAATTGTTGTGACCAGGGAAGCAATGAAATAATTTGTCTATCTAGTAGGTAAAAGCGGACTGCCGCGCTTTTTCCTTTATTATCCCTTGTCAATCTTGACATGACATTGACAGCTCACAAGCTGACAAAACGATGTCGCTAAGGTGCATTCAAATAATAAATTGCAAACTTCACTTGCGTGATTCAGGATTTAACCGTCGTCGTAGAGGTGTATGTCGCGCGGTAGATATCGTTACCTACATAAAGAAAATGTTCGACTGCAGGCAGGATTCGTGTATTGAACCAAAAGACGCAGGTTCGAATCCAGCTCGCAGTTGGTTTTTTTCTCAGAGTAATATGGTTAAAGCTATAGTCCACCACGCTAGCCTACTTCGGGTTGGCAAACTTCACACACCTTAGAAAAAAATCTCTCAAGCGTACAAGTTTTCTCACGATGTTTTTCTTCACCGTTTAAGCGCGTGATAATTAATTATTAATACGCACATGATTCCGTATACGTAAAGACAGAGGTGCGTGATTTGGATTTGGCCTCGAAACCTTTCACTTGGCAGTCCAACGGTCATATCACTGCTCCTGTTACTAAGTACAGCTATTTATCGATATTATCTATATACACTACGCACATCACTATAACAGCGACAAGAGCCAATAAGCGTTCGTGACACCCGCATTAACGCCGCACGACAGTTCCACACTAAAGTGAGGTCGACGTTTTTTTATTTTATTTTTTAAACTGACAACACAGGACACTAATGACTTCGACACGAGTGACGTTTTGACTTAAATTTCAAAAATGGACGACTTACAAATGGTCACAAGATTTAGTGTGAAAGTGAAGTATTTTTCTGGTTTAGTAAATTTTTAATATAGCATCACGCCCGTTCATTCCCCTATTGTTTAGGCAATCATGTACTAATCTCCATGCTTCGGCACGAATGGGCCGGCTCGACCGGAGTGATACCACGGCCTCACTGAAAACCGGCGTGAAACAACACTTACTTTGTGTTTCGCCGAGTGAGTGAGGATACCGGAGGCCCAAACCCTTTTAAAAGGCGGGCAACGCAATTGCGACTCCTCGGGTGTTGCGGGTGTCCATGGGCAGCGTTAATCGCTTACCATCAGGTGATCTGTCTGCTCGTTTGTTCCCTATGCCATGAAAAAAGAGATTAAAACATTTTATTGCCTCAAGCTATTTGACAAGCATATCATAACATATCATATAACTATGTTTATTATACATCATACCTCCTAAAGAACAGATATTTAATTAAAATATTCAAATGGAACGTTTGTCTGCGCATCTGAGTTACACTAAAAAGGTTTTTATCTTCAATCTTAAAAAACTTACAATAAGCGAGAAAATCTGCAATTCTAAAAATTTAAGTAGGGAAATTTGGAAAGTAATAAATAAAAGCACAAATAGAGTCAAGGCAAAGCAAACAGAAATACGACTCAAAATCAACAACCAACTTGTAGATAACCCGGAGGAAGTAGCTAACATTTTGGTCAAACAATTCGATCTCAAACACATCTCGCCTGCAGGGGACTGTCATGGTGCCATCGGTTTTCTTGCGCGAAGCACTGGCAGAGTGGAAAATGTTATGGATATCACGCTTACTACTCCGAATGAAATTTCAAAAATAGTA
Organism: Acronicta leporina; assembly: GCA_947256265.1. Taxonomy (NCBI): domain Eukaryota; kingdom Metazoa; phylum Arthropoda; class Insecta; order Lepidoptera; family Noctuidae; genus Acronicta; species Acronicta leporina. The sequence continues at coordinate 645,486 of OX366539.1, forward strand.
CATAGTATGCAAAATAAAAAATCGTGTGGTTATGATGAAATCCCGATAACAGTAATTAAAGACAATTTACCAATTCTATCTGAGCCTCTATCGACTTTTTATAATAAATGCATTGCAGAAGGTATTTTCCCAGAACAATTAAAAATTGCTAAGATAGTCCCAATACATAAGAAAGGTACGAAAACAGATCCGAAAAACTACAGACCTATATCGCTACTACCCACCCTTTCAAAAATATTTGAAAAAATCTTGAAAGATCGTTTAATTAGGCATCTTAGTGTAAACAAAGTCATACATCGAAGACAATTTGGCTACCAAAAGAATGTTGGTACAGGAGATGCCATCTATACTTTGATAAGTGACGTTATTAATCAAATAAATTGTAAGATGAAGGTAGCTGGTATTTACTTAGATTTAAGCTCGGCGTTCGATACAATAGATCATAAACTTCTCATTATGAAAATGGAACACTATGGCATTAGAGGCAAGGCACTACAACTCTTTTCCTCATATTTAAATAATAGAAAAATGTTCGTTGAAATCGAAAATTTACAATCGAGCGGTGTTAAAAGGAATTACAAGTCAAATATGTCAAATATTACTGAAGGTGTGCCTCAAGGATCAGTTTTAGGCCCTATATATTTTATACTATTCACTAATGATTTGATCGATCATATAAACACAACTTTACCAGATACACAAATAGTAGTTTTTGCGGATGATACAAATGCAATAGTAGCTGCAAATGACATTCATGAGCTCACTGTGAAGACTAATGTCGTCCTAGCAGCTTTTTACTGTTGGTTTTCTGCGAATAAGCTTACAGTTAATATTAACAAAACTAGCACAATGCTATTTAAAACTACCGCGCGTAACAAAGATAGTATGGACATAGAATTAAATGGAGTTAAAGTTGAGCTTGTCAAAGAAGTAAAATTTCTAGGAATATTTATAGATGAATTGCTAAATTGGAAAAAAGAATTGCTGGCGCTTGACTCGTCTGTTTCATCGGCTTGCTATGCTTTGAGATCCCTTAGAGATGAAGTTGACACTAAACATTTGAAAATGGTATACTACGCACTAATTGAATCGAAATTAAGGTACAGTATACAGTTTTGGGGAAATAGCTACAGTTACAACTCTCAAAGAGCATTTATTCTCCAAAAAAGGGCAATTCGAACTATTCTGCGTATTTCCCAACGGGAAAGCTGTCGACCACATTTTAAAGAATTAGGCATTCTCACAGTGCCCGGTCTTTATATATTAGTGCTTTTAACAAATTTTAAAAAATATGTACATGAATTTGAATCGCATGGGGATAGATTATTAAGGGAAAAAACGCGCAGAAAAGACTTTAAGGGTAAAATTGCTCCATTAAGTGACATCGCAAAGCATAGTCCGCAATATCAGGCAGTTAAAATATTTAACAAATTACCATTAGATCTAAAAGTTGCATTGTATACGGGCTCATTCAAAAGTAAGCTTAAAACATTCCTATTGGAAAGATGTAAAGAAAGAAAGAAAGAAAGAAAGAAAAAACGTTTATTTGCCATAGACAAGACACACTAGGTATAGTTCCTTCCTTAAAATAAAAACATACAAATGAAAATGAAAAGTAAATACTTAAATTTAAAAAAAAACGGAACTTAAAATTGCCTGAGTTCTAACGTTAGGTGTGTGTCCCGCTGCAGCAAATAGGTGTCCAGCTCAGCATGTGCCAGACTCACATCTGGCGCTGGTATTCTGCTGGATCCCTGTTGTGGTATGTTTGTTTGATGTGTAATTATGTGTGTTACAATAACTACGATGTTTGGTATGCACAGATTACAAATCAGACATTAAATAAGTGTAAATAATATACCTATAGATAAATATATAGAGAAGTTGGGTACATGGTGATTACTAATTACCTAAAATAATATAATAATAACAATTAATTAAATTGATTACAGATTTCGTAGGTAGATATGCATAAAGTTCACAGATAAAAAATAAATAAAATAATAATAATAAAAAAACTAAATATAAGCGGATCCGCAGTAGGATGCAGCTAGCGGCACAATATGAATGTGTACGTGACATCAGTTTTATTTTTATATAATGGACACGTTGGTAATCGTCATACCCAGTTTTTGTTGTGCGTCAATAAGGTATTCCCTAAGTCGTTTTCTAAAATAGCTTAACGTCTGGAGGTTTCGTATTGGAGGTGGAATATTGTTCCAACATTTAGATGCCGCGTACCGGAAACTGCCCCTAAAAGCTGACGTCCTATGCGGTTCGATAGATAATTGCTGAGAGCACAATCTACCTGAACACTCCCTCCTACTCGTAACCCAAGATAATTTGTTGTAGAGATATGTAGGCTGGTTGAATTTAATGATACCGAAAAGTAGACACGCCATATGTAACTTACGGCGGGATTTCATTTTAAGAATCGAGTGTTTATTTAAAAATGGTGTGATGTGGCTCCTTGGTGGAATGGAAAAGCAGAATCGAGCGCAGGCATTTTGAACTCTCTGGATTAATCGGTCAGTTCTTGCCAGTAGTCGAGGGCCACAAACCGTGTCTGCGTAATTAAGTCTAGACAGCACCAATGACTCAACCAGCCTTATACGCAACGCTTCTGATAGGTATGGTCTCATTTTATAGAGAATTTTAAGCCGGTAAAAACTACTACGCACTGACTCAGCTACATGTCCTTCATATCTCAGCTGGGTGTCCATGGTCAGTCCCAGGTTACGTGCCTCATTAACTCGACTGACCGGCTCACCCATTAGTGTTACATTAAGTGTATCCGGCAGTGCATCAATTTGGTGTTTGGACCCAAACAACATGAATTTTGTCTTAGAGGGGTTAAGCACCAAACCGTTTTGCTCCGCCCAAGATGCTATGCTAGCAAGGTCATGGTTTAAATCAGCCAATACTCCATCGATGTCTTTTGATTTAAAAGAGACATAAACTTGTATATCATCGGCATAGATGTGATATTTGCAATGCTTAAGGCAGTGGATTAAGTCTGCGCAATATAATATAAACAGGATTGGGCCCAGTATTGAGCCCTGTGGAACTCCTCTGGTTACGTTAGATAGTGAAGACATGAAGCTAGAACCATCACTCAGACGAACCTTCACAGATTGCTTGCGGTTACTTAGATAACTATGGAACCATGACAATGTGTTGCCTTCAAATCCGTAATAACTTAACTTTGACATAAGCAGATCAATATTCATGCAGTCAAAAGCACGTGAGAAATCCAGGAGGACTAAGATCGTGCACAAACGCTTATCTTGGGCAGATAGAATATTATCTGTCACGTCCAATAGTGCCGTAGATGTTCCTCGAAATTGGCGAAAACCTGACTGCATCTCCGGTAAAATCTTGTTTTCCTCTAAATACCGCGACAACTGCTGGCATACAGCCTTTTCCGCGATTTTGGATAAGCATGGGAGAACACTGATGGGCCTGAGGTCTTTAAGTTCTGTTGGAATTGACTTTGTAGGTAGTGGAACTACAGTTGCAATTTTCCAAATATCAGGGAAAATTCCGGATTTAATCGAGGTATTTACAATATCTGTGATGGTTTTGAGTGTATGTGGAAGGGTTAGAGTCAGCATATTCAATGTTATTTTGTCACAGCCCTCCGCGTTAGATTTAAATTTGCTAATATACTTTGAGACATCATCAACATTCACGGTGTGCAAGGTGAAAGTAGCATCACAAAAACGATGAAACTCGAAATAGGTGAGATAAGATAAGCTACACATATTGTTTATGGGAACTTTCAAGAAATGGTTATTCAATCTGTTAGGGTCTCTTAAATGAGCTGGGAGGTCATTGTTTTGCTGAGTTGGTAAAAGTGTACTCTTAATGTTTCTCCATAATACTTTAGCATCATCAATTTTGCTGTTTATGTTGTGTTTGAAATAAGCTACTTTCTCATGAAACAATGAACTTATTACTAAAGATTTTAGTTGTTTGTAATATTCTTTTTTTGAGTCGGATTTAGTTTTACGATACATGGTCAAGGCGTTATCCCGCAATCGCATCATGTACTTAATTGTGTCAGTAATCCATGGGTATGATGGTTCTTTCACTAAATACGTTTTAATCGGGGCGTGCGCATTGTATATTGCCAAAATACTACCGTTAAGTTTGTCTACCATGTCGTTAATGTCGGGTAGGGTAGATATGGTGTCCCAGGGCACACATGATAGGTCGTGTTCCAGTCCGTCTTTGTTTATGTCCTTAATTGGTCTGTATGTAATCATGTGGGGTTTGAACTTACTCCGTTTAATACCAAATTCACAGATAATGAGAGAATGACCGTCCAAGGAACCAGACGATTCCACTGATACAGATCTGGAGTTAAGGTCGGTGCATACGAGGTCAATTAACGTTTCACTGTGTTCTGTGAAGTGTGTAGGGGAACTTATTAATTGTTTCAGGCTGAAACTGTTTAAAAAATCATTAATTTTCTTAGTTTTTCCGTCGCGAGAGTTAAACATATTAACATTAAAATCACCAAGTAGGATATAATGATCGCACTTTGCCAGAGAGCTAATAGAATCCGTCATAGCGTCGAAGAAAAGGTCTATGTCAAAACGTGGAGGGCGATATGCTGTACCGATGGCAATTTTTTTACCATTTATATTGGTTGTAATCCACATTTGTTCAACGGCTACGAACCTAGGGTCAGTGGGTGTGGAGCATGTACGGGCCATCAGGCCGCACTTGAGGTAAAAACCGACGCCCCCACCGCGACCTCCATGCACAGTCCGCGGCCGCGGCGTATGTCGCAGACGGTAGCCCGGTACGACCGGAGCTCGCCGCTCCTCGCCAGGGCGCAGCCAAGTCTCATTCACTGCCATCACATCAATAGAATGTCTCTCGACGGCTGTTATAAAGTCATCATGGTTAGTGCCGAGGGAACCCGCGTTTAATAGACCAACTTTAAAATATTTGTCCGTCATATTATTTAGTGATATTTATTCCAACAGTTGGAAAAATCAAAGTCGACTTGAAAGAGTAATACCTACGGTGACTCAGCAACATGGCAAGAACCAGAAAAGGACCGGGTTTGGCAATAAATAATAGCATCACTAAGCAGTCATTACAGGTGTAATTTTTAAATAGCAATTGAGAATTAGTGATATTAGGAAATAATAATTCAAAATCCTGAATACAATATGTGCATAGTATATAGACGTTTTTATAATGATATAATATTAGTGTAAATTTGTATTCTGTGTAAATGTGGACATGTATATATTGGTATATAGATTTAAGCGTTTTAATAATGGCTTGTTTGTATAGGTAAATAGTAACCAGCCTTACGTAACTTTCATCTGTGTATATGGATAAAAAATAAAACCTGACATTGTAATCACATTTCACAACATTAATGTCTTTACAACATTAATGATTTATAAATAAATTGACACATATTTTTGTAATTCTGTATTAATTTTAATTTTGTGATGGTATTTTTATAGCAATGTATAACCAAATTGATTGTGAAATGAAATGTGTGCATGATATTCTGTTTATGTAATTTTTTTTATTAATCTTATTTTATTAATCTAATCTAATTTTTACTTATTATTAATCGATTTTTTATTTGTTAATTCTTATTAGGCAATTTATTGTTAATTGTTTTTCTAATGTTTTATGTTGTTTCATATTCATACACAAATGCATTTTGTTCTTGAATAAAATTGATTGATTGATTGATTGATCTCTATTTTATTCAAAACAAACAATTTGTATGCAAGTTCTCTCTGGTACTTAGATCGTTATTATGAAAAGATCTACATACAGTATTCTTCGACTTCGTGAATTTCAGAATTAGGTCTGACCTAGTAGCCCATGAGCTATTCCAGACTATAATCTATCTCTGTGCCAAATTTTATCCAGATCCGTTCAGCCGTTCTAGCGTGAAAGAGCAACAAACATCCATCCATCCTCACACTTTCGCATTTATAATATTACTAGCTTCTGCCCGCGACTTCTTCGGCGTGGACTTCAGATAAAAAGTAACCCATGTGTTATTCCAGACTATAATCTTCTCTGTGCCAAATTTTATCCAGATCCGTTCAGCCGTTCTGGCGTGAAAGAGTAACAAACATCCATCCATCCATCCTCACAAACTTTCGCATTTATAATATTTGTAGGATAGGATAAGTAGGGCTAGCTGTTACCCGCAACTTCGACCGCATGGTATTTAAAAAAATCTTATAATCTAAATAATATAGGTCTATAATCTTCTAGGTAGTACTTTTTGGGCGTAATTATGAAATAAATTATCACCTATATTATAATTATCCTTTATTCAAGGTCATAATTATCCAATTAAAAACAATAATAAGCATGTTATTTATATTTAAAACAGTTAAACACTTATATTTCACTCACTAACATACATGAATTGGTCGTAAAATTTAAATATTTTAATTGAATTATATTTTATGACTTCTTGTTATAGTTGAGGTCGAATAGGCTGATAGGCGGCCAAAATGGAAATCACTTTTAAAAATATTATTACATAATATCACGCCTATGTTTCTCGACGGGGTAAGCAGAAGTATATTAATGTACACGGACAATTTTCCGTTTATATTCCATGTAGGTGTCTCTTTCTGGCTGGGCCCCCGGACTAACAGGTAATAACGTTTGAACCAGCGACTAATTCTCTGTGCAATTAGAATTCAAATCGGTGATGGTAGCGCAGTCAGAAAGTGTCATACTCCATGTAATACTTAGGGGGCGAGCCTATTGCCATTAACCAGACACAAATCCAAATTCCGAGCTTCTACGGAGAATCTCATACAAAAACCCAATAAGACTGCTCCACCTAAGAATCGAACCCAGGACGACTAGCAGTCGCACTAGGAACCATAGACTAACGAGGCAGTTAAAGCTATAATTATAGTTAGTTTTTTAATTCAGTTTTTAAGATTTTTACAATTTGCCTAGCCAGCAATTCCTCTGTTTACGACAAACACGTCAATCTGAGATGACGAGTAATATGATTTATTTGAGCAAATTCATCGCACAAACAAACTCTGTTTTAGTAGATAGAGAGCGTAATTATACGGAGAGGAGCGTAGTGTTGGGAAAGAGTCGATAAAATTAATCATGCAGGTGTTGTTTCCATGATAATTTATTTGGATTATAAATAATAATTTCACATGGGAGAACCATGCTTCGGCACGAATGGGCCGGCTCGCCCGGAGTGATACCACGGCCTCACAGAAAATCGGTGTGAAACAGCGCTTGCGAAACACAACTGTTTCGCCGAGTGAGTGAGGTTACCGGAGACCCAAACCCTTTTAAAAAGGCGGGCAATGCGCTTGTGACTCCTCTGGTGTTGCGGGTGTCCATGTGCGGCGGTTATCGCTTACCATCAGGTGATCCGTCTGCTCCTTTGCTCCCCTATCCCATAAAAAAAAATACATTTGACAAAAGAATTAGGTAGGTATACAAGCATCTAATGGCGCATACAAGCGTTTTACAGTTTGTATAAAACACAGATTGTATATTTAGCTTCCTTGTTTTATTTTACCTTTTTTTAAGCGGCTTTTACGCTTAGCGTGTCGTAACCTTAACACATATATTAATTCCAACAATTATAAATGGGCCAAAATTCGAGCAAAACTTTTGCGTTAGCACTGTATAGTTGAAATATCAATAGTCTAAGCACAAACAACTATCGAATTCGTATGGTAAACGAATGAGTTTTTTTCTGCTACAATTCTCATACATACAAATTTTCACATCTGTCTCCCATTGGGGTAGACAGAGACTACACTTGCTACGATCCTGACACACCATATCGCTTCATCTACGTTCATTAACCTCCTTCTCATACAAATTATTCTCGATTTCGATACGAATATGTTTTCAAAAGTGTTCGTGCTTGGGCTTGGGCTGAATCATATCGAACAAATTTTATCAATAAATGATTCAATAACACCAAAATATAAATAATAAACACCATATCATTCTTCACAATTTCTTCATAATGAAGGCCATTTTTTTACAAGGTTCCTTTATACGAAATCTTTTGACGGTTAGCTTACTCTTTTAGATATCTAGCTAACCGTCAAAACAAGTCTCGATTTAGAGTCGAAGTTCGAAGTCTGACAATGTATGTGCATGGAATTAAACTTAAGATCATCATGATAATAATCATAATACCATTCTAGCCTTCGAATTCTTAAAATTCACACATACCATCACGCCTGTATTACCCGAAGGGTTAGACAGAGGCGTACTAATGTAGACTCACAGCTCACTGGTATGTTTAGCTACAATGTAATATGGGAGGAATAAACACTGCTTAACCTGGGACCTCTAGCAGACAGTTCTTTAAATTCAGTTGATCTTAAATACAGTTTCAGAATCAACTATGCTCTTATATCGATAAATCGGCGTAAAGTATCGATAGAATCACGCGTGTGTCTTGTCTCATCCCTAACGTAGGGTAGCAACACTGCACTGTGCCGATAACCTGATCAAATAGTGATGTGCACACAATCTGCATAATTACCGCTAGGTACACGCAGCGGGCCCGTCTGGTCTGTTACAAGTTTGAGTCCCGAGTCGAATACAAATGCTAATTTATTCTTTTTTTTTTTAATTACAACGGTTGTGTGAAACCAATTACAATATAACAATAATAACCATTTTATACGTGGGAGAGCCATGCTTCGGCACGAATGGGCCGGCTTGACCGGAGTGAGTAGACGGATCACTTGATGGTAAGCGATTACCGCAGCTCATGGACACCCGCAACATCAGAGGAGTCGCAAGTGCGTTGCCCGCCTTTAAAAAGTGTTTGGGCTTCCGGTATCCTCACTCACTCGGCGAAACACAACGTAAGCGTTGTTTCACGCCGGTTTTCTGCGAGGCCGTGGTATCACTCCCATTCGTGCCGAAGCATGCATGGCTCTCCCACGGTGACTAATTGTTTTTTCCCGCTGACAGAGAATCCTTGGGCCATTATTGAACGGTTTGGGTATCACTGGTGTAAACGATAATACTTTAATTATATTAGGACTGCCCTGCTACGAAAGAAGTCCTGCATTCAATTCCCAGGACGAGCAAAGCGTAATTGGGCTTTGCTACGAAATTCTCGGTAGAAGCTATGTAGAGATTTTGGATTTCTGCCCGGTTAATGGCAATGGGCTCGCCCCGTATTACATAGGACTTCAACGTAAAGGATTGACGGTGAACAATAGAATACTTCTGCCTAGCCTTTTGGGGAATACAGGCGTGATGGTTTTACACACAACAGATAACTGAAAAGGCGAAAAAACCGAAAAGGCAAGACGGGCTATAATTGGGGGTGTGTTGGTGCCGACACTAATGTATGGTAGTGAGAGTTGGGTATGGCAGAAGAGACATGAAAGTAGAATAAATGCTGTAGAGATGAGAGCGTTGAGAAGTATGTGTGGGGTAACTTTGAAAGATAGAGTGAGAAACAGTGTGATAAGGGAGCGGTGTGGTGTGAAAGAAGGTGTAGTAACAAAGATTGAGAAAGGTATGTTAAGGTGGTTTGGGCATGTACAGAGGATGGATGAACGGAGATTGACGAAACGAGTATACATGATGAGTATGGATGGAAGAGTTGGAAGGGGCTGACCTCGACGAACGTACCACAACCAAGTTGCGGCCGTTCTTAAAAAAGGTCAGGTTAAGAGCACCCTAAACCGACGTTCATGCATGAGGAGGTTAATGAACGTAGATGAAGCGAAAGTAGTATGCCAGGATCGTAGCAAGTGGAAATCTATAGTCTCTGCCTACCCCAATGGGAGACAGGCGTGAAAATATGTATGTATGTAGATAACTGAACGAGTCGGCAAGCGTTGTAAACTCTACAACATGCGCGCGCCGGCGCGAATTTATTCATACTTAGCACAAATCTGATTCTGTGCTTTGTATTCGCAAGTCTAGACGGGAAAACTGCTTGTATAGCGAATTCAATTTCCTTTGAGAATATATCGGTACATCTATACTATTATAAAATTGTAAAAAAGCTGTGTCTGTACATTGAAGATATTTAAAAAAAACAAGTGGGTTAGGGTATATAAACGTCTCCGAACCCAAAAATGTGATTTTTAAAATTCTTGTCTGTTTGTTACGGGTTGGCGCAAAAACTACTGAATAGATTTTAATTTTGTTATCACTGTTAGAAAGTATGTGCTCTGACTTAAAAACTGGTATACTTATTATCTCAAATAATTAAACGGAACCTGAGATACAGCTTGACCTCTCTAATGTATAGAGACCCATAAAAAGAAGAGATCATCACTGTTGGTTTTTGACCTTCAAGTGAGCGAAGCCGCGGGCATAGGCTAGTTACATAAATATAAACACAAAGACACTATCTATAGTAATGTAGAGATCGCTGGAAAAAGGCTAGTAGTAATGTGGGTTGACGGGTTGGAAACAATTAAAGAATAAACAATCATTTTGAATTTGGTACGACCAGGTACGACCTTAATCTGAGGGTACGACATGTAGAAATGTCTAGTCTACGAGTCTTGACAGACAACACATTCGAAAACGTATTCGTATCGAAATCGAGAATAATTTGTATGAGAAGGAGGTTAATTAACGTAGATGAAGCGAAAGTGGTGTGCCAGGATCGTAGCAAGTGTAGTCTCTGCCTACCACAATGGGAGACAGATGTGAAAATATGTATGTATGTATGAGATTTGTAGCAGAAAAGAACTCATTCGTTTACGATACGAATTCGGTAGTTGTTCGGGCTTAGGCTAACAGTAGCCTACAAATCTCATACATACATACATCGTTTCACTCGCGATACTCTCCCCATTTCCCGCCTTTTAAAAGGGTTTGGGCCTCCGGTATCTATCTATCTATCTATCTATCATACATACATACATATTTTCTCATCTGTCTCCCATTGGAGTAGGCAGAGACTACACTTGCTACGATCCTGGCACACCACTCTCGCTTCATCTAAGTTCATTAACCTCCTTCTCATACAAATTATTCTCGATTTCGATACGAATACGTTTTCGAAAGTGATCGTGCTTTGGCTACGTACATAAATATAGAAAAGTTAAACTACATAACTGCATTAAATTGGTACCTCTCTATAGTACCTACTTATAAGTATTTTTCACTAGCTGTTCAGCTCTGAAGTTTCACTCGCAGCATAAAGTGATGTTAAAATTTAAAAGAGTTTGGGCCTCCGGTTTCCTCACTCACTCCGCGAAACACAACGTAAGCGTTGTTTCACGCCGGTTTTCTGTGAGGCCGTGGTATCACTCCCATTCGTGCCGAAACATGGCTCTCTCATGGAAAATACGATCTCGATTGAAACGAACTAACAATTACCTAGTAAATATGTTAATGTTTTTGGGGTTAACTAAATAGTAAGGCATATTTAAAAGTACTTGATCCGTGGGAAATTCAATATTGATATAAATTCAATAAATCAAATATTGAGTTGGTTATCGATATGCAAATAATTGTCAAGATAACATGCGAAGGTTAATGATGGTTAAGAACGCTGTAACTAACAAATACATCTTTTTATTCCCTAAACTAGGCATCTAACATTTTACAGTTACAGTTAGTATGTGAAAAAGTTGGTATCTTGAGGATATATTGGTAAATATTCTGCCGCTAAGCAATAATGTGTTAACATTATTGTGTTCCGGTTTGAAGGGTAATGTAGCCAGTGACATTACTGGGCAAATGAGACTGAATGATGAATTGTTGAGTTGCCCCAATAAAACGGTAGAAACTTTATTGAGGCTTCGATGGAGTTTAGGAGTGAACCCAAAAAGTCACGATTTTCAATTTTATATCATTTGCCTACACTCTCACACGTTCACGAACACTTAATGGTTAATTATCCACCATAATTACACATTAAACTTCGGAGAAATTCAAGTTTTGAAATATAATATAAAATCGACTATGTGCACTTTTCATTTTCCCGCCTAAACTTCAAATGAGACTTAACAACTGACTCAAACTGAGGTGTCAAGATGACAACGCGCGAGTGATACCACTGGTGTTGCTGGCTATAGGCTGCTGCTTCCAAGGCCAGACGTGTGCTTGTTTGTGTAAGGCCAGCTCCACACGTTGGCCCCAATAGCAGCACCAACGCTATTCGGCCAACGTGTGGACCATTAAATAGCGTTGGTACCAATACCCATGTAGCTTTGTGACGCATTTTGATTGGTTCAAAACGCTTAGCGCCAACGTTGGTCGGCTTGTTGTGTCCAATATGTGGAGCCAGTGTTAGGCGTAAAACCATCTACAATTTTCCCCCTTCCCTCCCTTCCCCGTAACTATACATAACCCCCAGCTTCGGGTGTAGTATTGGTTGTCTTAAAAACAAGGGTTAGAATGCGAAACAAGAAATGTATATTGTACTATAAACTACTGAAATGTGTAATGTATGCAGACAAGTATTAACTACGCTGATCAACTGATATGCAAGGTTAAGCTGCGCTCGCCGCGGTTCGTGTGTGGATGGGTGACCATTATTAGCACATCGAGACCCCTCCGTGCCTCGGAGAGCACGTAAAGCCGTCGGTCCCGGTTGTCATACGAACATCTTTGACAATTGTTAGTGGTAGTCAAAAGCCCAAAAAAGCCTGACAACCAGTCTATTCTCTGAATACCGGTATTCTGATGGCAGTCGCTTCGTGTAAAATACTGATATTCAGCCGCATCTGGATAGACTGGAAGCCGAACCTAACATATTTGGGAGAAGGCTCGGAGGATGATGCCATGCAAGTTTCAACACCGAGGCAACCCTACTTGTTCACGCACACATTAACGCGTGTACAGACGTGATCTTGTTTATGTAGTTGTAAAGCCACGACCAATGAAGAAACGATATTAGTAAGTACATACTTATGGAATGTCAGGGGTGTGCGGTTTATAGTTTGTGGCTTTATTTATGACAATACTTAATGAGATTTATTTTAACATAAGTAGCTTAAACCGACAAGGCTTCATAATTTCATCCTCTTTCGGCGAATATACATGTATAGATATTATATAAATACATATTTTTTTAACATAACATACTGTCGTTTTGTGACTTTTTAGATTTTTTTATGCTAAGATTACAAAGACTGTTACGCTAGAGGTCTTGGGTTCGAATCCCAGGTCGAGCAGTGTTATTGGGTTTTTCTATGGAATTCCCAGTGGCAGCTCGGAGTTTGGAATCTGTGCCCGGTTAGTGGCAATAGGCTCGCCCCCTATTACATGGGACCTAAACATACCGGCGAACTGTGGGTGTACATTAGTACGCCTCTGCCTAACCCTTCGGGGAATACAGGCGTGATGGTATGTTACAAGATTACAAAGTTATTTTAGTTAAGGAAAGACTGTGTATCTAACCAGAAGACGCAGATTCAAATCCTGCCCGTGAGTCGAATTTTTCCTTCACTAAAATAACATTATAATATACTGTGGTATACACAAGTTTGAAGATTTTTTTACGAGGCTAAATTTTGAATCCTCTGCCTATCCCTAGAGCGAATACAGGCGTGATGATATGGTATTACAACAAGTAATTAATCCAAGTCAGCGGATACAATTAGCGGAATGATTGCACAATCATTCTCAGTAAAAACCGAGTAGGGTGACGCACCCAGTTATTGTCCAAACGATTTTTTTGTTATGACTTTTAGTTACTTGGGTTTCAATGTACCAGTAGTTTATTACAACAACATACCATCACGCCTGTATTCCCCGAAGGGATAGACACAGGTGTATTGCTGTACATGCACAGATCGCCGGAATGTATAGGTCCCATATAGTAGTGGGCTATTAACCAAGCACAAATCAAAACTCCGAGCTGCTACTGAGAATTTCACTATGTAATAATTGATGATGATAAATAAATTTCTGATATAGACCTTTTAAAGACACATGTTTTAATTTTTTTAACTAGATGGCACCATTTTCTGAAGACCTCTGAGAAGAAACACCGAAACAAACTCGGAGAATCATGGTCTCTTTTAAAGTCCAGACAGTAGTAGCAGTATTAATAGATATTGTGTTGTTTAAATGTTGTGCTGAATAAACCATTTTTCTTTCTTTCTTTCTTTCTTTATATTATGAGGGATAATATCTGAACCGGGTATGACTTGCGCGTTGCCGGCCCTGTAAAAACCTTTTGCAGAACCTCACTTTCGACCTGAGAATCGAACCCAAGACCTTTTTTAGTTAGATTAGAAGCCGACCACACATGTCAATAGTCTGTGTTTTAAGTTTATCCAAAACAAACATTGAATAGTTACATTAAATATTGAACAAGTTTGTAAAATTTACTGTTCACACTAACATGTGAATTGCAGGACTAGATATTTGGACAAACATTCGTTTATTGATGTCCTAAGAATGTCTTCGCAATTCGTAAAAAACCGCTTTCAAAAACATAAGTTTAAAATCTTAATCAACGAGTAAATGTATAGGTAACCGCCTTCAAAAAACCTAAAAAAGCTGCTGAATAATCATGTACCACGTGCTTTAAAACAGTTTTGGAATATGTTTTGCACATTAATTGCCACTTGCACCTAATTCTTAAATGTATTTAAGTTGTATTTAAATACAATTTTCTATTGTCATTTTGTGTTTAAATTCAATTTAAACATATTTCAGAAGTTGGTGCAAGTGGCACTTAGGGCTACTTGCACCAACTTCTTAAGGCCCACTTGCACCAACTTCTTAAATGTACTTAAATTCTATTTAAACACATAATTTCTATGAAAAATCATGTTTAAATACAATTTAAATATAATTTTGAAGTTGGTGCAAGTGGCCCATAGGTAAATACATAATGTGTTTTGCACATTAAGTCTTAGGTACTTACTGTAAAAAACCCCAATCTTACAAATGCATCATTTCCGCAATTTCACAAGCATTTCTTCTAGAGCTGATAACAATCAGATAACAATTGTTTTTATTTCGTTCCAAATGTATATCTCATTGTAGGTCAATGATCCCTAATCATTGATCGACGCAATCGATTGTTATCGATTTTGACATGCCACAGATTAAATATCGCGGTCCTGTTTAACAGACTTGCCTCAGTAGTCTCTATTGGTCGAAAAAGTGACTGAAACGTAGTCGTCGGTTCGATACCGATGGTTGAGCTACACAATGACTGATGTATGCATGCCATCAGCTGGTACTGGTCTACTCAAAGCCGCTGTGACTCTTTCTTCAAAAGGCCATCTCAGACATTACCCTGCATTGTAACACTCACAATTCACATATTGCTACTACTATGTCTGGACTTTAAAAGAGACCATGATTCTCTGAGTTTGTTTCGGTGTTTTTTTCTCAGAGGTCGTCAGTTAGGAAGGATCACCCTTATAATATACTAAAATTAAAATATTCTGACTTATTGTATCTATTATTTTTATCTTCTATATATTATTATGGTATCTTTAAAAGGCCTAAGTATTTACAGAAATAAATATTATTATAATATCGTATTGGGATATCCTGTAAAGATATTGTAAGTGGTTTAAAAAAATAATGCTCTCTAGCTCGGAGCTTACATTTGTGCTTGGGCTTGTAAACTATTGCATAGGATCTAAATACTTAAATAAAGCATAGTTTAAGCATTGAAATCTATACTAATAATAAAGCTGAAGAGTTTGTTTGTTTGCTTGAACGCGCTAATCTCAAGAACTACAGGTCCGATTTGAAAAATTATTTCAGTGTTAGATAGCCCATTTATTGAGGAAAGCTATAGGCTATATATCATCACGCTACGCGGACGAAGTCGCGGGCAGTAGCTAGTATCTTATAATCGGTGCTAACAAAAACCATAAATATTTTTGTGTTTTATGACTTATTTTTGACTACCCATTTTAGGCCAGCGTGGTGGGCTATATAGCCCCCCTTTCTATAAAAAGAGGCTCTTGTCGATAATGATAAAAAATCGGCTGAATTAATACTTAAATAAAGTTTCAACATTTATTGGAAAGGATTCTCCGAGAGGTCAAAGTTTAAATTTATCACATATTAAACATAAATTAAAATTGGCTTCCGTGCTAAATTGTTAATCTGGCAATTAACCTTCTAACCGCTACGGGTTTAAATAACAAGCATTTGTACAATAAACATACTATCACGACTGAATTCCTCAAAGAGTTAGGCAGTAATGTAGGTACCATTTCATACGTTCCGCCTGAAGGTAAGCGGCAACCGCAGCCTATAAACGCCAGCAACACCAGTGGTGTCACTCGCGCGTTGTCATCTTGACACCTCAGCTGTTAAGTCTCATTTGCCCAGTAATGTCACTGGCTACATTACCCTTCAAACCGGAACACAATAATGTTAGCACATTATTGGTTAGCGGCAGAATGTTTGGCAATGCGGTGGTACCATCATTGAACTGCAGCAGCTGGAGATTCCACCCGCCCTTTACATTCAGGTTATTAAGATTTTCCAATACGAAATGTTGTCTTTTTTTTCTATCTGTCATATCCAGAATACTATCTAATTGGTCTGCTTGTAACGTAATCAGCGGCTCAATTTTTTTATATGGGACAGGAGAGCAAACGAGCGGACGGATCACCTGATGGTAAGCGATTACCGCCGCCCATGGACACCCGCAACACCAGAGGAGTCACAACTGCGTTGCCCGCCTTATAAAAGCGTTTGGGTCTCCGGTATCCTCACTCACTCGGCGAAACACAACGTAAGTGTTTTTCCGAGCTGGTTTTCTATGGGGCCGTAGTATCACTCCGGTCGAGGCGGCCCATTCGTGCCGAAGTATGACTCTCCCACGGTAAAAAAGAGAGAACATTATCATTGTACACGAAGTACCTTGCCCTACATCGTAAAACACATTATCCTATAATACTACTACTAGGTATTGTCTGGACTTTAAAAGAGGCCATGATTCTCTGAGTTTGTTTCGGTGTTTCTTCTCAGAGACTAATATAAGTTTATTAATTTTCATGTTGGTCAGTTAGTAGCTATAGTAGGAACCTTATAAGTAGATGGACATAGCTTTAACAGATTCCATATTATTTACATATCGAGATGTCTTCATATGGAAAGTATTGTTTACCACAACAGAAACTGTAAATGTGTGTACGTTGTGGCTTGTCTAAGTAGACACCTAGTTTTATTTGTCGCTTTGATGGTGTGCGTTACCACATAGTTTTTTATTTAGAAATGACATCGGATTCTCAAATAACGTGAATCTTCGTTTAATATAGTCGACCTCGGTCAAACTTGGACATCCTTCAACGTCCTCACATCTTGTTATCGCAATATTGTACCAGTGAAGTTTGTAATTCATTTATTTTAAAAGAGTGTCCATGGAGTTTCTTGCCGGATTCTTCTCCATAGGATCGACCTTTTGGAACCGTGCAACTAGAATCACAACGTTTCATAAACGCTTGTAAAAGCTTATTTGAAATAAAAACATTTGAACTTTGAACTTTGAACTTTGAGAGGTCGTCAGATAGGAAATGCCGGCGCCATCTAGTAAAAAAAAATTATGTACAACAACTTGTAAAAGTGTCTTTTTAAGATCTATTTACAGAAATAAATAACATTTATCATTTACCTGCCATCACGCCTTCGCAACGCATTTTCTGGGAATACCGATATCCTAAGTATACCACTTACTAAAGTTAGGAAGTCAGTACACTTCTACAAAATCGGAAGTCGGTGGTGAAAACAAAAGTTCCGACTAATTCAAACTCATTGACTTCGGAAACTGTTTCGCACATTGTTTATTCTTTTTTTCTGGAGGCGGTTTTTCTTTTTGTTTTGATTATTCATTATGCCAATGTCATTAATTTGTGCGACCTGGGTGCCGAGTCTACTATTTAGTTGTGTCAGAATTGTGATTCAGTGACTTCATAATGGTTGATTTTTGACAGTTTTCTCGACGAAATCTGTCATTTCTTATGTCATTTAGTGCCATTGGACGGTCATTCTGAGTCAATTGAAATAGCAGACTAGGGCCCCTGTATGTAAGTTGTCAATTCAATCATTGGCGTACCTCCGAAATGTGGAATGTGTTTCCCAAGTGAATCTTTCCCGATAGATATAATCTGGAAGTCTCTTAAATCATCAGTGAATTGGTTCCTTCCTAGATCGCTATGTCGCTTAACGTCAGGTGAATTGGCGGTCAAGCGTAATCGTAAAAAAAATGTTTTTAATCTTTAATACTATAAAAAACCGGCCAAGTGCGAGTCTGACTCGCGCACCGAGGGTTCCGTACTTAAAAATATTTTTATTATATGATGTAACTAAAAATTTATGCTTTTCACAATTTTTCCTTTAACTGTGCTATAAGACGTTGCTTCGTACCAAATTTCAAGATTCCGAGTTCACGGGAAGTACCTTGTAGGTATTGATTTCCTTGCGAGTGTCGAAAATTTGGGGAAATTTGCGGCATAAACGGTTGTATCTTTTTATAGCTTCTGCCCGCGACTTCGTCCGCGTAACGTAATGATATATAGCCTATAGCCTTCCTCAATAAATGGGCTATCTAACACTGAAATAATTTTTCAAATCGGACCAGTAGTTCCTGAGATTAGCGCGTTCATGCAAACAAACAAACTCTTCAGCTTTATATATTAGTAAGTATAAGTATAGAAGTATAGATTGCATTGGCTTAGAAGTTTGATTTTTTTACAGCTCCAAGGGACAGTAGACCTGAGTATTTGATATAAATTCCAGCTTGATACCTCCACGCGTTCTTCAGAAAAGGGTCTTGACAGACAGAAAGACGGACGGACAGACAACAAAGTGATCCTGTAAGAACATAACATAACATACCATCACGCCTGTATTCCCCGAAGGGTTAGGCAGAGGCATACTGATATGCACCCACAGTTCGCCGGTATGTTCAGGTCCCATGTAATAGGGGGCGAGCCTATTGCCATCCTATAAGGGTTCCGTTTTTTCCTTTCGAGGTACGGAACCCTAAAAATATCAAGTCTGTTTTATATTAATGATGTGAAGTGGCAAGCCTATAGTCCAATTGAGCAACACAAAGACGGTAACCAGTTCCTGTCACTGACTCTCACTTAACATTGATACAATCTATGTTTTTATGAACCTGTCTACATGAAGAGTAATTGAAATGAAAGATTTTTTATAAAGAGATTACCAGTTATGGGAGCCATACAGACATCAACAAACAGCATTCAAGACAGGGCTAGAGAACCTTGGTTCGATTCCCAGGTCGAGCAGTGTTATAGGTGATTTTTATGAAATTCTTTGTGGCAGCTCGGAGCTGATAATTGGCTCGCCCCTGTTACATGGAACTTATATGGGTGTACCTACCTCTGCCTAACCCTTCGGGTAATAGTCGTGGTGATATGTTTATGTTGGTGACCAAACAATCCTAGATCTGTCAAGCTATGGATGGGTGACCACTCATCCAAATCCAAGCAACAAGCTGTTATTGAGAATTTCAGATAAAAAATCCAATGATACTTTGCTCGACCTGGGAATCGAATCCAGGACCTCTAGAGTAGCCGTCGCACTTAGGACCACTAGGCTAACGAAGCAGGTTGGTCCTCGCTCCTCATCAATGGACTTGGAACTTTTATTCTGGACCGCCAGTTCGCCTGATGTTAAGCGACACAGCGACCTAAGATGGAGCGCGCTTGCCTAGAAGAAACCGATTCACTCGTGATTTAAAGACACCCAGATTATATCTATCGGGGAAGACACACTCGGGCAGCGTATTCCATATTTTGGTAGTACGCATGATAAAAAGTGGACTTAAAATTACAGCCTAATCAGGTAAATTTCCTACGTCTCGAAGAACTGGTGCAGGTGAACGCTGGGAGTCGATGGATGCATGCGGTTCTTTTTGGAAGTCTTTGAGGGAAGCCTTTGTTCAGTTCATGACCGCGGTCAGACCTACGCAATTAAGTTTCTGTGAAGTAAAGACATCATGGATGGCTTTTGAAATATGATGTTAAAATAAATTAATATGTAGGTAGATATGTCTTGCAATTACAAGAATAGTAGAATTGTTTGTAAATAAACAACTGTTCACGAAAAACATTCATTAGCTTTTGTAGTTTCTTCAATAACAAACGTAATACGACGTAAAAGTCGACAAAATTGTCATAAAACGCAAGAGAAACCGCGATAGAACGCTAGTATTGTAGTAATTTGAGAAATATGTGACCAGTACATTAGTTTGGGACCTTCCCACCAGTCAAATAAGTACTGGGTATTGGTTGAATAATTGAAAACATCACCCGATTGACAACGAAATCGTTGTAAAAGGCAATATCTTTTATGTTTTTGGTTTTTATTCGATAAATTATTGAAAAAAGTAATCATAGTTTTATAATAAGCGTAATCAGTACTTAAGCATGTTTATAGGTATAAATGACAAATAAATAAATTCCATATTACGATAATCTCTAAAACAATCGCAGACACAACTATCAACAGTGACTTTCACCCAGCCTACATGATTTTTTAAATAAAAAATGCAACATACCTTCACAAGAAAACGGCCAAAAAACACACAGAAATACACAATACACAGAGTATACACGGCAAATGAATACAGTACACAATAATACACAGTTTCGCACTGAACACACGAGTTTCGCGTTCGGAGGGTGCACGGAGACTAAATGAACGCCCGTGGTTGGTCGATGTTACTGTTCGAAATTCAAAAGCTCCCGAAAGTTGATTGTGGGGAGGTGAGATGTGTTTAAACTTTAAACAAGGATTACTGATTTCCGATACTTTATTATTTATTAATTACCACTAGTTCGCCTGATGTTAAGCGATCTACCAACGCGAATATAAAAAATAACGAATTATAATGCGATAAAATTTATATTAATAAATCCTTACTTCTCGGATCTATTCCAGCATCGTCACGGGCAGATTGACATGTTGGAGGTCTTGATATTATAATTATTGACAGCTACCCTACATTTTATGAATTATTAGCAATTCGATATACCTACAGTTCATATCAATAAAAAGTTCATAAAATATAAACAATCTTTTTAGTTTTCTTTAATCTTGCGTTTGCTTGCCGATCCCATAAAAAAAACGAAAGCGAAGAGAGAGAGAGCTCCATATTTACTAATGGTTTGTTGATGTTGGTACCATCTTTAAGCAAAAATACAAAATAAAAAAGTGTTTTCTTAAAAGAACATTTACTTAAACTTTTGTTTGAATGAATCCCTACATACTATAAAACAAAGTCTGTCATATGTATGCTTAGATCATAAAAACTACGCAACTGATTTAGATGCGGTTCTTTGAATAGATAGAGTGATTCAAGAGGAAGGTTTTAAGCTATTTAACATCACGCTACGGCTCTCAACGTGGGTGAAACCGCGAGTGGGTCGCTAGTACAAATGAAAGAAGATCTTGGTACGTTTTCTTAAAAGACGATTTACTTAAACTTTTGTTTGAATGAATCTATACTAATATATAAAGCTGAAAAGTTTGTTTGTTTGTTTGCTTGAACGCGCTAATCTCAGGAACTACTGGTCCGATTTGAAAAATTATTTCAGTCTTAGATAGCTCATTTATTGAGGAAGGCTATAGGCTATATATCATCACGCTACGCGGACGAAGTCGCGGGCAGAAGCTAGTTTAAGATAAAGTAATATAATAGTTGCTATAGTGACCAGTTTTATTGAAAACTACTAATATGTTTTGATTTGCGATTCTCAGTTCCTCGAATCGTTAACTGTCTTGCCTTGTCTTTGTCTATTTCAACTTCTTATTCCACCAATAATGCTATATTGCAATATGCAATATTGCACGAATAATGTACTGAGCACGACTGCTTAACTAGAGATCCTGGGTTCAATTTCCAGGTCGATTTATAATAACGAACATATTATTAATAAAAAATCATACCCAAAAAAACGCCAAAAACTTAAATTCCCTAACTCCCCGAATTTACCCTAAAACCAGGGTATTTTTTCCCCATCCCAACACTACGCCGGCTACCTGTATCACACACACAGACGCAAAGCTTTCACACGATTCGTGTAATTACACTAGGGCGTCACGCACACGGCGTAAAAGTAAGAGAGAGAGATAGCATGAGACATAATAGTAATGAAAGAAAGAGATGCAAGTACAGGATTTTAATACCCGCTATTGCTTGTAGGGTTAGTAGGAATTCAAGTTGGAGTGATATTTGACACTGTCGCATTGGTGAAGTGGTTAAAAGCAGAGATGCTGAGAGCTAGGCCGTGAGTTCGATCGGCTTCCAGCGGGCAGCGAGTTCGATTACCGCACGGAATAAATAAATAACATACCATCACGCCAGTATTCTGTGAAGAGTTATGCAGAGGCAATCTAATGTCGATGAAGAAGCGTCGGTAGCCTAATGGCTAGGGCGTTGGACTTGCGACCCTGTGGTTGCCGGTTCGATACCCACCCATTGCACTACCAACCCACTCGTAACACAAGCATTTTAGCTTAGCACGAGGGGTTAACAAGAATACTAGTACTTAATGTGCGACCCGCATTGCTCGTAAGCTTTAAAAAAAAATGTACACAGATTTCGCCGGTATATTATGTTTAAGTCCCATGTATTAGGGCCTAGGGGGCCAGCCTATTACCGATTTCTGACACTTACGCGAATATTAGACATTGAAATGAAACTACTTTTTACGGATTTTATCGCGGTATATTGATATTATTTCAGTAGTCCATCCAGTCTGCCCGTGACTATGGATGCTGTAAAGGATCCGAAACGTCGGGAACTAAATAATATCAATATACCGCGATAAAATCCGTAAAAAGTAGTTTCATTTGAAAGCCTATTACCATTAACCGGGCACCCAAACTCCAAGCTGGTACTAAGAATTGGATGGAAATAACACTTTACTCGAACTGGGAATCGAACCCCGGTCTTCTAGCGCACCAGTCGCGCTCAGGACCTCTAGGCTAATAAGGCAGTAATTCCCGACATTTCGGATCCTTGACAGCATCGTTGGTCATGAGTAGACTAAGGTGATAGACGTCTCTACAGCGCTCCCGTAGGCCCGGCACCAAAGTGGCACTAAAGTTCAGAGCGGAGTCCGACACACCCCACCGCTCTCCCCGGAGTGGTGGATAGTGCATAAAGCATTTCCAACCCCGTCAACAAAAAAAAAAAAAAAGGTGATAGACGTCTTAGATCTTTGTTTTAACACTGGAATTAATAATACTAAATGCGAAAGTTTGTAGGATAGATTGATGATTGGATAGAAGAGATAGATTATAGTCTGGAATAACACATGGGCTACTTTTTATCTAGGTCGGAACCAACTTTGAAGTCCACCCAGACGAAGTCGCGGGCAGAAGCTATTATCATTATAAATAATGCGAATAAAATTCTATTAAGTATATACTAGCTTCTGCCCGCGACTTCTTCTGCGTGGACTTCAGATAAAAAGTAGCCCATGTGTTATTCCAGACTATAATCTATCTCTGTGCCAAATTTTATCCAGATCCGTTCAGATGTTCTGGCGTGAAAGAGTAACAAACATCCATCCCTCCATCCTCACAAACTTTCGCATTTATAATATTATAGTAACTAGGATAGGATATATTTTTATCGGATAGAGGAGCAAATGAGCAGACAGATCAACTCATGGTAAACGATAACCGCCGCCCATGGACACCCGCAACGCCAGAGGAGTCACAAGTGCGTTGCCCGCCTTTTAAATTTCGCTTTTTTTTTCACGCATAATCGTCAGTTTATAGAGTGCTCAGTAACATCCAGTATTTATTTCCGAAAAATAAAGCGCGCCAAAACATCGTTTTTCGCTTTTCCATAGTCAAAATGGCGGGAATGGCGGTGACACTTGACAGATGGCCGCCATTTTCCCAAAATTTATGGCTGAAATATAAATAAGGTGTGTGGAAGAGGAATTTTTCGTATAAACGGTGGAAATTAAAATTGATGTCTAGTAAAATGCTAGTAGAATATTATATTTAAAACTTACGACAAGTTAAGCATGGTAAGGATGATATTCTGAAGGGAAAAAATGATTTTAAAAACTTTTTTATTTATATTTTGGCACAGTAAAAAGAAACATTTATATGATACTTAGATACATAATTATAAATTTGATAGACGAATAGTGCCCAAACTTACAAGTACGGAATTATTACAAAGGTGTGTTGACGTGGAGTTACCGAGCTTTATGCATAGTTTATATTTAGGTATATAATACAACTAGACTTTGCCCGCGGCTTCGCTCACCTGAAGTTCACCTAAATTAGGATTAGAAATTAATGAATCTGAAATGATCTCTTCTTTGTATTGGTCTCTAAGTATACATCAGAGAGGTCAAGCTATATCTGATGATCTGTTTAATTAATTGAGTTCTTCAACTTAAAAACTGGTGAAGTTCACCAGTTTTTAAGTTGGAGCTTAAACTTTCTAACAGTGATATCAAAATTAAAATCTATTCAGTAGTTTTTGCGCCAACCCGTAACAAACAGACAAACAGGCAAGAATTTTAAAAATCACATTTTTGGATTAGGAGACGTTTATATACCCTCGCACTTTTTTTTAATATCATCAATGTACAGACATAGCTTTTTTACAATTTTATAATAGTAGAGATAACAATTTTTAAATGCTTTTTTTTTTAAATAAAAATACTAAGTAGCTTCTGCCCGCGGCTTCGCTCACTTGAAGCTCAAAAACCAACAGCGACGATCTCTTCTTTGTATTGGTCTCTATACATCGGAGAGGTCAAGCTCTATCTCCGGTTTCGTTTAATTATTTGAGATAAGAAGTACTTATACCAGTTTTTAATTTGGAGCACATACATTCTAAAAGTGATAACGAAATTAAAATCTATTCGGTAGTTTTTACGCCAACCCGTAACAAACAGACAAGAATCACTTTTTTGTGTTCGTAGACATTTACATACCATAACCCACTTGTTTTTTTTTAAATATTTTCAATGTACAGACACAGCATTTTTTACAATTTTATAATAGTAGAGATAGTAGAGAAAAGAAAAGAGAAAATAAAAGAAATACACTACCTATTACATTTAGCATAAAACTGTACAGGATAAACTTAGTTATAAGAGTTATACATCAGAAGTAATAACACTAAAAGTACCACGTGTCAGTGTAATATTATTACACTAACACTTAGGTATCTCTATGGATTGAAATTAAACATTTAGTTTGGTGTTAACTTATTATAAAGCTTTTTCTTAAAAGTATGTGACGATCTTTTTGTGATTTTTTTGCATTTTTCATGCTAAGATTATAAAGTTATTTTAGTGAAGGAAAAATTCGAAAAAATAACTTTATAATCTTAGCATGAAAAATTCAAAAAAAATCACAAAAAGATAGTAGGTATGGTAGCATCGTACGACATAGAACTAACCCCTAAGGTAAGTCGTGTCGGTTGAGAGGCAAAGTAACTTGCTTGTCAATAGATGTTACTGACGGCACCTTTAAGATGTAAATTCAGAATGTGAAGGCAAATTTCGACATGGCAGGTAGGACTCGCGGTGGCTTAGTGGTGATAGCGTCTGGTGTATCAAACCAGAAGACGCAGGTTCGAATCCTGCCTGCGAGTCGAATTTTTCCTTCACTAAAAAAAGTATGTGAAGAGTTCGAGAAAAGGTCTATTTCAGAAAATTCGAAATTAAAATATTTATTTATGTAGCGAACGAAGAAATTATTAGGTACGTGGACATCGCTTTTACAGAGGAGAGGCGGTACAAATGTATCAAGAAACTTTTTTTTTTTAATATGGCGCCACACTTTGTGTGTATTTGCCAGTGTCAAGGATCAAGGAAACAACTGAATCCTTGGTAAAATGGCGGAAACTTTATTGAGGCTTCGATGGAGCTTAGGAGTGAACCTAAAAAGTCACTATTTTCAATATTATATCATTTGTCTCCACTCTCACACGTTCACGAACACTAAATGGGTAATTATCCACCATAATTACACATTAAACTTCGGAGAAATTCAAGATTTGGAAAATAATATAAAATTGACAACTTGCACTTACATTTTCCCGCCTAAACTCCACCATGAAACTTTTGTACCTAACTTTGAGGTTTTTTTTTTCTCTCCTATTCAGGAGATCTTGGCTAGCACTTGGGTGCATCCGCCTTTGAGGTTCAATTGCTCAATTTGTTTTTCTTTTTTTATCCGAATGTGTTATTGTAGACAAGGACCCTAGCATAGGTTTAATTAAGGGAGTCTTTGGATAACCAAAGTACCGATTTATTTGAGTGTCAGGTGTCTGAGAGTCGTCGGTGTTATAAACGTCGGTTATCTGAACTTCAATGTTTCCTACTCGAAGGTGCCCGAAGGGATAGAAATATGAGAACTAGTGTACACCTGGGAATTGAAACCAGGAACTCTAACACAGCTGTCACGACCTATAGACTACTGAGGCAGTTATAAAAAGGGCAATTATAACACTGTAATACTTATTAGGTAAAATTATAACACCGTTCTTAGATAAAAATAATTTTATTTAAATCCAGTTTGCTATTAAAAAGTTGTTTTAATAACTAGGTTGATGTGAGTACAATGTGTTCTTAAAAATACGCCATTTTAATATCTATTCTAATTTTATAAATGTGAAATTATTCAACTCCGTCTGTCTGTAGCAGTGATAGTCTAGTAATATGACTATTGGACTGCCAAGTCAAAGGTCTTGAGTTCAAATCCAAGGCACGCACCTTTATTTTCAAAGTTATGTGCGTACTTATTAATAGTTATCACGCGCTTAAACGGTGAAGGAAAACATCGTGAGGAAACCTGCATGTCTGAGAGATTTTCTCGACGGCGTGTGTAGTCTGCCAACACGCATTAGGCTAGCGCGGTGGATTATAGCCTTATCCCTCTCATTTTGAGTGGAGACCCGTGCCCAGCAGTGGGACATAACATAACATACCATCACGCCTGTATTGCCCGAAGGGTTAGGCAGAGGCGTACTAATGTACACCCACAGTTCGCCGGTATGTTTAGGTCCCATGTAATAGGGGGCGAGCCTATTGCCATTAACCGGGCACAAATTCCAAACTCCGAGGTGCTACTGGGAATTTCATAGAAAATCCCAATAACACTGCTCTACCTGGGAATCGAACCCAGGACCTCTAGCGTAGCAGTCGCGCTCAGGACCACTTGGCTAATGAGGCAGTTCTGGGACATATGATGGGTTAATTATGTTTGTCTGTCTATGTATCCGCTGTCTGTTAACATTTCACACCATAACCGCTGAAAATCTACGTATAGGTATGTATGTTTTTTTATGGCATATGGGGGCAAACGAGAAGAGCCTAAGGACGAAGCACGGACACTTTCGAAAACATATTCATAACGAAATCCAGAATAATCTATATGAGAAGGAGCTTAATGAACGCAGATGAAGCGTAACTGGTGTGCCAGGATCGTAGCAAGTAGTCTCTGCCTTTTTTTTTTTATAGTAGAGGGAGGCAAGCGAGCAAGCGGGTCACCTGATGGTAAGCGATCACCGCCGCCCATTGACACCCACAACACCAAAGGGGTCGTAAGTGCGTTGCCGACCTTTGAGAAATGAATAGGCTCGCTTCTTGAAGGTTGCCATGTCGTACCGGTTCGGAAATACCTCCGCTGGTAATTGATTCTACAGATTAGTTGTGCGAGGTAAAAAGTTTCTTGAGAAACGCACGGTCTTGGACACCCATTCGTCGATGTGAAATGGATGAATTTTCCATTTCCGACGGGTGGATCTGTGGCGGAACGTAGCGGGAGGTACAAGCTCGAACAATTCCTCAGAACAATGCCTACTCCAATGTGAGACAGACGTGAAAATAGGTATGTAGGTATATATGAGTTTTGTAGCAGCAAATTCTCAATTTCGATACTAATACGTTTTCGAAAGTGTTCGCGCTTTGGCTATAGAGGTGTCGCTAGCGCGTTACTGATCGTATTAAAAAAAAACACTCCTTTTTAAAGATCACCATGCTGTAGTGTTATATATTCTAATTATCTACAGCAATATGTGTACTCGTGTGTCCGTGAATCATATTCTGATTCATCAATTGAGGCAGACCCTACAGTGAGTTAGTCAAAAGTCAAAATATTTTACTTAAATTAGACCATTAAAGAAGGTACTTTTGAAAAGTCAAAACTAGTTGCACGGTTCCAAAAAGTGGGTCTTATGGAGAAGAGCCGGCAAGACACTCCATACAAACTGTTTCTTTTTTAAAAACAAACGCAATTACAATATTAGGTGCGACTTGCACCAACTTCTTAAATGTGTTTAAATTGTATTTAAACAAATCGGTTCGAAACCCACCCATGGCACTACCGACGTTAACCCACTCGTAACACAAGCATTTAGCTTAGCACGAGGGGTTAACAAGAATACTAGTAATGTGCGATCAAGACTGCTAGTAAGCTTTAAAAAAAAAAATTCTATTGCCATTTTGTGTTTAAATTCAAATTAAACATATATATAGAAGTTGGTGCAATTGGCCCTAAGATTTACAACTTTGTTTTAAATAGTTGTTGAGAATTATGCGGTTTGATGTGTAGGTTTTTTTTTAATTACATAAGAAAAGAGATTACTGCAGCAGGAAAGAGCTGACCAGCTCCAACAGACAGCACCCGTTCACGAGCATGTATCAGATTAAATTTGATAAATATGCATCTTATCTACTAATTAAAATTACTCTTAAAAATATTAAATAACTAGTTAGGCCACACGATGCTCTCAATCCAGGGCACATAGTTAGCCACCCTGGTATAGATACCAGGCTCTCCAACGAAGCCACAAGCCCTTCCGAATGACGTCACTCCAACCACTGTGTACATACAATGGATCTTCTGGCTTTTAATCTGAATTGGGCCCCCGCTGTCACCCTGGAAATTGAGTTTGTTTTTGAGAAACAAAGAAAGAAAACTCTTTATACGACTTCGTACACAAAATTACAAGTAAAAAAAAACTACAATAACTCTGCACGAGATCAGTAAAGGCTTCTATGTTTTTATCTTAATACTTAAACCTACATAAAGCAAAGTCACGATGTTTAAACTATGCATCACACAAGAACGGCTAGAGAGACGTTTAAGATGTTTGATTTATTGGATTAATCTTCGCCCTTCGCGAATAGAGGAATAAAAAAGAAACAATAAAAATACTCCAGTCCCTTGTTTTAGTAATGCCAGTAGATGGCGTTGTCTGCAAATCATTTGACAGCTGTTTTTTATTTAGTTTAAGGCAAATCGTTCACCTGTGCCCGCCAAATTCGAATTACAATTGGTTTTTCGCTTCACATTCACAACTGAGAATTAAAACCTTTGCTTATAAATCGATATTGTAGCTAAAAGTAGTGTAAATCGTCAATTTTGGCCGTTGGCACAGTTTTAAGCAAGATTCTAGATTGATAAGGATTTTTAAACGAAGGTTTTAGTTCTCAGTTGTGGATGTTATATAGTTAATGTCGCAATTACTACTGTTATGAATCTTAAGTCGTAATAGACCTACAAATTTCGAAAAACTGATTGAAATTTGAATTCGGCGGCCTCAGGCGATCCGCCTTAAGGACAAGACAACTTGTATAATCTTTACATATAATAAGAATGTAAGTGAGCCGTGTCTGTACATTGCTTATATTTACAAAAAAACTAATTTGGGGGACTCAGAATCGGTAACACAATCCATTTCTATTATTTTTGGAACTTTTGTCTGTCTGTTTGTCTGTCGGTTTGTCTGTCTGTTTGTCTGTCGGTTTGTCTGTCGGTTTGTCTGTCGGTTTGTCTGTATGTTTGACCGCGCATCAAATGATAACTACTGAAGAGATTTGGAGGAAGTGGGCAGGAATTCATAGCCTGTTTCTTGGATTAACATTTAGGCTATTTTTAATTCAAATCGGTTCTCTCTATCAAAAGTTATTAACATTTTAACCATTGAAAACGCTGAATTTTAAAAATAACCATTGTAGTCAATTTATTTTTCAAGTAATTCTGTATAAGACTAGCACGGATCAAACATTATAACAGAATCAAGTAATAAAATTAAAAAATACACTTAAAGGGACTAAATAAGATAAAACAAGAAAATAACGTAGATCAATCAGAAACCATTATTGTGACCAGGAATTGATTATTAGTACAGTTATTCTAACTCTACTTACACAGGGAATCACGGGGCGTACATAGGATTTATCCAGCGAGCACAAGCCGGTGTAAAAACTAAATATTTGAGTAGATTATAGAAGTAAACAAAGAATGACAACTTATTTTCTAGCGGACTAACACGACATCGTTATTACCTCAATGAAATTTGATTCGATAACAGGTGTCATTTTGAGTTGACAATTTTGACAATTATTGTTTTCTTCTTTAAAGCATCCAGCCATATAGTAACTTATTTTATTATTTGAAACCTCCATAGTGTAGATACAGTGCGCACACTTTATTTGAGAAAGTAACTAAAGAGTTTTGCATTTATTCAAATAATTAAATAATATACCCTAAGAATATACCACATAAGTATTATTTTAATTAAAAAAAAATGCAACGTGCGTTAATCTTAATTTACTGACGCCGAAACAGTTATTTGAGATTTTTGTCTATGTAGGTATGTCTGTTTATATTTCCATACTTCATGTCAATACCACGTGAACAAATTTTTGAAATTAAGTAATTTATAGGTCAGAAATACGGTATTCAGAGGTCCATGGTGCTAAGTGTATTACAAATATGGAAAGTCAAATTTTTCGAAGTGTTTAGTTGAAACTTGGAGAGGACAACGTCTCTCAGGTCAGCTAGTAAATAATAAATAATAAATAATAAATAATAAATAATAAATAATAAATAATAAATAATAAATAATAAATAATAAATAATAAATAATAAATAATAAATAATAAATAATAAATAATAAATAATAAATAATAAATAATAAATAATAAATAATAAATAATAAATAATAAATAATAAATAATAAATAATAAATAATAAATAATAAATAATAAATAATAAATAATAAATAATAAATAATAAATAATAAATAATAAATAATAAATAATAAATAATAAATAATAAATAATAAATAATAAATAATAAATAATAAATAATAAATAATAAATAATAAATAATAAATAATAAATAATAAATAATAAATAATAAATAATAAATAATAAATAATAAATAATAAATAATAAATAATAAATAATAAATAATAAATAATAAATAATAAATAATAAATAATAAATAATAAATAATAAATAATAAATAATAAATAATAAATAATAAATAATAAATAATAAATAATAAATAATAAATAATAAATAATAAATAATAAATAATAAATAATAAATAATAAATAATAAATAATAAATAATAAATAATAAATAATAAATAATAAATAATAAATAATAAATAATAAATAATAAATAATAAATAATAAATAATAAATAATAAATAATAAATAATAAATAATAAATAATAAATAATAAATAATAAATAATAAATAATAAATAATAAATAATAAATAATAAATAATAAATAATAAATAATAAATAATAAATAATAAATAATAAATAATAAATAATAAATAATAAATAATAAATAATAAATAATAAATAATAAATAATAAATAATAAAAAATAAATAATAAATAATAAATAATAAATAATAAATAATAAATAATAAAAAATAAATAATAAATAATAAATAATAAATAATAAATAATAAATAATAAATAATAAATAATAAATAATAAATAATAAATAATAAATAATAAATAATAAATAATAAATAATAAATAATAAATAATAAATAATAAATAATAAATAATAAATAATAAATAATAAATAATAAATAATAAATAATAAATAATAAATAATAAATAATAAATAATAAATAATAAATAATAAATAATAAATAATAAATAATAAATAATAAATAATAAATAATAAATAATAAATAATAAATAATAAATAATAAATAATAAATAATAAATAATAAATAATAAATAATAAATAATAAATAATAAATAATAAATAATAAATAATAAATAATAAATAATAAATAATAAATAATAAATAATAAATAATAAATAATAAATAATAAATAATAAATAATAAATAATAAATAATAAATAATAAATAATAAATAATAAATAATAATTCACGTTTAAACATTAAACGTTCAGCAGTGGGCGGCAATAGGCTGATATGATGATGATGAAGCATATAGAGTGCTTGATGGTAAGCAGCAAACGCAGCCAACAACGTCTCTCAATAGGCTCGCCTTATATTACGTAGGACCTGATACCGGCGAACTGTGGGTTGACATTACTGCCCAACCCTTCGAGGAATACCAGCGTGACGGTATGATGAGTATTATTACCTGGCAGGTGTCTTTCGACACTTGTTTATCTCCGTAGCAGGTCTGCGACATCTCATCGAAGCCTCTCTTCATGAGACGCACCGGCTCGTACTTCTGGGAACACTCCGCAGTCGAGAATTTGTGAAGAGTCACCTGAAACAATACAAGTTATTTTTTCAACGTCGAAGTCAAATGATAGACCAATGATAAATCTCTGATAGATCTATCACAGATTTATCATAGAGATCTATCACAGACAATGGACACCTGCAACACCAGACGTGTTGCAAGTGCAGTGCCCGCCTTTTAAAGGGGTTTGTTCCTCCGGTAGTCTCACTCACTAACCGTTGTTTCACGTCGAAATTTCAAATGAAATTTTAATTTGGTGGCTCAAGTGAGTGATCAGCCTGAACAATGCCTACCTTCTGCAGGGTTTGTGATGTAGAACCGCTGTACTGTGTGAGACCCCATCCAGTAGCCAGGACTTTAGCATCATTGACAGCATCTCCGGTGTGGATACAAGCAGGCACCGTGAACTGGTCCAGTTTCATTCTGAAATATTCACGCAAGTGGGTTAAAATCACCACTCTTGATCACAATATAAGTGATGGGCACGGGTCTTCTTCACAATGAGAGGGATTAGGCTATAGTCCACCACGCTAGCCAAGTGCGTGTTGGCAGACTTCACTTGCCGTCGAGAAAATCGCTCAGGCTTGCAGGTTTCCTCATGATGTGACCCACAGACGACAGTGCCACAGTTCTACCAGCTCACACTTCTACTTACCTTCACCTTTATCCCACAGGGGTGGGCAGAAACGATCAGACCGCCACTTGCTAGGATTCTTGCATACTTCTTTTGCTTCTGACCGATTCATACATCTTCTCATACATACGCGCCGGTTGCAAGGATTACGCATCTTTTTGAAGATAAGATCGGAGTATATCCTTCTCCGACAGATGGCGACCTCTTCCGATACTGCCGCTGAAATTAGCCTTATAAATTATACTTACTTTTTCTCAGTTTCTAATAAGGCGATGTCGTTATATTTGGAGGGAGGCTTGTACTCCGGATGCTTGATAATCCTCTTCACTTTGTAGATCTTGGACAGGTCACTGGCATCAGTTCGCCTTAATGCTCCAACAAGAACATGGCTGACAGGACCTCTGGAAAAATATAAAAAAGGACAATTTACATAACATATTACAGCGGTTTCAATACAGAACAGTACCCCGCTGCCATTCAGATGGACATCTTGGTCATCAGAAAATATCTGACTCTGACTTGCTACTTGGTAGCACCTCTTGTGTCTGACTTACGTCGGAGAAAGTCGGTAAGCACAACAGTGTAACACAACATAACGTACCACCACGCCTGTATTCTCCGAAGGGTTAGGCAGAGGCGTACTAATGTACCCCCACAGTTCGCCGGTACGTTTAAGTCCCTTGTAATAGGGGGCGAGCCTATTGCACCGGGCACAAATTACTAACTTTTTTTTTATGTGATAGCAGGCAAACGAGCAGACGGATCGCCTGATAGTAAGCGATCACCGCCGCCCATGGACACCCGCAACACCAGAGGAGTCACAAGTGCGCTGCCGGCCTTTTAAAAGGGAGTACGCTCTTTTCTTGAAGGTTTGAAGGTCGTATTGGTCCGGAAATACTGCAGGCGACAGTTCATTCCACAGTTTTGTTGTGCGAGGCAGAAAGTTTTTAGAGAAACGCACAGTTGTGGACTGCCAGCCATCAAGGATTGGGTTTCTCTATGAGATTCTCAGTAGCAGCTCGGAGTTTGGAATTAGTGCCCGGTTAATGGCAATAGGCTCGCCCCCTATTACATGGGACCTAAACATACCGGCGAACTGTGGGTGTACCTTAGTATACCTCTGCCTAACCCTTCGGGGAATACAGGCGTGATGGTATGTATGTATATAAACTCAATAACACTTTGCTCGACTTGGGAATCGAACCCAGGACCTCAAGCGTAGCAGTCGCGCTCAGGACCACTTGGCTACTGAGGCAGTTCTTACAACAGTGTAAAGTATCCACACGCGAGGTGACGAGCCACTTAGGTAGTTATTCGTCGCTAATAGACACCTAGAACACCATGATGCGTTGCCGAGTTTTAAGAGCCAATAGGGACTGCAGACTATCTGAGTCGCAGCTACTGAGGGACAGCTGACTCATACGCGCAAATGTCAGCCCGGCCGGCTCTGGCAGTCTGCAGTCCGTAGGAGCTCATAAGGCTGGACAACGCATCAGCAACTCCTCTGATGTTGTACGTATCTGTTGGAGCTTGAAAGGCAGCAGTAGGCGAGCTGGTTAAAATGAAACGAGCGACTTCTTCTAGGCTTAGACTCGGACAACATAACTTTATTGTAAGAACACATTAATGTGTCAGATTATCAAACAGCTCATTAGCCAAGCCTGCCTCATTAGCCAAGTGGACTGAGTTCGATTCCCAGGTCGAGCAAAGTGTTATTGGGTTTTTCTATGAAATTCCCAGTAGCAGCTCGGAGTTAGGAATTTGTGCCCGGTTAATGGCAATAGGCTCGCCCCCTATTACATGGGACCTAAACATACCGGCGGACTGTCGGTGTACATTAGTACGCCTCTGCCTAACCCTTCGGGGAATACAGCCGTGATGGTATGTATGTAATATTTTTTGTATTTTTGGTTTGTTGTGCGTCATAAGGACGAAAATAAAAACTTGTTCTTTCTTTCTTTCTTTCTATTCCCAGTAGCAGCTCGGAGTTAGGAATTTGTGCCCGGTTAATGGCAATAGGCTCGCCCCCTATTACATGGGACCTAAACATACCGGCGAACTGTCGGTGTACATTAGTACGCCTCTGCCTAACCCTTCGGGGAATACAGGCATGATGGTATGTTATGTTATGTTATCAAACAGCCAGTATGGCATAATCATTTGCAACCTTCAACAGTATCCATAGATTTGACAAGACGAGCAGAAGATTTCCAGATGGAACAGTGACTTTTGGTATTGTATAAAATTCCCAAC
This sequence comes from Acronicta leporina, assembly GCA_947256265.1. NCBI lineage: Eukaryota > Metazoa > Arthropoda > Insecta > Lepidoptera > Noctuidae > Acronicta > Acronicta leporina. The sequence continues at coordinate 680,851 of OX366539.1, forward strand.
ATCAGCTCGGAGTTCACCATAACTATACCGGCGAACTGTTAGTGTAGAATCGTGGAATATGTAACGACATCTACCGCGCTACACACGACACTATAACGTACAAATCCTGAATCGCGCAAATGTAGTTTGCATCGCAACTTGCATATATAGAACCGCCCGACATCAAACGTTACCCCCCCCCCCCCTGACCCTTGCTCGAGCCGGCCCTCGCCGAGCCAGTAGCTTTAAATTAGTCCCTAATAATAATTTAAACCAGATCCAGCCGTCCCTAGCAGCCCTCCCAGCAACACCCTAAGCCGAGGCCCGTGTCCCGCAGGGGACGCCCTTAGCTGCTGTTGCTTAATTTTAAGTTGCTCCTGGCTGGAGGCATTCGGTGCCTCGCCACCAAGTTCGATTACGCTGTTAAGATTCCCTGAATCAACAGCTAATGTCCAATAAAAAAAAAAAAACAACCGTTAGGCCGTGGCCTGCCAGACGAAACACCCACCTGGTTGGAGGATCCTTCCTTTGATTGGAGAAAAAGGTGTTCAAAACACCTCGCTCCTGAATTGTTGTTATGATAAGTTGGCTAAACTCACATTTCTCTGCTGGCGATGCAGTGTCCTGCCGTGAGGATGAAATGTTCGCTGATGAGAGCTCCCCCACACAGCCATTGAAGCTCAGCTATCTTGTCTCCGTAGCCAAGCATCACCTGTAGACGATAGAATAGAATAGAACATCCTTTATAGTTAGTACACCAAAAACGAATGTATGAGTAGTCAATGCTAAGTTATCAATCATAGAATATGGTACAATGGGTGGTCTTATCGCTAAAAGTGATCTCTTACAGACAACCTTTGGATGGACTCAAGAGAAAGGAAAGGCAAAAAATAAACGATATAAATATATAATGGTTACGCGATGTCCTGCGTAAGCGATCGAAAGGCGAACGCGAAGCGGCGCGGCGCGGCGCGAAATAACAAACAGTCGAAACCTATTAAAGTGGCCTACGTGACAAAACGGACGTGGGGTGCGGTGCGGAGCGGCGGGAAATGAAGCGAACGCGATCAGTTAGCATGATATTTTCGCGCGAACTGGATGCGGTGCCGTCGGAACGCACTGAACGGCGGCGTCGGTGGCAGCTGTGCGAGACGATTCGTGTGCACGTAGGACATAGCCGCCGCGTCGCACCGTATCGCATTGAATTCGCGTGTCACCGCTTCATAATCGCGTTCGCTTTGAACCGCTTACCTAGGACGTAGTGTTAGTGACAGATAAGCACTTATCCAAATAATTATAAATGCGAATGTATCCCTTTTTTGGATTAAGCAACCCGCTTGAGGTTTCACCCACGCTGCCTCGTTCCTAAGAGTCGTAGGGTTTTGTTAAATAGCATAAAACCTTCCTCTTGAATCACTCTATATTTAAAAAAAAAACCGCATCAAAATCCGTTGCGTAGTTTTAAAGATCTAAGCATACATAGTACAGACAGACAGAAGGAAGCGACTTTGTTTTATACTATGTAGTGATGTTGGAAAATGAACTGATAAGCCACATGGTGGTAGGTGGTAAGTAGCCATCTTCACCCACCAGAGGAGTTCTCGATGCGTTGCCGACTCTTAAGAGCCCTTCCGGACTGCATACTGCCAGAGCCGCAGCCACCGAGGGGTAACTATTATGTTCTCGATGGGAAATCTCTCAGGCATGCAGGTTTCCACATTATCTCTTCCTTCTTCTGCCATTATTTACATACCATACCGTCACGCCTGTATTCCCCGAAGTGTTAGGCAGAGGCATACTAATGTACACCCACAGGTCGCCGGTATGTTTAGGTCCCATGTAATACGGGGCGAGCCTATTGCCATTAACCGGGCACAAATTCCAAACTCCGAGCTGCTACTGAGAATTTCATAGAAAAACCCAATAACATAACAGAATAACTACCTTGTTAGTCTAGTGGTTTCAAGTTCGACCGCTACGGTAGAGATCTTGGGTTCGATTCTCAGGTCGAGCAAAGTGTTATTGGGTTTTTCTATGAAATTCTCAGTAATACGGGGCGAGCCTATTGCCATTAACCTCGCACAAATTCCAAACTGCGAGCTACTATTGAGAATTTCATAGAAAAACCCAATTACACTTTGCTCTAGCATACCTCCCAACCTCTAGCATAGCAGTCACGCTCAGGACCACTAGGCCAATGTTTTCTATTTGGATGGATGACCACAGCCAGTGCAGCTTACCGGAACACAGCCTACGCGCGTGATGATATTATGTTCTGAATCATTTACTCCATCTCACCAAACATACCATCACGCCTGTATTCCCCGAAGGGTTAGGCAGAGGCGTACTAATGTACACCCACAATTCGCCGGTATGTTTAGGTCCCATGTAATAGGGGGCGAGCCTATTGCCATTAACCGGGCACAAATTCCTAACTCCGAGCTGCTACTGGGAATTTCATAGAAAAACCCAATAACACTTTGCTCGACCTGGGAATCGAACCCAGGACCTCTAGCGTAGCAGTCGCGCTCATGACCACTTGGCTAATGAGGCAGTTACCATGTGAGGGAACTCGTTCTGGGCGGCGTCAGTGCCTCCAATGATGAGCTCATCAGCGTTGTGGTGGCAGTGGTTACTTCTGCTGAGGTCTCCGATCAGCGCCACCCCCTTCTCGCAGGGGTAAACATACTTCTCCTGGTATTCAATACACTCTGGAACAAAAAATTATAATCTATAACGACCTCTGTGGTTGAGTGGTTCGAGTACTGGACTGCTGACCATGGGGTCGTGGGTTCGATTCCCACAGGACACAAAAATTTATGTGATGAATATAAGTGTTTGTGTTCGTCTGGGTGTTTGCTATGTATTATAAGTATGTATTTACAAAAAAAAAGTATATAAGTCTTATATAATATCCATTGTCTAGTACCCATAGTACAAGCTCTGCTTAGTTTGGGACTAGATGGTGCTGTGTAAAATGTCGTATAATATTTATTTATTATTTACTAGCTTCTGCCCGCGACGACGTCCGCGTAGCGTGATAATATATAGCCTATAGCCTTCCTCAATAAATGGGCTATCTAACACTGAAAGAATTTTTCAAATCGGACCAGTAGTTCCTAAGATTAGCGCGTTCAAGCTAACAAACAAACAAACTCTTCAGCTTTATATATTAGTATAGATATAGATAATAACTGCCTCGTTTGTCTAGTGGTCCCAAGTGCGACTGCTACGTTAGAGGTCTTTGGTTCGATTCCCAGGTCGAGCAAAGTGTTATTGGATTTTTCTATGAAATTCCCAGTAGCAGCTCGGAGTTTGGAATTGGTGCCCGGTAAATGGCAATAGGCTCGCCCCCTATTACATGGGACCTAAACATACCGGCGAACTGTGGGTGTACATTAGTACGCCTCTGCCTAAACCTTCGGGGAATACAGGCGTGATGGTATTGTTTAATACCTTACACCTGCAACTTTTCATACAGCCTGCTCAAAATCGCATTTCAATGAAATCGCATTTTATTGACGATTTTTTTTTTTTATGTGATAGCAGGCAAACGAGCAGACGGATCGCCTGGTGGTAAGCGATCACCGCCGCCCATGGACACCTGCAACACCAGAGGAGTCACAAGTGCGCTGCCGGCCTTTTAAAAGGGAGTACGCTCTTTTCTTGAAGGTTTGAAGGTCGTATTGGTCCGGAAACATTGTAAACTCGCGCCTGGTGTACATTTCATTTAAATGAAATCTCATTTTGTTTAAAATAGCAAGTGTGGCGATATACGATTTTGGCGGACAAAAAGTAGCAGGCTGCGATATTTATATTATATACATGCACTAGGTTCTAGGTTATATTATGTACTAGGTTCTGCCCGCGACTTCGCCGGCGTAGCGTGATAATATATAGCCTAGAGCCTTGTTCAATAAATGGGCTATATAACACTGAAAGAGTTTTTCAAATCGGACCAGTCGTTCCTGAGATTAGCGCGTTCAAGTAAACAAACAAACAAACAAACTCTTCAGCTTTATTATCATAATTTCATCAAATGAAAATGAATAAAAGTAACAATCATATCTATAACTAGCTTCTGCCCACGACTTCGACCGCGTAGCGTGATGATATATAGCCTATAGCCTTCCTCAATAAATGGGCTATCTAACACTGAAAGAATTTTTCAAATTGGACCAGTAGTTCCTGAGATTAGCGCGTTCAAGTAAACAAACAAACAAACAAACTCTTCAGCTTTATATATTAGTATAGATATCATCATACATTACTGGGCACGGCTCTCCTCTCGGAGTAAGAGAGGTAAGGCTATAGTCTGAGTGAGTGAGGATACCGGAGGTCCAAACCCTTTTAAAAGGCGGGCAAAGCACTTGCGACTCCTCTGGTGTTGCGGGTGTCCATTAGCGGCGGTAATCGCTTACCATCAGGTGATCCATCTGCTCGTTTGCCCCACTATCCCATAAAAAAATACATAGAAAAATCCAGGAACACTGCTCAATAATCGAACCCAGTATTTCTAGCGTAGCAGTCGCGCTCAGGACAACTAGGCTAAGGAAGGAAGTCGTATCAGAACTGACAAAGTATTTTCGCTTTACGTACCATCACGCCTGTATTCCCCGAAGGGTTAGGCAGAGGCGTACTAATGTACACCCACAGTTCGCCAGTAGGTATGTTTAGGTCCCATGTAAAGCCTATTGCCATTAACCGGGCACATATTCCAAACTCCGAGCTCCTACTGGGAAATTCATAGAAAATCCCAATAACACTTTGCTCGACCTGGGAATCGAACCCAGGACCTCTAGCGTAGCAGTCGCGCTCAGGACCACTTGGCTAATGAGGCAGTTTTTTTCATTTTCAGTTTTTTTGAGCTTTTTCGCTTTACTTACTATCAAAAGCTTTCCGTCCAGTCTTTGTGGCGGTCATGGAAGATGGTATGGCTTCACATTCACCACTCTGATCCACATTCTCATAGTCATAAACAGGTGGAATGTACTCCGTGGTACTTGAAACGGCTCCTGAGGGTCTGAAAGCGAATAATCAACATTTTAGAACATAACAAGAAGTATACCAGTTTTTAAGTTGGAGCACATCAGATCTATACTAATAATAAAGCTGAAGAGCTAAAAAGCTTGTTTGTTTGTTTGCTTGAACGCGCTTATCTCAGGAACTACTGGTCCGATTTGAAAAAATCTTTCAGTGTTATATAGCCCATTTATAGAGGAAGGCTATATATCATCACGCTACGCGGACTAAGTCGCGGGCAGAAGCTAGTACTAATAATAAAGCTGAAGAGTTTGTTTGTTTGTTTGCTTGAACGCGCTAACCTCAGGAACTACTGGTCCGATTTGAAAAAATCTTTCAGTGTTAGATAGCCCATTTATAGAGGAAGGCTATAGGCTATATATCATCACGCTAAGACTAAGTAGGCAACTATTCCACGCGGATGAAGTCGCGGGCGGAAGCTAGTACTTTATAACAGTGATAACAAAATTAAAATATATTCAGTAGTTTTGTCGCCAACCCGTAACAAACACACAAGAATTTTAAAAATCACATTTTTGGCTTTGGAGGCGTTTATATAACCTAGCCCACTTGTTTTTTTTTAAATATCTTCAATGTACAGACACAGCTTTTTTACAATTTTATAATACTTAGTAGAGATTCTCAATATATCCAAATGACATAAGCTTTTCGACAAATCGAGCGCACACAAATTATCATGTCATCTCCATACATTTTGTTTCTATTTGCTTGTCTATTCAAACTTGATTGCAACTTGTCTACAGCCCCAGGTGCCTAAAGCCTTACCTTCTAGTAGTAGTAGCCACGTTGTTGGGAGGGTTGGAGATAGGCCGGTTGTCCAGACAGCAGACAATTGGATCAGTATTGTCGAAGGAGCAGATCTGTTGGAAAAATACGCAAATAAAAAGCGGCGGTAGCCTAATGGCTAGGGCGCCGGACTTGCGATCATGTGGTTGCCGGTTCGAACCCCACCCATTGCACTACCGACGTGAACCCACTCGTAACACAAGCATTTTAGCTTAGCACGAGGGGTTAACAAGAATACTAGTAATGTGTGACCCACACTGCTAGTAAGTTTTTTAAAAAAAAAAAAACCCCGAAACCACTTGTGTTTAATTCGACACCACGAGACGCGTCATTACAGGGATGAGCCTATTGCCATTAACCGGACACAAATTCCTAACTCCGAGCTGCTACTGGGAATTTCATAAAAAAACAATAACACTGCTCGACCTGGGAGTCGAACTCAGGACCTCTAGCGCAGCAGTCGCGCTCAGGACAATTGGCTAATGACGCTGTAATTTTTTTTAAATTTATAAATTACATTTCATGTTCATTTCAAAAACAAAACCATAATGATATGTGCGAAACAGTTTCAGAAGTTAGTGACAAAATGGTCGAGCGAATTATTTTAGGGTTTTTCTATGAAAAACTGCCTCATTAGCCAAGTGGTCCTGATCACGAATGCTACGCTAGAGGTCCTGGGTTCGATTCCCAGGTCGAGCAAAGTGTTATTGGGTTTTTCTATGAAATTCCCAGTAGCAGCTCGGAGTTAGGAATTTGTGCCCGGTTAATGGCAATAGGCTCGCCCCCTATTACATGGGACCTAAACATACCGGCGAACTGTGGGTGTACATTAGTACGCCTCTGCCTAACCCTTCGGGGAATACAGGCGTGATGGTATGTTATGTTATGTTTTCTATGAACTTCTCAGTACTTAGCAGCTCGAAGTTTGGATTTGTGCTTAGTTAATGGCTAAGCTCGCTCCCACATTGGGACCTAAATATACTGGCAAACTTTCAGCAAACCCTTACAATCAGTCTATCCCCAGGATATCAGTATTGCCCAGAAGGTATTTCAGAGGTCTGACAGATGGCAGTAGCTTCGTTCGATGATATTTTATTATTTTTTGCGTATCTGTAGCAGTGATAGCTTTGGGCTATGACCACTGGACTGCCATATCGTTGGTCTCGAGTTCGAACCTAAGGCACACACCTCTGTCTTTTCGTAATCATGTGCTTATTAAGTTATTTTAGTGAAGGAAAAATTCGACTCGCAGGCAGGATTCGAACCTGCGTCTTCTGGTTTGATACACCAGACGCTATGACCACTAAGACGACGCTATGACGTCACCTTTAAGACGTAAGTTCAGAATGTGAAGGCAAATTTCGACATGGCAGGTAGGACTCGTGGTGGCTTAGTGGTCATAGCGTCTGGTGTATCAAACCAGAAGACGCAGGTTCGAATCCTGCCTGCGAGTCGAATTTTTCCTTCACTAAAATAACTTTATAATCTTAGCAAGATAAATGCAAAAAAAAATCAGAAAAAGACATGTGCTTATTAATTATCACTGGCTTACAACGGTGAAGGATAACATCGTGAGGAAACCTGCACGTCTGAGAGATTTTCTCGACGGCGTGTGAAGTCTGCAAACCCGCATTAGGCTAGCGTGGTGGACTATAGCCTAATCCCTCTCATTGTGAGAGACCCGTGCCTATATGGGTTAATTATGTGGAATGTAAGAACTATGAATAAAACGGAATGTGTACATGGAAACGAATGAAAGGGGTACGTGAGTGAGACGAGAGGGGTGAACGAATGAGGGAATGAGATATACAAAAAAGAACGACGAAAGACGACAGTGTGTGCCGGTGTAACTTTTTAATGTTTAATTTCTTTAATTGAGGAAAATACAGTGTTCTTCCATTGAGGCTGCGTCTCATTTCACAACACAATCCCACAATTATATTATGTTACTAGCTTCTGCCCGCGACGTCGTCCGCGTAGCGTGATGATATATAGCCTATAGCCTTCCTCGATAAATGGACTATCTAACACTGAAAGAATTAGTTAGTAGTAGTTCCTAGTAGTTATTAGTAGTTCCTGAGATTAGCGCGTTCAAGCAAACAAACAAACAAACAAACTCTTCAGCTTTATATATTAAGTATAGAAGTATAGATTAAATATGATTGCATTGGAAGCCGACCCTAACACAGCAGAGGATATGCAAATTCAAATTAACAACATAACATATTAATTACATATTAATATACACGTATAACGAGTAAACCAGTTCCTTAATTACTTTTAAATGCATTGAGTGAGTATCATTACCTACTCTAGCGGTCTTAAGCGTTACGCTAGAAGTCTTCCATTCGATTCAAAGATCGAAAGTGTTATGAGACTTTTCTATTAAAATGAAGCTGAATTAATTATTAAAGTCAAAAGTCAAAGTCAAAATGTTTTATTTCAATTAGACCATTAAATAAAGTACTTTTGAAAAGTCAAAACTAGTTGCGCGGTTCCAAAAAGTGGGTCTTATGGAGAAGAGCCGACAAGAAACTCCATAGATACTCTTTATTTAAAAAAATCTCAATATTTTCAGAATTCTTGTCTGTCTTTGTGAAAGAAAGGAGAAATAAACTCTACAACAATGAAAATAATAATAATAACTAATTATTAACTAAATTGTAGTACTTAAGGCCTGCAAATCTCAAGGTTCTTACCGTGGGAGAGCCATGCTTTCGCACGAAGAAAACCAACATGAAACAACAATTAAGTTGTGTTTCGCCGAGTGAGTGAGGTTACCGGAGGCCCAAACCCTTTTAAAAGGCGGGCAACGCACTTGTGACTCCTCTGGTGTTGCGGGTGTCCATGGGCGGCGGTAATCGTTTACATATAACATACCATCACGCCTGTATTCCTCGAAGGGTTAGGCAGAGGCGTACTAATGTACACCCACAGTTCGCCGGTATGTTTAGGTCCCATGTAATAGGGGGCGAGCCTATTGCTATGCTACCGGGCACAAATTCCTGGAAATTTCATAGAAAAACTCAATAACACTGCTCGACCTGGGAATCGAACCCAGGACCTCTAGCGTAGCAGTCGCGCTCAGGACCACTTGGCTAATGAGGCAGTTATCGTTTACCATCAGGTAAAAGGTCTGCTCGTTTGCCCTCCTTCCCCCTTTGAACTGGTAAGTCCGCATTATGTTTAGATTATGGGATAGGGTCCCACAATCTCAGCATAATGCGGACTTCCAGTTACGGCAAAGGGTGGTAGTGGTGGTGGTTCTAGTCGGTTTGGCCACGTGGCCGGAGAACCCGACATAACCGTCCCGCATCCCCGTAGCGGGGCATGCAGAAAGCGTATTTCCCCACCCGTATTTCTGCTTATAACTCAAGACCTACTTGACAGATTTCATAGAAATCTGGTATACAGTTAGATTACGAGCCTGCGCCACATTTAGGGTACTTTTTATAGTTTTAACCCTTAGATACTTTCAAAACCGCTAGGAGAAGCAAGTCTTGTAAATAATATAAAAAGTATTACCTGTGGATTTTTCCTACGTTTTATGTCTTCGATAGCAGATTTACATCTGTTTAAGTTTGTACAGACACCTGCAACGCCATCTTTGACGCATTGCTCGCCTGCAAAAGAAAAAGAATAATATTCAGTGCCACATACTTTTTTTTTTATGAGATAGGGGGCAAACTAGCAAACGGATCACCTGATGGTAAGCGATAACCGCCGCCCATGGACACCCGCAACACCAGAGGAGTTGCAAGTGCGTTGCCCGCCTTTTAAAAGGGTTTGGGCCTCCGGTAACCTCCTTCACTCGATGAAACACAACGCAAGCGTTGTTTCACGCCGGTTTTCGCGGAGGCCGTGGTATCACTCCGGTCGAGCCGGCCCATTCGTGCCGAAGCATGGCTCTCCCACGTAAAATCGTATACTGTTAGTGTTACATCATAGAGACATAATTATCTATAGTCTGTTGACTAAAAGACGACAGCGCCATCTAGTGGTACTAAATGGTATCAACTACGATACAGTTGGAAGGGCCAAGCACTGCAGTGAGGGAAGCCGAGCTGCGGCGGCTCACATTCATTCACATAACATACCATCACGCCTGTGTTCCCCGAAGGGTTAGGCAGAGGCGTACTTATGTACACCCACAGTTCGCCGGTATGTTTAGCTCCCATGTAATAGGGGGCGAGCCTATTGCCATTAACCGGGCACAAATTCCTAACTCCTAGCTGCTACTGGGAATTTCATAGAAAAACCCAATAACACTTTTGCTCAATCCGCCATGAACCCAGGACCTCTAGCGTAGCAGTCGCGCCGTATCTCCGACTTTTGCGTGCGTTGTCATACTATCACGAGTTCCTTTATAAATCTACCTACATAGTTGTTGCTAACGTTATAGTTTGAAAGTCACTTTAATAATAATCGTAATACTTTCATGAGTTCCTTTAGAACTTCTAAATATGTGTTTTAATGTTTGAACCACATTTAAACCCACTCTGGCGCCCACTAAGTTCAAGTTCAAATGTTTTTATTTCAAAAAAGCTTTTACAAGCGTTTATGAAACGTTATGATTCTAATTGCACGGTTCCAAAAGGTCGATCCTATGGAGAAGAATCCGGCAAGAAACTCCATGGACACTCTTTTAAAATAAATTACAAACTTCACTGGTACAATGTTGCGATAACAAGATGTGAGGATGTTGAAGGATGTCCAAGTTTGACCGAGGTCGACTATATTAAACGAAGGTTCACGTTATTTGAGAACCCGATGTCATTTCTAGTTAATAATAATCTATGTGGTAAAAACGCACACCATCAAAGCGACATTAGGTTTCATTTACCACATTTATGATATAGAGACGGGTATAATCACCCAGGTTCGCTTATAATACTGTACCATCTATCTCAGGTTCTCTCTCTCAGGTTAAAGCCTAGGCTGGACTTTGACATTTTTTGATTTTGTCGGCAAACGAAGAGTGATGGTATTCCTATTCCTATTTATATTTGGGGACGCCGGCAGGCACCAGGCGGGCGATCAGTCCTCATGTTGGGATTACTTCGCCCAGTTCCCCATTTTCGGTGGATCCCGTCATGGGTTACTGGCGCTCGGCGTCGCAAATCTTCCCGTAGCCTTGCGAGATGGTAAGTAGAGATTGATGGTAAGTAGTCAAAGTCAGCCACAAACACGTGCAACATCTGAGGAGTTGCTGATGCGTTGAGCCTACGGACTGCAGACTGCCAGAGCCGCAGCTACCAAGAACTGGCTCTCACGCGCAACAGTCGAATTACACCAAGATTGCTGATGAATCACGATAAAAGTGACTTCTATAAGTGACAATCTATATCTTATATATATAAAAGAAAGTCGTGTTAGTTACTCCATTTATAACTCAAGAACGGCTGAACCGATTTGGCTGAAAATTGGTGGAGAGGTAGCTTAGAACCAGGAGACGGACATAGGATACTTTTTATCCCGTTCCCGATACTTTTTATTCCACGGGGGCGAAGCCGCGGGCAGAAGCTAGTATATATATAAATGTCACATGTTATCGAGATAACTGCACCAAAGCACAGCTCAGCGTAAGACGAAGCTATTTATTGCACAGAGTAATTTGTTATAAACAGCCTCCAGTCTAGTGGTCCTAAGCGCGGCTGCTAGGCTAGAAGGTCTGAGTTGGATTCGCAGGTAGAACAGTGTTATTGGGATGCTCTATGAACTTTTCTTGAAGTTTGTCTATGCGCCTGGTCAAGGTTAAAGGTTCGCTCCCTGTTACATGGGACAGGAAGGTGGCTCACTTTCCTCAGCTTGTCGTGTATCGTGTGCACGTGATCGTCGTGCTTTACGACAGACTCCGACGTGAGGGTGGTCGCTAGTCCTTCAGACACGAGAGGTCCTACCACCGAGCATACATACATACATACACTCACGCCCTTCTCCCACAGGGGTAGGCAGAAACTATAGACTGCCACTTACTACGATTCTTGCATGCCTCTTTTGCTTCTGCGACATTCATACATCTTCTCATACATACGCGCCGGTTGCGAGTACCACGCCAATAAGATCGGTGTAGGTCCTTCTAGGTCGACCTCTTCTGACGTTGCCGCTGATATGCACCTTATAAATTCCTTTCGTTAATCGTCTTTCATTCATTCTCTCAACATGTCCAAACCATCTCAGCATATTCCTTTCAATACGTGTCACTACATCATCTTTCAGTCCGCAACGTTGTCTTATCACACTATTTCTCAATCTATCATTCCGAGTTACACCACACATACTTCGCAAGCACCACCGAGCAAGTCAGATATTTTCTCGTATTTTACGTGATGCCTATCGGAATGATAATGTGAAACTGTCGAGATAATCTCTCAGACTTGCAGGTTTTCTCACGATGTTTTCCTTCACTGTTGAAGCGAGTGCTGCTTTGATGGTGTGTGCTTTACCAAATAGTTTATTTATTATCTTTAAAATTATCTTTAATATATTTATATAAGTGTTCGTTTAATATTATCGACTTCGGTCAAACTTGTTCAGTCTTCAACGTCCATAGGTACATCTTGTTATCGCAATATTGTACCATTGAAGATTGTAACATTATTTATTTTAAAAGAGTGTCCATGGAGTTTCTTGTTGGATTCTTCTTCACAGGATCAACATTTTGGAACCGTGCAACTAGAATCATAACGTTTCATAAACGCTTGTAAAAGCTTATTTGAAATAAAAACATTGAACTTTGAAGCGAGTGATAAAATTGTGAGGTGCGTGCCTTGGATTTGAACTCGAGACCTCGGACAAAGCTGTAAATACATATAGGTATCAGTATAATCACTACCCAAAAAAACCCAGACATAATTAGGTATACATTTTAGTGGAAGAAAAAAAATACAAAGAAACAAATAAAGCTTTATTTTGGTGAAGGAAACATTCGACCGCGGCCAGTATTTGAACCTGCCTCTTCTAGTTAGATATACCAGACGCTTTGTCCACTAAGCCACCGCGAGTCCCACCCGTTAGGTCGAAATTTACCTTCACATCCTGAATTTACGTCTTAAGGCTGACGTCAGTGACATCTATTGAAAAGCAAGTTACTTTGCTTCTCAACCGACATGACTTACTTTGCAGTTAGTTCGATGTCGTACGATGTCACCTTACCTATTAAATATCTTTTTGTAATGTTTTTGCATTTTCCATGCTGATATTATCTATACTAATATATAAAGCTGAAGAGTTTGTTTGTTTGCTTGAACGCGCTAATCTCAGGAACTATAGGTCCGATTTGAAAAATTCTTTCAGTGTTAGATAGCCCTTTTATTGAGGAAGGCTATAGGCTATATATCATTACGCTAAACGGACGAAGTCACGGACAGAAGCTAGTTAATAATAAATTCAAAGATTCAAAGATTCAAAGATTTATTGTTTACTAAGTGTACATTAAGGTGTTAGGTACATTTTAGTGAACTTATAACTTAGCGGCCTTTTGCAAGCATTGCAATATGGAGGGCTATACGAATTAATTAATATTTCTATTTATTTAAATTATTAACTCTAATAACAAAGTGTATTTATTTATTAGATTATGTTATGTATAAATAATATTATGAATTATAAATTATTATTTCTGAATTAGAATACCTATCAATTATTAAAAGTTAGTAACATCACTTAATTAGTAAACTTAAATATTTATGTTCTATATTAATAATAACAAATGGGTACATGCGCAAGTATGGCAAATGGTTTAAGTATTTAAGTACTCTGTAACTGAATAGAAACATTTCTGAATTAAATATTGCTTTAACATTTTATTAAATATTGTAAGTGAAGGATTTTTTTATAACTTAACGAAGTTTCGACCGATTTTCCGGTCGTATATTTCAGTTAGTTAAGTGGTAAGAGAAAATAGTTGGGTAGAAACATTAGATATCTGTTTGAATTACAATGTATTTTGGTATAACGTTTTTATGGGCAATTCCGCGTTCGCCAGAAGAAGTAGGAGGAAGAAACATTCGTCGCAAGTTGTGGTCCCGATAGCTGTTAGCTAAAGGATACAATTTCGAACCCTGCCTAAAACTGAGATTTTCTTCCACTAAAACTGATATTTTTTAATAATAATAATATATTAATTTATTTCTCCTCACAAAGAACATACTTAAGGTAACTACTTACTAAGAAAATTATATCTATTTATATAACATACCATCACGCCTGTATTCCCCGAAGGGTTAGGCAGAGGCGTACTAAGGTACACCCACAGTTCGCCGGTATGTTTAGGTCCCATGTAATAGGGGGCGAGCCTATTGCCATTAACCGGGCACAAATTCCTAACTCCGAGCTGCTACTGGGAATTTCATAGAAAAACCCAATAACAGTTTGCTCGACCTGGGTATCGAACCCAGGACCTCTAGCGTAGCAGTCGCGGTCAGGACCACTTGGCTATTGAGGCAGTTTATATCTATTTAAGTGCATATTTATTTTAGTCTATTATACGTGAGGAGCTGGTGTCTGAGTTAGACAAAAAATGCCTGTAGGTATTACAGATCAACAGGTCCCCACCCAACGGAATAACAAGAGCATTAATTAAGTACAATCATAATTAAATAACATTTATGAAGTTCTTTATAAGTTTATGATATAAGCAGTCTATTTAATTTAATTAGGAGATACATGGTAAGTAGAAAATAATGTATATATATTAATTATTAATATAATATACTTACGCAAAAATAAAAATAAGAAAAAAAAACAATAAAAGAGTGCCTTTAAGAATGAGTATATTGTGTGGTGTGCTAAGTTAGTAATTTAGGGTGTCATGTCATCAATCAGTTTTATGTAGTAATGCTTCAGATTTTGAATACTAGATGGCGCTGTTATTGATGACTTCTGAGAAGAAACGCGGAAATAAAGCCAGAGAAAGTTTAATTAAAGAAATATTCTCAGAGAATCATGACTTTTACTTTGACTCAAAGTCTGCAAAATGTGTGTTATTGACCCGACCTAGCCGCGTGTACCGGTTTTTGCAATCTCAAAATTCACGACACAATCCTTGTCTGACACTTTCTGGATTTATAATTATTTTTCTTTTCTAATTTTGGCGACATGTTTCACGTAGCGGCTGAACAATCGGCTTTTGCGTCGTGTTGTGGGTTCGATTCCCACTCGCAGCAAATTTTTGTATATTCTACAGATATTTGTTCCGGGTCTGGGTGTTTGTGTATGTGGGAATTTGTGTTTGTAAAAGGATACAGGAGAAACTGGAGAAAATCTTATTCAAAGTCAAATAACTTAATAAATTTCTGCAATAATATCGAAATCATTAAGGACCAGTATACCTACTAATAACTAATCTATGCGAACGAAGAATGAGGCAAAGATAGTTAGTCGTCAGATAGGAAATGCCGGCGCCATCTAGTAAAAAAAATATGTAAAACAACTTGTAAGGCCTCTGCCTCGAATTTTGCGGGCAGCGGGGCGGCGGCGGCAGCGGCGCGGGAGCGGGGCGGGCAACGCATACCTGTTCTCCAAACCAGCGGGCAGATCGCGCGGCACTATAAAGGTGTAGTGTTGTGTTCGTGGTTGTGTTGTCGAAATATTTGTTTTTATTCGCGAACGAAATGTCTGAAAAACGGCGACAACATCTTTTTGATTCAAATTTATTCCTAACGCTCGATTTATTGTGGGCAAAAGAAGAAGTGGATCCCTACTATAGGGCAAGGAACGCAACGCGGGCGGTCACCGCTTGACTGGAGTGCACCGCTCGTTGCCCGCGCCCGCGCCGCTGCCACGCCGCTGTTTTCGAGAACCGTTCCATTTGATTTTACGCATAAGATCCTGCCGCTCCCGCGCCGCCACCGCCGCCGCCCCGCTGCCCGCAAAATTCGAGGCAGAGGCCTTAAAGTGTCATTTTAAGATCTTTTTACAGAAATAAATATCATTTATCATTATAAAAAAATATTATTTACCGGCGAAATGTGGGTAAACTTAAAAACGTAGACCAATGTAAACCTTCAAAAGAATGGCGCAATGTTATGTTATGATACCCACAGTCAAAAAAATCTTTAAAAAAAGTTTAAACAAAATAAATAATGTTTAGTGCGAAAAAATTTCGGAAGTCGGGCGAAAACAAAAGATCCAACCAAATCACTGGCACTTTCGCATAAAACATTATTTGTTTTAGGTTTTGTTTATTTCAACATTTTGAGTGGCGAGTAGGTAGATTACCTATTTTTTTCCAAATTTGTGACCAGATCAGATGTTCGGAGTATATTCTTTCACACAAAAAAGAATTTTCCAAATTAGTTCAAAAATAAACGTATATAATCGCGTATCAAAAAAAGAAATACAGACACATTGAGAACCTTCCTCCCTTTTGAAGACGGTTGATAAAAAACGTTATGCATAATCAACAAAATGGAAGTTTGTAAGTACTTTATACGGTTTTCTTTCACAGTCTTGAAGCTTTTGAACCAATCCGATAAGATGCCACTTACCTCTTATTTACCGACCGAATACATCAACAACAAAAAAAAAACTATCTGACATTATGTAGGTAACAATAAAAAGAGATACCAACCTTCATACACTGCGTCACAGAGCGCCAGAAAAAAAAACAATGAAAAAACTTTAAAATACATGTTTTCTTCTGACTTTAAAACATATGAACACTTTTATTCTTTGTTATAAGGAATATAAGTTGCTAATTTATTAGAATAACACTTATTTAAATATAAATAATTGTGACACACGTCTTGACGTCGTTGACAAAGGTAACTGACTGCGGAACATTGAGGAAAATAAACAAAGATTTAATTGGAATAAGGAGTTGTCCATACGAGTCTGTGTAGTGTTAGCAAGATTAATTTACAACTGAATGCAATTTAAAAACTTGAGTACAGTCCGGTTGGAAACTGAAGTTATCTGCAAGTGATTTTGGAATGGAAAATTTGAATATTAATATTAGTACCGATACTAATGTAAGTATACTAGTGAAAGTTGGGTGTGGCAGAAGAAGCATAAAAGTAGAATAAAAGCAGTTGAGATGAGAGCTTTGAGAAGTATGATTGGAGTGAAATTGAGTGACAGGATAAGAAATAGTGTTATAAGGGAACGTTGTGGTGTGAATGAAGATGTAGTGACTAAAATCGAGAAAGGTATGTTGAGATGGTTTGGTCATGTTGAGAGAATGAGTGAAATGAGACTGACTAAGCAAATATACAAGAGTCAAGTGAATGGGAGTGTAGGAAGGGGAAGGCCTAGGCGAACGTTCAGAAATCAGATTAAGGACGTTCTGAAAAATGGCTCGTAGTACCCTAAACCGACGCTCATGTATGAAAAGATTGATGAGTGTGGATGAAGCTAAAGAGGTATGTCAGAATCGTAGCAAGTGGAAGTCTGTGGTCTCTGCCTACCCCTACGGGAAAGAGCCGTGACATTATGTATGTATGTATGTAAATTTGACTATAAAAACTCCGTGTAAAAATAAATTTGGCTCGTAAATGTTTCGCCTTCGTGAATTTCGACCTTGCTAATTTCAATATTTTAGCAAAAAACACTTTTTTAAATGATTTTCACTGCGAACGGCTAAATTCAGACAGGTATAATTATTTTAATAGTTCAGTAGGTATAAAAAAGTTGTCAAAGCCAAGGTTCTATTTAGAATGCTCACACAATAAAGGCCACTTGCACCAACTTCTTAAATATGTTTAAATTGTATTTAAATACAAATTTACTATGAAAAATTGTGTTTAAATGCAATTTAAACATATTTAAAAATTTGGTGCAAGTGGGCCTTAATTTTCAACGGAATGCAATGTAATAAAATATTTTTAAGTTTATTAAAATACCTACAATCTCACGTTACTTTTTTAAATGATTGAAAAACAAATTTCTTCAATAATTAAAAAAAGTAACGTCTTATATATCTAGGTAGTAATACATCCGGGACGCTGCACAACCACACTCGAGTATAGGACTATTCTAAAACTAGCTTCTGCCCGCGACTTAGTCCGCGTAGCGTGATGATGTATAGCCTTCCTCAATAAATGGGCTATCTAACACTGAAAGAATTTTTCAAATCGGTCCAGTAGCTCCTAAGATTAGCGCGTTCAATCAAGTAAACAAACAAACAAACTCTTCAGCTTTATATATTAGTATAGATATGGAAATTAAAAATGGGATTATGTCCACATGTTTGATGGACCGAAACTTCTATTGCCGGAAGGAAAAGGCGTCTGCCTTTGACTTTCAAAAAAATATTCCTGGGGATGGACGACGGTGACTCGCCAGTCATCACCTTACTATCTGGGCACCCCGAAAAGTTACCAGTATAGGCAGAAGGCATTATAATTTTCTTTTTCTAAAATTTAATAAGTAAACTAGTTATAAGTAGGTACTTAAGTAGTTACAAATTTAATGGTATTTAAGTAAATAGATACACCGTCAACCCCATTTCTGTTCATCCTATGCTTCGGCAATGGGCTCGATCGGAGTGATACCGCGTACCGCGGCCTCACAGAAAACCGGCGTGAAACAACACTTGTGTTCCGCCGAGTTATTGACGATACCGAAGGCCCAAACTCTTTTAAAAAGACGGTCAACACACTTGCGACTCCTCTGGTGTAAGCGCTTACCATCAGATGATCCGTCTGCTCGTTTGCCCTCATAAAAAAGTCCATCCTATGGTTGCCTGGAAGACATCGCTGGTCAATGAGGCCGCTTATTGTATGTTTTGAAATACCGACGTATTATCGTTCGACTTACTATAGTACCGATATACTACCTATAGCACGTAGCAATTCATATATGATTCGCGCAGTCAAATCATTCAACCAAATTATTAAAAATGAAAACTCTTCAGTTTATCTGTTTACAAGCAGTTTAACATCTATCAATACCATTCTTTCTAAAGGTTATATTGTTTCCGATACGCAGTGAGTATACTTTTAAGCAGGCACATTTGTTAATTTAATGGCTGTTGGCTACATTATGCATGTGAACAGTGTCATTAATGTGATAAAACATTGTAAGACGTTTATGTACGCAGATGACATGTGCCTATTGTACTCAACAAACAACATGAGAGATGCACAAAAGTACATACAGGAAGACTTTGAAAATATCATAAAATGGGCGCATGATAATGGTATCATTATTAATTTGACAAAAACCAAGGTTATGTACATAAGTTCACCCTACAATAACATCATTAAGCAAGGTCAGTTTAGCATGCATATAACTGGGCATACTTATGAGTGTCTACATGGAAACAAAGCTGGCTGCCAGTGCACAAACATAGAAATAGTAGATGAATATAGATACTTGGGCTTGTTATTAGATAGTAATCTCAACTGGAAATTGCACATCAATAACGTATGTAATAAACTAAATTCAATACTGGGTAAATTCTTTCACCTTAGCAACTTCACGAATAGAAAGGTAATGTATGTATTGTACTATGCACTGACTGACTCAATAATCAACTATGGTCTAACTTTCAAAACTCAAATGGATCGAATAAAACAGCTACAGATTAGACTACTCAAGTATCTAGTTAACAAAAAAGTAAAACTAAAATGTAAGCCTAATTATGAGCAATTATTTAATATATGTAAAATATTACCAGTGCATACAAAAGTGGACTATCTCATTGCTGTAGAACAATATAAAATAAATAAATATAAGGAACCCATAAGTCATAAATATCGTACAAGGCAGGCTGAGAAGGGTAAATATGTGACATCGCATGTAAGGAATTATTATGGTAAAAGAACTAGGCAATACCTAATCCCATTATAGGTACTTATAATAAAGTAGATTTCCTAAGAGATACATCCAAAGACATAAGTACTGCAATATTAAAGAAAAGACTGAAGGATATATTATTAAATAAGCTATAGAGGCCATTACAATAATAAAAGAAAAAAAATATATATATAGGATAACATTATATTGTGTGTGTGGTACCTTTAACGTGCACCTACTATAAGTACTAAATTATATAAGAGCGCCACTATCGCCAACAAACTGTTGCACAGTTTGGCGATGATTAGTTTAAGTGTACATGCATGTATTTTAATATGAATAAACGATTAAAAAAAAAAAAATAAGTTCAAACCATTACAACAGTCTTTTTTCTAATTGTGGAGGCTTGTAAATGGCTTTTCGTCGAACATTCCACTATTATATCTGTGTTGTTCGCTGTAAGCCACCCAAATAAAAAAAATATATATATATATATATATTTAATCGGTCTGTGTAGTAATTATTTATTTCGTGTGAAAATCCTCAACCACCGTCTCTCCGAGAAAGGCAGGAAGGTTATGTCGGGCTCCTACGGACTAAAAACACATAGCCATCCATAGCACATTGTGGAGATGTACCTACAATAAAGAGTATATAAATAAATAGGTAAGTATACAAAATGTATACCGTGCACAAACCTTTATAATGAGTAACACTTTAAACTTGTTTCTGAAGTCCAAACGGTACCACAGCGGTCCTATCTACTTACGTATGTAAGCGGCTTGCTGGCTCTTACGGTGTGTGTAGACGATACAGCTATGCAGTGATAGCGCAACTTATATTATAGCTTTGCGATATCAACAAAACTATTTTTATATTCTTCAAAATAAAGTGCTCCATTAGCCTAATGACCCAAGCAACTGATACGCTAGGTTTCAAGTTCAAATGTTTTTATTTCAAACTAGCTTCTGCCCGCGGCTTCGCTCACTTGAAGCGCAAAACCAACAATGATGATCTCTTCTTTGTATGGGTCTCTATACATTAGAGAGGTCAAGCAGTATCTCAGGTTCCGTTTAATTATTCGAGATTTAGAAGTATACCAGTTTTTAAGTTGGAGCACATAGTTTCTAACAGTGATAACAAAATTAAAATCTATTCAGTAGTGTTTGCGCCAACCCGTAACAAACAGAAAAACAGACAAGAATTTTAAAAATCACATTTTTGGTTTCGGAGACGTCTATACACTCTATCCCACTTGTTTTTTTTAAATATCTTCAATGTACAGACACAGCTTTTTTACAATTTTATAATAGTAGAGAAAAGAAAAGATAAGCTTTTACAAATGAAACTACGATTCTAGTTGCACGGTTCCAAAAGGTTGATCCCATGGAGAAGAATCCGGCAAGAAACTCCATGCACACTCTTTTAAAATAAATTGTGTTACAATCTTCACTGGTACAATATTGCGATAACAAGATGTGTGGACGTTGAAGGACGTCCAAGTTTGACCGAAGTCGACAATACCTATTAAACGAAGTTTACTACCTACTATGGTTATTTATGGATCTACTAGCTTCTGCCCGCGACTTCGTCTGCGTAGACTTCAGATAAAAAGTAGCCCATGTGTTATTCCAGACTATAATCTAATCTAATCTCTGTGCCAAATTTTATCCAGAACCGATCAGCTGTTCTGGCGCGAAAGAGTAAGAAACATCCATCCATCCATCCATCCATCCTCACAAACTTTCGCATTTATAATATTATAGTAGGATTCTGTGATTGAGATAGGTACATTAACTTGTAAAAATACCTTTACAAGATTAATTTCTGTAAATATCTTTTAAGTAGGTACCTATCATGTCATGAAATAAATTGATAAAGTCATAATAAGTTGTGTGGATGATCTCAAAGTAAAATACAATCACTGAGCGATAGCGTAGTGATATGTCTATCTACGGCCAAGTCAAAGGTCGTGAGTTCAAGTCCAAGGCAACACCTTTTACTTATTAAAAACTGCCTCATTAGTCAAGTGGCCCTGAGCGCGACTGCTACGCTAGACGGCCTGGGTTCGATTCCCAGGTCGAGCAAAGTTATTGGGTTTGACAGGTTGAGTTAGGAATTTGTGCCCGGTTAATGGCAATAGGCTCGCCCCCTATTACATGGGCCCTAAACATACCAGCGAACTGTGGGTGCAGATTAGTACGCCTCTGCCTAACCCCTCGAGGAATACAGGCGTGATGGTATTTAATTTCTTATATAGCCTCATAAATTCTTGCGTCAATTGCGCTACAGACATGGTCGTATGAGTAGGTCTTTATGAAAAAAGTGTTTAATAACTGCAATTATCAAAAGGAAGGCACAGATAATAGGGTAAAACTACCTAATTACACTTCTCTGGGAAATATCCACATGCATGGTTAGTTTAGTCATAAGGGAAGCTCTTTACCTCCTCGAGCCAGACAAAAGTGACCTTCCGCAATCTACCGTGACACAATCCTTTGTTCGAGAGTTTTTTAATATGACCATTGTTTCTTCCTCTACTATTATTATTATTATATAAATTATAAAAAAAATAGATATATATAAAATTAAAAAAAGCTGTGTCTAGTACATCCTATCCTACTAATATTAATATTAATTATTTTATTAATATCTAATATTACAAATGCGAAAGTTTGTACATACATACATACATACATATTTTCACGCCTGTCTCCCATTGGGGTAGGCAGAGACTATAGATTTCCTCTTGCTACGATCCTGGCACACTACTTTCGCTTCATCTACGTTCATTAACCTCCTCATGCATGAATGTCGGTTTAGGGTGCTCGTAACCTGACCTTTTTTAAGAATGGCCGCAACTTAGTTGTGGGACGTTCGTCGAGGTCGGCCCCTTCCAACTCTTCCATCCGTACTCATCATGTATACTCGTTTCATCAATCTCCGTTCATCCATCCTCTGTACATGCCCAAACCACCTTAACATACCTTTCTCAAAAAGTTTGTGAGGATGGATGGATGGATGTTTGTTACTCTTTCACGCCAGAACGGCTGAACGGATCTGGATGAAATTTGGCACAGAGATTGATTATAGTCTGGAATTACACATGGGCTACTTTTTATCTGAAGTCCACGCAGACGAAGTCGCGGGCAGAAGCTAGTTGAACATATTTAAAAAAAAACAAGTGGGTTACAGTATCTACCAATATTAAAAATGTCTCCGAATCCAAAATGTGATCTTTTAAATTCTTGTTTGTTTGTTACGGGTTGGCGCAGAAACTACTGAATAGATTTTAATTTTGTTATAACTATTAGAAAGTATGTATATACTCCAACTTAAAAACTGGTGAATTTTTTATCTCAATTAATTGAACGAATCCTGAGATACAGCTTGACCTCTCTGATGTATACAGACCCATACAAGGAAGAGATCATCACTGTTGGTTTTTGATTAAATTATTTGTGGCATCCATTTCTTATCCCAATATAGCTTCGAGTGAATGAAGCCGCATTGTGTTCCATAACATACCATCACGCGTGTTTTCCCCGAAGAGTTAGGCAGAGGCGTATTAATGTACACCCACAGTTTGCCGGTATGTTTAGGTCCCATGTAATACGGGCGAGCCTATTGCCATTAACCGGGCACAAATTCCAAACTCCGAGCTGTTACCGGGAATTTCATAAAAAAACCCAATAACACTTTGCTCGACCTGGGAATCGAACCCACGACCTCAAGCGTAGTAGTCGCGCTCAGGATCATCACAGGACCTAGTATAGTTAATCACTACTTATTATAAAACAAAGTCGTTTCCCGTTGTCTGTCCCTATGTATGCTTAGATCTTTTAAACTACGCAACGGATTTTGATGCGGTTTTTTTTAATAGATAGAGTGATTCAAGAGGAAGGTTTTAAACTATTTAATATTACGCTACGACTCTTAGGGACGGGGCAGCGCGGGTGAAACCGCGGGCGGGTCGCTAGTTAAAAAATAAACAAAGAGAGTCCATGACTGTGTGATTGCAAAAGAAAAACAAAATATTTGGCGGACTGCTATTCATATAAGCATTGTCTAAGATGCGACAAAAATATCCGACTTGCCTGGTGGTAGGAGATCTTGTGGTCTGACTGGCTGGCAACCACCCGCGTGCGAGCCAGTTCTCTCTCGGTTCCTGCAACTCCAATATTCTGACAGTCCGTAGGAGCTCTTAAAGCTCGGCATCACGCATCATCAACTCCTCTGGGGTTGCAGGTGTGTTGACGACGATGACTATTTATCCCAATTAAAAAAAACAACGGGTTGCACTCCGGGAGTGCCGGCAGAAGTGAAAACTTGAACATTAACGTTGTGCATTTTTGATCTTTTGGAGTGGTTAGGGAATAATTTCGCACGAATTGCTTTAATTATCAGTATAAAAGTACTATCATTTATGTGGTAAAATACTATATTCATTTATTGCGCTATCGTACACAAACATGTCAATTTATATTACATTCTGCCCGCGACTTCGTCCGCGTAGCGTGATGATATATAGCCTATAGCCTTCCTCAATAAATGGGCTATCTAACACTGAAAGAATTTTTCAAATCGGACCAGTAGTTCCTGAGATTAGCGCGTTCAAGCAAACAAACGAACAAACAAACTCTTCAGCTTTATATATTAGTATAGATTAAAAATTTAACACTTCGGAACTATTACAACCATTTTACGAATTTTCGAGGTCACGTGTCCTGACGCGAATTAAACATGTTTTACCCATCCCAAAAAGTGCACTATGCCACTAAAAAAGTTTTCAATTCCAAAAAAGTCTGACTCAGAAGCGGAAATAAGCGTTTAGCCTTGTCTAGATCGAAAACCAGATTACTTATATGAAACAATAATTTAGAAGTATAAGTTATATAAGTGTTTGTGTCCGTCTGGGTGTTTCTTATGTATTATAAGTATGTATTTACAAAAAAAAAGTATATAAGTATTATCTCCATTGTCTAGTACCCAAAGTAGAAGCTCTGCTTAGTTTGGGACTAGATGGTGCTGTGTAAAATGTCGCAGGATATTTATCTATACTAATATATAAAGCTGAAGAGTTTGTTTGTTTGTTTGATTGTTTGTTTGTTTGTTTGTTTGTTTGTTTGCTTGAACGCGCTAATCTCAGGAACTACTGGTTCGATTTGAAAAATTCTTTCAGTGTTAAATAGCTCATTTATCGAGGAAGGCTATAGGCTATATATCATCACGCTAAGACTAAGTAACTATTCCACGCGGACGAAGTCGCGGGCGGAAGCTAGTTTATAATAATCCTTTACCTATTCACTTAGTTGAGGAAAAACTGATTAAGAAATTACATCAGGTTTAAAGAATTCAGGTTTCTAGCTTAGGCAAAAATAATGTAAGCTATTTAAGGAAATATTCTTAAATTGTTTAGTGTTCGGAAACGCGACTATTACACTAAAAGTCCTGGGTTTAATTCTCAGTTCGAGCGAGTTTTTTTATGGGATAGCGGAGCAAACGAGCAGACGGATCACCTGATGGTAAGCAATAACCACCACCCATGGACAGCCGCAACACCAGAGGAGTCGCATGTGCGTTGCCCGCCTTTTAAAAGGGTTTGGGCCTCCGGTGACCTCCTTCACCCGGCGAAACACAACGCAAGCGTTGTTTCCCGCCGGTTTTCTGTGAAGCCGTGGTAACACTCCGGTCGCGCCGGCCCATTAGTGTCGAAGCATGGCTCTCCCACGTTCGGATTTCGGATATGTGCTCGGGATATATGGAAGCGTAACGGGGTCAATCCTGTGGGTTTGCACTACTTGCACTTGTACACCTCTGCTTAACCCTTTGTGGATTACCTGCAGGCGTGATGGTACGTATCTCTACTATAATAAAATTTGAAAAAAAGCGGTGTCTGTACATTGAAGATATAAAAAAGAACAAGTGGGTTAGGGTATATAAACGTCTTCGAACCCAAAAATATTGTTTTTTATAATTCTTGTCTGTTTGTCTGTTTGCGCCAACCCGTAAGGTTGGCCCAAAAACTACTGAATAGATTTGGTTTTTTTATCACTGTTAGAAAGTATATGCTCCAACTTAAAAACTGGTGAACTTCTTATCTCAAATAATTAAACGGAACCTTAGATGCAGCTTGGCCTCTCTAATGTATAGAGACCCATACAAAGAAGAGATCAACACTGTTGGTTTTTCAGCTTTAAGTGAGCGAAGCCGCGGGCAGAAGCTGGTGTCTTAAAATATATTCAAGGATAATTTATTACCTGGGGAGGCAGCAGGATACGAGGCAGCCGGTACGATCCCACATATAGATATATGTGGGATCGTACCGGCTAAAAACCGATACCTACTTGAAATTTTGTTCTATACTGACGGCTAAGCATGAATTTCGCAGATAATATGTGAAAAATCACATAAAATCATTATTCCCTGCAATTTTGTTACACAGCCTGCTCATAATCGCATTTTGTTCACGATTTCAATGGCACGCGTGCCTGCTCCAAATCGCATTTCAATTAATTCGCATTTTGTTCACGATTTCAATAAGTAGGTATTTTCATTATGATTTCACGATGTAGCACGCTGCGAAATTGCGCGTTTGAAATCGCTGTGAATCTCTATCTCTTCTCTACTATTAAGTATAAAATTATAAAAAAGCTATGTTTGTTACGGGTTGAACCAAAAACTACTGAATAGATTTTAATTTTGTTATCACTGATTGAGTATATTGCTCCAACTTAAACACTGATGAATATCTTATCACAATTAATTAATCGGTTCTTGAGATACAGCTAAACTCCTCTCTGATGTATAGAGGTCCATACAAAGAAGAGATCATCACTGTTGGTTATTATTAAATTATTTTTGGAATCCATTCCTAATCCTACTATAGCTTCAGGTGAGCGAAGCCGCGGGCAAAGGCTAGTAATAATATAAATTTTATCAAATGAAAAGTAGGAAGCAATTACCATGCCCAGTTGGGCTCGCGACTGTTTTTATACTCGCTCCGACACAGGGACTTATAACGTTATCCATAACAGAAATTCATAACGATATAATAACGTTATAAAAGTATCGATACCTTGGCCAACATATCGTTTTCAATATTTTGCATAACGTTATACGGGTAACAGAACGTAATTTAGAACGAAATTCAGAACGAAACAGACAACTGCCTGCAATGTAGGTAATGCAGAAACATCATAATACTTAACTGCAACAATTGTTTCTGGAGATGGATTGTAAAAAATAGATAAAGCAGATATTTTAATCTTGATGAAAGTAATATGACGATAATATACGAAAAAAATAGAACTTAAAAAAATAATAACGTTATTATTTTTTATAACAATATTTTAGTAACGTTAAATTGACAAAGGTAACGGTACGATTTTTTTTTCACAAAAGTAACGTTATCTCGGCCTGGGGCAGATAACTTTACTAAATTATACCAGTATTTAAGTCCCTGCTTCGACATCGATAGTGTCTATAACTGTCTGATGTAAAAAATATATAGGTAGGTTAATGTCTGGCAATATACAGGCGTTGATTTCATCATCAACCCATTATATGTCCCACTGCTGGGCACGGGTCTCCTCTCACAATGAGAAGTGTTAGGCTATAGACCACCACGCTAGCCTAATGCGGGTTGGCAGACTTCACACGCAGTCGAGAAAATCTCTCAGACGTGCAGGTTTCCTCACGATGTTTTCCTGCGTGTGATAATTAACTATTAATACGCACATAACCTCGAAAAGTCAGAAGTGTCTTAGATTTGAACTCGAGACTTTTGACTTGGCAGTCCATTGGTCATAATTATCATTAGGCTATCACGGCTTCTTTGGCGTCGATTTAATCACGGCTTATGTCTATCCGTCGCCCTCACAATTTTCCTATGTCCTGTTAAAATCCCGCAGTAGTGTTATCTTTAATTTTGATGTACGCTTGCGTTTGTCTACTTTTTAGATAGAAATTGACTTAAATACCTACGATTATCATTTTTTTGTGATTTTTTTTGGCATTTTTCAGTCTAAAATTATAAAGTTATAAAATTTGACTCGCAGGCAGACATAGATTCGAACCTGCATCTTCTGGATACGCCAAACGCTATGGCAACTAAGCCACCGTGAGTCCTACCTGCCATGTCGAAATTTGCCTTCACATTCTAAACTTGTCTTAAAGGTGACCTATGATTCCCGAGTTTTTCCCGAAATGCCGCCACCTGAAAACTGGCACCCATTGCCCCCCACAACCGCCCTTACTACGCCCCTGTAAACGAAACAATATGAACCGGAATATCACGATTTCACGATAGCTAATAACAACACCTTCATATTATATTTAAATCAGTCTTACGCTCATCAATCTGTTATTGTCCGTTGGGCCGGCCAGTTTGCTCCGAAGAGCTTAATTATAAAAACTTACCCAAATATTAAAAAAATCAACGGTTTTCCTGTGTTTAAAATTGTGGTGTCTTTAAGAGATTTTGAATGTAAAAAATAATGATTTTTAAAGTGTTTCTGTTATTTTTTTACGTAGTGATAGGTGAAGCTGCATATGAAGGTTGGTTCTTAACTTTTTTAACTTCCAAGCAAACAGTTTTATATGTGTATCCATCTGTGTCTAGCACTGCAGCATCAAAGCTCACAAACGGTGGGAGATTGACGTGGGAGAGCCATGCTTCGGCACGAATGGGCCGGCTCGACCGGAGTGATACCACGGGCTCACAGAAAACCGGCGTGAAACAACGCGTGCGTTGTGTTTCGCCGAGTGAGTGAGGATACCGGAGGCACAAACCCTTTTAAAAGGTGGGCAACGCATTTGCGACTCCTCTGGTGTTGCGGGTGTCCATGGGCGGCGGTTATCGCTTACCATCCGTCCGTCTGCTCGTTTGCCCCCCATTCCCATCCCAAAAAAGAAATCACTAAAGATTTTACCGCGTTATATTCGCGTATACTGGTGAAAACCGCAAAAAAATCCGTTCAGTAGTTTTTGAGTTTCTCGCGAATAGACAGACGTGGTGGGGACCTTTGTTTTATAATATTTAAGGATATTTTAGAAGGATATAGCAATCTTATATTCGATTAGTTTTCCCAAATCCATTTCATCACTTAGCGGTAGTTTTGAAAAAGTTGACTTGTTAAAAAATAGGCTCCCTCACTGCCTTCCCGATAGGCATCTCGTAAGAGGCGAGAATATATCTGACTTGCTTTGCAATAGGACCTCTTGGGGTCTGACTGGCCGGCGACCACCCTTACGTCAGAGACTGCCTTTAAGAACCTTGGTCTGTGTTTCGACTTTTGCGCCTAAGAGCCAGTTTCCCCTCGGTTGCTGCGGCTCTGGCAGTCTGCAGTCCGGAATGGCTATACACATCAGCAACTCCTCTGGTGTTGCAGGTGTCCATAGGTGTCGATGACTACTTACCACCGGGGGCTTGTCAGCTCTTAAATCTATAAAAAAAACATATATATGGGGCCCAAGTCTGCTATTTCAGTTGTATCAAAATGGTCGTTCCATGGCACTAAATGACATAAGAACTGTCAGATTTTGTAGACTAAACTGTCAAAAATCAACAATTCTGAGGCCATTGAGTGACGATTTTGACACTAAAAAATAATAATGTCTGACACTTACGCGAATATTAGACATTGAAATGAAACTACTTTTTACGGATTTTATCGCGGTATATTGATAATTATTTAGTTCCGGACGTTTTTAATTTTAATTTTAACATCAAGACGTCCAACACCTCAGTCTGCCCGTGACCATGGATGCTGTAAAGGATCCGAAACGTCGGGAACTAAGTAATATCAATAGGTACCTATACCGCGATAAAATCCGTAATTACGTAATTAAAATAACTAAAAAACCCGACTGCATAAAAACACTTTAAAAAAAACTAAAAAGCAAAAACAAGTCTAGTAGTCCAGACCTATGTAAAGTTATATTGAATAACTACACCATTTAAATGTTTTCATGATCTTGCCGTCGGGACCCATTCAAAATCGTGACCGTCTCTAAAATTCCCAGTAATGGGTCCCGACTGCAACCGTGACAACAAAGCTAAAGCCAGTCTACGCACAATTGCAGTGACTACGCGCGAACACTTTTTACCTTGCCTTACTAAATTGTGAAAAACAACGTATTTTTCCAATTTTTTTAATTATGTTTTGTAGTAGTTTTATTATCATGTCATTGTCTGTGATTATTTAAAATACAAAATAAACTATTTACACGATGAGAATGTTGGCATCAGAGAAATTGCTAGGAGACTTATATAGCAGTAAGTGTATTTTTATAATTTTAAATTTCATTATCATACCTAGCTATTGCTTTAATCAAACCTATTTTTATATGCCTTCTTTGTTTCAGAAATACCGTCAGATTGTGGTTGAGACGTTTTGAAGAAACGGGAAATGGCCGATTTAATAGTCACTAATATTTGGAAATATTACGTGACAACACGGATATTTTCTTCATGAAAGATAATTGCGCCATACACCGAGCTGCTGTGGTGCAAAATTGGCTGGCCAGTCAAGAAGGTGTCAAGACAATAAATTGGCCATCTAAAAGCCCTGCCTGACCTAAACCCAATAGAAAATTTGTGGGGTCAAATGATTTTAAATTGGGATTCATTAGAAGTCAGGACAAAAGAAAATTTGGCACAACTTGTGACTTCAACATGGGAACTGATGAGAAGAAGTAATGCTTGCTGAAACATGATGTGCGGCATGCGAAGCCCCTTGCAACAAATTATAGAAAGAGATGGTGCTCCACTGGAGTTAACAATACTTATGTGTCAGTGTGTCAAATCAATTGTTGTTATCACAATTTCTAAGGAAGTGTTTCTTACAGTAATTAAGCATGTCCTTTTGCGATCATAACTATTATTACTTATATAAATATTTAAAAACAAAGTCAAAGTATAGTGCTATTGTCACATAAGTTTTAAAGTAGGTATAATAGTTTATGTGGTGATGTTATTGTTATAAAAATAGAAATATTATTTCTATTTCTAAACATTGAACATGTTGATTCACTACATTGACTACTGTTTAAAGTAGGTATGTATTAGATTAATTACCTACTTTAAAAATAAAAATGGGTATTTTATAGGCAACTTTAAAACAAAGAAAATATTTAGTAAGTAACAACTTTAATCAAAAAATCAAGCTTTCATAAGTATTAAAACTTCTTTTTACGTTTTTGTTTTTTAATATAAGTATATATATAATTACTTATATAACTATGACAAGTAATTGTGTATTCTATATTTAATAAAATCGTTATCATAATAATTAATGTTTTTCATTTCTGTTGTTATTTTTATT
The DNA here is from genome assembly GCA_947256265.1 of Acronicta leporina. Lineage (NCBI taxonomy): Eukaryota > Metazoa > Arthropoda > Insecta > Lepidoptera > Noctuidae > Acronicta > Acronicta leporina. Next base: position 711,726 of record OX366539.1, read on the forward strand.
TAAATAGTATTTAAATATCATATAAAAACATTTGGAATTCAAAAAACAATATATTTGAATATTGTAAACATAAAAAGCTAAAAGAAGCGCAGGGCTAGTTTTGAACTCATAACCATGCTAACATAGATACACTGTTGCAACCACCAGACCAAATCACCTTAACAAGTATTATTGAAATTAACAACTCCTCAATCATGTGACAAAACTATATTCAAAGATTACCTACCCTAACGTTACGTGTTAAAGATCAAATTGGCACAACTGTAGTTTATAATATTTGCCTATCTTGAACAAGTCGCTTTAAAACAACGACCTAGGTCGTTGTTTTAAAGATCAAAATTGCTTAGTAGGTAGTCTGTATTATTATTTTATTTGTCATCGAGTAGCGCTAGTCTGATTACCTCATACAAATTGAATAACCCGTAATATCACAAGCAGAGGGTTCAAATTCGTAAATTTTTAAGGTGGGTCAGGTAACAGCTATAACCCATTGTACAAAACAAAACCTGAGAGCGGCTTAGGGACGCATGTCTGATGAAGCAAGAACATAACATACCATCACGCCTGTATTCCCCGAAGGGTTAGGCAGAGGCGTACTAATGTACACCCACAGTTCGCCGGTATGTTTAGGTCCCATGTAATAGGGGGCGAGCCTATTGCCATTAACCGGGCACAAATTCCTAACTCAGAGCTGCTACTGGGAATTTCATAGAAAAACCCAATAACACTTTGCCCAACCTGGGAATCGAACCCAGGACCTCTAGCGTAGCAGTCGCGCTCAGGACCACTTGGCTAATGAGGCAGTTAGCGACACCAGAGGACACACAAGTGTGTTGCCAAGGGTTTGGGTCTCCGGTAACATCACTCACTCGGCGAAACACAACGCAAGCGTTGTTTCACGCCGGTTTTCTGTGAGGCCGTGGTATCACTCCGGTCGAGCCGGCCCATTCGTGCCGAAGCATGGCTCTCCCACGTCAAGTTGTGCTTACTGTTGTCATTTGGGATGATCATTCTCTCATCAAGATCCCTCCGTGTCTCAGAGAGCACATAAAGCCGTTAGTCCCGGCTATAACAATTGTTAATGGTAGTTAGAAGCCAAAAAATCGTGACTGTCTATCCTCAACCGAAGCGTCGGTAGCCTAATGGCTAGGGCGTCGGACTTGCGATCATGTGGTTGCCGGTTCGAACCCCACCCATTGCACTACCGACGTGAACCCACTCGTAAAACAAGCAATCTAGCTTAGCACGAGGGGTTAACAAGAATGTGCGAACCGCATTGCAAGTAAGCTTTTTAAAAAAAAAACTGTCGAAAAATCAGAGGAGACTTTGAACTCGAGACCTGTGACTTAGCAGTTCAATGATCATATCACTAGGCTATAAACTACTTCATGATGGCCAGTCGCTTCTGGTTAGACTAGATCTTAGGTATCATCATTAAAAAAAGGTTAGAATGATGAAATTAGACACAATAAATCAAACTGAAACTAATGATATAGTATTTTTTGTGAAATTCTCGAGTATAACCGGTATTCAAGGTTATAAGACCATTTAAATGTAAAGGCGTTGCCATTTAGAATCTTCATTCCATTTGCTTTCTCACTCCTGGAGTGCAAAATATCATTCCTACTGTTTTCTCCTCATCATATTGTCAAAGACGTCTACTGCTGAACAATTTCAACCCCCATAGACTTCTACAAGGCTCTCCAAGTAAGCCGCTAGCATGCCACAGCTCATGGAGGCCGGAGATCTTTCAAAGTTCCAATGTTTTAATTTCAAATGAGCTTTTATAAGCGTTTTGGAGTTTACATAGTTGCACGGTTCCAGAAAGTTGATCCTATGGAGAGAAATACGGCAAAAAACTCCATGAACACTCTTTTACATATGTGTTATAACATTCTTCAAGTACAACAGTGCAATTATAGGATGTGTGGCATTGAAGGCTGGTCCAAGTTGAATCGAAGTTGATATTATACGGTTTCATAAGGATCTGTCTGTGCCCTCCAGCGCCAAGCCAGTCCAGTGCCCGGAGCGAGGTAGCTAATTCTCTGTCATTCCGCCGCCTCTTTTGCATAACTTGATCACAGTAGGCGGCTTCCCACGCGCTCAGGCTCCGAGCCATCGATCGAATTACAGCTGGAAGCGAGAGATACTATTGCTGCGACAATATGACGGCGCTGATCTCCCCAAGCTGCGCATACCTTAAGCGTACCTATTCTGTGTCATGTCCTCGGAGAACTCCACGCAACGGTGACAACCGGGTGACATACATAGGTACTTCTCAAAACAGCCATGTCCCGAAAGAATCTGCGTCAGTCGGAGACTGAGGGCACCGCATTGGTGACTCCAGCTACTCCTCCATGTCGGATCTTATTACTGTATTTGTATTTGTGGCGTAGGTACTCCCAGGTGCTAATACTTACTAATAAGGTGTGACATGGTCCGCGCTCCCCGCTCCTTCTCCACGCCTCAAGCCTCACCCCGCGCGTCGCAATAAATAGATCGGCAGACGACGCGCGGGCCTCCTTCTTCCCGCTGCAGCTGCCCAAGCTAAGTACCGCCCTCTACCGGTCGGACCTCGCCTCGAAGCTTTCGCCGAACCCACCCTGAGCCTAACTCACCCTACTCTTTTTAAATTCTAAACCTAGTGTCAATAAATTTGGATATTTTGTGTTCCAAGTGTAATTTATCTCCACTAAATAGTTCTCGGTCGGCCACGTTCCTAAAACATGTCCACTACGTTACAAAGGAAACGTTTTAAATTATTTTCAATGTGCTGCAGGCGAGCCATGTGAGCAATATGGAGTTCCCGGAGTGTGTATCAACTTAAAGAAATGCCCGTCTGCCATCCAGGACCGGCGGAATAGAGGAAACCCACAGGTACATTAATAATTATGAGGATTTGTCATCTTCCAACCCGTAATAGGCCAGAGTAGCGGACTACAGCCTTTTTTTTTTTTTGTGCGTGTGGAAAATCCTCATGGACTTCCGCCGCCCGGGGAGGCGGCGGGGCGTGTCGGACTCCACCCAGAGTGGGTGACCTACCGACTAAAAACCACACGGTGTTCCTTCCTGCACGTTTGCGTCGGGGGCTACGGGAAACAGAGAATTCGCCGGCGGCCCCCGACTGGTGCCGGCCCGCCGCAGCGGGCCCCGACTGCAGATTGTGGAGGGGGGGAGTGAGGCGTTGGACTCCCCCCCATCGCCTTAGAGGGGCGCGCGTGGAACACTACGCGCCACCGCCTCGGGTCCTATAAGGGGGGCGTGGCGGACGGCGGACTACAGCCTAATCTAACAGTTCCACACTGCGTCTTCCTTCAAGAACTGTACCTATACTATACAACATTATTTTTAGTATGATGCGAAACGATTGCTACGGTAGAGGTCCTGGGTTCGATTCCGAAGTCGAGCAAAGTGTTATTGGGTTTTTCTATGAAATTCCCAGTAGCAGCTCGGAGTTAGGAATTTGTGCCCGGTTAATGGTAATAGGCTCGCCCCCTACATGGAACCTAAACATACCGGCGAACTGTGGGTGTACATTTGTATGCCTCTGTCTAATCCTTCGGGGAATACAGGCGTGATGGTATGTTCAGAATAAGTACCTAATTGAATCGATTCCAAAAATTTTTACACCATGTTATATTTTGTCACAAATATATTAAAAAAAGTTACAAGGTCATAGCGGCAAGGCGGGGGCGCACAGTGGGGCGGGGTATTAAGACGATGTGAGTGTTCGTGATGGCTTATAACTTTGATTTTTCGTGACACAGTTTTGAAATTTTGTCCATAGATTGTTTACATAAAAATACTAGACACATGTCTCCGGTTTCACATATACGAAAACAAAGGTTGTCTTTAAGTTTATATTTTAATTTAATTGTTTTCTGTTTAACCAGATATGTTCGTTTGATAGAACAGAACCCATTGTGTGTTGTGTGGACAGTGGTACTGCCCCTGACTCTTCCAGCGCTGTACCATCAAATCAGCAAAGGTGAACATATTGACATAATATTATCATCTAATCATTATATTTACCTCTAATTTTTGCCTTACTTTTAATAATTGCCAGTAACACAATATTAGTTTTTAATATCTTTGTATAATGTCTTGCATGCTGTGGTCTCTCATAATCGAAGGAGTACACTGGCTATATAATGTATGCCATGCGACTTATTCATTACCAATATTTTTTGTGTAAATCCTTTGTCAGAATCCGTAAGTAGTAAACAAATAAATATTACTTCCATACAAACTAATATTAAAATAGAGAATATATTACAGGTTTTTTTCATTAATTGAACGCTTTTTGTCACTTTTTAACGTTTTCTCGCCTAAACAGCATTTTCACAAACACAAATTCTAAAAATATACAAACGCCTAGACTCGGAACAACTACACAGGGCCGTATTATTTATTAGGCTTTGTAGGCAACCTAGGGCCCCGCATCAGCTTTGGGGCGCTGACATAGTTAATCCGGCCCTGCAACTACCTGTAGGCCATACAGATGATTAATGATAAATGATGTTTATTTCTGTAAATAAATTTTTTAGGGACACACCAAACTCAGAGAATCATGGGTTTGTCTTGGCATTTCTTCTCAGAGGTTGTCAGTTAGGAAATGCCATCTAGTTAAAAAGTTATATGAAAAACAGTGACTTGTAAAAGTGTCCTTAAAAGATCTATTTACAGAAATAAACAATAAATACAAATGATTCATATCACAAAACGCCGATTGCTCAGCCGAACATGTCGTCAATTAAACCCCATATTTTGCTTGCAGGCCACCCAGTCCCGTAACACCAGCACCGTCACCACCAAAACGAGCTACCACTGAATCAGACGACGATGATGATGATGATGAGCAGGGAGAGTGTGCGCCCCTGTCTTCAACTTTGACAGTTCCGAAAACGGGGCAAAAGGCTTTTGACAGTATGTTTTTTTTATTTGTTTGTAGCACAAGTAAAAGTTATAAGTGGTCTGTTTTTTTTGTATTTTCCAAGCTACGATTAAAAATTCAGAATTTGAAGGCAAATTTCGATAGGTATGGCGGGTGGGTCTCGCTGTGGCTTAGTGGTGACAGCTTCTGGTGTATCTAGCCAGAAGACGCAGGTTCGAATCCTGCCTGTAAGTCGAATTTTTCCTTCACTAAAATAACAGTGATAGTCTAGTCCAGAGGTCCCCAAACTTTTTTATTTCGTCGACCTTTTGCCATATTTTTAGGGTTTGGGTAGACCCTTTACCGTGGCAGAGCCATGCTTCGGCACGAATGGGCTGGCTCGACTGGAATGATACCACGGCCTCAAAGAAAACCGGCGTGAAACAACGCTAACGTTATGTTTCGCCGAGTGAGTGAGGACACCAGAGGCCCAATCCCTTCAAAAAGGCGGGTAACGCACTAGAGACTCCTCTGGTATTGGGGGTGTCTATGGGCGGCGGTAATCACTTACCATCAGGTGATCCGTCTGCTCGCTTGCTCCCCTATCCCATAAAAAAGACCCACATCTCACTTAATTTAAAATATTCGAATTTTAGATCTCATGGACTCTAAATGATAAATGATATTTATTTCTGTAAATAGATCTTTTAAGGACACTTTTACAAGTCAATGTTTTACATTTTTTAACTGTATATGCGCCGGCATTTCCTAACTGACGACCTCTGAGAAGAAACGCCGAAACAAACTCAGAAAATCATGGTCTCTTCTAATTTTTCATACCGCTGACATATACTCCTTCGTAGGACGTCATCGTCCTCTGTGGGTCGATATAAACCACTATGTTGAGCTTGATTGGCTCCTTATATTAGGGACGAGCTACACAAAGACTTCAGCCGTCAGATGTGACTGGTCTACTCAAAACCACTACGGTTCTTTTTTCAAAAGGCCATTTCAGACATTGCCTTGCATTGTAACTCACATCTTCTTCTTCTTCTTGCCCATGTCCCAATCTATTTGGGGTCGGCGCAGCATGTACTTTTCTTCCATTCATCCCTGTCAGCCGTCATCTCACCACTCACTCCCTTTCCCATCATATCGGCCTTAACACAATCCATCCATCTTTTCTTTGGTCTCCCTCTACCTCTCTGTCCCTGCACATTCATACTCATCACTCTTTTAGTCACATGCGTTTCATCCCTCCTCATCACATGCCCATACCAAGACAAACGATTCCCTTTCAGCTTTTCTGCCACTGGCGCCACTTTCAGACTTCCTCTAACCTTCGTCACTCCACACATCCACCTTAACATTCTCATCTCCGCTGCATGTCTTCTTTCATCCATCTTCTTAACGGCCCAGCACTCTGATCCATACAACACGACAGGTCTTTTAGCGGATTTATAGATTTTGCCCTTCAGCTTGAGAGGCATCCGTCTATCACAGGTTGTTCCCGTGACCTGTCGCCATTTCATCCAACCTGAGTTGATTCGACATGTAACGTCCCGGTCACATATTGTATAATATATTTGCTAAAAAAAATACACTAAAAATGACACCATAATCTATTCTTGTGATCACAGAGATATTATATAAGTTGATGGTAACTCATCTGTATATCTTCTGATGAAAGACACTAATCTCCACGACACATGGAATCCTAGTGTGGAGGCTAGTGTCCTATGTATTTTCAATGTGTATATTTTCTTGAGAAATAAAGATTTATTATTATTTAAAGGTAATCACTTATATTATATGTTAATACGTTTTCTCATTATATAAGTAAACTGTAATGCTGTAGGTATGTTCTTTTTTATGATAAATATATGTCTTTAAACCGAAATTTCAGAGTGCTTAGAATACCAGGAACAGCTGGTGTATCCTTGTGAGAATGGGGTGTCCCTCCTCGGGGAACTCAGCAGGGGTAGTTATTGCCACCACAACGCTGACGAGCTCATTATCGGAGGGAAGGACGCTGCGCAGTACGAGTTCCCTCATATGGTAAGACTGACAAGGCAGGGCCGGATTTATTGTCCTTTAGGCAGTGTAGATAACTTTCCAGGGGCGTCGCATCAACTATGGGGGGGGCGCCCCTTAATTTTTTTAACAAAAAGTCAAAATCATTTAGTCAAAGACTGCTAGGTCATCATTCATCACGTCATTTTTTCATTATAGACCCCTTCACTGCCTCCTAGTGATTTGCTGGGAAGAAACGGCGCAACAAACTCCCCAGCACAACACATTTCTGTCTCTTGCCTTACTAAGGCGTTATACAAAATAGAATTCAAATCATTGTTTGGGGTACTTAATAATTTATGTTGTAATGTTATAATTATTATATTTCAAGCAGTATTTATAATATTAGCAAGCCTCCTTTCTATTAATACAATTTTAAAAACAGTGAACCTCCCTACCTGCCTGTGTTTTGAAATGTATGTTTGTATTGTGTGTAGGTACGAGTATCCATGTATAATTCTTTGGCACGATCTGTAGCCTTGACGGACTTTAGAGATATTTGAAATGACACCCAAGCAAAAATAAATTGTTGTGAATATCTCTCAAACTACTGGAGGCACACATTTAGAAAACCGGGCACATTTGCACGAGATGGAGCAGTAATATCTATCTATAATATAAAAATGAATCGCCAAATGTGTTGCTAAGCGCAAATCTCGAGAGCAGTTGAACCGATTTCGCAAATTTTTTTTTTATAATATTCCTTGAAGTACGACGATGGTACCTACTTACGGAGAGATTTTTTTTTTAAATTGCCTGAATAAGTCTAAAAACAACACTTTTCTATATTACCATAAAAAGATTCGTAATAATACTTAAAATTCAATTTGAACTTTAATACCATACCATAAAGTTTAAGTGTTAGTGAAGGGGTTCCGGGAAGCCAAAACAATTGAGTGACGTTAGTTTCAGAATTGACTGTTAGAGTTGGCGCAAAATAACTGGAACCAAAATGGCGGATGCGCAGTAGTCGTTTTTTAGTACATTTTGCTCGCAAATGCACTGCGCAAACTTTCCCCCTCTCCGTTAGTTTTGGGTCAAGTTATTTTGCGCGAACTAAGTATAGGCGGTACGAAGTTCACCGGGTCAGCTATTATTAAAATTAAATCATTATGCAGTTACTACTAGTGCCCATTTCTGCCTATGCTTTTTGGGAACACAAGCGTGATGGTTTGAACTATGTCCGCAGGTCATGCTTGGCTATGGAAAGACATTATCCGAAGTGCAATGGCTATGTGGAGGTTCTCTCATTAGCGAGCGATTCATTCTTACAGCGGGACATTGCATCGCTACCAGAGACACGTGAGTACTGGCCTTTCCGGCTTTCAGTTTTTTTTATAGGATAGGGGGGCAAACGAGCAGACGGATCACCTGATGGTAAGCGATTACCGCCGCCCATGGACACCAGAGGAGTCACATATGCATTGCCGGCCTTTTAAAACGGTTTGGGCCTCCGGTATCCTCACCCACTCGGCGAAACACAGCGTAAGCGTTGTTTCCCGCCGGTTTTCTGTGAGGCCGTGGTATCACTCCGGTCGAGCCAGCCCATTCGTGCCACACATAGGCTCTCACACGGTAAAAAAGGCAATCCATTTTTTTTTAATGGATGGAGCAATGTGGGTTGCACCTCGTGCTAAGCTAAATGCTTGTGTTACGAGTGGGTTCACGTCGGTAGTGCAATGGGTGGGGTTCGAACCGGCAACCACATGATCGCAAGTCCGACGCCCTAGCCATTAGGCTAACGCCGCTTTTAATAGGACATTGGACATATAACTAGGCTTGATTGTTTATAAAGTTATTTTAGTGAAGGAAAAATTCACCTTGAGGGCAGGTTTCGAACCTGCGTCTTCTGGTTAGATACACCAGACGCTATGACTTCTAAGCCACTGCGAGTCACACCCGCCATGTCGAAATTTGCCTGCCTAACAAGTAGCGCAAGCACGCACAACTATCGAATTCGTATCGAATTATAATACATACTAGCGACCCGCCCGCGGTTTCACCCGCGCTGCCCCGTCCCTAAGAGTCGTAGCGTGATGTTAAATAGCTTAAAACCTTCCTCTTGAATCAATCTATCTATTAAAAAAAACCGCATCAAAATCCGTTGCTTACTTTTAAAGATCTAAGCATACATAGGGACAGACAGCGGGAAGCGACTTTGTTTTATAATAAGTAAGTAGTGATAGTGATATTAGTATTTTAATTCTCACAATATGGTTGAGTGAAACCACGCCGATACACACGTCATGCTCGTGAACGGGTGCTGTCTGCCCAATCACGAACAACTATCGAATTCGTATCGAAAACGAATGAGTTTTTTCTGCTACAAATCTCATACATACATACATATTTTCACATCTGTCTCCCATTAGGGTAGGCAGAGACTACACTTGCTACGATCCTGGCACACCACTTTCGCTTCATCTACGTTCATTAACCTCCTTCTCGTACAAATTATTCTCAATTTCGATACGATTTTTTTTAAATATTCTAGGACATTTTTTACTCAGCACCATCTAGTCCCAAACTAAGCAGAACTTGTACTATGGGTACTAGACAATGGATATAATACTTAATTTTTTTTTTGTAAATACATTAGGTACATAGGTACAAGAAACACCCAGACGAACACAAACACTTATATTCATCACATAATTTTTTGTGTTCTGTGGGAATCGAACCCACGACCTCATCGTCGGCAGTCCGGTACTCGAACCACTAGACCACAGAGGTAGTTTTCGAAAGTGGTCGTGCTTGGGCTACAAAAGACGCAGGTTCGAATCCTGCCCGCATGTCGATATTTTCCTTCACTAAAATAACTTTATAATCTAGCATGGAAAATGCTAAAAAAATCTTCACGTGGGAGAGCCATGCTTCGGCACGAATGGGCCGGCTCAAAGTCAAAGTCAAAGATATTTATTGCTTAAAACTGTGTACATATGGTGTTTAACAATTTTTGGTAGGTTTCAACAGTCTACCCAGTCGGGTGTAGCAATATAAAATATTAAAATCTAATAAACATAGGTGTCTGTGCTAACATTCTTATAAACAGTCTTGAAAACAATAAATAACAATTATTATTTTTTGGCAAAATATTCATGCATATTATAAAAAACATTTTTGATTAACCACTTTTTTAAAACTCCCTTGAATAATTTACCATTTAGTTTTTTTAAATCTACAGGTAAGTGGTTATATACTCGTATGGCTGTGATATATGTACTTTTATAATAAATCATATTATGTATATTTGGCAAGTTTAAATCATATTTGTATTTATTACGTACATTGGGTTTAGATATGCACTTAGGACTAAAGGAGTGAATATTATGCTTGACAAATAAACACAGCTCTAAAATATATATACCAGTTAGAGTGAGGAAACCCTTTTCACAAAAGATGGATCTCAACGATTCAGTGTTTTGCATGTTGCTCGACCGGAGTGATACCACGGCCTCACAGAAAACCGGCGTGAAACAACGCTTGCGTTGTGTTTCGCCGAGTGAGTTGAGGTTACCGGAGGCCCAAACCCTTTTAAAGGCGGGCAACGCACTTGCGACTCCTCTGGTGTTGCGGGTGTCTATGGGCGCCGGTTATCGCTTACCATCAGGTGATCCGTTTGCTCGTTTGCCCCCCTATCCCATAAAAAAAATACAAAAAGATGTTATAAAGATTTCTTTTGCTAACAGTGCGGTGTCATATGTTCTCGTTGGAGCTTTGAGGAGGAGTGAAACGTCGGACAAATCCAAGATATTTAAAGTGAAGAATATCATTAAGTATCCGGAATATCATTCACCTATTAAATATCATGATATTGCCTTAATAGAACTTGACAGACCGTAAGTATTTATTTCTTTACTAGCTTCTGCCCGCGGCTTCGCTCACTTGAAGCTCAATAACCAAAGTGATGATCTCTTCTTTGTATGGGTCTCTATACATTAACATAATATAACATAAACAACCCATTATTATGTCCCACTGCTGGGCAAAGGTCTCCTCTCACAATGAGAGAGTTTCGGCTATAGTCCACCACCACCATTAATAGTTAATTATCACGCGCTTAAACGGTGAAGGAAAACATCGTGAGGAAACCTGCACGCCTGAGAGATTTTCTCAACGGCGTGTGAAGTCTGCCAACCCGCATTAGGCTAGCGTGGTGGACTATAGCCTCTATACATTAGAGAGGTCAAGATGTATAGGTTCCGTTTAATTATTTGAGATAAGAAGTATACCAGTTTATAAGTTGGAGCACATACTTTCTAACAGTGAAAACAAAATTAAAACCGTTTCAGTAGTTTTTGCGCCAACCCGTAACAAACAGGCAAACGGACAAGAATTTTTAAAATCACATTATTGGGTTCGCAGACGTTTATATACCCTAACCCGCTTGTTTTTTTTTTAATATCTTCAAACAGTACAGACACAGCTTTTTTAAAATTTTATAATAGTAGAGAAGAGAAGAGATAGTAACAGATGAATAATACCTTACTGACATTTCTTTAAAATTTCAAATTGGTTTATATTTCATGTATAACTATTTAAGCTATATTATCCTTAGTTTTATTGTATGCCTTCGTAGCAGGTCATAGCAGAACAACTTTTAGGCTCACTTGCACCAACTTCTTATATATCTTTATTTAAATACAATATCTCGTAGTAAATTTGTGTTTATACGATTTAAACACATTTAAGAAGTTGGTGCAAGTGGCCCTAATGTATAAAATGTTATCTATTTTACCTATGTACCACAATATTAAACGAATAATGGTTATTCCAGGGTAAAACTCGACCAATTCACGGTACCAGCCTGTATCCATACTGGAGAGCCAGTTGATGACAGCGAGGTTTTAGCCACGGGTTGGGGCCACACGCAAAATAATGTCGTCAGCCTATCAGAAACGTTGCAACGGGTGGGTATGTGGAGGAGCGAGGTGTATTGCCCCTCCAACCAAAGCGAGCATCCTCCTACCAGGCGTGTGTTTTGCCTGGCAGGCCTCTGCCCAAAGGTTGATGTCGAACTGTTGTATTATATTGTTACGAGCTGGGGTTCGGGATAATTTTTGTTTTTTTTTTTTATGGGATAGGGGCGCAAACGAGCAGACGGATCACCTGATGGTAAGCGATAACCGCCGCCCATGGACACCCGCGACACCAGAGGAGTGAGTGTCACAAGTGCGTTGCCCGCCTTTTAAAAGGGTTTGGACCTCCGGTAACCTCACTCACTCCTCGAAACACAACGCAAGCGTTGTTTCACGCCGGTTTTCTGTAAGGTTTAAGGCCGTCGTATCGCTCCGGTCGAGCCGGCCCATTTGTGCCGAAGCATGGCTCTCCCAAAATTAACGCTAATTTTACCGATACAAACAAATACCTACTTTAATAAACTTAACAAACACACAACAGAAATCACAAATAAAGTCACTACTCTATCACTTGTCGCACTGTACTGTTACACTGAGAATCACTTGTCTTCACTTTGATGTTCACTTCACCTTGTCCAAAACTAAACTGCCTTAGCCGACCCTCAGGACGGCTATTTATATCAGTCACCAAGATTCTAGAATAGAACAATCGCGATAAGTCTTCAAAATGCGAGTAGGTACTTGTTTCTTTGATCCCGGCCTTGAACTATTGTTATTACGTGAGTCACGTGTTCAAGTACATTCTTATAGCAAGCAAGCAAGCAAGTTGCATTGCAAACTTCACTTGCGCGATTCAGGATTTTGTTCGTCGGTTTCGTATGTGGCGCGGCAGATGTTGCTACAGGTATATTAGCTTATATCCTCGAATATTATGTGGCTATGGAATGAGCTACCTGCCAAGGCTTTCGCAAAATACTACAGCATGATGTTCTTCAAAAAAGGATTGAAGAGGTTTTTACAGGGTCGGCAACGCGAGAGCGACACCACTGGTGTTCCACACGTTCATAGACTACGGTAACTGCTTACGATCAGACGGGCCTTAAGCGTGATGGTACGTTATCTTATGCACATATACCGTGGGAGAGCCATATTTCGGCACGAATGGGCCGACTCGAGCGGAGTAATACCACGGCCTCACAGAAAACCGGCGTGAAACAACGCTTACGTTGTATTTCGCCGTGTGAGTGAGGATACCGGAGGCTCTCTTATAAAAGGCTAGCAATGCACTTGCGACGTTGGTGTTGCGGTTGTCCATGGGCAGCGGTAATCGCTTACCAAAGAAGTTTTTTTTTTTTTTAAAAGCTTACTAGCAATGTGGGTCGCACATTACTAGTATTCTTGTTAACCCCTCGTGCTAAGCTAAATGCTTGTGTTACGAGTGGGTTCACGTCGGTAGTGCGATGGGTGGGGTTTGAACCGGCAACCACATGATCGCAAGTCCGACGCCCTAGCCATTAGGCTACCGCCGCTTAACATAATTTATTTTAAAAGTGTCCATGGAGTTTCTTGCCGGATTCTTGTCCATAGGATCAACCTTTTGGAACCGTGCAACTAGAATCATAACGTTTCATAAACGCTTGTAAAAGCTTATTAATAAAAACATTTGAACTTGAACTTGAACATCAGGCGATCCGTCTGCTCGTTTGCTCCCACATAAGCCATAAAAAACATATAGTACAGTTGGCGCAAAATAACTTGAACCAAAATGGTGGATGCGCAGTAGTCGTTTTTTAGTACATTTTGCACGCAAATGCACTGCGCAAACTTTCCCCCTCTCCGTTAGTTTTGGGTCAAGTTATTTTGCGCGAACTATACCTAATACCTACTTGGTTTTAATTTCAGGTGATTTTGAAAAAGTTCTCCACAGGGGTGTGTTCTCAGAAGTACAAAGGCATACGGCACATGAAACAAGGGGTTGATGAGCGCTCTCAGATCTGTTACGGAGACCCAGATGTCACCAGGGACACCTGCCCTGTAAGTAACTTTGATTTTTATGAGTGTGTCGTGCGACGGATCGTTGAGCTCCTTAAATTATGGTTGAGCTATGCTTGCCGTCAGTTAGGACTGGTCTACTCAACGCTGATATGGTTCTGTCCTCCAAAGGCCATTTCAGATATTGCCCTGCATTGTCCCACTCACATTATTAAGCGTTATTCTATGTCTGGACTTTAAAAAAGACCATGATTCCCTGAGTTTGTTTCGGTGTTTCTTCTCAGAGGTCGTCAGTTAGGATATGCCGAAGCCATCTAGCTATAAAAAGAAACAATCCATTGACTTGTAAAATTGTCTCTAAAGATCTGCTAGAGATAAATAGCATTTCTTCTTTATCTAATGTAAAAGGGGCGACCCTATTCCCACGAAACATATACATAATATAGAAAAACTCTGAAAAATTCAATGAAAAAGTTCAATTTCTTAAAAAAAACTACTGGTCCTGTTCCTGTTCGTTTTTTTATGGGATAGGAGGGGCAAACGAGCAGGCGGATCGCCTGATGGTAAGCGATTACCGCCGCCCCTGGACACCCACAACAGCAGAAGAGTCGCAAGAACGTGGCCGGCGTTTTAAAAGAGTTTGGGCCCCCGATATCTTCATTCACTCGGCGGAACACAACGTAAGCGTTGTTTTACGCTGGTTTTCAATGCGCCTGTGGTATCACTCCGGTCGAGCCGGCCCATTCGTGCCGAAGCATAGCTTTCCCTTCTTTTCTTTTCTCTCTTATCTAAGGTTTAAGGGATACAGTTACAGATGTGAAGGTAAGTTGGGTCGTTAAAATACACACATCCAAAAGTTAGCCATCATTTTGAAAAATCGAAATCTTTTACAAATTACATTATGATTCTTCTTCTGCCCGCGACTTCGTCTGCGTGGACTTCAGATAAAAAGTAGCCCATGTGTTATTCCAGACTATAATCTATCTCTGTGCCAAATTGTATCCAGATCCACTCTTTGACGACCTCTGTGGTTTAGTGGTTCGAGTACCGGACTGCTGATCATGAGGTCGTGGGTTCGATTCCCACAGGACACAAAAATGTATGTGATGAATATAAGTGTTTGTGTTCGTCTGGGTGTTTCTTATGTATTATAAGTATGTATTTACAAAAAAAAAAGTATATAAGTATTATATCCATTGTCTTGTACCCATAGTACAAGCTCTGCTTAGTTTGGGACTAGATGGTGCTGTGTAAAAAAAAAAATGTCCCAGAATATTTTATTTATTTATTTATTTATCCATCCATCCTCAGAAACTTTCGCATTTATTATATTAGTAGGATAGGATTAATTACTCTTTTTTTTCATAAAAACTAAATAGTAGTGTTATATTATAATTTCAAACAGGGTATTTTTATGTAACTGCCTCATTAGCCAAGTGGTCCTGAGCGCGACTGCTACGCTAGAGGTCCTGGGTTCGATTCCCAGGTCGAGCGTGTTATTGGGTTTTTCTATGAAATTCGCAGTAGCAGCTCGGAGTTAGGAATTTGTGCCCGGTAAATGGCAATAGGCTCGCCACCTATTACATGGGACCTAAACATACCGGCGAACTGTGGGTGTACATTAGTACGCCTCTGCCTAACCCTTCGGGGAATACAGGCGTGATGGTATGTTATGTTATTTTTATATTATAGATTTCAAACGGGGTATCAATAGGTAAAGATTTTTTCTTGATAAACTTCAATTTAAAAAAATTATATCAGCTTTCTACTGATCGCAAACTATTTTGATGTGTGTATGGTGCACTCAATCAGTCTTCTTTTTCCAGGGAGACAGCGGCGGTCCGATTCAGATAAAGAATAAAAAGATCTACTGTATGTACACTGTAGTGGGGGTCACGTCTTTCGGCAGGGCTTGTGGCTTCAAAGACCAGCCTGGTATCTACACCAGGGTTTCTAATTATGTGTCCTGGATCGAAAGCGTGGTGTGGCCTAATTAAGTATTACAATAAATGATGAAAAGATATTGGATTTTTAATTCTTGGATATTGAAATATACTGCCTCCTTAGCCAAGTGGCCCTGAGATGAGGTCCTGGGTTCGATTCCCAGGTCGAGCAAAGTGTTATTGGGTTTTTCTATGAAATTCCCAGTAGCAGCTTGGAGTTATGAATTTGTGCCCGGTTAATGGCAATAGGCTCGTCCCCTATTACATGAGACCTTAACATACTGGCGAACGGTGGGTAGGTATACATTAGTACACCTCGGTCCAACCCTTCGGAGAATACAGGCGTGATGGTATGGTAATAATCAGAGGTAGCATGCCTTGGATTTGAACTAGAGACCTTTGACTTGGCAGTCCAATGGTCATATCACTATTTTATTAAACGCGCTAATCACTGGTCAATATTGTTGCATTTTTATAGCCCAACCAATTCATAAGGAAGTTTAAGTAGCTGAGGGCTGTAAGGCATCAATTGTAGCCCGAGATATTTAGCGTGCGCCTATAGTTCGAGGGTGCAATTGATGCTTACACCCGAGCTAACTACTCTGCTTTACATCTCGATTGTGAGGTAAGTAAAAAAAAACGGCATTACAAAAATAAAACATTATAAAGTAAAAGTTTTCTATTCCCGCCTTTTTTCAACTTTTTTTTTTTCAAGAACTAAATTGAGCTTTGCCGTTCGATATTTAAAATTGATGACTATTATACTCATAAGAAGACAAGGCTGAATAGCGAAGCGACCTCTTTTGTCATTGGGCTGAATGCATGATGTCTATTGCCAGTATGATGGTTAGATGTACGCGAACTTTTTGAAACAGTGAAGTGTTTTTTTTTTAATTACTTACCGCCCTAGGGCTTTTCTAGCTACATTATAGAGCGCTAATTGGTCACCTACAAGCCCCATTTGGGGGTAATAAGGACCTACTTACCGAATATGAAAGATGTAAAGGCTATTTAACATCATCCTACCGCTTTTACGAGTCCAGTAAACTTGTGTAACCGCATGGCGGAACGAGGAAAACAGAAAGGTTTTCCTCAACAATTTAAAACCATAATTTAAAAATATTTGCATAATTTGCAAATCATAAAAATTATGAACGGATAATGGTGAGTTTATGCAGATTTTTAATAATTAGTCTCAATCCTGATATAAAAAAAAACCTTTTATTACTAAATCTTTTATTCACATTATACCTAATGTCAAACCAGTTTCAGATAATTTTATGGAGAATCATAAGCCATATATATAATACTTGCGACCCGCCCGCGTTTTCAACCGCGCTGCCCCGGTCCTAAGAGTCATAGCGTGATGTTAAATAGCTTAATTAAAAAAACCGCATCAAAATCCGTTGCTTACTTTTAAAGATCTAAGCATACATAGGGACAGACAGCGGGAAGCGATTTTGTTTTATAATATGTAGTGATGATAAGTAGTGATAATAAAATCAAGCCTCAGATTTTTTTTTGAATCACGGCATCTAAAATCTGATTTTCAACCAACTTCGAGCAAAGTGTTATTGGTTTTTCTATGACATTTCCAGCAGCAGCTCGGAGTTAGGAATTTGTGCCCAGTTAATGGCAATAGGCTCGCCTTCTATTACATGGGACCTAAACATACCGGCGAACTGTGGGTGTACATCAGTACGCCTCTGCCTAACCCTTCGGGGAGCGGGCCGGTAAGCGAGCGGCATACCGCGTCGCGGGTCGGACAGCCAGTAAAAGCCTGCATGCCGAGCGCACACCGCGTGTATTTGGTAAACAAAATGGCCACATGATGTACCCAATACTTCTTTGTTTTTTACGCAATCGCAAATACGCGTAACACGCTAAAGCATCTTCTTCATCTGACGACGACATTCTCGCGACGCGACGGCACAAACGATTCTGCCAAGATCCTACTGTTTTATACCGAAAGCATACCGACAATATACCGCCTAATGAGGAGATCTGAGCGACATTAGTAAAGTCGCGGTATAATATAAATTACTGCATACCGATACCGCACCGCCAAGTGAGGAAGCGGCCTAAATGACAAACAAGTAAAACCGTTTTGTCGTGAGAGAGCCAAGCTTCGGCACGAATCGGAGTGATACCACGGCTTCACAGAAAACCGGCGTGAAACAACGCTTACGTTGTTTCGCCGAGTGAGTGAGGTTACCGGAGGCCCAAACCCTTTTAAAAGGCGGGCAACGCACTTGTGACTCCTCTGGTGTTACGGGTGTCCATGGGCGGCGGTTATCGCTTACCATCAGGTGATACGTCTGCTCGTTTGGCCCCCTATCCCATAAAAAACTGCCTCAATAGCCAAGTGGTCCTGACCGCGACTGCTACGCTAGAGGTCCTGGGTTCGATTCCCAGGTCGAGCAAAGTGTTATTGGGTTTTTCTATGAAATTCCTAGTAGCAGCTCGGAGTTAGGAATTTGTGCCCGGTTAATGGCAATAGGCTCGCCCCCTATTACATGGGACCTAAACATACCGGCGAACTGTGGGTGTACATTAGTTCGCCTCTGCCTAACCCTTCGGGGAATACAGGCGTGATGGTATGTTTTATGTTATGGTATGTTTTCAAAAACAAAAAAAGTTATGTTATGTGCGAAAAAATTTCGGTAGTCGGTGGCGAAAATAAAAGAACCAAATTAATGGCACAGACTTCAGAAGTCGTTGCCATTAATTTGGTCACATCTTTCTTAACTGTTTAATTTTCTTTTTGTTTTTGTAAGCAGTTTTAATTTTTGTTATTTTATTTTGACACTTAAAATTTGATAGTGGCTGTCCTATTAATTCATAGGACAATATTTTTTTAGAGGAGAATAATGGTATTAAATAGAACTTGTGCTAATTAGCACCCAAAAATATTTTTTTGGGTGCTAATTAGCACATGGAAAGTAATAAATAACAGACCATTATTAAATCCAATCATTATTTATTTATACACAACAGTCATGATTTTTGACATGTAAGGCGTAGTGGCTGATGCTTACTGCGGGTTCAATTCCCGCTCGGAACAAATTTTAATTAAAAAAAAAATATTTTTAAAAGGATATCACGAACATATCATGGTGGAAATTCAGGTTCTTTTTAAAATGTAATGACAAAATATAGACAGCTCACAGCCATGCCTCCCAACCCTGTGGGCAGACAGCAAGAATTCTAGGGTCTGTGCTGTGCTGCAGAAGACAAGATACCTGCAAACAATATAAATTATATTTGCTTTTTAAAGTTATTTAAAAAAAAAAATTAACTGCCTCATTAGCCAAGTGGTCCCGAGCGTGACTGCTACGCTAGAGGTCCTAGGTTCGATTCCCAGGTCGAGCAGTGTTATTGGGTTTTCTATGAAATTCCTAGTAGCAGCTTGGAGTTAGGAATTTGTGCCCGGTTAATGGCAATAGGCTCGCCCCCTATCACATGGGACCTAAACATACCGGCGAACTGTGGGTGTACATTAGTACGCCTCTGCCTAACCCTTCGGGGAATTCAGGCGTGATGGTATGTTATGTTATGTATGTCTTCTGGCTAGGTACGCCAGACGCTATGACCTCTAAGCCACCTGCCTGCGAGTCGAAATTTTTCCTTTGCTAAAACAACTTTATAATCTTAGCATGAAAAATGCAAAAAAAAACAAAGATATATTTGCTTTTTTTTAAAGAAAAAATAACGTTGAAAAAACATAACATACCATCAAGCCTGTATTCCCCGAAGGGTTAGGCAGAGGTGTACTAAGGTACACCCACAGTTCGCTGGTATGTTTAGGTCCCATGTAATAGGGGGCGAGCCTATTGCCATTAACCGGGCACAAATTCCTAACTCCGAGCTGCTACTGGGAATTTCATAGAAAACCCCAATAACACTGCTCGACCTGGGAATCGAACCCAGGACCTCTAGCGTAGCAGTCGCGCTCAGAACCTGCACTTGGCTAATGAGGCAGTACATACATACATAATCAACCCATTCTATTATGACCCACTGCTGGGCACGGGTCTCCTCTCACAATGAGAGGGATTAGGCTATAGTCCACCACGCTAGCCTAATGCGGGTTGGCAGACTTCACACGCCGTCGAGAAAATCTCTCAGACGTGCAGGTTTCCTCACGATGTTTTCCTTCACCGTTTAAGCGCGCGATAATTAACTATTAATACGCACATAACTTCGAAAAGTCAGAGGTGCGTGCCTTGGATTTGAACTCGAGACCTTTGACTTGGCAGTCCAATGGTCATATCACTAGGCTATCACGGCTTTTGAAGGATGAGGCAGTAGTTGAGGAATAAAATCTTATAATTACCTACTGATTTCTGACACTTACGCGAATATTAGACATTGAAATCAAACTACTTTTTACGGATTTTATCGCGGTATATTGATATTATTTAGTTCCCGACGTTTCGGATCCTTTACAGCATCCATGGTCACGGGCAGACTGAGGTGTTGGACGTCTTGATGTTAAAATTACTAACAGCTACCTTACATTTTTGTTAATTAGTTGGGAACTAAATAATATCAATATACCGCGATAAAATCCGTAAAAAGTAGTTTCATTTCAATTATAATTACCTGTTCTTCTACACTGTATGCATCTTTATGTGGAAACTCTTTGAAGACCAGATCTAATAATGCTATGTAGTTACTTTTATATCTTTTATTCGAATCTTCTATACATTCTCTTGATATCCCGTACGATACTGATTTGCCTTCGAGAATATTATTAATGTGTTTTATCTGAAAAAAGAAAAACAATTATAGATCCACTAGTTTCTGCCCGCGACTTCGTCTACGTTGACTTCAAAATTGGGTTCGAATTTAATAAAAAATAGTTTATATGTTATTAACAGACATCGGAATAGGTAGAGTATCTTCTTCTCTTCAATACTATTATAAATAAAATAATAAATAAATAAATATTCTGGGACATTTTTACACAGCATCATCTAGTCCCAAACTAAGCAGAGCTTGTACTATGGGTACTAGACAATGGATATAATACTTATATACTTTTTTTTTGTAAATACATACTTTATAATACATAAGAAACACCCAGACGAACACAAACACTTATATTCATCACATAAATTTTTGTCTTCTGTGGGAATCGAACCCACGACCTCATGGTCGGCAGTCCGGTACTTGAACCACTAAACCACAGAGGTCGTCAAAAATAAATAAAATTGTGAATAAAGCTGTGTCTGTACATTGAAGATATTTAAAAAAAGTGGGTTAGGTTATAGGTATAAACGTCTCCGAATCCAAAAATGTGATTTTTAAAATTCTTGTCTATTTATTACGGGTTGGCGCAAAAACTACTGAATAGATTTTAATTTTGTTATCACTGTTAGAAAGTATGTGCTCCAACTTAAAAACTGGTGAACTTCTTAACTCAAATAATTAATCGGATCCTGAGATACAGCTTGACCTCTCTAATGTATAGACAAACAGACAAGAATTTTAAAAATCACATTTTCGGATTCGGAGACGTTTATATACCACTAGCTTCCGCCCGCGACTTCGTCCGCGTGGAATAGTTACTTAGTACAAATCGCAATAAAAGGTAGCCTATGTCCTTTCTCAGGGTCTAAAGATTATCTGTGCCAAATTTCATCAAAATCGGTTGAGAGGTTTAAGCGGGAAAGCGTAACAGACAGACAGAGTTACTTTCGCATTTATAATACCTAATAGTAGGGATAACCCACGTGATTTTTTTTAAATATCTTCAATGTACAGACACTGCTTTTTTACATTTTTATAATAGTAGAGAAGAAGAAAACATTAACAAACTCGTGGTTAAGTAACAACTACGCTGATCAACTGATCTGCAAGGTTAAGCCGCGGTCAGTGTGTGGATGGGTGACCATTCTTAACAAACCAAGACCCTTCCGTGCCTCGGAGAGCACGTAAAGCCGTCGGTCCCGGTTGTCTATGACAATTGTCAGTGGTAGTCAGAAGCCCAAAAAAGCCTGACATCCAGTCTATCCTCCGAATGTCGGTATTGCCCAGAAATTGTGTTGCGGAGGTGTGATGGCAGTCGCTTCGTGTAATATACTGATATTCAGCCGCATCTGAGTAGACTGGAAACCGATCCCAAAATCCCAACATAGTTGGAAACAGGCTCTGAAGAAGTTTAAAAAATATGCATATTCCCTATTCCAAACTCCGAGCAATTACTGAGAATTTCATAGAAAACCCCGCAACACTTGGCTCGAACCCAGGACTTATAGCGTAGAATTCTCGCGTGCCCCCACGATACTATTAGGCAATCATGGAAGAGTAAGTGTTACCTCGTTAAATTCTGGCGCTAACCAATTGAACGATATCCTTATAAATGCGTCGATCAACTTTCTTGATTGTCTCAAACTGGCTAACATCTTCTGTAGACGGCTTTCTAATACTGAAAAGAAGAAACACGTTTCAATAATTTATTTATTTATTGCAAAATTTATACAAAGTAACAATACTTTCGGGCAATTTATTATATACTAGCTTCTGCCCGCGACTTCGTCCGCATAGCGTGATGATATAGCCTATAGCCTTCCTCAATAAATGGGCTATCTAACACTGAAAGAATTTTTCAAATCGGACCAGTAGTTCCTGAGATTAGCGTGTTCAAGCAAACAAACAAACTCTTCAGCTTTATATATTAGTACTAGCTTCTGCCCGCGACTTCGTCCGCATAGCGTGATGATATAGCCTATAGCCTTCCTCAATAAATGGGCTATCTAACACTGAAAGAATTTTTCAAATCGGTCCAGTAGTTCCTGAGATTAGCGCGTTCAAGCAAACAAACAAACAAACTCTTCAGCTTTATATATTAGTATATAGAAGTATAGATTTGAATGCTTCGATATTCTGGACTATTTTTGTACATCTGTAATCTAGGCGCTGGTAGGACTAACTTAGTTTTACGGCGCTCGTTCTTATCAAAGTTAAACATTTTTATGTATTTCCTAACAAAAGTGGCTACTTCTAATCTATACTTCTATACTAATATATAAAGCTGAAGAGTTTGTTTGTTTGCTTGAACGCGCTAATCTCAGGAACTACTAGTCCGATTTGAAAAATTCTTTCAGTGTTAGATAGCCCATTTATTGAGGAAGGATATAGGCTATATATCATCACGCTACGCGGTCGAAGTCGCGGGCAGATGCTAGTATATATTATATGGAGGGTAAGGTTAACAATTTTTCTTTTATAAAATGGGGTTTGCAGCTAAAGAAAAATTCTCTAGGGTTAATCTATCTTCTATATCTATATATATAAAAGAAAGTCGTGTTAGTTACGCTATTTATAACTTAATTAAGAACGGCTGAACCGATTTGGCTGAAAATTGGTGAAGAGGTAGCTTAGAACCAGGAGACGGACATAGGATACTTTTTATCCCGTTCCCGTGGGATGTGATGACAGACCGAATTCCACGGGGGCGAAGCCGCAGGCAAAAGCTAGTTTTTAAAATAAATTACCTTTAATATCGCATACAGCCAACAGATTTGCAGTGAGCCTAGCTGGTGGCAGTTCTCGGGAACCATATTGGAAGATGGACGCCCAATCCACACCACAGACACCACCGTCGCGCATACTGAACATTATATTCTGAAGATGTCTATCACCCACGCCTAAAATACAAGAAAAAAAGCCTAAGATTAAAACCAGTCGCTCACCTGACTTCGCCTATGTCAAATTTGCAATTTGTTTTTCGCAATTCGTAGGAGAAGGAGAAATTTTACTTGAGGGTAGGTTTCGAACCTGCGTGATCTGGTTAGGTAAACCAGACGCTATGACCTCTAAGCCACCGTGAGTCCCACGTATCTCATCAGTCATCGCATCACAGTTTGTGTTTAAAAAAAAACACTTACCAAACAACCAATTGAGAATGGTCATAGAACTGAGCGTGTCTTCAAATGTTCGCTTTTTATGTATAAACTCCTTAACGCAAGAACAGTTGTTCTCAATTGAAGATCTGAAATATAGAAGAAAAATATTTATATTGTGACCATATCATTCACGTGGGAGAGCCATGCTTCGGCACGAATGGGCCGGCTCGACCGGAGTGATACCACGGCCTCACAGGAAACCGGCGTGAAACAACGGTTGCGTTGTGTTTCGCCGAGTGAGTGAGGATACCGGAGGCCCAAACCCTTGTAAAAGGCGGGCAACGCGACTCCTCTGGTGTTGCGGGTGTCCATGGGCGGCGGTTACCGCTTACCATCAGGTAATCCGTCTGCTCGTTTGCCCCCCTATACCACAAAAATACACTGTAACAGAATAATCACAAGATCTGAAAGTAGATTGTGCAGAATCGACTAATAATGTTTTTAATAGGTATGTGTTAATTTTTCCCGAAATGATAATTACCTGATCCATCCCATGGCTTGAGTTATGGAAACTGAAGCCTATTTTCACAAATTGTTATTGTATGCGTGTGTACAATGTCGTTTTGGGCACGACTGTAGTATCGACAAGATTTTGCGTTTAGCTGGTATATCTAATTTCTTGAAAAATATATGCTAACGTGTCTCAAAATGACTTTAGGGGTTTCGATAACTCTTCTCTACTATTATCTATATATTATCTATACATATAATAAAATCGTAGGAAAGTCAAAACTGTCCATTGAATATTTTTTTTAAAGAATACTTGGGGCGTGATCTACAATCGATATCGAAGCGAAAATTATAGTTTTTAGAATTTTTATCTGTTTGTATGTCCGGGCTAAACTCAAAAAGTACTGCATGGATTTACTACAAATTTTGCATGAATATTACTAATAGGTCGGGTCAACATATAGGCTACATATTATTGAGGAAGACTATAGGCTATATATCATCACGCTAAGACTAAGTAACTATTCCACGCGGACGAAGTCGCGGGCGGAAGCTAGTATAAAAAGTTGTGTTTTTACGGGTTGGAGCCAAAACCGCTGATTAGATTTTAATTTTGTTATCACTGTTAGAAAGTATATGCTCCAACTTAAAAACTGGTGAACTTCTTATCTCAATTAATTGATCGGATCCTGAGATACAGCTTGACCTCTCTGATGTATAGAGGCCTATACAAAAAAGAGATCATCACTGTTGGTTTTTATTAAATTATTTTTGGAATTAATTTCTAATCCTACTTTAGCTTCAGGTGAGCGAAGCCGTAGACAAAAGCTGGTTAAAAATAATTATGACTCAATATTCTAATTGACAATAAAATTAGCTAAGCATTGTATATCGCTTGTTTTAACGGTGAAGGAAAACATCGTGAGGAAACCTGCAGGCCTGAGAGATTTTCTCGACGGCGTGTGAAGTCTGCCAACACGCATTAGGCTAGCGTGGTGGACTATAGCCTAATCCCTCTCATTATGAGAGGAAACCCGTGGCCGGCAATGGGACATTGGTGGTATATAGGCTCATCATAATGATGGTGTCTTACCTTAGTATATAGGGTGTAACCTTGTCGCACATATCATTGTATTGTTCCATTGCTAGAGAGGGTGCTAGTATCAGCTTGTCATTACCAGCCCGCGGTACGGCGACTGAAATAACATAATATTACACTAATGCCGGATATGGGCTTCAAGTGCCGGATATAGGATTCGGTGTAGTGCCGGATTTGGGATTCAGTGTACTGCCGGGTTTAGGATTCAGTGTGGGCCGGATTTATGATTCATTGTAGTGCCGGATATAGGGCCCGAGATGGGATTTGGTATAGTGCCGGATATATAATAAAGTTTAGTGCCGGATATAAGATTCAGTGCAGTGTCAGATAAAGGGTACTGTGTCGTGCCGGATATAGGATTCTGTGTATTACTGGATTTATGATTTTGTATAGTTTTTGATATAGAATTATGTGGACCATACAATAGAATTCACATTAGAAGTGAGAAAATATAGTGAATTTCGCTGTATATACCATTGATACAAGCAAAAAAGTACCGGAATTAGGACCCAACAAATGCGGTGTGGATAAAGTAAGTAGCATTTATTATTTAATTCAACACAATACAGTCTAATATCAAATATAACTTATTCAATGCCGGACATAGGCTGCTTTACGCTGGACATAGGGTAAAACAACAAATACGTACCATTAATATCATGCTTCTCCTCCATTAAATCTCTCAATCTGATGTGATCTTCTAAATATTCTATTATAGCTGAATCATCACTTAAAGGAGTTACCTAAAACATAATATGGGTCTCACATTATTAGTATTCTTGTGAACCCCTCGTGCTAAGCTAAATGCTTGTGTTACGAGTGGGTTCACGTCGGTAGTGCAATGGGTGGGTTTCGGACCGGCAACCACATGATCGCAAGCCTTAGCCATTAGGCTACCGCCGCTTAATAGGCTATTTTCAAAAAGTTAGGCATTTCTCCACCCGTGCGAAGCCGGGGCGGATCACTAGTCCATACAAATAAAAATAAAATTGGAGTGTCTATTTGTTATCTATCTATACTTATATATAAAGCTGAAGAGTTTGTTTGTTTGTTTGTTTGCTTGAACGTGCTAATCTCAGGAACTACTGGTCCGATTTGAAAAATTCTTTAAGTGTTAGATAGCCCATTTATTTAGGAAGGCTATAGGCTATATATCATCACGCTACGCGGACGAAGTCGCGGGCAGAAGCTAGTACTAATATATAAAGCTGAAGAGTTTGTTTGTTTGTTTGCTTGAACGCGTTAATCTCAGGAACTACTGGTCCGATTTGAAAAATTCTTTCAGTGTTAGATAGCCCATTTATTTAGGAAGGCTATAGGTTATAGATCATCACGCTACGCGGAAGAAGTCGCGGGCAGAAGCTAGTATAGTATAAACTCACATTATAACTCCTGACATGTAGGTTAGGATGTATGACAGACAAGATGGCTGCCGTTCTCTGGACGGAGGCGTCTCTGAGCATGGGCTCCCCACTCTTACAGATGTAGGAGCGAGTCTTTCCCGTGGACAGCAATGCTCGCACTACACACGGACGACGGATGGAGTCCGTGAACACCGAAACCTTGAAAACAAAATATGACATCATCTTCAACTGCCTCATTAGCCCTGGTCCTGAGCGCGACTGCTACGCTAGAGGTCCTGGATTCGATTCCCAGATCGAGCAAAGTGTTATTGGGTTTTGAAATTCCCAGTAGCAGCTCGGAGTTAGGAATTCGTGCCCGGTTAATGGCAATAGGCTCGGCAACTATAACATGGGACCTAAACATACCGGCGGACTGTGGGTGTACATTAATAGGCCTCTGTCTAACCCTTCGGGGAATACAGGCGTGATGGTATGTTATGTTTTTTACATCATCTTCGACCGAATAGAATAGATATCCTTTATTGTACACCAAAAACTAATGTCAAGTATAAGTTATCAATCACAGAATATGGTACAATGAGCGGTCTTATCGCTAAAAGCGATCTCTTACAGACAACCTTTGGATGGACTCAAGAGAAAGGAAAGGCGAAAAATAGGTAGTCTGGCGTACACAAAAGAAACTAAACACAAATGAAATAATACACAAAAAAATATAGCAAATACACATCATAATACCACGGCCTCACAGAAAACCGGCGTGAAACAACGCTTACGTTGTTTCGCCGAGTGAGTGAGGATACCGGAGGCCCAAACCCTTTTAAAAGGCGGGCAACGCACTCGTGACTCCTCTGGTGTTGCGGGTGTCCATGGGCGGCGGTTATCGCTTATCATCAGGCGATCTATCTGCTCGTTTGCCCCTCATCTCATAAAAAAAATTATAGTTCAATAAATAGTTAGACATGCAGGCAGCTGGAGACATTTGTAAATTTTATATTTAGCTAAACTGTGTAATAATAAGAAGAAAGAAAGAAAGCTTATTTATTTTCGCCCATAACGACGCACGTTTTTTTTAGCCAAAGGCCAATGTGTCAGTTAGACACTACAATAATAACATAAACACAAATAAAAAATAACAAATTATTACATCTGACAACACTGGCAAGTGACAACCAAGTGCCAACACTGCCAACAAAAATAATAAATACAAAAACAATAACAAACACAAAGTCAGATGCATAAATTAGGATTGATCGAAATCAAACAAATTTTTTACATGAACTGAGGCTAAGTTTAAACAAAGAGAGAGAGAGAGAGAGATGTGCGTCGTGTCAATGAAAATAAATAATAATTAAAAGAAAAGAAAATAATGTGTCAATATGTGTCAAAACTCAGGCCTTTTCAGCTGTGTTTCTTTCTTTCTTTCTTCTATATCAAACATTTTGACGCAAATTTATTTATAAGCCAGCCAACGGCGCTATCACCACTAAGCCACCGCGTACTTAACCAGAAGGCGCAGGTTAGAATCCTGCACGCAGTAGAATTTTTCGAACTTTATAATCTTAGCAGGAAAAATCACAAAAAGATAGTTAGTAGGTATGGTAGCATCGTACGACATAGAACTAGCCGTAAGGTAAGTCATGTCGGTTGAGAGGCAAAGTAACTTGCTTTCAATAGATGTCACTGACGTCACCTTTAAGACGTAAGTTCAGAATGTGAAGGCAAATGGCCATGTCGAACATGGCAGGTAGGAGTCGCGGTGGCTTAGTGGTCATAGCGTCTGGTGTATCAAACCAGAAGACGCAGGTTCGAATCCTGCCTGAGAGTCGAATTTTTCATTCATCAAAATCTATCTATACTAATATATAAAGCTGAAGAGTTTGTTTGTTTGTTTGCTTGAACGCGATAATCTCAGGAACTACTGGTCCGATTTCAAAAATTATTTTAGTGTTAGATAGCCCATTTATTGAGGAAGGCTATAGGCTATATATCATCACGCTACGCGGACGAAGTCGCGGGCAGAACCTAGTAACTTTATAATCGTAGCATGAAAAATGCTAAAGAAATCACAAAAAAATGACAGAATTATTATTGCTTTTAAAATTAGGAAGAATAAACTAGGGGAAGCACAAAAGAACTCCCGCACTGAGGCCTTGTTAACCCGGCCCCACACAAGATAAGATGGACGTACTTACTTGTTCAATAAACTTCACGACGTACGCGTTAGGGGGTAGGCGTAATAGTCTCTGTAATTCCAGCCGTCTTCGATCCAATATCGCGGGTGAGCATAATTCCGGACACAACTGCGATAGACGTAGTGTTGTCTTCTGAGGTTTAGATCTTAGCTCATCTATTATCGATTTTAATTCCTTCGCCTTTGGGTCTGTATATAATAGTAATGTAAGAAATATTATACCATCACGCCTGTATTCGCCGGGAAGGGTGAGACAGAGGCGTACTAATGTACATCCACAGTTCGCCGGTATGTTTAGGTCCCAGGTAATAGGGGGCGAGCCTATTGCCACTAACCGGGCACAAATTCCTAACTCCAAGCTGCTACTGGGAATTTCATAGAAAAAACCAATTACACTGTGTTCGCACTGGGAATCGAACCCAGGACCTCTGTCGTAGCAGTCGCGCTCAGGACTACTAGGCTAATGAGGCAGTCCTGTATTAATAAGAAAACCCCAATATCACATTGCTCCACCTGTGAATAAAACCCAGGACCAATCTAGCGTAGCAGACCTGGACTCCGTAGACCCCTCTACAAGTACCACACAGTATCTAAATTAAAAAATAAAAATATTTAATACATACCAATTTCAGTCATATTTTCTAAAGCGTAGAGTCTATTTTTCAATGTGTTCAGGGACTGATAGTCAGATCCTCCATGTGAAATCTCAAAGAGACGTTTCTTCATGGTTTTGAAGGTTTTCATCCATTCGCCGTCATCAAATACTACAAAATATTTCCAAATATCTTATTTAACAATATTTTATCAAATAACATACCATGACGCCTGTAGTCCCCCAAGGGTTAGGCAGAGGCGTACTAATGTACACCCACAGTTCGCCGGTATGTTTAGGTCCCATGTAATAGGGGGCGAGCCTATTGCCATTAACCGGGCACAAATTCCTAACTCCGAGCTGCTACTGGGAATTTCATAGAAAAACCCAATAACACTTTGCTCGACCTGGGAATCGAACCCAGGACCTCTAGCGTAGCAGTCGCGCTCAGGACCACTTGGCTATTGAGGCAGTTATATATTGATATTACGTACTTTGAATATATTGTGTTTGAATTACGATTTATATTGATATTACGTTTGTATTGGAAATTCAGTCCGCCCGGACTCAAGATAACGAATGTTCGAGTTTAAGGCCCACTTGCACCAAATTTTTAAATATGTTTAAATACAATTTAAACACGTTTAAGAAGTTTGTGCAAGTGGGCCTAAATGTTTTTATATCAAAATTGTTGACCCGGCGAACTTCGTACCGCCTAACAGTCGATTCTGAAACTAACGTCACTCAATTGTTTTGCCTTCCCGGAACCCCTCCACTAACACTTCAACTTTATGTTATGGTATTAAAGTTCAAATTGACTTAAGTATTATTACGAGTCTTTTGTATGGGAACATAGAAAAGTGTTGTTTTAACACTTTTTCAGGCAATTTTTTTATTTTTCTCTCCGTAAGAACCATCCTCGTACTTCAAGGAATATTATAAAAAAAAAATTGCGAAATCGCTTCAGCCGCTATCGAGATCTGCGCTTAGCAACACATTTGGCGACTCATTTTTATATTATAGATAAGCTTTTACAAGCGTTTATGAAACGTTATGATTCTAGTTGCACGGTTGCAAAAGGTTGATCCTAAGGAGAAGGATCCGGCGACAACTCCATGGACACTCTTTTAAAATAAAATATGTTACAATCTAAATTAAAGTTAAATGAGAAAACTTATTTACCGTTTCTTCGTAGTTCATCACAATATTGTAATAAAGAATAATTAGCATCACATATCAACTGAAAATACTCTTTGCAATCATCAAGGTTTTTATCCTGTAATTTATTAACTAATTCTTCACTCAAAACAGTAGATGGCAACACTTGTATAACTTTTTTCAGTATGGCAACACTGAAGAAGTCTAGGTGATGAAATATGCGGTTAATCTGAAACAATGTAAATATAAATTACTAGCTCGATGAGTCAGCTCATGTGAGCATGAAGCTATAATAGGATTAAGAGAGATAATTTGATCAAAAACCAACAGACATGATCTCTTCTTTGTACGGGTTTGTATACATCAGAGAGGTCAACCTGTATCTCAGGATCCGTTTAATTAATTGAGATAAGAAGTTCACCAGTTTTTAAGTTGGAGCATATACTTTCTAACAGTGATAACAAAATTAAAATCTATTAAATAGTTTTTACGTCATACCGTAACAAACAGAAATTGGGTTGCGGAGGTCTGATGGCAGTAGCATTGTGTGAAACACTGGTAACATAGTTGCATACATAACCAACATAGTTGATTTGGTTCGTTTTTAACATGGGAGAGCCATGCTTCGGCACGAATGGGCCGGCTCGACCGGAGTGATACCACGGCCTCACAGAACACCGGCGTGAAACAACGCTTGCGTTGTGTTTCGCCGAATGAATGAGGTTACCGGAGACCCAAGCCCTTCCCTCTTCCAGCCTCCATGAATGGGTCCCGGTGTGGCGGACGCGGGGACGTCCGCCACACCCCCCCTTATAGGACCCGAGGCGGTGGCGCGTAGTGTCCCACGCGCGCCCCTCTTAGGCGATGGGGGGGAGTCAAACGCCTCACTCCCCCCCCTCCACAATCTGCGGACAGGGCCCGCTACGGCGCTACTACCTGTCGAGGGCCGCGGACGAATTTTTTGTTTCCCGTAGCCCCCGACGAAAACGTGCAGGAAGGAACACCGTGTGGTTTTTAGTCGGTAGGTCACCCACTCTGGGTGGAGTCCGACACGCCCCGTCGCCTCCCCGGGCGGCGGAAGTCCATGAGGATTTTCCACACGCACAAAAAAAAAACAGGCCCAAACCCTTTTAAAGTCGGGCAACGCACTTGCGACTCCTCTGGTGTTGCAAGTGCCGCAATGCCGCCATGGCCGGCGGTAATCGCTTACCATCAGGTGATCCGTCTACTTGGTGTCCACCCTATCCCATAAAAAGTTGGGGTAATACTTGGAAGAGGATGAGAATAATGAACATAATTACCTGTTCTAGCAATCTTTTCGCCGTGACATCGCTCATGGTGGTTTCAGAATAAGCAAGTCTATTCAGTAACACACAGAACAACAAGTTATGATCCTTTATCAGACCATGTTGTAGTACTTTATCGATTATTTCTGACATACTCAGAATAATTTCATTCTGTGATATTTCGTCTGAAACAAAAATATAATACACTAGCTTCTGCCCGCGACTACGTCCGCGTAGCGTGATGATATATAGCCTATAGCCTTCTTCAATAAATGGGCTATCTAACACTGAAATAATTTTTCAAATCGGACCAGTAGTTCCTAAGATTAGCGCGTTCAAGCAAACAAACTCTTCAGCTTTATATATTATAGTACTAGCTCCTGCCCGCGACTTCGTCCGCGTAGCGTGATGATATATAGCCTATAGCCTTCCTCAATAAATGGGCTATCTAACACTGAAAGAATTTTTCAAATCGGACCAGTAGTTCCTGAGATTAGCGCGTTCAAGCAAACAAACTCTTCAGCTTTATATATTAGTAAGTATAGATAGATTATCTCTGGACGCGCTTGTACTACGAACGCCACCTAATGATGAATGGTGGAGGCATAACATACCATCACGCCTGTATTTTAAAAGCTTACTAGCAATGTGGATCGCACATTACTAGTATTCTTGTTAACCCCTCGTGCTAAGCTAAAATGCTTGTTACGAGTGGGTTTACGTCGGTAGTGCAATGGGTGGGTTTCGAACCGGCAACCACATGATTGCAAGTCCTAGCCATTAGGCTACCGCCGCGGCGTATTCCCCGAAGGGTTAGGCAGAGGCGTACTAATGTAGATCGACAGTTCACACAAACACAACGTAAGCGTTGTTTGACACGATAAAACTGTTTCATTAGCCTAGAGGTCCTGAGCGCGACTGCTACGCTCGAGTTTGACTTTGACTTTGCCTTTGCCTTTGAATGACTTTGACTTTGACTGTCACTTTCACTTTGACTTTGGACTTTCATGGGAATGGGTGTATTTACGGCCTCTAAAGAATTTATTATAATACTTGCGACCTTCGTATACAACATCTGTAAGATCTTTTCGTATTTTGCCTCGTGTAGAAAGCCGATTTTTTTATAACGAGGATCTAAAATAGTAGACTGAGCTATAAGCTCATTGTCCTCGATGCTTTCAAATCTTTTTTTATTCAGCTTTTGTAAGGATTTGACCAATTGTTTTACTTCTGGCAGTAAATTGCCGCTCTCCATATGCAAACAAAGATGCTTACATATTTGTTTGTAGAATAAAATGATTGAGGATTTTCGACTTTGACTGACTTTGACTTTGACTTTCACGTTGACTTTGACTTTGACTTTCACTTTGTCTTTCACTTTGACTTTGTCTTTCACTTTGACTTTGTCTTTGACTTTGACTTTGTCTTTGACTTTGACTGTCTTTGACTTTGTCTTCGACTTTAGTTTTTGACTTGGACTTTTATCTTTCACTTCGTTCTTTATTCCAATATCTGAGAAGGTCGACCAGAAGCACAAAAAAGCGACATCGATTCATGGTTTTCACGTGGGAGAGCCATGCTTCGGCACGAATGGGCCGGCTCGACCGGAGTGATACCACGGCCTCACAGAAAACCGGCGTGAAACAACGCTTACGTTGTGTTTCGCCGAGTGAGTTGAGGTTACCGGAGGTCCAAACCCTTTTACCTTTAAAAGGGCAGCGCACTTGTGACTCCTCTGGTGTTGCGGGTGTCCATGGGCGGCGGTTATCGCTTACCATCAGGTGATCCGTTTACTCGTTTGCCCCCCAATCCCATAAAAAAAAAATGGTGGATATTCCGAAAACCCGAACGAAACGCTTAAGTCCACATTGCATGCGTACCGCGGAAATGTGGAATGCGCTTCCCGAGTGGGTCTTCCCCGATAGATATAATCTGTGTGTCTTTAAATCACGAGTGAATCGGTTTCTTCTAGGCAAGCGCGCTGCATCTTAGGTCGCTGTGTCGCTTAACATCAGGCGAACTGGCGTTCAAGAATAAAAAACATAACATACCATCGCGCCTGTATTCCCCGAAGGGTTAGGCAGAGGCGTACTAATGTACACCCACAGTTCGCCGGTATGTTTAGGTCCCATGTAATAGGGGCGAGCCTATTGCCATTTACCGGGCACAAGAATAAAAGATACGTAGATACTTACCATTGTCATTCCATAGTTCGTCATAATACATCAACATTGATTCATACACTGATTTCAAAACTTGTGCGGTATTGGATGACATCGTCCGCCCTTTCTCTCTTATTATTTGTATGCTGATGTCTTGCATAACATCGTCCAATTTAGATTTGGATATCGCTGAAAATAGATAAATATGTAGATTCGAACAAGAGTCCTTTGGATTGGCCTTTCAATTCAGTTCAAATTCAAATGTTTTTATTTCAAATAAGCTTTTACAAGCGTTTATGAAACGTGATTCTAGTTGCACGGTTCCAAAAGCTCGATCCTATGGAGAAGAATCCGGCAAGAAACTCCATGGATACTCTTTTAAAATAAATAAATTACAATCTTCACTGGTACAATATTGCGATAACAAGATGTGAGGACGCTGAAGGATGTCCAAGTTTGACCGAGGTCGACTATATTAAACGAAGATTCACGTTATTATTATTCAATGGTTATATCACTAGGCTCACGCACAGCCAAAACTAGTCTAACATAACATACCATCACGCCTGTTTTCCCCGAAGGGTTAGGCAGAGGCGTACAAATGTACACCCACAGTTCGCCGGTATGTTTAGGTCCCATGTAATAGGGGGCGAGCCTATTGCCATTAACCGGGCACAAATTCCAAACTCCGAGCTGTTACTGGGAATTTCATAGAAAACCCAATAACACTTTGCTCGACCTGGGAATCGAACCCAGGACCTCAAGCGTAGCAGTCGCGCTCAGGACCACTAGACTAATGACCACTAAACTAGTCTAGAAAGCTGGAATTTGGAACATAGGTTTATTTTATAATGTAAGCATCCACTAAGCAAGGACTTTTGAATTGGTTAAATGGAGGGAGATGTTTGTATGAAAGTCTCTGTTCTTTAAAGTCACAAAACTTTTTTTTTTAAAAAGCTTACTAACAATGTGGGTCGCTCATTACTAGTATACTTGTTAACCCCTCGTGCTAAGTTAAATGCTTGTGTTACGAGTGGGTTCACGTCGGTAGTGCAATGAGTGGGTTTCGAACCGGCAACCACGTGATCGCAAGTCCGACGCCCTAGCCATTAGGCTACCGCCGCTTTATAACTTACTTAGTAAAACTTGAATTACAGTTACTGAAATTAAGAGCCACCTGCACCAACTTCGTTTAATTGATAAAATTATATTTAAACAGAATGTTACTATGAAAACTTGTGTTTAAACACAATTTAAACATCTTTAAGAAGTTGGTGCAAGTGGCCCTAAATAAATAATGACGTGTTTCAGTTTTTTACCTAAAAATTTGTATTGTACGCTACTCATCTAGTATATATCTATATATATAAAAGAAAGTCGTGTTAGTTACTTCATTTATAACTCAAGAACGGCTGAACCGATTTGGCTGAAAATTGGTGGAGAGGTAGCTTAGAACCAGGAGACGGACATAGGATACTTTTTATCCCGTTCCCGATACTTTTTATTCCACGGGGGCGAAGCCGCGGGCAGAAGCTAGTCTTATATATATAAAAGAAAGTCGTGTTAGTTACTCCATTTATAACTCAAAAACGGCTGAACCGATTTGGCTGAAAATTGATGGAGAGGTAGCTTAGAACCAGGAGACGGACATAGGATACTTTTTATCCCGTTCCCGTGGGATGTGATGATAGACCAAATTCCACGGGGGCGAAGCCGCGGGCAGAAGCTAGTATATATATAAATGAATCCGTATTTCCCTTGGTTACGGCATACTTCTTCTTTTGTTGTGTTTGTTATTGAAAAGAGGTTTTTATTAAAGCAAAAACCAAGAAAGTTGCGAAGAAAATAACATCATATAATCATATATATATATCACTAGCTTCTGCCCGCGACTTCGTCCGCGTAGCGTGATGATATATAGCATATAGCCTCCCTAAATAAATGGGCTATCTAACACTGAAAGAATTTTTCAAATCGGACCAGTAGTTCCTGAGATTAGCGCGTTCAAGCAAACAAACAAACAAACTCTTCAGCTTTATATATTAGTATAGAAGTATAGATATAATTAAAACAAATTTCAGGAACATTGGATTTTCAAATTTTAAGGGGAGGGGGGGGGTGCGGTAAAGGGGGGAATAGGTAAGGGGGAGGGCGGATTGCGGTAAAGGAGGGAATAGGTAGTGTATCATATAATACTTACAACCCAAATCATTATGTAGCTGTAGAATCAACTTCTTCATACTTAAGTTAGTTTCCAAAGAAGATTGAGGACCAAAACGCGTTGTTTGTTTTTCTGAAAAATTAAATTATTTATGGAATCCATTTCTGACCTACTATAGCTTCAAGTGAGCGAAGCCGCGGGCAAAGGCTAGTTTCAAATAAAAACATTATTTTGCAAGCATTGCACGGTTCCAAAAAGTTAATCAACGGAGAAAAAAAAAAACAATGGTATTACCGTCAACGAAAAATCTTACCTGCAGCTTCTACAGCTTTTTGTAGCCAACTTAAATTGTTATCTTTAATTCCTACTGTCATATAAGCAATCACCTTTTCTTGCACCCATGGTAGAATTTCAACATCTTGCAAAGATCTGCAAGAAATAAACAGGTATGTACGATGCACGTACAGTCAGCGCCAAAAGTCGCTGAACACGATGCATTTTTCAAAACGTTTTTACATCATTACTCTTAAAAATTCTGACCTGAGAAGTTAGTACCAGTTTTCTTATATGCAGAAAACTGGTACTAACTTCTCAGGTCAGAATTTTTTGGTTAGTAATGATGTAAAAACGTTTTGAAGATTGCATCGTGTTCAGCGACTTTTGGCGCTGACTGTACATGGGTTTAAAATATTTAATTTATCGCAATAAGTTAGCTAGATAGGCTCGCGTATGTGTACTTTGACCGCGGCCTACATTTTTGTAGTGCACTGACATGCAGCGAAGCAAATCTTCATCATCATCATTAGCCTATAATAGTCCACTGCTGGACGTAGGCCTCCCCCAATGTGCGCCATTTCACCCTGTCCTCGGCCTGTCGCATCCAGCTACTGCCGGCAGCCTTTCTCAAATCATCACTCCACCTTGCCGGAGGGCGTCCTACGCTACGTTTGCCGAGTCGCGTTCTCCACTCAAGAACACGTCTACCCCAGCGGTTGTCGGTTCTTCTACAGATATGGCCAGCCCACTGCCACTTCAGCTTGCTAATTCGGTGCGCTATGTCGACGACTTTGGTTCTCTGTCGGATAACCTCGTTGCGGATTTTATCCTTCAGAGAAACTCCGAGCATAGCACGCTCCATAGCACGCTGAGCGACTTTAAAATGGTGGACTAGCCGTACTGTGAGTGTCCACGTCTCAGCACCGTAGGTCATCACGGGTAGGACGCACTGGTTGAAAACTTTCGTTTTCAAACTTTGCGGTATGGGTGATGAGAAGACTGACGTAGTTTTCCAAATGCTGCCCAGCCCAGTTGGATCCTCCTCTTATACAGTCAATCATGCAAGCAAATCTTATACAGTTTTATTCTTAAGTAATTTAGTGTTCAATAAATCGTGGTTCTAGTCGGACAACTTGCATTTTTACTGACAGTTCCATAGACACTCAATTGCATTTACATTGATATTTACACTAGCTTCTGCCCGCGACTTCGTCCGCGTAGCGTGATGATATATAGCCTATAGCCTTCCTCAATAAATAGGCTATCTAACACTGAAAAAATTTTTCAAATCGGACAAGTAGTTCCTGAGATAAGCGCGTTCAAGTAAACAAACAAACAAACAAACAAACTCTTCAGCTTTATATATTAGTATAGATTTACATGGACATTTGCATTATCCTAAATGTTCGATTAACACATCTTACAAGGTGGAAGATTACAAAGTTATTTTAGTGAAGGAAAAATATCGACTGCGGGCAGGATTCGAACCTGCGTCTTCTGGCTAGATACACCAGACGCTATGACCACTAAGCCACCGCGAGAATCACCCGCCAGGTCGATATTTGCGAAAATCTCATTTTTTATAGGATAGGGGAGCAAAAGAGCAGACAGATCACCTGATGGTAAGCGATAACCGCCGCCCATGGACACCCGCAACACCAGAGGAGTCACAAGTGCGTTGCCCGCCTTTTAAAAGGGTTTGGGCCTCCGGTAACCTCATTCACTCGGCGAAACACAACGCAAGCGTTGTTTCACGTCGATTTTCTGTAAGGCCATACTCAAGATTACTTACTCTTTGTTCCTCTCGATACATTGCAGTGCAAGATGCGGCAGAGATCTTCTGTTGGCCTCTCTACACCACACCAGCTCATCTAGAACACTGCCTACCCTCTCTTGACTAGCAGAATCTGAATTCTGATTGTAATATGATGATCTGAGATAGAATAGAATATCCTTTATTGTACACCAAAAATCAAGTATAAGTTATTAAGAGGGAACTCTAGTGGGCTCTATAATCTGTGAAACATACAGGATACGTTGTTAACGGTAAGTGGTGTACTTTTGTACACCACATTTCGCTGGTAGTTTTAAGTCCCATGTAAACCGGGATGTTATTGCCCCTATTACATAGGACGTAACATACCGGCGAACTTTAGATGTACACTTGTACACCTCTACCTAATCCTACAGGCGCCCGTAAAACGCGTGTATTTATCTGTGTCACTCTCCATACAAACGTATTCCGCTGTTTTCTTCGTGGATAATGGCTCTAGAGCAATGATTTTTTCCCAAAAAATCTAAGGCGTGCTATTACATGCCCCTATTAATTCATTTTTTCAAAACGATAATTGCTAAAAGGATTATAACAATCCAAAAACTCGAAAAAAGGCCCGTTTTACTGCCATGTTCAGACGACTATCAGACAAATTTGGTAAGTTTATAACAAAAAGTAAAAAAATAGAAGCATAGATATACTTTTCTTCTAAATTTTGATATAATTTTTTTTCGATCGGTCCAGTTTTGATCGAGAAAACAGCGGAATACGAAACGATGTTTAGTCAAGATTTTTGTAGGTAAAATCAGCCTGAGCTGCAATTGTCCCTTTCCCACTTTACGAGTGGAGGTTGGAGTAACGACGACGGCAATAGTTTCTTCAAATACCTATTTTTCAAATTCCTCGCGACTAGAGTTCCCTCTTAATCATAGAATATGGTACAATGGGCGGTCTTATCGCTAAAAGCGATCTCTTACATACAACCTTTGGATTGACTCAAGAGAAAGGAAAGGTGAAAAGTAGGAAACAGAATTTTTATTTACATCATAATTATAATAAAAATGTTTTTTAATATGGAACTCTCGGTGCGCGAGTCCGACTCGCACTTGGCCGGTTTTTTTTATATTTACCATGTATAAACAACATTTTTACAATTTTATAATAGTAGAGATAAAATCCTTTGTTAAGTAAGGTAAGTCATGTCGGTTGAGAGGCAAAGTAACTTGCCTTTCAACAGATGTTACTGACGTCACCTTTAAGACGTAAGTTCAGAATGTGAAGGTGAATTTCGACATGGCAGGTGGGACTCGCGGTGGCTTAGTGGTCATAGCGTCTGGCGTACCTAGCCAGAAGACGCAGGTTCGAATCCTGCCTGCGAGTCGAATTTTTCCTTCGCTAAATAACTATCCTTTATTATAAAGTTATTTAGTGAAAGAAAAATTCGACTCGCAGGCAGGATTCGAACCTGCGTCTTCTGGCTAGGTACGCCAGACGCTATGACCACTAAGCCACCGCGAGTCCCACCTGCCATGTCGAAATTTGCCTTCACATTCTTCTTTCACTAAATAACTTTATAAAATTAGCATAAAAAATGCAAAAAAATCACAAAAAGTTATCCTTTATTATTTTAGAAAAACCTTTATTATTTAGGAAAATTGACTCAAGCGAAAATTTGCACGAGGGTCGCAGTTAACATTTATTATATTACCTGATCATAAGTCGTGCGGCCCATTCAGCTAAGCAGTCTGAAGATTGTATATCTCCAATGATTTTACCTTCATTCTGATGCCATTGAATTGCCTCTATAATCTGTGAAACATACAGGATACGTTGTTAACGGTAAGTGGTGTACTTTTGTACACCACATTTAGCTGGTAGTTTTAAGTCCCATGTAAACCGGCATGTTATTGTCCCTATTACATGGGTCGTAACATACCGGCGAACTTTAGGTGTACATTTGTACACCTCTACAAATCTACAGTTTCTATCCGTTGCACTCACCAACTATCCTTAAGGGTCTTAAATTGACCACAAAAACTTAATAAGTAGTAATCCAAACATTATATCAACATTGTTTGTTTATTTATTTATTTATTTAAGGGCTGCTATTAAGGCCCGCTTGCACCAACTTTATAAATATTATTTAAACACATTTTTTCATAGTAAATTTGCGTTTAAATACAATTTAAATACATTTAAGAAGTTGGTGCAAGTGGCCCTTAATGATGCACATTGAAAACATAATTATACAATCACAGTGTTACAACCTTTGTGCTCATTTGTTGAAGGCAACCACAGCTTACTTTTTGTTTAATTGTGTTATTATTAGAATTGAGATACCGTTAATCTATGTTCCTACCGTACCATTTCGTCTACTACTAATTCACTGGAAATAAACGACCGGAAAATCGTTCCAAACTTTGTAAAGTTATCAAGAATTGCATTCGCTTACATTTATTCCCAGTGAAGTATTTTAGATGAAATGTTAGAGCAGGAACCTAGATTAACGGTATCGGAATCCGAATTAACACACTTTGATAAAATTGTGTCTGAATTACCATTTATTTTTGTACGACGTCAAGACGTCGACACCGGCTGTCGCTGAAAACCAGCGTTATGATCATAGATTAATATGTATATTTGGGTAGTTATGATTCTGCTCCCTGCATGAGTCATAACATAAAGCTGAGCGATTGGCCCTTTTGCGTGGATGTGACGCATACTATCGCAAATTATGTTTTTTTTTTAATTTATTATAATCAACAAAAATATAGTACAATTTGTTCAGTAATTACAATTTCGCCAAACTGCTTGATACAGTTTGTTGGCGGAAGAGGCGCTCTGTTTTATCTAGTAACTAGTCTTAGGTTTAATTATAATATTCTTATGATCTAATATACATAGAACTTTTTAACTACCTACTGTAGCACCCTAACGCCCTTTAAAGCGCAACATGCCCTTTTAGCAGGCTGCCCTTCAAAACGCGCTTCAATGCAAAAGTATTGGGTATGTACCTACCTAGTTTACTTCCTTGTTTTAAATACACAATGGTGTGTGCGTCTTGTCTATGCAAAAAAAAATATTTTCTTTCTTTCTTTCTTTACTACGTTTGTTGGCGAAATTCGGTTTGTTGGCGAAACTATTAAGAAACTCATAACCAGAGATCGGAATAGTTAGAGTATCCCGGGAACTAGAAAACTGCAAAATACCTATTGCTTGGAATACGTTTGAATTGTTTGGTTCCTCAAAGGGCAATATTTCCGGCAATTAAGAAATCGCATATTACTTATTCCACCTTGATTACATTTATAGAATACTAGCTTCTGCCAGCGGCTTCGCTCACGTGAAGCTATATCAGGAATAAAAATGGAAAAACCAACATTGATGATCTCTTCTTTGTATGGGCCTCAATACATCAGGGAGGTCAAGCTGTATCTCAGGATTCGTTTAATTAATTGATATAAGAAGTTCACCAGTATTTAAGTTGGAGCATATAATTTGTAACAGTGATAATAAAATTAAAATCTATTCAGTAGTTTTAGTTTTCCCGTAACAAACAGACAAGAATTTAAAAAATCTCATTTTCGGATTCGGAGACTTTTATATAGTATAACCCCTTTGACTATCTATCTATAAGGACCCGCCTCTCATGATCATTCCCCTCTGTCAAGGTAGTGGATTAAAAAATCTAACGCGTTTATCAAAACTGTTTACGAAATCGATTTTTCATTAACAGAATCGTTTCCGCTCAGTAAGGTCATAATAAATGCTCCGTGTAAATACCGATATACGTGCAGGTAATGTATGCAAAAAAATATTTAATATCTTATTTAGATAAAGATGGAGTTATTTTCCGTATGTAAGTATTAAAGTTCATTTATTTCTATTTAAATCACATAATACAATTTATTAATAAAGATCGAGGACGTTACCGATTCAATAATCGAGTATAAAATAATCGTTTAGTTCAAGCATGCACTCCCCACGAGACTACCCGCACTCCCCACGAGACTATCCGCACTCCCCACGAGACTAGCAAATTTTTTTTACTAACAATATCAGCCTTCTGCTAATACACGTAAGATTTAAATTTGAAATATCCATCAAAATGTCATTTTTTGATTTCAATTATATATCATCCAATAGGATGTCACCATTTCTGATTTCCAATTATAGGTCTTAATGCAGAATTACCATTTTTTGGCAATTATAGGCCTTATATATATTATGACATAATGCATAAAACTCGAATTTTAAAAAGTGTAGCGAGACTATGTCCCTCTTTTGTTTTGTCATTTTAATTAATGATGTGATAGTGTTTGTTTACGATTTCGAATCGATATCGATATTATTTTTGTGTTCAATGTAAGACCAAATGAATATCATGAATTTATGATATCACTATATTTTAATAAAATTACATTTTTGGAAATGACGTAACTAAGATTATTGATTATTTTTGATATCCAGTATTAGATATTTTATTTGTTACTTTTTCAGATTTACAAAAGACCTTCATTTAAAATGATATAGGTGTGATTGATAAATAATAGCTTAAGCCGTTGCGGATAAATTTGTTGACAAAAGAATTTATAAATTAACATATTTAAATCGTATTTCAAAAATCATTGAAAATGATTTCTAAGATACGGTATGGTTAGAAGGTCTGGGGTTTCTTTTACCACTTAGGTGGAAAACCAGCACATGTCCCGCCTGATGGTAAGTGTATTTATAGTGTTAATGTACCCTATTATATGAACGCTTGCAACACCTGGGGTATCACTCGCCCGTTGCCGAACCTGTAAAAATCTTTTCCCACCCGGTAGACACCCACAACACCGGTACCCCCACTGCCAACATAACGCTTCCTCGCGGAGCTCTGGCGATCTTGCTCACCGTTAGGAACACAACATAGTACAGTCACAGATACTAGAATACTAGTAGTACAGTGCTATGTTATTTGGCTACTATATTCTGCAAAGTGTAGGTGTTTCCCCAGTTGGGCAGCTCCAATTGTAAGTGAGTTATTTAATTCCACTATGCCCTGCCTCTCGGGGTGTTTCTTCAAACACATTATTTTCTTTTTTCGATATCCGGCTCAAAGAAATAACGAGAGTACGGAACACGACATACCATCACGTCTTTATTCCCCGAAGGGTTAGACAGATGCGTACTTCGGGGGCGAGCCTATTGCCATCAGCGGGCATCAACCCTTAATTTTATAGAAAAACTCCAATAACACATTGCTCGACCGGGGAATCGAACCCAGGACCTCTAGCGTAGCGCTTCTGTTCATATTAACGCGCGACATAATGAACAAAATCGTATTTACTCCTACTTATATCTCGTGGGAAACAAAATGCTCTGTCTAGTGTTATCCCTATAATCAAACTAATTGGTATCAAAGTATTTGTAACATAACGTCCCCAATATCCGCTCTATCTATACTAATATTATAAAGAGGAAAGATTTGTATGTATCAATGTATGTAACAAATAAACTCAAAAACTACTAGCCATATTTCGAAAATTCTTTCACCATTTGAATGCTACATTATTCAAGATTAACATAGGCTATAGAATATGTATTTCGAAAAGGTTGCGATTTCTCTCACCCGTGCGTTTATTTTCCAATTACATAGTATGTTACACCTATTTATCTATACCTAAACAGTTCCTTTGTTTTGTATTTCATTAACATGCAATGAGAGCATTGCATTGAAAATAATTATGACGCAAGATATTAAAAAGGTGTGTATGGATGATTTTAATTTTGCAAATAAATAATTACATATAAAAATATTTTTTGATGTTGTTACGTTTTTCTCCATTCTTCCTAAAATAATCTATCGATATAAAATATCGACATAGTAGCTTCCTAATTATTTTTAGTGTATTATACGTTCGTATTGTCGTCAATTCTTGTATGTTGACGTATTTGACCTCTATGTGTGCGTAAATTGTGTTAGTGGTGAAGAATTTAATATGTGTGAGTTCGTGGCGATACAAAATGATTTTGAGTATGTGTGCAGCAATGTCTATGTAGTGTTTCCTCCCCCCGCACCAAAAGTGACAGACTTTTTTGTTCATAGAATTAGGCGCGTCACTTGTCCAGGGATAGATAGTCAAAGTATAACCCACGTGTTTTTTTAATATCTTCAATGTACAGACACAGCTTTTTTACAATTTTATAATAGTATAGAAGAGAAGAGACATGCTATAAGTAATTTGCAATTTCTTACATGATTCCCGGGATTAATTAGACATGTTTATGGTTCCGGGATTTTAGAGACGGTATTATCAAATCTATGTTACTTACTTCCTCGAACTGTAGGTAAATATAC
Source organism: Acronicta leporina (assembly GCA_947256265.1). Classification (NCBI taxonomy): domain Eukaryota; kingdom Metazoa; phylum Arthropoda; class Insecta; order Lepidoptera; family Noctuidae; genus Acronicta; species Acronicta leporina. Next base: position 756,235 of record OX366539.1, read on the forward strand.
TCTACATATTCCGATATCTGCTCATAATTGATACATGTTAAAAAAGCAACTAACTTTTCATCACTGAATGCTGAATCTATATACTAATATATAAAGCTGAAGAGTTTGTTTGTTTGTTTGTTTACTTGAACGCGCTAATCTCAGGAACTACTGGTCAGATTTGAAAAAATATTTCAGAGTTAGATAGCCCATTTATTGAAGAAGGCTATAGGCTATATATCATCACGCTACGCGGACGAAGTCGCGGGCAGAAGCTGATAAAAGTAAAGATAATTGAGATCTCCACCTTTTCCTAAAGTCAGTTAATAATGTACTTACAGCAGATGTAACGAAATCTCTTCTTGGCCACTTCTCTATTTGTTTCAACCAACTAATTCTATCCTGAATAGCTTCCTCTGGGTAATAGGAACCCACCATTTTATTGAACCATAATCCATAATCTGCAAACCGAAAAACTTATTTTTTAGGATCAATTTTTCAATCTTTTTTGCTGTCTGTTTTGTCTAACATACATAACATAACATACCATCACGCCTGTATTCCCCGAGGGGTTAGGCAGAGGCGTACTAATGTACACCCACAGTTCGCCGGTATGTTTAGGTCCCATGTAATAGGGGGCGAGCCTATTGCCATTACCGGGAACAAATTCCTAACTCCGAGCTGCTACTGGGAATTTCATAGAAAAACCCAATAACACTTTGCTCGACCTGGGAATCAAACCCAAGACCTCTAGCGTAGCAGTCGCGGTCAGGACCACTTGGCTAATGAGGCTGTTTTGTCTACTGTATTGCTAAATATTCTGCCTGTTAACAATAATGTGCTAACATTATTGTGTTCCGGTTTGAAGGGCAATGCAGCCAGTAACATTACTGGACAAATGAGACTTAACAACTGAGGTGTCGAGATGACAACGCGCGAGTGATACCACTGGTGTTGCTTACCATCATATTCGCATGCCTTTTTGCCATCTTAATACATTAAAAAAGAAATGAACTGCCTCATTAGCCTATTGGTCCTGAGTGCGACTGCTACGCTAAAGGTCTTGGGTTCGATTCCCAGGTCGAGCAGTGTTATTGGGTTTTTCTATGAAATTCCCAGTAGCAGCTCGCAGTTTGGAATTTGTGCCCGGTTAATGACAATAGGCTCGCCCGCTTACATGGGACCTAAACATACCGTCGAACTGTGGGTGTACATTAGTACGCCTCTGCCTAACCCTTCGGGGAATACTGCGTGATGGTATGTTATGTAAATCAGTACAACTGTGTAACCAGTATGTTTTTACCGTGGGAGAGCCATGCTTCGGCACGAATGGGCCGGCTCGACCGGAGTGATACTACGGCCTCGTGAAACAACGCTCACGTTGTGTTTCGCCGAGTGAGTGAGGATACCGGAGGTCCAAACCCTTTTAAAAGGCGGGCAACGCACTTGCGACTCCTCTGGTGTTGCGGGTGTCCATGGGCGGCGGTAATCGCTTACCATCAGGTGATCCGTCTGCTCTTTTGGCCCCCTATCCCATAGATGGCGTGATGGTATAATTACCTAGTTTTTTACTGGCTCCTTCAAAATAGTTTCTTAAAGATATAGTGAAATCATCATCCTTGGTCCACAGCGGGGGTAAGTTGTTCTCTGCCTGCCTTCTATCTTGTAATCTCAAGTCATCCCAATTTGACAACGAACCGAATGCCTTTATTAGTTCTAAAAATATATACATTTTTAATTACGGGTTTTTAATAGTTTTTTTTTTTCAAATTATTTTGTAAATTATAGATCTACTAGCGACCCGCCCGCGGTTTCACCCGCGCTGCCCCGCTCCTAAGAGTCGTAGGGTTATGTTATATAGTTTAAAACCTTCCTCTTAAATCACTCTATCTATTAAAAAAACCGCATCAAAATCAGTTGCATAGTTTTAAAGATCTAAGCATACATAGGGACAGACAGCGGGAAGCGACTTTGTTTTATACTATGTAGTGATAACAGAGAGAGCCATGCTTCGGCACGAATGGGCCGGCTCGACCGGAGTGATACCACAGCCTCATAGAGAACCGGCGTGAAACAACACATACGTTGTGTTGTGTTGCTATGTCTTTGAGAAGGCGGGCGTCCGAAGGTGGTCCGTCTGCTCGTTTGCCCCCCTATCCCATAAAAGAAGACATTGCCACTTTTTTTTTTGTTTTACACATATCCTCATATACACAAACACCCAGATCAGACTTCAGAATTGGGTCTGATCTAGATAAGAATTTGCCCGTGTGGGGCCGTTCAAGTATTACGTAAGCACTATAGAGGGGCGGGGGGGTCTTTGCTTTGCTTATTTTTGATGACATGGGGGGTGGGGGGATCTAGATAGTGATTACGTCAGCAGTAATTATTTACTTTTTTACACATATCGCCAATTGTCTATGCAGAAAACGAAATGCATTTTCGGGGATTCCTACAAATAATGAATACGTTTAGGTATATTTTTAGACTTATTGTAACTGCTGCTCGTAAATAAGTCAACTGTACCAATGTTTACGTAAGCATGGGGGGAGGGGTAAGAGCTTTGCTCACTTTTGCTGACGAGGGGGAGGGGAGGGTTAATAATTACAAAAAATCTGCTTACGTAATACTTGAACGGCCCCTGTGTTATTCCAGACTATGATCTATATCATTCTGTGCCAAATATTATCCAGATCCGTTCAGCCGTTCTGGCGAGAAAGAGTAACAAACATACATCCATCCATCCAATCTCAACTTTCGCATTTATAATAATACATAGTAGGATTTATATAAATAAATGCGTTTACCTTGTAAAGAAAATTCTTGATTTCTCATCGCTGCATCAGTGTCTTCTTTCGTCGTACTGAAACTATTAATAAAATCATTATTAGGACTACCTAGAAATAACTATCCTTTTGTATTTTTTTTTCAATCTCACATACATACACCACCGTACTAATGTACACCCACAGTTCACCGGTATGTTTAGGTCCCATGTAATAGGGGGCGAGCCTATTGCCATTAACCAGGCACAAATTCCTAACTCCGAGCTGCTACTGGGTAACATAACATAACATACCATCACGCCTGTATTCCCCGAAGGGTTAGGCAGAGGCGTACTAATGTACACCCACAGTTCACCGGTATGTTTAGGTCCCATGTAATAGGGGGCGAGCCTATTGCCATTAACCGGGCACAAATTCCTAACTCCCAGCTGCTACTGGGAATTTCATAGAAAAACCCAATGACACTTTGCTCGAGCTGGTAATCGAACGCAGGACCTCTAGCGTAGCAGTCGCGCTCAGGACCACTTGGCTAATGAGGCTGTTTTTTCAATACAGCTAAGATTATAAAGTTATTTTAGTAAGTAGTAAATATTTGACTTACTCTGCTCCTGCCCGCAAATCGGAAAATGCAAAAAGATAGTTAATAGGTATGGTAGCATTGTACGAAATAGAACAAGGTAAGTCATGTTGGTTGAGAGGCAAAGTAACTTGCCTTTCAATAGATGTTACTGACGTCACCTTTAAGACGTAAGTTCAGAATGTGAAGGCAAATTTCGACATGGCAGGTGGGACTCGCGCTGTCATAGACGCAGGGTCGAATCCTGCCTGCGAGTCGAATTTTTCCTTCACTAAAATAACTTTATAATCAACTTTTTGTGATTTTTTGCATTTTTTATGCTAATTTTTATAATGTTATTTAGTGAAGGAAAAATTCGACTCGCAGGCAGGATTCGAACCTTCGTCTTCTGGCTAGGTACGCCGGACGCTATTACCACTAAGCCACCGCGAGTCCCACCTGTCCCACATAAATAACTTGATAATCTTCAAAAAAATCACAATAAGGTGAATGAACCTAGGATGACCTCTCTAGAAAGAACTTACATAACATACAATCACGCCTGTATTCCCCGAAGGGTTAGGCAGAGGTGTACTAATGTACACCCACAGTTCGCTGGTATGTTTAGGTCCCATGTAATAGGGGGCGAGCCTATTGCCATTAACCAGGCACAAATTCCAAACTCCGAGCTGCCACTGGGAATTTCATAGAAAAACCCAATAACACTTTGCTCGACCTGGGAATCGAACCCAGGACCTCTAGCGTAGCAGTCGCGCTCAGGACCGCTTGGCTAATGAGGCAGTTAGAAAGAACTTACCTTAATATAAATTGATTTCTACCCTCCTTTCTTATTAAAAGATCTTCGTATAAAATGTTAATATACAAATATCCTTCACTATTACATGTGGCTTGTTTTAATGTTTCCACACTCTTGTCAAATCTGAAATAAGGATTTTTAAGGTTAAATTCTGTTATCATACCTATTATTATCAATATTTCAGCCAATAGAAGACCACTGCTGAAGGCTCCCCTAAAACTGTTTTATGGGATAGGGGGGCAAAGGCCTTCCCAAAAACTTTTTATGGGATAAGGGGCAAAGGCCTACCCAAAAACTTTTTATGGGATAGGGGGGCAAAGGCCTTCCCAAAAACTTTTATGGGATAGGGGGCAAAGGCCTACCCAAAAACTTTTATGGGATAGGGGGCAAAGGCCTACCCAAAAACTTTTATGGGATAGGGGGCAAAGGCCTACCCAAAAACTTTTTATGGGATAGGGGGGCAAAGGCCTTCCCAAAAACTTTTATGGGATAGGGGGCAAAGGCCTTCCCAAAAACTTTTTATGGGATAGGGGGGCAAAGGCCTTCCCAAAAACTGTTTTATGGGACAGGGGGGCAAAGGCCTCCTCAAAAACTTTTTTTATGGGAAAGGGGGGCAGCGAGCCTATGGATGGCCTAATGGTAAGCGATTACCGCCACCCATGGACACCCGCAACACCAGAGGAGTCACAAGTGCGTTGCCCGCCTTTTAAAAGGGTTTGGGCCTCCGGTATCCTCACTCATTCGGCGAAACACAACGTAAGCGTTGTTTCACGCCGGTTTTCTATGAGGCCGTGGTATCACTCGGGTCGAGCCGGCCCATACGTGCCAGTATTGCTCTTCCACATAACTACTACAATCACCAGATCGTCCGTCCATCTCGTTGGAGGTTATCCCACACAACGCTTTCCGGTGTGTGGTCTCCACTCGAGAACCTTTCTGCCCCAACGCCGATCAGTTCCATCAACATTTTGTTAATTGAATTTCGTACTAATATAAACTGCCTCAATAGCCAAGTGGTCCGGACCGCGACTGCTACGCTAGAGGTCCTGGGTTCGATTCCCAGGTCGAGCAAAAATTGGAATTTGTGCCCGGTTAATGGCAATAGTCTCGCCCCCTATTACATGGGACCTAAAGATACCGGCGAACTGTGGGTGTACATTAGTACGCCTCTGCCTAACCCTCACGCCTGTATTCCTATACAGGCGTGATGGTATGTTATGTACTAATATAAAAAATTGGAGGTTCTGTCTGTCATCTGTTACCCTGTAGCGGTCGAATAGATTTCGATAAAATTTGGTAAGGAGATAGATTGCTTGCTGAGGAAAGACGTCTGGCTATCTTTTGACCCTAAGTCAAAAAAGCCACCATGTATGTTATATCGATAGTGCGTTTTACATTAACATACCATCACGCCTGTATTCCCCGATGGGATATGCAGAGGCGTGCTAATGTACACCCACAGTTCACCGGTATGTTTTTTTTTATAAAAGCTTACTAGCATTGTGGGTCGCACATTACTAGTATTCTTGTTAACCCCTCGTGCTAAGCTAAATGCTAGTGTTACGAGTGGGTTCACGTCGGTAGTGCAATGGATGGGTTTCGAACCGGCGACCACATGATCGCAAGTCCCACGCTTTAGCCACTAGGCTACCGCCGCTTAGGTTAGGTTTAGGTCCCATGTAATAGGGGGCGAGCCTATTGCCAATAACAGCGCTTAGGTCTGCTGTTGAGAATTTCATAGAAAAACACAATATCAATACGCTCGACTAGGGAATCGAACTCAAGACTTTCAGTCGCGCTAAGGACCACTAGACTAATTAAGTACAGTAAACAAATAACTTACCCTGGAATTCTGCTGATACCGTTTATAAAGATTCTGCAAGCATCTAACACAAGAGGGGTCAGGCAGTTAGGTTGTTTACTCGTGATTTTGAATAGTAATTTCGACATTACCGAGTCGAGGGCGAACCTGCGACCACTACCTTGCAGACACCTCATCATTTGAACACACAGCTCTTGACAGATTTGAGTGTTTGTCTAAAATTATATAACACACCATCACGCATTTATTCTCTGAAGGGTTAGGCAGAGGCATTATGATAAGATTTCATGTAATAGGGAGCGAGCATACTGGCATGAATCAGGAATGTGCCCAAAAACTGAGAATTTAATAGAAAAATCCAATAACACTTTACTCGACCTGGGTATCGAACCCAGGACCTCCAGCGTAGCAGTCGCGCTTAGCACCACTACGCCAATGGCAGTCAGACATTATACAGATATAATAAGTAACAGTTCGATGTCTGTACATTGAAGATATTTATTAAAAAAAGCGGCTGAGCGATCAGCTTCCACGCCACATGTGTGGGTTCGATCCCTACACGGAGCAAGTATCTGTTTGAACTACAAATCGTTGGTCCGGGTCTGGGCGTTTGTGTATAATGTGAGAAAGAATTACCTTAGAAAATTGTATAAATATCTCCAAAATATCTGTTATAGGCATCTGCACGTCTATTTCTCGGCGTGGAGGAGCTAAAAAATAATAAATACAGTCATAAGTTTCGTTATGTTACAAGTAAAACCCAACTCACAGAAAACCGGCGTGAAACAACACTTGCGTTGTGTTTCGCCGAGTGAATGAGGTTACCGTAGGCCTAAATCCTTTTAAAAGGCGGGCAACGCACTCGTGACTCCTCTGGTGTTGCGGGTGTCCATGGGCGGCGGTTATCGCTTACCATCAGGTGATCCGTCTGCTCGTTTGCTCCCCTATCCCATAAAAAAAACTCTTTGTTAACAGTTTGTGCCCCGACTGAGATGTGCGATGTGCCCACGAGATGTTTGAGTAAAAAACTCAAAAATTTAACCCCGTGGGAACGGGATAGATAGACAGTTCTTTCCTAATATAATATTATATATAATATATATTATATATATAATACAATATCTATACTAATATATAAAGCTGAAGAGTTTGTTTGTTTGTTTGTTTGCTTGAACGCGCTAATCTCAGGAACTACTGGTCCTATTTGAAAAAATCTTTCAGTGTTAGATAGCCCATTTATTGAGGAAGGCTATAGGCTATATATCATCACGCTACGCGGACGAAGTCGCGGGCAGAAGCTAGTATTTAATAAGCATCTCGTAAGAGGCGAGAAAATATCTAATTCTGTCTTGTGTCTGACTGTTTGGCGACCACCGTTTCCAAAAAAAAGGTGGGTTCATTTAACCTAAACTTCAAAACACTTTTAGCTTCAACAGTGGCAAAAAGTGGAGACTTCCATATTTACGGCCACATTTTTTGCGAGTCGAATTTTTCCTTTAAAATCTACAATCCAACACGCTCAAATGATCACGCTGATCACAATAATTTCACGCTGAAATGCACTGTTTTACAAGATAGCTAAACATCAACCCGCTACTTTGATGAACGCTGTTAACCTTCAACAAACTTTTAAACGTGGGAGAGCCATGCTTCGCCACGAATGGGCCGGCTCGACCGGAGTGATACCACGGCCTCACAGAAAACCGGCCGGAAACAACGCTTGCGTTGTGTTTCGCTGGGTGAGTGAGGATACCGGCGGCCTAAACCTTTTTAAAAGGCGGGCAACGCACTTGTGACTCCTCTGGTGTTGCGGGTGTCCATGGGCGGCGGTTATCGCTTACCATCAGGTGATGCGTCTGCACGTATGCCCCCCTATCCCATAAAAAAACACGCTCCATTCCGCGTGTTGAAGGTTACTAATTATGCAAAACTGCTGAACGTCATTCAGCTATTTTACATAACAGAGCTGTTTTGTAAAGTGTTAGCGATTATATAAAATAGCGAATTATATTGCGACAATTCTACTGGCGCATATACCTGTATTAATATAGAAAACAATAGAATTCTCTTCCTATCTTTATTAATTCTAGTATTGAATAAAAAACTGCCTCATTAGCCAAGTGGTCCGATTCCCAGGTCGAGCAAATTTTTATTGGGTTTTTCTATGAAATTCCCAGTAGCAACTCGGAGTTAGGAATTTGTGCCCGGTTAATGGCAATAGGCTCGCCGCCTATTACATGGGACCTAAAGATACCGGCGAACTGTGGGTGTACATTAGTACGCCTCTGCCTAACCCTTCGGGCAATACAGGCGTGATGGTATGTTATGTTATTTTGAATAAAAAATAATTATATCTAATAATAAAAAAAAAATGAAAATAAAATCATAAAAACATCAAAAATAATAAAAAAAATACAGAGATCATTCCTACAAGTCCCTACATGAACATATGGTAAAAATCCTATGGTCTAAGAGCCGTTGAAGATCGACCTTCACCCACCTGATACATTTTCTATCAAATATTTTTGATAAACAAATATGCATATGATAACTTGCCTATCGAAAAGTGTTCATGGCTATTTTTAATTGAGTTCTAAACCTTTAAAGCTTGACAATAATATTTAATGAACGGTTTTTTGCAGGCAAGTCTATACAATTGGTTTTGTAATTTAATAGGGTATTACACCTTTTTTTGAAAACTGTTTTAAATTAATCCTTAGATCGTAATGAACCAGTAGAATTTTTATTTCAATTTTATAAAACCGAAAAATGCCTTAAAAACGATTTTTAATTTATGATTTTGAATTTTCGCGCGGAAACGCTAGCCGCCATGCTACTTCGGGTCGTGACGTCACTTCGTTAGTAAACAATAAAACTGCAAAAGACCAAGTAACGTCAAGTTACTATCGGAGTGACACCACGTCGGAATCCAAAATGGCGGATTGCGTTTTAAAACAGATTAAAAAAGACTATTTTTGAAATTGAATTATAAAATTTACATTGCATTTTTACCCGACTGCCGAAGGAGGAGGGTTATTATAAATAAATACTAACGTTTCTCGTTTACTTTTATAAAAATCTATCATAAACATGCATTATTATATTTTTTCTTACATGGTGTAAAATACCCTATTATCTTTCTTATAATACCAATTTGGAGTGGTTATCAGATCAGTGTAGTTACCTATATTGACTTACCTGTTCACATCTGCTTGCCAGGTAGCCATGAACAGAAATAAGTAGGCAAGCCTACCTAGGCATATTCTCTGTGAACTATCAGTTGAGATGAAATTCATTAAGTTATCAAAAGAGTGAAGGTGATGATGATGAAATTAATTCAATTAAAAATAGCCATGAACACTTTTCGATAGGCAAGTTATCGTAGGCAAATTTGTTAATCAATAATATTTGATAAATTAAAATAACTAAAAAACCCGACTGCATAAAAACACTTTAAAAACAACTAAAAAGACAAAAACAAGTCTAGTAGTCCAGACCTATGTAAAGTAATATTGAATAACTACACCATTTAAATGTTTTCATGATCGATAATTAATACATAAAATAATAAATTATAACGTAGAATAAAGTCAATCTTGCAGTCGGGACCCATTACTGGGAATTTTAGAGACGGTCACGATTTTGAATGGGTCCCGACGGCAAGATTGACTTTATTCTACGTTATAATTTATTATTTTATGTATTTTTATGCAGTCGGGTTTTTTAGTTATTTTAATTACGTAACTTGTTTCCGGATTTTTAGTGCAAAACTACGAAAAATCTGCAGTGTGTGTATGTGAGTCACCCACATATTACGTAAAGAAAACTAAATAGGTACATAAGGACAGTAAAAATAATTCAGAATGCTTGATAAATAAATTATAACAAACAAATCGTATTTCCTAACCTCAATCTAAAACTACCTACGGGCATTAACGAAGAAATTATTTATATGAAAAAGTAGATGATTTCCTACAAGTCCCTTAACAATAAAGTAATGTAATGCTTTCGCTAATTGCTACCGAAAATTTGAGAATACATCATACGGAATGCTCAAAACATATTTTTCAGCCCACGCATTAAAGCGCATAAAATCCGCCATTTTGTTTTTTTTTAATTTCATGTACCCAGTGACACTCGTGCCATCAAGACAAATCTAATGAGGTATCATTTATCTAAATCGGTTGCACCGTTGAATAGTTACGAGCGGACATAGGAACGGACATACATACATACATACATACATACATACATACACGTCAAACACATAACCCTCCTCCTTCGGCAGTCGGGTAAAAATATGTCTCATCTGGTTATTAGACGGGTGAAGGTCGATCTTCCACGTCTCCCGTACTACTATAATTTAACTTACCTTTAGTAATTCTCTGTCTGTAAGTCACACTGGATCTCTGTACAGTTCTAGCATAAGTTTTCGTAGTCATCGTTGCATACACCTTTAACACGCTGCAAATTATAATACATATTAGTTTTTTTTTTTTAAATTTATTGGAACCACAAACAAGTTTACAATCTCTATTATATAAACCTTAACTAATACAATGTTACTTATACTTAACATCGCTGGTCACCTAATCATTACAGAATTTCAAATGGTGAACCTGTGTTACAATTTTGATTTTATAAACTTAATCAACTAGTAATTCATTGTATGTACTGTATAGTTGTTAATAGTATTTTAATTCTCACAATATGGTTGAGTGAAACCACGCCGATACACACGTCATGCTCGTAAACGGGTGGTGCTGTAAACGAATGAGTTTTTTTCTGCTACAAATCTCATACATACATACATATTATGAAATTGTAAAAATGCTATGTTTGTTACGGGTTGCAGCAAAAACTACTGAATAGATTTTAATTTTGTTAACACTATTAGTATGTATATGGTCCAACTTAAAAACTGGTGAAGTTCTTATCACAATTAATTAATCAGATCCTGAGACACAGCTTGACCTCTCTAATGTATAGAGGCCAATACAAAGAAGAGATCATCACTGTTGGTTTTTATTAAATTATTTTTGGAATCCTAGATCCTACTATAGCTTCAGGTGAGCGAAGCCGCGGGCAAAGGCTAGTACATACATATTTTCATATCTGTCTCCCATTAGGGTAGGCAGAGACTACACTTTCGCTTCATCTACGTTCTTTAAGCTCCTTCACATACAAATTATCCCTACTAATCCCTACTAATATTATAAATGCGAAAGTAACTCTGTCTGTCTGTTGCGCTTTCCCGCTTAAACCTCTCAACCGATTTTGATGAAATTTGGCACAGACAATCTTTAGACCCTGAGAAAGGACATAGGCTACCTTTTATTGCGATCATCACGCTATAGGCTATATATCATCACGCTACGCGGACGAAGTCGCGGGCAGAAGTTCTCTATAATATGTTAAATGAATTTAGAAGGAAGAAGAAAATAAAATTTATTAAAAACAAACACAATCCACACTAAAATATTAATAAAGTAAAAAAAAAAATAATCACTATCACTACATAGTATAAAACAAAGTCGCTTCCCGCTGTCTGTCCCTAGATCGCTTAGATCTTTAAAAATACGCAACGGATTTTGATGCGGTTTTTTTAATAGATAGTTTTTTTTTATGGGATAGGGGGGCAAACTAGCAAACGGATCACCTGATGGTAAGCGATAACCGCCGCCCATGGACACCCGCAACACCAGAGGAGTCGCAAGTGCGCTGCCCGCCTTTAAAAGGGTTTGGGCCCCCGGTAACCTCAACTCACTCGGCGAAACACAACGCAAGCGTTGTTTCACGCCGGTTTTCTGTGAGGCCGTGGTATCACTCCGGTCGAGCCGGCCCATTCGTGCCGAAGCATGGCTCTCCCACGTGAAGAGTGATTTAAGGGGAAGGTTTTAAGCTATTTAACATCACGCTATGACTCTTAGGACCGGGGCAGCGCGGGTGAAACCGCGGGCGGGTCGCTAGTTAAGGATATTTTCTGATTCTCTCACCTTGGAGGCAAACCTTCATCTCTTAACTTGATGACTTTAAAGGCATCTTGACTCCTGAGATCACGGAGCAGTATCTCCAACAACTTGCTCCCACAGATCGACAGCTCTAAGTTATCGTTTTTAGTAACACTGCATTGGTAGACTATTATGTAGAATAGTTCTGCGAATCTGTAATAAATAAATACACCATACTATTATATCAAAACCTACTATACTTCGACTTTTAATTGTATTCAGTAACTTGACAGTTGAAGGGTTACCAGTTTTTGACAAAAAAAAGATAGTGAGGTGGTCAAAGAATGAACGAAATTGAATGAACTTAAATAATGTACTTACATGAATAACCTTTTTATGTATATTGAAATATTGAATAGCTAGTCTTCAAAACACAATATAAACTATAAAAAATAGTAGAATTTGTTTCTCAGTAGTAAGTTAATCTAAAAAATTACAAAAATTACAAAAGTAAAAAAAAGTTAAATTATAAGTATGTTTTTTATTTTTGGTTGGTTTTTATTAGAAGATAATAGAAAAGGAAATTACTTTGATTAATTATTCTTATATTTTACATCATATTTACGATTTTTTTGTTTAATTTTATATTAAACCATTTTTATCAATCAATCTTTACGCAAAATCATTCACTACCCCAACACTATTAGTTGTAGTGTGGTATCATTATTTCTCTTCGAACTGTCAAGTTACTGAATACAATTAAAAGTCGAAGTATACATACATACATGTAGGACTGGAATGTAATGAGTGAAAGAGATGAAGTATTATGACGTGTGATCTATCTATTAAAAAAGCTGCGTCCGTAAATTGAAGATATTTAAAGAAAACAAGTGGTGTATAATCATCTCCGAAAATTCATCATCTCAAAAATGTGATTTTTTGAAATTTTCGTCTGTTTGTAGCGGGTTGGTACAAGAACTACTAAATAGATTTTAATTTTGTTATCACTGTTAGAAAGTATATGCTTCAAATTAAAAACCGGTGAACTTCTTATCTCAAATATTTAAACGGATCGTGAGATACAGCTTGACCTCTCTGATGTATAGAGGCCCATACAAAGAAGAGATCATCACTGTTGTTTTGTGTATAAATTATTTTTGGGATCCATTTCTAATCCTAATATAGCTTCAGGTGAGCAAAGCCGCGGGCAAAAGCTAGTTCATACATATTTTTATTTTTTGAAGGAGCTCGCCAATAAGATCGGCATATTATTTGAAGCGGCGGTAGCCTAATGGCTAGGGCGTCGGACTTGCGATCATGTGGTTGCCGGTTCGAACCCCACCCATTGCACTTCCGACGTGAACCCACTCGTAACACAAGCATTTAGCTTAGCACGAGGGGTTCACAAGAATACTAGTACTAATGTGTGACACACATAGCTGGTAAGCTTTTAAAAAAAAAAAATGTTCTTCTAGGGCGACCTCTTCCGACGTTGCCGCTGACATTCGCCTTATAAATTCCTTTTGTTAATCTACTTTCATTTGTCCTGCTGAAACCTACCTCATGGTAATATCCTTGGAGAGACATTCTTCCACCTCATCAACCATCATCTTGGAGACTTGCTCATCATGATCAAACATGCCATCGAACACTTTCCTCAACACCAGCTCTTCGTATTGGCTTTGTGTATCTATGGTGTCTAGTATAGGAGTACTGTCTACCGCTTTTCTTTTAAAGGGATGATGATTCTCACGTTTGACTAGATCTGAAACAATAAACATACTGGTTAGATACACCAGACGCTATGACCACTAAGCCACCGCGAGTGCCACCTGCCATGTCGAAATTTGCTTTCACATTCTGAACTTACGTCTTAAAGGTGACGTCAGCAACAACTATTGAAAAGCAAGTTACTTTGCCTCTCACCGACATGACTTACCTTACGGTTAGTTCTATGTCGTACGATGCTACCATACCTATTAACTATAACGACCTCTGTGGTTTAGTGGTTCAAGTACCGGACTGCTGACCATGAGGTCGTGGGTTCGATTCCCACAGGACACAAAAATTTATGTGATGAATATAAGTGTTTGTGTTCGTCTGGGTGTTTCTTATGTATTATAAGTATGTATTTACAACAAAAAAAAAGTACATAAGTATTATATCCATTGTCTAGTACCCGCAGTACAAGTTCTGGTTAGTTTGGGACTAGATGGTGCTGGGTAAAAAAAAAATTGCATTTTTCATGCTATGATTATGATAAAGTTATTTTAGTGAAGGAAAAATTCGACTCGCAGGCAGGATTCGAACCTGCGTCTTCTGGTTAGATATACCAGACTCTATAACACTAAGTTATTCAAAGTGTATATACAAACACAATTTATTCAAACCTAGATTAACGGTATCTCAATATCAATCCGACTAATAACACAATTTGATAAAATATTGTTCGGATTAAGATTTATTTTGTAATAGGATATTATACACCATGTAAGAAAAATTATAAAAATGCATGTTTATGATAGATTTTTAAAAAAGTAAACAAGAAACGTTAGTATTTATTTATAAAAATGCAATGTAAATTTTATAATTCAATTTAAAAAATAGTCTTTTTTAATCTGTTTTAAAACGCCATCCGCCATATTGGATTCCGACGTGATGTCACTCCGATAGTAACTTGACGTTACTTGGTCTTTTGCAGTTGTATTGTTTACTAATGAAGTGACGTCACGACCCGAAGTAGCATGGCGGCTAGCGTTTCCGCGCGAAAATTCAAAATCATAAATTAAAAATAGTTTTTAAGGCATTTTTCGGTTTTATAAAACTGAAATAAAAATTCTACTGGTTCATTACGATCTAAGGATTAATTTAAAACAGTTTTCAAAAAAAGGTGTAATACCCTATTCCCAGGTCGAGCAGTGTTATTGGGTTTTTCTACGAAATTCCTAGTAGCAGCTCGGAGTTTGGAATTTGTGTTAGTTGGCCCGGTTAGTGCCAATAGGTTCGTCCCCTATTACATGGGACCTAAACATACCGGTGAACTGTGGATGCACATGAGTACGCCTCTGCCTAATCCTTCGGGGAATACCGGCGTGGTATGTATTTTATATTATGTTAAAATAAACTTTATAAATATAAATACCTTGAAACGCTTTCAAAATCACGCTGTACGCCTCTTTCCTGACTACAATCGAGGAACTCTTACAATTCTGTTCAACGGATTTCATAACATCACTTTTCATAGCTCCTTCCATAAACTTCAAGCTATTCCGGGCTATTTTCAGAGCCTCAACCCTCTGATCGCCGTCTAAAAGCTCGCAGAGGGATATAATTTCAAACATATCCGCGTAATAATCGTCAAATTGCGTTGTGTTTTCTAAATATGTCGATAAAATTGTTAAGCATTTTGACTTCTCCACTTTCGTTGCTAAATCTGTTATGATCCTGAAATTATAACACGTTATAATTCAGACGGATCAACTGATGGTAAGCGATAACCGCCGCCCATGGACACCCGCAACACCAGAGGAGTCACAAGTGCGTTGCCCGCCTTTCAAAAGGGGTTGGGCCTCCGGTAACCTCACTTACTCGGCGAAACACAACGCAAGCGTTGTTTCACGCCGGTTTTCTGTGAGGCCGTGGTATCACTTCGGTCGAGCCGGCCCATTCGTGGCGAAGCATGGCTCTTCCACGTTTAAAAGTTTGTTGAAGGTTAACAGCGTTCATCAAAGTAGCGGTTTGATGTTTAGCTATCTTGTGAAACAGTGCATTTCAGTGTGAAATGATTGTGATCAGCGTGATCATTTGAGCGTGTTGGATTGTAGATTTTAAAGTTATTTGAGTGAAGGAAAAATTCGACTCCCAAAAAATGTGGCCGTAAATAAGGAAGTCTCCACGTGAAAAAAATATTCTATTGAATATCTTATTTAAACAATAATAATAAATAAATATCTGATGGTGGCGTTGTGTGTCGGGTCGTTTTATATTTCCTACAATATAGATGAGTAGTCCATCTTTTGAAGGAGAGCGAGAATTACTTACTTGAAATGCTGAAAATCGCAACACTGCTGACAACTTTTTTGAACATAGAACAGAATCTTCACATAATTATTAACGTTCAATCCTCTGACAGCTGTCAAAATTGGCCAGAATTTCGCCAGAAATCTGTCCCTTGTCACGGAATCTGCCAGAGAGAATGCCAAGCCGCAAACCTCTGCCAGTTTTGTGGCCCCCAGCCAGTGTTTAGGGTCGGGACTGGCAAATATGGCGGACAGAAGATCTGGCAATTGTACGCCATTTTTGAGTAAGCGTTCGAATATTGGCAATATTGGGAATAAGTCCTTTGGTAATTCTGAAAAAAGAGTATTGATGAGTTATCTTCATTAGGATAGCTGATGTCTTCTATTACTTTCGTTAATTACTTGATGATGCATAAAGAAAAGGTTATTTGGTACAGCAATAACCAATAATAACATAACATACATAACATACCATCACGCCTGTATTCCCCGAAGGGTTAGGCAGAGGCGTACTCATGTACACCCACAGTTCGCTGATATGTTTAGGTCCCATGTAATAGGGGGCGAGCCTATTGCCATTAACCGGGCACAAATTCCAAACTCCGAGCTGCTACTGGGATTTTCATAGAAAAACCCAATAACACTCCGCTCGACCTGGGAATCGAACCCAGGACCTCTAGCGTAGCAATCGCGCTCAGGACCACTTGCCTATAAGGCAGTGAGCAAATAAAGAACTAATAAAAATACCTAATTTAATTACCTTTACAATATTCTTGAAATACACTCCAATTTACTTTGATAATAGTTCCATATAATTGTAGAATTCCATTCAATACGTTTAGAAGTCTTCTGTGAATGTTGACCCTCAGCTTATATTCCATGCAAGTGTTTATAAGATACTCTATGGTAATATCTAAATGACTATTACGTGGTAAGTCTGTTAAATTCCATTTCAGTATCGTAGATATCTGAAAAAGGAAATAAAACCATTGTCCCAAATCTCTTTGGGCTGGTACTTGCAGTTCAAGTTCAATTACAAGTGAAGTACAAGTCAAGTACAAGTCAAGTACAAGTCAAGTACAAGTCAAGTACAAGTCAAGTACAAGTCAAGTACAAGTCAAGTACAAGTCAAGTACAAGTCAAGTACAAGTCAAGTACAAGTCAAGTACAAGTCAAGTACAAGTCAAGTACAAGTCAAGTACAAGTCAAGTACAAGTCAAGTACAAGTCAAGTACAAGTCAAGTACAAGTCAAGTACAAGTCAAGTACAAGTCAAGTACAAGTCAAGTACAAGTCAAGTACAAGTCAAGTACAAGTCAAGTACAAGTCAAGTACAAGTCAAGTACAAGTCAAGTACAAGTCAAGTACAAGTCAAGTACAAGTCAAGTACAAGTCAAGTACAAGTCAAGTACAAGTCAAGTACAAGTCAAGTACAAGTCAAGTACAAGTCAAGTACAAGTCAAGTACAAGTCAAGTACAAGTCAAGTACAAGTCAAGTACAAGTCAAGTACAAGTCAAGTACAAGTCAAGTACAAGTCAAGTACAAGTCAAGTACAAGTCAAGTACAAGTCAAGTACAAGTCAAGTACAAGTCAAGTACAAGTCAAGTACAAGTCAAGTACAAGTCAAGTACAAGTCAAGTACAAGTCAAGTACGATTTTCAACCTTACTGTACATACTTTGTACTTACAATATCAATATGAAGATTGTTAAGCACGCTCTTTCCGTTGTTTGTCGCTGGTGTGTCTGCTATGAGCTGCAACAGCGCCGGGCAGAGCACGTCAGCGTGAGGCTTGAGCTCTTCTTCAGCATTGCATATAGCCTGAAGGTAAAATACAAGGAAGGTAAAATATAAGGTTTTTCACGTGGGAGAGCCATGCTTCGGCACGAATGGGCCGGCTCGACCGGAGTGATACCACGGCCTCACAGAAAACCGGCGTGAAACAACGCTTGCGTTGTGTTTCGCCGAGTGAGTTGAGGTTACCGGAGGCCCAAACCCTTTTAAAGGCGGGCAGCGCACTTGCGACTCCTCTGGTGTTGCGGGTGTCCATGGGCGGCGGTTATCGCTTACCATCAGGTGATCCGTTTGCTCGTTTGCCCCACTAGCCCATAAAAAAAAAAACAGTAAAAACTATCTTTTTGTATTTTCTATGCTAAGATTATCAAGTTAAATAGATAAGGGGGCATCGTACGACATCGAACTAACTACAAAGTAAGTCATGTCGGTTGAGAAGCAATGTAACTTGCTTTTCAATAGTTGTCACTGACGTCACGTTTAAGACGTAAGTTCAGAATGTGAAGACAAAATTCGACATGGCAGGTGGGATTCACGATGGCTTAGTGGTCATGGCGTCTGGTGTATCTAACCGGAAGACACAGGTTTGACTCCTGCCCGCAAGTCGATTTTTTCCTTCGGAGTGATACCACGACCTCACAGAAAACCGGCGTGAAACAACGCTTGCATTGTGATTCGCAGCCCAAACCCTTTTAAAAGACCAGCAACGCACTTGGGAATCGGGTGTCCATGGGCGGCAGTAATCGCTTACCATCAGGTGATCCGTCTGCTCGTTTGACCCCTAGGCCATAAAAGAAAAAACTATTCAAATCAAATATTCATCAGTATTATCTACAGAACTGCCTCATTAGCCAAGTGGTCCAGAGCGCGACTGCTACGCTAGAGGTTCTGGGTTCGATTCCCAGGTCAAGCAGTGTTATTGGATTTTTCTATGAAATTCCCAGTAGCAGCTCGGAGTTAGGAATTTGTGCCCGGCTAATGGCAATAGTCTCACCCCCTATTACATGGGACCTAAACATACCGGCGAACTGTGGGTGTACATTAGTACGCCTCTGCCTAACCCTTCGGGGAATACAGGCGTGATGGTATGTTATTATCTACAGAAGTTGGCACCCATTTAGATGCCTATTCTTAACTTCTCATATCATTAGCTAAATAGCATTACCCAAAGCTGCTATGGCTCTTTCTTCAAAAGGCCTGTCCAGATATTGCCCTACATCGTAACACTTACATAATATCTAATAATATTATTCTTGTAATATCAACTATTATTGTCTGGACTTTAAAAGAGACCATGATTCTCTGAGTTTGTTTCGGTGTTTCTTCTCAGAGGTCGTCATGTAGGAAATGCCGGCGCCATCTAGTTCAAAAAAATGTAAAACATTGACTTGTAAAACTGTCTTTAAAAGATCTATTTACAGAAATAAATATCATTTATCATTCTTGAACTTTCACCCATTTTCACATTTATGTTTTTGATGGATTCAACTTACCTGTGCCAACAGCCACTTGACATTAATAGCTACGTCTGTAGTCAGGGCAGTGACAAGGGCTGTCCTCCACTCAGCATGGTCCAGCGCGCTGGCCAGCTGCAGCAGAGCTGTGACAGTGCTCAGGCAGCCGTGAGCATCCAGCACGCTGTCTTCCGGCTCCATGGTCACGTCGTCTTCTTCATCCTGTGCAGGGCCGTAGGCTTTTTATTTAGGGGAGGAGGCGATCGAACTCGTGACTATAGACTCGGGAATCTGTTCGGGACGGGGGCTTCCTTGTGGTAAAAATTATCTTGTAGTTATATTACCTTGTAGCAAATTTCTATTTGTCCATATTCTCTCGTGGTATTGTTATATGGGAGCACAATTAATGTGGCAATATTGTATTATGACAATTATACCTCACGAGACTATATATCTATATATATAAAAGAAAGTCGTGTTAGTTACACTATTTATAACTTTAGAACGGCTGAACCGATTTGGCTGAAAATTGGTGGAGAGGTAGCTTAGAATCAGGCGACGGACATAGGATATTTACTTTTTATCCCGTTCCCGTGGCATGTGATGACAGACCGAATTCCACGGGGGCGAAGCCGCGGGCAGAAGCTAGTATTATATAAAGCTGAAGAGTTTATTTGTTTGTTTGCTTGAACGCGCTAATTGTCAGGAACTACTGGTCCGATTTGAAAAATTCTTTCAGTGTTAGATAGCTCATTTATTGAGGAAGGCTATAGGCTATATATCATCACGGTACGCGGAAGAAGTCGCGGGCAGAAGCTAGTTTAATATACATATTCCATGTGACAATACTACCTTCTGCTATAGCAATATTTTCTTTTGACAATAATATTTTGTAGCAATATTCTCTTATGGATATGATAATTTGTAGTAATTATCGTGGGAGTTAAAAAAAATAACGTGGGAGAGCCATGCTACGGCACGGATGGGCCGGCTCGACCGGAGTGACACCACGGCCTCACAGAAAACCGGCGTGAAACAAAGCTTGCGTTGTGTTTCGCTGGGTGAGTGAGGTTACCGGAGGCCCAAACCCTTTTAAAAGGCGGGCAACGCACTTGTGACTCCTCTGGTGTTGCGGGTGTCCATGGGCGGCGGTTATCGCTTACCATCAGGTGATCCGTCTGCTCGTTTGCTCCCCTATCCCATAAAAAATTCAATGCTCTTATGCAATAATACTTTGTAGTAATATTCTCTTGCGATAATCATATCTTATGGCAATACAACTTTGCATCAATATTTGTACTAAATATGGCTACTCTATGTACCTACCTCCACTTCTTCATCATCAGGTATCATGTCATACTGCAGCGGGTGTTCAGACAGCGTGGTGAGGAACAACTTGCTCCTCACTGTGCCGCTCAGCGATGAGGAGGTGGCCACAGCGTCAAGAGAACGTTGAGCCGGCTTGCTACCCTAAAACAGACAAGAATATAGCGACTATCTCTTTATTATTAGAACTACTCAAAGCCCATTTCCATATGTATAAAATAATTTTTTAATCTACTTTTTACTATATCTATACTTAATACGATCGCGAAGCCGATTATCCTCAAGGGCTCTGTCATTTCAGGATGAGCTCTTTGGAGCAACGAAGGAGTTGCTCAGATTTAATATTCCTTTATAAGACCCTTCATAATTTGGCGAATGTACCGGAGTTGGTTTCGATAATTGGTCTAAATGTTCCCCGCCGTACATCATACAGATCCAATTTTAAAACAGAAACATTCCACTTGCCTAAAAATAGAACTAATCTTGGTCGTTCAGCTCCTTTACACCGGTTTTTGTCTAGCTACAATAAGCGGAGCACACGTACTAACAACTTGGACATATTCTCGAACAGTTTGAATGAATTCAGACGATATGTTCTCAGTTCTTGATCGATTTGCTTGATTATTTCTGTTACAAAATGTTAATTTGTGTATTTGTATGACTCCATTCAACGCATTTAATATTGTACAATTTTAATTTTATTTCTATTCTTTTAATTTTAATTGCGATCAATGTAACATGCCCTAATTTATTTGTTATTTTTATAGTATTCATTTACAATTGCTTTTCTATTCCAATTTGATTGATGTTTTTAACTTCTGAATCATACTGTATTTTAATTTAATTTAACTACTTGACATTTTAACTTTAATGTAAATCTTGTAAAATATTATACAAGTGCTGTGCACACCTGTAAGTGACGAAGTCACCGCAAAACTGTTGTACTATAATATATTTAATGTAATGATTAGTGAATAAGTCGTTGGTGTGTCAATAAAAAATAATAATAATACTGCGAGCAGGATTCGAATCTGTTAGATACACCAGACGCTATGACCACAAAGCCACCACGAGTCCAATTATTGAAAAGCAAGTTACTTTGCTTCTCAACCGACATGTATTAGGTACTTTGCAGTGAGATTGATGTTGTACGATTACCTAATAACTACCATTTAGTCATTTCTGGGGTATCTAACTAGAGAAGCAGAAGCAGCAATAGCAGTTGAATTTTTCCTTGACTAAAATACTTTGTAATCATGACATGGAAAATGCAAAAAAAAACTGCTCGCGTGCAAAGCCGCGGATGGAAGCTAGCTATTATAAAGCTGAAGAGGTTTTTTGTTTGCTAGTTTTTTTCGTTCTTTGGTTGAACGCGCAAAATTTTTTAATTAAGCGGCGGTAGCCTAATGGCTAGGGCGCCGGACTTGCAATAATGTGGTTGCCGGTTCGAAACCCACCCATTGCACTACCGACGTAAACCCACTCGTAACACAAGCATTTTAGCTTAGCACGAGGGGTTAACAAGAATACTAGTAATGTGCGATCCACATTGTTAGTAAGGTTTATAAAAAAAAAAAATTAGGAGCTCCTGGTTCAAATTGCAAAATTCTTTTTGTGTTGTATAGTCCACTTATCGAAGAAGGTTATAGGCTATTATAACATAATATATACAGAACTTAAAGGAGGGGATAATCAAGTTAAATCATTGTAAAATCGGGAAAAATGATTATTCTACTAAGTTATGAATTTAATAAGGTCGGCCTAGGAGACAGGTGTGATGATTTTATTTAAATTAAAACCAAAAAGGTTACAAATAAAATATTTTTCTTATATTTGAATCTTATGTTAGTTCCATATTGACAATAATCACAACTCATTAGCCTAGTGGTCCTGAACGCGACTGCTACGGATCTGTGATGAGCAACACCTGGCTGCAGAGCTTCAACATGTCAAGCAAGTGCTACATGACAACAAGCTCCGAATACCGCGCCCTCGTCACAGAAACCGCGTGAAACGTGCCACAGTTGAGCGTCTACCTACTGTATTGCCATATGTTAGAGGAGTCACAGACAAGATTGGCTATATCTTGAAGCGAGCTTCAATCAAAACATACTTCAAGCCGCTGAAGAAGATTAGTCAGTTCTTACCACCTGTCAAGTGCCACATACCTCTTCAAGATGCAGGAGTATACAAGCTTGATTGTGATTGCGGACTCTCATACATAGGCCAAACTAAAAGAAGCATAGGGACCCGCGTAAAAGAACACATTGCCGATGTCAAACACCGCCGTTCCAGAAAGTCAGCAGTTTGTGAACATACCCTAGACAAGACCCAGCACTACATCAGATTTGATAAACCACAAGTCCTCGCAAAAGAAAACCGATTCCTACCCAGGATGATTCGTGAGGCTATTGAAATCAAAAAACACCCAAATTTCAATAGAGAAGATGGTTGGGTCTTACCAGCTGCTTGGAATCCCATTATAGAATCTATAAAATCTAAATCCAAGCCCAAAACCAAAGGATACGGTGAGCTCGTTCTGCGTGAATCGGATCACTAATAATTAACAAAAATTTAAGGTAGCTGTTAGTAATTTTAACATCAAGACGTCCAACACCTCAGTCTGCCCGTGACCATGGATGCTGTAAAGGATCCGAAACGTCGGGAACTAAATAATATCAATATACCGCGATAAAATCCGTAAAAAGTAGTTTCATTTCAATGTCTAATATTCGCGTAAGTGTCAGAAATCAGTATATATAAATAATACATAATCTTTACTAATATATAAAGCTGAAGAGTTTGTTTGTTTGCTTGAACGCGCTAATCTCAGGAACTACTGGTCCGATTTGAAAAATTATTTCAGTGTTAGATAGCCCATTTATTGAGGAAGACTATAAGCTATATATCATCACGCTACGCGGACGAAGTCGCGGGTAGAAGCTAGTATATAAATAAAAAATTAATAACTTACCCGATACTTAGCGTAAGCTTTCAACGCAAAAGTATATTCAGCATGTTTGTCCACAATTTTTTCCCACGCTTGGACATTAAAAATGCGAGCACACAAGTTCTTGCTCAGCTTCCGACGGCAAATGGCAGTAGCAAAGCAGTTGTAAGATGAGCATTGTAACCAGCTAGAAAATAAAATGTACTGTTAACATTATTGTTACGCCGAGAAGCTCCTAGAATGACGTAGATGGGTCATGAAGATTCTAGATAAGTCGTAGAAGCATGTAGAATATTCGAAATAAAGTAGGCTTCAGCTTTATATATTAGTATACTCTATACTAATATATAAAGCTGAAGAGTTTGTTTGTTTGTTTGTTTGTTTATGATAATTGATAATAATAATATCTAATTATATTTAATATATAATTAATAATATAATAATATATAATATATAATAATATAAAAATAATATATATATAATATATATAAATATAATATATATATAATAATAAAATATATATAATATATAAAAATAATATATATATAAAAATAAAATAATATATAATTAATATTTAATAGAACTATTCGAATAATAATAATATCACGTGTTACTTTTAAATAAATATAAAAAAATAAGTTATATAATTACTTATAAGTAAATATTAACAATAATATTAAATAAAGTAAGCCTAATTAAATGAAACAAAAATCTCTACAAATAAAATAATGTAATACAATAAATAGTTCCAAAAAAATAAACTAACATATCTGTATCGTAATATTCTAAATACATAAAGAAAAGAAAGAAAGAAAATACTTTTTATTTACGTCGACATGACGCACGAAAAATTGGGTTAAAAACAAAAATAATATAAAATAAAACGGTGGAAACCATGCGTCACACCCACGCAAAAACGGCCATCGCTCAGCATGATGCAGTGTCTCATGCATGGTATATATACTTAATAATTCAAATAAATAATGTAATGTAATGTAAAAAGACAAAGCCTATAATTAATATAATAACATACCTTTATTTTATAATAAGTACCCAATAATTTATAATTGGTAACTACCGTAGCTAGTAAAATAAATCCTCTTCTCTTCTAAAATTGCTGTGCCCTACAGGGTCCATAATGATTCTTGTCTAATTACACCACCTTATTGTACATTATGGTATGCAATAAAGAATATGAATATGAATATGAAAATTATTTCAGTGTTTGATAGCCCATTTATTGAGGAAGGCTTTAGGCTATATATCATCAGTGTCATTCCAGACTATAATCTATCTCTGTGCCAAATTTTATCCAGATCCGTTCAGCCGTTCTGGCGTGAAAGAGTAACAAACATCCATCCATCCATCCATCCTCACAAACTTTCGCATTTATAATATTAGTAGGATTTAACTTACAGACAAGTATCTCTCAGCTCATGGGTTGCGTTATCAGGACATATGACATTGGCACTAATAGTGACACAGTACTTGCAAGTCTGTTCCAAAAAGTACCACGGCTTCTGTGACCCGGCACTTTCGTTTATGACACCACATTCTAGACACTGCGATGTAATCTGAAAACATAACATACCATCAAGCCTGTATTCCCCGAAGGGTTGGGCAGAGGCGTACTAATGTACACCCACAGTTCGACGGTATGTTTAGATCCCAATGTAATAGGGGGCCAATTCCAAACTCCGAGCTCCTATTGAGAATTGCATAGAAAACCCCAATAACACTGCTCGACCTGGGAATCGAACCCAGGACCTCTAACATAGCAGTCGCACTTGGGACCACTAGACGAACGAGGCAGTTAGTTAAATACAAATTTTCTACATATAGGGCCACTTCCACCAACTTCATAAATATGTTTAAATTGTATTTAAACACAATTTTTCATAGTAAATTTGCGTTTAAATACAATTTAAACATATTCAAGAATTTGGTGCAAGTGGCCCTAAATCGTTGTACCTACATATTACTAAAATCTAATTTTGTATACATTTAGTATAGTTAACTACGCCAATCGGTTATATTATATTGCACTCTAATGTCTTAAACCTTAAACCTTATATTCTCTGGCCAAGCCCACACTAACCTTCTCAAAAGCGACCTTCAGTATGTTGAAAGCCACAGCATAAGATATAAGCCGTTTCCTATATGTCTCATTATTGGCTGGCTCTTTGAAACCCACTCGAAGCACATTAAACAAATCTACCACAATAGTAGATATATACTTCTCGCAGAATTTTCGAGACGAATATCTGGAAAAAAATACACCGTCAAATTCTATCATCTTTCACGTGGGAGAGCCATGCTTCGGCACGAATGGGCCGGCTCGACCGGAGTGATACCACGGCCTCACAGAAAACCTGCGTGGAACAACGCTTCCGTTGTGTTTCGCCGAGTGAGTTGAGGTTACCGGAGGCCCAAACCCTTTTAAAAGGCGGGCAACGCACTAGTGACTCGTCTGGTGTTGCGGGTCTCCATGGGCGGCGGTTATCGCTTACCATCAGGTGATCCGTCTGCTCGTTTGCTCCCCTATCCCATAAAAAAATACATCTAACTACATCTTCGACTTCGTTTGCGTGGACTTATTACCGTTTGAGAGTCACGATATGGGATTATGGGATAGGGGAGCAAACGAGCAGACAGATCACCTGATGGTAAGCGATAACCGCCGCCCCTGGAGACCCGCAACACCAGAGGAGTCACAAGTGCGTTGCCCGCCTTTTAAAAGGGTTTGAGCCTCCGGTAACCTCACTCACTCGGCGAAACACAACGTAAGCGTTGTTTCGCGCCGGTTTTCTGTGAGGCCGTGGTATCACTCCGGTCGAGCCAGCCTATTTGTGCCCAAGCATGGCCCTCCCACGAGATCATATCTCTAGGCACTGCGTATTTATTTACCTGAGTAAAGGTAGAAATATTCGATTGCAGACTCCTAAATTGGCTCCAGTTTTTGCCTTTCTGTATGCCTTATCGAGGATGCTGACATCTTCTTTGGCTGCCAAGGCAGTCATGCAAGCATCGATGGCTAAGTCCCACCATCCTTTAGTGTCATCTCCTTTAAAAAAATGATTAAATAGACAACTGATAATTGCAATATCACAGTGGTTCACAAACATCCAAGTTTCTCAAATAGCCCTGTTATACTTAAATAGCTATACTAGTTTATGACACTTACGCGAATGTATAGTTCGCGCAAAATAACTTGACCCAAAACTAACGGAGAGGGGGAAAGTTTGCGCAGTGCATTTGCGTGCAAAATGTACTAAAAAACTACTACTGCGCATCCACCATTTTGGTTCAAGTTATTTTGCGCCAACTGTAAAACTTTTCTACTGATTTTATCTCAAAGTTTCGTCAATGATCCGAAAAAATGTCCTTGACGAAACGTAGGGAATTAAATAATATCAATACATCGCCATAAAATCATAGTATTTGACGATCTCTGTGATTTAGTGGTTCGAGTACCGGACTGCTGATTTCGATTCCCACAGGACACAAATATTATATAAATGAAAGTGAATATAAGTGTTTGTATTCGTCTGGGTGTTCTTATGTATTATAAGTATGTGTTTACAAAATAAAAGTAAATAAGTATTATATCCATTGTCTAGTACCAATAGTACAAGCGCTGCTTAGTTTGGGACTAGATGGTGCTGTGTAAAATGTCGAAGAATATCTATATATATAAAAGAAAGTCGTGTTAGTTACACCATTTATAACTCAAGAACGGCTGGACCGATTTGGCTGAAAATTGGTGGAGAGGTAGCTTCGAATCAGGGGACGGACATAGGATACTTTTTATCCCGTTCCCGTGGGATGTGATGACAGACCAAATTTACTGTCGCAAATTATACAGTTCACAAAGATGACTTAAAAATAGTATTATGTAATATTAATGTATTTATTATCGTAAAAAGTAGTTTTATGTATATAACTCGCGTGTTTCGCAGAAAGCCCCTAATTCTTGAGAATTTATTTATTTCTCAAATAGCCGTTGGTGCTCAAATAGTTAGGTGGGTCTAAAACAGCCCAGTGAAAAAAAAGTCTTAGATAGCCCAATGGTTCTTAAATAGCAATGTAGTTCTCAAATAGCTATGTAGTTCTCAAACAGCCCAATGGTTCTTAAATAGCCATGTAGTTCTCAAATAGCTATTTAGTTCTCAAATAGTCATGTAGTTCTCAAACAGCCCAATGGTTCTTAAATAGCCATGTAGTTCTCAAATAGCTATGTAGTTCTCAAATAGCCGTGTAGTTCTCAAATAGCCGGTTGGTTCTCAAATAGCCAAATAGTTTCAAATAGCCCAGTGGTTTTCAAATAAAAAAATCACAGTTCTGCAAAATACTTACCGCCAGCCAAGGTGATAACTATATCCAGTAGAGTCATGTCCCCATTTGTCGCTAAGGAGTCGAGCAGAGCTCTGAACGATGCCGTGTACCGTCCTTGTATCTCAGACAAACGCACCGGTAAGCTTGACGCAAATGTCCTATAGTATATGCTGAGAACGAAAGATTTATTTATGTAATATTTTAACATAAACATACCATCACGCCTGTATTCCCCGAAGGGTTAGGCAGAGGCATACACAGTTCGCCGGTATGTATAGCCGTTAACCGGGCACAAATTCCTAACTCCGAGCTGCTACTGGGAATGCCATAGAAAAACCCAATAACACTTTGCTCGACCTGGGAATCGAACCCAGGACCTCTAGCGTAGCAGTCGCGCTTAGGACCACTTGGCTAATGAGGCAGGTAATCTTAAAAAATACTTTCAACAAAACTTTAAACAGTTTCGGAAGTAGTTTGCCTTGATTTGGTCGGACAAGAAACAACGCTTACGTTGTGTTTCGCCGAGTGAGTGAGGTTACCGGAGGCCCAAGTCTTTTAGGCCCGAGCTGGCAACGCGGTTTGCAGTTTCCGCGCTCCGCTCAGCGGATCGGTAGAAGAAGGGGAGCGAGAACGTCCACGTCTGTCTCCCCTTATGCGAAGGGGGCCGCAAAAGGCGGCCCGCCACTGCCGGGTCCGCGGACGAATGCTACAGCGCTCCCGTAGGCCCGGCACCAAAGTGGTGTCGCGAAACGCCGAGGTTGGTTTTAGTCGGTAGATCGCTCTTTTCAGAGCGGAGTCCGACACACCCCACCGCTCTCCCCGGAGTGGTGGATAGTGCATAAAGCATTTCCAACCCCGTCAACAAAAAAAAAAAAAAAGGCCCAAGTCCTTTTAAAGGTGGGCAACGCACTTGTGACTCCTCTGGTGTTGCGGGTGTCCATGGGCGGCGGTTATCGCTTACCATCAGGTGATCCGTCCGTTCGTTGCCACCTTATGCCATAAAGATCTTTTGTTTTCCCTATCGACTTATTATTCCTTATAGGCTTAAGCTTGACCGCCAGTTCCCCTGATGTTAATAATCTAGACATAAGACATATAGATCCTAGAGATTTTTTTTTTTGGAATTGACATAGGCTGTTGACTCAGGGAATCCTAACAGCGTAACCGGACTTGGTGGCGAGGCGCCGAATACCTCCAGCCAGCAGCAACTTATAAACTAAGCAACAACAGCTAAGGGCATGCCCTAATCGGACTCGGGCCTCGGCTTAAGGCGTTGCTGGGGGACAGCTAGGGACGGCTGGATCTGGTTTCAATTATTTTGGGACGAATTTAAAGCTACTGGCTCGGCTCGTGTTGCGGGTGTCCATGGGCGGCGGTTATCGCTTACCATCAGGTGATCCATTTGCTCGTTTGCCACCCTATCCCATAAAAAATAAATAAAAGAAACAAGTCCTCCACACCGTATCCTGTGACGGCGACTCCTACATGTTTTTTTTTTAATTTTATTTATTTATTTATTTTACTTTAATTAAAACAGCCGCTGGCCAATTACATTAATTAAAGACATAGCATTCATACACTGCTCTCACAATACTCCAAGCATACTGACAAAAATGTCTTCCATTCATCCGCAAACACATCACATTCAGGCTTGGCCTCCAGGAGAGCGTTAAGCGCAGACAGCGTGCGAGGAACAGGAGACTGTGCTCATGGTCAGTTGGTCATTATGATGGGCTCTGATGTGACTTGCAAATCCGAACTTCGACTTGAAGACACGATCACAAAGCGCACAATATAGCTTGCCAGATCAATTATACGTGTAGGTATAGGAGAGCTTCGGTCGAGTTTTCCATACTTGGCGTTTCGTGTCAAGTTCTTCTAGAAGTTTTCCTTCATAAGTATCCACACCAGTGTGGACGGTATTACGCCATACCGGTCTAAGACGGGCAACCTCCTCCCAAACATCATTAAAGATGTTGATGATGTAAACAGCTTACCTGTATTCTTCCCCAGCAGGTAAAGTAGCAATCAGTTTGATTCTATCTTCAAGGTTAGTCCCTTCTGTAGTCAGCTGAGAAATAGCCCATTTCACTGCTGGACAATCCAAGTCCACTTTCTTAGGAACACGCAGCAAATTTAGGAGAACTGACAACTTATCATCGAAGCTGGTGTATTCTTGAAATGTCGGCCATAGCTATAATAAATCATGGTTTTTTATACATTATAAAAAAATATGTGTAGCGACATCTATCGAGTTAAATACAAGAAGAGTTAATAAAAAATCCAAAGCCGGGAATCGAACCAGAGAACGCTAGCAACCTCAAGACTACTAAAGCAATTAACATTTAATACAAAATTTAAATTACTTACATAATCTGTCAAATCCAGGACATTTTGAAAATTCTCCTCTTTATAAGTTTTCGCAAAATATTCGACTATTTCGACGAGCAAACAAGACTTGTCAGATTTCAAAATAAAAGGATTCCCAATCAACCTTTTGAAATAAACGTTAACATAATTCTTGACAAATCCCAAATTCTCTTCCAAAATCTCTTCGAAGTCGTTCACTGTGAGAGCTTTTTCCGACACTTGAAGTACATCCGACAGAAACATACTGCCCCATTTAAGTTCAACATGCGACATATTTTTCATCAACAAAGACGTCCAATTTCGGGCTTGAGTCGTCGGAATGTCTAACAAATCCGACATGATTTTCAAAGCGTGTATTGTGTCGGAAAAACGGTCGGAAAATTCGGAAAACAGAATCTTCTCTTCAATGTATTCCGTTATGTTTTGTAAGTCTAACTTCTTAGTCCATTTTTCATAGGTAGATTTTATTCTAGGTAAGTAATTAGGCAATTCTTTGTATACAGACAGACACGAAGTAAGATTTTTTTTTAGTGGCAACACTAAGCTTGGTGGTATGTGTTCTATTAGATTTCCAATACATTGTAGAGTTTTCTGTAATGAACGAAAATATGTTATTGGATTTTTTTTTGCTATTTATTATAAAGTTACTTTATGAAGGAAAAATTCAAATCGTGGTGGATCGCGGACTCTCGGTGGCTTAGTGGTCATAGCATCTGGTGTATCTAACCAGAAGACGCAGATTCGGACCTGCCCCTAGTCGATTTTTTCCTTCACTAAATAACTTAAGGCGGATCGTTTCGCTCAGCCCGCCAATTTCAAATTTCAATTAGTTTTTCGCAATTTGTAGGTCTATGACACATTCTAGATACGTAGCTGTAGTAATTGCGGCATTAGCTGTACAATATTCACAACTGAGCATTAAAAACTTTGCTTGCAAATCGATATTGTAACGAAAATTAGTGTCAATCGTCATTTTTGGCCAAAATTGACGATTGTACCTACTTTTAGCTTCTTTAACTTTTATTAAGCAAAGTTTTTAATGCTCAGTTGTGAATATTGCATAGCTAATGCCCCAATTACTACAGCTACGAATCTAGAATGTGTTATAGACCTACAAATTGCGAAAAACCAATTGAAATTTGAATTTGGCGGGCTGATCGAAACGATCCGCCTTAATGGTATTAAATAGTTTTGTAGTAAATATGTTTCAAAATTCAAAACTACAGTTCGTCAAGATTAAGGCGGAATAGTTGAACTGGCAGCATAGGAGACAATAAGTGTGATGCTTAAACCCCACCGGTCCCCTCACTGCCAACACAACGCTTCCTCGCGGAGCTCTGGCGACCTTGCTCACCGTTAGCAACACAACAGCACGGAGCTATGTTATTTGGCTACGATTTTCTGCAAGGTGGAGGTACAGTCAGGGCCAAAAGTCGCTGAACACGATGCAATCTTCAAAACGTTTTTACATCATTACTAACCAAAAAATTCTGACCTGAGAAGTTAGTACCAGCTTTCTGCATATAAGAAAACTGTTCAGCGACTTTTGGCGCTGACTGTACTTTTGGGCAGCACCAATTGTGAGTGGAATTATTTAATTCCACTGTACCCTGCCTCTTAAATTTTTTAAAACATTTAAAGTTTAGTTCGATAATTTTTTACAACATTGTAATATTATTATTTTAGTGAAGGAAAAATAACTTTATAATCTTAGCATGAAAAATAACTTTATAATCTTAGCATGAAAAATGCAAAAAAATCACAAAAAGATAACATTGTAATATCTCACCTCAGAATCCATTTCATTTAATTCCACAGCAAATTCCTTCAAAAACACTATAGCACCATTTAATCTGTCATTCTCATCTTCAAACTGAATTTTCAATAACTGTTTCAGTATCAAAAAATCCTCGAATCTGACCACACTTCGACGCACTTCACAATCCAAATCAAAATTAACATTTAAAAAAGCCAAAATAGTTACTATATTCAAAAATTGTGGCGAAATTATTGTTAAATTTTGACACATCACCAATACTTCTTCGACTAAAATTATCGGATTATATTTTTTTATATCTAATACCCTTTTTGTGAACCCCAGTATAATATTCAAAGATGATTCTGTATTGTCAATTTTTAGGGCATAAGTCTCGAGTATTCTTATTAACGTTTTCTTTATTTGATTTTCAGAAAACAAATCAATTTTTTCTATGAACATATTGGATGATTTTTGGAATATTTCTGCCGTATTTTGGTTTATTTTCGACGTGTGCATTAAGATGTCAGGTAAATAGTCTATGATGAGTGAGTTGTTGTCTATGAGAGCTGTCAAAAATGCTCTCGTTATGTCCAAGCCAGGAGCGATGGAAGATGCTGAAAGAAATTACATTATTCGTTAGTAATAGTTGACGTTTAAACCGTGGGAGAGCCATGCTTCGGCACGAAGAATAACGCAATGTAGTGCCCGGTTAATGGCAATAAGCTCGCCGCCTATTATATGGGACCTAAACATACTTGCAAAATGTGGGTGTACATTAGTACACCTCCGCCTAACCCTTCGGGGAATACAGGCGTGATGGTATGTTATGTAAATAATGGCAGAAGAAGGAAGACATAATGAGGAAACCTGCATGCCTGAGAGATTTCCCATCGAGAACATAATAGTTACCCCTCGGTGGCTGCGGCTCTGGCAGTCTGCAGTCCGTAGGGGCATTTATACATTATTATTCAATTCTACCACAAATTTGTATAATAAACAAAAAGAGCTTACCATCATCTCTGGTGATCAGGAAGATGGCGTGTTCTGCCGCCATGGCCAGCAGCTGTCCCGCGGCCTCGGAGCCGGCCTCGTGGCCCAGCAGCGCCTCGAGGCACCCCGACAGCCTCCGTCTAACATCCGGACAAGGTTCCTCTGTTATACTCTGTAAGATATACATCGGTACAGTGGGGCTTACCTAGACAAATACATACATACATACCATCACGCCTATTTTCCCCGAAGGTTTCTATTTTTATTTATAATTTGGGGACGCCGGCAGGCACCAGGCGGGCGATCAGTCCTCATGTTGGGATTATTTCGCCCAGTTCCCCATTTTTGGTGGATCCCGTCATGGGTTACTGGCGCTCGGCGTCGCAAATCTTCCCGTAGCCTTGCAGGTCCACCAGTTGTCCGATGGAGAGTTCTGCTAGCTGTTCTTCATTTATCTCATCGGTTCCTAGTATTTCCCATCTAAGTAGTGCATACATTGTGCATTTTGCTAGTAGATGAAAGCTCGAAGGGTTAGGCAGAGGTGTACTAATGTACACCCACAGTTCGCCGGTATGTTTAGGTCCCATGTAATAGGGGGCGAGCCTATTGCCATTAACCGGGCACAACTTCCAAACTCCGAGCTGCTACTGGGAATTTCATAGAAAACCCAATAACACTTTGCTCGACCTAGACAAATGGGGTGTGTAATCGACGTATAGCGAAATCTAGCGCGCTGCATACACAACTCTTTTTTTATGGTATAGGGGGGCAAACGAGCAAACGGATCACCTGATGTCAAAGTCAAAATGTTTTATTTCAATTAGACCATTAGAGAAGGTACTTTTGAAAAGTCAAAACTAGTTGCACGGTTCCAAAAAGTGGGTCTTATGGAGAAGAGCCGGCAAGAAACTCTAAAGATACTGTTTTTAAAATAAAATAATCATAATTACAATATTAGCTTTACAACTTTGCTTTAAATAGTTGCTGAGAATTATGCAGTTTGATGTGTAGGTTTTTTTCATAACATTACAGAAAAAATATATATAAAGAGATTGCCACAGCAGGTAAGAGCTGACCAGCCCCGACAGACAGCACCCGTTCACGAGCATGACGTGTGTATCAGCGTGGTTCCACTCAACCATATTGTAGGGAATAAAGCGAACCGACACACAACGCCACCATCAGCAGGACATTTCAATGAGCATGACAAACTCAGACCGCGGGCATCATTACATCAATCTCTGCACCATACTCACACTTTACAGATTTTTTAATAGGAATTTATACAATATTGTTTCAATCGATACCTACCTATAAATTTAATAACATAATGTAAAAAGCAATGATGGTAAGCGATAACCGCCGCTCATGGACACCCGCAACACCAGAGGAGTCACAAGTGCGTTGCCCGCCTTATAAAAGCGTTTGGGCCTCCGGTATCCTGACTCACTCGGCGAAACACAACGCAAGCGTTGTTTCACGCCGGTTTTCTGTGAGGCCGTGGTATCACTCCGGTCGAGCCGGCCCATTCGTGCCGAAGTATGGCTCTCCCATATATAGATACGATTTTTAATAATAACAATTACAATATTAAGGGCCACTTGCACCAACTTCTGAAATGTGTTTAAATTGTATTTAAACACAAATTTTCTTTGAAAAATTGTGTTTAAATACAATTATGAAGTTGGTGCAAGCGGCCCTTAGTTTTAAAACTTTGTTTTAAATAGTTGCCGAGAATTAAATTTAGAATTAGAATCTACCTAATTAGCCAACTGGTCCTGAGTGCGACTGCTACGCTAGCGGTCCTGGGTTCGATTCCCAGGTCGAGCAGTGTTATAGGGTTTTTCTATGAAATTACCAGTAGCAGCTCGGAGTTTGGAATTTGTGCCCGGTTAACGGCAATAGGCTCGCCCCCTATTACATGGGACCTAAACATACCGGCGAACTGTGGGTGTACATTACTACGCCTCTGCCTAACCCTTCGGGGAATACAGGCGTGATGGTCAATGTTGTAGACTTTACCAAATGGCGCTGTTCTCACCTTCATAATCCTTTGCACGCAAGGCACAGTGTTACACATCAGTAAGGCAGGGTACACACTAATTTCTGCATCATTTGCGTTCGTATTTGATTTCAACAGCGCATGTATTACGCGCACGGTCGCTTCTTGTACACCAGGGTCGGTCCTGTCACATGCTGAGGAGAAAATTTAATGAGTTATCTTGCTAATATATAAAGCTGAAGAGTTTGTTTGTTTGTTTGTTTGCTTGAACGCGCTAATCTCAGGAACTACTGGTCCGATTCGAAAAATTCTTTCAGTGTTAGATAGCCCATTTATTGAGGAAGGTTATAGGCTATATATCATCACATCATCATCGTAGCAAGTGGAAGTCTGTGGTCTCTACGGGAAAGAGGCGTGACTTATGTATGTATGTATATAATATGTATGTATATAATATGTATGTATTTATGATCTACTTATCGTTTTGTGTTTTTTTTGCACTTTTCATGCTAAGATTGTAAGACGTCATTAAGAGGCAACTCTAGTCACGAGGAATTCGAAAAATAGGTACTTATATGAAGAAACTATTGCCGTCGTCGTTACTCCAACCTCCACCCGTAAAGTGGGAAAGGGACAATTGCAGCTCAGGCTGATTTTAACTACAAAAATCTTGACTAAACATCGTTTCGTATTCCGCTGTTTTCTTGATCAAAACTGGACCGATCCAAAAAAAAAATTATATCAAAATTTAGAGGAAAAGTATATCTATGCTTCTATTTTTTTTACTTTTTGTTAAAAACTTACCAAATTTGTCTGATAGTCGTCTGAACATGGCAGTAAAAACGATGATTTTTTTTCAAGTTTTTGGATTGTTATAATTCTTTTAGTAGGTAATTATTATCTTTTTGAAAAAAGGAATTAATAGGGGCACGCCCTAGATTTTTTGGGAAAAAATCATTGCTCTAGAGCCATTATCCACGAAGAAAACAGCGGAATACGTTTGTATGGAGCAAGGCCCACTAGAGTTCCTCTTAACATCTATTGAGAGGCAAAGTAAGTTGCCTTTCAATAGATGTTACTGACGTCACTTTTAAGACGTAAGTTGAGAATGTGAAGGCAAATTTCGACATGGCAGGTGGGACTTGCGGTGGCTTAAAGGCCATAGCGTCTGGCGTACCTAGCCAGAAGACGCAGGTTCGAATCCTGCCTGCGAGTCGATTTTTTCCTTCACTGAAATAACTTTATGATCTAGTAGTTACCGCCCGCGGCTTCGCCCGCATGGAGTTCAATGTGTCACTACATCTTTATCAAAGACCCATATCACTTCCCAGGTCAAAATAATCAAATAAGTAACTATCTTTGTATATTTTTTGTTGCATAGTATTTTAGTGAAGGAAAAAATCGAATGCGGGTAGGATTCTAACCTGCGCCTCTGGTTATATACACCAGGCGGTATGGCCACTAAGCCACCGCGAGTCTCCCCGCCAGGTCAAAATTTGCCATCAAATTCTGAATTTCCGTCGTTCTTTTCTCAACCTGGGAATCGATGTTTGCCAAGTTTAATAACGTAGTATTTGAGATCGCTTTTAGCGATAAGACCGCCCATTGTACCATATTCTATGGTTGATAACTTATACTTGACATTCGTTTTTGGTCGGCATGTCTTGACTCGCGAGGAGTTGTTTTTTTTAACATGAGATAGGGGGCGTTCAAGTATTACGTAACGCAATCTGGGGGGAGGGGGGGTCTCGTAAAACGTTACGATGCGTTACAAGGGCGGGAGGGGGTCTTTCTTACAACACGTTACGTAACATTGTTTCTTTTTTAATAAAAAATTAGGGAATTAAATAAAACTCCCAAATTGGCAACCCTTTTCATTTAAGTTTTACAGGGAATCCTTCAACTGTATAGTCATTTTTAATTTGTTCCCGCAAGTTGGCCAGGCAAGTTTAGGGTTAAAATGGTCACTTGAGTGTTTAGTAACATTTAGAGAGGGGGAGGGGGTACAGAAAAACGTTACGGAGCGTTACAAGGGGCGGAGGGGGGGGGGTCAAATATCTTAAAAAATTGCGTTACGTAATACTTGAAGGCTCCCATATGTACGTACAAGTAGCTGACAAGATCACCAGCAATGCATACAAGGACTCCGTCTCCCCCCACAATAGGCATAACTGAAACACTCTTTGTAGATCCAACTGAAAAAAAAACATACAATGTATTATACACTGATATGTATAGATATCATTTTGGGGTCAAAATATGTAGGGTGATATTTATTAATCACTTATTGTGTAATCACTTAATACTTTATTTTTTATCAAATTGAATAGTCCACTGCCTCAATAGCCAAGTGGTCCTGACCGCGACTGCTACGCTAGAGGTCCTGGGTTCGATTCCCAGGTCGAGCAAAGTGTTATTGGGTTTTTCTATGAAATTCCCAGTAGCAGCTCGGAGTTAGGAAATTGTGCCCGGTTAATGGCAATAGGCTCGCCCCCTATTACATGGGACCTAAACATACCGGCGAACTGTGGGTGTACATTAGTACGCCTCTGCCTAACCCTTCGGGGAATACAGGCGTGATGGTATGTTATTATATTACTATTGATCAAATTGAAAAGTCCACTATTAAACACTTCAATTAGCGTAAATTTTACAATTACCTTGAAAGTAGTCCCTTCGATAATATTAGGTACGTTTAAATTTATCTTATTTTTCATCTTTAAAACGTAAACATCTTCTGAAAAACTCTCCCTGTAAGCTATTTGTCCATATTTACCTAAGATAAAAATAAAACTTGTTCAATCACTGTTTATGTAAACATTCAATACTGAAGTTAATTACAGTAAAATATAAGAGCGAAGTGTGTAAAAATGTAAGAAATGTAACCATCTGGCAACACTGCAGTTGCCAGATGGTTACATTTCAAAGTCAAAGTCAAAATCATTTATTCAATATAGACTACTAGGTAGTACTTTTTGAACGTCATTTTTGTATTATAGACAGCCCCCAAAACGCCCGCCCTTCACCGCTTCCTAGTGTTTTCGCTGGGAAGAAGAAGCGGCGCAACAAACTCCCCAGCAACACATTTCTGTCTGTTATGTTACTAAGGCGTTATACAAGATTTCAAATCATTTTTTGGGGTACTTAATAATTTATTCATTGCTACTGTCAGCTGGCGCTTTTCGTAACTTTTACATTACATTTTTCTTACATTTTTCGTAACTTTTGACCCCCTCGCGTAACATGTAAGTAATTTTTATATATAAGGCGTTTTTCGTAACTTTTGAGAACAACAAGAAGTAATACTACATTTTTATTGCAAACAGTATACAAACGCATCCAAATTGAACTCAAATTTAGAAAAAAAAAACAGGAGCTAAAAAAAACTTCCTTTGACATCCTAGATCTCAAATAAACACGTAGATAAAAATTATAATGAAAAATGTAACTTTTGCACCAAAAATGTTACTTTTCAGGAAACGAAACGAGACTCAAGGGCCCTGGCAACACTAGTATTGCCCCTCCAACCAAAGGGAGGATCCTCCAAGCAGGCAGTTTAGCTTGGCGGACTACAACCCAACGGTTGATGTAGGGAGGTTGTATACAAGAAGTTGCGTTGCAAACTTCACTTGCGCGATTCAGGATTTGTCCGTCGTAGTTTCTATGTAGCACGGTAGATGTCGCTACAAAGTATAATAAGGCCTATGGCGTGTAAATTTTACTGTAGAGGCGCAACTTTGCTGCATGCTCGATATTTTTAAGGTACGATTTTAGGGTATTAATTTGGTACTTTTTATGGGATCGAGGGAAAACGAGCAGAGAGATCGCCTGATGGTAAGCGATTTTCGCCGCCCAAGGACACCCGCAACACCAGAGGAGTATCACGTACATTGTCGGCCTTTTAAAAGGGTTTGGGCCTCCGGTATCCTCACTCACTCGGCGAAACACAACGTAAGCGTTGTTTCACGCTGGTTTTCTGTGAGGCCGTGGTATCACTCCGGCTCGACCAGTAAGCATGGCTTTCCCACGGTATCATTTAAATGTTTTAATATTACCTTGTAAGAAACTTTGAAAACTTATATATACTTCAAGACCTTACTTGTCAGTAACGGCAACTGGTGAGTTTAATGGTGGCACTTCACATGGCTATTTGTGTTCGCTATTGGGTGTTTGTTGTATTTGACAAAATATATGACGTTCAGACGAACATGCAAAAAGAGGTAAACACGACCATCCACACATGGCACTCAAATAACAAACACACAAACATTTGGCAGCTGACCAGTGTCTCCAGAAATGTAGAGCTACAGTGTTGCAAGGGTAAAAATATTCTATTTTATTTTCTGTCTCTATTTTTTTTCTCTTTTCTTCTTTTGTAAACGGTAGTCAAGGGAGTGAGCTGAAAACCAGCGCTTGGCAAACCTCTTGAGGGGCGCCAAAGCATAATGCTGACGCTTACACCTTTTGCTTTCGGTATTATAGTATGGTTGTATATGTCCTACTACTTACTGTAATACGGAAAACAATAAACGATTATTCTATTCTATTCTATTCTAAATACGGTTGTCCCAATTCATTTTCAATCAAACGCTGTTACCTACTACACCTATTGTATACCTATGTTTCACAAATAAACTTTATGATTATGATTATGATTGTTGTTCCGTACACAGACACAAAGATACTGCACGTCCGTACAGATCCACGGCGCGTGCGCATCTGAATATGGCCATTGTGTGGACGGATTATTGCGTATTTGCCTATTTGACTGCTTTGATGTGCCTCCAGAAACCGAAAAGTGCACGGTAACGCGTATTTGGTATTGGCCTTATTTGTCAAATAAGGCCAATACTTTGTCAAATAAACTGTCCACACATGGTTATTGTTTGCCAAATATGCCAAATACACAATATATAGCCATGTGAAATGCCACCATAAAATGGTAGCCATTAATTAAGTCTTACCTAAGAATATAGCAACATCTTTTTGAAAAATTCTGGCATCTTTGCTATCCACAACGGTTTTAGATTTCAGTTTCACAATTTGATTTATTATCTGAGAAATAAAGTACACATAAACACAGCATAACATTGCGACTGTACCCTCAAAAGGTTAGGCAGATGCAAACTAATGTACACTTGCACCAATTTCTGAAATATGTTTAAATTGAATTTGAACACAAAATGACAATAGAAAATTGTGTTTAAATACAATTCAAACACATTTAAGAAGTTGGTGCAAGTGGCCCTTGAAGTTCGCCGGTATGTTTAGGTCCCATGTAATAGGGGGCGAGCCTATTCCCATTAACCGGGCACAAATCCAAACTCCAAACAGCTACCATTATTATTCTAGTGCGAATGCTACGCTAGAGGTCCTGAGTGCAATTCCCAGGTTGAGTAAAGTGTCATTGGGTTGTTGTAATCAATTCTCAGTAGCAACTCAAAGTTTTTACTTGTGCCCGGTTAATGGCAATAGGCTCGCTCCCTTTTGACCTAACCACATATACATCTCTGCCTAACACTTCCAGCAATACAGGCGTGGTGGTATGTAAATTTATCAGGTAACAAAATACGGTTGAATTAAGAAACTTTTCTATTTAACAAGTCGATAAAAAACTCAATAGATGCATGTTTTATATGGCAAGACGGATCACCTGATGGTAAGCGATAACCGCCGCCCATGGACACCCGCAACACCAGAGGAGATACAAGTGAGTTATCTGGCGTTTTAAAAGGGTTTGGGCCTCCAGTATCCTCACTCACTCGGCGAAACACAACGTAAGCGTTGTTTCTCGCCGGTTTTTTGTAAGGCCGTGGTATCACTCCGGTCGAGCCGGCCCATTCGTGCCAAAGCATGGCTCTCCCACATTAATTTTATTTATATGAAAACTTACCCTGGACAATTGACGATTATCAAGATTATTATTTTCAGTCTCCAATATAGTTTCCAATTTCGATAAAACTTTCGACAATACTTTGAGCTCCGTAGCTTCTTTCGAGAATATAATCTGCAAAAAAGCGACCTCCGTAAATTATGGTCGAGCTACACCATGACTGATGCATGCGTGCCGTCAGCTGGGACTGGTCTACTCAAACCGTGACTTAATGGAAGACTTGCCGGTTCTTCTCCATAAGACCCACTATTTGGAACCGCGCACCTAGTTTTTGACATTTCAAAAGTACCTGTATTACTGGTCTAATTGAAATAAAACATTTGACTTTGACTTTGACAAAGAGAAAGAAAACGTTCAATAAATAAGTTACCTTTCTTTACAGTCACATTTTTTAATTATTTTTATTCTTTACTAGCTTCTGCCCGCGACTTCGTCCGCGTAGCGTGATGATATATAGCTTATAGCCTTCCGCAGTAAATGGGCTATTTAACACTGAAAGAATTTTTCAAATCGGACCAGTAGTTCCTGAGATTAGCGCGTTCAAGCAAACAAACAAACAAACAAACTCTTCAGTTTTATATCTTCTATATATATAAAAGAAAAGTCGTGTTAGTTACTCCATTTATAACTCAAGAACGGCTGAACCGATTTGGCTGAAAATTGGTGGAGAGGTAGCTTAGAACCAGGAAACGGACATAGGATATTATATATACATTTTTATCCCGTTCCCGATACTTTTTATTCCACGGGGGCGAAGCCGCGGGCAGAAGCTAGTATTAGTATAGATATAAAAATACTAGAGACGTGTCTCGGTTTTCGCACATACTAACGTTGTATAGATTAATTAATTTTATTACATAACTAGCTGCCCGTTTTCCTGTAGGAAAGAAGCATTTTCCCGAGGTAAAAAGTAGCCTAGGTTCATCAGGGATAATGTCGGCTTCTAATGGTAAATGAATTTTTCAAATCGGTCCAGTAGTTTCGATGCCTATTCAATCCAAACAAACAATCAATCGAATCTGGCAGAAGCAAATGAAGGATGCAAGAATCGTAGCAAGTGGCGGTCTATAGTGTCTGAGGCTAGTATAACCTCTGTCCGCGGCTTCGCTCACTTGAAGCTCAAAAACCAACAGTGATGATCTCTTCTTTGTATGGGTCTCTATACATTAGAGAGGTCAAGCTGTATCTCAGGTTCCGGTTAATTATTTGAGATAAGAAGTACACCAGTTTTTAAGTTGGAGCACATACATTCTAACAGTGATAACAAAATTAAAATCTATTCAGTAGTTTTTGCGCCAACCCGTAACAAACAGACAAGAATTTTAAAAATCACATTTTGGGTTCGGAGACGTTTATATACCCTCACCAGCTTATTGTTTTTATAGATCTTCAATGTACCGACAAAGCTTTTTTATGATGTTATAAAAGTACATAATTATGTCGTACTAGCTTCTGCCCGCGGCTTCGCTCACGTGAAGCTATATCAGGAGTAAAAATGGAAATCCAACATTGATGACCTCTTTTTTGTATGGGCCTCTATAGATCAGGGAGGTCAAGCTGTATCTCAGGATTCATTTAATTAATTGAGATAAGAAGTATACCCGTTTTTAAGTTGGAGCACATACTTTCTAACAGTGATAACAAAATTAAAATCTATTCAGTAGTTTTTGCGCCAACCGACAAACAGACAAGAATTTTAAAAATCACTTTTTTGTGTTCGTTGACGTTTATATACCCTAAGCTACTTGTTTTTTTTTAAATATCTTCAATGTACAGACACAGCTTTTTTTCAATTTTATAGTAGTAGAGATAGTAGAGAAGAAGAAGATTATGTAGTTTGAGACTCACTTGAAAAGCTGACAGCTTATCATGATACGCACTGTCTTGTGTTGTAGGCAAAGTAGATAGCAACTTGCTAAGCACCGTATCTCCTTCAAATTTCTCCACATATATTACCTATATAAGAAACAATCATTCAATATTTTTAGGAAATTAACTAGACTTCATCTTTTAATTGTATTCAGTAACGTGACAGTTCGAAGAGAAATAACGATACCACACTACAACTAATAGTGTTGGGGTATTGAATGATTTTGCGTAAAGATTGATTGATAAAAATGATTTAATATAAAATTAAACTAAAAAATCGTAAATAAGATGTGTAAAAAAGTCCAAACTCAAGGCTTGTCAGCGGGCGATGGAGCGCAGTATGCTTAACGTAAAAAGAACAGATCGTTTACGAAACACTACATTGCGTTCCAAAACCCAAATTGCTGACGTAGCTCAAGTGGCTAAGCTTAAATGGAGCTGGGCTGGCCATGTGTGTCGCATGTCCGATGATCGGTGGGCCAAAATTACCACTAAGTGGAGCCCTGATACCGATAGGCGGCGTCGTGGCAGACCAAAAAAGAGATGGCGTGACGATTTAGATACCTTTAGTGTAGATTGGGTCCAAATAGCACAAGATCGTGATAGATGGAGACATGAGGGGAGGCCTTTGCCCAGCAGTGGGACACAATAGGCTAATCGTAATCGTAATCGTAGATGTGTATTATAAGAATTACTAATAAAAGTAATTTCCTTTTTTATTTTCTTCTAATAGAAACAAACTAAAAATAAAAATTATGTAATTTTACTTTTATCACTTTTGTCATTTTTGACATTTTATAGATTACC
The DNA here is from genome assembly GCA_947256265.1 of Acronicta leporina. Taxonomy (NCBI): domain Eukaryota; kingdom Metazoa; phylum Arthropoda; class Insecta; order Lepidoptera; family Noctuidae; genus Acronicta; species Acronicta leporina. Next base: position 799,713 of record OX366539.1, read on the forward strand.
TTACAACTGATGAACAAATTCTACAATTTTTAATAGTTTATATTGTGTTTTGAAGACAAGTTATTACATTTAACATTAACAATTTTGTTTGTAACTGCCTCATTAGCCAAGTGGTCCTGAGCGCGACTGCTACCCTAGAGGTCTTGGGTTCGATTCCCAGGTCGAGCAAAGTGTTATTGGGTTTTTCTATGAAATTCCCAGTAGCAGCTCGGAGTTAGGAATTTGTGCCCGGTTAATGGCAATAGGCTCGCCCCCTATTACATGGGACCTAAACATACCGGCGAACTGTGGGTGTACATTAGTACGCCTCTGCCTAACCCTTCGGGGAATACAGGCGTGATGGTATGTTATGTTTATGTTTTTTTTTATATAAACTCACCTCATTTTCGTCCGTCTCATTCAGCATCTTCACTGGCTCTACAGCGAACATCTTCGCTATATGAACGACTGCAGGCTTTACCGACCGGCACCAGTCCCCGGTATTAAACTCAGTCTTCTGCAAGCTTAAAAGAACAGCTAACACTGATAGAACTGGTCTTATATCCGCATATCCCTGTATAATTAGAAATAATGTACACACACATATTATTTTAGTTTTTTTTTTTTATGGGATAGGGGGGCAAACGAGCAAACGGATCACCTGATAGTAAGCGATGACCGCCGCTCATGGACACCCGCTACACCAGAGGAGTCGCAAGTGCGCTGCCCGCCTTTAAAAGGGTTTGGGCCTCCGGTAACCTCAACTCACTCGGCGAAACACAACGCAAGCGTTGTTTCACGCCGGTTTTCTGTGAGGCCGTGGTATCACTCCGGTCGAGCCGGCCCATTCGTGCCGAAGCATGGCTCTCCCACGTGAACGTGAACGTTAGATGTATTTTATGTATTTTTATTCTATTACACAATTATCTATTTATCTACATGCACTGATTTTCATCCGTGACACCTTGTTAAGGTTCAGTTGAAAATCAGCGTCAAGCACTAGTGGCTTGACACAATATGCCATAATGTCTAAGTAGGTGCATATTTATTATTGTTGTTGATTATTTTATTTTTTTGTCTACCTACTCTGTTTTTGTGTGTCTTGAGCGTTGCCAAATAAATTTCATTCTTTCTTTCTTCTTTCTTACATCAAGAAAAGTTTGCGATAACTTTGAAAAAATCGAAATCTTTTTTGTGATTTTTTCATGAATAATAAAACGTCGTTTTTCATTTATCTGTTTAGTCAGTCTCCTTTCACTCATTCTCTCAACATGACCAAACCATCTCAACATACCTTTCTCGATTTTAGTCACTACATCTTCATTCACACCACAACGTTCCCTTATCACACTATTTCTTATACTGTCACTCAATTTCACTAAAATCACTTTATAATCTTAGCATGGAACATAAAAAAGAATTTGCAAAAAAGATACGAAATATAATAACGTTATCACCTTTTCAGAATCTTCAATAAAAGAAGCCAGAACTTCCAGGATATGATGTACAGTGTCTTCGAAGATCAGCACCGCTTTAGCCAGGTCTGGGCCGGCAGTGTTGTCTAATAGAACCCTCCAGACATCTATATATCTGTCTAGATTTTCCTGAAGCGATAACTTCAGTAATAACACTAGGGCTGCCTGAAAAAAAAAACATTAAATCTATTTAGGGCGTAGGACTTACGATCTTGTGGTTGCCGGTTCGAAACCCACCCATTGCACTACCGACGTGAACCCACTCGTAACACAAGCATTTTGCTTAGCACGAGGGGTTAACAAGAATATAGTTCACGAGAATTACAATAGTAATGTAGACTCATCTCGCCTGTATTCCCCGAAGGGTTAGGCAGAGGCGTACTAATGTACACCCACAATTCGCCGGTATGTTTAGGTCACATGTGTTAGGGGGCGAGCCTATTGCCATGAACCGGGCACAAATTCCAACTGCGAAGAATCTAATAACACTTTACTCAACCTGGTAATCGAACTCAGGACCTCTAGCGTAGCAGTCGCGCTGAGTACCACTAGGCTAATGAGGAAACTAAAATGAAATAAAATGCTTTTAAAATAAGCAACCCTTTGATTTTTGTAAGTCTGTTACAAAATTCAAATCACTCACCTTTCTGACGTCATCAGAGGACTTTAGCACGCCGTTCACAATAATATCCCTCTTCTTTGAAGTCGGTAGATTGTCGTAGAACATGATAGCTGTTAGTAACATGGTCTCACTGTTAGATACATTAGATCCTATACACCAAGATACCTGAAAACAATAAAAATGATTTTTACATAAAAAATTACGGTGTTTTTTTTTTTTTAAATTATGGCGCCACACTTTTTGTGTATTTGCCAGTGTCAAGTAATAAAGTAATCAAGTATTCAAGTAATATTTCCCATCATGGGATTGTATTATGGCACCCCACTTTTTGTGTTCGCCAGTGTCAAGTATAAGTTCAGTTGCCCCAATAAAACGGTAGAAACTTTATTGAGGCTTCGATGGAGTTTAGGAGAGAACCCAAAAAGTCACGATTTTCAATTTTATATCATTTGCCTACACTCTCACACGTTCACGAACACTTAATGGTTAATTATCCACCATAATTACACATTAAACTTCGGAGAAATTCAAGTTTTGAAAAATAATATAAAATCGACCATGTGCACTTTTCATTTTGCCGCCTAAACTCCAACGGTGAATTAATCAGACTTGCGGACCACCCACAAGTTAGCTCCTACTACTTTTCCCACGGCAGCCAATCAAAACGTGTTATATTGACATTAGCAATTACGTCAAAGAGCTGTCAGCCAATGGGATTGCATAGAACAAGTGGCGCCATTAGTTTCATAGTAACGTTTTCAATGTGGGAGACCCATGCACGAATGGGCCGGCTCGACCGGAGTGATACCACGGCCTCGCAGAAAACCGGTGTAATACAAAGCTTGCGTTGTGTTTCGCCGAGTGAGTGAGGTTACTGGAGGCCCAAACCCTTTTAAAACGCCAGATAACTCACTTGTAACTCCTCTGGTGTTGCGGGTGTCCATGGGCGGCGGTTATCGCTTACCATCAGGTGATCCGTCTTGTCGTGTGCCCCCCTATGCCATATAAAACATGTATCTATTGAGTTTTTATCGACTTGTAAAATAGAAAAGCTTCTTAATTCAACCCTATTTTGTTACTCGATAACTTTATATAGCACCACGCCTGTATTTCCGGAAGTGTTAGGCAGAGATGTATATGTGTTTAGGTCCAAAGGGAGCGAGCCTATTGCCATTGCCGAGTGAGGTTACCGGAGGCCTTTTAAAAGGCGGGCAACGCACTTGTGACTCCTCTGGTGTTGCGGGTGTCCATGGGCGACGGTTATCGCTTACCATCAGGTGATCCATCTGCTCGTGTGCCCCCCTATCCCATAACAACAACGTACCCTATTATCACGAGCTTAAACGATGAAGCAAAACATCGTGAGGAAACCTGCACGCCTGAGAGATTTTCTCGACGGCGTGTGAAGTCTGCCAACCCGCATTAGGCTAGCGTGGTGGACTATAGCCTAATCCCTCTCATTCTGAGAGGAGACCAGTGCCCAGCATTATCATCTTCCGAGTCTTTTCCCACGTTGGGGTCGGCTTCCATTCTAACCAGATGCGGCTGAATATCAGTATTTTACACGAAGCGACTGCCATCAGACCTCCGCAACACAATTTCTGGGCAATACCGATATTCGGAGGATAGACTGGTTGTCAGGCTCCTGACTACCACAAACAATTGTCATAGATGTTCGTATGACAACCGGGACGACGGCTTTACGTTCTCTCCGAGGCACGGAGTGGTCTCGATGTGTAAAGAATGATCACCCATCCACACACTGACCGCGGTGCGAGCAGCTTAACCTTGCAGATCAGTTGATCAGCTTAGTTATAAGTTAGCCACGAGCCCCTCACACCCAGCAATAGGACAATCTTCTCTACTATTATCTATTATTACTAATATATAATAGCTGAAGAGTTTGTTTGTTTGTTTGCTTGAACGCGCTAATCTCAGGAACTTCTGGTCCGATTTTAAAAATTCTTTTAATGTTCGATAGCCCATTTATTGAGGAAGGCTATAGGCTATATATCATCACGCTACGCCGACGAAGTCGCGGGCAGAAGCCAGTAAAATATAAAAAAGCTATGTTTGTTACGGGTTGGAGCAAAAACTACTGAATAGATTTTAATTTTGTTATCGCTGTTAGAAAGTATATGCTCCAACTTAAAAACTGGTGAACTTCTTATATTTTGACATCTAAGTCTATTCTAGTCATTTTTCTTTTGTAAATGTGAGTACCATGTAGGCTTGATTTTATTATACCAGTTTTTATAGTATGGAGGCTTTGGGAATTTTATACGACCTACACGAATGTCCTACTGATCTGGTATTGTCGTGCGACGGGTCGTTGAGCTCCCTTAATTATGGTTGTGCTACACGATGACTGATGCAAGCTTGTCGTCAGTTAGGACTGGTCTACTCAAAGCTGCTATGGTTCTTTCCTCAAAGGCCATTTCAGACATTGCCCTGCATTGTCCCACTCACATTATTTGCATTATTTTATGTCTGGACTTTAAAAGAGACCATGATTCTCTGAGTTTGTTTCGGTGTTTTTTCTCAGAGGTTGTCAGTTAGGAAATGCCGAAGCCATCTAGTTAAAAAAAAGTAAAACATTCACATGTAAAAGTATCTGTATAAGATTTATTTACAGAAATAAATATCATTTCATCTCATCACAATTAATTAATCGGATCCTGAGGTATAGCTTGATCTCTCTGATGTATACAGACCCATACAAAGAAGAGATGATCCCTGTTGGTTTATATTAAATTATTTTTGGAATCCATTTCTAATCTTACTATAGCTTCAGGTAAGCTAATCCGCGGGCAAAGACTAGTATTTTAATATATAGATGAGTTTATTAAACACTTACAGTATTTGCTTCTTCATATGACAGTTTCTTAGTCCTCAGCTGGAACTCCAAGTCGATACCGCTATTGAAACTAGGCATATTGGCGGAGTTGGACCTAGCCTGTATAATGATCCTGAGAGCCGTGTGCTTGATCAATACAGACCCTGAACTTATTCTGGGGACTATTTCTGAATTTATTATAGCCTGAAAAATTATTTAATAGTAAAGGATATTTGTATATTAACGTTTTTTATGAAGATCTTTTAACGCGGATCGTTCACCTGAGCCCGCCAAATTCGTTAAAGAAGCTAAAATTAGGTACAATCGTCAATTTTGGCCAAAAATGACGATTGTACCTAATTTTAGCTTCTTTAACGTTTATTAAGCAAAGTTTTTAATGCTCAGTTGTGAATATTGTATAGCTTATGCCGCAATTACTACAGCTAGGAATCTAGAATGTGTTATAGACCTAGAAATTGCGAAAAACCAGTTGAAATTTGAATTTGGCGGGCTCAGGTGAACGATCCGAATTATTATTATTATTAATGGTAATAAGCTCGCCCCCTATTACATGGGACCTAAACATACTGGCGAAATGTGGGAGTATCGTGGGAGAGTCATGCTTCGGCACGAATGGGCCGGCTCGACCGGAGTGATACCACGGCCTCACAGAAAACCGGCGTGAAACCACGCTTGCGTTGTGTTTCGCCGAGTGAGTGAGGTTACCGGAAGGCCAAACCCTTTTAAAAGGCGGGCAACGCACTTGTGACTCCTCTGGTGTTGCGGGTGTCCATGGGCGGCGGTTATCGCTTACCATCAGGTGGTCCGTCGGATCGTTTGCCCCCGTATATATATCACATAAAAAAAGTTCAGACGAAAATAGAACCTCCTTTTTGGAGTCTTTTGAAAAACCCAGTAAGTACTTTACTTTTCTTATTCCACCGGAGAATCGAACTAAGGATCTCTTGCAAAGCTGTCACGCTCTCAACTGCCTCATTAGATACATACATACCTCAATATTCTGCACTTCAGAGAAAACCACTTCATAAATGTTACTGAGGGCGTCCATCGCATTCTTCGTATCAATCTGCCATAAATACAGACGCAACGCCCTGTCCCCTGCCAAACGCTCTTTGAACAAGCGGGCGTGATGCTTCAGAATTGAGAGTAATACTGAAATTATCAAAATAAAATAAATAATAAATATTCTGCGACATTTTTACATAGCACCATCTATCTCTAAGTCCCAATCTAAGCAGAGCTTGTACTATGGGTACTAGACAATGGATATAATACTTATATACTTTTTTTTGTAAATACATACTTAAAATACATAAGAAACACCCAGACGAACACAAGCACTTATATTAATCACATAATTTTTTGTGTCGTGTGGGAATCGAACCCACGACCTCATGGTCAGCAGTCCGGTACTCGAGCCGCTAAGCCACAGAGGTCGTCTAAAAGAATACTATCTCTATTTCTGTATCTTTGTAATAGGCACAAATTTAAAAATGCATCAAAGTCTCGCTCTGCATCTATCATACTTCCTAATTCTCCTTCTGTCTCTCTCACACTATCTCTTTCTCTCGCCTTCACTCTTTCTCACTCTCTTCTCTCTTTCCGTCATGTTCTCTCTCTTTCTCTCACACACTCTCTATTTCTGTCTTCCTATTCAACTCATGATCTCTCTACTACTACTCCTTACTTGTGCCACTTCGAACCAGTCCTCGCGCGTTACGCATCCATACCCTGTCGGATGGTAAATGAAAAATGAAAAAGCGAGCAACTTACCTTCCAAACACTTGGATATCTTGATGCACTCCCTGGATATCATATCGTAGAAGCTGTTTAATTGATCCATAGCAATGTCATCCCCAAAATACTCAAACAACCCGTTTATGCCTTGCAACACTGAATTCACTACTTGGTCCTGAAAAAAATAAAAATTTAAATTTAACATGCCATAACATAATCAACCTATTATATGTGCCACTGCTGGGCACGGGTCTCCTCTCACAATGAGAGGGATTAGGCTATAGTCAACCAGGCTAGCCTAATGCGTGTTGGCAGACTTCACACGCCGTCGAGAAAGTCTCTCAGGCATGCAGGTTTCCTCACGATGTTTTCCTTGACCGTTTAAGCGCGTAATAATTATTACTATTAATACACACATGACTTCGAAAAGTCAAGAGGCTGGCCTTGAATTCGAAAAAACATAAAATCACGATTGTATTCAACGAAGGTTTTTTTAATTGTTTTTGTTAAATGTTGATTCACTCTTATAAAGAGGTGAACTAATCTGCTATGTTATAGGGAGTGATCCTATTGCCACCAACCGGCCGCCAATTTAAACTAAGCTCGGAGCTGCTACGGAGAATTTCATTTAAGAAATTAGTACGCCTCTGCTAATACAGGCGTGATCTTATCTTATCTTGTGTAGGGCCGAGGCAGCAAGGCCTCAGTGCACTTCGACCCAATGGGATCTTTTGTGCTTCCCCTAGATAATCTATTCCTCATCCCCTCCCAGTTCTACAAACAGCTCTTCCATGAGCTTTATAATGAGGCCTGGGGGTATGAGTCTGTAGTCCTCTGGTCTTGGATAACCCTGACCCAAAAGGCACATTCGCTTTCCAGCCATTGCATCGCATGTACACAGAAGGTGTTCCATGCTCTAAATTTGCAGGCCCTGCAGGCTGATGTATCCGTCAGACCCATCTTTTGTAGGAGAGCGTTAGTCCCGAAATGTCCGGTCAGCGCCCCCATCAAAAGAAGGGCCTGACGCCTGCTTGAGTTCCAAATGGCATTTTGCCATTTCGATGAGGAACCTATGAATTTCTTGGAGTGAGCAAGTCCCGTGAGGCTCAACCACTCATCCATGTGCCTCGCCCTTGCGTACTCTCGAAATGCCGTTTTGACTACAGGCGTGATGGTATGTGTGTTTGAGTTACCGTTTTGTTGTTAGGCTGCAGCATGTTCAGATATATCCTCCAGATCTTGGTGCAGTGTTCCTGAACTTTCTCTGGGTGGTACCTGCAGATAGTACCTGTAATAAGACACTCAAGATTTATTTATTTAATAGCTTCTGCTCGCGCCTTCGCTTACCTGACGCTATATAAGAAATGGATTCCAAAAACAATTTAATCAAAAACCAACAGTGATGATCTCTTCTTTGTATGGGCCTCTATACATCAGAGAGGTCAAGCTGTATCTCAGGATCCGTTCAATTAATAGAGATAAGAAGTTCACCAATTTTTAAGTCGGAACATATACTTTCTAACAGTGATAACAAAATTAAAATCTATTCAGTTATTTATGGGCCGACCCGTAATGAACAAACAAGGGTTCCGAGATGTTTATATACTACTCTAACCCACTTGTTTTTTTTTAAATATCTCCAATGTACAGACAGCTTTTTTACAATTTTATAATAGTAAGAAATTTGCTGGAGCGGGACGTGATTACAGATGGTCTGTTAATTAATCGAGATGACAGTGCCATCTGGGGGTACTAAATGGTATCAATTGCGATACGCTTGGAGGGTGCAATCACTGCAACGGTGAAGCCGAGCTGCGGTATGGCACTTCGCATCCTGGGTTCGACTTGTGCAGGCGTCGTCATACTTTCATATTTTTTATGGGATAGGCGGCAAACGAGCAGACGGATGGCTTGATGGTATAGTGATAACCGCCGCCCGTGGACACCCGCAACACCAGAGGAGTCACAAGTGCGTTGCCCGCCTTTTAAAAGGGTTTGGGCCTCCGGTAACCTCACTCACTCGGCGAAACACAACGCAAGCGTTGTTTCACGCCGGTTTTCTGTGAAGCCGTGGTATCATTCCCGTCGAGCTGGCTCATTCGTGCCAAAGCATGGCTCTCCCACGTGAATTTGCAAGCATTTGCTCTAAGCCCTAATTGACATTGAAAATTTAACCTCATGGCCTGTTTTCAGGCCTGATTACCAATTAAATAGGTAAAATTGAAAATTAAACCTTACAGCGAAGTATTAGTTATAGTTACGTGGTATTACACTATCCCGCAAAAAACCGCATCAAAAGCCGTTGCTTACTTTTAAAGATCTAAGCATACATAGGGACAGACAGCGGGAAGCGACTTTGTTTTATAATATGTAGTGATAAGCTTTTACAAGCGTTTAAGAAACGTTATGATTCTAGTTGCACGGTTCCAAAAGGTTGATCCTATGGAGAAGAATCCGGCAAGAAACTCCATGGACACTCTTTTAAAATAAATTATGTTACAATCTTCACTGGGACAATATTGCGATAACAGGATAATTAAAGAAGTATTAAACACTTGCCAACAAGTTGGGCTAAAGGTGCCTTGCAGGTTCTAGCTTCTTCTAAAGCATTGACATGCCTGCTCACCACCTGGTCGCTGATGTCCACTGAAGGGTGCTTCACCACGCAGAGGAGACACAGGATCGCCTCCTTGCGAGTTTGTGCGTCAAATGATAACATGCACATCTGTAGAAATATTGTTAGTCTTAGAAATATGCCGCTTGGTTTAGTGAGATCCTGCAATTTCAAGGTCGAGTTGTGTTAGGCATAGTATAGAAATCTCAGTAGACCCATCCTCTATGACATGGGTTTTATGTCTAAACATACCGAAAAAAAGAAAAGCATCTGGCAACACTGCATCATCTACAACATTCGGCTCTAAGGACCATTTGTTAGGGAATTTCTACAATTTTGCAAGGGTTCCAGTTGGATGAGTAGAATAAATTAGGGGCTGCGTTGGTTATATAGTTTTTAATATTTTTTACAAATTGCCATTAAAATGTATAGTAGTGGACTATGCCATCTTGGTTTTTAGAGAGTGAGTGTAAATGACGCAGTGTTGCCAGACGGTTTTCTTTAACCCTTTTTTATTTAACAATTGTGGGTACATTGAAATATTCAATCTAATTATTTTAATTGCAATTACTCAGGCGGGCTGTATGCTTGTTTTTAATGTCATAGGGGGGCAAACGAGCAGACGGATAGCCTGATGGTAAGCGGTCACCGCCGCCCATGGACGCAGGTGCGTTGCCCACCTTTTAAAAGGTTTTGGGCCTCCGGTATACTCACTCACTCGGCGAAACATAACGTAAGCGTTGTTTCACGCCGGTTTTTTGTGAGGCCGTGGCGTCACTCCGGTCGAGCCGGCTCATTCATGCTGAAGCATGTATGTTGTGCCTTGACATTTTGTAAATGAACTGTCAGTTTGTCTTTAAGTAGACACTATAATGCTCAATTACAAAATTAAACAAAGTTACATAATTCTTGTTTTATTAGACACAAGATAATTCGACTTCTAGTTGACAGAACAACATGATACTTACACCAGATTTTAAGTTAGAACCCCAGCAATACAATTGTTAAAACTGCATTCAATTTCATGTAGTAGTTTTTGTGTGATGCGCGTACAAACATACAGACAGACAAAAATTACAAAAAAAAATTGTTTTGGCTTCTGTTGCTCTAATAAAGTCCCCCCATATCAATTTTTCTTCAATATCTTTAATGTACAGACATCGGTCCGTTAAAATGTTATTATAAGTACTAGCTTGTGCCCGCGGCTTCGCTCACCTGAAGCTGTATTAGGGTTAGAAATGGATCCCAAAAGTAATTGAATCAAAAACCAACAATGATGATCTCTTCTTTGTATGGTTCTCTATACATCAGAGAGGTCAAGCTGTATCTCTGAATCCGTTTAATTAATTGAGATAAGAAGTTCACCAGTATTTAAGTTGGAGCACATACTTTCTAACAGTGATAACAAAATTAAAATCTATTCAGTAGTTTTTGCGATACATTACATATAGGTAGAGATAGATTATAATAGGTGTCACATATTAGGTGACCACATTCTAGCCCACTGCGGACATAAGTACACCCCTGAATACCCCTTTGGTAAAAATAGCCGTGATGGGTGTGATATGTTTCACATCCCTACTAATTCTTACTCATATTATAAATGCGAAAGTAACTCTGTCTGTCTGTTACGCTATCCCGCTTAAACCTCTCAACCGATTTTGATGAAATTTGGCACAGACAATCTTTAGACCCTGAGAAAGGACATAGGCTACCTTTTATTGCGATCTTCACGCTATAGGCTATATATTGTAAGAGTTTAGAATAAGGAGTTTTTATTGTGCGCGCCCAGGCACGTAGTACATTGGAACAAAAAAGTAAGTAGTTTTGAAATGTCTAGAAAAGAATTTTATTATTGTCATTCTATAAGAATTTTCCCTTGAGCAATAAACAAGTCGTGATTGCTCTTATTGTGCATTATTTTAATTAAACTCGCAAACCCCCAATTATCTTACACTCGGTCCTCTACAATATCATCACGCTACGCGGACGAAGTCGCGGGCAGAAGCTAGTATTCTTATATTCTTACCTCAATGATATCGTTGTAATAATTCTCAACAACATCCCAATATTTTTCTACAATCTTCGACAGGATCTTGAAGGAGTCTGCGATGGCTTTCAGCCAATCTTCACTCGCTCGTTTTGAAGTTATCATATCAAATAGACCAATGGGTTTGAAAAGCAGAGTATGTGCTAGCCATTCTGCAAAGATATAATAAAAAGTTTAGTTTAAATTTGATGTGAGAGAGCCATGCTTCGGCACGAATGGGCCGGTTCGACCGGAGTAATACCACGGCCTCAAACCGGCGTGAAACAACACTTACGTTGTGTTTCGCCGAGTGAATGAGGTTACCGGAGCTTGGGGCTCCCTTTTAAAAGACGGGCAACGCACTTGTGACTCCTCTGGTGTTGCGGGTGTTCATGGGCGGCGGTTATCGCTTACCATCAGGTGAACCGTCTGCTCGTTTGCTCTCCCATCCAACAAAAATAAAGAAATTGACTGGAATTATTTGATCTATTTGCTGCTGAGTGTGAATACCTAGTGTTTGGTTTGCCAAAGTTTGTGCCTGGTACTGGCACTAGAACCCATGACATAGTATTTTAACCTATATTTAATACGGTGAGCGTAAATTTTGCCCCTCTATTGTACCCATGAAGAATGTAACACCAGTTGTCTTAAATAAATAAATAATCTATACTAATATATAAAGCTGAAGAGTTTGTTTGTTTGCTTGAACGCGCTAATCTCTTACTACTGGTCTGATTTGAAAAATTCTTTCAGTGTTAGATAGCCCATTTACTGAGGAAGGCTATAGGCTATATATCATCACGCTACGCCGACGAAGTCGCGGGCAGAAGCTAGTTTAAGATAAAAACATATGATCTTGAATCTTTTAGACATGATCCTTAGAATACTGGTCCTTAGAATAACCTCTACACTAGAGGACCTGGTTTGTTACCCAAGTCAAGCAAAGTGTTCTTGGAGTTTTTCTTTGAAATTTGCAGTAGCACCTCGGAGTTCTAGATCTATGCCAGGTTAATGGCAATAGGCTCATCCCCTATGACATAGGACCTAAACATACCGGCGAACTGTGGCTGTACATTAGTATTCTTCTGCCTAACACTTTTGGAAATACAATAGTGACGGATAGAAATCGCAGAAGTTAGATCTAACTTCTGCGATTTCTTCAGCCTATATATAAAGTATTTCCATACCTGTTTCGAATGGTGCTAGGTCCTCAGATAGTATTATTTCTGCAGATCGGATAGCCTTGGCATAATCTTTGGGTTCTGGATTATCAGGATATGATGAGACAATGTCTCTCCAGTTCTCCATTATGTCCTGAAAATTTAATACTTGAACCTGTCACTGCAAAAGCCACTAAATTATAAAGAAAGAAAGAAAGAAACATCCTGTATTGAAATAAAACTATTTTTTTACAGATTTTATCGCGTTGTATTAATTTTATTTAATTCCCGACGTTTCGGATCCTTTACAACATCCATGGTCACGGGTAGACTGAGGTGTTGGACGTCTTAATGTTAAAATTACTAACAGCTACCTTTTTTTGGTTAATTATTAGTGATCCGATTCACGCAGAACAAGCTCACCATATCCTTTGGACTTGCAGTTTTGGGCTTGGTTTTAGATTTAATAGATTCTATAATGGGGTTCCAAGCAGCTGGTAAGACCCAACCATCTTCTCTATTGAAATTTGGGTGTTTTTTAATTTCAATAGCCTCACGAATCATCCTAGGTAGGAATCGGTTCTCTTTTGCGAGGACTTGTGGTTTATCAAATCTGATGTAGTGCTGGGTCATGTCTAGGGTATGTTCACAAACTGCTGACTTTCTGGAACGGCGGTGTTTAACATCGGCAATGTGTTCTTTTACGCGGGTCCCTATGCTTCTTTTAGTTTGGCTTATGTATGAGAGACCGCAATCACAATCAAGCTTGTATACTCTCTCGCGCGCTATACGCTATACGCGCGATGCTGTAAAGGATCCGAAACGTCGGGAATTAAATAAAATTAATACAACGCGATAAAATCTGTAAAAAAATAGTTTTATTTCAATGTCTAATATTCACGTAAGTGTCAGAAACCAGTCAACATCCTGTATACATATACAATCTTACTTTTAGTATATTAGGCGAAACCTGAGACAGTCTAGTATTTTTATGTACGAAATTTCGATACTGTAACTGTTAACACTTTTTAACGTGGTAGACCCATGCTTCGGCACGAATGGGCCGGCTCGACTGGAGTGATACCACGGCCTCCTCAACCGGAGTGATCTATCATGGTGACCACCTAGGTAGTTTTAAATCAAAATATTTATATGAAAAAATATGGTAAGAATGCATGCAAAATACACACTTTGCTGTGTAGTTGTGGAAAATAGCCCGCTATATTATATCATAGCATGGATAAGTTGACTCTCTGACCCATAATAATTATATTAAGCGTTATATTTACATACCCGCAATCTTCCAAAAATCTCTAAACTTGCTCTTTTTTAAAAGTTATAAAAGATGTCTGATTTTCAAAATCGGCACAGAGAAAGGAAAGAATAGATCGTATCCTAGCCACATTGATTTCTATAACTTCTTTTATATATATTCCTTGAAATTTGAAACAAACCGATCACTTTCACTATTCATTCACTTTATTTAGACAAGTACAAATTTTTTGAAAACCAAAAAATGTAAACAAATCGATATCTTGGGCAAGTCAGAGCTGTCAAGTCAAATCTCAAACTCAAATGGCTTTGTGCTTTGTCAATGTTATTGACAAAAGTGACAATGACGTAGGCAAAGGGCAAAGTGACCAAAACTCAAAATGATGCCATAATCACAGCAAAAATTGTGTTTTACTAAGTAGGTTCCTTGAAATAAGACAAGATAATAGCTAAGGTTAGCAATATCAATCTGTTTTGTTTTTATCTCAGAGTGGTTTTTATTCAGCAGTTTCAGCGTTATTGTATCTAGTAGGATAAAACCCTCAAATTAAATCTCTCCTTCATGAAATTCTTCTTAATTAAAGACAGTTTTAGGCCTTTAGGGCCTGGGGCCTGGGTCAATGATATATTTTAACTTTTTAATGTCATAAGCTTGGGTCTTAAGTTTATAACACAGACTACTAAGAGATACTAGTATGTTTATAACCATAATGACATGACGTGCAAGCACGCCTTTTTTACACCTTTTTTACTATAGGTTCTAATTACTACTAATAATTTTATGTTCATCAACAAAGTAAATACCGAAAATCTTTTATTTTTCTATTTCCATTAAAACTGATGTCAGCGCTACGTGTAAGTAAACTAAACGTAACGTCTTAATGACGTAATTGTAACCCGACAAAATTTAAGAGTACGCTTTATTTGTCAATTTTTATACAATAATAGTAGGTAAGATTGCATTTCAAATTTATTAGCCTAATATTCTGATTCTGACAACAGACAGATCTATCAATCGATATTTTCAATGAATTTATTTAATATTTCTTAAAAATTCTTAATAAATCTAAATTACCGTCAACATTCAAGCTGGCACCGCAAAGAGTTATTTGGTTGGGGATCCATTACTTTTCTCCGCTATTACACCGTGCAGCACCAAATAGGTTAGGTTTACAAAATATTTATAAAACCTAATTTCGCGCTTTTCTTGTCACTATCAGGTGTAATTGCCGACTATTGTGATTTTTTTACAAACTTCTCGTCATGTTGCTACTATATAAAGCCTCCAAACATTTAGATACGAAATCCAGATGTTAATTTATGATATATTTTCCTTCAATGACTGGTATAAATTTGTGTTGATAATTGATATATCGGACCAAATTTACTGCCTTTTTCGTTGTTCGATTTGATTAGGACTTGGGTTCAATCTAGACTAGTCAATACCTTCTAATATGATTTATTTTTCATTTATTTAGAAGCTAAATAAGTAGTGCTTGGTAGCATGTCAATAATTCATCACAGCCCTGGGGTACAATCTTACCTGGTTACTTAATGGTTTAAGGTTTAAAATGACTTAATAATAAACTGAAAGTGTATGTAACAATAATTTTTATTTATATAAAAACGAAAACTTAAATTGTGGACCAATAACCTAAATAAAACAAAAAATTAAAACATGCTTATGCAGGTTATATTTTCTTCTTCTTTCTTAGCAGCCTCTATTAGCCAAATACTGACTAGGCCACCTCCATTGCATGCTATTCCTCTTGGTGTTTCGCCTCTCTCATTCATATTTTTCCTGTAAATTTTATGATGTCATCTGTTAACTCATTATTTAAATTTATTCCTATTTCTTTTATACTCATTAGCCTAGTGGCCCTGAGCGCAACTGCTATGCTAGAGGTCCGAGGTTTGATTCCCAGGTTGAGCAGTGTTATTGTGATTTTCTATGAAATTCCCAGTAACAACTCGGGAGTTTGGAATTTGTGCCCCTATTACATGGGACCTAAAACATACCGGCGAAACTGTGGGTGTAAATTAGTACACCTCTGCCTAAGCCTTAGGGAAATACAGGCTTAATAGTATGTTCTGTTATATACAGGCTGTCCCAGAACATGACGATAAGCCGGCAACAGGGGAAAGGCTTACTAATGGTGGGCCTGGGAAAAAAATCATTGATGTATTAACTACGGTTTCATAGTACCAGCCATTTAAAAAAATAACACAAAAATACTACCCTGAGTTAAAATTATCAGCAATATACTTGAGTTTTCAATTAATTGTTTTTTTTTTACTTTTGCGGAATCTCAATTAGCTACGCTAATGATTTTCATATCAAAGCAGAGCCAAAAAGAATAATATTCAGAGAAAAAATACTAAATATCATTGGTTAAAGTATTTCTAATTTAATATCACTCAACTTTAAGTGCTCATACTGAAAAGAAAATTAACTAAGCTGACAAGGCAAGTTTGACCAAAACTTGGCCCATTTTACCAAGATTTTAAAATGCTATGACATGTACATGTTTTGTATTTCGTGCATTACATTTTCGACATGTACACGTTCTGGTATACCCTGTATATATTTTTTTAAACATTGCCCCACACTAGGATTTTCTCCTGTATTGCGGGTGCATTTTCAGTAACATCTATTGACAAGCATTTTTACTTCACTAAAATAACTTTATAATCTTAGCATGAAAAATGCAAAAAAATCACAAAAACATATATCTTAATCATTTTTTTCTTAAATTCTAGCTACGGTGGAACTAAACGAAATATTTCTAGTATGTCGTCACAATTCTCTCCCCGAGATGGGGGGAAGTCTTCGCCCAGGGGGTCGCCGGGGTTCCGGGACCCCGTGGGCGCCGGGGGCGTCCCCGCTGATACAGCGGTAGGCGTGCTGAAGAGATACGATAACATTATCAAATCACAGGAAGATAAGCGAAATTATAGGTAAGTGATTATAAGTTTTTTTTTTTTAAAAACAAGCTTACTAGCAATGCGGATCGCACATTACTAGTATTCTTGTTAACCCCTCGTGCTAAGCTATATGCTTGTGTTACGAGTGGGTTCACGTCGGTAGTGCAATGGGTGGGGTTCGAACCGGCAACCACCATGATCGCAAGTCCGACGCCCTAGCCATTAGGCTACCGACGATATTTACTAGCTTCTGCCTGTGACTTCGTCTGTGTGGACTTCAGAATTGCATCCTACTTAGTTAAAAAATATTCTATGTTAGTCCCAGGCCTGGAATTAGAGGTCTAGGGTCCCTAGGCACTTTGCGTTTGGAGCCCCTTCAAGCTTTGACGCAAGCCGGGCTCTTGAGCTTATTTTTAGGCCTTTTTTTTTTTTTTTTTTTTTTTTTTAATCTTTATTTAAGGGGACTCGGTCAACATTGACTATGTCGCCCCGTAATGCTAATTACATATAACACTATATATCTACACAAATAGAACTACCTACATTTAACAAAACATACTGTATAATTTTGAAGGTTAGGGAGCACTACCCTCCTGGTGTTGAGCAATGCTTCCTCCCCTTAACCTTGACATATATAATGCACACAGTTTCCTAGCCTCATCAGAGTATGGAGAGGCCAAGAAGCTGCTGCATATCCCCACATTGTACCGCTTGCCATCTAACATATGCCGCCGCTGAGATTCGTTCCGGACACATTCAAGCAAAATGTGGTGAATATCATCAATCGTGTCACACTCCGAGCAATTTGGCGAGTCTGTTTTACCCATTAAATGTGCAAATTTATTTGATGGAATGTGCCCGGACCGAAGTCTCAACAGTGTCACTACATATTCCCTATGAGTCTCCATATCCTGGAACCACGGGTAGCGAAGAGAGCCATCCTGAATGGTCCTGTACCATATGCCTTTAGAACGCGATCGCTCATCAAAATACTCTTGCCATATAACTTTGCAGGTCATTTTCACCGTCGAGATGTAGTCTGTATGTAACGGTAGACAGGTATAAATTATACCTTCTGATGAAGCCATTCTTGCTGCTTGATCTGCTCTCTCGTTACCCGCGATGCCGATATGGGACGGGATCCACTGTAGTATAATAGTTTTGTTGGTCCTACGCAACTTGTTGATTGTTTTTAGTATACCAAAGGCTATCGGGGTACCTCGAAAGTTCGAGGGAAGCCGAGCCAAATGCAGTAAAGCACTCTTTGAGTCCGTTAAAATTACTATACTATTTGTATCAATCGTTAGCGCATAGGACAGTGCCTCTGAGATTGCTATAAGCTCGCAGTACATTATAGAAATGTTGGCCTTAATTTTAAATTTAAATGTGTCGTTCGTCTGTGGATCGAATACTGCCGCTCCCAAATTATGATCGCTTCTAGATCCATCTGTATAAAGTTGATAGAATGTGGAGTAATTATCATCTAGGTATTTGACACAACTTCCTTTTAATTCTATTATATTCGTTGATCTCTTCGGGGTGAGTACATTATCAATCTCACATAATACGTTTCTTGTTATATCAATATTTGACAGCCATGTATTTAATGAGAACACATCCAATAACGAGCTAGAATAAATCGGTAAACAATGGAGTGATCTATGTGTTTCTACCAAAAGCGGAAGTTTCTTATTTCTCCAATATTGGCCATCACACAGGCTAGATAATTCGTTAATAATCTGGATAGTTACGTTATCTTTTACTGATCTACTTTTAAGCCAAAATTTTCCCGCTAAGTATCGTCTTCGTATATGAAGCGGTTGTAAACATAACTCGTTCTCCATGACGTGGATCGGCGTGGTCCTAATAAAACCCCCTACAACTCTCATGCATATATTTTGCATCCTGTCAAGTTTACTTAATTGACTGTTAGTGTAGTTGTCAAACAAAAAACTACAATAATCAAATCTGCTCCGAATCATTGAAATATATAATCGTCGCAAATGTTTCGGATGGACACCCCATTTCGACCCAGCCAGAATTTTAAATATATTTAAAAACCTCGAGCATTTTTCCTTAATTTCATTGATATGTTTTTTCCACTTCAAAGATTTGTCCAGCCACATACCTAAATATTTTACGCAATCAACCTGTTGGATGTTGTGATTGTTAATATCTACAGTAAAACTTCTTCTAATTGTACCCCTATTAAATAAGCAAATTTTGGTTTTATTAAAAGAGATCTGTAAACCTATTTCCTCTATAAGATTCTGGAAAATAAATAGTGAATTTTGAATATCTATAACTGAATCCGTAAGGCGTTTCCTACTTACATATAATACAAAATCATCTGCATATTGTGATACAAACACATCAGTCATAGTGTAACAAATCTTTGAAGTAGCCGCATTAAATAATAACGGGGATAACGGGTCGCCTTGTGCGATTCCAATCCCAGTAGTTCTCATTATTTTGTTACTACCATTAATCTGAATTGATAACTCTCTCTCGCGTAAAAATTCCCACAGATATCTGCACAATGGCGCCCCTACCCCATACCCGTCTAATAATTTTAAAAGTGCCGCTATATTTATGTTATTATATGCACTATCGATGTCAATAAAGCATCCCAGTGTACTTATTCCTTTTGAAAACCCTACCTGAATACGGGACACTAATCTACTTAGGTTATCGGCACAAGATTGCGCCCTTCTAAAGCCGCATGTTTCATTTGAAAAACAATTATTCTTTTCAAGGTACCATTCAAGTCTTCGATTTAAAATTGTATGTAAGATTTTACACGGGCATGACAATAAGGAGATTGGCCTGATACCCGATGCAGACCCGACGTCACGGCCAGGCTTTGGTATAGGGATTATATTGATCAGTCTCCATTGTTTAGGAATGAAACTCGAGCTTATAAACCTATTATACAGAGACACTAAAAAAGTTTTTCCTACCTGTGGGAGATTTCGTATCATGGAGTAGGATATATTGTCTCCACCGGGAGCCGTATCACTAAGTTTAATACAGTTGGTAAGTTCCTCGATTGATATTGGGATTGACAGTTGCTCATTTACAGACGTGAAAATAGGAGAAGGTGGGCTCACATAATCTGGTGCCAGACTACATAATAGACTTTCAGTTTGTTCTGGATCCACCACACTTCTTGCTGTCTTGTTACCCTTAAGCCATCTCATCCGTCTGTACATCTCGGGTGCCGATATTGCGTTATCTATGCTATTACAGAACTTTCGAAACGAACTGGTTCTGCTATTACGTATCATCTTCTGGGCAACACCGGTTTTATTTTGTACTATAGTCAAGTTCTGAGGGGTTGGGTTCTTCCTAAATGTAGCTAATGCGAGACGTCTCTCAGCGACAGTACGTGACAAGTCTTGTGTCCAATATGGTTTGGGTTTAAACTGTTTTTGTCGTAAAGGGTTATCGCAAATTTTAATTACAGGTATACATTCATCCGCTGCTGAATTTATGACGTCAATGAAAGTATCATAAGCTGTTTGATTATCGAAGGGTATGTCTAAATTTTCTAAATTTTCTTCAATAATCTGTCTATATCTTGGCCAGTCTGCTCTTTTATATGACCTGCTAACTCCATTAGCTTCAAAAAAATTATTTATTTCTGTTCTAATTTTCAAAACCAAGTGGTCGCTGCCTAGGTTCTCATTCATCACTTTCCAGCTAAATTTCATTGCTAAATCCAAGGAAACTGTGGTTAGATCTGGAGACGTACTCTGGACCCGGCCATTGACGAGTTTTACCCGCGTAGAAGTGCCATCATTAAGCGTGACATAATTATTTTCGAGGATGGACTCGAACAGCTGTATGCCTCTTTGCTCTGTCCTGGATGACCAGTTTGAATGGTGTCCATTGAAGTCTCCGGCAATAAGGGTTCCTTTCTGTTTTAGACAAAAGATCTGATCCCAATCCCTTTTACTAGTGTGCACTGTTGACGGGCAATAAATAGTAATCACGTTTTCCAGATGTTCACAATTCGAAAGTTTTATATGTAGCACTTGGATACCTGTATTGCTGATATTGGTAATACATTGACTAGCTCTGAGAGACCAATGAGTTAATATTGCGATGCCGCCATATCCGTCATCGCGGTCCTCTCTGAATGTGTTATAACCGCCGATACGAAAGTTACTATCAGGGTCAAGCCACGTTTCATTGATGATAGCGATATGTACTTTCTCCTGATTTAATAGGGCTTCGAAAACTGTAGCTTTAGGTCGAAGACTTTGGGCATTCCATTGTAGAATATTGATTATTGAAATTCGGTTAATTTCTTGATCCATTGTGTAAATTTAATGAAAAGCGGTATATCTGAAATGTATTGCATGATAAAAGACGTCACCCCCTCAAATAATATGCATGCACAGCTCCTGATCTTTACATCCCATGGTATTTTAGCATCCATAATTTTCTCTTTTATCTGTTTCCAAATTTCTCTATTCCTTTGTTTTCTATTTTCTTTCTCACTAATGTCTTCTTCTAAATATCTATCTTGACAGTCGCTTTCTTGTTCTTCAGCACTCTCTTCTGATTTACTTTCACAGATACGTTCTTCACGCACCATCTTTTCTTACCCTCTGTTTCTTTTCTACATTGATCAGCTTTTACTACGTCCGCGTAATATCTTTTATTTCCAAAGAGTGGAGATAAAATACGATCTTCACTAGGATTCTGTGCGTCATCGCTAAGAGCAACCTGGTTCTTCGTACTAGAACAGAGTTCCGTCACAGGTTCCTCTGGAGGAACTAACAAGGTCAGGGCTCGTTTATAGGAACAGTTGAATTCTGACATCAACTCTCTGATTTTTTTCTCTCTTATAAATACGGGGCAATTCTTAGCTAATGTCATATGCTTTCCAGAACAATTGTTGCACCTGTAAATTTCTGTATCACAATTCGGATGGTTCTTACTGCATTTTGGGCATATTATCTTGTTGGAAGGGCATAATTTGATTGTGTGTCCAAATCTCCAGCAGCGGGAACACTGTGTCACTGGGTATCTATAAGGGGAGATTTCTGCTCTCGTATCAAATATGTAAATAAATGAAGGCAACGACGATCCTCTGAAGCATATGCGAACCGCCTCCGATACCTCCCATCGCCCATCTAAGCTATTTCTACGTTTCAACCTCTTAACTCCTATAATCTGAGTTTCACTCTCCAACCCCGCCATAATCTCTTCTTCGGATAAGTCTAAATCGATATATTTTACTACCCCGTAAGATTGGCTTGTTTCCAGAGTTCTTTGACACTTGTAGCCCTCCTTTTTAAAGTATTGCGAATTTATCATTCGATCACAACTATTTTCGTTGCTAAACACAATTAGTACTTTATGCGGGTTAACATATTTGATTCGTGTGATATCGCAAATACCTTCAGATTTTAAGATTTTTGCCAGTTTAAATTGTTTAGGTAGTACGTTTGCTAAAGTAACGCATAATTCGATTTTGTCCTCTGGTATCCTGATGCTATCGTCTATGTTACTCTGTCTTGCAAACCGTTTACCTTTCCTTTCAACTATATTCCATATCTCGTCTTGATCTAATTCTCGAATCCTCTTATTACTTGCTGTATCTGTCGCCCGGTTTTGTTGCGACAAGTTTATAGTGCAGGTCTCCTCCTCCAAATAATCTCTCACTTGATTTAAATTTTCCATACTACTTGTCATCTCACTATCTTCCCTTGTCATGCCTATAACACTGCCACGATCACTAAGCGCAGTATCTTCTACGTCGCTAGCCATTTGTAATAATAATTTAGCATCGTAATGAATGCACAATTGCACACAATAGAATACCTGCCGCAGTCGAGCGATTCAAACCGGTTTGGCGTCAAGAGAACTACGCGTCCAGCGATACGAAGCGCCCGCGCGCGAGTGGATTTTTAGGCCTTGCCACTGGGCCTGGGCCTCTAGGTCAGGGCCTTGTAGGCCTACGTGGAAATCCGGTACTGGTTAGTCCAGGTAATAAACTATCTGACCGTGGTGAATGTCACATTTCCATGTCCGTTACTTTAGGTTGTCTTGTCTTCCTAGGACAAGTGTGGATTTCAGTCGGTTCGATTCGGACATACCCTGCCTCTTCCCCAGCTAGCAGACGATCCATGAGGATATTCCATACTATAATAAATCTTCTTCTTCTATCTATACTAATATATAAAGCTGAAGAGTTTGTTTGATTGTTTGTTTACTTGAACGCGCTAATCTCAGGAACTACTGGTCCGATTTGAAAAATTCTTTCAGTGTTAGATAGCCCATTTATTGAGGAAGGCTATAGGCTATATCATCTCGCTACGCGGATGAAGTCGCGGGCAGAGGCTTGTTTATATTATAACAATAAATTGCTGTTCGTTAGTCTCGCTAAAACTCAAGAAGGGCTGGGCCGATTTAGCTGATTTTGGTTTTGAAATGTTTGTGGAAGTCCAGGGAAGGTTTAAAAGGTGAGTAAATATGAAAGAGATGTTTTTCTGATGCTGTACGTAGTTCGCCGGGTCAGCTAGTAAATAAATAAATATTCTTCGACATTTTTTACACTATTGTGTGCCAATTTCATCCAAATCCGTTCAGCTGTTTTGGTGTCATTGAGTAACAAACACAAACTTTCATATCTGTATTTAATATTATAAAGCTGAAGAGTTTGTTTGTTTGGTTGAACGCGCTAATCTCAGGAAATACTGCAATGAATTGAAAAATAATTATTGTGTTGGATAGTCTATTCATTCAGAGATGTATATAGGCTATATAACATCACGCTACGAAATACGGGGGCGACGCTGAAACGTTGGAGCAGCCAGTTTCTAATATTAGTAGGAGTTATATGACATTTTTATTCCAGGGGCCTGGTGTTATCTAACCGGTTAAAAGTGTTGCTAGTTAGTGACAAAACGACTGACAAGTCAGCGGCAGCTTTAGACGTCAATGTCGGTAAGAGAAAATTAAAGAATTAAAAAAAACCAAACCAGAGTGATACCACGGCCTCACAGAAAACCGGCGTGAAACAACTCACGCTTACGTTGTGTTTCGCCGAGTGAGTGAGGATACCGGAGGCCCAAACCCTTTTAAAAGGCAATAACGCATTTGCCACTTCTAGTGTTGCGGGTGTCCATGGGCGGCGGTATCGCTTAGGATCACCTGATGGTAAGCAATTACCGCCGCCAATGGACACCCGCAACACCAGATCTATACTAATATATAAAGCTGAAGAGTTTGTTTGTTTGTTTGCTTGAACGCGCTAATCTCAGGAACTACTGGTCCGATTTGAAAAATTCTTTCAGTATTAGATAGCTCATTTATTGAGGAAGGCTCTAGGCTATATATCATCACGCTACGCGGACGAAGTCGCGGGCAGAAGCTATAAATGATAAATTATATTTGTTTCTGTAAATACATCTTATAAAGACACTTTTACAAGTCGTTTTAAATTTTTTCGGAATTCGGAAGAGAGAGAATTCGGAAGTGCGTTGCCCGCCTTTTAAAAAGGTTTGGGCCTCCGGTATCCTCACCTACTCAGTGAAACACAACGTACCTAAGTGTTGTTTCACGCCGCTTTTCTGTGAGGCCGTATGACTCGGGTTGAGCCGAAGCATGGCTCTCCCACGAAATATAGTAGAGAAAACAGAATTTCAATCTTGCGATACACGTCAACAATGCTATTGTAATTTTCAGGATACCTCAGTGACCCTGAAGAGTTGCCCGGCTTGGCGCATTTCTGTGAACACATGCTTTTCTTGGGCACCAAGAAATATCCCGAGGTGTGTTAATTTATATTTTTAACTAGCTTTTGCCCGCGGCTTCGCTCACCTGAAACTAAATTACGATTAAAACCAACAGTGATGATCTTTTATGGGATTGAGATTTGTTAAATCCTTTCAGTTTGTCTGTTCTTCTGTTTGTTACGGGTTGGCGCAAAAACTACTGAATAGATTTGAATTTTGTTATCACTGTTAGAAAGTATATGCTCCAACTTAAAAACTGGTATACTTCTTATCTCAAATAATTAAACGGAACCTGAGATACAGCTTGACCTCTCTGATGTATAGAGGCCCATACAAAGAAGAGATCATCGTTGTTGGTTTTTGAGCTTCAAGTGAGCGAAGCCACGTGCTGAAGCTAGTCTAGATGTAAAATTGTAAAATATGACCACATGTGATATGAACTGGGGGGTCTAGAAATCATAGAATTCGTTTAACATAATATATTATTTTATATAACTGCCTGATTAGCTAAGTGGTCCTGAGCGCGACTGCTACGCTAGAGGTCCTGGGTTCGATTCCCAGGTCGAGCAAAGTCCAGTTTCGATGAAATTCCCAGTAGCAGCTCAGAGTTAGGAATTTGTGCCCGGTTAATGGCAATAGGCTCGCCCCCTATTACATGGGACCTAAACATACCGGCGAACTGTGGGTGTACATTAGTACGCCTCTGCCTAACCCTTCGGCGAATACAGGCGTGATGTTATGTTATGTTATTATTTTATATTTTTTTTACAGGAAAATGAGTATAACAAGTTCTTGTCAGAGCACGGAGGGTCTTCTAACGCGTCCACATCCTCAGACCACACGACCTACTACTTTGACGTGCTTCCCGACCACCTGAACAAGGCGCTCGACATGTAAGTTAAGCTGCTCCCGCCGAGGTTTGGAAATGGATGGGTCCGGATGGAACCGCCCGTGACATCAGATCGTGGTGTGGTCTGATGACAAAGTAGGACAGTAGGTAGTTTAAATTGCTTCAGGCAGAACTTGCCGAGGACTGGAAATGGATGGGTGAGCGTACACTTCCACCAGACCTTACTTATACCTATATATATCTGCAGTTAGGCTGCTCTTGTTCTCTGGTCTATTCTTGACGTGGGAGAGCCATGCTTCGGCACGAATGGGCCGGCTCGACCGGAGTGATACCACGGTCTCACAGAAAACCGGCGTGAAACAACACTTACGTTGTGTTTCGCCGAGTGAGTGAAGTTACCGGAGGCCCAAACCCTTTTAAAAGGCGGGCAACGCACTTGTGACTCCTCTGTTGTTGCGGGTGTCCATGGGCGGCGGTAATCGCTTACCATCTGGGGCCCTAGTCTGCTATTTCAATTGACTCAGAATGACCGTCCAATGGCACTAAATGACATAAGAAATGACAGATTTCGTAGAGAAAACTGTCAAAAATCAACCATTATGAAGTCACTGAATCACAATTCTGACACAACTAAATAGTAGACTCGGCACCCTGGTGATCCGTCTGCTCGTTTGCCCCCCTATCCCATAAAAAAGTAACTTTTTTTACCTATGTCGATCTCTGCTAATCAGCACTGTTGTGACTCCCCAGTTTCGCCCAGTTCTTCATATCGCCCCTGTTCACGGAGTCGGCTACAGGCAGGGAGCTGAGCGCTGTGCACTCGGAGCACGAGAAGAACACGTCCTCCGACACGTGGCGCCTCGACCAGCTCAACAAGAGCACCGCCTCGCCCAAACATCCCTTCCACAAGTTTGGCACAGGTGAGGGACCATAAATATACCTGCTGCATCCTGCAGTACCAGTGACGCCGCTCTATGTAGGCTGCATTACTCTACGAAAGCCGATGAGGTCGTAGAGTACATTGCAGTTAAGAGCAATTTTACTTTGAGGGTCGAGCAGTTGGACTCTTGGCACAATGTAAACTTCAAGTCCTTTGTGGTTGGAGTACCAACTGAACATCTGTCGACCTTCACGAAGGAGGAGTATTGGCCGAAAGGTGTAGTGTACCGGCGATTCCGAGGCCGGATACCTAGCACAGTACAACGCACACCGACTTTAAGTGTGAAATAAGTAGTGATAGTTATATTGTTATATGTATATTATAGTATTTTATTTTCTGTATTTTGTAAACTTTTATAGTTATTGTATAATATATATTTTTTATGGGCCTTGTAGCGTGAAATAAATGGATAATAAATAAATAAATAAAAAAAGAATGCGGCCCTGGGCTGCATTTAGATCTACAAGACATACAGGGACGTATTTTAAGATTCAGCGCCCCGGGCCTGTAGGGATTACCGCCCCATAAAATAACGGAAACTTAGCAACACATCTATACTGTATACTAATGTATAAAGCTGGAGAGTTTGTTTGTTTGCTTGAACGCGCTAATCTCAGGAAGTACTGGACCGATTTGAAAAATTATTTCAGTGTTAGATACCCCATTTATAGATATAGAGGAAGGCTATAGGCTATATATCGCGGGCAGAAGCTAGTATGAAAATATGTAACATCACAGCTGACGCCCCCCCCCCCCCCCTCTTATCGACCCTATTCCCCTCTGGTTGGCCTCCTAAGGACTACTAACGAGCTGAATAATTGGGTAGCAGGACAACCACACTTATGAGGCTGTTAATAAATATTATATTATTGATATATGTACATACACACATCATGCTCGTGAACGGGTGCTGTCTGTCGGGGCTGGTCAGCACTCACCAGCTGCCAAACTATATTTTTAATGCAATGTAAAATACCTACACTTCCAACTGCATAATTCTCAGCAACTATTTAAAACAAAGATGTAAAGCTTAGGGCCGATTGCACTAACTTCTTAAATGTGTTTAAATTGTATTTAAACAAGAAAAATATGAAAATTCGTGTTTAAATACAATTTAAACATATTTATAAAGTTGATGCAAGTGATGATATTTAAAACAAAAAAGAGTGTCTATGGAGGTTCTAGCCAGCTCTTCTCCATAAGACCCACTTTTGGGAACCGTGCAACTAGTTTTGATTTTTCAAAAGTACTTTCTTTAATGGTGTAATTGAAATAAAACATTTTGACTTTCACTTTGAGACAACAACAATTTTGATTAAACTATTTTTTTCTCAGGCAACAGAGAGACCTTGGAAACGATACCCAAGTCCAAAGGCATTGATGTCAGGAAAGAACTGCTGAAGTTCCACCACAAATGGTATTCAGCTAACATCATGACTCTTGTGGTGATGGGAAAAGGTGAGTTCATTTGACAACATATTTGGCGTGGTGGCTGTACGATCGGCTTCTGCGCCACTGGTTGTGGGTTCGATCCCCACTCGGAACAAATATTATATGATCTACAGGTAGTTGTTCCAGGTCTGGGTGTTTGTGTAGGTGAAAATTTGTGTGTGATTTTTAAAATATTGTATTTAAAAAAAAAAAAGTGATTTTTAAAATTTTTCTTTTTTTGTTACGGGTTGGCCTGAAATCTACTGAATAGATTTGAATTCTGAACCACTGTTAGAAAGTATATGCTCCAACTTAAAAACTAGTGAACTTCTTATCTCAATTAATTAAACGGATCCTGAGATACAGCTTGACCTCTCTGATGTATACAGACCCATACAAAGAAGAGATCATCACTGTTGGTTATTGATAAATTATTTTTGGGATCCATTACTAATCCTAGGGCCACTTGCACCGACTTCTTAAATATGTTTAAATTGTTTTTAAACACATTATTTTATAGTACATTTGTGTTTAAATACAATCTATACATATAAAATGCTTTGTCCTGAATTACTGACTGACGGATCAACGCACAGCCTAAACAGCTGATCGTAGAGACCTGAAACTTCGAGGGTGTGTTCTTTGTATGACGTAGGCATCCGATAAGAAAGGATTTTTCGAAATTCTACCCCTAAGGGGGTGAAAAACGGGGGCAAAGATTGTATGGGACAAGGTGATTCCTTGGTCCAATCTACTTCAAATTTTGCATAAACATTCTTTATCAGAATTGGTGGAAGACGTGATTCATTGAAAATTGTTTTTAAACACATAATGTGTTTAAATACAATTTTAAACATATTTCTGAAGTTGGTGCAAGTGGCCCTTAATATAGCTTCAAGTGAGCGATGCCACAGACAAAAGCTGCAAAACTTATATTATTGTTATTTTTCCTAGAATCTCTGGACGATTTAGAAGCGATGGTTGTACCCTTGTTCTCGGAGGTGGAGGATAAATCAGTGACAGCCCCCTCCTGGCCGGAACATCCGTTTCCGCCGGAATTACGCCGGAAAAGGGCCTATTGTTTACCTGTGAAGGATCTAAGATCGCTGTCTATTGACTTCCCTATACCAGATACAAGAAAGCATTATAAAAGTGGGGTGAGTTTGTTTTTGATTTATTAAATAACATAATCAGAGACTGTCTCATTAGCTAAGTGGTCCTGAGCGCGACTGCTACGCTAGAGGTCCTGGGTTCGATTCCCAGGTCGAGCAAAGTGTTATTGGGTTGTTCAATGAAATTCCCAGTAGCAGATCGGAGTTTGGAATTTGTGCCCGGTTAATGGCAATAGGCTCGCCCCCTATTGCATGGGACCTAAACATAGCGGCGAACTGTGGGTTTACCTTAGTACATCTCTGCCTAACCCTTCGGGGAATACAGGCTTGATGGTATGTTATGTATAATCAGAGACCTGGGAGAGCCATGCTTCGGCACGAATGGGCCGGCTCGACCGGAGTGATACCACGGCCTCACAGAAAACAACTCTTACGTTTTGTTTCGCCGAGTGAGTGAGGTTACCGGAGGCCCAAACCCTTTTAAAAGGCGGGCAACGCACTTGCGACTCCTCTGGTGTTGCGGGTGTCCATGGGCGGCGGTTATCGCTTACCATCAGGTGATCCAAGTAGTAGTTTGCTCCAGTGGTGGTTTGGGCCTCCGGTAACCTCACTCACTCGGCGAAACACAACGCAAGTGTGGTTTCACGCCGGTTTTGCTGTGAGGCCGTGGTATCACTCCGGTCGAGGCTCATTCGTGCCGAAGCATAGCTCTCCCACGTGAAAAAATGCAGTTGACAGAATGTCCGCTGCAATTACAAATACTTGCCAATTCGATTTCAATATTTATAAACTTATTTTAGTGAAGGAAAAATTCGATTCGCAGGCAGGATTCGAACCTGCGTCTTCTGGTTTGATACACCAGACGCTATGACCACTAAGCCACCGCGAGTGCCACCTGCCATGTCGAAATTTGCCTTCACATTCTGAACTTACGTCTTAAAGGTGACGTCAGTAACATCTATTGAGAAGCAAGTTACTTTGCTTGTAAACCGACATGACTTACCTTACGGTTAGTTCTATGTCGTACGATGCTACCATACCTTTTAACTATATCAATATTCATAGTTAAAACAGGACAACGTGTATTGGGTCAGCTAGTGCTATGATATTTATCACAATTTTTCTCACTAGCCCGGGCATTACTTGTCGCATCTGCTGGGCCACGAAGGAGCAGGAAGTCTTCTGTCAGCGCTGAAGGCTAGGGGCTGGTGTAATAGGTAAGTCAAACATCTCTGTTCATCAGACAGTCTGTTTTTATTTTTAAACGAATACTGAGTAGGTAGTAGAATTTTTTTTTTTAAGAAAAGCTTACTAGCAATGTGGGTCGTACATTACTAATCCCTCTCATTGTGAGAGGAGACCCGTGCCCAGCAGTGGGACATATAATAGGTTGATAATGTTATACTTAACAAATAAAATGTCACTTTTTACCAAAAAATCTACAGGAGTGAATATGTTTGTATAGCTTAGTGGGCGGCACGCGTATCGGCGCGCGCGGGTTCGGCTTCTTCGGGGTCCAGGTGGACCTCACCGAGGAGGGAGTTGCCCATATCGACGACATTATCAAACTCGTATTTCAAGTGAGTATTATATATGTAAAGGGAGGTGTGTTGTTCATTTCTGTGTTGAAAGATTGTTTTTGCATACCATTCAAGTTCATATTCAAATGTTTTTATTTCAAATAATTACAAGCGTTTATAAAACTGCCTCATTAGCCAAATGTTCTTGAGCGCGACTGCTACGCTAGCGGTCTTAGGTTCGACTCCCAGGTCGAGCAAAGTGTTATTGGGTTTTTCTATAAAATTCCCAGTAGCAGCTCGGAGTTTGGAATTTGTGCCCGGTTAATGGCAATAGGCTCGCCCCCTATTACATGGGACCTAAACATACCGGCGAACTGTGGGTGTATATTAAGTACTCCTCTGCCAAAACCCTTCGGGGAATACAGGCGTGACGGTATGTATGTATGAAACGTTATGATTCTAGTTGCACGGTTCCAAAAGGTTGATCCTATGGAGAAGGATCCGGCAAGAAACTCCACTCCATACAATCATCACTGGTACAATATTGCGATAACAAGATGTGTGGAAGAATTATATATATTTTTTTATATTATACTAAACGAAGGTTCACATTATTTGAGAGCCAGGTGAAGGAAAACTTCGTGAGAAAATCTGCATGTCTGAGAGATTTGAACTCGACGGCGTGTGAAGTCTGCCAACACGCATTATGCTAGCGTGGTGGACTATAGCCTAATCCCTCTCATTGTGAGAGGAGACCCGTGCCCAGCAGTGGAACTATATAAGAAAGAAAGAAAGTTGATAATGAATGTAGGTGGGTCTCATATCTGAGCTGGTAGAATTTGTTGCTGAGCTCATCTGTGCCAAATATGCTCACAGCATTGCCAAATATTCTGTTGCTAAGCAATAATGTGCTAACATTATTGTGTTCCGGTGAAGTTCACCCGATCTTTATCGCGACTGCTACGCTAGAAATCCTTGGTTCGATTGCCAGGTCGAGCAAAGTTATAAATAAATATTCTGGGACATTTTACACAGCACCAGCTAGTCCCAAACTAAGCAGAGCTTGTACTATGGGTACTAGACAATGGATATAATACTTATTTTATTTATTTATTTATTTATTTATACTTCTATGCACAATAATAGTAGTACATAAGGCGGACTTAATGCCATATGGCATTCTCTACCAGTCAACCTTTGGGTTTGGGAAATGTTGTAATAGGTACAAACAATAAATATTTGAGTGACTAGTGATAGACTAAGAATACACAAATAATTTAATATATACTTAAATACATACATACATAGGTATATATAATTTAACTATTTATGCCAGAGACGAAATGAATAAAGTAAGAAAGAATAAATAAATGAATAAAAGAAAGTACATTTATTGATTCGCCGAATTGCGGTAGTATTCACGTACTTTGCACTTGAATGAGAATTTTGTCGTAGCTTTTTTAATATCAAGTGGAAGACCGTTCCAGAGCTTTATAGCAGAGACCGCGAAGGAATTAGCGATGAAACCTGTACGGTGAGAAGGGAATTGGAGAATAAGATTTTCAGAAGCTCGAAGATTGCGATTATGTGAACAGCCCAAAAACTGGAAGAAGCATTTAAGATATTCAGGAGAGCCTGGATCGTTGAGGATAGAAAAAAGCATACAGAGAGATCTAAGGGATCTTCTTTGACGGATCGGTAGCCATTTAAGCTGGAGACGAAAGATGGATATGTGGTCATACTTCCGAAGACCAAAAATGAAGCGAATGGAGTTATTAAGTAGACGATCCAATTTGTTGAGAAGTTCTTCGGATAAATCGCAGTAACAAGCATCAGCATAGTCAATTACAGGAAGCACAAGGGACTGGACCAGAAGGGCTTTCGTGCAGGGAGGAAGAAAGTGCTTGAACCTATAGAGAGATCGCAGTGTGGCCGCCACACTCTGACTCACCTGGTTGACTTGCTTGTCCCAGCCCAGCCTATCATCAATGTGCAAGCCCAGATTCTTGACGCTTCTTGAGAGAGGAATCACCGTGTTATTGAAAAGAATCGGATTAACTGAATTAGCACCGAAGCTTTTTAAATGGAACGTACTGCCGATGAGAATAGCTTGACACTTGTTGACATTTACCGCAACACCGAATTTAGTAGACCAAATTTTAATCTCATCCAAGTCCGCGTTGAGATCGGCTATGCAGCTGTCTACATTTTCTATGCTGGCTTGAGCGTAGAGTTGCAAATCATCAGCGTACAGATGGTAAGAGCATTTAAGGATTTTAGTGATAGAGTTAATAAATAAAGAAAACAGAAGAGGAGAAAGTATACCGCCTTGTGGTACACCAGTTGACAAGTCGCACCAGTCAGAGAAATCCTGTCCAATACGCACTGCTTGCTGGCGACCACGAAGATATGAAGAAAACCAACCACATGCTGATGTCGACATCCCTATTTGTTTAAGAATGGCAAGGAGAATATCATGATCAACGGTATTGAAAGCATTGGAAAAATCTATGAGAACCAAAACCGTCACCA
Organism: Acronicta leporina; assembly: GCA_947256265.1. NCBI lineage: Eukaryota > Metazoa > Arthropoda > Insecta > Lepidoptera > Noctuidae > Acronicta > Acronicta leporina. The sequence continues at coordinate 832,519 of OX366539.1, forward strand.
TTGTTTTCTCCATGCCAGATCTAATATCTTCAGTCACTTTTAGCAAAGCAGTAGACGTGCTATGTGCAGGTCGAAAACCAGATTGAAAAGGGGATAGTAACGAATTTTTAAATACAAAGGACGAAAATTGTTTGTGGACTACTGCTTCTAAAACTTTAGATAGGAAGGGAAGAATTGAGATAGGTCTAAAGTGATTTACTAGGCTGGGATTGGAGGTTTTAGGAAGAGGAATGATATGAGCATTTCGCCAAGACATAGGAAATACTCCGGTCTGCAATGAACAATTTATCATGTAGGTTAATACTGGAATTATGCTATCAATAATAAGATAAACCATAATCCTACTTATGCCGTCACAGCCCACTGCTTTAGACCTAATAGCATTCAAAAGTTTCAGAACGTCGACTTCAGTCACGGGCGAAAATGAAAAGGAGTCTGGAGATAAAGTAGGCATGGAAGTTATGTCTAGAACAGTATTATTTTTAAGATGAACAGCAAGAGGAGCTGATGCGGAAAAGTGTTGATTGAGATTATTGAGGGATATACACGATGGTATGATATTTGTTGACGACTGAGTTATGCCAAGGGATTTTATGAACTTCCATATATCAGCCTGAGAAGAACTAAGAACATTATCGTGAATATAACGGCGTTTAGAAGCCCTTACCATCTGATTGCAACGGTTCCTTGCTTGCTTATAAAAGCACCAATTTTCCTCACTGCGATCTCTTCTATACTTTCTAAAAGCCTTGTCACGCCGCCTCATCGCCATGCGTACGCCAGGCGTAATCCAAGGCGCAGGTGGTCGTTTAACTTTAACGGCCCTAAGCGGAGCATGCGTATCCCAAAGATTCAAAACAGTTTTGTTAAACAAATCCACCTTCTCATCTACTGTAGCCGCCTGGAAAATATTGGTCCAGTCAATCGATTGTGCGTCGCTGTTGAGCTTCGTTTTGTCAACCCTTGCCAAACTACGGCGAACAACTATAGCCGGTTGCCGCTTGGGTGGCTTTATTTTATATGATAAATAAATTAAATCATGCCTTGAGAGACCGGGAGCGACAACCTGGCCATGATTAGCAACGTGATCTAAGGAGGACGTCAGCATAAGATCAATCCAGGAATCGTCAGAATCAAGATTGTGATGAGTAGGATTAAGAGGGAGAGACAACAGATTCGAAGACTCCAGGATTGCTCTCAGCTTGCGTGAACGTAGATTGTTTTTCAAGAGGTCGGTATTAAAATCGCCCATGACTATGATATGCTTATACTCGGAAGAAATAGATTCAAGAAGGGTTTCTAGACTTGAAAAGTAATTAATAGCAGGAGGGCAGTATATAACTCCGAGAACGGCCTTAACCCCCTTGACAGTAATTTCAAGGACGAGAAATTCAGGATTGCCATTATATCGCGACGGCGAAGATGTAAGAGTTTTGTAGGGTATGTCGCTACGAAGATAAATAGCTACACCCCCGGCCCTTTTTCCCGTGCGATCGTTGCGAATAAGAACGAAGCCAGGTAGACTGAAAAAAGTAGAAGGGAGTTCGGGTTTGAGCCAACTTTCCGATATTAAGATAGCGTGTACTGAGACATCACTGAATAAGTCCAACAACTCAGAGTGATGTTGAGGAATACTCTGTGCATTGACGTGGGCTACATTAAGACATTTAGGGAAGCGTTGATATTCGTCACGTATATGTGAATTTACTGAAAAAGAATCATCAGAAGAGAATGAACAAAAAGAATTGTCACAGGCAGAATGGAAGGAATCATCATCTGACATAGTTAAATTAAATAAATAAATATTAATAATATGTAATATAGATTGAATATAATATATAATATAAAGTACTTAAGATTTCAATTTGCATAACCTGCCGGCTGACTGTTCACAAATGAATTAGTAATTTCCGAACGTACGCGGTTCAAAAGCCAATGGTTCATGGTACTTAATAATTCTTTGTTACAACTTGACACTTTGACAGTTGTTAAATTGTCGAACTGAGATCAACTCAAGACAGCACCCGGATACGAAGTAATAAAATTATCACTACAGGAAATTGCATCACAGGAATACCGACATTTTTAACGATAAGTGAAGGCTGAAGTGAAGGAAAAGTAAACACAAAATTACAATAAAAAATGATAACAGATAAGCTCACTGAAGCAACACTATTTACGTGAAATGTTCCTCTTCGGTCTTGCTGCAACCTGCGCTGGCGCCGTTTGACTTGTCGTCTTCGTGCTGGCCTGAGAAACTGGAGGAGCATCTAGAGTCTTACCAAGCTCCAAACCCAACGCCTCAACATCTTCAAGACAATGAATCCGACGACGCTTGCCATCGGGGAGCTTGACGCTGATGTTACCGTCTATCGTCCATACATTCGACACTCCAAACAGTTTACGAGCTGCCGAAAAAGTCGTCTGCCGCTGACGAGTCAGAAACTCAGATAACACATATGAAGTACCCTTCAGCTTAGTCTTCGACCTCCAAACAGCGTCTTTGATTGTCACATCATTAAAGCGAATGAGGATGATTCTAGGGCGACCATTTGTTGCAGAGCCTAACCTGTGGCAAACAGTGAGTGAAGTAGATTCGAATTTATTGAATCCCAGCTGCGTCTGCATGATGGATGTTACAATATCAGCCACCTTCTCATCTGCTTTCTCAGGCACACCACCAAGCAAGACAAACTTTTTCCTGTGCCGCATCTCAATTATGTCAACATTTCTGCTCACCTCCACCATCTGTTGCTGCAGGACATTCAGGACATTCCACACATGCTCTTTGAAGACAATGAAGTCTTTGTGTAAGCTGTTCAAGTCCGCGCCACTAGAGGATGCCCGCAGATGTGCTTCAAAATCAGCCATACGCTGATTCAAGGATGTAATTGCCATACGCTGGGTCTCCGCAATGTCAGCAATAGTAGCCATTTCAAATGGATGTAATAGGAAGTGCAGTGAAAGTGACTGTGTTGAAAGTGATGGGTCACCGGCAAGTTTTTGCAATTGTTTTTTTTTAGGACATCAATTTGTGGTTGTCCACAATATATGTAATTTAATAGATTAAATACTATTGATTTATTATCACTCGAATTTAATTTGAATCATTAAATTAATTAAATTTACAAAAGAAATGCAGAGCACATGTAAGTATGTTTATGCACCTACCCACTTTTTATATACTTTTTTTTTGTAAATACATAAGAAACACCCAGACGAACACAAACACTTATATTCATCACATAAATATTTGTGTCCTGTGGGAATCGAACCCACGACCTCATGGTCAGCAGTCCGGTACTCGAACCACTAAACCACAGAGGTCGTCTTATAGGTCGTCGTTATCGGGAAGTTGTCTATGAAATTAGATTATTTTTTAAAGTTTACTAGCAATGTGGGTCGTACATTGCTAGTATTCTTGTTAACCCCTCGTGCTAAGCTAGATTGCTTGTGTTACGAGTGGGTTCACGTCGATAGTGCAATGGGTGGGTTTCGAACCGGCAACGACATGATCGCAAGTCCGATGCTCAAGCCGCTACCGCTTCTAATTAGTACACAGCCTAACTCTTCGGGGAATACAGGCGTGATGGTATGGTTAAACAGAGGACATTTTAGGATTTTTACTTTAAGCGGCGGTAATCGCTTACCATCAAGTGATCCGTCTACTATAAATAAATATGTGTGGCACTCGGGGACTGCAGCGGTAAAGCTATTGCAATCAACAAATCAGCAAATCAACTTATGCAATTATAATATTTATGCAATATTTTTTTTTCTTTGATATTAATGACTGCCTCATTAGCTAAGTGGTCCTGACCGCGACTGCTACGCTAGAGGTCTTGGGTTCGATTCCCAGGTCGAGCAAAGTGTTATTGGGTTTTTCTATGAAATTCCCAGTAGCAGCTCGGAGTTAGGAATTTGTGCCCGGTAATGGCAATAGGCTCGCCCCCTATTACATGGGACCTAAACATACCGGCGAACTGTGGGTGTACATTAGTACGCCTCTGCCTAACCCCTCGGGGAATACAGGCGTGATGGTATGTTATGTTATGATATTAATTCAAGTTACACTTTTTGAGCGTGGTGACCTTTGACTATCTATCTATAAGGACCCGCCTCTCATGATCATTCCCCTCTGTCAAGGTAGTGGATTAAAAAATCTAACGCGTTTATCAAAACTGTTTCCGAAATCGATTTTTCATTAACAGAATCGTTTCCGCTCCGTAAGGTCATCATAAATGCTCCGTGTAAATACCGATATACGTGCAGTTAATGTATGCAAAAAATATCTAATATCTTATTTAGATAAAGATGGAGTTATTTTCCGTATGTAAGTATTAAAGTTCATTTATTTCTATTTAAATCACATAATAAAATTTATTAATAATGATCGAGGACGTTACCGATTCAATAATCGAGTATAAAATAATCGTTTAGTTCAAGCATGCACTCCCCACGAGACTACCCGCACTCCTCACGAGACTATCCGCACTCCCCACGAGACTAGCAACATTTTTTTACTAACAATATCAGCCTTCTTCTAATATACGTAAGATTTAAATTTGAAATATCCATCAAAATGTCATTTTTTTATTTCAATTATATATCATCCAATAGGATGTCACCATTTATGATTTCCAATTATAGGTCTTAATGCAGAATTACCGATTTTTGGCAATTATAGGCCTTATATATATTATGACATAATGCATAAAACTCGATTTTTAAAAGTGTAGCGAGACTATGTCCCTCTTTTGTTTTGTCATTTTAATTAATGATGTGATAGTGATTGTTTACGATTTCGAATCGATATCGATATTATTTTCGTGTTCAATGTAAGACCAAATTATAATAATTGCTAAAGATCACTAAAGATGTATATCATGAATTTATGATATCACTATATTTTTATAAAATTTAATAAAATAACATTTTTGGAAATGACGTAACTAAGATTATTGATTATTTTTGATATCCAGTGCTATTAGATATTTTATTTGTTACTTTTTCAAATCTACAAAAGACCTTCATTTAAAATGAAGTAGGTGTGATTGATAAATAATAGCTTAAGCCGTTGCGGATAAATGTGTTGACAAAAGAAAAATAAATTAACATATTTATATCGTATTTCAAAAATAATTGAAAATGATTTCTAAGATACGGTATGGTTAGAAGGGCTGGGGTTTCTTTTACCGCTTAGGTGGAAAACCAGCACATGGCCCGCCTGATGGTAAGTGGTTACTGTACCCTATTATATGAACGCTTGCAACACCTGGGGTATCACTCGCCCGTTGCCGACCCTGTAAAAATCTTTTCACACCCGGTAGACAACCCACAACACCGGTACCTCCACTGCCAACATAACACTTCCTCGCGGAGCTTTGGCGATCTTGCTCACCGTTAGGAACACAACATAGTACAGTGCTATGTTATTTGGCTACTATTTTCTGCAAAGGTAGGCATTTCCCCAGTTGGGCAGCTCCAATTTCAAGTGGAGTTATTCAATTCAACTATGCCCTGCCTCTTGCGGAGTGTTTCTTCAAACACATTATTTTCTTTTTTCGATATCCGGCTCAAAGAAATAACGAGAGTACGGAACACGACATACCATCACGTCTTTATTTCCCGAAGGGTTAGACAGATGCGTACTTAGGGGGCGAGCCTATTGCCATTAATCGGGCATAAACCCTTAATTTTATAGAAAAACTCCAATAACACATTGCTCGACCGGGGAATCGAACCCAGGACCTCCAGCGTAGCAGTCGCTTCTTATCATATTAACGCGCGACATAATGAATAAAATCGTATTTACTCCTACTTATATCTCGTGGGAAACAAAATGCTCTGTCTAGTGTTATTCCTAATATATAAGCCTGGCAAAGAAAAGAAAAAATCAAAATGAAAGAATCAAACTAATTGGTATCAAAGTATTTGTAACATAACGTCCCCAATATCCACTTTATCTATACAAATATTATAAAGAGGAAAGATTTGTATGTATCAATGTATGTAACAAATAAACTCAAAAACTACTAGGCCGATTTCGAAAATTATTTCACCATTTGAATGCTACATTATTCAAGATTAACATAGGCTATAGAATATGTATTTCGAAAAGTTAGCGATTTCTCTCACCCGTGCGTTTATTTTCCAATTACACAGTATGTACCTATTTATCTATACCTAAATAGTTTCTTTGTTTTATATTTCATTAGTATGCAATGAGAGCATTGCATTGAAAATAATTATGACGCAAGATATTAAAAAGGTGTGTATGGATGATTTTAATTTTGCAAATAAATAATTACATATAAAAATAATTTGTAATCGTTGTTACGTTTTTATCCATTCTTCCTAAACTAATCTATCGATATAAAATATCGACATAGTAGCTTCCTAATTATTTTTATTGTATTATACGTTCGTATTGTCGTCAATTCTTGTATGTTGACGTATTTGACCTCTATGTGTGCGTAAATTGTGTTAGTGGTGAAGATTTTAATATGTGTGAGTTCGTAGCGATACAAAATGATTTTGAGTATGTGTGCAGCAATGTGTATGTAGTGTTTCCTCCCCCCGCACCAAAAGTGACAGACTTTTTTGTTCATAGAATTAAGCGCGTCACTTGTCCAGGGATAGATAGTCAAAGGTGGTGACCGATAAGAAAACTAATTTTTTTTTCTTTTATTGAATAAATGAGAAGGAAATTGTTCGAGCGTAGCGCCTGCTCGTTTGCAGTGAGCAAAACCGCTCGATGCTAATTAGAGTTAATTAGTTATAAGTTCGCTATAAGTTAAAATTAATGTCACTTCGCTCTTCAACTTTGTTCGTGACCGAGGCAATACAAGTTTTTTACAAGCACAAATTTTTCTGGAGTTTCCTTTGTCGCAACCTCTGGAATTCCCTACAGAAATATTGATTTATTATCTTACAATAGGTACATGAACCTACATGTACCTATTGTAAGATAATTCAGGAATTTTTATCATAGAAGCTATAGACACAAATTTTCGCCTACAGCTATTCACTGTTGTACATAGATGATAGATACCTATACACCTATATACTTTCTCACAAACAGCTGCTTACGTATTCGTCCTATTTCGGAGCAGCTCGTCTCGATCCGTGCGAGCTTCGTACAGTCTACACGCATACGTCTAGTCGCACGCACACAAACACCGTGCCGAAGTCTGCCGAACTGAAACGACGGTTAGGTTTATTTTCGGTTCGGTTAGGTTTGTTTATTTTTACGGAATTTCTTGATTCGGTCGCTGCGCTCAAAGCCCGCGATAAAAGAAAGAAAGAAAGAAAGAAACGTGTTTATTTTGTTCTCACATCTTGAGCGGTACAAAAGAACATGTTACAAATAAAATAAAAAAGGAAAAATACAAAATATAACAATAACAATTTTTTAATATACTATTTTGTGAGAACAAAAAAGGACCATAGCTCAGCATATGCTACATCATAGCAATAATGACGCAGCGCTGGTATTCTGCTAGGCCCTTGAGCGACCACACGGGTATCGGACAGCTAGGTATCCTTAGATACATACAGGTATCATTAGATACATACAAAAGCTATGCAATAGCTTAAAAATTGATGATTAATATGATTTTTCCTTCATCCCCAGTACATAGCTATGCTGAAGGTGGAAGGTCCGAAGCGCTGGGTGTGGGAGGAGCAGAGGGACCTGATGGCGCTGGAGTTCCGCTTCAAGGACACACAGGAGCCGAGGGGGCTGGTCACTGGACATGTGCATCTACTACAGGTGTGACCATGTTATTTTTTTTTTTTATGGGATAGGGGGGCAAACGAGCAGACGGATCACCTGATGGTAAGTGATAACCGCCGCCCATGGACACCCGCAACACCAGAGGAGTCACAAGTGCGCTGCCCGCCTTTAAAAGGGTTTGGGCCTCCGGTAACCTCACTCACTCGGCGAAACACAACGCAAGCGTTGTTTCACGTCGGTTTTCTGTGAGGCCGTGGTATCACTCCGGTCGAGCCGGCCCATTCGTATATTGTAACTAGCCTTTGCCCGCGGCTTCGCTCACCTGAAGCTATAGTAGGATTAGAAATGGATTCCAAAAATTTATATCTATATATATATAAAAGAAAGTCGTGTTAGTTACTCCATTTATAACTCAAGAACGGCTGAACTGATTCGGCTGAAAATTGGTGGAGAGGCAGCTTAGAACCAGGAAACGGACATAGGATACTTTTTATCCCGTTCCCGATACTTTTTATTCCACGGGGGCGAAGCCGCGGGTAGAAGCTAGTAATTTATCAATAACCAACAGTGATGATCTCTTCTTTGTATGGGCCTCTATACATCAGAGAGGTCAAGCTGTATCTCAGGATCCGATTAATTAATTGTTATAAGAAGTATACCAGTTTTTAAGTTGGAGCATATACTTTCTAACAGTGATAATAAAATTAAAATCTATTCAGTAGTTTTTGCTCCAACCCGTAACAAAAACAGATTTTTTTTTAAAATCACATCTTTGGATTCCAAGACGTTTATATACCTATTAGATTTTTTTTGGACGTTTATAAGTATACCTATTAGTTTTTTTTATATCTTTTTCAATGTATAGACACAGCTTTTTTTATAATTTTATAATAGAAAGAAAGGAAGAAAGATCATTTATTTTCGCCCATAACGACGCACAAGTTTTTTTTTTAGCCAAAGGCCAATGTGTCAGTTAGACACTACAAAAATAACATAAACACAAAAAAATAAAATAAAAAGAAACAAATTATTTCATCTGACAACACTGGCAAGTGATAACCAAGTGCCAGCACTGCCAACAAAATAGTAATAATAGTAGTAATAGTAGAGGTTTGTTCTCAGGAATTCCCAATGGAAGATATAATCTGTGCATACTACTTGATGACGGAGTGGAAACCGGAGTTAATCAACCAGCTGCTGGATCAGCTCACACCAGAGAACGTGCGCGTCGGAATAGTTGCCAAGTACGTATCACTACTTATTATAAAACAAAGTCGTTTCCCGCTGTCTGTCCCTATGTATGCTTAGATCTTTTAAACCACCCATTGCACTACCGACGTGAACCCACTCGTAACACAAGCATTTAGCTTAGCACGAGGGGTTAACAAGAATACTAGTAATGTGTGACCCACATTGCTAGTAAGCTTATTAAAAAAAAAAAAACTACGCAACGGATTTTGATGCGGTTTTTTTTAATAGATAGAGTGATTCATGAGGAAGGTTTTAAGCTATATAACATAACGCTACGACTCTTAGGAACGGGGCAGCGGGGGTGAAAGCGCGGGCGGGTCGCTAGTGTGTATATAAACACTAGCTTCTGCCCGCGACTTCATCCGCGTATCGTGATGATATATAGCCTATAGCCTTCCTCAATAAATGGGCTATCTAACACTGAAAGAATTTTTCAAATCGGACCAGTAGTTCCTGAGATTAGCGCGTTCAAGCAAACAAACTCTTCAGCTTTATATATTAGTATAGATATAACATAACATAACATACCATCACGCCTGTATTCCCCGAAGGGTTAGGCAGAGGCGTACTTATATACACCCACAATCGCCAAATGTGTTGCTAAGCGCAAATCTCGAGAGCAGCTGAACCGATTTCGCTTATTATTTTTTATAATATTCCTTGAAGTACGAGGATGGTTATTACGGAGAGAAAAATTAAAAAAATTACCTGAAAAAGTCTAAAAACAACACTTTTCTATATTCCCATACAAAAGATTCGTAATAATACTTAAAAGTCAATTTGAACTTTAATACCATACTATAAAGTTGAAGTGTTAGTGGAGGGGTTCCGGGAAGGCAAAACAATTGAGTGACGTTAGTTTCAGAATTGACTGTTAGGCGGCACGAAGTTCGCCGGGTCAGCTAGTTATATATAAATTTATAATTGTTTTGGTACCTTACTATCGATAACGGTTGGCATAGTCGTTCGTATGATAACCAGGACCGACGGCCCTATGTGCTCTCGGGGGCACGGATTAATTAATATTTGTTTTGGTTTTGTAGGTGTTTCGCCGAAAAATGCACAATGACAGAGCCATGGTACGGGACAAAATATCTACAAGAAGACATAGAGGAAGATAAAATAAAGGTATTTATACCTACTTCAGCTAGGTATATACTTACTCTGCTATATGACTGCCTCATTAGCCTAGTGGTCCTAAGCACAACTGTTACGCTAGAGTTCCTGAGTTCGAGTCCAGTGCTATTGGCTTTTTCCATGAAATTCCCAGTAGCGGTTCGGAGTTTGGAATTTGTGCCCGGCTAATGGCAATAGGCTCGCCCCCTATTACATGAGACCTAAACATACCGGCGAACTGTGGGTGTACATTAGTACGCCTCTGCCTAACCGTTTGGGGAATATAGGCATGATGGTATGTTATGTTATGTCTGATGGTAAGTGATTACCAAGGACACCCGCAACACCAGAAGAGTCACGAGTGCGCTGCCCGCCTTTTAAAAGGGTTTGGGCCTTCTAAAAGCAACTCCTCATTTCAGGAGTGGAAGGCCGTGAATCCTACAAGCGAGCTGCATCTACCGCCGCCCAATGAGTTCATTCCATCTAAGCTGACCTTGGAGACAGGAGAAGACAGTACAGCTGAATCAGTAGCCCCCACTATTATCAAGGTAAGGCAGTTAGGTACTTGACTGGTGTTTAAGGCCTAACGCGCACTTGTGATTTTTAGTCGACCGATAGTTTAGTCGCTGTAGTAGTCGCGTATAATTTCATGTCGAATTCTAATCGTCAAATGCGCGCACTGCCATATAACTCCATAGTGAATCCCAGAACGATCAAACTATCGCCCGACTAAAAAATCACAAGTGCGTGAGCGCTCTAAATAATGTGAACCTTCGTTTAATATTGTCGACTTCGATCAAACTTGGACATCCTTCGTTTTTCTATGAAATTCCCAGTAGCAGCTCGGAGTTTGGAATTTGTGCCCGGTTAATGGCAATAGGCTCGCCCCCTATTACATGGGACCTAAACATACCGGCGAACTGTGGGTGTACGTACATTAGTACGCCTCTGCCTAACCCTTCGCGGAATACAGGCGTGATGGTATGTTATGAAATAAAACATTTGAATTTGACTAGAATATTTTCGATAAAAATTTTTTTTTTTACCGAATAGGCAGCCGTAAATTATGAAAAGTACACCTCTGCCAAATTTTCCAGTAATTACAGGCGTGATGGTATTGTATATTATGTACCTTTTTTTCAGGACACTCCACTCATGAGGTTGTGGTTCAAGAAGGATAGCGAGTTCCATTTGCCAAAAGCCGTTATGACATTTGATTTAGTCAGGTAAGTTAATAATATATTATTTTTGTTTGGTAGGGTAGTTGACCCATGTTTAATTAAAAATAGCAAGCTTAAAAATAAATTACAAGTAATTCAAATACTGCCCAACCCTGTAAATAGGTGATTAATACTTCGACTTTCAATTGTATTCAGTAACTTGACAGTTCGAAGAGAAATAATGATACCACACTACAACTAATAGTAAATAATAAATAATAAAATAGTTTATTTCTCACCACTTTGGTTTGTAAAAATTTTCTTAATTAATTACAATAAGGTAGACAAATTATATCTAAATACATTTACAGTAATTGTGGTGGTTGTAGCGGATTACTCAGAGTAGTGACCCTATCCCCTGAACTAGGTAGGAGCCTGTATCTCAGGAGATAGTGCTCAGCGGTGAACTTTAATATACTTATCATTAGTTATTATATGACTTGTGTCACTGCTATGTATTATGTAGATATACTCGTATTCATTTGGGTTTATAGGTGTTTATGAAGCTAGTTAGGTTTTTGTGTGTGGTTGAGTGCAGTATATCTGTGTGTATCTTTGTAAAAGTCTGTCTATGTGTTTGAGTATGATGTGTGAAGGGTGTGTGTGTGGAGTGTGATGGATTTGTGTGTTTATGTGTGGTGTGTGTGTGTAGAGTATGTGTGTGTGGCGTGTGAACGGAGTGTGCTAGTAATGTATGTGTTTGTGTGGGCTTTTATATCTGTGTTTGTTTGTGAAGAAATTAAATTTAGATTTATGCACTGAAGGTCATGAGATTGTCTGCATCTTGATAATCTAGTTGTAGTAACAATCTTATGACAGAAGTTTTTAATTCATGTTTGCTTAATCGTATAATATTAAGTTTTTTGTTTACTTTATTATATAAATAAATAATAAATAAATAAATATTCTGGGACATTTTTACACAGCACCATCTAGTCCCAAACTAAGCAGAGCTTGTACTATGGGTACTAGACAATGGATATAATACTTATATACTTTTTTTTTGTAAATATATACTTATAATACATAAGAAACACCCAGACACTTATATTCATCACATACATTTTTGTGTTCTGTGGGAATCGAACCCACGACCTCATGGTCCGCAGTCCGGGACTTGAACCACTAAACCACAGAGGTCGTCAAATATAGATGTGAACTTATCACAAAGTACTGTCTTTCTGCAAATGTTGTGTTGTGCGGGATACAAAGACTGGCTGATGTCTGTCTCCGTCTACCAGTATCGGGAAGGGGAACAGAGCGATGTCTTCTTAAGATGGATTCAAGCACAAATAGTTTGCGTACACTAAGTACCTGGCAGTCGACGTAGAGTTGTTTTGTCGGGTATCTGAAAGGCCTTCTCGTCATTACTTTGAGGATTGCCCTTTGTGCTCGCTCCAAAGATCAAAACATCGTCTTTGCTGCCCCCCCCCCCCCCCTCACTGAAATACAGTATCGAATGACGGATTGACACAACGCCATGTATATTTTTATAAGATCCCATCGGAGACGTTCATCAATTTCCACTCCTAGATACCTCACGGTACTCGTAGGTTTTATAATCTGGCAGTTACAGTTTCGTGTTTTGTCTAAACATGTATGTGCGGTTATGGTAAACTCCTCAGTAGGTTTGGATTGTTTTCTTATTGAGAACCTAACATAGTTAGTCTTGTTCAAATTAAGAGTTAGTAGATTAGAGTTTAGCCAACCAGTTACCCGTTCAAGGCATTGTTCAGACTTTTCTTTAACAGAATCCCAATCTGAACCATGTACCACAATGGCGGTGTCATCTGCATATGTATATATGTTTGCGTTGGGTAGAGACATTTTACAGAGGTCATTTATGTAGATTTTAAATAATGTGGGGCCTAAAACACTTCCTTGTGGTACTCCATATGTAATCGGTTGTTCGTAGTGTTAGGGTGTCATAGTGTTGGGGTAGTGAATGATTTTGCGTAAAGATTGATTGATAAAAATGGTTTATTATAAAATTAAACTAAAGAATCGTTAATAAGATGTAAAATATAAGAATAATTAATCAAAGTAATTTCCTTTTCTATTTTCTTCTAATAAAAACCAACCAAAAATAAAACACATATTTAACTTTTTTTTTTACTTTTGTAATTTTTGACATTTTATAGATTAACTTACTACTTAGAAACAAATTCTACTATTTTTAATAGTTTATATTGTGTTTTGAAGACTAGCTATAAAATATACATAAAAAGTTTGTTCATGTAAGTACATTATTTAAGTTCATTCAATTTCGTTCATTCTTTGACCACCTCACTATCTTTTTTTATCAAAAACTGGTAACCCTTCAACTTTCAAGTTATTGAATACAATTAAAAATCGAAGTATAGTCATGTTTATTCATCTCAGACATTACCCTGCATTGTAACACATATTGCTAATACTACTATGTCTGGACTTTAAAAGAGACCATGATTCTCTGAGTTTGTTTCGATGTTTCTTCTCAGAGGTCGTCAGTTAGGAAATGCCGAAGCCATCTAGCTAAGATTTATTTACAGAAATAAAAATATAATTTATCATTTATTACGAATTACGGTCCGTTCAGTCCGCTGGCTTACACGGACCCGCTGAGCTGCAACCTGACGTCGGTGTGGGTGCTGCTGCTGCGGGACAGCCTGCAGCAGTTCGCGTACGCGGCCGAGCTGGCCGGCCTGCGCTGGAGCATCGGCAACGCCAAGTACGGCATCAGCGTGAGTATCAGCATAGTTGAGCTGGCCGGCCTGCGCTGGAGCATCGGCAACGCCAAGTACGGCATCAGCGTGAGTATCAGCATAGTTGAGCTGGCCGGCCTGCGCTGGAGCATCGGCAACGCCAAGTACGGCATCAGCGTGAGTATCAGCATAGTTGAGCTGGCCGGCCTGCGCTGGAGCATCGGCAACGCCAAGTACGGCATCAGCGTGAGTATCAGCATAGTTGAGCTGGCCGGCCTGCGCTGGAGCATCGGCAACGCCAAGTACGGCATCAGCGTGAGTATCAGCATAGTTGAGCTGGCCGGCCTGCGCTGGAGCATCGGCAACGCCAAGTACGGCATCAGCGTGAGTATCAGCATAGTTGAGCTGGCCGGCCTGCGCTGGAGCATCGGCAACGCCAAGTACGGCATCAGCGTGAGTATCAGCATAGTTGAGCTGGCCGGCCTGCGCTGGAGCATCGGCAACGCCAAGTACGGCATCAGCGTGAGTATCAGCATAGTTGAGCTGGCCGGCCTGCGCTGGAGCATCGGCAACGCCAAGTACGGCATCAGCGTGAGTATCAGCATAGTTGAGCTGGCCGGCCTGCGCTGGAGCATCGGCAACGCCAAGTACGGCATCAGCGTGAGTATCAGCATAGTTGAGCTGGCCGGCCTGCGCTGGAGCATCGGCAACGCCAAGTACGGCATCAGCGTGAGTATCAGCATAGTTGAGCTGGCCGGCCTGCGCTGGAGCATCGGCAACGCCAAGTACGGCATCAGCGTGAGTATCAGCATAGTTGAGCTGGCCGGCCTGCGCTGGAGCATCGGCAACGCCAAGTACGGCATCAGCGTGAGTATCAGCATAGTTGAGCTGGCCGGCCTGCGCTGGAGCATCGGCAACGCCAAGTACGGCATCAGCGTGAGTATCAGCATAGTTGAGCTGGCCGGCCTGTGCTGGAGCATCGGCAACGCCAAGTACGGCATCAGCGTGAGTATCAGCATAGTTGAGCTGGCCGGCCTGCGCTGGAGCATCGGCAACGCCAAGTACGGCATCAGCGTGAGTATCAGCATAGTTGAGCTGGCCGGCCTGCGCTGGAGCATCGGCAACGCCAAGTACGGCATCAGCGTGAGTATCAGCATAGTTGAGCTGGCCGGCCTGCGCTGGAGCATCGGCAACGCCAAGTACGGCATCAGCGTGAGTATCAGCATAGTTGAGCTGGCCGGCCTGCGCTGGAGCATCGGCAACGCCAAGTACGGCATCAGCGTGAGTATCAGCATAGTTGAGCTGGCCGGCCTGCGCTGGAGCATCGGCAACGCCAAGTACGGCATCAGCGTGAGTATCAGCATAGTTGAGCTGGCCGGCCTGCGCTGGAGCATCGGCAACGCCAAGTACGGCATCAGCGTGAGTATCAGCATAGTTGAGCTGGCCGGCCTGCGCTGGAGCATCGGCAACGCCAAGTACGGCATTTTTTTTTTTTTTTTTATGGGATAGAGGGGCAAACGAGCAAACGGATCACCTGATGGTAAGTGATAACCGCCGCCCATGGACACCCGCAACACTAGAGGAGTCGCAAGTGCGCTGCCCGCCTTTAAAAGGGTTTGGGCCTCCGGTAACCTCAACTCACTCGGCGAAACACAACGCAAGCGTTGTTTCACGCCGGTTTTCTGTGAGGCCGTGGTATCACTCCGGTCGAGCCGGCCCATTCTTGCCGAAGCATGGCTCTCCCACTCAGCGTGAGTATCAGCATAGTTGAGCTGGCCGGCCTGCGCTGGAGCATCGGCAACGCCAAGTACGGCATCAGCGTGAGTATCAGCATAGTTGAGCTGGCCGGCCTGCGCTGGAGCATCGGCAACGCCAAGTACGGCATCAGCGTGAGTATCAGCATAGTTGAGCTGGCCGGCCTGCGCTGGAGCATCGGCAACGCCAAGTACGGCATCAGCGTGAGTATCAGCATAGTTGAGCTGGCCGGCCTGCGCTGGAGCATCGGCAACGCCAAGTACGGCATCAGCGTGAGTATCAGCATAGTTGAGCTGGCCGGCCTGCGCTGGAGCATCGGCAACGCCAAGTACGGCATCAGCGTGAGTATCAGCATATCAGCCTATGGCCGTCCACTGCTGAACGTAGGCCTTTTTTATCGGATAGGGGAGCAAACGAGCAGACGGATCACCTGATGGTAAGCGATAACCGCCGCCCATGGACACCCACAACACCATAGGAGACGCAAGCGCGTTGCCCGCCTTTTAAAAGGGTTTGGGCCTCCGGTGACCTCACTTACTTAAACACAACGCAAGCGTTGCTTGACGCTGGTTTTCTGTGAGGCCGTGGTATCACTCCGATCGAGCCGGCCCATTCGTGCCGAAGCATGGCTCTCCCACGTCAAGAAAGTTGTTGATATTGTAGCTGCTAGACAAGATCATGGAGCACATGGGGTTCTTCACCGCCGACCCCAAGCGCTTCTACATCATGAAGGAGAACCATGAGATTGTGCACACATGTACACACATTTACACACTGAAACATATAATTACACGCCGGTGCACATGTACACACTGATGCACTTATTTACACACTGATGTAAATGTTACATAATGACGCGCTTATTTATCCCTGATGTACATTTACACACTTATGCACATATTTATACACTGACGTACATGTATTTATTTACACACTGAGATTTTAAGAATTTAGAAGAGAGAAAGAGAATTTAAGAATTTGAAACATATTTTACAAACATTCCTTTAAAAACTACGGAAGGTTTATGCTCTTCTCCCTTACTTTCTATTGCTTTAATTAAAGAAAATGTCAACGTCTGTCCTGTAACTTTTAAATTTAAGCATGTTAGCCAGGAGTCGGTCATAAAAGCCTTTAAAAGTATAAAAATTAAAATAACCGAGGATCTGTGGGGCTTGTCGGTAAAAGTCTGTAGTGGTATAATTAATACTATAGCACCCCAACTGGCCGAAATATTTAACAAGTGCGTTGACCAGGGGACCTTCCCGAATCTAATGAAACAAAGTAAAGTAATACCTCTGTTTAAAAATGGAGATAACAAAGAGCCAGGAAACTTTAGGCCAGTATCCATCCTGCCTGTTCTTAGTAAGATTTTCGAAAAAATTATGCTTAATCAAATGTTGTTACACTTCAACGTAAATAAACTTTTTCATGATCAGCAATATGGCTTCACCAAAGGGCGCAATACAACCGACGCTGGAGTGACGCTTATAAGACACATTTTTGATGCTTGGGAAGGGTCACAGGATGCTGTGGGCATATTCTGTGACTTGTCCAAAGCTTTCGATTGCGTAGATCATGAAACTCTTCTTATCTTGTGTAGGGCCGAGGCAGCAAGGCCTCAGTGCACTTCGACCCAATGGGATCTTTTGTGCTTCCCCTAGATAATCTATTCCTCATCCCCTCCCAGTTCTACAAACAGCTCTTCCATGAGCTTTATAATGAGGCCTGGGGGTATGAGTCTGTAGTCCTCCGGGCTTGGATAACCCTGACCCAAAAGGCACATTCGCTTTCCAGCCATTGCATCGCATGTACACAGAAGGTGTTCCATGCTCTCAATTTCC
Organism: Acronicta leporina; assembly: GCA_947256265.1. Classification (NCBI taxonomy): domain Eukaryota; kingdom Metazoa; phylum Arthropoda; class Insecta; order Lepidoptera; family Noctuidae; genus Acronicta; species Acronicta leporina. The sequence continues at coordinate 850,124 of OX366539.1, forward strand.
CTTTTGCAGGCCCTGCAGGCTGATGTATCCGTCAGACCCATCTTTTGTAGGAGAGCGTTAGTCCCGAAGTGTCCGGTCAGCGCCCCCATCAAAAGACGGGCCTGCCGCCTGCTTGAGTTCCAAATGGCATTTTGCCATTTCGATGAGGAACCTATGAATTTCTTGGAGTGAGCAAGTCCCGTGAGGCTCAACCACTCATCCATGTGCCTCGTCCTTGCGTACTCCCGAAATGCCGTTTTGACTGTGCTTGGAGCCAGTCCTACAAATGGTTCCGGTCCAATTAGTGAGGTTCCAGAACCTTCCCTAGCCAGCTCGTCAGCATGCTCGTTGCCCACAATACCCCTATGACCAGGGACCCAAACAAGCCTGACCTTGTTTCGCTTTCCCAGCTCATTAAGAGTTCGGGCAGCGTCCATGGTCAGCCTTGAATCGATCCTGTAGGAGGTCAGGGCCATGAGTGCCGCTTGGCTGTCACTAAGAATGTAGATGGACCTACCTGTGGTACCGCTACTTTCCATCTGTTGTGCACAGGCAAGAATAGCATATGTTTCCGCTTGGAAAACTGTAGCTAATTTGCCCATGCTTTGACTGACCTTATGGTCCCTTGCATATATGCCCGCCCCTGTACCCGACTCGGTTTTCGAACCGTCAGTGTACGATATCAGACTGCCCTCCTCTGGTGGATCTAGTCCCTTCATCCATTCTTCCCTTGACGGTAGATGAACCTTGTAAGACCTCTTGAACCAAAACATGGGCTGCATTTTGTCGCAGTGCATGTTCGTTAGTTCGTCAAGGCCTTCCTGTATTTTAAGCTTTGTGTGTCTAGTTCTAGGCTTAGAACTATCCCACAGGCCATTTATTGCCAGTCTGTGTAGTGCAAGACGGGCCTCAGTCTCTATGACAATATGTAGCGGTGCAAGGTTGAGTACCTTTTCCATCGCCGCTGTTGGTGTGGTTTTGAACGCCCCTGTGATAGCTAGGCATGCCGTTCGCTGTAGTTTAGCGAGGGCTTCCCTGCATATCCCTAGTTGCGTCCTAGGCCACCAAACAATGCTGCCATATGTGATTATTGGTCTAACCATCATGGTGTACAGCCACTGCACAACCTTTGGTCTAAGTCCCCAGGTTTTGCCATACGCTGAGCGACACATACCCAAGACTCTTAGAGCCTTGGCTATGGTATTGTCCAGATGTGTTCGCCACGTCAGTTCTTTATCCAGGGTTACCCCTAAATATTTTACCTCTGAGGCCCAGTTTAGTTGTTTGCCATAAAGCCGAAGTTGGCCAAGGCCTGATAGCAGTCTCTTCCTAGTAAATGGAATGACAACTGCCTTGCTTGGATTGATAGAGAGGTGATTCTCTTCGCACCACCTCTCTACTTTACAGAGAGCCCTTTGGATCAGATTTGAAACCGTGTTCGGGAATTTGCCATTGACAAGTATGACTATGTCATCGGCATATCCCACGGTTAGCAAAGGGCCCTCATTGAGATTGCTTAGTAGTGAGTCTACTACTAAGCACCACAGTAACGGTGACAACACTCCCCCTTGTGGACAGCCTTTGGTCGTCCTAACATGGAGTGTGTCCCCTCTAAGAGTGGAATGAATGATCCTACTCCTTAGCATGCAAGTCACCCATCTGATGATGGTTTGGTTGATGCCATGTTTTTCTGCAGCTCGCTGTATCGATTCAAAGGTTGTGCGGTCGAAGGCTCCCTCGATATCAAGAAAGGCTCCGACACAAACCTCCTGCGATTCCAGTGCCGCCTCTGCGCGGCTTACGACGTAATGTAATGCCGCCTCTGTTGACTTCCCTGCCTGATAGGCGAACTGAAGCCCATGGAGAGGGTATCTCTTTAGAGGCCCCTCTCTAATATACCTATCAAGCATTTTCTCAAGTGTTTTGAGTAAAAACGATGAGAGGCTGATAGGCCTGAAAGCTTTGGCATCCTCATAATCTCCCTTGCCAGGCTTAGGTATGTAGGTTACTTTGACTTTCCTCCACCGCGCAGGTATGTATCCAAACGCTACGCACGCCTTATACAGCCTGCATAAGTGCGGTATCAGAGTCTCAGCCCCCTCCTGTAATAAAATAGGGTAGATCCCATCCGGTCCAGGGGCCTTGAATGGTTGGAAACCCATCACTGCCCACCTGAGCCTATGTTCATCTACCACCTTTTTAGCAGTATCCCAGTCAGCCCTGGTGGTGCGAATAGATAGCTCCTCCAGGGTCACTGAGTCCTCCTTATCATCATCCAGTTTTACTGATCCCGGGAAATGAGTTTTGAACATTACATTCAAGACCTCCTCCCCAGTTTCAGCCAGTTTACCATTCCCATCTTTAATAAATGCTAGTGGAATGGCCTTAGTTGTAGAAATTGCTTTACTAAGCCTCATGCCTTCAGAAACACTCTCGATCGCCTGACAGTGTCCCCTCCAGCTCCTACGCTTGGCTCTTCGTACAGCCGAGTTAAACTTTGTGAGGCTAGCACTGTAGCCCGAAAAGTCGTTAATGGCCTTGGCGGCATTAAAAGCCTGTCGTGTATCTCGACGAAGTTGTACTATCTCCGGAGTCCACCACGGCTCCTTCTTACCAAGAGCCTTCTTTTCAGGACAGTTATCTGTCCACGCTGCATGTAGGCCCTTAGTAACTCTGTCAGCTTCAAATTCAATATCTAATACGGAATTGAGCTTACCTATAGGTTTCCCTAGATTCACCTCCAGGTCTCTGCGAAAGGCATCCCAGTCGGTATGTCTAGGGTTCCTCCTTCGTACAGTCACATAATCATTATGGGTCCTATACCTAAAATATATGTACCTATGATCGGATCCAGAGATCTCATTCGGTACATGCCAATTTTCAATGTGAGCGCCTGCCCTGCTAGTGGCTAGCGTGACATCAATAACTTCAGCCCTTCTCCTGTTTACAAAAGTAGGTCTGCTGCCTTTATTGAGAATCTGAAGGTTTGCGCTTACCACGTAATCCAAAAGATCCTCCCCTCGTCTGTTCACATCTGTGCTGCCCCAGACTACATGATGTGCATTTGCATCACAGCCAATTACCAGTTCAGTGTTCCCTTGGCTGCCATATTCGACCAGTTTTTTGATGAGCGGTGATACTGGCTCCTTGTTTTCATAGGGAAGGTATGCTGAGGAGAGCAAGATCTTGTGTGCCCTCTTCCCTGTCCCTAGGTGGATCCAGGTTGTTGTTAGATCCCTAGAACATAAATCACGTACGATGGAAGCATCTATACCATTTCTGACATAGATGCAGGCTCGCACGTCGTTAGCGGAATGTTGATAAATTATACCCCCTGTCCCACCTAAACCCTTAATCTCGCCCTTATAAACATAAGGTTCTTGAATGAGGGCAATATCAAATTTATTCATTTTCAACTGCCTTGCCAGAAGGGCAGAGGCAACCTTGGAATGTTGCAGGTTGATTTGTACGCACCTTAGTCCCTCCATCTTGTCATCTGTAGATGGGTGTTAAGTGGTTCCTATATTAGGCCCCTCCAGCCCCCGCCGGTGAGTTAAGACCGAGTCCGTCCAGTTCTCCGAGTAGGTCATCCGTCTTCACCGATACTGGTGACGCCGGATTCCCCACCGAAGCACCCGAACTACCCTGTCCTCCCCCACCGGTGGTTGCTGCGTGCAATAAATCCTTTTGCGTTTGCCCTGAGGTTCCTGCCCCGTTCGCGGATGCATCACTTTGGCAGAGTTTCGGCCCTCCAGTTCCCATATGGGCCCCAGAAATTAAGCCTCCTCTCCCGCCTCGATGAGCACCACGACCTGAGACGGTCCCTCTGGCATCCCTAATTGACTCAGAGAGTCCTTTTGTAGCACCGTTAGACGGCGTCCACATTGAGCTGGCCTCGCCAGCCATCGGTTGTGATCCCTTGACCCCCCAGAATACACGGGTCTGCCCGAGACATGCCCGGGGCCGGATTCTCCAACGCATGCATTGGTACCGGCCTGGGGTAGTTCCTCTTTAAGTCTCGCTTCCATTGTTGTACTTGGGTGTCCACTACTTGCCACATCGGCGCTACCCACCCACCCAACAGTGATCGCGCCAGAAGGCCTCCGAACCCATCTATTGGGTTACATACAAGGATAGGATGAGACGGGAGTTGGGAGAGTCGGGATAGGATTAGATAGGAAGCAGGTGATAGGATTGCGTGACTAGGCAAGGGTGCTATATGGAATACAAAGGCGCCCGGTGTTTTTTGTTATGTCTAATTCTTAAGGAATTAGACCAAGAACAGGGCGGCAACCTCGAGAAGGCTAGACCACCGGACTTGCCTTGGGGATCTACACGACTGTAGCGCTCTCCCCCAAGACCTCACCCCCTTACCACTTCAGAAGGAGGCGGTAAGGTAGGCCTGCACCTATACTACCACGCAAAGCAAAGCAAAGCATGTCATTGTGCAAAAGCAAAAGCATAGCGGCAGACCCGCCCCTCATGAAACTCTACTCCTTAAATTAGAATATTACGGATTTAAAAAAAAATTCTATAAATCTAATAAAGTCGTATTTGCAGGATAGAATTCAGAAAGTTCAGATAAATGGGGTTAAATCATCTGGCTCGAAAGTAAAAATAGGCGTACCACAGGGCTCAATTTTAGGGCCGTTCTTGTTTTTGGTCTATATAAATGACCTACCTTACATGTGTCAGAAGGGATCTCAGATTGTGTTATTTGCTGATGATACTTCATTAATCTTTAAACTAGATAGACGCTTACCCAAAGTCGACGATATTAATAACGCTCTTCTCAAGGTGCATGAGTGGTTCACAGTTAATAACTTAGTATTAAATGGGCAGAAAACTAAATGCATAAAATTTACCTTGCCAAATGTAAACAGTGGAACTCATGACGTAATATTAAATAATGAGAAACTTGAATTCATTGAGGAAACTGTATTTCTAGGAATCAAACTTGACTCAAAACTTCAATGGGGTCCACACATTAGGACTCTAGCAGGACGCCTGAGTTCAGCTGCTTATGCAGTAAGAAAAATCAGGCTACTTACAGATGTAGAAACCGCGAGACTGGTCTATCATAGCTACTTCCACAGCATAATGTCTTATGGAATATTACTTTGGGGTCGCGCTGCAGACATTGAGTCAATTTTTATATTGCAAAAAAGAGCAATAAGAGCCATTTATAATTTGCGTAGTCGTGATTCTCTTAGACAACTTTTTAAAGAAATAAATATCATGACAGTGCCGTGTCAATATATTTATGAAAACATAATGTACGTTAGAAAAAATTTACACCTACATACGAAAAAATGTGAAGTACATGAGTATAATACGAGACATAAAATGAAATTAATGCAGCCACTGTTTCGTCTCGCTAAAGTCCATAGCTCTTTTATGGGGTACAGTGTCCGTTTCTATAACAAAATTCCAGAGTTAATCTTAAAACTCCCAGAAAATAAATTCAAAACATTTGTAAAGCGTACCTTGTGCAGGCAAGCTTATTACAAATTAGAGGATTATCTTGTAGATAAAAATGCCTGGAAAACTGCTGGTCCAGCTCCACAAGTTCATTAGTCACTTGATATGATATAATTTTTTACACATTCCTATCTATACCTACTTATCTATATTGTGCCATTGTTACTAGTTTGTTATTACAATGCAAAAATTTGACATGCTTTGCAATTTTATACATTTTATCATATGACATGTAATATAATTATTGTTATTTATTATTTATATGATCATAAATTGTCTGTAAAATGTGAGTATCAGGTAGGCTATGATGTTGCATTTATTTATTACCTGTCGTTTAAACGTATATCAAGCCTGTTGGTTGCATAGTAGTCAGAGCATGTCATGCTCACTAAGAAGTCTTGCTGATGGTGGCGTTGTGTGTCGGGTCGTTTTATTCCCTACAACATGGTTGAGTCAGACGACGCTGACACACACGTCATGCTCGTGAACGGGCGCCATCTGTCGGGACTGGTCGGCTCTTGACATGCTATGGTAATCACTTTTCTTTTCTTTGGAAGGCAATTGATCGTAGTTTATTAATTCAATTGTTATCAGCACATCAAGCTGCATGATTCTCACATTATAACAACTAAATTGTAAAATAAATCAATGTTATAATCTTTGTTGAAAGGAGTATCTATGGAGTTTCTTGCCGGTTCTTCTCCATAAGACCCACTATTTGGAACCGCGCACCTAGCTTTTGACATTTCAAAAGTACCTGTATTACTGGTTTATTTGAAATAAAACATTTGACTTTGACTTTGACTTTGACACTAGTGCACATGTACACACCGATGCACATATTTACACACTGGTGCTCATTTACACACTGACGCACACATTTACACACTGGTGCAGATTTACACACTGTTACACAATAACAGATGTACACTTTTGTATGTTTCTCTGTTGGTGTGCCCTCGTGTGCAGTGTATAAAAGTAAATATAGAGTCGTGGTCAGGTCACTATCGACGGTTACGATGACAAGCAGAGCGTGCTGCTGGACAAGATCATGGAGCACATGGTGGCCTTCACCGCCGATCCCAAGCGCTTCTACATCATGAAGGAGAACCATATCCGGGCCATCAAGAACTTCGAGGCAGAACAGCCTTACCAGGTGACGTTATTTTTTATTTCTGTATATAGCATACTAACTTCTGCCCGCGGCTTCGCTCACTTGAAGCTCAAAAACCAAGAGTGTTGATCTCTTCTTTGTATAAGTCTCTATACATCAGAGAGGTCAAGCTGTATCTCAGGTTCCGTTTAATTATTTGAAATAAGAAGTTCGCCAGTTTTTAAGTTGGAGCATATACATTCTAACAGTGATAACAAAATTAAAATCTATTCAGTGGTGTTTGCTCCAACCCGTAACAAACAGACAAGAATTTTAAAAATCACATTTTCGGATTCGGAGACGTTTATATACCATAACCCACGTGTTTTTTTTTAATATCTTCAATGTACAGACACAGCTTTTTTCAATTTTATAAAGTAGTAATAGTAGACTAGACATGAATCCAATATCTACTATTATACAATTGTAAAAAAGCTGTGTCTGTACATTGAAGATATATAAAAAAAAACAAGTGGGTTAGGTTATATAAACGTCTCTGAACCCAAATATGAGATTATTAAAATTCTTGCCTGTTTGTTACGGGTTGGCGCAAAAGCTTCTGAATACATTTTAATTTATTTACCACACTTAAAAATATTATTCTCCAACTTAATAACTGGTGTCTTCTTTATTTTCAGCCGTTATCGTCCCGCTGCAGGGCAAAGGCCTCCCTACCCTTCGTCCACAGTGTGGTGTCTTCTTATCTCGAATAATTAAACGCATCCTGAGATACAGCTTCACCTCTCTTATGTATAGAAACCCATACAAAGAAGAGATCATCACTTTTGGTTTTCGATTAGATTATTTTTGGGATCCATTTTTAATCCTAATAGCTCTTTTAAAAGAAATTGAACTGAAAAAATATCTGAAACACAAATCACAATTTTCAAACAAATCTTCAAGCTGTGCAATAAGTACTAAGGGCCCCTTGCACTAACTTCATAATTGTATTTAAATTGCATTTAAACACGATTTTTCATATAAATTTTGTGTTTAAATACAATTTAAACACATTTAATAATAATATATAATAAATATTCTTCGACATTTTACACAGCACCATCTAGTCCCAAACTAAGCCGAGCTTGTACTATGGGTACTAGACAATGGATATAATACTTATATACTTTTTTTTTGTAAATACATACTTATAATACATAAGAAACACCCAGACAAACACAAACACTTATATTCATCACATAAATATTTGTGTTCTGTGGGAATCGAACCCACGACCTCATGGTCAGCAGTCCGGTACTCGAACGACTAAACCACAGAGGTCGTCTTTATTATATATTATTATTATTATATATATATTTAAGAAGTTGGTGCAAGTGGCGCTAAGTGTCTGTATTATTTATAGCATGCAGTATATCAGCAAGCTCTCTGCCTCGCCGACATTGTGTGGACGAGGTGTCAACTACTGGAGGTGGCTGACGGTAAATATAACATAACACACCATCACGCCTGTATTCCCCGAAGGGTTATGCAGAGGCGTACTCCCACAGTTCACTGGTATGTTTCGGTCCCATGTAATAGGGGGCGAGCCTATTGCAAACCGGGCACAAATCCAGACTGAGTTACAGAGAATATCATAACACTCTCTCCTCTCCTCTAGCGTAGTAGTCGCACTTGGGACCACTAGAACAAAATGGTGTCTCGAGGTGACTAAAGATTCAAAGCCAAAGGAACCTATGAGGTAGTCGGAAACACGAAAAGATATCGAATTCGGTATCCAAGAAAATTGGTTGCGGGGATCGTATAGTAATGGATTTGTGTAAAATACTAATATAATATCCGCGTTAGGTTAGTCTCAAAATTCGTTCAGTCACCATTCTTAACATATCGAGACCCCTCCGTGCCTCGGAGAGGACGTAAAGCCGTCGGTTCCAGTTGTCAGAAGCCCAAAAAATACTGACAACCAGTCTATTCTACGAATATCGGTATTGCCCAGAAATTGGGTTGCTGAGGTCTGATGGCAGTCGCTTCGTGTAATGCATATATTCACCCGCAACTGGTTAGACTAGAAGCTCACCGCAAAATAGTTTTTTTTTTATGGGATAGGGGAGCAGACAAGCAGACAGATCACCTGATGGTAAGCGATAACCGCCATCCATGGACACCCGCAAAAACAGAGGAGTCACAAGTGCGTTGCCCGCCTTTTGAAAGGGTTTGGGCCTCCGGTAACCTCATTCACTCGGCGAAACACCACGCAAGCGTTGTTTCACGCCGGTTTACAGTGAGGCCGTGGTGTCACTCCGGTCGAGCCGGCCCATTCGTGCCGAAGCATAGTGGTGTAAAAAAGACGGATATGATGATACCGTTTTATTTCAGACATGACTCCTGAAGCCCTGAACGACTTCGCAGCTAGAATGATACGTAAGGTTCACGTGGAAGGGTTCATATACGGCAATCTTAGCCGGGAGAGGGCGCTGCATATCGCCGATTCTGTGGAGAAGAAGTAAGTCCAAAGTTCTTCATTGTGTTAAAGTCGATATCAAAGTAGACCTATATTACAGTACGGTCAAATCTATCGGTGATCTTCCTACCCAACCATTTTGTCTACTACTTCACTGCAAATAAACGACCGGAAAATCGGTCTTAACTTTCTAATCGCGTAAAGTTATGAAAAATTACATTCACTTACAATTTATGTCCCGTCAAGCCGTGATAGCCTAGTGATATGACCATTGGCCTGCCAAGTCAAAGGTCTCGAGTTCAAATCCAAGGCACGCACCTCTGACTTTTCGAAGTTATGTGCGTATTCATAGTTAATTATCACGCGCTTAAACGGTGAAGGAAAACATCGTGAGGAAACCTGCATGCCCGAGAGATTTTCTCGACGGCGTGTGAAGTCTGCCAACCCGCATTAGGCTAGCGTGGTGGACTATAGCCTAATCCCTCTCATTGTGAGAGGAGACCCGTGCCCAGCAGTGGGACATATAATAGGTCGAATATGCTTATGCTTTATGATTATGTCCCGTGAAGTATTTTGCAAGAAATGGTTGAATAGGAACCTAGATTAATAGTATCCCAATAATAACAAATTTTGATTAAATTCTCTTTGAATTACGATTTATTTTGTTCTTACGTTTAATATATAACTGCCTCATTAGCCAAGTGGTCCTAAGCGCGCCTGCCACGCTAGAGGTCCTGGGTTCGATTCCCAGGTCGAGCAAAGTGTTATTGGGTTTTTCTATGAAATTCCCAGTAGCAGCTCGGAGTTAGGAATTTGTGCCCGTTTAATGGCAATAGGCTCACCCCCTATTACATGGGACCTAAACATACCGGCGAACTGTGGGCGTACATTAGTAGTACGCCTCTGCCTAACCCTTCGGGGAATACAGGCGTGATGGTATGTTACGTTTAATATTATCGACTTTGGTCAAACTTGGACAGCCTTCAACGTCCACACATCTTGTTATCGCAATATTGTACCAGTGAAGATTGTAACATAATTTATTTTAAAAGAGTGTCCATGGAGTTTCTTGCCGGATTCTTCTCCATAGGATCAACATTTTGGAACCGTGCAACTAGAATCATAACATACCATCACGCCTTTATTCCCCGAAGTATTAGGCAGAGGCGTACTAATGTACACCCGCAGTTCGCCGGTATGTTTAGGTCCCATGTAATAGGGGGCGAGCCTATTGCCATTAACCGGGCACAAATTCCTAACTCCGAGCTGCTACTGGGAATTTCATAGAAAAACCCAATAACACTTTGCTCGACCTGGGAATCGAACCCAGGACCTCTAGCGTAGCAGTCGCGCTCAGGACCACTAGGCTAATGAGCTAGCATCATAACGTTTCATAAACGCTTGTAAGAGCTTATTTTAAATAATAACATTTGAACTTGAACTCAGGCGAACGATCCGCCTTAAAACTATGGAGTAGACCACGAAGAGACACGTAGAGTATGAAAATTAGGCTTGTGTAGTACATGTACTATGTACTATTAGGAATTGATTCCCAACACAGACTAGTACGAACTATTCCTTTTCCTTTCTAGTACATCATTCCTTTAGTACTTCGTCGTTCGTCGTAGTCTCGGGCTCTCTAGTTCTGTACGAACTACGAACTGAGCGCGAGCGGTGAGCGACGGAGCGCTCCGTCGCTCACCGCTCGTTTGAACTCGACTAGTACATTTGAACGACTGTACTATTAACCGTCGCTCACTAGCAAGAACAAAGCTATTTTGAACTTTATGTCTAAGACCCCAGTGACTATTTTTGTTCACTATTCCTTCAGTGAGCTACTGTACTAATAGTACTAGAAGACCGAACTAGTACATTTGAACGATTGTACTAGTACGGAGCGCTCCGTTCATAGTCCGAGCAAGAACAAGCCTAATGAAAATGATCGGGCCAAGGTATAGGTTTATATTTCGTTCTACAGATTACCTAAAGACGCGTCGCCTCTACTTGCCCAACAGCTGTTGCTGCATAGAGAAGTGGAAATCGAAAAAGGTAAGTAATTATTATATTCGTTTTAATTATAATTGAGTTTGACTAGGGCTTTTTATGGCATAGGGGGGCAAATGAGCAGACGGATCACCTGATGGTAAGCGATTACCGCCGCCAATGGACACCCGCAACACCAAAGCAGTTAAAAGAGCATGGCCGGTCTTTTAAAAGCCCTTTCTTAAAGCTTTCATCATCACCCTATACTAGCCCACTGCTGGACATAGGCCTCCCCCAATGTGCGCCATTTCCCCCTGTCCTCGGCTTGTCGCATCCAGCTTCCGCCAGCAACCTTTCGCAAATCATCACTCCATCTTGCCGGAATTCTCAAAGGTTTGAAGGTCGGGAAATACTGCAGGCAGACAGTTCATTCCAGTTTTGAAGTGTGAGGCAGAAAGTTTCTAGAGAAACGCACAGTTGTGGACTGCTAACCAGTTTGATTTATTAATAACTCCTCTTTTTCGTCATGTGTTACAAATAACAGTGCAATTAAAGACAATACGTATTGTAATGACGTGTGTTGGTGTCAATTGATACACGTGTAGGTTCGATGAAAGTTCGTTTATTCCTGTCTATCTTAAAGCTAAGGAACCTAATATAAAGAATGGAGGTTCGTCACACACAAACCTCCACCGTTTTATTAAAAAACTAGCGACCCGCCCGCGGTTTCACCCGCGCTGCCCCGTCCCTAAGAGTCGTAGCGTGATGTTAAATAGCTTAAAACCTTCCTCTTGAATCAATCTATCTATTAAAAAAAAACGCATCAAAATCCGTTGCGTAGTTTTAAAGATCTAAGCATACATAGGGACAGACAGCGGGAAGCGACTTTATAAATATTTTGGAAAATACAATTTCTACCAGTTCACAAAGTATACTGATATAAAAATAGCATAATAATTATACATACATACATACATAAAGTCACGCCTCTTTCCCGTAGGGGTAGGCAGAGACCACAGACTTCCACTTGCTACGATTCTGACATACCTCTTTAGCTTCATCCACACTCATCAATCTTTTCATACATGAACGTCGGTTTAGGGTACTCTTGACCAAGCCATTTTTCAAAACGTCCTCTATCTGATTTCGGAACTTTCGCCTAGGCCTTCCCCTTCCTACACTCCCATTCACTTGACTCTTATATATTTGCTTAGTCAGTCTCCTTTCACTCATTCTTTCAACATGACCAAACCATCTCAGCATACCTTTCTCGATTTTAGTCACTACATCTTCATTCACACCACAACGTTCCCTTATCACACTATTTCTTATCCTGTCACTCAATTTCACTCCAATCATACTTCTCAAAGCTCTCATCTCAACTGCATTTATTCTACTTTTATAATAAATATAATTAAGTAATGCATAATAATTATAAACATAATTAATGCCACTAAAAACATAACTCGTAAAAAAACCAAGTCTCGCAACTCAGTTCTTCTATGTATAGTAAAAAGTTGTGAGATCCATGTAATACCAAGTCGGTGTCAATATTAAAAATCTTTTACGTTTTAAATAAATAGATTGACTTGGCAATCGCACTAAACAATCTAATTTAATATAAGATGTATTACTTGTGATATACATTGTGTTTCCATGCAAAAAAAATCACGTGGGAGAGCCCTGCTTCGGCACGAATGGGCCGGCTCGACCGGAATGATACCATGGCCTCACAGAAAACCGGCGTGAAACAACGCTTGCGTTGTGTTTCGCCGAGTGAAGGAGGTTACCGGAGGCCCAAACCCTTTAAAAGGCGGGCAACGCACTTGCGACTCCTCTGGTGTTGCGGGTGTCCATGGGCGGCGGTTATCGCTTACCATCAGGTGATCCGTTTGCTCGTTTGCCCCCCTATCTCATAAAAAAAAAGTACCTACCCTATAGAATTTGTATGACGCAGTGTGTTTTATAGTGCGCTGTCTAGCATAAAGTTAACATTGTTACAACTCTGAAATAAAACTACTTTTTATGGATTTAACGCGTCGTATTGATATTATTTTATTCCCTGGGTCACACATTACTAGTATTCTTGTTAATTTAAAATAATATTTTAACTGTAAGTAGTAAAAACTTTTGGAAAAATATCGGTTTTTTGACGACTCAGGCGCATGGCACGTGCGCGAAACGACGAACAGCGTTCACCGGTCGTCGTGCGCGTCTTTGTACTACGCGTGCGGTGTGCGCGCCTGCAAGAGCAACGTGTCGCTTGAGCTGCTCGCGCACACGCTCGCCGAGCCCTGCTTCAGCGTGCTGCGGACCAAGGTCAGCCCCCCATAGCATGGCTCGACCCGTAAGAGCAACGTGTCTCTCGAGCTTCTCGCGCACACGCTCGCCGAGCCCTGCTTCAGCGTGCTGCGGACCAAGGTCAGCCCCCCATAGCATGGCTCGACCCGTAAGAGCAACGTGTCGCTCGAGCTGCTCGCGCACACGCTCGCCGAGCCCTGCTTCAGCGTGCTGCGGACCAAGGTCAGCCCCTCATAGTATGGCTCGAGCCGTAAGAACAACGTGTCGCTCGAGCTGCTCGCGCACACGCTCGCCGAGCCCTGCTTCAGCGTGCTGCGGACCAAGGTCAGCCCCCCATAGCATGGCTCGCGCCGCAAGAGCAACGTGTCGCTCGAGCTGCTCGCGCACACGCTCGCCGAGCCCTGCTTCAGCGTGCTGCGGACCAAGGTCAGCCCCCATAGCATGGCTCGAGCCGTAAGAGCAACGTGTCGCTCGAGCTGCTCGCGATCTGTGAAGATTATAAGCCAAAAAAGACAAAAATCTATTTGCAGTCATCCTCCAGTTATAGTTAATAACCAAGAACCTAGTTATAAATAATACCAATATGTTTTGTAGGAACAATTAGGCTACATAGTGTTCAGTGGTCTCCGGCGCTCCAACGGCGTTCAGGGCTTCCGTGTGATTGTGCAGAGCGACCGGCATCCTGAATACTTAGAAGACAGAATAGAGGCATTCCTGCAAGGCTCCCTGGTGAGTTATTACTTAAACAATTCAAGTTCAAGTACAAAGGTTTTTATTTCAAACTAGCTGACCCGGCGAACTTCGTACCGCCTAACAGTCGATTCTGAAACTAACGTCACTCAATTGTTTTGCCTTCCCGGAACCCCTCCACTAACACTTCAACTTTATGGTATGGTATTAAAGTTCAAATTGACTTTTAAGTATTATTACGAATCTTTTGTATGGGAATATAGAAAAGTGTTGTTTTTAGACTTTTTCAGGCAATTTTTCAAATTTTTCTTTACGTAAGAACCATCCTCGTACTTCAAGGAATATTTAAAAAAAATAATTAGCGAAATTGGTTCAGCTGCTCTCGAGATTTGCGCTGCTTTCGAGCAACACATTTGGCGATTCATTTTAATATTATAGATAAGTTATTACAAGCGTTTATGAAACGTTATGATTCTAGTTGCACGGTTCCAAAAAGTTGGTCCTATGGAGAAGAATCCTTTTAAAATAAATTATGTTACAATCTTCACTAGTACAATATTGCGATAACAAGATGTGTGGACGAATTTTATATATTACTGTCTAAGGAGACACCTAGTTTAATAGGGTATTTTACACCATGTAAGAAAAAATATAAAAATGCATGTTTATGATAGATTTTTAAAAAAGTTTACGAGAAATGTTAGTATTTATTTATAAAAATGCAATGTAAATTTTATAATTCAATTTCAAAAAACGTCTTTTTTAATCTGTTTTTTAAATGTCCAAAACGCTATCCGCCATATTGGATTCCGACGTGATGTCACTCCGATAGTTACTTGACGTTACTTGGTCTTTTGCAGTTGTATTGTTTACTAACGAAGTGACGTCACGAGCCGAAGTAGCATGGCGGCTAGCGTTTCCGCGCGAAAATTAAAAATCATAAATTAAAAATAGTTTTAAGGCATTTTTCGGTTTTATAAAACTGAAATAAAAATTCTACTGGTTCATTACGATCTAAGGATTAATTTAAAACAGTTTTCAAAAAAAGGTGTAATACCCTATTTACCTGCTTTTGATGATGTGTGTTTTTACCACATAGATTATTTATTCTCTTAAAATGACATCGTGTTCTCAAATGCTGTAAAACTTTATTTAGTACGATCGACTTCGGTCAAACTTGGACATTAACCTTAAATTTCCATATATCCTGTTATCGCAATAATAAACTAGTGGAAATTGTAACATAATTTATTTAAAGGAGTGTCCGTGGAGTTTTGAATGTGTGTACTGGTGACCTCGGCTAACAGTTCAACTTGATTGTTGTCTAATACGATCTGAACCTGGCTGCATTGTCGTCATGCTCCCTTAGATGTCATTGCTTGCAGTAGCGTCATTGATCGGGTCACCTCCTTCCCTCTAAAATGGCGAGGGGGGTGATTGCTGATCGGTGCGTTATGCTCGTGAACGGGTGCTGCTTGTGTTGACTGATCGACTTGCTGGTATGGTTTCTAAAAAAAAATGTAGCTTTTAAAAGTTAACTGAATCGCCTTGTAGGTTCTAGTTATGCATATATCATTGTTCGTGTAGGCCTTTGACTATCTATCTATAAGGACCCGCCTCTCATGATCATTCCCCTCTGTCAAGGTAGTGGATTAAAAAATCTAACGCGTTTATCAAAACTGTTTCCGAAATCGATTTTTCATTAACAGAATCGTTTCCGCTCAGTAAGGTCATCATAAATGCTCCGTGTAAATACCGATATACGTGCAGTTAATGTATGCAAAAAAATATCTAATATCTTATTTAGATAAAGATGGAGTTATTTTCCGTATGTAAGTATTAAAGTTCATTTATTTCTATTTAAATCACATAATACAATTTATTAATAATGATCGAGGACGTTACCGATTCAATAATCGAGTATAAAATAATCGTTTAGTTCAAGCATGCACTCCCCACGAGACTACCCGCACTCCCCACGAGACTATCCGCACTCCCCACGAGACTAGCAAATTTTTTTTACTAACAATATCAGCCTTCTTCTAATAAACGTAAGATTTAAATTTGAAAAATCCATCAATATGTCATTTTTTGATTTTCAATTATATATCATCCAATAGGATGTCACCATTTATGATTTACAATTATAGGTCTTAATGCAGAATTACCTATTTTTGGCAATTATAGGCCTTATATATATTAAGACATAATGCATAAAACTCGAATTTTAAAAAGTGTAGCGAGACTATGTCCCTCTTTTGTTTTGTCATTTTAATTAATGATGTGATAGTGATTGTTTACGATTTCGAATCGATATCGATATTATTTTCGTGTTCAATGTAAGACCAAATTATAATAATTGCTAAAGATCACTAAAGATGAATATCATGAATTTATGATATGATATAAAATTTAATAAAATAACATTTTTGGAAATGACGTACCTAAGATTATTGATTATTTTTGATATCCAGTGCTATTAGATATTTTATTTGTTACTTTTTCAGATCTACAAAAGACCTTCATTTAAAATGAAGTAGGTGTGATTGATAAATAATAGCCTAGCCCGTTGCGGATAAATGTGTTGACAAAAGAAAAATAAATTAACATATTTATATCGTATTTCAAAAATAATTGAAAATGATTTCTTAGATACGGTATGGTTAGAAGGTCTGGGGTTTCTTTTACCGCTTAGGTGGAAAACCAGCACATGGCCCGCCTGATGGTAAGTGGTTACTGTACCCTATTATATGAACGCTTGCAACACCTGGGGTATCACTCGCCCGTTGCCGACCCTGTAAAAATCTTTTCACACCCGGTAGACAACCCACAACACCGGTACCCCACTGCCAACATAACGCTTCCTCGCGGACCTTTGGCGATCTTGCTCACCGTTAGGAACACAACATAGTACAGTACTATGTTATTTGGCTACTATTTTCTGCAAAGTGTAGGTATTTCCCCAGTTGGGCAGCTCCAATTTCAAGTGGAGTTATTCAATTCAACTATGCCCTGCCTCTTGCGGGGTGTTTCTACAAACACATTATTTACTTTTTTCGATATCCGGGTCAAAGAAATAACGAGAGTACGGAACACGACATACCATCACGTCTTTATTTCCCGAAGGGTTAGACAGATGCGTACTTAGGGGGCGAGCCTATTGCCATTAATCGGGCATAAACCCTTAATTTTATAGAAAAACTCCAATAACACATTGCTCGACCGGGGAATCGAACCCAGGACCTCCAGCGTAGAAGCGACTGCTTCTTATCATATTAACGCGCGACATAATGAACAAAATCGTATTTACTCCTACTTATATCTCGTGGGAAACAAAACGCTCTGTCTAGTGTTATTCAAAGCAGCCTGGCAAAGAAAAGTAAAAATCCAAATCAAAGAATCAAACTAATTGGTATCAAAGTATTTGTAACATAACGTCCCCAATATCCGCTCTATCTATACTAATATTATAAAGAGGAAAGATTTGTATGTATCAATGTATATAACAAATAAACTCAAAAACTACTAGGCCGATTTCGTAAATTCTTTCACCATTTGAATGCTACATTATTCAAGATTAACATACAACAGGCTATAGAATATGTATTTCGAAAAGTTAGCGATTTCTCTCACCCGTGCGTTTATTTTCCAATTACATAATAGGTATGTGCCTATTTATCTATACCTAAATAGTTTATTTGTTTTGTATTTCATTACCATGCAATGAGAGCATTGCATTGAAAATAATTATGACGCAAGATATTAAAAAGGTGTGTATGGATGATTTTAATTTTGCAAATAAATAATTACATATAAAAATAATTTGTAATCGTTGTTACGTTTTTATCCATTCTTCCTAAAATAATCTATCGATATAAAATATCGACATAGTACCTTCCTAATTATTTTTATTGTATTATACGTTCGTATTGTCGTCAATTCTTGTATGTTGACGTATTTGACCTCTATGTGTGCGTAAATTGTGTTAGTGGTGAAGATTTTAATATGTGTGAGTTCGTAGCGATACAAAATGATTTTGAGTATGTGTGCAGCAATGTCTATGTAGTGTTTCCTCCCCCCGCACCAAAAGTGACAGACTTTTTTGTTCAAAGAATTAAGCGCGTCACTTGTCCAGGGATAGATAGTCAAAGGTGTAGGCAGGTTCACTGTTTTTAAAAGTTAAAATTGACATGTAAACAACAAGAAAGGAGGCTTGCTAATATTATAAATACTGCTTGAAAAATAATAATAATAACATGTGCGCCAGCTGACAGTAGCAATGAATAAATTATTAAGTACCCCAAACAATGATGTGAATTATATTTTGTGCAACGCCTTAGTAACTAAACACACGGAAATGTGTTTACTGGTTTGACAGTTTGTTGCGCTGCTTCTTCTTCCCAGCGAAAACACTAGGAAGCGGTGAAGGACGGGCGTTTTGGGGGCTGTCTATAATGTAAAAATGTCTTTGAAAAAGTACTACTTAGTAGTCTATATTGAATAAATGATTTTGACTTTGACTTTGTGAAATGATGATAACTTTGTCCACAGGAATACTTAGAAAATATGACTGACGAAGAGTTTGTGAAGCACAGGTCAGCGTTAGCAGCACAGAAGCTAGAGAAACCGAAGCGGATGTCCACGCGCGCCTCGCAAATGTGGAACGAAATCACGTCACAGGTAAATTTGCAGGAAACAGATTGATGTAGGGTCTGCTCCAGTCACAGTCGTGATGAAGGCATTTCCTAACTGACGATCTTTGAGAATAATTTATTACTTACTAGCTTCTGCCTGCGACTTCGTCCGCGTACCGTGATGATATATAGCCTATAGCCTTCCTCAATAAATAGGCTATCTAAAACTGAAAGAATTTTTCAAATCGGACCAGAAGTTCCTGAGATTAGCGCGTTCAAGCAAACAAACAAACAAACAAACTCTTCAGCTTTATATATTAGTATAGATTTTTCTTGTGTATCTCATAGACAGAGTCATTGATAATCAATCGTAAAATGCAAAAGCGCTACTTCTCTACACCATTTTAAACAACTTTTGTTCTACGACTATTGATAATCTATATCAAAATATTGATAATTTATATCTATACTCTATACTAATATATAAAGCTGAAGAGTTTGTTTGTTTGTTTGTTTGCTTGAACGCGCTAATCTCAGGAACTTCTGGTCCGATTTGAAAAATTCTTTCAGTGTTAGATAGCCGATATATTGAGGAAGGCTATAGGCTATATATCATCACGCTACGCGGACGAAGTCGAGGGCAGAAGCTATGTATTATATGTTGAGAAAAGTCATAGAACAAAAGTTGTCCTTTAAGGTGTAGAAAAGTAGCCCATACGCATTTTACGACTGATTATCCGTAACCCTTTGGTTTTACGTTTTTGTAGGCGTTTCAAGCTCCAGCGCTGAAGTTATTTCAACTGTACTGTAGGTGTCCGCGGACGAATGCTACAGCGCTCCCGTAGGCCCGGCACCAAAGTGGTGACGCGAAACGCCGAGGTTGGTTTTAGTCGGTAGATCGCTCTTTTCAGAGCGGAGTCCGACACACCCCACCGCTCTCCCCGGAGTGGTGGATAGTGCATAAAGCATTTCCAACCCCGTCAACAAAAAAAATACTGTACTGTAGGTACTATTATGATTTCCTGGAATATATTTATTTATTTATTTAATACTTTATGCACATTGTACAAAGGCGGACTTAATGCTATAAGCATTCTCTACCAGTCGACCATAGGGTGATAGAGAGACAGATTGTGGCAGATGCATTAACCGGGTGTGGTGATAGATGTTAAATCAATACATAAACTATGATAATATATATACCGTCCCAAACTAAATATATTTATAATATTTATATATTTAGAATTATGCTAACATAAGATGTTAAATACATTACTACATTGTAACTGGCCAATGTTATGTACACCGTAAGTGTCATACATATCAGATGTAAAACATAGTCAGTATCATAAGTTTTGATGTATTAATATGTATGATGTGGTTGTACTATTTTAATAAATAAATAAATAAATACATTTATATACATACAATACACGATACGATCCGAGCCGATCAGAAACGCCAAATTATGCAGACCATTAAACAGAGAAAAGTTGGTTATCTGGGCCACATTATGCGACATGATAGATACCAACTGCTGCAACTCATAATGATGGGCAAAGTGGCTGGAAGAAGATCAGTAAGCCGAAGAAGAAAGTCGTGGCTGCGCAATATTCGCGAGTGGACCGGCATCAACAGCGCCGCTGAACTGTTCCGTCTCGCAAAGGACAGACTGGAGTTTTCCGAACTGACGGCTAACCTCCAGTAATTGGAGAGGCACTTCGAAGAAGAAGAAGAATACACGATATATTAATAAACATAAATACATTAAATACTATAAATAGGTATATCAATGCTGAAATGATTCTGCCAATTTCCTTATGAGAGATTCTAGGACTTTTATTTTAAAGGTGTATATCTTTTAAGTCAGCTGTTTCTGTTACAGGTGTACAACTTTGACAGGCCAAGACTTGAAGTGGAAACACTCAATACCATCACCAAGGAGGAATTAATAGAATTTTATAAAGTAAGTATTTAGCTTAGTAGCTCAAGCAGGAACACTTTCGAAAAGGTGTTAGTATTGAAATCCAGAATCTATACTAATATATAAAGCTGAAGAGTTTGTTTGTTTGTTTGTTTGCTTGAACGCGCTAATCTCTCTATACTAATATATAAAGCTGAAGAGTATGTTTGTTTATTTGTTTGCTTGAACGCGCTAATCTCAGGAACTACTGGTCCGATTTGAAAAAATCTTTCAGTGTTAGATAGCCCATTTATTGAGGAAGGCTATAGGCTATATATCATCACGCTAAGCGGATGAAGTCGAGGGCAGAAGCTAGTAATTTATATGAGAAGGAGGTTAATGAATGAAGATGAAGCGAAAGCGGTGTGCCAGGATCGTAGCAATCCGAGACAGATGTGAATACATACCATCACGCCTGTATTCCCCGAAGGGTTAGGCAGAGGCGTACTAATGTACACCCACAGTTCGCCGATATGTTTTTTTTTAAATAAAAGCTTACTAGCAATGTGGATCGCACATTACTAGTATTCTTGTTAACCCCTCGTGCTAAGCTAAAATGCTTGTGTTACGAGTGGGTTTACGTCGGTAGTGCAATGGGTTGGTTTCAAACCAGCAACCACATGATTGCAAGTCCGGCGCCCTAGCCATTAGGCTACCGCCGCTTCTTAGGTTCGATAGGTTTAGATTAGGTTCTTCTTTAGGTAAGATATTTGTCCCATGTAATAGGGGACAAATATTAACCGGGCACAAATTCCTAACTCCGAGCTGCTACTGGGAATTTCATAGAAAAACCCAATAACACTTTGCTCGACCTAGAAATCGAACCCCAAAGTGTTATTGGGTTTTTCTATGAAATTCCCAGTAGCAGCTCGGAGTTTGGAATTTGTGCCTAGTTAATGGCAATAGGCTCGCCCCCTATTACATGGGACCTAAACATACCGGCGAACTGTGGGTGTACATTAGTACGCCTCTGCCTAACCCTTCGGGGAATACAGGCGTGATGGTATGTTATAATCTTCACTGGTACAATATTGCGATAACAAGATGTGTGAACGTTGGAGGATGTCCAAGTTTGACCGAGGTCGACTATATTAAACGAAGATTCACGTTATTTGAGAACGGTTGGTTTGTTCCAGAAACACATAAGCATGGACTCGCCTGACAGACAGAAACTTTCTGTGTACATAGTATCAACTGCTGAAGGTGGAGCCGGCTTTGAGAGTGATTACAAGAAGGAGGAAGAGTTACCGGAGAAACCCGACCAGGAGGGAAGTGTTAAAAAGGTGAGGAGTATTTTTTCTTTCTCTACTATTATAAGTTGTAAAAAAGCTGTGTCTGTATATTGACGATATTAAAAAAACTCAACCGGAGTGATACCACGGCCTCACAGAAAACCGGCGTGAAGCAACGCTTGCGTTGTGTTTCGCCGAGTGAGTGAGGTTACCGGAGGTCTTCGTCTTCTAGTTTCATACACCAGACACTATGACCACTAAGCCACCGCGAGTCCTACCTGCCATGTCGAAATTTGCCTTCACATTCTGAACTTACTGGGAAATAAATGTATCGATTTTCCGGTCGTTTATTTCCAGTGAAGTAGTAACTAGTACGCGAAATGGTACGGTAGGAAAATAAATTAACAGTATCGGAATCCGAAGAATAACAATTTGATAAAATATTCTGCTCTATAACTGCTTCCTTAGCCAAGTGGTCCTGAGCGCGACTGCTACGCTAGAGGTCCTGGGTTCGATTCCCAGGTCGAGCAGTGTTATTGGGTTTTTCTATGATATTCCCAGTAGCAGCTCGGATTTGTGCCCGGTTAATGGCAATAAGCTCTCCACCTATTACATGGGACGTAAACATACCGGCGAACTGTGGGTGTACATTAGTATTCCTCTGCCTAACCCTTCGGGGAATACAGGCGTGATGGTATGTTATGCTATGGTTATGATTTATTATAGTATTACGTTTTTAAAAGCAATTCAAGCTCCGTCGCACCCTTAATAGCTTGTATTTATTACTCTTCCCCTCCACTAACCCCTCCCATTTTAATTTATTACTCACCCGATTCACACAGAATGAGTTCAAGATATCTTTGGTCTTTGGCAGCTTTAAGCTTGAGAGTCCAGAAGCCATATTCTGAAGTGTTATTGCCCTCATTTTCCGATTAAAAGAGAGGGATGCTGCTCTACAGATTAAATAGCCCTTTTTTTTTTTTTTTAAACTACGGAAAATCCTCATGGATCGTCCACCGCTTGGGGGGCGGTGGGGTATGTCGGACTCGTACCGACTAAAAACCGTAGTTGCCTTCTTTTGCCCTGCAGCCACGGTCATGGGATCAGTGACATGCACCACGACCAGATTAAATAGCCCTATCCCATTCTCACAATCTAAAAATGATGGCGATAACACGCCGTAACACAGCCCCAGGAACCTAATAATGTTTTTTTTCTATTTCAGCCTTCAAAAATTATTGATTTGGTCGACTTCAAATGCCGGCGGCCTCTCTACCCCCACCCTTCGCCATTCATCAATATACCTAGAAAAGGATCCCAATGTAAACTATAAAACGACACACGGAAACATAGGTTGTATCGCGCGTATTAAATAAATACGCAATTTTGAAAATATTCCTAGGGAATACGCCAATCTGAAAATACTGATTCCACGTAGTTTTTAATACTTGTATGTGTTTAAACGACGTTCTGATAATACGCTGTTGTATTATACATAATACGCCGTTTTGAAAATACTTCTTAGAAGTAACTACGGCGTTTTGAAATAGTTGTAGAATTATTTAATTTATATCGACATAATAATTGTTCATAGATTTTTAACATCGTGGGTTGTTGAACTTTTGATTCTGTCTTTAAGACATGTATTTTTTTTCTTAATTCTCAATAGCAGCCCGCTGTTTGGTGCTTGTGTCCGGTTAATAGAAATACGCTTGCTCCTTACATGGGAACTAAACACCGGCGAATTGTGGTGTACAGTCATACTTGGCAAAATTAAAAGCGGTTTTTCTCTTAAAGTATTAATTGATGAACATAGTATTTTTGATCGAATAGTTTCGAAAGCTTTGCCTCATTAACCAAGTGTGTTATTGGATTTTTCTATGAAATTCCCAGTAGCAGCTCGGCGTTAGGAATTTGTGCTAATGGCAATAGGCCCCTTATTACATAGGACTTCAACATACCGGGGAACTGTGGGTGTACACTAGTACGCCTCTGTCTAACCCTTCGGGGAATACAGGCGTGTTGGTATAATTTTGAAAATAAATGTTTTGATGATATGTATAATACCGTTTCCAATCGTCATTTTATAAAAATATTATAGTGTAGATATTTATTCTCGTGTCTGTATATTGGTGCATTTGCCTAATCCTCCGGGGGAAAAAAAATGTAAAAAGACATTATTGTATTGTACGCTCAAACTTAACATTTAAACAAATATTTAGAATTTTCTAGAACACTGGTGTTCTAAATACCTACATAGGTGTTTATACACCGTGATTTTTTTGTCGTTTTGGAACCGAAACGTGGTAACTTAGGATAATTAATAGTACTAATAAAAAATATTAAATTAACTGTACTGCTGGGGTTAAGGCGGGAAAATGAAAAGTGCACATTGTCGATTTTATATAATTTTTCAAAACTTGAATTTCAAAAAAAGTCTCGGTGTATATTAACTTATTATTTGTGATCGGAAAAAAGTGAGAGAATTTACCTTAACTTAAAAAAATTGTATTCGTTTCGTGTTTCCCAAAATTGTCAAAACCAGTAGATACGAATTCTCGAAAAATAAAAGACAGTCGAAATTGTCAAAACCAGTAGTAGATACGAATTCTCGAAAAATAAAAGACAGTCAAAATTGTCAAAACCAGTAGATACGAATTCTCGAAAAATGAAAGACAGTCAAAATTGTCAAAACCAGTAGATACGAATTCTCGAAAAATAAAAGACAGTCAAAATTGTCAAAACCAGTAGATTCGAATTCTCGAAAAATGAAAGACAGTCAAAATTGTCAAAAGCAGTAGATACGAACTCTCGAAAAATAATAGACAGTCAAAATTGTCAAAAGCAGTAGATACGAATTCTCGAAAAATGAAAGACAATCAAAATAAAACTATTTTTTACGGATTTTATCGCGTTGTCATCTTCATCTTCCGAGCCTTTTCCCAATTATTTTGGTGTCGGCTTCCAGTCTAACCACATGCGGCTGAATATCAGTATGTTACACGAAGCGACTGCCATCAGACCTCCGCAACACAATTTCTGGGCAATACCGATATTCGGAGGATAGACTGGTTGTCAGGCTTTTTTGGGCTTCTGACTACCACTGACAATTGTCAAAGATGTTCATACGACAACCGGGACCGACAGCTTTACGTGCTCTCCGAGGCACGGAGGGGTCTCGATGTGTTAATGGTCACCCATCCAAACACTGACCGCGGCAAGCGCAGCTTAACCTTCGGATCGGTTAGCGGATATTACTTAGCCACGAGCGAGGGTGAACGGATCTGGATAAAATTTGGCACAGAGATAGATTATAGTATATAGTAGTATATATATAATAATGATCTCTGTGGTTTAGTGGTTCGACTACCGGACTGCTGACCGCGAGGTTCGATTCCCAAAGGACACAAATATTTATGTGATGAATATAAGTGTTTGTGTTCGTCTGGATGTTTCTTATGTATTGTAAGTATGTATTTACAAAAAAAAAGTATATAAGTATTATATCCATTGTCTAGTACCCATAGTACAAGCTCTGCTTAGTTTGGGACTAGATGGTGCTGTGTAAAAATGTCGCAGAATATTTATTTATAACACATAAGTTACCTTACATATAGCTTTTGTCCAGGTCGGACCCAATTTTGAAGTCCACGCAGACGAAGTTGCGGGCAGAAGCTAGTTAATATTAAATGTTCTTTGGTGATCTCTCGAATCGTGTTGTCTTAAGGTAGTCTTCACATTTTGTCTTGCTCTTTGAAGTTCAGATAAATTTGCTCACCGTTTTTCGATCAGCCTCACTAACTGCCTCATTAGCCAAGTGGTCCCGAGCGCGACTGCTACGCTAGAGGTCCTGGGTTCGATTCCCAGGTCGAGCAAAGTGTTATTGGGTTTTTCTATGAAATTCCCAGTAGCAGCTCGGAGTTAGGAATTTGTGCCCGGTTAATGGCAATAGGCTCGCCCCCTATTACATGGGACCTAAACATACCGGCCAACTGTGGGTGTACATTAGTACGCCTCTGCCTAACCCTTCGGGGAATACAGGCGTGATGGTATGTTATGTTATGTTTTTCGATCAGTGCTTATAATAAATAGTAGGTAATGAAAAAGTATTTTTCATCAGGTTTATATTTGAACTAAAGATTGGATTTTATTGTCCGATTTTGACCGCCTTTGACATCTTTTTTTATGCAACATGCAAACTGATCGCCCATGGACACCCGCAACACCAGAGGAGTCACAAGTGCGTTGCCCGCCTTTTAAAAGGGTTTGGGTCTCCGGTATCCTCACTCACTCGGCGAAACACAACGTAAACGTTGTTTCATGCCGGCTTTCTGTGAGGCCGTGGCCGTTTAAGAGGCGGGCAACGATTTGAGACTCTTCAGGTGTTGCATGGTCGGTAATCGTTTAAAATCAAGGGAGCCGTATGCTCGTTTGCCCCTCTATTCCTTAAAAAAACATAACATTGGGGATGGAATAGCTTGAACTCCCTATATAAGCATAATCAACCCATTATATGTCCCACTGCTGGGCACGGGTCTCCTCTCACAATGAGAGGGATTAGGCTATAGTCCACCACGCTAGCCTAATGCGGGTTGGCAGACTTCACACGCCGTCGAGAAAATCTCTCAGACGTGCAGGTTTCCTCAAGATGTTTTCCTTCACCGTTTAAGCGCGTGATAATTAACTATTATATGGCTAACTCCCTATAATATGGCTGAAACTTAAGCTGCACAATGACTGATGCATGCGTGCCGTCTGCTGTTACTGGTCTGCACAAAACCGCTACGGCTTTAAAACACTATTTCATACATTGCCTTGCATTGTATCACTCGCATATTTCTATACTATTACTGTTTGGACTTTAAAAGAGACCATGATTCGCTGAGTTTGTTTCGGTGTTTCTTCTCAGAGGTCGTTAGCTGGGAAATGCTTCTATTGTTTTTATTTTTAAAATATCTATTTTTCATTTCAATAACCCCCCACCCCCCCCCCCTCTGTGCTATCAACGAGATAACCCAGGGTGCACCAGATACTGCCGGGTCCGCGGACGAATGCTACAGCGCTCCCGTAGGCCCGGCACCGAAGTGGTGACGCGAAACGCCGAGGTTGGTTTTAGTCGGTAGATCGCTCTTTTCAGAGCGGAGTCCGACACACCCCACCGCTCTCCCCGGAGTGGTGGATAGTGCATAAAGCATTTCCAACCCCGTCAACAAACAAAAAGGGTGCATTAGATAATTCTAATCCTTGGTTCAAATTTAAACAGAAACCTGGCATCTACTTATATAGTAACAAAACGGTTGTGTAGTTTATTTTGTTAATGTTGCCATATACATGTTATTTATTTTGAGATTGCTTGTAGAGCGTCTTATTTAAAACTGAACCCAAAAAATAAATGAATAGAATATCCTTTATTGTACACGAAATACGAATGTCAAGTATAAGTTATCAATCATAGAATATGGTACAATGGGTGGTTTTATCGCTAAAAGCGATCTCTTACAGACAACCTTTGGATGGGCTCAAGAGAAAGGAAAGGCGAAAAATAGGTAGTCTGGCGTACACAAAAGAAACTAAACACTTAAATGAAATAATACACAAATTTGAAATATAGTAAATAGACATGCATAATATACATATGATCATACAATACTCTAATTTGTTTAATTACTTCTAAAGCCAGTGTATTGACTTATTAATTTTGTGACTATCTTTATTAGTGACTGCCCCAGGCGCACTGTTTCGCTTAGAAGTCCTGAGTTAAATTCCTAGGTCCAAAAGTCTTTTTTTAAATAAAATTCTCAGTATTTAACCAACTTCGAGTTTAGATTTGGATACAATAACATATTACATGGAACCGGTGAACTGTGGGCATTAGCAGACTTCTGCCTATCCCTTCGTGGGATACAGGCGTGATGGTATGTTTATAAACATTCAGTTTTAAATTAGACGATTTTTACAATGCTCCATTTTTGGCGCACAACTTATAGTAAATTGGTTTTTGTTAAAAAAATCTTACTGTTCAATCCGTAAAAAAATATTAAAATTAAATTCAATATGTAAAAAATGTGTGGTGTCCATTTTATCAAACAAAAACTTACTCATAATAATTTATAAAATTCTTATAAACTTCTTATAGGTATATGTTTTGTCTTCTTTTCCCTGTCACAGAATATCACGTGTTAAAGCAAGACAAACACATTATAGCTATGGAGGATTATAAGAAGCTTTGTTTTTATGAATAAGTGCGTTAGTTTTTAGGGCGAATCGTTCACCTGAGAACACCAAATTCAATTTTCTATTGGTTTTTCGCATTTTTATAATACATTCTAGATTCCTAGCTGTAGTAATTGCGCCCTTAGCTATACAATATTAACAACTGAGCATTAAAAACTTTGCTTAACAAACGTTAAAGAATCGTCAATTTTGGCCAAAATTGACGATTGACACTACTTTTAGTTACAATATCGATTTACAAGCAAAGATTTTAATTCTCAGTTGTGACCTACAAATTGCGAAAAACCAATTGTAATTTGAATTTGGCGGGCTGAGCGAAACGATCAGCCTTAACTATACAATATTCACAACTTACAATTAAAACCTTAGCTTAAAAATCGTTATTGTATTGTAAATCGTCTATTCGTGCTGTTGGCACAGTTTTAGGGAAGTTTTTGGCTTGATAGATATAATAGTTAATGTCGAAATTACTACTAAAATACCATGGTTCTAAAATGTGTTATGGATCTACAAATTACGAAAAACTAATTGAAATTTGACTTTGGGGAGCTCACGTGGAAAAATAAACATTTATGAATCCATATTTTTACGGCCTATCTGTAATTAAAAATTGATTTGTGAATTAAAATGTAAAATTACGGTTTAAATACTCCGTATTTTATTTTTTTAATAAATGTAATATATCTCTTGTATAATTAAGAATCACTCAATAAACATGAATTGTAATCCTTGTGTTTATTTATTTTAATTTGTAATCTACTGCCTCATGAGCCAAGTGGTCCTGAGCGCGACTGCTACGCTAGAGGTCCTGGGTTCGATTCCCAGGTCGAGCAATGTTATTGAGTTTTTCTATGAAATTCCCAGTAGCAGCTCGGAGTTAGGAATTTGTGCCCGGTTAATGGCAATAGGCTCGCCCCCTATTACATGGGACCTAAACATACCGGCGAACTGTGGGTGTACATTAGTACGCCTCTGCCTAACCCTTCGGGGAATACAGGCGTGATGGTATGTTATGTTAATTTGTAATCTATTTTCTCCTAAAAACCAATACTCCCATTCATTGGTCAATGTGCTGACCTGTGTCCCTCCGGTTAGGTATACCGGATGTTTCAACAACCACCGCTTCATGCGACGTCGAATATCTCTTCACCGGCTTGCGCCTGAGACAGATTTTTTCTTCCATTATATAAACCAAAGTACCTACCTATAGTACCAAATATTTTTATACCACTAAGATGCCAAACAAGCATACGGCCCGCCTGATGGTAAGCGGTTACCGTAGCCTATGGACGCTTGCATCAGGGGTATCACTCTTGCCGACCCTGTAAATATCTTTTAACACCCTTTTTAAGTGGGGGGGGTCAAAATTACAATACATATATAGGTACACTCGCCCCTTCTTCCACAGGGTTAGTCAGAAACTATAGACTGCCACTTGCTACGATTCTTGCATGCTTCTGCCACATTCATACATCTTCTCATACATACGCGCCGAGTACTACGCACCTTTTTGAAGGACTTCGCCGATAAGATCGGTGTAGGTCTAGGACGACCTCTTCTTACATTGCCGCTGATATTCGCCATTAATCGTCTTTCATTCATTCTCTCAACATGTCAAAATTAAGGAGGATTATTTGGTCTTGCAGCACAGAAGACAATAAATGTGGTGCTTAAACACCACCGGTCCCCCCACTGCCAACAAAATGCTTCCTCGCGGAGCTGTGGCGACCTTGCTCACCGTTAGAAACACAACATAGCACGGAGCTATGTTATTTGGCTAGGATATTCTGCAGGGTAGCGTTACATCCTCAGTCGGACAGCTCCAAATATGAGTGGATTTATTCAATTCCACTACACGTATCTCGTACAGACCTACCTACGTCTTATTGTCATTTAATCTAAATTTTGTGATCAGATCTTGATCAAATTTATATGGGACCTCTGAAGTAAGTATGGGCTGCCAACCAAAGGAATCATTTTTTTTATGGGGGCAAACGAGCAGTCTGATCACCTGATGGTAAGCGATTGCCGCCGACTATGGACCTCCGCAACACCAGTGGAGTCGCAAGTGCGTTGCCCGCCTTTTAAAAGGGTTTGGGCCTCCGGTATCCTCACTCACTCGATGAAACACAACTGTAAGTGTTGTTTCACGCTGGTTTTCTGTGAGGCCCGTGGCAACGCTCCGGTCGTGCCGCCCTATTCGTGCTGAAACATGGCTCACTCACGTGAAACTATTACTACCTACTACTCGTAGTACTACCTATATAGTAGGTACTTTCTATATAAGCTTCGCTTAATTCCTCCTTGTCTCCGAATCCAAAAATGTGATTTTTAGAATTCTTGTCTGTTTGTTACGGGTTGGCGCAAAAACTACTGAATAGATTTTAATTTTGTTATCACTGTTAGAAAGTATGTGCTCCAACTTAAAAACTGGTATACTTCTTATCTCAAATAATAAAACGGAACCTGAGATACAGAGCTTGACCTCTCTAATGTATAGACACCCATACAAAGAAGAGATCATCATTGTTGGTTTCAGCTTTAAGTGAGCGAAGCCGCGGGCTGAGGCTAGTTTCCTGTAAAGTTAGGATCTCTGGGCATACGAGGTTACCTATCTTTCTACGGCTATGGTATAACTTTCTTAGTTTGGACTTTAAAGGAGACCATGTATCTCTGATTTTAATTCGGCGTTTCTTCTCAGAGTGCGTCAGCTAAGAAATATCGGCGCCATAAAATGCAAAACATTTGTTGGCAACCCAACAACCGGTAGCAGCCACCCCAGCGCCTCCTACCGGATGACAGTGATGATTTACCTAGCTACCGTCAGTTCGAGAAGATAAAAAGGCTGGACACTCACGGCTCACCCTCTTTCTTACTTCGTATTTCGTATGAAATAGTTGCTCTGTTATATTGTGTTGATGTTGATAGGGATATGTAAGCGTTAAAGTAATTTAGCTCTTTGTTGCTACCCAACTTCCCCAGTGTTGCCTTCACCCTAATTAGTCAACACATTGATTTATAAAAATGTCTCTTTATGATCTTTTACAGAATATAATTTGTTAAGTTATTTTAGTGAAGGAAAAAATCGACTCACAGACAGGATTCGAACCTGCAACTTCTGGTTAGATACACCAGACGCTATGACCACTAAGCCACCGCGAGTCCCACCAGCCACGTCGAAATTTGCCTTCACATTCTGAACTTACGTCTTAAAATAACTTTATAATCTTAGCATGAAAAATGCAAAAAAAAATACAAAGTGATATAATATATTATTTACCATTATAAGTAGGTATGTTTAAGTATTTTACACTAATATACTAATTCAAGCGGCGATAGCCTAATGGCTAGGGCGTCGGACTTGTGATCATGTGGTTGGCGGTTCGAAACCCACCCATTGCACTACCAACGTGAACCCA
This sequence comes from Acronicta leporina, assembly GCA_947256265.1. Classification (NCBI taxonomy): domain Eukaryota; kingdom Metazoa; phylum Arthropoda; class Insecta; order Lepidoptera; family Noctuidae; genus Acronicta; species Acronicta leporina. Next base: position 881,612 of record OX366539.1, read on the forward strand.
CTCGTAACACAAGCATTGAGATTAGGTTTAACAAGAATACTAGTAATGTGTGCCCCACATTGCTAGTAAGCTTTATTTTTATTTAATAATTCGAATACTAGTATCTACTAGTATTCTATGATCTGAGATATTGATAATACAGCGACCAGCCTACAACCTCTGCTCCACGCCATAATATTAAACGTTCCAGCCATTTTCACAGGAATATCATGAGCCGGTAAAATTCCCCATAACGCTAAGAGCTTTATTAGAAAACCCATCATCGAGATTGCGTACAACATTTATACATTAACTTAATATTTGCTAAATAGTTTGTGGCAATTTCTAACACTATTAGTACTGTCATCAAGTTTAAGTGCTATTTCAGCTGGTAAGCAAAGACATAACGTAACGCCTGTATTCCCCAAAGGGTTAGGCAGAGGTGAACAATATACATATCTACACCCATATTTCATCGGTTTGCTGTTTATTTATTTATGTATTGCGGTAAAAGAAACATACAGTACTATAATTATTATAGAAAAGGAAATAACGAACTTAGCAATGTCACCAATTAAGTTTCTAAAAATTAAATATCTGTTGTCGGTCATCAAAGTATTGTTACGAGCTGGGGTTCGGGATAAATTAAGTAACGCTAATATTACCGAAACAAACAAATACTATAATAAACTTGACAAACACACCACAGAAATCAAAAACACTCGTCTTCACTTTGATGTTCACTTCACCTTGTCCAAAACTGAATTGCCTAGCTGACCCTCAAGACGGCTATTTATATTAGTCACGAAGATTCTAGAATCGAACAATCGTGAAAAGTCTACAAAATGCGAGTAGGTAGGTAGGTACTTAATCATCTATTATTTACGGGCATTGACCTTTGAACCCGGCCTTATTACGTGAGTGACGCATTCGAGTACTTTCTTTCGAATATTCTACATGCTTCTACGACTTATCTAGAATCTTCGTGACCCATCTACGTCATTCTAATAGCTTCTCGGCGTAACAGTATAGTAGGGAATTAGGGAATAGCTGTGAGCATGAGTAACTAGATACTTTTTATTTAAATCTCCTTGCTATACGTAACATAGAGAATTTGACACAAATTGTCAAAGTACATTCTTTACAAACACATATTTACAAAAAATACATTATGCATCGTAATTATTAGGATCAGAATAAAAAATGAGGTGAGTAAAATCTACAATTAAACCTACCTATACAATGCTCTCAGCTTTTAAGTGTACTGATTTCTCTGAAAAAACGATGATTGTTGTAGATTATAAAAAAATGCCAAGCCGATTCAACTCAAGTCAAGTAGATGGACAGATCATCACAGAAGACAAATCGATTCACTCCAAGTTGAGATTTTTTACGTAATATGAAAAATGTAAGTACGAATACTTACTTACTACGGCTCGACCGGAGTGATACCACAGCCTCACAGAAAACCGGCGTGAAACAACACTTGCGTTGTGTTTCGCCGAGTGAGTGAGTGAGTGAGTGAGTTACCGGAGGCCCGAACCCTTTTAAAAGGCGTGCAACGCACTTGTGACTCCTCTGGTGTTGCGAGCGATAACCGCCGCCCATGGACACCCATGGGCGGCGGTTATCGCTGACCATCAGGTAATCCGTCTGCTATTTTACTTATTCTTTGCTTATTAATTAAATTAAATTACTTTAAATACCTTTTGAAGATGCCAGAGTCGGGCTATTTCATCCTTTAGTTATAATAATAATATTTAGAAAGTTTCTCGGCTATTGTAGTCTGTAAATTGTGTGTATTTGGTACTGCGATGTCTAATAAGTAGCCGATTTTACTTATTTTATTTATTAATGTTATATCCGGTCTATTGTAATGAATGGTTCGATCGGTAAGGATGGCTCTATCAATATATAATTTTGTTGAACTGGTCTATAATACAGGTTCGGGTTATTATTATTATTATACTAGCTGACCTGAGATACGTTGTCCTCTCTCCAAGTTTCAACTAACCACCTCGAAAAATTTGATTTTCCATATTTGTAATACACTTAGCGCCATGGACTTCTGAATACCGTATTTCTGACCTATAAATTACTTAATTTAAAAAAATTGTTCACTGCTATGGACATGAATCATGGAAATATAAACAGACATATCTACATAGACAAAAATCTCAAATAACTGTTTCGGCGTCTGTAAATTAAGATTAACGCAAGTTGCATTTTTTTTAAATTAATATAATACTTATGTGGTTTAATCTTAGGGTATATTATTTAATTATTTGAATAAATGCAAAACTCTTTAGTTACTTTCTCAAATAAAGTGTGCGCACTGTATCTACACTATGGAGGTTTCAAATTATAAAATAATTTACTATTTGGCTGGATGCTTTAAAGAAGAAAACAATAATTGACAAAATTGTCAACTCAAAATGACACCTGTAATCGAATCAAATTTCATTGAGGTAATAACGATGTCGTGTTAGTCCGCTAGAAAATAAGTTGTCATTCTTTGTTTACTTCTATAACCTACTCAAATATTTAGTTTTTACACCGGCTTGTGCTCGCTGGATAAATCCTATGTATGCCCCGTGATTGCTTGTGTAAGTAGAGTTAGAATAACTGTACTAATAATCAATTCCTGGTCACAATAATGGTTTCTGATTGATCTGCGTTATTTTCTTGTTTTATCTTATTTAGTACCTGTGAGTGTAATTTTTTAATTTCATTTCTTGATTCAGTATAATGTTTGACTCGTGCTAGCTTTCTAGTACGGAAATACTTAAAAAGGAAATTCGCTTCAACGGTTATTGTTCAAATTCTACGTTTTCAATCGTTAAAATGTTAATAACTTTTGATAGAGTGAACCGATTTTAATGAAATATAGCCTAAATGTTAATCCAAGAAACAGGCTATGAATTCCTGTCCACTTCCTCCAAATCTCTTCAGTAGTTATCATTTGATGCGCGGTCAAACATACAGACAAACCGACAGACAAACCGACAGACAAACCGACAGACAAACAGACAGACAAAAGTTCCAAAAATAATAGAAATGGTTTGTGTTACTGATTCTGAGTCCCCCAAATTAGTTTTTTTGTAAATATAAGCAATGTACAGACACGGCTCACTTACATTCTTATTATATGTAAGATAATACAGGGGTGGTGTTACCTATGTTATGTTATAGCGGAAGCTCCTCAAGCAGACTCCTAAATAACCCAACATGAATTACAACAAGATCAAAAAACTTGATGAAGAGTCACTAGAACAGCTCCAGGAAGGTACAGGACCTATTGACGAGTGCATATGCTCCCTCATATCCCCTCCAGACGGGGAGAGGAAGAGCTTAGGAGCCTCCATTAAGAAAGCCTTCGCTTCATTCACTCCTGGGAAGAAGAGAAGGAATGTGGGTGGAAGTGGAGCTAGGGGCGTTGATATCCCGTTAGTGTTTTCAAAAGGAGAAAATGGTGAGTTAATCATAGGGAAATTTTGACGACCTCTGTGGTTTAGTGGTTCAATACTCAATACTCAATTCTTTATTGCATTCCATAATGTTTTATAAAGGTGGACTATAGATAACTTGGTTCGAGTACTGGACTGCTGACCATGAGATCGTGGGTTCGATTCCCACAGGACACAAAAAATTATGTGATGATTATAAGTGTTTGTGTTGGTCTGGGTGTTTCTTATGTATTATAAGTATGTATTTACAAAAAAAAGTATATAAGTATTATATCCATTGTCTAGTACCCATAGTACAAGCTCTGCTTAGTTTGGGACTTGATGGTGCTGTGTAAAAATGTCCCAGAATATTTATTTATTGGGCGAAAAATCACTTAGCCAAGAGGAGTGGATGGAGAGGAGGGAGGCCTTTGCCCTGCAGTGGGATAAACCCGGCTTATGATATCAATAATAATAGGGCGAGGTGGCAAGTCACCATCTGCCGTACCTCGAATGTTTAGTTTAGAAGTTATCGGTCCATCTAACACCCACATCCAGAATCCCAGAAGAATTAAAATCAACTTTTTGCCTCCTGTATCCAAACGAAATACTTCATGGCTGTAATAACATTTTTTTTTATGTGATAGCAGGCAAACGAGCAGACGGATCGCCTGATGGTAAGCGATCACCGCCGCCCATGGACACCCGCAACACCAGAGGAGTCACAAGTGCGCTGCCGGCCTTTTAAAAGGGAGTACGCTCTCTATCTTGAAGGTTTGAAGGTCGTATTGGTCCGGAAATACTGCAGGCGACAATTCATTCCATAGTTTTGTTGTGCGAGGCAGAAAGTTTCTAGAGAAACGCACAGTTGTGGACTGCCAGCCATCAAGATGATGGGGATGGAACTGTTGTCGCGTAGAACGATGGCGAAAAGAGGCTGCAGGGATCAATCCGAACAATTCCTCGGATACATGCAGTTGTGAAGTGTCCCGCGTGGGTTCCCCATCCCATATTAGATAAAAGTTCTCCAAGGGGGCCTCTGCGCGTTGGACCTATGTCCCTGAAAGCCTTCCAAAGGACTGGGTGTCCTCACAGTCAGTCTTGGATGCTGCCCATGGATGTGATAGGAGGACAAACGAGTAGTCGGATCATCTGATGGTAAGCAATTACCACCGCTCATTGAAACTTGTGTTCAGAGAAGTTTCAAGTGCGTTGCCCGCCTTTTAGAAGGATTTGGGCCTCCGGTATCCTCACTCACTGGGCGAAACACAGATGATCGTGTTTCACGCCAGTTTTCTATGGGGCTGTGGTATCACTCCGGTCGAGCCGGCCCATTTATGTCGAAGCTGGCTCTTCCACGGTTGATAGCGCGGTGTCAGGGTTTTTTTTAGGCTTCTGACTGAATTATCATAGATGTTCGTATGACAAACGGGACCGACGGCTTCGCGTGCTCTCTGAGGCACGGACGGGTCTCGATGTGTTAAGAATGGTCGCCCATCCACACACCAGCCACGAGTCTTTCCGTAAATTAAATATCTAAATGAACATACACACCATCACGCCTGTATTCCCCGAAGAGTTAGGCAAAGGCGTACTAATGTACACCCACAGTTCGCCGGTATGTTTAGGTCCCATGTAATAGGGGGCGAGCCTATTGCCAACACTTTGCTCGACCTGGGAATCGAACCCAGGACCTCTAGCGTAGCAGTCGCGCTCGGGAGCAATTGGCTAATGAGGCATATCTGAATGAATTCCAGGCATATACACTACAAAAGAGGTGGTCAAACGAAGGTCTTCGTGCGGGAAGTGTGGCTGCGACAGTGATAAAGTGGTGCTGAAGCATTCGTACGCCAACATTCGTATTACCAGCCCAGACGTGTCATCTTTCTGTACGTGCCCTAATGACTGCCTGTCAGGTAAGAGAGAACCTACATAATAAAGACATTATCATCATCATCATATCAGCCTATTGCCGTCCACTGCTGAACGTAGGCCTCCCCCAAAGAGCGCCAACCATCCCGGTCTTGGGCAGCTCGCATCCATCCGCTGCCAGCCACCTCATCACCACATCATCAGCTGCCGGTCATGTCTGCAGACGGACAGACGATCGATGGAGCAGACAAGTGCTAGAGTGGAGACCGCGTTTAGGCAAGCGCAGTGTGGGACGCCCTGGACTGACGATTTGAAGAAAGACATTATAGTTTGCGCAAAATATAATATAATAATTTTCACGTGGGAGAGCCATGCTTCGGCACGAATGGGCCGGCTCGACCGGAGTGATACCACGGCCTCACAGAAAACCGGCGTGAAACAACCCTTGCGTTGTGTTTCGCCGAGTGAGTTGAGGTTACCGGAGGCCCAAACCCTTTTAAAGGCGGGCAACGCACTTGCGACTCCTCTGGTGTTGCGGGTGTCCATGGGCAGCGGTTATCGCTTACCATCAGGTCGTTTGCCCCCCTATCCCATAAAAAAAATTACTGGACCCAAAACTAACGAAGAGGGGGAAAGCTTGCGCAGTGCATTTGCGTGCAAAATGTACCTACTAGAAATCATCTACTGCACATCCACCATTTTGGTTCAAGTTATTTTGCGCCAACTGTACATTCGAATTGATTTTATTGAAAGTTATTTTTGTGAAGGAAAATTTCTGAAGGCAGGATGCGTACCTACGTCTTCTTGCTCAATACACCACTAAGCCACCGCGAGTCTCACTTGCCATGTCGAAATTCGCCTTCACATTCTGAACTTACGTCTTAAAGGTGACTTCAGTGACTAAGATTATAAAGTTATAAATGTTATTAGTGAAGGAAAATTTTGACTGAAGGCAGGATTCGTACCTACATCTTCTGGCTCAATACACCAGACGCTATGACCACTAAGCCACCGCGAGTCCCACCTGCCATGTCGAAATTTGCCTTCACATTCTGAACTTACGTCTTAAAGGTGACGTCAGTAAGGCAAGTTACTTTGCCTCTCAACCGACATGACTTACCTTACGGTTAGTTCTATGTCGTACGATGCTACCATACCTATTAACTATCTTTTTGTGTTGTATCTAAGACTAGCGACCCGCCCGCGCTACACCGTCCCTAAGAGTCGTAGCGTGATGTTAAATAGCTTAAAACCTTCCTCTTGAATCAATCTATCTATTAAAATAAACCGCATCAAAATCCGTTGCGTAGTTTTAAAGATCTAAGCATACATAGGGACAGACAGCGGGAAGCGACTTTGTTTTATAATATGTAAAAATATGTAGTGATTATAAAGTTGATGTATGATTATAAAGTTAAGCTAGTATGTTCATGGTATGATACGCTGTATTCTTTGACTATATATCCAATTATTATTATTATTGGATATAATATAGTCAAAGAGTGTATTGGAGTCTCCTTTAATGATACCATTATATTTTTAACAGAAAAACAAAAGAGTTTGCTGAATAACATCAAGGTGACAGTGGAACGCGTCATCATAGACCCTGACAGCGAGAACTCGGAGACCAGCCTGGACCACCACCGACAGAAGCCCGTGAGAGAACCTCTCATGACAGAGAAGAAGTCTCTCACCAGCCTTATCAATGCACAGTATGAGAATGACTAAGAATTAATATAACATAATCTAGCTACAGAAACAAACAATAAAAGAGCTGAATTTAAAAACTGTTATCTTTTCTGTATTTTTTTTTCATTTTCCTACTAACTGCTACGCGACTGCTCCGCTAGAGGTCCTGGGTTCGATTCCCAAGTCGAGCAAAGTGCTATTGGGTTTTTCTACGAAATTCCCAGTGTGGGTGTACATTACAATACTTCGGGGTATAGAGGCGTGATAGTAAGTATGTTAAGATTATCTAGGTCATTTTAGTGAAGGAAAAAAAAATAATGTAAAAATTAGCTACTTACATAATCTAATTTTTTTGCCGATTTGCCCCTGCTAGCTTGATAGGGCTGCTAATATCTTACGTTAGCAAAGCCGCGGGCAAAAGGTTATATCGATATCTCTACTATTATAGAATCGTAAAAAAAGTTATCTGTATATTGAAGATATAAAAAAAAACAAACTACTGAATAGATTTCAATCACTGTTAGAAAGTTTTTGCTCCAACTTAAAAACTGGTCAACCTCTTATCTTAATTAATTAAACGGATCCTGAGATACAGCTTGACCTCTCTGATGTATACAGACCCATACAAAGAAGAGATCATAACTGTTGGTTTTGTTATTTTTGGTATCCATTTCTTATCCTTCGTCGCGTCCATTTATTTGTCATAGACAATATTGAGACAAATGATGTGGAGCGTTTGGAGCACTGCATACATTAATTTTAAAAATATTTTCAAAAACAAACTATTTGTTTATATTTTGAATAACAAATCATTTTTTTAAAGCCGCTAGTAACTTGGACCATCACCTTAAGTAAATGTACCAAGCTCGCGTCACCTGTCGATTTCTTCTTTTTTGTTTGTGAATTTTAAACTACCCACACCGGGTCATTAATGTTATCATAATTAAGTATTCTCATGTAAGTGCAGATTGTCTTAATGAGAAATAAAGATCTTTAAACCGAATCTAATTATATTATTTTTTATTTTTTTTGGTTTTTATAAAAATATTTATTTATCTCAACACTTTCTGCACATTTTTATTGTGCACATTAATATTACAGTTTTTATATATATTTATTTTATATAATACACACAGTATTCATCTATTTTCTTTCATGTATCTCCATAACTGACCGTGGCATTACAACTGGGATGGACTTATCTGAAAACCAGCGCTGAGACATTTTAGTTTTTAAATGTTGTAGCAATTTTTTTTTATGTGATAGCAGGCAAACGAGCAGACGGATCGCCTGATGGTAATATGCTGAGATAGATCCTTTTTAGGCTACGTGCAGGTTTTATTATATTTTTTATAATGTAAATAGGTATGTTTTATATAACATACCATCACGCCTGTTTTCCCCGAAGGGTTAGGCAGAGGCGTACTGATGTACACCCACAGTTCGCCGGTATGTTTAGGTCCCATGTAATAGGTGGCGAGCCTATTGCCATTAACCGGGCACAAATTCCAAACTCCGAGCTGTTACTGGGAATTTCATAGAAAAACCCAATAACACTTTGCTCGACCTGGGAATCGAACCCAGGACCTTAGGCGTAGCAGTCGCGATCAGGACCACTAGGCTAATGAAGCAGTTAGTAGGTATGTTTTAATGGCATTAATTTCCTGTGCGAGTCCAAATTAAATTATCTTTCTTTCTTTCTTGCTAATCCAAATACCTATAGCTTCACGTAAGCAATGCCGCGGGCAAAAGCTAGTACATAATATTCATATTGATATTCGTGAAGGTCACTTAGGTACAAGATTGCGGTTTCTGCATAAGACGTTTCCGTAATAGCGATGGAAAGACTTTAATAATTGAAAAAGTGTTCTTAATTGCGTAGAATATTTTACGCTAAACAGCTTAGAGCTTTACTTATATTGGAATAACATTCAGTATGATTAGATAACAATTTAGAACCTTTAGCCTTTTTCTAGCATGGTAGGCAGCAGAGTCCAATACGGTGGTACCCCCCCGCAGGAACAGTGAGATCTAAGACAAGATGATGTAGTGACACGTATTGAAAAGAATGGTATGGTATGGTATAGTGGGCTATTTTCCGCAACTCCACGACAAAGCGCGTATTTTGCGTGCGGGTGGGAAGGATTATCTACTCGAGCCACCCTAACTCCTCAAGAAAGGCCAGCAAGCGGTTCATGTTGCTGACGATCTCTCGGAGAGTACTCGGTTTACCGAGGTACTTTGCCCTGTATGCGGCGACACCTGGACAATGTAGGAGCACGTGGGCCGCTGTCTCGTCTTCCCCCAGGCAGGCTCTGCACAGGGGGCTGTCTGTAACACCTATAACAGAAAGATGTTTATTAAAACAACCATGGCCGGAAAAGGCTGCTGTGGCTGTTCTTAATTGATGTTTTGACAGTCGCAGTACCTAACTGTTTAGTAACGCGTCCGTCTATGTCAGGGAGTGCCTCCTTTGCCTGCCTGCACTCCCCATGATTCAACCAGTACCTGCTGTGACAGTTCCTGGTGCGTTGTCTTACAATAGTACGTATCTGGACAAAGGGGAGGGGTATAATGGGTGCGGGACCCACGGCATCCATGCTCGACCCCCTTCTTGCAAGCGTGCGTCTGGTGCATCATTGCCTCGAGAGTTGCTATGGCATATGTATATATGTGTATATATTGAAAATAATATGCTGACATATTGACAGTTTTTTGTTTTTATGGGATAGGGGGGCAAACCAGCAGACGGATCACCTGATGGTAAGCGATAACCGCCGCCCATGGACACCCGCAGCACCAGAGGAGTCATGAGCAATTGGCTTCTGCGACACGTGTTGTGGGTTCGATCCCCACACGGAGCAAATATTTGTATGATCTACAGGTAGTTGTTCCGGGTCTGGGTGTTTGTGTATGTGAGAGTTTGTGTTTGTAAACGCACCCACGATACAGGAGAAAATCCTAGTGTGGGGCAAGTTTTTATTTTAAGAAAGAAAGAAAGAAAAAGAAAGATACATGCGGCAATCTTTTATTTATATCTATGGGTAAGATAAAATTCTGTTGAACTTCCAATTCTTTCAATTTCGATTGAAATACAAACTTCTAGTACGGGAGACGTAGAAGATCGACCTTCACCCATCTGATAATCAGATGAAACATATTTTTTATCAAATATTATTGATTAACAAATATGCCTACGATAACTTGCCTATCGAAAAGTGTTCATGGCTATTTTTAACTGAATTAATTATAATATTTTTTTTCATCACCTTCACTGTTTTGATAAATTGAATTTCATCTCAACTGATAGTTTTTAACACAGATAATATGTCTAGGTAGGCTTGCCTACTTATTTCTGTTCATAGCTATCTGGACAGCAGTATCTGAACAAGTAAGTCAATATAGAAAGAAAGAAAGAAGAAAGAAAGAAATGTGTTTATTGGCACAAAAACGAATATCATAAAAAAAACCTTACTATATTATATACTATATAAGACTATATTTACTTAAAACTAACAAACTGACAAGATCTATGTATAGTACCTAATTGTGCCAAACGGGCCACAGCTCAGCATATTGTCAGTGATAGGTACTATCACTTTATAAGTCACTTTTGTAGGTAACAACACCGATCTGATAACCACTCCATATTGCTATTATAAGAAAGACAATATACTTAATTACAAAATCAATCGTATAGGCTTGCCTGCAAAAAACCGTTCATAAAATATTATTGCCAAGCTTTAAAGTTTTAGAATTCAATTAAAAATAGCTATAAACACTTTTCGATAGGCAAGTTATCATGTTTAGGCATATTTTTTAATCAATAATATTTGTTAAAAAATATGTCTCAGATGGGTGAAGGTCGATCTTCAACGGCTCTTAGACCATTCTATGTTATGTTCAAACAGAATTCTTCGCGACGTGCGGAACAAAGGAAGCGAATGTTGTGAAGTGTTTATTCAAATTTACTATCCAAGCTCATCTATTGAAGACAGAATATGTAAGACAAGCTAACATCTCCCTACGCCCAGCTATGTTTTTTTTTTAATGGGATACGGTAGCAAACGAGCAGACGGATCACCTGATGGTAAGCGATAACCGCCGCCCATGGACACCCGCAACACCAGAGGAGTCACAAGTGCGTTGCCCGCCTTTTAAGAGGGTTTGGGCCTCCGGTAACCTCATTCACTCGGCGAAACACAACGCAAGCGTTGCTTCACGCCGGTTTTCTGTGAGGCCGTGGTATCACTTCGGTCGAGCCGGCCCATTCATGCCGAAGCATGGCTCTCCCACGTGAAAAATGTTTGGGTCAACTCACAGTCTAACCAGATGCGGCTGAATATTAGTATTTTACACAAAGCGAATGTCATCAGACCTCTGCAACACAATTTCTGGATAATACCGATCTCCTAAGGATAGACTGGTTGTCAGGCTTTTTGAATACTACTAACTGCCTCAGTAGCATATTGGACAGATACTCTAGAGGTCCTGGTTTCGATTACCAGGTCGAGCAAAGCATTATTGTGTGTGCTCTATAAAAATTTCAATTGTAGATCGGAGTTTGGATTTGTGCCCGGTTAATAGCAATAGGCTCGCCCCCTATTACATGGGACCTAAACATACCGGCGAACTGTGGCTGAAAAATACTACACCTCTGACCAATCATTTCTCTTTCATCTATACTAATATATAAAGCTGAAGAGTTTGTTTGTTTGTTTACTTGAACGCGCTAATCTCAGGAACTACTGGTCCGATTTGAAAAATTCTTTCAGTGTTACATAGCCCATTTATTGAGGAAGGCTATAGGCTATTTATCATCACGCTACGCGGACGAAGTCGCGGGCAGAAGCTAGTGTAATATAAAGCGTATGTTTTACAATTAAACTGTTTGAACACTGTCTTGTACAACTCCACCTCACCTTCTACAGTATACAAGCGAGATAGTATGGTATATTTATAAAACTCACGTAGGCGTTTTCAAACAACATTCGAGCTTCAATCTGTAACCTGAAGAGGGCATACAGAGCAGTAAGAAGCCTCTATAATATCGCCAAAACAACAGACAACAGAAATATAATACCTACTTTTAAATTTTGTTGAAACCTTCGAGTTTTCTATTACGTAGTACAAGTTAAATTTGTTTGTTTACGGCTAGGCGATGGGAATCCAGTAGTTATAGCGCTGGGCTTCCGTGTACAGTGAGAAAGTTCAATTCCAAGACATCATAGTGAAACTACCACAGCACTATCTGACACGACAGATGTTGTTCTGTTTTATCTATGAACTAGCTTCTGCCCGTGACTTCGTCCGCGTAGCGTGATGATATATAGCCAATAGCCTTCCTCAATAAATGGGCTATCTAACACTGAAAGAATTTTTCAAATCGGTCCAGTAGTTCCTGAGATTAGCGCGTTCAAGCAAACAAACAAACTCTGCAGCTTTATAGATTACTAGCTTCCGCCCGCGACTTCGTCCGCGTGGAATAGTTACTTAGTCTTAGCGTGATGATATATAGCCTTCCTCAATAAATGGGCTATGTAACACTGAAAGATTTTTTCAAAACGGACCAGTAGCTCCTGAGACTAGCGCGTTCAAGCAAACAAACAAATAAACTCTTCAGCCTTATATATTAGTTTAGATATAGATTATAGATATTAAATTCGAAATGGCAAGTATTTATAATTGCAGCGTCATTCTGTCAATTTTGCCAACCAAGAATGTTTTGGCGGGAGTTTAGGCGGAAAAATGTAAAGTGCACATTGTCGATTTTATATAATTTTTCAAAACTTGAATTTCTCCGAAGTTTAATGTGTAATTATGGTGTATAATTAACCATTAGGTATTCGTGAACGTGTGAGAGTGTAGGCAAATTATATAAAATTGAAAATCGTGACTTTTTGGATTCACTCCTAAACTCCATCGAACCCTCAATAAAGTTTCTACCGTTTTATTGGGGCAACTGAACAACTTATACTTGACACTGGCGAACACAAAAAGTGTGTTGCCATATTACAATCCCAACTAAGGGAAATATTGGGGCGGGTCTGCTTCTATGCTTTCGCTGTTGTAGAATGACACGCTTCGCCTAGCTTTGCGTGGTAGTATAGGTGCAGGCCTACCTTACCGCTTCCTTCTGAAGTAGTAAGGGGGTGAGGTCTTGGGGGAGAGCGCTACAGTCGTGTAGATCCCCAAGGCAAGTCCGGTGGTCTAGCCTTCTCGAGGTTGCCGCCCTGTTCTCGGTCTAATTCCTTCAGAATTAGATATAACAGAAAACACCGGGCGCCTTTGTATCCCCTATAGCACCTATTCCTAGTCACACAATCCTATCACCTGCTTCCCATCGAATTCTATCCCGATTCTCCCAACTCCCGTCTCATCCTATTCCTGTATGTAACCCAGTAGCTGGGTTCGGAGGCCTTCTGGCGCGATCACTGTCGGGTGGGTGAGTAGCGCCGATGTGGTAAGTAGTGGACACCCAAGTAAAACCATGGACGCGAAACTTCAAGAGAAACTACCCCAGGCCGGTACCAACGCAAGCGTAGGAGAATCCGGCCCCGAGCATGTCTCGGGCAGACCCGCGTATTCTGGGGGGGTCAAAGGTTCGCAACCGACGGCTGGCGAGGCCAGCTCAACGTGGACGCCGTCTAACGGTGCCACAAAAGGACTTTCTGAGTCAGTTAGGGACGCCAGAGGGACCGTCTCAGGTCGTGGTGCTCATCGAGGCGGGAGAGGAGGCTTAATTTCTGGGGCCCTTATGGGAACCGGAGGGCCGAAACCCTGCCAAAGTGGTGCATCCATGCCTGGGGCAGGAACCTCAGGGCAAAAGGCCTCGAAGAGACCGTCAGGCGCTGAACGCAAACGCCGACGGCTCCAGAGGCAAAAAGGTTTAGGGGCCGGGACTCAAGAGGGACCGGCCAAAAGACAGCGGGAGGTCAGCGACGAGGCAAGTAACTGCGGTGGGCCACCCAAAAAGACCAAGGTGCAGCTGTCTGGGTCTTTTCGGGATGTGGTAGCAGCAGTAAAGCTTGCCATCGTCCCTGACAACCACCCCTACTCTTCGCTTGAGGCGGGGGATGTGGATCAGCTGAGGGGTCTCATCTTAGAGAAACTTACGGCTGCTCCGGATCCTCTGCCCATTCTGCATGTGGGTCATGATGTCGTGGCAGGGGCCATACACGTCTCCTGCCACGATGACATGGCAGCACAGTGGCTAAAGGCCACGCTGAGTGGGGTTCGGGTGAAGAGTGGGGTAGAGGTCAGGGTGGTCTTGGCGGCGGATCTTCCAAGACCGGTTAAAATGGCCTGGAAGAGCCAGAACACCCAACTAAGGGACGCGGAGCCGGACCTGAGGATGCTCCAGAGGCTGAACCCGTCTCTTAGGACGGCAGACTGGAAGGTGGTAGGAACTCAAATTGAGAGCCGCCACATTCGTCGTGTCGTCCTGATGGACCGGGTCTCCTCTGAGGTCATCCGAGGGGCCGGTTACGCGATACCGGGAGGATTAGGGCCGGCTGTTTTCAAACTCCTCGAAAATTCCGAGAGGAGGGGGGAAACACGCCGGAAAGAGTCAACGCACGCAGCAACCGTCGGAGGGGGAGGGCAGGGTGGTTCAGGTGCTCCGGGGGAGGGTCCGGCTTCGCCAGTATCGGTGAGGACGGATAACCTACTCGGGGAACTGGACCTACTCGGTCATGGCTCACCGACGGGGGCTGGAGGGGCCTAACTATAGGAACCTCTTAACACCCATCTGTAGAGGACAAGATGGAGGGACTAAGGTGCGTACAGATCAACCTTCAACACTCTAAGGCTGCCTCGGCCCTTTTGGCAAGGCAGTTGAAATTGAATAAATTTGATATTGCCCTCATTCAAGAACCTTATGTTTACAAGGGCGAGATTAAGGGTTTAGGCGGGACAGGGGGGGTAATTTATCAACATTCCGCTAATGACGTGCGAGCCTGCATCTATGTCAGAAATGGTATAGATGCTTCCATCGTACGTGATTTATGTTCTAGGGACCTAACAACAACCTGGATCCACCTAGGGACGGGAAAGAGGGCACACAAGATCTTGCTCTCCTCAGCATACCTTCCCTATGAGAACAAGGAGCCAGTATCACCAATCATCAAAAAACTGGTGGAATATGGCAGCCAAGGGAACACAGAACTGGTCATTGGCTGTGATGCAAATGCGCATCATGTCGTCTGGGGCAGCACCGATGTGAACAGACGAGGGGAGGATCTATTGGATTACGTGGTAAGCGCAAACCTTCAGATTCTTAATAAAGGCAGCAGACCTACTTTTGTTAACAGGAGAAGGGCTGAAGTTATTGATGTCACGCTAGCCACTAGTAGGGCAGGCGCACACATTGAAAACTGGCATGTACCGAATGAGATCTCCGGATCCGATCATAGGTACATTTACTTTAGGTATAGGACTCATAACGAATACGCGACTGTACGAAGGAGGAACCCTAGACATACCGACTGGGATGCGTTTCGCAGAGACCTGGAGGTGAAACTAGGGAAACCTATTGGTAAGCTGAATTCTGTATTAGATATTGAATTTGAAGCTGATAGAGTTACTAAGGGCCTGCATGCAGCGTGGACAGATAACTGTCCTGAGAAAAAGGCACTTGGTAAGAAAGAGCCGTGGTGGACTCCGGAGATAGTACAACTACGTCGAGATACACGACAGGCTTTTAATGCCGCCAAGGCAATTAACGACTTTTCGGGCTACAGTGCTAGCCTCACAAAGTTTAACTCGGCTGTACGAAGAGCCAAGCGTAGGAGCTGGAGGGGACACTGTCAGGCGATCGAGAGTGTTTCTGAAGGCATGAGGCTTAGTAAAGCAATTTCTACAACTAAGGCCATTCCACTAGCATCTATTAAGGATGGGAATGGTAAACTGGCTGAGACTGGGGAGGAGGTCTTGAATGTAATGTTCAAAACTCATTTCCCGGGATCAGTAAAACTGGATGATGATAAGGAGGACTCAGTGACCCTGGAGGAGCTATCTATTCGCACCACCAGGGCTGACTGGGATACTGCTAAAAAGGTGGTAGATGAACATAGGCTCAGGTGGGCAGTGATGGGTTTCCAACCATTCAAGGCCCCTGGACCGGATGGGATCTACCCTATTTTATTACAGGAGGGGGCTGAGACTCTGATACCGCACTTATGCAGGCTGTATAAGGCGTGCGTAGCGTTTGGATACATACCTGCGCGGTGGAGGAAAGTCAAAGTAACCTACATACCCAAGCCTGGCAAGGGAGATTATGAAGATGCCAAAGCTTTCAGGCCTATCAGCCTCTCATCGTTTTTACTCAAGACACTTGAGAAAATGCTTGATAGGTTTATTAGAGAGGGGCCACTAAAAAGATACCCTCTCCATGGACTTCAGTTCGCCTATCAGGCAGGGAAGTCAACAGAGGCGGCATTACATTACGTCGTAAGCCGCGCAGAGGCGGCACTGGAATCGCAGGAGGTTTGTGTCGGAGCCTTTCTTGATATCGAGGGAGCCTTCGACCGCACAACCTTCGAATCGATACAGCGAGCTGCAGAAAACCATGGCATCAACCAAACCATCATCAGATGGGTGACTGGCATGCTAAGGAGTAGGATCATTCACTCCACTCTTAGGGGGGACACACTCCACGTTAGGACGACCAAAGGCTGTCCACAAGGGGGAGTGTTGTCACCGTTACTGTGGTGCTTAGTAGTAGATTCACTACTAAGCAATCTAAATGAGGGCCCTTTGCTAACCGTGGGATACGCCGATGACATAGTTATACTTGTCAACGGCAAATTCCCGAACACGGTTTCAAATCTGATCCAAAGGGCTCTCTGTAAAGTAGAGAGATGGTGCGAAGAGAATCACCTCTCTATCAATCCAAACAAGGCAGTTGTCATTCCATTTACTAGGAAAAGACTGCTCTCAGGCCTTGGCCAACTTCGGCTATATGGCAAACAACTAAACTGGGCCTCAGAGGTAAAATATTTAGGGGTAACCCTGGATAAAGAACTGACGTGGCGAACACATCTGGACAATACCATAGCCAAGGCTCTAAGAGTCTTGGGTATGTGTCGCTCAGCGTATGGCAAAACCTGGGGACTTAGACCAAAGGTTGTGCAGTGGCTGTACACTATGATGGTTAGACCAATAATCACATATGGCAGCATTGTTTGGTGGCCGAGGACGCAACTAGGGATATGCAGGGAAGCTCTCGCTAAACTACAGCGAACGGCATGCCTAGCTATCACAGGGGCGTTCAAAACCACACCAACAGCGGCGATGGAAAAGGTACTCAACCTTGCACCGCTACATATTGTCATAGAGACTGAGGCCCGTCTTGCACTACACAGACTGGCAATAAATGGCCTGTGGGATAGTTCTAAGCCTAGAACTAGACACACAAAGCTTAAAATACAGGAAGGCCTTGACGAACTAACGAACATGCACTGCGACAAAATGCAGCCCATGTTTTGGTTCAAGAGATCTTACAAGGTTCATCTACCGTCAAGGGAAGAATGGATGAAGGGACTCGACCCACCAGAGGAGGGCAGTCTGATATGGTACACTGACGGTTCGAAAACCGAGTCGGGTACAGGGGCGGGCATATATGCAAGGGACCATAAGGTCAGTCAAAGCATGGGCAAATTAGCTACGGTTTTCCAAGCGGAAACATATGCTATTCTTGCCTGTGCACAACAGATGGAAAGTAGCGGTACCACAGGTAGGTCCATCTACATTCTTAGTGACAGCCAAGCGGCACTCATGGCCCTGACCTCCTACAGGATCGATTCAAGGCTGACCATGGACGCTGCCCGAACTCTTAATGAGCTGGGAAAGCGAAACAAGGTCAGGCTTGTTTGGGTCCCTGGTCATAGGGGTATTGTGGGCAACGAGCATGCTGACGAGCTGGCTAGGGAAGGTTCTGGAACCTCACTAATTGGACCGGAACCATTTGTAGGACTGGCCCCAAGCACAGTCAAAACGGCATTTCGGGAGTACGCAAGGGCGAGGCACATGGATGAGTGGTTGAGCCTCACGGGACTTGCTCACTCCAAGAAATTCATAGGTTCCTCATCGAAATGGCAAAATGCCATTTGGAACTCAAGCAGGCGGCAGGCCCGTCTTTTGATGGGGGCGCTGACCGGCCACTTCGGGACTAACGCTCTCCTACAAAAGATGGGTCTGACGGACACATCAGCCTGCAGGGCCTGTAAAAGGGAAATTGAGAGCATGGAACACCTTCTGTGTACATGCGATGCACTGGCTAGAAAGCGAATGTGCCTCTTGGGGCAGGGTTATCCAGGACCAGAGGACTACAGACTCATACCCCCAGGCCTCATTATAAAGCTTATGGAAGAGCTGTTTGAAGAACTGGGGGAGGATGAGGATTAGGTATCTAGGGGAAGCACAAAAGATCCCATTGGGTCGAAGTGCTCTGAGGCCTTGCTGCCTCGGCCCCACACAAGATAAGATAAGATAAGGGAAATATTACTTGATTACTCTAATACTTGACACTGGCAAATACACAAAAAGTGTGTCGCCATATTAAAAAAATTTCAAATGTCAAACGCCTTAGGGTTTTAAAAGGAGAATAGTTTAAAAAAAGGTTATAATAAGGTTAGAACAGTTAATATGGTCGTTAAGTTTTAAATTATCTAATGTTCCGCGCAACTTTCTTAGTTTTTTCTTTCATAAGAACCTTCTCCTTATAATAACAATATTTTAGCTGAATATCAGTATTTAAAAAAAACTGTGTACAAAAACAAATATCACTTATTTTATTTGAACTATTCATACAAAGTCTTACATTGCAAATCGCTTATACTCTCAATTTTTTCTTGTAATACTATCAAAGTTCCGATTCAATGAAAATTTTCTTGTACAAACAAAACTATTAAAAACTTCTAAGTTTTAGAGATAACGCTTTAAACACGTGTTTACAAAGAGACAAACAAACCGGTTCCAAATTCGAAATGTCTCATTACGCTAGAGGTTCTGGGTACGATGCCCAGGTCGAGCTAAATTTTATTGGGTTTTTTCCAATGTAATTCTCAGTAACAACTCGAAGTTTGGAATTTGTGTCTGGTTTATGGCGATAGGTTCACCCCCTATTATATGGTACTTAACATACGGGCGAACTGTGGGTGTACATTAGTACCTACGCCTCGCCTGAACTCGCCTCTGCCTATCTCTTACTGTGGGAGAGCCATGCTTCAGCACGAAAAAACCGGCTTGAAACGACGCTTATGTTGTGTTTCGCCGAGTGAGTATATTGTACCGGAGGCCCAAACCCTTTTAAAAGGCGGGCAACGCACTTGTGACTCCTCTGGTGTTGCGGGTGTCCATGGGCGGCGGTTATCGCTTTACCATCAGGTGATCCGTCTGCTCGTTTGCCTCCCTATCCCATAAAAAAGAAGAACTCAAGGAGAATTAAATAAATAAATAACTCAGTAGTACACTTAAACACATTTTTTTTTATTTAGACTTCAGCAAATTCTCATAGGGTTGGGAAAATAAATAAATAATAATAAATAAATATTCTAGGACATTTTTACACAGCACCATCTAGTCCCAAACTAAGCAGAGCTTGTACTATGGGTACTAGACAATGGATATAATACTTATATACTTTTTTTTTGTAAATACCTCCTTATAATACATAAGAAACACCCAGACGAACACAAACACTTATATTCATCAAATAAATGTTTGTGTTCTGTGGGAATCGAACCCACGACCTCATGGTCAGCAGTCCGGTACTCGAACCACTAAACCACATAGGTCGTAAATATATGCGTGTCACATATTAAGGTCACATTATTGACATTTTGACGAATCTTTTAACATTATTTATCATCAATTTGGATCATAATACAATTGATCATGTGGGGTGGACCGTGAAATAAACAGAAATTTTCAATAATGTGAGCAAATTTCTTGTATGATGAAATATCTTTATTTATTACCAGGTTGTTCCCGTGGCTTCACTCGTGGAACTCAATAGTACGTGGCATTTCTTTTTTTTGTATGTTATATAGCTTCTGCCCACGACTTCGTCCGCGTAGCGTGATGATATATAGCCTAAAGCCTTCCTCGATAAATGGGCTATCTACCAACACTGAAATAATTTTTCAAATCGGACCAGTAGTTTCTGAGATTAGCGCGTTCAAGCCAACAAACAAACAAACTCTTCAGCTTTATATATTAAGTATAGAGTATAGATTACAAATTAAATATTGCATTATGAACTTAGAGGCGTGCCAAGATCGTAGCAAGTGGAAATCTGTCTCTGCCTACTACCCCTGCCCCAAATGGAGACAGGCGTATATGCGTAGGCATTGCATATTTTAATATGTATGTAAATATGGAAACAGAAAATAATAATTATAAGAGTGGCGTACTTATAGTAAAATCCTTTCTATTAATTTTTTTTTCACACTAAATCCCGATCTATTGCTTGCATGGCGTTAATGTTATGATAAAAACTAACCTCTTAGTAATATTATCAAAAAATCTGATTGCAGAGATCACTTGCAACCGCAAAAGGCTCTTTAAGCATTAAGAACGGTAACCCATCCGTAGGCAAGTGCTCCTTAACCTTACACACAACTCGCAAAGCGTCTACAAACAAATAGATGTAACCCATCCAAGTTATGGCCTCGCCAAAAAATGCTTAGCCTCGCCATTCAATCAATCGACAACGTCCACCCACAAACCGTTTACGATCGGTTATGATAAGTAGAATAATTGATTATAATTATCATTTATTCGTGGTATTGGTACGAATGTACAAAAAGTGGTAGTTTGGCGGCAGAGGGAAATGCGGTGCTAACACAATGGGCGGTCTCAACAGGACAGCGGAACGAATAGAGAGGATCGACACTTAATATATTTAAAAGTAAATAAAAAAAATTATACTCGCACTCACGCACACACACACATGTTGTACATACACCATATCTTAATTAAATTCGCACTGTAGGTAGAAACTTATAAATATGTGAACTGGACTGAAAGAGACTAGACCCTACGACACAGGGAATCCTAGTGTGGTGTCTTGTCTGGCCAGTATTCCCCGAAAGGTTGTCCAGAGTTTGTACAAATGTACAATCACAGTTCACCGATAACTATGGCGCCATATCGACGGGCGAGCCGAGAAAGAATTTTTTGATATATTATAAAATGTCATATCGGTCAGTTCTAGCTTACTAGCAACGCGTGTCGCACGACACTAGTATTCTTGTTAACCCCTCGTTCTAAGCTAAATGCTTGTGTTACGAGTGGGCTCACGTCGGTGGTGCAATCAGACCACATGAATGCAATTCCGACGTCCTAGCCATGAGGGTAACGCCATTTTTAAGTTAAATTAACTTTTTAGGATTAATATCATGCGACTAATACACACATCTAAATCAAAACCAAATGTTTTGACAAAAATTCTTCTGAAGGTAGGAATAATAAAACGGCGGTAGCCTAATGGCTAGGGCATCGCACTTGCGATCATGAGGTTGCCGGTTCGAAGCCCACCCATTGCACTACCGACGTGAACCCACTCGTAACACAAGCATTTAGCTTAGCACGAGGGGTTAACAAGAATACTAGCAATGTGCGACTCACAATGCTAGTAAGCTTTTAAAAACAAAAATAGAATCAATGAAAAAGCAGGATTAGCAGCTCCACTTCGGTTAACTCATGTTCTAAAAAAGTCAGCCCACAAAGACAGTAGGTATTATTATAAACAAAACCATTGTTTACTACACAGTATTACGTTTATTTTTCAACAGTCACGCAAATTCAGTAAACAATAACGACATACTTATGAAAATAGATACCAATATTTTAATCATAGCACAGTACGTACATTACGCACCATTATGAAAGTTAATGAATATCTATTGAATTCTGAGTTGATTTTTTTTTTTATTAAAAAATTGGCGGCAAAATTGGGTTCTATTACGTCACAGAACAGATATTTTAATAATATACAATGTGTTTGCGAAAATTATGGTTTGTGAAACCACGATTGAAAAAAAAAACCAAAATTTAAATATTGTTTTATATCGTACAACAATTCTACGGTTTTCGCTGTGCCCGCCCGCCCCTACTGTCCAGCGGTATATAAGTCTTGGTTCTCGGCCCTTACTGCATTCCGTTGCCTCTCCTCAACCTCCTCAGGTGAGTACCAACTTATTTTTTCCTCTATGTACCTCTCAGAGTATTAATTCAATAAAAAAATATTTACCTTACTCTTTTAATCATACTTAGTTCTACGTGTGGGATGGAGTTGCGTAAATATAATATTTTTTCTAACGAAGTGTGTAGGTTTACATTATAATGTGTGGACTTTTGTGCCCAAAAGTGGGATGATTTTGTAGGAGAAATTATTAAAATGTTGTCTTAGTTTTTTTAATAAATTAAAGCATTTTTTCCGAATTTTAATTTTAATTTGAGCAATTGGTAGTTTTCTCTGTCTTTTTTTCAATAGTATAAAATATAATTTAATAAATTTATTTTTCAATAATATAATAAATGAGTCAGATAATTTCGATAAAGTTTTTTCCTCGTGATAAATATAATGACATGATACATAAATTAAAAACGACTTCTCATATTTAAAAGCTGTTTTATAAAAAATCAGTTTCACTCTGGTTTAAATTAATTTAATTATAAAACTGCATTTATAATAAACATTTTTTATTAAATAAAAAGGCAATATTATATTGCAAATTTCAAAAATTAAAATTGTTCGTCAGTCCATCTCAGAGACTTCACCCGGAAATTCGACGAATCTATTGCCGTTAACCCAATCGAAATTAAAAATCAAGTCAAAACTAAACCTAGCGTACCTACCAGTCGCGCTTAGGACCACTGTATTAATGAGGCGAATTGTACAATAAGTTAATAATTAATTATCACTCGCTTACAACGGTGAATGAATACTAGAAGTGACCTGGGCTCAATTCCCAGGTCGAGCAGTGCTATTGAGGTTTTCTATGAAATTCTCAGTAGCAGTACGCAGTTAGGGTTTGTGCCCGGTTAATGGCAATAGGCTCACCACCTGTTACATGAGACCTAAACTTACTGGCTGTACCATTTAATACTCTGCGTAACCTTCGAGAAATACGCGCGTGATGATATTTAATAAGTAAAATTAATGGCGAGACTGAGCACACATAGTTTTACTGTTTCGAGTATTTCTTCGTTGTCTTGCATTGACGGGTACTTAATTACCAACGGTTTTTCTAGACTGCAATATCGTCGAGTTCTAGTTAAATAAATGCTAATTCATTCCACTGAACGCTGTTGTAAATATCTATGTTTTAAGAACACTAGACTATTGACGCATTTGCTGCTGAAATACTATGAGAGACTCAAAAATGTAACAAACAACGAACCGACATTAGGGGTCACTTGCACCAACTTTTTAAATGTATTTAAATCATATTTACAATTTTTCATACAAATTTTGTGTTTAAATACAATTTAAACACATTTAAGAAGTTGGTGCAAGTGGGCCTATTTGTCCGAAATTGAACTTCTGGAGATACTCACTCGTATTTATCAAGAAATTAAGTATTACGATTTAAAGAAAGCAGTTTAAAAATTTTCTTTTCTGATTTCTACAGACGTAAATACACTTTTATGTTTGTAGTAATTAATATATTAGGCAAAGATAAGTAATAAATAAATAGTTAATTATCACGCGCTTAAATGGTGAAGGAAAACACCCGCATGCCTATGATTTTCTTCTTTGAAGTCTACCAACCTACATTAGGCAAGGGTGGTAGACTATAGCCTATTCCCTCTCATTGTGAGAGAGAGAGACTCGTGCCCAGCAGTGGGACTATATAACTGGTTGAATATGTTAATCGCCAAGTTCTTTCAAACTGCCTCATTAGCCAAGTGGTCCTGAGCGTGACTGCTACGCCAGAGGTCCTGGGTTCGATTCCCAGGTCAAGCAAAGTGTTATTGGGTTTTTCTATGAAATTCCCAGTAGCAGCTCGGAGTTTGGAATTGTTGTCCGGTTAATGGCAATAGGCTCGCCCCCTATTACATGGGACCTAAATATATCGGTGAACTGTGGGTGTACCTTAGTACACCTCTGCCTAACCCTTTGGGGGACATAGGCGTGATGGTATGTTATGTCTTTCAAACCCAGAGCATTACTCTGCAATTCTCACCAGCGATCATAGGCTTTTAATTGTAGAACTCTGTTACTCATTCATCTGTGTTGGTACCACCGCTTTGCCAAATATTCTGCCGCTAAGCAATAATGTGCTAACATTATTGTTCCGGTTTGAAGGGTAATGTAGCCAGTGACATTACTGGGCAAATGAGACTTAACAACTGCGGTGTCAAGATGACAACGCGCGAGTGATACCACTGGTGTTGCTGGCTTTGCTGCCAATTACTATCAGACGTTTGTTTGCGTTTGCTCATCTTTTCTAATAAAAAATTCTCCAATCATTTTAATATTTCCTCTTGTTACAACTCAGCTATTATTTTTCAATCTTGCAAGGTATACTTTTAATTTACGTCCGCTGTTTTCTGTTGACACTTCATAATGACATCGTTGTCTTGCAGCGGCTGACTACGTGCGTAAACTTAGTCGCTGTGTAGTTTAGATATTATCTAGGTATTTTACTTAAAGCTTTTTTCAAATTCAAATTCAAATGTTTTTATTTCAAATAAGCTTTTACAAGCGTTTATGAAACGTTGTGATTCTAGTTGCACGGTTCCAAAAGGTCGATCCTATGGAGAAGAATCCGGCAAGAAACTCCATGGACACTCTTTTAAAATAAATAAATTACAAACTTCACTGGTACAAGCTAAGATAGCATAACTTTATATAACAACTAGCTTTTGCCCACAGCTTCGCTCACATGAAGCTATATTAGGATTAGAAATGGATCCCGAAAATAATTTAATCTACTACCAACAGCACTGATAATCTCTTCTTTGTATGGGTCCGTATAGATCAGAGAAGTCAAGCTGTATCTCAGGATCCGTTTAATTAATTGAGATAAGAAATATAGGTATTCTAACAGTGATAACAAAATTAAAATCTATTCAGTAATTTTTCCGCTAACCTGGTACAAACACAAGAATTTCCTGACACGAAAATTCAATAATAGATACTGCCCGAGCTGAACATGGAAGCCTCATTTTCAGCAACCGGCCTAGGCGCCACTAAATCAAATATTAATCATATATTTTTAAACAATGTAGGTACATCTGTTTGTCTTTCTATAGCTAATGATAAAGTTATGAATGGATGAGGTGTATTTTATGCTGTCATCAATTAAATCATATATTTACACTACAGGCAGATCCTAATTCAGCCAATAGGAGTCCATAGAATCCAGCTGAATGACACCCAGCTGGATTGTAATTGCAATACGTTTAACAAAACCGCTACCCATTTATTTCTCACTAAGGTGGTCCCGCCTGATGGTAAGCAGTTACCGTAGCCTATGGACGCTGGCAACACCAGGGGTATCACTCGCGCGTAGCCAACCAAGTAAAAATCTTTTCACACCCTTTTTAAACACCTTCAAGAAAAGAGCGTACTCCCTTTTAAAAGGCCGGCAGCGCACTTGTGACTCCTCTGGTGTTGCAGGTGTCCATGGGCGGCGGTGATCGCTTACCATCAGGCGATCCGTCTGCTCGTTTGCCTGCTATCACAAAAAAACACCACCTGTCTCGGACGGAATGGTTTATGAGGAAAGTAATAAGTTATTTAACATCATTTTAAAATCTTTAGGATCGAGGCAAAGTCAGTGGAACATGGCTAGTATATTATATCTATTTTTTGGTTGAACGCGCTAATCACAGACACTACTGATGCGAATTGAAAAAATATTTTTGTGTTGAATAGTCCATTTATCGAGGAAGATTATAAGTTATTTAACATCACGCTACGACCTACGGGAGCAAGCAGAAACGTTTCTCGTATCTGAATTTGCATGGAACAGTTAGTATGTCTACTTATATATAAAGCTGAAGAGTTTGTTTATTTGTTTGCTTGAACGCGCTAATCTTAGGAACTACTGGTCCGATTTGAAAAATTATTTCAGTTTAGATAGCCTATTTATTAAGGAAGGCTATAGGCTATAATAATATATCATCACACTTAGACTAAGTAACTATTCCACGCGGACGAAGTCACGGGCAGAAACTAGAAAATAAAAAAAAAAAGATTATTTAAATAGAAACTAAAGAAATACTATAGCATATTTTATATTTTAAAATATAAAATATGCTACAGTATTTACTTTTATTAGTAACATAAGTAGGTGCCACCGCAGACTGACGTCACACGTCATCCAGGCCCCACTGAAAATCAGCGCTGCAGCGATTTAATGCGCTGCTGCATCATGCTGAGTGGGGACCTAATTGCTATGAACAGCGGCGACGCACAGTGTGCTTAAATGGTTCACATAATTATAACGGAGAAGTGCCTATTTGTTGTTGTTTTTCTTTTATTGTCACGTATAATATATTTCTGCCTTTTATGTAAGTACATGTACGTGTTGCTGTTTTTTATAGTAATAAAATGTTTCTTTCTTTCTTCTTTCTAGAAATAAAATATACTGAAAACCTGTTTGCTTGAACGTGCTTATCTCTAGAACTACCAGTTGCATAAATCCTTTTTGATTTGATAGCCCATTTCTTGAGCAAAGTTATATGATATTTAACATCACGCTATGACACTTAGGAGCGGAACGAAGCGGATAAAACCACGGTACACATCGCAACGCTTATGCGACGCGTGGCCTTGCTCCTCGTCGGTAAAAAATAGAAGTGGGCACATTCACATACATTACCTACATTATTCTCTGAAATTGGGTGATACTATATAATAGAGTAATTGTCTCAATAAACCTGACGTCATTGTTTTTTATGGTAAATTAGGAGTGTATAAAGATACATAGCATACGTTGAGATATTCGATTCCGGCGCACCTTTTTTTGGGAGTGGAAAATTTTCATGTACTAGCTTCTGCCCGCGACTTCGTCCACGTAGCGTGATGATATATAGCCTTCCTCAATAAATGGGCTATCTAACACTGAAATAATTTTTCAAATCGGACCGGTAGTTCCTGAGATTAGCGCGTTCAAGCAAACAAACAAACAAACAAACTCTTCAGCTTTATATATATTAAATCTTGTATAGATTAGGTAACACCATTTCTTTTAAAAGAGTGTCCATGGAGTTTCTTGCCGGATTGTTCTCCATAGGATCAACCTTTTGGAACCGTGCAACTAGAATCATAACGTTACATAAACGCTTGTAAAATATATGCATACCTACATACCATCACGCCTGTATTCCCCGAAGGGTTAGGCAGAGGCGTACTAATCTACACCCACAGTTCGCCGGTATGTTTAGGTCCCATGTAATTGGGGGCGAGTCTATTGCCTACCGGACACAAATTCCAAACTCCGAGTTGCTACTGAGAATTTCATAGAAAATCCCAATAACACTTTGCTCGGCCTGGAAATCGAACCCAGGGCCTCTAGCGTAACAGTCGCGCTCAGGACCACTAGGCTAATTAAGCAGACGCTTGTAAAAGCTTGTTTGAAATCAAAACATTTGAATTTGAACTTGAATCTGGAGAGGTAAGGTATATGGGACTCGTATTGACGAACGACCATCTAATATTACTTAGCCATAAGCCCCCTTTGCATGGGGTTCAGCCCCATAACACAGAATCCGATCGCTCAATCACAACGACAATGTTACCATAACATCTACACTAATATTATAGAGAGGAACGATTTGATTGTTTGTTTGTATTGAATAGGCTCCAAAAATACTGGACTGATTTGAAAAATTATTTTACCATTAGAATCCGACATTATCCCTGATGAACATAGGCTACTTTTTACCGCGGGAAAATGCTTCATTCCTACGGGAAAACCGACGAAACGGGCCGGGCAGCTAGTTTAAAAATAAAAACTCAAGATTGCTTCACTTTTAACTCCCCGCGGCGTTGTTTGATGTTACCGCTGAGTTTAAAGACGTGTTTACTTAACACAAACTAGATTTATTACACATTAACCCATTTATTCATACAAACGTCTTATAAACATCAAAAGAAAGCACGAAGAACTGTCGAATCCGTATCGTAAACGTATGAGGTTTTTTCTGCTACAAATCTCATACACACATACATATTTTCACATCTGTCTCCCATTGGGGTAGGCAGAGACTACACTTGCTACGATCCTGGCACACTTTCGCTTCATCTACGTTCATTAACCTCCTTCTCATATAAATTATTCTCGATTTCGTTACGAATACGTTTTCGAAAGTATTTGTGCTTGGGCTACTGAAAGTAATTTGTTCGGAATTGACTACAACGTTTTGTTAATATATGTTAATTCTTATTGAAACGATAATTAAAATACCTGATACTATGGCCTGGAACTGCCTCATTAGCCAAGTGATCCTGAGTGCGACTGCTACGCTAGAGGTCCTGGGTTCGATTCCCAGGTCGAGCAAAGTGTTATTGGGTTTTTCAATGAAATTCCCAGTAGCAGCTCGGAGTTAGGAATTTGTGCCCGGTTAATGGCAATAGGCTCGCCCCCTATTACATGGGACCTAAACATACCGGCGAACTGTGGGTGTACATTAGTACGCCTCTGCCTAACCCTTCGGGGAATACAGGCGTGATGGTATGTATGTATGTATGATACTATGGCCCCCTGATCCATCAGTGGTTCGACCTATGGAAAACTGAAACCTATTTGCACAATAAATCGTGGGAGAGCCATGCTGCGGCACGAATGGGCCGGCTGGACCGCAGTAATACCGAATCCTCACAGAAAACCGGCGTGAAACAACACTTACGTTGTGTTTCGCCGAGTGAGTGCGGATATCGGAGGCCCAAACCCTTTTAATAAAATGTTTCTTTCTTTCTTCTTTCTAGAAATAAAATATACTGAAAACCTGTTTGCTTGAACGTGCTTATCTCTAGAACTACCAGTTGCATAAATCCTTTTTCATTTGATAGCCCATTCCTTGAGGAAAGTTATATTATATTTAACATCACGCTATGACACTTAGGAGCGGGACGAAGCGGATAAAACCACGGGACATATCGCAACGCTTATGCAATGTGTGGCCTCGCTCCTCGGCGGTAACAAATAGGAGTGGGCAGATTCATATTCATTACCTACATTATTCTCTGAAATTGGGTGATACTATATAATAGAGTAATTGTCTCAATAAACCTGACGTCATTGTTTTTTATGGTAAATTAGGAGTGTATAAAGATACATAGTATACGTTGAGATATTCGATTCCGGCGCACCTTTTTTTGGGAGTGGAAAATTTTCATAATGTACTAGCTTGTGCCCGCGACTTCGTCCACATGTAATAGTTACTTGTTCTTAGCGTGATGATATATAGCCTTCCTCAATAAATGGGCTATCTAACACTGAAAGAATTTTTCAAATCGCACCAGTAGTTCCTGAGATTAGCGCGTTCAAGCAAACAAACAAACAAACAAACAAACTTCAGCTTTATATATATTAATTCTTGTATAGATTAGGTAACACCATTTCTTTTAAAAGAGTGTCCATGGAGTTTCTTGCCTGATTGTTCTCCATAGGATCAACCCTTTGGAACCGTGAAACTAGAATCATAATTTTACTTAAATGCTTATAGAATTGACTACAACGTTTTGTTAATATATGTTAATTCTTATTGAAACGATAATTAAAATACCTGATACTATGGCCTGGAACTGCCTCATTAGCCAAGTGATCCTGAGTGCGACTGCTACGCTAGAGGTCCTGGGTTCGATTCCCAGGTCGAGCAAAGTGTTATTGGGTTTTTCAATGAAATTCCCAGTAGCAGCTCGGAGTTAGGAATTTGTGCCCGGTTAATGGCAATAGGCTCGCCCCCTATTACATGGGACCTAAACATACCGGCGAACTGTGGGTGTACATTAGTACGCCTCTGCCTAACCCTTCGGGGAATACAGGCGTGATGGTATGTATGTATGTATGATACTATGGCCCCCTGATCCATCAGTGGTTCGACCTATGGAAAACTGAAACCTATTTGCACAATAAATCGTGGGAGAGCCATGCTGCGGCACGAATGGGCCGGCTGGACCGCAGTAATACCGAATCCTCACAGAAAACCGGCGTGAAACAACACTTACGTTGTGTTTCGCCGAGTGAGTGCGGATATCGGAGGCCCAAACCCTTTTAAAACGCACTTGCGATTCCTCTGGTGTTGCGGATGTCCATGAGCAGCTTAATCGCTTACCATCAGGTGATCCGTCTGCTCGGGCGTAGATTTTTATCGGATAGTGGGGCAAATCCACTATCCCATAAAAAAATCTACGCCCTTATTCATAACTACGCTAGAAGTCCAGGGTTCGCATCTCAGATCGAGCAAAGTGTTTTATCTATACTTTATTAATATTATAAAGGTGAAGCTGTTTGTTTGTTTGCTTGAACACGCTAATCTCAGGAACTACACGTCCGATTTGAAAAATTCTTTCAGTGTTAGATAGCCCATTTATTGAAAAAGGTTTTAGGCTATATATAATCACGCTAAGACCAAGTAACTATTCCACATGGAAGAAGTCGCGGTCGGAAGTAATGTT
The DNA here is from genome assembly GCA_947256265.1 of Acronicta leporina. NCBI lineage: Eukaryota > Metazoa > Arthropoda > Insecta > Lepidoptera > Noctuidae > Acronicta > Acronicta leporina. The sequence goes on from OX366539.1 coordinate 912,239, forward strand.
CTATACCTGTTTAATTAAATAATGTGAATCCTAGTTTAATATTGTCGACTTCGGTCAAACTTGGACATCTTCCAACGTTCACACATCTTGTTATAGCAATATTGTAGGTACCAGTGAAGATTGTAACATCATTTATTTTAAAAGAGTGTCCATGGAGTTTCTTGCCGGATTCTTCTCCATAGGATCAACCTTTTGGAACCGTGCAACTAGAATCATAATCAACGTTTCATAAACGCTTGTAAAAGCTTATTTAAAATAAAAAATATTTGATTTGATCATAATTATATTTTTTAATAAATGGTACCTAAACATACCGGTGAACTGTGCGTATATAGTATTATTAACCCTCTGCCCAACGCCTCAGGGAATACAGGCGTGATGGTATGGTCAAGTTGATTTTATATTGTTCTAGTAATTTCACAAGCTTCCAGAAACGATATAACTTCTATTCTATTTATATTTCGGGGACGCCGGCAGGCACCAGGCGGGCGATCAGTCCTCATATTGGGATTATTTCGCCCAGTTCCCCATTTTGGTGGATCCCGTCATGGGTTACTGGCGCTCGGCGTCGCAAATCTTCCCGTAGCCTTGCAGAAGCCCACCAGTTGTCCGATGGAGAGTTCTGCTAGCTGTTCTTCATTTATCTCATGAACGATATAACTTAGATCTTAGGCTAACATTACCTTTAACAGACAACGGCAATTAAAAAAGAAAATACAGCTTCAGTTACTGTCCTCAATTCAATTACGAAGTTAGTATCTTAATTGTTTAGTACATTAAGTTAGCCCAATTATATATTTACAAGTTAGTTAGTTAGTTTTTGACTTTATTTGAGTTAGGATGAGGAAAGTCTGGCGATGTCTTTAGTAAGTTAACGTTTACTAAAGTTATAGTCATTTACCGTGGATATATTTTACATACATTTTTTTTCTTTTTTTTCTAATATTTTTATTTATTGATGAGTGTGGATGAAGCTAAAAAGGTATGTCAGAATCGTAGCAAGTGGAAGTCTGTGGTCTCTGCCTACCCCTACGGGAAAGAGGCGTGACTTTATGTATGTGTGTATGTATCTAAGATATTTACTGTAGAAGAGCCATCTGATGAGCCATCTCGACCACAGTGATACCACGGCCTCACAGAAAACTGGCGTGAAACAACGTTGTGTTTCGCCGAGTGAGTCCTCACTCACTGTGCCTCTAGTATCCTCATACTGGAGGCCCAAACTCTTTGAAAAGTCCGGCAACGCACTTGCAACTCCTTTGGTGTTGCGGGTGTCAATGGGCGGCAGTAACTATTTACCATTAAGTGCCTCTTCTGCACGTTTGTCGTTAAAAGCTATTTTTTTTATATTCTATAACTAACTGCCTCATTATCCAAGTGGTCGTGAGCGCGACTGCTACGCTAGAGGTCCTGGGTTCGATTTCCAGCTCGGCCAAAGTGTTATTGGGTTTTTCTATGAAATTCCCAGTAGCAACTCGGAATTAGGAATTCATGCCCGGTAAATGGCAATAGGCTCGCCCCCTATTACATGGGACCTAAACATACCGGTGAACTATGGGTGTACATTAGTACGCCTCTGCCTAACCTTTCGGGGAATACAGGCGTGATGGTATGTTATGTTATATTTTTTTAACCATAGGTACCACAATTCATACTGGTTTCCGACATTAACGCGAATATTAGACACTGTTGGGTCGTAACACCCGCTGGGGTTCCAACCGGGAGGTAAGACCCAACAATGTCTTCAGTTTGAGAACACACCCTTGATAAGCCCCAGCACTACATCAGATTTGATAAACCACAAGTCCTCGCAAAAGAAAAACCGATTCCTATACAGATTCGTGAGACTATTGACATTTATGAATTTTATTAATATTTTGTTGTGACATTACAATTTATACTGACATTTATTTTGACATCTAAGTCTATTCTAGTCATTTTTCTTTTGTAAATGTGAGTACCATGTAGGCTTAATTTTATTATACCAGTTTCTATAGTCTGGAGGCTTTGGGAATTTTATACGACCTACACGAATGTCCTACTGATCTGGTATTGTCGTGTGACGGGTCGTTGAGCTCCCTTAATTATGGTTGAGCTACACGATGACTGATGCATGCTTGCCGTCAGTTAGGACTGGTCTACTCAAAGCTGCTATGGTTCTTTCCTCAAAAGGCCATTTCAGACATTGCCCTGCATTGTCCCACTCACATTATTTGCATTATTTTATGTCTGGACTTTAAAAGAGACCATGATTCTCTGAGTTTGTTTCGGTGTTTCTTCTCAGAGGTCGTCAGTTAGGAAATGCCGAAGCCATCTAGCTATAAAAAAAAAAACAAACCATTGACTTGTAAAAGTGTCTCTAATGATCTACTTACAGAAATAAATATCATTTCATTATTGACACAAATTTCAATAGAGAAGATGGCTGGGTTTTACCAGCTGCTTGGAACCCCATTATAGAATCTATTAAATCTAAATTCAAGCCCAAAACTGCAAGACCAAAGGACACGGTGAGCTCATTCTGCGTGAATCGGATCGCTAACAATTACCTAACAAAAATGTAAGATAGCTGTTAGTAATTGTAACATTAAGACGTCCAATACCTCAGTCTGCCTGTGACCATGGATGTTGTAAAGGATCCGTCAGGAATTAAATATATATATCAATATAACGCGATAAAATCCGAAAAACTATAAGTTTGTAATGAACGCTACGTACGTAGTTCGTAGCACGTGCTACGAAACTGTAGCAGTCTACTTGCCTACGGCGTAGCAACCGCTACGCTTATTTCAAGCTGTACATCCAGTGTAAGTTGATCTCTTATTGTATGAGCTTTATGTTCAATGACAGATCAGCTTATACTGGACTCTTATAACGATATGTAGTCGTGCATTCAACGGGAAAACTTTATATGCCACGCTTTGAATACGTGCGGCAGACGTGTAACGTTTTGCCGCGTGCAGCAAATATAACTTTTTTTTTTATAACTCAAGTGATTTAACTTTTTAATTTTAAAAACTTAGTTTGATTAATGTACCATCACACCTGTATTCCCCGAAGGGTTAGGCAGAGGTGTACTAATGCACACCCGCAGTTCGCCGGTATGGTCGTTCGTGGTTAGGTCCCATATAAACGAGGGCGAAGCCTATTCGATTCGAAATGCAATTTGTTTATACATATTTAATTTTTGTATTTTTGTCGTCAGGTCGGCCATCTTGTGCAACTGTCAAATCTCCCGCCATGTCAGTGTCACGCGTTTCGTTGTTCGTCGTGATCGCTCTGTTGTACATGGAATGCTGTTTTACCGCCACTGTAAGTAGCCATCGAGATAAAATAGATTAAAACCTATTTTTTATTATATATTATTAAAAATTATGTTTAGATGTTTTTTTCGAGCTACCGCCGAATTTTCCTAGCTTACAACCTCAGTAAAGAAATGCCGACACAAACACAGAGAATCATGGTGTCGATGTAATGTAGTTAATAAAAATAATTCATTCGTAATATATAAAGATTATACACCCAGATTGTATCTATGCTGGTAATTACCAACATAGATACAATCTGGGTGTATAAATTTAAGTTTTTTTTTATGAGATAGGGGGGCAAACTAGCAAACGGATCACCTGATGGTAAGCGATAACCACTGCCCATGGGCACCCGCAACACCAGAGGAGTCGCATGTGCGTTGCCCGCCTTTTAAAAGGGTTTGGGCCTCCAGTGACCTCCTTCACTCGGCGAAACACAACGCAAGCGTTGTTTCACGCCGGTTTTCAGTGAGGCCGTGGTATCACTCCGGTCGAGCCGGCCCATTCGTGCCGAAGCATGGCTCTCCCACGTGAAGAAAGTTTGGAAATATTGAAAGAATTAATGAAAGACGATTAACGAAAGGAATTTATAAGGCGAATATCAGCGGCAGCGTCGGAAGAGGTCGCCCTAGAAGGACATACGCCGATCTTATTGCCCTAGAGGTCCTTCAAACACGTCGAAGGAAAAGAAGTATGCAAGAATCGTAGCAAGTAGCGGTCTATAGTTTCTGCCTAGCTCTGTGGGAGAAAGGCGTGAATGTATGTATTATCTCTATCGAGGAAGACCAACTCGGGAAGCGCATTCCACATTTCAGCGGTACGCATGATATCTAATAGTCGACTGAATTAAATTGTTGAAACTTACTATTGAAACTGTTTATTTTCTAGATTCCAAGGAACTTCGACCCTCGTCTTTCAGATGATATGGTGATGACTCCCAAGAAGAGACCATTCTGCAATGCATTCACTGGTAGGTATTTAAACAAAATTAATACAATTTAACTGCCTCATTAGCCTAGTGCTCCTGAGCGCGACTGCTACGCTAGAGGTCCTGGGTTCGATTCAGCTGGCAATAGGCTCGCCCCCTATTCCATGGGACCTAAACATACCGGTGAACTGTGGGTGTACATTAGTTCACCTCTGCCTAACCCTTCGGGGAATACAAGCGTGATGGTATATATGTAATACATTTTAATCGCCACTCGTCAAAAATCATTTTCAACTAAGTATCTAAACTATCTTTTCCTTCATTTTTTTTATGGGATAGGGGGGCAAACGAGCAGACGGATCACCTGATAGTAAGCGATTACCGCCGCCCATGGACACCCGCAACACCGAAGGAGACGCAAGTGCGTTGCCCTCCTTTTAAAAGGGTTTGGGCCTCCGATATCCTCACTCACTCAGCGAAACACAACGTAAGTGTTGTTTCACGCCGGTTTTCTGTGAGGCCGTGGTATCACTCCGGTCAAGCCTACTTTATCATATAAATAAGGAAAATGCAAAAAAAATACCAAAAGATAGTTATTATAGGTAAGGCATTGTAGGACATCGAACTAACTGCAAAGTGGCTAAGACATGTCGGTTGAAAAGCAAAACACTGAACTTGCTTTTCAATAGACGTTACTGACGTCATCTTTAAGACGTGAATTCATAATGTGAAGGCAAATTTCGACCTGGCGGGTGGGAGTCGCGGTGGCTTAGTGGTGATAACGTCTAGTGTATTTAACCAGAAGACGTAGGTTTGAATCCTGCCTATAGTTGAACTTTTTTTTACTAAAGTCATTATCAAGCCAAGAGCCGTGCCAAAGGCCCTAATTGTCAATTCACAAAACTTATAGCTACACTAACGATTTTTATTGTATAATTATTTAATGTCGCAATTACAATTACTACTGACATGAATCTAGAATCAATTGATTTTTTTATCTAGTGTTTGTTAGCCCAAAGTATAGGTACGTTAGAAAAAGCATAATTTATGCTTAAACTCAGCTCTGAATTAAACATAACCTTTTTTTTAAATACAATGGCGTGCGTGACTAAAATTGTCATTTGAATATCTTCAGGATGCGGCCGCAAGAGGTCACAGGGATCGCCCGGTATGCCTGCACAGGAACTGATGAGGCAAAAACAGGTACCCATAACACTTTTTTTTTCGAAATCACTTTGACCCCACACTAGTCTCACGTAGAAGATGTTATCATCATATAAACTGCATCATTCTCAGCAACTATTTAAACATAGTTGTAAGCTATAGTAATCTGATTTGATATATTAAAAAAAAGAGTATCTATGCAGTTTCTTGCCGGCTCTTTCCATAAGACGCACTTTTTGGAACCGTGCGTCTAGTTTTGACTTTTCAAAAGTCCCTATTTCAATGTTCTAATTGAAATAAAACAGTTTGATTTGACTTTGACGGTTATAAGACTCCTTGAGACCTCCATCCAAGGTTGTCCGTCCATCTTGTCATTAATTCATTCATACAATACAACACAGGTCATGCTCGTGAACGGGTGCCATCATCCAGTCTTGTTAGCTTGTCATACCTTATTTAACAAATCAGTGGCTTAGTGGTCATAGCGTCTGGTGTATCTAACCAGAAGACGCAGGTTCGAATCCTGCCTGCGAGTCGAATTTTAACTAAAATAACACTAAAATCTTCGCATGAAAAATGCAAAAAAAAAAAACAAAAAAAAACTTCTCATCTCTTTAAACCTATAATATTTTTTTCAGTACGTCGACGACGAGACCCTCGGCTCAATTCTGGACACCGAAACGGCTATCGACGAGCTGTCCCGTCAGATCCTGTCTGAAGCCAAGATGTGGGAAGCCATCCAGGAAGCCAGCGCTGAAATAGCCCGGCGAAAACAAAAGGACAACTATTAGAAATCGAATAACAACGATATCGATGCCGTAGCGTTTCAAAAATCGATTAGATTTACGTTTTGAACTCGAATCGAATGACAGTTTTTAAGTTTGATAGATCGACAACAGACAGCACTCACAGGGAACAACACTTAGGCCCACACGCACCAACTTCTTAAATGTGTTTAAATTGTATTTAAACACAAAATTTCTATGAAAAGTTGTGTTTAAATACGATTTAAACATATTTAAGAAGTTGGTGCAAGTGGCCCTTACGTTGTGTTTCGCCGAGTGAGTGAGGATACCGGAGGCACAAACCCTTTTAAAAGGCGGGCAACGCAAATGCGACGCCTTTGGTGTTGCGGGTGTCCATGGGCGGCGGTTATCGCTTACCATCAGGCAATCCGTCCGCTCGTTTGTCAAAGGTTTTCAATGATAAAGACCACACCGCTAGCAATATGCAGAAAAGAAATCTTTATTGTTATAAACATACGGGTTTTGATAAGCGGCAACCGCAGCCTATAGACGCCAGCAACACCAGTGGTATCACTCGCGCGTTGTCATCTTGACACCTCAGTTGTTATGTCTCATTTGCCCAGTAATGTCACTGGCTACATTACCCTTCAAACCGGAACACAATAATGTTAGCACATTATTGCATAGTGATTGTTTAAAATGCAAGGCAATACATGAAATGGCCTTTTGAAGTAAGTTATAGCGGCTTCCAATATATATATAAAAAATGCCATTGATTCGAGTTCGTATAAATAAGGTTGCTACAAATTGTTTTGTTATTTTATTTTTATGTGTAAATTAAACCTATTATTAACTAGGAGGTGACTTAGTAATAATTAAGTAGTGATTGTTAGTTTAATGCAAATAAATTAGTAGAAGGTATCGAAATACCTGATTTGGAAAACTTTTTTATTTTATTTTCCACTAGTTTTTGCCTGCGGCTTCGCTCACATGAAGCTATATAAGAATGAAAACTGGGTCCTCAAAATAATTTAATCAAATACCAACAGTGATAATCTATTTTTTGTATGGGTATACATGCTGAAGAGGGCACGTAGGTGTTCTTGATTTATAACACGATTTAACGTAATAATGGCATTTATTCTGGAAGCTAAATTGTGACTAAAAACTATAGAAACTTATGTGACGCGGAAAAACATGGCGTGCGCCGTATGTACAACATTCGACACTAAACCAAACACTGCGCCATCTTTGCAGAAACAGAGCGACACGCGAGCGTCGCCCCCGCGCCCCTCGCGTGCCCCTCCGGCCGGGTTTAATACAAATAAAAATAGATGGCGTTACATGCCTTAATATTTTAATATTCTTAATACATATTAAGTTTAAATAATCCCCGTGTCGCCTACACATGCTGTATCTCAAGATCCGATAAATTAATTGCATTTTGCATTTTCCATGCTGAGATTATCGTTGTTTTTGTGAAATTCGACTGCGGGCAGGATTCGAACCTGCGTCTTCTGGATAGGTACACCAGACGCTATGACCACTAAGCCACCGTGAGCCCCACCTTCATAGATTTGAAATTGGTATCACATTGTCTAAAAAATTACCTATATGATACTTGGAAAAAATAATTTGTTACTAGGCCAATATTGTAAGTATGTAAACAACGGCAAAATCCTGGGATTGAAACCTGGACTTCCGGGGCCGGATCTTCTAGCTAGCGTAACAGTCGCGCTTACCAAGCTCTATGTAGATAACTTTGCTACTTGTAAATAATTTACCAACACTTTGCAAATGTCTAAGACGTTATCTAGATCTGTTTATTTACTATCTAGCAAAAAGGACTTCAAGATAAAAGCTTTGTCTCAACGCCAACGCATACATCACTAAGTAAACAATATCTCGTATAAAAAGAGCAACGGAAGACGCCATGAAGCATTCTGACTTCACCTCTGAAAACAGCGCCATCTAGTTACGAAAAACATAAGAAGAATAATTAAATAATCATGAAGATTGCTGTACTCATTGCTTTGATGTTTTTCGGTAAGTATTTTTATGTGTTATAATTTAAAGTGATTGCCTCGTCATATGACCATTGGACTGCCAAGTCAAAGGTCTCGAATTCCAATCCAAGGCACTCACCTCTGACTTTTCGAAGTCGTGTGCGTATCGCGCTTAAAAGGTGAAGCAAAACATCGTGAGGAAACCTGCACGTCTGAGAGATTTTCTCGACGGCGTGTGAAGTCTGCCAACCCGCATTAGGCTAGCGTGGTGGACTATAGCCTAATCCCTCTCACTCATTGCACATACATACCTACCTACATAACGTTTCATAAACAATTATTTGTAATAGTTTTTAACTGCCTCATTAGCCACGTAGTCCAGTCGTAGCGCGACTGCTACGCTAGAGGTCCTAGGTAAGATTCCCAGGTCGAGCAAAGTGTTATTGGGTTTTTCTTTGAAATTCCCAGTAGCAGCTCTGAGTTTGGAATTTGTGCCCGGTTAATGGCAATAGGCTCGCCCCCTATTACATGGGACCTAAACATACCGGCGAACTGTGGGTGTAAATTAGTACGCCTCTACCAAACCCTTCGGGAAATACAGGCGTGATGGTATGTTTATTTTATCTTGAAGTTGATACATATTTCCACGCCGTTCTACCATTGGGGTAGGCAGAGACTATAGATTTCCACTTGCTACGATCCTGGCACACCACTTTCGCTTCATCTACGTTCATTAACTGTTCGTTATTCAAATGATAAATAAATACATTTTGCTGGACCCCGGTTGTGACATGAATAGAATAGAATATTCTTTATTGTACACCAAAAAACTAATGTCAAGTATAAGTTATCAGTCATAGAATATGGTACAATGGGTGGTCTTATCGCTAAAAGCGATCTCTTACAGACAATCTTTGGATGGACTCAAGAGAAAGGAAAGGCGAAAAATAGGTAGTGTGGCGCACACAAAAGAAACTAAACACTTAAATGAAATAATACACAAATTTCAATTTAGCAAATACACATGCATAATGGCTAGGGCGTCGCCGGACTTGCGATCATGTGGTTGCCGGTTCGAAACCCACCCATTGCACTAGCGTCGTGAACCTACTCGTAACACAAGCATTTAGCTTAGCACGAGGGGTTAACAAGAATACTAGTAATTTGCGACCCACAATGATAGTAAGCTTTTTAAAAAAAATATATAACTATAAACAAATTTATAATACACTAGCTTCTGCCCGCGGCTTCGCTCACGTGAAGCTATATCAGGAGTAAAAATGGTAAAACCAACATTGATGATCTCTTCTTTGTATGGACCTCTATACATCAGGGAGGACAAGCTGTATCTCAGGATTCGTTTAATTAATTGCGATAAGAAGTTCACCAGTTTTTAGGTTGGAGCATATTCTTTCTATAACAGTAATGATAAATTTAATATCTATTCAGTAGTTTTTGCTCCAACCCGTAACAAACAGACAAACAGATAAGAATTTTAAAAATCACATTTTCGGATTCGGAGACGTTTATTAACCCACGTGTTTTTTTTAATATCTTCTAAGTACAGACACAGCTTTTTTACAATTTTATAATAGTAGATTATATAAGTAGATAACTGCCTTTTTTATAATAATATTTTTTATAATAGTAGATAACTGCCTGAATAGCCAAGTGGTCCTGACCGCGACTGCTACGCTAGATGTCCTGGGTTCGATTCCCAGGTCGAGCAAAGTGTTAATGGGTTTTTCTATGAAATTCCCAGTAGCAGCTCGGAGTTAGGAATTTGTGCCCAGTTAATGGCAATAGGCTCGCCCCCTATTACATGGGACCCAAACATACCGGTGAACTGTGGGTGTACATTAGTACGCCTCTGCTGAACCCTTCGGGGAATACAGGCGTGATGGTATGTATGTTATGTTATGATTAAAATAGAAGAATCAGATCTTTATAAAACAGATGCGATGTGAAGGAGAACGTGTCAGATATAGAGACAGGTAATACTCCTTCACAATTTTTTTCACATGCTTGATATTATTGCAGTGAGTTGCGCGTGGTGCGCGTGCGACTCGTGCGGCAGCGAGTGCGCGCCCGCGTGCGGCACGCGACGCTTCAGGACCTGCTGCTTCAACTACCTGCGCAAGAAGCGAGGACCTGACGGCCCCAAGGTACGATGAAGTCCCTCACAAACAAGCTTTTAGTAAATTTTGGCAAAATGCCTTCATGAGAAAGCCATGCTTTTTTTTATGGGATAGGGGGGCAAACGAGCGGACGGATCACCTGATGGTAAGCGATAACCGCCGCCCATGGACACCCGCAACACTAGAGGAGTCACGAGTGCGTTGCCCGCCATCCCATTCGTGCCGAAGCATGGAGAGCCTCCCTCGTTAAAAACTGCTTCGGCACGAATGGGCCGGCTGAACCGGAGTGATACCATAGCCTCACAGAAAATCGGCGTGGAACAACACGTTGTGTTTCGCCGATTGAATGAGAATACTGGAGGCCCAAATCCTTTTAAAAGGCGGGCAACGCACGGCTGCTCTGGTGTTGCGGGTGTCCATGGGCGGCGGTAATCGCTTACGATCCAATTGCTCGTTTGCCCCCCATTCCAAAAAATATCATTTATCATTTCCGAATTCTGGTAATTACTTATACATTATTATCCTTTCCTTTCCAGGTCCACTCGCTTGCCCAGGATGAGAACGACAAGCAGACGAACTCAGAACTGCCTGTGTTCATCATTGAGAGGATTCCAGCACCTGAAGAGTGGAAGGCCAACATGTTCTCCAGCAAAAACTATCCGTATTCCGTAGAAGATATGATGGACAATCGTAAAGATTAAAAATTGATTTGTTATGTTATAAAATCAATTTGAAATAAAGATGATTGATTTGTATAATGTTTGTATAGTGAAATAAATTATATTCATATAAACATCTATTTTATTTATATTTTTAAACTAGTTATTCCACGCGATTTCAGTCGCGACTTAAGTACTGTTATCTAACCAAACTTTCAACTTACCCCCTACCACAGTACCGACTACTAACAGTGAAAATGCAAAATCCCTGAAATATGTCATTATTTATTTTGATGGTGAGTAGCGACAATACCCGTTTTCATACCATCACGCCTGTATTCCCCGAAGGGTTAGGCAGAGGGTACACCCACAGTTTGCCGGTCTGTTTAAGTCCCATGTAATAGGGGGCGAGCCTATTGCACAAAAATTTATGTGATGAATATAATTGTTTGTGTTCGTCTGGGTGTTTCTTATGTTTTATAAGTATGTATTTACAAAAAAAAGTATTTAAGTATTATATTCACTGTCTAGTACCCATAGAACAAGCTCTGCTTAGTTTGGGACTAGATGGTGCTGTGTAAAAATGTCCCAGAATATTTGTTTATTTAAATTCCAAACTCCGAGGTGCTAATGGGAATTTCATAGAAAATCCCAATAACACTTTGCTCGTCCCAGGAATCGAACCCAGCTCCTCTAGCGTAGCAATCGCACTCAGGACCACTAGGCTAATGAGGCAGTACCATAACAAAAATATAATTTATCATTTCCGATTTCTGGTAATTATACATTATTATCCTTTCCTTTCCAGGTCCACTCGCTTGCCCAGGATGAGAACGACAAGGAGACGAACTCAGAACTGCCTGTGTTCATCATTGAGAGGATTCCAGCACCTGAAGAGTGGAAGGCCAAGATGTTCTCCAGCAAAAACTATCCGTATTCCGTAGAAGATATGATGGACAATCGTAAAGATTAAAAATTGATTTGTTATGTTATAAAATCAATTTGAAATGAAGATGATTGATTTGTATAATGTTTGTATAGTTAAATAAATTATATTCATATAAACATCTATTTTATTTATATTTTTAAACTAGTTATTCCACGCGGTTTCACTCGCAACCTAAAGTAATTATAAACTTTTAACTGCCTTGTTACTACTTTTAACCGTGGGAGAGGCATCTTCGGTAGAAATGGGCCTCAACTGGATTGACACCACGCCCTTGCAGAAAACCGGCGTAAAACAACGCTTGCGTTGTGTTTCGCCGAGTGAGTGAGGTTACCGGAGGGCGGATCGGTAGAAGAAGGGGAGGGAGAACGTCCACGTCTGTCTCCCCTTATGCGAAGGGGGCCGCAAAAGGCGGCCCGCCACTGCCGGGTCCGCGGACGAATGCTACAGCGCTCCCGTAGGCCCGGCACCAAAGTGGTGTCGCGAAACGCCGAGGTTGGTTTTAGTCGGTAGATCGCTCTTTTCAGAGCGGAGTCCGACACACCCCACCGCTCTCCCCGGAGTGGTGGATAGTGCATAAAGCATTTCCAACCCCGTCAACAAAAAAAAAAAAAGGTCCAAACCCTTTTAAAAGGCGGGCAACGCACTGCGAGTCCTCAGGTGTTGCGGGTGTCCATGGGCGGCGGTTACCGTCTACCATCAGGGAATCCGTCTGTTTGATTGCTCCCCCATGTTTGATCGCATAAAAAAGCATACGTAGCTTCTTTACAAACATCCAGCTTCCGTTGCGGGGGGCAACGGAAACGGAACGTTAAGATATAAAAATTCAATAACTTTTTTTTTCTTTATAAATGAAGATTATACAGGGACAGCCATTTTAAAATTAGGAAACATTTTAAAATTATTATTTTTTAACCCGCTGCGTTTACATGGTAGGGAATGAAAAAACCCTAAAACAAGAAAGTCGTCATACCCGATTGTAAGAAATATTGTAGCAGTCGGGACCTATTCTTCCTGCTTACGGTGCCGGTTGTCATACGATCATCTATGACAATAGGGTATTACACCTTTTTTTGAAAACTGTTTTAAATTAATCCTTAGATCGTAATGAACCAAATGAAATAATTTTATTTCAGTTTTATAAAACCGAAAAATGCCTTAAAAACTATTTTTAATTTATGATTTTGAACTTTCGCGCGGAAACGATAGCCGCCATGCTACTTTGGGTCGTGACGTCACTTACGATCACTACGACGGTAGTAAACAATACAACTGCAAAAGACTAAGTAACGTCAAATTACTATTGGAGTGACATCACGTCGGAATCCAATATGGCGGATGGCGAAGACTATTTTTTAAATTGAATTATAAAATTTACATTGCATTTGTATAAATAAATACTAACGTTTCTCGTTTTATTTTTTTATAAATCTATCATAAACATGCATTTTTATATTTTTTCTTACATGGTGTAAAATAACCTATTGTAAGTGGTAATCAGAAGCTTCAATCAGGCTGAGGAATGAGCTACCTGCCGAGGCTTTTCCAAAAAACTACAGCATGGGGACGTGGTAGAGCCATGCTTCTGCACGAATGGGCCGGCTCGACCGGAGTGATACCACGGCCGCACAGAAAACAACGCAAGCAGCGCTTGCGTTGTGTTTATAATAAATAATAAAATAATAAATTTTCTACGACATTTTACACAGCACCATCTAGTCCCAAACTAAGCAGAGCTTGTACTATGGGTACTAGACAATGGATATAATACTTATATACTTTTTTTTGTAAATACATACTTATAATACATAAGAAACACCCAGACGAACACAAACACTTATATTCATCACATAAATATTTGTGTCCTGTGGGAATCGAACCCACGACCTGGTGGTCAGCATTCCGGTGCTCGAACCACTAAACCACAGAGGTCGTTGATGTTTCGCTGGGTGAATGAGGTTACCGGAGGCCCAAACCCTTTTAAAAGGCGGGCAACGCACTCGTGACTCCTCTGGTGTTGCGGGTGTCCATGGGCGGCGGTTATCGCTTACCATCAGGTGATCCGTCTGGTCGTTAGCACCCCTGTCCCATTAAAAAAATATGGGATTCTTCTAAACAGGAGTGAAAAGGTTTTTATAGGGTCGGTAACGCGAGAGCGACACCTCTGGTGTTGCAGATGTTACGTCCATAGGCTACGTTAACTGCTTACCATCAGGAAGGCTGTAAGCTTCTTCTTATTTTTCTTATATAACATAACATACCATCACGCCTGTATTCCCCTAAGGGTTAGGCAGAGGCGTACTAATGTACACCCACAGTTTGCCGGTATGTTTAGGTCCCATGTAATAGGGGGCGAGCCTATTGCCATTAACCGGGCACAAATTCCTAACTCCGAGATGCTACTGGGAATTTCATAGAAAAACCCAATAACACTGCTCGACCTGCTGGGAATCGAACCCAGGACCTCTAGCGTAGCAGTCGCTCTCAGGACCACTTAGCTAATGAGGCAGTTATATATTTTTCTTTCTTATATATTAAAAAAAAAAGCTTCCTTTAACCGTGGGTGCATCTTACTAGTAAATATTCTGGTTAACCCATATGCTAAGCTATATGCTTGTGTTGCGAGTGGGGTCACGTCGGTAGTGCAATGGGTGGGTTTCGAATCGGCAACCACATGATTGCAAGTCCGACGACCTAGCCATTAGGCTACCGCCACCTTGAAGATCGTTTGCCACCTCAGTGGTATAAAAAAAATCTCAAAATACCTGACAACCAGTCTATCCTCCGAATATCGGTATTGCCCAGAAATTGTGTTGCGGAGGTCTGATGGCAGTCGCTTCGTGTAAAATACTGATATTCAGCCGGTATCTGGTTAGACTGGAAACCAACCAGATCATAGTTGGTTAAAGACTTAAATAATGTCAGTGCTTATATCTTGAAATGACATCCGGTTCTCAAATAATGTAAACCTTCGTTTAATATTATCGACTTCGGTCAAACTTGGACATCCTTCAACGCCCACACATCTTGTAATCGCAATATTGTACCAGTGAAGATTGTAACATAATTTATTTTCAAAGAGTGTCCATGGAGTTTCTTGCCGGATTCTTCTCCATAGGATCAACCTTTTGGAACCGTGCAACTAGAATCATAACGTTTCATAAACGCATGTAAAAGCTTACTTGAAATAAAAATATTTTAACTTTGAAGTGTTTTTTTTTATATTAATTAAAAAGCTACCTTAATAATATCTGTGTTTATTATTTCATATAATATTTCTAACTACATAATAAATTGACAACTCCAAAAACAATGACATGTGATTCAGTACATATCTTCAAGTAAATAAGGGTGGTTATCGCTTGACTCCACGCTGGACATCCATCGTTCAGGTGTGACGAGGATTAAGGGTTGTTTTGAAGCAGGTTGGGTCTCTTTCTCTTGGGCGAAAAGTCCTGGGAACTGGATTTGATGGGCCTGAAAAGAGAAACAAAGTTAGTCTCTGATTTGATTCTCGCACAAATCAAATGTTGTCTTGTTTGCAGATGACTACATAGGCATTACATACATACATACACTCACGCCTTTCTCCCGGTGGGCGTTTTGGGGGTCGTTTTAATTGTAATATTAACTATCTTTTTGTGATTTTTTTGCATTTTTCATGCTAAGATTTTAAAGTTATTTTAGTGAAGGAAAAATTCGACTCGCCGGCAGGATTCAAACCTGCGTCTTCTAGCTAGGTACGCCAGACGCTATGACTTCTAAGCCACCGTGAGTCCCACCTGCCATGTCGAAATTTGCCTTCACATTCTGAACTTACCTCTAAAAGGTGACGTCAGTAACATCTATTGACAGGCAAGTCTTGCCTCTCAATAGATGTTACTGACTTCGACATGGCAGGTGGGACTCGCGGTGGCTTAGAGGTCATAGCGTCTGGCGTACCTAGCCAGAAGACGCAGGTTCGAATCCTGCCTGCGGGTCGAATTTTTCCTTCACTAAAATAACTGTAATATTAACTTACAAAAGTGCTACTTAGAGGTTGAGATTTATGGCTAAGCTGCAGCTTATATTGGAATAGTCGTAGCGCTGTTTTCACGAGCAATGGAGCACGAATTTCGGTCAGTCATGTTCACAGGTCCTACCTCGGGTCCTCGCTTCTTGCGCCATCGTATCATCTGATCGTAAGCGATTACCGCCGCCCATGGACACCCGCAACATCACAGGAGCCGCAAATGCGTTGCCCGCGTTTCAAAAGGGTTTGGGCCTCCGGTATCCTCACTCAATCGGCGAAACACAACGTGATGCTCCACGCCGGTTTTCTGTGAGGCTGTGGTATCACTCCAGTCAAGCCGGCCTTCGTGCCGAAGCATCTTTTCACGTGGGAGAGCCATGCTTCGGCACGAATGGGCTGGCTCGACCGGAGTGATACCACGACCTCACAGAAAACCGGCGTGAAACAACGCTTGCGTTGTGTTTCGCCGAGTGAATGAGGTTACCGGAGGCCCAAACCCTTTTAAAAGGCGGGCAACGCACTTGTGACTCAACTGGTGTTGCGGGTGTCCATGGCGGCGGTTATTGCTTACCATCAGGAGATCCGTCTGCTCGTTTGCTCCCCTATCCCATAAAAAAAGCATGGCTCTCCCATGAAGGCATTTTTTTCCAAAATTGACTTAAATCTTATTTGTCATCGAGACTCCATCGTACCTTCAGAGCATCAGGTCCTCGCTTCTTGCGCAGGTAGTTGAAGCAGCAGGTCCTGAAGCGCCGCGTGCCGCACGCGGGCGCGCACTCGCTACC
This sequence comes from Acronicta leporina, assembly GCA_947256265.1. NCBI lineage: Eukaryota > Metazoa > Arthropoda > Insecta > Lepidoptera > Noctuidae > Acronicta > Acronicta leporina. The sequence continues at coordinate 928,931 of OX366539.1, forward strand.
GCACGAGTCGCACGCGCACCACGCGCAACTCACTGCAACAACAAACACGATCATAGCCTAATAACAGTCCTCATCCATCCTATATATTGTTCCTTTATGGAATGAGTCTGCAGTCTGTTGGTCTTGGATAACCCTGAACCAAAAGAAACATTCGCTTTCTAGCCATTGCATCGCATTTATACAGAAGGTGCTTCATGCTCTCAATTCATTCTCTTAGGCTGCTGGTTTCCTCACCGTTTAGGGCGTGATAGTAAATTATTTTATTATTTGAAGTGGCGGTAGCCTAATGGCTAGGGCGTCGGACTTGCGATCTTGTGGTTGCCGGTTCGCCCCCATTGCACCCATTGCACTACCGACGTGAACCCACTCGTAACACAAGCATTTAGCTTAGCACGAGGGGTTAACAAGAATACTATGTGTGACCCACATTGCTAGTAAGCTTTATAAAAAATAAAAAAAAACGACTGAAAAATCAGAGGTACGTGTTGTGGAACTCGACCCCTTTGATTTGACAGTTCAATTGTAATTTTTTTTATGTATTCGGGGAGCAAACGAGCAGACGGATCGCCGGATGGTAAGCGATTTCCGCCGCCCATGGACACCCGCAACACCAGAGCAGTCGCAAGCGCGTTGCAAGTTTTTAAAAGGGTTGGGGTCTCCGGTATCTTCACTCACTCAGCGAAACAACGTGAGAGATGTTTCACGCCAGTTTTCTGTAAGCCCGTGGTGTGACTCCGGTCCAGCCCGCCCATTTAAACCGAAGAAGCATTGCTCTCCCATGGTCATATCAATTATTTATTTCTATATTCCACAGATAATACATCCCCCATGTCTCAAGGATTACTTCCTAGTGCGGGAGGTGTCTTCAAAAAAATACTAGATTACTTACCGAAAAACATGAGGGCGAAGATAGCAGTAATTTTCAGCATTTTGTTGCTTTTTTATGGTATAATTTGAATGATAACGTCTCAAACGTGGATGATTGAATGTGGTAGAAATAAAGCCTCCCGCTTTTTATATGAGTTAAAGTTTACATAGTAAAGCGATGGCGTTGAAAACACGCGTTCCAGCTACATTGAGGTATTAAGTCCCTACTTAGTCGTACTAGAGAGACCACGTAAATATCAGACGCAATAATATTTCACAACTGCCTCAATAGGCTAGTGGTCCTGAGTGCGACTGCTACGCTAGAGGTCCTGGGTTCGATTCCCAGGTCGAGCAAAGTGTTATTGGGTTTTTCTATGAAATTCCCAGTAACAGCTCGGAGTTTGGAATTTGTGCCCGGTTAATGGCAATAGGCCCGCCCCCTATTACATGGGACCTAAGCATGCCGGCGAACTGTGGGTGTACATTGGTACGCCTCTGCCTAACCCATCGGGGAAAAACAGGCGTGATGGTATGTATGTATGTAATATTTCACAAAACGCCTGAGAGATTCTTTCAAAGTCCAGTGAAGTCTGCTAACCCGTGGTGGAATAATCTATAACTGTTCTCAATTTGAGAGAGGCCCATGCCTAACTGCGGGACAGCTGTTTATAGGCTGATGTTGACGTATATTAGATACAAAATTGCTAAGGTTCACGTGTTGAATAACAACCACTTATAAGTCGCGGTCAGCTGATGGGGACCATGGACGCTGTAAAGTATCCGAAACTTCAGCATTCAATAATTAAAAACAAATACGATGAAATCTGTAAAGTGAGTTTATTTCAATATAAGTTTTCTACTCCATAAGTCTAGCGATACAATTCGCTGTACCGGCTAGTATCCTAGTTACTAATACCTCAATGTTCAGTTCGGATTACTTGTTTGGTTCTAGATATTTATCCTAAAGCTTATCAAGCCTATTTGTAGCAATCCATTCTCTCTGTCTATAGCGACACGGCTCAAAGTTGCTACCATACATACCTTCGCGCCTGTAGCCCCCTAAGGGTTAGGCAGAAGTGTATGTTTAAGTCCCATGTAATAAGGAGCGGACCTATTGCGATCATTCACCGTACACAAATTCAAAATCCGCTGCTACTTAATTTATTCATCTATCTATACTTATACTTTTCTATACTAATATATAAAGCTGAAGAGTTTGTGTGTTTGTTTGTTTGTTTGCTTGAACGCGCTAATCTCAGGAACTACTGGTCCGATTTGAAAAATTCTTTCAGTGTTAGATAGCCCATTTATTGAGGAAGGCTATAGGCTATAAATCATCACGCTACGCGGACGAAGTCGCGGGCAGAAGCTATCATCTGTACTAATATATAAAGCTGAAGAGTTTGTTTGTTTGTTTGCTTGAACGCGCTAATCTCAGGAACTACTGGTCCGATTTGAATAATTATTTCAGTGTTAGATAGCTCATTTATCGAGGAAGGCTATAGGCTATATATCATCACGCTACGCGGACGAAGTCACGGGCAGAAGCTAGTTTATTAATATAATTTTCATACAGTTACTTTAGAGCTAACATAATTCCATACGCATAGAAAAGCTCGAAAAGCCCCAATTTATATTGCGGGAATCGAACCCAGGACCTCTAGCTTAGCGCTTAGGACCAGTGTTGCGTTGCGGGTGTCCATTGGCGGCGGTTATCGCTTACAATCAGGCGATCTGTCTGCTCGGATGCAACTATATGTTATCAACAATAAAAAAAATAAGTAGCTTAGCTCAATCATTATTAGGTTTTAGTTTAACGCCCCGTAGCACGACGATACCAGTTGCCCAAGCACGAAAAACTTGCGAAAACGTATTCGTATCGAAATCGAGAGTAATTTGTATGATAAATTAAAAATAAAAAAAAACCCGCGTATTTTTGAGGGAGTAGGGAAAAAAATATATAAATTCACCATTTCGTGGAGGCGGCCATCTTGGATTTGAAATGTTTCATAGTGTATAGTATTCTACTAGTCAGGTCCTTTCATTTGATACCAATATTGTGGGAAAAATATGTAAACCGCCATCTTGTGGCGGCGGCCATCTTGGACCGATTTTCATCAAACATAGCTAAGAACACTCCCGACTTATTCACCTTTCAAACAAAAAAAAACAAAATCAAAATCGGTTCATCCATTCGGGAGCTACGATGCCACAGACAGACACACACACACACACAGACATGTGAAACTTATAACACCCCGTCGTTTTTGCGTCGGGGGTTAAAAAGGAGGTTAATGAACGTAGATGAAGCAAAAGTGGTGTGCCAGGATCGTAGCCAGTGGAAATCTATAGTCTCCGCCTACCCCAAAGGGAGACAGGCGTGAAAATATGTATTTTTTGGGATAGAGGAGCAAACGAGCAGACGGATCACCTGATTGTAAGCGATAACCGCCGCCCATGGACACCCGCAACACCAGAGGAGTCACAACTTCACAAGTGCGTTGCCCGCCTTCTAAAAGGGTTTTGGCATCCGGTGACCTCACTCACTCGGCGAAACACAACGCAAGCGTTGTTTCACGCCGATTTCTGTGAGGCCGTGGTATCACTCCGGTCGAGCTGGCCCATTGGTGCCGAAGCACGGATAACGTGAAAAATCGTTTTCAGTTTTCCATAACTCGAGCCACTAATGGATCATGCGCAGAAAGTTTCAAGTATTGTAATTATCTTTTGGGAAAATTATCGCAATAAAAACCATTGTAATAGATTCAGCAGTCGATTCTGAACAAAATAGTTTCAGGTCTTGCGCTTATTTTATTACAGGTTGTATATAAATATTATCCAGACACCATTCGATCATTGTCCATTTACGCCTATACATCAATGTGTATCGATATTCTTATAATATGACTTGCAAATGTATAAAAATCCTTTACTGTCTGATTTTAAGTTAAAGTAATAAAACAATGTCGATTTCTGACATATTAGAGTACCAGCTTGGGTCATTTAACTCGTGATGGTGGTCGACCACCCTATAATTACAGGTGGTTTCGACTCTTTACGCCTGAGGAGAGACTTCGCCTCCCTGTGAGTTCTACCACCTGTATTCTGAAGAATTATATATTGTTACACCGAGAAACTATAAGAACGAAGTAGGCGGGTCACGAAGATTCTAGATAACTCGTAGAAGCATGTAGAATATTCGAAAGAAAGTACTCGAACGAACGCATCACTCACGTAATAACAATAGTTCAAGGCCGTGTCAAAGGTCAATGCCCATAAAAAATAGACGAACAAGCATTTGGAGACTTATCGCGATTGTTCGATTCTAGAATCTTCTTGGCGGATATATATAAATAGCCGTCGTGAGGGTCGGCTAGCGCAGCGCACAGGAATCTAAAAGAGAGACTAGCACTCTCAAAACACACACCAATAGACACCGTCCGACCTAGCATCCTCGGCGAGGAGACCCGTCGCGAAGACCTTCTAACAGTTACCACCGAGCCAGTAGCTTTAGATCCGTCCATAAATAATTTAAACCAGATCCAGCCATCCGAAGCTATCCCCGCAGCAACGCCCTAAGCTGAGGTCCAAGTCCCGTTAAGGAACGCCCTTAGCTGTTGTTGCTTAGTTTATAAGTTGCTCCAGGCTGAAGGCATTCGCTCGCCCGGTTTGTAAGCTCGCCCGGTTTGTGTTCGCTTCTCTGCGACAGCGAACCTCCGGGATGAATGATGAATGGTGTGGTGTTGTTGTTGGTGGGTTGGTGGGTGTTGTTTGGTGTTTCGCTCACTCGCTCGCTCGCTCACTCGCGCACACTCACTCAATCAATCGTCAATTGAAGCCCCGCGGACGTATGCTACAGCGCTCCCGTAGGCCCGGCACCAAAGTGGTGACGCGAAACGCCGAGGTTGGTTTTAGTCGGTAGATCGCTCTTTTCAGAGCGGAGTCCGACACACCCCACCGCTCTCCCCGGAGTGGTGGATAGTGCATAAAGCATTTACAACCCCGTCAACAATAAAAAAAGGCTGAAGGCATTCGGTGCCTCGCCACCAAGTTCGGTTAAGCTGTAAAGATTCCTTGAATGAACAGCTTACGTCCATCTCCAAAAAGAAATCGGCTAGCGCGGTTTAGTTTTGGACAGTGCTACTAGCGTTAATGTAGTGACTTTCTCTGTGATTTCTGTTGTGTGTTTGTCAAGATTAAAGTCTTTGTTTGTTTCGGTAAAATTAGCGTTAATTAATTTTGCTACCTCGTTAGTCTAGTGGTCCCAAGTGCGACTGCTACACTAGAGGACCTGGGTTCGATTCCCAAGTCGAGCAAAGTGTTATTGTGTTTTTCTATGAAATTCTCAGTAGCGGCTCGGAATTTGGAATTTGTGCCAGGTTAATGGCAATAGGCTCGCCCCCTATTACATGGGACCTAAACATACCGGCGAACTGTGGGTGTACATTAGTATGTTCTGCCTAACCCTTCGGGGAATACAGGCGTGATGGTATGTTTTGTTATTATAATAACGCCTCTTTATTATTATCAAATCCTTACAAGGTAATCAGAACCTTATTACAATAACACCATTCTAAATCTCTTTGACGCTTTAACTTATATAGATAGTCAAAGCTTTGACGTCTTGATCAAACATACTTGACAGGCACGTGAATTTTTCATTTGCCAAGTGTTTCTAACCTTCTAGAACAAAACAGTTGCCCAAGCACGAACATTTTCGAAAACGTAAGTAATCAAGTAATATTTCCCATCGTGGGATTGTAATATGGCACCACACTTTTGGTGTTCGCCAGTGTCAAGTATAAATTGTTGAGTTGCCCCAATAAAACGGTAGAAACTTTATTGAGGCTTCGATGGAGTTTAGGAGTGAACCCAAAAAGTCACGATTTTCAATTTTATATCATTTGCCTACACTCTCACACGTGCACGAACACTTAATGGTTAATTATCCACCATAATTACACATTAAACTTCGGAGAAATTCAAGTTTTGAAAAATAATATAAAATTGACAATGTGCACTTTTCATTTTCCCGCCTAAACTCGAGAATAATTTGTAGGTATGAGAAGGAGGTTAATGAACGTAGATGAAGCGTAGGTAAGTGGTGTGCCAGGATCGTAGCAAGTGGAAATCTATAGTCTCTGCATACCTCAATGGGAGACAGATGTGAAAATATGTATGTATGTATGAGATTTGTAGCAGAAAAAAACTCATTCGTTTACGATACGAATTCGATAGTTGTTTGCGCTTGGGCTACTGTTTTAATGAGATACGAATCCGCAAACGAAGAGGCGCAAAACAAATGCTTATTTTCTTCTTAAACAAATAATATTGTTTTATATTTAATCATTTGAAAACTTATGGATGTACCTATGTATTCTCCCCATCCTCACCTACGGTGCACAAACCTGGTCTTTGACAAAACATCAGAAGTCCGCCCTTGGAGTATGCCAGCGAGCCATGGAGCGCAGTATGATGGGAGTCAAATTAACAGACCGCATCAAAAATAGCGTACTGCGCTCCAAAACCCAGATTGCCGACATAGGCCAAAAAGCTGCTAGCTTCAAATGGAACTGGGCTGGTCACGTCTGCCGCATGTCAAACGAGTTGTGGGCCAAACAAATTACCGAGTGGGTTCCCCGAAACGGTAGGCAACAACGCGGCAGACCTAGACGGAGATGGCGGGATGAGCTTGACTCCTTCTGGAAGGATTGGCCCAAAATAGCGTTGCGCTGTGACGAATGGAAAGAGGGAAGGGAGGCCTTTGCCTTGCAGTGGGACGACAATGGCTGAATAATAATAAAAAAGAATAAATAATTTGTAATTAAACAAAAACACGTCGGCTGCACAACTGACCGTGCTTTGGACAGCAATGAGGATTGACACTCTTAAACTACGTGCGATAATTCTTGACAAAAGATTATATTTTTACAAACCTTGTCAAGCATGCTTGATCGCAAAGACGCCTTTTTTTAGATTAAAAAATATTGCATGGCATCTGTTGCTACGAGTACCTATACAGGAACTGATAACGTAAAAAAAATAAAAATACAATCTGGATACTGATATTTTATTTTTATATAATATTTTCTAAACTCTAATTGAATCCTCGATAAAAATATGTTAGATTTTATGTCTATTTATCCAGCCATTATAGACATAAAATCTAGACAGGAAATAATAAATACTCCATAAATATTGTGATAAAGAAATCTTATAAAATATTGACAATGTTAGTTACAATTAAATTAAATTTTATATTTTAAACAATTCAATTACAATTACTCCTAAATATAATATTAATTAAATTATTTTTTTACACATTTCAAATTGACAGGGATCTGAAAATACAGTGATACATTTTAATAACAATACAAACAATTAAACTAAACTAACTTTAAAAAATATAAGATTTTTTTTTTCACAAAATTCAATTGAATTACTGTTTTTACCAAATTCAATTGTATTATTTTTTAAATCAATTGCAATTGAATTTAGAAATCAATTGGTTTTAATTTTAATTGCTTAATGCCCAACAGTGTTTGACAGACTTCACACACCGTCGAGAAAAACTCTAAGACATGCAGATTTCCTCGCATTATTTTCCTCTAAGCATAATGCAATTCAAAATTTAATTAAAATTAAATGTATACCATAGTTATTTAAAATGTATACAAAAGTATTTTCAAACGATATTGCAGCCCATAATGAACGCTTAAGCGTCATACACGTGGTTCTCAACCATATCTTCTAGGGAATAATGATGGTTCTCGTTAGACAGCATGCGGGAGATCCATTGTTCCGGCATATTGGGGATATTTTCCACGACAAACATCGGCAGTTTCGACTTGGGTTGGTTTTCTCTAACATCCTGGTTTGCTGTCAAAAACTGAAAAAGATGTATACAATTTTTTTTTTTAACTTTTAGTGATTGATTTCAGAAATTTATTTTATTTTCAGAAAATCGTTGACAAGTAACAGCTCCTTGCTATGTTGTGTTCTTAACAGTGAGCAAGGTCGCCAGAGCTCCGCGAGGAAGCGTTGTGTTGACAGTGGGGAACCGGTGGTGTTTAAGCATCACACCTATTGTCTCCTGCCAGCACAACAATTCCTCCTTAATCTTTACACCTCTCAAAAAGAGTGTGAACAGATTTTTACAAGGTTGGCAACGCGCGAGTGATACCCTTGGTGTTGCAAGCGTCCAGCTACGGTAACCGCTTACCATCAGACGGGCCGTACGCATATTTGCCACCTTAGTGGTACAAAATAATTCCCAGGTCGAGCAATTCTGAGTAGCGGCTCGGAGTACGGATTTGTGCCCTAGGAATCAAACCCAGGACCTCTAACGTAACTAATGAGGTCGTTAGGGTAATAAAGTATGTAGTTGTAAATGCTTGTAAAAACGAATTTCAAGTTCAAGGTCAAATGTTTTTATTTCTAAGCATTTATGAAACGTTATTCTATGATTCTAGTTGCACGGTTCCAAAAGGTTGATCCTATGGAGAAGAATCCGGCAAGAAACTCCATGGACACTCTTTTAAAATAAATTAAGTTACAATCAATGTTACAAAACTGCCTCATTAGCCTAGTGGCGTCATGAGCGCGACTGCTACGCCAGAGGTCCTGGGTTCGATTCAAAGGTCGAGCAAAGTGTTATTGGGTTTTATTATGAAATTCCCAGTAGCAGCTCGGAGTTAGGAATTTGTGCCCGGTTAATGGCAATAGGCTCGCCCCCTATTACATGGAACCTAAACATACCGGCGAACTGTGGGTGTACAGTAGTACGCCTCTGCCTAACCCTTCGGGGAATACAGGCGTGATGGTATGATGTTACAATCTTCACTTGTACAATATGCGATTGAAGGTTAATGTCCAAGTTGTTGACCGAACATTATGGAATGTTAAACGAAAGTGCAGGCATTTGAAAACACTTGAAGAAAGCAACTGGGCTTAAAAATATAGTTACCTTAAGTGTCTCAGGTCCCCTCTTCTTCCTAAGGTAGTTGAAGCAGCAAGATCTGAAGTGTCTGGTGCCACATGCAGAGGCGCACTCACTTCCACAGGAGTCACATGAAAGACTGGCTGCCCACAGCGTGCTACCTGCAAGGACAGTCAACAAAACCATACATAACTTGGGCAAAAACAATTGCAGACAGCCTCTATTCACAAAATTGCGTATGAGAAGAAAAACTATATAATACTAGCTTCTGCCCGCGGCTTCGCTCGCATGAAGCTATGTTAGCAGAACTTGGAACTTGGATAAACCAATATTGATGATCTCTTCTTTGTATGGATCTGTATAGACCAGAGAGGTCAAGCTGTATCTCAGGATCCCTTCAAATAATTGAGATAAGAAGTTCACCACTTTTTAAGTTGAAAAAGTCTTATCCCCTCGAAAGCTCCACCAACTGAGCCATTTTCTCGTGGAGCAGCAGACTCCACAAATCAGCCGCCACAACAAACTTTTATCCTACCGCTAGGACTATTTTCTAAGATCAACTAAACCTACACATTCATTCAACATAAATTCTAATTCTATTCTTACCAAAGACATTAAAATATAGGCCTTTCCTGTATCGTATAGGCCACAATTCAGCCACTATTCTGATTTACACTAAATCATAGCAAAGCTCCAATTCTAACATTGATTGGGTGACAACATTAGTCGTAGAGTGTCGCCCACCACAACTTCTAACATCTAACACATACATATATAGAACGTCAGGTCGTATGACTTTTACTAACATCCATTACCTGAAGGAAAATCACCAGATGCGGTTGCCTCCTTTTTATGGCGTTTAGAATCTGCCTGCGACCATGTCGCTGACAAATTAAAACTATATTAGTTTCATCATTTGAGTACAGGACATAAAAAAAATAAATGTAAAAAGAGCGCCAAGTTTCAATGGAAAAATAAAAATATTTCTCAAGTTTCTCGGCAAAACAAACAGAAGGACTTTTGCCTGAAACTGATGGTCTTGAATATTTTTTTATGGGCCAAGAATTGTTGGGTGTTTCTATGAAATTCGTAGTAGTTGCTTGGAGTTTAATCACTCACAAATCCACTATTTGGAACCGTGCAAATAGTTTTAGCAACAATAATATTTTAAATTAAATAAAACATCCAAACCCGATTCAAGACAGAACTTAGAGATCTTACTAATATTACATAACATACCATAACGCCTATATTCCACGTAGGGTTAAACAGAAACGCCAAAAGCCTGTATGTTTAGATCCCATGTACTAGAGGCCGAGCCTTTAGCCACTAACCACCTAACAAATTCCAAACCCCAGCTTCTAATGAAAAAATCCAATAATACTTTTCTCGACCCAGAATCGAACCCAGAACCTCTAGCGTTTTTAATCTCATTTCTTTTTCAAGAAAACTTGGCATTTTTTTACATAAATCATTTTATTACTTCACTAGCTACTGCCTGTGACTTCGTCTGCGTGGACTTCAGATTTGGGCGAGACCTAGATAAAAAGTAGTCCATGTTTTCATCATTCCAGACTATAATCTATATCTGTGCCAAATTTTATCCAGATCCGTTCAGCCGTTCTGGCGTGAAAGAGTTACAAACATCCATCCATCCATCCTCACAAACTTTCGCATTTATAATATTAGTAGGATAGGATAGGACTACTACTTTTTTTTACGTAGAATCGTATTTTCTTTATTAACTACAACAAGTATCAAGAAATAAACTGGAACGATTCAATCAACATCAACACGAAAAGTATGATAGGCGACATAAAAAGTATCATTGTTTTCGGGAATAAACACATACAAACAAACACGTACAAATTGTACCTATTATTGTGGCATAATTTAGGACGAATTCATTACTTTGGGACGCCACCAAGAATCGCCAGGCATTGACCATTCTGGAAGCTTTGATCAAAAGCATATAGGCTTTTACTTATGCTGAGCAGAAACAGTTTGCGCATTGTGGCGAGAGTCTCAACAGAACATAACATAACATAATCCACCCATTATAAGTCCCACTGCTGGGCACGGGTCTCCTCTCACAATGACAGGGATTAGGCTGTAGTCCACCACGCTAGCCTAGTGCGGGTTGGCAGACCAGACTTCACACGCCGTCGAGAAAATCTCTCGGGCACGCAGGTTTCCCTTCCAGTTTTCCTTCACCGTTTAAGCGCGTGATAATTAACTACATTACTTTGAAGTCTGAGGTGCCTTGGATGGATTTGAAATCGAGACCTTTGATTTGGCAGTCCAATAGTCATATCACTAGGCTGCACAGCACATGTTCAACCTAATGTTGAGCGATACGCAAACCTGTGGACGTTGTGAGGAGGCCGATGAAACACCACTTCATCTTTTTGGGGAATGTGGATCGCTAATACAAAAGCGTAGTGCTTATCTAAGGAAACACCTTAAGCCCGGATGAAATAAAGGAGCTCACCCCTAGGAAAATCCTGCAGTTCATAGTAGCTGCAGGATTCAGGGGTGAACTCAACGAGTGACGATCACAATGGACCAACTGCTATTAAAACACTAAATAAACTGTGTTTTGTCTCACAGTTGAGTAGTCCCAAGAGCGACTACTATGCTAGAGGCCTTGGGTTAGCTTCCCAGTGCCAGCAAAGTGTTATTGAGTTTTTCTATGTAATTCTCAGAAGCATCTCGGAGTTTAGATTTGATAAAATCCTCTTTTGCGTGACGCATTCGGATAAAATGCCGGCGAACTGCAGTGGGTGTAGTATGTAGTACACTGTGTGTACAGTACACCTCTGCCTAACCCTTCGGGAAGTACAAGCGTGATGGTATGGTAATTAAAACTAGTAATTGAAAACTTACCGATAAGCATTAGAGAGACGATAGCTGTGATCTTCAACATTTTAAAAAATAATATTATTTTGAATTTCGCTACTCCTCACAAGATGGCGCTGTCACCAAACTCGACGTTTGAATGCCGCGATATCGTTGTCATCCCCTTTTTATATGAGCCAAAGTTTACTTAGTTAAAATGCGTTGGCGGTGCGTGATAAAAATACGAGATATTTTCCTATCCATGCTTTGATAACGTTTCTGTTATATTCTATTTTAATAATTTATTTAAAACTATTATTGACATCATAGTTTGACATTAAATTTGGCGCGGCTACAATGATGACGGTCAGTATTTTTTTCTTTCTTCATTTTGTTTCGTGTTGTTTTCTATACATCCTTTTTTTATTTCTCATTGCCTTCTATTCGTAGTAACAAGCGTAACAGCAGCGTAAAGTTTTAAGTTCGATTCCCAGATCAAGCAGTGTTGTTGTGTTTCCAAATAAGCTATTTTGCAGCTCCGGAATTTGTGCACGGTTAACCTCTTGAGCTGGCAAAGCCGGGGGAGAGGCTTATTACATGAGAAAAAAAACATTCCGGTGAACAGTGAGCGTGTTGATAACTATGTAAGAAGATACCTAATGTTCATATAATTTTCAACCTTTTACTCACTAAACCTCTATAATATGTTTATGTAAAAAATATATTTATTATTATGTATAGATATTATAACATCTTGAAAGTGAAGGCAAATTTCGATATGGCAGGTGGGACTCGCGGTGGCTTAGAGGTCCTAGCGTCTGGCGTACCTAGCCAGAAGACGCAGGTTCAAATCCTGCCTGTGAGTCGAATTTTTCTTTCACTAAAATAACTTTAAAATCTTGAAAATGAATAACACCGATCTTACTTAACCTTTTCCCATGTTGATGTCGGCTTCCAGTCTAACCAGATGCGGCTGAATATCAGTATTTTACACGAAGCGACTGCCATCAGACCTCCGCAACACAATTTCTGGCAATAAATACCAAATGGTTTTGCGCTTCTAATTACCACGATAATTGTCTACTCCAAGTATGGCGGGATCCTTACGTCTCTAATCGTTTCCATTGCTTATACTGCCTGATAACTCGCAATTTTTTTTATGGCATATGGGATCAAACGAGCAGACGGATCACCTGATGGTAAGCGATAACCGCCGCCCATGGACACCCGCAACATCAGAGACAGAGTATACAAAATAAACTACCAGAAAATCGGTCGTAACTTCGGAAAGTTATCAAAAATTACAACCACTTAGTGGTTTGAGTACCGGAATGGTATGGTGGGAATCGAACACGACCTCGTGCTCAGCAGTACGAGGTCGTGAGTTCGATACCCACAGGACACAAATATTTATGTGATGAAATAATAAGTGTTTGTGTTCGTCTGGGTGTTTCTTATGTATTATAAGTATGTATTTACAAAAAAAAAGTATATAAGTATTATATCCATTGTCTAGTACCCATAGTACAAGCTCTGCTTAGTTTGGGACTAGATGGTGCTGTGTAAAAAAAATGTCCCAAATTATTTATTTATTATTATCAAACTGCATCATTCTCAGGAACTATTTAAAACAAAGTTGTAAAGCTAGCTAAATATTGTAATTTGATTTGAGTTTTTTTTTAAATAGTATTTATGGAGTATCCAGAACTAGTTTGACTTTTCAAAAGTAGGTACCTATTTTAAATGGTCTAAGAGCCTGCGGGTTGGCAGACTTCACACACTGTCGAGAAAATCTCTCAGACATGCAGGTTTCATCACGATGTTTTCCTTCACCGTGATAAATACGCAGTACATGTTAACTTAAAGTCAGAGGTGCGTGCCTTGGATTCGAACGCAAGAACTTTGACCTAGCTGTCCAATGGTCAATATCACTGTTTATTTTCTTCATCGAAACAATTTTTATTGAAAGCACGTCTTATCTCATTGAATTTTATTTACAAAACCATCTCAATAACAGTAAATTACAAAGTTAAATCTAAATATAGTACATAGGTTTCTAACTCTTTAACTTTACCGAGTATAAAATTAATATAAAGTTTTCCTATCAATATGGTAAACTGGATCGCGTGTTGATTTTTAAAACGTTATTTTTCACCCGGTCACAGCGGTCGAGCTAGTCTTTTTTTTTTATCAATGATAGGCTTACGCTTGACCACAACCCGTCTGATGTTAAGCATCGAAGTGGTCTACGATGGAGCGCGCTTGCCTAGAAGGTACCTATTCACTCTCGTCTTGTTGAAGATACCCAAATTGTAGGTCTCAGGGAACAAAGATTCCGGTAACGAGTTCCACAATAGAGCAGTACGCACTATAAATGTAGACGCAAAACGTTTCGTGCGAGATTTAGGCACTAGTGGTTAATAGAGCACTCGCCTGCTGATCTTAGTGGTTAGAGTTCAAACTTGGGACAAGTACCTAAGTATGTACTATTCAATCCGCATTTACATGTTTACTTAGACTAGGTAAGTAACTTACTGATTTCTAACACTTATGCGAATATTAAATTGAAATAAAACTATTTTTTACGGATTTTATCGCGTTGTATTAATATTATTTAATTCCCACGTTTCGGATCCACCACAAGATAAACCACAAGTCCTCGCAAAAGAAAACCGATTCTTACCTAGAATGATTCGTGAGGCTATTGAAATTAAAAAACACCCAATTTCAATAGAGAAGATGGTTGGGTTTTAGTTTCAGTAGCTGGCTGGGAACCCCATTATAGAATCTATAAAATCTAAATCCAAGCCCAAAACTGCAAGACCAAAGGATACGGTGAACTCGTACTGCGTGAATCGTATCGCTAATAATTAACAAAAATGTAAGGTAGCTGTTAGTAGACGTCCAACACCTCAGTCTACCCGTGACCATGGATGCTGTAAAGGATCCGAAACGTCGGGAATTAAATAAAATTAATACAAGGCGATAAAATCCGTAAAAAATAGTTTTATTTCAATAGGTATATAACTATTGTTTAAGAACTTTATTTTCTCAAAAAGAAATACATTTCAATTATATGAGAAAACAACATTTATAAACAAGTTAAGTTAGGGCGACGAGACAGTTCATGTCGAAATTATAGAATGAAAAAGTTTTACTATTTTAAATCTTCAAAAATGTGTTTTTTTAAAGCTTTTTTAAAGGTATATATGGACTTCTGGTCTTTTACATGTACTTAACTACCTACAAGTAAAAAAAAATGGCACTGATGACTATGATTATATCATTTAAAGTTGTGTTTACTGTTGCCATAGACTCATAATAATTATGTTGTAGAATAGACCCACAAATTTAACTGCTATACTGCTGTCTACTAATTTGGTTTTTGCAGGTCGCTAGTACCGGACTCGCAACTCTTTCTCCTCACCAGGTTTTTTTATGGGTTATGGGAGCAAACGAGCAGATGGATCACCTTATGGTAAGCGATTACCGCCGCCCATGGACACGCGCAACACCACCAGAGGAGTCAAGTACGTTGCCCGCCGTTTGGGCCTGGTCTCACTCGGCGAAACACAACGCAAGTGTAACAAGCGTTGTTTCACGCCGGTTTTCTGTGAGGCCGTGGTATCATCCCGGTCGAGCCGGCCCATTCGTGCTGAGGCAGGTGAAAGCACTCTATCGGTAGAAGAAGGGGAGGGTGAACGTCTACGTCTGCCTCCCTTTACGCGTAGGGGGCCGCAAATGGCGGCCCGCCACTGTCGCGCCCGCGGACGAATGCTACAGCGCTCCCGTAGGCCCGGCACCAAAGTGGTGACGCGAAACGCCGAGGTTGGTTTTAGTCGGTAGATCGCTCTTTTCAGAGCGGAGGCCGTCACACCCCACCGTTCTCCCCGGAGTGGTGGATAGTGCATAAAGCATTTCCAACCCCGTCAACAAAAAAAAAAAAGGTGAAAGCACTCTCCCACGTTAAAGGTGGCATAACTATGAACATTTTCCTCATCCCAAAATAGAAAAGTCGTTGACAAACGCTTCGGGTTTTAAAAAATAAAGCTGTCACTTTCTAAAGATGTTTTATAAATTTAAATGGCGTGTGATAGCAAGCTTCCTTCTCGAGAAAAACATATCTACAGTATGTAAATAACGTAAAAACATCCCGTCAAGGCTTAGGATTTAGTTACAAGCATTTCCTTTTTATTTCTTTACGATATCGCATGTCATATGTGCCGACACGCTTTTGCAAATGGAGAGTGGGATTTAAGATCTGCCTACGTTTATATGTTTGTTTTTTTTTTCACAATTAGTAGTATTTTTTATATTAGTATTATCAATTTATATATCATACAATAAGAAAAATATCATCTATATTTAAAAACTAGCTTTTTGAAGCTCTAATAGGATAGGAAATGGATCTCAAAAATAATTTTAACAAAAACCAACAGTGATGATCTCTTCTTTGTATTGGTCTGTATACATCAGAGAGGTCAAGCTGTATCTCAGGATCTGTTTGATTAATTGAGATATGAAGTTCGTTAGTTTTTAAGTTGGAGAATATACTTTCTAACAGTGATAATAAATTTAAAATATATTCAGTACTTTTCGTGCCAACTCGTAAAAAACAGACAAGAATTTAAAATCACATTTTTGGATTCGCAGACGTATATATAGGTAAGTAGGTACCTACCCTAACCAATTTGTTTTTTTTTAATATCTTCAATGTAGGTACAGACAGTTTTTTTTTACGATTACATAATAGTAAAGATATTGCATTGAGCGGTCTGAGCTTGTCATGCTCACTTAAATGTCCTGCTGATGGTGGCGTTGTGTGTTGGGTCGTTTTATTCCCTACAATATGGTTGAGTCGAACCACGCTGATACACACGTCATGCTCGTGAACACCCGTTCTGTCGTCCTGTCTGTCGGGGCTGGTCAGCTCTTTGGTACTTACCGTGGCAGTCCTTTTTTAATTTAATACATAATCAACCCATTATGCTGTCCCACTCCTGGGCATGGAGCTCCTCTCAGAATGAGAGGGATCAGGCTATAGTCCACCACGCTGGCCTAATGCGGGTTGGCAGACTTCACACGCCGTCGAGAAAATTTCTCAGGCATGCAGGGTGCCGAGTCTACTATTCAGTTGTGTCAGAATTGTGATTCAGTGACTTCATAATGGTTGATTTTTGACAGTTTTCTCTACGAAATCTGTCATTACTTATGTCATTTAGTGCCATTGGACGGTCATTCTGAGTCAATTGAAATAGCAGACTAGGGCCCCAGGTTTCCTCACGATGTTTTCCTTCGCCGTTTAAGCGCGTGATTAAGTAGATACGCACATGACTTCGAAATGTCAGAGGTGCGTGCCTTGGATTCGAATTTGAGACCTTTGACGATCCGTCCAATGGTCATATCAGTATGACCGTATGACAGTATGGTATAGGCTATCATTGCTTTTTTGATATAACTAGCTTCTACCCGCGACTTCGTCCGCGTAGCGTGATGATATATATACCTATAGCCTATAGCATTCCTCAATAAATGGGCTATCTAACACTGAAAGAATTTTTCAAATCGGACCAGTAGTTCCTAAGATTAGCGCGTTCAAGCAAACAAACAAACAAACTCTTCAGCTTTATATATTAGTAGGTACCTATTGATTATATATTAGTATAGATACAATAAGAAAAATATCATCTATATACAGTGTGTCCGGACATGGACTAGCGATATTCTAAATACTTATATAACAACCATTTTACTCGTAATGCACAAATACACTGTACCTACACTTGGGCCTAATTCACTTCCCCGCTATGAGGCAGCTATTTTGCTGTATGCACAAAAAAATCATATCTCTCAAAGTTTTGGTTTATTGAGTTAAAAATAGGCTTATTCAGAGGGCAACAATACTGTCTACCGTCTACATTACAAAACATTACCGTCTACATTCTCTTTTTTTACTAGATCGAAAGATGTTGAGCTAAGCTACACTACAACATTAAATTTACAACTGTGTCTCTGGCCCAAGTGTATAGTTTATTTGTGTATTAAAGTAGGTGTTATATAAGTATTTAGAATATCGCTAGTCCATGACCGAACACACTGTATAAAAACTAGCTTTTGCCCGCGTTCTCGCCAACCTGAAGCTAGATTGCGATTAGAAAGGGTTTGGGCCTCCGGTATCCTCACTCACTCGGCGAAACACAACGTAGGTACCGACCTATGCAAGTGTTGTTTTACGGCGGTTTTTTAAGGATAAAGAGAATACGACTTTCCACTTCCAATGGAGTCTTACGCTCAATCAAATCAAAAATCTTACGCTCGATTGCCAAGATATGTTACCCAAAGTGGTCTATATTGACCCCCAGGGGTCGACGACGAACTACAAAGGGGTCTATGTCATTCGGAAGAAAAAATTTAGTCCATGAAATCTAAATATGTATCTATCTATATACTAATATGTAAAGCTGAAGAGTTTGTTTGTTTGTTTGTTTGAACGCGCTAATCTCAGGAACTACTGGTCCGATTTGAAAAATTATTTCAGTGTTAGATAGCCCATTTATTGAGGAAGGCTATAGGCTATATATCATTACGCTACGCGGACGAAGTCGCGGGCAGAAGCTAGTACCTACTAATATACACCCACAGTTCGCCGGTATGTTTCGGTCCCATATATTTAAGCTGGCACAATTCCAAACTCCAAGCTGCTACTGAGATTTTCATAGAAAACCCAAAACACTTTGCTCGACCTGGGAACCGAACCCAGGACCTCTATCGTAGCATTTGGGACTACCAGACCCGAGGCCTACCTCATTTAAAAAAATGGTAAATCTTCTCATATTTTGTTCCGCACGGGAATCGAACCTTAGGTATTATTGGATTTGGATAGGTGGATACTTAAAAATACATTACGTGTAAACAAAATTAAACCATTTTTATTTAGGAATGTTTTTACAATTTATTTATAAAAACACATAACTTATCGACTAATTAAAAACAAATTCATTTCAATAATTCGAATTAAAAATAATATTATACATTTTTTTTTTAATTCATTTAAAAGTATTCCGTTATAGACGCAACAGGATCACTAGCGCCTCTTACGGATTAATAAAGGAACTAACAGTTTAAACAAATATTTTTTTTTACATACGAAAAATTAAGCCAAGGTGTATTATTTTACACCAATAAAATTCTGTAGGATTACGATATTCCTATTAAAACTTCATGCTAGGCTTTTCTGTAGAGAAATTCTTAGCGGCAACCGCAGCCTATAGACGCCAGCAACACCAGTGGTATCACTCGCGCGTTGTCATCTTGACACCTCAGTTGTTAAGTCACATTTGCCCAGGGACCCAAATCTGCTATTTTTTTTTTCGTGTCAAAATCGTCACTCAATTCGGCTTCAGAATTGTTGAGATTTTCGACAGTTTTGTCTACAAAATCTGTCAGTTCTTATGTCATTTAGTGCCATTGAACGACCATTTTGATACAACTGAAATAGTAGACTTGGGCCCCAGTAATGTCACTGGCTACATTACCCTTCAAACCGGAACACAATAATGTTAGCACATTATTGCTAACACAGAGGTACTCATCAGCAGAGTTCTACCACCTCGTTTCCCAAGAATATAATAATTCTCCAAGACTTTCAGGCCCCCCAAGTCAACTGTTTTCATCCTCCAAGCCTTTTACCAACTATGTCGGGGTCGGCTTCCAGTCTATCCAGATGCGGCTGAAAATCAGTATTTTACACAAAGCGACTGCCATCAGACCTCCGCAACACAATGTCTGCGCAATACCAATATTCGGAGGGGATGTCACGCATTTTGGGCTTCTGACTACGACAATTGTCATAGATGTCCGTATGACAACCGGGACTGGCTTTTTGCTCTCCAAAGCACGGAGGGGTCTTGATGTGTTAAGAATGGTAACCCATCCACACACTGACCGCAGCGAGCGCAGCTTAACCTTGCAGATCAGTTGATCAGCTTAGTTATAACTTGGTCAACTATTTTATTGTGTTATAATGAAAGACATGCCGTTCTTATATAGGTAATTTAGAACCATTAGACGACCGGTACGGAGACAATGGAGAAAGCAATGCAAAGCTAACACAGATGGCAGCACCTCCAACTGTTCTCATGACAGCCAATCAAAACGTGTTATATTGACATTAGCAATATGTCAAAGAGCTGTCAGCCAATGAGATTGCATAGAACAAGTTGGAGGTGGAGCCATTAGTTTCTCAGTTGCCTACCTCAATGAAATATTAGAATTTGACCCCTGTGCCTCTAGACAAGTGGTATGAACGCTATCGACTAGAATAGAATAGAATTCTCAATGTATGCAAATGACATAAGCTTTTGACAAATCGAGCGCGCAAAAATTCATCTCCATACATTTTGTTTCTATTTTTTTTATGGGATAGGGGAGCAAACGAGCAGACGGATCACCTGATGGTAAGCGGTAACCGCCGCCCATGGACACCCGCAACACCAGAGGAGTCACAAGTGCGTTGCCCGCCTTTTAAAAGGGTTTGGGCCTCCGGTAACCTCGACTCACTCGGCGAAACACAACGTAAGCGTTGTTTCACGCCGGTTTTCTGTGAGGCCGTGGTATTACTCCGGTCGAGCTGGCCCATTCGTGTCGAAGCATGGCTCTCCCACGTTCTATTCGTTTGTCTATTCGAACTTCAGATTGCCACTTGTCCAACTGGCCCCTGATCATCGGTCTTTTTTCGTGATTCTTAACGGGTAAAAATTAAACATTATATTACACTTCCCCAAACAAACTATTTACAAAAGTGAGGACAGAAACTAACAATTTTGTCAATATGTTAGACTTCGATTTCTGACCATTCTGTAACGTGCTCTCTGAAGCACAGTGAAGTCTTGATAAGAACCGTCACCCATCCGTAGTCTGACCGCGGTAAGCACTGCTTGACCTGGCAGATTAACATTTTGATAGGCTTCAATTATTTGCTGATACTATACACCACAAACCAAGTAAATTCATTATATTCTAACTAATTTTAAAATCTAGCTTTTCTAATTAGATAATACAAAATAATAGTCCTTTCTTGCATTGCTACAAAATATAAGTCTAATTTATATTGCTTGTATTTACAATCACTCCAACATATATTATAATCTATGCCTTAGATATTATAAAACTAAGTCCCCCGCCGCGTTTATCTGTCTGAACGCGAAAATCTCAATAAGTACCGAACAGATTTCCATAAGTTTTTCACCATTAGAGTGATTCATGAGAATAGTTTTAAGCTATTTATCATCACGCTACGATTCTTAGGACCGGGGCAAAAAACTGCGGAGTACAGCTAGTATGTATGTTATAAAGTCTCCGCCGCATTGAGATTCAGCTAATTCGGCCTAACCTCAGAAACTACTGTATAGATTTTGATACGGTTTTTACCATAGAAAGATTATCTAGGGAGGTTACAGGACATTAATTTATAAACACAGGGCGGATCGGTAGTCAATAATAATGCAAAATTCGTTAAAAAAATATTTAAAACCCCAGAACATCAACAACATTGGCCAAGAATTTTGCATGAATACAAAATACAATACAAAGAATAAGACCTATTTTACACCATGTACAATACAAACAAGAAGTCCCTAATCTCTGACCAATACTAGTTTTATGCAATGCCCAAGACCGAAACCGAGATATTTTTATTCTCGGTTTGGATATTGGTCTCGGTCTCGAATTTTATAACTCAAATTAAAATCAATCCATTTCATGGCCAATCAAATCTAATTCGGTTTTGACAACTTTTTTGCTTTTTTCGTGTCTTTTAGAATGTAACATCAACTTACTCCTAGTCATAAACCGCTTATTACACACTGTGCATAAATGTGCACGATCCCCGAAATGCATTTTGACGTGCATAACCAAATTATTTTTCTGGACGAAACTTTTAGAACAGAGGTCGCACACATGAGGTTTTATGCCTAAATGAATTTTCTCGTGCCGGTCTAAATCAGCTTTCCTGTAGAAGGATGACCCACACTCATTACAACTAAAATTTTTGATACCGTCGTGGGATAATTGGTGTATGCTCAGGTGACCGAGTTGTGTGTATGTCTTCCCACAAATAGGACACATGTATGGCCGTTCCCCTGTGTGGGTGCGGACATGTTTTTTTAATTCATACCTCGTAGCAAATGTTTTTGGACATTGGTCACATTTTGATCTCTCTTTTGGTACTGAGCGCTTTCTTCGTCTGAAAAGAAAAATATATAAATAATATGTAAAGTAATACATTATGGTCACCCCTAAAGCTTCTTACATAAAGCTTAAGTCCTATTTAATATTAAATTAAAAATGTAAAATAAACCATAATTTAAACACAATCACCATCTCGGCCTGATTGATACCACGGCCTCACAGAAAACAGGCGTGAAACAACACGTAGGTACGTGTTCCGCCGAGTGATCAAGGATATCCGGAGGACCAAACCGTTTTTGCGGACAACGCACTTGCGACTCTTCTAGATGTACTGGTGTCCATGGGCGGCCGTAATCGCGTACTATCAAGTGATCCACTTGCTTGTTTGGCCCACCTATCCCATAGAAAAATGATAAGAAATATAAGATGTATTCTAGTAAACAAAATCCTTACTTTTTCTTCTTTGTTTCTTGCTCATCATCAGATATCTCGATAACTTCACATTTAATCACAATTTCCTCAACCTCTGGTTCCTTGTTCATTCCTGAAAGTGAAAAATATATGTATATCAAGGACTCTCTGTTTTGGGCCATTCATAAATAACATTCCAAATGTTTTTTGACACCCCTTTCTACATCCCGGTCACACATCATCACATTTGTGAGTCCCCTTCCCGTAGTGTTATGTCACATAATAATGATCTTTAAAGTTTTGCAACTGCCTTGTTGTCTAGTGGTCCCAAGTGTGACTGCTATGTTAGAGTCTGCAATTTCCCAGGTTCAGCATAGTATTATTGGGATCTTCTATGAAATTCACAGTAGTAGCTCGGTGTTTGAGATTTGTGCCCAGTTAATGCCACTATGCCTGCCCTCAATTACATAGGACCTAAACATACCAGCAAACTGTAGGTGTATATTAGTACTTAACCCTTCGGGGAATACAGGCGCGATTTTACAGTTACACAGGAATTTTATGTATGTATTTTACAGTACTCTGAGTGAATTCACAAAGAGAGCACTTTTAAAATTACATACCATCATACCATCACGCCTGTATTCCCCGAAGGGTTAGGCAGAGGCGTACTAATGTACACCCACAGTTCGCCGGTATGTTTAGGTCCCATGTAATAGGGGGCGAGGCAGCTATTGCCATTAACCGGGCACAAATTCCTAACTCCGAGCTGCTACTGGGAATTTCTTAGAAAAACCCAATAACACTGCTCAACCTGGGAATCGAACCCAGGACCTCTAGCGTAGCAGTCGCGGTCAGAACCACTTGGCTATTGACGCAGTTACTTTTAAAATTTCTTACGGTATATATCTTTTAGTTACTCTGTAATTGTAAAAAAATAAAAATAAGTTTTGCGATTTAATAAAGTTGTGTGTTGAGTTGATAAAGATAGCAATTTAGATTTCTACATATGACATCACAAAGCAATGGCTCATACCCCCTTCTCACACTTTCCTACTCCTCCCATCCCACCCATATAGCGGGCTATTTTCCGCACCTCCACTACAAAGCCAGTCTCTGAGATGTGACTTAATTAATGTATAGCCACTTTTCCACAGTTTCAATCGCAACTTAAAGTGACATTATGTGTGATGATTAACAATATAGCCTATTATACTCAAGTGATAATGTAACAAATGAAGTAAAAGGCTTATAGAGTACAACTTAGAGCAACATTTCCTTATACAAAAATATTGGTCCCAATTTTTTCCGTAGCAGGTTGACATGACATTGTGATTGGGAAATATGCGTAAATAGTATAGTATCTTTATATATAAAAGAAAGTCGTGTTAGTTACACCATTTATAACTCAAGTAGGGCTGAACCGATTTGGCTGAAAATTGGTGGAGAGGTAGCTTAGAACCAGGAGACGGACATAGGATACTTTTTATCCCGTTCCCGTGGGATGTGATGACAGACCGAATTCCACGGGGGCGAAGCCGCGGGCAGAAGCTAGTTACAAATAATTACAATTTTGTTCATGATGTTCTGTCTATGGCTCGTGATTTTTAAATATCTCTAATAACAAAATTTAAATGGATGACTGATGTTTTAAAAAAGATGTACTTTCAAGGAAAACAAATGGATCACATTGCAATCATTCTTAATTCAGAATTTTCATACGAGAAATGTCAAAAGAAATAATTTTAATTACCTGCTCAATATTTCTTCAATATTTTTTTAACGAAACAAAAGGATTACTGATAATATACCATAATAACTATTGATTGTTTTATGACTTTTTTTTCGTGTTATTTAGTTTTTGAATATCCCTTTTCATAACACTTCTTAAAGTTTTATTTGTAATTTCAGATGAATATTTTATTTTCGAAAAAATACTTCAATTATTTTACAGAAAAACTGGTTTTAAATTTAGAACGAGATAGAAGATCCATAGTTGTGTTAGTGTGAAAGGTTTCGCATGATAAAGAAAAATGCTTCAAATTAAAAAGTAATGGAAGGAACGTTTAAAAAATATAATTGATTGACAGGTGGATCGTTTGACAGCGTTCTTCACTGGGTTGTAGCTTTATTTACTTCAAAAACTACTAAATAAGTACATTTCACGATATTGGTTATTTTTGTCCAAGTTAAAACTTGAAATTATATTATCCTACTAGCTTCCGCCCGCGACTTCGCCCGCGTGGAATAGTTACTTAGTCTTAGCGTCATGATATGTTGCCTATAGCCTTCCTCAATAATGACATTATGTGTGATGATTAACAATATAGCCTATGATACTCGAGTGATAATGTAACAAATGAAGTAAAAGGCTTATAGAGTAGAACTTAGAGCAACATTTCCTTATACAAAAATATTGGTCCCAATTTTTTCCGTAGCAGGTTGACATAATTATGACATTGTGATTGGGGAATATGCGTAAATAGTATAGCATTACAAATAATTACAATTTTGTTCATGATGTTGTGTCTATGGCTCGTGATTTTTAAATATCTATAATAACAAAATTAAATGGATGACTGATGTTTTTAAAAAAAAATACTTTTAAGGAAAACTCACACTGGATGTTAAAATCAGCTGGTGGATCACATTGAAATCATTCTTATTTCAGAATTTTCATACGAGAAATGTCAAAAGAAATAATTTTAATTACCTGCTCAATATTTCCTCAATATTTTTTTAACGAAACAGAAGGATTACTGATAATATACCATAATACCTATTGATTGTTTTATGACTTTTTTTCGTGTTATTTAGTTTTTGAATATCCCTTTTCATAACACTTCTTAAAGTTTTATTTGTTTAAATTTCAGATTAATATTTTATTTTCGAAAAAATACTTCAATTATTTTTTCATTTTTGACAGAAAAACTGGTTTTAAATTTAGAACGAGATAGAAGATCCATAGTTGTGTTAGTGTGAAAGGTTTCGCATGATAAAGAAAATTCAAATTAAAAAGTAATGGAAGGAACGTTTAAAAAATATAATTGATTGACAGGTGGATCGTTTGACAGCGTTCTTCACTGGGTTGTAGCTTTATTTACTTCAAAAACTACTAATAAGTACATTTCACGATATTGGTTATTTTTGTCCAAGTTAAAACTTGAAATTATATTATCCTACTAGCTTCCGCCCGCGACTTCGCCCGCGTGGAATAGTTACTTAGTCTTAGCGTCATGATATGTTGCCTATAGCCTTCCTCAATAAATGGGCTATCTAACAATGAAATAATTTTTCAAATCGGACCATTAGTTCCTGAGATTTGCGCGTTCAAGCAAACAAACAAACTCTTCAGCTTTATATATTACTTGCTTCTGCCCTCGACTTCGTCCGCGTAGCGTGGTGATATATAGCCTTTAGCCTTCCTCAATAAATGGGCTATCTAACACTGAAAGAATTTTTCAAATCGGACCTGTAGTTCCTGAGATTAGCGAGTTCATGTTCAAGCATACAAACAAACAAACTTCAGCTTTATATACTAGTATAGATATAGTAGATAGTATAGATTCATAAATGCTTAAGTAGTCTAATAGAAATGCAAGTGGGCCTAAAAGTGAAGAGAGATTTCTTAAAGGTAGAGTTGCTTAAAGGTGTTTAAATTGTATTTAAACATGAAATTTCTATGAAAAATTATGTTTAAATACAATTTAGACATATTTAAGAAGTTTGTGCAAGTGGCCCTTAGTTACAGTTTTATTATTGTTTTTAAGACACAAAGTTAAAGTAAAGCAATATCCTACTTACGCAGAATTTTTACGGGATTTTTAAGTTATTACTTCTGGAGATTTATCAACTTCTACAGTGATGTGATAATTATTGTATTGGTACTTAAGTGCTACGCTTATCTATCTATCTATCTATACTAATATATAAAGCTGAAGAGTTTGTTTGTTTGTTTGCTTGAACGCGCTAATCTCAGGCAGTACTGGTCCGATTTGAAATTATTTCAGAGTTAGATAGCCCATTTATTGAGGAAGGCTATAGGCTACATATCATCACGCTACGCGGACGAAGTCGCGGGCAGAAGCTAGTGGACTATAAAAATGCTTACTTAGGAAGCGTGTATTTTAATGTATCTACCTACGTAGGTATATAAGTACATACACACACTCACGCCTTTTTCCCATAGACGTAGGCAGAAACTAAAGAACGCTCCTTGCTACGATTCTTACATACCCAACTACCTGTTTTAGTGGGAGACCACTAAACTAACGTGGAAGAGCCAATCTTCGGCACGAATGGGCCGGCTCGATCGCAGTGATACCACGGCCTCACAGAAACCGGCGTGAAACAACGCTTGCGTTGTGTTTCGCCGAGTGAGTGAGGTTACCGTAGGCCCAAACCCTTTTAAAAGGCGGGCAACGCAGTTGTGACTCCTCTGGTGTTGCGGGTGTCCATGGGCGGCGGTTATCGCTTACCATCAGGTGATCCGTCTGCTCGTTTGCTCCCCTATCCCATAAAAAAAATAACGCCTACTGGCCGGCTGTGAGTACTACTTACCTGACGTTATTGAACGATCTCACCGATAAGGTCAGTGTATGGCTTTCTAGAGTGTCCTCTCCATACTGACAGGTTACTGATTTCTATATTACTCTTTATTATATGAGGTCTATTATGCAGTATTATGGAGGCCAGTGTCGTAGGTAAGTACATATCAAATCAAAGAAATATTACAACTAAATAAATATAAACAACTAAAATAGTTATTTATTTTTACCTTGCAACACTATTTCGACGTTTTATTATTGCTCGTAACAGTCGTAACAAATAAAAAAATTAATTACAAAATAAACGTGATTATTTATTTCCCAACAACTATTTTAAAGGGTCCTACTAATACAATATGTTACATACATATTTATAACTACTTTCAGTGGGTAGTGGGCACCCTGACCTAGTACGGTATTTTCAGAATAAGTTACTCTGACGAGCCAAGAAAAATAGATATAATATGAATCAATTAAAAGTCTTCAAGCTCTAGCTCTTCAAAACTTACAAATGACTCATTTTCTAAAATAAAAAAATAACGTTCCAGTCATTAATCAGTTTAAACACATTTTATTTAAATAAAAGTAGGTAGGTATGAGTAAAAAATACCTACACCTATGGAACGGATTGGCCTTCTCTGAATAATACGACTTAATTAAAAATAATATCAAGACTAGGGCAAATAAATGTTGTGTTTTGAACTATTGTATTTGGTAGGGTTATAGATAATCGGGTCACAGATGATGTCATATTAGGCGGGTAGTGACATATTTAGGTTACGCTCCTCCACAAATAAATTTGACACGACACATTGAGTACCTATTGCTGTGTCTGCAAAAGCACAACAATAATATTTATATATTGTTAAAGTAATACACCAGAATTCAAACAGCAAGAAACCGAGTTAAAATATTCATACGAGCGAAAATAAATAATCGGCTGACGGATCGCACTTGTTTCCGCCCTCGAATTATTTTGGACCCGGCGGTTATCGATTCGATTATCTCGGTTTGCCTTCTTAACTTATTAAAATAACACTAATAATATACCTACTTACATGAGTTTGACAATTCACTAATAGTATAATCGTAAGATCGACTGCCTCATTAGTCTAGTCTAGTGGTCTCAACTGCGTCTGCTACGCTAAGTTTTTGATTGTATTCCCAAGTTGAAGAAAGTGACATTGAATTTTTCTATGAATTTCTCAGTAACGGCTCGGAATTACAGCTCAGTGATGGAAATTAAGTCGATCATAATGGCTGTATTCTGTTATTGGTTGTCTTATCTCCATTGCTGCATGTAATACAATCATATTCCGCTGTATCTCTCTAGAAATCACGATTTCCATAGTAAGACGTCTTATAATATGAGTGATAAGTAAACTAGTTCAACCTAAGGCTGAATAACTCGATGATTGTCCGTGACGATAAGGTTGCGCTTCTCGGTAATAATCAGTGGTCATGTGTGAGGACTCCTTGCAAGCAAGAGCTCCTTAAATCCCGCCTATTTCATTTAACGATGATGTCACCGTGGCGTAGAGTAACCTAAGTATGTTAATTCCGTCGGCATCTTTAATTTTAAGAATGACGTTATTATTTCCACACAGGTTTTCGTAGTTCGCGGGTGCGATTACGCGAGTTGTACAAATTATTTTTTATTTAAACGTGAAATTGGTTTAAAATGTCGTATTATCAACAAAGAAATGTCGGTGAGTATTATCTAGATTTTATTGATTGGTTTAAAAAAATGTGCGGCGTTTTCCTTACGAAACATTACAGTAATTAGTAGTAAAATGACCTTTTCTTGTCAAATTACGAAGATTTTCCTGTCCAAATTGTTTGTTTTAATATGCACTTATTGTATTTTACCTGAGAGTAACGCGTGAATTATTTTAATAATTACCACATTAATTTAAACAGTGATAATGTTTGCCTAATTTTATAAATTTAATGCTGAAAATTATTTGGGAACTAAATTGCATCAAACAGCTGCTCAAAACTCACAAAAACAGCTGTTTTACAAAAAACATGGTGTCATCGATTGCAATGCGTTTAGTATCTGCTACTGTGTCAATCACTTTGACCTCGTCTGGAATTTATTTACACAAAAAATAGTGCATTGTATTATGTTATTATGACATCACGGCTAGGAATTAATTATAATAAATATGCATGTGCTTTCCGGTCCATAATTACTTAAAATTAGGTAGGTAAATGCAAAACTTCCGTTGATAATAAACGTTTAGTTTTGAGACTAAAATAGGCGGCCTCATTTTAAATCCGGGATTTCGTAATTTTTGTAATCGATTTTTTGCTAGTAGGTAATATAACTGCTACGTATAGCGAAAGCAGGGACGTACTCTCGGCAGCTTAATATGCACACCAATATGTTAACTGAACTGGCTGTTTTTTTTTTAGATATTAGTTTTTTATTATCTACCTATCAAGGGGACAGCATTAGGTCTGGGCCACCATATGCGTTAGTGGTAACCGTGGTAGGTCGCCGCCCATTTCTGCTGATTTTGAAGCACAAAAATGCTGAATAGGTACCTATCTACATTATCAGGCCGTCCGGGGCTTATTCGGCCGTATATCCGCGCTGCTTCTTAGAGTTCCATAGACCCATTTTGTACTCAGGAACTTACGTTTAGCGGGCATGCTTGTATAATGATAAGCATACAGGCTACACGACCACAGTCTACAGTGTGTCCGGACATGGACTAGCGATATTCTAAATACTTATATAACAACCATTTTAATACACAAATACACTGTACACTTGGGCCTAATTCACTTCCCCGCTATGTGGCAGCTATTTTTCTGTACCTATGTACAAAAATATCATATCTCTCAAAGTTTGGTCTTATTGAGTTAAAAATAGGCTTATTCAGAGGGCAACAATACTGTCTACCGTCTACATTACAAAACATTACCGTCTACATTATCTTTTTTACTACATCGAAAGATGTTGAGCTAAGCTACTCTACAATATTAAATTTACAACTGTGTCTCTGGCTCAAGTGTATAGTTTATTTGTGTATTAAAGTAGGTTTTATTTAAGTATTTAGAATATCGCTAGTCCATGACCGGACACACTGTATAGACGCCAGCAACACCAGTGGTATCACTCGCGCGTTGTCATCTTGACACCTCAGTTGTTAACTTCAAATGTTGTTATAATTTATTTTGAGCCTAATGGCTAGGGTGTCGGTCTCGTGATCATGATTGTGGTTGCCTGTTCTAAACCCAACCCTTGCACTACTGACATGAACTCACTCGTAACGTAACACAAGCATTTAGCTTAGCTTGAGGGGTTAAGTCTCATTTGCCGGTTTGCCCAGTAATGTCACTGGCTACATTACCCTTCAAACCGGAACACAATATTGTTAGCACGGTTAGCACATTATTGCTTAGCGGCAAAATATTTTGGCGATACGGCGAACCTAACAAGCATGAAAAACACTACTGCCTTAGCTTATGTAGTAAAGAATATACCCGTAATATAATATTAACCAAGGAGTTAATATTATATTACTACAGCTTATTTCTAAGATTCATTAAATATGTTAAATTTACAGTAATTTATGAATCTTAAGGCTGATCGTTCACCT
The DNA here is from genome assembly GCA_947256265.1 of Acronicta leporina. Classification (NCBI taxonomy): domain Eukaryota; kingdom Metazoa; phylum Arthropoda; class Insecta; order Lepidoptera; family Noctuidae; genus Acronicta; species Acronicta leporina. The sequence goes on from OX366539.1 coordinate 959,332, forward strand.
GAGCCCGCCAAATTGAAATTTCAATTGGTTTTTCGTTTTTAATGCTCAGTTGTGAATATTGTATAGCTAATGCCGCAATTACTACAGCTAGGAATCTAGAATGTGTTATAGACCTACAAATCGCGAAAAACCAATTGAAATTTGAATTTGGCGGGCTGAGCGAAACGATCCGCCTTAAATGTTGGTCTCTTAAATCTTGGTAAAAAAGAAATTTAACTACGGATTGTATTCCGGTAAAAATACTCACTCAAAATAAACTGTTTGTAGTTATTATGTATATCTTCATGCATTGAGGTTACGTTTAAGATAACGTAAGTTTAAAAAATATAATGAGATAAGAAAAATTATATACCTACTCTTAATAAAATGATCACACTGATTTCATCATAACGATAACATATAACTAAAAAAGGTTTCTTGTAAAATGGCATGTACCTCGCTGTTACCTAATACCGTGGGACATTTTCAAAACCTTACAAGGACTCTCATTCGCATATGCAACCTTCGCCACAAACGTGACAGGCCAATAATTTAGAGCCTATAAGCGGCGGTAGCCTAATGGCTAGGGCGTCGGACTTGCGATCATGTGGTTGCCGGTTCGAACCCCACCCATTGCACTACCGACGTGAACCCACTCGTAACACAAACAATCTAGCTTAGCACGAGGGGTTAACAAGAATACTAGTAATGTGCGACCGACATTGCTAGTAAGCTTTTTATAAAAAAAAAAAATTAACTGGCTAGGTAACACTTTATCGAATTTTGTGCAGTACCTACGCGTAAAAACATACAGACAGACAAACAAAAATTCTATAGATATTTTTTTATCCTCTGTTGCTCTTATCTATATATACTAATATATAAAGCTGAAGAGTTTGTTTGTTTGTTTGCTTGAACGCGCTAATCTCAGGAACTACTGGTCCGATTTGAAAAATTCTTTCAGTGTTAGATAGCCCATTTATTGAGGAAGGCTATAGGCTATATATCATCACGCTACGCGGACGAAGTCGCGGGCAGAAGCTATATTATAATAAAAATATCCCCTATGAACAGACTGGCCAGTTCCATAAAATTTGATTATATTACTAGCTGCTGCCTGCGGGTTTACTAGTTTCCCATAATGATTTACTATAACCGGCCTTCCAGACGATATATCAAGATGAAACATGCACCAGCTTTGAAGTTAGACCTCCAGCAATACAAATGTGAAAACCTCAACCAATTTCATGCAGTAATTTTTGCGTGGTACTCGTACAAACGTACACACAGACAGACAAAAATTGTCATTTATCATGCGTATCGCCGAATGTGCTTCCCGAGTGGGTCTTCCCCGATAGATATAATCTGGGTGTCTTTAAATCAAGAGTGAATCGTTTTCTTCTAGGCAAGCGCGCTCTATCTTAGGTCGCAGTATCGCATAACATCAGGTGAACCGATCAAGCGTAAACCTATCCAGAAAAAAATGCTTTACATTACATAACATACCATCACGCCTGTATTCCCCGAAGGGTTAGGCAGAGGCGTACTAATGTACACACACAGTTCGCCGGTATGTTTAGGTCCCATGTAATAGGGGGCGAGCCTATAATTCCTAACTCCGAGCTGCTACTGGGAATTTCATAGAAAAACCCAATAACACATTGCTCGACCTGGAAACCGAACCCAGGACCTCTAGCGTAGCAGTCGCGCTCAGGACCACTTGTCTAATGAGGCAGTTATAAGATGGAATAAAAGAAAGTTTTCCTACATTTTACAGGCCCAGACAATGTTTATATTGATCCAAATAATAGCGGTTGCTATAGTAAGCATTATCGACGTGGTCCGCCTTGACCTGCTTAACCGACATGCAAATAGATTAATTGATGTCCTACTAAAAATGCGCGCCGTACCTGTGCGCTTTGCAATGAAATAATGACGATACGTTACGTAGGTAGTTGCGAGCAGGACGAACTAACATTGGGCAAGAACATATCTACTATCTTATCGAGACTAGCTTTTGTCCGCCGCTTCGCTCACCCGAAGCTATATTAGGATTAGAAATGGATTCCAAAAATAATTTAATCAAAAACCAACAGTGATGATCTCTTCCTTGTATGGGCCTCTATACATCAGAGAGATCAAGCTGTATCTCAAGATTCGTTTAATTAATTGTGATAAGAAGTTCACCAGTTTTTAAGTTGGAGCATATACACTCTAAAAGTGATAACAAAATTAAAATCTATTCAGTAGGTATTGCTCCAACCCGTAACAAACAGACAAGAATTTAAAAAATCATATTTTTGGATTCAGAGACGTTTTTATACCATAACCCACTTGTTTTTTTTTATATCTTCAATGTACTTACAGACACAGCTTTTTTACAATAGTGGAGAAGATTATTTTTAGTATGTGCGAAGCCTGATTAGGTATAGTTTATTCAGAACTAGCTGTGTCCGCGACTTCGTCCGCCTGGAATAATGTTTTTGGGTGGCATTTTTGATTATTTAGGCTAATTAGTTTACAAATAAGACACAGACACGTTCGGGTAAAAACACTTAGGCATATTTCCCAACCTACGCCGCGCCGTACCACGACTCGCTCCACCCCCCCCCCCCCCGACGGGCGGCTGCGCTAACGGCTAGCTCTAGCAATCTTGTCATCCCCCCTTTCAACCTCTTACAACCCTTTTTCGCATTAAAAAGTAGCCTATGTCCTTTCTCAGGCTCTAAACTTTCCAAATTTCCTTTAAAATCTGTTCAGTAGTTTTGGCGTGAAAGCGTGACAGACAGACTTACTTTCGCATTTATAATATTAGTAAGGATAACTAACTAAATCGATACCAATAATTTTTACATCATTTTTAAATATTTTGTCTCAAAAATATTTAAAACAGGTTACAAGTTGCACCATCAGTTGTCTCATACACTGCCGATACCATACCATACACAGGACTCTACTTCATCTCCATATTTTCTCTTCCAGGGCCTCTTCCGCCACCAGCTCTTATGGACAAGCTGCGTTTATACCACGTGGAAATGAACCCTTACGGGCATAGGGTGCTATTAATCCTGGAGGCTAAGAAGGCGAGGTATGAGGTCTACAAGCTAGACCCGCTGAGGCTACCTGAGTGGTTCAGGAGTAAGAACCCAAGATGTAAGTAATAACGCCAGGCCCCGCTTTTCCATTGGGCACTATGGGCAAGGCCCCAAGGCCTCATTATAATGCTCATGGAAGAGCTGTTTGTAGAACTGGGAGGGATGAGAAATGAGTTATCTAGGGGAAGCACAAAAGATCCCATTGGCTCGAAGTGCACCGAGGCCTTGCTGCCTCGGCCCTACACAACATAAGATAAGATGGGCAAGTACCCAGGGCCCCGCGATCCCTCCCCTACTTCTCACTCCACTTGTTTTTTTTTGCATTTGTTTAGGAAATAATTCCCTGACATATCATTATAAAAGGGGGGCCCATTATCACCGTGCCCAAGCCCCCAACACGTTAAAGACGGCCCTGAATAGCGTAATTGTTCGCTCGTGTGGGGAAAGTTAACATAACATACCATCACGCCTGTATTTCCTGAAGGTTTTGGCAGAGGTGTACTTATAAACAGCTAGAGTTCGGTTTAGGTTCCATGTAAAAGAGGAGAGCCTATTGCCATTAACCAGGTACAAATCCATACTCGCTGCTACTGAATTTTTTTATCAAAACACTTGCTCGACCTGGGACCCGAACACAAAACCTTAATGAGGCAGAAAACTTACGTTGTGTTTCGCTGAGTGTGTGAAGATACCGGAGGCCCAAACCCTTTTAAAAAGCGGGCAACGCTCTTGCGACTCCTCTGGTTTTGCGGGTGTCCATGGGCGTGTTCGTTTGCCCCCCGAGCCCTGGGTTATGTGAGGCCGTGGTATCACCCCAGTTGACCCGAAGCATGGCTCTCCCACGGTAAAAATCCTCTCCTTTGTCCATTCCTCCTTCTTAAACGAATCCTGTTTTGTTTCAGTAAAAATTCCAGTGCTAGAGATTCCCACAGACAACGGTGACAAATATTTGTTTGAAAGTGTGGTGATATGCGACTATCTGGATGAGAAGTACACCAGGAATCAGCTGCACTCACGAGACCCCTATGTGAAGGCACAGGATAGACTGCTCATAGAGAGATTCAATGAGGTACGTCTTATTAGTTGTATTCAGAACGAATAAAGGTTTAAGACGTTGAAGGAGCATCATAGGATGTAAAATGGAGTTGGGTAGGACACTTAGCGAGCCTTTCATGGCCGTGACTATAGGGTACTTTTCTTATTCTCTTCTTTTTCTCTCCTCTAGGCATAATTCTCAAACAAAGTTGTAAAGCTAATATTGTAGTTTGTGATTATTGTGAACGTAACAATAAGATATTTTAAAGTTGGCAACATTGTGTAGGGATGTGGTCGGCCATCTTGTTGGCGTCCTTCTTCTCTCCGACCTCTTGCGTGCTGTGTGTGTAACGACGCTCATCAAAATTATAATCTTCACCTTATTAAAACAGTTGTGGCGTTCTTTCGTTGGCGCAGTTCTTTTATTTAAGTCCTAACAATTATTTTATTTTAAAAAGAGTATCTATGGAGTTTCTTGCCGGCTCTTCTCCTTAAGACCCACTTTTTGGAACCGTGCAACTTTTGAGTTTTCAAAAGTACCTTCTCTAATGGTCTAATTGAAATAAAACATTTTGACTTCGACTTCTTATCGAATCGACAGCAAACGGAAAGAGAAGAGGAAAGAAAATGATATAATTGAAACCACTAGATTGGCCCAGTGTTACAATACCTACGCGCACAGCATTTTCTGTAGCGGCCCGGCCATGAGGTGTGCAGGTATAAGGGCACACTGGGCATGATAGCATGTGGGCCATATCTTCCACTACAAAATAAGTTCCTTCCACTGGAAAATTCCCATGGGTACGAAGTCAGGAAAGAGAAAAAATGCCGTAAAAAAGTTAATATTAATACTAACGATTTGACCGTTATTCTCGGTTTGTTTCGGTGTTTCTTCTCCGAGGACGTCACTTAGGTAATGCCGGAGTTAAAAAACTCAAAATATTGACTTGTAAAAGTGTCTCTAAAAGATTTATTTACAGAGTAATAAAAATAATATATATTTTTCTTTTACAGTTAATAAAAGGCAGTTTAGAATGTTTCGACACCAATTTCGCTTTTGGCAGTGAACAAATTATTCAAACTTTAGACATATTTGAGAAGGAACTTGCATCGAGAGGTAAGGTGTAATTTATTTAATTGCAATATTTTCTTAAACTAAATGTTTATACCACTTATGTGGCAAACAAGCATGCGGCCCGCCTGATGGTAAGCGGTTACCGTAGCCTATGGACGCTTGCAACACCAGGGGTATTACTAGCGCGTTGCCGATCCTATATAAATCTTTTCACACTCATTTTGAGAGGGTGGGGTAAAGATTAATAATAAAGATAGTTGCATGAGGAGACAATATGTGTGCCCACTGCCGACACAACGCTTCCTCGCGGAGCTCTGGCGACCTTGCTCACCGTTAGGAACACAACATAGCACGGAGCTATGTTATTTGACTACGATTTTCTGCAAGGTGGAGGTACTTCGACAGTGGGGCAGCTCCAATTGTGAGTGGATTTATTCAATTCCACTATATCTCACTTATATAAGAATAACATAGGAGATTCTTACGGAATTTTCTCCATAATTAAACATAATCTAACTAGTATCCTAGATTTTGAAATTTCATACTGCCTGTAGGTATAATGGTTTTCATCTAGGTCATTAGTTCCCAAAGTGGTCCAGTTGAACCCCCAGGGGACCACGGGTTACTCGACGGGGGTCTACGTAAATTTCTATAGTTAGATCTAATAATAAATTTTAATTTTGTTATCACTATTAGAAAGCTACCTATATGCTCCAACTTAAAAACTGGTGAACTTCTTATCTCAATTAATTTAACGGATCCTGAGATTATTTATTTATTGTTTGCTTGCGGCTATTGTATCACTGCGACCGAAAATGTTCTATTGTGATCGCCACTCTTTGAGTTATAGTTCACCGCTGAATCCTGCAGCTACTATGAACTGCAGGATTTGGTGAGCTCTTTTATTTCATCCCGGGTTAAGGTATGTTTCCCTAGATGAGCGCTACGCTTGTGCATTAGCGATCCACATTCCCCAAGAAGATGAAGTGGCGTTTCATCAGACTCTTCATAACGTCGACAGGTTCGCGTATCGCTCAGCCTTAGGTTGAACATGTGCTTGTTTAAACAACAATGTCCCGTTAAGGCTCTTGTCACAATGCGCAGATTGTTCCTGTTCAGCGCAAGTAAAAGGCATGTATGCCTTTTATTCCATGCCTGGCGATTCCATCCAGAGTTTGGTAGCGTTCTCAAAGCTTAAGTCCTTTAGAGTTCTCTGAGCTAAGGCTTTAGGTATTCCACAGAAGTGTTCAGGGCCCAGCTGCGTGCTACTAGCCCCAGCTCTTGCGAGTTCATCGGCACGTTCATTGCCAACGATTCCCGCATGACCCTGATCCTGAGATACTCTGATCTATTATATCTCTGATGTATAAAGATCCATACAAAGAAGGGATCATCACAGTTGGTTTTTGATTAAATTATTTTTTTTAAAGCTAGTTATATCTATAATTACGGGTGGATGGAATCATAGACTCCGTTAAATATGATGTGAGCTAGGCCAACGTGCTCAAAAGGTTCATTTATTTCAAGGTACAAACTACTTCAGTGGAAACCGTCCAGGCATGCTGGATTACATGATCTGGCCGTGGGTGGAGCGGCTTTACCTCCTGCGTTGCGTCAACGAGAGGAAATTTGACGAGAAGAGAGGACTCTTCCCTAACTTCGTAAGTTATAAAGGGTTTTTATGTCGGTGAACGAACAGACAAGACACCTGAGGGTAAGTAGTCACCTGCAACACCAGAGGAGTTGTTGATGCGTTGCCGAGCTTTAAGAGCCCCTACGGACTGCAGACTGCTTAAGCCATAGCAAGCGAGGGGGAACTGGCTCTGACTCGCCCCCTATTACAGACCTAGAGACCTAATTACACAATACTTACGCATTATTACATCTTAACCTAACCCTGTGGGGAATACAGACTTGGTATATAAATTTAAGTTCCTAAACTTCGACTTTTAATTGTATTCAGTAACTTGACAGTTTGAAGAGAAATAATGATACCACACTACAATTAATAGTGTTGGGGATGGGGTAGTGAATGATGGGGTTGCGTAAAGATTATAAATAAATAAATATTCTGGGACATTTTTTACACAGCACCATCTAGCCCCAAACTAAGCAAAGCTTGTACTATGGGTACTAGACAATGGATATAATACTTATATACTTTTTTTTTTGTAAATATATACTTATAATACTTTTGTAATAATATACATAAGAAACACCCAGAGGAACACAAATCCTTACCTATATTCATCACATACATTTTTGTGTTCTGTGGGCATCGAACCCACGACCTCATGGTCGGCAGTCCGGTACTCGAACCACTAAACCACAGAGGTCGTCAGATTGATTGATAAGAATGGTTTAATATAAAATTAAACTAAAAAATCGTACATAACATGTAAAATATAAGAATATTTAAGTAATCAAAGTAATTTCCTTTTCTATTTTCTTCTAATAAAAACCAAAAAAAAACATCTAATTTAACTTTTTTTACTTTTGTAATTTTTGACATTTTATCCCTTCAACTGTCAAGTAACTGAATACAATTAAAAGTCGAAGTAAGTATATGTATTTGATCGCTTTACCTACATATATTTATATTACTTAATCATAATAAAACATTTATTTCAGACTACATAGGTAGTCCATATTTTAACACACATTTAAATTGCACCATAAATTAGTTAAATCCCCACATTCTGATAAAATCCTTAAAAAAGTAATGTTATTTCAAACATGCGCGTGACTGTTAAAAAAGTTTATTTATTTATGATTACGAATATTATGATTATGATTACCCTGTTGTGTCCCACTGCTGGGCAAAGGCCTCCCCTCATGTCTCCATCTATCACGATCTTGTGCTATTTGGACCCAATCTACACTAAAGGTATCAAAATCGTCACGCCATCTCTTTTTTGGTCTGCCACGACGCCGCCTATCGGTATCAGGGGGCTACACTTAGTGGTCATTTTGGCCCACCGATCATCGGCCATGAGACACACAGGCCAGTCCAGCTCCACTTAAGCTTTTATTTATTTACGAAAAAAAAATACAAGATAGCTTTTACTGAGAATGTCCATAGTAAGCTCTACGCTAATATAACGTTCTTGGGTTGTACCTATTCCGGGAATGAGCTATTAAGTTCCAACAGAATTGTGTATGTGTGTGTGTGTGTAGAGTTTTCTTTAAGTTTTTTTTTTATATTTCCAGGCGGATTGGGGTGACCAAATGCAGCTAGATGATGTAGTAAAGAAACATGCAAATTCTCCACAAGAATACTTTGATTACTACAGGAATGCTAGAACGCATTCGATGGGATATTACCTATAATTCTGCTTACCTACACTGTTAATATAATAGCGCGATGATAAAATAGAAGTACCTTTTTTGTATCTGAACACGCTTTCGGTTTAAATTGGGCCAATTATGAACCAACATAGCTCAAACTAGCTAAAGAAAGCTAACAAACATATTTCAGAAGTTGGTGCAAGTGGCCCTAAGTAAAGTTCAAATAATTATACAGGGTGACTTTGAAAATATGCGTCAAATTGAAATGGGAGATTCAGTAACCGTTACTTATTCATGTTACAGAGTAGGTAATTTAAAAAAAAAATGTTCCAAAAATAATCTTATTTGACATCTTAGATCGTTGATACCCTAAGTAGGCCGCTGCCCGCTGGCATATACCCCTTGTAGGTAGTCGTCGACACCTGGGGGTCAATATAGACCATATTGACCTCCAGGTGTCGACGACTACCTACAAGGGGTATATGTCAGCGGAAAGAAAAATTAGGGCTTATGAAATCTAAATGGGTTCGCAAAAATTTAAAATTTAGAAGGGGGCTACCCAAAACCGAAAAATATAGCAAGTGGTCGACAAGATAAAAAAGTTTGGGTACCTCTGTCTCGAGTTTATTTTTTTATTCACGAGAAATGAAGCAGGACAGGCGCGCGAGACGTTGCCAAACTCGTTCGAAAATACTAAAAAAGTATAATTACTTTCCTCCAAATGAGTATTCTTTGTTACATATAAGTACATAGAATAATTAGTTAGGTATATACCTTTTAATTTATCGCGCCAAATCTCACCCTGTATTGAAGTCATAGTGTAAGATAATACAATTTTTATTACTCCCTTAAGTATTTACGTAAAATTTATTTTATATCGAAATCTATTTTTATGGCATTTTGTATCTTTTTTAAAAACAAAATTATTTTGGGCATTTGATTGCGCATTTAAAAAATTTAAATGATCCGTAGTCTTATTTAGATACTTATATATTTCTTACTTAGTTATAAGGTATTTTATAAGAAATATGATGTGTAAGTACTTAAAAAATTCAAGTAGTATTAGGTAGGTATAATATTTAAGTTTTATAAAGGTCTGTAAAAATGTGTAGGTATTTATAATACTCTGAAAAAGTATCACAAAATTATAATTTGGCTGACGACCAAAATTGTTTTTAAGAATGAATAATAAACACTTTAAATATAGGTAATTCCCATGAAAGTTGAAATAGATTTATCGCAATTTAGCTAATAGATCCACTTATAAGAGAATGGTAATGTAAGTAGCAATCTTACAGTTTGTAAATGCACGCCTGCCACAAAGTTCCACATAACGTGATTTTAATAAGTGAAAGAAAATATTGCAACCATTTGCGTGTAGCGATTGTACCTCAGATTTTACTAGGAACTAGGTACGTTCATCACATAATCGGATGATTGATCGATAAGGTATTTTGAACACATTTGTATGGTGGAGAGAAAGAGTTTTGTATAAAAAAAAAATATGAAATGAGTGGAACACGTCCGCTCTGTCGTGCGTTAGCGACATTTATGCACTAGTTGACCAACAAATTGGCCATTTCCATGATTCCACAAGAATCCAAAAATTGCGAAAAGAAACATGATATCTGGAGTGTTTTGTTTTTTTTTGCTAAACTGTTTAAATGTATTGTTTATTTTTTGTTGTTTTATGTTGTGCAACTTTAGTAGGTATATAAAAAAGTGCTTTTTAAATTTGATGGTATTCATAATTTCTTGTTATAAGGAGACATGTACAAGATATTATTTATATATTAGCATTAAGTTATTAAACAATTAAAACGAGATCTTGTATTTTTTATAGTTATACCGTTATACGGACTCATTATGTTTCCTAACCTTTTTTGGCCCAGAAAATGTTTTGTTTATTTGCAACTATCGTACTTATAAGTTAAAAGGTTGCAAGCGTGACTGTAGAGCCCCAGATCTGGGTTTGATCCCCAGATCGTGCGCGAGTTTAAAGAAATGCCTTAGAAAACCCAACCACATCTGTTTTCCATAGTAAAACTAAATTTGTTATTTTCTGAGGGCTAGCTAGAACACCGACATAAACTCCTGAATACGGCCTTGGTGGACCTACTTTCACCTGCAGTGTTCTTCACTTTATTATCCGATTCAACAAATTACGGGTAGCAATAACAAAACGCGCTATAGGTAGATGACAGCTATTGGTTTTCGAACGAAATATCAAACGTCAAAAATCCTTATTACAAAAATTTTCAGGTACATAGTGCGAATATATTTTGGTAAATAATTGATTATTTTGAATATATTATATCACAAAAATGCCCCTAATTCGTTCAGCGAACTTGAATTTATTTATTGAAATTATCGTGCGGATAACATTGGTGTCTGCTTTCTGGTAAGTTGCATCCATATGTTGCTGATCTATTTACTTTATAAGTTTAGGCTATTTATCAATGAAATATATTTTTATTGTCTTAAATCTTATCTGTAATATATTTCTGCTAGTGTTAAGGTTAATTAACTTGTGATACTCGAATAGTTCCTAAACTTCTGTTATGAAAATATTAAACATTTTGCTACTCTGGCCTTTATTTTTTTTATAGTGTATTACTGTAATTGCGTGTACTTAAAACCGCTATTATAAGGAGTGATCATAGCATAACTATATAATAAATATTCTGGGACATTTTTACACAGCACCATCTAGTCCCAAACTAAGCAGAGCTTGTACTATGGGTACTAGACAATGGATATAATACTTATATACTTTTTTTTTGTAAATACATACTTATAATACATAAGAAACACCCAGACGAACACAAATACTTATATTCATCACATAATTTTTTTGTGTCCTGGGGGAATCGAACCCACGACCTCATGGTCAGCAGTCCGGTACTCGAACCACTAAACCACAGAGGTCGTCAATATGATTATGGATTGCCTAGAATACATTCAAGGCACGCCTCTCACTTCCAAAATCCTGTGCATATAATTACTAGATTCCGCCTGAGTGAGTTCTGTCTGCCTCTGAAAAGGATTTTTTTTCCGTTTTTGCAAAATTTTTCATTGATGCTCTGCTCCTATTGGTCCTAGCGTGATGTTATAGCAGCCTTCCTCAATCAGCCTTCCTCAATAAATGGACTACCAATACAAATTATTTTTTCAAGTTCAACCACTAGTTCCTGAAATTAGAGTATTACTAGAGTATTAGTAGTACCAAACAAACGAATTATACACCTTTATAATATTGGTATATATTAAAGTTTAAAAGATCTATTTACACAAATAAATATCATGTAAAAAATAAATATACTGTGGGAGAGCCATGCTTCAGTACAAATGGGGCGGCTCGACGAGTGATTCCACAGCCTCACAAAAACCAGCCTGAAACAACACATGCATTGTGTTTAGCCAAGTGAGTGAGGTTACCGGAGGCCCAAACATTTAAGTGTTTCGGCTTTCCGGTATCCTGACTCACTTGGCGCAGACTGGGAACGCACTTGCGTTTCGTCTGGTGTTGCGGGTGTCCATGGGCAGCGGTAATCGCTTACCATCAGGTGATCCATTCGGTCGTTTGCCCCCCTATCCCATAACAGAAAGAAGTCATTCTTTATGTCAATAGCACTGGCTCCCCTCTTAAAGCCATGGTGTTTCTAGCTTCAAAAGGCCATTTGGCCTGAGGGAAGACGAGACAGCGGCCCACGTGCTCCTACATTGTCCTGGGGTCGCCGCATACAGGGCAAAGTACCTCCGTAAACCGAGTACTCTCAGAGAGATCGTCAGCAACATTAACCGCTTGCTGGCCTTTCTTGAGGAGTTAGGATGGCTAGAGTAGATAATCCTTCCCACCTGCGCAAAATACGCGCTTTGTCGTGGAGTTGCGGAAAATAGCCCGCTATACCATAATACCAGGCCATTTTAGATACTGCATTGTGTTACACATTATTTTGATACCATTATGTCCGGAGACCATGATTCCCTGAGTTTATTTCAGCATTTTTTCTCAGAAGTAGCTCTTGGAAATGCTGGTGCTGTCTAGTACTTAAAAATATTTAAACATAAACAAACTATTTAAAAATTGCATTTCCATATAATTTATCACCACTGCGTACCGGAAATCCATTACTAGCATTGAAAGAGTAAATAGAATGATGTTGGTAGCCATTATTTGTAATAGAACTTGTATTTAATTGTTACTTAGATAAGGATGTTAATTACTAATTAGCACTTATAACTCAATGTAAATGAAAATACAATATCACTTCAATGTCAAACTCAGAAAGTGAACAATTAGAGTTTTTATGTTCCTTCAAAACAATAATTAATTTCAATTTGAATTTTATAATTGCCTTATTAGTATAGAGGTCCTAAGTGGTTGCTATGCTTATTCTATTTATCTTTCGGGGACGCCGGCAGGCACCAGGCGGGTGATCAGTCCTCATGTTGGGATTATTTCGCCCAGTTCCCCATTTTGGTGGATCCCGTCATGGGTTACTGGCGCTCGGCGTCGCAAATCTTCCCGTAGCCTTGCAGAAGTCCACCAGATATCCGATGGAGAGTTCTGCTAGCTGTTCTTCATTTATCTCATCGGTTCCTAGTATTTCCCATCTAAGTAGCGCATACATTGTGCATTTTGCTATTAGATGGAAGCTTGTTTCTTCTTGCTATGCTTAGACTCAAAGGTCCTATTTTTAATTTTTATTATGGTCCAGAAGTCAAACGAACAGACATATCGCCTGATGGTAAGCTATACCGCCGCCCATGGATACCCGCAACACCAGTGTAGGCACAAGTGCGTAGCTGGCCATTCAAAAGGGTTCGGGGCTCTGGTATCCAAACACAAACAAAACATAAGCGTTGTTTCACGCCGGTTTTCTCTGAGGCCGTGGTATCACAACTGTCGAGCCAGCCCATTTGTGCTAAAGCATGGCTCTTTGATTCAGAGTTTCGTATGAGTGAAAGAAGATTAATATTATCTTGTAAAAGTGCCTTTAAATTTATCATGGGTTTCTGTTAATTATTTCTCTCCACCTTCCAGCTATATGGAGACCATGCATCCCTTCACCCGGGTGATTCAGAAGGGGGAGTTGGAGTCAGATTTTATGTACCCTCACATGGAGTCCTATGTACCTGGCGGGATGCTCTGGGCTATAGTTCTGTCTGTACCATGCACACTGTCTCTCCTAGCGTGGGCTGGATGCAATGACTGTAATGATGCTTTTGAGGTAAGATTATATTATTACTAGCTTCTGCCCGCGACTTCGTCTGCGTGGAATTCAGTTAAAAAGTAGCCCATGTGTTATTCCAGACTATAATCTATCTCTGTGCCAAATTTTATCCAGATCCGTTCAGCCGTTCTGGCGTGAAAGAGTAACAAACATCCATCCATCCATCCTCACAAACTTTCGCATTTATAATATTAGTAGGATTACTAGATTTTCGACCACAGTTTCACCCACTTTGCCGCGTTCCTAAGGGTTGTTGCGTGATGTTTAATGGTTTGAAACCTTCCTCATGAATCGCTGTGTCTATTGGTAAAAGCCGCATGAAAATCCGTTCAGTAGTTTTGTATGGTATTGTGTATCACACCAGGATCCCCGAGTCTAATAATTCATAACATAACATACCATCACGCCTGTGTTCCCCGAAGGGTTAGGCAGAGGCGTACTAATGTACACCCACAGTTCGCCGGTATGTTTAGGTCCCATATAATAGGGGGTGAGCCTATTGTCATTAACCGGGCACAAACTCCTAACTCTGAGCTTCTTCTGGGAATTTCATAGAAAAACCCAACAACACTTTGCTCGACCTCCAGGACCTCTAGCGTAGCAGTGGCGCTCAGGACCACTCGGCTAATGAGGATGTTAACAAAAATGTTGATAAAAAATGTCCATAAAATGAAAACTACTGTTCTTTTTACATCATTGCAGATTCTAATGGCCTGGTCACTAGCATTGGGTATAAACGGAGTTCTAACTGACATGATGAAACTTATAGTTGGTAAGTAAAACCAATGCCAGATGATGCCATGATGATCCAGATATCTAGTAGATCTCAGTGCCGCTTACCATCAGACGTACGGTTAGGTAAAACGTTAGCCTATCAAGAAATTTAAACAAAAACAGTTATCTCTATACAGTCTGCCGATTTAACCACCTGCACTCGTAAAAGGGGAGATTCTATCCTTCATACTGACCGAGATCAGTGGGAGAGCCATGCTTCTGCACGAATGGGCTAGCTCGACCGGAGTGATACTCCAGTCGAGCTAGTCCATTCGTGCAGAAGCATCTTTCTGTGAGGCCAGTGAACTCGGCCTCACAGAAAACCGGCGTGAAACAACGCTTGCGTTGTGTTTCGCCGAGTGACTGAGGATACTCGTACCGGAGGCCCAAACCTTTTAAACGCACTTATGACTCCTCTGGTGTTGCGGGTGTCCATGGGCGGCGGTTATCGCTTACCATCAGGTGATCCGTGTGCTCGTTTGCCCTCTACCCCATAAGAAAATGTGTTTTTTTTAAATTCTTGTCTGTTTATCTGTTTGTTACGGGTTGGCGCAAAAACTACTGCATAGATTTTAATTTTGCTATCACTGTTAGAAAGTATTTGCTCCAACTTAAAAACTGGTGAAATTCTTATGTCAAATAATTAAACGGAACCTGATATACATCTTGACCTATCTAATGTATAGACACCCGTATAAAGAAGAGATCATCATTGTTGGTTTTTGAGCTTCAAGTCAGCGAAGCCGCGGGCAGAAGCTAGTGTAACGAGGTGGACACGTATTAGGAACGTGGCCGACCGGGAACTATTTTAGAGGAGATAAATTACACTCGGAACACCAGATATACAAATTTATTGACACTAGGTTTAGACTATTTATTAAGTTTTAGGCAAGTGTAGGGTGAGTTAGGCTCAGGGCGGTTCTAATGAAGGCTTCGAGGCGAGGTCCGGCCGGTAGAGGGCGGCACTTAGCTTGGGTAGCTGCAGCAGGAGGAAGAAAGCTTTTATAGCGACGCGCGGGGTAGGCTTGAGGCGTGGAGGAGGGGCGACAGGGGCGGACCATGTCACACTAATCTATACTAATATATAAAGCTGAAGAGTTTGTTTGTTGGTTTGTTTGTTTACTTGAACGCGCTAATCTCAGGAACTACTGGACCGATTTGAAAAATTCTTTCAGTGTTAGATAGCCCATTTATTGAGGAAGGATATTTGGGATATATATCATCACGCTACGCGGACGACGTCGCGGGCAGAAGCTAGTTTAAAATAAATTTGATAAAAGTTATTGTTCGTTCCCCCTGAAATATTATGTTTCACCAAATGTACCTAGTAATTTTAGCCTCTAAGTCATTTGGTGTTATTGATGCTGTTCCTAGGGCGTCCAAGACCAGATTTCTTCTACCGTTGCTTCCCTGAAGGTGTGGAAACTAAGTTCCTGGAGTGCACAGGGGATCCTACTGAAATCATGGAAGGTCGGAAGTCCTTTCCCAGTGGTCACAGCAGTTGTAAGTATTCTACACATATTTTTCCCACTTTCAAAGGTTGAGTGTTAGTACCGACACTATGTATGATAGTGAAAGTTGGGTGTGGCAGAAGAAGCATAAACACATAACATAACATACCATCACGCCTGTATTCCCCGAAGGGTTAGGCAGAGGCGTACTAATGTACACCCACAGTTCGCCGATATGTTTAGGTCCCATGTAATAGGGGGCGAGCCTATTGCCATTAACCGGGCACAAATTCCTAACTCCGAGCTGCTACTGGGAATTTCATAGAAAAACCCAATAACACTTGGCTCGACCTGGGAATCGAACCCAGGACCTCTAGCGTAGCAGTCGCGCTCAGGACCACTTAGCTAATGAGGCAGTTAAAAGCTAAAGAAGCATAAAAGTAGAATATTTTTTTTAATAATAGTTGTTTTTACAAGAATAATATTATTAGATTTTATGCGAGTTTTACGATGTAGGGCAATATCTGGACAGGCCTTTTGAAGAAAGAGCCATAGCAGCTATGAGTTGACCTGTCCTAACTGACGGCACGCAAACATCAGGCATCGTGTAGCTCAAACATGATTTAGGGAGCTCAAAATGTAAAATACTGATATTCAGCCGCATCTGGGTAGACTGGTTTCTGACCATTGGGAAAAGGCTCGGTAGATGTTGAAGATGATTGTCCCCAGTGTCGTTTTGCTCGCTGGGTATAGCCTCCGCGTGGATCTGTGGGCGCTTGGGCGTTTTATCACGGCGCCGCGGCAGTGGGCTGCGCGTGATGGCGTGTCTGCTGCCGCTGATGGCCGCAGCCTGCGTCGCCCTCTCCAGGACCTGTGACTATCATCATCACTGGCAAGGTATTTATTTATTTGCTCATATTCACAGAGTAAACACAAACATTCACATGCTTATTCATTAAAAGCTAAGTGCAAGTGCTACTCTAATTACAAATATGCACAGCACTCACATATAGACAACATATAATTAAGGAAATAGTAACTTTAACAATATTGCAAATTAAAGAACTTAAAAAAACTTATGAAAAATATATTGCACTATGCAAGTATGTACATATTAAGAAAGGTATCATTTCATCACTAGCCAAGTGGTCCTGAGCGCGACTGCTACGCTAGAGGTCCTGGGTTCGATTCCCAGGTCGAGCAAAGTGTTATTGGGTTTTTCTATGAAATTCCCAGTAGCAGCTCGGAGTTTGGAATTTGTGCCCGGTTAATGGCAATAGGCTCGCCCCCTAATGGGACCTCAACATACCGGCGAACTGTGGATTTACATTAGTACGCCTCTGCCTAACCCTACGGGTAATACAGGCGTTATGGTATGTTATCGTTTCATCACCATTTTTTAAACATATTAAGAGCAGGGGCGTATTTGAAATTTTTGCGCCCCGCGCCTGTAGGGTTTGCCGCCCCATAAAATAAAGAAAAAGAGCAAAACACACAATCATAAAATGGAATCGATGTGGGCTGAGAATGATGATAACACAGGTCAACAATGAAATTTTTATCAGACTTTGTTAATTATTTTGGTTAAATTAAGGGCGTTGATTACGAAAACAACGCATTTTTTTTAAATAGCCGTTGTTTTTAAATTACGGGCAGGTTAGAATTTTCTAAATATTTACTCACTTTATTTTTGTTACGTAGTTAATTTTTATTCGTACAAAATTGCTTTTTATTAATGAGAGGCCTGCTTAGCAGTGCGGTGGACAGAATTTCCAATACCTACCAAACAAAATAAATATTCAAATACAATTTAATCAAAGTGCATTATTATTCGGATTCCTATACTGTTACTCTAGGTTCCCGCTCTAACATTTCGTTCAAAATACTTCACTGGAAATAAATGTAAGCGAATGCAATTCTTCATAATTTTACTAAGTTTGGAACGATTTTCCGGTCGTTTTTTTCCAGTGAAGTAGTAGTAGAAGAAATGGCACGTTAGGAAACTAGATTAACAGTATCTCAATGCGAATAGTAACACAATTTGATAAAACATTCTTTGGATAGGTAACGATTTATTTTTTAAGAAGCGGTGGTAGCCTAATGTCTAGGGCGTCGAACTTGCGATCATGTGGTTGCCGGTTCGAAACTCACCCATTGCACTACCGACGTGAACCCACTCGTAACACAAGCATTTAGCTTGGCACGAGGGGTTAACAGGAATACTAGTAATGTGCGACCCACATTGCTAGTAATCTTAAAAAAAATTGGTATTATATTTTTGTCGGCAATTCATGCTCCGTCGAACCCTTTAGACGGTTCAGTTCAAAGTTCAAGGTTCAAATGTTTTTATTTCAAATAAGCTTTTACAAGCGTTTTTGAAACGTTATGATTCTAGTTGCACGGTTCCAAAAGGTCGATCCTATGGAGAAGAATCCGGCAAGAAACTCCATGGACACTCTTTTAAAATAAATAAATTACAAACTTCACTGTTACAATATTGCGATAAAAAGATGTGAGGACGTTGAAGGATGTCCAAGTTTGACCGAGGTCGACTATATTAAGTAAGTAAGTAGTAATCGGTAAGATGTTATTCAACCTTTTTGTCTATCTTTCTAGATGTTCTAGTGGGTTCAATCCTAGGATACACTGTAGCTGTATTTTGCTACCGCCAGTACTACAATCCCCTGTCCTCAGATCTAGCCGGGATCCCCTACATAGTGTCATGTGTAAATTCTGCTAAATTCTTCAACGGGAAACCAGAAAGTCCGACTAAAGATGTAAAAGAAGAAGCCACGCCTCTACTGAACGGAAAGAAAGATGATAAGTGGATTTAAATTCGGAACACGAAAGTACAAGGTTTAAACTGTATAAGGTACCAAATTTTAGTACCAGGTACAAAAGTACCAACATTTTAGTACCCTGTATAAAAGTAGGTACTATTTTTAAGGTTGTTTTAGTGGTTAAGTTATTTGGTTCCAAATTATTGGAATTTGGGGGAATACCAGATGTAACCTACCAAATTTTAGTGTCGGACATGAAAAATGTTTTTTTTTATTAAGTTATTCCAAGTTGTGGTTTTAAGATTAAGTACATTGTAAATTGTTAAGTTTTAAAAAAAATGGATTTCTTGATTTTGAATTTGGACATACCGACATTGAAACTATACTTCGACTTTTAATTGTATTCAGTAACTTGACATTTCGAAGAGAAATAATGATACCACACTACAACTAATAGTGTTGGGGTAGTGGATGATTTTGCGTAAAGAATGAAGGATAAAAATGGTTTAATATAAAATCAAAGTAAACGTTCGTAAATAAGATGTGAAATAAAATAATCATTAATAAAGGTAATTTCATAGATTCAAATAAATAGAAACAAACCAAAAATAAAAATCATGTAATTTAACTTTTGTCATTTTTGTCATTTTATAGATTCCCTTAATACTGAGGAACAAATTCTACAATTTTTAATAGTTTATATTGTGTTTTGAAAACAAGTTATTACATTTAACATAAAAACATAAAAAGTTTGTACATGTAAGTACATTATTTATGTTCATTCAATTTCGTTCATTCTTTGACCACCTCACTATCTTTTTTTTGTCAAAAACTGGTAACCCTTCAACTGTCAAGTTACTGAATACGATTAAAAGTCGAAGTATAAAAGTACCGGACATGAAAAGTACCAATTGTGATTGGTTGTTTTCAGATAGGTACACATGTTTCATCAAATAATGTAGGTAAAAAAGTTAGTTTTTTAACCACAGGTCTCGAACTTGAGCCTGGTTTAATACCTCCTCCAATTTAATGTTTTAGAGAGTGGCTGTGTACCTATAGCTAAGTATATATTAATTGCCATAATTTAATTATGTATAAAAGATGCTCCTAGCCCGCCAAATTTAAATATTTATTCATTAATTCACATGTTCAACCTAAGGCTGAGCGATACGCGAACCTGTCGACGTTGTGAAGAGGCTGTTGAAACGCCACTTCATCTTCTTGGGGAATGTGGATCGCTAATGCACAAGCGTAGCGCTCATCTAGGGAAACATACCTTAAGCCCGGATGAAATAAACGAGCTCACCCCTAGGAAAATCCTGCAGTTCATAGTAGCTGCAGGATTCAGCGGTGAACTATAACTCAAAAAGTGGCGATCACAATAGACCAATTTCGGTCGCAGTGATACTATAGCCGCAAGCAAACAATAAAAAAAAGGACAAGGAGTGGTTGTATGTCGCCTGCATCCAACGACTCCCAGCGACCTTCACCGGCTCGTCCGTCCATCTCGTTGGAGGTTGTCCCATACTGCGTTTTTCGGTGCGTGGTCACTCGAGACCTTGCCCCAGCCGCCATCAGCGAGTATTTAAGCGTGCTAATCTTTTCAAAGACAAAATACCAAGATTAGCTGTCGCAGTAGAGTTGTAAAGCAGCTAGCAGTTATGTAAAATAGCGAATTATACAATTCTACTACGACATAGCTATTACCTAATTGGTACTTCTTGAAAGTTATAGTAATTTTAATCGTATGCTAGACAGAGAGAGCACTATACCGAGAGATTACCTCCAGTTTTATGTGCGCCTTACAAATTCACTACTAACACCTGTTTTGCGGGAAAGAGATAAGCATCCCCATCTCCATCCCCACTAAAACTTTGAACGTTAAAATAAATATTTTCCAATAAGCCTGTGTAGTTTTCCATAAATTCAATAACAATCTATCAAACTGTTTACAAAAAAAAATTACAAATTATATTAAATTTGGCGAGCCAGGTGAGCTGATCAGTCATATTTTGACTACTTAATTTATATTTTACTTCATATAAACACACAGAACATTCCTTTATTGATTGTGATATTTTTTATTAGTGTTTTATGGCCGATATTATTCTAGAAATCTCCAAGACCATTTTTCATTTTGGCTGCGTTTCATTTATTTATTTATTCATTCCCCTATGTAGTTTGAGTTATTAACTTAAACACACATAGACCTTGGAAGGTTATTGCCAATTGTAAGTTGTCATAAATAATATATTAAAGTAAAATGTTTATTACATATTTATATCAACATTTTATCTTTATACTATAGTACTATTTATTATCTGTAGTTCCCGTACAATTTTTTTATTCATTCGTGGAGTAGCGGGTACTCTGCGTTATAAAATGCGGCCTTATTGAATAAAGTGGTCTTAGGAATTTTTAGAATTGGTGCACCCAAATATAATGTCATATTTCGATCTCGAAAACAATCTAGAGGTTCTTAATTCCGGCCGTTAGAGTTACCCAATTTTAAGTTCAAATTTTTATAGTGCAATTTTATTTTTTTAAACAATTTTAGTAGGTACATATTTACTTAGTATTTTTTTTGTAATAGTTACCTACTTATTTGTTTTTTTTTTATTTTAATAATTTATAAATAGATCAATTTTATTTAGAGAAATTTTGTATTTAATACATAATTTTATTAGTTAAAATTACCTAGGTAGGTACCTACTTATTTTGAATTAGAAATTCATAATGATTTTAATAAATAGTTATTAATTTTATATTTTTCTAGCTTTTTTATGATTTTATAATTTTTTAGCTAAATTTTTTATACTTAAATGTAATTTGTGCTTGTTATTAATAATAGCGGGCTTGTTTCTTGTACTTACCTAAACTTTTTAACGTTTATTTTTTACTTTAATCTATGACGTTTGTTATTTTTTTTATCTTCCATAAAGGAGGTTTGGGTTTCATTGATAGGTAGGTACTCTTTGTTGTGGTTTTGTGTGATATTTACTATATTATGTTTATAACACAGTAGGTATTTAAGTAGGTACTTATATACTTCTATGTACCATAACATATTTTATTGAAACCACTTTTACGGGTTTTATCGCGTTGTATTGATATTATTTAATTCTCGACGTTTCGGATCTCTTACAGCATCCATGGTCACGGGTAGACTGACTGACTGACATATTTTGTTCTTGACTTGAATATAATATCTGAAGGATTTCAGCCTTAAGACACTTTTACAAGACAATGTTTTAACACAGCAAACACGACTTTGTCATCATGTAGTAGCTCAACCATATTATAAAGATCTCGGCTACCCAAACACACGACATCACCAAAGTTGTACCCGTCCCCTTACCATTTTAATTCGGTGTGATACTGTGCATTTTTTTTTATATTGTGATAATTATTTAGATAGACAAGAAAAATATCATTAAATGATACCTAACAAAAATGTTTTAGTTATAAACTTGTAAGTGCTTTTTTGTGAATTAAAATAGTTAAATCAGTTAGATTATGTGATATGAGTTGAAGTAGTTACCTACATAAGTAGTAATATTGTGCCATCAATAGTAATGGTGACGTCATATAACCTACAACGTGGAATAGAAATTCGACACGATTGGCAGACCTATGTTTAGCCTGTGTTATCAAATACAAAAAAGTACTAAAATGTAAAAATCATGCGTGTATTGATTGAATAATAATTAAAGGTTACGCAACACTCGTCCCCTGGATTTCACCCCTTAGTGAAAACATTCACCGTCCTTTGGATCGGGGTTTGTGGAATAAACCGCACTAGCTGCACGATATATACAATTAATTTTGATGAAATTGCTCATGAATAACTCAATGGCTTTGATACAGTCGTCGCCCTCTGATACTGTCTGTTTTTTAAAACAATCCATACAGTAATTTAAACCTATTCAGTCCTGCAGTATGTCAACACGTTTTACTGAAGGGGGCGAAATCTAGGGGGCGAATGATGCTCACTTATTCATTATAACTCATTCAGTTTAGCATGCCGAGGTTCTCTGATGGATACTGCTGATTTTAACCCTCTTAGCTTGTATGACGTAGGTAGGATTCACTTAATTGTTTTTTGTACCTAGAGAATTTTATTTCTTTCTGTTTTTTCGTGTGTTACTCAAGTTAGTACCTAACTTAAGTGTTCACCGAGTGCGAAAAAAAATGAAATGAAAATTAGCGCCACACTATCCAAGCGAGGCTTTTATGCTGAGTCGTATCCTTTTTGCAGCCGTAGCAAAAAAGCAACATAATAGGTAGTGAGTACAGTTGGCGCAAAATAACTTGAACCAAAATGGCGGATGCGCAGTAGTCGTTTTTTAGTACATTTTGCTCGCAAATGTACTGCGCAAACTTTCCCCCTCTCCGTTAGTTTTGGATTAAGTTATTTTGCGCGAACTATACCTTTACTACTTACTTAGTTTTGTACCTTCAGTTTCAAATATGTAGCAGTGAATAAATATGTCTTCCTTTCTACTTTTATTCTTGATACCTATTTGGTATTTCAATCTAATTTATATTTAAATAATTAGCTATAGGTAATATTTATATGAAATTAATTAATGTTGTATACCTACCTATAAATCTTTCTTTTGAAATCCTTTGTTTACAAACGACTCTAGGTGCTTAAAATTATTTTTTTCTAATAATGATAAAGAGAAAAGGACAAAAGAAAATTAGTCTTACTTATTACAGTTTTACAATATAGAAAGTGCGGTCAAAAAAACCGCGCGTCTGAAGTTGTTAGTAGTTGTAAATCTATACTATTAAATAAAGCTGAAGAGTTTGTTTGTTTGAACGCGCTAATCTCAGGGACTACCGGTCCGATTTGAAAAATTCTTTCAGTGTTAGATGGCCCATTTATTGAGGAAGGCTATAGGCTATATATCATCACGCTACGCGGACGAAGTCGTGGGCAGAAGCTAGTTTTAATATAAAATGTTGGTGTAAAGACAACTGGGGTCGTAAATGATTCGCATTCGTGATTATCGTCAGCACTGATTTCAATAGTTTTTCTGCCTGTAGCGTCTATTATTTGAAACCGACTTCTGTCGATAGCCGGAGAAGACAGGAGCTTGGTAGAAAAGATGGAATGTTTTCGTGTAAAAGTTACCTACCCAATGTTGTAGATTTAGCTGTGAAATATCATTAAAAATGTACTTATAAAAAAAACATTATATTTTGTTGAAATTAAAAAATTATAATATTTGGCATAATAATTAACTTGTGTCTTATTTGGTGTTATTTTTTTATGGAATAGGGGCCAGCGAATAGACGGATCACCTGATGGTAAGCGATTACCGCCGCCCATGGACGGGTGTCCATGGGCGGCGGTGGCGGCGGCAAAAGCAGAAGAGTCGCAAGTCCGTTGCCCGCCTTTTTCAAAGGGTTTGGGCCTCCGTTAACTCACTCAAAAACACAAACGAAACACAACGTACGTATAACGTAAGTGTTGCTATTGGGTTTTATGTGAACATTCAGGAATCATCCTCCCCCCCCCCCCCTCACACGTCATGGCTCGCATTAATTGTGTGACCCCCAATGTGGGTCGCACATTACTAGTATTCTTGTTAACCCCTCGTGCTAAGCTAGATTGCTTGTGTTACGAGTGGGTTCACGTCGGTAGTGCAATGGGTGGGGTTCGAACCGGCAACCACATGATCGCAAGTCCGTTGCCCTAGCCATTAGGCTACCGCCGCTTCAATGACAATTCTATGAGACATCACAAAGCTATCTGAGAATTTGTGTTTGTAAACGTACCCACGATATTGGAGAATGTGGGGCAACGTTTTTATAAACTCTGATATTCAGCCGGACTACCACCACTCTAACCAGATCGGTGGAAGCCGATCCCAACATAGGTAGTAAAAGTAAGATGAATAGTTAATTTAAATCAAACACAGTAAGATCCATTTCAATTAAAATTTATTACAAAAATAATTTAATTACTTATATCCAAATTACAATAGAAAATAATCATTTGGAACAATTACAAAAATGCATTAAAATTGTAGTAGGTAGGTACTTAATCGTAATTGTAGTTAATTAATATTAATAGAAAAAATGCAAGTAATAACGTTCAAAAGTGTGTGGTAGGTAAGGTAGGTAACGGATGAGAAAAAATATTGTCATATTAGCTTGTCTACACAATGTGTAAGCAAACCCTGCCTGACACGTAAAAGTGTTGTTAGGATTCGTATGATATCGTTCTAAACATATGATTATTTAAAAATCCGGAAAAAATATAAAAGGTGAGAAATGGAATGGCAATGGTGGTCCCTGCGAGCCAACCGAGAGTCAAACCTAGGCCTAGTTTTGTCAAATTTTTGGCTTAATTTGGTAAATAATTCACAACAGACAACAAAAAGCTTCGCTAAAAATCCTTATCAGACCAAAAACTTCAAACTTCCATAATTATTAATTTACTAATCTTTTAGTACATATTTTTTAGCAAATTAAAGTATTAGGCCAGCTCCACACGTTGGCCCGAAAGGCAGCACAAACGCTATTCGGCCAACGTGTGGACCAGTAAATAGCGTTGGTGCCAACACCCATGTAGCTTGCTGATGCGTTTTGATTGGTTCAATTCGCTTAGCGCCAACGTTGGTTCGGCTGTGTCCAACATGTGGAGCCGGTGTTATAAGTATTCTCAGTTATGAATATTGTATAGTTAGTTAATGTCGCAATTACTGTCATGAATTTATAATGTGTTAATAGACGTACCGATAAATTAGAAATAGAAATTTTGATTTTGGCGGCCTAAGCAGACTCCGTCACCTTTACGTATACTTGATTATTTTAATACCAGTAAAAGAAACCTGTCTTTGGAAGTGTTCAACACTTTAGGGAACATTTAAATCCCCTAGAGAAACATTACTAAATAATAAACATACCCACTAATATTATTAAATTGTAACTGGCAGATGTCTGTCCATGGAAGGTTTAAGAAAATATTAGAGCAATAGAAATCACAAAAAAATACTTATTTTATTATTTGTCTGTATGTCTGTACGCGCGTCACGCAAAAACTATTGCACGAAATTGGATGTGGTTTTCAGTTGTGTTGATGGAAGTCTAACTTCAAATCTACGATCACCTAAAATGGACACTATGTTCAACTCTAATGTCGAATTTAATCTAAACCAAAGTTAATCGAAATTGGTTCAGCGGTTTAGGCATAAAATGCAACAAACACACAGACAAGGTGACGTCCATATTTATAATATTAATTAAAGTGGATTAAGCAGTTCCAAACCTCAGACTTTTTCTGTATCCTACGCCAACTCGCAATAGCCTAACCCCTCTCTTTTCGATAGGTAAGCTTGCCCAGGAGTGTGACTCCATAACATGGGGACCTCATTAAAAACTTATTCATTATCTGCACGTTTAGCGCCACCTCGCCTCTACTTGTGCGTTCGATTCCTACCCGAGGTAAATATTATGTATGTTCCACTGATGTTGTTTTAATAATAATAAATAAATATTCTGGGACATTTTTACACAGCACCATCTAGTACCAAACTAAACAAAGCTTGTACTATGGGTACTAGACAATGGATATAATACTTATATACTTTTTTTGTAAATACATAATACTTATAATACATAAGAAACACCCAGACGAACACAAACACTTATATTCATCACATACATTTTTGTGTTCTGTGTAATCGAACCCACGACCTCATGGTCGGCAGTCCGGTACTCGAACCATTAAACCACAGAGGTCGTCAGAGTTTCGAGTGTTTCGAGTTAGACTGTCCGTAAATTGTATTTTTTGTACAGTCCCAAGTGATACAGAGCTTATTGCCTAGTGCGGGGGATTTCTCCATAAGAAAATAATAATCAATATGATATGTTTTAAAAACTACACACAAGTTATTTAAAATACAATATAAAAATTGGACAAATGGAAACAATTTTTAATAACGGGCCCTATTTTACAGCACATTAAATATTATTAATACCATTTCCTTATAAACCTAATTAATTAATGACATCAATATCTGTTCACAGTAAAAAAACATTAATTTTAATCATAGATAAAGATTCCTATTCATCAATCATTTGTATAAATTCTTATGAATAAATGTCATTATTTTACTCAGTAAATAAACCATATTTTTATTTAATTAAATTATAATATTTTATATTGAATTAGATTTGGCCAAAGTTACTATTGGATTTTTGACAGAATTCGTCTGACGAATAAATGAAATCTCAGGTCTTAAGACCTGGACTAGATCACACACAAAACCTAATTACATTATTTTTAATTTGGGACACAAAAACTCACCATATTATTCGCTGAGCATAATCAAAATCTTTCCAATACACTTCTTTATTGAAAAATATATAAAATGCCGCCGTATTGATTAAAATATACCAGACAAACTCTGATAAAACAACTAAGTATGATGGCCTACCGAAACGCAATCTCAGTACTATATACGGTACCAAGAAATACCGGACTTCAATAAGTTTCTGTAATGCCAGACAGAGAAATAGACTCACAGTGTATGGTAAAAGAAACGATATGCAGTTATGGTCTTTCAAATTATCATATATGCTGAAAAGCAAGAAAATGTACACTGGAACAGAAGCGTAAATAGCAAAATCATATTTCCCGTACCAACGATTCCATATATAAAAGGTGAAATGACGATTATCGGCCAGCAGATATGGGTGAACTAATGTGTTATGGTGTACCATTAAGACAAATACGATAGCACAGATTAACACAAGAATTTTCTCCCTAAATATCAATTTGAAGGTAGAACCGAGTTTGCTTAAAACATATGGAAGACCGAATACTCCATAAAATACGAGGAAATATAGCAATTGAGGAGTGTGGATGGTTGCTTCGTGGGCTGTTTTATCCCCAACGACAATAGAGCCATTAATATACACAAATGCTACAAACCCACTCAGTATAAGGGTGTGAGTTAACAAAATAGCAGCATCATGGAATGTTACAAATTTGAAAAATGTTGACAAGTAGGATCTTAAGTGGTACTTTACTGCAGTATATACATCCCACATGCCATAATACCGTTTTAATTTAGACTTGTCCACATCCTTGGCTATTAAGGATCGCTTGCTGAGTTTCACATCATTAATAAACTGATTACCAAACACCCTTGAGCTTTTGATTAGCAAATCCAATAATTTATGACCAAATACCATAGCTACCCACACAACATTTGTTTGGCGCATTATGATGGAGCTTATACCACACATTAGGATTAAAATTAAGTATCTATTAGTCAAGCATAATCTAGAAAACATTAGAAGGAAAGTTAAAGATAGTACATCAGTATAATATACATGTGAAAAGAAATATAAAGGAGGCAGTATAGCTAAATTGACTGCTTGTATAATGATCTTCATATGATTTTTATCGTTATAGTACACATACTTGAGAATACTTGCAAATAAGAGGAGGTTGACGCATGAAGCGATGAGATTTACCAAACGCAGGTTATATGTATTACATTCAAAGTATGTTCCGATGATCGAGGAGACTAAATACAAGCCAGGCAATGTGGTTATCTTCGGATCCCAGTGTGAGAAGTTACCGTTACAGTAAGATAATCCTTGTGGTATGTGGAAGTACTCATCAATGACAATTTGAGTTGTGTCATATACTTTGTTGAATATGAGTTTTGATGCCAAGAAAAATGCCACAACTTGTAGCAGTAGTAGTACATAGTATTTTGTTGAGGCAGCCATCTTGATTGGCACCTGGAGAAACAAACAAATTTATAGTTTCATGATCAATCTGTTAATTTGGTAAAAAAAATGATGAGGATACATATATTACAATAATAGTAAGTAGGTACATACACATAATGAGAGGTACTTCTAGATACGCACATACCTCTGACTTTTCAGTCATGTGCGTATTAGTAG
Source organism: Acronicta leporina (assembly GCA_947256265.1). Lineage (NCBI taxonomy): Eukaryota > Metazoa > Arthropoda > Insecta > Lepidoptera > Noctuidae > Acronicta > Acronicta leporina. Next base: position 987,985 of record OX366539.1, read on the forward strand.
TTAATTATCATGCGCGTACACAGTGAAGGGAAGGGTCGGCTCGACGAATGTACCACAACCAGGCTGCGGCCGTTTTTAAATAAGGACAGGTTAAGAGCACCCTAAACCGAGTTCATGCATGAGGAGGTTAATGAACGTAGATGAAGCGAAAGTAGTATGCCAGGATCATAGAAAGTGGAAATCTATAGTCTCTGCCTACCCCAATGGGAGACAGGCATGAAAATATGTATGTATGTACACAGTGAAGGAAAGCATCGTGAGGAAACCTGCATACCTGAGATTTTCTTGACCGTGTGTGAAGTCTGCCAACCTGCACTAGGCCAGCGTGGTGGAGCTGAATCCCTCTCAGCCTGGGAGGAGACCCGTGCCCAGCAGTGGGTCGGTGTACCTAATGGGTTTAAAATATGAAGTTGAAGTTTCTATCTTTGGACCTCTGTTTTATGTCATCTTAGATTGTGTTGCCAATACAGATTGTTGCTGATGTAAGTAGGTACTTTTCATTCAACAGTTGGTCTTCTGGTCCGATTTGAATAATTCTTTCAGTGTTAGATAGCCCATTTATTGAGGAAGGCTATAGGCTATATATCATCACGCTACGCGGACGAATTCGCGAGCAGAAGCTAGTATTAGTATATAGTTATGAGTGTGGATGGAGAATGTGATATTCTTATCAACGGGAATTCTGTAGTTTCTGCCTACCTAAGAGAAATGGTGTACCTACTAGGAATTGGGTTCCGAGTTCTGATGGCAGTCGCTTCGTTGAAAATACTGATATTCAGCCGCATCTGGGTAGACTGGAAGCCGACACCAACATAGTTGTGGAAAAAGGCTCGCAGATTCGAGTTTCTTTCTCATTTTACCCAACATTTCATAATTTACAGATGTAAGGATTAAGATATACATAATAAACTAATAATATTCAGTAGATTAGGTACGTGGGATGTAGGAAGCCTCGAAGCATTATTTTCATTGCCCATGCGTCCCGGAAAACTGGAAAAAATCAATAAGTAGATATTTATGTATCAAAAAGAAGTACGTACCGGGCAGATATGCAAAGTATACTCGACCAGTTACGTTGAATAAAGCTCTACTTTAACATAAATTAATTGCCTGCTGGTATATTCAGCGTTTGCTCATGGTTTTCTTCGCAGTTTACGTTAATAAATTCGCCGAATCCGTGTTTGCTAGGTACAAGAATGGCGGTCTTTTTGACAATTCAAAGTATGCGGCTTATCAATTTATCATGAGCATGACACTTGACAGTGACACAGTCAGCAGCCACTTGATAAGCGTGTATCAATACGCAATTTTATTTTATCATACATTTTATGTATTTTCAATCAAACTATACCACTGTAAAATCGAGGAACAACGTATTTGAGTTTTAGTTAAAAGTATTTTATTTTATGATAGTAAGATACTGCCGATATTAGTGGTGAATATATGATTTTTTATAGGTTATGAATTATTAAGTGATTAATAACAAAACGTATTATTTCGCTTCGTGACATGCAGCAGAATAGAAAGTTAAATTATTTTTATATTCACGAATTTCAGTTCAAAAAGAAATTAAATAAAAATATTCATGTTTTACGTCCATATTATTGCAAAAAAAAACATTTCATTGTGACCAAAATCATTTTGTGCGCTGAATCGAAACGGAACGTAAAACTGTTAGTCAGTTTTCCGTTACGCAAACCCACTATTAATACGAATTAATATCGAATAACAATTTGTGATTGGTGCAACTTAAGATAATGATAATACAAATCAATTTTATTCATCAAATCGTAGTCGCAAGCGAAAACAAACTATAAGTCTGACTTGACATTGTTGTCATTTTAATTTATTTGACTTTTGAAATTTAACGGTCAAAGAGCTGATTTGATTTTGATTAATTTACTTTTATTTCTGTACAAACATTAGTAAAATTACGAGAAAAGGTCTAATTGGGTGATGTTTGTTAATTAACTACTTAATCATCATGGATGCCAATGATTTCCTGGCGAAAATCAAAGAGAATTGCAGTGAAAAGGACGTTTGTAACTTGGCTAAAGTTTACAATGATTACAAGACAATTTCTTCCAAGTTATCATCAAAAGAAAAGGGATCTTTTGCTTTAAACGTGCTGTGTTTATTATGCAGGTAAACTTTTAGTTCTTTACATTGAAATAAATCCTTAGAAAGTTCAAATTTCAATCGCCGATCACTTGATAAAAGGCTGTGTTTACTTTTTCTGTCTTAGTCAGAGCGTCGACTTAGTGGACGTACACCCCATAGTTGGCCAGTATGGTTAGGTCCCATGTAATAGCATGCAAGCGGGTCAGAGGAGAAATTTAGGATTTTATATTCCGCAATATGTAGGGAAGCAGTGGAACGAGGGTGGGAGGGTTTTTGGGAGGTCATAACCACCCGGTTATGACCTCCCAAAAACTAACGTTTTAATGCTCATCAACTGGTAAACTTTAAGTGGTTATGGGCCTAGCACGCTTCCACTGTGTTCAAATTCCTCAAACAGGTCACCTCGCATTGTAATATGGTGTGTGGCTCCCTTGTCAACATACCAATCATCACGATCTTGAGCGCAATCTGCTGCATTACTTCAAAAAAAACAAACATAAAGCAACAAGTATAAGTATCTGAAATATATATTTTATATCTGCAAACTAATGTTTTAATTCTCATCAACTGGTAAACTTTAAGTCCAAAATCGTACATGTTTAACTGAGTAACCTCATATTACCTTCTTAGAAGTACCTAGGTGAATATTTGAACATTATTAAAAAAAAAAACTTTTTACTAACTTTTTTCCAGAAATCTCGACAAAGCTCCAATGTGGAGGGACAGTGTAGACACCAAAGAGCTGCTAGCTCTCTCTATTGACTGTGTCAGAGAGACGCGGGGACTGAATAAGCCAGAACAAGTCAAGACATTAGCTTGTATTTATCATATACACCGATTTTTAGTAAGAAAGGTATGTAACATTTATAAAATACAAGATTTTTTTGTTGAATATGTCTGCAAACAAACTGGCAAGCCAACTGATGGTAAATAGTCACCGTTGCCCATCGACACCTGCAACACCAGACGAGTTACTGCTTAAAATACTTCATGCAAAACAGGCACTTTGTCGTGGAGTTGTGGAAAATAGCCCGCTATACCATACCATACTGCATAAAATCTAGACTTAAAATGCGAAAGTTACTCTGGCTGTCTGTTACATTTTCACTCCTAAACTGCTGAATCAACTTCGATGAATTTAGGTATTGTATAGAGATAGATTCTGTGGAGAAGGACATAGTCTACCTATTATCTCATCAGTCATTTGGAATGCAAGTGAAAACAGCTGTCATTAAATATTTCTTAATTTTTTTTTTCAGCATGAATCAATACCTCCAGAACTGATACTCAAACTATCATTCATGGCTTTTGAAGTGGATGTAAAGAATTTACTCAAAGAATACTCTAAAACATACTGGAATATTATCGCAGACCGCCTAACCTACATAGAGAAATTGAAAGGCAAATCAATACATAAGCTATTACCAAAATTGACGGAAGATGTACTAAAAACAATAGAGATCTACGATACAACTCAGTTTTGTATCAACATTTTAGTGTTCTTGGTTAAAAAACTCCATTTTTTGTACAGTGGATCACATTCCGATCTCCTAAACGGTGTTTACAGAGAAATATTCCAAAAATTATCACACAAAAGTGACCTAACAGCTTTCAAGAAATTAAAAGACAAAGATACTTTAGATTTGTATGTGAAATTCAGTGATTGTTTATATGTGATAGCTGAAAATTCATCAAAGAATTGTTTTAAAGACTCCTCATTGAGTGTTGCTGTGAGAGCTGCAATTACGTTATTAGGGCATCGGTCTGACATGTTTCATTGCTTACAGACATTTTATTTGAACTCATTCTGCGATATTTTTGAAAATAAAACAACATATGTAGACGCTGTGTTCAAAAATCTCTCAGTATCTTGCGAAATAACTGAAAAATTGGGATATAAAACAACTATGATTGCCACATATCCATTTCTTTGTCAATTTTTGCGGCTTTTCATTGAATTTTCAGTTAACAATTCGATTAAAGTCCACTTCACAGAAGAAACACAGGATAATTGCTTGAATTTCATGCTGAAATTATTGAAGGAATTAGGAAACTGCTGTCAGTTACTGAAATGTGAAAATTGTAATGTAAAATCGGGACTTCACGATGCATTAAGGCTTTCGTTTTTACTAAACCACTTTATTACAAATTCAGTTGAAAATAACGCTGACATAACTAACTTATTACCTTTATATAACATGGTCATTGACCAGCAATATGCCATAATAGACGAATTAAGAAATCTCGGATGTGTTAATCATCACAAATGTTATAGAAAATTGCAAACGGACACACACAACACAGCCATATTTTTAAACAAAAACAAAAAATACGAATTTTCAATTCGATTATTCGAAATTTACATAAAAAATGAATTGAAGATAGATAAAAATGAGTTTGAGCATAAAAATGCGGCTCGAGCATTTTACAATAAGAGCATTTGTGAGTTGGACTGTAAAAAGCATGAAAATGCTCTCATAGATGCGTTTTTGAGTCTAATATTTTCAAAAGATTTGAATTCTGAGAAATATATGAGTTTGGTGATGGATATAAAAGCTAAAGCTTTGAAATGTGATGACAAGGATGATGAAATTGATGATGACGAGATTGTAGCTAATCTTCAGACGATGTCTGTAATAGAAGCTTGTAAAATTGTAATAGAAAAACAATTTTATGGCGACTTGGGACTGTTTTTCGAGGATATCAAGTTCAGGTATGTATGTGTATAATTTTTTTTTATGACATAGGCGGGCAAACGAACTGTCGGAGCGCCTGAAATCGCCTGGTAATCGATACCACCGCCCATAGACACTTGCGACACCAGAGGAGGCACGAGTGCGTTGCCCGCCTTTTAAAAGGGTTTGGGCCTCCGGTATCCTCACCCACTCGGCGAAACACAACGTAAGCGTTGCACCCCAGCTTTCTGTGAGGCCGTGGTGTCACTCCGGTCGAGCCGGCCCATTCATCCATAGCTCCACCAACTTAAGAATTATTATTATTGCAGCTTACTATTGAAACATGAGTTTGATATGTATGCAAAGCTGTGGCCGTCAATTGCTCCAATAGCCGGTGTTTGGAAGTCTCTCAACTCCTTACTGAATGGCAGACACCAAAGCTGGATGGCAGGTAAATATTCATATCAGACTGGTTTCTGTAACCAAAGCACGAATAACTTGCGAAAACTATTTCGTATCGAAATCGAGAATAATTTGTATGAGAAGGAGGTTAATGAACGTAGATGAAGCGAAAGTAGTGAGCCAGGATTGTAGCATGTGGAAATCTATAGTCTCTGCCTACCCCAATTGGAGACAGGCGTGAAAATATGTATGTATGAGATCTATAGCAGAAAAAACCTCGATACGGGTACGATACGAATTCGATAGTTCTTTGTGGTTAGGCTACTGATCTTACGCCAATATTAGTCACTAGCTTCCGCCCGCGACTTCGTCTGCGTGGAATAGTTACTTAGTCTTAGCGTGATGATATATAGCCTTCCTCGATAAATGGGCTATCTAATACTGATATTTTTTTCAAATCGAACCAGTAATTCCTGAGATTAGCGCGTTCAAGCAAACAAAAATACTCTTCAGCTTTATATATTAGTATAGATTGAAATAAAACTATTAATTCGGTAATGGATAAACTGGACCGTTAGAGAGGCTGTAAAAAATTTCAAGAACCCCATCTAGGTTCGGCGGATTTTGAATTACCCATAAAAACATAATACCAAAGAGATCAATTAGCACAATATGTACTAAATGAACCATCACTAACTGAAATAAATCGTAGCGGCGGTAGCCTAATGGCTAGGGCGTCGGACTTGCGATCATTTGGTTGCCGGTTCTAACCCCACCCATTGCACTACCGACGTGAACCCACTCGTAACACAAGCATTTAGCTTAGCACGAGGGGTTAACAAGAATACTAGTAATGTGTGACCCACATTGCTAGTAAGCTTTTTTTTAAAAAAAAAAAACTAAAAAGAATTCATTGGATGTGTGAATCATTCATAATAAATAATAAATAAATAAAAATAATAAATAAATATTCTTGGCCATTTTTACACAGCACCATCTAGTCCCAAACTAAGCAGAGCTTGTAATATGGGTACTAGTTAATGGATATAATACTTATATACTTTTTTTTTTGTAAATACATACTTATAATACATAAGAAACACCCAGATGAACACAAACACTTATATTCATCACATAAATTTTTGTGTTCTGTGGGAATTGATCACACGACCTCATGGTCAGCAGTCCGGTACTCGAACCACTAAACCACAGAGGTCGTCGAATAATTTACATAAGCATGCTAGCTTAGAAGCTTTTTTGAGAATGAATAAATATCTATAATCGGGGATACAGTTGTAACAGGTATTTTTTTATTAAGAAAAACGTTGTTCTCATGTAAGTGACTTTGTGTCTTTTTTGAGAATGAATAATATATCTGCTATCAGGACCACTTGGCTAACTGCCTCATTAGCCGTGGTCCTGTGCGCGACTGCTACGCTCGAGGTCCTGGGTTCAATTCCCAGGTCGAGCAAAGTGTTATTGGGTTTTTTCTATGAAATTCCCAGTAGCAGCTCGGAGTTAGGAATTTGTGCCCGGTTAATGGCAATAGGCTCGCTTTACACGGGACCTAAACATACCGGCGAACTGTGGGTGTACATTAGTACGCCTCTGCCTAAACCTTCGGGGAATACAGGCGTGATGGTATGTATGTTATGAATAAATATCTATAACCCGGGGGGAATAAATATCGTTTTTTTTATGATTTTCAGTAGAAGAATCGGACCACATTTTCTGGGTGTTATTAGATGTTATCTCGTCGACGCCATCGGCAGTTAGAACTATACACAATGATGACTACAAGCATATAGTCAGTCAACTATTGGAAAGAATTGAGAATATACCTGTAAGTATCTTATAACACGTCTTGTAATAATTATTTAAGATTTTTAGCACTAGATGGCGCTGTTAGCTAGAAAATTGCTTGGCACTGATACCACGGCCTCACAGAAAACCGTGAAACAACGCTTACGTTGTGTTTCGCCGAGTGAGTGAGGATACCGGAGGCCCAAACCCTTTTAAAAAGCGGGCAACGCACTTGAGACTCCTCTGGTGTTGCGGGTGTCCATGGGCGGCGGTTATCGCTTATCATCAGGCGATCCGTCTGTCCGTTTGCCCCCCTATCCTATAAAAAAAAATATCAGTGAGTATTAAGGAGCCTGATGAGAATAAATTACCTCCAAAAAGGATAACATAGGTAACTCAATCCAGATTTACGTGTTAATGGAATAGGTTCTATTATCACTATCACTACTTATTATAAAACAAAGTCGTTTCCCGCTGTCTGTCCCTATGTATGCTTAGATCTTTTAAACTACGCAACGGATTTTGATGCGGTTTTTTTTAATAGATAGAGTGATTTAAGAGGAAGGTTTTAAGCTATTTAACATCACGCTATGACTCTTAGGACCGGGGCAGCGCGGGTGAAACCGCGGGCGGGTCGTTAGTGTCTAATAAAAACAATTAAATAGGTCCTGACCGCGACTGCTACGCTAGAGGTCCTGGGTTCGATTCCCAGGTCGAGCAGTGTTATTGGGTTTTTCTATGAAATTCCCAGTAGCAGCTCGGAGTTAGGAATTTGTGCCCGGTTAATGGCAATAGGCTCGCCCCCTATTACATGGGACCTAAACATACCGGCGAACTGTGGGTGTACATTACTACGCCTCTGCCTAACCCTTCGGGGAATACAGGCGTGATGGTATGTTATGTTATGTTTATGCAAATAAACATTTTCATTTCATTTCATTTTCAAACCAATCATACTATAGTTCTCAATGTACCCACATTATTTAGACATAACAGGTATATTACATGGGAACCTAACATATCATTGAACTCTTGGTGTATACCAGTACACCGCTGCCTATCCCTTCGGAGAATACAGGCGTGATGGTATTGTTGTTTTCAGGAGCCTATATCTTCGGACATCAGGGTGATGCAAACATTGTTGCTGTTTTTGAAAGCGGAATACGATATAGCTGATGCCAGTACAAAATACAATTGGAAGGTCACTGAAGTGGTAAGTATGTATTTATAGTTGACGACCTCTGTGGTTTAGTGGTTCGAATACCGGACTGCTGACCATGAGGTCGTGGGTTCGATTCCCACAGGACACAAAAATTGATGTGATGAATATAAGTGTTTGTGTTCGTCTGGGTGTTTCTTATGTATTATAAGTATGTATTTACAAAAAAAAGTATATAAGTATTATATCCAATGTCTAGTACCCATAGTACAAGCTCTGCTTAGTTTGGGACTAGATGGTGCTGTGTAAAAATGTCCCAGAATATTTATTAATTATTATTTATTTATAGTAAATATTTTATTAATTATTATTGACTTGAAAGGATTTAAAACCGGACCTTTGTGTTGAAATATGGCCCTAGTATGGCCGTGAAGTCTGCCAACCCGCATTAGGCTAGCGTGGTGGACTATAGCCTAATCCCTCTCATTGTGAGAGGAGACCCGTGCCCAGCAGTGGGACATATAATGGGTCGATTATGTTATGTTTATGTTATGTATGGCCGAGAAAAACTTGCAAGTATAGATTGTAGAGTATTAAATATACAATTGTGCTTCATATTTGTAAAACAACACGGATCGATTTCCTATTTTCAACTCTTGAGGGTTCGCCCCGTTGCCGTCGAGTGCGGGCGTCGCGCGTTACGCGGATAATAAAATACTTTCATAGAAAATCGGTCCATATCGTCGTAAATACAAGGCGCATAATCGTATTTGCAAAAAAAAACTGAACTACGAGGAATTTTTTCGCAAATATACAATTACTAGCGACCCGCCCGCGGTTTCACCCGCGCTGCCCCGGTCCTAAGAGTCATAGCGTGATGTTAAATAGCTTAAAACCTTCCTCTTAAATCACTCTATTAAAAAAAACCGCATCAAAATTCGTTGCGTAGTTTAAAAGATCTAAGCATACATAGGGACAGACAGCGGGAAACGACTTTGTTTTATAATAAGTAGTGATAGTGATATTTCATATTTGTAAGACAACACGGATCTATTTCCTATGAAAGTATTATCAACCCTCGAAGACTCACCGCGTTGCAGGGGCGCCGCGCCGTACGCTGCGGGGCGGGCTGCTTCCAAATACTTTCAAGTATTTTGATACTTGGTTTCCTCCCTGGTATTTTTAAATACTTGTACTTGAAAACCCCGGTATTGAATTATGCAAGTATAAGTCCTCCCTAAAGTGAATGAGTGAGTCGTCGCAGCGTTGTTCGATATCTCAAATATATATATACAGTCCGCAACAAACATCGAGAAGAAATTTGCATGCCTGAGAGATTTTCTCGACGGCGTGTGAAGTCTGCCAACCCGCATTAGGCTAGCGTGGTGGACTATAGCCTAATCCCACTCATTGTGAGAGGAGACCCATGCCCAGTAGTGGGACAAATATAGTAGTATGAATAAGATGATGTAGTTTTGTCTTTTTTTATTTCAGAGTGTAGATCCAGATTTGTATCAAGCGATGCGCACGATTTCACAAGAACACGACGCCTTGCGTAAAGCGATACAGGCGGTCGAAATATGGACGGAACTCGCCGCTGTTATTGAAACAGGTAAAGATACTAGCCGAGGAACTCATTTCAGGAGGGGGAATGATTGAGAGAGATAGATTGAGGAAATGGAATGCTCTGTCCTTTTCCCGCAAAACTGCAACTCGATTCTCCACCTACACCTACATAACATAATCAACCCATTATATGTGCCACTGCTGGGCACGGGTCTCCTCTCACATTGAGAGGGATTAGGCTATAGTCCACCACGCTAGCCTAATGCGGGTTGGCAGACTTCACACGCCGTCGAGAAAATATCTCAGGCGTGCAGGTTTCCTCACGATGTTTTCCTTCACTGTTTAACATAACATAAACATACCATCACGCCTGTGTTCCCAGAAGAGTTAGACAGAGGTGTACTAAGGTACACCCACAGTTCGCCGGTATGTTTAGGTCCCATGTAATAGGGGGCGAGCCTATTGCCATTAACCGGGCACAACTTCCTAACTCCGAGCTGCTACTGGGAATTTCATAGAAAAACCCAATAACACTGATCGACCTGGGAATCGAACCCAGGACCTCTAGCGTAGCAGTCGCGCTCAGGACCACTTGGCTAATGAGGCAGTTTCAGTTCCCTTCACTTAAATATCTTCATAATCTTAGCATGAAAAATGCAAAAAAAAACACAAAAAGCTAGTAACATTGTTTCTTTTTTAACAGTAACTAAGAGACGTCTGCTCGCTGCCGCGCTGCAGTTAGCCGAGATATTTGTGCAGCAGTTGCTTCACTTCAGCTGGAATGCGCACGCGCTTCAACTCGCCCACATATGCTGTAATGTCGCTAAACATATTGATGAGAAGTAAGTCAACTTTTTTAGGTGGGTTTTAGTCTAAGGTCCACTTGCACCAATTTCTTAAATATGTTTAAATTGCATTTAAACAATTATTCATGGTAAATGTGTGTTTAAATACAATTTAAACATATTTAAGAAGTTGGTGCAAGTGGCCCTAAGCCTAAGTACTAAATAAAAATAAGTTTAAACAAAAATGATAACATTCATATTTTTTACAATTTTGTTCTCAATATATAAAACTTCATTAAAGCCTGATGGTAAGCGATTACCGCCGCCCATGGACACCCACAACACCAGAGGAGTTGAAAGTGCGTTGCCCGCCTTTTACAAGGGTTTGCTCCGGTATCCTCACTCACTCGGCGAAACACAACGCAAGCGTTGTTTCACGCCGGTTTTCTGTGAGGCCTTGGTATCATTCGTGCTGAAGCATGGTTCACACGTAAAAAATGTGGGTGTACTAATAGTACGCCTCTGCCTAACCCTTTGGCGAATACAAGCGTGATGGTTTGGAAACTATATTAAACTTTAATTTTAATTCTTATTATTTTACAGAGAAATCTTCATCCGCAATGCTGGTGTACTAATGTACCATATTGACAAGCCCAATGCTGTTTTACAAGATATAATGACGTCAGCTAGCGATTACTGTGCTGACGTCATGTCTACTGTGGACGGTATTGAACCCGCTATCATATTCGTGTGTGACGCCGCTGTGAGTATATTTTGTAGTAAAACTTTGGCATGGCATTGCCAAATATTCTGATGTTTTTTATTTTTTTTGCATTTTTCATGCTAAGATTATAAAGTTATTTTAGTAAAGGAAAAATTCGACTTGCAAGCAGGATTCGAACCTGCGTCTTCTGGTTAGATACACCAGACCTCTAAGCCACCTAAGACTAAGGCACAAAAATATAGTTAATAGGTATGCTAGCATCGTACGGCATAGAACTAACCGTAAGGTAAGTCATGTCGGTTGAGAGGCAAAGTAGCTTGCTTATCAATAGATGTTACTGACGTCACCTTTCCGACGTAAGTTCACAATGTGAAGGCAAATTTCGACATGGTAGGTGGAACTCGCGGTGGCTTAGTGGTCATAGTCATAGTCATAGTGGTTTGGTGTATCTAATCGAGATGACACAGGTTCGAATCCTGCCTGCGAGTCGAATTTTTCCTTCACTTAAAAGAAATATTCTGATGCCAAGCAACTTATGTTTAAAAATCGTTATTGCATATAATATAAGTTATATAAATTGTCAGTCTTATAGGAAATGCCGAAGCCATCTAGCTATATAAAAAAAAACAAACCATTGACTTGTAAAAGTGTTTCTAAAGATCTACTTACAGAAATAAATATCATTTAATTTCATTTCATTGTTATATGAGTGATACCACGGTCTCACAGAAAATTAAATTCAATTACTGCTTTATTTTCAGATATACTACAGTAAAATTGGTTCCATCGGCACGTCAGCTAAGCTGGTGCAGTTAGCACAAGCGAGAATATTGAAAGCTTACAACAAATATTCTAATATTAATTGTAAGTATATTTTCTTAAACATAACATAATCTACCCTTTATAATGTTCTACGGCACGGATCTCCTCTCACAATGAGAGGGATTAGGCTATAGTCCACCACGCTAGCGTAATGCGTGTTGGCAGACTTCACACGCCGTCGAGAAAATCTCTCAGGCATGCAGGTTTCCTCACGATGTTTTCCTTCACCGTTTAAGCGAGTGACAATTAACTATTAATGCGCACATGATTTCGAAAAGTCAGACGTGCCTCAAACTCGAGACCTTTGACTTGGCAGTCCAATGGTCATATCACTAGGCTATCACTGTGTTTTGTAACTGCCTCATTAGCCAAGTGGTCCTGAGCGCGACTGCTACGCTAGAGGTCCTGGGTCATGGGTCGGTCCTGGGTCGAGCAAAGTGTTATTGGGTTTTTCTATGAAATTCCCAGTAGCAGCTCTGATTTTGGAATTTGTGCCCGATTAATGGCAATAGGCTCGCCCCCTATTACATAGGACCTAAACATACCGGCGAACTCTGCCTAATCCTTCGGGGAATACAAGCGTGATGGTATGTATGTATCACTGTTATGATAGTAAGAGAGATTTAATGAGAGTGGCTAAGTAATAACTATGGATGATTGGTGAATTCTGAAGTCCACGCAGAGGAAGTCGCGGGCAGAAGCTAGTACGGTATATAACAAAATAATAATATAAAAAAAACTGTTTGTTTATTCTGGCTAATCTCCGAAACGGCTCGACCAATTTCGACGAGACTTTCACTGTCGGATAGCTGGCGTTATTTGGAGTTACATAGGTTACATGTATTTTAGAATATGAATTAGGGTTCCTCGCAAAAAAATAGTGAAGAAATCCTTAGACATAGCTTACTAAGGGCACGAGTATAAAGATTATGATCATACCATCATCGCCTATACTATGGGGAGTGCTCCGAGGAATTGTTCGGATTGATCCCTGCAGCCTCTTTTCGCCATCGTTCTACGCGACAACAGTTCCATCCCCATCATCTTGATGGCTGGCAGTCCACAACTGTGCGTTTCTCTAGAAACTTTCTGCCTCGCACAACAAAACTGTGGAATCAACTGTCGCCTGCAGTATTTCCGGACCAATACGACCTTCAAACCTTCAAGAAAAGAGCGTACTCCCTTTTAAAAGGCCGGCAGCGCACTTGTGACTCCTCTGGTGTTGCAGGTGTCCATGGGCGGCGGTGATCGCTTACGATCGATCCGTCTGCTCGTTTGCCTGCTATCACATAACAAAAAAAAAAAAACCGAGTTTTACGACTGCTTCTAAATTTCCAGTGGACCTGGCAGTGGGCAGGCTGATGGAAGCTCAGAGTCTGCTGTGCCGCGACTCCGGCCCCACCATCATGAGCGCTGTCAACGGCACACAGCGACATTATCTCTCCGTCAGTAACACTGGTGAGTTTCACAGATTAATTTGACTTTTATCTCTATAAGTTCGCGTAACGTAAAAAGAAGGCTGGAAGAAAGATAACAATATAAATCATTTTTCGATGTAAAAGTTTTACATTAAAAACATTTGTGCGCGATGGTATTTTGAGAATGAACGTAACGTGGACACAGCTCGGGAAGCAAGGGTCTTCAACATCCCTGATACATGATACATACATGTATATTGTCACGTCCATCTTCCGTCGGGGCAGGCAGACATTATTTACTTACCCCGATCCTGGCATGGTACTGTCTTTACATCGAGTTTTTACATTCAAATTGACTGCCAAGCCATTTGTGTTTAGTTATTATGGGTTTGCAGGCTCCAAGTGGTGGTCCCGGCGCCTCCGAGCGGCGACGCTGAGGCAGCGCGGCGGCGCGAGCGGCGCATGCGCGGTGCGCACGGCGCGCGCGCTGCGCGTGTGGCGGCGCGCGCGCTGCGCATGCGCGGTGGCGCTGCCCGCCGCGGCCGCGCACGCGCACGCGCGCATGTACGCTGACATCGTCAATACTTATAATATGGATGATGCACAGGTCAGCCAATACCTTCAAATACTCATTTTAATGTAATTCTCAGTACATAACTGCACTGAATTATTAAATTTTACACAGCAACATCTAGTCAAAAACTAAGCAGAGCTTGTACTATGCGTACTAGACAATGGATATAATACTTTTTTTTTGTAAATACATACTTATAAATTTATAATACATAAGAAACACCCAGACGAACACAAACACCTAGATTCATCACATAAATTTTTGTGTCCTGTGGAAATTGAACACACGACCCCATGGTCTGCAGTCCAGTACTCGAACCACTAAACGACAGAGGTCACATTGAAGATATTTAAAAAAAACAAGTGGGTTAGGGTATATAAACGTCTGCGAACCCAAAAATGTATTTTTTAAAATTCAAGTTACGGGTTTGCGCAAAAACTACGGAATTTATTCTAATTTTGTTATCACTGTTAGAAAGTATGTGCTCCAATTTAAAAACTGGTATACTTCTTATCTCAAATAATTAAACGGAACCGGAGATACAGCTTGACATCTCTAATATATAAAGACCCATACAAAGAAAAGATCATCACTGTTGATTTTTGAGCTTCAAGTGAGCGAAGCCGCGGGCAGAAGCTAATTACTACTATTGTTACAAAAAATGCCAAAAAAATTTGACAGTCTCATTAGTGTCATTTAAAGGTCTCTGTGGTTTAGTGGTTCGAGTACTAGACTGCTGAACACGAGATTGTGGGTTCGATTCCCACAGGACACAAATATTTGTGTGATGAATATAAGTGATCGTCTGGGTGTTCTTATGTAATTTAGGTATGTATTTACAAAAAAAAAGTATATAAATATTATATCAATTGTCTAGTACCCATAGTACAAGCTCTGCTTTGTTTGGGGCTAGATGGTGCTGTGTAGGTATGTAAAAAAAATAGTCCTGGGTTCAATTCGCAGGTCAAGCAAATGTTATTAATAATAACAAGCAACTCGGAGTTGAGCTAATGGTTAATGGCAACAAACTCTGCCTCTACTACATGAAACTTAAATCATACCAGCTAAATGTAAGCATACTATAGTAGGTACGCCTATGCCTAACTATTCAGAGAATAGAGGCGTTTGCAAACGTAGAAACCCTTAATAACACACAAGTAATAGTCTATCGATTATCAGTACAAAATGCATCCATCATAGTTTCTAGTGTTACTGACGGAATACCGGGAATTTCCCATGGCATTGGAAAAACGAGATCTCCGCTACTTCCAACCAAACAAAACAATATAAATAGGTGCATTTTATATTTCAGGTGAAAATCGACAACCGCCTCAAATACATACTAGGACTACCAACGTCGAATGAACACACTTCCGCAGTTGTAGAACAGAAAATCCCTATGTTTGCACCTAAACAAGACTTTGAAACGATGCTGGAGTGTCAAAACTTCAAGTCCCAAGTGAGCCCTACCCGGAAATACGTAACAATACCAGGTTTCAACACCCCAGAGTTCTTCAAACACAGTTCATGTGAATGTTACGCCTGCATCAATCTACATTGTCCAATAATTTCGTACATAACCGCTGGACTGGAGGCTTCTATGTATTTTAGAGCGAACGAACATGAAATCGCTCGGAATTACTTCAAGGGAGTCGTGAATACTTTTATATATTTCGATGCGAAGTTAAGTCATGTTTTGAAACTGTATTCCGATTTGGATTTCGAGAAATATGTGATTGATTTTGTGAAATGCATGTTTGAAGATCAATTTCGGAGGGTCAAGCTAGAGATTTTGATTGAGGCATCATTTTTTGAGCTGAAAAATGGCAATTTTGATGCGGCAGATGACTACATAGTCACAATACATGAGATTGTCCAAGAATTGAAACAAGAAGATGGTTATTTGAGCAATGAAATCATGAATTTGATGATAGCGTCAGCTAAAGTGAGGAATATAGTTAAAAAACAAGAGCTAGACCTAGAAATGGAGTTTGAAAACCTAAAATTAAGTCCTAAAGTTAAGCCTGAGATTTCGAAAACGCCAGAATCGAAGGCCAAACTGCCACAAATGTCTGCTAGAAAAGTTAAAGATGAAGAACTTCCTAAAAAGCGGAAAGTAATCAAACTCAATTTGGACGAAAACAGCTCGGACGAAAAGGACTTTGAGAAACCGAAACCCCGGAAACCGGTAACGGAATTCAAAATACCGGTGCCGGTCACTTCGAAACCGGTTTTGGAGGCGCTCACTCCCCGAGTTACGCGAAAACCGGAGATAACCGTCACAGATACGACGAATACTCCGAAAGTTGAGAAAACCGATAAGTTTACCGAATTTTTTACACCCCAGGAGACTCCTGAGCAGTTTTTCACGCCGTTAAATACTATAAAAACGTATTCAAAATCCAAATCTCTGAGGAGAGGTTTGGTGAAGAATTTGGAGCAGGAATTCTCTACGCCTAAGACGGGTGCGGAGAAAGAAAATGGTAAGTTGGAGGTCCCTTCGAGGTCTGCGAGGAAGGACGAAAAAGACAGAGCTCTGAGGAGAGCCACAAGCCCCGGTAAGTTAGCGAATAGTAAGACCCGGCCTAGAAGGCTAAGGCAACCGAAATTGAATGATGAATAAAATAGAATAAAATGTATTTTGGGTATATTTATGTAGTTTTTTTAGGATGAACTTAACTTTTTTCGGAAATCATGATTACCCACTGCTGTACGTGAGGTTCTTGTTTCGATCCCCAGGATGGGCAGTGTTGTTAGGTAAGCTATTGGTAAAAATACCAATACAAATACACAAACCTAAGAAATATCTGAATTTTTATTTAAATATGTCGGCGCCACACCTAGCGCCATCTATCGTCGTATCGTTTATTGAAATGAAGCGTAGACGAGGGTCTGGCAAGTGGGCACTATAGATGGCGCGCGCCTAAAATTTAAATCATTGATACCATAGTAACCAGCTGAAACAAAATTATCTATGAACCGTTTTCAAAAGTGGAGCCGGTGTTAGAAGCCTGTCGTTGCAACGGCTCTCACCGACGACTAGCGCATATTCTTTACTTACAATTTTTCCATATTCTTAATTCTGTCAATGTAACGCAAAATAAACGTATTTTATAATTTGAATAACAAATATTCATTGGAGAAGCCCTGGAAGATCCCCGTTGCCTGAACATTGGTCCTTCGGCCGGATCTCCAACCAAGATCGGGATCAAGACTCTTGGACGAGATTTGGAGCTTTGAACGAGATCACGAGAGGAAGATCATCGAATGACGCAGTTACGAAAGCGCCCTGTCTCCTCATCGCATCGTGATTCAACATTCAGCAGCTCAACGGTCAGGTCTTCCTACCCATATCTTCTCCTCTCCTATGCGAATCTGTGTTAAAACCGTGTTGTTGTGCATTACAGAATCGTTACTGTCGTGTCGTGGTTACCGTGCAGGTGAAAACCGTGAGTACCTTGTCTTTTCTTTGCTGTAGGCCTTCAAAATGCTTGGTGAAGATAAATTAATTGTGCCTTCAACTGGCTCATCAGTTTCTCCCACTAGAAAACGCTTAAGTGAACTTTCCGATCTTAAAAAACAACGGGGTAACGTTAAATGTAGGTTAACCAATTTTAAAAAGTTTTTAGAGTCATTTGAAAACGTTATCCCTTCTCAAATTCAAATTAAAGAAATTAAATTTCGAATGCAGGCAGCGAATGAATTTTTTAAATCATTCAATGATATTGAAAGCCAAATTGAACTTATTTCTCCTGAGTCAGATATATCTTCTAACATTGAATACGTCGAAACTCTTGAGGGTATGTATTTCAACGCTTTGGCTACTGCTGAAAGTTTAGTTGAGGGTGGGAAGGCTGGTGATAATACTTGTGACTTAAATTCAAATTCCAACGTTCGTATGTCTCGAGCCAATATCAAGTTGCCCGAGATTAAATTACCTACTTTCGATGGATCATACGATCATTGGCTTGAGTATAAAAATTCTTATATCACTATGATCCACAAGCGTTCAGATTTAGATCCAATACAAAAGTTTCATTATCTGAGATCTTCACTCAGCGGTACAGCATTACACGTTATTAGTGCTTTAGAATTCACGGCAACCAATTATTTGCATGCGTGGGAATTGCTAGAAAATAGATTCCATAATAATAGACTTTTAGTGCATAATCACTTAAAATCTCTATTTACTATAACGGCTTTAAAACAGGAATCAGCATTACAAATAAGAAAATTAATCGATACTATCTTACGGAACTTACGTGCTCTCAAAACATTAAATGAGCCCACCGAGTCATGGGACACAATAATTATTTACTTGATCGTATCAAAACTAGATTTAAATACTGAACGAGATTGGGAAAAACACAAGGGTTCCATTATTACTGATTCCTCTCAAAAGTTAAAGTTGGACGATTTGCTCTCATTCCTTAGAAATAAAGCGGACTTGTTGGAAATGATTAATGCAAGTCATAGTCATATTCATCACAAATCGCAGAATAAACCAATTGCGTCCGAGTCAAAACCTACTCAGCATAAAAATAACGCGTCGGTACATAGCTATGTATCTACGAAAACTAACGTTTCACGAGGCAAGTCATCCAATAATAACACGAGTAACCGTAGTCGTAGCTGTCCCTCCTGTAATGGTGATCATTTATTATATGCGTGTTATAATTTCCTAAATTTAACCATTAGGGAACGAATTAAATTTGTTGACGATAAACAAATATGTCGTAATTGTTTACGTTCAGGACATTTACTAGCGGATTGTCAATTTGGTCCGTGCAAGATTTGTGAACGTAAACATAATTCCTTACTTCACATAACTGGTTCCGATAGTAATACGTGTGTGCGTAGCGAGAACACAGCTGATCATAGCGTGACTCATCAAGCTACCACGTCGACCATGTTGCATTCCTTATCTAATGATAACTACGATGCGAACTCATTAGTGTTAGGGTGCACCGGCGACAATACTACGGAACAAGGTACTTTGCAATCGGTATTGCTTTGTACAGCGTTAGTGGAGTTGGTTGACAACCATAAGCGAGTGCATACAGCCCGCGCGCTGTTAGACAATGGAAGTCAACACAGTTTTATTACGGATAAACTGAGAAAGCGAATTAATGCGAATACTATACAGTCCACTATTCAGATCTCAGGCGTCGCGCAGTCTGTGACGCAATCTACACAATCATGCGAAATAATTATGCGTTCGAAAGTATGCGGATATAATACAAAGATTAATTGTTTTGTCTTGCAGCGTATTACAAACAGTATACCCTCGACGAGCATTGATAGTAATCTGATATGTATACCGAATAATATTCAGCTTGCAGATCCGACCTATCACATTCCTTCGGAAATCGATTTATTAATTGGGGCGGATCTCTACTGGAAACTACTATACGACAATAGAATTCGATTAGTTAACGGGCCTTATCTACAGAACTCAAAACTAGGTTGGTTGATAGGAGGTCCTGTTATTAACTGTAAAAATACATGCATAGACAAAGAGATTTATTGTAATTTTAATCAAACGTTAAGCGATCAACTTCAACGGTTTTGGGAGATAGAAAGCATCCCACAGCCAGGTACAGTTCTTACTCACGATGAACGAATATGTGAGGAGTTATTTGTTACCACAACAAAGCGAACGGCTGATGGTAGGTTCTCTGTCCGCATTCCGTTGAAAGAGTCTCCTGATACGTTAGGTGATTCGTATATCATGGCGAAAAATAGATTTATGTCGTTAGAACGTAAGCTAGAACGTTCGCCTGATTATAAACGGTTATACTGTGATTTTATGCGTGAATACGAGAACTTAGGTCATATGACGCGTATTGATAAGTTTGAGACCCCTAATTACTTTCTACCTCATCACGGAGTGTTCAAAGAAAGTAGTACCACAACAAAACTGCGGGTGGTCTTCAATGCCAGTGCTCCGACTACGTCACATAGGTCACTTAATGATATCCAGTTGCCGGGGCCGGCGCTTCAAAACGACATCTTCTCTATACTGTTACGATTTCGGCAGTACAAATACGTTGCCTGCGCTGATGTTGAGAAGTTTTTTAGACAGACGTTGATCCAGCCCGATCAAAGATCTTTACAACTTATTCTTTGGCGGGAAAACGCGACAGATCCTCTGAATGTCTACCAACTTAATACCGTAACATATGGGACCGCATCAGCACCATACCTAAGTATGCGCTGTATACGGCAATTGGCTATGGCATGTAATGATGACGTAATATCACGTGTTCTCGTTCAGGATATGTTCGTCGATGACCTGATTCTTGGTGATGATGATTATCTTGAATTATTATCAATCTGTGAACGCACATCTAAAGTATTGCAGTCTGGCTGCTTCTCCCTTCGCAAGTGGACTTTCAACTCAGACGTGACCCGCAGCGCGCGTGTTGATATGTTTACGGGCGACCATACTCAAAATAAAACCCTTGGTATCGGTTGGCATAACGATACTGATGAATTGTATTACGCCACAAAGGTCGATGAATATTCCAAGATATCCAAGCTAACTAAACGTGTAATGTTATCCACCATTTCGCAGATTTATGATCCATTGGGTCTGCTTACCCCGGCAGTAATAATTGCAAAAATATTAATGCAGAAGCTATGGCTTACTAAGATTGACTGGGATACCCGTGTGTCACACGACATTGCCTTGACGTGGAACCACTTTATCAATACATTGCAATGTTTGTCCGAATTAAAAGTTCCTCGCCATGCAATGAGTGATCATGGTCAGTATAAGGAGCTCCACATCTTTACGGATGCATCTCAAAATGCATATGGAGCATGTGCCTATACACGCACATATAGTGATGGGTCGGAATTTACTGTAAAACTACTATGTGCCAAAAGCAAAGTAGCACCTTTGAAAACGATTAGTATTCCTCGTCTTGAGCTTTGCGGTGCACTGGTAGGCGCTAGGCTTTATAAAAAAATTATCGATTCGTTAAGACTGGCGTTTACCAAAGTATACTTCTGGACTGATTCAACTATCGTCATTGGTTGGGTCCGGATGTCACCACATCGCTTGAAAACGTTCGTTCAAAATCGCGTCACGGAAATAAACGAACTTACAGGTGATTCACTTTGGCTACATGTTGTTAGCAAAGATAACCCGGCTGATTTACTGTCCAGAGGTTTAAGTCTTGATTTATTGATAAATAATTCGTTATGGTGGAGCGGACCATCTTTTTTACAAAGTCATAATAATTTTAATACATTTTATTCGAATAATACAACAGATACGAATAATTTGCCAGAATTGAAGTCGAATAATATATTAAATTTAGTTTGTGTGAGTGAAATTAATTCCTTTAACTTTAATGATTACTCATCATTTGCTGAAATTAAGCGCATAGGTGCTTATGCATTACGATTCATAACATATTTACGCAACTCATTAGCAGTGCGACGCGGTCGCAGCGATGAATCAAAACACCAAACCGGTTCGTTATATGTGCACGAGTTGAACGCGTCACAGCGCATGTTAGTTCGCCTCGCACAACGGCAGTCATTCCCAGATGTTTACGACAAATTAGTGAATAAGTTGTCTTTAAATACCAATAGCAAGGAAAATAATCGTATAAGTGGGTTAAACGTGTTTTTGGACTCTGATAACATAATTCGAGTGGGTGGTAGACTTTCGAATTCTTCTAACTTTGCTTACGAGAAGAAACATCCAATTCTTTTATGTGGTAAACATCAGTTTACAGTTTTATTAGCGCGACACGAACACAAACGATTGCTACACGCCGGGCCGCAACTTTTATTGGCTAGCCTGCGTGAGTGTTGGTGGCCACTGAGTGCAAGAAATCTGGTTCGGAAGATTGTACATGAATGTTTTGTGTGCACCAGAATTAAAGGTAAAACGTTGACCCCAATAATGGGAAATTTACCATCTGAACGCTTGGACCCTGGACATCCGTTCATGCGAACTGGCGTAGACTATGCTGGGCCAGTTTTCGTATTGTCTCGAAAGGGCAGAGGAGCTCGTTTAACGAAGGCCTACGTATGTTTGTTTATTTGTTTCCTCACTAAAGCCGTTCATTTGGAACTCGTAACCAGCCTTTCAACTAACGACTACATTTTAGCGCTAAAACGTTTTATTAGCAGAAGGGGTAAACCTAATGCTATTTACTCCGACAATGGTAGGAACTTTGTAGGAGCAGAAAAGGAACTTAGTGGATTATTCCATATTAATTCCCAACAAATCTTAGATTTTGCCGCTCATGACGGCATTGAATTTCATTTTATCCCACCTTATTCACCACATTTTGGAGGCTTGTGGGAAAGTGGGATAAGGTCTTGCAAATATCACCTTAGACGTATTGTAGGCAATGCTAACTTAACTTACGAGGGGCTCAGCACGGTTTTGACACAGATCGAAGCTGTCCTGAATTCCCGTCCCCTGTCTCCACTGTCCGCAGATCCTCACGACCTGACCCCGCTAACCCCGGGTCATTTCTTCATCGGCCGACCGCTGACTGCGCCTGCTAGTGAGGACCTGAGTGATGCAAAAATGTCACACCTTGACCGCTACCGCCGCATCGAGCAACTACGTCAACACTTCTGGCAGCGATGGTCCAAGGAGTACATAGCTGGGCTGCAACAGAGGACCAAGTGGAAGGCGAACAAAGACGATATCGCCTTGGATAGTTTAGTCCTCATCAAAGAAGATGGTACACCGCCTCTCAACTGGAGACTGGGACGTATTATCAAAGTGTTCCCAGGAGCTGATGGAGTCTCACGCGTCGCTGACATACGCACCGCTACTGGGACGATACGGAGGGCGTTTTCGAAGATATGCCCGCTACCACAGCAGCCTGCAGACAACACCAATGATGCCTGAGCACTCTTGGAAGCCGGTGCTTCCAAGGCCGGGGGCATGTCGGCGCCACACCTAGCGCCATCTATCGTCGTATCGTTTATTGAAATGAAGCGTAGACGAGGGTCTGGCAAGTGGGCACTATAGATGGCGCGCGCCTAAAATTTAAATCATTGATACCATAGTAACCAGCTGAAACAAAATTATCTATGAACCGTTTTCAAAAGTGGAGCCGGTGTTAGAAGCCTGTCGTTGCAACGGCTCTCACCGACGACTAGCGCATATTCTTTACTTACAATTTTTCCATATTCTTAATTCTGTCAATGTAACGCAAAATAAACGTATTTTATAATTTGAATAACAAATATTCATTGGAGAAGCCCTGGAAGATCCCCGTTGCCTGAACAGTGTACATTTATGTTTTTATTTTCTATTTGTAATGATAATATTTGAATCGATTTACTAAAAAAAATTCTTGCCTTCATTTTGTAAAAATGATAGCATTCCTGATTTAAAAAATAACCTACCAGTGGTATCACTCGCGCCTTATCATCTTGACAGCTCAGTTGTTAAGTCTCATTTGCCCAGTAATGTCACTGGCTACATTACCCTTCACACCGGAACACAATAATGTTAGCACATTATTGCAACACAGATGAGCTCAGCAGCAAATTCTACCATTATTTGGAATCGCGACCAATACCAATTTTGTAGGGTTTTCTAAATAAATAACACGCCATTTACATAGACAGTAATATAATTACTAACTATATAATGTTCTAACACAATTTTTCAATGTTACATTAGAACTGTGGTCGTTGGCCGTGCCTTAGATACTGTCTTAGGGGTAATATGATTGACCCATTATCTTGACTGTAGGGTAAGAAAGGCATGTGCGTTTTATAGTCGAGTCCGACTTACCCTGCCGTCTTGCCTGGCGACAAATCTGAATTCCAGAAATTTAAGCTTTTGTCTTGTAAATACCGATAGATTATAATCTACTGATTTCTGACACTTACGCGAATATTAGACATTGAAATGAAACTACTTTTTACGGATTTTATCGCGGTATATTGATATTATTTTGTTCCCGACGTTCGTTTTGTTCCTCACGAATCATCCTGGGTAGGAATCGGTTTTCTTTTGCGAGGACGAGGACCGATTCCTACCCAGGATGATTTGTGAGGCTATTGAAATCAAAAAACATCCAAATTTCAATAGAGAAGATGGTTGGGTCTTACCAGCTGCTTGGAATCCCATTATAGAATCTATAAAATCTAAATCCAAGCCCAAAACTGCAAGACCAAAGGATACGGTGAGCTCATTCTGCGTGAATCGGATCGCTAATAATTAACAAAAATGTAAGGTAGCTGTTAGTAATTTTAACATCAAGACGTCCAACACCTCAGTCTGCCCGTGACCATGGATGCTGTAAAGGATCCGAAACGTCGGGAACAAAATAATATCAATATACCGCGATAAAATCCGTAAAAAGTAGTTTCATTTCAAGATTATAATCTATCTAGCGAGATTGTAAATATTCGAAAGGGACTGTGAAACGTAACATACCTACTGCTTACAATTCAACTCATTAGTTCGGTTCTGACATCGTGTGGTCACAGTACTAACCTTAATTTGATAGGTATATAATAATCTATTTATATAAAATCTACCGAAAAATAATGCTTCAATTTGTAAGCAGTATGTTACTGATTACACACAGTTTATAATAGCCTTACAGAGTGAGCGAGACTTGTATTGTCGAAACGTAAGAGCGAGATACCGCTAAACCCTGCGGCTATTAAAAACTGCAGGATAAGGGCCACTTGCACCAACTTCTTAAATGTGTTTAAATCATATTTAAATACATTTTTTCATACAAATTTTGTGTTTAAATGCAATTTAAACACGTTTATCAAGTTGGTGCAAGTGGCCCTAAATCTTAGAACTCCTTTATTTTATGTAGGCTAAAAATTTGTTTCCTTCTCTCTAAAGCACGGTCATCAACTATCAGTAGTTTTTCAACTTATATATAAGTTTTATAGATCATAATTTTATTAGTACACACTAAATATAAATATTGTTATCATGTATCTATGAATATGTACATATGTGTGTGTATGAAAAATAATAAAACTACCCACCTAAACCTCTTAAAAAAACTGCAACATGAATACGTAAGGAATTATCAAAGGTAAGAGATTTAAGGGCCGGACGCTAAATTGCCCATACAAACATATTACCAATCGTAATTCGTTACTATTTTACTGGAAATAAACTACCGGAAAACCTGTAGAAATTTCGTAGTTATCAAAAATTACAATTCTTTTCAAGGAAATATTTTTCACGAAATTGTAGGTTAGAAACCTAGATTAATGTTATCCGAATCCTAGTAATAACACAATTTGATTCAATCTTAGTAATCGAAATACATCCACCAGGTAGGTAGTAAAATAAATATTATTTATTTAGACTACACACTAAAGTCTTATAAGTATTTTACAATTCAGCTTTTTATGTAAATGTTTAATAATACATATTGACATTGTACTTTAAAAAACGTTCCTTATTTTATATATTAGTTTATATTTTAAGAAAAAAACACTAATTTTGAAACTCGCATATAAAAATTTATTTACCATAATAATTTATACATAAGCTCTGCCGTAATTAATTTTGATTTCTATGCAGTTCCAAGACTAAACTATACAACTTATAATTTATTTTCAATATATCTGTGTATGTAATAACATACACATAGATAGACATACACTTAGTATGATTTTAGCTTATTTACAACAATGCACATAATTTTATTAGTATTTTTAGTCCACATTACATTCTACAGCTAACTTAATATCGTATGTAAAA
The DNA here is from genome assembly GCA_947256265.1 of Acronicta leporina. Lineage (NCBI taxonomy): Eukaryota > Metazoa > Arthropoda > Insecta > Lepidoptera > Noctuidae > Acronicta > Acronicta leporina. The sequence goes on from OX366539.1 coordinate 1,013,768, forward strand.
CACATACATACAAAAACATACACTAAGTTATTAAATTTTATTTACACAGTAAAATATTTTTCCTTTTTTTTATTTCTAACACTTCATTTCAGGAGTTAATTTATTTGCTATACATAACAATTTTAATATAATTATTTATTGATGTGCAATTGAAACTGTATTCTGGAAATTTCTAAACATGAAGTTTACTGACTCCACAACACTACTCGCGAAGTTGCTTCGATGAAGTCATGGTGAAAATTTACCGAAGTGATTATACCCTCGCCAGGAGCCTACGAGTCCGGATGACCCGGGTGCAAAAACCAACAATCGGAAGGTAAGGAGCGAACCGAAGTGCCCTTCTACACTGTCATCTTCTACAAGTGTCCGGCGAATGCTGAATTGTGTTATTATTTAAACTCCGGTACCGTTAATCTAAGTTCCCGCCCTACCATATCGTTCAATATACTTCACTGGAAATAAATGTAAGCGCAATTGTTGATAACTTTACCAAGTTTGGAACGATTTTCCAGTTGTTTATTTCCAGTGAAGTAGTAGTAGACAAAATGGTTGGGTAGGAACTAGATGAACGGCATCCGAATAATAAACATTTGATTAAATTGTGGTCCAATTACGATTTATTATGTATACCATATATTTGCATGGAAAATTTGGGACCACAGACTCTTCACTTCGATCAACTTCCCGAGTAGTGTACAGAATAATACAGGCAATTCCACCATTTCCATAAATCCAAGGGAACAAAATATAATCATAAATCTTATAACTACATTTGATCGATAATTTTATCACTCACAAATTTAGTGACCCCTAACTGTCTTTACCAATATGACCAATATTTCTAATGTGACTGAATGTCAAATTGTAGGTTTTAACAAGACTTGTTCAAATCCAAAAATAACGTGCGTAAAATAATCTTACACAGGGTTGTGGATAATCAATCTTAAAACTCGTATGGAAAACTTCTCTACACTATAAACTACTTTTGTTCTATGACTTTTCTCAAAACATTTATCAGATAAAATCCAGTAGGTACTCTCTGATATTTCTTAGCTCATCAGACGCCATAGATACAATACATTTTGAGTGAAGATTTTTAGTTTTTTATTTTTGTATGGGAAAAAAATATTAACGATTTATCAAAAGTAATTCAAAAGTTGTTTAGAATGGTGTAGAGAAGTAGCCCTTTTGTATTTTACGATTTATTACCAATAACTCCATATAATAAGAGTTTGACTATGTTTGTTCATCAATGTCATTTCTAATACATTGTTTGTTCAAATTGTCCCCAATGACAACAAAAGTTAATAATTATATTAAAATTGATCATAAATACGACTAAATTAGAATTATGTTGACTATTTTATATAAAAATAAGGTTTACACATAAGTATATATAGTTTCGATTAAATTAGTAGATCATGATGAGTCTAACACTAAGTTCTATTCAAAGAAACAGATTTTAAAACAGTAAATAGATTTTCAGATACTATTGCTGAAATAAAATAGCAATAAATCTTCAAATAATTGATTTGAAATAGGGCTGCTTGAGATTATATTGCTAGGGCCAATATTGTGCACAAAATACGACTATATAAGCACGCCCGCATCCATGAAGGGTTAAGCAGAGGTGTACCGATATACACTTCACTTATATGTTTAGGTGCCATGTCATAGCCTTTAACCAGACACATATCAAAATTGCAAGCTAGAATCTCTTCCCGGTACAAACCGTGGGTCCACAATTAAAATTGAACCTTATAAGCGCAATTTTGAAATTAACTTATATAAGCACTAAAGTTTTACAGATGAAATAAGTGTGCGCTTCTGAAGTAAGACATGCCGAACAGCACAGGTCATAAATAATATGAATAAGGGTTATTGTGTGTTAGTACAAAAAATATCGAAAGGATAAGGGCAATATTCACGGATGCGTAAGTTTACGACCCCAATTGTCTTCACATACAAGCTTTTAGTAATAAACCCATTATAATGTCCCATTGCTGGGCATGGGTCTTCTCTCAGAATGAGAGATTAGGCTTGTGGACGAAAGAACATCCTTAAAGGGTTCAAGATAAATACGACTAGCAATAATAAAGGGAGTGATGTAGAGATGTGTATCTTTACTGACTCCCCGAATTTACCATCCGCGCCAGCAAATGAACGATAGTTCGATGCGAAGTACCAAAGACTCTCTTATACCAGAGCAAAAAGACAGCCATAGCGAAATACTAAAACATTTTGACTTTGACATCTATATATATAAAAGAAAGTCGTGTTAGTTACTCCATTTATAACTCAAGAACGGCTGAACCGATTTGGCTGAAAATTGGTGGAGAGGTAGCTTAGAACCAGGAGACGGACATAGGATACTTTTTATGCCGTTCCCGTGGGATGTGATGACGGAGAGAATTCCACGGGGGCGAAGCCGCGGGCAGAAGCTAGTTGATTATATACCCTATGCTATATTAAAATTGACCACCTATTGAAACCACTCGCGGACAACTACAGACGCGCAGTTATTTTGACTGTACTTACGGCCATTCTAATGTGCACTTACAAGTGTCTTGAAATTTTCATTCAACATGAATGTTCTATATAATCTGTTAACGAAATCAACATTTTAAACTGTTGTTTCATTAGTGTCTTTATCACTGTTCACATTAAATTTTGGTTCACACAATATTCTTCACATTTAAGTGTCTTCATTGATTGTACAAAACTTTTTATAGGGTGATAGGTAATTAGAGTAAAATATTTAAAAATGATCATGTTCATTATAATAAACAATTTTTCAAATTAGATTTCCTTATTTAATTGATTACCATTACTTACTCACTTAAACTCACAAAAATCAAATTTTGAATTCGAATTAGTTTGATTAGTGTGTTCAACCTAGCAATAATATTAGTATAGAATTGTTTTCTTTTTTTGTAATGAATCTTTGAGAAAGTTGTTCATTATCATGAGCACAACCATGAGTTAAAATATGTTACACTATTTACCATTCACTATATAAACCGTAAAATTTTAGTCGTTTTGGAACCGAAACATGGTAACTTAGGATCATTAATAGTACTAATAAAAAATATTAAATTAACTGTTCTTCTTATAATAAAAAAGTTTGGATCAAAAAATGTTTGTTCACTTTTTCGAGTTTGGTTGTAGTAGTGCACCAGGCATGTTTTATACCGCTTACTTGTGTGTGTGTAACATTGAATGACATCAATCATAGTGATTGCAGTACCTAAAATTGAGTGGAGTTCTCGTTTTTTGTTTGTATATGACATTGCTTAAAATAATATTTTTTATTTACTTTTGACGACACGTTTGGCGTAGCGGCTGAGCAATTGGCTTCTGCGACACGTGTCGTGGGTTCGATCCCCACATGGAGCAAATATTTGTATGATCTACAGGTAGTTGTTCCTGGTCTGGGTGTTTGTGTATGTGAGAATTTGTGTTTGTAAATGCACCCACTATACAGGAGAAAATCCTAGTGTGGGGGCAATGTTTAAAAAAAAAACATTAATAGGTTCTATCACTACTTATTATAAAACAAAGTCGTTTCCCGCTGTCAATCCCTATGTATGCTTAGATCTTTTAAACTACGCAACGGATTTTGATGCGGTTTTTTTTAATAGATAGAGTGATTCATGAGGAAGGTTTTAAGCTATATAACATAACGCTACGACTCTTAGGAACGGGGCAGCGCGGGTGAAACCGCGGGCGGGTCGCTAGTTATCTATATAGAGTCTAATTTTCGGTTCCAAAACGACTAAAAAGTCTCGGTGTATAAATGTTAACACAATCACACAGCACTGTTAAATCTAAGTAATGTTGATATCACTGCACTACACTATGTTATGGTTGAGAGTTGGGATATGGCCCGGGTGGGGCTGCTGTGTGAGTCTCACAGGCCAGCAGCTCACAGGTCCGGGCGCGCCCCCGCCGCCAGGTCCACGGACAGGACGGCGGCGGGGGCGGCGCGCCCTCAGCTGCGCCGGTGGCGCCCCCCGCGGCGCCGCCTCTCGCGACGGACCTGCAACCATACCGGTACATTACATTCTATCATTGATCATTTACACTTGATATTAGTTATTGTTTTTTTTTTTATAGGATAGTGGAGCAAACAAGCAGATGTATCACCTGATGGTTAGCGATAACCGCCGCCCATAGACACCCGCAACACCAGAGGAGTCACAAGTGCGTTGCCCGCCATTTAAAAGGGTTTGGGCCTCCGGTAACTTCATTCACTTGGCGAAACACAACGCAAGTGTTGTTTCACGCCGGTTTTCTGTGAGGCCGTGGTATACTCCGGTCGAGCCGGCCTATTCGTGCCGAAGCATGGCTCTCCCACGTCAACACAATAAAGGATTGGTGCACAATAAAGGATAATTCTATTCTATTCTACATTCTATTGAAAACTTCACTGTTTATTTGGTAGGGTCCCCTAATAAGAGCATATAAAAAAACAATCTGATTTCGATTGAAATCAGATTGAAAACATTCTGAAAAATGGCTTGGTCAAGACTACCCTAAACCAATCTTCATGTATGATAATAAGATTGATGAGTGTGAATGAAGCTAAAGAAGTATGTCAAAATCGTAGCAAGTGGAAGTCTGTGGTCTCTGCGTACTCCTACGGGAAAGAGGCGTGACTTTATGTATGTATGTATGTATGTATAAAAAAAACAAAATTAAAATCATAAACATACCATCACGCCCCAATAAGGGAGTCAGAGGCGTACATGTGCAACCCACAGTTCGCCGGTATGTTTAGGTCCCATGTAATAAGGGGCGAGTTTATTATTCCTCCGAGTTGCCACTGAGAATTTCATAGAAAATCCCAGTAACACTGCTCGACCTAGTAATCGAACCCGAGACCTCTAAAATAGCAGTCGCGCTCAAGACCACTAGACTAATGAAGCTGGTAAAATGGAAATCCGTTCAAAAAGAATTGTGACGGTTAAAAACTAAGAATGTAGGTATATTTGTTATAAAGATTTCTGACACGACAAATATAAAAAAATCTCCAAATTTAATATGAAACGAGAAAATCAATAACAAACAGTAGTATAATTCTATATGCATGTTCATACCGTGCCAACCTCGCCCTCAGCCCAGCGCTCGTAAGCGCGCTCGTGTTTCAGCCATTCTTGATACTTGTACCACCATTCTTCCCATTTCACATAGTCTCCCAGTGTTAAACCTGCAAAAAAATATCATGAAATGAATTTTGGTCATTAATAATTACTAGCTTCTGCCCGCGACTTCGTCTGCGTGGACTTCCGATAAAAAGTAGCCCATGTGTTATTCCAGACTATAATCTATCTCTGTGCCAAATTTTATCCAGATCCGTTCAGCCGTTCTGGCGTGAAAGAGTAACAAACATCCATCCATCATCACAAACTTTCGCATTTATAATATTAGTAGGAAGTAGGATTACCCAGGTCACCAATACAACAAAACTTTTAACTAGAAGACGACGTTACCTAACAGATGACCTCTGAGAAAAAACACCGAAAAAACTCAGAGAATGATGGTCTCTTAAATACCAAACAGTAGTAATATTGCTTGTACTGTACCTCTGAGATAGCCTCGCTTCTTGTAATAATCGTATCGGACACGCACGTCATCCCAGGACGGGAGGCCGGCTGGCGCGGCCAGCAGCAGTTCTTCAGGGTAGCTGCCTGCAGCCGCGCCCTCTAGCGCTCTGTAGAAGAAACAATTTATGAATAAGGAGTAATGGCAGTATGACATAAATTACATTTGTATTTCGGAAATTCAAGATTATTACTAAGGAAGCTGTGATAGCTTGTTAATATGACTCAAAATCTATGACAATATAGATTTTGAGTTAGAATCCAAGACATGGACCTCTGACTTCGGAATGATGTGTGTATTATTAATTACACTAGTCTAAATTAATTAGCAACAAGGGTGAGACCATTTTTGTAGATTATTTGAGGATAAAATTCGACAATATACCAAAATATAAGTCGCAGTCGGATTATATAATTGCTGTTTTACAAAACAGCTGTTATGTAAAAGTTTGAAAGGGTCGTAAAAATCGTCAAATTCCGTGTAAATCCCGGTAACTAGGAAATTGCAAATTACTTATTCCACCTTGATTATATTTATAGAATACATTCAATAAATGAATGCTATAAGTAATTTGCAATTTCTTACCTAATTCCCGGGATTTATTAGTCATGTTTATGATTCCGGGATTATAGTGGAGGTATTATTAACTCTATGTTACTTACTTCCTCGAATATATACTCTACCTATTCCGATCTCTGCTTATGACACAGAGATGCGGTCTCTCAATATGGGCCTTATAAGAAAAAGCTCAAGGTCACTCAGCGAGCTGTTTGGCATTTCTTTACGCATCCGAATCAGTAATGAGGAGATCCATAGAAGAACAAAAGTTGCTCATACAGAATTAAGTGTTAGTGGGTGTAGACGTAGCTAATGGAACTGACGGCCGCTGGGCTAGAAAGGTTCTAGAGCTGAGACCACGTACCGGAAAGCGCAGTGAGAAACGACCTCCAATGAGATGAACGGACAACCTGGTCAAGGTCACTGAGAGTCCTTTTTTACGGCATAGGGGGGCCAGACGGATCGTCTGATGTTAAGTAATTACCGCCGCTCATGGACACCCGCAACATCGGAGGAATCGCAAGTGTGTTGCCCGCCTTTTAAAAGGGCCTCCGGTATCCTCACTCACTCGACAAAACACAACGTAAGCTTTGTTTCACGTCGATTTTCTGTGAGGCCGTGGTGTCACTCCGATTGAGCCGGCCCATTCGTGTCGAAGCATGGCTCTGCCACGGTAAAAACTTGTATTGGCTGATAAGATGATGATGACCAGTATGATATTGTCGAGCCCATCTCTATTATATCTCTATATGCGCGCTCGATGCCCACGTGCAGCGTGCCCTCGCGCCGCGTGTTGCGCATGTTCTCGAGCCTATCTGTATGTGTGCACCACCCCTAAGGCTACAGGTAGCTGTAGCTGTAGAGCTACAGCTACAGCTACAGCTAGGAGTACGGTGTTGACGTACGGGTATGGTGTAGGCGCGGCGGGCGGCGGCGCGCTGTCGTCGCGCTCGATGCGCACGTGCAGCGTGGCCTCGCGCCGCGTGATGCGCATGTTCTCGAGCCGCGCCGACCGATCCGCCGACCATTGCGCCATCTTGCCGAACCGCTCCGACAGGGTCAGCCTGAATGTACAAACAATACAGCTATTACTTTCGTACAAAAATCCATCTCAAATAAGAGGCAGAACTGCGCGTAAAATGTGCAAAAAATATCGAAATTACAGTGATCTCAAAGTCAAATTGTTTTATTTCAATTCGACCAACAAAATTGGTACTTTTTAAAAGTCAAACTAGTTGTACAGTTTCAAAAAGTGGGTGTTATGGCTACAAATTCCATAAATACTCTTTTTTAAAAATATATAAAATCAAATTACAATATTAAACTTTACAATTTTGTTTTATATAGTTGGTGGATATTCAATTCAAACCGGCTCCACATGTTGGGTCCTCCACTACGAGCCGGCCAACGTTGGCACCAACGCTATTGACTGGTCCACACGTTGGCCGAATAGCGTTGGTGCTGCCATTGGGGCCCAACGTGTGTAGGTGGGCTTACCTCTGCGGCTGCGGCTCGGAGCTGGCATCGGACTCGGAGTCGGAGTCGGAGTCGTTGAGCGCGGCCGCGATGGCGGCGGGCGACACGGCGCGCGGGTCCCGGCGGGCGCGGGGCGCGGCGGGCGCGGGGCCCGCGGCGCCCGGGGCGGCGGGCGCGGCCGCGGGGGCGGGGGCCGCGGGGCGCCGCTCGCCCTCGCGCTTGATGTGCGCCGCGCCCGGCCGGACCGCCATCTGTGACCGCTGCCATTCCAACACCTAGAATATCAAACAATATATACCATCATCACACCTGTTATCCTCGAAGGGTTAGGCTGACGCGTACTAATGTACACCCACAGTTCGCCGGCCTCATTAGCCAAGTGGTCCTGAGCGCGACTGCTATGCTAGAGTACTGATTTCTGACACTTACGCGAATATGTATTAGACATTGAAATGAAACTACTTTTTACGGATTTTATCGCGGTATATTGATATTATTTAGTTCCCAGCGTTTCGGATCCTTTAATAATTAACAAAATGTAAGGTAGCTGTTAGTAATTTCACTTGCTGCCAGAGTGTACAGAGCAGACGTGTCGCGGATTTTTACAAAAAATATATTTTAACACTACAACCCATTCTGAATCATATTATAACCAACTTAGTGCACCTTTTTGCCTGCGGAGTATCGGAACAGTTACGACGAAAGTATCCTGAGCATCACACACTGGCCACAGTGCTGCCCTCCTCACCCCCTCGGGTAACAGAGACGGGCTCTTCCTTTTCTGCATTCCCCGCACATTTCATCGCACGCGCAGCGTACGTGAGTAGTAACAGTACACAGATATACAATGAATTGCCTACGCTCACCGACTGGAAGTGGCTCCAATATGCCTCTTGGAGGCTCTCAGCCAAACTTATCTGAATTACACACAAATGATATTTCGCAAATTACAATCCGTAGCAAACGTAAGCTAACCGATGACAATGAAGTGATTAGAAATGAGTTATCTGAGCTGCGAAAGCAAATGTCTGATATGATGGCAATTTTAACGTCCTCTAAAAACGATCAAAGGGACAACATTAATAAACTCTGTCAAGACGTTGCTGATATAAAAAATGAGGTCGGAAATATTAGTAACACTATTGAAAGTATCATTACAGAAAACAAATATTTAAAAACCGAAATAACAACTCTAAAGACTATGACAGAAACCACTGAAGAAAAAATAAAAGCACTAGAGAACGATGTTAATAACCTCAAACTCAAACCAAAAACATTGGACCAAACACAAGCATGTCAAGAAGATATTATTAAAGAAATTCAAGAAAGGAAAATGCGTGCTAAAAACGTTATAGTTATTGGAATTCCAGAGAGCAAATTGAATTCAACACATGAACGACAAGAATATGAAAAGAAAGAAGTTGCGAATATAATAAAACAGATCCATAACGACTGTCCCCAACCAAATACAAGTTTTCGTCTTGGTATATACAAACCAGAGTCTACTCGGCCAATTAAAATATGTTTCTCATGTGAGGAGACCGCTAAAACTATTTTGCGAAATAAAAACAGCCTCGAAACGGATTCAATCAAAATCTATTCCGATCAGACCCCATATCAAAAGAAATACTTGCAAGACCTGAAAGAAAATTTACAAAGACGGACAGCTAACGGTGAAACTAATCTCAGCATCAAATACATAAAGGGTACCCCGAAAATCATAAAATCTACAGACAAGCCAACTTCAAAAAACTAAATACGAATACAGAGAAAATATCTTACCAAATTATTAATAATTACACAGACCTGGCCTTCACTAAAAAATCGCTCAAATTCTTCTATGCGAATACGCGTAGTATTGTCAAGCCTGGTAGGCTTGATGAACTCAAATGTATAATCGCTTCATTACAATTTATCACACATTTAATTATACTAACAGAAACCTGGATCAAAAGCGAAGAAGAAGCTAAGAGACTCCATATTGAAGGTTACACGCATTACTATAATTTTAGATCAAATAGAAGAGGAGGAGGTGTATCAATCTATGTCCATAACAATTTACAGCACAACTTGGTTGAAGAGCGCTGCATCAATGAGATACAATATCTCTGGATATACGTTAAGAAGTTTTCCCTGAATATTGGTGTGGTGTATAAACCCGACAAAACTAACATCAGCAACTTTCTTGATACTTATGCAGAACAACTACAGACGATGAAAAGAGCAATAGTTTTCGGAGATTTTAATTTGGATTTGCTAAGTGCAGATAATAATATCCGTAACTACAAACACACATTAAAAGAAAGTAACTACAAAATATTGAACAAAATTGACAAAACCTACTGCACTCGGGAAACAGCTACGACGAAAACTATACTAGATCATGTCTCCTCGAACCTCAAAGACAATAACTTCCATTTCGCAATTATGGACTCTTCAATGTCTGACCACAGGCAAATATTTGTAGAAATTAAGCACTATAATCCCCCACCGGTTACGAAACTAGAATACACCGCAATTAAATACGCAACGTTATTCAGGTATTTTGAAGAACTCCCTAAGGCTAAAGACGAAGAGCCGACCTACGAAAAGCTGATCAAAGAGCTGCAGCTGGGCTTAAGCATGAGTAAATTAACGAAAACGAAAGTAATAAATCCTCCGCGTAGAGACTGGATAAAACAAGAAAACATTGATGGTATTAACGAACGAAATAGACTATGGAATATATACAAATCGAATATGTCAGATTCTAAGGCAAGAACGGAATACGAAAAAACGAAGGCAAATGTAATACATAATATACAACAAACAAAAAATGTTTATTACTACAAACGCTTCATGGACAACATGACCAAACCTAGAAAAATGTGGCAATTAATCAACGATCTCTCACGAAACAAAACAAGAAATAATAGGAATGGACCCAACAAACTTGTAACTGAAAATGGCAGTATCACAGACGAAAGGACAATATGTGAAAGTCTCAATTCTTATTTCTCTACTATTGGCTCGTCCCTGGCAAATCTCATCGCTAATACATCTAAAGGAAATTTGGCCGAATCAAATGTACAAAATTTAACTGAAGCAAGAGAAAACACCGAATCAGAGCTGCGATTAATTACACAGACAACCGAGGATGAAGTTATTAAAATAATAGATAGCTTAGATCCAAATACTGGCTCTGGCATTGATGGCATTAGCACTAAATCTCTAAAATGTGTCAAAAAGTTTATTGCACTTAAACTCGCACAATCGATCAACTTCTGTTTTGACCAAGGCATCTTTCCCGACGACCTGAAAATAGCAAAGGTAATTCCAATATATAAATCTGGAAGCAAAGTAGATCCTTGTAATTACCGACCAATATCTGTCCTCCCGGTTATCTCAAAAATTTTCGAGAAAGTACTTTATAACCGCTTAGAAACGTTTCTCAACTCAAAAAACTTCTTCTATCACAAGCAGTACGGGTTTAGACCTCAATCTAATACCCTTTCGGCCACAGTAGACCTCATATCAAAAATTAAAAAAAACATTGACAAAAAACAAGTGGCCTTCGGTATTTTTATTGACCTTAAAAAGGCTTTTGATACTATCAGTCCAGATATATTAATCCAAAAATTATCCGCCATCGGGGTTAAAAACAAAGCACTCAACATTTTTAGGTCATACTTGACTAATAGGCGGCAAATAGTGAAGGTAGGACAACATCAAAGCTCTTCCAGCTCTATAACTTTCGGTGTGCCACAAGGCTCCATTTTGGGACCGTTGTTGTTCCTTATTTACATCAATAATATATCCCAAATTGGCCTTACAGGTGATATTTCGCTTTATGCTGATGACACAAGCCTTTTTTACTTTGGACGCTCTGTTGATTATATTTTACCCCACGTTAAAACTGACTTAAATTTTGAAATGAAACTACTTTTTACGGATTTTATCGCGGTATATTGATATTATTTAGTTCCCGACGTTTCGGATCCTTTACAGCATCCATGGTCACGGGCAGACTGAGGTGTTGGACGTCTTGATGTTAAAATTACTAACAGCTACCTTACATTTTTGTTAATTATTAGCGATCCGATTCACGCAGAACGAGCTCACCGTATCCTTTGGTCTTGCAGTTTTGGGCTTGGATTTAATTCGCGTAAGTGTCAGAAATCAGTATGACTTAAATTTATTAAATAACTGGTTCAAATCAAACCTCCTTACAATTAACACCACTAAAACAAACTATGTTATATTCGCTGCAAAAAATAAAAATATTCCTGATAATATTGAGCTTAAAATTGACGATCAACTAATTCATAGAAAACCCAAAGAACGATATTTAGGCCTAATCTTAGACAGCGCCTTGAGCTGGAAGCCTCACATAGAAAGTGTCAGATCTAGATTGATATCTCTCTCGGGTGTCCTCCATAATATAAATAAATGTCTCCCCCGCAGTGTACGATTCTTAATATATAATTCATTAATAAAACCCCACATTGATTACTTAATAGAGATCTGGGGGACGGCGGCTAAAACTAATATTGAACCTATCCAAAGGGCCCAAAACAGACTGATCAAAATTCTATTTAATTATAAATACCGGACTCCCACAGAAAAAATATATAACGACACAAAGATAATGAACATAAAACAAACTTACATATACCTTACATGCATTCTAATACGAAAAATATTAAATAAAGACATTCGCACAACCTTGTCATTTACAAAAAAACAAGAATTCCAAAAAATTAAACTTCGTAACTCTTCCTACCTCGTAACACGCCCACCCAGAACAAATTACGGGAAAAAAAGCATAGAATACGAAGGGGTTAAAATATACAATGGGCTGCCCCTGGGAATAAAACAATCCAAAAGCATGACTGTTTTTAAAAAAAGACTTAAATCATATATCCTAGACAAAACATAAACACAAAATTGTTAACACTATAAACACTAAAATTTTACTGGAAAAAATAAAATAAAAATATATAAATAAAGGATAATAGAACCAGAGCGTAGCCGCGCGTGCCACATCCAGTAGCGTAGTAGCGTACTTAGTCTCTATATCCATGTATTGTTGATAGCGTTCGAGCGCTCGATAAAACCTGTTTGCAATATACCCACTCTGTAGCATTTAGTTATTACCTTACATGTTAAGTTTCTTTTGTTGATTTAATCTCAAGTAAAATGTAATTTATTATGTTCTCTGTACACTCTTAAGTTTATCTTGTGAATATTGTTTTCTCAGTAAGTGAATCATTGTGAATTCTTATGAGGAAATAAAGATCTTTAACCGTAATTTTAACATTAAGACGTCCAACACCTCAGTCTACTCGTGACCATGGATGCTGTAAAGGATCCGAAACGTCGGGAATTAAATAATATCAATATTTTTTTCATTTTTTTATGTTTTATGTAGAGAAAAGCACATTTAACGTGTGTATCTGTGTCCAAGCCCTCAAGTCTACTATTTTATTGTATAGAAATCGTCATTTAATGACTTGAGAATCGTTGATTTTTATAGCTATCAGAGTTCAAAATCTGTCAGTTCTTATGTCATTTAGTGCCATTAGACGGTAATTCTGATTCAACCCTAATAGCAGAATTGCCAATAACTGTGCCTTAAATACCAAACTCCGTGCTGCTGAGAATTTCATAGAAAATCTGAATAACACTTTTTCTCGACCTGGGAATTGAACCCAGGACCTCTGACATAACAGTCACGCTTGGGACCAGTAGACTAATAAGGTACTTTTCTCGACCTGATAATCGAAACCGATATAGTTTCACTATGACATCTTGGATTTCAACTTTAACTGACAACTTTGACACGGAAACGTCACGGAACCTAGTCTACAATAAAATATTGTATAATAACTACAAAAAAAAAGGTTTTAATGTAAAATAAGCACCTTCTCTTCTCTTGTGCGCTTGCTGGCCTCTCTGGCCTTGAGCAGTTCCCTCGTGGGCTGCACGGCCCTCGCCGGCCGGCCCGCTCCTCCCGCTCCAGGCCCCGCCCGCCCCGGGGATACAGACCCCGTTCTACAATAATAACAATTAAATTAATACATCAGATTTTAGACTTGTGAGTGTCTTTAAATAATCTGTCAAAATAAATATCATTTATCAGACTAAACACTATCACGCCTGTACTCCCCGAAGGGTAAGACAGAGGTGAACTTAATGTAAACACAGTTCGCCGGTATGCGTTTATGATTCTAGTGCACAGTTTGAACAAAGGTTGTCAAAAACGTTGATCCTATGGAGAAGAATCTGGAAAGAAACTCCATGGACACTCTTTAAAATAAATTATGTGCCAAGAGGAGGAGCTGCGGTAGCTCATGTAAAAGAAAATCTTTCCCACCCGCACGCAAAATACGCGCTTTATTGCGGAATAGGGTATTTTCCAAATTACTTAAACTGCTACTTTGTGTAAACAATTTTAAGACTTATTTAGTCTGTGGACGATCTGTGATTATGGAGCAATTATTTGACGATTTCTTTGTTAGAGTATTTCGATTTTACTTATTTCCCACAATAGAAGCCCGGTTGACTAACTCGATGTCACTTGTTGTTTACACAAAGATGACGTCATCGTACCGAGCGTTTTGGCGGTAAATTCAAAATCATTGAAAATAAATTTGACTTAAATTGGTTTAATGGAGAAAAGAAGACATTCTTTTATTTATTTTTCTGTTGAATCATTCGTCCCAATCTTTAAATATATGCACTTATGCAGTTTTCAAAAATTTGATAAATACTCTATTGCGAAAAATAGCCCGCTATACCATACCATACCAACATACCTAGGTTTAACACCCTTAGGTTTAGGTGGCGGGGGCGGTGCTGTCTTCTTGTTCTTGGCAGAGCAGACAGAACAGGACTCGTCTGAACAACTGCTCACTGATGACCCGGAGCCCGACGACTGTGGAACATTGTTCATTAATAACCCATGATCGGGGAAAGGGGAGCTGATTTACCTAGACCAGGGGTGGCCAACTTGATTAGACCAAAGATCTCCTGTTTACTAACGAAACCCTGTGCGATCTACCAATTGGTACATATTTATTGAAATTTTAAATGAAACTGCATAGTTCAGTACAAAATCATATAGTTCTTTAACTATATATTAGTGTGAGCATTGCGTTGGTGTACGTATTTATATTTTTGGCCTTGTCACGATCGATTGGACTAACAGTCGCGATCGACCTGTTGGTCACCCCTGACCTAGACTTTAAAGAACAGAGACAAATGTGGAGACTTCCATACAAAATTTTTTTGTAGTAGCTTTGTGTAAAATACTGATATTCAGCCTCATCTGCGTAGACTGGAAGCCGACTTCAATATAGTTGGGAAATGGCTTGGAGGATGTTGATGAATATAGAAAACAATTGAATTTGTTTCCTATCTGATGTTATATTAAATACTATATTATAAATTGTAAAAAAGCTGGGGCCCAAGTCTGCTATTTCAACTGCCTCAGAAGGACTGTCCAATGGCACTAAATGACATAAGAAATGACAGATTTCGTAGACAAAACTGTCAAAAATCAACAATTTTGAAGTCACTGATTCACAATTCTGACACAACTAAATAGTAGAGACTCGGCACCCTGTGTCTGTACATTGAAGATAGTAAAAAAAAGACAAGTGAGTTAGGGTATATAAACGTCTCCGAACTCAAAAATGAGACTTTAAAATTCTTGTCTGTTTGTTACGGGTTGGCGCAAAAATTACTGAATAGATTTTAATTTTGTTATCATTGTTAGAAAGTATGTGCTCCAACTTAAAAACTGGTATACTTCTTATCTCAAATACTTAAACGGATCCTGAGATACAGCCTGATCTCTCTAATGTATAGAGACCCATACAAAGAAGAGATTATCACTGTTGGTTTGTGAGCTTCAAGTGAGCGAAGCCGCGGGCATAAGCTAGTATTAAATAAATGTATTCTTTAGTTACCTTCCGCGGGTCTGGGGGCGAGGGCGGCGAGGGCGGGCGGGGCGGGCGCGCGGGGGGGCCGCGCCGCGCGTCCCGCCGGCCCGGGGAGCGCCGCCGGGGGCTCCGCACCGGGCTACGTCTGCACACTCATGTATCATTATTATCTAATAACTATGTATTAGTTACTTGGTGTAACGTTGTGGACACGTTTTAGGAACGTGGCCGACCAGGAACTATTTAGTGGAGATAAATTACACTCGGAACACAAAGTATAATAAATAATAATAAATAAATATTCTGGGACATTTTTACACAGCACCATCTAGTCCCAAACTAAGCAGAGCTTATACTATGGGTACTAGACAATGGATATAATACTTATATACTTTTTATTTTGTAAATAATTACTTATAATACATGAGAAACACCCAGACGAACACAAACACTTATATTCATCATATAAATTTTTGTGTGTGTACACATCGTCTACAAGAGTAAACAAATTTATTGACACTAGGGTTACAATTCAAAACACATTAAGGCAAGAGTAGGGTGAATTAAGCTCAGAGTGGGTTCGGTGAAGACTTCGAGGCGATTTCAGACCGGTAGAGGGCGGCACTTAGCTTGGGCAGCTGCAGCGGGGAGGAGGCCCGCGCCTCGTCTGCCGATCTATTTATAGCGACGCGCGGAGTGAGGCTTGAGGCGCGGGGGGCGCGGACAGTGTCACAATGGTTATTAAGAAGAACACACAACTTTTGTATTGCCAATTATTGTGCTTAAACGTTGTTTGTTATTGTAAGAAGTTTCTTATGAAAGAAAAAACTAAGAAAGCTGTGTGGAACGTTAGAAATTTTAAGAAAACTTAACGACCATATTAACTATTCTTTCCTTCCTAACTTGAAATAACCTTTATTTTTTACTTTTCTCCTTTTATAACCTTATGGCGGTTTGACGCAATTGACAGAATGCGCGCTGCAATCTATACTAATATATAAAGCTGAAGAATTTCTTTGCTTGAACACGCTAATCTCAGGAACTACTAGTCCGATTAAAAAAAATATTTCAGTGTTACGATAGCCCATTTATTGAGGAAGACTATAGACTATATTTCATCACGCTGCGCGGACGAAGTCGCGGGCAGGAGTTAGTTATAAATACTTGCCAATTCGAATTCAATATTTATAGATAAAACAGGACGTCTGTCGGGTCAGCTAGTATAATATTATATATAAAATTCTTGTGTCACAATATTAGTTCCCATAAATGGCCTCCTCCGGAATGGCTTGACCGATTTTTATGAAATTTTATATGACTATTCAGTAGATCTGAGAATCGGCTACTATCTATTTTTTTTATAGAATATTTTGAAAATTTTAGGGATTCTCCACCCGTGCAAAGCCGGGTCAGGCCCCGGCTTTGCACTAATTATAATATAAAAGAAAGTTGACATACCTAATTGGGCTTCTCCTAGGGCTCCGGCGGGGGCTGCGCCTTGCTGAACGCGAGCGTGACTTGCGCGGGGAGCGCCGCCCCACGGGAGACCGAGACCGACGCCCTACAGGAGAGCGGGACCGACGACTCGGGAGCGGTGTTCTGTGACAAATGAAAAATTATATTTACTATTTCTGTAAATACATAGATCTTCTATAGACACTTTTACAAGTATTTTTTTAAACAAGATGGAGCCTATATTTCCTCACTGACGACCTCTGAGATGAAACACCGAAACAAACTCAGATCAATGTCTCTTTTAATGTCCAGACAGTAGTAGCAATATGTGAGTGTTACAATGCAGGGTAATGTCTGAGATGGCTTTTTGAAAAAAGAGAGACCAGACCCAGCTGACGGCATGGATCATTCATTGTGTAGCTCGACCATTTATAGGAAGCTCAACAACCTGTCGCACGACGATGCCTGAATTATTTTGTTTACTTCATATCTTATACCGCATCTAGGGTCAGTGGTACCATACGCATATATGATTATGGCATCAAAAACAAACTTGTAAAAAAAACCAAGTCTCGCAACTCTTTTCAAGTTTTTCTATAGTAAAAAGTTATTCAGAGATCCATGTAATACCAAGTTGTTCAATTTATTCAGTCCCTACTTAGGCGTCCTTGTAACCCATGACGGGATCCACCAAAATGGGGAACTGGGCGAAATAATCCCAACATGAGGACTGATCGCCCGCCTGGTGCCTGCCGGCGTCCCCGAAATATAAATAGAATAGGCGTCCTTGTGTCTTAAGTTATTACGTAATTAGCTTATTTAACAACATCTTATAGTGACCGTATCAATATTAAAAATCTTCAATATTAAAAAAATAAACTGCCTCATTAGCCAAGTGGTCCTGAGCGCGACTGCTACGCTAGAGGTCCTGGGTTCGATTCCCAGGTCGAGCAAAGTGTTATTGGGTTTTTCTATGAAATTCCCAGTAGCAGCTCGGAGTTAGGAATTTGTGCCCGGTTAAGGCAATAGGCTCGCCCCCTATTACATGGGACCTAAACATACCGGCGAACTGTGGGTGTACATTAGTACCTACGCCTCTGCCTAACCCTTCGGGGAATACAGGCGTGATGGTATGTTATGTTATGTTCATTATTAAAAAAATAAACTGCCTTATTAGCCAAGTGGTCCTGAGCGCGACTGCTACGCTAGAGGTCCTGGGTTCGATTCCCAGTAGCAGCTCGGAGTTAGGAATTTGTGCCTGGTTAATGGCAATAGGCTCCATATTACATGGGACCTAAACATACCGACGAACTGTGGGTGTCATTAGTACGCCTCTGCCTAACCCTTCGGGGAATACAGGCGTGATGGTATGTTATGTTTAAATAAATAGATTGACTTGGCCACCGCATGAAAACACAATGTATCTCACAAGTAATACATAGTATATTGTTTAGTGTGATTTCCAAGTCAATCTATTTATTAAAACACTAGCTTCTGCCCGCGGCTACGCCCCCGTGGAATACGGTCTGTCATCACATCCCACGGGTACGGGATAAAAAGTATCCTATGTCCGTCTCCTGGTTCTAACCTACCTCTCCACCAATTTTCAGCCAAATCGGTTCAGCCGTTCTTTAGTAATAAATGGAGTAACTAACACGACTTTCTTTTATATATATAAGATTAATTGGACGAGGCTCATCTGTTTGCAGGATGATTTCTATGATTTCAATGCACACCCATCCAACGCCAGCAGATTATAAGCAAACAGCTAGTCTATACGAAAATAAATAAAATTGTAGTGTCTGTTTATAATATTAAAATAACCGCTTTTTACTAAGTGCATTTGGAAGTATACACGGTACATATACCAAAACAACACATTTTACAATTTTTGTGTCTGTCTGTTTGATTTGGCTAATCTCTGAAATGGCTGGACCGATTTTGACGGGACTCTCACTGGCAGATAGCTGATGTAACAAGGAGTAACATAAGATACTTTTTAACAGCTAGTTTAGCATAAAAATGTTCCTGACTACGAGTAAACACTACTCTGTGAGTAGTGTATGCGTCAAAACCAAAACAAAACTTTCTTTCCTAAGCCATTATGTTTTTTTTTAAAGCTTACTAGCAATGCGGGTCGCACATTACTAGTATTCTTGTTAACCCCTCGTGCTAAGCTAGATGGCTTGTGTTACGAGTGGGTTCACGTCAGTAGTGAAATGGGTGGGGTTCGAACCGGCAACCACATGATCACAAGTCCGACGCCCTAGCCATTAGGCTACTGCCGCTTTTAATATGAGGTTAACTATAACCGCTTAAATGTGAGGAGTTGTCACCTGGACCGCCTAACTGCTGGCGACCTGGAGCGCCGCGAGGATGGCGACCGCGACCCCTCTAGATACAGTTGTTTGTAGCCAGTGTGGCGCCATCTGTCCAAACGTGAGCAACATCAGTAAGGTAGTTGACATATTTATGTATACCTTATAAAAGTAAAAAAAAAAACGAACTGTAAAGTATGGAGGCTAGAAGAAAGGAGAACTGAATCAGATGGGGGACATGTTGAAAATATCCAGCTATGTTTATGTAGTAAACTAGCTTTTGCCCGCGACTTCGCTCATCTGAAGCTGTATTAGGATTAGAAATGGGTCCCAAAAATAATTTAATCAAAATCCCGCAAAATTGCATAACTTTTCTATAATATATGAGTAAAGAGGTCTTTTTGAAGACTATGGTAACACTGTCTACTGAAAACAAAAAAACTTCAATGAATGAAAAATGAAAGAAAATTAAAATGCAGTCAAGTACCTTATTAATTTTACTCACAATTTGGAACACTACCATACTTTACATTCACGCCTTTACCCCGGTAGAGGTAGGTAGAAACTACTAAACGTTGAAGTTTTCCGCACGCGGATTTGCAGCGTTAAATTTTAATAAAAACTCTATGCCTCAGTGCGCCATAAAAATGCCAACCAACCCTCGTTTTGAAAAAAAAAACTTTATTACTTTTATATCCTCGAAATTTACAACCCAATTTAATTTATTTTTTCAGGATATGAATTGTATTTAATAAAAAATTTCTCTAACCTGCTATTTTTAGTTAATTTTCATAATTTTCAACTCAAAATGACAGCTATTATGGAATCGAATTTCATTGGGGTAATAAAAATCCCGTATTAGTCCTCCAGAGAAACACTTGTCATTCTTTATTTAAGACCAGTCAAATACCCATTTTTCTTTATACTAAGATTTTATAATTAAATATTTCGCTGAGCAAATATTAGCTCTTGTGGACTTAGTAAACCACTGCCATAGATGACGCATAAGGCTAAGACATTATAAGTAATACCCTCACCTATTAGGGTCTTTCTCCTCCACCTCCAGGAGCTTGCGGTCCCAGCTACCTGGAGATGCCTGGCGAGCTCTCTTCATTACGTTGTCTATTTCCTTCCGGCGGCCAGCAGGGTTTGATGGATCTGTTAACAAGAAGTTACTATAAAATGTTGCATTGAAGAGTACTTGTCTTGCTTGAAAGTATGTGCTATGGACTGTAGTTACTGTAATAAATGTTTTTTTTTTTAATTTATAAGTAAGGTTTTTAAAGACATACCAGTCAAAAGTCAAAGTATTTATTACTGTGATTTTTACTGATACAATAGGTCTTTTAATTATGTAAGTAGCTCAAAAATCTACCCATAGGAGCATAAACTATTTATCAATATAAGTATAAGGTTTACCAGTAATCCTTGAATGCTGTGGATTCCTATCCATATGCAGTCGGTTCTTGGAGGCTGTCTCCGCTGCCCGGGACACAGACCCGTTGCGGCGGGAAGACATCCTGGAAGACGATGATAAACATGAGATTCCTGATACGAGACCAGGGGGCCAGGCCTGTTACTTGGACAGACCACAAATCACCATTTGTTATTGTGGAGCACAACAGCTTCAGATGAAAACCAGGGTCAAGCATTATGCTTGATGTTTCGCTGACCTGGAGACTGATTTGATCCATCCATGAGACACATGCAAATATTAGTTGTTACTCGCAATAATATAGTTTTTTTTTGTTTTTTTGTATAATCCATTGTTCATTCTATAATATTGACATTAAGTTATTATTTAATTGCTGGCCAAATAAAAGATTTTTCGTCAGGGTCAGCTAGATTTAAATTTGCACCTTTCCCGCAATGCCTCGCCGGTCTAAGACCACATTAAATGAAGTAAATATTGGTAGACTGCAGAGAAAACATAAAGATAGCAGTAGGGATCGCAACGGGACACTGTGGACTTAACAGACACCTGACAATCATGAAAATAAAGGAGGATCCCATATGCCCAGCATGCAAAAAAAATCAGGTAATGGGGTATTACACCTTTTTTTAAAACTTCTAGATAAGATTTTTTTTAGAGGACTAGCATTTCAAGTCCTGTGTGTTCATCTCAATCTGAATGTTATTCTGTCATCTCAACATTTAATCAAATTCTGTGACACTGCCACAAATGATATTATTGACTGATACCTATGAAGCCTTACAGTCACTATCATATTTACAGTTAAAAAATTGACATACTTACTAACTTTGTTATTGATATTTTGCCAAGATTGATGAAAATGACAACTTACGATTTTCACATCTTGTGGTTCTGGCCTGACACCATTTTGAATGGCTCGAAAGTACTTATTGATTTTTGGGACACTTCTTTTACATATTTTATGGGAAATGTAGGTACGACGATTTGCGTTTTGGTGTTATACAATGTGCAGATTTGAAATGATTAATGACTCCGCTCTCTCTCAAGATTATTTCACGGTATAAATCTTTATTACAGAAAGAATAGGGCCGATATTCTATTTTTAAACACGTCAAGATGGCTGCCTCAATCGATTTTCTTCACCTGCAGTGAAAACTATGAAAATCTTACCTGTGCGACTCCGTTCAAGGATCGGATGGAGCGAGGGCTCCGAACGCGCGCGGCGGGACGCGGGGGGCGAAGCCCCGGTGCCTGGCGGCGGGCAGACGCGATGCCCGGCGGCGCCGCTGTAAAAACCGACATACTTAGAATGCGAAAGCGGCGCGCGGGCGTACGAAAGCTTCGCGAGGGGCGAAGCGACCGCGATCGACACAGGCCCACGCGAGGCGAACATGCAGCCTCCGGGCGCACGCGGCGAGGCCTCACGGTACAGGCCTTACGCGGCTCCAGAACATCCTCCATAGTGCAGTGCAGATAGCCGATGAAGCGACGCTCCTTGAAGACAGGCTGAACATCCAACATCAAATACTATATTCACCTTACATTAATCACAAAACAAAGTTACGAACCAGTATAAAACACGTAAACTTTTCACTGAAGTTCAATGGTATCCGAGACGGCGTAATTCGCTAGAAGTATCCGCGATACGCCTTTCTACGTTCAGCGGCCATTTTGTTTAGCAATTCATTGACCTTTCTCTTTCTCTTCGATTTGCCCGTTTCATGAATGATGACGTGCAAGACGTCAATATTATTTTATGAAAAAATACATTGAATGCATTCTTAATATTTAAATAAATTGTTCTTATATGGTAAATTACAGACACAATAATAAAACATTGTTTATTTATTTAAAAGATTGAGTAATCTTTAAATCAAACCAATAACACAAAATCAAATTAGCCAATTAATTTTGCAATAGCAAAAACAAAACGTAAGACTATGTTTCCAGTTTATAAATTTTCTACCACATGGTAGTGTTCGGTTGGTTGGGATTTAGTGAAAATTAAAAAGGAACTGAAGTTCGTGCTATTGGGCATGTCAGAATTCGTTTACCTTACACTTGTGGTAATAATAATAAGAATTCATTTTTTTTGTGCCAGTTTAATAAGAATAATTAAGTCCGAACGGTGAAATACCATCAGTGATTCAATAAATTAAACTTTTGCAAGCCTACAATATAGCAACCCAAATGCATTCCAAATTCTTCTAAAAAAAATAATAGTGCAGTAACAACGTCCGTTGGGGTGGGATGTGTTACTTAGCACATTTTATTTTTAAGTTTATAAATTGTATTGGTAGCTGTAGAACATTTTAATTGTTTTATAATTCATAATATCAGTTCTATTAGATAATAAAGTTAAGTTCATACACTCATTTAGCCTTAGTTTTATCGAAATAAACTGAATAAATAGTACCGGCGCGAGTAAATAAAAAAGTGAAACGATTAAGACCTTTCTACCGATAAACCATACCGGTTTTCGCAAGAAAAAGATCAACATCTTCAAGGAATTCAAGGTATGATTCCTATTTTACCTTCACAAATACAACATTTATTTAGTAGGCAGTTGTATATAACTTGTAACGGGTTCTAAAATTTCTTACCAAATTGAATTGAATTTTTAAATAATTACCTAGGTACCTACCTACCTATTATTAGTTTTTTTTTATCTACCCACCAGGGATAATGTTGTGTCATTTTACCTAGTTTGAAATAAAAAAACATTCCCTTAAAAAAAGTCCACACGCAAGTTTTGTTTTTTAAATGAATTTTACGCAATCACAAACTAGGTAGGGGAGTTTAGGCGGGAAAATGTAAAGTGCACATTGTCGATTTTATATTATTTTTCAAAACTTGAATTTCTCCGAAGTTTAATGTGTAATTATGGTGGATAATTAACCATTAAGTGTTCGTGAACGTGTGAGAGTGTAGGCAAATGATATAAAATTGACAATCGTGACTTTTTGGGTTCACTCCTAAACTCCATCGAAGCCTCAATAAAGTTTCTACCGTTTTATTGGGGCAACTGAACTTATACTTGACACTGGCGAACACGAGTGTGGTGCCATACCCATAATACAATCCCATGATGGGAAATATTCTTTGAATAGATTACTTTATTACTTGACACTGGCAAATACACAAAAAGTGTGGCGCCATAATAAAAAAAAAAAAAAAACTAGGTAGGTACTAGAGATGTGTACGCAACTACGCAATATTGAACAAAACGCAGTAGCAGTGCATGCATGTTGTGATTTTTTGCCCGAAAGCGGAGCTGCTAAGGAGGGTAATGTTTTTACCTGAATATTTCTTGATTTTGCATGATACCTAGATAGTTAGTTCTATCATAATGAGAACCAATTATTTGAAGTGGTTATATGTAGGTACATGTTAATCCGCGCAACTTGCAAGTCAGCCAGCAAGCCTAGTTCGGATTGGGAAAGTGAACAGGTAGGCTGGTAGGTAGGTAATAAAATTACTAAATGCTTAGCAACGAGGGGTTTTAGAAGCATAGCAACCAGTTTGGTTGTTGTAGTTTTGATTATAGATTTGATCCCTGGTAGTTACCTACATAAGTACTTATAGGTACCTTGCCGTGGGAGGGCCTCACAGAAAACCGGCGTGAAACAACGCTTAAGTATGTAGGTAACCTACCTACGTTGTTTTGCCGAGTGAGCGAGGATACTGGAGGCCCAATCCTTTTAAAAGGCGGGCAAAGCACTTGTAGGGATTTGTAGGCAGAGGTGTACACCCACATTTTTAACGTGGGAGAGCCATGCTTTAGCACGAATAGGCCGGCTCGACCGGAGTGATACCACGGCTTTGCAGAAAACCGGCGTGAAACAACGCTTACGTTGTGTTTCGCCGAGTGAGCGAGGATACCGGAGGCCCAATCCTTTTAAAAGGCAAGTTAAGTAGGTAGTACCTAGGACTCTGCGGCTGAAGTTTGCCACCAATAATGTGCTAGGTGACACGGTGTGTTCCGGCTTGAAGGGAATATGTAGCCAGCCAGTGACATTACTGGGCAACTGAGGTGTCAAGATGACAGCGCGCGAGTGATACCACTCGTGTTGCTGGCTTCAGTTACCATCAGGCGGGCTGTATGCTTGTTTATCATCTCTTCACGGGCTAGGCAGAGGGGTACTGATGTACACCCACATCTCGTCGGTGTTCATGTCCCATGTAATAGGGGGCGAGCGCGATCCTAATTCTCAAAACTGCTACTTAACATTTAGTAAAAAAAACATAATGCTGAACCTGGGAATCAAATACAGGACCTCTAGCGTAGTAGTCGCGCTTAGGATCATTACATTAATTAGGCAGTATAAAAAAAAAGGTATATTTAATTAGGTTAATATGTCCTAATATAAAGTAGGACAATGTTTTTATAAAAAAAATATTCATTATTTTTAATTGATTTCATAATTTTCAAATGATTACCTACTGAAATAAAAAAAGAAACATCATTTAAAGTTTATGCGTTGACCTCGACATAATAAAATCCGAAAGTAGCTCCGTGCATGTCTGTCTGTTTGTTACTTTTTCACGCCTTAACAGATTTTGATAATTTTGTGTAGTGGTTGATCCTGGGAGCATATTATTGGGTATAGTTTGTCTCGAAAAATAAGCACAAAACGCTGGCAACATCTAGTGCCTAATTATTAAAAATAAGAAGAAAAAACATTGATTTGTAGCCTTTGCTCAACAACTAATTGCAAGATCGAACTGCGCGTCTGAAGATAGCCGCGAGTGGTTTTGCACAGTGGTGGTAAATTACCAAACTTCACGTCAATACTGAACAAAATTTTGAAATCAATTTGATAAATATTTTTATTTATTTTTGTCATTTATTAGTTAAACAATTTTTAAAGTTATTTTTCGATTCCTGCTTGCGAGTCGAATTTTTCCTTCACTAAAATGACTTTAAAATCTTAGCATGAAAAATGCAGAAAAATCACAAAAAGATAAACAATTTTTATTAATTAAACAATATAGGTCAGAAATTACCGTGGGAGAGCCATGCTTCGGAACGAACCGGCTCGACAGGAGTGATAGCAAGGCCTCAGAGAAAACCGGCGTGATACAACGCTTACGTTGTGTTTCGCCGTATGAGTGAGAATACCAGAGTTCCAAACCCTTATAAAAGGCCGGCAACGCGGAGCTCTGGTGATGAGTGTCCATGGGCGGCGGTAATAGCTTATCACCAGGTCGATCCGCCTGTTTTGCCCCCTATCCAATAAAAAAAGAAATAAAGTATTAAGATGTCAATGGCGCTAAAAGTATTTAAAATATGGAAAAGCAGAATCCTTTTTTCTATGAGATATTTCAAGGTAGAATAAATGCTGTAGAGATGAGAGCGTTGAGAAGTATGTGTGGGGTAACTTTGAAAGATAGAGTGAGAAACAGTGTGAAACGGGAGCGGTATGGTGTGAAAGAAGATGTAGTAACAAAGATTGAGAAAGGTATGTTAAGGTGGTTTGGGCATGTAGGATGGATGAACGGAGATTGACGAAACGAGTGGCGTTCTTAAAAAAGGACAGGTTAAGAGCACCCTAAACCGACGTTCATGTATGAGGAGGTTAATGAACGTAGATGAAGCGAAAGTAGTATGCCAGGATCGTAGCAAGTGGAAATCTATAGTCTCTGCCTACCCCAATGGGAGAAAGGCGTGAAAATATGTATGTATGTATGTATTTTCAAGGTAATTAGTTGAAACTGGGACAGGACGTCTGTTGGGCCAACTTAGCTATCAGGTATAAAAACTCTGTAGAGACAATTGCGGTCGTGAAATGTTGGTTTTAGGTTAGGTTAGAACTGCCCCTGATGCCAGAGCCGAATTCTACCTATTATACACGTACTTGATTGGTGAATTTATTTGGATAAATTTAAATATTTGGTTGTCATTAAATATTTGGGGACAAGACAAACATAATATGGAGTTGGTCGCTCTAAGAATAGCAAGTTGTAAAATTTATGGTTCTAATTCCACGCTAAAATGGGAATTTATTTTTTGTGATTGTGATAGGGGCAAATAAGCAGACGGATCGCCTTACCAGATCGCAACACCATAGGAGTTACAAGTGCGTTGCTGGCCTTTTAAAACGGTTTGGGCCTCCGGTTTCCTCACTCACTCAGCGAAACCCAGCGTATGCGTTGTTTTTCCTTATTCACTCAGCGAAACACAACGTATGCGTTCTTTCACGCCGGTTTTCTGTGAGGCTGTGGATGACTCCGGTCGAGCCGGCTGGGCCCGAAGCATAGCCCACCCTGTTTTTGGAAATATAGAAAGAAAGAAAGAAAAAACGTTTATTTGGAGTGATATTTTTAATCGTTACATTTTACTAGATCTGGTGGTTAGGTTAGGCAAATTTCAACAGGCCGATGTATGTCCATTATAAATATTAAAGAAAACCGAATTTGGGGTCTTTAATATTAAAGACTCCAAATTCGGTTTTCTTCAAATTTTTGGCTTCTGTTGTTCTATAACAACAGAAGCCAAAAAGTATTCTTTAGAATTTTTGTCCATCTTTCTCTGTAGAGTCTGTACCTATGTTTGTACGAGTATTGTTCTGTAAAATTCATTCGTATAGTGTTGTTGCAATGCCAATGCTTGCTTATCTTGTCGAATCACGTACCTAGATAATTTTATTGTTACCTTGAGTAATATTTTTATATCGTTATAATTTCCTTGTTGCGTTGCTAATGCAAGGAAACACTAGCTGGCTGATTTGGTAACAGCTGACGTAGTGAGCGGTCCAATTATTAACCAATTTTGTATAATTTAAAAAAAAGAAAATAATACATTAAAAAAATCGATTCCAATGACAATCATGTTGTTAAAATATTTTTGTTTTGTTTATATTTTTTTATGTAGGTACCGTCGAAGACCGTCAGCCATCTTGTTTTTTTTTTAATCCATGGTTTAGTACACTTATTGTAAACACGAATCCATCTACACCTCATTTGTTAAAATGTAATCAGTACTTTTTAAGGTAGGATTAAACTTCCATACATAGAGCCGTGGGAGAGCTATGATTCGGCACGAATGGGCCGGCTCGACCGGAGTGATACCACGGCCTCAAAGAAAACCGGCGTGAAACAGCGCTTGCGTTGTGTTTCGCTGAGTGAGTGAGGTTACCGGAGGCCCAACCCTTTTAAAGGGCGGGCAACGCACTTGTGACTCCTCTGGTGGTGCGGGTGTCCATGGGCGGCGGTTATCGCTTACCAATAGGTGATCCGATCTGTTCGTTTGCTCCCCTATCCCATAAAAAAAAACATAGACACATACATCCTATTTTGGGCTGCCTTCACCTAAATACCAAAAGTCCGGACTTACAAAACTCCGGACATTTACGTGAAATATGTATTCTCTCAGACGCACATAAACATATTTTTAAACACACCCATGGTTTCAAAATACTTCGCTCATTATTGAATTTTATCTTCCAATTAATAGGGTATTTTTTTGAAAACTGTTGTTTAAATTAATCCTTAGATAGTAATGAACCAGTAGAATTTTTATTTCAGTTTTATAAAACCGAAAAATGCCTTAAAAACTATTTTTAATTTATGATTTTGAATTTTCGCGCGGAAACGCTAGCCGCCATGCTACTTCGGGTCGTGATGTCACTTCGTTAGTAAACAATACAACTGCAAAAGACCAAGTAACGTCAAGTAACTATCGGAGTGACATCACGTCGGAATCCAATATGGCGGATGGCGTTTTAAAACAGATTAAAAAAGACTATTTTTGAAATTGAATTATAAAATTTACATTGCATTTTTATAAATAAATACTAACGTTTCCCGTTTACTTTTTTAAAAATCTATCATAAACATGCATTTTTATATTTTTTCTTACATGGTGTAAAATACCCTTTGTGAGTTCCCCTTCCGGACGCCCTGAAAAGGGGGAAATCTGTGTTGCATTTCCATATTATATAAATCCAATTTTTGTTCACAGATTGGAACTTCTTCATCGAAGTTTTAAGAAGTCTTGGAAGTGGTGAGTGATTTTAAATAATTCATTAGTATTTTTAAGAGGCTTCAGTTTTTTTTATTGTATGATGTAACTAAAAATTTATGCTTTTCGCATTTTTTCCTTTATCTGTGTTATTATAAGACGTTGCTTCGTACCAAATTTCCAGATTCTGAGTTCACGGGAAGTACCTTGTACGTTTTGATTCCCTTGAGAGTGTCGAAAACGCAGCATAAACGTCTGTATCTTTTGATTGCGTTGGCTTAGAAGTTTGATTTTTTCACAGCTCCAAGGGACAGTCGACCTGAGTATTTGATATTAATTTCAGCTTGATACCTCCACGCGTTCCTGAGAAAAAGGGTCTTGACAGACAGACATGCAAAGTGATCCTTTATGGGTTCTGCTTTTTCCTTTTAAAAAGGAACATAAAGTTATTTTTGAACGTCCGTTTATAGATAATTCTATCTTGAATACGTCAATGATTTTGATTTTGACTTGTACTGCAATGTGCACGCCACTGACTACGTGCATGGATCATTCAATAGTAAATAGTATTACCTATACTATATTATGGAGTTGCACATGTTCTATCTTACTAGTGGTAGAATTTGTAGTAGGTACCAATGTTACTCGCATCGCATTTGCATTCTAAAGGACATTATATCACGCCTTTATACCCGAAAGGTGGGGCAGAAGCGTAGGACCATTAACGTAGGTCCCATGTAGGTAATAGGGAGCGAGCCTATTGCCATTATCCGGGCATAAAATTATAAACTCCGAGCTGCTATTGAGATATAATCAAAGTAAATTATATTATATTAAAATATATCAAAGCAAAACCCAATAACTTTAACACTTTGCTCGACATGGCAATCGAACCCAGGACCTCTACTTACTGGACTAAAGAAGCAGTTTGGACTAATAATGTATAATTTCTAATCTGTGTAAGTACTTACCAAATTAAGCTGTAAAATATTGTGCCCGCAGTCTGAGCTTGTCATGCTCACTTAAATGTCCTGCTGATGGTGTTGTGTTACAATATGGTTGAGTGGAACCACGCCGATACACACGTCATGCTCGTGAACGGGTGCTGTCTGTCGGGGCTGGTCAGCTCTTACTTGCTGTTGCAATCGTTTTGTTTAAATAATGAATAAAACTTACACAATCATGAAACTGCATAATTCTCAAACTATTTCAAACAAAGTTGTAAAGATTAATATTGTAATCAAAAACTAGCTATGGATTTTCTTGCCGGCTCTTCTTCGTGCACCTACTTAGTTTATTTTTTTCTAAAGTAGGTAACCTACCTGCCTATTTTAGTGGTAAGAAACATAACATAACATACCATCACGCCTGTATTCCCCGAAAGGTTAGGCAGAGGCGTACTAATGTACACCCACAGTTCGCCGGTATGTTTAGGTCCCATGTAATAGGGGGCGAGCCTATTGCCATTAACCGGGCACAAATTCCTAACTCCGAGCTGCTACTGGGAATTTCATAGAAAAACCCAATAACACTTTGCTCGACCTGGGAATCGAACCCAGGACCTCTAGCGTAGCAGTCGCGGTCAGGACCACTCGGCATTGAGGCAGTTGGTGGTAAGAAACTCAGAAATAAAACATTTTGACTTTGAATTTGACATGTTACGAAGATTATTAATACTATTGATAGCATAATTATGTTTACGAGACAAAGATCACCTAAGATCACTTTCATAAACGTAAGACAAACAGAACCATCTATCTGCGATCATTGCGCCTGTATATACCACAACATCATTATCTTAATTAAATTAAAATTAATTATAATTAAAAATAGGTCTGATAACAAGATGATAACATTTTTAATAATTAATATTTTTAACGTAGGTCGTTGATCTTGCAGTCTGGGGCGTTTATCCAACTGTCTGCTTACTAGACATAGGCATTTTTGGATTTTTACGCAAAACGGATATAAATCAGATTCCAGATTTCGAAAACCGTTTTTAGAAATCGATTTCGAGCTGCTATAGCTTTCATTTTTGACCGTAGACATTATTATCACAAAAGTGACAATAATAGAAAGTAATTAGATCTTATTAGATAGTACATGGGTAGTACCCTCTGTCGTTTTATATTTTCAATGTGCAATTCTTTTCAAATCCATATCTACTGAGTGTAGTGAAAATCAGTCAGTGCAATCAGCACGAATTAAAACCAAATCCCAACCAATCACTAATAGTATAAAACAAAGTCGCTTCCCGCTGTCTGTCTCTCCCTATGTATGCTTAGATCTTTAAAACTACGCAACAGATTTTGATGCGGTTTTTTTAATAGATATAGTGATTCAAGAGGAATATTTTAAGCTATTTAACATAACCCTACGACTCTTAGGAACGGGGCAGCGTGGGTGAAACCGCGGGCGGGTCGCTAGTGACATTATACAAGTTGAAAAGATGATTATATCATTGATTCCAAACAAATGTCATTTCATACCGGTATTTCCACTTTATGGTTTTCTCTGCAATAATAATTAAAAGACAAATAAAGCTACAGTCTATCCCAGTTAACTTGTCTTTTTTGGTAAACAAATATGGCGTCCTAGTAACCAGAGACAACTGATAGTGGTTAGATAATGTTGGGAAATCATGAATGAATGACTGAACTAAATACTCTTAGCCAAGACTATTGAAGAAGGATTCTCACCTTGGCGAGTACTGATTTGTTTTTTCATTTTAAATATGAAGTGAATGTGTGAAGTGAATATGAAGAAATAAAACGACAACTGCAAAACATTAATTTATTAGTAGTTCCTCTGAAATACACGTGTCAGAATCTTTCGTCAGAAAATTCCGACACATGTTTTATGAACCTCTGGTTCGGTGCATCTGATGCAGTATCATTATACCCGATAGAGTAAACCCACCCCCACCAGGTGCCCGACAAGGCAGTCCACAAGGACTTTCAATTAGCTTGCCCACCTCGACGAGCAGCACTAGGATAGGAATGCCTACGGAGAATCTGCAGGGCGTCCCGGCTTCGCAGAGGATCTGCTTCCCCGTTTTCCATCGGAGTGGAATTGGCCCCTCGTGCGCTAAGGAACTCCCTCAATCGAGGCCCGAGAGCCGCCAAGGCCGGGCGACCCACTCTTTGCCATGCAAGCCGTCGGGTCCTGGAGCAGTATTTCTGGCCTTGAGACTTCAACCACCACTCATTTTTTCGCCGTTCACCTCGGGAACAACGTCGTCACTGTGGTCCGCAAAAAGTCGACAAAATTCCTAGCTACAACTATTATTGTTCTTAATTCTTATTCTTGTTAATTCCATCTTTAATATTTCATATTCTGATGTCAGCACAGGGTTCATGATTAAAAACGTAGTATGCGAAATAGCAAAAAAATGCTATGGATAATATTGTACACAATATTATTTTTGTGAAGATAAGGACTTTTTGGATTTTTTGCTCATTCACATAAATCAAAATCATTCATTATTTTGTCACATCCCCTAAAATTCGTAGATAATCTAGAGTTTTGAAATGTCAAATTGTCATGATTATTTTATTCTGTGAAAATGTAATTACATAAAATTTCGTTTTTATTAAAAATAATAGACTTTTATAGTGATTTCGAAGCAGTTTTTGGTGTAATTTAAAGTGTATGTGTATAATGTAAGTGTTAATAAAATCGTTTCCTACATCAAGTGCGTGATTAAAGAAAAACTTGTAATTTTCGCATCGGACAGGGTTTGTTTACCAAAAAAGACAAGTCCAAAAAAACGGACTGTAGACATGCTCACAGTTTGTGCAAACTCTCTTGGACTCAGTAAAAAGTTGTATGTTGTATGCATATTTAACTTACGTGAAGTTTACCAGTCAAAATCCTTTATTTAAAATGAACTAGGTAATAGTTTCTGAGGTCATTTTTACATTATAGACAGCCCCCAAAACGCGCGCTCTTCTTCGTCTCCTAGTGGGAAGAAGAAGCGCAACAAACTCACCACAAACACATTTCTAACTGTTTAGTTACTAAAGCGTTGCCCCGCACTAGGATTTTCTCCTATATCGTGGGTCCATTTACAAACACAAATTCTCACATACACTAAGGCCCAGACTCGGAACAACTACCTGTAGATCATACTAATATTTGCTCCGTGCGGGATGGAACCCACAACGTGTGTCGCAGAAGCGATCGCTCATCCGCTACGCCAAACGTGTCGTCTTTTCAGCTCTTTTCACACAGTTTTTTCCACTCTTTTATCAAAAGAATCATGTTTTATGACCAGCTGATTTTGATAACAGTTGCCATTGTTTGCGTTATCATGTGGCACTTATCCTTGGTACGGAAGCTTCGCTATCGCGCTTGTATCGCAATGGCCACCGCATGCGTTAAGTCATTTGCCACATAAGTACTCACATGGTAGAATAAGATTTGCTTGCGCTCTGGTATTCTCATCCCGAAAATGGTTCTCGGTGACGTCACGAATTTTAATATAATTTAATCAAAGAGCATTATTATTCGGATTTCTATACTGTTACTCTAGGATCCTGCTCTATCATTTCGTCCATTGTAGTTTTTCGTCCATTGTAGTTTTTCGTCCAAAATTCTTCACTGAGATAAGAAGTTCACCAGTTTTTAAGTTGGAGCATATATTAATTATACTTTATAACAGTGATAACAAAATTTAAATCTATTGATTTTGACGACCTCTGTGGTTTAGTGTTTCGAGTACCGGACTGCTGACCATGAGGTCGTGGGTTCGATTCCCACAGGACACAAAAATTTATGTGATGAATATAAGTGTTTGTGTTCGTCTGGGTGTTTCTTATGTATTATAAGTATGTATTTACAAAAAAAAAGTTGTCTAGTACCCATAGTACAAGCTCTGCTTAGTTTGGGACTAGATGGATGAATAGATTCTCACGTGGGAAAGCCATGCTTCGGCACGAATGGGCCGGCTCGACCGGAGTGATACCACGGCCTCACAGAAAACCGGCGTGAAGGAACGCTTGCCTTGTATTTCGCCGAGTGAATGAGGTTACCGGAGGCCCCAACCCTTAAAAGGGCAACGCACTTGGGACTCCTCTGGTGTTGCGGGTGTCCATGGGCGGTGGTTATCGTTTACCATCAGGTGATCCGTCTGCTAGGCTCGCCACCTATTACATGGGACCTAAACATACCGGCGAACTGTCGGTGTACATTTGTACGCCTCTGCCTAACCCTTCGGGGAATAAAGGCGTGATGGTATGTTATGTTATGATCCGTCTGCTCCTTTGCTCCCCTTTCCCATAAAAAAAAGATAGTGCTGTGTAAAAATGTTCCAGAATATTTATTTATTAATATTCATTACTTTTTGCGCCAACCCGTAACAAACAGACAAGAATTTCAAAAATCTCATTTTTGGGTTCAGAGACGTTTATATAACTTAACCCACTTGTTTTTTTTTAAATATCTTTAATGTACAGACACAGCTTTTTTTCAATTTTATAATAGTACTTAGAGATATTGCGCCTGCGGTCTGAGTTTGTCATGCTCACGTAAAGTCCTGCTGATGGTGGCGTTGTGAGTCGGGTCGTTTTATTCATCATAACATAACATACCATCACGCCTGTTTTCCCCGAAGGGTTAGGCAGAGGCGTACTGATGTCCACCCACAGTTCGCCGGTATGTTTAGGTCCCATGTAATGTATGTAATGTAGCAGTCGCGATCAGGACCACTAGGCTAATGAGGCAGTTTTATTTCCTACAGATAAATATGGTTGTCTTTATCTATTTACTTTACTTTATTATCTTCTGCCCTCTTTTTATAAACAGCCTCATTAGCCTAGTGGTCCTGATCGCGACTGCTACGCT
Organism: Acronicta leporina; assembly: GCA_947256265.1. Lineage (NCBI taxonomy): Eukaryota > Metazoa > Arthropoda > Insecta > Lepidoptera > Noctuidae > Acronicta > Acronicta leporina. The sequence goes on from OX366539.1 coordinate 1,048,346, forward strand.
AGAGGTCCTGGGTTCGATTCCCAGGTCGAGCAAAGTGTTATTGGGTTTTTCTATGAAATTTCCAGTAGCAGCTCGGAGTTAGGAATTTGTGCCCTGTTAATGGCAATAGGCTCGCCACCTATTACATGGGACCTAAACATACCGGCGAACTGTGGATGTACATTAGTACGCCTCTGCCTAACCCTTCGGGGAATACAGGCGTGATGGTATGTTATGTTATGTTATATCTTTTCGAATGTACAACATAATATCGTGCCGTTTAGATCATGAGTTGTCTTCTTGACCTTGCTATGCTCACGCGCACGTGCATTGCAATTGTACAACATCTATAATATAAAAATGAATCGTCAAATGTGTTGCTAAGCGCAAATCTCGAGAGCAGCTGAACCGATTTCGCTAATTCTTTTTTTATAATATTCCTTGAAGTACGAGGATGGTTCTTATGGAGAGAATTTTTTTAAAAATTGCCTTTAAGTCTAAAAACTACACTTTTCTATATTCCCATACAAAAGGTTCGTAATAATACTTAAGTCAATTTGAACTTTAATACAATACCATAAAGTTTAAGTGTTAGTGGAGGGGTTCCGGGAAGGCAAAACAATTGAGTGACGTTAGTTTCAGAATCGACTGTTAGGCGGTACGGAGTTCGCCGGGTCAGCTAGTCTACATCATAAAAAGTTGATGGAAATTGCTGACGTAAAACGGACATCAGTCACTCTGTTTTCAAAGTCAAAGTCAAAAATATTTATTGCTATTAGTATCAAAGATATTTTAGTAATAATTACGCAGATTGATCCATGATAAACGCGAGTCGTCTGATGGTAAGCGGCAACCGCAGCCTATAGACGCCAGCAACACCAGTGGTATCACTCGCGCGTTGTCATCTTGACACCTCAGTTGTTAAGTCTCATTTGCCCAGTAATGTCACTGGCTACATTACCCTTCACACCGGAACACAATAATATTAGCGCTACATTGCACACGTCATGCTCGTGAATGGGCGCCGTCTGTCGGGACTGGTCGGCTCTTGACATGCATGTAATCTCTTCTTTTCTTTGGAAGCCAATTGATCGTAGTTTATTAAATTCAATTGTTATCAGCACATCAAGCTGCATGATTCTCACATTATAACAACTACATATATTGTAAAATAAATCAATGTTATAATCTTTGTTGAAGAAGAAGAAAAGAAGAACCGGCAAGAAACTCCATAGATACTCCTGTATCTATGGAGTTTCTTGCCGGTTCTTCTACATATGACCCACTATTTGGAACCGCGCACCTAGTTTTTGACAATTCAAAAGTACTGTATTACTGGTCTAATTGAAATAAAACATTTGACTTTGACATTATTGCTTAGCAGCAGAATATTTGACAATGCGGTGTCAACACAGACGAATTGAACATTAGTTGGACTACCTCAACCACCAAACTACACATACTACTTAAATACTTTTATTGTGGGAGAGCCATGCTTCGGCACGAATGGGCCGGCTCGACCGGAGTGATACCACAGCCTCATAGAGAACCGGCGTGAAACAACGCTTACGTTGTGTTGCCGAAGGAGTGAGGATACCGGAGACTCTTTTAAAAGGTTGGCAACGCACTGAGTCTCTTCTGGTGTTGCGGGTGTCCATGGGCGGCGGTGATCGCTTACCATCAGGCGATCCGTATACTCGTTTGCCCCCCTATCCCATAAAAAAAACATCTTTTAAAGATTACTAGACGCCTCCCGCGTTTTTTCACTCGCTTTACCCAGTTCCTATGGGTATGGGTGATGTTAAATAGCTTAAAACCTTCCTCATTAATCACTCCATTCATTAGTGAAAACCGCACGAAAATCCGTTCAGTAGTTTTTGAGTTTATCACGTTGAGATAGAGGTACGCGGCGTGGGGTTTTTATTTTAAAACTACCTTCTGCCCACGCTTCGCTCACTTGAAGCTCAAAAACCAACAGTGAAAAGAATTTCAACATAACATACCATCACGCCTGTGTTCCCCGAAGGGTTAGGCAGAGGCGTACTAATGTACACCCACAGTTCGCCGGTATGTTTAGGTCTCATGTAATAGGGGGCGAGCCTATTGCCATTAACCGGGCACAAATTGACGGCCTCTGTGGTTTAGCGGTTCGAGTACCGGACTGCTGACAATGAGGTCGTGGGTTCGATTCCCACAGGACACAAAAAATATGTGATGAATATAAGTGTTTGTGTTCGTCTGGGTGTTTCTTATGTATTATAAGTATGTATTTACAAAAAAAAAGTATATAAGTATTATATCCATTGTCTAGTACCCATAGTACCTACAAGCTTTGCTTAGTTTGGGACTAGATGGTGCTGTGTAAAAATGTCCCAGAATATTTATTATTATTATTATATTATTAAATTCATAACTCCGAGCTGCTACTGGGAATTTCATACAAAAACCCAATAACACTGCTCGACTTGGGAATCGAACCCAGGACCTCTAGCGTAGCAGTCGCGCTTAGGACCACTTGGCTAATGAGGCAGTTAAAAAAGAATTTTAAAAATCACATGTAAGGATTTATCATCATTTTATGCTTGCATTGAGACAAACCGTTATGTAGGCGTCTGCGCTGGAATGAATAAGGTCAATTGAATAAATTCCCCCACAATTGGTTCAATCGATCGACACAATACAAAAATATCTGCCTGTATAAAAATAAATAAAAATATCTGTCTATATCCATCACGCCTGCATACCCCTTAGGGTTAGGGAGAGGTGTACACAAGGAGGCGGTGAAGGGCGGGCGTACCTATATGTAATTTTTTTCAAAAAGTAGATACTTCCTAAGTAGTCTATCTATATCTATACTTCTATACTAATAGCCTAAAGGCTAGGGCATCGGACTTGTGATCATGTTGTTGCCGATTCGAAACCCACCCATTACCGACGTGAAGCCACTCGTAACACAAGCATTTTAGCTTAGCACGAGGGGTTAACAAGAATACTAGTAATGTGCGATCTACATTGCTAGTAAGCTTATTATAAAGAGGAAAGATTTTATTGTTTGTTTGTATTGAATAGGCTCCGAAACTACTGGACTGATTTGAAAAATTCTTTTACTATTAGAAGCCGACATTATCCGTGATGAACATAGGCTACTTTTTACCGCGGTAAAATGCTTCATTCCTACGGGAAAACGGGCGAAGCCGAGCCGGGCAACTAGTAGCGAAAAACTGTGGGTTACTAATAACTTCTGGGCTGATTACAAAAATTCTTTCACCATTTGAATACTAGGTACATTATTCCAGATTAACATAGGCTGTAAAATATTTTGAAAAAAATTAGAGATTTGTCCACACGTGCGAAGCCGGGCGGGCCGATAGCTAGAATATAGTAAATGATTTTGAATTTTACTTTGACTTACCGTTCGCTGGTATCTATAATTATGTCCCATGTATTATGGGGCGAGCCTATTGCCATTCTCCAAACTCCGAGCTAAGAATAAACCTATCGAGAATTTAATAGGAAAATCCAATAACACTGCTCGACCTGGGTATTGAACCCAGAACCATCGCAGCAGTCACGCTTCAGACCACTAGACTAATGAGGCAGTCATACAATAATGAATACAAGTATAAATTACTGTAACATACCATCACGCCTATATTCCCCGAAGGGTTAGGCAGAGGCGTACTAATGTACACCCACAGTTCGCCTGTATGTTTAGGTCCCATGTAATAGGGGGCGAGCCTATTGCCATTAACCGGGCACAAATTCCTAACTCCGAGCTGCTACTGGGAATTTCATAGACAAACCCAATAACACTTTGCTCGACCTGGGAATCGAACCCAGGACCTCTAGCGTAGCAGTCGCACTCAGGACCACTTAGCTAATGAGGCAGTTACTGTATGCTAATTTTATTAATTAAATAGTTGACCCGGCGAACTTCGTACCGCCTAACAGTCGATTCTGAAACTAACGTCACTCAATTGTTTTGCCTTCCCGGAACCCCTCCACTAACACTTAAACTCTATGATATGGTATTAAAGTTCAAATTGACTTTTAAGTATTATTACGAATCTTTTGTATGGGAATATAGAAAAGTGTAGGCAATTTTCAAAATTTTTCTCTCCGTAAGATCCATGAACTTCAAGGAATATTATAAAAAAAGAATTAGCGAAATCGGTGCAGCTGCTTTCGAGATTTGCGCTTAGCAACACATTTGGCGATTCATTTTTATATTATAGATTAACTGAAAAATCTAAATGAATAGATACGAAAGAAGAATTTTGAATTTTAAAAAATGAACGGCATGTCCTCACGTGGAGACACAGCCGCGGCGCGTGCGCACCACGCAGTTAAACCGTGACGTTCTATTTATGAATTTAAATATATTTATGCAGATACCATTCTTTTTCGAAAGTGTCAATGAACTTTCCTATTTGCGTTTAGTTACTAATGTAGGCAATTTTTATTTTATTCTCGTGGGGCGTTGGATTGTTGCATATAGCTTGGCTTAGCTTTCTATAGCATCCATCCTATATATCGAGCTATAACCAAACTATTCAAGGAGATAGTTTGGTTGGTTTGTGCCCGATTATTGGCAATGTGGTCGCCTCCTATCACATGGGATCTAAACATACCGATCTAGACCCCACGACACAGGGAATCCTAGTGTGGGGTCTAGGGCTTTATCTGTTACTGTAAATGTAATATTTTTGGCACAATAAAGACATTTTTATTTTTATTATATTTTAACTGTGGATATACATTAGCACATACCTTTGCCTACCCCTTCGGGGAATATAAGCGAGGTATACGTCGACCTTTAATTGTATTCAGTAACTTGACTAAGACAGTTCAAAGAGAAATAATGATACCACACTACAACTAATAGTGTTCGAGTTGTGAATGATTATTTGTAAAGAAGTAATGATAAAAATAGTTTAATAAATATCAAAAATTAAAATTCGTAAATCTGAAGATGTGAAATATGGGAATAATTTAATATGAATTAATTAAATTTCCTCTTTTATTTTCTTCTAATAGAAACAAACCAAAACTATAAATATTTTTTGACATTATTTTACTACTGAGAAACTATAATTCTAGAATTATAAATAAAAAGTTTGTTCATTTAAGTTCATTCAATTTCGTTCATTCTAACACCACTTCACTATCTTTTTTCTTGTCAAAAACTGGTAACCTTTCAACTGTCAAGTTACTAATTACAATTAAAAGTCGAAATACAGTTTGTGTATTTATTAAAAAAAATAAACGAACGTTTCGAACTGTATTTTGCTTAAGACAACAAACATCATGCAATGCCTTTCATATTCAATGAGATTGGTAATACTTTTTCAATCAATCGTGTCCAAAATCCAAACGAACCTCCATTTTCAACTCTAATACTGTATTACTAAAGTTTATTTTCGAGTACCGCTTTACTAGATGCAGTGTGCTACACTTGAATTCAAGTAGTGTTAAAATAATATTAATAAAGTACATTTTGACTGTCCTACAAACGTATGTTTAAACGATTTTGATACTTTGGTGTATGGTGTAAGGTTGAACTTTGATAGCTACGGATAATTTTTTGATCAATCTATGCTAATAGCCCTAAAGTGAAGGGCGCATAAATCATATTTTGGATTCTGTAAGGGCTAGGTGCGATTGTAAGCGGGGTGTCATAAGCGATGCTTGATACTTTTTTATTTAATAACTCTTTCAATGACAATGTTAAATTATACCTACCTATTTACTAGTTAAAAAAATTGATACAAGTTTCTTTAAAGGATGTAACTATAAATAAATTATATTTATTTCTGTAAATAAATATATTAAAAAAAACGTTTTCCCACACTAGGATTTTTCTCCTGTATTGTTAATAGATTTTTAAAGACATAACATGCCAATATTTTAATTTTCAACACCAGATGGCGGCGTGGCGTTTCAAAACTGATTAGTTCTGAGAAGACACGCCGAAACGAACTCCGAGACTCATGGTCTCTTTTAAAGGTCCATACAATAAAAAAAAAAGATACAATGTAGGACAAATTCTGAAATGGTTGGAGAAAAAGCCATAGCGGCGGCGGCGTTACGAAGACCAGTCCTACCCAACAAACGGCAAAATGTAGCTCAACCATCATCAAGGGCAGTGTTACCCAAAGTCAGATGGAAGAACAATTAGGGTCCATGAGATCTAAATGCATCAATCTATACTAATATATAAAGCTGAAGAGTTTGTTTGTTTGTTTGATTGTTTGTTTGTTTGTTTGTTTGTTTGTTTGCTTGAACGCGCTAATCTCAGGAACTACTGGTTCGATTTGAAAAATTCTTTCAGTGTTAGATAGCTCATTTATCGAGGAAGGCTATAGGCTATATATCATCACGCTAAGACCAATAGGAGCGGAGCATCAATGAAGAATGTTTCAAAATCGGGATTTTTCCTTTTGAGAGCTTCCGATGCATGCGCTGCGTAAACGGTTAAAGTTTCGCAAAAATCATATATGAAAGAATTGTTCCGCTTTAAAAGTTCTAAAAAAAAGTCCGCGACAGCATATGTCTATCTTTTAAGGTTGGCTCACTATAACCGTTTTTATGCTAACTTTGTTCTAAAATTCGTTTTTTTTTTTCCTTTTGAGAGCTTCCGATGCGTGCGCTGCGTAAACCGTTAAAGTTTCGCAAAAATCATATATAACAGAATTGTTCCTCTTTAAAAGTTTAAAAAAAAAGTCCGCGACAGCATATGTCTATCTTTTAAGGTTGGCTCACTATAACCTTTTTTATGCTAACTTTGTTCTAAAATTCCAAATGCATTATTTGCGTAGGTGTTTTTATAAACATGATATTAATCCTTATCCAAATAAATACGTTATTCATCAGCCTTTAGAGCGTTTGTTTTGTATCCGTGTGGACCGAGGTCCGCTCGGACCCAACAAACGCTCTAAAGGACATATCCTCATTTAGCGTTCTTTTATTATTCATGTTCCCGTGACATATTTTACTAAAGTTCCGCTCGGATACTCAATACTCAATTATCAACTAACAATATTGGCTATATCTTGAAGTGAGCTTCAATCAAAACATACTACAAGCCGCTGAACGGGATCATCATCTTCTTACCACCTGCCAAGTTTGCTTGAACTTGAACGCGATAATCTCAGGAACTATTGGTCCGATTAGAAAAAATCTTTCGGTGTTAGATAGTCCATTTATTGAGGAAGGCTATAGGCTATCATCCTGCTAAGACTAAGTAACTATTCCACGCGGACGAAGTCGCGGGCGGAAGCTAGTGAATAATAAATTTAGAATTATTATCCATTGCTTAGATATTGATTGATTAAATAAGGTAAGGAGCCTCGCTTCTTACCTAATTTAAATTATTTCCATCATTTATTTTGCCTACCCATAACCAAAAAATATGGCAAGTTTTGCCAACCTCTTAAGGGGTTCCATCCACGAAGCTGGCTCACAAAACACCATGATTCTCTGAATTTGTTGCAATATTTCTTCACGTCAGTTAAGAAATGCCGGCGTCAAGAATACTGGTAATGTGCGAGCCACATTGCAAGTAAAAAAAAAATAGGGTTAAATATACGGTTTAAATAATGGTAAACCAGTGAATTCACATCCCCGCTCGCAGTGGCACCACATCCTCTGACCGGCTGCTAGGGCTGCCCGGATGGTTTCCGGTTTATTTAAAGCGATTGTACACAAATATGATATATGACTGTACTCGAAATATCAGCAATCCATACAGATGTTTGGTACATTCCATCTGTCAAATATTTGTAGTAGAAAATATATTTATTTATTAACCAACTTATATTTACAGCAGTACACTACACATAGTGATGTATGAACAAGCTTTTGCCCGCGGCTTTACTCACATGAAACTTTATTAGAAGTAAGAATGAAGAGTCAACATTGATGCTCTCTTTTTTATGTGGGTCTGTATACATCAGGGAGGTCAAGCTGTATCTCAGGATCCGTTCAATTAATTGAATTAAGACGTTCACTAGTTTTTAAGTTTGAGCTTTCTAACAAATAATTAATATTTATAATCTAACAAAACAATCTAATAGTAGTTTTGGCGCCAACCCGTAACAAACAGACAAACAGAGAAGAATTTTAAAATCGCATTTTTGGGCTCGGCGACGTTTATATACCATAAACCACTTGTTTTTATTTTAATGTCTTCAATGTACAGACACAGCATTTTTACAATTTCATAATAGTAGAGATTACTGGGTAATCATTGAAAGCAGACGTATGTAAGTATCATACATCATACCTTGTGCGTCATAAGGACGAAAATAAAAACTTTTTCTTTCTTCTTTCTTTTCTCAGACGTATGTAAGTATCAAGTGACAGAAGGTGTAGTAACAAAGATTGAGAAAGGTATGTTAAGGTGGTTTGGGCATGTCGAGAGGGTGGGTGAATTGACGAAACGAGTATGCATGGTGAGAACGAATGGAAGAGTTGGAAGGGACCGACCGCAACGAACGTACCACAACCAAATTGCGGCCGTTCTCAAAATCTTGTTTGAGGCCTTACAAGATTTTAACGTGGGAGAGCCATGCTTCGGCACGAATGGGCCTTCTCGACCGGACACACACTATGCGACTTGCAACTGCAAAAAATAAGCGACTCAAACTCAAATAAGGTTCCGTTTGGAACGTAAAAAGCGTACTTGCGTCGAGTTGTCTTCAATTTTCCTATGTTTTATTCAAAGCCCCGCAAACTGTGCGTCTTGATACAGCGATAAGGCGCACAGTTTGCGCTCGCAGTTAGCTATGGGCCCGGATACACCTAGTCTATTATATCGAGCTCATACTAGCTATCAAAACGGATGTAAAACACAAACAGTCTTTATTAAACACCAACCATCTTGAATCAATAATGATGTCACTTATTCACTGTACAGTTGACAAAAGAGTTATGTGTACAGGCGGATAGGGGTGGTCTAATCCAAGTGGCCGATCTATGTGTAATTGTATTCACTTTGCCATTGTAAATGTTGGCATATTTAGGTATTATTGTGTTAGAATTAGAATGTATCACGCAATGTGTAAATTCTGTCAGTTTATCTGTTATTTTTTTTATGCATAATTCGCTGAACACATTTTGATAAAATTCGGTACGACGATAGATTGCATATTGAGAAGATGTGTATATAATGTCTGAACGTATTGATAATTAAACTAAGAAATACAGGATAACGCTTGCTACCGGGGTCTATTACACACCCTATCATTATCATATCAGCCAAAAGACGTTCACGAATAAAGGCCTCCCTCTAAGATTTCCACAAGGATCTGTTATATACCGCCTGCATCCACCTGCGCCAGGTTGTCCGTCGCATCTCGTTAGAGATCGTCCCATACTGCGTTTTTCCGAGCGTGGTCTCAATTCGAGAACCATTCTGCCCCAACAGTTCTACGACTCTACGAGCTATGTATCTCGCTCATGAATTTATTTTGATTTATGCCCGGTTAATGGCTATGGATATATGGATGGTATATGTTATGTTACCTATCTCAAAGCAGAGTCGTTCGCTGCCTGAGTACTTTATTCTTTTGTCGACAGTACTTTGATTTTGTATTGACAATTTTGTTGTTAGCTATTACTTGAGTTACCAAACTTAAGTCAACTTGAAAACATTGGATAATATTGACAATAGCACTGTTTCGTTACCTAACCAGGGGCTAAAGGTGGGTTTAGACCGGCGAGGCGTGGATTGAATGGGCGAGTTTTTTTTTAAATTTATTTATTTATTAATTATTTTTTTTAGAATTGAAAGTTCTGTGGCAAAATTTCTCTCCGCGTCTCGCCAAGTTTGGTGATAAAGGTGTAGATAGATGGCGTGGATGTGCGGTGCGACAGTTGAAATAATTCTTTATTACAATATTTTCACTTTACTTTTTTGTGGGATACGGATCACCTGATGGTAAGCGATTGCCGCCGCCCAAAGACACCTGTAACAGCAAAGGAGTCGCAAGAAGAAAAGTGTTTGGGCCTCCGGTATCCTCACTCACTCGGCGAAACACAACCTAGGGGTTGTTTCACGACGGTTTTCTGTGTGGCCGTGGTATCACTCCGGTCGATCCGGCCATTCGTGCCGAAGCATGGCTCTCCCAAGATGAAATACATTTTCCGGTACTATATAGCTACTAGATTTTTTTATACCACTATGAAGTGGTAAACTATGGACCCTTCCAACACCAGGGGTATCACTCGCGCGTTGCCGACCCTGTAAAAATCTTTTGACACCCTTTTGAGAGGGTGGGGTAAAGATTAAGGAGGAATAGTTGGGCTGGCAGCATAGGAGACAATAAGAGTGATGCTTAAACACCACCGGTCCCCCCACTGCCAACACAACGCTTCCTCGCGGAGCTCTGGCGACCTTGCTCACCGTTAGGAACACAACATAGTACGGAGCTATGTTATTTGGCTAAGATTTTCTGCAAGGTGGAGGTACTTGTCGCAGCTCCAATTGAATTGTAGTGGATTTTTCAGTTCCACTTTGCCCTTCTACCTTTTTCAAACATAACATATCATCACGCCTGTATTCCCCGTAGGGTTAGGCAGAGGCATACTAATGTACACCCACAGTACGGCGCTATGTTTAGGTCCAATGTAATAGGGGGCGAGCCTATTGCCATTAACCGGGCACTAATTCCAAACTGAGTCGTTACTGGGAATTTCATAGAAAAACCCAATAACACTTTGCTTGACCTGGGAATCGAACCCAGGACCTCTAGCGTAGCAGTCACGCTCAGGACCACTTGCCTAATGAGGCAGTTTATTTTTTTTCAAATAAATAATTTTTACGAAATAACAAAAATATACTCTCATTAGTCCTTTGGTCCTAACCGCGACTGCTACGCTGAAGGTCTTGGGTGTAAGGCCAGAGATGTAGACACAGCACAGACGCCCCTAATCTGGTTGCCATGAATAGCTGTAACCAGGACAGGGTTATCGGACGGCAACCGGCGCGGGCGCACAAACAGACCCACTATCTGCGCAAGATACCGCTCACGTTTACACGCACGCAACCATGCCCATGCGCATATCCCGTGTGACATTTCTACGTTCGACTTCAATTAATTTGACTTTTGGACATTGAAAGAAAAAAATCATTAACTTACATCTCACTGAGCGGCATTATCGTGTAAAAGCAGTGATAAACAAGTGGTGTGATTGTTGAACTGTCAAGGTAAAGGTCTCGAGTTCAAATCCAAGACCCTCCTCGCACTTAATTATTATTTTATCACTCGCATAAAGAGTTAAGGATAATATCATGAAACTTCCACGCCTGAGCGATTTTCTCGAGGACAAAGAAAGGGTACCTACGGTTTTTAGTCAGTACGAGTCCATCATAGGGCAAAGCCGGGTGGCAGATCCATGAGGATTTTCTGTGCTATGAAAAAAAGAGCTTAGATTTTCAGTTTCCAGTTTCCTCAGCTGGCTAAGGTCCCATATAAGGTCAAGTTTAGCTGATATAAGTATTATATTTACCAGTGCGGGGACTTTTAGAATAATATTCCTCACTGCCTTTCAGATAGGCACTTGAGTCTGTTAATCCTGAGTTCATTCCTTCATTTCTGACGAAAAATACTGAGTATAACTTGCTCCATGTCGCCACCTATCGCCCGTTTCTACGAACAATTCCACTTTAATATCAACTTGTAAATATAGATGGCGCCATAAGTCTGCGGTCAGACGTCCTTGGGCCGTACAATTTGTATGAAATATCATATAATAATAGGAAGACTATCAGATGGCCTGCGGTCTGTGTGTTTGTGTCTCATGTCACCTGACTACCGTTTGTTGAGGGTTAGAATTAACCGTTTTATTAATCTTCTTCAATTAAAGAGGATTGTCTGCATTGCCAAACACTGAGAACTCTTTTTTACCTAAGTGTGTCAGAAGAAGGGTATGTATGTATATTTCTTTGGCATGCTCTGTAACCTCAACGGCTTGATGGATTTTCGGTCGATAAATTCGTTTCAATTGTTAAAGTGACACTGGAAAAAAAAAGACCGAATGCCAAAAATATGGAAACAGGATGACCCATCTTATGCAATTGGAGGTCTTCTTTTGAGTTATCTTAGTTATCTTTTTTGGTAGTCGGGGTTTTTTACTGGTTCACTTGTAAATCAACCTAAAACATCTTCTCAACCTTGACTTTGAGGATGTTGACTTATTTTCAGCTGCAGACCATAAACTAAATATTTTAGAATCTTAATGTAATGACGTAAGCAATTTATGGCGGCAGGCGGCCATCTTGTTACGTCACTTTGGCGGGAAACGTTACGACTGTAGTCTTATTTTTGTACCACCCATAAATAAATATGTGATGAAATTGTGAAAAAATTGAAGCCAATTCGTTGATATGGTATGTTGTTAGAGAACTTACTAGTGGTCCTAAGCGCGACTGCTACGCCAGAGGGTTCAATTCCCAGGTCGAGCAGTGTTATTGAGTTTTTTTAAGATTATTGGTGTTTCGATTTGTGCCCGGTAGCAGTTAGCTCGCCCCCTATTACATGGGCTCTAAACACACCCACGAACTGTGAGTATAAGTACAGTACTTACCTACACCTCTGCCTAACCGTAAAGATAAGTCGTATTGAAGGACAGCAGACCTAAGTATCTGTTACTAATTGCAACTTGATACCTCGTTCTATTACAATGATCTTGACTTTGACAGACAGACAGAAAAATACCTTTGTTACCTAGTTCTTTTTAGGGTTCCGTACCTAAGGGGTAAAAATGGGACCCTATTACTAAGACTTTGCTGTCTGTCCGTGCGTCTGTCTATCACCAGGCTGTATCTCAAACACCGCGACAGCTAAACAGTTAAAATTTTCACAAATTATGTATTTCTGTTGCCGCCATAACAACAGATACTAAAAACAAAATAAAATAAATATTTAAGGGGGGGATCCCATACAACAAACGCAATTTATTTTTTGAGGAAGGAATATTTATAACCATCGCCTGGCGCCAGCGCACCCTAGGCAGTCAAATGATATTTCGTTTCTGGAAACAGATAATTTTACAAGTCAATGCTTTAAATTTTAGAAAAGCCGAAGCAAACTCACAGAGCCTTTGTCTCTTGTAAGCAGGGCCCCAAGTCTGCTATTTTGTCGTGTCAAAATCGTCACTCAATGGCTTCAGAATTGTTGATATTTGACAGTTTTGTCTACGAAATCTGTCAGTTCTTATGTCATTTAGTGCCATTGAACGACCATTTTGATACAACTGAAATAGCAGACTTGGGCCCCTGGGCAATGTCTGAAATGGCCGTTTGAAGAAAGAGCCACATCAAATTTGAGTAGACCAGTCCCAGCTGACGGCGCGCACGCATCAGTCATTGTGTAGCTCGACCATATCACAGGGAGCTTATAGTCTCACTATCTATAAATTTGAACCACCTGGCGCCATGCCTAACTCCACGACCTCTGTCTCCAGAGTCGTTATTCATTATCACCGAGATAGCGGCGTGAAAACAATATTTATTTTAATCGTAAGGTTATCAGCTGAGGAGTTGAAGAAAGTTATCAGTATGGTCCATATTCTGTTAACTACATGTATTAAACTTGTTGTTTAATAACTTGTTATTTTAAACTGCAGTTACCTATAATTTGCTGTCATATTTTTTGTTTTTTCTTGCGTAAAGTAATTGGTATTGATCTTTTTGTCACCTCGTGTTTTTTGTTTTTAATCGAGTGATGATTAGAATATAAAAAAAAACCGGCCAAGTGCGAGTCGGACTCGCGCACCGAGGGTTCCGTACTTAACTTTTTTTTATTATATGATGTAACTAAAAATTAATGCGTTTCGCAATTTTTCCTTTATCTTTGCTATAAGACGTTGCTTCGTACCAAATTTCAAGATTCTGAGTTCACGGTAAGTACCCTGTAGGTTTTGATTCCCTTGCGAGTGTCAAAAATTTGCGTAAATTTGCGGCATAAACGGTTGTATTGTTGGCTTAGAAGTTTGATTTTTTCGTAGCCCCAAGGGACAGTAGACCTGAGTATAAAAGAAAGTCGTGTTAGTTACACTATTTATAACTCAAGAACGGCTGAACCGATTTGGCTGAAAATTGGTGGAGAGGTAGCTTAGAACCGGGAGACGGACATAGTATACTTTTTATCCCGTACCCGTGGGATGTGATGACAGACCGAATTCCACGGGGGCGAAGCCGCGGGCAGAAGCTAGTTTGATATAAATTCCAGCTTGATACCTCCTCGCATTCCTGAGTAAAATATTCTTGACAGACAGACAGACGGACGGACAACAAAGTGATCCTATAAGTGTTCAGTTTTTTCCTTTCGAGGTACGGAACCCTAAAAACATCAGAATTGGTTGATGGTTATAAGGAAAATATAGACTGCGGGCAGAGTTGTTCAAATGCTTGCTTCACGAGAATAGCTTAAATACAAGGAATTGATTGACTGTTACGATCACGCAGCCTACTGCGGGTTGGCAGACTCCTTCCCTCCTTCACCGTGAATGATAATGAATCCTATCTTAATAATATTATAAACTAGCTGACCCGGCGAACTTCGTACCGCATAACAGTCAATTCTGAAACTAACGTCACTCAATTGTTTTGCCTTCCCGGAACCCCTCCACTAACACTTAAACTTTATGGTATTGTATTAAAGTTATAAGCGGTGGTAGCCTAATGGCTAGGGCGTCGGACTTGCGATCATGTGGTTGCCGGTTCGAACCCCACCCATTGCACTACCGACGTGAACCCACTCGTAACACAAGCAATCTAGCTTAGCACGAGGGGTTAACAAGAATACTAGTAATGTGCGACCCGCATTGCTAGTAAGCTTTTGTTTAACAAAAAAAAGAGTTCAAATTGACTTTTAAGTATTATTACGTATCTTTTGTATGGGAATATAGAAAAGTATGTTTTTAGACTATATTACAGGCATTTTTTTAAATTTTTCTCCGTAAGAATCATCCTCGTACTTCAAGGTATATTATAAAAAAACAATTAGCGAAATCGGTTCAGCTGCTCTCGAGATTTGCGCTTAGCAACACATTTGGAGATTCATTTTTGTACTATAGATGTGAAAGTTTGTGACAATTTAAGTATGGACGGCGCCATCTAGTAAAAAATAATGTAAAACATTGACTTGTAAAAGTGTCTTTATAAGATCTAGATACAGAAATAAATATCATTTATCATTTGATGTCTGTTACTCTTTTTTTTATTGCCTAGAGGGCAAAGGAGCAGGTGGGTCACCTGAGCGATTACCGCCGTCCATAGACACCTGCAACACCAGAGGAGTCACAAGTGCGTTGCCCAAATTTTAATAGGGTTTGGGCCTCCGGTAACCTCACTCACTCGCCGAAACACAACGCAAGCGTTGTTTCACGCCGGTTTTCTGTGAGGCCGTGATATGACTGCGGTTGAGCCGGCCCATTCGTGCCGAAGCATGGCTCTCCCACGTATTTGTATTAAATTCCCAGTAGCTCGGAGTTTGGAATTTGTGCCCGGTTAATGGCAATAGGCTCGCCCCCTATAACATCGGACCTAAACATACCGGCGAACACTGGGTGTACATTATTAGACTCTGCGTAACTCTTCGGGGAATATAGGCGTAATGGATGGTATGTTAGAAGAAAAAAATATTATGATTTCAATTTGACAATACATACTCTACATACCTACATGAGGAGTAACCCATGTTGGCAATGACCCTAATTGTCTGAGTCACATAATTTTATTTATTCTGATAACAGATGATGTTACACAAACGGATCTCAGCCGTGACATACTTTTTAAATGCATTTTTTTAAAGAGCTCAGTATCTTGGGAGTCAGTTTTTTATCGTGGGAGAGCCATGCTTGCATGCTTGCATGCCTTCATCACCAATGGGCCGGCTCGACCGGAGTGATACACCGCCGGGCTCGCAGACAACCGACGTGAAACAACGCTTACGTTGTGTTTCGCCGAGTGAGTGAGGATACCGGAGGCCCAAACCCTTTTAAAAGGCAGGCAATACACTTGGGACTCCTCTGATGTTGCGGGTGACTATGGGCGGGGGTAGCTGTAGTCCACCACGCCTGGCGTAATGCGGGTTGGCAGACTTCACACGCCGTCGAGAAAATGTCTCAGGCATGCAGGTTTCTGTATGTTCCTCACGATGTTTACCTTCACCGTTTAAACGCGTTAACTATTAATACGCACATAACTTTGTAAAGTCAGAGGTGCGTGCTTTGAATTTGAACTGGAGACCGTTGACTTGGCAGTCCAACGGTCATATTACTAGTCTATCACTGCCGGTAATTGCTTACCATCAGGTGATCCGTCCGCTCATTTGCCCCCCTATCCCATAAAAAAGTCAGTATATCGGACTGCATCCGAAATATACGGCACTTTTGAAGTCAGAGCCACAGCAGCTTTGAGTAGACCAGTACTCCCAGCCGGAGGCTGATACATAACACAAACATACCATCACGCCTGTATTCCCCGAAGGGTTAGTCAGAAGTGTATTCATGACAATACATGTGAATCCCCGGGTCCCTAAAATAGTGTTAACTTTTAGGACTCAACCTCACAGAAAACCGGCGTGAAACAACGCTTGCGTTGTGTTTCGCCGAGTAAGTTGAGGTTACCGGAGGCCCAAACCCTTTTAAAGGCGGGTAACGCACTTGTGACTCCTCTGGTGTTGCGGGTGTCCATGGGCGGCGGTTATCGCTTAACATCAGGTGATCCGTTTGCTCGTTTGCCCCACTATCCCATAAAAAAAACTGCATATTAGGGACCAGTTTAATTTGGGTCCCATGTTACAGGGGGCTAGCCAAACTCAAAAGCTGCTACTGAGAATTACATAGAAAAATCTAATAAGAGTGCTCGAACTTGGAAATATTTGATGTAACACTCGCTCTTATTACCACTACATAAATAAGTAATAACACAATAATGTTAGCACATTATTGCTTAGCGGCAGAATATTTGGCAATGCTGTGCTACCAACACAGACTAACTCGGCACCAGAGACTTAAAAATATTTTTTTTCTTATTCGTTTTTTTTTGTTACAGATATTGTTACGAGACAAACAAGCAAGAATTTGAAGTTTTTAAACGAGTAAACTACATTCAAAAGGTAAATATTACTTACAATAATACATTTCGTTGGCTGAATTCATACATAACATACCATCACGCCTGTATTCCCCGAAGGGTTAGGCAGAGGTGTACTAATATACACCCACAGTTCGCCGATATGTTTAGGTCCCATGTAATAGGGGGCGAGCCTATTGCCACTAACCGGGCACAAATTCCTTACTCCGAGCTGCTACTGGGAATTTCATAGAAAAACTCAATAACACTTTGCTCGACCTGGGAATCGAACCCAGGACCTCTAGCGTAGCAGTGGCACTCAGGACCACTTTGCTATTATTGTATGTCTGGACGCTAAAGGAGACCATGATTTCGATTTCGATTTTTGACTTATAACTGCCTCGTTAGTCTAGTGGTTTCAAGTGCGACCGCTACGCTAGAGGTCTTGGGTTCGATTCCCAGGTCGAGCAAAGTGTTATTGGGTTTTTCTATGAAATTCTCAGTAGCAGCTCGGAGTTTGGAATTTGTGCCCGGTTAATGGCAATAGGCTCGCCCCCTATTAAATGGGACCTAAACATACCGGCGAACTGTGGGTGTACCTTAGTACAACTCTGCCTAACCCTTCTGGGAATACAGGCGTGATGGTATGTTATTTTTGACTTATAAAAGTGTCTCTAAAGATCTACTTACAGAAATAAATATCATTTCATTTCATAGAACCCGAGACCACTAGCGTAGCAGTCGCGCTTAGAACTAGTGAACAGACAGTCAAGAAGTTATCTATTTACTTGAACTTGGTTGCTATTATAATGTAGAGACAAGTATAGTTATCTCTTTCTAGTAAATTCATAGTCTATTTTAAATACAGCTTCTCGTTACGCGATTACTGTCTCTATGACAATTGAGATACGATTAAAAATGGCCGCGATGCAGTTGTACCATGTGAGCCCAGCACGTGAGTTTCTAGATAGATCTATGTAATTTATGAATGCGTGATGATAAGGATATCGCTAGCTTGGATTGAGATGTTCATAGACTAATTAAGGAGCTGACGAAAGTTATTGTATTGAAGGAAAAATTTGACTTGCAGGCAATCTTCATGGTGACAACTAAGTCAAAGTCAAAGTCAAAATCATTTATTCAATATAGACTACTAGGTAGTATACTGATTTCTGACACTTACGCGAATATTAAACATTGAAATGAAACTAGTTTTTACGGATTTTATCGCGGTATATTGATATTATTTAGTTCCCGACGTTTCGGATCCTTTACAGCATCCATGGTCACGGACAGACTGAGGTGTTGGACGTCTTGATGTTAAAATTACTAACAGCTACCTTACATTTTTATTAATTATCTGCGTGAATCGGATCGCTAATTTAATCGCGTTGGTAATTTTAACATCAAGACGTCCAACACCTCAGTCTGCCCGTGACCATGGATGCTGTAAAGGATCCGAAACGTCGGGAACTAAATAATATCAATATACCGCGATAAAATCCGTAAAAACTAATTTCATTTCAACTACTAGGTAGTACTTTTTGAACGTCATTTTTATATTATAGACAGCCCCCAAAACGCGCGCCCTTCACCGCTTCCTAGTGTTTTCGCTGGGTGGAAGCATTTCAATAGTTGTCATTGACGTCACGTTAAAGACGTAAACTCAGAATGTGAAGGTAAATTTCGACTTGGCGGGTGGGACTCGCGGTGGCTTAGTGGTCATAGCGTCTGGTGTATCTAACCAGAAGAAGCAGGTTCAAATCCTGCCCGCAAGTCTCAATTTTTCTTTCACCTTGATAATCTTAGCTTGGAAAACGAAAATAAATTACAAAAAGATTGTTTACCTGTTTTGATGGTGGTTTTAATTTTTGTTTTTAAATGTGGTCTTACTTTGTAAAAGTTTTCTTTGAGAAGGCGGTTTCACCTTTCCTTAAAAGTTATGTACCGACTACATCGATGGCATTAGTCTCCGGTATTCGTTTTTTTAAATGTTATCAACCTACTTCAAAAAGAAGGAGGTTTACAATTCGTTTGTAATTTTTCTACAGCATGGCCTGTACAAAACAAAAAGTACCCAAACCCTTTTAAAAGGCGGGCAACGCACTTGTGCCTTCTCTGGTGTTACGGGTGTCCATGGACGGCGATAATCGATTACCATCGGCGGTTCCGTCTGTTCGTTTAATAATATTAATGTTTACAACTGAACTGCCTCATTAGCCAAGTGGCCCTGAGTGCGACTGCTACGCTAGAGGTCCTGGGTTCGATTCCCAGGTCGAGCAAAGTGTTTGTATGAAATTCCCAGTAGCAGCTCGGGGTTAGGAATTTGTGCCCGGTTAATGGCAATAGGCTCGCCCTCTATTACATGGGACCTAAACATACCGGCGAACTGTGGGTGTACATTAGTACGCCTCTGCCTAACCCTTTCGGGAATACAGGCGTGATGGTATGTATGTAATGTTTACATTCTGAGCAGTTTTGATTAAAAGAAACTATACCTATCGCTGATGTTATTGTATAACGTAAAAAGGTGTTAATGTTTACATTCTGAGCAGCTTAGATTAAAAGAAACTATACCTATCGCTGATGTTATTGTATAACGTAAAAGGGTGTGACATTTAATAACACACAGTGACTTTGAAATTACCCTACAGACAAGTCATATCGACAATAGCACCTCTTATTTTAGCTTGATCCCAATAAAAATAATCTCGGCAATTTGGCATTGACATAAGTACAGATATTTTGAATTTAATTGTATATTTTTGTCACCTTATATTTTTTTTTGTTATGTAGCATTTACATAAGAATAACAATAATATTATTGTGCTTACTAGCTGATATTCCGATGTTTGTAATTATAGTTTTTGCTACATTATCTATTATTTTATTCTACACTAGCTGACCTGACAGACGTTGTCCTCTCCAAGTTTCAACTAACCACCTCGACAAATTTGGTTTAAAAATTTGTTCACATGGTATTGGCGTGAAGCATGGAAATATAAACAGACATACCTACATAGATAAAAATCTCAAATAACTGTTTCGGCATCAGTAAAGATTAACGCACAAAATGCAATTATTATAATTCTTATTATACATACATACGTGGTATATTCTTTGGGTATATTATTTAATTATTTGATTAGATGGAAACTCTTTAGTTTCTCAAATAAAGTGTGCGCACTGTATCTACACTATGGAGGTTTCACATTATAAAATAAGTTACTATATGGCTGGATGCTTTAAAGAAGAAAACAATATATGAAAAAATTGTCAACTCAAAATGACAAATGTTATCGAATCAAATTTTATTGAGGTATAACGATGTCGTGTTAGTCCGCAAGAAAATAAGTTGTCATTGTTTGTTTACTTCTTTAACCTATTCAAATATTTAGTTTTTACACCGGCTTGTGCTCGCTGGAAAAATCCTATGTATGCCCCGTGATTCCCTGTATAAGTAGAGTTAGAATAACTGTACTAATAATCAATTCTTGGTCAGAATAATGGTTTCTGATTGATCTGCTTTATTTTCGCGTTTTATGTTATTTAGTCCCTGTAAGTGTATTTGTTTAATTTTATTACTTGATTCTGTTATAATTTTTGATCCGTGCTAGTCTAGTACAGTAATACTTGAAAAAGAAATTGACTTCAATGGTTATTTTTAAAATTCAACGTTTTCAATGGTTAAAATGATAATATATGATAACTTTTGATAGAGAGAACCGATTTGAATTAAAAATAGCCTAAATATTAATCCAAGAAACAGGCTATGGATTCCTGCCCACTTCCTCCAAATATCTTCAGTAGTTATCATTTGATGCGCGGTCAAACACACAGACAAACCAACAGACAACCCGACATACAAACAGACAGACAAAAGTTCCAAAAATAATAGAAATGGATCGTGTTACCGATTCTGAGTCCCCCAAATTAGTTTTTTTGTAAATATAAGCAATATATATAACAGACACGGCTCTCTTACATTCTTATTATATGTAAGACTAGCAGTTTCAATCACTACCTAAAGTGTTGTTATAGAGCAAGAGCCCGTGAACGCCAGACCTTCGTTATTTTATAAAAGCTGAAAGCTTGTCAGCGCATGCTCCTGTCATTATCAAGTTTGGGTTAATAAAGTAACGAAGGTCTGGGGTTCGCGGGCTCTTAGACAATATAGCCTATGTTACTTCTGCACGATTGGGCCGGCTGACCGGCGGACCGGAGTGATACCACGGCCTCACAGAAAACCGGTGTGAAACATCGCTTATGTTGTGTTTCGCCGAGTGATTGAGGATACCGGAGGCTCAAACCCTTTTAAAAGGCCGGCAACGCACTTGCGACTCCTCTGGGGGTGCGAGTGTACGCGCTATAGGCGGTAATCGCTTACCATCTTATCTTACGAGTATCTTGTGTAGAGATACTTGTGGCCGAGGCAGCAAGGCCTCAGCGCACTTCGACCCAATGGGATCTTTTGTGCTTCCCCTAGATGCCTAATCCTCAACCTCTCCCAGTTCTTCAAACAGCTCTTCCATGAGCTTTATAATGAGGCCTGGGGGTATGAGTCTTCTGGTCTTGGATAACCCTGCCCCAAGAGGCACATTCGCTTACCATCAGGCGATCCGTCTGCTCGTTTGCCGCCCTATCCTATAAAAAAAGGTAAAAGATTTTTTAAGATTGTTTTAGTAGTTTTTGATTGTATCCATACCAGGTAATTTTACAAACTCACAAATAATCAAATCTTAGTGTAGATTGGTCTGCTCATATCAGATTTTTGGACTAAAATGTACAGGACCTATGTACTGTGGCCACTGTATTTACAACATGGAGGAGTATTATATACAATGGATCAAGTATTCGATTTTATTTTTAAAGAAGAAAAAAAAATTACAAATGCGAATGACGAATGACAGCATGCAACAGCTGGATTCAAAGTTTCATTGAGGTAATAAAGATGACGTACCAGTGTTGCGAGAATAAGTTGTCATTCTCTGTACTCTAACATACTTTTACAATTTAACACCAATAAGTCAAGATAACTCCTGTTTATTCCGAGATACCATGTTTATAAATGTAGAGTTAGTTATAACTGTACTAATATGAATGAAGTTATCAATTCCTTGTCACAATAATGTTTTCTGATTTATTAGTGTTATTGTCTTACTTGGTGTTATTTACTACCGGGAAGGATATATATTTAAATTTGCTTCTTTATTTTATTTTTTTACCGTTGCTAGTCTAGTAAATAACATACAATTTTTTTTATGCTATAGTGTGGTAAACGAACAGCCAGATCATCTGATGGTAAGCGATTACCGCCGCCCATGGACACCAGTAACACCAGAAGAGTCACTAGTACGTTGCCCGCCTTTCAAACAGGTTTGGACTGCCGGATCCTCTGGTGTTGCGGGTGTCTATGGGCGGGGGTAGGGTTGCCAGGCGTCCGGATAAAGCCGGACATAGGCAGGCTTTTTGATTGCGTGGCCAGCCAAACTGTTTACATTTCGAATGAGCGAGCGCAGAGCGTGGCCAAGCGCAGGCGGTCGCTTCCGCAGGCGGCCCGCCCCCTCGCGCCGTCACAAATCCTCAATAATGTAGGGTGTCCGGCCTTTCTACCCAAATGTCCGGCCAAGCTGGCTGATCTTTTCGGCAATTAGGATTGGCGACCCGGCAACCCTAGGCGGGGGTAATGACTTACCATCAGGCGAGCCGTCTGCTCGTTTGCCCCCATCTATACTCATCTATATACTAATATATAAAGCTGAAGAGTTTGTTTGTTGTTTGCTTGAACGCGCTAATCTCAGGAACTACTACTACAGTGTTAGATAGCCCATTTATTGAGGAAGGCTATAGGCTATATATCATCACGCTACGCGGACAAAGTCGCGGGCAGAAGCTGTATGATATAAAATAAAGAAAAATGCAAAAAATTAACACAAAAAGAAAGAAACTAATATATCATTAACAGGCTAGAGTGAGCAGTTAGTAGGTCACTGCTTTACGTGAGCAGACATAACATTACAATAATGATATAATTACACATAAATCTTCACTTAATTACCTGCTTATTGTTCACAACATATTTATTTATACAGATATTTTGATCTCATTAATTGACATTTCCTCATTTAATTACAATAATCAGTTCAGAGAGTTACACAATACACCTGATCGCCGCGTGGTTATATCGTGGTGCGGATTCGTGCGCCGGCGCATGTTTGAACTAAGGTCTTCGACAAGGTTGAGGTCAGATTAAAGGTCGGGATCTACATAATACAGGGTGACTTTGAAAACGTGCGACAAATTCAAATGGGAGGTTCAGTAACCTTTACTTACTCATTCTAAAATGATTTTGACTGCCTCATTAGCCAAGTGGTCCTGAGCGCGACTGCTACGCTAGAGGTCCTGGATTCGATTCCCAGGTCGAGCAAAGTATTATTAGGATTTTTCTATATATATGAAATTCTCAGTAGCAACTCGGAGTTTGGGATTTGTGCCCGGTTAATGGCAATAGGCTCGCCCCCTATTACATGGGACCTAAACATACCGGCGAACTGTGAGTGTACATTAGTACGCCTCTGCATAACCCTTCGGGGAATACAGGCGTGATGGTATGTTAAGTGTTATGTCTAAAGTGATATTTCAATAGCAGTAATTCAAGTAGCAAGCTGTGAAATCGCTGTGAAAAATAATCATAACTTCATCATATGAAAATGAACTTGTAAGTGTCCATAAAATATCTATTTACAGAAAGAAACATCATTTATCACGAGAAAGGTAACAGTAAAGTCGCACAAGACGTTGCCAAACTCTTTTCAAAATACTAAAAAGTACAATTATTTTAACTAATCACGTGCTCTAAATTTTAATATTCTTTGATACACATAATAATCATACTAGCTTCCGCCCTAACTTCGTCCGCGTGGAATAGTTACTTAGTCTTAGCGTTATGATATATTTTTGACGACCTCTGTGGTTTAGTGGTTCGAGTACCGGACTGCTGACCATGAGGTCGTGGGTTCGATTCCCACAGGACACACAAATTTATGTGATGAATATAAGTGTTTGTGTTCGTCTGGGTGTTTCTTATGTATTATAAGTATGTATTTACAAAAAAAAAGTATATAAGTATTATATCCATTGTCTAGTACCCATAGTACAAGCTCTGCTTAGTTTGGGACTAGATGGTGCTGTGTAAAAATGTCCCAGAGTATTTATTTATTTATTTATATAGCCTAAGCCTATAGCCTTCCTCAATTAGTGGGCTATCTAACACTGAAATAATTTTTCAAATCGGATTAGATAATTTCGTGATTTTATTTCTTATTGATGGTATAAAATAAGTTTAATGCTTCTAGTATTTTTAGAAATGATATTAAATCTAGTTTATTTTAATATAATTTATATGGATATAAAAAAGGAGTTAAAAAAAAAAATCGGGTTATATCAGATTTCATCACTTTTTTTTCAAGATTAGGTACACTTTTTTTTAGATATGTTAATGAACATTATACCTCCTAATTGTTATATAATTAGATCCATTATTTATTCAGCTTGATAACGGTAGTTATTATTTTGATGTAGCATTCGTAGTTTTTGTACAAGAATTTTTTTTATTGCTAAGATCGGAAGTCGATTTTTCGGGCCGGCCTGGCGTTTCGGCGGATAGAGTACAGGGGCCCAAGTCTGCTATTTCAGTTGTATCAAAATGGTCGTTCAATGACACTAAATGACATAAGAACTGACAGATTTCATAGACTAAACTGTCAAAAATCAACAATTCTGAAGCCATTGAGTGACGATTTTGACACGACAAAATAGCAGACTTGGGGCCCAGATATTTCAATTTGTCACGACTATTCAATCACCCTGTATATGTTAATTAGACCACACTCGTGTCAATGGACTGGTGTGTGTTAATTAGATTGTATATTTGTAAAGTAGCAATGTGATTAAATAAATTCATTACAATTTTTTTTATGGTATACTAGCTTGTGCCCGCGACTTCGTCTGCGTGGACTTCAGATAAAAAGTAGCCCATGTGTTATTCCAGACTATAATCTATATTTGTGCCAAATTTTATCCAGACCCGTTCAGCCGTTCTGGCGTGAAAGAGTAACAAACATCCATCCATCCATCCTCACAAACTTTCGCATCTATATATATAAAAGAAAGTCGTGTTAGTTACACCATTTATAATTCAAGAACGGCTGAACTGATTTGGCTGAAAATCGTTGGAGAGGTAGCTTAGAACCAGGAGACGGACATATGATACTTTTTATCCCGTTCCCGTGGGATGTGATGACAGACCGCATTCCACGGGGGCGAAGCCGCAGGCAGAAGCTTGTTTATAATATTAGTAGGATGCAAACGAGCATACGGATCGCCTGATTGTAAGCGATACCGACACTCAGTCACTCACCAACACCAGAAGAGTTGCAAGTGGGTTGCCGGCCTTTTAAAAGGGTTTAGGCTTCCGGTATCCTCACTCACTCGGCAAAAGACAACGTAAGCGTTGTTTCACGGCGGTTTTCTGTGATGCCGTGGTATCACTCCGGTCGAGCCGGCCCTTACCTGCTCATGCATGAGAGCAGCTCCGCGAGGAAGCGTTGTTATACACACTAATATAGGAGATAATACACACTTATGGTCTCCTATGCTGCCAGCCCTACTATTCCTCCTTAATCTTTACCCCACCCTCTCCAAAAGGGTGTGAAACAATTTTTACATGGTCGGCAACGCGCGAGTGATAGATACTCCTGATGTTGCAAGCGTCCATAGGCTACGGTAACCGCTTACCATCAGGCGGGCCGTATGCTTGTTTATCACCTTAGTGGTGATATGTAATTGGAAGTCTATAGTCTCTGCCTACCCCAATTTGAGACACGTGAAAATAAATGCCTACGTTAATAATTATCACGTGTTGTTTTAAAGTATTTGTAATGATAACGTTATATTTATAGATAACAGTAAGTTTAATGTTTACACTAGTTAAAGTTGAACTACGATTAAGATAACATAATAAATACAACATACCATCACGACTTTATCCCTCTAAGGATTAGACAGAGGTGTGTTAATATCGCACAGTTCGTGGGTTTGTCTAAGTGTCTTGCAATGGAGTGCTACTGATAATGTTAAATAAATCTATACTTAATCTATACTAATATATAAAGCTGAAGAGTTTGTTTGCTTGAACGCGCTAATCTCAGGAACTACTGGTCCGATTTGAAAAATTCTTTCAGTGTTAGATAGCCCATTTACTGAGGAAGGCTATAGGCTATATATCATCACGCTACGCGGACGAAGTCGCGGGCAGTAGCTAGTATTCACATTCGCGTAAGTGTCTGAAAGTTGAAAAAATCGAGAATATGATGAAATACCTAACATTAATCATAAAATGTCTGACCCTCTTTTATCATATTTTTTAATATACGAAATTAAAAATATGAAAATATTTTGTATATAAGCTATTCTTGTATCGAGCGAACGAAGGGTTATCGCAGTGTGGGTTGGGTCGAAGGGACCGACCCAACATGTTAAGGGTTGAAATACAAAATGGAACTCTCGCGGGCAGAAGCTAGTAATTAAGAAAACGAGTATGAGAATCTGAAAAGGTCAAATCCCAACACAGAAAAGAGGTTATCACACATTACTGAGATTAACTCTTCGTATAAACACAGGGTATATTTATATACATATTAAAGCATAAAATACAATAAATTTTCCCTTGGGATGGCCTTACTTCGGCACGAATGAGCTGGCTCGACCGGAGTGATAAGGCCTGACAGAAAACCGGCGTGAAACAACACTTACGTTATGTTTCGCCGAGTCAGGATACCGGACGCCTAAACCCTTTTAAAAGGCGGGCAACGCACTTGTGACTCCTCTGGTGTTGCGGGTGTCTATGGGCGGCGGTTATCGCTTACCATCAGGCGATCCGTCTGCTCGTTTGCCCCCCTATCCCATTAAAAAAGTAACTGAATCGATTCCAATAATTTTTATAGATACCATGTTATATTTAGTCCCTAAAATATTTAAAAAAGGTGACAAGGGGGACACCGAGCGCACACAAGTACCTCTTCACAATACACCCACCTTTCGGCGGTATGTTTAGGTCCCATGTAATAGGGGGCGCGCTTATTGCCACAAATCCAAAATCAGTCTGTTACTGAGTGTTTCATAGACAAAACCCAATAAAACTTTGCTCAACGAGGGAGTCAAACCCAGGACTAGCAGCAGTCGTGCTTGGCAACTGCGCTTTTCTATGAAACACTCAGGAACAGCTCTGATTTTGGGCAAGACTAACGAGACAATTAAAAAATTATTATAAAAATTCTACGTCACAGATATTCCAGTCTTAACATAACATACCATCACGCCTGTTTTCCCAGAAGGATTAGGCAGAGGCGTACTAATGTACACCCACAGTTCGCCGGTATGTTTAGCTCCCATGTAATAGGGGGCGATATCCAAGACCAGAGAACTACAAACTCATACTCCCAGGCCTCATTATACAGCTCATGGAAGAGCTGTTTGTAGAACTGGGGAAGGATGAGGATTAAGTATCTAGGGGAAGCACAAAAGATCCCATTGGGTCGGAGTGCTCTGAGGCCTTGTTGCCTCGGCCCCACACAAGATAAGATAAGATAATAGGGGGCGAGCCTATTGCCATTAACCGGGCACAAATTCCAAACTCCGAGCTGCTACTGGAAATTTCATAGCAAAACCCAATAACACTGCTCGACCTGGGATTCGAACCCAGGACCTCAAGCGTAGCAGTCGCGCTCAGTACCACTAGGCTAATGAGGCAGTTTCAAAATTCCAGTCTTTGATTTCAAAATTCAGTTTTGAAACTGCCAATTATGAATTTGCAGCATAGTTATATCTATTACGTAGGTGTGTATGTGGGTAAAACACTTTCTAAACGCGCATAAGACTAAAAAAACAAAATTACTCGTAATTATTGAAGCAACCGTTTCATTGAAGCAAAAAATCGCGATAAACTTGATTACAGGCGATAGATCTATACTTTAACTAGCTTCTGCCTGCGGCTTCGCCCCCGTGGAATTCGGTCTGTCATCACATCCCACGGGAACGGGATAAAAAGTATCCTATGTCCGTCTCCTGGTTCTAAGCTACCTCTCCACCAATTTTCAGCCAAATCGGTTCAGCCGTTCTTGAGTTATAAATGGAGTAACTAACACGACTTTCTTTTATATATATAGATAGATAAATAAAGCTGAAGAGTTTGTTTGTTCGTTAGTTTTTTTGAACGCGCTAATGTCAGGAACTATTGGTCCGATTGGAAAACTTCTTTCAGTGTTAGATAGCACATTTATTGAGGAAGGCTATAGGCTATATATCATCACGCTAAGACCAAGTAAAGCCGTGATAGCCTAGTGATATGACCAATGGACTGCCAAGTCAAAGGTCTCGTGTTCAAATCCAAGGCACGCACCTCTGACTTTTCGAAGTTATGTGCGTATTAATAGTTAATTATCACGCGCAGGAAAACATCGTGAGGAAACCTGCACGCCCGAGAGTTTTTCTCGACGGCGTGTGAAGTCTGCCAACCCGCATTAGGCTAGCGTGGTGGACTATAGCCTAATCCCTCTCATTGTGAGAGGAGACCCGTGCCCAGCAGTGGGACATATAATGGGCTGATTATGCTAAGACCAATTAACTATTTCACGCGGATGAAGTCGCCGGCGGAAGCTAGCTAACGATAAATACGTTGATTCTGTAGTGCTAGTCATAGTCTAGTGATATGACCATTCGACTGTCAAGTCAAAGGTCTCGAATAAGCACAATGTGTACTTATATTTCAAAAACCCGAACGTCATCATCTAAGGATGCACTTAAACACTCACAAAAATTCCTCCTATATAGCACCAGCCGCTTCGGAGATCGGACAATGCACACAACGCCATCTACTGGCTTACCGGAATAGTATACAACGCAATCTTCATTTTGTCCGTGTTGAAATGCTTATTTTTTTTTTACCACTAAGTTGGCAAACAAGCTTACGGCCCGCCTGATGGTAAGCGGTTACCGTAGTCTATGGACGCTTGCAACACCAGGAGTATCACTCGCGCGTAGCCAACCATGTGTAAATATTTTTGAGAGGGTGGAGTAAAGGTTAAGACGTTCACATTTATCATGCATACCGCTGAAATGTGGAATGCGCTTCCCGAGTGGGTCTTCCCCGATAGATATAAATAAATAAATAAATAATAAATATTCTGGGACATTTTTACACACCATCTAGTCCCAAACTAAGCAGAGCTTGTACTATGGGTACTAGACAATGTATATAATACTTATATACTTTTTTTTGTAAATACATACTTATAATACATAAGAAACACCCAGACGAACACAAACACTTATATACATCACGTAAATTTTTGTGTCCTGTGGGAATCGAACCCACGACCTCATGGTCAGCCGTCCGGTACTCGAACCTCTAAACCAGAGGTCGTCAGAGAGATAATCTGGGTGTTTTTAAATCACGAGTGAACCGGTTTCTTCTAGGCAAGCGCGCTCCATCTTACGCGAACTGACGATGAAGCATAAGCCTATCAAGAAAAAAATATAGAATCCATGTCACGCACCTCTGACTTTTCGAATTCATGCGCATATTACGCGCGCAGGGAAACATCGTGAGTAAAACTCGCATGCCTGAGATATTTTCTCGACGGCGTGTGAACTCAAAGTCAAAATTCCTTCTTATTCTTCAATGACCTGTAACACAGTTTTTTTCTAACACCTACTTCAGGCACCAGTCTATCATAGAGGTGAATTCTTAGTTATAACAATACTAGCTTCTGCCTGCGACTTCTTCTGCGTGGACTTCAAATAAAAAGTAGCCCATGTGTTATTCCAGACTATAATCTATCTCTGTGCCAAATTTTATCCAGATCCGTTGAGCTGTTCTGGCGTGAAAGAGTAACAAACATCCATCCATCTATCCATCCTCACAAACTTTCGCATTTATTATAGTAGTAGGATCATTAATAAAAAAGAAACAATGGCACTCTCATCCATCAGTGGCTCGAGTTATGCAAAACTGAAACCTATTTGCACAAATGGATATTGTGTGCGTGTGCGCGCCGATATCGTAGTCGTTATGGGTACGACTGTAGTACAACCACCGGTGTTGCCTATAGCTAGTATAACTAATTTAAAAAAAAAATGCTTAGCTACGTGTCTCTAAATGACTTTGACGTGTTTGAGGTCTTGCGCTGATTCAGTTACACGATATATAACTAGGTACCCTATCCAATAAAAAAAGGAATTATCAAAGTCTCTCAAGATCTATGTGTCTTTTTTCAGTCGGGAAAATAAAACCACACAAACATACACGTCAATCCTATTTATTTGTTTATAGAATTATAGATAGATAAGTTTGAATTCAGAACAATAAAGTCCTTGACATTCGAATTTTAAATGTTGAATATTGATAACGGGTTCGTTCACACAAGTTATCGTATCACGTTCTTATTTTAAAATTTTAAATGTACCTAATTTAAATTTGTCATTTCGCTTGTTTCATAGATAATACAGATAAAAAACAAGTAATGTGTCAGAGACTTATCAGTGTTTTTTTTTTATTGTTGTTAAGACGACAACGATGCGATAAAAAGTGATTCAATAAACACCAACGATAACACAATTCATCTTTTCTGAATTATTTGACATTTCTTATAGATTAGGGGGTTTATTGGGCAAACGAGCGGACGGATCACCTGATCCTACTAGTAGCTAGTAGTACTAGCCCTGAAATACCTACTAGTATTATATTATGTGGTCCTTAAATAAAAAAAAAACTTAGAACTCGATTGCGGTGCCACCTACCGGCTCAAATTTTGAATCTTATCTAAGGACCTACTTAAACACGCACAAAAATTCCTACGAAATAGCACCAGCCGCTTCCGAGGAGTTCGGAAAATGCACACAACGCCATCTACTGGCTTACCGGAATAGTATATTCTCGGACATTTTTACACAGCACCATCTAGTCCCAAACTAAGCAGAGCTTGTACTATGGGTACTAGACAATGGATATAATACTTATATACTTTTTTTTTGTAAATACATACTTATAATACATAAGAAACACCCAGACGAACACATACACTTATATTCATCACATAAATTTTTGTGTTCTGTGGGAATCGAACCCACGACCTCATGGTCAGCAGTCCGGTACTCGAACCACTAAACCACAGAGGTCGTCGAGAGTATACAACGCAATCTTCATTTTGTCCGTGTTGAAATGCTTATTTTTTTTATACCACTAATTTGGCAAACAATAATACGGCATACTGATGGTAAGCGGTTACCGTAGCCTATGGACGCTTGCAACACCAGAGGTAAAGGTAAAGATTACGAGGAAAGGTGGGGTAAAGATTACGGAGGAATAGTTGAGCAGGCAGCATAGGAGACAATAAGTGTGATGCTTAAACACCACCGGTCCCCCCACTGCCAACACAACGCTTCCTCGCGGAGCTCTGGCGACCTTGCTCACCGTTAGGAACACAACATAGCACGGAGCTATGTTATTTGGCTACGATGTCCTGCAAGTTGGAGGTACTTCCCCAGTCGGATAGCTCCAATTGTGAGTGGGATTATTCAATTCCACTATGCCCTACTTATCCTTATAACTTTCTTATTTTTTAACCGATTTAATGGGCTCTGCTTATGGTCTAAAGAAGACCGTAAAAAAACATAATTCACCTTTTCCTCCTTTTCGTCACCTTTAAGACGTAAGTTCAGAATGTGAATGCAAATTTCGACATGACAGGTGGGACTCGCGGTGGCTTAGTGGTCATTGCGTCTGGTGTATCAAACCACAAGACGCACGTTCGAATCCTGCCTGCGAGTCGAATTTTTCCTTCCCTAAAATAACTTTATAATTTTAGCATGAAAAATGCAAAAAAATCACAAAAGTATCATTCAAATAATGGTATATGAGTACACCTCGGCCTAGTCATTCGGGGAATACAGGCGTGATGGTATGTGTCGTAAAATTCGGAGACGACCTTCCTCAAGCCCATACAGAAAAAAAAAATGTCTGCCGAATATTTCCAGTATCGATAAGATTACCCTGTCTGGCTCATCACGTTATGTTCACGTGGTGATTACAGACCAGGACTGGCCGAGACGTGTTCAAAGCCTGATAGTAGCTCGAATACTACTTATCATATTTCATATTTTACATATTTCACGCCTGTCTCCCACTGGGGTAGGCAGAGACTATAGATTTCCACTTGCTACGATCCTGGCACACTACTTTCGCTTCATCTACGTTCATTAACCTCCTCATGCATGATCGTCGGTTTATACTACTTTGACTACGTATCAGCTTGAAGAATCAAGTGTTATTATTCTTTGACTACGTATCAGCTTAAAGAATCAAGTGTTATTATTTATTTATAAAATTTAACTAGAACGATCTTAGACCCATTACACTAATTAAATACAATTATTATTACATGTAACTAATTTCAGTATCAATACTAACATTAAAATATTAATTCCACAATATCACAAAGATAATAAAAACAAAATAACAAAGATTGGCATTCGAATTTTAAAATTAATACAAACCATACACCTAACCTAACATACCGGCGAACTGTGGATGTATTACATTAGTACGCCTCTGCCTAACCCTTCGGGGAATACAGGCGTGATGGTATGTTTAATTCTATTAGCGTTTTTAGATCTGGCAGCTATATTTGTTTATGAAAAGTATCCAAATGCTTAGAAAAAAATCTCTGTTATCATTTTTGGCGCCCAAATCACCCATTCTATTATCAATAAAGTAGGTGTGATCTGGTCCTTTGCCAATTTTTTTTAAATATCTGACATCAGAACACATGCCCTGAATCTATGACGCAAATGACATTGAAGAAACAGTTCGTTGCCATCATTATTAAATACAATCACATAATTCATTCATAAATAGTCTGGTGTAGAATTTTATACGCATTACTTGTTCAACTGATTTGTTAGGTTAAGCTGCGCTCGCCGCGGTCAGAGTTTGGATGGGTGACCATTCTTAACACATCGAGGCTCCTCCATGCTTCGGATAGCACGCCGAAGGTCCCTGTTATCATACGAACTTCGATGACAATTGTAGTCAGGAGCTCAATAAAAGTTTGATAATCAATCAGTCTTTAGGTTCTCCGAATATCGCCCAGAAATTGTGTTGCGGAGGTCTGATGGCAGTCGCTTCGTGTAAAATGCTGATATTCAGCCGCATCTGGATAGACTAGAAGCCGACCCCAACGTAGTTGGGAATAGGCTCGGAAGAAGAAGTCTTTGTGTTTATTTCTGTTAATATTGACCCAGTAATTTTTTTTAAGCTTATCAGCAACTAGCTTCTGCCCGCGGCTTCGCCCCCGTGGAGTTCGGTCTGTCATCACATCCCCCGGGAACGGGACAAAAACTATGCAAAACTATCCTATGTCCGTCTCCTGGTTCTAAGCTACCTCTCCACCAATTTTCAGCCAAATCGGTTCAGCCGTTCTTGAGTTATAAATGAAGTAACTAACACGACTTTCTTTTATATATATAGACTAGCTGACCTGAGAGACGTTGTCCTCTCCAAGTTTTAACTAACTACCACGAAAAATCTCATAGAAAAAGGATTCTGGTTTTCCATATTTTTAAACTTAGCGCCATTGACTTAATTTACATTACTTATTTTTTTTTAAATGTTCGCAAATATAAACATATAAACAGACTTACCTGCATAGATAAAAATCTCAAATAACTGTTTCGGCATCAGTAAAGATTAACGATTTTTTTTATTTATTATACATAGATAGAATACGCTTTGACTATTAGTCAAAGAGAATACGTGGTATATTATTTTATTATTTGATTAGATGGAAACTCTTTAGAATCTAAACTATGGAGGTTTCACATTATAAAATCGGTTACTTTAAAGCTGGATGCTCTAAAGAAGAAAAGAATGATTGTCAAAAATTGTCAACTCAAATTACACCTGTTATGGAATCAAATTTCATTGAGGTAATAACGATGTCATGTTAGTCTTCTAGAGAATAAATTGTCATTCTTTGTTTACTTCTTTACCCTACTAAAATATTTAGTTTTTACACCGGCTGATGCTCGCTGGATAAGTCCTATGTATGTCCCGTGATGCCTTGTATAAGTAGAGTTAGAATAAATGTACTATTAATCGATTCCCGTTCACAATAATTGTTTTTGATTTCTTTGTTTTATTTTCTTGTTTTATCTTATTTAGTACCTGTGAGTGTATTTTTTAAATTTTATTTCTTCATTCTGTTATAATGTTTGACCCGTGCTAGTCTAGTACGGAAATACTTAAAAAGGAAATTTGGTTCAACGGTTATTGTTCAAATT
Organism: Acronicta leporina; assembly: GCA_947256265.1. Taxonomy (NCBI): domain Eukaryota; kingdom Metazoa; phylum Arthropoda; class Insecta; order Lepidoptera; family Noctuidae; genus Acronicta; species Acronicta leporina. Next base: position 1,082,805 of record OX366539.1, read on the forward strand.
CTACGTTTTCAATGGTTAAAATGTTAATAACTTTTGATAGAGTGAACCGATTTTAATGAAATATAGCCTAAATGTTAATCCAAGAAACAGGCTATGAATTCCTGTCCACTTCCTCCAAATCTCTTCGGTAGTTATCATTTGATGCGCGGTCAAACATACAGACAAACCGACAGACAAACAGATAGACAAAAGTTCCAAAAATAATAGAAATGGATTGTGTTACTGATTCTGAGTCCCCCAAATTAGTTTTTTTGTAAATATAAGCAATGTACAGACACGGCTCACTTACATTCTTATTATATGTAAGAGGATGTGGATCGCACATTACTAGTATTCTTGTTAACCCCTCGTGCTAAGCTAAAATGCTTGTGTTACGAGTGGGTTCACGTCGGTAGTGTAATGGGTGGGTTCCGAACCGGCAACCACATGATCACAAGTCCGATGCCCTAGCCAGGCTACCGCCGCTTACAGTAATCTTTATTCATATCATATTAGCAGAAACGGGTATTCTCCATTGACATCTATATATACTAATATATAAAGCTGAAGAGTTTGTTTGTTTGTTTGTTTGTTTGTTTGTTTGTTTGTTTGCTTGAACGCGCTAATCTCAGGAACTACTGGTTCGATTTGAAAAATTCTTTCAGTGTTAGATAGCTCATTTATTGAGGAAGGCTATAGGCTATATATCATCACGCTAAGACCAATAGGAGCGGAGCATCAATGAAGAATGTTTCAAAATCGGGATTTTTCCTTTTGAGAGCTTCCGATGCATGCGCTGCGTAAACGATTAAAGTTTCGCAAAAATAATATATGACAGAATATACTAATATATAAAGCTGAAGAGTTTGTTTGTTTTGTTGTTTGTTTGTTTGTTTGCTTGAACGCGCTAATCTCAGGAACTACTGGTTCGATTTGAAAAATTCTTTCAGTGTTAGATAGCTCATTTATCGAGGAAGGCTATAGGCTATATATCATCACGCTAAGACCAATAGGAGCGGAGCATCAATGAAGAATGTTTCAAAATCGGGATTTTTCCTTTTGAGAGCTTCCGATGCATGCGCTGCGTAAACGATTAAAGTTTCGCAAAAATAATATATGACAGAATTGTTCCTCTTTAAAATTTCTAAAAAAAAGTCCGCGACAGCATATGTCTATCTTTTAAGGTTGGCTCACTATAACCTTTTTTATGCTAACTTTGTTCTAAAATTCCAAATGCATTATTTGCGAAGGTGTTTTTATAAACATGATATTAATCCTTATCCAAATAAATACGTTATTCATCAGAAGTATTTAATTTAAAACAAAAGTGCCCTTTACATCATTGGATTTCAATGAATATCTTAGGAGATATCGCAGTTTTAAAATAACATCGCAGCAAAATAATGATCAAGTACCGCGCGTACCACGCTAAGACTTAGTAACTATTCCACGCGGACGAAGTCGCGGGCGGAAGCTAGTACTTAATATATAAAGCTGAAGAGTTTGTTTGTTTGTTTGCTTGAACGCGCTAATCTCAGGAACTACTGGTCCGATTTGAAAAATTCTTACAGTGTTAGATAGCCCATTTATTGAGGAAGGCTATAGGCTATATATCATCAAAACTAATAACCAGTCAAAACCACTTGTGACTGTTATTTTGCAGTCAGAAGTACTTTCGACTAACGTCCTCAGTTAAAAGTTTCCACGCGCGCTCCTCTAAGACGATGGGGGGGAGTCTAACGCCTCACTCCCGCCCTCCACAATATGCGGACGGGGCCCGCTGCGGCGGGCCGGCACCAGTCGGGGGCCGCGGACGAATTTTTTGTTTCCCGTAGCCCCCGACGAAAACGTGCAGGAAGGAACACCGTGTGGTTTTTAGTCGGTAGGTCACCCACTCTGGGTGGAGTCCGACACGCCCCGCCGCCTCCCCGGGCGGCGGAAGTCCATGAGGATTTTCCACACGCACCAAAAAAAAAAAGTTTAGAACTGGGACCAAACGATGCACGAGCCGGTAGCGGCCGGCGAGTGCCAGAACCGAATTGTAGAATATTTTGCAGTAAGTACTTTTGACCAACGTCCTTAGTTAAAAACACTTTTGACTGATTTTAGCAGTCAAAAGTGGTTTTGACTGGTTATGAGTTTTGACTGTAACATATATATAATTAGTACATAATCAACACATTAAATGTCCCACTGCTAATTGGAGGAATTAGGCTATAGTCCATCACGCTAGCATAAAACAGGTTAGCAGACTTCATACGATATAAAGAATATCTCTGGCGCGTGTCTTGAAACATAATTCTCAGGTATACAAAACATAACTTCATAAAAGTATAATATTTACGCACATTCGAAACATGTTATCTCTACTAGTAAAAAAGCTGTCTGTACATTGAAGATATTAAAAAAAACAAGTGGGTTAGGGTATAGAACATCACCGAACCCAAATTGTGATTTTTAAAATTCTTTTATGTTTGTTACGGGTTGGCGCAAAAACTACTGAATAGATTTTAATTTTGTTAACACTATTTTAAAATATATGCTCCAACTTAAAAACTGGTGAACTTCTTATCCTGAGATACAGCTTGACCTCTCTTATGTTTATAGATCCATACAAAAAAGAGATCATCACTGTTTGTTTTTGATTCAATTATTTTTGGTATCCATTATTTCTAATCCTAATATAGCTTCAGGTGAGGGAAGCCGCGGGCTAAAGCCAGTTTAATATAATATTACGGTTGGTAATCCTGATTCCATTTAGAAAGGTATTAGAATATAATTAGCAAAGCTTGATAGATTAGTCAATTGATTGATTGTTTTGTCACCATGTATAATGCGCGTGATACTTGCATGATAGCTCTAAAAACAAACGTCACCATAATACAGGAATACACACAGCTATATACAAAGCTATGTATTAATGAACTCTGCTGCTGAGTTCATCTGTGTTGGTAACACAGCATTGCCAAATATTTTGCTAAGCAATAATGTGCTAACATTAGTAGGATTTGATTGATTTTGCGCCCCTCATTACGTTACCGTTGTAATTAAATGAGAGATTACATCAGAGATCATGATGTTAGTACTGTACAATTGCATCATACGGTTAGATCTTCCGATAGCAAGCTTATTTCTGTTCTGTGAAGTCCAATAGTTACATTATGTATTTACTCAAAAATGCATGTAATATGGTCATTATTTTGACAACCTTGTTTGAGCAAAGTCGACCTTGCCGTTCAGTTTCAAGGAGCGGCCGGTAAAGTTTTGCTGGCCGCTCTAACACCCAGTTTCACCATACTATGTTTATTAATTTAACAGCCTGTTAATATTTTAACACACTGTTAAGGTTTGTGAGTGTCCCACCACATGCTTATGGCTTGTTAAATTGCTTAATCAGCTGTTAAATCTAATCACTGCTCTGTGGGTCTGTTAAATTTTTAACAGAGTGTTACTATGACTTGTGTACTGTCAAAATCGTTTTAAAAGAACAAAGGAGACCCTTTCATGAAGGTCTGATTAAGGCGAATCATTTTATTTTGGATAGTTTTAGAAAATTTTTTGGATGAATAGAGAGCTAGCTTATTGCAATTAACCGGGCACAAATTCAAACTCTGAGCTGCTTCTGAGAATTTCATAGAAAAAACCAATAAGGCAATAACATTTTATTTGACCTGGGAATCGAAGTCATAGCCTGTAGCATAGCGATCGTGCTTAGGACCTACTAACTTAGCTCAACACTTAGCCTAAACAGGAAGTTTTGCCTAAGGCCTATTGGTGTAGGATACTGGTTTTAAATATTATACACACGAGTACTTATTATTTTTATAGTTTGGTAAAGATATGATTATTATATAAAATAAATAAAACTGCATAATTATGTTATTAACCAGCCATTTTCGACTTTATTTCGAATTAATTTGGAGTACCTAGATAATATTTCCTTCTTCATTTTCCGTTGTTTTGATTTTTCTTTTAGCTACTGTGCCATCGCTGCCTCAGCCTCACCATGTTTTTTCATGATTTGTCATCAATAAGTAATTTAGTTTTGCTCTGCACCAATTCGTCATTTATCGAAGTTTGAAATCTGATCTGAAAAACGTGCAATACTTTATAAACATTTCACCTAAGTAATAAACACTGAAATAAAATAGTAACAAACATTTAGTTCATCTATATAACTCAAAATTAGTACCTACCTGTTGAGAATATTATATTGTTTATTGTTGATTGAATTGTTCCATGAAACTGAGTACCATGGCATTGAAAAAGCTCGAAGAAGTGATTGTGGTTTGCTCCAACCTCGTTTTTATTAGCAGTGGCATCATATTTTATTCTTCATAACATCTGTGTCTTCAATGATGAGCTATACCAAAATTTCGTTCTCGTTCGAAGAAAAACTCAGCGCGAATGTTTTTCAGATAATATATTTCTTCTGGTGAGGGCTATGGGTGAAGGTACTTTTCACAGAGATTATAATTTAAAAATATGAAAAAAATCCGCACAACAGATCACAAAAATGATTATTGACAATTTATTGTTGACGTTTCATCTATCAAAATTAAAAATAGTCCGGTTGCTTTTTAATTAGAGAAAAAGAACGATGTAATAAATTCGGCCGTATTACATAATTATACGACTAGTTACAATATTTGACATATCAGTATCATTGATATACGTTGCTATGACTTACTGTTTTGGTCGTATTAGAATTTATTTATTTTATTTTATTTTTTATTTTTTAAAAATAGGTACAGTAACAGACAACAGATTAGGTTTTACACAATATTCAATCAAACATCATAGTATTCAACCTGAAGTCCAATTAAAACTATACACATCATTCACACGATAATTTAATTTAAACTTTAGTGATCTAAGGAAAGCAAATGGGAAACATATTTTTTTTAAAAGGAAAAAAAAAAAAACCTAATTAGTCCTCATTGTTTCGATCAATTTCGAATGTGAGTGAATGCTTTGTGTATCATTCAATAAATGCTTGATTTAGTAACGCACTGTTACATTTTCGTCGTGGGACATATCCTATTTTAACAGCTTTGTTAATTTTAAATGCTGATTAGTTAATGCCTTGTTACATAGAAATTGGTGAAACTGGGTCTAATTGTTTTGCCGGCCGCTATTTCGACGTTTCAACGTTTTAAAAAGTCAAATCCAAAAAGATTTTATTTAAAACTCAGCTGTTTGTATCTATAGAGATAGGTACAAAAAGATTTTATTCCATATTAGGCTGTATAGTTCCAAATACCATTGCTCAAAAAAAAACAAACAAGTAACAAAAGCGCGGTTCAGCGAAAATGCTGTTTTTATTTAGTGACTTTTTTGCTAAAAATGAAATTACTTGCTGGTTTTATTTAGATTAGGTACTTGCATTTTTGAGTAAAGCACTATACAAACCTTGGCCCACAATGACCGCTTCGCTGGTCACGCTATGATTGCCTCGAGCTAGCCTAGCTACGCTCTAAGCCTTTCAGCTTGGCCATCATTGCAGCCCTTGCCGTCCTCGCTGTAAAGGTTTATCTCAGCTCGTCCACCAAGTGCTTCACGCTGACCGCGCTGTGTCGGCCTGGAGCTGCGCTACGCTGCGCTGTCGGCCATCATCAGCGCGACCAGCAAAGTAGTCATTATAGACCGCGGTAGTAATGTACTATAACCTCTCTACTGGCACTACCTTCGCGCGCCATTAAGTAAATGGAGCAAACGAAACGGATCACCTGATGGTAAGCGATAACCGCCGCCCATGGACACCCGCAACACCAGAGGCGTCACAACTCAAAAGTGCGTTGCCCACCTTTTAAAAAGGATTTGGCCTCCGGTAACCTCACTGCAATGGGACATGGGAGAGAGCACGTGGGGACTATAGCCTCATCATCATCATCATATCAGCCTATTGCCGTCCACTGCTGAACGTAGGCCTCCCCCAAAGAGCGCCAACCATCCGGTCTTGGGCAGCTCGCATCCATCCTCTGCCAGCCACCTTCTTTAAATCGTCGGTCCATCGTGTCGCAGACTACGCTTGCCCAAACGCGGACTCCTCTCTAACACTTGTCTGCTCCATCGATAGTCTGTCCGTCTGCAGACATGACCGGCCCACTTCCACTTCAGCGTGCTAATTCTTCGTGCAATGTCGGCAACTTGGCGAATGACTTCGTTGCGAATTCTATCCACCAAAGAAACTCCAAGCATTGCTCTCTCCATTGCACGCTGAGTAACCCTAAATTTGTGGACCAGTACACAAACCAGTCCACACTATAGCCTAATCCCTCTTATTCTGAGAGGAGACCCAAGCCCAGCAGTGGGACAGTATATGGGTTGATTATGCTATGTATGTATGGTATTTCAGATATTGACTTTGTTTCTAAAATCGGCAGTAAACGCCATTTTTACATTTGCAAGTTAATGTAAGAATATCTATAGACAATGGTTATGCTAATTATGTCTCTTTAAAATACATACTACATGTAACACATAACATACCATCACGCCTGTATTCCCCGAAGGGTTAGGCAGAGGCGTACTAATGTACACCCACAGTTCGCCGGTATGTTTAGGTCCCATGTAATAGGGGGCGAGCCTATTGCCATTAACCGGGCACAAATTCCTAACTCCGAGCTGCTACTGGGAATTTCATCGAAAAACCCAATAACACTTTGCTCGACCTGGGAATCGAACCCAGGACCTCTAGCGTAGCAGTCGCACTCAGGACCACTTAGCTAATGAGGCAGTTTACTACATGTAAAATATGTTATCTTGTATGATGTCATAGTTAGCTGTTTATTTTGTAAATAAAAGAATCATCAATACAGATTGAAATTAAAACCGATTTCTAACCAGGATGATTCGAGCTCAACGACCCTTTGCAAGACATATGCATAGGTTGTATAAATGCCATGAGCCGGGCATATATCAAAATTCCGAGCAGCTACTGAGAATTTCATAGAAAAACCCAATAACACTTTACTCGACCTGGGAATCGAACCCAGGACCTCAAGTCTAGAAGTCCCACCACCAGGCTGAAGTAAAGTTATAGAGGAAAATAATTTTATTTGTATGTTATTTGCAATCACAAACTGTTGTTTGTAGGTAGCTATGAGTCCATGACCATACAAAAAATACCCATACGTCATCAAAATGTTATGGTGGTTATTGATGACGTACATACAAAGAAATATAATCATTTAAAATTATAATAAATTGAAGTTATGGGAAAAATTTAAGTGACAAACGTAAAGCTATATGAGGATTAAATATGGATGGAAAACAATTTAATTAAAAACCAACAGTGATGATCTCTTCTCTGGGCCTGTACACATCAGAGAGGTCAAGCTGTATCTCAGGATCCGTTCAATTAATTGAGATATGAAGTTCACGAGTTTTTAAGTTGGAGCATATGCTTTCTAACAGTGATAACAAAATTTAAATCTATTCAGTAATTTTTGCGCCAACTCGTAACAACTAGACAAGAAATTGTAAAATCACATTTTTCAATCAGCGTGGAGGACTTTATCTCACTGTGAGAGGAGACCCGTGCCCAGCAGTGGGACATATAATGATCTGTTTATATTATGTTATTTAGGTCCCATGTAATTGTGAACGAACTCCGAAAATCCCAAAGTCCGAGCTGCTACTGAGAATTTCATAGAAAAACTCAATTTTATTTTGCTCAACATGTGAAATGAACTCAGGACCTGTAGCGTAGCAGTTGCGCTCAAGACCTCTAGGCTAACCATATTAGATGTTTGACGCATCACGACACGCCATACGTATCTAGAATCTAGATCTACCATCACACTTCCTTCCCCTCTCTCCTCCCCTCTCCTCTACCGTACGACAAGCCGGAATCACGTTGTAACATTATAGTAAACATATTTAACCTTTGGCATAACACTGTGTTACCTTTGCCAAGCTCGTGGCGTGATAAAGAAAGCATGATATCCGCCATATTGGATAAGAATATCAGCTGATTGTGACGTTATATGTTATGTTGTTAATCAGTTGTCTTTAATTTATGGAGGGTATAAAAAGGAGAACTGGCTCAGACGGGGGAAACGTCGAGAAAGGGTTCAGCTTTTTGTAGTAAATGATCAGAGACCTTCAAAATGATTTTATGTTTAGTGATTTTTTATTGTTACAAATATTTTTAAATAAAATAGGTACCTAGTTGAACACTATATCTAAAAACGCGGCGGTAGCCTAATGGCTAGGGCGTCGGGTTTGCAATCATATGTTTGCCGGTTCGAAACCCACCCATTGCACTACCGACGTGAACCCACTCGTATAACAAGCACTTAGTTCAGCACGAGGGGTTAACAAGAATACTAGTAATGTGCGACTAACACACAATAAGTTAAAAAAAAATAGAATACGAGTAAATCCACGGGTAAAAGGCTAGCTAGCTATTTACTAAGTAAGGCAGCACGCCTCGTTTGTTACTTAACCGCGTGACTTGCAAAGAAGTCGTGTTTTGTAAACATACCACGTATTGCATTGTTTTATCAACAATTGCAACCGAAAAGGTTTCTTTTTTACTGACTCGAATGCGAACCCTCGGGCTTCTGCCCGCGACTTCGTCCGCGTAGCGTGATGATATATAGCCTATACCCTTCTCAATAAATGGGCTATCTAACACTGAAAGAATTTTTCAAATCGGACCAGTAGTTCCTGAGATTAGCGCGTTCAAGCAAACAAACAAACTCTTCAGCTTTATATATTATAGATAGAGAGCGTACATAGGTAGACGTGACGTCAGATGTCCCGTGCATCATACAAACTATATTCTGACCTATTCTGACAATCGTTTTGCGTGAAAGAGAACTTTATTAGCCGATTCTTTTTTTCAGAAAATGAAACAGTGATATATATATTATTTAATTAATAATATTCATATCTGAATATTATTAATAATACTTGTATTATTAATGTAGAATAATATTTTAAATAAATCATTTACTACTCAACTAACTACAGCTGCAAATATGGTTGTCCTTTTTCAATAATGCGTGTCAGAAAGAGATACCTAATTAGATACGCAACAAAATTAGCACAAATTCAGTATATAATTTATTAGTAAAAAAAATAAAAATGTTAAATATTGAAAAGTAAATACCTTTTTTAATTATTATTGCTTATTAATGCAAATAATATGGTTTAATAACAATATAAATATTTATGTACTGGTTTCTGACGCCTACGCGAGAATTAGACAATGGAATAAAAATACTTATTTTAGAATTACTTATACATAACATACCATCACGCCTGTATTCCCCGAAGGGTTAGTCAGAAGCGTACTAATGTACACCCACAGTTCGCCGGTATGTTTAGGTCCCATGTAATAGGGGGCGAGCCTATTGCCATTAACCGGGCACAAATCCCAAACTCCGAGCTGCTGCTGGGAATTTCATAGAAAAACCCAATAACACTGCCCGACCTGGGAATCGAACCCAGGACCTCTAGCGTAGCAGTCGCGCACAGGACCACTTGGCTAATGAGGCAATTTTAGATTTATTGTATTTGATTCCTTACGTTTCGGATCCTTTACAACATCCATGGTCACGGGTAGACTGAGGGGTTGGACGTCTTACAATTTTATAATTACTAACAGGTACCCTGAACTTTGTTCTTTTATTGAATACTTAATTATTTTTAATTAAATCTAGATCCAAGTTCAAAACTGCAAAACCAGGGTGCCGATTCTACTATTTAGTTGTGTCAGAATTGTGATGTGGTGACTTCAAAATTGTTGATTTTTGACAGTTTTGAAATCTGTCATTTCTTATGTCATTTAGTGCCATTGGACGGTCATTCTGAGGCAATTGAAATAGCAGACTTGGGCCCCTGATATCGAAGAAAGCTTGTGTGAAACAGTTTCGGAATTCAGTGGCGAAAACGATTGAGCGAAAAAGAAATCTAAAACACCGACTTCCGAAACTGTTTCGCACATAATATATTTTTTTTGAAGGCGTTTATACTTTTTGTTAATAGTTCACCAGAGTGATACTACGGGCTCACAGAAAACCGGCGGAAAATTACGTTGTGTTTCGCCGACTGAGTGAGGATACCGGAGGCCCAAACTCTTAAAAAGCCTACTGCCTCTGGTGATGCAGGTATCCATGGACGGCGGTAATCGCTTCCCATCAGGCAATCTGACAGATCATTTCCCCCACACCACAACGCCATAAAAAAAACGTGGTCACAAATGGTGGTAGAAATACTACTTACTGTGTTCGTCAATTCAATTCAATTCAATTATTTCTTTATTGCGTTCCATAATGTACATATAAAATTAAACAGATGGTAAGCTTAAAACTAAGAACCAATTATGGACCCTGTTGGGCTGTGCTGGTACCACCGCATTGCCAAACATTCTGTCGCTAAGCAATAATGTGCTAACATTATTGTGTTCCGGTTTGGAGGGTAATGTAGCCAGTGACATTACTGGGCAAATGAGACTTAACAGCTGAGGTGTCAAGATGACAACGCGCGAGTGATACCACTGGTGTTGCTGGCGTCTATACGCTGCGGTTGACTTGCGGCCCGTCTATTACATAAAACAAATTCAACTTCAAGGGTCATTACTGAATTAATTAATAATTATAATTTGCATTAATTAGTAATAGTATTGACTTACGAATGCAAAGGAAAATTTTACTCATCGTGAGACTTTTTCATCGTATGTTCAACTGTAGGAAAATTATCAGCAATGCTGTCTTATTCAAGGCATTGGTAGACGCGATGTTTTTTTTATGGGATAGGGGCAAACGATCAGACGGATCACCTGATGGTAAGCGATAACCGCCGCCCATGGACACCCGCAACACCGGAGGAGTCGCAAATGCGTTGCCCGCCTTTTAACACGGTTTGGACCTTCGGTAACCTCACTCATTCGGCGAAACACAACGCAAGCGTTGTTTCACGCCGGTTTTCTGTGAGGCCGTGGTATCACTCCGGTCGAGCCGGCCCATTCGTGCCGAAGCATGGCTCTCTCACGTTAGGGGTACGCGATCTACTTCTGGGGTCGCGGAGGAATTATACCTCGCTCCCGTAACCCCAGCAAAAAGTGGTGAGGCGAAACACCCGTGTGGTTTTTAGTCGGTAGGTCACTCTGGGTGGAGTCCGACACGCCCCGTCGCCTTCCACAAGCACAACAAAAAAGGGGGTCTCCCGGGGGCAATCTCCCGCCACTGTCGGGTCTGCGGACGAATGCTACATCGCTCTCGTAGCCCCGGCATCAAAGTGGTGACGCAAAACGCCGAGGTTGGTTTTAGTCGGTAGATCGCTCTTTTCAGAGCGGAGTCCGACACACCCCACCACTCTTCCCGGAGTGGTGGATAGTGCATAAACCATTCCCAATCCCGTCAACAAAAAAAGGGGATCTAGGTGCGATCTAGCAGTGACATATCATCACGCCTGTATTCCCCGAAGAGTTAGGAAGAAGTGTACTAATGTACACCCATCGTTTTATTTTTGATTTCCATTTTATAGGGACTGTTGCCATTAATCTGACGCAAATCTTAACTCTGAGCTGCTATTGAGAACTCCATAGACAAACTCAATAACATTGCTCGATCTGGGAATCGAACTCAGGATTTCTAGTGTAGCAGTCGCGCTCAGAACCACTAAGCTAATGACGCAGTTATCTTACTAATAATAGAATATCTTACTAATAATACTAATAATGGATGGATGTTTGTTACTCTTTCACGCCAGAACGGCTGAACGCATCTGGATAAAATTTGGCACAGAGATAGATTATAGTCTGGAATAACACATGGGCTACTTTTTATCTAGATCGGACCCAATTCTGAAGTCCACGCAGACGAAGTCGCGGGCAGAAGCTAGTATAGTATATATTTCTCTTTATATTATTTTTATTTAAAATGTTTAATTGTTTATTAATAATAGATCATTCTATCGATATTTAAATCCTTGTATGTAAACATTACTCGCCCATCCAACAGCTGACCGCACGCTTAACCTCGGTACACGTCGCAAGGGCTTGCAGTTGTCATGTAGTATTAAATAATAAATATGTAGTTGATCACGCAGAAATACTGACGTTGTGTGTGAGTTAGACGTGGCGGTGTAGGGTGGCAATGCATTCTTTGAACGAGGACATTCCCAAAAAATATTGACGTACACTTCGGCTGAAATAACTTTCGGCGTTAATTTATAAATAAATATATGTATAACAAATATTATAAATGATATTTACTAATATAAAATTCAAACTGCCTCGTTAGTCTAGTGGTTCTGAGTTCGATGAAGTGAAGGGCGGGCGTTTTGGGGGCTGTCTATAATGTAAAAATGACGTTCAAAAAGTACTACCTAGTAGTCTATATTGAATAAATGATTTTGACTTTGATTTCCAGGTCGAGCAGTGTTATGAAATTCTCATTCGCAGCTCGAAGTTTGGGATTTGTGCCCGGTTAGTGGCAATAGGCTCGCCCCATATTATATGGGACCTAAATATAACGGCGAAATGTGGGTGTACATTAGTACGACTCTGCCTAACCCTTCGGGGAATACAGGCGTGGTGGTATGTTATGTTAGGCCAGCTACCATTTTTATATCCCCAAACAAAAAGACACTTGGCTTTGTATTCCAAAACAAATTAATTAAACTAATAAGTTTTACGACCGGCATTATTAACTTCATAAAAACCACTTTACGAACTGACTCATACAAGTACATAAAATTGTGAAATATATGCAAATAAAATGACCGGGTTAAATGGGTGTTACTCCCATTAAATATTATTAGTCATATATAACATTAACCCATCTCCCAAACAATCATTAATTCACGTAATAAATTGCTTTTTCATACATTTTGTAGAGAATAGAATATTCCTTATTGCATATTACATACATCGTTAGTTCCTAAAGTGGTCCTCTCCCGTGGACACCCAGGTGTCCACACGAGATTCGACGGGGTCTACGTTGGTGTGACAAAAAGTGACGTTTTGGGAATATGGTAGAATTTTTGCTGCATGGGGTCCACCGGAACCAACTAAAAAAAAGGGCTGGGAACCTCTGACATACATAATTATATACCATCACGCCTGTATTCCCCGAAGGGTTAGACGTATCAATGAACACCCACATTTCGTCGGTAGGTTTAGGTTCTATATAATAGGGGGCAAGCCTACGAGTATTGCCATTAACCTGGCACAAATTCAAATATCCGAGCTGCTACTGAGAATTTTATAGAAAAACCCCAATAAAACTGCTGGACCTGGGAGTTGAACCCAGGACCTCTAACGTAGTAGTCGCGCTAAAGATCACTAATGAGGCAGTGTATATGAATGATAGAATGACGCAATGGGTGATGTTAAAATGGGGACAACGTTTGGATGGACTTGAGTGAAAAGGAAAGTGTAGTTTTTGAATACAAAACTAAAAAAAAACACTTATTTTTTACGATTTCAATGTTGGTCGGTGGAGCCGACCCATTCGTACCGAAGCATGGCTCCCCACGATATTAATTTGAGTTAAAGGTATAAACGTACGTCATCACTGGTGGAGTATCTTTCAATGCAGTCCACGGACTGTGTTGGTAAGCCATAAAAGTCCTGAAATACTGAAGAAAATTCCAGTAAACTCTAAATAAAACACACCAATTACCCGTAATAATTTATGAATGCGAAACATGCGTTCAATGCCACTATAAATACAGTCACATCACACTCAGTTTTATTATCACCTAAAATAATATCCATTAAAAACAAAAATATCCGCGACACCCACCAATCGTACCCTGACCCAAAAATATTAATTGTCCTAAAATATTCCACAACAAACATTGTCACCTTAAGATAATCGTATCGTTCGCGTGGCCTGCGCATGCGCTCATAACCGGCCATACGCGATAAATGCCTTTCAGTGTGCGACGAGCACTCGTTCAATACAGACGTGTGTTGTTGTTACAGAAATGTGCGCGGCAATCGATATGTTGGCGTCGGAGTCGTTCTACGGACACAGCCCGCCAGCCGGATTTTTATCAGACTACAGTATTCCCTCGAGGAGGCCCACAAAATTAACAGCAAGAGGATTTTCGGCACCATGCTTGTCGCCTTTGAAACCTGTGCAACTGACGTTGAAATCGGCGCCGAGATCTTGCATTCGGATATCCAATGATAAGAAAAATAAAAAAGTGGTTTTCGCCGACGATAGGGGCTTTGCGTTGGAACAGGTCAAGTTTATGACGGAGCCATCACACGTGCCGCCTTACTGGGCTCTAAAAATCGTTTCCAGTCCACCTCCAGAGCGAAAGCCGCCGCCCAAGCCAGTAGTGGATTTATGGGAAACGAGATTTGTGCAACCTGCTTCGGACTACTTGGAGTTCCGCCGTCGGGTGACAGAAGACTGTGTTTCTTTGGAGAATGTTATTGTGAAACAGAACGAATGTGCTGTCGACGGGACAGTTAAAGTTAAAAACCTGGATTTCAGCAAAGAGGTTCTAGTGCGAACGTCTTCGGACGGCTGGCTAACCAGCGAAGATACATTTTGCGCGTTTGTAGATTCTGGGCCTTTGAATCAAAATGGAGTGTCAACTTACGACACTTTTGGCTTCAGACTGCAGCTACCAATCCATTCTAGGAGGCTAGAATTCTGCGTTTGCTTCAGATGCAAAGGCGAAGAATTCTGGGACAATAATGGAGGACAAAACTACACGATAGAAAAGGCCTCCGTCAGGTCAACCCCAGCAATTTCCTGTGCCCGGATCAAGTATGGAAATTCTTGGACCAAGCAATCGAATGTTGATGGAAATGTGCCTTATTGGTGATATTAAAATGGACTTTAAAATGAATTTGTGTCGAAAGCCTGCGGGCTGGTGATTTGTGCCATATTTGGTTCCTAGTGATTCTGAAGGTCTGTATATTTTTTTTGTTTTTACTGTTCATGGCAGGTTAATTGTTAGCGTTGAATTCAGAGTAGCTATAAAGATATTTGAATATTTTAGCTTCTGTAATGCACGCAATCGCCATTTTTATTAGTCAAATGGCTATTTTTTTCTCTGGTTTAATTCCAATTAGGTTTAAAGAAAACTAGTTATGAAGAAATATTAAGAAATCAGGGTTAAAGTAGCTTAGTCTATATATATTCTAATTAATCAGCTGAATAATGATGAAGCAGCTACGTATCGTGTAGGTAATTCTAAAAAGAAGAGTTGTAGATTATATAAGCAAATAATAGAATTAGTTGTCAAGCGGCGACTTATGTTGCCAACCCGTAAACTTTACAATCTATCAGTCATAATAAACTATAATTATTCCTAAAGACATCGTTAATAGTTTTAATAGCTGGTGTGTAAGGTAATTTGAATTTCTAATTGTGTACGGTTTAATAACCTATCACTAAAGCGTTTCGTGATTTTAAAGTGGTTTCTACAGCTATTTTTTTATAGGTTTTCTGCCTAGAATTTAATTTTAGTACCGTTTTGTCTTAGAGACTGCAGATTATAGGACTAATAGCGGTAATATGGCGCATCTAGGGCTGAGTCGCAAAATGAACCTTTTTTCTATTCTTTGGGGACAGAAAAAAAATTCACCCCGTCAAAAATAATACTCAAGTTTTATTTTGTTTTTCGCACAGTTTTTTGTAGTTATATGGTTAGACAATAGTGGTTCTCCAAGAACTTTGCTTAAAGATCGTTATTCATATTGCCAATAATGTATTTTTTGGCAATTAGTAAAGGTTTTGGCTAGTTTTAGTTCACCCTTGTAAATATAGTTGAACATAGAACTTAACATAGATCCACACGAAAAACAAATTGAATTTTTCACCTATATGTTCATATTTCGTTGGTTTATCAATCCCAGGTACATTAAAGAATTACAGACCACTGAAGTGCATATTCTATTCGCTTTGGTCGTACTTTGAATCTCAGTTTCCAATAATTTAGGTTGTCTTTTAGAGGATCTTTATCAATTAGATATCGAAATCTGTAGTTCTAATACCTATCGTATTTGTAATATGATTAATAATATCTTCAGGATCATTTTATAGATTTATTAAGACTGAATTTATTGTATTTTTTTCCACACGGACTTCAAAAGCAGCCATGTTTAAACGTGTCAAATTATTGTGCCAATTTTGACAGATGTCAAAATACTCGGCTTTGGTAATATCCGTATCCTCAGAGTAAAACTATTACAAGTAGTATCATCAGTTTGATTGCAATAAATAAGGTTGATTTTTTAATTGTCAGTTAGCATTTATCAGTGGGATTTAATATACTGAATTTAATAAAGGCTGTCAATTTTTAAAATTATACTTATAATGGGGTTTTAGGAATCGATAAAATAATGATGTAGTTTTCAGATGACATTCCATTAGGTATATCGTTTTTTTACTCTATATAGAGAAATGGTTACGTTTTTAGCGGACTATTGTTTTGTGTTTGCTAATACGTAGGTACTTCCAAGCTATATAAATATTTAGCTACACTCAATGATATACTTAGTTCTTATGTTCAAATTTTTGTATTGGAATAAATTGAGACATAATAAGTTGTGTTGTATGATTGTTGATACAATTGACCAATAGCAATTAGCTCAACGGTTAAGTCATCCGATTTTAAAGAGAGGAGTCGTGACTTCGTATCCTATTCCTAGTCGTGTTCTGACTCTTAGAAATCTAGCATTAACATATTTTACAGTAGGTACCTAGGCCTACTATAAAATGTGTTGCATAATATATGAATTAATAGTAGTTTTTATGACTTGAGTCTTGACCGTATAAAGAAAGTTTAGGGCACAAGAAAAAAAAAGAAAATTAGTTCTTAATCATTTATTAAACACAAAACAGTGGTCTATGTTTACAAATATATAACTATAATCAAGTTTCGTCTCTATCTTATTAACGCCATCTTGAATTCCAGTGCGATAAATATTGTTTATTTATAAAATATCTTATCTTTGTAGTTTTATGTAAATTAACATTAATTTGTTGCAATCAAACTAATTATAAAAAGGTCATCTTGAAGGGTCAATGACACCTGTCATCTTTGACAGGTGCTTTGACAGTTACTCGGTTTTGACAGATTATGTCATTTTACAAATATTTTAGTTTGTGAACGTCCTATTGTTACGCTTCTATATTTGAATTGGAAATCTCCTCATTGCCCTGCGGACTTTCAATAAAGGTCATAATTAAAGATATTGAAGTATGCAAAAGTGAAACAGAAGTACCAGTGGTTCTCAATGTGAAACTTGCCTTCAAACGCGCTAAATGCAAATTTAAACGAATTTAAAAAAAATATTTTGTATATATAGGTAACTGGTGCTGATTCTGTTGTTTACAGACTTCATTAATTTAGTCTCTTTATCTAAACTAAATATTTATCCAATATGATAAGAAAAGGATTAATATTTATCCCTGTCAAATGAGTCCAATCTTCTGTACTGTGACCAAGGAGCTTCTTGAGTGATTTCCAAAATAATATGAATTTTATGAAGCATCAATTATTTATATAAACATGGTTATTGAAAAATCATTTTGTATTTGTTTGAAATATAAAAACAAATATTTTCCATTAATTCTGTTTATGTTGATGCTTAATAAATACCTCCGCTTACTCCGTAAAGGACAGACGCGTGATGGTAATTTGTTTTTAAAATGTATTTATAATAGCATGCTGATATGTTTAATTCACAATAATATACAAAGAAAGATGAATGAATTGTATGATTGAAAAGGGATTTAATAATAGGACTACGGACAGGGATTATTGAAGTAAATTGGGACCAGGGACCAGACCAGATGATTATATAGGATTATATATTTATGGGAAACAATGTCGAGGACTTGGCCCCCCGACTCTGGTTGACAATCGTCTGTGGTAGTCAGAAGCTCGAAAAGCCTGTCAACCAGTCTATCCTCAAGATATCGGTATTGTCATAAAAGTTGCGGGAGTTTGATGGCAGTTCGTGTTAAATACTGTTATTCATTCGCATCTCTGCCTTACACAAGTGGCATGGATGCTAATGGAATATAATAGAATGTATGCAAATGACATAAGCTTTCGACAAATCGAGCGCGCAGAAATGTCATCTCCATACTAATCGTTTATCTATTCGAACTTCAGATTGCTACTTGGGTTAGACTGGAAGCCAATCCCAAGATAGTTGCGAAAAAAGCTATGATGTGTACACACCAGGCGAACTTCTTTACCTCAGCGTAGAACGCGATATTCACGTAATAATTACGTATACGTTTGATGTGTACAATCATTTCGTTTTTGTGTTGAAGACTTGGGGAATGTGAATAAACGAAAGTCGTGGTATGTCGTAGTTGCTTTTCATAGGCCCTTGGAAGTTACTAAATTTTCTTTGGTACCTAGGAATTTGGAATAAGATATTTTCTAAAAGTCTATTAAAATATTATGTCCTTTTACTTGCTATTTAGACTAAGAAATAATAACAATGTCGTAATATAAGCTAATTAAAACTTGGGTCATTTTTGGCCATCATGAAAAGTCATTTTTGAGCTATTTCGAAAAGCAAAAGTTTGAGAGCCTCAGGTATTGTGAAGTTCTATACATCTAACAGATAAAGAGTTCATGAAAACAATGCAAACTCGTGCACTAGATTAATTAAAATTTTAATGAATTCGACAGAAGCGTGAAACACATTCGTCTTTGATAAACTATGATATTTGTAAAATGAATATTTTTTATCCGTCGTAATAAAGAAAGGACGTTTATATTTTTTATTGAGTTTCGCCGCAAAGTTTAACACTCTGATGTTTTTATTTGCATTAATATAACTATTTTGAAAGAGAATGTAATATTTTCTTTTTAACTTATATTTTTTTAAATACAAAAATAGCTATATTAGTGCAATTTCAAAAGTAAATTGTGAAGGAGTTCTTTTGTGCTGATTCTGAACGAGTAACAATTTATTTTCGCCTTTAGTTACCCGAAACCGCGTCCATTTTTTCTTACGACGTCATTTATCACGGATTTGATTTTCTGCTCAATAATGCTATGGAAAATAAAGTGAGACCCTGGCAGGACTGTATAAAATATAGATAAAAAGCTATTTATCAGGTTACGTTTATTATAGGCGGTGTTGCCGCTAATGACGTAAGCGACAGTTTTTTGACAGGGTTTCAAAAAAGGTTGAGTATCGTCTCTGAATGGTAGGATATTGTATATATTCAAAAAGTTTATTTCGATAAAAAGTACATACTTTTCTATAAAATGCCTAAGTACATAAATATACTGCGATTTTTTATTTATTTTCTTAAAACGAAAATCGTATGTACGAATTTCATGACTGCCGTGTTAATTTTACTGGTGAGGTAAAAATAATAATAGAAAATAAATATGTATAATTTATTGAATAATAAATGGAATAAATTTGTTTTTTTTTTTATAAAATGTTAACACTGTGTGAGGTAGCAAACGAATGGTTATTCGAAATTGTTTATTAGGTACATCACCATTTTGAATAACTGAGACAAAATGGGTATTGTTCTTAAATTAAAATAAATGCTTCCGTTAATGAATAATTAATAAAAGACACGATGTTAAGACATTGTGTTAAACTTCGAATAATTTATTCCAAAACTACTGTTTCCATATATTAATTTATTTTCTATTTTTGTAAATTCAAAGTGCTAAATGTAGTCTTGTGTTATTTTTAAGAATATTTTTATTGATTATATTTGTTTATTTTTAAGAATTATTGTAGTTGTTTAGCATTCGAATTTTAGTCACCAGTAATTATACACGGTATTGTAATAACAAATTAATCGAAATTATTATTAAGTTAGGAGATGAATGTAAGTAAATTATTTCGAATGATAAAATAATGTATTTCGTATAATAAATAAATATGTAGTAATTATTTTCTATTTTTATACCTAATCAAATAGTTACTAAAATAGGGTTGTACGAATTTTAAATGAAAGAACTGATTATTATGTAATAAATGTTTTAAATTAAGAGTTTATTGAATTTTATTGTTTTTGTATAAAATTGTATAAAGCTCAGAATGAAGCATGGATGACAGAATATATTTTTTCATATTATAGTAATATTGATTTATTAACATTTTTGTTTTATTTTACCTTTGGGGATTTTTGTTCGGGGCCTGGGCATTTTTTGGACAAACTAGCCATGTGATTGGTGAGTCGTTATCACCGCCTAGAGACTCCTGCAATACCAGAGGAGTTGCTGATACATTGCCGAGCCTTAAGAGCCCCTGCGACTGCCGGCGCCACATCGACCGCAGAACTGGCTGTCACGCGCAAAGGTCCAAACACAAAGGTGTTTAACGACAGACTCCGAATTACCTACTACATCTAGGGTTGCAAGGTTTCTGGTTTTTTGCTCGTTGACGACCAAATTTTATACATAGTTACACATAAACGAGTCCGGCTTATCTGGCTTTCGTCCAAACCTCAGGTCCAAATCCGCCTTAAAATATGTCAAAAAAGATGCCATGACCTACGCAAATGTCATGCTGATCTGGCTATTGTCATGCAACGGGTCTTTGAGCTCAGGTTAGCGTTGATCGTTCACCCGAGCGCGCCAAATTTAAATTACAATTACACAACTGACAACTAAAACCATTCCATTTTTTAAGTTATTGTATAGCTAAAAGTAGTGAAAATCGAAAATTTCGGGACAGTTTTAGGCAAAATTTTGGCTTGATATGTATTTTGAAGCAAAGGTTTTGTCATCAGTTTTGAATATTTATAGGTTTGTCGCAATTTATGATACTAGCGCCATCTATAATAATAAAATAGAATCATTGTAGAACAGCTACTCGATACTAGATGTCACTTTTATCAATTTAAATTAGATACGTCATGAGATTCTACATTTTAATACACCTTTCAAATTGCAAAAAATATATCTACTTATAGGTAGGTACTTAGAAAAAGAGGGCAGGCTTTATTACCCGACTGCCGAAGGAGGAGGGTTATTTTTATTAGTAGACCAGCTAGTAATAGTAGTTTGAATAAAGAAATAGTTTTATTTTTATGGCAAACGCGCCGACGACGTTTCGCCTGATGATAAGCGATACCGCCGCCCATGGACACCAGCGGAGTCACAAGTGCGTCTCTGGCCTTGTAGAAGGGTTTGGTATTTCTGTATCCTCACTGACTCGGCGTAACACAACGTAAGCATTGTTTCACGCCGGTTTTCTGTGAGGCCGTGGTAAGTATCACTGGTTGAGCGGGCCCATTCGTGCCGAAGGATAGCTGTCAAGTTAGGTTGATAGTTCTTGTTGATAGTGACGTTACCAGCTTCCGGATATTAATATTATCTACGTACATACCATCATGCCTCTATTCCCTGAAGGGATATGTAAAGGTCCAATATTATATGTGGCGAGCCGGTGCAAAATAGTAGTAGTAAGTTATCTTAACATTCTAGAATGAAGTATCCAGCAGTTTATACGTAACCCGGCCTTTTTAAAAACACCAGAGTTTTTTAAAATGCAGGTAAACCTGGACGGACGGTCGGTAGGTAAGTCTCAATGATTTCCATCGTGCGGTCAATTGGTAAAGGGGTAATAAAGTAAATACAAGAAGTACGCATTAAAATAAACCTGTATTTGTTTTAGTAAAATATAAACATTGTTTAAAACATTCTGCTCAACTAAATCTAAAATATATCATTCCTTTTGTGATTCATAAAACTTTACAACTATTACAGAGGAGTAAATTCTTTTAGGTGGCTGCATTTAGCCCGCTAAATGCAAATTTCATTTGGTTTTTAACAAATTGTAGGTTTTGTCTTTAACAAACAATGAATTCACGAATAATAATAGGTATATTTTGATTTATAAACATGTATTTTAAATGTGTGTTTCATAAAGTTTTTTCTTTATTCTCTAGTACTTAGTTAATAAATTTATAAAATAAAAAGCTGGGCCGCACACTATCAGAAAATTAACAGACGAGATAATCTGCCAAACTAACGAGAGACTGTCTGAATTTTAAAAATTCGCGCAGCATTTTCTAACGTATAAATATCATTGTTGGCAGTGTTGCAAATAAAACGCAAAATATTCAAAAGCAGAACGAATTGTAAATTGATGAGTGAGATATTGGCATTTTGATTTTTTATTTGATTTTTTGCACCAAGTTAGAATATTCTTGTTCCATATTTGCCACATTTTTAAATCTCGCCTCTATTTGCAATACTACAGGCTGTATATTAATATTATCTACTTAATTTATGTTATTCGTATTAAAAATAAGTTTAGAACATTGTTATAAGTACATCAAGGGTTTAAATTTTTCCTGTGACCATAAGTTAGATATTTTTATCAGAAAAGGACTACTTACATAATTTATCAAGTTCACCATTTCCAGTTTTTTAATTCGCAACACTTTACGGATTAATATGGTAGGTTTTCTGAATTTTTAACGTACCTAGGTCGTGTTTTCGATACGAAACTTATGACACAAGAAATACAATGGTATAAAACTCTATGATAATTTTGTTTATAATATAAATTCAACTCCTGATATACACATTTAATTTATTAATATTTATTAATATTATTATTATGATTATTCACCATTTAATAATAATTAGAGCTGTAGAAATCCTTACAGACTTTTCAATTCTTTATCCTTTTTTCTAGACTATATAGTTAGGTATTAGATTATAAATTCTCATTCATGTTTTTTATGGAATAGGGGACAAACGAGCAGATGGATCGCCTGAAGGTAAGAGATCACCGCCGAACATGAATACCCGCAACGCCAGAAGATTCACAAGTGGGTTGCCGGCCTTACAAAAAGGACTATACCGTCTTTTCTTCAAGGTTTGAAAGCCGTATTAGTCTGGAAATACTGCAGGCGACAGTTCATTCCACAGTTTTGTTGTGCGAGGCAGAAATTTTTAAGAGAAACGCCCAGTTTTGACTGCCTGTCATCTAGATGATGGGGATAGGCAGATCTTGAGGCTAGAAATACGCTTTCTAATGCATACCCCCAGTTCGCCGGTATGTTTAAATCTCATGTAAGAGGGCTGAACATAATTTCATAATTGAGATCCTACGATCATTTGAAACCCACTTGAATTTGGCTATCGATATGTCCACACTGACTTGTTCTATTAATAATCGCTATTCATACTTGAAAGATATTGAATCGAAAAGTCTGTATATTATACATTATATTGGAGAAAGTGGTAGAAGTATAAAATAAGTTCGTTATTGAATGATATAGAATGTAAATTTAAAAGCTGTAGGCCACCATGCTGCCTAGTGCTGGTTGGCAGACTCTCAACGGCGTTTGATTGACATAATCATGTTAAAACAAATGAGTAAATAATGTCACATATCCTACCATCCTTCTAGGAGGTCGATGGGCTTAATAAGGTCTTATAAGTCTCCAAGATCATTGGAAATATTTTTTAAGATAAATATTTTGGAAGTTATAGTGTGGGATACCTCAAGGTTGCATTTTGGGGCCTACGCCTACTACTTATTTTTAAATAAGAATAGTAAGTAGTCTGTCAATACGCAGTATGCTATCGAGGATGACTATAGTACCACCTCTCTTATTCTGAGAAGAGACCACTGCCCAGCATTAGGACACTAAATGGGCAGGTGATAGTGACAAGTAGGTAAGTTGTGAGACAAGTAGGTAGTTCTTTTCTACAACTTTATCCAAAATAAATAGTTGGCATTGTCTTTTTCTATAAATTTATTATTTAACTGGACTTATCTAGGTACCTACTCGTTTTGTATTAGTTACGATATTATTGTTGATATGTGGATAGGTCTCTCATATTTTAAAAAACAAATAATACAAATTGATAGAATCATCAGTCATCTTCCGAATGACAAACATGAAAACTAGATTATACTAGATGTTTAGTTCTCTTTAAATTAATCACGAATATTTTTTCTGTGAATAGTTTGACAGCTCTATATTTTTTTTTTTTATTACACCTTCGCTCTAGGGAATAAAGCTTCCTATTCATAGACAGAATACAATTATTATCGGATACGAAGCTCCAAAGATGCGTTTTCCTTTTTGATAGAATGATGACTCCAAAGATGAGTTTGACAGAAAGAGATATAAATATGTAGCGTTGTGAAACAAAATCAGTAACAATTCTTTATTAAATAAAACCTACTTAATTTATAAGAAAAAAACGTACATTCGTAAATATTCGAAAGTAAATAAGTTATTTGGCATTATTAGTAGTACTGTATAAAATGCTTTTTAAACTGAATTCTACATAAAGTGCGCCAAAAAAGAGGATTTTATTAAAGTCCAGTTCAATATAAATAAATAGAGTGTATTCCATAATAATTATTACAACTATTAAAACCTATTATATTATTTAAATACTTAATATATTATATTTTAATAATAAAATTCATTTATGTTATTTTTTTATAAAATCTCACTATTTGGTTGCCTATCACTAAAAGTGATAGTTATTCTAACAATTTATAATGTGAAGTGCCCGAATTACACTTAATGTACCTACCATTAATTATGGCTTACAATACTCACTACTTAATCAAAACTAAACATCATTAACATACAGTTCAGTGTATGTCGCTAAAATGTTTTATTGGAGATATTCGCAGTATCGGAATAGAGAGCTAATTTACCTATACTTAGAGGAACAGAAACGGTAGGTGGAGGCTTCTTCACGACATTTTTTTTCTGGGACGAAAGTGGTCCCAAGTTTCGGGACATCTATATATCGGTACATTAATATTTATGTTGCCATTTCAATCAAAAGGAAACCTTTTGCAACCACTCTGGTTGCACAGGTATATCAAAATTGCGTTGCAAACTCCACTTGCGCGATTCAGGAATTGTCCGTCGTAGTTTGTATGTAGCGCGGTAGATGTCTCTAGGTAAATATTAATGCAGTAAAATAATTGATTTCACTTCGAGTTTATACTTCAGAATTGACAAATATTCAGAAGATAAGTTTTTGTTGAAAAATATAAAAATCTTTCATACGGCAGTCCCGACTTTTCGTTATTGTTCCTCAAAGTTTAGATAAATTAGCACTTCCTGTTCCTATTACTGTGTATTAGTTACAAAATGCTTAAAAAATGCCGTTAAATTTTGTGATGCAAACTGTTATATATAAGTAGGTATAAAATAATACCATTACCTGGCTTCTAGGACTAAGATTTTGCTATGTTGACAGTTGTCAATTGTAGCCAATTGATAGAAATACAATGAAGTTTTAATGATGTTTAGTTTTAAATAATTTAGTGAGTTAGTAACAGCCTAGTTTAAGTCGTTCCATGAAGTATTCGTTCTTGATAATCTCAATGTCTAAATTCATACGAACGAATGACTTAGAATCGTAAATCGCTTGAGCCGTGAATCGATTGTTTTAATAATAAAATCGTAATTCATCGTTCAGTATCGATATAATAACCGATTAGTATCGATAGTTATGTCAGTAGAGTCGATAAGTATCGATGACACAAACTACTAAGAGATAGATGCATACGCATATCGATGATCAAATCGATGCATCAGTTAAATCTTGTAGATACTTTGCTTGTGTAGTTTATGGATATGTATTTTCAATTTTGCCCATAACAAAGGCTTAAAAACTCTTTGATTAGTGATTATATTTTACGTATAAGAACAGATATTGACAATTCTTTTTTTTATATAGTATACTTCCGAGATGGTCCCATGTATATTTGACTGGTATTTATTCAACAGTTTCGAAGATACAACACTTTGCTTGAAGTCTACTTTCTGCTAGAAGTTAATTAGTCAATGTTGCCTTGTAATTCTGTTTGAGAATCCCGTAATATAATATTATTTTAACCGTTTTCGTAGTTATAAACATTGTATTTTCTTCAGCATTAAGTGTTTATCGGTGTTACGATTCCAATTATACTGATTTCCTTCGCTAGAGTTCAAACTATGTAAGTGTCAATAGATAATTATGTAATATGCAAATAGACAGAATCGTTTCTTCATTTATTGGCATAATAGTCCTTGCCTGTATATTTCAATAATATTAAGTTCCAGTATAGTATTATACTGAAGTATGTCTAACTCTGCTTTCTTTCATAGTAATTTCAATATCTTCAGCTTTTTCGGTGTTATCGATAATAGTTATTTCTTCTACATTTCTTTCAACACCAGTTTTGTCTATTTCAGTTACAATTTCTTCAGATTCGGTTTGATTTTTGCTGGTTTCAGCACTTATAGCGAGTTTATATTGTTCCATGATTTCATTAATCTCTTCAGGAGAGGGGCTCCATTGTTTCATATCACGATCATCATCAATATTATTGCTATCTTCACGTATTTCTTTGATTTCATCTACACTTTTGGACAATGTATCTTCCTCCTCTTCTATTTTAACGTTGTCCGGTTTATCACCGGTTTTAGAAATTTCTTTATCCTTTTCATCAGTTTTTATGATACCATCGCCACAGGCAACACTGGCTCTTTCATCGTCTTGTATTTCTTCGACGTCATCTAAGCTTGCTTGTCCAGCTTTATAATCATGAGCATTGCTATCACTCCCAGAAGTAAGGAACACCTGTTTGGGGTTCTTTATTTTATCAGCTTGTTCTTCACTTTCATCAATAATCTCCAAACGAGATCTCGAAAAGAATTTGTGTAAAGATTCCAGTTTGTCTAAAGCCCTTGCGCTTTTTTCTGAACTGGAGGTCAGTGTTGTATCTTCTGTCATGCAAGCCGAATCGATTCTTCTGGATAAATCGGATAGAGAATCTGAAATCTCAGTTGTTGATGTTGATTTATCTATTTTAACAACTTTCGGCTTAATTATCATACTCGGTGGTAAATCGGGGATGTTTCTCAAATCAATTAAGCTGATCGATGATCGTTTTAAACTAGGACTTATATCGAATTCATCATCAGAATCGTCATCGAAATGTTTAGCGACTTTATATTCTATGTAGTTTATTAATTCTTCTGCGGCCTGCCTTATCTGTGTATTTCGATCGTCAGAATGTTTTCTATCGAGATCTCGAGACGAAGGCTCATCTTCTTCGAGAATATCTGATAGTTCTACACTGTAGGGCAAACATTGTATGTATGGTAGCATAGGTGGCTTTGTATACGATTCAAAATTCTCTATATCTTCTTGATCAGTCATCGTATCATCTTCTAACTTTTTTATCTCAGTAACTCTCTCGACAGCTTCATCAAATATCATTTCTAAATCATTCTTCACATTGCTTAGATCAACTACGGTTTCAGATATCCGTCTATCCGTAGAAGTATCATCGCCTCTATCTATTACAGTATCCTGAGTATGAGTTAAGGTAGAATCCGACTTAGTTTTACTAATATCGCTAAAAGTTTCTAATTTACTTATAGTAATGTCAGATTTAGACTTTTCTGACATCGATGGAGTCAAAGACTTTGAGTAACATTTCTCTTTTGTAGTATAATTCTCCATATACTTAATTAGCATTTCCACTAACGTCTCCGCCTCTTCTTCAGGCGTATCATCAATAAATGTTAGGTCTTTAACATTAATTTTGGTCTCATTGAGTCCTTTATCTGCTTCTATAACTTCTATACTAGGCTTCAGGTCTTCCGGACCGAATAGGAATTCCATAAGGGTTATTTTATTGTCTCCAGTTTCATTTTCTTTTTCCATACAACCGGTAGTAGCTAAGAAATCCATTAAAGTCTCCATTTTAGCTTCTAACTCGGTATTAATCTTGCTAGGAATAAATGGTTTAGTTTCTTCGGGAGTTATCTCACTCTTAAAGCAACTGCCTCCACTACTTTTCCTTTCACCTCTTTGACTTTTGACAATAGTAAAGAAGAAATCGATTAAATTAGCAATCCTTCTCTCGGTACCCTCTTCTCCTTCAGAACTGAGATCAGATTCTTCTTTTACTAACGGACATCGTTTCGGCGACTCCTCAAATCGTTTCAAAAAGACTGTTTCTTGAATGACTTGGAGCAAGTCTCTTGCTAGACGTACTGGTGATCTGGTGTCGGTGTGGATGGCTTCGTAGGCGGAGGCTGAGGGGGCGGAGCGCCGGCGGTCGCGCTCCATCCTGATGAAGTCCCACAGAGAGCCTAGCTCTGAAGACAGCGAGGCTCTGTGGTTGGCCAAGCGGGTGCCTAGCCGCCGGAAGACCTATAAACGAAGATAGAGAGTTATGGGACTTAACCATTAAAATAAAACTACTTTATGGATTCTACCGCGTTACATTTATATGGTCCAATCCCTAATCAGTTGGGGAACTATCAACTTGGGAATATACTACTATGCGTGGAAACTACAACTGTGTGTCTCAGGTGGAAATCAAATCAATGACGACACGTCTACGTTTAGTCGTTTTTAGATAGAAATTTAGTATTATGGAGCGTAGTAGAGGAGTGGAGGGAAGCAGCTGAACTTCTCATGGATTTCCCCATTGAAGAAGGCATCGGACTACATCGAGTATAAGCGCAAAGGTAGATCCCACAATACCTGCCACACTCAGGAGCGCCATGCCCTCAACTTCCGTAAGGATAGTCTCTTGAATCTGGCGACTTGTGCTGCGAGGGCCTCCGCGCCCGCTGATATCCCTGCTCCTCCCGTCTCGCCTTCTGAATGAACCTGGAGGTGGAAAATAGAATTGTTATCCTACCCAAATGTTCCAATGATCTGTTATAGTCGAGCTACACGATAACTGATGCATGCGTGTCGTCAGCTGGGACTGGTCTACTCAAAGCTGCTGTAGCTGTTTCTTCAATAGACCATTTCAGAAATTGCCGTCCATTGTAACTCACATATTTGTTACTATCTTCGGAATTAAGTGGCCATGATTCGCTGATGTTGTTTCCGCGTTTCCTCTCAGAGGTCAGTTTTTTTTAAACGTTGCCCCACACTAGGATTTTCTCCTGTATCGTGGGTGCGTTTACAAACACAAATTCTCACATACGCAAACGCCCAGACCCGGAACAACTACCTACCTGTAGATCATACAAATATTTGCTGCGTGTAGGGATCTAACCCACAACACGTATCGCAGAAGCCAATTGCTCAGCCGCTGCGCCAAACGTGTCGTCAAACACGGTAGTTAGGTCACCTAGTTAAAAATAATATGTAAAACATTGACTTGTAAAAGTGTCCTTATGTAAGATCGACGGCCCACTCTAAGATAAGCGGCAACCGCAGGCTATAGACGCCAGCAACACCAGTGGTATCACTCGCGCGTTGTCATCTTGACATCTCAGTTTGTTAAGTCTCATTTGCCCAGTAATGTCACTGGCTCCAATACGCTTCCCTTCGAAACATAAAAATGTGAGCACGTTAATGCTTATCGGAAAATTACCAATACAAACTCAGCAGCCATTCTACCAAAGACGTTAATTTCTATAAATATAGGAGCGCCTCTCACCTCTCGTGTGCTCGTCCGTTTCTGCATATAACTCCTCATGTCTTTATCTGAATGACCTTTGGCTCTCGCTATGCCTTTGCCAAGCGGCGTTGTCGAAACTCTCCTGAAAAAAACCAATCAACTGTCAATTGCAATCAATTAGTAAGTAGTATGGAGAACGAGGTGTGTGAGGCGCGTTTGAGGTTTGTGTCTAAGTTGCGTTGGGAATGTTACTTGCGCGATTCAGTATTTGGCCGTCGAGTTTCGTATGTAGCGCGGTAGATGTCACAAAAGCCGGTAACCTCACTCACTCGGGGAAACACAACGTAAGTGTTGTTTCATGCCGGTTTTCTGTGAGGCCGGGGTAAAATGATAAAAAAGACTTATAAAATAGGTTTTCATAGTCTCTTACTAATTATGTAATTAGGTACCTGCAATGTGTAGGGTCACTGTAAGCGGTTTGCACAGGAGCCTTCCCTTCAGATATGGTGTCAGCTGCTGTGAAACCTCCCAGAGGGAAACCTGTTGTACCTGTCAAATTATGAAATAATTATAAAAGTCATAAGTACGCGTGGAATCGGTGAGCAGGTGGGACAAATTGTATTAGAGTTAGAACGCAACCTTATTTTCATACTACCATAGATAATTAATATTCTTGTATCTGTAGCATTTTGTTTCCCGCCTTTTTTTATCTGTGCATCGAATGTTCTCGTAAAAACTTTGTTAGAACTACTGTACTCGTCATATTTAAAAGTTACTTTAATAGTTTTCTCCATAAATTTTATTTCTCGTTTTACAATACGTAACTCTTCAAATAGCCTATGCTTCCTGCTGCGCCAGTAGGTAGCAGGCACGAATAGTCAGCATATCGTGAATTTCCGGCGCCTCAGTTTTAGTAAAAATAATTTTGCGCATTGTTCTGATCTGATCGTGGTTAGGCGAAACCTAATCTTCCAGTGAGTTGACCCCAGGCTACACTGGAGAAACTTTGTAGGATACAGGTTAGGATAGAATCCGGTTGTCCTTTTAAATAAAAACCTCAGAAAATCTTTCTGAACCTTCTCTAGGTAAGAAGACGCGAGGTAGATAGAAGAGAGGATAGGAGAGGCAGAGATAGATTGCTCAGGATGCAATCTATGGTACCTTTATAATATTTGTTTCGATTTCAAAGTCAAAGTCAAAATCATTTATTCAATATAGACTACTAGGTAGTACTTTTTGAACGTCATTTTTACATTATAGACAGCCCTCAAAACGCCCGCCCTTCATTCATTTCATTTGGATTACTTACCTGTAATAGCACCTCTGGTCATGCTGAGACCTCGCTGGATCCTGGCGATGGCAGCCCTGTGCCTGGGCAGGGGGGCGGTACTGCCTTTCTCCTGCAAGACAAACCTTCCTAGCGTCTTCCAACTAGCCTGTAAAGATGAATTACATAACATAACATACCATCACGCCTGTATTCCCCGAAGGGTTAGGAAATGTGTATAAATGTACACTGTATGTTAAGATCTCATGTAATGTCGTGCCTATTGCTGTCAACCCGGGCAAGTCCAAAGTTCGAGCTGCTACTGACATTTTCTAAAAAAAACAAAATGACACTTCGCTCGACCCGGGATTCGAACCCAGAAACTCTACCGTAACAGTCACGCTTACGAAGATGCCACAACAGAGGTAGGTAAACCAAAATTTGCTCTCTCTCTTTTTTAGTTGTACCTATTTTTTTTATTTTTTTTTTGTGATAGTGGGGCAAACGAGCAAACGGATCACCTGATAGTAAGTGATAACCGCCGCCCATGGACACCCGCAACACCAGAGGAGTCGCAAGTGCGCTGCCCGCCTTTAAAAGGGTTTGGGCCTCCGGTAACCTCAACTCACTCGACGAAACACAACGCAAGCAATTTTTCACGCCGGTTTTCTGTGAGGCCGTGGTATCACTCCGGTCGAGCCGGCCCATTCGTGCCGAAGCATGGCTCTCCCACCTATTAACGTACCTACTTACTTTATTACACAAAATACAAAAAAGTTGTTATTTAATTGTGTAGTTATGGGAGGAAGCGAATGTGCCTTTTGGGTCAGGGTTATCCAAGACCAGAGGACTACAGACTCATACCCCCAGGCCTCATTATAAAGCTCATGGAAGAGCTGTTTGTAGAACTGGGAGGGGATGAGGAATAGATTAAATAAATAATAAATAAATAATTTATTTGACACATAAACAGAACAAACGTTACATTCATAGGTTTATAGGACAAATTCAATTTACTTAGTTTTATATCGAAGGCACCTGTGTCTGAACTAGATAAAAATATCAATATCTCAGACATCAGCGCTCTTCCTTATAGTGACCATTACATTACTAGCTTATCTAGACATGAATATTAGGCGGTATTTCATTTGTTCATTACACAGAGAAAGACAAAATTACATAAAAAAGAGAACGATAAAATAAACCAAAAAAGCAATAGGGTAGGTATGTGGAGTGCTAACCTCTCGGTGATTATCTAGGGGAAGCACAAAAGATCCCATTGGGTCGAAATGCACTGAGGCCTTGCTGCCTCGGCCCTACACAAGATAAGATATGATGGTAGGAAATATGGTCAGAATCAGAATTGGTTGTCTTCTTGTTAGCGAGCAAATGAAGGGAGAACCGATCGGTCCTCTCGACGCTCGGACTTGCGATCATGTGGTTACCGGTTGGAAACCCACCCATTGCACTACCGACATGTACTCGTTACGCAAGCATTTAGCTAAGCACGAGGGGTTATCAAAATATTAGTAACTAGCTTCTGCCCGCGGCTTCGCCCCCGTGGAATTCGGTCTGTCATCACATCCCACGGAGACGGGATAAAAAGTATCCTATGTCCGTCTCCTGGTTCTAAGCTACCTCTCCACCTATTTTCAGCCAAATTGGTTCAGCCGTTCTTAAGTTATAAATAGAGTAACTAACACGACTTTCTTTTATATACTTATATAGATATATGCGACCCATATTGCTAGTAAGTTTAAAAGAAACTGTACTTAGGTACTATTTCACAATACACAATACTATTTTTTTTTTCTCTTCACTTAGTAATAATTAAGAAATTCTATTACAAACAGATAGGTACTTCAATTATATTAATTGTATGGATGTCTCACCTGTGCTGCGTAAACCACTTCATCATCAGTCAGCGCCCTCTGTTGAGGGCCTGTGCCAGCTCTGCCGCCCCATTCCAGCTCCTCAACCAGCACGAACCGCTTGGGGTCATCGTGGCACCTGGCTTTTGTCAACGCTTGGTACACCACGTACGATGCTGAGGCGCTGAGAGGAACCTGAAAAAACAAATGTGGGATGGAATTAAATTAAGATAAGATAAGATATTTATTCAATCCTTTATTACATTGGGTAGGTATCATAACTTAGTGCTCACAGTAAGGTTTTCATGTAACATAATACAAACAAATCTGTCAATCAATTATTTGGACCGTGACCCCCAAACTAGACGTTTGTCTATATCTTGAGGGGCCAGAGTTGTAATTTCTGGGTTGTGTAGGTTAATAGGTACATTATTATGTACTCTTGTATTCGTAACTATTGTTATGGATCACAAACAAAGGATGAAGACAAAATTAATGATAATAAAATAAAGGAATAGCGTGTCAGTGCGTACGCGTGCGTGTGTGTATGCATGTTTTTGTGTGCGTGTATATGTG
Organism: Acronicta leporina; assembly: GCA_947256265.1. Taxonomy (NCBI): domain Eukaryota; kingdom Metazoa; phylum Arthropoda; class Insecta; order Lepidoptera; family Noctuidae; genus Acronicta; species Acronicta leporina. The sequence goes on from OX366539.1 coordinate 1,115,833, forward strand.
TATGTTTGTGTGTGTGTGTGTGAGAGTAAATTAAATGAATAGATCCTCGGTCTCGTCGTATGACAATGATAGACGCCATTTTATTACGAGTCTCTTGCACTTGGAAATCTTGTGGTAGGTACCTACTTAAATCAAAAGAAAAAAAAGTCACTATTGTTACCTATTTGTAAAAAAAGAATGTCATGATTTGTCTATGGGAACACGGCGTTGTAAACATGTAAAAGTTGTAATGACTGAAACAGTTGCGAATAAAGTTTGAAGATTTTAAAAGTAAAAAGACTTTTTACCACACGAAAGTTAAAAAAAACGGCTTCGGCTCGACCGAAGTGATACCAATACCTCACAGAAAACCAGCGTGAAACAAAGCTTACGTTGTGTTTCGCCGAGTGATTGAGGTTACTGGAGGCCCAAACCCTTTTAAAAGCCGGGTAACGCACTTATGACTCCTCTGGTGTTGCGGGTGTCCATGGGCGGCGGAAATCGCTTACCATCAGGTGATCCGCCGCTGCTAAAACAATATTATATTTATACTAGCTTCTGCCCGCGACTTCGTCCGCGTAGCGTGATGATATATAGCCTTCCTCGATAAATGGGCTATCTAACAGTGAAATAATTTTTCAAATCGGACCAGTAGTTCCTGATATTAGCGCGTTCAAGACAACAAACAAACAAACAACCTCTTCAGCTGTATATATTAGTACATAGATTATTATAAAACAGCTGGGTATTACCTTCAGTATAGCGTAAGGTATCTCGTGGGAGACGTTGTGGACACATACGAGGAAGCTGTCTGGTGGCTTCCGAGGCTCTTCATCTTGCGTGCTGGACTCCTCATCTGAAGGTAAGGATCTGTCTCGGTTGCGATCTGAGGATGCTGACCTAAAATGTGAAAATGGAAAATGTGAGTGTATTCACGTCATTTTCGTGAACGGCTCGGGACTGATCAGCTCTTACATGCCATGATAATTGTTTCTTTTTATGGCATAGGGAGGGAGGGAAACTATCATTCGGATCGCCTAATGGTACAAGCGATTACCGCCGCCCATGGACACCGGCAAAACCAGAGGAGTCGCAGTCTGTGTCGGGCTATTAAAAGAGTTTGCACCTCCGGTATTCTGACTTACTCCGCGAAACACAACGTAAGTGTTGTTTCACGACGTTGTGTTTCGCCGAGTGAGTGAGGATATCGGAGGCCCAAACCCTTTTAAAAGTGGCCAACACACTTACGGATCCTCTGGTGTTGCGGGTGTCCATGGGCGGCGGTAATCGCTTACCGTCAGACGACCCGTCTGCTCGTTTGACCCCCTATGCCCTTAAAAAAACTCTGCTAGATCTGGCACTTTGCTCGCTTTAATTATTCCTGCTATGTTTCGCCAATAATTCTTACCGTATACTAGTGAGCCATGCTCTACTGCTAGGGTCATCGCCGACTCTCTTCAGCAGCAGCCTGGCCCCAGGTCTAGCTGAGGCGGCTCTCAGCACCCTCTCGTGAGGGGCCAGGACACGCTGGGTAGGGGCTCTGGATGGCACCTCTTCCACTAGAACATAGCTGCCCCGAGCTGAGCGGCAGACACCGGCCTTCGTCAGACATTGGGCTATAGCCTGCGGATGTAATATGGAGAAATTCATTTAGAAGTATGTACATACAATTACGCTTGTACATCATGTTTAATAAACTTTGTCTGATCCGAGAGGGGCATAAAAAGAAAGAAAAGATAAGAGAAAAGAAAAGAAAAGAAAAGAAAAGAAACGAAGAGAAAAGAAAAGAAAAGAAAAGAAAAGAAAAGAAAAGAAAACATTTTAATGAAGTTTAAAATCACAGTGCTACTAGACGTAAAAGCTTATTTGAAATACAAGCATTTGGATTTGAACTTGAACCATTGTCGTGCCCAAATTGCCCGAAAAAGTAATATTTTCAATCTGCACTTTCATATACCTCATTAGCTGTAGTGTCTTGCGTGACCTTCAAAATGGAGTAAGCCTCGTGCCTGGCGACGGCGTACACTACGAGGAAGTGGATCTTCCTCCGATCGTGAGGAGAGGAGGGCTCCAGGTCTCCGCGCCAGCTCTCCCCCGCTAACTCCTCGCAGCAGCGAGAGAAGATGAGAAGAGAGGCCATGTTTAGAGGCTGGTTCGTTGGAGACCTGTCAAAAAATATTGTGTTATGTGTTTATTTATAGTAACGTTTTTGAACCGTTTGGGGTTGAAAGAAGAAGAAGAAGAAGTCCTAGTGCATTTTCTCTTTTTAATGGTATTGCCAAACGCCCGAACGATGCTTCTCGTGACCCAAAGGTTGGCCTATACCTTTGTCAGAGAATCAGCATTGCCATCCAACGTGGCAATGCAGTCAGCCTTCTGGGTACCCTTCTGGGCTGATAGCGATGCGGAGGAGTTCTATGATATCCTTTTTTAGTTATATTTTTCTAGTTTTATTTAAGTTTTCATTTTTTATTTAATATTATTAAATGTTATCTGAAAAAGGCAATAGCTTTTTTCTATTTGTTGTACATAATTGAAGATTGTTTAAATAATTTCGAGGATTATCATTATCCTAACCTTTTATAAACTAGGTATGTTAGGGTCGGCTTTCATGCTACTGAACTCTGAATTAATATCAATATTTTACACGAAGCGACTGTCTTACTGTCTTGAGATATCGATAACTTGACGTGGGAGAGCCATGCTTCGGCACGAATGGGCCGGCTCGACCAGAGTGATACCACGGCCTCACAGAAAACCGGCGTGAAGCAACGCTTGCGTTGTGTTTCGCAGAGTGAATGAGGTTACCGGAGGCCCAAACCCTTTTAACAGGCGGGCAACGCACTTGTGACTCCTCTGGTGTTGCGGGTGTCCATGGGCGGCGGTTATCGCTTACCATCAGGTGATCCGTCTGCTCGTTTGCTCCCCTATCCCATAAAAAAAAACTCAATTTCTGGGAAATATGGATAGCCAGGTTATGGTTAGTTTAAAATTAAACTGCGCTGACTAGTCTCTAAGATTCTAGAATCGTATAGTTGGGACTATTAGATTCTAGAATCTTCGAGACTAGCTAGTACTCTATAAAATCAGAGCAGGTATTTACTGTCTATTCTTTTCAGGCGATCTTGATTTAGGCCCACTTGCACCAAATTCTTAAATGTGTTTAAGTCATATTTAAACACAATATTTCATAGATATTTCGTGTTATACAATTTAAACACATTTAAAAAGTTGGTGCAAGTGGGCCTTAGCCTTGAACGTTCGTGTTTCTACGATTGTTCTAGAATCTTCGTGACTCATCTTCGTCGTTCTATTACAATATAGTTTTGGCTTATGTGGACCATTGGATGGGAACCACTGGCCTAAGGGGATCAGGCGTTGGTACTCACCGAAGTCTGACATGCCTGTACCCTGGTCGCAGACACTGCAGCGGTATCACTCTCTGGGACAGCATATAATTAGTGTCAGCATCGTAAATGTCGAAACGTAGGAATGCTAGCTCGGGGAAGTTGATCTGTAAACAAAGGTGGGTACTGTAGAGATTGGTGCAAAGAGCATTGCTTAGATAAAGACTAAACAATCATTTTGGAGTTTATAGTACGTAATCTCATCTGCCTCATTAGCCTAGTGGTCCTGAGCGCGACTGCTACGCTAGAGGTCCTGAGTTCGATTCTCAGTGTTATTGAATTTTTCTATAAAATTCTCAGGAGTTTCTCAGGATTCTAAGGAGTTTAGGATTTGTGCCCGGTTAATGGCAATAGGCTCGCACCTTTCCTTCACTTCAATTTGTCTAAACCATTCAACGTACTAACATAACATAACACCTTTATTCCCCGAAGGGTTAGGCAGAAGCATACTAATGTACACGCACAGTTCACCGGTATGTTTAGGTCCCATGTAATAGGGGGCGAGTCTATTGCCATTAACCGGGTACAAATCCAAACTCCGAGCTGCTAATTTTTCGTACTGCAAATATCATAGAAAAACCCAATCACACTTTGCTCGACCTGGGAATTGAACTCAGGACCTCTAGCATAGAAGTCACGCTCAGGACTTTCGTTCTTTAAAATAACTATATACTCTTAAAAAAATAAACCAAAAGAAGACAGATAGGGTTTAATCTAAAGTATTGTCTCACCTTAAAGTTAAAAGTCTCATTCCAAATAGGATTCAAAGCGTTTTTCCTGGCGACTTTAGTCCTGATCTTCTTACAGTCAGCTGGTACTCCTAATATCTCCACTTCCACAAAGGCATTGTAAAAAGAGTATACATTCTCGGCCACATACTGGCCAGAAATAACCGCCAACGTCAGATGAGAGGCGTGGATGCCATCGAACTCCTTGTCCATGGGATTGAACCTGAAAAAGAATGTGATGAATAAAATAATCCTGTCGGTAGACCAGCGTCGATGCGATTCGTCGTAATCGGCATTATTCTGAGACAGAACAGATTTGTGATGCATGCCTGGGTCCACAGAGGAATTGCTAGCACATAATATTAGTTAGTATGCAGTTATTAGTTTTTTTTTTTTTTTAAAAAAAAGCTTACTAGCAATGCGGGTCGCACATTACTAGTATTCTTGTTAACCCCTCGTGCTAAGCTAGATTGCTTGTGTTACGAGTGGGTTCACGTCGGTAGTGCAATGGGTGGGGTTCGAACCGGCAACCACATGATCGCAAGTCCGACGCCCTAGCCATTAGGCTACCGCCGCTTTTAAAAGTTAGTTTAGTTTAGTTAGTGTTTTATTTTTTGTGTACCGGGGTGTTCTTGGCAAATAAATTTAGTTTCTATTTTTTTTCTAATGCTAGGAGATTAGGCGGGAAAATGTGCACGTTGTCAATTTTATATATTTTTTAAAGTTTAATGTGTAATTATGGTGGATAATTAACCATTAAGGCCCACTTGCACCAACTTATAAATGTGTTTAAATTGTATTTAAACACGAAATTTCTATGAAAAATTGTGTTTAAATATGACTTAAACACATTTAAGAATTTGGTGCAAGTGGGCCTAAGTGTTCGTGAGTGTAGGCAAATGATATAAAAATTAAAATCGTGACTTTTTGGGTTCACTCCTAAACTCCATCGAAGCCTCAATAAAGTTTCTACCGTTTTATTGGGGCAACAAAAATTAGTTACATACTTTAACAACTTATACATACTTGACACTGGCAAATACACAAAAAGTGTGGCGCCATAATAAAAAAAAATGCTGGAGTTTAGGCGGGAAAATGAAAATTGCACGTTGTCGATTTTATATCTATACTTCTTTATATCTATCTATATATATAAAAGAAAGTCGTGTTAGTTACACCATTTATAACTCAAGAACGGCTGAACCGATTTGGCTGAAAATTGGTGGAGAGGTAGCTTAGAACCAGGAGACGGACATAGGACTTTTTATCCCGTTCCCGTGGGATGTGATGTCAGACCGAATTCCACGGGGGCGAAGCCGCGGGCAGAAGCTAGTATACTAATACATAAAGCTGAAGACTTTGTTTGTTTGCTTGAACGCGCTAATCCCAGGAACTACTGGTCCGATTTAAAAAAATCTTTCAGTGTTAGATAGCCCATTTATTGAGGAAGGCTATAGGCTAAATATCATCACGCTACGCGGGCGAAGTCATGGGCAGAAGGTAGTTAAAAATAAATACAGAAGTGATGGTATGTTTTTAATGTTAGTCTTTAAACTGACCTTCTATACGCTATATGGCTTGGATTCCACATGACGCTGGGTTTCCTGACGTAGCCAGCTGAACCATTGCTCTCATACATGGCAGCGTTTACAGCCATCGCCGCATCTTCTGTCTGGTAGTTGAGAGCGACGAGTTGCACTCCACACGACCAGAAAGTCACTGGGTCGAAGTTCGACGAGTCTATTCTTAGGCTATTAGAAAAAATGTGAACCTTCGTTTAATATACGTATTATAGACTTTGGTAAAAGTAAAAGCCTTCAACGTCCACACATCTTGTTATCGCAATATTGTACCAGTGAAGATTGTAACATAATATATTTAAAAAGAGTCATGGAGTTTCTTGCCGGATTCTTCTCCATAGGATCAAGCTTTTTGAACCGTGCAACTAGTCATAACGTTTCATAAAAGCTTGTAAAAGCTTATTTGAAATAAAAACATTTGAACTTGAACTTGAGCTGGGAGGTAGGCCAAAGTATTATTATTTAGGTCGCAGCACAGCCAGAGTCTGCCTTTCAAAAAACCTTTCTACTCCTCTGTCACTGGTGCCACTTGACTTTTCTATTATTCATCATGAATCAATGATACAAAAACAAATCATGAAATTCTATGATTTGTTTTTGTATGGGATAGGACGTGAAACGTAGCGATTACCGCCCCCCATGGACACCCGCAACACCACAGGAGTCACAAGTGCGTTGCCCGCCTTTTAAAAGAGTTACGGCCTCCGGTATCCTCACTCACTCGGCGTAACACAACGTAAGCGATGTTTCTCGCTGGTTTTCTGTGAGGCCGGTGGTATCACTCAGGTCGAGCCGGCCTATTCGTGCCGAAGCATGGCCCTCCCACGGTTAAGAGCCCCCTCACGTGTGACTTAATTATTTATGGATGGAACCTTACCGTCCCAAGCTGGGCCCAAGTCTCCTCTTAGAATGAAATTAAGCTGGCCTAGTGTGGTTTGACAGACTTCACACACCGTCGAGAAATCTCTGAAGCTTGAAGGTTTCCTCACGATATCTTTCCTTAAGGCTTGATTTCCTCCTACGCTGACTTCGGTCGTGTATGTCAGAGTAGGAGGAAATCAAGCCTAATTGTTTTTATAAGCGAATGATAATGGATTTAATCAATTCTTGTCTAAAGAAAATCTCTGGTTTCTTACCCGGCGGGATAGGTCCTGACTAGTTGGGTCTCGGTGTGTGCGATTAGAGCCATGGGGTGCTTCCTGCAGATCTTCTTGCCAATAGCCTCGTTGACTGATGAACAGCGGTAGCAGGGGTGGTGGATTGCTGGCGCGTTCAGGCACCGAGGTCGGGGCTGTTGGGCTATTTGCTAGAGGAAACAGTTAATGATTTACACTTAACGTATTTAAGTACCTACTATGCTTTTCGCAATTTTCCCTTTATCTGTGCTATAGCTTCTGCCCGCGACTTCGTCCGCGTAGCGTGATGATATATAGCCTATAGCCTTCCTCAATAAATGGACTATCTAACACTGAAAGAATTTTTCAAATCGGACCAGTAGTTCCTGAGATTAGCGCGTTCAAGTAAACAAACAAACAAACAAACTCTTCAGCTTTATATATTAGTATAGATAAGACGTTGCTTCGTACTAAATTTCAAGATTCTGAGTACACGGGAAGTACCCTGTAGGTTTTGATTCCCTTGGGTCTTGACAGACAGACAGACAGACAACAAAGTGATCCTATAAGAGTTCCGCCTTTTCCTTTTGAGGTACGGAACCCTTAAAAGATAACAGAAAACATAAAGTTGCAATTTTTTTATCCCTATACATAGAACCAAAGCCGTGTAAAACTATTAGCGTCGTTCTTTAAATGATAATATTTTTTTTTTTTTAAAAAAGCTTACTAGCAATGTGGGTCACACATTACTAGTATTCTTGTTAACCCCTCGTGCTAAGCTAAATGCTTGTGTTACGAGTGGGTTCACGTCGGTAGTGCAATGGGTGGGGTTCGAACCGGCAACCACATGATCGCAAGTCCGACGCCCTAGCCATTAGGCTACTGCCGCTTAAATATGATATTGATATAATAATTGATATAATGATATTTATTTCTGTAAATAGATCTTCTAAAGACACTTTACAAGTCAATTTTTTATATATATTTTTTAAACTGATGGCGCCGGGATTTCCTACCTGACGACCTCTGAGAAGAAACGCCGAAACAAACTCAGAGAATCATGGTCTCTTTTAAAGTCCAGACAGTAGTAAGTAATAATTTTAGGTAACGACATATTATTATGTGTGTTACGATCTAGATCTTTTTATTATCTTTTTCCTATTAAAATGTTTCCCCAAATCCCTAATTAGGATTTTCTCCTGTATCGTGGGTGACTTTTACAAACACAAATTCTTACATACACAAATGTCTTATCCGCGTAACCCTTCGGGAAATTCGTGATTTTTCTCTAGGTATTGTGTCTTGCTCTGCCTCATTAGCCAAGTGGTCCTGAGCGCGACTGCTACGCTAGAGGTCCTGGGTTCGATTCCCAGGTCGAGCAAAGTGTGTTAGGAATTTGTGCCCGGTCGCCCCCTATTACATGGGACCTAAACATACCGACGAACTGTGGGTGTACATTAGTACGCCTCTGCCTTACCCTTCGGGGAATACAGGTTATGTTATGTTATTGTATCTTTCTACCATCTATCTCTCTTTTAAAACCTCAAAACTACGTAAGAGGAGATGCAAAACAAGTTTCTCTTACCGTGCTAGTACTGTCACTACTCTCCGAAGATTCGAAGCTGCTGCTTGGAGCGCTGTCCTTAGGCACGTTGCTGGGCTGCTTCATAGAGCTACGTGGAGACAGCGGGTTCAATCCCCGGAACTTTATCGCCTGGAAATAATTAAATTATGAAATTATTGACAATGCAGATGAAATCAGTAGTAACCTATCACGGTTCAAAACCCTTTTATATCGCGTTTGGCTCTTTTTTTTGTAGTACTTTTATCCGTGGAAGAGCCATGCTTCGGCACAGATGGGCCGGCCTGGTAGGAGTCACCACGGCGTCACAGAAAACCGGCGTGAAACAACTCTTACGTCGTGTTTCGCCGAGTGACTGAGGATACCGGAGGCCGAAACCCTTTTAAAAGGTGGGCAACGCTTTTATCGAGATATCAGGGTATGTAGGTCTCGAACAGAATAAAAACCTTATTGGCGTTTCTTTTTTTCGTGACATTCACGAAGACCATGACCGGCTGTGGTCCAGTTTCGCTGGAGTTAGGAGACGGTGGAAATTTACGAAGGCTATACAGAAGTATAGATATATATATATATATATATATAGAAGTGGCAGCGTCTATGGTGATGTGTGGAAACCCTTGGCAGCATTACAATCGGCAACTATTATACATCCATCAAAAATTCATTAAGCCTCTAAACTCATGCAATAAAGGAATGTAACAACAATATCTATTTGTATTGTCGTGCGACCGTTGAGCTACACGATGACTGACGCATGCTTGCCGTCAATTGGGAGTTTGGGACTGGAAGAACCATAAGACCGGAAGAACCATAGCAGCTTTGAGTAGTCAAAGCTGCTATGGTTCTTTTCTCAAAAGGCCATTTCAGACATTACCCTGCATTGTCCCACTCACATTATTTGCATTATTTTATGTCTGGACTTTAAAAGAGACTTCTTTGAGTTAGTTTCGGTGTTTCTTCTCAGAGGTCGTCAGTTAGGAAATGCCGAAGCAATCTAGCTTTAAAAAAAAACCTTACCATTGACTTGTAAATGTGTCTCTAAAGATCTAATTACAGAAATAAATATCATTTCATATCTAGAACAAAATAAATAAACACTAGTAAAAATTGCTATGGGATGCCCAACGACCCTGCTCATAGTAGGGAGGGAGGCGCGTGTTTCAGGGCAGGAAAGGGTTTTAGCCGGTAAGAGTCCACCAGTGCTCAGGTTGGCTCGTTTAAAAAAACCGTCACAGCTCATGGAAGCCGGAGGTATGCGATGCTGGGCTTACCTGAACATAAGTGACCATATCACTGAGTTCTCTCGCGATCTGATTGCTTCGTTTTCTCGTGGTGGCGTGCTTGACGCTGCCAGAAGTAGTTTCTCCATCGCCCTCACTCCTTCTAAAGCTCTGGTAGAGTGAGAGAGGGGTCCGACCGCATTTATCTTCCATTGAATTTAAGATTTTGTGGAGTTCTTTTTCTGGAAGAAGAATTGTTAGTTACCTTCTTCAAAACTGTATCAATGCCGGGTATGGGTCTCCTCCCAAAATGAGAGGGGTTGGGCTATAGGCAACGTTGAGCGCCTTAAATAATGGTTGGGCTACACGATGACTGATGTACGCGTGCCGACAGTTATAGTACATGTCAATTCAAGGCTGCTATGGCTCTTTATTCAAAAGATTTGTTCAGATAATGCCCTACATTATAACTCTCACGTATTATGTCATAATACTACTGCTTGGATTTTAAAAGAGACCATGATTTTTTTGAGTTCATTTCGCTGTTTCCTCCTCTCTGACGAAAAAAAATTATAGTACACCTCTGCCTAACTCCTCATTGCAGGGAATACAGGTGTGATTGTATTTACTTATAAGTCTCGTGAGAAGTCTGTCTTTAAATATTGTAAATGGTTTCCGAAGTTCTATATAAAGGTAAAATAAATAAATTAAAATATGTCTCCTTACCATCTAATTCCTCGTCATCTTCGTCATAGTCCTCATCGGAGAAGTATTCCGTGAGCGAGCTGCCGGCCGACTGGTTGGACATGATGGAGCTTGTGCGATTACTCTGCTCCGGCAATGAGGAACTGGTATGCCGGATCCCATTAGACCTGAGGAGACGGAAGGAGAGTAACATAATTAATATAATATAATATAATAATAATATAATATAATAAGTTTATTCAATAAGTAGTAGTTTGTACATGGTATACAAAGTTGTTGTTCTTTATAATTAGATATTAGTAAATAGAACCGGTACAACATATATAAAATGGGTCATAGGACTCCCTTTCCTAAACTAGGCAGAAAATCTGTCTGTATCTTAGGAAAGAGATAATGTTACAGTCCAAACTCATAACCAATCAGAACCACTCTTGACTGTTTTTTGCAGTTAAAAGTACTTTTGACCAACGTCCTTAGTTAAAAACACTTTTGACTGCAAAAATCAGTCAAAAGTAGTTTTGATGATAACATGAAACAATAATATGTTTATATTGGTTAGGTTAGGTTAGAACTGTGACCAAACGATGCCAGAACCGAAATGTAGAATATTTTGCTGTTAAAAGTACTTTTGACCAACGTCCTTAGTTAAAAACACTTTTGACTGATTTTCGCACTCAAAAGTGGTTTTGACTGGTTATGAGTCAAAACTCATAACCAGTCAAAACCACTTTTGAGTGCAGTGCAAAATATAAATATGTTACAGTCAAAACTGTAACATATTTATACTTTTAAGTTTAAATCGGTAAACTTGAAGCGAAACTCGCCCATAGACACCTGCAACACCAGAGGAGTTGCTGATGCATTGCCGATCCTTAAGAGCCTTTACGGTCTGCAGACTGACAGAACCGCAACAACCGGGTGACTCTTACGCGCAAAAGTCTAAACACACACCTCGGTGCTTTATGACAGACTCCAACGTAAGGGTGGTCGCCAGCCAGACAGACCCAAAGAGCTCCCACCACCGAGTAGGTCAGATACCTTCTCATCTCTTACGAGATACCTATCTGAGTGGCAGTGAGGAAATCGTATTCTAGCCCGTCCCCACAGAGGGTGAATTTCACGACGAAGAAAATATTTCAGTACCATCAGGCGACGCGTCTGCTAGTTTGCCCCCTATCCCAAAAAAAAAAGTACAAAATTGGCCTTAGTGTCGCCCCCTATTATGGGACCTGAACATACCGGCAAACTGTGGGTCTACAACTTACAGTATACATTTGCTCTGTTTTTTTCAAATTCAAGAATTACCTGAAAGCTGTTGACAGGACTCCGCTGTACCCTTGAGCTGAACTCGCGCCAGTCAGCCCAATAGTGGGACTGGTCTCAATTGGTAGTAACTTCTTATTTTTGATTAGCACCTGGAAAGTGACATAATACAATCATCATTAAAATCCTTCTATACTATATAATATAAAATGGTAATATGATAATTTGCAAGTGCGTTGCCCGCCTTTTAAAAGGGATTGGGCCTCCGGTATCCTCACTCACTCGGCAAAACACAACGTAAGTGTTGTTTCACGCCGAGTTTCTGTGAGACCGTGATATCACTCCGGTCGAGCCAGCCCATTACAAATACAAATACAAAATACAAAATACAATACATTAGTGCCGAAGCATGGCCCTTTTTTATGGTATACGGGGTAAACGAGCAGACGGATCACCTGATGGTAAGCGATTACCATCGCCCATGGACACTCGAAACACCAGAGGATTCGCAAGTGCATTGGCCGCCTTTTAAAAAGGTTTGCGCCTCCGGTATCCTCACTCACTCGGCAAAACACAACGTAAGCGTTGTTTCACGCCGGTTTTCTGTGCGGCCGTGGTATCACTCCGGTCGAGCCGGCCCATTCGTGCCGAAGCATGGCTCTCCCACAAAAAGTAATTTATGGAACATTGCAGGTTAATTGAAGGAACTTACCTTATATTTTAGTTGTTCAGGACTCGGCAACCTCGGCTCATCGGTGTAGTCCACTTCGAACAGAAACGATGTCACCAGTTTGTCTCCAAACACTGCCTGGATGAAGACAACTTGAATAGAGGAGCAGCTGATTTAAAACAACTTAATTATCAACATATTTGTTATCCTCTATCTTTTTGTGATTTTTTTACATTTCCATGCTAAGATTAATTTATTTTAGTGAAGGACAAATTCGACTTAGACGAAAATGCAGTTGAGATGAGAGCTTTGAGAAGTATGATTCGAGTGAAATTGAGTGACAGGATAAGAAATAGTGTGATGAGGGAACGTTGTGGTGTGAATGAAGATGTAGTGACTAAAATAGAGAAAGGTATGTGAGATGGTTTGGTCATGTTGAGAGAATGAATGAAAGGAGACTAAACAGATATACGATAGTCAAGTGAATGGGAATGTAGGAAGGGGAAGGCCTAGGCGAAAGTTCCGAAATCAGATTGAGGACGTTCTGAAAAATGGCTCGGTCAAGAGTACCCTAAACCGACGTTCATGTATGAAAAGATTGATGAGTGTGGATGAAGCTAAAGAGGTATGTCTGAATCGTAGCAAGTGGAAGTCTGTGGTCTCTGCCTCCCCCTACGGGAAGGAGGCGTGACTTTATGTATGTATGTATGTATTAAAGGTGATGTCAGTAACATCTATTGTGAAAGGCAAGTTACTTTGCCTCTCAACCGATGTACGCGTTTGGTGGACCTAGCCAGAAGACGCTGGTTCGAATCCTGCCTGCGAGTCGAACTTTTCCTTCACTAAAATAACTTTATTTGTTATCCTACTTATCTCTATCTTCTCTACTATTATAAAATTGTAAAAAAGCTGTGTCTGTACATTGTAGATATTAAAAAAAAACAAGTGGGTTAGGTTATAAGCAACCTACTTACTGTCGCTATGCACGTCATACGTAACATGTAAAACAAATTTGTAAGTGTCAATGCCTGCACTCCTTGGCTTCCATATTACAAGTGTTTACTTAGTTTGGAAGTCAAGAGTTCCTTTAATGTGTACTATGTATTTTTTGTCAATAAACAATTTTATTATTATACTCATTTTCTTTTTATTCTCCGGTTATGCGGGAAAATACCGGTGTCACGGGCCTAAGCCAAGTGTACACCGGGGATTTGATTAAAATTTATATTGTGATGCGTATGTTACTGTGAGTTGTCGGGTTCACACTGCAAGAATTTTCTGACTAGTCTGCAGGTGTTTAGAATGACTGCTTTCTGGAGTAAATGGTAGGTGTTTGCGTGTAAGTTGATAGTTACTAGGGACTGATGCAGCTGTTTGGGTATAACTCCTGTTGAAGACAGTACTATGGGGACTATTGTTACTTTCTGTAGATGCCAAAGTCGTGTTATTTCTTCCTTTAATTCAATATATTTAGATAGTTTTTCTGCTAATGTAGATTGTAAATTGTGTGTGTTTGGTATTGCAATATCTATCAGGTATCCCGTTCTATTAATTTTGTTTATTAACGTAATATCTGGTCTATTAAAATGAATAGTCCGATCAGTAAGGATAGCTCTGTCGAAATACAGTTTAGTGGAATGGTTTTCTAGAACAGTTTCAGGGTTATATTTTTAATACGGTACTATTGCGTCTAAAAGTTTGTATTGGTAGGCTAGGTTCTGGTGTATGACGTTAGCTACCTGGTCGTGTTTATTATTATTATAAATACATCATATTTAACAGTACGAATAAAATACTGCAACTAGTAACAACTTAGAGAAAGAATCCTCGTTTACTTAATATTGTAACTTATAAGAATAAATTTAACTTTAACTTGACGCGAATCGTTTCTCTCCGTAGGTACTCCACTAACTACTCTCAAAAAGAGATTAAAGAGACTATAGACGAACTAGATAAAAGATCTATTTACAGATAAATAAATAAATAAATATTCTAGGACATTTTTACACAGCACCATCTAGTCCCAAACTAAGCAGAGCTTGTACTATGGGTACTAGATAATGGATATAATACTTATATACTTTGTTTTTTCTAAATACATACTTATAATACATAAGAAACACCCAGACGAACACAAACACTTATATTCATCACATACATTTTTGTGTTCTCTGGGAATCGAACCCAAGACTTCATGGTCAGCAGTCCGGTACTCGAACCACTAAACCACAGTGGTCGTCAAAAATATATAATAAGACTAGCTTCTGCCCGCGACCAGTATTTCCTGAGATTAGCGCGTTCAAGCAAACAAACAAACAAACTCTTCAGCTTTATACCTATATTAGTATAGATATAAAAAAAACAGAAAAAACAACAAAAATACTTAAACCTCTCCACCACAGCCAATGTGCGGAGTTAGCTAACTGCAGCCCGTACACTATCACTGCTATTATTGTATGTGAAAAACTGACCTCAAATGTGCTGGCCATGACCTGCTGCTGTGGCAGGCTGCAGTGGTTCTCAATGCTCAGGATCAGGGGGTACGGAGACGTCACAAACGCACTCCTGTCAAAAGATAACATAACATTACATACCATCACGCCTATATTCCCCGAAGGGTTAGGCAGAGACGTATTAATGTACACCCACAGTATCCGATATGTTTAGGCCCCATGTAATAGGGGGCGAGCCTATTGCCATTAGCCTCCGAACAGCTACTGAGAATTTCATGGAAAACTCAATAACACTGTTCGACATGGGAATCGAACCCAAGACCTCTAGCGTAACAGTCGCGCTCAGAACCACTAGGCTAATGAGGCAGTCAAAAGATAAATATTCATATAGGGTTTATAAACATTTTTATGGGATAGTAAACGAGCAGACGGATCGCCTGATGGGTTTTGTTTTAAATTATAATCGGCGATCAGTCACATTACTATAAGCAGATGAGTTGAGTGAAAGTATTGGCGTTTAGGCGAAGAGACCAATGTCCCGACTAGCTTTTTAGATCACATCCTTCCTTTTCAGGCTGATCGCCTGATGGTAAGCGATTACCGCCGCCCGAGACACCAAGTTTAAAAGTCTGGGGAGTGTTTGGGAGTTGATACCGAAACAGGTAGATATATTATGTAGCTATATAGAAATCATAACTCATTAGCCTAGTGGTCCTGAGCGCGACTGGTACGTTTGAGGTCCTGGGTTGGATTCCCAGATCGAGCAAAGTGCTATTGGGTTTTCCTATGAAACTCCCAGTAACAGCTTGCAGTTTGGAATTTGTGCCCGGTTAATGGCAATAAGCTCGCCCCCTATTACATGGGACCTAAACATATCGGCGAACTGTGGGTGTACATTAGTGCGCCTCTGCCTAACCCTTCGGGGAATACAGGCGTGATGGTATGTTATGTACCTATGTTATGTCAAAAGTAAGTTTTAGTCGCCTAATCGAAATAATTATGTCAAGCATTTTGACTTCTAATTTGTCTACGTGTAGGTAATGTACCTAACAATTATTGTAATAATTTTAAAGTGAACTTTTTGTAAATCATTTAGTCTTGTGGACTGGTCCCAAGTGCGACTGCTACGCTAGAGGTTCTATGTTTAACTTCCAGGTCGAGTAAATTGTTGTTTGGTTTTCCAAGACTTAACGCTCACTAGCAGAGCTGCGCATTCTACCTACCTACCTATATTCCATTAATTAACTTTATAAACAGGGCAGTAATTCTAAATAAAAATAAGTCACCTTGCAATCGTCTCCACGACCCGTCTGAACGGTATCTTGGTGGTGAACGTATGGCCATGGTATATGACGGGGCTCCCATCATCTCCATCCCAGCAGTCCAGCTCCACGCACCGGCAGCCAGTTAAAAGCACCTGGTAACAAAATTATGGGATAATAAGTAAAATTAAAAGTATTAAACAGCGCCATCTATTATCAAGTAGTTTATTTCAGTTTTTCTCCATCTACAGCGGCGGAGTCTAAAATATAAAGTTGGTATAAATTTATTGCAAGTAGGTAGGTAGGCAATGATTATAATAAATACTAAATAAAGTCTCAAGTTATCTTCATCAGAAACTGCATTGAAATCAGTTTTCGTTGTGGACAGTAATAAGACTGTCAAGATCGCAACGGACTTCATCAAAGAAATCATGACCTCTTGAGGATTTGAATTAATTTGCCATTGTCTGCTGTTTAGCAGACACAAATAAAAAATAATTGTTTAAATTTGTTTTAATAACTCTTAATAGATTATTATATGTTTTAAATATAGTAAAGTTCTGTTTGTTAATAATTATTATTATTCTCAAATAATAGGCGCAAAGTCAACTTCGCTTATTTGAGAATATTACAAACCAAGATATTTTATATGATAACTGAAACTGATACCTATGATAATTATAAGTATCATGTCCCGAAACTAGTGTGTCCATTTATTTTATGTTTTAAATCACTGTTAACCGCGCCCAACCCCTAATAGTCGTGTAGCTATAATTGAATTAGTAAATACCTTTGATGTTCATTCGTCTGAAATGAAGTGTGTACTAGCATGTACGACACGCCACGCGTGCGCGTAATTATTGATTTAAGCGCTCGGTTCCCCTACCCATGTAAAAGCACCTACGGAGTATTGCCTCATTCTCAGTCTAGATATCACAGGCGTTTCAACTACATTCCGAGTCTATACGATATTATTATTTAAAAAAACCGATTTAAAAATCGCTTAGGTAGGCCGCCCGTATCAACCATAAACAATATAGAGAATTGTCATTATATTGTCAATTTGGCGTTGTTGTTGTCAAACATAACCTAACGTGTGTTGTTTTGCCGGTTTAAATTCTTTTTATATTGAGTGTTGAGCTTGCCAAAATTGACGAAATGAAGGATACTACTGGTGATGTTGATACTAGGAATGTCGTGAAAAACAGGGAGCTGCTTTACCGCATGATTATAAGGTAAATTCTCATCGTCAACAACCGTGCTGAAATAACACTCAAAAACTATTTTACGCTCATATTACGCTGGTATTATCAATATAAATCTCTAAAACATTCTAAACTGAAGACGAAATACTGATTTTATATGAAAATATTTGAAATATAATTGTGTTGAGGTTATAATTTAGTAGTAAAATTTCATGTTTTGTTTCCAGTCAATTGTATTACGATGGCTTTCAACCCATAGCTGCGACGTTGGCGGCAGCTGTACACGCTGACCCGCCATGCCCACCCAGCGACAGGTTAGCTGTTCTAGTATAATATTACTTGTATCATAAAAAGATTTATATATCACAACTTACTAAAAATCTTGAATCAAAACTAGGTAGTTCCTCTTGACTTGGATTTATTAAAAACCCGTTAAATGTTTTGATGTGTATATTTTGTGTGCAATGCTTATTTGTAATAAATGTCAGAATAGGAAAACTTGTCAAATTGATTATTCCACTGTATATTATTTGTGTCAAGCCAATACCATCTCAGAAATATACATCTTCTCGTACAATCGTAAAAATGACTGTATTTGTACATCTGCTGATTCTTCATTGATCATGTAGACTTCTGAATCTGATGATGGTGGGTCTTCAACATGAGCCTGACCGTAAGGACCGGCTGGCTGCGTCTAGCGGAGCAGAACATCTCCTTGGTACCACTGGTTTTGGTAAGTCTTCTTGTTTTACTTTTTCTAGTAGTTAATTTATGGGATAGCGGGGCAAACAAGCAGACGCAAATCACCTGATGGTAAGTTATTACCATTGCCGATAGACTCCCGCAAAACCAGAGGAGTCGCAAGTGTGTAGCTGGCCTTTTAAAAGGGTTAGGGCCTCCAGTATCCTCAAACACAACGCAAGTGTTGTTTCATGCCGGTTTTCTGTGAGGCCGTGGTGGTTGAGCCGGCCCATTGGTGCCGAAGCATGGCTCTCCCACGGTGAAAAATTGGTAAAATTTAACCATATAAATTTACTCATTGTGTGTTAGATAATATCAACTTTGCATTACCCAACTAAGCACCAAGATCACTGTGATGTCAAACGGTGGGCGGCTATAATGGTCACTATAGGGGACCATTGAAAGCCGTGAACCGATTGATTTTTGTTTAAGTCTTGTGTGTAAAAATCTCTTCTCCACTATTATAAGATTGTAAAAAAGCTGTCTGTACATTGAAGATATTTAAAAAATAACAAGTAGGTTAGGGTATATAAATGTCCCATACCCAAAAATGAGATTTTTAAAATTCTTGTCTGTTTGTTACGGGTTGGCGCAAAAACAACTGAATCGATTTTAATTTTGTTATCCCTGTTGGAAAGTATGTGCTCCAACTTAAAAACTGGTATACTTCTTATTTCAAATAATTAAACGGAACCTGAGATACAGCTTGACCTCTCTAATGTATAGAGACCCATACAAAGAAGAGTTCATCGCTGTTGGTTTTTGAGCTTCAAGTGAGCGAAGCCGCGGGCAGAGGTTAGTGTGTAATCAAAATAATAAGTACATATCAGCCTGACACAAAACATTTCTCCATTTCCAATTTGTTTTGCAGACTTGGAATACGAAATGGACGCGTCCTCTCTCGCCCCCGAGCCGGCGACGTATGAGACGGCGTACGTGACGTCACACAAGATGGCGTGCCGCGCGGGCGCATTCAGCGCGTGCGGACAACTCGTCGCTACGGGCTCTGTTGATGCCTCTATCAAGGTAAGTCATGTAATGGCTGGGGAGTGGTTTTCCTGTGACATTCCAGTAGTAGTAATAAATTATTAAGTACCCCAAACAATGATTTGAATTGTATTTTGTACAACGCCTTAGTAACTTAACAGACAGAAATGTGTTGCTGGGGAGTTTGTTACGCCACTTCTTCTTCCCAGCGAAAACACTAGGAAGCGGTGAAGGGCGGGCGTTTTGGGGGCTGTCTATAATGTAAAAGTGACGTTCAAAAAGTACTACCTAGTAGTCTATATTGAATAAATGATTTTGACTTTTGACTTTGACTTTGTAGCTCAAAGTGTGGAATTTGTTCACCCCCTATTACATCTATACATCTATATCTATACATACATACTACATACAAATAAATAAAATTAGAGTGTCTGTTTGTAATATTAAAATAACCGCTTTTTACTAAGTAAAAAGTTTAAAAAGTTTGTCTGTTTGTTCCGGCTAATCTCGGATTTGGCTGGACCGATTTTGACGGGACTTACACTGGCAGATAACTGATGTAACTTAGGCTACTTTTTATCGTCGCAAAAAAGTCGCAGGTAACAACAGCTACTAGGCCTAAAGATACCGGCGAACTCTGCCTAACCCTTCGGGGAATACATGTATGATGGTATGTTGTTTGTTTTAGATCTTGGATGTGGAGCGTATGTTGGCTAAGTCAGCCCCTGAGGAGGTGGACCCCGGCAGGGAACAGCAAGGACATCCCGTCATCAGGACTTTGTGAGTTAATCATATCATACTAATATTATAAACAGAAAAAATTGTATTTTCACTAGCGACCCGCCCGCGGTTTCACCCCCGTTCCTATGGGTCGTAGGGTTATGTTAAATAACTTAAAACCTTCCTCTTGAATCACTCTATCTATTAAAAAAACCGCATCAAAATCCGTTGCGTAGTTTTAAAGATCTAAGCATATATAGGGACAGACAGACAGCGGAAAGCGACTTTGTGATATACTATGTAGTGAAAAAAAAAAATCTTGTTAAACTCTCCTGCTAAGCTAAATGCTTGTGTTACGAGTGGGTTCACGTCGGTAGTGCAATGGGTGGGTTTCGAACCGGCAACCACATGATCGCATGTCCGATACCCTAGCCATTCGGCTACCGCCGCTTTTTTTATGTAATATCGAGCAAACGGATCACCTGATGGTAAGCGATAACCGCCGCCCATGGACATCTGCAACACCAGAGGAGTCACGAGTGCGTTGCCCACCTTTTAAAAGGGTTTGGGGCCTCCGGTATCCTCACTCACTCGGCGGAACACAACGTAAGTGTTGTTTCACGCCGGATTTCTGTGAGGCCGTGGTATCACTCCGAAGCACAGCTCTCCCACGGTAAAAACAGAATAATATTTTTTATCTTTCTTTCTTCTAAGGTATGACCACACAGATGAGATAACAGCATTAGATTTCCATCCCCGGGAACAAATCTTAGTGTCTGCGTCCCGGGATTGCTGCATCAAGCTATTTGACATCACTAAAGCATCCGCTAAGAAAGCCTACAAGTCTATCACGGTAAATAATTCTCGTAGTGTTAATATTATGACCATTGTACTGCGAACTCAAAGGTCTCGAGTTGGAATCCAAGGCACGCACCTCCGACTTTTCGGAGTCATGTGCGTATTAATAGTTAATAAGCCAAATGGTCCTGAGCGCGACTGCTACGCTAGAGGTCCTGGGTTCGATTCCCAGGTCGAGCAAAGTGTTATTGGGTTTTTCTATGAAATTCCCAGTAGCAGCTCGGAGTTAGGAATTTGTGCTCGGTCAATGGCAATAGGCTCGCCCCCTATTACTTGGGACCTAAACATACCGCCGAACTGTGGGTGTACATTAGTACAGCACTAAGCAGCAGGATATAATAACAAATTATATACGTTTTTTTTGTAAATACATACTTATAATACATAAAGAGGAAGAAATCGCTTTAAGCGATAAGGCCGCCCATTGTACATTATTTGTAAAATAGATGTGTTTTAATTTGTATTTTTGGTGTACAATAAAGAGTTAAATAAATAAATAAATAAAATAATAAACACCCAGACGAACACAAACACTTATATTCATCACATAACTATTTGTGTCTTGTGGAAATCGAACCCACGACCTCGTGGTCAGCAGAACCACTAAACCACAGAGATCGTCATTCGTGGGTGTGACGCATGTTTTCTATAGGCTTATTTCTAATTCAATTTGTTGTCATCTTTATTTTTCCGAGTCGGCGCAAATAAAAGTATTTTCTTTCTTTCTTTAAGTTATGTAATTTTGACTTTCTTTTTCCTAGGATGCTGAGCAAGTACTTTGTGTGGCGTTCCATCCTCTCGGGGATCATATCATAGCATCCAGCACTCAGCCAGTCATCCGTCTCTATGATGTCACCACCAGCGCTTGCTTCGTCTGCCCCATACCATCCCACCACCACACCAAACAAGTCAACTCAATACAGTAAGTCAGCAATTTAATATTTTTTTTTATGAAAACCTGCCGATATTTTCACCAATTCAAAGTCAAAGTCAAAATGTTTTATTTCAATTAGACCATTAAAGAAGGTACTTTTGAAAACTCAAAAGTTGCACGGCTCCAAAAAGTGGGTCTTATGGAGAAGAGCCGGCAAGAAACTCCATAGATACTCTTCTATATATATAAAAGAAAGTCGTGTTAGTTACTCCATTTATAACTCAAAAACGGCTGAACCGATTTGGCTGAAAATTGGTGGAGAGGTAGCTTAGAACCAGGAAACGGACATAGGATACTTTTTGTCCCGTTCCCGTGGGATGTGATGACAGACCGAATTCCACGGGGGCGAACCCGCGGGCAGAAGCTAGTTTTAAAATAAAATAATCACAACTACAATATTAAGCTTTACAACTTTGTATAAGTAGGTAATGTATATGTAGTTGTTGAGAATTATGCAGTTTGAAATTTCTGTCAGTGTCGTGTAACATAATATATACCCACTAGCTTCTGCCCGCGACTTCGTCCGCGTAGCGTGATGATAAAATATATAGCCTATATCCTTCCTCAATAAATAGGCTATCTAACACTGAAAGATTTTTTAAAATCGGACCAGTAGTTCCTGAGATTAGCGCGTTCAAGCAAAAAAACAAACAAACAAACTCTTCAGCTTTATTATTAGTATAGATGAGTCATCAACTCATGGGTATCATATAGGTTTATACTTTTATATTATATATACTTTATACCTTTTATTGGGTTTTTCTATGAAATTCGCAGTAGCAGCTCGGAATTTGGAATTTGTGCCCGGTTAATGGAAATAGGCTCACCACCTATTACATGGGACCTAAAACATACCGGCGAACTGTGGGTATACATTTGTACGCCTCTGCCTAACCCTTCGGGGAATAAAGGCGTGATGGTATGTATACTTTATACCTAGTGTTTATACTTCGACTTTTAATTGTATTCAGTAACTTGATAGCTGGAGGGTTTCCAGTTTTTGACAAAAAAAACATAGTGAGGTGGTCTAAGAATGAACGAAATTGAATGTACTTGAATTATGTACTGTCATGAACAAACTTTTTATGTTATATTTAAAAACTTGTCTACAAAACACAATATACATTTATTATTATTTTATACATTATTATTTTGTACACATTTATGTACATAAAGTATAAAAATAAAATAAATAAATAAATATAGACCTACACTATTAAAAAAAATGTTTCTCAGTAGTAAAGTTATTTATAAAGCCTCGCGGTGGCTTAGTGGTCATCGCGTCTGGTGTATCTAACCAGAAGACGCAGGTTCGAATCTTGCCCGCAGTAGAATTATTAGACCTACACTATTAATATATTGTTTCTCAGTAGTAAAGTTATTTATAAAGCCTCGCAGTGGCTTAGTGGTCATCGCGTCTGGTGTATCTAACCAGAAGACGCAGGTTCGAATCTTGCCCGCAGTAGAATTATTAGACCTACACTATTAATATATTGTTTCTCAGTAGTAAAGTTATTTATAAAGCCTCGCAGTGGCTTAGTGGTCATCGCGTCTGGTGTATCTAACCAGAAGACGCAGGTTCGAATCTTGCCCGCAGTAGAATTATTAGACCTACACTATTAATATATTGTTTCTCAGTAGTAAAGTTATTTATAAAGCCTCGCAGTGGCTTAGTGGTCATCGCGTCTGGTGTATCTAACCAGAAGACGCAGGTTCGAATCTTGCCCGCAGTAGAATTATTTTGCTTGAACGCGCTAATCTCAGGAACTGCTGGTCCGATTTGAAAAATTCTTTCAGTGTTAGATAGCCCATTTATCGAGGAAGGCTATAGGCTATATATAATCACGCTAAGCGGACGAAGTCGCGGGCTGAAGCTAGTTATTTATATTTTTAATATCTTTATCCACTTAGGTTCTCCCCCAATGGTAAATATTTCGCAAGTGGCAGCGCGGACGGTTCTGTGAAATTATGGGACACTGTTTCAAATAGGTGCTTCAACACTTTCGTGAACGCTCATGAAGGATCGGAAGTGTGCTCTGTAGCATTTACTAGGAACAGTAAGGTATGTAAAAAAAACACCGGGTTGCACTCCGGGAGTACCGGCAGAAGTGAAAACTTGAACATTAGCGTTGTGCATTTTTGATATTTTGGAATGGTTTGGGAATAATTTCGCATTTTGCTTTAATTATCAGTATAAAAGTACTATCATTTATGTGGTAAAATACAATACATTCATTTATTTATTATTTAAATTTTTAATGTAACTGCCTCATTAGCCAAGTGGTCCTGAGCGCGACTGCTACGCTAGGGGTCCTGGGTTCGATTCCCAGGTCGAGCAAAGTGTCATTGGGTTTTTCTATGAAATTCCCAGTAGCAGCTCGGAGTTAGGAATTTGTGCCCGGTTATTGGCAATAGGCTCGCCCCCTATTACATGGGACCTAAACATACCGGCGAACTGTGGGTGTACATTAGTACGCCTCTGCCTAACCCTTCAGGGAATACAGGCGTGATGGTATGTTATGTAATATAAATTATGTTTGTGTACGATAGGTAATCGTACAATTGTCGATCAGGTCACGTGTCCTGACGCGAGTTTAACATTTTTTACCCATCCCAAAAAGTGGACAACGTCGCTAAAGAAGTTTTCACTTCAATAAACCATTTCGAAATGTTGAAACTTCACCCCTTCTGAGGCCAGGCGGTTTTTATGGGATAGGGGGGGGCAAACGAGCAGACGGATCACCTGATGGTAAGCGATTACCGCCGCCCATGCAACACCAGAAGAATCGCAAGTGCGTTGCCCGCCTCTTAAAATGGTTTGGGCCTCCGGTATCCTCACTCACTCGGCGAAACACAACGCAAGTGTTGTTTCACGCCGGTTTTCTGTGAGGCCGTGGTATCCAGTCGAGCCGGGCCCATTCGTGCCGAAGCATGTCTCACCCACGGTAAGGTAAGGTTTAATGGTATCGTGGAATGCGACGGTAATATTAATTTACTAGTTTCTACCCGCGGCTTCGCTCACATGAAGCTTAAAACCAACAGTGATGATCTCTTCTTTGTATGGGTCTCTATACATTAGAGAGGTCAAGCTGTATCTCAGGTTCCGTTTAATTATTTGAGATAAGAAGTATACCAGTTTTTAAGTTGGAGCACATACTTTCTAACAGTGATAACAAAGTTAAAATCTATTCAGTAGTTTTCGCGTCAACCCGTAACAAACAGACAAGAATTTTAAAAATCACATTTTTGGGTTCGGAGCCGTTTATATACCCTAAAACCCACTTGTTTTTTTTATATCTTCAATGACGACACGTTTGGCGTAGCGGCTGAGCGATCGGCTTCTGCGACACGTGTTGTGGGTTCGATCCCCACACGGAGCAAATATTTGTATGATCTACAGGTAGTTGTTCCGCGTCTGGGCGTTTGTGTATGTGAGAATTTGTGTTTGTAAACGCACCCACGATACAGGAGAAAAGCCTAGTGTGGGGCAACGTCTTTCTAAAAAAAAAATTTTCAGACACAGCTATTTTACAATATTTCTTTCTTATGGACAATTATATTTATTTCAGTATTTACTGACGTCGGGGCTGGATTCGTCGATCAAGTTATGGGAGTTGGCAAGCAGTAGATGTTTAATACAGTACACTGGAGCGGGAACTACAGGTATATATTAAACAAATCACAGGGTAGGTTCCTCATCAAGTTTTTTTTTTTTTTTTTTATGAGATAGGGGGGCAAACGAGCAAACGGATCACCTGATGGTAAGCGATAACCGCCGCCCATGGACACCCGCAACACCAGAGGAGTCGCAAGTGCGTTGCCCGCCTTTTAAAGGGTTTGGGCCTCCGGTAACCTCCTTCACTCGGCGAAACACAACGCAAGCGTTGTTTCACGCCGGTTTTCTGTGAGGCCGTGGTATCACTCCGGTCGAGCCGGCCCATTCGTGCCGAAGCAGGGCTCTCCCACGTGAAAAGATGGTAAAATGCCATTTGGAACTCAAGCAGGCAGCAGGCCCGTCACTTGATGGGGGCGCTGACCGAAAATTTCCGGACCAACGCTCTCCTTCAAAAGATGGGTCTGACGGAAACATCAGCCTGCAGGGCCTGAAAAAGGGAAATTGAGAGCATGGAACACCTTCTGTGTACATGCGATGCAATGGCTGGAAAGCGAATGTGCCTCTTGGTCAGGGTTATCCAGGACCAGAGGACTACAGACTCATTCCCCCAGGCCTCATTATAAAGCTTATGGAAGAGCTGTTTGAAGAACTGGAATGAGGATTAGGTATCTAGGGGTAGCACAAAAGATCCCATTGGGTCGAAGTGCTCTGAGGCCTTGCTGCCTCGGCCCCACACGATAAGATAAGATAAACAACTCATAAATAAAAATCTTTGAGTTTGACTTCACTACTCACTACTTATTATAAAACAAAGTCGTTTCCCGCTGTCTGTCCCTATGTATGCTTAGATCTTTTAAACTACGCAACGGATTTTGATGCGGTTTTTTTTTAATAGATAGAGTGATTCATGAGGAAGGTTTTAAGCTATATACCATAACGCTACGACTCTTAGGAACGGGGCAGCGTGGGTGAAACCGCGGGCGGGTCGCTAGTAACATATAAAAAACAAATCTGTATGATTCGTTTTGTTCGCAGGTAAACAGGAACATCTTGCTCAAGCAGTGTTTAATCACACTGAGGACTATGTGATGTTCCCAGACGAGGCAACCACGTCTCTTTGCACCTGGCATTCCCGAAGTGCGAGCAGATGCCAGCTCATGTCTCTAGGACACAACGGAGCCGTCAGGTGAGATATCTGTATTAAATACTAGTTGTTATCCGTGACTTCGTCCGCGTGGTATTTAAAAAAAAGTAGCCTAAGTTACTCCTTGTTACATCAGCTATCTTCCAATGAAAGTCCCATCAAAATCGGTCCAGCCATTTCGGAGAGTAGGCGGAACAAACAGACAGATACTTAGACATAATTTTTTGGTAAAAAAAAATGTTTTGGTATATGTACCAAATGCACTTAGTAAAAAGCGGTTATTTTAATATTACAAACAGACACTACAATTTTATTTATTTGTATAGAAGATCTATATCGAATCGCCCCCTATTATATGGACGATCTCTGTGGTTTAGTGGTTCGAGTACCGGACTGCTGACCACGAGGTCGTGGGTTCGATTCCCACGGGACACATGTATTTATGTGATGAATATAAGTGTTTGTGTTCGTCTGGGTGTTTCTTATGTATTATAAGTATGTATTTACAAAAAAAAGTATATAAGTATTATATCCATTGTCTAGTACCCATAGTACAAGCTCTGCTTAGTTTGGGACTAGATGGTGCTGTGTAAAATGTTTTGTTATTTATTTATGGGACCTACACATACCGGCGTAATATGGGTGTAGTCGGGTTTTTTCTTATTTTTTTTTTCTTGTTTCAGGTTTATAGTGCATTCGGGCACAGCACCTGCATTTTTGACTTGCAGTGATGATTATAGGGCACGGTTTTGGTATAGAAGAAATACGCACTAATTCAACCTACTAATAGAATTCACTGAGAGAGATGCATAAAAGCCATCTCTCTTGTCTGCTACTTACGTTGTCTCTACTGTTATGAAATCGTAAAAAAGCTGTGTTTGTACATTGAAAATATAAAAAAAAACAAGTGGGTTCAGGTATATAAACGTCTCCGAACCCAAAAATGCGATTTTTTTAATTCTTGTCTATTTGTTAAAGGTTTGGCGCAAAAACTACTGAATAGATTTTAATTTTGTTATCACTGATAGAAAGTATATGTTGAAATTTCAAAGCTGGTGAACTTCTTATCTCAATTAATTAAACTGATCCTGAGATACAGCTTGACCTCTCTGATGTATACAGACCAATACAAAGAAGAGATCATCACTGTTGGTTTTTGAGCTTCAAGTGAGCGAAGCGGCGGGCATAGGCTAGTCTTATATAAAACGCTTATTGTGACTGTATATAAGTCATGCTACAAAACAACTAAACGTGGGTAGCGGTATTGTTATACGTATCGCAATGACAATCCAGCTGGACGTTGTACAGCTGTTTTACATAACAGAGCTGTTTTGTAAAATAACTAGTGGTTATGTGAGTCAAAGAATTTTACAATCCAACTGCGACATCAAGAGTCAGCTCTTTCTTTTAATGTAAAAGTGTCTAATAAAAGTGAATTCTACAGTACTTCTTAACATTTCTTGTAAAATTATTGATAAATATTGATAAGACTTTTGTTTTAGGTTTAAGATTCATATTCAGTGTCTCCTATATTAAAGATAGCTTCCTCCCGCGACTTCGTCCGCGTGGAATAGTTACTTAGTCTTAGCGGGATGATAGCCTATAGCCTTCCTCAATAAATGGACTATCTAACACCGAAAGATTTTTTCTAATCGGACCAATAGTTCCTGAGATTATCGCGTTCAAGCAAACTTGGCAGGTGGCAGGAAGCTGAAGGGGATCATCATCTCCTTACAGGTGGTAAGAAGATGATGATCCCCTTCAGCGGCTTGTAGTATGTTTTGATTGAAGCTCACTTCAAGATATAGCCAATATTGTTAGTTGATAATTGAGTATTGAGTATCCGAGAGGAACTTTAGTAAAATATGTCACGGGAACAGGAATAATAAAAGAACGCTAAATGAGGATATGTCCTTTAGAGCGTTTGTTGGGTCCGACCCAAGCTCGGTCCGCACGGATACAAAACAAACGCTCTAAAGGCTGATGAATAACGTATTTATTTGGATAAGGATTAATAATATCATGTTTATAAAAACACCTACGCAAATAATGCATTTGGAATTTTAGAACAAAGTTAGCATAAAAACGGTTATAGTGAGCCAACCTTAAAAGATAGACATATGCTGTCGCGGACTTTTTTTTAGAACTTTTAAAGAGGAACAATTCTGTCATATATGATTTTTGCGAAACTTTAATCGTTTACGCAGCGCATGCATCGGAAGCTCTCAAAAGGAAAAAACCCCGATTTTGAAACATTCTTCATTGATGCTCCGCTCCTATTGGTCTTAGCGTGATGATATATAGCCTATAGCCTTCCTCGATAAATGAGCTATCTAACACTGAAAGAATTTTTCAAATCGAACCAGCAGTTCCTGAGATTAGCGCGTTCAAGCAAACAAACAAACAAACAAACAAACTCTTCAGCTTTATATATTAGTATAGATGTGTAAAATAAATAATTAAATAGTAACTACAATTTTTGTCTGATTTAATTTTTTCACCCCCTGCATCTCTACTTAACCCTTCGGGCAATGATGGCGTGATGGTATGTATTTTAGTTTGATTTTATGAGGTTATTTTTAGGAATCCGTACCTCGAAAGGAAAAAAACGGAACGCGTGGAGGTATTAAGCTGGAATTTATATCAAATACTCAGGTCTACTGTCCCTTGGAGCTGTGAAAAAATCAAACTTCTAAGCCAAAGCAATCAAAAGATACAACCGTTTATGCCGCAAATTTTCGACACTCGCAAGGGAATCAAAACCTACAAGGTACTTCCCGTGAACTCAGAATCTTGAAATTTAGTACGAAGCAATGTCTTATAGCACAGATAAAGGAAAAACTGCGAAATACATTTTCAGTTACATCATATATTAATAATATTTTTAAGTACGGAACCCTCGGTGCGCGAGTCCGACTCGCACTGGGCTGGTTTTTTATGTGATAGGGGGGCAAACGAGCAGACAGATCGCCTGATGGTAAGCGATAACCGCCGCCCATGGACACCCGCATCACCAGAGGAGTCACAAGTGCGTTGCCCGCCTTTTAAAAGGGTTTGAGCCTCCGTTATCTAGGAGACTCGTCATGCTCGAGAACGGGTGCTGTCTGTCGGGCCTGCTCAGCACTTACTTGTTATGCCAATGTTTTTATCTTTATTTATTTGATACACAACAAACTGCATTACAGGATGCAAGGGAGCTACCACCATCTCAATGCTCCAAGTCAACCTCACCTGCTCGTGGTGCATCCTGCTAAATAACGAACGAGGCTCTGACGACCGATGGATGGCGGTATAACCATCATAATACTGGCGTACTTAAATCACACCGGCTGGTGACGGGCAGCAGCGTTACCAGTGCGAAAAAGGTACGTCCTGCGGTCGCCAACCCGCATGCCCAGCGTGGCGACTATGGGCAATTACCCCCAATGAACACCACAACTAAATGGCCCCCTAGTTCCCGGCCGCCCTGCTATTCCTGATCATGGTGGCGGTCATGGTAACGGCAGGGCAGGGGGTGCGAAGAATCCCCGGGCTACGGGAGGCCACCACCCACAGATGACCTTAAGCACGTACAACGGACGAACGCTCAGGCTCGACGATCATATGTCACAGCTCGAAACGGAACTTGAGAAGATCAGGTGGCACATTCTAGGGTTATGTGAAGTCCGAAGAGTGGGCGAGGATACCATAGCCTTGGAATCGGGCCACCTGATGTACTACCGGCAGGGTGATCAACTATCGCAAGGTGGCGTAGGGTTTCTAGTCCATAAGGCCCTCTCTGACAACGTTGTTGAGATATCCAGTGTGTCGACCAGGGTAGCGTACCTCATACTTAAACTAACCGAGAGGTATAGCCTCAAGGTTATACAGGTATACGCACCGACGTCGACGCACTCGGATGATGCCGTGGAAGAAGATGTACGAAGATATCTCATCGGCGCTTCATAAGACCAAGAAGGCGCACTTCAACGTTGTCATGGGGGACTTTAACGCTAAAGTGGGAGTACGGAGCAGCGGCGAATGTAGAGTTGGTCCACACGGCTATGGAAGCTAGGCAAACGTAGTGTAGGGCGCCCGCTGGCCAGGTGGAGTGACGACTTGCGGAAGGCAGCTGGCAGAAACTGGATGAGGAAAGCCGAAGATCGGGCTCTGTGGCGTTCACTAGAAGAGGTCTACGTCCAGCAGTGGACGAATATAGGCTGATGATGATGATGATGAAACTGCATTATTCTCAGAAACTATTCAAAATAAAATTGAAGGGGTAAGTGGACAAAGGTGTTATCTAACAAAACTGTTTTTTTACATACATACATACATACATAAAGTCACGCCTGTTTCCCGTAGGGGTAGGCAGAGACCACAGACTTCCACTTGCTACGATTCTGACATACCTCTTTAGCTTCATCCACACTCATCAATCTTTTCATACATGAACGTCGGTTTAGGGTACTCATGACCAAGCCATTTTTCAAAACGTCCTCAATCTGATTTCGGAACGTTCGCCTAGGCCTTCCCCTTCCTACATTCCCATTCCCATTTTAATTCATATCCAATTAAAATTATATAAATTAGATACTTTTGAGCCCACCAGTCGATTTATCGTCACTTAAAATCTATGTTCATGCAAGAAACTCGATTTTTTTCAGTTTTGTCAGATAACACCTTTGTCCACTTACCCCTTCAATTGTTAAAGTTAAATCTAATATTGTAATCATGTTTTTTTTAAAGGAGTGTCTTACCGGCTCTTCTCCGTAAGACATACTATTTTGAACCGTGAAAATAATGTTTGCTTTTTCAAAAGCACCTATTTTTATGGTAATTGAAAAAATCTTCGAAATTCTGTAGTTAATCATTTGGTAATAAAATAATGTTAAGAGTAGCATCTATTAAAATAGAATTGAAAAACAATTGTAGCTTATAGTGAGAGGAATCTGCCACTGAGTTCTAACACAGAACTCAGCATTGCCACATATTCTGCCGCTAAGCAATAATGTGCTAGAACATTATTGTGTTCATTATTGGTTTGAAAGGTAATGTAGCCAGTAGCTGTCGTAGGTGCCCGTGGCATCATTAAAAATGGTCCTATCTGAAAACCAGCGCTGCGGCATTATGCTCTTAATGAAGCTGGTGCTGAGATAGGAACTTATTCTGATCTCGTGCAGAGTTAATGTAGTTTTTAATTTGTATATTTTGTGTACGAAGTCAGAATAAAAAGTATTCTTTCTTTCTTTCTTTGTAGTGACATTACTGGCTAAATTTTTATTTTTATTTTTATTATAATCAACAAAAATATAGTACAATTTGTTCAGTAATTACAATTTCGCCAAACTGCTTGATACAGTTTGTTGGCGGAAGAGTGAGACTTTTTTTTATTATGGCGCCACACTTTTTGTGTATTTGCCAGTGTTACTAGTATTCTATTATCTGTGCCAGTGTCAAGTATTAGAGTAATCAAGTAGGTAATATTTCCCATCATGGGATTTTATGGCACCACACTTTTTGTGTTCGCCAGTGTCAAGTATAATATATGTTGT
This sequence comes from Acronicta leporina, assembly GCA_947256265.1. Lineage (NCBI taxonomy): Eukaryota > Metazoa > Arthropoda > Insecta > Lepidoptera > Noctuidae > Acronicta > Acronicta leporina. Next base: position 1,147,536 of record OX366539.1, read on the forward strand.
TCAGTTGCCCCAATAAAACGGTAGGAACTTTATTGAGGCTTCGATGGAGTTTAGGAGTGAACCCAAAAAGTCACGATTTTCAATTTTATATAATTTGCCTACACTCTCACACGTTCACTTAATGGTTAATTATCCACCATAATTACACATTAAACTTCGGAGAAATTCAAGTTTTGAAAAATAATATAAAATCGATAATGTGCACTTTTCATTTTCCCACCTAAACTCCATAAATGAGACATAACAACTGAGGTGTCAAGATGACAAGGCGCGAGTGATACCACTGGTGTTGCTAGCGTCTGGTTGCCATTTACCATCAGGCATTACCACAATTAAGATAACCCTTTCAGACCCTGTACTCACTTTTGTGAGTATGACTTTACGATTTTTTATACGCTTACTAGGGAACGGTAAGCGAACGGGGGCGAGCTCGCACAAATGTGACAGTAGTTCTTTATGCCTTCGTATTTTTTCGCGGAGATAGCTGGCATCTCTGTGGGTCTGTGTCCGTCCGATGCCGCGCGGGGTCAATGTATCGCGACCTGTCATCCTGAAGATTTCATTTTTCGTTCTGGTAAGCAATTTATGTGTTTGTTTTTGTTTTATTGTGTTATGAATGAGTGGAAAATAGCCTTGGAGATTAAAAATAGTGGATTAATGATTAAGTTGAAAGGATTTTGGTGCCGCAAAAATAACCCTCACAAATGTGAGGGCCCGATTTGAATTTTAAAAATTTTAAGTATATTGATACAAATAAAAAAACTGCTTTGTGCTTTGTTTTAGGAATTGTTCCAATGTTAAACAATTACTATTAGTAGAACAAAAATAGTACTTGAAGATGATGCTGTTTTGGACGCAATAAATGACTCGGTCTTCGGTGACGACTCTGATGAAGACAAAAATTGGATGGAAGATGCCCAGGGGAAAAGCCCGAAAGCCCATCTGTTGAAGACCAGGAGGAACATGCAAGGGTTCCTGTTGTAGCAGCACCAGCTACTAGAAATACCTGAACCAGAGGGACGTTTCGTGGCAAACCTAGGCCTTCAGCTGCTTTAACCGTGGAAGAGATATGCATTTTTTTTTAGTAATCGAAACTCAAAATGTAATGTACCATCTTACTTTTTTCATTTTTAAACTCACGTTTTAATTTTTTTTGGTTCCTACTGTCGCCTACTGAACATTTTGAGAAGTAGGTACTTCACAGAAGTGTTCGAACAATTCGTACTGTACAAAATAATGATAAATTATGACTAAGGGCCACTTGCACCAACTTCTTAAATGTGTTTAAATTGTATTTAAACACAAAATTTGTATGAAAAGTCGTGTTTAAATACAATTTAAACACATTTAAAAAGTTGGTGCAAGTGGGCCTAAGACTTAAAAAAAATTCGTAAATACGTAACAAATGTTAGTTTTGTTGATTATGCCCAAGGAAAAAAACTGCTTTAAATGTTAAATAATTAATAGTTAATTTTATGATAATGTTTCAGTGTTTTCATGATAATTAAAGTTTAATTTCTTGTATTTAATGGTCTTTTTTATCAATCGTGAGTGTACCTAGGTTTGGCCCGATCCCTCACAATCGTGAGTATCCTGAAAAACCTATTTTCAGTTTTCCTAGATTTTTTTCAGTAGCATATTCTTCTTCAGGGACCCTAAATTAGTTAGAAAGAGTAAATTTCATTTTTAAATACCATTCCGTTTAGCGTCAGGTCTGAAAGGGATAAATATGTTCCACTTACTTGACTATATAGCTCGACTGAAGACTCTCCTTTGAGCTGGTGTCCCGTAAGGTAGGTGTTGTGACTGCTGGCAATGTAGTACTGGCTGAGGGGACCCGTCATGTCCTTGGATAACGCCTTCTGCACCTCTTCCTCCTCTGTGGTCGAGGTTTTGCTGGGGAGAAAATATTTTATGAGTACTTTTGTTTATTGATTAAGTCTGCGAAAATTCTGACGAGCGAGGTAGTAATTTATCATCGTCGCCCATGGACACTGGCAACACCAGAGGAGTTGCTGATGCGTTGCCGAGCTCCTACGGACTGCAGACTGCCAGAGCCGCAAAAAGTTTGTATAAACATATTTGAAATAAAAACAGTCTAGTAGTCCCAAGTGCGACTGCTACGCTAGAGGTCTTGGGTTCGATTCCCAGGTCGAGCAAAGTGTTATTGGGGTTTTCTATGAAATTCCCAGTAGCAGCTCGAAGTTTAGAATTTGTGCCCGGTTAATGGCATTAGGCTCGCCCCCTATTACATGGGACCTAAACATACCGGCGAACTGTGGGTGAACCTTAGTACACATCTGCCTAACCCTTCGGGGAATACAGGCGTAACATTTGAACTTGAAGTTAGATAAAATTGAGTAGCGTTTGTTTTTTTAATACCACTAAGGTGGTAAACAAGCATACGGCCCACCTGATTGTAAGCGGTTACCGTAGCCTATGGACGCTTGCAACACCAGGAGTATCACTCGCGTGTTGCCGACTGTAAAAATCTTATCACACCCTTTTTGAGAGGGTGGGGTAAAGATTAAAGAGGAATAGTTGGGTTGGCAGCGTAGAAGACAATAAGTGTGATGCTTAAACACCACCGGGCCCCCCACTGCCAACACAACGCTTCCTCGCGGAGCTCGGGCGACCTTGCTCACCGTCAGGAACACAACATAGCACGGAGCTATGTTATTTGGCTACGATTTCCTGCAAAGTGGACTACTTCCCCAGTCCAGCATTTCAAATTGTGAGTGAAATTATTCAATTCCACTATGCCTTACTTCTCTAGTATTCTTACCTGATAAAGTAATTGCCTTTCATCTGTTCTGGCACAAAGGCGTAGTTGTCCTTATCTGTGAGGAACCTGACGAAGCCCTCGAAGGAGAGACAGTTGTCTGCGCGAAGACTGGGGTCCGGTTCATGCCTCTGCGGAAAATGTATAATAAGTAGTTGGTAGAGGCTAGGGCGTCGGACTTGCGATCATGTGGTTGCCGGTTCGAACCCCACCCATTGCACTACCGACGTGAACCCACTCGTAACACAAGCAATCTAGCTTAGCACGAGGGGTTAATAAGAATACTAGTAATGAGCGAACCGCACTGCTAGTAAGCTTTTTAAAAAAAAAAAAAATTTGGCGACACATTACACTATATTGTGCAACGTCTTGAAACTTAACAGACAGAAATGTGTTTGCTGGGGAGTTTGTTGCATTCTTCCCAGCGAAAACACTAGGAAGCGGTGAAGGGCGGGCGTTTTGGGGGCTGTATAGACGTTCAAAAAGTACTACCTTGTATTCAATATTGAATAAATGATTTTGCTTTGATATCTATACATCTATACAAATACAAATAAATAAAATTGAAGTGTCTGTTTGTAATATTAAAATAATTGCTTTTTACTAAGTGCATTTGGATGTATACACGGTACTTACATAGGTATAACAAAACCACATTTTTTAAATTTTTGTTTGTCTGTCTTTCTGTCTGTCTGTTTGTTCCAGCTAATCTCTGAATTTTTTTGACGCAGACTTATTAAGTCTGCCTAACGCACGAGAGGATTAGGAGGTTACGTTTTTACCTGTATGATATCCTTGAGTTGTAGTTCAGTCTTTGGCTCGTTCTGTCTCGTCTCGCAAAACTTGCCGAGCGTAGGCAGAGAGAGAACTCTCCCGCTCACATCAGGACACGCTCCTGTGAACAGTATGCAGAATATGTACCTTTATTGTCAGGGCCACCATCTAGTGACCGTTTTTTTTTTAAATCGGTTTCTTCTATTTTATTTTTGGTTATATGAGCAGACATGCGATTTGATACATATCTGCTCTAGAGACCATTGGGCTTAGGAGATTGGGGCCCTTTTAAATAATTGTATGATACTTTTATAGGCCCCTCGTAGGGCTTCTAAAGCAGGAGGCTCTGAGACTGTGACCCTTATGCCATAAGAGAAAGACAGATTTTTTTATGGGATAGGGGAGCAAACGCGGTAAGCGATAACCGCCGCCCATGGACACCCGCAACACCAGAGGAGTCACAAGAGCGTTGCCCGCCTTTTAAAAGTGTTTGGGCCTCCGGTAACCTCATTCACTCGGCGAAACACAACGCAAGCGTTGATTCACGCCGGTTTTCTGTGAGGTCACTCCGGTCGAGCCGGCCCATTGCCGAAGCATGGCTCTCCCACGTGAAAGAGTTGTATATTGTTGCAAGTAAATTCTTACCAAATAATTCAATGATTGATTGTTGCCCAACCTGGGAATCGTACTGTATTGCTGGAGGTCTGTCTAACTGAAAGTTTTATCTTTATACGCTGGCGATTGAAAAGAAAATGGCAATTTGCCGTTATAAAGTTCAAGTTCAAAGTTCAAATGTTTTTATTTCAAATAAGCTTTTACAAGCGTTTTTGAAACGTTATGATTCTAGTTGCACGGTTCCAAAAGGTCGATCCTATGGAGAAGAATCCGGCAAGAAACTCCATGGACACTCTTTTAAAATAAATAAATTACAAACTTCACTGTTACAATATTGCGATAAAAAGATGTGAGGACGTTGAAGGATGTCCAAGTTTGACCGAGGTCGACTATATTAAACGAAGATTCACGTTATTTGAGAACCCGATGTCATTTCTAGATAATAAATAAACTATGTGGTAAAAACGCACACCATCAAGCGACAAATGAAACTAGGTGTCTACTTAGACAGGCTACAACGTACACACATAATACAGTTTCTGTTGTGGTAAACAATACTAAACATATGAAGACATCTCGATATGTAAATAATATAGAATCTGTCAAAGCTATGTCCATCTACTTACAAGGTTCCTACTATAGCTACTAGTAACTGACCAACATGAAAATTAATAAGCTTAAATTAGTCTCTAATAATCAACAGTTTCATTTTGCCAGGGAGGCCACAAGTGCATCCGTACTTAACGACCACACATTCTTATCGTCAACAAAGTAAGAAAGTAATTAACTTACCAGGTAATGCAGCTGCTGCTAGCAGATCAAAGGCCTTCTTCCTCCCTACTTTGTCGCTAGGTGGCTCCAGGTCTAGCGACCCATTCCTTGTCAAAAGACCTGGGGGACAGGAAAGGCTATTATAAGCAACTAGCTTCCGCCCGCCACTTCAACCACGTGGAATAGTTACTTAGTCTTAGCGTGATGATATTATTATATAGCCTATAGCCTTCCTCAATAAATGGGCTGTCTAACCCTGTTTTTTTTTAAATCGGTCCAGCTGTTCCTGAGATTAGCGCGTTCAAGCAAACAAACAAACAATGAAACTCTTCAGCTTTATATATTTAGTAAGTATAATATATATAGACTAGCTTCCGCCCGCGACTTCGTCCGCGTAGAATAGTTACTTGGTCTTAGCGTGATGATATGTAGCCTTCCTCAATAAATGGGCTATCTAACACTGAAATAAATTTTCAAATCGGTCCAGTAGTTCTTGAGATTAGCGCGTAACAAACTCTTCAGCCTTATATATTAGTAAGTATAGATTAATAGTTAATCCTATCCCAAATAAGACCCCTTTTAGTCTGGCTGGCGACCATCACATCGGAGACTGTCGTATAGCAACTTATCTTATCTTATCTTGTGTGGGGCCGAGGCAGCAAGGCCTCAGTGCACTTCGACCCAATGGGATCTTTTGTGCTTCCCCTAGATAATCTATTCCTCATCCCCTCCCAGTTCTACAAACAGCTCTTCCATGAGCTTTATAATGAGGACTGGGGGTATGAGTCTGTAGTCCTCCGGGCTTGGATAACCCTGACCCAAAAGGCACATTCGCTTTCCAGCCATTGCATCGCATGTACACAGAAGGTGTTCCATGCTCTCAATTTCCCTTTTGCAGGCCCTGCAGGCTGATGTATCCGTCAGACCCATCTTTTGTAGGAGAGCGTTAGTCCCGAAGTGTCCGGTCAGCGCCCCCATCAAAAGACGGGCCTGCCGCCTGCTTGAGTTCCAAATGGCATTTTGCCATTTCGATGAGGAACCTATGAATTTCTTGGAGTGAGCAAGTCCCGTGAGGCTCAACCACTCATCCATGTGCCTCGCCCTTGCGTACTCCCGAAATGCCGTTTTGACTGTGCGTATAGCAACTTGGTGTGTGTTTGGATTTCTGCGCGTGTGAGCCAGTTCCCCCTCAGCTGCGTCTCCCGGAGCCTGCTGTCCGAAGGAGCTCTTATGAGTCCATACCTAACATAATATCAGCAGTCTGCTAATTTTTGCAGGTGGCATGTCTGCTATTTTTTTATGACACAGAGGTGCAAATGAGCGGACGGATTGCCTGATGGTAAGCGACTACCGCCGCCCATGGACACCCGCAACACCAGAGGAGTCTTAAATGCGTAGCCGGCCTTTTAAAAGAGTTTGGGCCTCCAGGATCCCAACTCTCTCGGCGAAACACAACGTAAGCGTTGTTTAGTCGACGACCTCTGTGGTTTAGTGGTTCGAGTACCGGACTGCTGACCATAAGGTCGTGGGTTCGATTCCCACAGGACACAAAGATTTATGTGATGAATATAGGTAAGTGTTTGTGTTCGTCTGGGTGTTTCTTATGTATTATAAGTATGTATTTACAAAAAAAAAGTATATAAGTATTATATCCATTGTCTAGTACCCATAATACAAGCTCTGCTTAGTTTGGGACTAGATGGTGCTGTGTAAAAATGTCGCAGAATATTTATTTATTATTAATTTCACGCTGGTTTTCTGTAAGGCCGTGGTATCACTCCAGTCGATTCGTGGCAGCAAGTCGAAGCAAGACATAGCTTGGTAGGTATAGAAATAGGTATTTTGCTGAACTGACCTGTCCTAAAAATGGCTCTGCTTCGGAATAGTTCGGGTGAACTTCGGCTTTTCTCGGAGCCGAGGAATGGCGACCGGTTGCGAGGGACCGCCAGTTGCTCAAATATATCTCTCAATTCTGATCGCATTACTAGACTGTGGACAAAAAAAAGAAATTGTGATTTTAGGGACGCGACCTCAAAGACGTAAATTCAGAATATGAAGGCAAATTTCGACCAGATATTAACGAGAAGCCAAAAGTTCAAATTTTGTCTAATTTTTCCTTCACTAAATAACATAAACATAAAATAACATACCATCACGCCTGTATTCCCCGAAGGGTTAGGCAGAGGTGTATTAAGGTACACCCAGAGATCGCCGGTATGTTTAGGTCCCATATAATAGGAGGCGAGCCTTTTGCCATTAACCGGGCACAAATTCCAAACCCCGAGCTGCTACTGAGAATTTTATAGAAAAACCCAATAACACTTTGCTAGACCTGGGAATCGAACCCAGGACCTCTAGTGTAGCAGTCGCGCTCAGGACCACAAGGCTAAGGTAAAAAAACATGAAATTAGTGTAACATAAATTGACGAACTCTGTGGTTTAGTGGTTCGAGTAACGGACTGCTGACCATGATGTCCTGGGTTCGATTCTCACAGAACACAAAAATTTATGTGATGAATATAAGTGTTTGTGTTCGTCTGGGTGTTTCTTATGTATTATAAGTATGGATTTACAAAAAAAAGTATATAAGTTTTATATCCATTGTCTAGTACCTACCCATAGTACTTACAAGCTCTGCTTAAAAATGTCCCAGAATATTATTTATAGCTTCTGCACGCGACTTCGTTCGCTTAGCGTGATGATATATAGCCTATAGCCTTCCTCAGTAAATGGGCTATCTAACACTGAAATTTTTCAAATCGGACCAGTAGTTCCTGAGATTATCGCGTTCAAGCAAACAAACAAACAAAATCTTCAGGTTTATATATTAAGTATAGATTATAAATGGATGGCTGTTAATTGGGGCCTACGATGATAATTTTTTGGATGTTAGCTGTTGAGATGTTGGTTGTTGGACTGACCTGAAACTCCTGAACAGCGTGACGAAGTCCATGAAGTCCAGCTGCGTGTCATACCCCACGGAGCCTGTCCTCAGATGCTTCAGGTTCTCCCAGAACCTCTCACTGGTCTCTAATCTTCTTAAACTGGGTATCAATCACAAAAAACAACAGTCTTCATTAGCAAACATAAGAAAATAAACATACCTACCCACATATAATACACATCTCTTTTTTTTATGGGATAGGGGGACAAACGAGCAAACGGATCAACTGATGGTAAGCGATAACCGCCGCCCATGGACACCTGCAACACCAGAGGAGTCGCAAGTGCGTTGCCCGCCTTTAAAAGGGTTTGGGCCTCCGGTAACCTCAACTCACTCGGCGAAACACAACGCAAGCGTTGTTTCACGCCGGTTTTCTGTGAGGCCGTGGTATCACTCCGGTCGAGCCGGCCCAGTCGTGCCGAAGCATGGCTCTCCCACGTGAGAATGAACGTTGTAATGCTTATATTAATTAACTAGCTTTTGCCCATGGCTTCGCTCACTTGAAGCTCAAAAACCAACAGTGATGATCTCTTCTTTGTATGGGTCTCTATACATTAGAGAGGTCAAGCTGTATCTCCAGTACCGTTTTATTATTTGAGATAAGAAGAATACCAGTTTTTAAGTTGGAGCACACACTTTCTAACAGTGATAACAAAATTAACATCCATTCAGTAGTTTTTGCGCCAACCCGTAACAAACAGACAAGAATTTTAAAAATCACATTTTCGGTTTCGGAGACTTTTATATACTCTAAACCACTTGTTTTTTTTAATATCTTCAATATACAGACAGATTTTTTACAATTTTATAATATTAGAGATTCCCGACGTTTCGGATTGGCGGACCGAAACAGTTAGGTACCTTACATTTCACATTTTTGTTAATTACTTATTAGCGATTCGATTCACGCAGAATGAGCTTATCGTGTCCTTTGATCTTGCAGTTTTGGGCTTGGATTTAGATTTATTGGAATTTATAATGGGGTTCAAAGCAGATGGTAAGATCCGGCCATTGGAAATTTGATTGTTTTTTTTTTTAATTTCAATATCCTCGCGTATTAGGTACCCTTCAAAAAGGTCAGGTGCGTAGTACTCGCAACCGACGCGTATGTATGAGAAGATGTATGAATGTGGGTGGTAGAAGCAAAAGAAGTATGCTAGAATCGTAGCAAGTGGCGATCTATAGTTTCTGCCAACCCCTCTGGGAGAAAGGTGTGAATGTATGTATGTATGTATGTAAATTCAAACAAGATACAAAAGAAATGTGTAGGTACGTTTGTGAAAGTAGGCAACGGGATCAGTAAGCCGTCAAAATATTTACGCATTCTCGTAAAGGTCAAGGTCATAAATAATATAAAGTAGGTCACCGCACCCTCCGAGGTCAACATGTCAAAAGTCAAGGTCATCCGGCCGAAAATTTAGGCCACTTCACCAAGAACAAAAAGGTCATATGTACTTAAATATGTTGCCAAAAGATAGTTTATATGTATTTTTTTTTTAATAAATGATATTTTTTATAATAAGATCTTTTATAAGATACTTTTACAAGTCAAAGAATATTTTCGCACGGTATGGTATTCAAAATCATCACAAAATATCTTATATCTTTGTGAATCCTGTTTTTTTTATGTCATAGCAGGCAAACGAGCAGACGGATCGCCTGATCGTTTCTTGTAGTTCAGTAAAAAATTCAAAAAACAGTATAGCCTAGTTATATAACCATTGGATTACCTCGTGCCATCACACAACATCGAGTGTAGAGCTAGCTAAACTCAGCTCTTTATCTTATCTTCTTACATATCTTACATATAATAAGAATGTAAGTGAGCCGTGTCTGTACATTGGTTATATTTACAAAAAAACTAATTTGGGGGACTCAGAATCGGTAACACAATCCATTTCTATTATTTTTGGAACTTTTGTCTGTCTGTTTGTCTGTCGGTTTGTCTGTCTGTTTGTCTGTCGGTTTGTCTGTCGGTTTGTCTGTCGGTTTGTCTGTATGTTTGACCGCGCATCAAATGATAACTACTGAAAAGATTTGGAGGAAGTGGGCAGGAATTCATAGCCTGTTTCTTGGATTAACATTTAGGCTATTTTTTATTCAAATCGGTTCTCTGCATCAAAAGTTATTAACATTTTAACCATTGAAAACGTTGAATTTTAAAAATAACCATTGTAGTCAATTTCTTTTTCAAGTATTTCTGTACTAGACTAGCACGGATCAAGAATTATAACAGAATCAAGTAATAAAATAAAAAAAATACACTTACAGGGACTAAATAAGATAAAACAAGAAAATAAAGCAGATCAATCAGAAACCATTATTGTGACCAGGAATTGATTATTAGTACAGTTATTTTAACACTACTTATACAGGGAATCACGGGACATACATAGGATTTATCCAGGAAGCACAAGCCGGTGTAAAAACTAAATATTTGAGTAGGTTATAGAAGTAAACAAAGAATGACAACTTATTTTCTAGCGGACTAACACGACATCGTTATTACCTCAATGAAATTTGATTCGATAACAGGTGTCATTTTGAGTTGACAATTTTGACAATTATTGTTTTCTTCTTTAAAGCATCCAGCCATATAGTAACTTATTTTATAATTTGAAACCTCCATAGTGTAGATACAGTGCGCACACTTTATTTGAAAAAATAAGTAAAGAGTTTTCATTTATTCAAATAATTAAATAATATACCCTAAGAATATACCACTTATGTATGTATAATAATAAAAAAATGCAACGTGCGTTAATCTTAATTTACTGACGCCGAAACAGTTATTTGAGATGTCTGTTTATATTTCCATGCTTCACGTCAATACCACGTGAACAAATTTTGTCAGAAATACGGTATTCAGAGGTCAATGGCGCTAAGTGTATTACAAATATGGAAAATCTAATTTTTCGAGGTGGTTAGTTGAAACTTGGAGAGGACAACGTCTCTCAGGTCAGCTAGTCTATTCATAAATTTTGTGCTTTTTAAAGTTAACTGAATCGCATAGGTTCTAGTTATGCATAGTTTCATTGCTCGTGTGGTTCACTGTTTTTTAAAAGAAATGTTTTAAAAGTTAAACAGTTTTAAAGCAAGCAGGCCTCTTTTCTCTTTGTTTAAATGAATTTTCATTTAAACAACGAGAAAGGAGGCTTGTTAATATTATAAATACTGCTTGAAAAATAATAATCGAACGAACGAATCGAACCCAGGACCTCTAGTGTAGCAGTCGCGCTCAGGACCACTTGGCTAATGAGGCAGTCATTATAATTGAGTAAATTATTATTATTATTCTGATAATAACGCAGATCAGATATTATTATTACACACTAGACACAACAAAATATAGAACCACATATTTTAAACAAATTTTTAGTGACAAACATGCTGTAAAAACTCTTGTACAGTATAGAAACATTTTAGTATTAGGCTAGTGTGGTAGCCTATAGCCTAACCACTCTCAATCTGAGAGGAAACCTGGTCCAAACTGTGTGTCAGTAAATGAATTAATTGTAGAAACTGATGGAGATAATTCTTACCTACTCCTGTTGGGAGAACCAGCCATGATGCTGGTGGCGGCTGTCGTCAGGCTGCTATGACGAGGTCCATAAGACTGGTGGTGGCTCATTGATGAGGAGTAGGAGCTGCGAAAGACCATCAGTTGGTAAAGGAACTTTTGCGCCAATAAGCAACAGTACTTTGCAGGTTTTCTAATGGCAGAACTCTGCCACTGAGTCTTAGCGGCAGAATATTTGGCAATATGGTGCTTCCAATACAGACGGTATTGGTAGCACCATATTGCCAAATATTCTGCCGCAAAGCAATAATGTGCTAACATTATTGTGTTCCGGTTTGAAGGGTAATGTAGCCAGTGACATTACTGGGCGAATGAGACTTAACAACTGAGGTGTCAAGATGACAGCGCGCGAGTGATACCACTGGTGTTGCTGACGTCTTTAGGCTGCGGTCGCCGCTTACCATCAAGCATCAAGCGTATGCTTGGTACCTGGTGAGACAGCAGGGTATATTGGACTCGTACTGACTAAAAACAGTACTTTTACTTTTATACCACTAAGTTGGCAAACAAGTATACGGCCCGCCTGATGGTAAGCGGTTACCGTAGCCTATGGATGCTTGTAAGACCAGGGGTATCACTCGCTCGTTGCCGACCCTGTAAAAATCTTTTCACACCCTTTAAAGATTAAGGAGGAATAATTGGGCTGGCAGCATAGGAGACAATAAGTTTGATGCTTAAACAGCACCGGTCCCCCCACTGCCAACACAACGCTTCCTCGCGGAGCTCTGGCGACCTTGCTCACCGTTAGGAACACAACATAGCACGGAGCTATGTTATTTGACTACGATTTTCTGCAAGGTACTTTCCCAGTCGGGCAGCCCCAATATTGTGAGTGGAATTATTCAATTCCACTAAGCCCTACCTCTCTCAAAATCCCGCACTGCCCTTTCCTAGCCCTATAGCAATATAGACCATAACAGTCACCATCTTTACCTGTGTCGTGGCGATCCTTGGATGACCTCGTCTTCACTCCTGGTGCCAGAAGTATGCGTGGACACGTAGCTCTTCGGAGAGCTCGTTTTGAGCTCTGAGGTAGATTTATTCTTCTGTAAACAAGAAGAGGAATGTTCAACGTTTACTGCTACGCTAGAAGTCTCAGGATCGATTTAAAGGTCGAGGAGTGTTTTTTTTAATTGTTGATAGGCTTATGTTTGATCGCGAGTTCGCCTGATATTAAGCGATACTGCGACCTGAGATGGAGCGCGCTTGCCTAGAAGAAACCGATTCACTCGTGATTTAAAGACACCCATATCATATCCATCGGCGAAGACTCACTCGGGCAGCGCATTCCACATTTCGGCGGAACGCATGATAAATGCGGACTTAAAGCGTTTCGTTCGGGTTTCCAGAATATCCACCATTAAAATGATATTGATAATTTTAATGTTAGGTTTTATTGGGGTTTTCTATGAAGTTCTCAGTTGTAGCCTGGAGTTAGGAGTGCCCGGTACTGCCATGTCGAACTGCTTGAGTTCGAATCCAAATCTACGCACATGCACCTCCGATTTTCTGTTTTTTTTTTTTATTGATCATGTCGGCTGACGAGCCTCCTGGTGGTAAGTAGTCATCGTCGCCTATAGACACCTGCGACACCAGAGGAGTTGCTGATGCGTTGCCAAGGCTTAAGAGCCCCTACGGACTGCAGCCTGCCAGAGCTGCAGCAACCGAGGGGGAACTTGCTCTTACGCGCAAAAGTCGAAACACACACCCCTTGGTGTGTGTTTGCTTTATGACAGAATCCGATGTAAGGGTAGTTGCAAGCCAGTCAGACTACAAGAGCTCCTACCACCGAGCAGGTCAGATATCTTCTCGCCTTTTACGAGATGCCTATCTGAGAGGCAGTGAGGAATATTATTCCAACCCATCCGAACACGGGGTAATATGTATGCATTAATAAAGGAATTATCACTTGCTTAAACGGTGAAGGAAAACATCGTGAGGAAACCTGCATGCCTGAAAACACATAGCTCGACCTGGGAATTGAACCCAGGACCTCTAGCGACTCAGGAACAATAGACTAAGGAGGCAGTATCTTCTGCAGTCCTTCGGGGAATGCAGATGGTGTGATGATGAGTTTTTTTAGACTTGACTCACCTTGAATTTGATACCAGAACTTCTGAGTGAGTCAGAATGGGAGTCAGTATAGGTTCCTTTCACTGGTGTAGAGTGCGATGAACTTCCACACGTCGACTCTCTTCCTCCGAAGACCTGGTAAAAGAGAATAGTTATCCTTCCTTACATATCTTTAAACTAATATATAAAGCTTAACATAACATACCATCACGCCTGTATTCCCCGAGGGGTTAGGCAGAGGCGTACTAATGTACACCCACAGTTCATCGGTATGTTTAGGTAATGTAATAGGGGGCGAGCCTATTGCCATTAACCGGGCACAGATTCCGCTGCTACTGGGAATTTCATAGAAAAACCCAATAACACTTTGCTCGACCTGGGAATCGAACCCAGGACCTCTAGCGTACCAGTCGCGCTCAGGACCACTTGGCTAATGAGGCAGATATATAAAGCTTAAGAGTTTGTTTTTTTGCTTGAACGCGCTAATCTCAGGAACTACTGGTCCGATTTGAAAAATTCTTCGTGTTAGATAGCCCATTTATTGAGAAAGGCTATATATCAACACGCTACGCGGACGAAGTTACGGGCAGTTGTTGTTTAAACAAGCACATGTTCAACCTAAGGCTGAGCGATACGCGAACCTGTCGACGTTGTGAAGAGGCTGATGAAACGCCACTTCATCTTCTTGGGGAATGTGGATCGCTAATGCACAAGCGTAGCGCTCATCTAGGGAAACATACCTTAAGCCCGGATGAAATAAAAGAGCTCACCCCTAGGAAAATCCTGCAGTTCATAGTAGCTGCAGGATTCAGCGGTGAACTATAACTCAAAGAGTGGCGATCACAATAGACCATTTTCGGTCGCAGTGATACAATAGCCGCAAGCAAAAATACGGGCAGAAGCTAGTTATAAAATAAAGTTTCCCGCCGCATCTCTGTGTTCTAGAGGGCTTCAGTTAATTTTCTCTCGGTTATTGGGTTTTTCTATGAAATTCTCAGTAGGGGTTTGGAGTTCGGGAGTTGCGGTTGATGGCAATAGGCCCCTAATACATGGGACTTAAACATACCGGCGAACTGCGCACATTAGTACACCTCAGCCTAACCTTTCGGGGAATACAGGCGTGATGGTATGTTATGTTAAAAGGAAAAGGAAAGATATATTTACTCTACATACATACACTCACGCCTTTCTCCCACAGGTGTAGGCAGAAACTATAGACCGCCACTTACTACGATTCTTGCATACTTCTTTTGCTTCTGCCACATTCATACATCTATACTTTAATATATAAAGCTGAAGAGTTTGTTTGTTTTCATGAACGCGCTAATCTCAGGAAGTATAGGTCCGATTTGAAATATTCTTTCAGTGTTAGATAGCCCATTTATTGAGGAAGGCTATAGGCTATATATCATCACGCTACGCGGACGAAGTCGCGGGCAGAAGCTAGTCTTCTCATACACACGCGCCGGTTGCGAGTACTACGGACCTTTTTGAAGGACCTTGCCAATAAGATCGGTGCAAATCCTTCTAGAACGACCTCTTCTGACGCTAATCGTCTTCCATTCATTCCTGTCAACATGTCCAAACCATCTCAGCATGTGTACATGATACTCTAATGGACGGACTTACTCTAATGGCGTCAGAAACAAGAGGTTCACAGCAGCATCCATCTTCGTAATATAAGGCAGTGTATTTGTTCTTCAACCATGCCAGGCTTCGGTCTGCCAGCTTGGCTTGGCTCATCAGCGCCCTGATCACGGAGTGTAGACCCACTGCCCATACCCTGAAAGCAAGCATCCGATATAGTACCAAAAGTATACAATAAATTTCAAGAATAATATTTAATACAAATAAACTTCCTCATTAGCCAAGTGGTCCTGAGCGTGACTGCTACGCTAGAGGTTCTGGGTTCGATTCCCAGGTCGAGCAAAGTGTTATTGGGTAGTAGTATAGTAGCTCGGAGTTAGGAATTTGTGCCTGGTTAATGGAAATAGGCTCGCCCTCTATTACATGGGACCTAAACATACCGGCGAACTGTGGGTGTACATTAGTACGTCTGTGCCTATCCCTTCGGGGAATACCCTACGGGGAATACAGGCGTGATGGTATGTTATGTTATTTAACATTTTTTTTATGGGACAGGTGAGCAAATGACCCTTGGTGCGCGAGTCCGACTCGCACTTGGCCGGTTTTTTTTCACATGGGAGAGCCATGCTTCGGCACGAATGGCCGGCTCGACTGGAGTGATATCACGGCCTCACAGAAAACCAGCGTCAAACAACGCTTAAGGTGTGTTTCGCCGAATGAGTGAGGATATCGGAGGCAACGCACTTGTGACTCCTCTGGTGTTGCGGGTGTCCATGGGCGGCGGTAATCGGTTACCATCAGGTGATCCGTCTGCTCGTTTGACCCCCTAATCCATAAAAAATACAGTCGAATGAAGAAGCCTCCGTCTTTTTGAAGTCTGTTGTAGAGTGTGAAGATTCTATTCTATTTTCTATTTATATATCGGGGACGCCGGCAGGCACCAGGCGGGCGATCGGTCCTCATGTTGGGATTATTTCGCCCAGTTCCCCATTTTGGTGGATCCCGTCATGGGTTACTGGCGCTCGGCGTTGCAAATCTTCCCGTAGCCTTGCAGAAGTCCACCAGTTGTCCGATGGAGAATTCTGCTAGCTGTTCTTCATTTATCTCATCGGTTCCTAGTATTTCCCATCTAAGTAGCGCATACATTGTGCATTTTGCTATTAGATGGACGCTTGTTTCTTCTGCTTCCCCGCATGCTGGGCATATAGGGTCCTCCTTTATTTTCATGATCGCCAGGTGTCTGTTAAGTCCACAGTGTCCCGTTGCGATCCCTACTGCTATCTTTATATTTTCTCTGCTCATCCTGAGTAATTTTTGGGATTTCCTTTCGTCATATGACTTTAGGAAGATTTTTGATTGTCGGCAACCTTCCATTGATTGCCATCTTTGGTTCGACTCTTTTACCATTATTCTATGGATGATTCTTTTGACGATATTGTATGGGATCGGTAACCTAGGTTCTGGTCCCACGAAGGGTTCACCAGCTCCCTTCCTAGCCAATTCATCTGCTTTTTCGTTCCCTTTGTGTCCTTGATGACCAGGGAATTTATCAAAGGAGGATAAATAGGGAGTGTGAAGATGGAATTTATCAAACTTACCTATATGAATACGCTGGTAGGACGAAGTGTACCGTCCTATTGTCACTCAAAGTTCTTCCATACACTAGCGATATGATGTGAGGACCATGGGAGCAGGTTTCCAGGCCATGTCTTCTGGCACAGGCTGTCAGCTCAACTACATCGCGAGGCTCCAGCAGCTTCCCTCCAAGACGCATATCCTTGACGCATTGAAGATCGATGAAGCTGGAAGGAAAAGTAACAATATAACATACCATCACGTCGAAAGGTTATGGGGTACCTAAGGTATGTTTAGGCTCTATTGATAGGGGGTGAGCCTATTGCTATTCACCGGGCACAAATCATTTACACTTTGCCTGACCGATGAATCGAACCCAGGATATTAGAATCTAGTCCAAGAGTCGTCGATGCGTTCCCCATTCAGATTATATTTATAAAATTAGATGAAAAATGATGTTAAAGTACTTATTTCTGTAAATAACTGCCTCATTAGCCTAGTGGTCCTGGAGTGCGACTGCTACGCTTGAGGTCCTGGGTTCGATTCCCAGGTCGAGCAAAGTGTTATTGGGTTTTTCTATTAAATTCCCAGTAACAGCTCGGAGATTGGAATTTGTGCCCGGTTAATGGCAATAGGCTCACCCCCTATTACATGGGACCTAAACATACCGGTGAACTGTGGGTGTACATTAGTACGCCTCTGCCTAACCCTTTGGGGAAAACAGGCGTGATGGTATGTTATGTTTCTGTAAATAGATCTTTTAAAGACATTTTTACAAGCCAAGTTTTAGTTTTTTAGTACGTTGACGGTATTTCCTAACTAACAACAGAAAAATTTACGGAAAACATCCGTATTGGTTAAAAAAATCCGGTAGGTATGTACTTACCCTTCGTCTCCAACTATGCCAGCCTCATTCTCGTGTGCCAAGTTGGCGGTGTATTTCAAGGGGATGACCTCTTCAGGGTTATAAGATAAACTCACTTCAGGCTGCGCCATGTTTTCTGATGGGGTATCTCCTGCAACCAAATGACAAATAAATGATGACAAATGATATTTATTATTGTAAATAGATATATTAAACCTACCTATCTACAAACTTAATTAATCTTCATTAATATTTTGCAATTAAGTTCATAAAATTCTACGTATCAATTTTAGGAATGTATTAATTGGTTATCTATGTAATTTTACAAGTTATTTTGTTTGCGCATCGATCATTTTCGCTATTAATCAGACAGTAATCAGACAGTAATAAACATTAGTGTTTTTGAAGTCGCACTCAGTTCTGAAGTAATCGGTTTTACGAATTTTGCCGATATCACATCTAAGTTGTGTCGTACTGTACCGTGTTGAGTGTGTGGTTGGTGTGCCGTTCTGCACCACGCGAGCAGTGCGCACGCGCGCTCCAGTCTGAGCTGAGCGAGCGATCCTCCCCACTCCGCTTCCGTCACCACACACGCCGTCCCGTGGTGCATAATCTGTAAAAAAAACATACTACGTATTCCCCGAAGAGGATCGAATGTGGAATGCGCTTCCCCAGTGGGTCTTCCCAGATAGATATAATCTGGGTGTTTTTAAATCACGAGTGAATCGGTTTCTTCTCGGCAAGGGCGTTTAACATCAGGCGAACTGGAGGTTACGCGTAAGCCTATCAGGAATTAAAAAAAAGATCAGATTCATAACCGGGAGAATCCAATAAAATAAAATCTCATCTTCGAGCTGCTACTGAGAATTTCATTAATAAAACGTAACAATAGTTAGTGAAGGAAAAAATCGACTGCGGGCTGGATTTGAACCTGTATCTTCTGCTTAAATACACCAGACGCTATAACCACTTAGCCACCGCGATTCCTGCCCGCCAGGTCGAAATTAATGTGGCGTAAAGCATATCAGTCAATATGTCAGTTGAAAAGCAAAGTAAAAAAGGAATGGGCCGGCTCGACCGGAGTGATACCACGGCCTCACAGGAAACCGGCGTGAAACAACGCTAACGTTGTGTTTCGCCGAGTGAGTGAGGTTACCAGAGCCCCAAACCCTTTTAAAAGGCGGGCAACGCACTTGTGACTCCTCTGGTGTTGCGGGTGTCCATAGGCGACGGTTAATCCTTTACCATCAGGTGATCCGTCTGCTCGTTTGCTCCCCTATCCCATAAAAAAAACTCAAAATCCTTACCTGTAAGATATGTCTATCCATCCTCTCTCCATTCTGTGGTGCTAGGGGGAACATGGTTACTCCGTGGTCGTGGGGCAGAGGTTGCACAGGGCAGTACCCTGTTCCTTCTAACTCGTACAGTGCTTCATTCTCGAATTCACCATTAGTCTTCGAGGTGGACTGCGCGAAGACCGGCTCCTCGCACGTAAGCATTGCTGCTCTGAGAAAGAAAAGAGTGATTAGGTTCCTGGTGCAGAAACTAGCTGATAATAAATATATTTATTTCTGTAAATAGATTTTTTAAAGACACTTTTACAAGTCAATGTTTTTGACAATGTTTGACGACCTCTGTGGTTTAGTGGTTCGAGTACCGGACTGCTGACCACGAGGTCGTGGGTTCGATTCCCACAGAACATAAAAAATTATGTGATGAATATAAGTGTTTGTGTTCGTCTGGGTGTCGCTTATGTATTATAAGTACGTATTTACAAAAAAAAAAAGTATATAAGTATTATATCCATTGTCTAGTACCCATAGTACAAGCTCTGCTTAGTTTGGGACTAGATGGTGCTGTGTAAAATGTTCTAGAATATTTATTTATTTAAGAGATCCGTTTCTGAAAAAATTTGAACCTTAGTTTAACGTCCACACATCTTGTAATCGCAATATTGGACCACTAAAGATTGTGACATAATTTACTTTAAAAGAGTGTCCATAAAGTTTCTTGGCGGATTCTTCTCCATAGCCTATAGCCTTCCTCAATAAATGGGCTATCTAACACTGAAAGAATACCATCATCCCGCTAAGACTAAGTAACTATTCCACGGGGACGAAGTCGCGTGCGAAAGCTAGTCCGTAATAAAACCGACTTCAAAATCGGCCATTGATTGGATCGGATCTTTTGTTTTCACCACCGACTTCCGAAACTGTTGCGGATATAAATTTTGTTTTTGTTTTTGAAGTCGGTGTCAGTTTTTTTAAAGTTATTTTATTTCAACATGTCGAGTGGCGAGTACAATATAATAGAAGCGGCGGTAGCCTAATGGCTAGGGCGTCGGACTTGCGATCATGTGGTTGCCGGTTCGAACCCCACCCATTGCACTACCGACGTGAACCCACTCGTAACACAAGCATTTAGCTTAGCACGAGGGGTTAATACTAGTAATGTGTGACCCACATTGCTAGTAAGCTTTTAAAAAAAAAAAAACAATCTGACGTACCTCGACGACGTTGTTATATATTCTGTCAGTAATGTTTTATTGTAATTTTTTTCCAAACTTGGAGTATATTCTTTCACAAAAAATATTTTTTCATATCAGTTGATAAATGGCCGAATAATCGCGTAACAAAAATACAGTCGACTTTTTGAAGTCGGTTTTTTGAAGTCGGTTGATAAGTAGTTCTATTTCAAGAACTTGAAATTTGAAAAAAGAACAGGTAATAGCCTAAAATATCACCTTAAATAGTCGCCGAATATCGGTGCGTTGCTTCTGGCTAGCGCGTAATTGTGCTGGTGGAAGCTGGCTATATGGTCCATGACCGCTTGTGTCCTGTACACCTTCTCCAAGTTGACGAGACCCTCTGGACCCACGCGCCGCCAGCCTGGTGCTTGCTCTCCTTCCTCGTCAAAGGATGCTATATACTGAAAATAACAAATATTATTTAAAACTAGCTGTTACCAGTGGCTTCGTCAGCGTGGTATTAAAAAAAATAGGCAAAGTTACTCTTTGTTACATCAGCTATCTGCCAGTGAAAGTCCCATCAAAATCAGTCCAGCCATTTCAGAGATTAGCCGGAACAAACAAACAAACAGATAGACAGACTTCATTTTTTTTAGTATATGTACCGTGTATAGATCCAAATGTACTCAGTAAAAAGCGGTTATTTTTATATTACAAACAGACACTACAATTTTATTTATTTGTATAGATGTATGGATGAATTATTTGGATTTTGATTTGGGATAGGCATTGAGTTCTTGATTAAATAAAAACATATACCATCACGCCTGTATTCCCTGAAGGGTTAGGCAGAGTAGTCCTAATGTGCACCCACAGTTCACCGAAATGTTTTGGTCCCATGTAATAGGGGTCGAGCCTCAAATACCAAACTCCGAGCTGCTACTGAGAATTTCATAGAAAAAAAAACTGCTCGACCTCGGATTCGAACCCAGGACTTCTAGCGTAGCTTTCGCGCTTTGGACCGCTAGACTAACAAGGCAGCAGGCTTTGATTAATAGTATCTTTAATAATATTTTTTAGATTAGAAATGTATCTTATGTATAATGTGTCAAAATTAGTGAATATTGCTCGGTAAGCATTTTACTCAGACAGGAAAACGTTTTTCTATTGTAAGTGTGTAAGTGTGTGTAAGTACTTTGAAGACTAACAAGAATAGGGCAATGGTAAGCGGCAACCGCAGCCTATAGACGTCAGCAACACCAGTGGTATCACTCGCGCGTTGTCATCTTGACACCTCAGCTGTTAAGTGTCATTTGCCCAGTAATGTCACTGGCTACATTACCCTTCAAACCGGAACACAATAATGTTAGCACATTATTGCTTGGCGCAGAATATTTGGTATTGCGGTGGTAGAAAGCAGAAAAACTCAGCAGAGTTCTACCACATATTTTACCAAACAAATAACTTACCACTTGTTTATTTGAGTCTGTTAACCTTGAGTCTCTCTTACAGCTATCTCGAAGGGGACTAGTAGTCGTACTCTGGTCCATTCTCTTCCCGCTTTCTCTTCTTGTGTCCTTTTTTAAAGATCCTCTGGGAACGAGAAATAATGATAAGACATAGAGCCTGCCTACGCGGCCGTTTTGAAAGCCAGTTTGTTCAGAGCCACCAAAAATAACTATAGATTCTTGACATCAGGGGCCCAAATCTGCTATTTCAGTTGTATCAAAATGGTCGTTCAATGGCACTAAATGACATAAGAACTGACAGATTTCGTAGACAAAACTGTCAAAAATCAACAATTCTGAAGCCATTGAGTGACGATTTTGACACGACAAAATAGCAGACTTGGGGCCCTGAGCATGTGCCGGAATGTCACAGCTTCATGCTGAGATGGGGACCCTTTTTTAGCCTCGCGCAGGGTTGTGTTAATTTGTAGTTATATTATTTATGTATATAATGTTCTGTGCGAGAGTTTAAATAAACATTTTCTTTCATTTAATAGCATTATTATCATACTGATTTCTGACACTTACGCGAATATTAGACATTAAAATAATTAGAGTAGAATAGAATATCTGAACAATCAATCAATATTACTGAAAAGGGGCTGTATTACGGCGTGTTATCACCATCATTTTTAGGTTGTGAGAATGGGATAGAGCTATTTAATCTCTAGAGCGGCATCCCTCTCTTTCAATCGGAAAATGATGGCAATAACATGTGATCATACGGCCTCAGGCCTTTATAGGGAAGAGCCATAGCAACTTTGCTTTAATTAATGTATATAGCCCTCAATATTGCAATGCTTTCAAAAGGCCGCTAAGTTACAAGTTCACTAAAATAAATAAATATTCTGCGACATTTTACACAGCAACATCTAGTCCCAAACTAAGCAGAGCTTGTACTATGGGTACTAGACAATGGACATAATACTTATTAACTTTTTTTTTGTAAATACATACTTATAATACATAGCTTCTGCCCGCGACTTCGTCCGCGTAGCGTGATGATATATAGCCTATAGCCTTCCTCAATAAATGGGCTATCTAACACTGAAAGAACTTTTCAAATCGGACCAGTAGTTCCTGATATTAGCGCGGTCAAGCAAACAAACTCTTCAGCTTTATATATTAGTATAGATAAGAAACACCCAGACGAACACAAACACTTAGATATATTCATCGCATAATTTTTTGTGTCCTGTGGGAATCGAACCCATGACCTCATCCGGTCAGCAGTCCGGTCCTCGAACCACTAAACCACAGAGATCGTCAATGTAATGTAACATCTTAATGTACTCTTAGTAATCAATAAATCTTTGAATCTTTGACCTGTCCTAACAGACGGCACGCATACACCAGGCACCGTGTAGCTCAACCATTGAATACTTATAATAATTCGACGACATGTTTGGCGTAGCGGCTGAGCAATTGGCTTCTGCGACACGTGTTGTGGGTTCGATCCCCACACGGAGCAAATATTTGTATGACCTACAGGTAGTTGTTCCAGGTCTGGGTGTTTGTGTATGTGAGAATTTGTGCATATGCAACAGCAATATTTGTACCAGCAACAGTATTATTTGCATTATTTTATGTCTGGACTTTAAAAGAGACCATGATTCTCTGAGTTTGTTTCGGCGTTTCTTCTCAGAGGTCGTCAGTTAGGAAATGCCGAAGCCATCTAGCTATAAAAAAAAAACAAACCATTGACTTGTAAAAGTGTCTCTAATGATCTACTTACAGAAATAAATATCATTTCATTTCAATAAAAAAAAAATGGCAATGGTATGAAATCGTGAGGTGAAGAAATTCTTACCTATCATCCTTAGTGGAGTCTCTTTTAAATTCTCTTCTGTGTGTAGGGGTGGCTCCTATGGAGTGACTGCCAGTAAGAGATGGAGACGCCGCCAAAATTTCTCTGGAGAAGAAAGAGAAACATTATTAATAAGTAAGCTTAAGAGTCGTGAGTCTGGAACCCCCATGAAAAAGTTTATACACTGCTTATTGAAAAAGTCCAGAAGTCTTTTCTTCGCTACCTCTACTTGAAAGTATATGGATATTACCCATACATGTACCCAACACCATTTGTATTAGGTATGGTTGCCTACCAAAGCTTGGAAGTTAGGAGAAATGTTACCCTTGTTAAATATTTTATCCGCTTAATTCGTGGTAACCATTTTGATTCCGCATTATTGCAGTACATTTCATTCAACATTCCACTACCTATCAGACATACACTTCGTCCTCGTCAGCGTCCTCTATTTTCGATACCTCAAACCTGTACCGTAACCCTTAAGACCAGTCCTTTGTATCTAGCACTTACGCATATTAATAATATATTACATTATGATGAATCACTGGATGCCTTTGCGACCACTGAACTGAGATTCCTGACCACTGCTACTCGATACCTAGAATCTATTGCCACACCTAGCACAATTTCATGAATAATCATTACATACCTTGTTTACCTAATTTTATATATCTATATTTCAGAATAATAAAAAAAAATGATAATAATAATAATTTATTGCGTTGTATCAGTATTATTATATTATGACCGAAAACTTGTATGTGTGGTGTAAACTGTTAGTATAAGTTGGTTAATAAATAAATAAATAAATCTAATCTATACTAATATATCAAGTTGAAGAGTTTGTTTGTTTGTTTGTTTGCTTGACGCGCTAATCTCAGGAACTACTGGTCCGATTTGAAAAAATCTTTCAGTGTTAGATAGCTCATTTATTGAGGAAGGCTATAGGCTATATATCATCACGCTACGCGGACGAAGTCGCGCGCAGAAGCTAGTCTATACTAATATATAAAGATGAAGAGTTTGTTTGTTTGCTTGAACGCACTAATCTCAGGAACTTCTAGTCCGATTTGAAAAATTCTTTCGGTGTTAGATAGCCCATTTATTGAGGAAGGCTATAGGCTATATATCATCACGCTAAGACTAAGTAACTATTCCACGCGGACGAAGTCGCGGGTGGAAGCTAGTTTCCAATGAAGTAGTCGTAGATGAAATGTTACGGTAGGAACCTAGATTCTAGATTCCAAGGTACTCCTGACTTTTCGGAATCATGTATGTATTAATAGTTAATTATCACTCGCTTATATGGTGAAGGAAATCATCGTGAGGAAACCTGCATGCCTGAGAGATTTTCCCGACGGCGTGTGAAGTCTGCCAACCCGCATTAGGCCAGCGTTGTGGACTATAGCCTAATCCTTCTCATTGTGGGAGGAAATCCGTGCCCAGCAGTGGGCCAGTAAAGGGAATAGTGATGACAACGTTGCTTTCAATAGTACTTCGGAGTTTGGATTCTTGCCTGGATAATGGCAATTGGGTCGGCTCCTATTACATGGGAGAGCCATGCTTCGGCACGAATGGGCGGCTCGACCGGAGTGATACCACGGCCTCACAGAAAACCGGCGTGAAACAACGCTTACGTTGCGTTTCGCCGAGTGAGTGAGGATACCGGAGGCCCAAACCCTTCCAAAAGGCGGGCAACGCACTTGAGACTCCTCTGGTGCTGCGGGTGTCTATGGGCGGCGGTTATCGCTCTATCAGGTGATCCGTCTGCTCGTTTGCCCCCCTATCCCATAACCAAAAATAGGCTCATCGTTCTAAAAGAACTGTGAGTGTGTCTTAGTACACCTCTGCCTAAACCTTCGGGGAATACAGGCGTGATGGTATGTAAAACAAATTAAGACAGGTAACACACTCCAGTACAACTATTTTTCATGTATATAACCTCCAACGTTTTGGGGTACTCGCGTAATTAAAAAAACATGTAGAGTCGCGTTCACTGAAGCGAAAATAAAGAGATGATTGATATTTATATAGAGCTGTTAATAATCTTAAAAAAAATATTTGATGAATTCTATTTCTAATTTATTGTTGATTTGAATACCCAAAAAGGAGATCTGATAATTTATAACATAACATACCATCACGCCTGTATCTCCTGAAGGGTTATGCAGAGGCGTACTAATTTACACCCACAGTTCGCCGGTATGTTTAGGTCCTTGGTAACAGGGGGCTAGTCTATTGCCATTAACCTGCCACAAGTCCAAACTCCGAGCTGCTATTGAGAATTTCATAGAAAAACCCAATAACACTTTGCTCTACCTGAGAATCGAACCCCGAACCTCTAGCGTAGCAGGGCTATTAGGCTAATCAGGAATCCTCTGAGAAGAAACACCGAAACCAACTTAGAGAATGGCCTGAGCCTCGCCTTTTTACGCCATGGGTCGTGAGTTCAATCCCCGCACGAAGCTTATATTTGTATAACCTACAGGCAGTTACGGTTATGGGTATTTAAATATAATTATACTAGCTTCCGCCCGCGACTTCGTCCGCGTGGAATAGTTACTTAGTCTTAGCGTGATGATATATAGTCTATAGCCTTCCTCAATAACTGGGCTATCTAACACTGAAAGAATTTTTCAAATCGGACCAGTAGTTCCTGAGATTAGCGCGTTCAAGCAAACAAACAAACTCTTCAGCTTTATATATTAAGTAAAGATAGATGAGATTTTGTGTTTTTTTGACGATAGACGAAAAATTCCTAAGGCGTCGTTAATTTAAAAAACAAGGGAGTGGTATTATCAACTCTATAAACATTAAATTTATCTATTATTCATGTACGGTTTCAGTAACAGCGCGAGGTATGCCAGTGAATGAGCGATATGGAATGAATTATAGACTTAATTAGCTTTTTACATTAAAAACGTTCCCTTGGGAGAACTATACCATCACGCCTGTATTCCCCGAAGGGTTAGGCAGAGGTGAACTAATCCACAC
This sequence comes from Acronicta leporina, assembly GCA_947256265.1. Lineage (NCBI taxonomy): Eukaryota > Metazoa > Arthropoda > Insecta > Lepidoptera > Noctuidae > Acronicta > Acronicta leporina. The sequence continues at coordinate 1,173,878 of OX366539.1, forward strand.
CCACAGTTCGCTGGTATATTTAGGTCGCCCCCTAACCCCACCAATCCAAACTCTAGATAAGATAAGATAAGATAATTTTTATTATGTTAAAACATGAGTGGTACGGTACAAAACAAAATAAATTGTTTGCATGCATGATCTTTTTACAAAACTCAGTTAAAGTAGCTACATGTGTTGTTATGTAGCTAGTGTTGCGGGTGTCTATTGGCAGCAGTAATCGTTGACCATCAGGTGATTCATCTGCTCGTTTGCTCCCTTATCCCATAAAAAAATCATAAAAACTTACCTTAATTCTCTAAGGAAAGCTCCGAAAAAAGGAATGAGTCTGCACTCTGGCATTGCCAGGGCTCTTCCCAGCGCTCTCTCATATTCGGCTGATAAGAGAGCAGCGGACAAGAAGTCCAATGCTGGGAGGGGCTCGTCCGATATGCTGAACCAGAAAGACTTTAACTTGTTGGACCTGGAAAGAAAGAAAGATTTGTGAGCACAAAAAATTAAAAAGATTTTATATGTCACAGTATATTATAATAAAAAGGTAAATCTATACTAATATATAAAGCTGAAGAGTTTGTTTGTTTGTTTGCTTGAACGTGCTAATCTCTGGAACTACTGGTCCGATTTTAAAAAATCTTTCAGTGTTAGATAGCCCATTTACTGAGGAAGGCTATAGGCTATATATCATCACGCTACGCGGACGAAGTCGCGGGCAGAAGCTAGTCTGAATATATATTTGATATCTATTTTTTTGTATTTTGTTTGCATTTTCCATGCTAAGATTATATTGTATTTAAGTGAAGGAAAAATCCTAATTTCGACCTGACGGGCGGGACTCGCGGCGGCTTAGTGAGTGTCTGGTGTATCTAACCAGAAGACGCAGGTCCGAATCCTGCCCGTAGTCGAATTTTTCCTTCACTTAAACAACTTTATTATGCAGCATACATCATGGAAAGTGCAAAAAAGTACAAAAATATAGTTATTATACAAAATAAGTCATGTCAGTTGAAAAGCAAAGTATCTTGCTTTTCAAAAGCTGTCACTGACGTCACCTTTAAGACGTAAATTCAGAATGTGAAGGCAAATTTTAACCCAGGCGGGACTCGTGGTGGCTTAGTCGAAGCGTCTCGTATATCTAACCAGAAGACGCAGGTTCGAATCCTGCTCACAGTCGAATTTTTCCTTCATATGTGTCTTATATTTGATAAGGTGGTTTGGGCATGTACAGAGGATGGATGAACGGAGATTGACGAAACGAGTATACATGATGAGTATGGATGGAAGAGTTGGAAGGGGCCGACCTCGACGAACGTACCACAACCAAGTTGCGGCCGTTCTTAAAAAAGGACAGGTTAAGAGCACCCTAAACCTACGTTCATGTATGAGGAGGTTAATGAACATATATGAAGCGAAAGTAGTATGCCAGGATCGTAGCAAGTGGAAATCTATAGTCTCTGCCTACCCCAATGGGAGACAGGCGTGAAAATATGTATGTATGTATGTATTCTATTATACAGGCTGGCGATTTAATCGCCTGCACTGCTTCAACATTGATAACATATTAGACATTGTTTGGGGTTGAACTTAATCGCAAAGAAGTAAAACCAAATCGACTGTTGAACTATTAATTTATTGGAACTTGGCCTTCTTTTACTATTTTAGCTTAATATAATAAAGTTGTACTGCGGGGGTCATTGAACGGCGGAGAATCTTAACACCGCCGTTCAGATTATGACGTCAACAGTACAGTGCCATCTAGTAGTCAAAACTTGTACTATTTCTAACATACCGCCCACCAAGGACCTTTGTCCTTAACAATGGCCGCCCACCATGACCTTGTTTTCTCCATAGTGACCGCCCACCGTGATAAACTAAAACAATTCTTATCAGCTAGGATAATTGGTGGGAGATAATTTAATATAAAAAATTCAATTGAACTCGAGCTACTACTAGCTACTTAACACATTGTACTAAAATCCTATTCTCGAACTAAAACAAAATGACTCTTACAAATTATAAACTTAAAATCATTTTTTTTTTTTTTTTAACAAATACTTAAATAATATTTTAATCTGCCACAGGTAAAATGCACAATTTTGATGTTGGTCTTTTAATATACGAATTTTTACATTTTAATGTCACAACTCTGGTTATATTGTCACTACCTGGGTGCTTTTCAGTAACCTTGCCAAGAAGCCACTTAGCCGGTGGCATATCGTCTTCTTTAATCAAAACAATATCTCCAACCTGTGGTTCAGGTACTTTCTTCGTCCATTTGTATCTATGAAGGAAATGTGTCAGATATTCTTGAGCCCATCTACGCCAGAAATTCTGCAGCATTCCTTGAACTAATTGCCATCTCTTCAAGCTACTAATAGGACTAGTTTCATAACTTACATCAGGTACGGTTATAAAGGGTCCTCCAATTAAAAAATGACCCGGAGTCAAAGGCATTATCTCCTCTTGGTCCATTCCTTCAACAAGCGATAATGGCCGGGAGTTTAAACATGCTTCCACTTGAGTTAGGAGGGTAGACATCTCCTCATATGTGAGAGTGGATTCGCCTATGACTCTCTTGAGGTGAAATTTGGTAGACTTGATTCCTGCTTCCCACAGTCCTCCAAAGTTTGGTGCATGGGCAGGAATAAAGTGCCAAGTTGTTCCGATGGTAGCTAAACATTCTGCTATTTCATCACTTAGGTTTGAGTATTGTAACTTATGTAGATCCTTTAATTCTTTGGATGCCCCAACAAAATTTGTGCCGTTATCACTCCACAAATCAGAACAATGGCCTCTCCGAGACACAAATCGCCTAAATGCTGCTATGAAGCCTGAAGAAGTTAAATCACTAACAATTTCTAAATGTATGGCTCGAGTCGCCATGCATATAAAGAGACATATATATCCTTTATATGAACGATTTCCGCGTCCCTTTGACGTTCTTACATTTATAGGGCCGGCGTAATCAACCCCACTGTGTAAAAACGGCCTGGAAGGAGTCCCACGAACTGATGGAAGTGATCCCATTAGTTGATTCTTTACTGGGGCACTATTTTTCACACATGTAACACATTGTCGAACCTGCTGTTTTACTAAATTTTTAACACCAACTATCCAATATGCTGAACGTATATAGATTAACATAAGTCTAGGGCCTCCATGCATGGTTTTGATATGTGCATCTGAAATAATCAATTGAGTTAAAGGTGATCGATGGGGCAACAAAATTGGATGCTTGATTGATTCGTCTAACTGAGCCTTTTGAAGTCTACCTCCAGCTCTAAGTATACCTTTATCGTCGATGTACGGGTTAAGTGATCTAATTTTGCTTTCTTTTGTCTTAACCTCACCTTTCTGTTTTGTTTCCTCGTACTCGACTTGAAATTCTTCCATTTGACATTGTCTAATACAACAGTTTGAAGCTTCAGAGATCTCCTCGCAACTTAAGTATTTTGTACGTTGCGTATCCTTTTTATAATTTAAAACCCGTCTACAGTAAGCTACGACTCTTACTAGTTTAATAAGAGATGAATATCTATTCCAGATAGGATTATTTATAGTGGAACAGTGTGCTTGTATTGCGCTTTCTAATTCAATTTCTAAATGCTTTGGTTTCGGGTAAGTAATGTCCCTTTCATGCAAGATGTTCGGGCCTTGTAGCCAAAGCGTATTATTTAGAAGCTCTAGAGGTCGAATCCCCCTGGAAGCACAATCAGCAGGATTTTGACTAGTTGGAATATGTGCCCATTGAACCGCATCCAAAGTAGTAAGAATTTCAGATACTCGATTTGCTACAAATGTCTTCCACTGACTGGGGTGTTTATTTAACCATGCGAGCACAACTGTTGAATCTGTCCATGCTCGCAAATTGTTCTGGTGTATTTTCAAAACTTCTGCTATTTCAACTAGCAGACGCGTTACTAGTACCGCACCACACAGCTCAAGACGAGGTATGCTTACTTGTTTTATGGGTGCAACACGAGTTTTCGCTGCAACAAGTGAGACACGAACATTGCCAGTGATATCAACTCTGCGTATATAAATTGCTGCTGAATAAGCCACCTTGGAGGCATCAGAAAACCCATGCAATTCTATTGAAATATCACTTGATCTTATTCCAACCCATCTAGGAATTTTGAAATCTGTCAGTTGTGACAACTCGCTACAGTAAGTAACCCATTCATTTAATAATTGCTTTGGAATTTCTTCATCCCAGCTTATTCCAGCTAGCCACAACCGTTGTATGAATATCTTAGCTGTTACAAGCGCCGGTGCTAACCAACCTAACGGGTCAAATAATCGTGAAATGTTAGATATAATTGTTCTTTTTGTTTCAGGTCCTGAAGTCTGCGTAAGCTTCACCGAGTATTGAAATATATCCTCTTTACGGTTCCAGGTAAGTCCTAATACCCTCATAATATCGTCTAGTTTGATTTCTTTATTTTGTTCAATTTTCCGCGACTGTACCTTACCTTCTCCTTTATACATCATATTTATTTTCTTAACTACATCTTCATTATTGCTGGACCATTTTTGTAATTCGAATCCACCTTTACGAAGCAACGTGTTCATCTCTTTAAATAATTTTATACCCATTTCTACTGTCTCACAGCCACTCATTAAATCATCCATATAAAAATCTTCTAGAACTTTCTTAGCAACATCTGGGCATTTATTTCCTTCATCAATAGCGACCTGTTGAAGTGCCTTGACGGCCAAATATGGAGCTGAAGCCGTTCCAAATGTTACAGTAACCATCTCATAATCTCTTACTTTATCTTCAAGTTTATCTCTCCATACAATCCTCTGAAATACTGCATCATTGTCGTTGACTCTTACTTGGCGATACATTTTTACAATATCAGCCACTAAACAAATAGGGTGAACTCTCCATCTCATAATAAGGTGACGTAATTCTGGTTGTAATTTCGGACCAATCATTAATGTGTCATTTAATGATACTCCGTTAATTCCTTTGCACGAAGCATCAAAGACTACTCTTACTTTGGTAGTCAATCTGTCTTCTCGGATCACAGCATGATGAGGAAGGTAAACAGCTGTTGACTGCTTGACATCATTTTCTGGAACAAGAAACATGTGACCTAACTGTAAGTATTCTTTTATGACTTCAGTATATCTTCTTTTCATTTCATCATTTTTATCTAACCTTCTTTCTAATGATTTGAATCTATTTATAGCAATATCACGAGACTTGCCATACCTGCATAAAGGATCGTCATCCTTAAAAGGTAAGCGGACTACGTAACGACCTTCAGCAGTTCTGCAAGTAGTAGCCTCAAAGTATTCTTCACATTTCTGTTGTTCTTCTGTTAGCATTTTTTGTGAAATTGAAGAATGATCTGATTCCAACTCCCAGAACTTTTTTAATATTTCGTCTTCGTTTATTGTAGCATTCATAACTATTAGTCTAGGTATGTCTGGGCATTCAATAGATACGATACCAGACAAAATCCAACCGAGAGTGGTGAACTGGGCCACCGGTGTCCCATGTGGTCCTTTCAGAACCCCTTCCTGTATGATTTGACAATAGATCTCTGCCCCTAATAAAATGTTTATTTTATTGGGAGTCCCATACTGGGGATCAGCGAGCGAAATCGAACGTAAATCCAAATCTAATGGTCTTGTTATTTGCGTAACTGGGAGAAGAGTCGTGATTGAATTTAACACGTAAGCTCTCACCATAATTTTAAAAGTTGGATCCACTCTGGATTGAATCCTTAAGAAAACTGTGGAGTTAGAAGTGACTTTACTATCTCCACCAATGCCTGAAATAATACTCCTTGTTGGAACCTTTTGTAAACCCAAGTTTTGCACTGTAGCTTCTGTAATAAAAGAAGCTTGTGAGCCTTGATCGATTAAAGCTCTGATTACTTGCTTATCTCCGTATTTTGACTCAGCATTGACTAGTGCTGTAGCTAACAATACTTGATTATCATTCGTCTTTCCGGTCGAAAAACAGGATACAACCGGATTTATGTTAGTTGCTGTCGACTCCACCGTTTCAACTAGCGAGTTTACCTTTGTTACCTGATTGGCCTGCTTATTTTCTTCTGATTGTGTACCAGGTGTCTTTGAGTTCAAGCCGTTGATTGGGTGCAGAAGTGAATGATGACGACGATTACAAACACGACAATTAGTGGCTTTTTGACATTGTTTAACTGAGTGATTAGCTCCTAAACAATTAAAACAGATGCTGTTGTTCACAACAAATTCATGTTTTTTATCATAACCCATTTTTGCAAATTGTTTACAAAAACATAGTTTGTGATCCTCTGCACAATATTCACATTTGACATTATAATTATTTGAGATATGAAACACCTTTGGTTTATTGATGTGACCACTGTTTTGTTGCATAAAAAATTTAACTTTAGGTTCAATAAACTCTAATGCTCGAAACCGACTTTCAATAAATTTAGAAAATTGTTTAAAAGATGGCAGTTCATTTGAATTGTCACTGGTAACGTGCAACTCCCATTGTTTTCTTGTTTCTGGGTCTAGTTTATATGTAACAATGTGAATTACTATTATATCCCACGTACTCACATCAATATCCAAATTCTTCAAAGCATTTAAGCATTCCGTAGTGGTATCTAACAATTCTTTTAACGCTGTCGCCGACTCAGTATTTGAATTACGTTGACTAAATAATCTTTTCAAAATACAATTAGATAGATATCTTTTGTTATTGTATCTGGACTCTAACTGTAACCAACATTGGCTATAATTTGCCGCTGTTATAGGTACAAATTTAATCAGCTGTTCTGCTTCGCCTGTAAGATAGCCTTTTAAGTAATGTAATTTCTGTACTGAATCTAACGACTTATTAGTATGTACTAAGGAAATAAATAAGTCACGAAATGTTGTCCATTCAGAATATTTTCCGGAAAATATTGGAATTACTATTTTCGGTAATCTTATAGATGCACCACATGTTGACGATCCAGAACCATCTTGAGTATTCTTGGCTCCTGTTGGTAACATTACCGGCGGTGGATGATTGCATATTGCAATTTTAAGTTCCGACTTATAGGTAATGTAAGTTTCTTCCGCCGCTTCATATACATCACATGTAATGCATTCCAGAGATTTTAAAGTTACGTTATCCAACTCCAATATTTCGAAATGGTTTTTACAAAATGCTTGCCAATCTTGTTCTAACTTCTCTAATCTTGCTTCTATATACTGATAACACATTCGATCTTTCGGCGTCTTCTTAAAATTAACTCTAGACTTTTCAATTGTTGTCTTTAAATTAACTTGCAGATTCGCGTACTTTTCCATGGTAGGTCAATTAAAATTGGACTGTCTTTTAAGTAAAATCTTGAATTTTTACAAGTGTTTGGACTATTCTTATTTTTAAGCAAAATCGGGCATAGATTCCTCGTTCCCCCGTTTTTTGCTTATTATTCTAAGTCCTAAACTACTTTCCCTGATTTTTTTCTAAGTCCGAGAGTAATGCACAAACGACTATGTTAATATTTTCGAAATTTTGCTAAGTCTTTAATTTTCACTATTTTCTTCAGTTATCATATAAACAATTGTACTCACAGTTTTTCCTTGTCACACATTTAATTAATATTTGACCTCTTTGCCGATCCTTTGTTGTCAGCCTTCCAGTTGAACTTCTTTGTCTTCAGGGTAGGCTGATGACGTCACACTCCTGGCGCCACCTGACGACGTTCTCCTTCACGAGGAAAACCCTTCCCACACCTGAGATGCGATCCACAACTCCTTCCGGTGTTCCCCACTACTAAAACTACTGATAAAATCCGGCTCGAAGGACCAATGTTTGGGGTTGAACTTAATCGCAAAGAAGTAAAACCAAATCGACTGTTGAACTATTAATTTATTGGAACTTGGCCTTCTTTTACTATTTTAGCTCAATATAATAAAGTTGTACTGCGGGGGTCATTGAACGGCGGAGAATCTTAACACCGCCGTTCAGATTATGACGTCAACAGTACAGTGCCATCTAGTAGTCAAAACTTGTACTATTTCTAACAGACATAATTTATAATTTATAATATGCACCTTGCAGTACGTTGACCTTATGCGGACGGCTCGATCAAGTTGCTTGACTCGCTATTTCTAGATAGATATATACCTACAATGAGTTCAACGTCCGCGCTATGTCTTTGACTCTTTGCATACAAAATTTAAAAAAACATTTTGATAAAAAATTAATGTATGTTTTTTTATTGATATGGGTAGTATTTCGTGGTCTGATTCACCTGCTAGAAGGATGCAGGTGATTAAATCACCACCCTGTATATAAAAAATAACAACCGGTTGCACTCCATGAGTCCCGGTAGAAGTGAAAACTTGAACATTAACGTTGTGCATCATCATTTATGTGGTAAAATACAATATTCATTTACTGCGCTATCGTACACAAACATGACAATTTATATTACATTTATTTAGTCACAATCCGTGGATTCACGTAGCAGGCTGTAGTACAAACACAAACGCACAATCGCGCAAGCACTCTCCGCCGCTTCCGTCTTACGAATTTCCGATCAGGTCACGTGTTCTGATGCGAGTTTAATTTTTTTAAAGTTTTTTACCCATCCCAAAAAGTGCACAATTCTAAAGAAGTTTTCACTGAAAAAAAAAAAAACAGGTTGCAGGCATCCACTTCATATGACATCGAGATCGACGGCTTTGTTTTCTTTTCGCGACACGGTGAGCTTTTGATATGGAATGTTACAGTCAAAACTCATAACCAGTCAAAACCACTTTTTACTGTTTTTATTTATTTATTTTATTTATTTATTCAAGGCACATCAACAATATAAACACAAACATTGATATTTTAAAGACAGAGATATAGGACTAGTGTTTACATCAATTACAGACATGCACAACATTAGCGTAGTATTAAAGTATTAAAAGGTCTTTTGACCAACATCCTTAGTTAAAAACACTTTTACCAACTAGACTACTAATGCCTGTAGTTAAATCATCGTTATTCCACAAAAACTGAGTGATGTGTATAAAAGTTTTTAACAAAATACCAAAATGTATTTAGAGAATTACCACCGATAGACTGATACAGTGACCAATTGGGCCAACTGTCATTTTTATCCATAGACTGACGCACGGACCAATCGGTCCGAACGCTACCGGTCCATTTAAAATATTTTTTGTAATTTTTAGAGCATACTTCTCCTTTTCTCTTTTTTTTCATAGCCAACTAGAGTAAATCTACCATTTATTACAACACTTAGAAATGACTAAAAGTTATCTCGATTTGGAAAATAAAACGCAAAAAATTCGTAAAAAAAAATGGCAACACACATCTCGTCACAGAAATCGACTATAATTTTAAATTTTGTATGCTCTGTGGTAAACAGCTCCATATTTGTAATGCTCTTAAGTAAATTTTATTAGCCTGGACACATTTTATTGGTAGAAAAAAAGTTTCCATTGCATTTTTCTAGCAAAGTAAGAAATGGCGTGGCTCATCAAACTTTTAGTGCGCCCCGGTGTGTTTTATCATGTTTTAATTAATTTTAACGGGCGGAATGTGTATAATTCTACCGGCAACACGTGACGGAATAGTTTATCAAGCGAGAACAATAGCTTTGTGTTGAGTGAGCGGCGCAAAAACAATAAAATTACCGGTCGTAAAAAATACCATGTGGCGCGGCTACTTGACGGTGCGGTGTGAGTTTCAGAGTGGTTTTTATATACAATGCAGTTAAATGTTTACTAATAGTGTGTGATATAGCGCTATAACGTTTCATAATCTTGATATTGAAACGAGTGTTAGTGAAGTTTTATGTGTTTTTTTTTCGTTACAACCTCTTTTGTTCACCATCGATGTTTGACCGTCGTTGAACTTCAGGTGAGTAAAACTTATTTATGAACTAGTCTTGGTGTCAAAATTGTTATATTTCGGTATAGAAAAACTATTTATTAGTTTATTACCGTTCACAGAACGGAGAAAGCTAGTGCCGTTAGCAAAAAAAATAACATCTGGTGATCGTAAACACATGGCGGCCACTTGACTTCGCTTATCGCCCGTGTCGGGTTTCGAGTGGATTTATTATCAACATTGCGGTCAATATTTACTAATAGTGTATGATAAATCGTTAGAACGTTTTATATTCTTGTAATTGAACAAGTATTACTAATATTTATGTGTTTTTTATTTTGTGTCAACCAGATGTTTTCAACCATTGATTTTTTACCGTTATCCAACTTCCACTGACTTCCAGTGAATAAAACTTATATAAGAACTAGTCTTGGTGGCAAAATTATTATATTTCCGTGTAGAAAAACTATTCGAGAGTTTACTACCGTTTACAGAACGGAGATAGCTGGTGGCGTTCAGTTCTTATAAGAATTTTAGTGAGTCCAGTTCTTATAAGAATCTGACACGAATTTACCGGAAACGGGCCCCCCCTATGTTCCTCGCCCCCGTAGATAGGAATTCCAAATTGGGCCGTCAAAAGGATATGACAAATGAAAATGGATTTAAAAAAATGGCTTACACAACACACTTTTTATAATCTTCAAGAGTTTTTTGACAGTTGACATGAAGTAGTATTTGAAAAATAATTGTCAGATAATTTTAATTTCTAATGTTATTATGGTTATTATAATTATTAATTTTAATTGACATGAGCCCAATATCTTTATAACTTTATATTTCAAATCGACATGTGTAATTTGGTAGATATTAAATTTATTGATTCTGTATGCTACAGTTCGTAATATTTGCACACCAAAATGGTGAAATGTGTAGAACTTAAATTATATTTAACAGCTGTACATGTACCACACTTCATGCAAATAAATGATTTGATTTGATTTAACTGCGAAAATCATAAAAAGTAGTCTTGATAATAACATGATATATGTTTATATCGGTTAGGTTAGGTTAGAACTGTGACCAAACGATGCCAGAACCGAAATGTAGAATATTTTGCAGTAAGTACTTTTGACCAACGTCCTTAGTTAAAAACACTTTTGACTGATTTTAGCAGTCAAAAGTGGTTTTGAATGGTTATGAGTTTTGAATGTAACAGAAACAATGGGCACCCATCCATAAACTGACCGCGGTAAGCGCAGATTAACCTTGCAGATCGATCAGAATAGTTATTACTTAGCCACGAGCCCATCTCGTACATAAAACTATATCTTTACAATATCCCTTTTGCGGTACGGATAAAAATAATGAAATTTATTAGGCTCGGATAAAATAACAACGATATTTTTATAAGCGCGTAGTAATCTGCTACGACGTAGTAAAATGATGTTTATTATGGACTTATGTAATAGCTTTTTCCCGCGACTTTGTCTGCGTGAAGTTCAGAATTGGGTCCGATCTGGATAAAAAGTAGCCTTTGTGCTTAACATTGAAGATATTAAATAAAAACATACACGGCTTCCGCGTCATATGATACCGGGACTGACGGCTTTGTGTTTTCGAGACACGGAGGGCTTTTAATATGGAAACAATGGGCACCCATCGACATGCTGACCGAGGTAAGCGCAGTTTAACATTGCAGATCGATTAGTATAGTTATTACTTAGAGATGAGCCCATATCGTATGTAAAACAATATATTTACATTATATTTATCTGTCAGTATAAATGTATATATTATATATAGTATGTATTTAATAGCACCTATGTATGTATTTATATATTTATTTATTCTTGTTTTATTCTTATTTATTGTGTTTTAGACTCATGATTTAAGTATCCTGTTTCTTTCAAAGTACGCCAGACTACCTAAGTATCACCTTTCCTTTTCACACGAGTCCATCCAAAGGTTGTCTGTAAAAGATCGCTGTTAGCGATAAGACCGCCCATTGTACAACTTATGATTTAAAAAAACTGTACTTTACATATATTTTTTTGGTGTGCAATAAAGTATATTCTATTCTATTCTATTCTATCCATTTTGTGGAGGGATAAAAATAATAAAATTTATTAGGCTCGGATAAAATAACAACAGTATCTTTTTAAGCGTAGCCCTTTTGTAGCCTAAGCACTAACAATTGCAAAAACGTATTCGTATCGAAATCGAGAATAATTTGTATGAGCAGGAGGCTAATGAACGTAGATGAAGCGAAAGTGGCGCACGGATCGTAGCAAGTGTATTCTCTGCCTACCCCAATGGGAGACAGGTCTGAAAATATGTATGTATGTATGAGATTTGTAGCAGAAATAAAATCGATACGTTTACGATACGAATTCGATAGTGCTTCGTTCTTATGCTACTGCTACGGCGTAGCGAGCGTAGCCGCGACTGCTACGACGTAGTAAAACAAGATTATGTACGACTTTGCGTGGAATTGGGTCCGACCTGGCTAAAAAGTAGCCCATGTGCTTAAGATTGAAGTTATAAAAAAAAACAAATGGCCTTCCGTATCATATGATACCGGGACCGACGGCTTTGTGTGCTTTTCGACGACCTCTGTGGTTTAGTGGTTCGAGTACCAGACTGCTGACCATGAGGTCGTGGGTTCGATTCCCACAGGACACAAAAATTTATGTGATGAATATAAGTGTTTGTGTTCGTCTGGGTGTTTCTTATGTATTATAAGTATGTATTTACAAAAAAAGCATTCCCAAACTAGCTCTACTTAGTTTGGGACTAGATGGTGCTGTGTAAAAATGTCACAGAATATTTATTTTATTATTTATTATTTATTTTCGAGACACGGAGGGAGGGCTTTTAATGTCAATTCCCTCTACGTGGAAAGTGTTACTCACGTATGAAATTCTCAGCAGCTCGGAGTTTGGATTTGGGCCAAGTTAGTGGCAACAGGCTCGCCCCCTATTACATGGGACCTAAACACAACGGTGAACTATGGATAAATATAGTACCTACGCTTCTGCCGGTAGTTTTGCGGTGCTGTGCATTTTTTGTGATATGAAAAAAAATGTTAAACTCGCGACAGATAAGACCGTAAGACGGAAAACAATGCACAACGTTAATATTCTTTATTTAGCGCCATCTATGGTTGCATTTAACAAATATATTGCACTTTCAACAGTTGGGAGACAGTAGTGTTAATTATAACACTAAAAGACAACAGATGGCGTTGATATCAAAGTGAAAACAAATGTTTTCTTAGAGAATACAAATGAACATTATCATTTATTGAAGTTACATCTTCATCATCATCTAACTGCCTCATTAGCCAAGTGGTCCTGAGCGCGACTACTACGCTAGAGGTCCTGGGTTCGATTCCCAGGTCGAGCAGTGTTATTGGGTTTTTCTATGAAATTCCCAGTAGCAGCTCGGAGTTAGGAGTTTGTGCCCGGTTAATGGCAATAGGCTCGCCACCTATTACATGGGACCTAAACATACCGGCGAACTGTGGTTGTACATTAATACACCTCTGTCTAACCCTTCGGGGAATACAGGTGTAATGGTATGTTTAGGTTAAATCTTCGTTAATGTTCAAGTTTTCACTTCGGCCGGCACTCCCGGCGTGCAACCCTTTGCTTTTTTGTTACATTCTGTAACAGCGGGAGCTGACTTTTAAAATAAAATTCTGAGTGCGGTACGCATTATGACTGACCCTTTAACTTTAACCGCGTGAAACATTTATATAAGAACAGCTGTTAATCCTCGTAATTAATTACTTAATCTCTATAATTCAGAGCTTTCGGCCTTGTTAGCCGATAACTGCTTGCTTAAGGCGTAGGCTCTCGCTTGGCAAATTGAAATTTATTTCTCACAATTTATCGTTCTGTATTACATTATTTTAATGAATACACTATCACGGCCGTATTCCTCAAAGTGTCAGGCAGAGGAGTACTAATGTACACCCACAGTTCGCCGGTATGTTTACGTCGCGTGTTATAGGGGGTAGGCCTTCAGGTACGGTCCCATCAAAACACTTTGGGGGTGTTTATTATTATTGTGTACTAGCTTTAGCCTGCGACTTCGCTCACTTGAAGCTATATTATCGATTTATTACCTACTGTATGTACCTCTAAACCACAGTACCACAGACCATCCACAGACCACACCATAAATATATGTTTTTCTCTAATAACAGCGTGGACTTATTAGTCTTTGGCACCTGGTCCATCTATGCCATGCTATGCTATGCCACAGACTACCTAGAGGTATATATAACATTGTTTAATTTTAAGATGCACTCGTGTTTTCTTTTTTTTTTACCTTTTATAGCGTCAGTGTAAAAAAATGATTTATTTCTTTTTTTCTTTCTTTATTAGGATTAAAAATTGATTCAAAAAATATTTTTCACACATAGTTTATTTATTATCATGAAATGACATCGGGATCTTAAATATTGTGAAAAAAAAAATTGAAAATAATTTGAAATAAAAAAACATTTGATTTGATTTGAACCGGTTAGAATACTGTTCAAGTTCAAATGTTTTTATTTCAAATAAGCTTTTACAAACGTTTATGAAACGTTATGATTCTACTCGTAGTTGCACGGTTCCAAAAGGTTGATCCTATGGAGAAGAATCCGCCAAGAAACTCCATGGACACTCTTTTAAAATAAAATAAGTTACAATCTTCACTGGTACAATATTGTGATAACAAGATGTGTGGACGTTGGAGGATGTCAAAGTTTGACCGAAGTCGACAACATTAAACGAGGACTCACATTATTTGAGAACCCGATGTCATATCTAGATAATAAATTTGTTCATGGCAATAGGCTAATATATGGGACCTCTGTCCCACCCTTCAGGGAATCAGGCGTGATGGTATGTTATGTAAAGGAAATATTTTCCGCGTCCTCCGTAGGAAGCAATGCCTCTCGCTTGCTCGACCTTCTTACTTTATTTAAGCTTCTAATAAAGCAAGAAGAATGTAATGTTCTTTATAATAAATTTCCTTAACGCCTTACTGGTCTTATGGTTGGACGTGTCGAGCTTAAGCTATGAGTTCGATTGCCAGTTCAAGCGGAGTTTTTATTTATTTATACATAATGAAATTGCATAGATGCGTCAAATTTATACCTTTTTTTTTAATAAAAGCTTACTAGCACACATTACTAGTATGCTTGTTAACCCCTCGTGCTAAGCTAAAATGCTTGTGTTACGAGTGGGTTCACGTCGGTAGTGCAATGGGTGGGTTTCGAACCGGCAACCACATGATCGCAAGTCCGACAGCCTAGCCATAGGCCTAGAACAGATATACATAGAACAGTTTATTTGGTAGATCGCGCTAATCTCAGGAACCACTAGTTCAAATTGAAAAAAATATGTGTGTTGGATAATCCATTTATTGAGGAAGGCTATATAATATCACGCTACGACAAATAGGAGCGGAGCATGAATGAAAAATGTTGCAATAATGGGAAAAGTATTCCTTTTGAGAGACAGACCGTTTACCACGCGGGTGCGCCGCGGGCAGAAGCTAGTTAGAATATATGATTCTATATGTAATAAAAAAAAATTGAACATGTACCTAATCAACCCATTATATGTCCCACTGCTGGGCACGGGTCTCCTCTCAGAATGAGAGGGATTAGGCTATAGTCCACCACGCTAGCCTAATGCGGGTTGGCAGACTTCACACGCCGTCGAGAAAATCTCTCAGGCATGCAGGTTTCCTCACGATGTTTTCCTTCAACGTTTAAGCGCGTGATAATTAACTATTAATAGTAATAATACGCACATGACTTGATTGAAATGAAATGATGATGACGATGAAATTATATTTATTTCGAATGAAGAATGATAAGTAGATCATTAGAGACACTTTTACAAGTCAATGTTTTGTTTTGTTTTATAGCTAGATGGCTTCGGCATTTCCTAACTGACGACCTCTGAGAAGAAACGCCGATACAAACTCAGAGAATCATGGTCTCTTTTAAAGTCCAGACATAAAATAATGCAAATAATGTGAGTGGGACAATGCAGGGCAATGTCTGAAATGGCCTTTTGAGGAAAGAACCATAGCAGCTTTGAGTAGACCAGTCCTAACTGACGGCAAGCATGCATCAGTCATCGTGTAGCTCAACCAACTAACTTCTAAAAGTTAGAGGTTAAATTTGAACTCGAGACCTTTGACTTGGCAGTCCTATGGTCATATCACTGGGTTGTCATTGTCACTAGCTGCTTCTATCTATACTATATTATTTTAGAAAGCTGTAGAGTTTTTAATAACTGAATAAATAAATAAAATCTCAGGAACTACTGGTCCGATTAGAAAAAATATTTCATTGTTAGATAGCCCATTTATTCAGGAAGGCTATAGGCTATATATCATCACGCTAAGACTAAGTAACTATTCCAGGCGGATGAAGTCACGGGCGGAAGCTAGTGTGTAATAAAGAGAATTGACAACATTTCAAGAATATTAAGCCGCTAAACCAAAAATACCGTTTCTCTATTTTCCTATCCTGAGATCGAAAATCATTTTTTTTGGTTTTTTTTGTTATTTAATTTTTGAGAAAAAAAATAAAAATCAAAAAACGTGCAATGACGTCACATATACGGTGGAATGAGGAAGATGTCTTTGCCAAATGGTTACCCTTTTACTATTACTAAAATCACTACATAATCTTAGGTTTCTTGACGTCGAATGTCAATATAGCAATGTATGAATGTATGATAGTAGATGACAGATGTCAAACGCTGAACTGTTATTTTTTCGGCGGGTCAGAAAAGAGCAAAGGCATCATCATCGTTCAAACGTATATATGACGTCATTTGGCACTTACGTCTGTTTAGAATAGGAAGAACTTCAAAGCCGAAAATAAATATGAAATCGATTGAATATCGGGAAAAAATAAAAAATGGGTACCTTATTTTTCGATCTAGTTTCAATAAAAAATATAAAATATGGGTGTTAAAAAAATTAAATATTGTCAAACAACGTCTACTTCTAGTGAATAGAATAAAAAATATTTTAGTGAAGGAAAAATTCGACTCGCAGGCAGGATTCAAACCTGAGTCTTCTGGTTAGATACACCAGACGCTATGACCACTAAGCCACCGTGAGATCCACCTATTTTTTCTAGTACGGAAAATCCTCATGGATCGTCCGCCACTTGGAAGGAGGCGGGGTACGTCGACCTCTGTGGTTTAGTGGTTCGAGTACCGGACTGCTTACCATGAGGTCGTTCGATTCCCACAGGACACAAACATTTATGTGATGATTATAAGTGTTTGTGTTCGTCTGGGTGTTTCTTATGTATGATAAGTATGTATTTACAAAATAAAAAGTATATAAGTATTATATCCATTGTCTAGTACCCATAGTAGATACAAGCTCTGCTTAGTTTGGGACTAGATGGTGCTGAGTAAAAATGTCCCAGAATATTATTTATATTATGGCGGATTCGTACCGACTCAAAACCGTACTTGCCTTCTCTTGCCCTATAGCTACGGTTATGGGATCCGTGACATGCGCCACGACACAGTGAGTCCTACCTGCCATGTCGAAATTTGGCTTCACATTCTGAACTTACGGTCTTAAAGGTAACGTCAGTAACATCTATTGACAAGCAAGTTACATTGTTTTCCTTCCTGCGTATCAAATATTGCTTTCACTAAAATAACTTTATAATATTAGGGTCTTATCTATACTAATATATAAAGCTGAAGTTTGTTTGTTTATTTGTTTGCTTGAACGCGCTACTCTCAGGAACCACTGATCCGATTTGAAAAATTCTTTCAGTGTTAGATAGCCCATTAATTGAGGAAGCCTATAGGCTATATATCATCACGCTACGCGGACGAAGTCGCGGGCAGAAGCTAGTATCTTTATAAATCCTGTGGGTAAACTTTACGCAGAAGGCATATAGCAACCAGCGTATATAGTACAACAACGCTTTCCGGGTGTTGTTGGGGCTGCCGCGATTTTGCAGCGCGTCCGGTATGTTTGCAGACGCAAATGTTGACAGCTTTTCGACCGTCATGCGCAAAAGATGCGCATCATTATTACATCGGTTTTGCGCCAGTCCCAACACTATCCTGATGAGATTGGCCGACCGCTGGGCTCTCCGATGTTAGGACGCTGGATACGACTCCATGCAATTAAATAGACTAGGATGGAAGAGTCTCATGATGGTACACACGTAGGTTAATAAGTTTATTCACTAACACTAGTTGTAAGTACTGTTAGTAACAAAATATGGAACCTGGTTCTGAAATAAATGGTTTCATTCATTCATTAGCATGTAAAATGCAAAAAAAAATCGCAAAAAGAAGTTAGTTATTCTCTAAATACAAACATGATTATTCTACAGACTTATTTTATGTGTAGACTAGTTTCTGCCCGCAACTTCGTCCGCGTAGCGTAATGATATATAGCCTATAGCCTTCCTCAATAAATGGGCTATCTAACACTGAAATATTTTTTCAAATCGGACCAGTAGTCCCTGAGATTAGCGCGTTCAAGCAAACAAACTCTTCAGCTTTATCTACTAGTTTAAGTAATTCTCTCGGGTTTGAGTATAACTAAGTACATCAAGTCAGGCAGCACCACCAAGTTTCAAAGTTCAGTTAAATGCTCCCTAGGTGGCGCTGTAAATGACCTAAGGAATCATAATGGCGGAAAACATGGTCTTACACTTACGTTTAATGTGTTTTGTTGAAGTTTTTCCTGGAGCAATAAGTAGGAAGAATATCTTAAATAAGAAAAGAGGTTGGAACAAAGCACATTTTTTTTTATGTGATAGCAGGCAAACGAGCATACGGATCGCCTGATGGTAAGCGATCACCGCCGCCCATGGACACCTGCAACACCAGAGGAGTCACAAGTGCGCTGCCGGCCTTTTAAAAGGGAGTACGCTCTTTTCTTGAAGGTTTATTATTCCAAACTTTGTTTGGGTTGGCTACCAGACTAAAAAAATGCGACTGAATATCAATATTTTACACGAAGCGACTGCTGTCATTATACAACAGAAGTACAGGGATATTACTATTGGACTGCCAAGTAATGTCTCGAGTTTGGATCCAAGGCGTGTCTCTGACTTTTCGAAGTCATGTGCGTATTAATCACGCGCTTAAACGGTGAAGGAAAATAACGAGGAAACATGCATGCCTGAGAGATTTTCTCGACGGCGTGTGAAGTCTGGGCTATCTATCTGACTGTTTGTAAGTTTTCACGCCTAAACTGCTGATCTAATATTGATTGCGTTTTCGCCAAATATTTATTCAAACATTGAATAAATCATTTTAGTAGCAAGCAGTGCCAAAGCGTTTTAGATTCCTTACCGTTTTTCTGAAGGTACGCTCTGCATAAATTATTTATTTAACTTATGATGATAAGTACAGTAAGAGATAACATTCGTTGTATGAGATCAGACTTTTGTGACAGCAACGGTAGATATTTGCTATGATACGAGGTCTCGAGTTCAATTCCCAGGTCGGGCAAAGCGTTATTGGGTTTTTCTATGAAATTCTCAGAATCTGAATCAAAATCTGATGTGTTGTACATACAACTTAACATACTCGTACATACATAATATAACATAATCAACCAATTATATAAGTATGTCCCACTGCTGGGCACGGGTCTTCTCTCACAATGAGAGGGATTAGTCCATAGTCCAGCACTTTGGCAGACTTCACACACCGTCGAGCAAATCTCTCAGGCGTGTAGGTCTCCTCACGATATTTTCCTGCACCGTTTAAGCGCGTGATAATTAAACTATTAATACGAACATAAATTCGAAAAGTCAAAGGTGCGTGCCTTGGATTTGAACTCGAGGCCTTTGACTTGGCAGTCCAATGGTCATATCACTGGGCTATCACCGCTTAATAAATGGGTAATATCGTTGTTGCTAACAAAGGGCCGTTCATTATAATTATTTATTTAAGCTCCTCATCTGCATTTGAGCCGTTTTTAAATTATGATGTAAAATATCCGTTGGCATATTTTAACCTAAATTGCGTGGCATATAATGTTATAAAAAGTGTATTCCCCGAAGAGATAGTTGAAACAATTTTTAGTTTTTTTAAGAAAAGCGGCGGTAGTTAGGTCATCGGACTTGCGATCATGTGGTTGCCGGTTCGAACCCCACCCATTGCACTACCGATGTGAACCCACTCGTCACACAAGCATTTAGCTTAGCACGAGGGGTTAGCAAGAATACTAGTAATGTGCGACACGCAGGGCTAGTAAGCTTTTGAAAAAAAAAAAAACTGTGGATCACGAGATATTTGTTTTGGCTGCCTTGGTGCCTTAAACTTGTAACATTTTGGTGGTTAAAAAATATCGTTTGTATTGAGAATTATGAGACCACGGAGCTATGGTTCTATAGTCTCATACTTCTCAATTTACATATACATCTATACAAATAAATAAAATTGAAGTGATATCAATAGATGTTACTGACGTCACCTTTAAGACGTAAGTTCAGAATGTGAAGGCAAATTTCGACATGGCAGACTGGGACTCGCGGTGGCTTAGAGGTCATAGCGTCTGGCGTAACTAGCCAGAAGATTTGGTTCGAATCCTGCCTGCGAGTCGAATTTTGTCTTCACTAAAATAAGTTTAAAATTGAAGTGTCTGTTTGTAATATTAAAATAACCGCTTTTTACTAAGTGCATTTGGATGTATACACGGTACATATACCAAAACAACATTTAAAAAAAAAGTATGTCTTTCGGTCTGTTGTCTAATCTCTGAAATGGCTGGGCCGATTTTGACGGGACTTTCACAGCTGATGTACAATGAGTAACTTAGGCTACTTTTTATTAAATACCAAGCGGGCGAAGTCGCGGATTACAGCTAGTACAAAGAATATTGTTTTTCTGACATGTTTCTAGTATGGTGTAATGGGCACACACTCCTTTACACGTCATAATTCGGCTCTGATGTCTGCGTTGCCTACCCTCAGTAATGGGAAAATGACATGATGTGGATGCAGACAGCACGACGTTAATCTTGACATATGATGTGAAATGGGTTTCACTTTGGAACCTATCTACCAATCTCTACTATTATAAAATTGTAAAAAAGCTGTCTGTACATTGAAGATATTAAAAAAAAACAAGTGGGTTAGGGTATTTAAACGTCACCGAACCCAAAAATGTGATTTTTTAAATTCTTATCTGTTTGTCTCTTTGTTACGGGTTAGTGTGAAAACTACTGAATAGATTTAAATTTTGTTATCACTATTAGAAAGTATATGCTCTAACTTAAAAACTGGTGAACTTTTTATCTCAATTAATTGAACGAATCCTTAGATACAGCTTGACCTCTCTGATATATACAGAAGAGATCATCAATGTTGGTTTTTCCATATTTAATCCTAATATAGCTTCATGTGAGCGAAGCCGCGGGCAAAAGCTACTCGTAGTACTTAAATAAAATTCAGGTGCCTGTAATTTCACAAAAAATTCAAATTTAGACTGATATTTTTAACTATGCTTATTATAATTGCCTTATACTATTGGTCCGAAGTGGTTCGATTCTTTGTTTTTTTTTTATCTTACTAGCAATGTGGGTCGCACATTACTAGTATTCTTGTTAACCCTTCGTGCTAAGCTAAATGCTTGTGTTACTAGTGGGTTCACGTCGGTATTGCAATGGGTGGGTTTCGAACCGGCAAACACATGATCGCAAGTCGGACGCCCAAGCCACTAGGCTACCGCTGCTTTTTAAAGGTCCAAATTCTGGAAAAAAAATTCAGGGAAGTACAACGTTTGATGTAAGATAAGATAAGATAAGATAATCGTTTATTGCCAATAAAAAAAATTACAGCTCCTTAACCTAATACATAATTATATTTAACTTTAATAATAAAAAAATAATAGTGGTCAGGAGGATTTTTGACTAGTGGTCTCCACACTAGGTCTAGCCTGTCACGTGGAGACCTTGAGATCAAATGTTAACATATAATTATACCGGGGTCGATACAGTATGATTATCATTTGTAACTAATGTGACTAAATGGAAAAATAAGAAACGTTATAAACAAGAAAAATAAGAAAAAATAATAAATATGGAACAGAGATGTGTGTGTGTGTGTGTGTGTGTGTGTGTGTGGGGATGTGTGATGTGTGAGTATGTGTATGCGTGTGTGTTAGTGTGTAGTGTGAGTACGAGTTCGTGTTTGTTTAAGTATGTATGTGTGTATAGTGAAATGCAAGAGCTTATGAGACTATCTTTATGAATTGTTCTGAATCGGAATATGATTGGGTAAGTAACCATTTATGGACCAGTTTTTTAACTTGTCTATGTCTACAATTTTTTATGTTACAGATTCTTGCAACCTTGTTGTATATATGTCTGAGCATGAATTCTTGCATGCGTTGTGCAAATGCGGTTTTTACTATAATAGGCGGACATTTGTAGATTCGGCATTTAAGAAGTTGAGAATATTCTGGTGATAGGAGGATCATTCTGTGGCATTTGAGAACTATTTTAAGGATATATAACTGACGAACATTAAGTACTGAGGCCTCCTTGTATAATCTGTCCGTGGGATATCGAAAAGGTTTTCTAGCCATTACCTTCAGCACTGAACGTTGGGCTCGTTCAATTTGAATCATGGTAGTGATACCAACACCACCCCAAACTGCTATACAGTAACAAATAATTGACTCACATAATGCAACATATACTAGGTGTAAAATTTTTTTGTTAGCAGATTTACGTAGAAGTTTCATTATGTGAATCAATTTCCTAACTCGTTTGACTACCTGTTCAATATGGGGTTTGAAAGAAAGTCGTTGGTCTATTAAAACTCCCAAATATTTAAGTGATGCCACTTTTTTTAGGATTTCACAGGTACAATGAAATAGGTTGCAAGTCGAAGAGTGAATTTTGATATTACAAGAATGAGACGGAGCCGATGCTAATGTTTTATAGAAACAAATGTAGTTAGTTTTCTTTGTATTGAGAGAAAGAAGGTTTAGGTCAAGCCAACATTTTATATTAGAGATGCCGTTTTGAGCGACTTTGTGTACTGATTCCCAGGATTTGTCATGGCAAAGAATAACCGTATCATCGGCATAGCAAATGATGTCAATATTCGGAATTAATGCAGTATGAATATCATTCATATAAATTATAAATAAAGTCGGACCGAGAACACTACCCTGTGGAACTCCGAATTCTACCGTTTTTGGACTACTGGTATAGTCCCCCACTCTTAAGCTTTGAGTTCTATCCATTAAGTACGTTTCAAACCACTTTAGTGGCGTACCTCTGATACCAATATTTTCTAATTTTTTTAGAAGGAGGGGAACTGCAACAGTGTCAAATGCTTTCGCAAGGTCGAGAAACACTCCTATGCATTTTTCGTTGTTATCTAAATAAGCAGCTACAAGGTTGGTTAATAAGGTAACTGCGTCTTCTGTAGATTTACCATTTCTAAATCCAAACTGCTTATCAGATATCAACTTTTGGGTCTCAAGGTAAGAGATAAGACGTTTGTTAACAATCCTTTCAAGTATCTTAGAGAATATTCCCAAGAGGGAAATGGGTCTGTAGTTTGCAGGGTTTTGCTTCGGTCCGTTCTTATGTATCGGGGTGACTTGGGCTTCCTTCCATTTGTTTGGAAAAATTCCTGTGCTTAGGCTGAGATTAATAATATGGACCAGGGGGATAGTAATTTCGTTTCTTATTTCTTTGATTAATTTTGGAGTTATACCATCTACTCCAGGGGCGCTATCATTTCTTAAATTTAAGATCATTTTATTAATCTCAATTACATCAGTTGGATGCATGAAAAAATTTATGCCTGCAGGCTCGCCTAGTTTTAGTTTTGATATAAGTGATTCTTGAGACTCATTATTTTCGGAGAGAATTTTACTGGCCAGATTTTTACCAACGGAAGAAAAGTACACATTACAGCTGTCAACAGAATCTTGTGCAGTAGATTTATATTTGAGTAGATCAATATTATTAAATCTGTTATTAGAATATTCACTGATGTTTTTAATAGTTTTCCATAGTTCTTTGGTATTATGTGCATTCTCTTCTAACTTATTACTTTCATATGTACATTTTAGATTATGTACCAAATTTGTAAAAAAGTTTCTATAACGTGTATAAATAAGTTTTTTGGTTTGGTCATTAGGGTGTTTTTTGGTATGTAGATGGAGTTTGTCTCTATGGTTCATACATCTAATGAGACCAGGTGTGATCCATAGTTTCAATATTTGTTTAGAACGGCTAATTTTCTTTTTGACGGTATTTTCTACTATTGCATCTGTTAATATTGTGCTAAATTCATTTACTGCAGTGTTAACATCTAGCTCATGTGTAACCTTAGTCCAGTCGGCATTTTTTAGTTTTTCTGCAACTGCAAGAGAGTTTGTTTTGCTGACGATATGATGATGAGCTTTCACACCAGCCGAAACGGTTGTACTATAACCCAACATTACCATACGGTGATCAGTGATATCAATATCACAAACAAGACCAATAGCAGACTGAGATCTTGACTTCAGAAAAATATGATCTAAACATGAGTCCATTCTGGTAGGTTTAGAGATAACCGGTTTAAATCCATGCTCGTACATAAGGCACATATATTCCGAACATGGGTTGTCCGTTGTCGATAAAAGATTTATATTAATATCACCCGCTAATATAATGGTTGGGTACCTGTTAAGAGAATTAAGTATAGAGTCAAGTGAACATATAAAGTTATCCACTTGCTTGTATGATGGGGAACGGTAGATGGCTACTAGAGATATGTCGTTGGAGAGTTCTAAAGTTGTGCCCGCTAATATATAAATAGGCAATCAAATCTGCGTCTTTCCCACTACTGCCTGTAATGTCGAATTAATCTCCCAGATTCCACGTTTCGAAGTGACGTCAGCGAATTTTATTTAAGAAAATTCTCTCCGCCTCTTCTCTTCTTTGGTCTTCTTTTTAATGTTGTGTGTAAGTGCAGTTTGCAAGTAGTTTCCGCCGGCCTACAGTCTCTAAACAGCTGAAGGCCGAAAGAAACCCCTGCTCACTGTACCTTGTCTTCTGTTATCTTCTCTACTCTTCTTCTGTTTCTTCTTAACACTTAAATCTGTTAATATTACACAAGAGTACCTTTTTGTGTTTGAGGGTTTACGTACTATAATACTTTGTGATAATTGCGGCAATTTGTGCACAACAATCGTGAATTTTAAACTTCAATAATTTATGTTGACTTTCAAGAATATTTTATGCCCCTTTATGCCCCTTTCGAATCGGTTTTTTTAAACATATTATCTATATCTGTCTACGGTAGAACCACTTACTTTAATCCTGCAACGATCTCCATGGCGCCGTTGAAATTCCCAATATTCCAGCAAGTGAGTGCCACGCGGAGGACACAGGCGAGGGCTGCCTTCCTGTCCTCCAGTGAGGGGTGTGAGAGGACCAGCTCTGTCACCCACGCGGACACCTGAGGACGAAGGCAGGATATTTAAAAAGACATATGAACGAATGAAGTCATGATATCCGGCAAAAGAAGATCACTACTGAACAAAGGCCTGCTCCATTACTCTCTCGCCACAAGCAACTCTCGAGGCAATGATGCAGCAGACGAGCTTGCTAGAAGGGGGTCGAGCATGGATGCCGTGGGTCCCGAACCTATTATACCCCTCCCCTTCGTCCAGATAAGTACTATTGTAAGACAACGCACCAGGAACTGGCACAGCAGGTACTGGTTGAATCATGGGGAGTGCAGGCAGGCAAAGGAGGCACTCCCTGACATAGACGGACGCGTAACTAAATAGTTACTGCGACTGTCAAAGCAACAATTAAGAACAGTCACGGCAGCCCTCACCGGCCACGGTTGTTTTAATAAACATCTTTCTGTTATAGGTGTTACAGACAGCCCCCAGTGCAGAGCCTGCCTGGGGGAAGACGAGACAGCGACCCACGTGATCCTACATTGTCAAGGGGTCGCCGCATACAGGGCAAAGTACCTCGGTAAACCGAGTACTCTCCGAGAGATCGTCAGCAACATGAACCGCTTGCTGGCCTTTCTTGAGGAGTTAGGGTGGCTCGAGTAGTTAATCCTTCCCACCCGCACGCAAAATACGCGCGTTGTCGTGGAGTTGCGGAAAATAGCCCACTATACCATACCATACTCTCTCGCCCCAGACTTTCACGAGAACCGGTTATATGCTGCACTGACTTTAAAAGTGTCTAAGGATCAGTAGCCCAAGCAAAAACAACTATCGAATTCGTATCGTTAACGAATGAGTTTTTTTCTGCTACAAATCTCATACATACATCAATATTTTTATAATATGATGTAACTAAAAATGTATGCTTTTCGCAATTTTTCCTTTATCTGTGCTATAAGACATTGCTTCGTACCTTTCAAGATTCTGAGTTCACGAGAAGTACCTTGTAGGTTTTGATTCCCTTGCGAGTGTCGAAAATTTGCGGCATAAACGATTGTATTTTTTGATTGCGTTGGCTTAGAAGTTTGATTTTTTCACAACTCCAAGGGACAGTAGACCTGACTATTTGATATAAATTCTACTCCACCTCTCACCTCCACCAATTCTACCTCCACACGTTTTTTGACGTGGGAGAACCATGCTTCGGCACGAATGGGCCGGCTCGACGTGGTGATACTACGACCTCACAGAAAACCGGCGTGAAACAACGCTTGCGTTGTGTTTCGCCGAGTGAATGAGGTTACCGGAGGCCCAAACCCTTTTGAAAGGCGGGCAACGCACTTGTGACTCCTCTGGTGTTGCGGGTGTCCATGGGCGGCGGTTATCGCTTACCATCAGGTGATCCGTCTGCTCGTTTGCTCATCTATCCCATAAAAAAAAACAGACAGACAGACGGACGGACAACAAAGTGATCCTATAGGGGTTCAGTTTTTTCCTTTCGAGGTACGGAACCCTAAAAAAAGGTCGTGTGCGTGTGCGTTGTCACTTATTTATTAATGTGTGTTATCTAGGTCATTGAATTGTGTAATTATTACTACATCCATGCGTTCTGTTATTTAGAGACGGACAGAAATAAAATAGAATAGAAAAAGGTTTTTTAGAAAAAGATTTTAAAAAATCATGTACAAAATAAACTGCCTCATTATCCATGTGGTCCTGAGCGCGACTGCTACGCTGGGGGTCCTGAGTTCGATTTCCAGGTCGTCAAAGTGTTATTGGGTTTTTCTATGAAATTCCCAGTACCAGCTCGGAGTTAGGAATTTGTGCCCGGTTAATGGCAATAGGCTCGCCCCCTATTACATGGTACCTAAACATACCGGCGAAAAGTGGGTGTATTCATAAGTACGCCTCTGCCTAACCCTTCGGGGAATACAGGCGTGATGGTATGTTATATAATGTACAAAAAAAAAATTTTTTAATTAAAATTTTTCGATTTTGAACAGCTTCTGTAAATTGAAATAAAACTATTTTTACGGATTTTATCGCGTTGTATTAAATTTTATTTTTTTCCCGACGTTTCGGAAATTTAATACAACGCGATAAAATCCGTAAAAATAGTTTTATTTCAATGTCTAATATTCGCGTAAGTGTCAGAAACCAGTAAGCTTCTGTAAATTTAAAAAACACTGTATAAAAAAACATTACCCTAACCTAACACAGTCGAGCAAAACTGAGAGCCTTACAGAATGTATTTTTAAAACATTTTTATATTTTCTCTCAAAGAGGTTAGATACTAAAGGAGGCCTGTTCGCCGGAGTCCCTCCCACTTAAAGCTCGAAGGGTATATTTAAATTATGTAACGGAGGGATGATAATCAGTATTGAAACACGGCGACCGAAATAAGCCTACCCTTGTAGTGCGGTGGCTATGAGTTTAAGGGGCCCAGGACATTCCATTTTTGGAATTTATTTGAGAAAATTAAATCTTAATAATATTGGAATGTGAGTAGAGTAAATAATATTGGATTTTTTTAAAGTACATAACATAACATACCATCACGCCTGTATTCCCCGAAGGGAATAGACAGAGGCGTACTAATGTACAATTGTACACTAATATTCGCCGGTATGTTTAGGTCCCATGTAATCCAAACTCTGCGATGCTGCTAAAAATGTCATAGAAAAACAGAATAACTCGTCATTCGACCTGGGAATCGAACCTAGAACCTCCAGTGTAGCAGTTACCCTTAAGACTGCTAGACTAATTAAATTATATTAAATTAAATAATCATTATAGGAATATATTATAGGAAATTATTCCCATATTAAACACTAAAAAATACATAATTATTTAAAAATCATAATGATGAGGCGGTGATGTTTTCACAGAATGGAAAACTGTAGAACGGGCATAGCATTAAATGTATTATTTATATGTACTTAGGTATATTGCATGAGAGCCGAATATAGATACATTTGTACACCTCTGCGTAACCCTTCGAGAAATACAGGGGTTGTGGTATATAATATGTTTTTTAGTAATTTATAGTACCCAAGTTTGGCCCGAAATCGAATTTCAAAAACAATTACAACATCTATACTCTATACTAATGTATAAAGCTGAAGAGTTTGTTTTTTTGCTTGAACGCGCTAATCTTAGGAACTACTGGTCTGATTTGAAAAATTCTTTCAGTGTTAGATGGCCCATTTGTTGAGGAAGGCTATAGGCTATATATCATCACGCTAAAGTAACTATTCCACACGGACGAAGTCGCGGGCAGAAGCTAGTCTGTAATAAATATTTTCCGAAAATCATGGTCACAACTTGTTACATTGTCATTGTCAATGTCAAAATGGAATGTTAATGTTTGTTCTAGCATGTTAGTCTTTGTTCCTTTATTAATAGCAGATGTAACGCAGCTAGTTATGAAGAGAAATGTCCCGCTATTCACAAAATCATAGACACTACACAGTTTCAAGACTTGTCCTACTTTGTGAAATCGGATAGACAATGTGGGCAGTAAATATAACAGAATTTGAATATTCTGGTTAATCATAATATATGAGGAATTTTATTCGACCAAATATAGGTACAGTAGTCAGTTAATATATATGTATTTTATTCAAATTCAATCTATTCGCCCTAAACAATTACTGACAGCCCTACAGGTTGTTAAAATACTGAGAAAGAATTCTAAGCAAAAGGAATATCCGTTTTTAATTATAAAGAGAGGTGTGTTAGATAAATTATAGCCGTAGGAATAGTGACGTGATTGGGGTGACAGAAAATCGACTATCGATGATTTTAATAAAATATTTTTCGTATAGTTTTTATTTTAATTGCAATGCAAGCTAAAATTTTTCATGAAAAATAAAAATTTAGCCAAAAAAGCTTGAGACGCTTGCTGCTATAATAATAAAAATTTGCTTGAATATTAACTTTGATGCCATGATATAACGTGTGCGTCAGCTGACATGTACCAATGAAAAACTTCATTAAATAGCAATAATCAAAAAGATTTAAATTCTGTTTTCATGAAAAGAACTGCCTCATTAGCCAAGTGGTCCTGAGCGCGACTGCTACGCTAGAGGTCCTGGGTTTGATTCCCAGGTCGAGCAAAGTGTAATTGGGTTTTTCTATGAAATTCCCAGTAGCAGCTCGGAGTTAGGAATTTGTGCCCGGTTAATGGCAATAGGTTCGCCCCCTATTACATGGGACCTAAACATACCGGCGAACTGTGGGTGTACATTAGTACGCCTCTGCCTAACCCTTCGGGGAATACAGGCGTGATGGTATGGTACATGGTATGGTTTCATGAAAATTTTGCCGCCTCAGTAACTTAAGAGTCCAGTGGAACTTGAATTGCCCACAAAAACGTAATACCAAAATATATCGTAATCCAAACAATATTTTATCAAATTGTGTTATCATTCGGATTGTGATACCGTTAATCTACTGTACCATTTCATCTACTACTACTTCACTAGAAATAAACGACAAATCGTTTCAAACTTGGTAAAGTTTACATTCGCATTCGCTTACAACTATTACCAGTGAAGTACTTGGAATTAATTGTGTTACGATAATTGTGACTTACGATTTATTTTGGTATTGGGTACGTTCGTATTGAATATTCGGTCCCGCCAGACTTTTTTATTCTTCCTAGCGAAAACACTGAGAAGCGGTGGGGGGGGGGGGGCTGTCTTGTGTAAACATGATATTTACTATTCACTAGTCTATCATGAAAAAATATTGTAGACTTTTAGCTTAAAAAAATATTATGCATTTCTTGGCTCTGCACAACGTAAATATCAAGATGCCATTTCGAAGTCTAACATCCGAAGGAAATGGAAGTCCCAAGTCAAACATAGGTAAGAACAAATGCTCCCACTTTTGCTTCAATTCTCAACAATACCCAACTTTCCATCGAGTTTAACTTACAAAGTTTAAGTAGTCACTGATAGAATTATTAACTTTGTCGTTTTCGTTTGTTTCAACAATTATTATTCGAGATTTAGTTATCGTTTTTAGAATTATTTTGAATCGTTATTTGAAAAGTTTTGGGGAACGATTGCGAAGTTAATTTTGAAAGCTTATTTGATTTAATTGTTTAGTTTTAATTGCGTTTTCATATCGCTTTAATCTAGTGGTTAGAAGTTTGATAGCTACTGAAATTATACTGCTCAGCTGAGCGGGATGGGTGCAATGGAGTTGAACAAAGTGTTATAGTCTCTCCTACGTAGTTTTATTAGTTACTAGCTACCTCGACAGACTTCATTCCGTCAAAAGTTATTGGGATGCTAGGAAGGGATGCTAATGTACACTTGTATGTTTCTAGATCCCATGGAATAAGGAGTGATATGATGAATAATAGGCTCGTATTACCATTAACCGTGTAAAAATCCCAACACGTGAGAATTTCATAGATAAACCCAATATTTCAACATGGGAATTGAACCCAGGACCTCTAGCGTATCAGTCGTGCTTAGAACCACTAGACTAATGAGACGTGGCTAAAATATTATTTAGATTTTTATTAGATTTTTATCGATATCGATACTCGTATTAGCACATCACTAGCGTAAACTGCCTGTAATTGTCACTTGGGGCACAAGGGGCATGTGGTCGTACACTGAGGCAAATGATAATTGTACCAGTAATTAGTTTTTTTTTGTACTGCTCCACTTACTTAGGGCGAGTTCTTTTTATTAACGTAATTTGTGTATTTTAGCATTGTTCTGTATTTAAATTTTTTACTGTTTGAAGATCTTATAGTGATTCGTTTTTTTTTGGGAGTAGACGGATCACCTGATGCTAAACGATTACCACCGCCCATGGATACCCGCAACACCAAAGGAGTCGCAATTGCGTTGCCCGCCTTTAAAAGGGTTTGGGCCTTCGTCGGTATCCTCACTCATTCGGCAAAACAAAAAAGACTTGACGACCTCTGTGGATTAGTGGTTCGAGTACTGGACTGCTGACCATGAGGTCGTGGGTTCGATTCCCACGGGACACAAATATTTATGTGATGAATATAAGTGAGTGTAGTGACTAAAATCGAGAAAGGTATGTTGAGATGGTTTGGTCATGTTGAGAGAATGAATGAAAGGAGACTGACTAAACAGATATACGAGAGTAAAGTGAATGGGAATGTAGGAAGGGGAAGGCCTAGGCGAACGTTCCGAAATCAGCTTGAGGACGTTCTGAAAAATGGCTCGGTCAAGAGTACCCTAAACCGACGTTCATGTATGAAAATATTGATGAGTGTGGATGAAGCTAAAGAGGTATGTATGTCCGAATCGTAGCAAGTGGAAGTCTGTGGTCTCTGCCTACCCCTACGGGAATGAGGCGTGACTTTATGTATGTATGTATGTATGTATGTATGAATATAAGTGTTTGTGTTCGTCTGGGTGTTTCTTATGTATTTACAAAAGTATATAAGTATTATATCCATTGTCTAGTACCCATAGTACAAGCTCTGCTTAGTTTGGGTGCTAGATGGTGCTGTGTAAAATGTCCCAGAATATTAAAAAAAAAAACACAATGTAGGCAAATGTTATTTCACGCCGGTTTTCTGTGAGGCCGTGGTATCACTCCGGTTGAGCCAGCCCATTCGTGCCGAAGCATGGCTCTCCCACGAAAGACCACAAATCAACCTTTGACGCGACTACCATCAACACAATTCATTTTCCTCAGAGCGTAAGATAAGAAATTTGATCTATCATTTCGTTGTCATGACAACAGACAGAAAATCTATTTTTGGGATTTCTTATTACTTTTTTATAATATTAAGCACTTGATTTACTAAATCATGAAATATCTAAGAGCTCTACATATAAATATGCAGGGTGTGGTGTTATGAGATAACTTTATATACATAACGACATTAAACCTTGACAAATCCGTTTATATACAACTAGCTTCTGCCCGCGACTTCGTCCGCGTAGCGTGATGATATATAGCCTATAGCCTTGCTCAATAAATGGGCTATCTAACACTGAAAGAATTTTTCAAATCAGACCAGTAGTTCCTGAGATTAGCGCGTTCAAGTAAACAAACAAACAAACTCTTCAGCTTTATATATTAGTATAGATTTAACATACACATACCATCACGCCTGTATTCCCCGAAAGGTTAGGCAGAGGCGTACTAATGTACACCCACAGTTCGCCGGTATGTTTAGGTCCCATGTAATAGGGGGCGAGCCTATTGCCATTTACCGGGAACAAATTCCAAACTCCGAGCTGCTACTGGGAATTTCATAGAAAAACCCAATAACACTTTGCTCGACCTGGGAATCGAACCCAGGACCTCTAGCGTAGCAGTCGCGCTCAGGACCACTTGGCTAATGAGGCAGCTTAGTATAGATTTAATAAATCATATAATCATAAATTTAACCTCAAATTAAATATACCCAAAATTAAACCAGTAACACATACCAAGTTCCTAGGAGTTACGATTGATGAAGATCTACATTGGAAAGTGCACGTAGACAATGTTTCAAGCGTATGTGGAATCCTTATTACGTTATGGACTTATATTATGGGGTAACAGTACCGACCAAAATGGAACATTTCTAATCTAAAAACAGCTATATTAGCCTACTATGCGTATGTGGAATCCTTATTACGTTATGGACTTATATTATGTGGTAACAGTACCGACCAAAATGGAACATTTCTAATCTAAAAACAGCTATATTAGCCTACTATACGTATGTGGAATCCTTATTACGTTATGGACTTATATTATGGGGTAACAGTACCGACCAAAATAGAACATTTGTTGCTCATAAAAAATGATATTAAAGTAACATACCGCGTTAAACCTCCTGATTAGGGCTCTCACAGAACTTCTGGAGGTCGTGTGTGTTGGAGGAGTTCTCCGGATCATATGCCGTTCATTTACAGCACCCAGAACACCTTCTCCGCCAAGGTCCAGCGTCACTTGGCGAAGGTAGTCGATAGGAGGCACCTGGGAACAAAAAATGTGCTGTTATATTTGAATTGCCTTACTAGTCTAGAACTATCGCTTACCAAGCGTGATTGCTTGAATTTTTTTTTAACGTGGGAGAGCCATGCTTCGGCACGGATGGGCCGGCTCGACCGAGTGATGCCACGGCCTCACAGATAACCGGCGTGAAACAACGCTTGCCTTGTGTTTCGCCGAGTGAGTAAGGATACAGGAGGCCCAAACCCTTTTAAAAGGCGGGCAACGCACTTGCGACTCGTCTGGTGTTGCGGGTGTCCACGGGCGGCGGTTATCGCTTCCCATCAGGTGATCCGTCTGCTCGTTAGCCCCCCTATCCCATATAAAAAAAATCCTTGATTTGATTCCCAGATCAAGCCGTGTCTTTGCATTTTCTGTGAGGTTCTCAGTAGCAGCTTGGAGTTTTTTTTTTTAATAAAGCTTACTAGCAATGTGGGTCACACATTACTAGTATTCTTGCTAAACCCTCGTGCTAAGCTAAATGCTTGTGTTACGAGTGGGTTCACGTCGGTAGTGCAATGGGTCGGGTTCGAACCAGCAACCACATTATCGCAAGTCCGACGCCCTAGCCATTAGGCTACCGCCGCTTAATTAGCAGCTTGGAGTTTTTACGGATAATGACAATACGCACGACCGGTATTACAAGGGACCTAAACATAATACTTATATTGGTGTTTTTACGGTACCGTATCTCAAAATGCAACAACGGAACCCTTAGGATCACTTTGTTGTCTGTCTGTCACGACCCAAGGGGATCAAAACCTACATGATACTTCCCGTGAACTCAGAATCTTGAAATTTGGTACGAAGCAGCGTCTTATAGCACAGATGAAGGAAAAATTGCGAAAAGCATACATTTTTAGTTACATCATACAATAAAAATATTTTTAATTACGGATCCCTCGGTGGGCCAGTCCGACTCGCACTTGGCCGGTTTTTTTAAACTTATTTTTAATTTATTTTTTTAATTGGACTTCATTAATAAATTGAAAAAAAAACGAGTAGGTAGGTTATAAAATAACAACTGCCTCATTAGCCAAGTGGTCCGAGCGCGACTGCTATGCTAGAGGTCCTGGGTTCGATTCCCAGGTCGAGCAAAGTGTTACTGGGTTTTTCTATGAAATTCCCAGTAGCAGCTCGGAGTTAGGAATTTGTGCCCGGTTAATGGCAATAGGCTCGCCCCCTATTACATGGGACCTAAACATACCGGCGAACTGTGGGTGTACATGAGTACGCCTCTGCCTAACCCTTCGGGGAATACAGGCGTGATGGTATGTTATATATGTTATTTTTATCTTAACTTGTGATCAGATCTTCACCTTCGGGAGTAGGTATTTTTTTCCATTAAAAATATTATTTTAAATGGCTGAATAATCACATAACAAATATACAAAAAAAAGCAGTCGATTTGAGAACTCCTCCTTTTTAAAGACGGTTTAAAACGGATCAACTGATCCACTTTCCAGCCTCGCCAATCCTATTTCCTACTCTCGATCAATCAGTGACCCAGTTTCGATCTTATTTTACCCCAAAACGCTTTGAGGGTAAATTTCAGGGTAATCTCATAATAGAAGGGAAAAGGCCACGATTTTTGATGAAGCAATAAAATCGCTTTGTGGGCTTCGAAAAGGAATCTGATTTCGATAGGCAATATTGCTTTTGGATCTAAGTGCAGATAATAAATTTATCTTTTAACTTAGGAAAGAAAGGTAGAAAATATATACCTTCTCAGATTTCTGACACACGAATATTAGACATTGAAATGAAACTACTTTTTACGGATTTTATCGCGTTATAGTGATACTAGCTTCTGCCCGCGACGTCGTCCGCGTAGCGTGATGATATATATAGCCTATAGCCTTCCTCAGTAAATGGGCTATCTAACACTGAAAGATTTTTTCAAATCGGACCTTTAGTTCCTGAGATTAGCGCGTTCAAACAAGCAAACAAACAAACAAACAAACTCTTCAGCTTTATATATTAGTATAGATTATTTAATTCCCGACGTTTCGGATCCTTTACAGCATGGTCTACGGAAAATCGAAATCGTAACGTTTCATAAACGCTTGTAAAGCTTATTTGAAATTAAACATTTTTGAACTTGAAATAAAGAGAACATAGTGGCTACGCGTATTTCTACAATGGCATAAAACATCATCGTCCTAAAATAGTACAGTCCTGCTTAACCTGTCGCTGTTAAAAGCGTGATGATTTTATTTCTCGCTTTCCATCAACAAGTAAGCCATATTTATCGGATTAGCATGAAATCGATTCAGAATCGTTGGCGCACAAAACGTATTGGAAATAGGATTGTGGTATCACTGCCACAGTATAGCAAAGACAGTGGAAGTAACATATTATATTTAAAACTAGCTGTTAACCGCGACTTCGTCCGCGTGGTATAAATAAATAGCCTAAGTTACTCTTTGTTACGTCAGCTATCTGCTAGTGAAAGTCCCGTCAACATTATATCTAATAATATCTCTACTATTATATCTTCTCTACTATTATAAAATTGTAAAAAAGTTGTGTCTGTACATTGAAGATATTTAGAAAAAAACACGTGGGTTATGGTATATAAACGTCTCCGAATCCGAAAATGTGATTTTTAAAATTCTTGTCTGTTTGTTATCTACGGGTTGGAGCAAAAACTACTGAATAAATTTTAATTTTATTATCACTGTTAGAAAGTATATGCTCCAACTTAAAAACTGGTAAACTTCTTATCTCAATTAATTAAATGAATCCTGAGATACAGCTTGACCTCCCTAATGTATAGACGCCCATACAAAGAAGAGGTCATTAATGTTGGTTTTACATTTTTACTCCTTATATAGCTTACGTGTGCGAAGCCGCGGGCAGTGGCTAGTTATTACTATAATACTATTACTGTCTGGACTTTAAAAGAGACCAAGATTCTCTGAGTTTGTTTCGGCGTTTCTTCTCAGAGGTCGTCAGTTAGGAAGTTGAACTTGTGTTACGAGTGGGTTCACGTTGGTAGTGCAAATCGAACCGGTAACCACATGATCGCAAGTCCAACGCCCTAGCCATTAGGCTACCGACGCTTCTACTTGGTACTACGTTTTTTGTGGGCAATCAAAATTCAAACTCCGTCGAATCCTTAATACACCATTATATTACACTAGCTTCTGCCTGCGACT
Source organism: Acronicta leporina (assembly GCA_947256265.1). Classification (NCBI taxonomy): domain Eukaryota; kingdom Metazoa; phylum Arthropoda; class Insecta; order Lepidoptera; family Noctuidae; genus Acronicta; species Acronicta leporina. Next base: position 1,210,300 of record OX366539.1, read on the forward strand.
TCGTCTGCGTGGACTTCAGATAAAAAGTAGCCCATGTGTTATTCCAGACTATAATCTATCTCTGTGGTAAATTTTATCCAGATCCGTTCAGCCGTTCTGGCGTGAAAGAGTAAAAAACATCCATCCATCCATCCTCACAAACTTTCGCATTTATAATATTAGTAGGACTACATGATTGAATACTAAATATATTATGTAAACAATAGCAACACATGACCCATATTCTATTTGAATAACCTGAGGCCGACTTAGTGTGGAGAGAGCTCTTGAAATATTGATTTTGTCTTTGCATGTGTTGGGTCAGACTAACTTTGATATTAAAGTTTTAAATAGGTACTATTATGAGTTTACGCACGCGACGTTCGTTAGTCATTAAATTTATCTACACTAATATTCTATAGAGGAATGATTTCATTGTTTGTTTGTATTGAATGAGCTCTGTATTGAATAAGACTGCTTCATTAGCCAAGTGGTCCTGAGCGCGACTGCTAGGTACTGTTTTTCTATGAAATTCCCAGTAGCAGCTCGGAGTTAGGAATTTGTGCCGGTTAATGGATATAGGCTCGCCCCCTATTACATGGGACCTAAACATATCGGCGAACTGTGGGTGTACATTAGTTCGCCTCTGCCTAACCCTTCGGGGAATACAAGCGTTGTGTTATGTTGAATAGGCTCCGAAACTACTGGACCGATTTGAAAAATTATTTTACTATTAGAAGCCGAGATTATCCCTGATGAACATAGGCTACTTTTTATTGCGGGAAAATGCTTCATTCCTACGGAAAACGGACAAAGCCGGGCCGGGCAGCTAGTTTTAAATAACTGTCTTTTTCTGTTTCAGAGTCTTGACACTTTGAAGAACCCTGATTCTCTGAGTTTGTTTCGGCGTTTCTACACAGAGAGGGCGTTACTTAAGAAATGCTGGCGCCATCTAGTTAAAAAGATATGAAAGCATTGACTTGTAAAAGTTTTTTCTATACAAATTCTGGCAAACATCAATTTTAGTCCTCAGTTAAAAGGTCGTTGTAAGGACGATACTTTGGCGTAGCGGATGAGCGATCTGCTTCTGTGTTACGTGTTGTGGGTTCAATTCCCACACCGAGCAAATACACTGGCCTGCCACTTCTAAGTATCACACTTTTAAAATTGCGATAACTTTTTAAGTACACAAGATAAGATTTCTAACAAAAAGGACTCGAAAAAGAGTTGTATAGTTTACTATAGTTTCAAAGAAAGCTGATAAAATTGGCTATAAAACTTTTTTTATTTTAAATCTCTAACTTCTCATAACTAGTATAAAAAAATCTATACTTTATACTAATCTATACTTACTAATATATAAAGCTGAAGAGTTTGTTTGTTTGTTTGTTTGCTTGAACGCGCTAATCTCAGGAACTACTGGTCGGATTTGAAAAAATCTTTCAGTGTTAGATAGCCCATTTATTGAGAAAGGCTATAGGCTATATATCATCATGCTACGCGGACGAAGTCGCGGGCAGAAGCTAGTATATTATAAAGCTGAAGAGTGTGTTTGTTTGTTTGCTTGAACGCGCTAATCTCAGGAACTACTGGTCTGATTTGAAAAATTCTTTCAGTGTTAGATAGCCCATTTATTGAGGAAGGCTCTAAACTATATATCATCACGCTAAGACTAAGTAAAGTCGCGGGTAAGATAAGATAAGATAATATAATCGTTTATTGCCAAAAAAAATCTAACAGCTCATATGTAACTTTAATAAAAAATAATAGTGGTCAGGAGGATTTTTGACTAGTGGTCTCCACACTAGGTCTAGCCTGTCACGTGGAGACCTTGAGATCAAATATTAACATAAAATTATACCGGGCTCGATACAGTATGATTATCATTTGTAATTAATGTGACTAAATGGAAAAATAAGAAACGTTATATAAACAAGAAAATAAGAAAAAAATAAAAATATGGAAAAGAGTTGCGTGTGTGTGTCCCATACACACACACGCAACTCTTTTCCATATTTTTATTTTGTTACGTTGTTTTACGTTGTGTACGTTGTGTGGATGTGTGAGTATGTGTATGTGTGTGTAATAGTGTGTAGTGTGAGTACGAGTTCGTGTTTGTTTAAGTATATATGTGTGTATAGTGAAATGCAAGAGCTTATGAGACTACCTTTATAAATTGTTCTGAATCGGAACATGATTGGGTAAGTTACCATTTATGGACCAGTTTTTTACTTGCCTACTTCCGGGGTGGAAGCTAGTTAATTATAAAAGTGTAGTACTTAGTGTGTGTGTAGTAAACTGCCTCAATAGCCAAGTGGTCCGGACCGCGACTGCTACGCTAGAGGTCCTGGGTTCGATTCCCAGGTCGAGCAAAGTGTTATTGGGTTTTTCTATGAAATTCCCAGTAGTAGCTCGGAGTTAGGAATTTGTGCCCCCTATTACATGGGACCTAAACATACCGGCGAACTGTGGGTGTACATTAGTACGCCTCTGCCTAACCCTTCGGGGAATACAGGCGTGATGGTATGTTATGTTATGTTATGTAGTACTTAGTTTTTCAGGCCACGGCGTATGACCTACAGGTAATTCCGGGTCCGGGCGTTTGTGTATGAGAATTTGTGTGTGTAGAAACCAAACTAGGTTGTTTGAAGTGAAAACTTCTTTAGCGGCGTTGTGCACTTTTTGGGATGGGTAAAAAATTTACACTTGACCTGATCGAAAATTATTAAGACGGTTGTAATAGTTCTGAAGTGTTAAATTTTTTATGAAATACAAATTGTCATGTTTGTGTACGATAGCGCAATAAATGAATATTGTATTTTACCACATAAATAATAGTAGTTTTATACTGATAATTAAAGCAATTCTTTTTTTTTTTAAAAAAGACTAATATTACACCTCATTAATAACTGACAGTTTCCATTATTTTCGTCTATTGTATACTTTGGCTATCTATAATAGTCAAAGATTATATATCGCTATGGTGGATCGATAAAGTTTTTTGTACTTTGATGTTAATTAGTTAAGTTTCTCATTTTTAAGTGAACTATTGTAATGTTCTTTTTGGGAAATAAATTCTTTAAACCGAATTCGTGTGAAATTGTTCCCTAACCATTCCAAAATATCAAAAATGCACAACAATCATGAATAATTGATTGAAAACTTGAACATGAACGATGTTCAAGTTTTCAATCGAATACTCATGAGTTTTTGAGAAGCTTGTACTCGCGTAAAATTGAACGGAAAAATAAAGGTCAGATATTTTCTTACCTCTTACGAGATGCCTGAGTGACAATGAGGAATAGTATTCTAATTCAAAAAGTACCCTAAACCGGATTGTGCGTAACTTTGATTCTTCTTACCTGATAGAAAAGCTGGTATTCTGTGTCTGTCAATCTAAGCGCTACTTCTTCGGGGAAACGGAGAATATTCTTCAAAGATGCCAACTCTTCGTCGTTAGTCTCCTCTGGTGCTGAAGAACCTGTAAGAGAAGATATGGTTTAAGATATTTATTTTCTCAAAAGATTGAGTTAGACATTACATAACAGACCATTCCATCCACCAATGATCGCCAGTATGTTGAGGTCCAATCTAATATGGGGCTAGCCTATAATCAGTAATCGGGCAAAAATCCATACTCCAAGGTGCTACTGAGAATTTCATAAAATACCTACTCAATAACATTTTGCTTGACTTTGGGAAGCAAAATGTGCAAGCAAAATGACCAGAACCTCAAGTTGAAGTCATGTGCATAATTATTAACGCGCTTAAACGGTGAAGGAAAACATCGTGAGGAAACCTGCATGCCTGAAAGATTTTCTCGACGGCGTGTGAAGTCTGCCAACCCGCATTAGGCTAGCGTGGTGAACTATAGCCGAATCCATTTAATTCTAAGATGAGCGGGTTTAAGCGCGTGATAATTAACTATTAATACGCACCAAGATTCCTATACGATATCCGCCCGATTTACCGTCCTCGCCGGCGAGGCCCGTCGCGAAGACCCAGTAATGGTAACCCCCCCCGACCCTTGCTCGAGCCGGCCCGCGCCGAGCCAGTAGCTTTAAATTAGTCCCTAATAATAATTTAAACCAGATCCAGCCGTCCCTAGCTGCCCCCCCAGCAACGCCCTAAGCCGAGGCCCGTGTCCCGCAGGGGACGCCCTTAGCTGCAGTTGCTTAATTTTAAGTTGCTCCTGGCTGGAGGCATTCGGTGCCTCGCCACCAAGTTCGGTTACGCTGTTAAGATTCCCTGAATCAACAGCTAATGTCCATTTCAAAAAAAAAAAAAAAAACTATACGATATAGAGATGGACTTCTTATCACAATTAATTATATTAGATACAGCTTGACCTCTCTGATGTATAGAGGCCTATACAAAGAAGAGATCATCACTGTTGGTTTTTATCAAATTATTTTTGGAATCCAGTTCTAATCCTACTATAGCTTCAGGTGAGCGAAGCCGCGGGCAAATTCTTGATTTGGCTTTAAATACTGTGTGACAGAAGACAGACGCAGCAATAGGGTTCCGTAAGGACCCTTCGGGTACGAAACCCTAAAAATGATACAGTTCTGCGTTCTACAAGACAGACATTCCTTGTGTTTCATCAAAAGATTCATTTGCGGAATACAATTTTCAAGTTTGTATTGTTCAAAACAAAAACTCATCCAATTTCATGCCCTAAGGTGCGTACACTACGGATGAAATATGTAATTTCTACTTTTAATAAAACTTGAAACTCTAGGACAAGTGACAACAACACATCAAGCCTGAATTCCTCGAAGGGAAACTGAACTGAATCGATTACTGTGTGCAAATTTTTCCCGAAAACATAATTACAATAATATTAATTAAAACAATTGATCCGCCAGCAGTGCATTTTTCGATTTAAATATATCAATACAACGCGAGAAAATAGTTTTTTTTTCAACGGTTTTTTTCGAGTTTATTAGTGTGGACATCGCTTAACTTTTGTACCGGATTCCAAGCCAATCGATGTTCAAAAGTATTTTGGGCCCAAAACAACTGCTTTGTTGAAAGGCGCCTTCAAAGACCGACTCGTAACGTCAATCAATATTAAGGAAACTTTGTGTTTTGTGTTGTGGTCGCAAGTTCGGTTGGATGGCCAGGTTTTGAGCTAATATTAAATATCTCTGAAAGATATAGATCGTGGTTGTGGTTGTGGCCGGTCTAATAGAGTCGTTGAAAGGTATTTAACTGCCTCATTAGCCAAGTGGTCGTGAGCGCGACTGCTACGCTAGAGGTCCTGGGTTCGATTCCCAGGTCGAGCAGTGTTATTGGGTTTTTCTATGAAATTCCCAGTAGCAGCTCGGAGTTTGGAATTTGTGCCCGGTTAATGGCAATAGGCTCGCCCTCTATTGCATGGGACCTAAACATACCGGTGAACTGTGGGTGTACATTAGTACGCCTCTACCTAACCCTTCGGGGAATACAGGCGTGATGGTATGTTATGTTATAAAACTTGAAACTCTACGACAGGTGACAACAACACAACATCAAGCTTGAATTCCTCGAAGGGAAACTGAACTGAATCGATTACTGTGTGTTAATTTTTCCCGAAAACATAATTACAATATTTTTTATAAATATTAATTAAAACAATTGATCCGCCAGCAGTGCATTTTTCGATTTAAATATCAATACAACGCGAGAAAATAGTTTTATTTCAACGGTTATTTTCAAGTTTATGAGTGTGGACATCGCTTAACTTTTGTACCGGATTCCAAGCCAATCGATGTTCAAAAGTATTTTGGGCCCAAAACAACTGCTTTGTTGAAAGGCGCCTTCAAAGACCGACTCGTAACGTCAATCAATATTAAGGAAACTTTGTGTTTTGTGTTGTGGTCGCAAGTTCGGTTGGGTGGCCAGGTTTTGAGCTGATATTAAATATCTCTGAAAGATATAGATCGTGGTTGTGGTTGTGGTCGGTCTAATAGAGTCGTTGAAAGGTATTTAACTGCCTCATTAGCCAAGCGGTCCTGAGCGCGACTGCTACGCTAGAGGTCCTGGGTTCGATTCCCAGGTCGAGCAAAGTGTTATTGGGTTTTTCTATGAAATTCCCAGTAGCAGCTCGGAGTTTGGAATCTGTGCCCGGTTAATGGCAATAGGCTCGCCCCCTATTACATGGGACCTAAACATACCGGCGAACTGTGGGTGTACATTAGTACGCCTCTGCCTAACCCTTCGGGGAATACAGGCGTGATGGTATGTTATGTTATAAAACTTGAAACTCTACGACAGGTGACAACAACACAACATCAAGCCTGAATTCCTCGAAGGGAAACTGAACTGAATCGATTACTGTGTGTTAATTTTTTCCGAAAACATAATTACAATAATATTTATAAATATAAATTGAAACAATTGATCCGCCAGCAGTGCATTTTTTCGATTTAAATACTATCAATACAACGCGAGAAAATAGTTTTATTTCAACGGTTATTTTCGAGTTTATGAGTGTGGACATCGCTTAACTTTTGTACCGGATTCCAAGCCAATCGATGTTCAAAAGTATTTTGGGCCCAAAACAACTGCTTTGTTGAAAGGCGCCTTCAAAGACCGACTCGTAACGTCAATCAATATTAAGGAAACTTTGTGTTTTGTGTTGTGGTCGCAAGTTCGGTTGGGTGGCCAGGTTTTGAGCTAATATTAAATATCTCTGAAAGATATAGATCGTGGTTGTGGTTGTGGCCGGTCTAATAGAGTCGTTGAAAGGTATTTAACTGCCTCATTAGCCAAGTGGTCGTGAGCGCGACTGCTACGCTAGAGGTCCTGGGTTCGATTCCCATGTCGAGCAGTGTTATTTGGTTTTACTATGAAATTCTCAGTAGCAGCTCGGAGTTTGGAATTTGTGCCCGGTTAATGGCAATAGGCTCGCCCTCTATTACATGGGACCTAAACATACCGGTGAACTGTGGGTGTACATTAGTACGCCTCTGCCTAACCCTTCGGGGAATACAAGCGTGATGGTATGTTTATGTTATGTTACGTTGAATAGGCCCCGAAACTACTGGACCGATTTGAAAAATTCTTTAACTATTAGAAGCCGGAATAACACTTCGGGGAATACAGGCGTGATGGTATGTTTATGAAAGGTATTTGATATATCTATACAACGTGTAACTTAGTAGCACAAGACCAAACACTTCAAATAAAATATCGAATCATAATTATAATGACATAATTATAAAAAAAAAAAAAAAAAAAAAAAATGACAAAAACCTTATGTCATTGAGAGACGTAAGCATATTTTTTTCAAGAGATTAGTTATACTTAAGCCAAAACTGGCTGTACCACAGTTGTACCTTTAACGACCATGATATCGGTGAATTTTCCAGGGCCCATCCAATATTCACTTAATATTTTTTTATGTGATAGCAGGCAAACGAGCAGACGCATCGCCTGTTGGTAAGCGATCACCGCCGCCCATGGACACCCGTAACACCAGAGGAGTCACAAGTGGGCTGCTGGCCTTTTAAAAGGGAGTACGCTCTTTTCTTGAAGGTTTGAAGGTCGTATTGGTCCGGAAATACTGCAGGCGACAGTTCATTCCACAGCTTTGTTGAGGCAGAAAGTTTCTAGAGAAACGCACAGTTGTAGACTGCCAGCCATCAAGATGATGGGGATCGAACTGTTGTCGCGTAGGACGATGGCCAAAAGAGGCTGCAGGGATCAATCCGAATAATTCCTCGGAGCACTCCCCATAGTATAGGCGATAGAAGATGCAAAGCAAGGCCACTCTACGCAGCGCCAATATTAGTTTAATATAGTTTGGGTAATGCTGCACTAGGGTATCAATGCTTTTACTATTGTAAAAAATTAAATAAGTACCAACCTTCATCATCAAAACCCTGGGCAGTCGCTGAGCCACTAGGCTTAGGTTTTGACCCGTCTCGCATCTCACTCGCACTTATAACAAAATAATATTTATATCTCACTCTAACACTTCACATCACACTTTGTTCGTAGCGACATCTATCGGAGTTTCATGATTTTGGTAACAGCGCCATCTTTTGGTTGGGATCCGAAAACGATTGGTTAAGTGGCATTTTGTTCTGCGGTCGTTTTCTTTTCTGTAACAAATGAAAAATAATTATTATTTCTACCTATCCAAAACAAAACGTGTGAAATCGGAAAACCATGACCCACCCGACAGTCAAATCAATTGCTTTTCTATTGTTAAATTTAAATAATGATAAAAATATCCTTGATATTTTTAATGTCTAGATTTTAAATATGCAGATGGAATTAATTGCCTCATTGATCTAGTGGCCGCAAATGCAGTTGCTGAAAGTGTCCCGGCTTCGATTCCCAGGTCGAGCCAAATCTTATGGAGTTTTCTGTACAATTCTTAGTAGCAGCTCGGAGTTTGGTTAATAGAAAACGCTCCCTACCTCTTACACGGGACATAAACCAGCAAGATGTGGGTACACGCCCGTACACCTCAGCCTAACCTTTCAAGGCTACAAGCGAGATGTTATAGTTATGTTAGGTTAAACCTAGGAATATTAATTCCGTCCTGAAATCGAATTCACGGCCCATAGCCCATGAGCTCCCTAAAAAATGGTTGAGCTACACGATGCCTGATGTAAGCGTGCATTCAGTTATGACGGCTCAATTCAATGCTGCTATGGCTCTTTCTTCAAAAGGCCTGTCCAGATATTACCCTACATCGTAACACTCGCATAATATCTAATAATATTATTATTATAATACTATTACTGTCTGGACTTTAGAAAGAGGCCATGATTCTCTTAGTTTGTTTCGGTGTTTCTTCTCAGAGGTCGTCAGTTAGGAAATGCCGAAGCCATCTAGTTCTAGAATAAAAAAAACTAAAACATTGACTTGTAAAAGTGTCTTTAAAAGATCTATTTACAGAAATAATATATATCTTTTATGATAGCGCTAAAACCGATCGCTAAACCGTTGGGAAAATCGTGAACCAGCCCCCTATTAATAGTCACCCCCATAACGATGGCTAATCAGTCACATCACGTTGCTGCGACCTCGTAAATTCCCACGACTTCGAACAAAGTTCAACACCTCGCTACAAAGTTCTCAAATTCTAATTTCACTTCCTCGAAGTCAATTTGAATTTCATCTAAATATAATTGTTGGCTTGTTAGCTCGACTGACGAGAATATCGGCCCTAGTTCAAGTTCAGTTTAGTGAGACATAGTTTTGAGCCCAGTTTTTTTACCCGTTGTCAAACTGTATAACGATTTGATACATTAAACGTGGTTATCTCGTCAACTAATGATTGAAGAGATTTTTTTTATGGGATTGGGGGCAAACGAGCAGACGGGTCACCTGATGGTAAGCGATAACCGCCGCCCATGTACACCCGCAACACCAGAGGAGTCACGAATGCGTTGCCCGCCTTTTAAAAGGGTTTGGGCCTCCGGTAACCTCACTCACCCAGCGAAACACAACGTAAGCGCTGCTTCACGCCAGTTTTCTGTATCATTCTCAGTGCATTCGTGCCGAAGCGATGCTCTCCCACGGTTGAATATTTTTATAATAAATTCTTTAAGCAAATTTCGTACGCATTTGATTGTATAATTTGTGATTGATTTTCGTTCCACACGAGCAAGCAAAACTCTACCAAAAGAAAAACTAATTGATCTTCTTTTGACTGCGCCCAGCGTAGTATAAGGAACATCACTCACTATATCGTAACACTATAGAATTTTACGTAACATAATCAACCAATTAAATGTCACTCTATGCACGGGTCTCCTCTCAGAGTGAGAGGGATTAGGCTATAGTCCACCACGCTAGCCTGATGCGGTTGGTAGACTTCACACGCCATCTAGAAAATCTCTCAGGTATGCAGGTTTCCTCATGATGTTTTCCCTCACCGTTAAAGTGCGTGATAATTAACTATTTACACATGATTTCGAAAAGCTAACACGTTATATGGATCAATAACAGAGCTACCTCACGACTGTTGAGTTTCCGACTTCGATTTTAAGATCGAGCAATAAGTTATTGGGTTTATATACGAGTATATAACCACTTACCTGTAGATTTAAAAAAACTAAATGGTAAATTATTCAAGGGAGTTTTAAAAAAGTGGTTAATCAAAAATGTTTTTTATAATATGCATGAATATTTTGCCAAAAAATAATAATTGTTATTTATTGTTTTCAAGACTGTTTATAAGAATGTTAGCACAGACACCTATGTTTATTAGATTTTAATATTTTATATTGCTACACCCGACATGGTAGACTGTTGAAACCTACCAAAAATTGTTAAACACCATATGTACACAGTTTTAAGCAATAAATATCTTTGACTTTGACTTTGACTTTATAATAAACTAGCTGACCCGGCGAACTTCGTACCGCCTAACAGTCGATTCTGAAACTAACGTTACTCAATTGTTTTGCCTTCCCGGAACACCTCCACTAACACTTAAACTTTATGGTATGGTATTAAAGTTCAAATTGACTTTTAACTATTATTACGAATCTTTTGTATGGGAACATAAAAAAAGTGTTGTTTTTAGAATTTTTCAGACAAATTTTTAAATTTTTCTCCGTAAGAACCATCCTCGTACCTCAAGGAATACTTTTTATTATAAATATATATATAATAAGAATTAGCGAAATCGGTTCAGCTGCTCTCGAGATTTGCGCTTAGCAAAACATTTGGCGATTCATTTTTATATTATAGATTCTCAATAGCAGCTCAAAGTTCGGGATTTTTGCCAGGATAATGGCAATAAGATTCTTTACATGGGACCTAAACATACCAGTAAATTGTGGTACGCCCCTGACTAACCCTTTGGAAAATACAGGCATGGTAGTATGTTATGGCACGTTATAATGAGCAGTAACCTTTACAGTTAAAGTTACTAAAGTTAATTAGTAATTAGTAACTTGTTACTAATAGGATCGTTAGGGAAACTCATTAAGTAAAAGGTTGAAGGGTAAAATCAGTAATAAAGTATTGGGGGTAAATTGGGGTGTCGATTTTAGGGTAAAGATTTCGGAGTGTGCATCAGATCTCCACGACCTTATTCCCCTTTGCCCTTTATAGATACTATCGGACAACCAGAAGCACAAAAAAACGACATCGATTCATGGAGGATATTCCGAAAACTGGAACGAAACGCTCTAAGTCCACATTTATCATGCGTACCGCCGAAATGTGGGATGCGCTTCTCGAGTGGGTCTTCCCCGATAGATATAATCTGGGTGTCTTTAAATCACGAGTGAATCGGTTTCTTCTAGGCAAGCGCGCTCCATTTTACGTCGCAGTGTCGCTTCACATCAGGCGGCCAAATCAAGAATAAAAAAAAAAGACGACTTAGTACAGCTCTATTATTATTTACCCATATAGAGCAATACCATTTACATAACATACCATCACGCCTGTATTCCCCGAAGGGTTAGGCAGAGGCGTACTTTAGTACACCTAGCCACTAGTAGCCTAGTGGCCCTGAGTGCTAGAGGTCTTGGGTTCGATTCCCAGGTCGAGCAAAGTGTTATTGCATTTTTCTGTGAAATTCCCAGTAGCAGCTCGGAGTTTGGAATAGGCTCGCCCCCTATTACATGGGACCTAAACATACCAGCGAACTGTGGGTTTACATTAGTACGCCTCTGCCTAAGCCTTCGGGGAATACAGGCGTGATCATTATGCTTACTAGCAATGTGAGTCGCACATTACTAGTATTCTTGTTAACCCCTCGTGCTAAGCTAAATGCTTGTGTTACGAGTGGGTTCACGTTGGTAGATCGCAAGTCCAACGCCCTAGCCATTAGGCATTAATTAATTGTTGTCATCAAACTTGTCATTAAAAGAGAAATACTCAGATAGAATTGGGCCATTGATCTTGCATTTTCACACACTTCATAGATATAGATATCTTCTCTCTCTCTCTAGTAGAAAATTTAATTATCTAGCTATAAAAGTTTTATCACAATAATCAAAGAAATACTAACGCGATGAACAATCTCGACAACTCGTCCGTTTCTTATTCTGCATATACTAATCCGTGGACAATGGTGTGGGTTACATGTTTACCAACTCGTTACTTTTACTCATAGTTTTTACTTAAACCTTAACATGTAACTGTTTTTTTGTCCTTTAAATAAATACACAAATATATATACAAATAAATATGTAAAATAAAATACTCCTACAACCGTTTCCATCCAGTACAATAAACAATGGTACCTTTTTGTGTTTTTCTTTTTGTTCCCTATATCTTTCCTCAAGTATTTTTCCCACAGTAACTTACCTAGGGTATTATATATTTTATTTTGAACAAAAATTTTCACGGGGCCGCGAATTCGTTGGCTTACAAATGGGAATATTATCTCTATTTTTGAATGTAGCTTCAGGTGGAGTGGGTGGTAACCCGAATATGAGAAGTCAAGCTCTGTTTGCCTCGGTCATGATATGGATTGTATTAACCTTTATACTAATACTAGCTTCTGCCCGCGGCTTCGCCCCCGTGGAATTCGGTCTGTCATCACATCCCACGGGAACGGGATAAAAAGTATCCTATGTCCGTCTCCTGGTTCTAAGCTACCTCTCCGCCAATTTTCAGCCAAATCGGTTCAGCCGTTCTTGAGTTATAAATGGAGTAACTAACACGACTTTCTTTTATATATATAGATACTAGCTTCTGCCCGCGGCTTCGCCCCCGTGGAATGCGGTCTGTCATCACATCCCACGGGAACGGGTAAAAAGTATCCTATGTCCGTCTCCTGGTTCTAAGCTACCTCTCCACCAATTTTCAGCCAAATCGGTTCAGCCGTTCTTGAGTTATAAATGGAGTAACTAACACGACTTTCTTTTATATCTATACTAGCTTCTGCCCGCGGCTTCGCCCCCGTGGAATAAAAAGGATCGGGAACGGGATAAAAAGTATCCTATGTCCGTCTCCTGGTTCTAAGCTACCTCTCCACCAATTTTCAGCCAAATCGGTTCAGCCGTTCTTGAGTTATAAATGAAGTAACTAACACGACTTTCTTTTATATATATAAGATATACTAATATATAAAGCTGAAGAGTTTGTTTGTTTGTTTGCTTGAACGCGCTAATCTCAGGAACTACTGGTTCGATTTGAAAAATTCTTTCGGTGTTAGATAGCTCATTTATCGAGGAAGGCTATAGGCTATATATCATCACGCTACGCGGACGAAGTCGCGGGCAGAAGCTAGTATCTTACTAATATATAAAGCTGAAGAGTTTGTTTGTTTGTTTGTTTGTTTGTTTGTTTGTTTGTTTGCTTGAACGCGCTAATCTCAGGAACTACTGGTTCGATTTGAAAAATTCTTTCAGTGTTAGATAGCTCATTTATCGAGGAAGGCTATAGGCTATATATCATCACGCTAAGACCAATAGGAGCGGAGCATCAATGAAGAATGTTTCAAAATCGGGATTTTTCCTTTTGAGAGCTTCCGATGCATGCGCTGCGTAAACGATTAAAGTTTCGCAAAAATCATATATGACAGAATTGTTCCTCTTTAAAAGTTCTAAAAAAAAGTCCGCGACAGCATATGTCTATCTTTTAAGGTTGGCTCACTATAACCATTTTTATGCTAACTTTGTTCTAAAATTCCAAATGCATTATTTGCGTAGGTGTTTTTATAAACATGATATTAATCCTTATCCAAATAAATACGTTATTCATCAGCCTTTAGAGCGTTTGTTTTGTATCCGAGCGGACCGAGCTTGGGTCCGCTCGGACCCAACAAACGCTCTAAAGGATATATCCACATTTAGCGTTCTTTTATTATTCCTGTTCCCGTGACATATTTTACTAAAGTTCCGCTCGGATACTCAATACTCAATTATCAACTAACAATATTGGCTATATCTTGAAGTGAGCTTCAATCAAAACATACTACAAGCCGCTGAAGGGGATCATCATCTTCTTACCACCTGTCAAGTGCCACCTGCCAAGTTTGCTTGAACGCGATAATCTCAGGTACTATTGGTCCGATTAGAAAAAATCTTTCGGTGTTAGATAGTCCATTTTTATTGAGAAAGGCTATAGGCTATCATCCCGCTAAGACTTAAGTAACTATTCCACGCGGACGAAGTCGCGGGCGGAAGCTAGTATAGATATAAAGCTGAAGAGTTTGTTTGTTTGTTTACTTGAACGCGATAATCTCAGGAACTACTGGTCCGATTTGAAAAATTCTTTCAGAGTTAGATAGCCCATTTATTGAGGAAGGCTATAGGCTATATATCATCACGCTACGCGGACGAAGTCGCGGGCAGAAGCTAGTACTAATATATAAAGCTGAAGAGTTTGTTTGTTTGTTTACTTGAACGCGATAATCTCAGGAACTACTGGTCCGATTTGAAAAATTCTTTCAGTGTTAGATAGCCCATTTATTGAGGAAGGTTATAGGCCCTATATCATCACGCTACGTGGACGAAGTCGCGGGCAGAAGCTAGTATTGTAGAAACGTGAACAAAGTAAGAATAGAACACAAAACTTTAAATATATTAATAATGTATTCAAAAACCGATTTAAAAACATTCTAATTAATAAATCACTACATAGTATAAAACAAAGTCGCTTCCCGCTGTCTGTCTGTCCCTATGTATGCTTAGATCTTTAAAACTACGCAACGGTAACGGATTTTGATACGGTTTTTTAATAGACTGATTCAAGCGGAAGGTTTTAAGCTAAATCAAAGTCAAAATGTTTTTTTTCAATTAGACCATTAAAGAGGATATGTACTTTTGAAAAGTCTAAACTAGTTGCATGGTTCCAAAAAAGTGGGTCTTATGGAGAAGAAACGGCAAGAAACACCATAGATACTATTTAAAACAACACACCAACTTCTTAAATGTATTTAAATTGTATTTAAACCCATTTAAGAAGTTGGTACAAGTGGGCCTTAGCTTTACAACTTGGTTTTAAATAGTTGCTGAGAATTATGCAGTTTGATATGTAGGTTTTTTTCATAACATAAAAAAAAAAGATTGCCACAGCAGGTGAGAGCTGACCAGCCCCGACAGACAGCACCCGTTCACGAGCATGACGTGTGTATCAGCGTTGTTCGACTCAACCATATTGTAGGGAATAAAACGACCCGACACACAACGCCACCATCAGCATCATTTAAGTGAACACTGCCTTACTTTTCGGGTAATATAGGCGTGATAATACAACCTAAGCCGTGATAGCCTAGTGATATGACCATTGGACTGCCAAGTCAAAGGTCTCCAGTTCAAATCCAAGGCACGCACCTCTGACTTTTCGAAGTTATGTGCGTATTAATAGTTAATTATCACGCGCTTAAACGGTGAAGGAAAACATCGTGAGGAAACCTGCACGTTTGAGAGATTTTCTTGACGGCGTGTGAAGTACACCAACCCGCATTAGGCTAGCGTGGTGGACTATAGCCTAATCCCTCTCATTGTTAGAGGAGACCCTTGCCCAGCAGTGGGACATAATATAATGGGTTGATTATGTTATGTTTATGATTATGTAATACAACCTAATACCTTACACATGTACCATAAGTATAACAGTATGATACCTCATTCCAAGTACGAAATAGCAAAACTTATTTCACCTCAGGGCTAGCTCATAATTTGAATTCATAGTAGCTCCCTTTACGACGTCCCGGCCTGCTCACTACATTGTATATTTAAAACCAGCCTTAACTATCAACTGTGACCCCTTTTTTATGGCATAGGGCGGCAAACCCCACACACTCACACCCACACAAACACCCACGCACTCACACCCACACACACACACACATACACACATGTATTCCTACGCACGTACGCACGCATATGTTGGCAAAACACACAATGTTGGCAAAACTACACTGTCACTTCCAATTTTGGGGGGCCTGGAGCTCTAAAATACAGGCCAAGGCTTAGTTTAGACTCCAGATCACCCACAAATTGCAAATGTAAGAAAATTGTCAACTTAGATACTAAATCTTATGTAATTTGTGGAGATAAATAAATAAACTTATTATTATTAAACGAGCAGACGGATCGCCTGATGGTAAGCGATTACCGCCGCCCATGGACACCCGCAACACCAGAAGAGTCGCAAGTGCGTTGTCCGCCTTTTAAAAGGGTTCGGGCCTCCGGTATCCTCACTCACTCAGCGAAATACAACGTAAGACTTGTTTCACGCCGGTTTTCTGTGAGGCCGTGGTATTATTCCGGTCGAGTGGGCCCATTCGTGCCGAAGCATGGCTCTCCCACGGTAAAACATCTACTACCCAATAACGACTTTTAAGCAAAAGTTTTAGATAAGAATAATTTGAATATTGTATAGAAAGAAAGAAAGAAAACATATTTATTTGTCACAAAAAAACTAAATTAAACATATATTAGTTTTTATAATAAGAACTAGGTACATAAGTTTTGTGACAAAAGAGGTTCACACTCAGCATTAAGCCGTATTATGGCACAACCCACAATACAGCGCTGATTTTCAGCATGAACCCCAAATCCCAAACCCCTATAGTCGACTAACTGCCTCGTTAGTCTAGTGGTTTCAAGTGCGACCGCTACGCTAGAGGTCTTGGGTTCGATTCCCAGGTCGAGCAAAGTGTTATTGGGTTTTTCTATGAAATTCTCAGTAGCAGCTCGAAGTTTGGAATATATGCCCGGTTAATGGCAATAGGCTCGCGCCCTATTACATGGGACCTAAACATACCGGCGAACTGTGGGTGTACCTTAGTACTCCTCTGCCTAACCCTTAGGGGAATACAGGCGTGATGGTATGTTATGTTGTAAAGTCGATGATTCGATTACTTCCGTCTTGTAAAATCCTAATCGTGTAAGTTTGTGAGGATGTATAATAAATGTTTGTTACTCTTTCACGCCAGAACGTCTGAACGGAATCGGATTAAGTTTGGTTGTCATACGAATTTATTTATACAATTGTTAGTGGTAGTCAGAAGCCCAAAAAAGCCTGACAACCAGTCTATCCTCCAAATATAGGTATTGCCCACAAATTGTGTTGCGGAGGTCTGATGGCAGTCGCTTCGTGTAAAATACTGATATTCAGTCGCATCTGGGTAGACTAGAAGCCGACCCCAACATAGTTAAGAAAATGCTTGGAAGATAGGGCTATGCTATATAGCTATAGCTATATAGCATAGCATGGCATATAGCTATATAGCAGGCGGCAGGCCCGTCTTTTGATGGGGGCGCTGACCGGACACTTCGGGACTAACGCTCTCCTACAAAAGATGGGTCTGGCGGAGACATCAGCCTGCAGGGCCTGTAAAAGGGAAATTGAGAGCATGGAACACCTTCTGTGTACATGCGATGCAAAGGCTAGAAAGCGAATGTGCCTCTTGGGTCAGGGTTATCCAAGACCAGAGGACTACAGACTCATTCCCCCAGGCCTCATTATAAAGCTCATGGAAGAGCTGTTTGTAGAACTGGGAGGGGATGAGGAATAAGTTATCTAGGGGAAGCACAAAAGATCCCATTGGGTCGAAGTGCACTGAGGCCTTGCTGCCTCGGCCCTACACAAGATAAGATAAGATAGGGCAGGCATTGGAGTCAGAGCAATTCTGTGTAGTATCTATCACAATTCGATTTTGAAGATACCTTGGCTACTAAATTACTTTTAAATTCAACACTATCGCCCTTTTCCTATCTGCGATTCGAAGCCTAAACTTTTAAATTAACATTCCACAGCTCAACGAGCTGATAAAGATGTCAGGCAGTCACAAAAAATCCATTAAAAACTCATTTTTGCACAGACCACGCAAACAAAGTCGCGGGCAGAACCTAGTGTGTTTTAGATGGAATAAAATTGAAATTATCAAGTTTTTTTTTATATTTTTATAAAAAAAAGCTTATTAGCGTTGTGGGTCGCACATTACTAGTATTCTTGTTAACCCCTCGTGCTAAGCTAAATGCTTGTGTTACGAGTGGGTTTCCGTCGGTAGTGCAATGGGTGGATTTCGAACCGACAACCACATGATTATGTGATTATTATTATGTATTGTTTATTTTATGTTAATTGTTTCTTTTATTGTTAGTATAAGTAGTGTTTTTTAAAATAGTTAATATATAAGTAGGCTTAGCTATCGAATTAAGTTTCCAAAACCTGTAATGATACTTTAAGAGTTTTAAATAAATAAATAAATAATAAATAAATAAATGATCGCAAGTCCGACGCCCTAGCCATTAGGCTACCGCCGCTTACAAGTTACAATTTAGTGTCAAAGTCAAAATAATTTATTCAATATAGATTACTAGGTAGTACTTTTTGAACGTCATTTTTACATTATAGACAGCCCCCAAAATGCCCGCCCTTCACCGCTTCCTAGTGTTTTCGCTGGGAAGAAGAAGCGGTGCAGCAAATTCCCCAGCAAACACATTTCTTAATACAAAATAGAATTCAAATCATTGTTAGGGGTACTTAATAATTTATTCATTGCTACTATCAGCTGGCGCACATGTTATTATTATTAATTTTCAAGCAGTATTTATAATATTAGCAAGCCTCCTTACTGTAGTTTAAATGACAATTTTAACTATTAAAAACAGTGAACCTGCCTACACGAGCAATGATAATATGCATAACTAAGTAGAACCTACAAGAGATTCAGTTAACTTTTAAAAAGCTTCAAATTTATTAAGAAACCATAGCCAGCAAGTCGACCAGTCACCACAAGCAGTACCCGTAATCGATCAACCTAAACTAAAAAACCTAAGACTTGTACTGCTTTTCAAGATCTTCGAACAAAGCGTTATCGATCGCTTATGTCGTTCGCGCGACAACGGCGGGTCACGCGTGGACGGAATACCAATATTGTACTTGATACACATATCAAGTACACTTGGCAAAAGAGATAGGGTAACGACATGTACAAAAAAACAAAAAGATAGTTAATAGGTATGGTAGCATCGTATGACATAGAACTAACCGTAAGGTAAGTCATGTCGGTTGAGAGGCAAAGTAACTTGCTTGTCAATAGATGTTATTGACGTCACCTTTAAGACGTAAGTTCAGAGCGTGAAGACAAATTTCGACATGGCAGGTGGCACTCGCAGTGGCTTAGTGGTCATAGCGTCTGGTGTATCAAAAAAAGACGCAGGCTCGAATCCTGCCTGTGAGTCGAATGTTTCCTTCACTATAATAAGCAGTCTATCCTCCGAATATCGATATTGCCCAGAAATTGGGTTGCAGAGTGATGGCAGTCGCTTCGTGTAAAATACTGATATTCAGCCGCATCTTGGTAGACTGGAAGCCGACCCCAACATTGTTGGGAAAGGCTCGGAGAAGCAATTAAATGTAACATAATACATCAATTTAATTGGATTAATTTGCGTAAGTCCTTTGTGAATAGAAATTAATTCAATTAACGCGTTCCCTTGTGATTAAATTTATGCTACACGGAAAAGGGGAAGGTAAATAACTTAATACCTAAAACCTTTTTGTTAATAGCTTTGGCAATACCTACCTCATTATTTTTAGTGAATGCGAAACATAATGAATATGGTTTGTTTAACTTTAAAGTAACTTAATCTATTTCAATAATTTTTTCACCATGTTTGAAAGAAAAGTATTTGAAAAAGTTACAAGTGGGATATCGAGCGAAACTAAGCGCCACTTGCATCAACTTCTTTAATGTGTTTAAATCATATTTAATCACAAAATTACAATAGAAAATTGTAAGAAATTAAATACACAATTGAAAGAAATTTTGTGTTTAAATACAATTATGGAGTTGGTGCAAGTGGCCTTAAGTTGATCTCCCTAAATAATGGTTGAGCTACACGATGCCTGATGTATGCGTGCCGTCAGTTAGGACAGGTCTCACTCAAAGCTGCTATGGCTCTTTCTTCAAAAGGCCTGTCCAGATATTGCCCTACATCGTAACACTCACATAATATCTAATAATACTATTACTGTCTAGACTTTAAAAGAGACCATGATTCTCTGAGTTTGTTTCGGCGTTTCTTCTCAGAGGTCGTCAGTTAGAAAATGCCGGCGCCATCTAGATTAAAAAATGTAAAACATTGACTTGTAAAAGTGTCTTTAAAAGATCTACCTATTTACAGAAATAAATATCATTTATCATTTATCAAGTGTCTTTCTGCCATTATACTGGCACAACACAAGTCACGGCAAGTCGTAGCGGCTCAAGGCGCGGGCGCACAGCGGGGCGGGGGTAATAGCACTTGGTGAACATGATTTTGTACGCACAACTAGGTAACATAGGAAGCTTGTACCCTATTACATGGGACCTAAACATATCGTCAAGCCGTGATAGCCTAGTGATATGACCATTGGACTGCCAAGTCAAAGGTCTCGAGTTCAAATCCAAGGCACGCACCTCTGACTTTTCGAAGTTATGTGCGTATTAATAGTTAATTATCACGCGCTTAAACGGTGAAGGAAAACATCGTGAGGAAACCTGCATGCCCGAGAGATTTTCTCGACGGCGCGTGAAGTCTGCCGACCCGCATTAGGCTAGCGTGGTGGACTATAGCCTAATCCCTCTCATTGTGAGAGGAGACCCGTGCCCAGCAGTGGGACATATGATGGGTCGATTATAAACATATCGTCAAACTGTGGGTACTTTAGTATGCCTCTGCCTAACCCTCCGGGAAATGGTAAGAAACAAAATTATTCATGAATGTCTGATTGTGCCGTTTCAGAAATATATTCAATAAACACTTTGTAACATATTATTATCATAAATTAAGTGCGAGGCGTCTGAAATTCAGTTACGGATCCCGCCTCGGCTCTTACAGCCTGTAATTTCGTAAAACTGCGACAAATCGCATTACTTATTTGGTGTTGTTGATTTTCTTGGTGTTTTTTTATATAAAATAAAATATCAGTTGTAGCTCGGAGTTTGGGGTATGTGCATGGTTAATGGCAATAGGCTCGCCCCCTATTACATGGGACCTAAACACACCGACAAACTGTGGGTGTACAATGATATTCTACACTAGCTTCTGCCCGCGGCTTAGCTCGTTTGATGCTCAAAAACCAACAGTGATGATCTCTTCTTTATATGGGTCTCTATACATTAGAGAGGTCAAGCTGTATCTCAGGTTTCGTTTAATTATTTGAGATAAAAAGTTTTTAAGTTGGAGCATATACTTTCTAACAATGATAACAAAATTTAAATCTATTCAGTAGTTTATGCTCCAACCCGTAACAAACAGACAAGAATTTTAAAAATCACATTTTTGGATTCGGAACTCAATTGTTTTTTTTTTAAATATCTTCAATGTACATACACAGCATTTTTACAATTTTATATTAGTAGAGATTAGTACGCCATCGTAGAAAACAGGCGTAGACTGAGGATGTGGTCTTAATGTTAAAATGACCTTAAACGTTTGTTAATTATTAACGATTCGATTCACGCAGAATGAGCTCAACGTGTCCTTTGGTCTTGCAATTTTAGGCTTCAATTTAGGTTTAATAGAATCGATGTATATTGGGTTTCCAAGCAGCTGGTAAGACCCAACCATCTTTAATGAAATTTGGTTGTTATTTAATTTTATTCTGGGTAGGGATCGGTATCATTTTCCGAGAACTTGTGGTTTTTCAAATCTGATGTAGTGATGGGTCTTGTTAAGAGTGTGTTGTTGGCAATATATTCTTTTACGCTGGTCCGAAACGTCGGGAATTGAATAATATCAATATAGAGCTATAAAATGCATAAAAAATAGATTTATTTCAATCTATACTTAATATATAAAGCTGAAGAGTTTGTTTGTTCGTTTGCTTGAACGCGCTAATATCAGGAACTACTGGTCCGAGTTGAAAAATTCTTTCAGTATTAGATAGCCCATTTATTGAGGAAGGCTATAGGCTATATGTATATCATCACGCTACGCGGACGAAGTCGCGGACAGTAGCTAGTATCTAATATTCGCGTAAGTGTCCGAAAGTTAAAAAAATCGAGAATATGATGAAATACCTAACATTAATCATAAAATGTCTGACCCTCTTTTACCATATTTTTTAATATACGAAATTAAAAACATGAAAATATTTTGTATATAAGCTATTCTTGTCTTATCGAGCGAACGAAGGGTTATCGCAGTGCGGGTTGGGTCGAAGGGACCGACCCGACATTTTAAGGGTTGAAATACAAAATGGAAAAAATGTGCTACATACATACATATTTTCACGCCTGTCTCCCATTGGGGTAGGCAGAGACTATAGATTTCCACTTGCTACGATCCTGGCATACTACTTTCGCTTCATCTACGTTCATTAACCTCCTCATGCATGAACGTCGGTTTAGGGTGCTCTTAAACTGACCTTTTTTAAGAACGGCCGCAACTTGGTTGTGGTACGTTCGTCGAGGTCGGCCCCTTCCAATTCTTCCATCCATACTCATCATGTATACTCGTTTCGTCAATCTCCGTTCATCCATCCCCTCTATACCCAAACCACCTTAACATACCTTTCTCAATCTTTGTTACTACACCTTCTTTCACACCACACCGCTCCCTTATCACACTGTTCCTCATTCTATCTTTCAAAGTTACCCCACACATACTTCTCAACGCTCTCACCTCTACAGCATTTAATCTACTTTCATGTCTCTTCTGCCATACCCAACTTTCACTACCACACATTAGTGTCGGCGCCAACACACCCACAATTACAGCCCGCCGTGCCTTTTCGGACACTCTTCGGCGATTCATGAAAGTGTGCAGCGCCCCATTCACTTGATTACCGGCACTCACTCTTCTTTCAATGTCACTCTCAAAAATGTGCTAAGGGTCCACAAAAACTGAACACCAAAATAAATCGTAATCCAAACAATATTTTATCAAATTGTGTTATTATTCGTATTGAGATAACGTTAATCTAGGTTCCTACCGTACCATTTCGTCTACTACTACTTCAGTGGAAATAAACGACTGGAAAATCGTTCCAAACCTGGCACAGCTATCAATAATTGCATTCGCTTACATTTATTTCCAGTGAAATAACTGCCTCATTAGCCAAGTGGTCTTGAGCGCGACTGCTACGCTAGAGGTCCTGGGTTCGATTCCCAGATCGAGCAAAGTGTTATTGGGTTTTTCTATGAAATTCTCAGTAGCAGCTCGGAGTTAGGAATTTGTGCCCGGTAAATGGCAATAGGCCCGCCCCCTATTACATGGGACCTAAACATACCGGCGAACTGTGGGTGTACATTAGCACGCCTCTGCCTAACCCTTCGGGGAATATAGGCATGAAGGTATGTTATGTTATTTCCAGTGAATCGGAATCTGAATATTAACACATTTTTATTAAATTGTGTTTGAATTAGGATTTATTTTGGTATTACGTTTGTGTTGGAAATTCGGTCCGTCGGGCTCATAAGTAATATGTTTTGTTGATAGTACCTTGTAAGTTTAGGTACCAGGGATAAACTGGTTGTCAGGCTACTCGGAGTGATATAAATGTTTATATGGCAACTGGGACTGACGGCTGGACGTACTCCCCGAGGCACGAAGGAGTCCCAATAAACTGAGATGAATATCCATTCCTATTTTCACTTTCTGTTTGGTTTAAATGCTTAGTAGGTACTTACAAAGTTCAAAGTTAAAGTCAAATTCATTTTTCAAGATAGACTTTAACATACCGTGGGAGAGCCATGCTGGGCAAAAATGGGCCGGCTCAACCGGAGTGATACCACGGCTTCACAGAAAACCGGTGTGAAACAACGCTTACGTTGTGTTTCGCCAAGTGAGTGAGGATACCGGAGGCCCAAACCCTTTAAAAAGGCGGGCAGCGCACTTGCGACTCTTCTGGTTTTGTGGGTGTCCATGGGCGGCGGTAACCGCTTGCAATCTAGTGTAATTTTTTGTGTTATATGGGGTAAAAATATTGTATACCACAAATATCACCAAAAATTATGAGTATTGCTAAACTATGAGTATTTAGTTAGCACTAGGCAGATGAAGTTTCAGCAGACTTGTAGATTTAAGTCAGAATAGAATATAATAGAATATCATTTATTCTACACCAAAAACTAATGTCAAGTATTTAGAAATTAGTTATCAATTATAATTGGTAACTTATACTTGAATATGATTGAATAAGGTACAATGGGCGGTCTTATCGCTAAAAGCAATCTCTTACAGACAACCTTTGGATGGACTCAAGAGAAAGGAAAGGCGAAAAATATGTAGTCTGGCGTACACAAAAGAAACTATACACTTAAATGAAATAATACACTAATTTCAAATATAGCAAATACACAAACATAATATACATCTAATCATACAGTCAGTCAGTAATACTTATTTATTTCATTTGGTCAGTGTTTTGACTTAATTACACAATTAACTAACAAAGTGAAACGATTAGCAGTTTATCTATATTATAAAGCCCTTTAGCTTCAATCGGCCGTCTCCGGCGCGGACGGCCGGATGTCCGGTTTTCCGGCAGCCGGACGGCCGGACATGGGCGTATCTTGTTAGCCTTGATTAATATTTTATAGACTCCGCCTGTGTAGATATTTTTGGAGTCATAATCAATTTTTACGTCGTGATAGTTAATATTAAACTGCCTCATTAGCCAAGTGGTCCTAAGGGCGACTGCTACGCTAGAGGTCCTGGGTTCGATTCCCAGGTCGATCAAAGTGTTATTGGGTTTTTCTATGAAATTCCTAGTAGCAGCTCGGAGTTAGGAATTTGTGCCCGGTTAATGGCAATAGGCTCGCCCCCTATTACATGGGACCTAAACATACCGGCGAACTATGGGTGTACATTAGTACGCCTCTGCTTAACCCTTCGGGGAATACTGTCGTGATGGTATGTATGTCAAATGTTTTATTTCAATGAGACCAGTAATACAGTACTTTTGAATTGTCAAAAACTAGGTGCGTGGTTCCAAATAGTGGGTCATATGTAGAAGAACCGGCAAGAAACTCCATAGATACTCCTTTAAACAACTTTCTTCTACATAAAATACATTTCTGGTCTAGTTGAGGCCTAGCCTGAGGCCTTATAAGGCCTATTTGATCCTTGTGTCAACATTTACGCTACATGAAGTTGCTTTAGGTAATTTCCACTTCGTGCGTTAACACATTTCGTAACGCCTGGAGCCTTCACTTTGAGGCGGACGATGTGGGTGCACGGTAGCGGTGGAGCCAAGTTCTTGCGTGATGGAAAAGAAAAATGTGAAAGTATCGTTTGTTAGTTAGATTTTCACGCGTAATTTTCACGTGGGAGAGCCATGCTTCGGCACGAATGGGCCGGCTTGACCGGAGTGATACCACACAGCCTCACAGAAAACCGGTGTGAAACAACGCTTGCGTTGTGTTTCGCCGAGTGAATGAGGTTACCGGAGGCCCAAACCCTTTTAAAAAGCGGGCAACGCACTTGTGACTCCTCTGGTGTTGCGGGTGTCCATGGGCGGCGGTTAACACTTACCATCAGGTGATCCGTCTGATCGTTTGCTCCCCTATCCCATAAAAAAAGAATTTTTAATACGTTTTCGAAGGTATCGAAATAGATTGAAGCTAGTAAAAGGACTTTAAATGTAACCTGTTCTCTATATACAATGTCTAAAAGGCCCTGGGGGTTCCGAAAAAAGCATCCCAATCGCATCACCAAATAAAATGAGAAACATCAAATATGCATGATAGTAAATATATTAATCTATCTTTTTGTGATTTTTTTGCATTTTTCATGCTAAGATTATAAAGTTATTTTAGTGAAGGAAAAATTCGACTCGCAGGCAGGATCCGAACCTGCGTCTTCTGGTTTGATACAGTAGTGGTCATAGCGTCTGGTGTATCAAACCAGAAGACGCTGGTTCGAATCCTGCCTGCGAGTCGAATTTTTCCTTCACTAAAATAACTTTATATTAATCTAGTTTAAAATTTACAACTGCCTCATTAGCCTAGTAGTCATAAGCGCTACGCTAGTGGTCTTGTTTTCGATTCCCAGGTCGAGCAGTGTTTAGTATACTGCAAAAAAAAAACTTTATTTGTAGGTAGTATTTTTACTCTTAAAGTGAAAATGATTTTAACTATATTTTTTATACCACTAAGGTGGCAAAAAAGCATAGGGCCCGCCTAATAGTAAGTGGTTTCCGTAGCCTATGGACGCTTGCAACACCTGGGGTATCACTCGCGCGTTGCCGACCCTGTAAAAATCTTTTCGCTCCCTTTTTGAGAGGGTGGAGTAAAGATTACGGAGAAATAGTTGGGCTGGCAGCATAGGAGACAATAAGTGTGATGCTTAAACACCACCGGTCCCCCCACTGTCGACACAACGCTTCCTCGCGGAGCTCGGGCGACCTTGCTCACCGTTAGGAGCACAACATAGCACGGAGCTATGTTATTTGGCTACGAATTTCTGCAAGGTGGAGGTACTTCCCCCGTCGGGCAGCTCCAGCTGTGAGTGAAAGTATACAATTCCTCTATGAGGTATAGATCTTAAATATAAATAGAACTGGCTCTCAATACCAAACAATACCGTCACAGCCGGATAGGTATTTTTATAGGATAGGGGAGCAAACGAGCAGACGGATCACCTGATGGTAAGCGATAACCGCCGCCCATGGACACCCGCATCACCAGAGGAGTCCCAAGTGCGTTGCCCGCCTTTTAAAGGGTTTGGGCCTCCGGTAACCTCATTCACTCGGCGAAACACAACGCAAGCGTTGTTTCACGCCGGTTTTCTGTGAGGCCGTGGTATCACTCCGGTCCAGCCGGCCTATTCGTGCCGAAGCATGGCTCTCCCACGAAATTTTTTTTTTTTGGATTTTCTTTTTATCTATATCTATACTAATATATAAAGCTGAAGAGTTTGTTTGTTTGCTTGAACGCGCTAATCTCAGGAACTACTGGTCCGATTTGAAAAATTCTTTCAGTGTTAGATAGCCCATTTATTGAGGAAGGCTATAGGCTATATATCATCACGCTACGCGGACGAAGTCGCGGGCAGAACTAGTATTTTATAAGCCAATATCCAAGATTAAAATGATTAATTACAGCTCATTATTTTTACTAATGCAACATACTTAACTAGAAACAGTTCCGTATTTAGTACAAATGTTTAAAAATAACTCCTTGCGTATAAAAACACAACACGTGCACGCTAACTTGGCTGCCTTTTTCTCATAAATGTTATTATTTTATATTTATAAGCACGCAATGTCCGGTGGTTGGGTTGTGATTGTGATGTAAAGCGGCTTAATATAATGTTGTATTTTAGCATGTTTGTTAGTTAAACATTGTATTTATAGAGGAATGAGGAGTATTGACCTTCCAACCAAAGGGTCTACTCAAAGCCGCTGTGGCTCTTTCTTCAAAAGACCATCTCAGACATTACCCTGCATTGTAACACTCAAATATTGCTACTACTACGTCTGGACTTTAAAGATATCATGATTCTCTGAGTTTGTTTCGGTGTTTCTTCTCAGAGGTCGTCAGTTAGGAAATGCCGGCGCCATCTAGTTTACAAAAATAATAACAATGACTTGTAAAAGTGTCTTTAAAAGATCTATTTACAGAAATAATATTTTATAAAGAAAGAAATAAAGAAATTACTAGCTTCTGCCCGCGACTTCGTCTGCGTGGACTTCAGATAAAAAGTAGCCCATGTGTTATTCCAGACTATAATCTATTTCTGTGCCAAATTTCATCCAGATCCGTTCAGCCGTCCTGGCGTGAAAGAGTAACAAACATCCATCCATCCATCCTCACAAACTTTCGCATTTGTAATATTAGTAGGATTAGTAGGATAGTAGGATTACCTACATGAGACTTAAACTTGCCGGAGAACTCTGAGTGTACCTGAACCCTCTGGGAAACGGAAAGGAAGGCGTGAGGGTATCTTATCTTATCTTGTGTAGGGCCGAGGCAGCAAGGCCTCAGTGCACTTCGACTCAATGGGATCTTTTGTGCTTCCCCTAGATAACTTATTCCTCATCCCCTTCCAGTTCTACAAACAGCTCTTCCATGAGCTTTATAATGAGGCCTGGGGGAATGAGTCTGTAGTCCTCTGGTCTTGGATAACCCTGACCCAAGAGGCACATTCGCTTTCTAGCCTTTGCATCGCATGTACACAGAAGGTGTTCCATGCTCTTAATTTCCCTTTTACAGGCCCTGCAGGCTGATGTCTCCGCCAGACCCATCTTTTGTAGGAGAGCATTAGTCCCGAAGTGTCCGGTCAGCGCCCCCATCAAAAGACGGGCCTGCCGCCTGCTTGAGGCGTGAGGCTATGTTAAGCTCTGTTTTAAATCTATTCGATTAGAACAAATCGTTTGAACTATCGATTGGAAATTCCAAACGTTAATCGATGTACCCCTACATCGATTAACGTTTGGAATTTTGGTTAAATATTTAAATGGCTACCGCTGTGCGACCAACGGATGTGCGTTCGATAATGGCTGCAGTTCTAGTAACTACGCGACTTTAATATTATGAATAAGTTAGAACTTTTTTCACGTAGGAGAGCCATGTTACGGCACGAATGTGCCCGACCGGAGTGATTCCACGGCCTCACAGAAAACCGGCGTGAAACAACGCTTGCGTTGTGTTTCGCCGAGTGAGTGAGGATACCGGAGGCCCAAACCCTTTTAAAAGGTGTACCTTAGTACACCTCTGCCTAACCTTTCGGGGAATACAGGCGTGATGGTATGTATGTTATGGTTTTACAAGTAAGCTCAAAAGACGTTTATTTTAACTAAAATTTAATGAAATGAGATGATATTTATTATTTCTGTAAGTAGATCTAGACACTTTTACAAATCAATGGATTGGTTTTTTTATAGCTAGATGGCTTCGACATTTCCTAACCTAACCGACGACCTCTGAGAAGAAACACCGAATCAAACTCAGAGAATCTCTTTTAAAGTCCAGACATAGAATGATGCAAATACTTAATAATGTGAGAGGGACAATGCAGGACAATGTCTTTTTTTTAGGGTATAGGGGAGCAAACGAGCAGACGGATCACCTGATGGTAAGCGATAACCACCGCCCATGGACACCCGCAACACCAGAGAAGTCACGAGTGCGTTGCCCGCCTTTTAAAAGGGTTTGGGCCTCCAGTAACCTCATTCACTCGGGGAAACACAACGCAAGCGTTGTTTCACGCCGGTTTTCTGTGAGGCCGTGGTATCACTCCGGTCGAGCCGGCCCATGGCTCTCCCACGTGAAAAAAATGAAATGGCTATGACCAAAATAAATCATAATTCAAACACAATTTATTCAAAGTGTGTTTTTCGGATTCCGTTACCGTTATTCTAGGTTCCTGCTCTAATACCATTTCGTCTAAAATACTTCACTGGAAATAAATGTACGCGGATACAATACTTGACAAACTTTACTAATTTTGGTACGATTTTCCGGTTGTTTATCAATGTAACATTCATGTCCTAATTTATTTGTTATTTTTATAGTATTCATTTATAATTGCTTTTCTATTCCAATTTGATTGATGTTTTTAACTTCTGAATCATACTGTATTTTAATTTAACTACTTGACATTTTAACTTTAATGAAAATCTTGTAAAATTATTTTTGAGTATTTATTATTATTTTTCTTTTTTCTTTTTCTTCCACAGAGATCATCGAATCGTCGTTTTTAAAAAAACGACGATTCGATGATATCTGTGGCTTAGTGGTTCGAGTACCGGACTGCTGACCATGAGGTCGTGGGTTCGATTCCCACAGAACACAAAAAAATATGTGATGAATATTAGTGTTTGTGTTCGTCTGGTTAATGTAATGATTAGTGAATAAGTCTTTGGTGTGTCAATAAATTAAATAAATAAATAAAAAATCTCAATCCGAATAACAGAATCTGATAAAATTTTGTAAGGATTACGATTTATTTTGGTATTGTTTATGTGGGCAAGTCGCCAGACCTTTAAATTCTTCTCAATAGGCAAAAACGGGCAATATAGCCCATGCCCAGTAATAGCCCTAAAAGCTTTTCAAGGAGAGTTCTGGAAATTCCATTTGACACATTTTCGTAGCACGATAGTTTTGAAACTGCAAGAAGTTTAAGAGGGTTTTAAAGTTGTTTTCAATCACCAAAACATTGGAAATATGCCAATATGTATGGATCACAAGAAACACATATTATCTGTTTTGAAAAGCGCTTAAATTGACACTTAAATACTCCACGGTAGTGACGAAAACATAGCGGTGAACTGAGCACATCAGATCACTTGCTTGAACAGAGGTGTACCTACTAATGTACACCAACCAACAAAAAAAATTCTGACCTGAGAAGTTAGTAACAGTTTTCTGCATATAAGAAAACTAGTACTAACTTCTGAGGTCAGAATTTTTTGGTTAGTAATGATGTAAAAACGTTTTGAAGATTGCATCGTGTTCAGCGACTTTTGGCGCTGACTGTACATTAGTAAACCCATAGTTGGTGTACCTACTCGTAGCAAGTTGGAACCACTAGACTAACGAGGTAGCTTCTTCCCGCTTACTAATAACTATCTTCTGCCCGCGGCTTCGCTCACTTGAAGCTAAAAAACCAACTGTGATGATCTCTTTATTGTATGGGTCTCTATACATTAGAGAGGTCAAGCTGTATCTCAGGTTCCGTTTAATTATTTGAGATAAGAATTATACCAGATTTTAAGTTGGAGCACATACTTTCTAACAGTGATAACAAAATTAAAATCTCTTCAGTAGTTTTAGCGCCAACCCGTAACAAACAGACAAGAATTTTAACAATCACATTTTTGGGTTCGGTGACGTTTATATACCCTAACCCATTTGTTTTTTTTAAATATCTTCAATGTACTGACACATCTTTTTTACAATTTTATAATATTAGAGATTCTAAGCATTCCTTACTAAGTTACTTTGACTAATAGATAGTCAAAGCTAAGTTATAAGGATAATAGATTTCGTTCCAATTAATTACCATTCAAAACTCTAATTAAAAATCTATTGAGAGTATAACAATGGATCACCTATCATAGACAACAATAGGTTCAATCTAAAAGTATCTAGACTGAAACTCAGGCTAGGCATTGTTTCACAGAATCTAGCTCTCCTAGGAAAATTGAAAGAGAAAGGGCTTTTTTCCTACTACAACTGATTAAAGAGGTACAAAATATCTAATTATCTGCTTAATCTAGTGGTTCTGAGCGCGACTGCTACGCTAGGAGTCCGTAGTTCGATTCCCAGGTAGATCAATGTGATAAAAAAATCCTTCCTGACCTGCGCGACGTATAACAAAAAAGAAATGACCCATCCAAAAAATTACCTCGGATAGGGCAGCTTACCATCGATACCAAAAATACTGCAATAAATAATAATAATCAACCCATTATATGTCCCACTGCTGGGCACGGGTCTCCTCTCACATTGAGAGGGATTAGGCTATAGTCCAACACGCTAGCCTAATGCGGGTTGGCAGACTTCACACGCCGTTGAGAAAATCTCTCAGACGTGCAGGTTTCCTCACGATGTTTTCCTTCACCGTTTAAGCGCATGATAATTAACTTTTAATACTCACATAACTTCGAAAAGTCAGAGGTGCGTGCCTTGGATTTGAACTCGAGACCTATGACTTGGCAGTCCAATGGTCATATCACTAGGCTATCACGGCTTATAGCAATAGTAGGTATTACATATACATACACTCACGCCATTCTCCCACAGGGGTAGGCAGAAACTATAGACTGCCACTTGCTACGATTCTTGCATGCCTCTTTTGCTTCTGCGACATTCATACATCTTCTCATACATAGTAGGTATTAATATATATAGATTCGCTTTAGCTTTTAAAAGAAGATCATTGATCATTGCTCTAAAGGCGATTTCCGCTTCCCCCTACTGGCGCCGAGTGTTTCCGATGGCGACCGGAAGTTAACGGAAAAGGCTTTTAATGGATAATTTACTTTGCATCAGTCAAAACCGATAGAAAGAAAGAAAGAAAAAATATTTAGAAATAAAAAACATACCATCACGCCTGTATTCCCCGAAGAGTTAGGCAGAGGTGTAATGTACACCCACAGGTCGACAGTATGTTTAGGTCCCATGTAATAGGGGGCGAGCCTATTGCCATTAACCATCCAATCGTAAACTCCGAGCTGCTTCCGAGAATTTCATAGAAAAACCCAATAACACTTTGCCAGACCTGGGAATCGAACCCGGGAGCTCTAGCTGGTGTTAAAAGTTATTTTAGTGAAGGAAAAATTCAAATGCGAGCAGGATACGAACCTACGTTCCCTGGTTAGATACGCCAGATGTTTTTTTTATGGTATAGAGGGGCAAACTAGCAAGGTTCAAGGTTCAAAGGTTCAAATGTTTTTATTTCAAATAAGCTTTTACAAGCGTTTTTGAAACGTTATGATTCTAGTTGCACGGTTCCAAAAGGTCGGTCCTATGGAAAAGAATCCGGCAAGAAACTCCATGGACACTCTTTTAAAATAAATAAATTACAAACTTCACTGGTACAATATTGCGATAACAAGATGTGAGGACGTTGAAGGATGTCCAAGTTTGACCGAAGTCGACTATATTAAACGAAGATTCACGTTATTTGAGAACCCGATGTCATTTCTAGATAATAAAAAAAAATATGTGGTAAAAACGCACACCATCAAGCGACAAATGAAACTAGGTGTCTACTTAGACAGGCTACAACGTACACACATAATACAGTTTCTGTTGTGGCAAACAATACTAACAGCAATAGCAGGCGGATGACCTGATGGTAAGCGATTACCGCTGCCCATGGACACCCACAACACCAGAGCAGTCACAAGTGCGTTGCCCGCCTTTTAAAAGGGTTTGGGCCTCCGGTATTCTCACTCACTCGGCGAAACACAACGTAAGTGTTGTTTCACGCTGGGTTTGAGCCGGCCTATTCGTGCCGAAGCATGGCTCTCCCAAAGTATAAAATTTAAAGAAACTATATTTAGGCAGCGAGTGATATCTGAAGCTACTTACAGTTTTCAGGACTTATCCATTGCTCCTGAAAAACAGAAATCATGATATTAATACTTGTTTAACTGATTTAATTCTAGAATTATCTACATACTAGCCTCTGCCCGCGGCTTCGCTCACTTGAAGCTCGAAAAACCAACAGTGATGATCTCTTCTTTGTATGAGTCTACAAATTGCGAAAAACCAATTGTAATTTTAATTTGGCGGGCTCAGCGAAACGATCAGCCTTAACCACCAGTGCGGTTTACTGCGATCTACAATTGAGCTTGCTTGCCCAGAAGAAACCGATTCACTCGTAATTTAAAGACACCTAGATCATAATAATCTTCTCGGGAATGTTTTGTTGTGACATCCACGCAAACGAAGTAGCGGGCGAAACCTAGTCAAAAAGTTAGCTTAGAAATTGCAAAGTGAATATCGTTTCATAGCCTGATTGTCGTTTAATGGAGTTATGATACCCATATCGGGCAATATATGCGTTTTAGAAGCCCTATACCTGCCGGTAGATAACTCAATTTCACCCCCCATTGAGGGGTGGAATGTTCGCGAGACGGGTTGAATAGGAAATTGAGTTAGGATGAAATTATGTTGTAGGGTAGTTTTCAAAAGTTTTACACTATTTGTTTATTGTTTATTCGGAGTATCGTAAAAAATCATACATACATATTTCCACGCCTGTCTCCCATTGGGGTCGGCAGAGGCTATAGATTCCTACTTGCTACAATCCTGACACACCACTTTTTCTGCATCTACGTTCATTAACCTCCTCATGCATGATCGTCGGTTTAGGGTGCTCTTAACCTGACCTTTTTTTGAGAACGTCCGCAATTTGTGCGTTATGGTACCTTCGCCGAGGTCGGGCCCTACCAACTCTTCCATCCGTACTCGCCATGTATACTCGTTTCGTCAATCTCCGTCCATCCATCCTCTCTACATAGCCAAACCACCTTGACATACCTTTCTCAATCTTTGTTACTACATCTTCTTTCACACCACACCGCTCCCTTATCACACTGTTTCTCACTCTACCTTTCAAGGTTACCTCACACATACTTCTCAATACTCTCATCTCTACAGCATTTTTTCTTCTTCCATGTTTCTGCCATACCCAACTTTCACTACTACGCTGAACAATCTTTCGTGTGATTATTACATTTTATTATTTTCTCCACCGATGGCAAGCGGCAACCGCAGCCTATAGACGCCAGCAACACCAGTGGTATCACTCGCGCGTTGTCATCTTGACACCTCAGTTGTTAAGTCTCATTTGCCCAGTAATGTCACTGGCTACATTACCCTTCAAACCGGAACACAATAACGTTAGCACATTATTGCTTAGCGGCAGAATATTATTGGCAATGCGGTTGTACCATTACAGACAAACTTGTGAGGAGTTCTACCACCTTGAAACTGGTTTGGCTAACAATTTTTTTAAAGAAACTGTCTCATACTTCGATTTTCTTCTATATCGTAGGTTACAAACAGCACTGAGCACAGAAGCACAGTCGATGTGTCAAATGGTTACCCATCCAGACATTGACCGCGGCAAGCGAAGCTTAACCTTGCATATCGATTGATCAGAATAGGTAGTTATGACTTACTCACAAGCCACTCTATCACTTAAATGAACTACCGATCGATAGCACGCCTATCAATATTTTATGATAGTTCCTCGGAACATAATTACTGATGAAATATACTATTCTAAATTGTACGAGTATGTATGATATTATACGTTACTGCATACCATCACGCCTGTATTCCCAGAAGGGTTAGGCAGAGGCGTACTAATGTAAGTGCACCCACAGTTCGCCCGTATGTTTAGGTCCCATGTAATATTATTGAGCCTATTGCCATTAACCGGGCACAAATTCCTAACTCCGAGCTACTACTGGGAATTTCATAGAAAAACCCAATAACACTTTGCTCGACCTGGGAATCGAACCCAGGACCTCTAGCGTAGCAGTCCCGCTTGGCTAATGAGGCAGTCAACGACTTTTGGAGAAGGTAGCCTATGTCAAAATTCATCAAAATTGCTTCAGCGGTTACGTGAGAAATAGCCAAACAGACCGGCCTGCATTTGCATTTATAAAATTAGTAGGAAGGAAGAGATATATAATGTTTAACTTTGTAAGGTTTATTTTATTGTAATACTAGCTTCTGCCCGCGGCTTCGCCCCCGTGGAATTCGGTCTGTCATCACATCCCACGGGAACGGGATAAAAATCCCATGTCCGTCTCCTGGTTCTAAGCTACCTCTCCACCAATTTTCGGTCAAATCGGTTCAGCCGTTCTTAAGTTATAAATAGTGTAACTAACAAGACTTTCTTTTATTTAAATTGATGTATTTTCTTCATTTCCACATTTCACAACTGCCTCATTAGCCAAGTGGTCCTGAGCGTGACTGCTACGCTAGAGGTCCTGGGTTCGATTCCCAGGTCGAGCAAAGTGTTATTGGGTTTTTCTATGAAATTCCCAGTAGCAGCTCGGAATTTGCTCGCTTAGGAATTTGTGCCCGGTTAATGGTAATAGGCTCGCCCCCTATTACATGGGACCTAAACATACCGGCGAACTGTGAGTGTACATTAGTACGCCTCTGCCTAACCCTTCGAGGAATACAGGCGTGATGGTATGATGTTATATTCCTTTGCCTTTGAAGGGCCTCCGGTATCCTCACTCACTCGCCGAAACACAACGTAAGCGTTGATTCACGTCGGTTTTCTGTGAGGCAGTGCTATGACTCCGGTTGAGCCTGCCCATTCGTACTGAAGCATTTCTCTTCAACGGTTAAAATCGGTTTTCAATAAACATTCTTACGTAAAGTAAGAGGCTGCAAAATTTCGCCTGTGAAATCACTGTGAATAATAATTTCATCAAATGAAAATGAATGCAAAGTAGCAATCATTTCCATGCCTACTTAACAAGTCGATCAATAATAATCTCTACTATTATAAAATTGTAAAAAAGCTGTGTCTGTACATTGAAGATATTAAAAAAAAAACAATTGGTTTAGGGGTATATAAACGTCTCCGAACCCAAAAATGTGATTTTTTTAATTTTTTTTATAGGATAGGAGAGCAAGCGAGCAGACGGAACACCTGATGGTAAGCGATAACCGCCGCCCATGGACACCCGCAACACCAGAGGAGTCACAAGTGCGCTGCCCGCCTTTTAAAAGGGTTTGGGCCTCCGGTAACCTGATTCACTCGGCGAAACACAACGCAAGTGTTGTTTCACGCCGGTTTTCTGTGAGGCCGTGGTATCACTCCGGTCGAGCCGGCCCATTCGTGCCGAAGCATGGCTCTCCCACGTCAGAATTTCTTGTCTGTTTGTTACGGGTTGGCGCAATAACTACTGTATTGATTTTAATTTTGTTATCACTGTTAGAAAGTATGTGCTCCAAATTAAAAACTGGTATACTTAATATCACATATAATTAAACGGAACCTGAGATACAGCTTGACCTCTCTAATATAGAGAGCCATACTAAGAAGAGATCATCACTGTTGGTTTTTGAGCTTCATGCGAGCGAAGCCACGGGCAGACGCTAGTTATGAATATAACAAATTCAGGAAATAAGGACGATTCTAACTTCATTAAAAACTTTGTCGATTTCGGTCGGGTGTCGCAAAGCTTCCGTGGCTAGGGTGGGGACATTTATGATTGCCTCCCACAGCGACACACTTCTGACAGTTCATAGCAATAGCTACTCAAATTCCAAAGCTTTCTTTTTAATTATTATAGGTAATAAATAAAATATTTACTTTCAATAATCAGATCCCTGCTTACAGTATTATTGAGAACTATATCAAACATAAATATCCACCTAAATCTATACTAATATATAAAGCTGAAGAGTTTGTTTGCTTGAACGCGCTAATCTCAGGAACAACTGGTCCGATTTGAAAAATTCTTACAGTGTTAGATAGCCCATTTATTGAGGAAGGCTATATATGATCACGCTACGCGGACGAAGTCGCGGGCAGAAGCTAGTAGGTAATAAATAAAATATTTATTTTCAATAATCAGATCCCTGCTTACAGTATTATTAATAACTATATCAGACATAAATATCCACCTAAATCTATACTAATATATAAAGCTGAAGAGTTTGTTTGTTTGTTTGTTTGCTTGAACGCGCTAATCTCAGGAACTACTGGTCCGATTTGAAAAATTATTTCAGTGTTAGATAGCCCATTTATTGAGGAAGGCTATATACCATCACGCTAAGCGGACGAAGTCGCGGGCAGAAGCTAGTCAAACATAAATATCTACCTAAATAATGAATATAACAAAAACCTAACTAAATTAAAACTAGAAAAATACAATAATATATATGTAATACATTCCTTATTGTACCATACGATATTATTGATAACTTATACTTGACATTCGTTTTTGGTGTACAATTAAGGATATTATATTCTCTTCTATTCTAACATACCATCACGACTGTATTCCCCGAAGGGTTAGGCAGAGGCGTACTAATGTACACCCACAGTTCGCCGGTATGTTTAGGTCCCATGTAAAAGAGGGCGAGCCTAATGCCATTAATCGGGCACAAATGCCAAACATATTAAAATAATTAAGTAAATAATTAACTTAATATTACATAATTTCTACCTACTGTTATGATACCATAGAGAGTTGGGATACACGTGTGACATTTAGTAAATTAAGGGAGAATTTAGTATTTCAAACGAACGAATGAAGCTTTAATTTTTTTTTATCATTAACTAGCTTCTGCCCGCGACTTCGTCCGCGTAGCGTGATGATATATAGCCTATAGCCTTCCTCAATAAATGGGCTATCTAACACTGAAAGATTTTTTTTAAATCGGACCAGTAGTTCCTGAGATTGGCGCGTTCAAGCAAACAAACAAACAAACTCTTCAGCTTTATATATTAGTACTAGCTTCTGCCCGCGACTTCGTCCGCGTAGCGTGATGATATATAGCCTATAGCCTTCCTCAATAAATGGGCTATCTAACACTGAAATAATTTTTCAAATCGGACCAGTAGTTCCTGAGATTAGCGCGTTCAAGCAAACAAACAAACAAACTCTTCAGCTTTATATATTAGTATACTAGCTTCTGCCCGCGACTTCGTCCGCGTAGCGTGATGATATATAGCCTATAGCCTTCCTCAATAAATGGGCTATCTAACACTGAAAGAATTTTTCAAATCGGACCAGTAGTTCCTGAGATTAGCGCGTTCAAGCAAACAAACAAACAAACAAACTAACTCTTCAGCTTTATATATTAGTAAATATAGATGTCAGCAAATGAGCGGACAAGCCACCTGATGGTAAGTAGTTATCGTCGCCCATAAACACCTGCAATACCAGAGGAGTTGCTGATGCGTTGCCAAGGCTTAAGAGCCCCTACGGACGATCAGGTCACGTGTTCTGACGCGAGTTTAACATTTTTTACCCATCCCAAAAAGTGGACAACGCCGCTAAAGAAGTTTTCACTTCAAAACACAAACACAAATAGATAAGTATCACGCTTTTAATATTGCAATAACTTTACGTACACAAGATAAACTTTGGAAATAGAAAAGGACTTGAAAAAGAGTTGTGTAGTAATTGCTACAGTTTCGAATAAAATTCGATATAGAACGCTTCTCTAACTTCTACAGTTTAGAAAAAACTGAAATTATAAAAGTGTTGTACTTAGTTTTGCAGGCCAGTATATACATATATCATTGATAGCAACTGCGCTGTCTGCTACGGAGTGATAACCACTTTAGAATAATCGATAAACCAGTGATAAGGTTATTTAGTAATCTATATTAAATACTACAAAAGACCGGTCGAGGCAAAGCTTTGGGAATCACCAGGTTAGATTTCACACGCCTTCGAGAAAATCTCTCAAGAATGCAGGTTTCCTCACGATATTTTCCTTCACCGTTAAGCGCGTGATAATTAATTATTATTTTTGAAAACACATGATTTTGAAAAGTCAGAGCTTTGATTTGAACTCGAGACCTTTGATTTGTTAATCCAATGCTAAATGACTGTTTTTTTATAATATTTTATTTTATATGATAGGAGGGCAAACGAGCAGACAGATCACCTAATGGTAAGTGATTACCGCCGCCCATGGACACCCGCCACACCAAGAGTCGCAAGCGTGTTTCCCGCCTTTGTGAGAGAGGATACCGGAGGCCCAAATCCCTATTAAAAGGCGGGCAACGCACTTGTGACTCCTCTGGTGTTGCGGGTGTCCATGGGCGGCGGTTATCGCTTACCATCAGGTGATCCGTCTGCTAGTTTGCTCCCCTATCCCATAAAAAAAACGCAAAACTCGTGGCTGTACTATAAGCGTACCCAAAACGAACTCGCGCGCTCACACATAATAACAATACTTACCTATGTGCAAGTAGGTTTTAATTTTCTATAACTAGAGCCACTGATTGGTTGTTGACGACCTCTGTGGTTTAGTGGTTCGAGTACCGGACTGCTGACCATGAGGTCGTGGGTTCGATTCCCACAGGACACAAACATTTATGTGATGAATATAAGTGTTTGTGTTCGTCTGGGTATTTCGTATATGTATTATAAGTAAGTATAAAAAAAAAGTATATAAGTATTATATCCATTGTCTAGTACCCATAGTACAAGCTTTGCTTAGTTTGGGGCTAGATGGTGCTGTGAAATGAAATTTATTTCTGTAAGTAGATCATTAGAGACACTTTTACAAGTCAATGCTTTTTTTTATAGCTAGATGGCTTCGGCATTTCCTAACTGACGACCTCTGAGAAGAAACACCGAAACAAACTCAGAGAATCATGGTGTCTTTTAAAGTCCAGACATAAAATAATGCAAATAATATGAGTATGCAGGGCAATGTCTGAAATGGCCTTTTGAGGAAAGAACCATAGCAGCTTGGAGTAGACCAGTCCTAACTGGCGGCAATAACGCTAA
This sequence comes from Acronicta leporina, assembly GCA_947256265.1. Classification (NCBI taxonomy): domain Eukaryota; kingdom Metazoa; phylum Arthropoda; class Insecta; order Lepidoptera; family Noctuidae; genus Acronicta; species Acronicta leporina. Next base: position 1,250,098 of record OX366539.1, read on the forward strand.
GACCAAGTAACTATTTCACGCGGACGAAGTCGTGGGCGGAAGCTAGTGTATGTATGTATGAGTGGCAGAAAAAAACTCATTCGTTCACGATACGAATTCGATAGTTTTTTTTATTATGGCGCCACACTTTTTGTGTATTTGCCAGTGTCAAGTATTAGAGTAATCAAGTAATATTTCCCATCATGGGATTGTGTTATGGCACCACACTTTTTGTGTTCGCCAGTGTCAAGTATAATGTTCAGTTGCCCCAATAAAACGGTAGAAACTTTATTGAGGCTATGATTGAGTTTAGGAGTGAACCCAAAAAGTCACGATTTTCAATTCTGTATCATTTGCCTACACTCTCACACGTTCACGAACACTTAATGGTTAATTATCCACCATAATTACACATTAAACTTCGGAGAAATTCAAGTTTTGAAAAATAATATAATATCGACAATGTGCACTTTTCATTTTCCCGCCTAAACTCCAATTCGATAGTTGTTCGTGCTTATGCTACTGCGCTTCTAATACACGTTGTATAAAATTCTTGCGTATGGTATAACCGATTTAAAAATAGAACGCAATCCTTTTTGAAAAAGGCACGTGTTTTTTCATCGAACGTTTCGATTCAAAGAGTTTTCCACCAAAAAGTTTTTTATTCCATTTAGCAGTGACGAAACGTATCCAGCGAACTATGTCGAGTGTTTCCTATTGAAAACGAAGGGTTTCTATAGGCTTTTTACATAATTCAGTAAAGGTTTCGAATGTTTTTCGACGTTAGGTACCTATTCATTTAAATAACTATTGAACTGTAGGCTTTAAAATAGATTAGAATATAGAACTATGCTGCGTACTTTGTCTGTGTTGGTACCACCGCATTGCCAAATATTCTCCCGCTAATAAAAAAAAAACAAACCAATACCAGATAATATATTACTGCATATTAACAGCGAACCACTACACAGATCGCACCAGGAGAAGTATTTTGGCTTAATTTTGGACGATAAATTGACATGGCGACCCCACATAGAACACGTAAGAAATAAAATTACACAACTCACTGGGGCACTACACAGAATGTCTTCTTGTATACCACCTAAAACACGACACATGCTGTATAATGCGCTCATAAAATCAAATTTAACCTATTTAATAGAAATCTGGGGCTCTGCCGCCAAAACTAATATCATGCCACTACAACGCGCACAAAATAAAGTTAAGTATTAAAGTACTGTTCCAATATCCCAAACTTACACATACTTCTACACTATATAAAAACACTAAAATATTTAATCTCGAGCAAATCTACACAGAAAACATATGCACGTTAATAAAAAAAATGCTAGCTGGACACATTCATACGCAGACTTCTTTTACCAAACGCAAATACACCACCTAAGAAATACACACAAACTCACACTTAGTATGCCAAGAACCGAGTACGATAAAAGAAATATCTTGTACGATGGGGTCAAGAGGTACAATAAACTACCAAATGATCTAAAAAAGTGTGAAAGTGTGCCTCTATTCAAAAAAAAATTAAAATAATATATATTTAAATAAAATACATAATTAAAAAAAAAACAACCGACACCAAAATAGAGCCTACAAACTTCCATCTACTATAAACTGGTAACATTACTGTATAAATACCAAATTATTTAAGAATATTATTTCAATACATTATTTCATTTCAAAACAGTTTAGATAATTTAAGCAAAACCATACCTTTTCTGAGTCATTAGATACCTATATCTATTTACATACGGTCGAACTATTGTTAAATCTCTTTTAAATATGTACCTATATATATTTACTTTACTCATATGTGAACTGTAATGTTCTTGAGGAAATAAAGTTCTTTAAACCTAATCAATAATGTGGTAATTTTTTTTCATGGCGTCACATTTTTTTCTATTTGCCAGTATCAAGTATATTACTTTATTGAACAAAAACACACTATTACTCATTTGGTTGGTTGCGGTAATACCTGCATTAGTAATAATATTGTGTCGTAGGAATTAACGCCCACCTCAGGAAAAAGACAATCGCGTTCTAGAATTTATACTAAACACAGGTTAACTACAATGAGATAGTTTACAATGAGTTTTATCTTAATAAATAACGTTAATGCATGTGTGTATGTGTGAGTGTGTGTGTGTGTGTGTTTGTCGGAAGAAGTCGATATTGGAAAACAATCAAATCAGGGTTTGACCAAGCTCTCCATGTCCTCATAGGTGAGGGTTTGAAGCCAATCGTCAGTGAGTTTCTTACAATCCCTATAATATAATAATATCTTAGTACCTAATAGAATGTGAAGGCAAATTTCGACATGGCAGGTAGGACTAGCGGTGGCTTAGAGGTCATAGTGTCTGGCGTACCTAACTAGCCAGAAGACGCAGGTTCGAATCCTGCCTGCGAGTCGAACTTATTCTTCACTAAAATAACTTTATAATCTTAGCATGAAAAATGCAAAAAAAAAACACAAAAAGCTAGAAAATAATATCTTGGGCAAAAATGAATACCCGACGTACATACCATCACGCCTGTATTCCCCAAAGGGTTAGGCAGAGGTGTACTAAGGTATAAGGTATGTTTAGATCCCATGTAATAGGGGGCGAGCCTATTGCTATTAACCGGGCACAATTTCCAAACTCCGAGCTGCTACTGAGAATTTCATAGAAAAACCCAATAACACTTTGCTCAACCTGGGAATCGAACCCAGGACCTCTAGCGTAGCAGTCGCACTTGGGACCACTAGACTAACGAGGCAGTCATACCCGATTTATTGGAATAGAATTATTTGAATATTCACGCTATTCAAACTCTCCGAGTGCCCTTGGCGACATTTTCTGTCACAATTCGGCCCCTCCAACATGCCTCCAACCACGTCACCGTGACGTCACAGGCTTTAATTGTGTTTGCGCAGTTTAACAAACAACCCCACAAAGGCTTCGTCCACAAAGTAACGTGAGAGACTTCAAAAGCCTACAGGCCTGGGGAACAAAATAAAAGTTGTTAGGTATTTAAACGACTACGAAAAATAGGAGGTTATCAATTCGTTTGTAATTTTTTACTGAACTTTATGGTTCTTTCATTGTATTCCAAAGAAACATCGATCATTTAAAAGGGGATAATCCAAGAAACGGAATTTGTAGATTTATAACACATTCTAGATTCCTAGCTGTAGTAATTGCGCCATTAGCTATACAATATTCACAACTGAGAATTAAAACCTTTTCTTGTAAATCGATATTGTAGCTAAAAGTAGTGTCAATCGTCAATTTTGGCCAATCCGTCAATCGCCAAAATTTACGAATCTATATACTAATATATAAAGCTGAAGTTTGTTTGTTTGTTTGTTTGCTTGAACGCGCTAATCTCAGGAACTACAGGGCCGATTTGAAAAATTCTTTCAGTGTTAGATACTTAGCCCATTTATTGAGGAAGGCGATAGGTTATATATCATCACGCTACGCGGACGAAGTCGCGGGCAGAAGCTAGTCTAAAATATATGTCGTAGACCTACAAATTACGCAAAACCTACTGGAATTTGAATATGGTAGGCTCAAACTTAGGCGAACGATCCGCCTTAAGAAAAAAGAGAAAACTAAACTTCTACAAAAGTTTGATTAACGCATAAAGGAAACTTCTCTGCCCAATCCTCAGCAACTATTTAAAACAAAGTTGTAAAGCTTAATATTGTCATCTGATTATGACATCTATCTATATATATAAAAGAAAGTCGTGTTAGTTACTCCATTTATAACTCAAGAACGGCTGAACCGATTTGGCTGAAAATTGGTGGAGAGGTAGCTTAGAACCAGGGAACGGACATAGGATACTTTTTATCCCGTTCCCGTGGGCCGTGATGACAGACCGAATTCCGCGGGGGCGACGCCGCGGGGGCGACGCCGCGGGCAGAAGCTAGTATATTTTAAAACAGAGAATGTATGGAGTTTCTTGACAGCTCTTTTCCTTAGGACCCACTTTTTGCAACCGTGCAACTAGTTTGATTTTTCAAAAGTAGGTACCTATTATAAAGGTCAAATTGATTTAAAACATTTTGACTTTGACGTTGCTTTAAAATCCTTATCAAGCAAAATGTTGCTTATAACTGTGCCAACGGCCAAGATTGGCGATTTACACTACTTTCTACGATAACCATTTTTAAGGAAAGGTTTTAAGCAGTTGTGAATATTGTACTGCCTCGTTAGTCTAGTGGTCCCAAATGCGACTGCTACGCTAGAGGTCCTGGGTTCGATTCCCAGATCGAGTAAGGTGTTATTTTTCAATGAAATTCCCAGTAGCAGCTCGGAGTTAGGAATTTGTGCCCGGTTAATGGCAATAGGCTCGCCCCCTATTACATGGGACGTAAACATACCGGCGAACTGTGGGTGTACCTTAGTACACCTCTGCCTAACCCTTCGGGGAATACAGGCGTGATGGTATGTTATGTTTATTTATATTTGGTGGCGTGGTCTTTACTCGAGACCACTTCTGCCCCATCAGCCATCAGTTCTACTAGCTATGCGTCTATTAGATGGTTACCTGCCAGTCAATTAAGGGCCGTGTGCGAACAGCATAAGCTCACAGGCTTCTATCCTTCGAGATAATAGGTTAAAAGCCTCGAGCGGAGCCGTAATGAGTTTATCACGCGGGTAATCCAGTTTATTGCGTATTAACTTGGGAGTTTCGCTAATATTTGTCTCCTTGGCCTCAATTATGATGTTGAAATAATGTTTTGATCACTCAAGCCTTTTCTCAACTTCACTTACACTATGTCAAGGGTTTTCTTTTAATTTATTTTTAACCAAACTTGTCCTTTAGGTCCTGTTGGGTCCGAGCGGTCTCACAACAAACGCTCTAAAGGTTAACCCCTCGTCCTAAGGTAAATATGGTTGTGTTACGAGTGGGTTCACGTTGGTAGTGCAATGGGTGGGTTTCGATCCGGCAACCACATGATTGCAAGGCCGACGCCCTAGCGATTAGGCTACCGCCGCTTAAATTGTTTTCTTAAATTTGCATAGAAATTTTGTGTTTAAATACAATTCAAACACATTTAAGAAGTTGGTGCAAGTGGCCCCTAATGCTTTTCGTAATCAAGGTGTTGGTGTGCAGTTGAATAAAAAAAATGCCTCCGACTGAATGAGCTAAACTATTTTTTTTATAGTATAGGGGAGCAAACGAGCAGTCGGATCACCTGATGGCAAGTGATAACCGCCGCCCATGGACACCCGCAACACCAGAGGAGCCACAAGTGCGTTGCCCGCCTTTTAAAAGGGTTTGGGCCTCCGGTAACCTCATTCACTCGACGAAACACAACGCAAGCGTTGTTTCACGCCGGTTTTCTGTGAGGCCGTGGTATCACTCCGGTCGAGCCGGCCCATTCGTGCCGAAGAATGGCTCTCCCACGTCAAAAATCACTAAACTACAGCTGTTGTTTGTCTCCTAACACAACGAGCGTAATATTAAGTCCTTTCTTCAGAGGTTATTAACTCCATAAAAGATAATAGCACTTAAATATTTGAATTTCAACCTTAACAGCTACACAAAACGTCGATTTCAGCTAAGCAAATCTCTCGGAGAAAAACTCCATTGAAAATGAGACTTTGTTTCTGAGTAAGCAAGGTCGGTGTTAGAATGTACAATGAAAGTTCATTGACAGTATTGGAGATATGTACTAATACTTAGATAGTAAAAGTAAGTAAAATAAAAACAGAGACGAAATAATGGTTTGAGGCTAAATAGCAGCCATTTTTCGAAGTTAAGCGTCCGTCGGCGAGGTCTGTCTGAAGATGGGTGTGCAACTGTTCATTATACCTACACTCAATCAACCCATCACACATTCCCATTACTGGGCACGGGTCTCTTCTTATCTTATCTTATCTTATCTTGTGTAGGGCCGAGGCAGCAAGGCCTCAGTGCACTTCGACCCAATGGGATCTTTTGTGCTTCCCCTAGATAATCTATTCCTCATCCCCTCCCAGTTCTACAAACAGCTCTTCCATGAACTTTATAATGAGGCCTGGGGGTATGAGTCTGTAGTCCTCCGGGCTTGGATACCCCGAATTGCACATTCGCTTACCAGCCATTGCATCGCATGTACACAGAAGGTGTTCCATGCTCTCAATTTCCCTTTTGCAGGCCCTGCAGGCTGATGTATCCGTCAGACCCATCTTTTGTAGGAGAGCGTTAGTCCCGAAGTGTCCGGTCAGCGCCCCCATCAAAAGACGGGCCTGCCGCCTGCTTGAGTTCCAAATGGCATTTTGCCATTTCGATGAGGAACCTATGAATTTCTTGGAGTGAGCAAGTCCCGTGAGGCTCAACCACTCATCCATGTGCCTCGCCCTTGCGTACTCCCGAAATGCCGTTTTGACTGTGCTTGGAGCCAGTCCTACAAATGGTTCCGGTCCAATTAGTGAGGTTCCAGAACCTTCCCTAGCCAGCTCGTCGGCATGCTCGTTGCCCACAATACCCCTATGCCCAGGGACCCAAACAAGCCTGACCTTGTTTCGCTTTCCCAGCTCATTAAGAGTTCGGACAGCGTCCATGGTCAGCCTTGAATCGATCCTGTAGGAGGTCAGGGCCATGAGTGCCGCTTGGCTGTCACTAAGAATGTAGATGGACCTACCTGTGGTACCGCTACTTTCCATCTGTTGTGCACAGGCAAGAATAGCATATGTTTCCGCTTGGAAAACTGTAGCTAATTTGCCCATGCTTTGACTGACCTTATGGTCCCTTGCATATATGCCCGCCCCTGTACCCGACTCGGTTTTCGAACCGTCAGTGTACCATATCAGACTGCCCTCCTCTGGTGGGTCGAGTCCCTTCATCCATTCTTCCCTTGACGGCAGATGAACCTTGTAAGATCTCTTGAACCAAAACATGGGCTGCATTTTGTCGCAGTGCATGTTCGTTAGTTCGTCAAGGCCTTCCTGTATTTTAAGCTTTGTGTGTCTAGTTCTAGGCTTAGAACTATCCCACAGGCCATTTATTGCCAGTCTGTGTAGTGCAAGACGGGCCTCAGTCTCTATGACAATATGTAGCGGTGCAAGGTTGAGTACCTTTTCCATCGCCGCTGTTGGTGTGGTTTTGAACGCCCCCATGCCGTTCGCTGTAGTTTAGTGAGGGCTTCCCTGCATATCCCAAGTTGCGTCCTAGGCCACCAACCTTTGGTCCAACCTGGTCTAACCATCATGGTGTACAGCCACTGCACAACCTTTGGTCTAAGTCCCCAGGTTGCCATACGCTGAGCGACACATACCCAAGACTCTTAGAGCCTTGGCTATGGTATTGTCCAGATGTGTTCGCCACGTCAGTTCTTTATCCAGGGTTACCCCTAAATATTTTACCTCTGAGGCCCAGTTTAGTTGTTTGCCATAAAGCCGAAGTTGGCCAATGGGTCTCTTCTTACAATGAGAGGGGTTAGGCTATAGTCCACCACGCTAGCCTAATGCGGGTTGGCAGACTTCACACGCCGTCGAGAAAATCTCTCAGGCATGCAGGTTTCCTCACGATGTTTTCTTTCACCGTTTAAGCGAGTGATAATTAACTTCATCGCTTCGAAAAATCAGAGGTGCCTTGGATTTGATCTCGGGACATGAATGACAGTCTAATAGTCATATCACTAGTCTATCGCCAATGTGAATCATTGTTTTGTTTATGGGATAGGGCTGCAAACGAGCAGACGGATCACCTAATGGTAGGCGATAACCACCGCCCATGGAAACCCGCAACACCAGAGGAGTAACCGGTACGTTGCTTGCCTTTTAAAAGGGTTAGAGCCTCCTGTATCCTCACTTACTCGGCGAAACACAACGTAAGCGTTGTTTCACGCCGGTTTTCTGTGAGGTCGTGGTATCACTCCGGTCGAGCCGGCCCATTCATGTCAAAGCGTGTTTTGTACTTAAGGGCATTGCTGAATTAATTTTCATGTCTGATTATCAAATATTGTTTGTTTCTTCATGCATAAATAAATAATTTGATTGATTAAAATAACATAACATAACATACTGTTACGTATTTGAGGAGTAGAGCGGGACACATGCAATCAAACCGCGAGTCAGTTGCATACTAACTTTATTACAAAATAGAAAAGAATATTAGGCATCTTACGCACACATACAAGAGTAGGTACAAAACAGGCGCGCGCTTCGTGCGTGCGCGTAGGTACTATTAGCGTTCGCCAATAATACCTAACAATCCCTCCCCCATATAATTAAAAAAAGGGCTTGTAATTAATAGGCCGAATGTGCCGCTTTGATCGTCGATTCTGTTGGTCGGCTTCTGCTTCGTTCGCATTTCCTGCTGTGGCGTGCGACATTGGCGGTTCCAAACTTATATCACTGGAATCCGCAGGCGTTGATGTTGATGATGATGACTCAACCTCCTCTCCCTCTGATTGGGAGGACATAACACATGGTATTGGATGCAGTTCCTCGACTGAGCCGGCAGGTGCTTCAGACTGTGGTGTTTCGGGCGTGTCTGACACATCTTCAAATTCATCGATGTTCGCATCATTGATAACATTTGACCCTGTCAAGTTCCCTTCCTCTTCAAAACGACGGATCTGGTCAATGTGCCGCGTAACATCGTGATTGAATTCCGGAATGTACACTAAATACATGACATTCCCAATTTCTTCTTTTATAACGCCTTTTATCCAACAGAATCGATTGTTCCCAAAGAAACGTTTAACCCAAACTTCGTTACCTATTTTAAATTTAGGTCTTATCTGTCCTCCTTTGTTTTTAATCTGTAAAGACTGATTTTTCTCTACTGTCTGAGAAAGGTTTGTGGGAGTCGGAACGATTTGATATGGATTTATCAAATCCAATCGCGAACGTAAAGGTCGACCGTAAATTAATTCCGCTGGGGATTTACCAGTGGTACTATTTTTGGAATTTCTGTAATCAAATAAAAATTTTGCTAATTTCTCTTGAAGAGGTATAACGCTATCTCTTTCTAATATAAGACACTTCAGACGTTTTTTAATTATTTTGACAAAGCTTTCTGCTTGTCCATTACTTGACGGGTGATAGGCGGGAGACAAAACATGGTGGATACCATTTAATGAACAAAAATTTTCGAACTCCTGAGAAGTGAAAGAAGTACCATTGTCAGTCACTAGAGTATGCGGTACCCCAACCCTAGACATAAAATCGCATTATTTACTTATTACAGTTTTTGTCCCATATGAAGAACTAGCTATGTAACATTCTACCCACTTAGAAAATGCGTCAACGATAACTAAAAACATTTGATTATTAAAAGGTCCGAGAAAGTCTAAATGAATTCTATGAAACGCATGCGGCGGGTACGGCCAGGGTGAAGGGGGCGCGCGGCTCGGCGACGGTCGCAGCTGTGCGCAAACACTGCATGCCGCCGCCAAACGTTCCAGCGTCGCGTCCACGCCGGGAAACCAAAAACGTTTACGTGCATCGGCTTTCATTTTCACCACTCCGAAATGAGAATCATGAAGTTGCTTACATACTCTGTCTCTAAGCGACTGTGGAATAACCACTTTATGACCACGCATTAAGCATTCATTTTCCAATGCTAACTGAAAACGACAGTCAAAATACGGTCGCAATTCAAGGTCATGTGATCTACGCGGCCACCCATGCAAAACATAATTTTTAACTTGTTTTAAAACGTCATCCCGTTCAGTCTCATAACGCAATTGCTCCAATGTGATTGGTAGACTGCCCTCAACAACAAAGTTAACATACGCGGCGCTCTCTTCACAGTCACCGTCTTCCCCGCTCTCCCGCTCGCTAGACTGATTCCCTACCAATACCGCCCGAGATAAATAGTCTGCACTATTGTCGCCACTACGAACATATTCGATGGTATAATTGTACGCCGATAAAAATATCGCATACCGTTGTAGTCTATTTGCTGACACTTCGGGAATGCCGCGGTACGGGCCGAATATGGAAATTAACGGCTTATGATCTGTTCGTAATATGAATGGTATAACACGGCCATATAAGTACTGGTGGAATCTTCTAACCCCATAAATAATTGCGGTAGCCTCTTTCTGTAACTGAGAATAGTTCTTCTCGGCCGACGTGAGCGTCCTTGAAGCGAACGCAATAGGCCGCTCGCGGCCGTCGGTGCACGAAACTTGTGATAATATAGCGCCTAATCCGTATGGCGACGCATCCACGGTTAAAATCAATTTTGCACTGGGATCGAAATGGGTTAATAGTTGATCAGAAGCAAGGAGTTTCTTAATTCGTTCAAATGCCTGATCATGATCTAAAGTCCATTCCCATTTTTTATTTTTATGCAGTAATTCATATAATGGACTTAATAATGAGGAAGCATTTGGAACGAAGCTTCTATAGTAATTAATTAATCCCAGAAATGATTGTAACTGTGAACTATTCATCGGTTTCGGAGCGTTTAATATAGCCTCGACTTTATCCGGTGATTTCCTTATACCATTTTTATTTATAACATGACCAAGATAACAAATTTCGTCCTTGAAATATTCACATTTCTCTTGCTGAAGGGTTAATCCTGCGTCTTCTAACCGCTGTAAAACTAGACCTAACCTCTTTTCATGTTCCTCCCTATTGTTACCGGTTATTAAAATATCGTCGAAAAATATTATAACGCCATCTAATCCTGCCAATACACATTCCATTGCGCGCTGGAAAATAGCCGGCGCACTGGAGAGGCCAAACACCAACCTCGTATATTTAAAAAGACCACGATGTGTATTTATGCAAGTGAGAGATTGCGACTCTTCTTTAAGTAAAAACTGATTATAGGCTCTCGAGAGGTCCAGTTTGGTGAATTGTTCCCCCCCGTGTAATTTAGAGAACATTTCATTAACGGTTGGCAACGGGTACTTTTCAATCAATAATTGCTTATTAATTGTCACGGAGTAATCAGCGCATATCCTGACGCTACCGTCTTTTTTTAAAACAGGGACAATCGGGGACGCACATTCCGAGTATTCTACCGGTTTTAATATACCTAAAGCCACGAGACGATTTAACTCTAATTCAATTTTTTCTCTAAGCGCGAATGCGACCGGTCTTGCTTTGAAAAATAGTAACTTGGCATTAGGTTTTAGATTTAAGGAAACCTCATATTTGTTGAAGCACCCTAATTCATCAGAAAATAATTTAGGGAATCTGGATACGATGTCCGTACACGTGCGGCCCTCCGATTTATCTAAATAATTAATAGCTGACGCCGGGGCAAATTCTAAGTTAAACATACGTATAAACTCGCGGCCGAGGAGCGGCGGCCCGCCCCCGCGTATCACGAAGAACTCGAGGATATGTGTGCTGTCTAAATACGTCACAGGCAACCGGACACAACCTAATGTCATCATTTGATTCCCCGTGTAACTAAATAAACTTTTATCGGTGTCGGACAATGGCACTTCTCGAAAATAAGAGTGGTGTGTCTTATCAGAGATAACATTAACTGCTGAACCACTGTCTATCTCAAACTCTAACAATATACCGTTGACCCTTACGTATTCCGACATCGGTCTACCTCTTACACACTTAATATTATATACATGTGACTCACCATCGTCTCCGACATCCACAATACCCTTCTCGACGTAATTTACTTTCGTGTTAGCCGCACACATCCTACTTAAATGACCCTTACTGTTACATTTTTTACACTTGTAATTTTTGAACCGGCACTGATTGGACTTATGATTGGTATAACCGCACACACTGCACTTTTCGTTCTTGGAGATACTGAACACGCTGTCGGTGGCCGCCGCCGCCGTCGGTAGCGCGCCGGTCGCGCGGCCCGCGCCGCTGCCGAAGGCCGTGGTCGCGCTGGTGGACGCTTTTCGCGCCGCACGCACGCTTTCCGCCAATTCTACAGCCTTGACTAGCGTCAGTTCCTGCAGTTCCTTCGCGAATAACTTGTCGCGCTCGGGACCTGCTGCCATTCCCATGACAAACTTATCTAGAAGGGCCTCTTCCAAATTTTTGAATCCGCAGTGTGGTGCCAACCCCCTAATCCTTGCTGCCCAATGAGTATGACTTTCTTCTGGACGCTGCGTCGCTGAGTAAAAGTTGAATCTCTCAGCAAAACCGAGGCGCTTGGGAGTAAAGTGACTATCCAACAGCTTGATAATCTCGTCGAACTCGACCTCCTCCAGCTTTTGCGGCAACGCCAGATCACTCGCTAGTTTGTAGCTTGACTCACTCAACGCACTCAATAATATTGCTCTCCGTTTGACCTTGGCTTTGTCCGACGCATCATCGACATCGTTTGCAATAAACCACTGTGCGAGACGCGACTTGTAGGTTTCCCATTCGCACGTGAGATGGTCAAAACTGGTAAGAGTACCAAAGGCTCCATTGGAAAACATATTGAAGAAGGTTCGATCTCGTCGCCACTGTTACGTATTTGAGGAGTAGAGCGGGACACATGCAATCAAACCGCGAGTCAGTTGCATACTAACTTTATTACAAAATAGAAAAGAATATTAGGCATCTTACGCACACATACAAGAGTAGGTACAAAACAGGCGCGCGCTTCGTGCGTGCGCGTAGGTACTATTAGCGTTCGCCAATAATACCTAACACATACCATCATGCCTATATTCCCCGAAGGGTTAGGCAGAGGCGTACTAGTGTATTTACACCCACAGCTCGCCGGTATGTTTATGTAGGTCCCATGTAATAGGGGGCGAGCCTATTGCTATTAACCGGGCACAAATTCCTAACTCCGAGCTGCTACTGGGAATTTCATAGAAAAACCCAATAACACTTTGTTCGACCTGGGAATCGAACCCAGGACCTCTAGCGTAGCAGTCGCGCTCAGGACCACTAGGTGAATGAGGCAGTTAAATTGATTGATTAATTTTTTTATTTAAATGTAGGTATCTATTTTTAAATTATTCCTAGGTATGTACATACCTTCACGCCTGTATTTCCTGAAAGGTAGCTCAGAGGTGTACTGTGCATTTAGAAATCGCTGGTATTTAGGTCCCATGTAATAAGGGGTGAGCCTAGTGCCATTAACCGGGCACAAACTTCGAGCTGCTATTGAGAATTTAAAAGAAACGACCCAAAAATCTAAAAAAAAAACAAAAATAAATAGTGTCTCTTTACGTTCAATATAGATAGATTTTTTATATGATATGGAAGTTGGAAGGGACCGACCTTGACGTACGTATCACAACTAAATTGCGGCCGTTCTCAAAAAAGGTCAGGTTAAGAGCACCCTAAACCGACGATCTTGCATGAGGAGGTTAATGAACTTAGATGAAGCGAGAGTTGGTGTGCCGGGATCGTAGCAAGTGGAAATCTTTAGTCTCTGCCTACCCCAATGGGAGACAGGCGTGAAAATATGTATGTTGTTGCGTCGGGGGACCATTGAAAGAAAGTAAAAATCAACAAAAAGTATTTAGTAGATATTGTTTTATTTGACGACCTCTGTGGTTTAGTGGTTAGAGTACCGGACTGCTGACCATGAGGTCGTGGGTTCGATTCCCACAGGACACAAACATTAATTTATGTGATGAATATAAGTGTTGGTGTTCGTCTGGGTGTTTCTTATGTATTATAAGGATGTATTTACAAAAACAAAGTATATATGTATTATACCTATCCTTTGTCTAGTACCCATTTTTAACTTAGTTTGGGACTAGATGGTGCTGTGTAAAAATGTCCCAGAATATTTATTTATTTAGTTATTTATTTACTACTAGCTTCTGCCCGCGACTTCGTCCGCGTAGCGTGGTGATATACAACCTATAGCCTTCCTCAATAAATGGGCTATCTAACACTGAAATAATTTTTCAAATCGGAGCAGTAGTTCCTGAGATTAGCGCGTTCAAGCAAACAAACAAACAAACTCTTCAGCTTTATATATTAGTATAGATTGTATTGTGTTAAGTAATATTACTTTACCAATAATACCTAAAGATATTCTAATAAAGAACAAATACAGACAAAAGGTCAATGCTTTGACGTACCATACATACTAATGTATACTATTATTAACTATTATAATAATTCAAAGGTACATTGACGCTTGTATAAATATAAGTAAAAAAAACTACAAGCAAATACAGGTTGGTGTTTTACTGTATATTTTTTTTATGGTATAATGCTTTTTTAGAGAGGCTATCGAGCTGACAGTAAACGTGGTGGTAGGTAGTTAACACCAGAGGAGTTGCTGATGCGTTATCGACCCGTAAGAGCCCGAATATACCGTAGCTACTGACTGGAACTGGCTTCCTTATATTTGGGGTCGGCGCAGCAGGTCCTTTTCTTCCATTCATCCCTGTCAGCTGTCATCTGATACAAAAGAACCCACAGAACACAAAAAATTATGTGATGAATATAAGTGTTTGTGTTCGTCTGGGTGTTTCTTATGTATTATAAGTATGTATTTACAAAAAAAAAAAAGTATATAAGTATTTTATCCATTATCTAGTACCCATATTACAAGCTCTGCTTAGTTTGGGACTAGATGGTGCTGTGTAAAAATGTCCTAGAATATTTATTTATTTATCTCACCATTCACTCCATTTCCCATCATATCGGCCTTAACACAATCCATCCATCTTTTCTTTGGTCTCCCTCTACCTCGCTGTCCCTGCACATTTATATTCATCACTCTTTTAGTCATATGCGTTTCATCCCTCCTCATCACATGCCCATACCAAGACAAACGATTCCCTTTCAGCTTTTCTGTCACTGGCACCACTTTCAGACTTCCTTTAATATCGTTTCTTATTTTGTCCATTCTAGTCACTCCACACGTCCACCTTAACATTCTCATCTCCGCTGCATGCAGTCTTTTTCCATCCATCTCCTTAACGGCCCAGCACTCTGATCCATACAACACGACATGTCTTATAATGGATTTATAGATTTTGCCCTTCAGCTTGAGAGGCATCCGTCTATCACACAGGGGGAACTGGCCCTAAGCGCAAAAGTTGAACACACCAAGGTGCGTTACGACGGACTCCGATGTAAAGGTGGTTGCTAGCCATTGTTGTTTTTCACTGTGTTTCATAGACAATTTTTTTTTCACCTCACACGCTCTGAAAGATTCTGTTTGTCATTCGAAATCTGCGTGCAAAAGTGCATTTTGTCCGCTAGCGTGGAAAGAGTTTTTAAAATTCGAACCTTTCTATTCAATAATTTTCTATACCGCCGGGTCCGCTGAAAATGCATAAATACTTATTTCATGTCAATGCGCCAACCATATTTTTAGAATAATCGCACTGGCCAATAAGAATTCTGCATGAAAAAAAAAACTTTTTTTTTTTTTTTTTTTCTGGCCCCAACGGTTTGTGAAAAAAAAAAAAAAAACTTAAAATTTTCTTCTCTTTCAATTCACTTATCGGAGTTTAGGCGGGAAAATGAAAAGTGCACATTGTCGATTTTATATTATTTTTCAAAACTTGAATTACTCCGAAGTTTAATGTGTAATTATGGTGGATAATTAACCAAGTGTTCGTGAACGTGTGACAGTGTAGGCAAATTATATAAAATTGAAAATCGTGACTTTTTGGGTTCACTCATAAACTCCATCAAAGCCTCAATAAAGTTTCTACCGTTATATTGGGGCAACTGAACAACATTATACTTGACACTGGCGAACACAAAAAGTGTGGTGCCATAATACAATCCCAAGCAATCCCATGGTGGGAAATATAATTTGATTACTCTAATACTTGACACTGGCAAATATACAAAAAGTGTGGCGCCATAATAAAAAAAAAAACACTTATAATATGAGTGAGTCCAGTAGCCACGAAGATATAAATTTAACACCTGCAGAGTTAATGCAAGCGGTACATAATGTCGAATTGAGTTTTCTGCCGGATAAATCGCGCGAAAAGTACTTACAAGCGTATAATATTCAATGTTTTTCTTGCACCTAGCATTTTCCTCGCTGTAGTGAGGTGAAAAATTGTGTGTTTCGCTCGGCAGCAAAGTTATTCTGCGTCTCGTACCTTTGAAACCCTCGCAACGCTCAGGTTTCAATACAAGTACTCGCGCTAAAAACACACGTCTTACTATAGCGAGGAAAATAGGTGCAAGAAAAACAGCGCTAGAGGTCCTGAATTCTAAACATACCGGCGAACTGTGGGTGTACATTAGTACACCTCTGTCTAACCCTTCGGGGAATACAGGCGTGATGGTTTGTTATGTTCGGCCCCGGTTTAGTTTATTATGAAAACGACAGCCACATGGATTTTTCGACAGTCGACAAAAAACTTCGAAAGCGTAAACTTTTTCAAGACAAACTTTAACTTTAAATTTCAAAGTTGTAACTTCAATCTTTATAATAATAATAATACATTTATTTCAGACGATATAAATAGTCCATATTTTAACACACATCTATCTATATATATACAAGAAAGTCGTGTACACCATTTATAACTCAAGAACGGCTGAACCGATTTGGCTGAAAATTGGTGGAGAGGTAGCTTAGAACCAGGAAACGGACATAGGATACTTTTTATCCCGTTCCCGATACTTTTTATTCCACGGGGGCGAAGCCGCGGGCAGAAGCTATAATAATATAAAAATAATAAATAAATATAATTGAATGAATTAACATGATTCTACCTAGCCCTATATATGGTTGCATGTAAGGCCTGCCAGTGTTGTATGAAGGGCCCGTCCAACTGTTGGCAATAACGGAAAGGAGACCGTTGCCGATCTTGATCTTGTTGCCGTTGTTGATCTTTGTACTGTTATATACTTGATCTTAAAAAAATAGGTCGAACTAAATAAACATACCATCACGCCTGTATTCCCCGAAGGGTTAGGCAGAGGCGTACTAATGTACACCCACAGTTCGCCGGTATGTTTAGGTCCCATGTAATAGGGGGCGATCCTATTGCCATTAACCGGGCACAAATTCCTAACTCCGAGCTGCGACTGGGAATTTCATAGAAAAACCCAATAACACTTTGCTCGAACTGGGAATCGAACCCAGGACTTCTAGCGTAGCAGTCGCGCTCAGGACTACTTGTTGGCTAATGAGGCAGTTGAACTAAATAATATCTGAATAATTAAAGTCACAACCTATATTATATAATGATAATGTAATTTAGTAATTTATTCTTCTATTATGAAGTTTCACGTCGCTATTAGACAGAAATATAATCATTTGTTATTTCTATACCAGTCATATAGGTCGAAATTTACAAAAATAAATTTAAATATATAATTTATAAAAAAGTTAGTAACATAGTTTGAGACAGGTAAGTTTTATTGAAAATAATTATATTATCAATACTATCTTCTTATCTTACATATAATAAGAATGTAAATGAGCCGTGTCTGTACATTGCTTATATTTAAAAAAAAAACTAATTTGGGGGACTCAGAATCGGTAACACAATCCATTTCTATTATTTTTGGAACTTTTGTCTGTCTGTTTGTCTGTCGGTTTGTCTGTCGGTTTGTCTGTATGTTTGACCGCGCATCAAATGAAAACTACCGAAGAGATTTGGAGGAAGTGGACAGGAATTTATAGCCTGTTTCTTGGATTAACATTTAGGCTATATTTCATTAAAATCGGTTCACTCTATCAAAAGTTATTAACATTTTAACGATTGAAAACTTAGAATTTGAACAATAACCGTTGAAGCAAATTTCCTTTTTAAGTATTTCGGTACTAGACTAGCACGGGTCAAACATTATAACAGAATCTAGAAATAAAATTAAAAAAATACACTCACAGGTACTAAATAAGATAAAACAAGAAAATGAAACAAAGAAATCAGAAACCATTATTGTGAACGGGAATTGATTATTAGTACAGTTATTCTAACTCTACTTAAACAAGGCATCACGGGACATACATAGGACTTATCCAGCGAGCATCAGCCGGTGTAAAAACTAAATATTTGAGTAGGGTAAAGAAGTAAACAAAGAATGACAATTTATGCTCTAGAAGACTAACACGACATCGTTATTACCTCAATGAAATTTGATTCCATAACAGGTGTCATTTTGAGTTGACAATTTTGACAAGTATTCTTTTCTTCTTTATAGCATCCAGCTTTAAAGTAACTGATTTTCTAATGTGAATCCTCCATAGTATAGATTCTAAAGAGTTTCCATCTAATCAAATCATAAAATAATATACCACGTATTACCTATGTATAATAAATAAATAAAATAAAAATAATAATAATAATTGCAACGTGCGTTAATCTTTACTGATGCCGAAACAGTAAGTTATTTGAGATTTTTATCTATGTAGGTATGTTTGTTTATATTTGCGATTTTTTTTTTAAATTAAGTACTTAATGTAAATTAAGTCAATGGCGCTAAGTGTATTAAAAATATGGAAAACCAGAATCCTTTTTTCTATGAGATTTTTCGAGGTAGTTAGTTGAAACTTGGAGAGGACAACGTCTCTCAGGTCAGCTAGTTATAATATAAAAATCATTGTGTGTTAATTGAAAATATTAAAAATAAAGGTTTTTTAAGATTTTAGTAGGCAGTGATATTACCACTAACAGTCAAGTCACCTCTGAATTTTCAAAGTCATATGCGTATAATAGTTAGTTATCACACGCTAAACGGTGAAGATAAACATCGCGAGGAAACCTGCATGCCCGAGAAATTTTCTCGACGGCGTGTGAAGTCTGCCAATTCACATTAGGCTAGCGTGGTGGACTATAGCCTAATCCCTCTTAATCTGAGAGGAGAGTATGTTGATTGACTATGTTTACACATTGCTTTTTTCAGATGATAATTACAAAAGATAAATAAAGGAAATATTTATATAAACGAGCAGACTTGGAAGACGTTATCCTACTCAAAAAATTTCAGAATTCCAATTGTGAATCTAAACCATTCGGGGACAAAACCACAACAAACTTCATCTAAATCAGTCCAGCTGTTTAGGAGGAGTTCAGTGACAAACACATATAGAGAAAGATTATATATAGAAAGTCAATGGCGCCAAATATAGAGTATAATGAAAAAAATACAACAAATATTGTTGAAGAAACGATTTGTAAGGCCGAGCCAACGAAAGCGTCACCATGGAAACATGAATATATAATAAGAAATATAGTATTTTTTATATATTGCTACATAGCAGGAGCTTATGGGATGTATTTATGTCTTGTGGCGAAATGGAGTACTATTATTTCTAGTAAGTAGAATTTTATTCACTGCGACCTAATTAACATTCTGAACTTACCTACGTCTTAAAGGTGACGTCAGTAACATCCATTGATTCACTCGTGCTTTAAAGACAGCCAGATTAGCTTCCTCGATAGTCTTGTGGTCTCAAGCGCGACTGCTTTGCTAGAGGTCCTGGGTTCGATTCCCAGGTGGAGCAGTTATTTTAGTAAAGGAAAAATGCGACTTGGAGCCATGATTCGAACCTGCGTCTACTGGTTAGGTACACCAGACGCTATGAACTCTAACTCTAAGCCCCCACGAGTCTCACCTGCCATGTCGAAATTTGCCTTCACATTCTGAACTTACGTCTTAAAGGTGACGTCAGTAACATCTATTGAAAAGCAAGTTACTTTGCTTCTCAACCGACATGACTTACCTTACGGTTAGTTCTATGTCGTACGATGCTACCATACCTATTAACTATCTATTTGTGTTTTTTTTTCATGCTAAGATTATAAAGTTATTTTAATGAGAGAAAACTTTTGGTTTTTGGATGAAAATCTCAGTAGCAGTTAGGCTCGCCCCCTATTACATGGGACCTAAACATACCGGTGAACTGTGGGTGTACCTTAGTACACCTCTGCCTAACCCTTCGGGGAATACAGGCGTGATGGTATGTTATGAATTGTTTTCTTTTCCAGATATTATAGTCTTCAGTATTGCTACTCTCGGCATCACAGCGGGCGGGCATCGCTTCTTCGCCCACAAGTCTTTCAAGGCCACCAGACCTCTCCAAGTTCTCCTCATGGTCTGCCATTCAGTGGCCTACCAGAGAACCCTGGTCACATGGGTCAGGGACCATAGACTTCACCATAAATACAGCGACACTGATGCAGACCCTCATAATTCCAGCAGGGGCTTATTTTTCTCCCATCTGGGGTGGTTGTTGGTGAAAAGTCACCCTGAAGTTATGAAACGGAGGAAGAATGTAGACATGTCTGATGTTTTTGGGAATCCAGTTGTGATGTTTCAAAAAAGGTAAATTTTGTGTTCTTTTTTGTGGGCAGATTTTTTGTGTTTTTTTTTATGAGATAGGGGGGCAAACGAGCAAACGGATCACCTGATGGTAAGCGATAACCGCCGCCCATGGACACCCGCAACACCAGAGGAGTCGCAAGTGCGTTGCCCGCCTTTTAAAAGGGTTTGGGCCTCCGGTAACCTCCTTCACTCAGCGAAACACAACGCAAGCGTTGTTTCACGTAAGGCCGTGGTATCACTCCGGTCGAGCCGACCCATTCGTGCCGAAGCATGGCTCTCCCACTTGAGAATGATAATGTAGAAATTTGGAACGTTGAAGAGCCATGCTTCGGCACGAATGAGCCGGTTTGACTGCAGTGATACCACAGCCTCACAGAAAACCAGCGTGAAACAACGCTTACGTTGTATTTCGCCAAGTGAGTGAGGATACCATAGGCCCAAACCCTTTTAAAAGGTGGGTAATTTACTTGCGACTCTTCTGGTGTTGCGGGTGTCCATGGACAGCGATAATCGCTTACCATCAGGTGATCCGTCTGCTTGTTTGCCATACCCCATTGTCGTATCCCATAAAAAAGATTACCTTGCAGTCTAAATAGATGAAACCGACTGCCATCATGCCCATATGATGGCAGTCGGTTTCATCTATTTAGACTAATATCTCCTTTTAGAATAATCCTGATATCTTTTTGTCAAAATGTATGGCTTCTGATTATCGTATGAAAGCCAGGATTAATAGATTTACGTGCCCTTCGAGGCACAGAAGGATATTAGTGTTCTAAGAATGATCATCCGAATCTCGTCTGATGGTAAGCGGCAACCGCAGCCTATAGACGCCAGCAACACCAGTGGTATCACTCGCGCGTTGTCATCTTGACACCTCAGTTGTTAAGTCTCATTTGCCCAGTAATGTCACTGGCTACATTACCCTTCAAACCGGAACACAATAATGTTAGCACATTATTGCTTAGCGATAGAACATTTGGCAATGCGGTGGAATACAGCAGAATAGTTATATTTTTTTTTAAGTTTTGTTTTTGTATTTTCAGGCATGCATCCTGGTTTCTGCCTCTAGTATCCTTCATCATCCCCACGGTTATACCTTGGCTCTTAGGAGACACCTTTTCAATCTGCTGGCATGTAAATATCTTTAGATATATGCTGAATTCTAATATAACATTCCTAACCAACAGTATAGCCCACGACCACTCCTGGGGCTACAGGCCTTATGATAAATCCATGTCGGCTAGCCAAAACATTCCTCTCCTCCTCATCACGTTTGGCGAAGGATTTCACAACTACCATCACGCTTTCCCCTGGGATTACAGAACAGCAGAACTCGGGAATAACATGTTGAATTATGTAACGAAAATCATTGATTTTTTTGAGAGGATCGGTTGGGCGTATGACCTGAAGACTGCTCCAGATTTTATGATTAGACAAAGAATATTAAGAACTGGCGACGGTACTGATCTTTGGGGCCGGAAAATTAAAAAAGAACTTTTAAAAGAAGATTGTGATATTAAGTCCATAGTGCAATGAAAATTAGGTTTCTTTTTTATTGTATTTCGCATTTACTTTGGAAATAATTGTATATCTACATAATATAACCTATAATGAAAACGGAAGACCTGAAGCTTTTGTTCAGAATCGACAAAGAATCGATTGCAATGGATTTTAATATGCGTTATTTTCCCCCGAAAACATAATTATAATACCTGAAACTGCCTCATTAGCCAAGTCCTAAGCGCCTAAGGTCCTAAGCGCGACTGCTACGCTAGAGGTCCTGGGTTCGATTCCCAGGTCAAGCAAAGTGTTGAGTTGTTCTATGAAATTCACAGTAGCAGCTCGGAGTTAGGAATTTGTGCCCGGTTAATGGCAATAGACTCGCCCCGTATTACATGGGACTTAAACATACCGGCGAACTGTGGGTGTACATTAGTACACCTTTGCCTAACCCTTCGGGGAATACAGGCAAAAAGCCCGACTGCATTTCTGTGTAATTTGGAAATGAAAAAACCCTTAAACAAGAAAGTCGTCATACCCGATTGTAAGAAAAACTGTAACAGTCGGGACCCATTCTAGAAAGATTTTTAGAAGATTCTAGAAGGAGGTTTAGTGAATTGAGAGCACATACCTATATTACATTGCAGATTACTCCAATCATCCTACTAATCCTACTATAATATTATAAATGCGAAAGTTTGTGAGGATGGATGGATGGATGGATGTTTGTTACTCTTTCACGCCAGAACGGCTGAACGGATCTGGATAAAATTTGGCACAGAGATAGATTATAGTCTGGAATAACACATGGGCTACTTTTTATCTGAAGTCCACGCAGACGAAGTCGCGGGCAGAAGCTAGTTATACATAATTATAAAATACATATTATACACAGATTAACAAAGAACTTCATTCTTTTTTTTTAAGTCGGTTAAGGCTTGGATATTCATGTAAGTAATATGAACAGTAGCATGAATATTCACAAACTAAGTATGATTATATAGTCACTACTAATACGCTACGGCGCTACGACGTAGCTGCTACGCCGTAGCAAGTTTCGTAGGCGTCTAAAACATTAGTAAGATGAGCTTTTATTAAAACTAGTTATGCTCCGCGGTGTAGTTTACCTTCACATACATTAGTGATACCCCCTAGTGTGCCTTCACAAATTTTGCAATTTTACATCTAGAATAATAATAAAAAAACAGCAGTTCAAATTTTTTCTTTAATTTTCATAAAAAAAGATATGAAATATTTTGAATCTATACTTCTATATTTACTTAATATAAAAAGCTGAAAAGTTTATTTTGTTTGTTTGTTTGCTTGAACACGCTAATATCAGGAACTACTGGTCCGATTTGGAAAATTATTTCAGTGTTAGATAGCCCATTTATAACTATTCCACGGGGACGAAGTCGCAGGCGGAAGCTAGTAATTGATAAAATAAAAATTGATTTAAAGAACGATTATTTATTTAAATTAATAAGAACAACTTTCAAGGTTTTCGTTTAAGTTTTGCGATTTAATAATTTAGGTTTTAAAGTGTGTAAGCTGATATGCCTTCCCACCCCTTATCTTACAATGTCAAACTTCTCTACTTTTAGATGGGACCTAAACATACCGGCGAACAGGGGTTACATTAGTACCTACACCTCTGCCTAACCCTTCGGGAAATACAGGCGTGATGGTATATTATGTTATGCTATGTTATTACAAAGAGATCCTGGGTTCGATTTTCATGGCAAACAAAATGTTATTAGGTCTTTCTATAATCTATACTAGTATATAAAGCTGAAGAGTTTGTTTGTTTGTTTGTTTGCTTGACCACGCTAATCTCAGGAACTACTGGTCCGATTAAAAAAAATCTTTCAGTGTTAGATAGCCCATTTATTGAGGAAGGCTATAGGCTATATATCATCACGCTACGCGGACGAAGTCGCGGACAGAAGCTAGTTTTTTAATAAAAGGTTTCAGATTGGATTGGTTTTATTGTCTTGACCATTATTAAATAATCAGCCCATTATTCAATCCCATTGCGGGGCACGGATCTACTCTTAGAATGCGAGACATTAGTCTATAGTCCACCACGCTGGACTCATGCGGGTTGGCAGACTTCACACGCTGTCCCAAATCTCTCAGACGTGCAGCGTTCCTCACGATGTTTTCCTTCACCGTTTAAGCGCGTGATAAATTAACAATTAATAAACACATGACTTCGAAAAGTCAGAGTTTGGATTCGAACTCGGGACCTTTGACTTGGCAGTCCAATGGTCATATCACTAGACTATCACTGCTCACATACTGGCGAACTGTGGGTGTACATTAGTACACATCTGCTGATCCCTTCGAGGAATACAAGCATGATGGTATGGCACTCCTTGGATATAATTGTCTATTGTTAATTTTATGAACACTACTGTGTTATCTTGTGAGGCGTTCAAAACAAAAGAAAATCTCTAGTACACATCTGCTTATCCTTTCGGGGAAAACAAGCATGATGGTATAGAACGCCTTGGATATAATTGTCTATTTTTTATTTTATTAACTCTGCTGTGTTATCTTGTGAGGCGTTCAAAACAAAAGAAAATCTCTCTTTCTTTCCTATCTCTACAATATAACATAAGAGTAACAGGTTGATGTCTGAACATTATAGATATTGAAGAAAAACCTCATATTGGGGACTATAATAGAGCAACGGAAGCCATGTAACAACAATTTTTAGATTTTTCGTTTGTCTGTATGTTTGCACGCTTATCACGCAAAAACGAATGCATGAAATAGGATGCAAATTTCACTTTCGTACTGCTGAAAGTCAAACTAAAAATTTGGTGTACGTTTCATATGGATACGCTAACCAGAAACCGAGTTATATCAACTAAATCCTTTAGGTACCGCTAATGTTATAAATAAAATTGTTAGTTAATAAAATTGTTAGTTAATCAGTATTTATTATGTAGGTATGTATTTATTAATCAAAAATAAATTACGCAGAACTAAACAAACTGCTCAGCAGTTTGTCGCATGTAATTAAGCAATAACTTGTTATTATTTTTCTTATTTCAATTAAAACACAATAGTGTATATTTAGCTAACAAAAATGGTAAGTGATTCCAGTAAAAACGTTCATTATTTCTATGAACCCTCCTTAGAAAGCAAATCGTTCGCCATCCTACACCTTTTCTCTAAAAAAACAAAGCAGAATAAATATATCCATCCATAGACGAATCGTGTGACCTTCAAGCCCTTACCTTTGCGTTCCAAACTTTAAAAAAAAACAACACTACACCACCCACTCGCGGAAAGTGTATAAGTCTAAAATGTTTTTTTATTAAAAATTATAGAAGTGTTTTGTTTTTTTTTTGTCCTATTCGCCCGCGGCCCGAGGTGCGTCCGTCCGGAGCGGAGCTTTCGGATCGACTGAAGGCGTAAGGGATGGCCTCCTATATGTATACTCGACAGTATAGGTATGTTTTGACGTTCGATCGCGAAAGTGGGGTAAGTCGGACATTTTCATTTTTCAACAAGTATTTTAAGTACACAATAATAAAAGAGGCAAACATACTTAAATACACTTACGCCCTTTTCGCATAGGGGTAGGAAAAAACTATAGACTGCCACTTACGATTCTTGCATACCTCTTTTGCTCATTAAACTATAATAATTTGTGATTATTATTTCAATAAGTAATTTTTAAAACAAAATTAAATTTGTAGAAGAATAAGTAACTTTGTTTTGTAAAAAAAGCTTACTAGCAATGTGGGTCACACATTACTAGTATTTTTGTTAACCCCTCGTTCCTAAGCTAAATGCTTGTGTTACGAGTGAATTCACGTCGGTAATGCAATGGATGGGTTTCGAACCGGCAACCACATGATCGCAAGCTTCCGCCGGTTATTTTTATTCTTTTTAATATCTAAGTACAAGAGAAATCAGAAAATCATTAAATAAAAAAAGAACCAACTGTATTTCGGTATTTCGGCCATTTATTCCTTGATTGGTGATTTTGACATCTGTCATATCTGACTTAATATTTTGTGACAGGTGTAGTGACATTAAACGTTTGAAAATGTCAATTTATACTCTACATATTCATGACGCATTCACGCTGCGAAATATAAACAAAAACAACATACCATCACGCCTGTATTCCCTGACGGTTTAGGCAGAGGCTTACTAATGTACACCCACAGTTTGCTGGTATGTTTAGGTCCCATGTAATAAGGGGCGAGCCTAAATTAACCCAGCACAAATCCTGAACTCCGAGCTGCTACTGAGAATTTCATAGAAAAATCCAATAACAGATTTCTCGACCTGGGTATCGAACCCAGGACCTCTAGCGTAGCTAGCGCTTGGGATCACTAGACTAATGAAGGAGCTGTCAAATATCACTTGCAATATAAAGACTTAAACTCATAACCATCCACTTTCCCATAACAGTCGGGTAACTCAAAAATCTCATTTTCACACTTATCCCCGTTTTGGATTCAGCGTTAACGCACATCCCTATAACCATACCTATATACAAGTACAGTGTAGGCAGATACTTAAGCGCGCTGTTTAAGTAATGTTGGTGTTGGTTATAGCAATCCCTATTTGTGTTTTCGAGGTGTTAGAACTGTGATAAATGATATTTATTTCTGTAAATAGATCTTATAAAGACACTTTTACAAGTCAATGTTTTACATTTTTTTTACTAGATGGCGCCAGCATTTCCTGTCTGACGACCTCTGAGAAGAAACGCCGAAACAAACTCAGAGAATCATGGTCTCTTTTAAAGTCCAGACAGTAGTAGTATCTAATAATATAAAATATGTGTGTTACGATGTAGGGCATAATCTGAACAGGCCTTTTGAAGAAAGAGCCATGACTTGAGCTGTCCTAACTGTCGGCACGCATACACCAGTCATCGTGTAGCTCAACCATTATTTAGTGTTTCTGTGTTCGCCTGTGCTGGTACCACCGCATTGCCAAATATTCTACCGCTAAGCAATAATGTGCTAACATTATTGTGTTCCGGTTTGAAGGGTAATGTAGCCAGTAACATTACTGGGCAAATGAGACTTAACAACTGAGGTGTCAAGATGACAACGCGCGAGTGATACCACTGGTGTTGCTGGCGTCTATAGGCTGCGGTTGCCGCTTGCCATCGGTGGAGAAAATAATAAAATGTAATAATCACACGAAAGATTGTTCAGCGTAGTAGTGAAAGTTGGGTATGGCAGAAACATGGAAGAAGAAAAAATGCTGTAGAGATGAGAGTATTGAGAAGTATGTGTGAGGTAACCTTGAAAGGTAGAGTGAGAAACAGTGTGATAAGGGAGCGGTGTGGTGTGAAAGAAGATGTAGTAACAAAGATTGAGAAGTGACAGAAGAAGAGTGACATTACTGGGCTGTCTGAAATTAAACACTACCTTGAAATGAAACTACTTTTTACGGATTTTATCGCGGTATATTGATATTATTTAGTTCCCGACGTTTCGGATCCTTTACAGCATCCATGGTCACGGGCAGACTGAGGTGTTGGACGTCTTGATGTTAAAATTACTAACAGCTAACTTACATGTTTGTTAACTATTAGCGATCTGATTCACGCAGAACGAGCTCACCGTATCCTTTGGTCTTGCAGTTTTGGGCTTGGATTTAGATTTTATAGATTCTATAATGGGATTCCAAGCAGCTGGTAAGACCCAACCATCTTCTCAAAGTAGTTTCATTTCAATGTCTAATATTCGCGTAAGTGTCAGAAATCAGTAAACACTACCTTATTAACCTTAAAGATGCCTGAGGGATCTTTGTTGAATGATTTACAGTAGAGCATGTTGTCATGCTCACTAAGAAGTTTTGCTGTGAGTTTTGCGTTGTGTGTCGGGTCGTTTTATTCCCTACAACATGGTTGAGTCAGACGACGCTGACACACACGTCATGCTCGTGAACGGGCGCCGTCTGTCGGGACTGGTCGGCTCTTGACAATCGGCTATGGTAATCACTTTTATTTTCTTTTGGAAGGCAAGTGATCTTAGTTTATTAAATTATATTATTACTGGCCTCTGCCCGCGACTTCGTCCGCGTAGCGTGATGATATATAGCCTATAGCCTTCCTCAATAAATGGGCTATCTAATACTGAAAGAAATTTTCAAATCGGACCAGTAGTTCCTGAGATTAGCGCGTTCAAGCAAACAAACAAACACACAAACAAACAAAGTCTTCAGCTGTATATATTAGTATAGATATAGATATCCTGCTCATCAAGCTACGTGATTCTGAAATGATAAGAACTAAATTGTAAATTCACGCCCATATTCCCCGAAGGGTTAGGCAGAGGCGTACTAATGTACACCCACAGTTCGCCGGTATGTTTAGGTCTCATGTAATAGGGAGCGAGCCTATTGACATTAACCGGGTACAAATTCCAAACTCCGAGCTGCTACTGGGAATTTCATAGAAAAACCCTATAACATTTTGCTCGACCTGGGAATCTAACCCAGGACTTTTTATCTAGCGTAGCAGTCATGCTCAGGACCACTAGGCTAATGAGGTAGTTTTCAATAATACGGACGATAAGGCAGAGGTGTACAATTGTACACTCGCAGTACGCCGATATGTTTTGGTTATTTATTTATTTAATTAAAAAAATAATCATTAAATTGCTAGAGGTGTCGAGTTCAAATCCAAGGCACCTTTAATTTTTAGAAATCATGTGTGTATTAGTAATTAATTAATTATCACTAGCTTAAGGTGAAGGAATATATTTTAAGTAAACTTGCATTTCTTAGAGATTTCACGTGGGAGAGCCATGCTTCGGCACGAATGGGCCGGCTCGACCGGAGTGATACCACGGCCTCACAGAAAACCGGCGTGAAACAACGCTTGCGTTGTGTTTCGCCGAGTGAGTTGAGGTTACCGGAGGCCCAAACCCTTTTAAAGGCGGGCAGCGCACTTGCGACTCCTCTGGTGTTGCGGGTGTCCATGGGCGGCGGTTATCACTTACCATCAGGTGATCCGTTTGCTCGTTTACCACCCTATCCTTTAAAAAAAAAAAGATTTTCTCGACGGCGTGTGAAGTCTGCCAACCTGCATGAACCAGCATGGCGGACTATAGCCTAATCCCTCTCATCCTAAGAGGAGACCCATGCCCAGCAGTGGGACTGTCTAAGGATAGATGATGATGATTTGACTTTGAGTTTTGAATTTGATTTTGATTAAATCAACGTGGATTTCGCTCTTACATGGGACCTACCGGCGAACTGTGGGTGTACATTAGTACACCTCTGCTTACCCTTCGGGGAATACATGCGTGATATCATGTAGATATTATAATTACTAAACCAAGATAAATATTTTCCTAATTTATAAATGCTCCAATCCCTATCAAGCTTCAATTACAAAAAGATCTTGGAACCAAGAAAGAGGGATCGAGATCTAATTATCTAGAGATGTGACGGTGTGGAGGGTGGGGAGGGGAAAATTACCTCTAAAATACTGCTGTTACCGCGAGCCACGGGAGGGGAGCGTTTGCACGGGCAAGTTTACTTGCCTTGTGTACGAAAACGGATAGATTGACAACACGTTTGGCGGTTACTTGGTCTCGGATTCGGAATTGGTATTCGACTTGGAATCTAACTCGGACTTGGTCTCGGATTCGGATAAGGATTCAGACTCGGACTTAGAATCAGTCTCAGAGTCAGACTCGGACTCGGCTTGGGACTGGGACTGAAACTTGGATTCAGTCTCGGACTGTGAATCAATCTCGGACTTGGACTTTATCTGGGGCTACGACTGGGACTTGATGTCGGATTTGGACTCTTTCTGGTTACGAACTTAGTCTCAGATTCGGAATCAGGCTCGGCCTTAGAAACGGTCTGAAACAAGGACTTTAACGTGTACTCGGATTTGGATTAGGATTCTTACTCGTACTCCGAATCGGACTCATTGGAAGACATTGATTTTGAAGTTTCTTAAAATTATGTATCTATGTGGTTTAGTGGTTCGAGTACCGGACTGCTGACCATGAGGTCGTGGGTTCGATTCCCACAGGATACAAATATTTATGTGATGGATATAAGTGTCTGTGTTCGTCTGGGAGTTTCTTATGTATTATAAGTATGTATTTACAAAAAAAAAGTATATATGTATTATATCCATTGTCTAGTACCCATAGTACAAGCTCTGCTTAGTTTGGGACTAGATGGTGCTGTGTAAAATGTCGCAGAATATATTTAACTAAATTGCTATGTCCACACAGTTCGAGCTTCTAGGCCAGCCAACTGTCACGACTAAACGCACCTCCACTCCAAAGTTTTTAGGTCAACACAGAGCTACGGTCTCGTTAAAAATGTTTGTACGGAACCAGAAATACTAATCAGTTGGCACACCCGTGAGGTTTATTAGCTGAAAGAATTGCACTACACATACCATCACGCCTGTTTTCCCTGAAAGGCTAGGCAGTTTACTACACTGCCTTCAGTTCGCGTTCATATTTGTTTCACGTAATAGGGGCGAGCGAGACTATCCGGACACAAATCCCAAACTTCGAGCTGCTACTGGGAATTTCATAGAAAAAGCCAATGAAAGTTTACTCGACCTGGAAATTGAACTCAGAACCTCTAGAGAAGCAGTCACGCGCATAACCACTATGCTAATGAGGCAATTCAAATATCATTT
Source organism: Acronicta leporina (assembly GCA_947256265.1). NCBI lineage: Eukaryota > Metazoa > Arthropoda > Insecta > Lepidoptera > Noctuidae > Acronicta > Acronicta leporina. The sequence goes on from OX366539.1 coordinate 1,280,401, forward strand.
TTTTATGGGATAAGAGAGCAAACGAGTAGACGGATCACGTGATGGTAAGCGATAAGCGCCGCCCATGGACACCCGCAACACCAGAGGAGTCACAAGTGCGTTTCCCGCCTTTTAAAAGGGTTTGGGCCTCCGGTAACCTCACTCACTCGGTGAAACACAACGCAAGCGTTGTTTCACGCCGGTTATCTGTGAGGCCTGGTATCACAATTAAACTATATTAATATCTACGCCGAAATTGGTCGAAGCTTTCCGAATATCTGATTGTCAGAGAACAAAGCCTAGCCATTTATAAAATTTAATTAAATAACTGAAAGAAAAACATAGCTCTTTATCCTGGAACAAATATTTGAGATTTTCTTAATTTTGAGCCATGAAAAAAGCGAAATATCTATAAATACGGGTATCATAAGTCTGAGTATAACGGTCAGGTACACAGTAGTCATAATAGTAGTACTTACCGTGGGAGAGCCATGTTTCGACACGAATGGGCCGGCTCGACCGTAGTGATACCGCGGCCTCACAGAAAACCGGCGTGAAACAACGTTGTGTTTCGCCGAGGCCACCGAGGCAGAAATCTTTTAAAAGGCGGGCAATGTTTTGACTTTCCAAAAGTACGTACATATTTATTGTAATGGACTAACTAAAAAAACATTTTCACTTTTAATTTGACTTTTACTTTGAATTTGAATTTGACTTTGACTGACTTTGAATTTGACTTTGACTTTGAATTTACCTTTGAATTTGACTTTGACTTTGACTTTGAATTTAACTATGTGCAAAACAGTATCGGAAGTAGCTGCCTTCGATTTGGTTTAATCTTTTGTTTACGCCACCGATTCCCAATACTTAATTTTTAGAAGGCGGTTAAAATAGTAAAACAATTATTGTCAAATTGCTCTTCTCATAGCCACATGTCTATGCTGCCCACGCTCAAAATTTAGGACGTTGTTAATTTTTTTTTTTAGAAAATAAAACTTTGAACTTTTTGTGAACACTGTCGAATAGAAAAGATATAATTTTAATTTATATTATTTAAACCTGGTTAGCGTAGTGATCCTGAGCGCGACTGCTACGCTTGAGGTCCTGGGTTCGATTCCCAGTTAAGCAAAGAGTTCTCAGTTTTCCTAAGAAATTCTCAGGAGTAGCTTTTTCTATAAATTTCTCAATAGCAGTTCGGAGGTTTGCACTTAACATACCATCGCGTCTGTATTCCCCGAAGGGTTAGGCAGAGGCGTACTAATGTACACCCACAATTTGCTGGTATTATTTAGGTCCTATGTTATAGGGGGCGAGCCTATTGCCATTAACCGGGCACAAACTCCTAACTCCGAGCTGCTACTGGGAATTTCATAGAAAAACCCAATAACACTTTGCTCGACCTGGGAATCGAACATAGGACCTCAAGCGTAGCAGTCGAGGTTTGCATTTGTGTCCGGTTATTGGCAAATCCTTATCTTATTTCAAAAAATTATTAAAGCCTGTTAATATCTGGAATAATGTAGCATTCAAATGGTGAAATAATTTTTGAAATCAAATCAAGCAGTTTTTGAGTTTATTCATTACATACATACAATTAATATTTCCTCTTTACAAAATAATTATGATTAGTAAATATCTCTTCTCATCTCTTCTCTTCTCTTCTTCTTCTTTTCTTTTCTACTATTATAAAATTGTAAAAAAGCTGTGTCTGTACATTGAAGATATTTAAAAAAAACACGTGGGTTATGGTATATAAACGTCACGGAATCCGAAAATGTGATTTTTAAAATTCTTGTCTGTTTGTTACGGGTTGGAGCAAAAACTACTGAATAGATTTTAATTTTGTTATCACTTTTAGAAAGTATGTGCTCCAACTTAAAAACTGGTGAACTTCTTATCTCAAATAATTAAACGGAACCTGAGAGACAGCTTGACCTATCTAATGTATAGACACCCATACAAAGAAGAGATCATCATTGTTAGTTTTTATTAAATTATTTTTGGAATCCACTTATAATCCTACTATAGCTTCAGGTGAGCGAAGCCGCGGGCAAAGGCTAGTATATTATATTATTAGTATCTACACCACTCCCTAACCCTTCGGGAATGACAGGCGTGATGGTATGTTATGTTTCCGCTTTGAAAACGCAATGATTACCGACGCACCTAATCAATTTGTAAATGAACACAACCCTCGAATGTATTCTACATAGATAAATGTAAATTAAATCATTTTAATACCATTATGTAAAATTATTCATACATAATATTTTGATAGGTATATCTTCTATATATCAAATTATTATTATTCTATATATACCTTCAAACTCAGATTGATGTCTTTACATGTAGTTGGAGAGAATTCGCAAGGGTATTATTGTATACATTGTGCTACAAGCAAAATAAAACTTAAATATATGATGCAGTAATGTTTGGATTGTGTTTATAATTTAATAATATTTTTATTTGTAGTTGAATTTCTGTTATTTTGTAAATACATAGTTTAATATTTTTATAAGTAATAATGTTTTAAGTTCTTGACTGTCGCATTAGGGTAAACCCTGTAATGATAGTTTAAGTTGTTACAATAAATAAATAAATAAATTAAATATATAAAAGAAAGTCGTCTTAGTTACACTATTTATAATTTAAGAACGGCTGAACCGATTTCGCTGAAAATTGGTGGAGAGGTAGCTTAGAACCAGGAGACGGACATAAGATACTTTTTATCCCGTTCCCGTGGGATATGATGACAGACCGAATTCCACGGGGGCGAAGCCGCGGGCAGAAGCTAGTAATGTTATATTAGTAAAGGTGCTGTCCCATGCATTGATGCTTAATGAATAACATGTCGAAAGACAATATTTTTCTATTATTTTTATAGTTTAGAAAGTTAACAAATTAACTTTCTTTCAATAAATGTCACTGGCGTCACATTTAAGACGTAATTTCAGAATGTGAAGGCAAATTTTGACATTGCGGGTGGAACTCGCGGTGGCTTAGTGGTCATAGCGTCTGGTGTACCTAATCACAAGACGCAGGTTCGAATCCTGCCCACAAGCCAAATTTTTCCTTCATTAAAATAACTCTATATTATATTTATTTGCACCTCAGTGTGCGCGGGGCTTCATATCTGCCATCACGCTACACTCTAAAGGGGTCAGGCGACCGTATAATCACACAGATCATGTTCAATGAGCATATCTTTGAAGGCTTTGATCAATGTCCTGGGTACGCATGTGTGGATTCTATTCCCGAGCCTGTATGACGCTTGCCTACTCAAGCGTAATCCTGCGCACTATTATGAATCCTGTTTTGCGATTTTGTAAAGGAAAGCGTAAATATTCATATATTTGAAACATATTACATAATTATAACGTGGGAGAGCCATGGCTTGACACAATGCTTAAGGCGGATCGTTCACCTGAGCCCGCGAAATTCAAATTTAAATTGGTTTTTCGCAATTTGTAGGTCTATAACACATTCTAGATTCCTAGCTGTAGTAATTGCGGCATAAGCTAAACAATATTCACAACTGAGCATTAAAAACTTTGCTTAATAAACGTTAAAGAAGCTAAAATTAGGTACAATCGTCAATTTTGGCCAAAAATGACGATTGTACCTAATTTTAGCTACAATATCGATTTACGAGCAAAGTTTTTAATTCTCAGTTGTGAATATTGTATAGCTAATGCCGCAATTACTACAGCTAGGAATCTAGAATGTGTGAGTAGGTGCATATTTATTATTGCTGTTGATTATTTTATTTTTATTTTATTTTTCTGTCTTCTCTGTTTTTGTGTGTCTTGAGCGAGCTGTTGCCAAATAAATTTCATTCTTTCTTTCTTTCCATGCTTTGGCATGAATGGACCGGCTCAACCAGAGTGATACCACAGCCTCACAGAAAACTGGCGTAAAACAACGCTTACTATGTGTTTCGCTGAGTGAGTGACGATACTGGAGACCCAAACCCTTTTAAAAGGCGGGCAACGTACTTGTGACTCCTCCGGTGATACGGATGTCCATGGGCGGCGGTAACCGCTTACCATCAGGCGAACCGTCTGCTCGTTTGCCTCCTATCCCATAAAAAAAACGACTAGTGTTTATGATGATAAATGATATTTATTTCTGTAAATAGATCTTTTAAAGACACTTTTACAAGTCAATGTTTTATATTTTTTGAACTAGATGGCGCCGGCATTTCCTAACTGACGACCTCTGAGAAGAAACACCGAAACAAACTCAGAGAATCATGGTCTCTTTTAAAGTCCAGACAATAATAGTTGATATTACAAGAATAATATTATTAGATATTATGCGAGTGTTACGATGTAGGTCAATATCTGGACAGGCCTTTTGAAGAAAGAGCCATAGCAGCTTTGAGTTGAGCTGTCCTAACTGACGGCACGCCTACATCAGGCATCGTGTAGCTCAACCATTATTTAGGGAGCTCAACGACCTGTCGCACGACGATACCAGATCAGCAAGACATTTGCGTAGCTCATGTAAAATACTCAAAGCTGTCAGAAAACGTGAATATAAATTTAAAAGTAGCCTACACAGTACTCACATTTACATTTATAACAAATTCCGAAATTTAAATTAAAACAGATAATAAATGAATTGAATGTCAGATACATCGAAATAAGTTTCTTGTAAGTTTCTTGTAGTCAACCTTATCACTGTAAAAATATTTGTTCGATACTCATGACATACATACATACCATCACGCCTGTATTCCCCGAAGGGTTAGGCAGAGGCGTACTAATGTACACCCACAGTTCGCGGGTATGTTTAGGTCCCATGTAATAGGGGGCGAGCCTATTGCCATTAACCGGGCACAGATTCCAAACTCCGAGCTGCCACTGGGAATTTCATAGAAAAACCCAATAACACTTTGCTCGACCTAGGAATCGAACCCAGGACCTCTAGCGTAGCAGTCGCGCTCAGGACCGCTTGGCTAATGAGATACTCATGACACCCGTGGGAAATATGAGATTGGATATTTTTCACAAGATATAGAGGCAGCGACCATGGATGCTGTAGATAGAAATATGGGTAATATATAAAAATGATGCATGGAAGGAAGTAGGAGAAAAAAAACTTGCGAAAATAGTGACACTACATACGTACATACATACCTATACTCACGCCCTTCTCCCACAGGGGTAGGCAGAAACTATAGACCGCTACTTGCTACGATTCTTGCATGCCTCTTTTGCTTCTGCGACATTCATACATCTTCTCATACATACGCGCCGGTTGCGAGTACTACGCACCTGACCTTTTTGAAGGACTTCGCCAATAAGATCGGTGACATAGTGACACTATGACTAATATATTCAAGTTTATATGTTTACTAGCTGAACCGCGAACTACGTACCGCATCAGAAAATCTTTTTTTTTTCATATTTACTCACCTTTTAAACCTTCCCTGGACTTCCACAAACATTTCAAAACCAAAATCAGCTAAATCGGCCCAGCCGTTCTTGAGTTTTAGCGAGACTAACGAACAGCAATTGTTTTTTATATATATAGATTGTTTCATATTTACTCACCTTTTAAACCTTCCCTGGACTTCCAAAAACATTTCAAAACCAAAATCAGCTAAATCGGCGCAGCCGTTCTTGAGTTTTAGCGAGACTAACGGACATCAATTGATTTATAAATATATAGATTTTATATATATAGATTGTTTCATATTTACTCACCTTTTAAACCTTCCCTGGACTTCCACAAACATTTAAAAACCAAAATCAGCTAAATCGGCCCAGCCGTTCTTGAGTTTTAGCGAGACTAACGAACAGCAATTGATTTTTATATATATAGATTTGCAATCCATAACGTAATAGGTACAGGTGATAATATAGTATAGTCTGAAAAAATTATGGAGAGCAACGTTAATAACTAAGTAGGAGAGAGGGGACACTCATTACCTAATTCTTATTTCCTTATAAAGTTATTTTAGTGAAGGAAAAATTCGACTTAGGTACGCTCTAAGCCACCACGAGTCCCACCTGCCATGTCGAAATTTGCCTTCATATTCTGAACAGTGAGTGGAATTTGGCCTTCCACTCACTGTTCAGAATACCTGCCTCAATAAATGGGCTATCCAACACTGAAAGAATTTTCAAATCGGACCAGTAGTTCCTGATTAGCGCGTTCAAGCAAGCAAACAAACAAACAAACAGCTCTATATATTCATATTAAAAACAACTTTCAGCTTTATATATTAGTATAGATATATAGATTTATTCATCTATAATAATTAGTATATATAATATACCATCACGCCCGGTTAATAGCAATAAGCTCTTCCCCATTACATGGAACCTGAACATACCGGCGAACTGTGGGTGTAAATTAATATATATCTGCTTAGCACTTCAAGGAATACAGGCGTGTCTAGTATGTTCATTTGATATATTATACTAACAAATTCTGGAAGACAGCCTTTGTAATATTAAAAACCTACTCAGGTGTAAAGAAGATCAAAGTGACCGTTGTATGTGCTCGATTGAAAGTATAAGCCGATTAGTCTATGGTCGCCCGCTGACCAATCACTAGCTCGAGCTTGCATGTTCTCTATTTAAAATTACGTAACGCTATTTAGCCAGTCAACGCTTGCAAGCCATTGAGTGCACATGCTTATGATCAAAGGGTATATTAAAAAATTATTCGCTCTATTAAGATAAAAGGTACGTAAAGGGGATATTGTTAGATATATAACTTTGTTACGTTAAGTTGAATTTCCGACCTAATTCCTTCGGAATATTGTTTATTTTTAATATGAGAAAGGGCTTTTTGAAATTCGATTCGGTCATATTAAAAACTAGCGGCCCGCCCGCAGTCTAACCCTTGTTATTCCATTTCTTTTCATAGCGTGATTTTAAATAGCTTAAAACTTTCCTCATGAATAACTCCGTCCATTAGTGAAAACCGCATGAAAATCCGTTCAGTAATTTTTGATAGACACAGACGTGGCGTGCGACTTAGTTTGAAAATATGTAAGGAAGTATAAATTAACTTAATTAAATAAGAAAAGTCTCTCTAACTGCCTCATTAGCCTAGTGGTCCTGAGCGTGACTGATACGCTTGAGGTCTTGGGTTCGATTCCCAGGTCGAGCAAAGTGTTATTGGGTTTTTCTATGAAATTCCCAGTAGTAGCTCGGAGTTTGGAATTCGTGACCGGGTAATGGCAATAGGCTCGCCCCCAATAGGGGGCCCATGATAAGGGACCTAAACATATCGGCGAACTGTGGGTGTACATTAGTACGCCTCTGCTTAACCCTTCGGGGAAAACAGGCGTGATGGTATGTATGTAACTAAGAAAAATACGGAACATGAATATTTCATTTCTCACAGAAAAGCGGCGTGAAACAACGCTTACCTACCGTTTCAGTGAGTGAGGATACCTTAGGCCCAAACTCTTTTAAAAGGCCGGCAACGCACTTGCAACTCCTTTGGTATTACGGGTGTCTTAGGGTGGCGAAAATCGCTTACCATCAGGGGATCCGTCTGCTCGTTTGCCCAATATCCCAAAAAAAGGTACCGACTTCGAAACACAAACGTAATAATGTTATCAGCTTCGAAGTCGGTGGCATAAACAAAAGATCTTACCATCGAAGGCACCGACTTCAGAAATTGTTTAAGACAATACGAGCATTTCGTCAGTTTCTTGAAATGGCTTTATATTTATATTTGCTTGCAGTTTGCTCGAGCCGGGATTGAAAATTAGGATCTGAATAGGGAAATTTCATGAACAAATAAAACAATCTATCATAATTACAATTATAATTTATTAATTAGTATTGTGACACGTTTAGCGTAGCGCCTGAGCGATCGGCTTCTGCGTCAAGTACGGGTTCCATCCCCACGAGGAGTAAATATTCGTATCACCGTCTTTTTTGTAATTTTATGCAATAAATGCTAACTAATGTAAATTTTGAACTCAATCAATTAAACAGACATTTATTATGACATTCGATTTTCTTAAAAACTGCGTAATTTTTTTCCGTATGGGAATCGAACCCTCTACCTCCGTGCGAGAATCGTAGGAAACAGGAACAGGGTCGAAGCGCAAAAGGCGATCGGATCTTGCTTTTTAAAAGAGAACTTTGATATTTATAATTAATTTCCTCAAAACTATTAAGAAGATTGTTATGTAGGTAAAGTAAAATAAAGTAAAGTAACAATTTATTGAGTCCTTCGTTACATGTTTACGATATCTTAAATTAGGTTTACATAAAATACATCTTGTAACTAAACACAGGTCGCTCATTTAAATAGACGATGGGGTCCCAAACTAGACGGCCGTCTGTATCTTGGGAGTCACAGTTGCAGCGAACTTAATAAATCATTATAGTTTTCTTATAAATTATATTCAATGGACTATGGTTATGACAAAAAAAAATTGTAAAATAATGTGAGTATGTGTGTGTGTGTGTGAGGTGTGTGTGAGTGTGTGTGTATGTGTGTCGTGACGCCGTGGGTGCGTTGGTGGTGTGAGGATTAGTTGTATTAATTAATTAATGTAATATTTCCTCAGTCTCATCGTATGAGAGTGAAGAAAGCTAATTCGTAATATAATAATTATGTAATGTAATTAATAAGGTAATTAATATATTTACCTAGTCTACAGTAAGAAATCAGTAAATAATACGAAAGAAATAAATGCTTTTAAGCAATGATTGCTATTATCTAAACTATTAACTTATGAAGTAATAGTTTTCATGTGTATGTCAATTAATAGCAAGCACTTTTTTGGAATCATGTGCTTATTAATAATGGTCCAAGAGCCGCTGAAGATGGACCTTCACCCATCTGATAACCAAATGAGACATATTTTTCATCAAATATTATTGACTAGCTTCTGCCCGCGACTCCGTCCGCGTAGCGTGATGATATATAGCTTATAGCCTTCCTCAATAAATGGACTGTCTAACACTGAAAGAATTTTTCAAATCGGACCAGTAGTTCCTGAGATAAGCGCGTTCAAGCAAACAAGCAAACTCTTCAGCTTTATATATTAGTATAGACTAGCTTCTGCCCGCGACTACTTCGTCCGCGTAGCGTGATGATATATAGCCTATAGCCTACCTCAATAACTGGGCTATCTAACACTGAAAGATTTTTTCACAGAAACTCTTCAACTTTATATATTAGTATAGAGTATAGATTTACAAGTACGCCTATGATAACTTGCCTATCGAAAAGTGTCCATGGCTATTTTTAATTGAAATCTAAAGCTTTAATATTTTATGAACGGTTTTTTGCAGGCAAGCCTATACAATTCGTTTTGTAATTAAATTATCTTTCTTATAATACCAATTTAGAGTGGTTATCAAATCGGTGTAGTTACCTATATTGACTTACCTGTTCACATCTGCTTGCCAGGTAGCCATGAACAGAAATAATTAGGCAATCCTACCTAGGCGTAGGCATATTCTCTGTGTTAAAAACTATCAGTTGAGATGAAATTCATTCGTTATCAAAATAGTAAAGGTGATGACAAAAAAAAATGATTAAAATTAATTCAATTAAAAATAGACATGATCACTTTTCGATAGGCAAGTTATCGTAGGCATATTTGATAATCAATAATATTTGATAAAAAATATGTCTCATCTGGTTATCAGATGGGTGAAGGTGGATCTTCCACGTCTCCCGTACTATAATAAAATTATCACTCGCTTAAATGGTGAAGGAAAACATTGTACAAAAAACCTGAGAGATTGTATGAAAGGTAACGTGGTGGACTATAGCCTAATCTCTGATTCTGAGAGGAGACCCGTTTCCACCACGACGTTATAATGATTTTGATGTTATGTTATGTAATATCTTTAAAATACATATTTTATTTACAGCTAGCATTGATTGTAAATGTGTTTGTTGGTGCAGATACCACAAACAGTGTCCAAGAACACGTGTGGTACTAATACAACTAGTTCATCACGGTTGTAAAACACCTGGAGATCCGTAGAGCGAGACACTATTTTCACTGTGTTCCGTATGTGAGAGATCCTGAAAATATAATGGTATAATTAATTGATATCCTTAATATGACGACCTCTGTGGTTTAGTGGTTCGACTACTAGACTGCCGACCATGAGGTCGTGGGTTCGATTCCCACAGAACACAAAAATTTATGTGATGCTTATAAGTAAGTGTTTGTGTTCGTCTGGGTGTTTCTTATGTATTATAAGTATATATTTACAAAAAAAAAAGTATATAAGTATTATATCCATTGTCTAGTACCCATAGTACAAGCTTTGCTTAGTTTGGGACTAGATAGTGCTGTGTAAAAAAAATGTCCCAGAATATTTATAATGTCCCAGAATATCCTTAAGTGTCCGGCGGACGCAAAATTTTACAAAGAAACGAAATACTAGAATAAATCGTAATTGAACCACAATTTAATCAAAATAATGACTAGGAACCTTAATGCCGCAATTACTACAGCTAGGAATCTAGAATGTTTTATAGACCTACAAATTGCGAAAAAATAATTGTAATTTGAATTTGGCGGGCTGAGCGAAACGATCAGCCTTAACCCCTCGTGTTAAGCTAAAATGCTTGTGTTACGAGTGGGTTCACGTCGGTAGTGCAATGGGTGGGTTTCGAACCGGCAACCACATGATCACAAGTCCGATGCCCTAGCCATTAGGCTAGCGATGCTTAATTACACTGGTACTCACCAGAAATGGTTACCAGCGTGGGTGGTATCTACTACAGGCTTCTGGTCTTCTTGTGCCTTCACCAGCACGTAGAAACCTCCAGTGTACACCTTCACGCCATCCTTTATGCGAATCACAGCGAATCTGGAGTGGAACACATATTTTTAACATACCATCACGCCTGTATTCCCCGAAGGGTTAGGCAGAGGCGTATTAATGTACACCCACAGTTCGCCGGTATGTTTAGGTCCCATGTAATAGGGGGCGAGCCTATTGCCATTAACCGGGCACAAATTCCTAACTCCGAGCTGCTACTGGGAATGCTCTGTCTGTCCCTATGTATGCTTAGATCTTTAAAACTACGCAACGGATTTTGATGCGGTTTTTTTTAATAGATAGGGTGATTTAAGAGGAAGGTTTTAAGCTATTAAACATCACGCTATGACTCTTAGGGATGGGGCAACGCGGGTGAAACCGCGGGCGGGTCGCTAGTAAGATATAATGCAGTATTCCCCAAACTATGGAGCGCGAGTGAAGATGCCTAAAAAATCATTTACACATTTTTCTTTGTCATGTTTATGCCCCTTTTTCTTCGTAACACCGTAAGGTGAGTCCCGAAATTTTAAGTTTTTGTGGGATAAGTCGCAGTCCAGCTAACTTTTGAAAACAATGGTGTGATGTAATCTATATATATAAAAGAAAGTCGTGTTATTTACTCCATTTATAACTCAAGAACGGCTGAACCGATTAGGCTGAAAATTGGTGGAGAGGTAGCTTAGAACCAGGAGACGGACAGAGGATACTTTTTATCCCATTCCCGTGGGATGTGATGACCGACCGAAATCCACGGGGGCGAAGCCGCGGGCAGAAGCTAGTAATATCATAATGGGCAATCACTCCTTGGTCATATCTCTTTTGGACTTTTTTTTAAGCGTCGAACTGTGACACTTACTTGGGTAATTCAGTGCAATCAGCCAACACCACATTTTCCACGCAGTTTGATGTCATCACGTGCTCTGAGCCTCCAAACAACATTTGTATTAAGTTCTCTTGGACTCGACACTCACCTGAAAACATTAGTACATACATACATATCATCACGCCTATATTCCCCGAAGCGTTAGGAAGAAGCGTACTAATGTACACCCACAGTTCTCCGGTATGTTTAGATCCCATGTAATAGGGGGCGAGCCTATTGCTATTAAACGGGCACAAATTCCAACTTCCGAACTCCGACTGGGAATTTCATAGAAAAACGCAATAAAACTTTGCTCGACCTGAGAATATATTTGTTATGGGATAGGGGGGAAAACGAGTACGTCTACTCGTTTGCCCCTTTTTGGGCCATCCTGGCAGAGTCGCCATGTAAGGTTGTGAGTTCGGGGAGATGAGTCAAACAAGTCTCTCTCCATTGAAAAACTGTTTATTGCTGTCTGTCTGCAATCATAGCATATAATCATAATAGGTATTGATTATTAATATTAGAATACATGAGCACACATACATAGATCATACACACCACAGTCCTTTTGTCCGCGTTTGTCGTTTTTTGTAAGCGGTAATCGCTTACAATCACCTGATTGTAAGCGATTACCGCCGCCCATGAACACTCGCAACACCAGAGGAGTCACAGTGCGTTACCGGCCTTTTAGAAGAGTTTGGACCTCCTCCTCACTGACTCGGCGAAACACAACGTAAGCGTTTATCACGCCGGTTTTCTGTTAGGCCGTGGTATCACTCCGGTCGTGCCGAGGCAAAGCTCTCCCACAGTAAGGAATGGCGCTTATTTAATTCAGTATAATTCCCCGAGTAACCATTACGCTGAGTGGAGTTTGTCAGGGGAGTGCCGCATTTACAAATATTTTGCCACAATAATTTGCTATTATTATTGTGTTCCGGTTCGAAGGGTAATGTAGCCAGTGACATTAGTGGATAAATGGGACTTTTTTTATTTTAATTTTTTTATTACGGCGCCACACTTTTTGTGTATTTGCCAGTGTCAAGTATTAGAGTAATCAATATTTTGTAATATTTCCCATCATGGGATTTTATGGCACCACACTGTGTTCGCCAGTGTCAAGTATAATGTTGTTCAGTTGCCCCAATAAAACGGTAGAAACTTTATTGAGGCTTCGATGGAGGTTAGGAGTGAACCCAAAAAGTCACGATTTTCAATTTTATATCATTTGCCTACACTCTCACACGTTCACGAACACTTAGTGGTTAATTATCCACCATAATTACACATTAAACTTCGGAGAAATTCAACTTTTGAAAAATAATATAAAATCGACAATGTGCACTTTTCATTTTCCCGCCTAAACTCCAAATGGGACTTAACAACTGAGGTGTAAAAACGACAGCGTGCCAGTGATGCCATTGGCTTCTCGCGTCTATAGGCTATCGTTTGCCATCTGCATCTGTTATTTACTAAACTCCTAATTGAACTAATTAATCCAGGACTACATACGGTACAACCCCAATGTTTTCATGATCTGCATATCAGTCCAGCTGTCCAGTAACCATGCGAAATTGTCTGATTTGAACTGCATCTCCACTCCTTTGTTCACACTCACTGAAGCTAGGCCATTACTCTCCTGAAAAATAAGGATAAAGGCAAGTTTCAACTAAAAAAATGTAATTTTATAATGACTACAAACAATATGAATTGAATAGACATAATTCGTAGATAATGAATATAGCACAAGTCGAGATTTGGTAGTTTGTAACTGTGCGGGTTTAAAGTTGTACACAATTGGAAAACCAGTTACTTATTAAACGTCTCCTTTATACTATGATGGTGATCAAGTTGTCTTTACATCGTCAGAGGAATATAATAGAATAGGATAGGATAATATAGGATAGGAAGGATAATATAGGATAGGATAGGAAAAAATAGAATAGAATATCCTTTATTGTATACCAAAAACGAATATCAAAGTATACGTGGTGTACAATAAAGATTATTCTATTCTATTCTATCAAGTATAAGTTATCAATCAGGAAGAGTTACAGAAGATGGTTACAATTATGGATGGCACTTTTAGGAGTAAGGGAATGAAAGTGAATTTTATTTTTATTTTTTTTATTATGCTGCCACACTTTTTGTGTATTTGCCAGTGTCAAGTATTAGAGTAATCAAGTAATATTTTCAAAGAATATTTCCCATCATGGGATTGTAATAAGGCACCACAAATTTTGTGTTTGCCATTGTCAAGTATAAGTTCAGTTCAGATGCCCCAATAAAACGGTAGAAACTTTATTGAGGCTTCGATGGAGTTTAGGAACCAATAAGTCACGATACACACTCACCCTACACTCTCACACGTTCACAAACACTTAATGGTTAATTATCCACCATAATTACACATAAAACTTCGGAGAAATTCAAGTTTTGAAAAATAATATAAAATCGACAATGTGCACTTTTCATTTTCCCGCCTAAACTCCATGAAAGTGAATGTACATAAGTAAAAGGAAAGTTATGGTTTTTGAAAGGAAAGAAACTATGACAGTGTGCAATATTTTGGTGCTGTTAGAACTGTGGAACAAGTGAAAGAGTTTGTATATCTGGGCTTTATGTTTACTTGAGATCGCAAGCATGAGAGCGACATTGAAAGGAGAGTGAGTGCCGGTAATCAAGTGAATGGAGCGCAACACACTTTCATGAATAGCTGAAGAGTGTCCGAAAAGGTGCGGTGGCCTGTAATTGGAGGAGTGTTGGCGCCGACACTAATGTAAGGTAGTGAAAGTTGGGTATGGCAAAAGAAACATAACAAACACAAGACGACCTCTGTGGTTTAGTGGTTCGAGTACCGGACTGCTGACCATGGGGTTATGGGTTCGATTCCCACAGGACACAAAAATGTGATGTGATGAATGTAAGTGTTTGTGTTCGTCTGGTTGTTTCTTATGTATTATAAGTATGTATTTACAACAAAAAAAAAGTATATATAAGTATTATATCCATTGTCTAGTACCCATAGTACAAGCTCTGCTTAGTTTGGGACTAGATGGTGCTATGTAAAAAAAAAAACTTGAAAGTAGAATAAACGTTGAGCGATGAGAGCGTTGAGAAGAGAGCTGTGTGTTGAGAAAGAAGATGTAGAAACAAAGATAACAAATAATGCAAAAAGTATGGCAAGGTGTTTTGGAAAAAAAATACAAAAAGTTAATATAAAAATGTCTTTTGCTACTCCTGAATACTTGATAGACTTGCGTGATTAATTAAATGACGATCTGCTATAAAAATTGGGAATTCCTATTGAAGAATAATCTCTTTTTTATTCAATTAGACCATTAAAGAAGTTACTTGTGAAACGTCAAAACTAGTTGCTCTTGATGACATTGATGAGGTCCGGTGATTTTACCAGGCCAAAGTTCCGAGTTGTGGCGAATATGAAGAATCTTATGGCGGTGACTGTAGAACAAGAGCAGGCAAGTGCTGTTTTCAGTCAGTACGAGTTTGGACATACCCTGCCGCCTCCCAAGGTCACAGACGATCCACAAGGATTTTTTGTACTTACCTTGATAACAGCAGTTATGTTCAAGGGTTCCTTGCTGTAACTCCTCACCAGCTGTCCTAAGGCTGTCTGCGTTACTATGTCTGATTCTAGAATACCCATCTCTGACAGCTGTAATTAAAAGAGCGGATATTGGTATTACCAGAACTTTTGTCACTAATGATGAAGCTATATATATTAGGTCCCTTGATGGCATTCGCTTCGTAAATATGTTTCAAAATTGGCTCTGTATGGCACAAAAACGCTAAAATCTCGTCAAAATTACCCTACCCTAAAAATTTTCTGCGGCTCCGCTCGTTTCGCTCGCTCGGCTCGTGCATCGTATGGCCACAGTTCTAAATTAACCTAAATAATCCTGATTTATTCGATCAGAACCATGTCAAAACTATTTTTTACTTTAAAAATTAGTCATTCCTAACTTTTAGTGTAACAAATAATATATTCATAATCAACCCATTATGTGTCCACTGCTGGACCGAAATACTCGTAAAATAGTTTTTTTTTACGCAAAACGCACATTGTAATTGCTTGAAAGTCACAACAACTTATCGTGGGCAGCGGTTTCGCGCGTATCGCAATGACTAACCAACTGAAGGTTGTACAGCTGTTTACCAGAGCTATTTTGAAAACAGCTAGCGTTTATGTAAAACAGCGTGTGAAGTAATCTAACTAAGACATAGTGATGAAGTCAATCCCAACATACTACTTATAAGGTTTGGAAGATAAAAACTTACATTGGTCCCAAAGATCTTGACTTCGAAGTACCTCTCTAGCTTTCCGTACAAGTTTTGCGGTATTCCTTTATACTTCAATGTCAGTTCCGAGGCAGGGCCGGACTCGAAGCAGTCAGTTTTGTTGCCCGAGTAAGTCAAGGTCAGGTGACCCTCGTAAGACGCTGGATGGATTAAAATATCCTGATCGGATGCCGCGTGGCTTATGTCCTGTTCTCGGAGACATACCTAAGACAAAACAACTATATTTTAACATACCATAACGCCTGTATTGCTCGAAGGGTTAGGCAGAGGCGTACTAATGTACACCCACAGATCGCCTGTATGTTTAAGTCTCATGTAATAGGAGGCGAGCCCATTGCCATTAACCGGGCACAAATCCAAACTCCGAGCTACTACTGGCAATTTCATAAAAAACCCCAATAACACTGCTCGACCTGGGAATCGAACCCAGGACCTCTAACATAGGAGTTGCGCTCAGGCACACTAGTAGCCTAGTATGACGATCATGTCATGAGGCAATTAGATATAGGATATATTAGTAGGTAGTAGGTAGGTAGATACTTGATCGTCTATTGTTTACGAACTTTGAACCCGACCTTGAACTATTGTTATAACGTGAGTGACGCGTTCGAGGACTTTCTCTCGAATATTCTACATGCTTCTACGACTTATTTAGAATATTCGTGACCCATCTACGTCATTCTAATAGCTTGTCGGCGTAACAATATTGAGCGGTTATTGAGTGAACTAAATTCGATTGGGATTGTATTACTGTTAAAAACGTTACCTATTGGTTAATTTTTGTAGTGGAACAACACTTGATCGGCTACTATTGTAGCTATCTTCGTATGTAACAACTCAATCATAATGGTTTCTGACACTTACGCGAATATTAGACATTGAAATAAAACTATTTTTTACGGATTTTATCGCGTTGTATTAAATTTTATTATTTGTCGACGTTTCGGATCCTTAATGTTCGGTGTCCGGACTTGTGGTTTATCAAAGATTTGATAAACCACAAGTCCTCGCAAAAGAAAACCGATTCCTACCTAGGATGATTCGTGAGGCTATTGAAATTAAAAAACACCCAAATTTCAATAGAGAAGATGGTTGGGTCTTACCAGCTGCTTGGAACCCCATTATAGAATCTATTAAATCTAAATCCAAGCCCAAAACTGCAAGACCAAAGGATACGGTGAGCTCGTTCTGCGTGAATCGGATCACTAATAATTAACAAAAATGTAAGGTAGCTGTTAGTAATTTTAACATTAAGACGTCCAACATCTCAGTCTACCCGTGACCATGGATGCTGTAAAGGATCCGAAACGTCGGGAACTAATAAAATTTAATACAACGCGATAAAATCCGTAAAAAATAGTTTTATTTCAAACTCAATCATAATCCAATCTAGATCGCAATCCAATCATAACAGATTTGTCTTCAAGAGTACGAAATCACCTGACAGGCCAATTGATATTGGAATTGGATTGCGTTTGGATCGCAATTGCATTATTTTCAAGAGTAAGCAGACTGGCAACTGCCTCATTAGCCAAGTGGTCCTGAGCGCGACTGCTACGCCACAGGTCCTGGGTTCGATTCCCAGGTCGAGCAAAGTGTTATTGGGTTTTTCTATGAAATTCCCAGTAGCAGCTCGGAGTTAGGAATTTGTGCCCGGTTAATGGCAATAGGCTCGTCCCCTATTACATGGGACCTAAACATACCGGCGAACTATGGGTGTACATTAGTACGCCTCTGCCTAATCCTTCGGGGAATACAGGCGTGATGGTATGTTATGTTATGTAAGCATGCTGGTCGTTCGATATTAGAAAAGGCAAAAATCTAGAGCTCGTTTATCATCTTATTACAATAAAAAATAGTTACCGTCCACTCCTTCCTGGATAGATTATCAGAACTGGGTTGGAGACCATGGACTGTCAGCTGAAGGTTAGCATTTCCCTGCGTATTCTCAACCTTGGTGACTGCTTCCATTTCAAAGAACACCTTCTTAGGTTCTTCTTCACTGGAAAAAGAAAGACAAATGTGTACATCTGGTAGGTAAGGCAGAGGTGCCGTGTATGGCCTAGTGATATGACCTTTGGACTGCCAAGTCAAAGGTCTCGAGTTCACCTCCGACTTTTCGAATTCATTTGCGTATTAATGAGTTGATTGACTTGATTGATTAACCTTCAATGTTCACACAAGCTGCTATCGCAATATTGTACCTGCGTGAAGATTGACTTTATTTATTTTAAAAGAGTGTCCATGGAGGTTCTTGCCGGATTCTTCTCCATAGGATCAACCTTTTGGAACCGTGCAACTAGAAGCATAACGTTTCATAAATGCTTGTAAAAGCTTATTTGAAATAAAAACATTTGAACTTGAACTTGAACTTGAGGATTTTGTGTCGGCGCCGAACAAGCCGGACACCGTTTATTTTGGCCGGACACGCAAACAAAAAGCCTACCTATGTCCGGCTTTATGCGGACGCCTGGCAACCCTACTGACAGCACTTTCTGGCGTTGTTTTATTTTTCATTTGTGTTTCACTATAAATATGTTGTGTGGACTTTGTCTATTTTTCTTTCTTTCTTCTTACGCTGGTAATTTTTATTAAGTCCTATGTCATAGCGTGATGATCTGGGCACACTGTATCCCAAACTCCGAGCTGCTACTGATAATTTAATAGAAAAGCCCAATAAAATTATTTGGGACCTAAACTTACAAGTGAACTGTGGGTGTACATTAGTACACCTCTGCTTAACCCTTCGGGAAATACAGGCGTATATAGTTCATCAACTGCCTCATTAGCCAAGCGGTCCTGAGCGCGACTGCTACGCTAGAGGTACTGGATTCGATTCCCAGGTCGAGCAGTATTATTGGGTTTTTCTATGAAATTCCCAGTAGCAGCTCGGAGTTTGGAATTTGCGCCCGGTTAATGGCAATAGGCTCGCCCCCTATTACGTGGGACCTAAACATACCGGCTAGCTGTGGGTATACATTAGTACACCTCTGCCTAACCCTTCGAGCAATACAGGCGTGATGGTATATAGTTCAATAAATACCTAAAATAATTCAGCTGCAATACCAAATCTAGTTTTGTGGTGTCCTCATTCACGCTAATCTGGTTTATTTGAACCTTCAGCTGGAGAACATCGTTTTCAGTCTTCATCAGGTGCTGTGGGGGGAGGATCAGGCCGCATGACCCAGATGGAGGGGAGGTGAAGAGAAGGATGCTGTTGAGAATGATTAGGGATGGTTGGATTGAGGTTAAAAAGCTGAAAATAGAGTTTTTTTTATTAATTTGATTTAATATCTATATAGCGCCTGGTGTATCAAACCAGAAGACGCAGGTTCGAATCCTGCCTGCGAGTCGAATTTTTCCTTCACTAAAATAACTTTATAATCTTAGCATGAAAAATGCGAAAAAAACACAAAAAGATAGTTAGTAGGTATGGTAGCATCGTACGACATAGAACTAACCGTAAGGTAAGTCGTGTCGGTTGAGAGGCAAAGTAACTTGCTTGTCAATAGATGTTACTGACGTCACTTTTAAGACGTAAGTTCAGAATGTGAAGGCAAATTTCGACATGGCAGGTAGGACTCGCGGTGGCTTAGTGGTCATAGCGTCTGGTGTATCAAACCAGAAGACGAAGTCGAATTATTCCTTCACTAAAATAATTTAATTTAAGTTTAAACATACTCTGTTGAGGTGGAGAAGTAGCTTTATCTCAAGGGGCCTGTTTTAATAATCGTATGTTCTACTGCTCATGAAAGGCCGGAATATACAAGATGGTTTGTTTGTTCAGAGTGACACCATCATATATTTTGTCCCAAAATAATATTTAAAAAAGGTTACAAGTGGGAAAGGACACCGAGCGATATTAAGGGCCACTTGCACCAACTTCTTAAATGTGTTTAAATTGCATTTAAACACAAAATTTGTGTGAAAAATTGTGTTTAAATATGCAGTTTAGAGCATATTTACGAAGTTGGTGCAAGTGGCCCTAAGAGTCACTTTAAACTAGTAAAATTTTGTTTAAATACCAAGTGGTCATAAATATCAATAGCCTAGTGGTCCTGACCGCGACTGCTACGCTAGAGGTCCTGGGTTCGATTCCCAGGTCGAGCAAAGTGTTATTGGGTTTTTCTATGAAATTCCCAGTATCAGCTCGGAGTTAGGAATTTGTGCCCGGTTAATGGCAATAGGCTCGCCCCCTATTACATGGGACCTAAACATACCGGCGAACTGTGGGTGTACATTTGTACGCCTCTGCCTAACCCTTCGGGGAATACAGGCGTGAAGTTATGTTATGTTATGTTTATATGTTTAAATTGAAACACAAACCAAGCCAATGGATGCTGAGAAAGATCCAAAACGAGAATTAAATAATATCAATACAACGCATTAAATCAAAATAGCCATTCAACAAAAAAGTAGTCTTATATACTTACTCATAATGATTATTTTTAGATGTAAACAATCTATCAAGTACTTCAGCTCCAGTCATTGGCTTTTCACAATCGAAGAACACGCTTTTGTTGTCAATGTTCTGAAACAACGTAATTCAATTCAATTCAATAGGGTATTTTACACCATGTAAGAAAAAATATAAAAATGCATGTTTGTGATAGATTTTTAAAAAAGTAAACGAGAAACGTTAGTATTTATTTATAAAAATGCAATGTAAATTTTATAATTCAATTAAAAAAATAGTCTTTTTTAATCTGTTTTAAAACGCCATCCGCCATATTGGATTCCGACGTGATGTCACTCCGATAGTAACCTTACTCCGTTGACCTTACTTGGTCTTTTGCAGTTGTATTGTTTACTAACGAAGTGACGTCACGACCCGAAGTAGCATGGCGGCTAGCGTTTCCGCGCCAAAATTCAAAATCATAAATTAAAAATAGTTTTTAAGGCATTTTTCGGTTTTATAAAACTGAAATAAAAATTCTACTGGTTCATTACGATCTAAGGATTAATTTAAAACAGTTTTCAAAAAAGGTGTAATACCCTATTCTTTATTGCGTTCCATAATGTACATATAAAATTAAACAGATGGTAAGCTTAAAACTAAGAACCAATTATGGACCCTGTTGGGCACAGCAACGCTAAGTACGAGAGAGGGAGATGTACCTATACATACATTAATAATTTAATAATGATATTTTAATTAAATTTTTCTAACTATATTTAGCCTTCATTATTTATTGCACTTTTTATTTTATGTCTAAATAATTATGTATTTAAATATTATAAGTTTATATTTATAATTATATATTATTATTTTATAGTTTTCATGTAAATATGTACCTTTATGATATTTATTGCATTAATTTTTAATGTATTGTTATTTTTTATTTTTATTTTATATTATTATTTATGTATTTCAATAATTGCACTTCTATTATTGTAAATATATTTGTTATTTTATGTTTTATTATATATTTATTATTATTATTTTATTATTCTTGTATTATATTACGAAAAATCTCTTCTCCTTCGTCTTCTATCTCTACTATTATAAATTCGTAAAACAGCTGTGTCTATACCTTGAAGATATAAAAAAAAAACAAATGCGTTAGGAACTTAGGGTATAACGTCTCCGAATGTTAATGAGGGTTTTATGAACTCCTTGGTTTATTTTGTACTTATTGTAATCAACATCTTAATAAAAGCTTATTTTCATTTAAACTTACCGCCCGACCATTATCTCCAGCCGTCACTGTGGAGGTAGATTTTAAGGTGGAAGTCTCCACCGCAATTTGTGCGCGGGAGTGCATCGCTACGCCACCTTGTTGCGCACCCGGGTTTGGCCAAGTTAATCTAAAAGATACATAATTGAACATGGACATACACTACTGTGTTCCAGATTTTCAGATAGAGATTGTAGGCTAATGGAACTATTACTAGACAAATGAGACTTTGTACACGTCACAAAAACTGGTAGCTTGATATAACAACACTTCTTCAGAGCAACACAACTTTAATCATTTGTACCGGGAGAGGTCATTAAATCGTGGAGAAACTTAACACCGCGATCTACAAATATGACGTCACGGCAGAGCGACATCTCTTATCAAAAAACATAAAACAAATTCATACTTCGAAGACTTAACAACTGAGGTGTCGAGATGACAACGCGCGAGTGATACCACTGGTGTTGCTAGCGTCTGTATGAAATATGTATTTGTCCTTAGTTCCTAGTGGTATTAGTCCTTAGTGGTATCGACACGCACTATGTCATCTTGACACCTCAGTTGTTAAGTCTCATTTGCCAGTCACTGGCTACATTACCCTTCAAACCGGAACACAATAATGTTAGCACATTATTGCTTAGCGTCAGAATATTTGGCAATGCGGTGGTACCAACACAGACGAACTCAGCAACAGACTTGTACCATCAAAAACCTTTCTTTTTTTCTTTCTATATCTGAATGATGTAATCCTGCTATCATCATCATCAAACCATCACATTGTCCCACTGCTGGGCACGGGTCTCCTCTCATAATGACAGGGATTAGGCTATAGACCCAGGACCAGACCGTGAGTTTAGGGGGCCCTGGGCTAATACTACTTAGGGGCCCACTTAATTACTCAAAGTAAGTATAGAGAAAAATGAGACAGTAAAATATTTGATTTATATTATCTTGACCATTGCATCCATGGGGCCCTGGGCTGAAGCCCAAAAAGCCCTTAGGGTAGATCCGGCCCTGTATAGAGACCACCACACTAGCCTTCTGCGGGTTGGCAGACTTCACACGCCGTCGAGAAAACCTCTAAAGCACGCAGGTTTCCTCACGATTTAAGCGCGTGATATATAGAAACGTATATTTCTTTCTTTTCTTTTCTTTTCTTTTCTTTTCTTTTCTTTTCTTTTCTTTTCTTTTCTTTTCTTTTCTTTTCTTTCTTTCTTTTCTTTCTTTTTCAATATCACTGCGCTTAATCCTACAATACTTTCTACTTACTCCAAGGATTGGTCTGCATATGAGAAGGACACGTTGAATTTCATTGGTAGATGAGCAACCAATGACTGCTGTATTCGTGCTGAATGCAGTGACTGCACCAATGGACCATCAGTGGACAGCGTGGTCACTGACGTGCCCTGGTACCTGCAAGAAAATATTAAACACAAGCTGACCCGGCGAACTTCGAACCACATAACAGTCGATTCTGAAACTAACGTCACTCAATTGTTTTGCCTTCCCGGAACCCCTCCACTAACACTTAAACTTTATGGTATGGTATTAAAGTCCAAATTGACTTTTAAGTATTATTACGAATCGATTGTATGGGAATATAGAAAAGTGTTGCTTTTAGACTTTTAACAACATACATAACATACCATCACGCCTGTATTCCCCGAAGGGTTAGGCAGAGGCGTACTAATGTACACCCACAGTTCGCCGGTATGTTTAGGTCCCATGTAATAGGGGGCGAGCCTATTGCCATTAACCGGGTACAAATTAACCTAACTCCGAGCTGCTACTGGGAATTTCATAGAAAAACCCAATAACACTTTGATAGACCTGGGAATCGAACCCAGGACCTCTAGCGTAGCAGTCGCGCTCAGGACCATTTAGCTAATGAGGCAGTTTAGACATTTAAAGGATTATTTTTTAATTTTTCTCTCCGTAAGAACCATCCTCGTACTTCAAGGAATATTATAAAAAAAAGAATTAGCGAAATCGGTTCAGCTGCTCTCGAGATTTGCGCTTAGCAACACATTTGACGATTCATTTTTATATTATAGATAAAGGAATGACTAGAAAAGTAACCCGGTTTCCTTCTCTATTGGTTTTTTACCAATAGAGAAGGAAACCGGGTTACTTTACCGTATGAAAAGTTTCTGAAAATAACCCAAACGAACCAGTTCACCGGTCAGCTGGGGACAGCTTAGAATACTGTTCCTCACTGCTATTCAGAATAGGATAGGCATCTTGTAAGAGGGGAGAAAATATACAGGGCTTAGTAGGGTTGGATTGTCTGGCGACCACCCTTACGTCTGAGTCTGTCGTAAAGCACCTTCGTGATTGTTTCGACTTTTGCTCGTGATAACCAGTTCCCCTCGGCCCTAGTAGACTAGGGCTCTAAAAACTCGACATCTTCCCTATCGATTGTCATAGTAGCTGATGAATTGTCGAGCCTCAAGAGCCTTTATTACAAACTTGACGACCTCTGTGGTTTAGTTGTTCGAGTACCGGACTGCTGACCATGAGGTCGTGGGTTCGATTCCCACAGAACACAAAAATTTAAGTGATGAATATGAGTGTTTGTGTTCGTCTGGGTGTTTCTTATGTATTATAAGTATGTATTTACAAAAAAAAAGTATATAAGCATTATATCTATTGTCTAGTATCCATAGTACAAGCTCTGCTTAGTTTGGGACTAGATGGTGCTGTGTAAAAAATGTCCCAGAATACCTATAAAGAAAACTGCCGAAGCCATAGCAACAGGGGGGCTCTTACTCTCAAGAATCACACACGTAAAGGCGGTCGCCATCCAGTCAAACCCCAAGAGGTATTAACACCGAGCTGTTCAGATATTTTCTCGCCTCTTAAGAGATGCCTATCTGAAAGGCAGTGAGGAACTGTATTCAACTTACAACACGACAACTTATGAACAACGGTTAAACTACTTCAAACTCCAAAACTTGGAAGCTAGGCGTCATTTGCATGATGCTATCTACCTATTTAAAATCGTTACTGGACTCTCAACAACAAAATTGCTCTCACAAATCTCTTTTAAAATGACTTTTTGACCGATGCATTTGACATATAATATTGTATTTGACTTTGCTAATTTACACTATATTAGTTGATTCTATTTATTATTATTGTATTGAATTTATTAATGTCCTGAGATTTATTGAATTACTTTATTATTGAATGTTGTGCTTGTTATTTTGTATATTAATCTAATTTGTACGCCGTAGGGCAAAACATACGCTGCATTTTTTATAATTTTAACATCCTGCATGACTGAATACTCAGTGTGTAAACGCATGTTTTTTTGACAAATAAATCGTCTTTCTTTCTTTCTTCCTATAAGGTCAGTTCGACGTGAAATTCCATTCTCCCTGCCTAGCTGCAGTAACAACGTTTCTTTTCATAATCCTATCTTAAGAATGTGCCGAAAATTTAATCAAATACTCACTGAAAACAGCGATGCCCCTGACATTTATAATAGCTCACTTACACAATTTAAAAATATCATTGCTAAGTTACTGTTCCAATGAAATTGTAATTATCTATACTTAATATATAAAGCTGAAGAGTTTGTTTGTTTGTTTGTTTGTTTGTTTGTTTGTTTGCTTGAACGCGCTAATCTCAGGAACTACTGGTTCGATTTGAAAAATTCTTTCAGTGATAGATAGCTCATTTATCGAGGAAGGCTATAGGCTATATATCTTCACGCTAAGACCAATAGGAGCGGAGCACCAATGAAAAATGTTTCAAAATCGGGGTTTTTTTTCCTTTTGAGAGCTTCCGATGCGTGCGCTGCGTAAACGGTTAAAGTTTCGCAAAAATCATATATGACAGAATTGTTCCTCTTTAAAAATTCTAAAAAAAGTCCGCGGCAGCATATGTCTATCTTTTAAGGTTGGCTCACTATAACCTTTTTTATGCTAACTTTGTTCTAAAATTCCAAATGCATTATTTGCGAAGGTGTTTTTATAAACATGATATTAATCCTTATCCAAATAAATACGTTATTCATCAGAAGTATTTAATTTAAAACAAAAGTGCCCTTTACATCATTGGATTTCAATGAATATCTTAGGAGATATCGCAGTTTTAAAATAACATCGCGCGCATTTATGATGTGCAAGGCAGTCATGAGGGGGAAGGGCGGTGAGCCCAGTTAGCTCAGCGAGTTAATTTTCTTTAGGGTATTGTTTCTGATTTTTTAGTACCTATTTTAAGCTAATTCTTTTATCGTGGGAAGGCGATATCTTATCGTATAATCTATACTTAATATATAAAGCTGAAGAGTTTGTTTGATTGTTTGTTTACTTGAACGCGCTAATCTCAGGAACTACTGGTCCGATTTGAAAAATTCTTTCAGTGTTAGATAGCCCATTTATTGAGGAAGGCTATAGGCTATATATCATCACGCTACGCGGACGAAGTCGCGGGCAGAAGCTAGTCGTTCATATATCTAATATCTATTATAATCGACCTATTAAATACTTATCTGTCATCAATATAATTTTTATCACATGTGATTCAATCATAATAGTAGGTACTAGTTGTAGTTTATTTTAATTGGGTATGCACTTCATTGTTCATTGTAATTTCTACTCATATTTTATTATCATTAATTATTTAAATATCTTGTTACCTACTAGCAAGTCATGCTGTGTGCACATACCTTTGGAGTTACAGTTTACTATGTTCTATTGTTATTGCTAATATGATGTCAATAATTGCTGTAATTCTGTTTTGTGTACCAATAAAATAAAAAAAAATAAAAATAAAATTCGAACCCTCTAAATTGAGTGCCTTATTACCTGATGTGAAGGTCATTCTTCCAAGCCTTGTCCTGGCTAGATGGTGCCGTCAGATTTCCTCTGATGGAAGTGAATGATAATATTGTAGACTGCAGACGTATCGGTGTGCCTGGTGGTCAAAAAAGAGGGATCAGAAGAGGAAGCTAAACAGGGGTAATTTAGGTCCCATGTATTAGAAAAACACGAAGAATTCGACAAAAATGCACTGATATATACACAGACACTTGACTGAGTTCACGTTATCAACATAGACACTCATATAAATTGGAAAGCACACATAGAACAGACTAGCTTCCGCCCGTGACTTCGTCCACGTGGAATAGCCTATAGCCTTCCTCAATAAATGGGCTATCTAACACGAAAATAATTTTTCAAATCGGACCAGTAGTTCCTGAGATTAGCGCGTTCAAGCAAACAAACTAACATGGGAGAGCCATGCTTCGGCACGAATGGGCCGGCTCGACCGGAGTGATACCACGGCCTCATAGAAAACCGGCGTGAAGCGGCGCTTGCGTTGTGTTACGCTGGTTGAGTGAGGTTACCGGAGGTCCAAACCCTTTTAAAAGGCGGACCACGCACTGTGACTTCTCTGGTATTGCGAGTGTCCATGGGCGGCGGTTATCGCTTACCATCAGGTGATCGGTCTGCTTGTTTGCCTTCTTATAACATATACAAAGACATGTCATGACATGTTGATGAATAATGTAGATGAAGCAAAGGAAGGTATGCAAGAATCACCACCAGAGGAGTCACAAGTGCGTTGCCCGCCTTTTAAAAGGGTTTGGGCCTCCGGTATCCTCACTAACTCAGCAAAACATAGCGTAAGCATTGTTTCACGCCGGTTTTCTGTGCCGCCGTGGTATCACTCCGATCAGTAAATAAATTTACAACTCTCTATGCCTTCGGGGAATACAGGCTTGATGGTATGTTATGTCATTAAAAACAATAAAAGCTCACCCATTTCGCTCGGGATATTAACATCAGTTTGAAATGGATAATACACTATTTGTTGGTTGATGTGACTTCCAAAACGTAGGAAATCTTCGATGTAAGCCACTGAAATGCAAATAAAGTTACTTTTAATAAGTTAAGTTCTTGTGAAGGAAAATTCGACTTGTTTGATGACTTGTTTGATGTTTATTACATACTAGTGTTCCGCCCCTGCTTCGCACGGGTGGAGAATCCCTAACTTTATTTTCCCAGTCGAGTCTCCCGTAAACCCTCTAAGTTAGGGGAGGACGACACTTAAAAAAATTAGATGGTAGCCGATTCTCAGATCCACTGAATATGCATATATAACTTCATAAAAATCGGTCAAGCCGTTTCGGAGGAGTATGGTAACTAACATTGTGACACGAGAATGTTACATAAAATTATGGGCATTAACTCATGCAGAACTTTTATATAAAAAAAATTATATAAAAGACTGCCAAGTCAACGCTCTCGAGTTCAAATCCAAGGCACGCACCTCTTCTCGAAGTCATGTGCGTATTATCACTCGCTTAAACGGTGAAGGAAAACATCGTGAGGAAACCTGCACGTCTGAGAGATTTTCTCGACGGCGTGTGAAGTCTGCCAACCCGCATTAGGCTAGCGTGGTGGACTATAGCCTAATCCCTCTTATTCTGAGAGGAGACCCGTGCCCAGCAGTCTTCATCATCTTCCGTGCCTTGTCCCAATTACTTTAGGGTCGGCTTCCAGTTAGTCTACCTACCCGATTAGTATTTTTACATCTGCATTTGTACCTCCGAACCCAATTTCTGGGCAATACCGATAATCGGAGGATAGACTGGTTGTCAGGCTTTTTTGGGCTTCTGACTACCACTAACAATTGTCATAGATGTTCGTATGACAACCGGGACCGACGGCTTTACGTGCTCTCCGAAGCACAGAGGGGTCCCGATGTGTTAAGAATGGTCACCCATCCACATACTGACCGCAGCGAGCGCAGCTTAACCTTGCATATCAGTAAGTAGTAAGTAAATAGTTTTATTTACTTACAGTCTTCTCCGCTTCCACTCTCAAATCTTGATTGATTCATATGTGTAGCAAAGACAGTCTTGTCATGAATCTTGATCACCACATCTATGTGAACCTGTGGATAAAAAAATAGAGTTTAGAGACCAACAAAGGAGATTTTTGTAGCAACATCTACCGCGCAAACAAGAACAATGACGGACAAATCCTGAATCGCACAAGTTTTTTTTTTTTGTATGGGATAGAGGGGCAAACGAGCAAACGGATCACCTGATGGTAAGTGATAACCGCCGCCCATGGACACCCGCAACACCAGAGGAGTCGCAAGTGCGCTGCCCGCCTTTAAAAGGGTTTGGGCCTCCGGTAACCTCAACTCACCCGGCGAAACACAACGCAAGCGTTGTTTCACGCCGGTTTTCTGTGAGGCCGTGGTATCACTCCGGTCGAGCCGGCCCATTCGTGCCGAAGCATGGCTCTCCCACGTGAAGTTTGCAACGCAACTTGGTTATATACAACCGCCCGACATCAACCGTTGGGCCGCGGCCTGCCAGGCAAATCACCCGCCTGGTCGGGGGATCCTCCCTTTGATTGGAGGAGCAATACACCTCGCTCGTTAAACATGCAATATTATAGATTAATTATTTTTAACTACCTTTTCAGGCACTTTGACAGCCCACGCTTTCATTTTTCTAAGGATTTCAATCAAATCTTCCACCTTCAGGGAGTGACTGTTGAAATGATTGAGTTTCTTGAACAAACTGGTGGCCACTCCTTGCATTACCAAGTAGATCTGAAATCATCATCAAATGAAACCACGCACCGAGAAACGCAGCGCGAACAAACTCATGGTCTCTTTTAAAGTCCAGATAATAGTAGTAGAATTATAAGATATGTGAGTGTTACGATGTAGATCAATATCTGATCAGGTATTTTGAAGAAAGAGCCATAGCAGCTTTGAACTGACCAGTCCTAACTGACGGCACGCATACATCAGACATCCAGTAGCTCAACCTTTATTCAGAGAGCCTAACGAACCCGAATTTGAATCTGAATCTGAATCAGAATCAGAGTCTAAATCTAAATCTGTATCTGTATCGGAATCTGAATCTGAGTCTGAATCTGAATCTAGACTGTCACTAATACCCTGAAACAGGAATTTAGTGGAAGATAGTCGCTAGCATGTCCTTTAAAATGTTTTACACGAAAACCCTAATTCCTCAAGTATCGGCTAGAAGCAGTTTACAAGTTTGTACTCCATTATTCTTTTTTTTTTATAGAATAGAGGAGCAAACCAGCAGACGGATCACCTGATGGTAAGCGATAACCGCCGCCCATGGACACCCGCAACACCAGAGGAGTCACAAGTGCGTTGCCCGCCTTTTAAAAGTGTTTGGGCCTCCGGTAACCTCATTCACTCGGCGAAACACAACGCAAGCGTTGTTTCACGCCGGTTTTCTGTGAGGCCGTGGTATCACTCCGGTCGAGCCGGCCCATTCGTACCGAAGCATGGCTCTCCCACGTCATAACGTCACATTATTTACTTACATCGGCTTTGAAAGGTCTTCTCCCGCCAGTACAAAGCCTGGCTCCTATAAAATTCGGCAGCACACCTTCCGAGTCTCCAACGCTGAAGACTTGGAGAGAAGCAGCACTATCCTCCTCTTGGGCGCTGATGATGTAGTTGTTGGTCGCCCAGTACAGAGGGTCGGGGTTCGACACCTGGTTCACTACGAAAGGTACGTAGAAAGAGCTAAAAGGAGAAAGAAGCGTAATTTTAACTCAGTCATTTGGATGTACTTTTTATAAATGATAAATTATGATTTGAAAATAAATAATGTTTATTTCTGACTCTATAAATAGATCTTTTAAAGACACTTCTACAAATGTTTTATATTTTTTAACTAGATGGCACCTGCATTACTTAACCGATGAACTTTGAGAAGAGCAGCCGACTAACTTTTTTTATGGGAAAGGGGGGGGGGGGCAAACGAGCAGATGAATCGCCTGATGGTAAACGATTACCGCCGCCCATTGACACCCGCAACAACAAAGGAGTCGTAGGTGCGTTGCCATTCTTATGAAAAGGTTTGGGCCTCCACTATTCTCACTCACTCGGCGAAACACAACGTAAGCGTTGTTTTACGCCAATTTTCTGTGAGGCTGTGGTAGCTCGCCCACGGTACAAATACTCAGAAAATCATGGTCTCTTTTAAAGTCCAGACACATTAATTCATCTATCTATCTATACTAATATATAAAGCTGAAGAGTTTGTTTGTTTGTTTGCTTGAACGCTCTAATCTCAGGAAGTACTGGTCCGATTTAAAAAAATCTTTTAGTGTTAGATAGCCCATTTATCGAGGTAGGCTATTATAGGCTATATATCATTACGCTAAGACTAAGTAACTATTCCACGCGGACGAAGTCGCGGGCGGAAGCTAGTAGCAAATAATATGTATGTGAGTTACAATGCAAGACAATGTCTGGAATGGTCTTTTGAAGAAAGAGCCACAACAGCTTTGAGTAGACCAGTCCCAGCTGACGGCACGCATGCATCAGTCATTCATTGGTTGCCGGTTTGAAACTCACCGATTGCACTACCGACGTGAACCCACTCGTAACACAAGCATTTTAGCTTATTATTTATTTATAATTTATTTACAAGTAACTTGGACTCAAAATGTTAGTAACAATATATCTTAATAACGATGTTAGTATTTCTACACTAAAACCTAACCTACATGAACTGCAAATGCGCTACAGAAACGAGGCAGTCCCATCAACACCGGGAAAGAATTATTATACTGGATACGAAGGGCGCTGTACGATTTTTGAGTGTACATAACCCACAGGCTGCACGTGTAAAAGGAAGTGCAATATGCACGAAATAAGGTCTTTTTAACTTCTATAGAACAACGTAACTTTTCACGTGGGAGAGCCATGCTTCGGCACGAATGGGCCGGCTCGATACCGGAGTGATACCACAGCCTCACAGAAAACCGGCGTGAAACAACGCTTGCGTTGTGTTTCGCCGAGTGAGTTGAGGTTACCGGAGGCCCAAACCCTTTTAAAGGCGGGCAGCGCACTTGCGACTCCTCTGGTGTTGCGGGTGTCCATGGGCGGCGGTTATCACTTACCATCAGGTGATCCGTTTGCTCGTTTGCCCATCTATCCCATAAAAAAAAAAAAAAAACGTGCGAACCTGCGAGCTATCATATTGGCCCTAACCGACAGCGCCCTTCGTTCCCTTTCTATATCATCATCGTCCCTTATCAGCTTTTCTATATCAGCTTAGCACGAGGGGTTAACAAGAATACTAGTAATGTGCGACTTACATTGCTAGTAATCTTTTTTAAAAAAACAAAAATTGTGTAGCTTGAACATTATAATCTAGGGAGCCAAAAACAATGTAACATGTTATTCCCCAAAGGGTTTGGCAGAGTCTTGTAATAGGGAGCGAGCCTATTGAATCTAAACTCCGAGCTGCTACTGAGAATTTCATAGGAAAACCCAATATTACGATCAGAAATGAATGGTCACCCAAAAATCTGATGCGGCTAATTTAATATTTATTTATTTATTTATTTAGATAAGGTTCACCAACAGTTGTCACAGATAAATATAGATAAGTACTTATAAATATTTTTGTTTTATGTCTAACTGCACAACCAATTACAGGTAAACACCACATGCAAAATTTACTCTGTATCAACATCTACATATTCTTTATAATTTTAAATACTTATTTAAAAGGACTTAAATTCTAGTTATTAATATATTAAAGATTAATTAAATTATTAAATTAAAAATAAGAAGGAATAGAGAGAGGCCTTTGCCCAGCAGAAGGACAGTACGGGCTAGTAATAATAATATTAATTATTATTTTTATTATAATATCTTACGTTTGACATGTCTGGCAAATGCCGATATTGAATCCGAGTGGACGTCAACAAGGTCGCTGTATTCGTTTATAAGTTTGCACATGCGGGGTATAGGTGAATTAAAACCAAATACTGTATAGCGAAGAGGTGGAACTAGAGGTGTTATAGGTTTGCGAGGTGGTCTGCGGGGAACTCTGAAATTAAATTTATTTAATAATTGGGGACAATCAATGTTATTATTGAGCAGTTTATAGGCAAATCTCAAATCCAAGAGATCCCTTCGGGCTTCCAGGGTACTCATTTTATAGTAGCCTAGTTTATCGAGGTAGGAGAGATACCTAAATTGCCTTCCCTTTGAGTACCCTAGGTGTCGGATAAACCTTTTTTGGACTCTTTCTATTCGTAGCGAGTGAGTTGCGTAGTGAGGTCTCCATACTACACTGCAGTATTCCAGGATGCTTGTTATAAGGCTATTGTAAATAACTAATTTAGTATGTGGGCGTTGAAATACCCTCCCATTGCGAATGACAAATCCGAGCATACGCTGGGATCGACTTATTATGTCCTCAATATGCGGTATAAATGTGAGTTTAGCGTCCAAGATAACTCCCAGATCCCGCACTACATCAACCTCGTTTAAATTTACTCCATTGATTTGGTACGACGAATTTACTGTTTTGACTTTCCTGGTGAATTTTATGTGGTTACATTTCGAACTATTCAAGGAGATTTTATTGTGAAAGCACCATACAGACAACCGGTCAATATCTTCCTGCATTAGATTTACGTCCTGTTGAGACCTAATGGCTTTTGAGATTTTTAAGTCGTCTGCAAAAAGAAATATGCTAGTATTATGAAAGCATGATGTCACATCGTTTATATATATGTTGAATGTCTGAGATATCGAATATAGTATTATTTGCTGACGATACCTCACTTATATTTAAAATCGATCGAAATGATAGCAATCTCTATAATGTAAATGAGAGTCTAAAATCCTTATCCAAATGGTTTGCTGCTAATAACCTACTACTTAATGCTAGCAAAACTAAATGTCTTAAATTTTCGTTACCAAATGTACCACAAATTGAACCTAATCTAATTCTTGAAGGCAGCAAACTCGACCTAGTTAATGAAACTGTTTTCTTAGGTGTTACGGTTGATTGTAAGTTGCAGTGGAGTGCGCACATATCGGCCCTGTCTAGCAGGTTAAGTTCCGCTGCATACGCAGTGAGAAAAATTAGGCAGATCACTGATGTAGCTACAGCCAGACTCGTGTACTTTGCCTACTTTCACAGCATTATGTCGTACGGTATTCTGCTATGGGGATCAGCTGCAGACGTAGATTCCATATTTATCTTACAGAAAAGGGCCATCCGCGCAATCTACGATATGGGCCCTCGCGATTCCCTAAGAGAAGTGTTTAAGAACATCAATATACTTACGATGCCGTCACTCTACATCCTTGAAAACATAATGTATGTGCGCAAAAACCTGCAGAAGTTCAGTGTCAATAGTGACTTTCACAACCTTAATACTAGGAATAAACATAAAATAGTGGTACCTAAATTTAGACTAACTAAAACAAATAAATCATTTCTAGGAAATTGTGTGCGTTTCTATAATAAACTCCCAAAATGTGTCACCGATCTCACTGGCAAGAAATTTAAAAGACACGTCAAATCTGTTCTTCTTAAGAAAGCCTATTACAAAACCAAGGACTATGTTAACGATAAGAATGTGTGGTTGTTAGATACGGATGCATTTGCGGCCTCCCTGGCAAAATGAAACTGTTGATTATTAGAGACTAATATAAGCTTATTAATTTTCATGTTGGTCAGTTAGTAGCTATAGTAGGAACCTTATAAGTAGATGGACATAGCTTTAACAGATTCCATATTATTTACATATCGAGATGCCTTCATATGGAAAGTATTGTTTACCACAACAGAAACTGTAAATGTGTGTACGTTGTGGCTTGTCTAAGTAGACACCTAGTTTTATTTGTCGCTTTGATGGTGTGCGTTACCACATAGTTTTTTATTTAGAAATGACATCGGATTCTCAAATAACGTGAATCTTCGTTTAATATAGTCGACCTCGGTCAAACTTGGACATCCTTCAACGTCCTCACATCTTGTTATCGCAATATTGTACCAGTGAAGTTTGTAATTCATTTATTTTAAAAGAGTGTCCATGGAGTTTCTTGCCGGATTCTTCTCCATAGGATCGACCTTTTGGAACCGTGCAACTAGAATCACAACGTTTCATAAACGCTTGTAAAAGCTTATTTGAAATAAAAACATTTGAACTTGAACTTGAACTTGAACTTGAACTTGAATAATACAGGGCCCAGATGAGAACCTTGGGGGACGCCTGAGGCAATTGCATACTTGTCTGACTGAAACCCATTGACAACCACATAAAACTCCCGTCCAGTTAGATAAGAAACAAACCACTTCAGAAGATTACCGGTGACACCGTACGCAGCTAGTTTTTTAATAAGGAGTTCGTGTGAAACCTTATCAAACGCCTTGCTAAAATCCGTATAAACAGCGTCAACCTGTAGACCTTTATCCATGGCTTCGCATGAGGCTTCAACAAACGATACCAGATTAGTACTTGTGGATCTTTTCTTTACAAAGCCGTGCTGATGGTTGTTTATGAACTTGGCAAAATAGCGTTGAATATATGGATAAATCAACGATTCCAATATTTTACCGAAAATCGAGAGAATAGATATTGGTCTATAGTTCTTTACGTCGCAAGAGTCTCCGCTCTTGTAGACCGGTACTACTTTCGCTTGTTTCCACTCTTTAGGGAATTGGCCACTTCGGATAGAGGTATTAAATATCTTCGCCAATGGAGCAGCGAGACTAGATGCACATTTGGTAATAAACAATGGCGGAATATCATCTGGGCCTGCACCCTTGGTAATATCAAGATTGTTTATTCTTTTTTCTACGTCTTCATATTTTATGTCCACGGAAGCTATACTGTCTGACTGTGTGGCTATAGCCACCATGTGTTCGAAGGCTACATCGTTTTGACCCAGGGATGATGATGTTTCATCTTTATAGATGCTACTATAATTAGAAGCAAATAGCTCACATATTCCTTCTCCATTGGAAGATGTTATCTGACCATTAGTCATTGATGCAGGGTATGAACTTTCTCCTCCACGCTTATTCTTGACAAATGACCAAAAAAATTTTGGCCATTTAGCAATACATTTTTCTGTACTCTCAATGTAAGCATTGTAGCACTCTTTAGCATAATTATCACATCGTTTAGAGATTAATTTGAGTGAAAGTATGTCAAGGGGGTTCTTGTATTTTTTATATCTATTACGAAGTTTGTTTTTTTCTTTTAGTAACTTAACAAGTTTTTTATCGAACCATATTGGAGTATTTCTATTTTGCTTTCGGCTGATAGGTACAGAAGTTGTGATGGTTGATCTAATAACGCTGTAGAAAACTGTCACCATGTCGTCAACACTACTGCAACATCCCAGCTGTTCTTCCCAATCCTTATCCTTCAAATGCCTGTTTATCGTTTCATAGTCAGCCTTATGAAAGTTTCTCTTTGCGGTGCTATTACATTTTAGTTTTAGCGATTCCGTCAATGTGATTTGTATATCTAATGGAGGGTGGTGAGGGTCAACAGCACTTAAAGGATCCGCTTCGCTAACGCAGCAACCAGGAACGTCAACCAACACAATATCCAACTGTCTACTATTTTTGTTACTAACATTATTGCATTGTCGGAGATTATTAACTGATGTAAAATCGATAAAAAGCTGATCAAGACTGCTAATGTGCTGATTTTTGAGAGGGTTGTTTAGCTCACTCCAGTTTATGGTTCTTAAATTAAAATCTCCCACGATGCATGTGTACGCATTATGGATATCGTCGTAGGAATTACAATTAGCAATAAAATGTTCCAACATTGATTTAGAGACAGGTGGCGGCAGGTAGACAGCACAAAGATCAAGACGGCGGAGTTGCTTTGTGCGCTCACGCGGTATTTCTACAGACACCCATAGATCCTCACAATTACTTTGCCTATTTAGTAATCTTTTTGATGCTAGTTTTTTAGATATTGCAATTAATACACCTCCGCCATCCTTATCCCTATGGTAGCCCGAACTTCCCCTGTCTCTTCTATAGACCCAGTACCTATTATCAAATATCTCATTATTGCATACACTATCATTAAGCCAAGTTTCTGACAGAATAAGAATATCGTAATTACAAGTTGTTATTTTACATAAGAAATCATGCGTTTTCGTCCGCAGTCCTCTTACATTTTGATAATATATCTCAATATCAAGCATGTGAGATATTATTATGTGTTTTAAGTTAATATGCATAAAAAGCTTCTACAAACTAATCTTATTTCAACTTATCTAAAGTTGCTAAATCTTTTACCACTATATATTCCGATGTAACGTCTTTACGCATTAGAACACGACCGCTTCTGATCCACACAAATTTGAATCCTATTTCTCTAGCTTTGTTCCTGGCTGCAGCGTGTATTGCTTTATTGGTCGCCGACAGGTGTTCCATTACGTAGATAGGTTTTTCAGGTCCCGCCAATCCAATATGGGAAGAGTTCAATTTATCTCTGTTTTTCTTATTGAAATTGATTGAAGCTGCCAAAAATTGGTCACGGAGTCTTGGGGAGTTAAATTGAATGATTATTGATCGAGGCCGGGGAGAGTCACGGTTTAATTTGGCAATTCGTGTGCAGCTTAAAATATCATTATCATTAACGGCGCAGCCAATGACCGAGCCCAGCTGTTTTGTCACGCTGATGATATTCTCTGCTTTGTTCTCTGGAAGGCATTGAATCTCAATATTACTGGACCTAGCATGCTGTTCCATCTGGTTTACGCGATTTATGAGATTTACAATGGTGCTGGACATTTGTTCATTTTTAGATTCAAGATCTTTTATTATTTGGGCAGATTTTTTGGCTTCCGAAATAGCAGATTCATATTGACTATTCATAAAAGACATAGCCTCATTCACTTCCCCAGCTCTTCCCTGATTGATTTAAGCTCTGAGTTCATAATAGCATTTAATTTTGCAAGCATGTCAGTCATTGCAGTTTTTATTACTGCCGCTACTATATCTTGTACATCAGTCTTAGTTAAGGTACTAGAGTTACTAATATATATACTTATTAATATATACCTATCTACAAAGTGAAGATTTAGTTTGAGAATAATAAAACATTCGACGTAAGTTATTAATAGTTTAACAAGGTACATTTTTTTTTTAAAGCTTACTAGTAATGTGGGTCTCACATTACTAGTATTCTTGTTAACCCCTCGTGCTAAGCTAAAATGCTTGTGTTGCGAGTGGGTTCACGTCGGTAGTGCAATGGGTGGGTATCGAACCGGCAACCACATGATCGCAAGTCCAACGCCCTAGCCATTAGGCTACCGACGCTTATAAGAACTATAATTAAGATCTATACTATTTTTTTTTGCCCCACACTAGGATTTTCTCGTGTATCGTGGGTGCGTTTACAAACACAAATTCTCACATACACAAACACCCAGACCCGGAACAACTACCTGTAGGTCATACAAATATTTGCTCCGTGTGGGGATCGAACCCACAACACGTGTCGCAGAAGCCGATCGCTCAGCCGCTACGCCAAACGTGTCGTCGAATTATCTACTAATTACGCAAATATGCAATTATTATAGGTCTCTCTACTCTTGAGTTCTCCTGTGTTGCTACCACCGCATAGCCAAATATTCTGCCGCTAAGCAATAATGTGCTAATATTATTGTGTTCCGGTTTGAAGGGTAATGTAGCCAGTGACATTACTGGGCGAATGAGACTTAACAGCTGAGGTGTCAAGATTACAACGCGCGAGTGATACCACCATTATTACTCTAAGGATACCACTGGTGTTGCTGACGCCTATAGGCTGTGGTTGCCGCTTGCCTTAAGGAACTTGTAATTAATAACTGAGTAATACTTACGTGACCCTGTATCCAGAAAAATACTTGTTGGCTTCCAAATTCTTTATAGTAGCAAACCAAAATCTTTTCAATTGGTTGTTATCACAATTTCTTATATAATTATGAATGAACATGAAATCTGATTCTCTCACGTTGGATGAACTCAAAAACGTATGAAGAGCTATGATTCTTAACTGAATACTTTCAGTATCACTTGTTATTATCGGTACGCTTGTTTCTAGGATCTGTGGAAAAAAAGAAAGATGGAAAGAAAGAAGTTATGTCCCGCTGACAGGCAGAGAAATTACTTTCAAGTCTCCGTCTACCTCGATCGTGTGCTAATTGGAACCAATCTGCATAAAAACTATCCAAATTAGGGATGTAATAATCAGCCCATTATATGTCCCACTGCTGGGCACGGGTCTCCTCTCACAATGAGAGGGATTAGGCTATAGTCCACCACGCTAGCCTAATGCGGGTTGGCAGACTTCACACGCCGTCGAGAAAATCTCTCAGGCATGCAGGTTTCCTCACGATGTTTTCCTTCACCGTTTAAGCGCGTAATAATTAACTATTAATACGCACATAACTTCGAAAAGTCAAAGGTGCGTGCCTTGGATTTGAACTGGAGACCTTTGACTTGGCAGTCCAATGGTCATATCACTAGGCTATCATGGTTTAGTAGTAGTAGCTTAAATTAGGGATGTAGGTACAGTTAAATTATTTCGGATCTAAATATGGTTACGGATATACAGAATGTCCCAGAAGTCGACATCAAGCCTGAATCGGGTTCAAGTTCGAGTTTAAATGTTTGTATTTCAAATAAGCTTTTACAAGCGTTTATGAAACGTTATGATTCTAGTTGCACGGTTCCAAAAGGTTGAACTACCTATCGATGGCAGAGCTCCACTTAATGGTATAATTTTGGACTACGGATTATCGGACATGCGACAAACATGGCCAGCCTAGCCCCACTTTAGCTTAACGTCCGTTTGGGCGACGTCAGCACTTTGAGTTTTGGACCGTAATATTGTGCTTCGTATAGGTATGATTTAAACCATAGACCGTACATAAAGTATGTACGTAGATGCATGCAGCATATATAAGTACACACCTAGTTTCATTTGTCGCTTTGATGGTGGCGTTTTTATCACATCGTTTATTTATTATCTTGAAATGACATCGGGTTCTCAAATAATGTGAACTTCTTTTAATATTGTCGACTTTGGTCAAACTTGGACATCCTTAAAGGTCCACATATCTTGTCATCGCAATATTGTACCAGTGAATATAATTTATTTTAAAAGTGCCTCTATGGACTTTCTTGGCGGATTCTTCTCCATAGGATCAATTAAATAAATGTTGGTAAAAGCTTATTTGAAAAAAAAACATTTGAACTTGAAATTAAAAGTACAATTATTACCGTATAAGGGTCCTCAGTCTTCGGATTTCCAGCTAAGGCCGCCCACAGTCTTTCGTGTCGATCTCTCGACGTGTCAGTATGTATGATCCTCGTGTAAGACTCCGCAGAGTAACCTATGTTGCATAGACCCTGGAGCCAGATCATCCTATCCAGGTATTGAGGGCAATCTGAAACATGTATTGAAGTCTCATAAACTATGGACCAGAGTTCTACAACTCTGTTGCTGAGTTCGTCTATATTCGTATTGTGTTCCGGTGTGAAGGGTAATGTAGCCAGTGACATTACTGGGCAAATGAGACTTAACAACTGAGGTGTCAAGATGACAACGCGCGAGTGATACCACTGGTGTTGCTGGCGTCTATAGGCTGCGGTTGCCGCTTACCATCAAGCAGTATATCTCATACTAGCTTCTGCCCGCGACTTCGTCCGCGTAGCGTGATGCTATATAGCCTATAGCCTTCCTCAATAAATGGGCTATCTAACACTGAAAGAATTTTTCAAATCGGACCAGTAGTTCCTGAGATTAGCGCGTTCAATCAAACAAACAAACAAACTCTTCAGGTTTATATATTAGTACTAGCTTCTGCCCGCGACTTCGTCCGCGTAGCGTGATGCTTTATAGCCTATAGCCTTCCTCAATTAATGGGCTATCTAACACTGAAAGAATTTTTCAAATCGGACCAGTAGTTCCTGAGATTAGCGCGTTCAAGCAAACAAACAAACAAACAACAAACTCTTCAGCTTTATATATTAGTATAGATAGATATAGATTCCTCGTTCGACGATCTTGACGTTTACCGACAGTAAAATCCTCTAGAATTTAAAATTCAATCACGTATTTTCTCAATGATCTTAATCGATCGCTACTTCGCACAACGTTAAGGGATAAGGATCTTAATTTATCTTATTAGATAAGGCTTGATTTGGCTTACTGATATACCTCACTAATATAACCTTATGCTATCAAATCTTAAGTCTCGAATTCATTCAAGTTATGGGCATGGCTCTCCTCTCAGAATGAGCAGGATATGGCTATAGTCCACCACGCTAGCCTAATGTGGGTTGGCAGACTTCACACGCCGTCAACAAAACCAGGTATGGAAGTTTCCTCACGATGTTTTCCATCACCGTTTAGTCGCATGATAATCTATTACTTCTATTATCTATATACTAATATATAAAGCTGAAGAGTTTGTTTGTTTGTTTGTTTGTTTGTTTGTTTGTTTGCTTGAACGCGCTAATCTCAGGAACTACTGGTTCGATTTGAAAAATTCTTTCAGTGTTAGATAGCTCATTTATCGAGGAAGGCTATAGGCTATATATCATCACGCTAAGACCAATAGGAGATGAGCACCAATGAAAAATGTTTCAAAATCGGGGTGTTTTTTCCTTTTGAGAGCTTCAGTTGCGTGCGCTGCGTAAACGGTTAAAGTTTCGCAAAAATCATATATGACAGAATTGTTCCTCTTTAAAAGTTCTAAAAAAAAGTCCGCGGCAGCATATGTCTATCTTTTAAGGTTGGCTCACTATAACCTTTTTTATGCTAACTTTGTTCTAAAATTCCAAATGCATTATTTGCGAAGGTGTTTTTATAAACATGATATTAATCCTTATCCAAATAAATACGTTATTCATCAGATGTATTTAATTTAAAACAAAAGTGCCCTTTACATCATTGGATTTAAATGAATATCTTAGGAGATATCGCAGTTTTGAAATAACATCGCAGCAAAATAATGATCAAGTACCGCGCGCGCATTTATTGATTTTATTGTCAAAATTCTGAGATCAAATCATCGGATCGGATTTGAATGGTATCACCTACCAACAATAATTGACCAAATCTAAATATATAAAACTCAAAGGTGACTGACGGACATAGTGATCTATCAACGCACAGCCCAAACCACTGGAGGGATCG
The DNA here is from genome assembly GCA_947256265.1 of Acronicta leporina. Lineage (NCBI taxonomy): Eukaryota > Metazoa > Arthropoda > Insecta > Lepidoptera > Noctuidae > Acronicta > Acronicta leporina. The sequence continues at coordinate 1,322,009 of OX366539.1, forward strand.
GGCTGAAATTTGACATGCAAGTAGATGTTATGACGTAGGCATCCGCTAAGAAAGGATTTTGGTAAATTCTACCCCCAAGGGGATAAAATAGGGGATGAAAGTTTGTATGAAACTTTACAAAAATTATTTTGATTTGAAATGGCCAGTACTGCAGAACGGCAATTTCATAGGTAAAGACCTATTATATAAAGCTGAAGAGTTTGTTTGTTTGTTTGCTTGAACGCGCTAATCTCAGGAACTACTGGTCCGATTTGAAAAATTATTTCAGTGTTAGATAGCCCATTTATTGAGGAAGGCTATAAGCTATATATCATCACGCTAAGACTAAGTAACTATTCCACGCGGACGAAGTCGCGGGCGGAAGCTATATACCTATAAAGCTGCAGAGTTTGTTTGTTTGTTTGTTAACTTGAACGCGCAAATCCCGGGAACTACTGGTCCGATTTGAAAATTCTTTCAGTGTTAGATAGCCCATTTATTGAGAAAGGCTATAGGCTATATATCATCACGCTACGCGGACGAAGTCGCGGGCAGAAGCTATATACTAATATATAAAGCTGAAGCGTTTGTTTGTTTGTTTGTTTGCTTGAACGCGCTAATCTCAGGAACTACTGGTTCGATTTGAAAAATTCTTTCAGTGTTAGATAGCTCATTTATCGAGGAAGGCTATAGGCTATATATCATCACGCTAAGACCAATAGGAGCGGAGCATCAATGAAGAATGTTTCAAAATCGGGATTTTTCCTTTTGTGAGCTTCCGATGCATGCGCTGTGTAAACGGTTAAAGTTTCGCAAAAATAATATATGACAGAATTGTTCCTCTTTAAAAGTTCTAAAAAAAAGTCCGCGACAGCATATGTCTATCTTTTAAAGTTGGCTCACTATAACCTTTTTTATGCTAACTTTGTTCTAAAATTCCAAATGCATTATTTGCGTAGGTGTTTTTATAAACATGATATTAATCCTTATCCAAATAAATACGTTATTCATCAGCCTTTAGAGCGTTTGTTTTGTATCCGTGTGGACCGAGCTTGGGTCCGCTCGGACCCAACAAACGCTCTAAAGGACATATCGTCATTTAGCGTTCTTTTATTATTCCTGTTCCCGTGACATATTTTACTAAAGTTCCGCTCGGATACTCAATACTCAATTATCAACTAACAATATTGGCTATATCTTGAAGTGAGCTTCAATCAAAACATACTTCAAGCTGCTGAACGGGATCATCATCTTCTTACCACCTGTCAAGTGCCACCTGCCAAGTTTGCTTGAACTTGAACGCGATAATCTCAGGAACTATTGGTCCGATTAGAAAAAATCTTTCGGTGTTAGATAGTCCATTTATTGAGGAAGGCTATAGGCTATCATCCCGCTAAGACTAAGTAACTATTCCACGCGGACGAAGTCGCGGGCGGAAGCTAGTACTAATATATAAAGCTGAAGAGTTTGTTTGTTTGTTTGTTTGCTTGAACGCGCTAATCTCAGGAACTACTGGACCGATTTGAAACATTTTTTCAGTGTTAGATAGCCCATTTATTGAGGAAGGCTATAGGCTATATATCATCACGCTACGCGGACAAAGTTGCGGGCAGAAGCTAGTCTATACTAATATATAAAGCTGAAGAGTTTGTTTGTTTGCTTGAACGCGCTAATCTCAGGAACTACTGGACCGATTTGAAAAATCTTTCAGTGTTAGATAGCTCATTTATTGAGGAAGGCTATAGGCTATATATCATCACGCTACGCGGACGAAGTCGCACGCAGAAGCTAGTTACGCATATATCTTTGAAAAGTGATAGGTAACTTCGTCCCCTTTGACTTGGCAGTTCAATGGTTAAAATGGTTTTATAAAGGATCTATTGAAAGAACTAATATATATTTTTTTACAACTCACCACTGTACATTCGAAAATATTTGACGACAATATTGTCAAAATAGTCCTGCTTAACTTGTGAAGTCTCCATAGTTTTGTGCAAGAGCGTCGCGAAGCTCAAGATGCCTGCATGGCGGATGTCGGGAGGGAAGTCCAGGCCTAGCTTGCTGAGCACCTCCAACTCCTCCAGCAGCCCCTGGTTTGGAGCTGCCACGTTGAAAGGCAGCTTCCTGATTAAGGAGAGGAGCGCTGCATCTTCCACTTTCTCCTATCAAGAGAAGAAGAATCATCAAATGCTAATTGACTGATTATTTCTTAAAGTCCCATAAAAAGATCATAACATAACATATAATGTTTTCCCCGAAAGGTATACTACTATACATCTACAGCTAGCCAATGTGTTTAGGCCCATGTAATAGGGGGCGAGCCTATTGTGCTCTGTACTACTATTGAGAATTTCATAGAAAGACCCAATAACACCACTCGACCTTGGAATCGAACTCAAGACTTCTAGCATAGCAGTCGCACTTAGGACCAATAGACTAATGATTCAGTGAATTACTATACAAATGAGATTTAACAACTGAGGTGTCAAGATGACAACGCGCGAGTGATACCACTGGTGTTGCTGGCGTCTATAGGCTGCAGTGGCCGCTTACCATCAGGCTCCTATGCTTGATTGCCATCTTGGTCATCATAAACCCATATACTTTTGCACTGCTGCCTGCTGGATACGGACTTCCTCTCAGAGTGAGCGGAGTAAGGGTATTGTCCACCACGCTAGTCTACAGCGAGATTTTCAGGTTTCTTCTCGATTTTTTCCTTCACCGTTGAATAATATAATGAATAATAGTAGACTTCTAGTTGGCTTATCAAGATGAAACATGCACCAGATTTTAAGTTAGAACCCCAGCAATACCATTGTGAAAACCGCTTTCAATTGAATGCAGTAGTTTTTGGGTGATGCACGTACAATCATACAGACAGACAAAAATTTAAAAAAAATGTTTTGGTTTCTGTTGCCCTAATGTACAGACATCGGCCCGTTACAATTTTATTATATGTAGTATAGGTAATAGACAAAAATTTTGGAAAAGTCAGATTTGCCTTGGATTGGATCTTCAGACCTTTAAAATAGCAGTTCAACAGTTATATCACTAGGCTATCATAGCCACTGTCATGTCGCGGTGACTGTTACGAATCCCACAGCCGCAACTGTAAAGCAAGGGAAGTCCAGCTACCCTGGTCCCAGGTGGCAGATGATCCATGAGGGTTTTCCATGCGGATAAAAAAGACCATCATTGCCATCTTAGTACCATAGAAGCTTCTTGGTGTCTGATTGGCTGGCGACTACCCTTATGTCGGTCGTTATCTATCGTAAAGAATCTCAGTTTTGAGTTTAGACTTTTTGGACTGTAGCTTTTAGATTTTAGACTTTTTTAGCCTGGTCAGCTCGTTTGCTCCTATCTGATCTATCACAAAAGATCCCATTGGGTCGAAGTGTACTGAGGCCTTATAACATAGCCTCGGTGCACTTCGACCCAATGGGATCTTTTGTGCTTCCCCTAGATATCCTATTCCTCATCCTCTCACAGTTCTTCAAACAACTCTTCCATGAGATTTATAATGAGGACTGGGTCTGTGAATCTGTAGTTCTCTGGACTTGAATAACTCTGTCCCAAGAGGCACATTCGCTTTCTAGCCAACATCGCGTGTACACAGACAGAAGGTGTTCCATGCTCTCAATTTCCCTTTTGCAGGCCCTGCAGGCCGATGTCTCCATCAGACCCATCTTTTGTAGGAGAGTGTTAGTCCCGAAATGTTTGCATAGCATCCCCATCAAGTGATGGGCCAGCCGCCTGCTTGAGTTCTAAATGACATTTTGCCATCTCAATGAGTTTGCCGACTTAAAACAACATACCTTTTCCTCTAAGACCAGGTACTTGATGAATCTGACGCAGGCATCACTCCGGGCGTGAGGAAGCACCTCTATGAAGATATTCCTCGATGTCTCCAGCTCGTAACTGGTACCAAGGACTAGGTCATCGAACAGATGGATCAAGGTCTCGTAATCCAGCCTCGAAATGGTGCTGAAAGTAGAAAATAATGTTTGATTTTCGTAATCCTACTAATATTATAAATGTGAAAGTTTGTGAGGATGGATGGATGTTTGTTGTTCTTTCACGCCAGAACGGCTGAACGGATCTGGATAAAATTTGGCATAGAGATAGATTATAGTCTAGAATAGCACATGGATGACTTTTTATCTAGGTCTGACGCAAACGAAGTCGCGGGAAAAAGCTAGTATAGTATAATTAGCTTCCACCCGTGACTGACCGCGTGGAGATCGGCCTGTCTCTCACAAGGAACAATTTTTCCCGTTTTTGTAAAAAGTTTCATTGATGCTGCACTTCTATTTTCTCGTAGCGGGAATATAGCCTATAGATACCTTTTTCGATAGATGTTCTTAAACCGGATACTTACTTTAACATAACATACCATCACGTCTGTTTCCCCGAAGGGTTAGGCAGAGGCGTACTAATGTACACCCACAGTTCTGGTACTTACTTTAACAGATCAATAAAATCTAGACTGTGTATTAACGACGCATTCCTCACTATGTTGTCGGCATCAATACCTTTTCTTGCGATTTTTAGGAGTATCTGGGGACAAGAAAATACATAATACATAATCAACCCATTATATGTCCCACTGCTGGGCACGGGTCTCCTCTCACAATGAGAGGGATTAGGCTATAGTCCACCACGCTACTCAATGCGGGTTGGCAGACTTCATGCGCCGTCAAGAAAACGTGCAGGTTCCTCACGATGTTTTCCTTCACCTTTCCATATACCACACTAGTCTAATACGACCTGGCAGACTTTACTTTAGAAAATCTCTCAGGCATGCAGGTTCCATCACGACAATTTCCTTCACTCACCGAATTCCCCGAAAGATTCGGCAGATCATATCGGTAAACTGTGTAACATTAATACGCTTCTACGTAACCCTTTCGGGAATAGTGTTAAGTATATGCATTGTGTGTCGGGTCGTTTTATTCCCTACAATATTGTTGAGTTGAACCACGCCGATACACATCATATCGTCGTACTAGTGAACGGGTGCTGACTGTCGGGGCTGGTCAGCTCTCAATTGCTGTGGCATATTTTTTTATTATATATTGACGTATGCAATGAATAAAGCTTACGCATCAAACTGCTTAATTCTCAGCAACTATTAAACAAATTTGTAAAGCTTAATAATGTAATCGTAATTTTATTACTATCTTATGGAGTTTCTTGCCGGCTCTTCTCCATAAGACCCACTTTTTGGAACCGTGCAACTAGTTTTGACTTTTCAAAACTACCAATCTAATTGAAATAAAACATTTTGACTTTGACTTTTAATTTCCCATTTTCATTCATTTTTATCTAGGTCTGTTAGTCGCACTACATATCTTGTTGGTGGAGCAATCACAGCTCTCTATCATCTGCTTGACCTCTTGAAACGACTCGACTCTGACTGTATCCTTCACTTCTCCTGTAAACCTTCATCTTTCTTCTTTCCTCAACTGACCCTTCTAGAAATTTTCCTAAAGAAGTGAGTATTTGTCAAAGTCAAAGTCAAATGTTTTATTTCAATTAGACCAGTAATACAGGTACTTTTGAAATGTCAAAAACTAGGTGCGCGGTTCCAAATAGTGGGTCTTATGGAGAAGAACCGGCAAGAAACTCCATAGATACTCCTTTCAACAAAGATTATAACATTTTATTTAACATTTGGAATGCATACATACCTCGTAAGTGGTATTTTTCAAGTATCCCTGTGGGAGATTTCTGATGCCATTTGAAGGGTCTCTGAAGTCGCTGGCTACATACTGTATGGAGGCTTGGAAGAGGTTCATCTTCTCGACACTCTTTGCTTCCTTGTCATGATCGTAGGAGAGTGATAGACTGCAAATAATAGAGCAAATATTAAGCAATCAAATTTAATACCACACTGCAATTCTCGGTGCGTGGTCGTCACTCAAAAACCTTTTGGCTCTTCTATAAATCTCCTTATTCAGGCGTGTAGAGAGACACCAAGCACTATCGCTAAGCTTAGCGCTCGCTCTAGGTCCTGCTCTGAGTGAGCGACCACCTACACTATAAGTCATCACTGGTAACACACACTGGTTAAAAACAAAAGTCTTTAACACACACTCACACACACAAAACATAAAAGTCGACTAATGGCACCTTAGACCAATGTCGATCAGTCTATTCCCAAAAGACGTTCACTGCTAGCCTCCAAAGCCTCCCTTTGTTCAGAAGTGGATTTCTTTCAGCTATAGTGACGAAATGGAATTCAAATAATATAATGTGATTCACTAATTCAACCCAACCGGGAGATTTTTTCACGTGCAAAAGCTAAGCTTCGACCCGAATTGGCCAGCTGAACCGGATTGATACCACCGGCCTCACAGAAAACCCGCGTGAAACAACGCTTACGTTGTCTTTCGCCGAGTGAGTGAGGATACCAGGCCCAAATCGTTTTAAAAGGCAGGCAACGCACGTGTAACTCCTCTGGTGTTGCGAGTGTCGATGGGCGGCGGTAATCTCTTACCATCAGGCGATCCATCTGTTCGTTTGTCCTCTATCCCGTAGAGAAATTGGTATTTCGTATTATCCTTACTCTGTATTCACGGCTAGGATGTGGTCGTGTGTTTTATATTGGTAACTGCCTCTGAGTTCCACTGAACTCAAACCTTTGTGGTCATCTACCTCATAAGTCCTTTCTGCTGAAGACACTGAGTCTATCTGTAAAATATATTCTCAATTACTAGGAAATCTACTGCTCAGTTCATCTGTGTTGGCACCACTTGCATTACCAAAATATTAAATTATTAAAAATTAAAATAAATACTAGCTTCTGCCCGCAGCTTCGCCCCCGTGGAATTCGGTCTGTCATCACATCCCATGGGAACGGGATAAAAAGTATCATATGTCCGTCTCCTGGTTTTAAGCTACCTCTTCACCAATTTTCAGCCAAATCGGTTCAGCCGTTCTTCAGTTATAAATAGTGTAACTAACACGACTTTCTTTTATATATATAGACTAGCTTCTTCCCGCAAGTTCATCCGCGTTGCATGATGATATATAGCCTATGCCTTCCTCAATAAATGGACTATCTAACACAAAATATTTTTTTCTAATCGGACCAGTAGTTCCTGAGATTAGCGCGTTCAAGCAAACAAACAAACAAACTCTTCAGCTTTATATATTAGTATAGATATAGATTAAAAGCTAATATTGTTTTAGTGAAGAAAAAACCGACTGCGAGCTGGATTCGAATCTCCCGATCTTTTGGTTCAATGTACCAGACCCTATGACAAACTAAACTGCCTCATTAGCTAAGTGGTCCTGAGCGCGACTGCTACGCTAGAGGTCCTGGGTTCGATTCCCAGGTCGAGCAAAGTGTTATTGGGTTTTTCTATGAAATTCCCAGTAGCAGCTCGGAGTTACGAATTTGTGCCCGGTTAATGGCAATAGGCTCGCCCCCTATTACATGGGGCCTAAACATACCGGCGAACTGTGGGTGTACATTAGTACGCCTCTGCCTAAGCCTTCGGGGAATACAGGCGTGATGGTATGTTATGACAAACTAAGCCAGTGCGAGTCCCACCCGCCAGGTAGAAATTTGCCTTCACCTTCTGAATTTGCGTCTTAAAGATGACGTCAGTGACATCTATTGAAAAGCAAGTCACTTTGCTTGTTAACCGATATGACTTACTTTACAGTTCGATGTCGTACGATGCCACCTTTTTTTTATGGTTTAGGGGAGCAAACGGGCAGATGTATCACCTGATGGTAAGCGATAACCGCCGCCCATGGACACCCGCAACACCAACGCAAGCGTTGCTTCACGCCGGTTTTCTGTGAGGCCGTGGTATCACTCCGGTCGAGCCCGCCCATTCGTGCAGAAGCAAGGCTCTCCCAAGTGAAAATTTTGTATTTTTTATGCTGCCTGTTTTGTGTGTGTGTATTTATTTTTTGAGTTGGTCTGAATACCGTCTGGAGTGGAACCAGAAGTGGCAGATTCGAATCCTGCCCGCAGTCAATTTTTTCCTTCACTATTTATATAACTTGATAATCCTAGCATGGGATATGCAAAAAATACAAAAAGTTATAGGATGCGTTCTCATCATCATCATCTCTCAGCCAAAAGAAGTCCACTGCTGAACAAAGGCCTCCCCTAAAGACTTCCACAAGGACCGGTTGTATGTCGCCTGCATCCAACGACTCCCAGCGACCTTCACCAGGTCGTCCGTCCATCTCGTTGGAGGTCGTCCCACACTGCGTTTTCCGGTGCGCGGTCTCCACTCGAGAACCTTTCTGCCCCAGCGGCCGTCAGTTCTACGAGCTATGTGCCCCGCCCACTGCCACTTAAGCTTGCTAATCCTTTGAGCTATGTCGGCAACTTTAGTTCTTCTACGGATCTCCTCATTTCTGATTCGATCGCGTAAAGAAATGCCGAGCATAGCTCGCTCCATAGCTCGCTGAGTGACCTTGAGCTTTCTTATCAGACCCATATTGAGCGACCGCGTCTCTGGTGCCATAAGTTATCACTGGTAAGCATGCGTTGCATGCCTCTTTTAACAACATACAAAGAAACATTCATTTACATTTATATACATAGACTAGGTATTTACCACAGCTCTCCCAGCATATTCTGGTGACCAGGGTACAGAAGACCAGCTGTTCCTACTCCTCGCAGTAGGCACCTTGAGGCTTGTGTACTTCTTGATTAGATTACCTTTGGACAGGTAAATCATTGCGCAAATATCATCCAAACAGGGCTGAAAAATAAACAAACATGCTAATAATATTAATCTCTAAACTCTTAACTGCCTCATTAGTGGTCCTGAGCGCGACTGCTACGCTAGAGGTCCTGGATTTGATTCCCAGGTTGAGCAAAGTGTTATTGGGATTTTCTATGAAATTCCCAGGAGCAGCTCGAATTTGTTCCCGGTTAATGGCAATAGGCTCGCCGCCTATTACATAGGACCTAAACATACCGGCGAAATATGGGTGTACATTAGTACGCTTCTGCCTATCCCTTCGGGGAATACAGGCGTGATGGTATGTTATGTTATGAGTTAAATCATAAAATAATAAATGATGTTTATTTCTGCAAATAGATCTTTTAAGGACACTTTTACAAGTCAATGTTTTTCATATAATGTTTTAACTAAGTAGATGGCGCCGGCATTTCTTAACCAACGACCTCTGAGAAGAAACACCGAAACAAACTCAGAGACTTCTACAATACAATACAATACAATACAATATCTTTATTGCACTATTGTATACTATATACTATTGTATGTATACTATACTACAATACAATATCTTTGTTACACACATATGTCATAATAAGGTGTTACATAATATATAAGTAGGTACAATATGGACCCTGTAGGGCACGGCAACGTAGGGGAGAGAAGGATGCTATTTTTTTATTTTAGTATTTATGTTCCAGTTTCTGTTTAAACCTATTTGGGCAGTAAAACTATTATTTCAATGTTATTAGGTATTATTATTTATATTGTTTATTATTATTTTATTGTTATTCTAATTATTACTCATTAAATGTTATTCTAGATACAATAACGATGTTTAACCAAAGGTTTTAGTTCTCAGTTGTGCATATTGTATAGTTAATGTCGCAATTACTACTGGTATGAATCTTCTTCTTCTTCTTCCTGCCCATGTCCCAATCTATTTGGGGTCGGCGCAACATGTTCTTTTCTTCCATTCATCCCTGTCAGCCGTCATCTCACCATTCACTCCCTTTCCCATCATATCGGCCTTAACACAATCCATCCATCTTTTCTTTGGTCTCCCTCTACCTCTCTGTCCCTGCACATTCATACTCATCACTCTTTTAGTCACATGCGTTTCATCCCTTCTCATCACATGCCCATACCAAGACAAACGATTCCCTTTCAGCTTTTCTGCCACTGGCGCCACTTTCAGACTTCCTCTAATATACTCGTTTCTTATTTTGTCCATTCTAGTCACTCCACACATCCACCTTAACATTCTCATCTCCGCTGCATGCAGTCTTCTTTCATCCATCTTCTTAACGGCCCAGCACTCTGATCCATACAACACGACAGGTCTTATAACGGATTTATAGATTTTGCCCTTCAGCTTGAGAGGCATCCGTCTATCACAGGTTGTTCCCGTGACCTGTCGCCATTTCATCCAACCTGAGTTGATTCGACATGTAACGTCCCGGTCAATTCCGCCATCGCTTTGTACACGTGACCCAAGATACCTAAAGTCGGAGCAAACTGATAAGGACAATCCATCCAAAGATATGGACGCAGTACCGGAAAGTACTACTGGTATGAATCTAGAATGGGTAATAGAACTACAAATTGTGAAATACCAATTGAAATTTGAATTTGGCGGACCAGCGCAACGCACAAATGCTTACCTCATTGACTGAGTAAGTACCACTTTTCTTAGTTAATTGAAAGTTAATTGATATTGCTCGTTTCAAGTTCACAGACCACGCTGGCTCCTGACCCACGTATATATATTTTATATAGCCGTTATCCTGAAAAACAAAACATGTATTTTTTAGTAGTCAACCTCGGTCGAACTTGGACATCCTTCAACGTCCTCACATCTTGTTATCGCAATATTGTACCAGTGAAGTTTGTAATTTATTTATTTTAAAAGAGTGTCCATGGAGTTTCTTGCCGGATTCTTCTCCATAGGATCGACCTTTTGGAACCGTGCAACTAGAATCATACCGTTTCAAAAACGCTTGTAAAAGCTTATTTGAAATAAAAACATTTGAACTTGAACTTGAACTTTATATAAGCCAGCATACAGCTATAGACGCCAGCAACACCAGTGGTATCACTCGCGCGTTGTCATCTTGACAGCTCAGTTGTTAAGTCTCATTTGCCCAGTAATGTCACTGGCTACATTACCCTTCAAACCGGAACACAATAATGTTAGCACATTATTGCTTAACGGCAGAATATCTGTAATGCGGTGGTGCTGAGCAAATGAAAATATTTTAAAATAGTTACCTTTTTTTTATGAGATAGCTGGGCCAAACGAGCAGACGGATCACCTGATGGTAAGCGATTACCGCCGCCCAAGGACACCCGCAACACCAGAGGAGTCGCAAGTGTGTTGCCCGGCTTTGAAAAGGGTTTGGGCCTCCGGTATCCTCACTCACTCGGCGAAACACAATGTAAGTGTTGATTCACGTCGTTTATGTGATAATACTCAAATATGAGAAATTGTCTGCATACCTGATAATCTAATTCCCAAGGTTCCTTCAAGTATTTGTCGTCAGTATTATCAAAATCACGTACGGAACCATAATTTGTACAGCATAAGGTTTTCTGGAAAAGAAATTGAGATATTAGGTACCATCAAGCCTGTATAGATGCGGGTGTACTAATGTATCTACAACCACAGTTCGCCGGTATGTTTTTAAAGTCCCATGTAATAGAGGTAGAGCCTATTGCCATTAACCGGGCAGAAATCAACTTCGAGCTCCTACTGAGAATTTCCAATAACTTTATTTTGTGGGATAAGGGGTAAACGAGCATACGGATTCCCTGATGATAAGTGATTACCGCCGCCAATACACATCAGAGAAGTCACGAGTGCGTTGCCGGCCTTTTAAAAGGATTTAGGCACACCACGGGTATCCACACTCACTCGGCGACACACAACGCAAGTGTTGTTTCACATCGGTTTTTTGTGAGGCCGTGGTATCACTGTGGTCGAGCCGACCCATTCGTGGCATGGTTCTCCCAAGATTAAAAACTCACTCTAACTCTTTGGTCTACCTGAGAATCCAACCCAGAATCTCAACAATAGCACTCGAACTCAGAACTGAGTACTGAGTAGAGTAGTTTAAACGTGGGAGAGCCATGCTTCGGTACGAATAGGCCGGCCTCACAGAAAACCGGGGTGAAACAACGCTTGCGTTGTGTTTCGCCGAGTGAGTGATGTTACCGGAGGCCCAAACCCCTATAAAAGGCGGGCAACACACTTGTGACTCCTCTGGTGTTGCAGGTGTCCATGGGCGGCGGTTATCGCTTACCATCAGGTGATCCGTCTGCTCATTTGCTCCCCTATCCCATAAAAAACACATCAACTCACCTCTAATTCATCCAAAAACATTCTAGCCCTCGTAAAGTTGTCGTAAACCTGGATGTGAAGGTTTCCCTCCAGCTGCCAATAGGTGGCGCTCTTCCGAGGGTTCCAGGTCCCGGTGGACACGTTACTCTTCAACACATAAATATATTCCCTATGTTCCTGTGGAAACAGCAGTCTTAGGCCTGTGTTCGAAGTGCTTGCTACTGTGGTTGTGACTGAAAAATAGGTAATTTGAAACTTTCAGTCGTCATTTTCATACAACATAACATACCATCACGCCTGTATTCCCCGAAGGGTTAGGCAGAGGCGTACTAATGTACACCCACAGTTCGCCGGTATGTTTAGGTCCCATGTAATAGGGGGCGAGCCTATTGCCATTAACCGGGCACAAATTCCTAACTCCGAGCTGCTACTGGGAATTTCATAGAAAAACCCAATAACACTTTGCTCGACCTGGGAATCGAACCCAGGACCTCTAGCGTAGCAGTCGCGGTCAGGACCACTTGGCTAATGAGGCAGTTTCATACAAATTTGTTGCTTATTATTTATTATACATTATTATTTACTTTATTATAGTTTATATTATAGTTTAAAGGTATATATTTATTTCTATATGTATGTATATAAATATATAATTTAGATAATTATATATATAACTATTTTGGTATTTATTTTTTTGTAGGTATATAAGTAGATATTCAACTAACTTTATATATAAACAGATAATTACTCATGTTTTTATTATGTTTTATGTATCTGTGTAAATAAGTAGATACACCGTGATCAACCCCATTTGCAAGTTCAGTTCTGACATGTCCATCCCAAGGTTGCCTGGATGAAATTGCAGCTAGCGATAAGGCCACCCATTGTATGTTTTTTTGTTTTTCATTTCCTGTACTTACTATCATTTTGGTGTACAATAAAGTATAGTCGAACCACAGATTTTTTTAAATCTCTGATTGGAAAGAGATGTGCAGTTATTTCTTGGTATGAAAACAAAGCAAAACTACCGCCATTTATTTTTTTTTATTTTATTTTATTTGATGCACAAAACACATTACAATCGTTACAAAAAAAAAAACCTTATAACTAAAAGTTTTAAACTAGATTGTAACATAAAACTATGTGCACACTGCAAAATTACTGTTACAATAATGAAAGAGCTCATGGCTTTTATCTATTAGAGGTAACATAGTAATAAAATGTGACGTTCCTCGACCCCAGTAATTTAACGAGGAGGGTGGGTCTAGTCAATCAGGCATAGCATCCCGGGCCACAAGGGTCCGCACTTAACTTACGATGGAGGATGCCTTTAATGACAGTGGTGAATTTTTTAATATTATGACAAAATATGTCAACAAGCATGTGATTGCTCTTTGCCATTTGCGCGTTTCTACTAATGTGAGATTACAGGTTTCTGAGCAGTGATAACGTGTATGGTTGCGACTACTGAGCTACATTAGGAGGTCAACCCGGAGTTCGGTAGCTTCTGGAGATTCAAGGCAGAGGTGCTGCCGTGATGTTGTATTTTGGTGAGATCGGATCAATTTACCTTTGTTTGAAAGATAATCGTACCCTGTGGGCGGGTGCGATATATTCTACTTCTGATTGCTAATAGTATATAATAAATAAAATTGATAAATCATATTGAGAAAGTATAGAGAAGACTGCTTGTAGCGTGGTGGACTATAGCCTAATCCCTGTCATTGTGAGAGGAGACCCGTGCCCAACAGTGGGACATATTAGTAGAGAAGACTCCTAACTTTATCAGTTTGTAATTGTTGGCATTTTCCATGCTAAGATTATGAAGTTATTTTTGTGAAGGAAATATGAGACTGCGGACAGGATTCGAACCTGCGTCATCTGGTGATCTGCCTAAATATACCAATTCTGAACTTAAGTCTTAAAGGTGACGTCAGTGTCATCTACTTAAAAGCAAGTTGCTTGCATTTGCATCTCAACCGAAAATAGCATTAAAAATATTGAGAATATGGACGGGATTCGAACCTGCGTCATCTGGTGATCTGCCTAAATATACCAATTCTGAACTTAAGTCTTAAAGGTGACGTCAGTTACATCTATTTAAAAGCAAGTTACTTTTCCTCTCAACCGAACTTAGCATTAAAAATTAAAAAGTATAAGTAATTTAGATTATGATTTGTCCATATGTATTGGTATTAAAAATATACATAAATGAAGTAAGCACCACAAACAAAAATTATGAGTCAAAAGTAAGAAGTGCATGCCTAGGATTCGAACGTGAGACCTGTGATTTATAGCAATTCAAATAATCATAACAGTCCTAAAACTTACCAAAGAAAATTAATATCACTTTGAAATACATTTCGTTGTTAATCTGAAAGCAAGATATAAAATACAATTTTACTCTACTTAGATACCAAGGTGGGGCAGAGTAAGAGAAGCCGGCAAAACTATTGCCAATAACCTTAGAGCATAAATTCGACTTTTGTGCGAAAGCGGCGGTAGCCTAATGGCTAGAGCGTCGGACTTGCGATCATGTGGTTGCCGGTTCGAAACCCACCCATTGCACTACTGACGTGAACCCACTCGTAACACAAGCATTTAGCTTAGCACGAGGGGTTAACAAGAATACTAGTAATGTGCGACCCACATTGCTAGTAAGTGTTTTAAAAAAAAAAAGAGTCAGTTCCCTTTGGTTGCTGCGACTCTTGCTATGACTACTTACCATTATGTCGTTGCCAACTTAATCCATAAAAATAAATGAAAATCACAACTGAGAATTCGATTCACAGGTCGAATCGAATTCAGAGCCTCTAGCGAAGTAGTCGCGCTAACAACCACTAGACAAATGAGGCAGTTCATAGGGAGGCAAACGAGCAGACGGATCACCTGATGGTAAGTGTTTACCGCCGCCCATGGACACCCGCAACACCAGAGGATTTACAAGTGGGGTGCCCGCCTTTGAAAAGGATTTGTGCCTCCGGTAACCTCACTCACTCGGCGAAACACAACGTAAGAGTTATTTCACGCCGGTTTTCTGTGAGGCCGTATCACTCCGGTCGAGCCGGCCCATTCGTGCCGAAGCATGGATCTCCCACAGTAAAGATTTTTCCTTCACTTCTTCAATAAAACTTCGGTGTCTTCCCCTTCCTCGTTTTCTCGTATGAAATAGCCAATCATCATCTATCCTCTTCTGTTCAATTAAATATTAAATTAACTTACATTAATTGTCTCACTTTAACATTAATAATATAACATAACACTTTCACTAGCCGTTTTGTGATAAATATTTATATTATTATTAAATAATTATTATTATTATATCACACTACACTGTGTAATGTCTTCAGACATCACAGCTTAAATGACTGCGTCGTTGGCAGAATTGGGAAACGGCGTAAGTATAAAATTCAAAATTTTATCAGTGTCAAAAATTTATTAAAACTTGTCTTAAGTAGTCTAATGGCAAATATTTTTCGAAGGTTTTTCTTTCAGAAAAATCTTGAATTAGAGTATAGTAAAATTATAATTCTATCACATAAAACATAAACGTTGAAATTGATTCACGATGGGTAAAGATATTGAAGATATTGACTCATAGTAATAATCGTAACAAGTTTTGTTCTATTATTTCTGCCTACCCCTGTGGAAAAGCGACTCGAGTGTATATGACAGTATTAATACAAAAAAAGGTCTTTAAAAGGTACTGAAATATATTGATAGCAGAAACAAAGTTAGTTGTTTTCGCCATTACAAAAAGTCACATAAAAAAATGTACCTAATATTTTTTTAAAGATCTCTTACAGTAGTATTTTTTTTTAAATGGCAAGATCTAAAAAACAACACCGATATGTATCTAGTTGTAAAATGGATTTACAGTCTAAAGCGTAACTGGCCAGAGACATAATTAATTTAAGTTTTTTTTATAAGTGAACATTGTAACATTATGTTCTTATGGGAAATAAATAAAATTCTTTTTATACGTGGGAGAGCCATGCTTCGGCACGAATGGGCCGGCTCGACCGGCGTGAAACAACGCTTGCGTTGTGTTTCACCGAGTGAGTGAGGTCACCGGAGGCCCAAACCCATTTAAAAGACGGGCAACGCACTTGTGACTCCTCTGGTGTTGCGGGTGTCCATGGGCGGCGGTTATCGCTTACCATCAGGTCCGTCTGCACATTGGCTCCCCTATCACATAAAAAAAATCTTTAAACCGAAGATAGTCATACATTAACCTACGTCACGACAAAACATATTTTTCAATTCCACACTTATACCGTTTTGTCAATGCGACCATTATCAAACGGCGTTGATAAGACAGTTGAACTCTACCCCTCATAATGAAAGACTCATTAGCAACCGGCCAACGTATCCTGACTCTTGGCTTCCTATAATTTAACGATAATACAGAAGACAAATGTGGTCTCACGGGAGAGGCGGGAGTTCAAGGAATATTGGTTATAGTAGCGTCCAATTTCTTAAAATTGCAGGCAAGACAAGGCCATAAAATGTTTGTAACAAAACATAGGAGATACATAATATACTCACGTTTTTTTATCTGCAAAAAGGAAGGATAATGATTCTGTATTAAAATATACTAGCCTATGCCCGTGGCTTCGCTCACTTGAAGCTCAAAAACCAACAGTGATGATCTCTTCTTTGTATGGGTCTCTATACATTAGAGAGGTCAAGCTGTATCTAAGGTTCTGTTTAATTATTTGAGATAAGAAGTAACATAACATACCATCACGCCTGTTTTCCCCGAAGGGTTAGGCAGAGGCGTACTAATGAACACCCACAGTTCGCCGGTATGTTTAGGTCCCATGTAATAGGGGACGAGCCTATTGCCATTAACCGGGCACAAATTCCTAACTCCGAGCTGCTACTGGGAATTTCATAGAAAAACCCAATAACACTTTGCTCGACCTGGGAATTGAACCCAGGACCTCTAGCGTAGCAGTCGCGCTCAGGACCACTTGGCTAATGAGGCAGTTTTTTTCGTAGTTAAATTTTTTTTTTCAACGATTACATAATACTTACAAGTTTCACAATACACGCCATGATTCTATGCGAAGTGTATAATTTGAAGCCCGCATCCGTCAGCAGTTTTACTATCTACACACTAAATTACGTATAAACAATACTACAGACTTTGCTTGCATTAATATGGCACCTTCGTTTATTAATATCGACTTCGGTCAAACTTGGACATTAACCTTCAATGTTCCCACATCCTGTTATCGCAATATTGTACCAGTGAAGATTGTAACATCATTTATTTTAAAAGAGTGTCCATGGAGTTTCTTGCCGGATTCTTCTCCATAGGATTAACCTGTTGGAACCGTGCTACTAGAATCATAACGTTTCGTAAACGCTTGTATGTAAAACCTTGAAATTTAACCACTTGAATATTATAACCCTGGATAATCTACTTCTGAAACTTATCATACTACAAACAAAATAGTACTTAAGATCGTCTACGTTTGAGTACCACCACATTGCCAGATAGATATTCTGCGTTATGCAATAATGTGCTAACATTACTGTGTTCCGGTTTGAACGGTAATGTAGCCAGTGACATTACTGGGCAAATGAGACTTAACAACTGAGGTGTCAAGATGACAACGCGCGAGTGATACCACTGGTGTTGCTGACGTCTATAGGCTGCGGTTGCCGGTTACCATCAGGGTGCCGAGTCTGCTATTTAGTTGTGTCAGAATTGTGATTCAGTGACTTCATAATGGTTGATTTTTGACAGTTTTCTCTACGAAATCTGTCATTTCTTATGTCATTTAGTGCCATTGGACGGTCATTCTGAGTCAATATTGGTTGTGTCAGAATTGTGATTCAGTGACTTCATAATGGTTGATTTTTGACAGTTTTCTCTAGGAAATCTGTCATTTCTTATGTCATTTAGTGCCATTGGACGGTCATTCTGAGTCAATTGAAATAGCAGACTAGGGCCCCAGGCGGGACGTGTGTTTGTCATTATTACATTACTAGTTTTTCCCCGCAGCTTCGCTCACATGAAGCTATATTAGGCGTAAAAATAAAAACCAACATTGATAATCTCTTCTTTGTATGGGTTTGGATACATCAGAGAGGTCAAGCTGTATCTCAGGATCCGTTCAATTAATTAAGACAAAAAGTTCACTAGTTTTTCATTTAATACCACCACGCCTGTATTCCCCGAAGGGTTAGGCAGAGGTGTACTTATGTACACCCGCAGTTCGCCGGTATGTTTAGGTCCCATGTAGGTAATAGGGGGCGAGCCTATTGCCATTAACCGGGCACAAATTCCTAACTCCGAGCTGCTACTGTGAATTTCATAGAAAAACCCAATAACACTTTGCTCGACCTGGGAATCGAACCCAGGACCTCTAGCGCAGCAGTCTCGTTTAACTAGTTTTTAACTTGAAGCATATACTTTCTAACAGTGATAACAAAATCTAAATCTATTCAGTAGTTTTTGCGCCAACCAGACAAACAGACAAGAATTTTAACAATCACATTTTCGGGTTCGGAGACGTTTATATACTCTAAACCACTTGTTTTTTTTAAATATCTTCAATGTACAGACACACCTTTTTACAGTTTATTTATTTATTTATTTAATTTTCTATGGAAGACTTACAGCTAATTATAACAGAATAAAAACAGTAAGTTAATCTGACAGCCAATTACAAGTCTCCACGTATAAAGAATTGACTAATACAGAAAGTGTTTAGTGTTTTATAATAGTAGACATAAAGATAAAAACAGACAAGCAGATTCAGTTTCATATTTATTATATAAATATTGATGTTACAAAACTCACAGTTTTGTCTTAATAACATACAGATAATATAAATAGCGTTACATATTGTTATTTTAATACATTTTACTATAAGATGTCTCGTTATACTGTGTTGTTTTTGATTATAATTGTTTTAATAGACATTGGTTTGTACTTTTTACGTATTTTATTATCTATCACTACATATTATAAAACAAAGTCGCTTCCCGCTGTCTGTCCCTATGTATGCTTAGATCTTTAAAACTACGCAACGGATTTTGATGCGGTTTTTTTTAATAGATAGATTGATTCAAGAGGAAGGTTTTAAGCTATTTAATATCACGCTACGACTCTTAGGGACGGGGCAGCGCGGGTGAAACCGCGGTCGGGTCGCTAGTACTAATATATAAAGCTGAAGAGTTTGTTTGTTTGTTTACTTGAACGCGCTTATCTCAGGAACTACTGGTCCGATTTAAAAATTCTTTCAGTGTTAGATAGCCCATTTATTGAGGAAGGCTATAGGCTATATATCATCACGCTACGCGGACGAAGTCGCGGGCAGAAGCTAGTATTATATATATTATATTTTACTAGCTGTGTGCAGCATTGATCTCATATTTCCTAATCCCGCGGGAAATAGGCTAGCTAACTGTCACTTATTTAAACATAACAATACTATGTATTATAGTTATCTACACTATCTACACTAATTTACAAAGCTGAAGAGTTTGTTTGTTTGTTTGCTTGAACACGCTAAACTCAGGAACTACTGGTCCGATTTGAAAAATTCTTTCAGTGTTAGATAGCCCATTTAATAAGGAAGGCTATATAGGCTATATATCATCACGCTACGCGGACAAAGTCGCGGGCAGAAGCCAATGGTATTTATACGTCTCAGAATCCAAAAATGTGATTTTTTAAATTCTTGTCTGTTTGTTATGGGTTGGCGTAAAAACTACTAAATAGATTTTAATTTTGTTATCACTGTTAGAACGTATATGCTCCAACTTAAAAACTGGTGAACTTCTTATATCAATGAATAAAAATACAATTACCTATGTATACTATAGAGACCCATACAAAGAAGATCGGTTTTATTCAATTATTTTTGGGATCTACTTTAATCCTAATATAGCTTCAGGTGAGCGAAGCCGTGGCCAAAAGCTATTAATAAATCAAAACACATCGGCGATAAAAGCGTGATTATTATAAGTAATCATATAATTGTTTATTTTTTCCAGAAGTATGCGCATTGGAGAAGATTTCAAGACAAAAGAGGTTAGTAAAGAAATTTTAGCTTACCTTAGAAGTACCTACTTACATTTTCTTTTTTTATGGGATAGGCGGGCAAACGAGCAGACAGATCACCTGATGGTAAGTGATAACCGCCGCCCATGGACACCCGCAGCACCAGAGGAGTCACGAGTGCGTTGCCCGCCTTTTGGGTTTGGGCCTCCGGTAACCTCGCTCACCTAGCGAAACACAACGCAAGCGCTGCTTCACGCCGGTTTTCTGTGAGATAGATGATATTTTAATAGCCTCAACCTTGTGCCCGGTTAATGGCAATAGGGTCGACGCATATTACCTACCAAATTTACTTCTTCATCTTTGATTTTATAATAGGCCTTCTTAAGAACAAGAGATTTGACGTGCCTTTTAAATTTCTTGCCAGCGAGATCGGTCACACATTTTGGTATGAATCCAATTAACTTCTCATGTCTTGACCTGTCCTTCCCCCAAAATACTTGAGGCTTTAATGATCTTCATTCGTAGCAACAACATTAAATTAATATTTAAATTAAACAAATTAAACACACGAGGTTTGGGAATCGATACATGCAATGCCATCTATTAACAATTCATTTGAACTATGTTTCATTTGTTCGGGATGAGACCCCGTGACTTTAGTATCTTCCCTCACTGAGCTCTAACATCATTCTATTATGATTTAATGTTCACTATTAATTATTCTTCCAATAGTTCTTTTTTAAATTGATGTTTAGACACACACACGTTTTTCCATCTCACTTCGTATGTGGCTGAATTGTCGCCGACGGAAAACACGCCGATAAAAGAAAAAAAAATTACACCGATGTCATTGTTAATATTGCCTTTTCAGATGCATAGTAATTCAAAAGCAGTCAGGTGGTAAAGCAGACAGTGGGGAGGGGTCTGATGATGAAGACTACGACTTTAAAACACCCCAAAATAAAGACACCCGGCCTGACCGACTTCAAGAACTCAACAATATGAACAAGAAATCTGAAATAGAGGTAATATTGCTTTTTGTTCACGCATAGCGTATCAGGTGTCAGGCCCATCTTCTCCTAATAACAAATTAAATTAAAAATTTAAAAAAAAACCCCGACAAAAAAAAAACAACTTAAAAACCTAAAAGAAAAACTATGATGAAATAACCACAAATAGAACAAAAAAGGTATAAACCTGAATCCCTATAAAAAGAAAAAAATAATCTTGAAATTATATGGGATTTTTTATGGGATAGGGGGGCAAACGAGCAAACGGATCACCTGATGGTAAGTGATAACCGCCGCCCATGGACAACCGCAACACCAGAGGAGTCGCAAGTGCGCTGCCCGCCTTTAAAAGGGTTTGGGCCTCCGGTATCCTCACTCACTCGGCGAAACACTACGTACCTAAGCGTTGTTTCACGCCGGTTTTTTGTGAGACCGTGGTATAACTCCGGTCGAGCCGGCCCATTCGTGCCGAAGCATGGCTCTCCCACGATTGATTTAAAAGAAAACATTGAGCAAGATTAGGATCTCCGAACCCCCATTTCTATATATTCGATCTGCATCTGCCAATCTGGGTTCGAATTCGAATTAAGGACTTCCACACTGCCCTCATGCCTCGGGAAACTCGTGCCTTATTGTGGGACGGTAAATTATTTGATGTAGAAGAAGGTGTAGAGATTTTTAAGTACAATATAGCTAAGTAGGAGCCATCTTTTTGCTATTTATCAGAAAATATTTTGAGTAAGCAAAATGTTAAATGATAATTGTTATTTATTTCTGTAAAAAGAAACTGCCTCAATAGCCAAGTGGAACTGCCTCAATAGCCAAGTGGTCCTGAGCGCGACTGCTACGCTAGAGGTCCTGGGTTCGATTCCCAGGTCGAGCAGTTTTATTGGGCTTTTCTATGAAATTCCCAGCTCGGAGTTAGGAATTTGTGCCCGGTTAATGGCAATAGGCTCGCCCCCTATTACATGGGACCTAAACATACCGGCGAACTGTGGGTGTACATTAGTACGCCTCTGCCTAACCCTTCGGGGAATATAGGCGTGATGGTATGTTATGTTATGACACTTTTACAAGTAAATCTTTTAAAATTTTTTGAACTCTATGGCGCCGGCATTTTCTAACTGACTACCTCTGAGAAGAAACACCGAACAAACTCAGAGAATCATGGTCTCTTTTAAAGTCCAGACAGTAATAGTTGATATTACAAGAATAATATTAGGTATTAGATATTATGCGAGTGTTAGATACGTTGTAGGGCAATAATTTGGAAAAACTAAAATTCATCAAATCACCCTGAGTGACCAAAATTACACGAGCGTATAAAAAATATCCACAAATGACTACCAAAACCACCCATCCGTTTCCCGACCTCGCTCCATTTGCTTAACCGCATTAAAATGCACAACTACCCCTTGAGCTTCGTTAACATGAAAGGGCCAACCCTTTTATAATTTAAATCGGTCAAGGGTTAGAAGTATTTAAACCCTTCAGTGACCTATATTTCAACTTAGTATACCCCTTTTGTAAAATTATCCGCGCCGGTGGAGGAGAAAATATTGTGACATCACGCGGGGTTGAATTTTTTGTAGAAAAAAAAATACAAATGATAATAGACTTCGGTCCAACTTGGACTAACCTTCCATATCCACACATCTTGTTATCGCAGGATTGTACCAGTGAGGATTGTAACTTATTTTATTTTAAAAGAGTGTCCATGGAGTTTCTTGCCGAATTCTTCTCCATAGGAACAACCTTTTGGACCCGTGCAACTTGAATCATAACGTTTCATAAACGCTCGTAAAAAAATATTTGAACTTGAACTTCAACATGTAATAGGGGGCGAGCCTATTGCCATTAACCGGGCGCAAATCCTAAACTCTGAGCTGCTTATGAGAATTACATAGAAAAACCCAATAACACTTTTTGCTCGACCTGGGAATCGAACCCAAGACTTTTAGCGTAGCAGTCGCGCCCATGACCACTAAGTAATAATACTCTTCTCGATATTCAACTATTTAAATTTAAATTTCAGGCCGTTTCTCCGGAATTGCTGAAATACTAGAAATTACCAAACAAAGCTATGTATCGAAGATTGTGGACAAAGAATCGATTCCTGAAAAGCAATTTCGACTTGCGAAAACTAATAGAACGTTAATATTTCGTGGGAATTTCCCAATATCCCTTAACAGTCCTCACCTACGAGTTTTCAAAGTTTTAAACCGAGTTCAGTGGACTGAATTTCCAATACAAACGTTATACCAAAATAAATCATAGTCAAAGTCAAAGTCAAAAATCATTTATTCAATATAGACTACTAGGTAGTACTTTTTGAACGTAATTTTTACATTATAGACAGCCCCCAAAACGCCCGCCCTTCACCGCTTCCTAGTGTTTTCGCTGGGAAGAACACAATTTAATCAAAGTATGTTGTTATTATTTGGATTCCAATACCGTTAATCTAGCTTCCTGCTCTACCATTTCATCCAAAATACTTCACTGGAAATAAATGTAAGCGAATGCAATTTTTGATAACTTTACCAAGTTTGGAACGATTTTCCGGTCGTTAATTTTCAGTGAATTAAAAAGCGCGACTGCTAAGCTAGAGGTCCTGGGTTCGATTCCCAGGTCGAGCAAAGTGTTATTGGGTTTTTCTATGAAATTCCCAGTAGCAGCTCGGAGTTGAATTTGTGCCCGGTTAATGGTAAGAGGCTCGCCCCCTGTTACATGGGACCTAAACATACCGGCGAACTGTGGGTGTATATTAGTACGCATCTGCCTTACCCTTCGGGGAATACAGGCGTGATGGTATGTTAAGTAGTAGTAGACTAAATGGCATGGTAGGAACCTAGATTAACAGTATCTCAATAAAAAAATATTGTTTGGATTATGATTTATTTTGGTATCACGTTTTTGTGGACAATTCGATCACAACCGAACTATTAAATTGTCAAAAAAATATTAGAATACTCCATTAAGATACTTTCTTAGCAAGCGTAAATGCAAAATACAATAAAATTATATAGAAAGCTTCGTAGTTTTCATTTTTGTATCCTCATTGTAAATAATAAATAAATATTCTGGGACATTTTTACACAGCACCATCTAGTCCCAAACTAAGCAGAGCTTGTACTATGAGTACTAGACAATGGATATAATACTTATATACTTTTTTTTGTAAATACATACTTATAATACATAAGAAATACCCAGACGAACACAATCACTTATATTCATCACATAAATTCTTGTGTCCTGTGGGAATCGAACCCACGACCTCATGGTCAGCAGTCCGGTACTCGAACCACTAAACCACAGAGGTCGTCATTGTTTCTTAAGATCATAAATTAAAACCTGGTAAAAGGACAACAGGTACTCTCTTTTCTTGTGACAGCTGAGCACGTCATTGGCTCCTTGAGAGTACTATTTCGAATAACTCAAGAATGTACGGGTGCAAGCAAAAGTCAACTCTGAGATTTAGTACTTAAGAGTTTTTTGTCGAGTCCAGATTTTTCGGGCAAAACATAAAAACAGTTACATACATAAAAAAATATATGCACAATACGGCGACACGTTTTGCGTAGTGGCTGAGCGATCGGCTTTACGACACGTGTTGTGGGTTCGATCCCCATACGGAGCAAATACTTTGTATGATCTACAGTTCAAGTTCAAATTTTATGAAACGTTATGCTTCTAGTTGCACGGTTCCAAAAGGTTGATCCTATGGAGAAGAATCCGGCAAGAAACTCCATGGACACTCTTTTAAAATAAATAAAGTTACAATCCTCACGCAGGTACAATATTTCGATAGCAGCTTGTGTGAACATTGAAGGTTAATGTCTAAGTGGAAGCGGTCGATATAAAAAATAAATAATAAACTATGTGAAAACACACACATCGTCAAAGTATATAAAACTAGGTGTCCACTTAGACATGCTACATTGACTCACATTTACAAGTCCTGTTTATAAATAGTTGGGGATAACAATAAAGGTAGTTGTTCCGGGTCTGGGTGTTTTTGTATGTGAGAATTTGTGTTTTTAAACGCACCCACGATACAGGATAAAATCCCAGTTTGGGGCAATGTTTTAATACATAAAAATTTTTTTTCGGAAGTCGGTGCCATCGAATTGGTAGGATCTTTTGATTTCACCACCGACTTCAAGTCGGTTTGTAAATGGCGGAATAATCGCGTAACATACAAAAAAAACACATTCGAACTAAGAATCTCCTCCTTTTTGAAGTCTAGTAGTGTACCAGAGGATCGTAGCAAGTGGTAATCTATAGACTCTGCCTTCCTCAATCAGAGACATGTAAAAATATGTATGTTTGAAGTATTTAAAAATAAAAACATTATCTACATTGTTATATATTTTATTGATAATAAAATCAAATGCAATACTAAACGTTTTTTTTTATATTTACAATCACAACTCAACTGTGTAATTAAAAACTAACATTGTTATAATAATCTTTCATTAAAATGTCATAATAACAAAGTAATAATAACAAGAATCTGTCAATTATGACATTCATAGTACAAAACTATTTAAAAGTGACAGTTAGGATATTTTGTTAACACTTTAAAGATTTGGCACGAAATATAGAAAAGTTTTTAAGTCGTAATTGGGCAAGGGCACTTAACGAGATATTTTTTGGCACATTCAAGATGTTACTCCAATCTTGAACATAAAATATAGTAGGGTTACACTCGTGACTGGCACATAATTATTAAAAAATTAGTTATTGACAGACAAGGAAACTTTTTGGCACTTAAAACCCTTGTTCCTTTTAGGGCAGAAAATATAGAAACTTAAACTCGTGCTGGCCACTTAACTATTATTGAAACAATTATGTAAAACATTAGTGGATTTTATTTTGACACCATAGAAAAAATCAAGCGTTCCTCCAAGGGCACAGAATACAGAAATTAAATTCGTGCTGGCCACATAATTAAATCTAATTATTAAAAAAAACAATATTTTTGGCACTTTTACCCTCGTCCCCTTTGGGGCACAATATTTAAACTCGTGCTGGTCACATCGTGCTGCTCAAAATGATTGAGTAAAAATAATGATATTTTTTCGTAATAAACCAGTATATTCTAGGGCACAATGATCAGAAGGTTAAACTTATTGTTGGCAGATAATTTAGGGAAGTTAAGTACGGTTTTTGGTCGATACTAGTCATACCGCCTTTACAGAGAAAGCTCCATGAGAATATTCGGCACTTTAAAAATGTATGTGTTATACATAGAATGTGTGACATAGAATCCGGCGGAGCTTGAATTAATAATAAATTGTAATTAAATTCTTTATTCGGATTGACATACTGTTCTACTGTACCATTTCGTCTACTACTACTTCACTGGGAATCTACGACCGGAAAAACGTTCCGAATTCGGATTAAAGAATTTATTTCTTATAAAAACATTACAGTTTGCTTAAAATAAGATTTGCAGAATTCTAATTTGTTAGTAATACATTGGTGCATCTGGCATGCTGTGTTATTGAAATCTAAGTATTGAAATAACATTATAGATGGTCAATAAGTAGATTATTATAACTAAGAACAGTCGCCGATTTGGTATAGTTATAAAAAAATGTATTCGCTTTCATTTATATCTAGTGAAGTATTTTGGATGAAATGGTAGCGTAGAAATCTAGATTAAAAGTATCGGAATCCGAATAATAACACACTTTGATGAAATTGTGTTTAAATTACGATTTATTTTCGTATTATGTTTGTATGAGAAATTCGGTCCATCGGACTCTTAATACATTAGATGTACATGAAAACTTTCATTTAATTTATGAAAAACACTTTCAATAAACATACATTCAAACGTTATTACAGTAAATACTTAAAAATTACGTATAAAATATTTTAAATGTAGGGGAAGGTGAGGTAATACGATCCCGGGAGGTCAAATGATCCCCCGCCGTAAATCTGAGGCAACTAGTGCCATCTATCCAAATGCACATGAAACATGTGTCCCGCACCCCTGTCAGTTGCCTTTCCGATTGTCATGGCGGTGCGAGCGCTTGGCGTGATTTTATTAATAAAATATCAAAAAGTTTGGCTCTGATCTAAGGTAAGTCTGTTTTTGAACTTTCATTACTTTTTACATGTTCATGTTTATTGATATGTTGTTTTATTTGCGGGTATTAATAGCAGTTAGCTAATATTTAAGCAATGTTCGATCTCCGCACGTGGTATTTGAAGATTATTTTTTGATTGACATCTTGGAATTTGTTGTTTGGGGCGAAATGATCCCGTTATGTGTGTTTAAAATGATCCCTGGAATCATTTTACCCCATTAGTATTTGTTGTTTTTACAGATCATGCCGAGAATTTATATACGCAAAACTAATCGCCAAAATCGGCCTGAAGAACAAATGCTAAAGGCATTAGATGCCGTCAGAGATGGTATGCCTTATAAAACCGTAGAACTACCGTAGAACCGTACCAAGTAGAGAGTTTAAGGTCCCTGTGATGGCATTAAAAAGAAGAGCTAAAGATAGAAACAAAATAGCTGTAGGCTCCGCTAAAAAGTTAGCTAGCGAAAAGTGTTTAACCTAAGAGTAGACACATCAGTACTGACCAGCACACACTACAAAAATTAACTTGAAAAGGAAGCCAAAAAGAAAACAGATATAGAACAAAAGAAAGCCCTTAAGGAAGAGAATAAAATAAAAAAACGGTGACCAACAAACAGGAAAAGAAAAGGTGGTGGGAAGGAAATAGAGTCGGGAAAGGAAAAGGTGGCGGAAAGGGAAAAGGCAAAAAAAAGCAAAACAGATCAGATTCTTCGGAAGAGGAGAATGATACCGAATGCCTCTTCTGTACTGAAAGCTACTCCAAAGACAATAAAGGCGAAGGGTGGATTAGGTGCGTTGTGTGTCTTATATGGGGACATCAGGGACGTATGACGTGGGAGAGCCATGCTTCGGCACGAATAGGCCGGCTCGACCGGAGTGATATCACAGCCTCACAGAAAACCATCGTGAAACAACGCTTGCATTGTGTATCGCCGAGTGAATGAGGTTACCGGAGGCCCAAACCCTTTTAAATGGCGGGCAATGCTTGTGACTCCTCTGGTGTTGTGGGTGTCCATGGGCGGCGGTTATCGCTTACCATCAGGTGATCCGTCTGCTCTGTGAGCTCTGAGGCTTGTGCGGGAGTGACGATGAAGGCGACTACTTACGATATTTGCCTTTCTGGTAATAAATTTGATAGTGTGAAAAAAAAATGAGGCTATAGGACTATTTCTAAGTTCCTGTTGTTATGAATAATACATATGATTAAAATAAACAGCTGAGTGTTTTATTTCACTGATATTGATTAACTTACGGTATAAAATGATCCCTGGGATTATTTTACCCCTACCCCAGGGATCATTTTATACATAGGTGTGTATAAAATGATCCTTTACTAAACTTTTACAAAAACCTCTTGTACAAAAAAACTACATACATATAATAAAAAATAAGTATGCAGTTACAAAGTTAAGTGAATTCACTACCTCTAACAATAGAAATCTTGCGATTTTACTTTCAATTTTAGCCACAGTTAAGTTTTTCCCTTAAGGGGATCATTATACCTCACCTTCCCCTACTTATATTATCTAGCGTTTTTTAACATTTTTAAAATAGTTTTCTTATAATTATTTCAATCTAGGCCGAATTTCGAATGTAAGGAATTACCTATACAATGTGTAGATATTATTCTATATACGGGAACAATTCCCGCACGGAACAAATGTTTCTATCGCGTAAGAGTATATGGTTAGTTGTTCTGGGATCTGGTGTTGGATAACCATGGATTCTGTAAAGAATCCGAAACGGGAATTAAATAATATCAATATAACGCGATAAATTCTGAAAAACGTAGTTTTAATTCAATATCTAATATTCGCCGTATTGCCTCTGTACTTTTCAAATATAATTTCTACACGTATGGAAAGGTCATTCCATACATAAGACTTCGTGAAAATACTAAAAGTTTTGGCAGTATATTGAAGGAAACGTTTCAATCCTTCAATGTTTGCAATCAATTATAATTGTCTAATCATAATTTAAAAAAATACAAAAAACACTATTTTCCTGGTTTGTTGGTGGCTTAGTTGGTCAGTGTCTGCTATATTGAGTAAGAAGACGCAGCTTCGAGTAGGTACCTACTGCTCGAAGTTGAAGTTTTCCATCACTAAATTATATAGATTTACATATTTAAAACCACCGCAAAAGTTTTCTGTTATTTTTTTTAATTTACACCTGACAATTAAGAATACAAGAAAGACAAAGAGAAAGACAGACAAAAAACATCCAAATCGATCTTACCGTTCTCAAATGATGATTATTCATACATGCGGCAATTGCTTACCAACTATAAGGATTGTAAACCATACCAAAAGTCATAAATATATTAATTACTGCAAATTCAATGCCAACTACCACTACATACGTAGTTGAAAAGTACGGTCAAATTAACAGTGCGCGTTTTGCAGTGGTCAATTCTAATATAAAAACTTGGTGTAAGGACATAATAATTGTCCTTTAGTTCCATATTTTTGCACAAGAAACACAAGTGATTAATTTGACTACACGTAACAAAATTGTACTTTATATATTAATTATATTTATATACAGTATGTATATTTCTTTGCCACGTTCTCTAGCCTAAACCGCTTGGTGGATTTTAGGAGGCAATATGCCTCTCAATACTCAATTGTGAAAGTGACACCGGGTCTCATGCTCAGAATATGCACTTCGCATCAGGGGCTAAAGAATTTGGATATAGGGATTCGATCTGCGCAGCATGAATGCCATACACAATGATGATCCAATAGGAAATAGAATTATCTAAGGCGGTAATCGTAATTTTAAGTTTACTATGTCGGTATAAAATGGCTCTTAATATTCAATTCATCCATTTGCAGTTTTCAATATATTCCATGACGTGTAGGTACCAACATTAAAACACAGATTAACTATTTACATAATTATATACCTAAAATAAGAACACAATTTTATTTGTATGCCATTTTTTCATAAAATTATGTTTTCTTAAATTAATACAATATGTCAAGAAATCCCTGTCTGATCCGTAAAAGATATTCCATATGTATATATGGAATATCTTTTAATCTTGGAACTTGTAATCTGTATAGATTACAAGTAAAAAAAAAGGAAACTTAAATAGCAATACTGTGGGAATCGTCACTGGGTACCAAAAATACTTTGGGTTTTTTATGGGATCGACAGATCGCCTGATAGTAAGCGATAACCGCCGCCCATGGACACCCGCAGTACCAGAGGAGCCGCAAGTGCGTTACCCGCATTTTAAAAGGGTTTGGGCCTCCGGTAACCTCACTCACTCAGCGAAACACAACGTAAGCGTTGTTTCACGCCGGTTTTCTGCAATGTCCTCGTATAGTTCTAATGGTGTTAACACATTTAAAAAATTTGCTAGTTTGGGGTAATTTGCACACAACAACCGTGGATTATCTTCATAAATAACTGTGATGACTTTAATGAATATTTTAATGTTTTTTTTATTTCATTTAGAGTCCCTATGTGTTCCTTTCGAATTGGACAGTGTTCGGAACCTCATTATATAAATTAGTCGCGTCATCGGCAGCCAATGAGTGAGCAGTAAAACGACGTGATATAATGCCCTCATTGGCTATTCATTGTTCCCAAGCCCCTCCTCCTTGAAACGTGTAATAGAAAATAAAGACACATTCGCTAACTATCATTCGCATTGAACATTGAATTTTATTTATATCCACAAATTTCCTAAATACAAGCGGCTAAGTCGCAGGTAAATCTAAAACCCATATGTAGCTATATCACGCCGCTACATATCTGGACCTTCGAACCGAATTTGGAGCATCAAAACCAAATCGTCAAGAAAAGCGACCTTTGGACTGCGAAACGGCCGCACGACGACGACGTGGACAAGTGGATTTCTAAGCTGCCAAAGGGGGATCATCACGGTCGAACATCGAAGATCATCGCAAACAAGCGCAAAGGCCCTCAAAGATCGTGCATATTCAAGAAGATTGAAGAGTACGGCCGAGGAAGTCCAAGAAGATAAGCCAGCCAACGACGGTGCGTTGATCAAGTTCCAATCGTCGGAGCCTGCCCTGTTCAAAAGTGTGATACCGTTCTGTGATCTGATTCCAGTTGGTGAGGTGAGAGTTGCCTACCGTGCGGAGCGACACAACAGCTGAGTGCCGCTGCTAGCATCAGCTGACTTCACACGCAGTCGTTACTTGCACGTGAGTATTCCTCTTTTCATAGGCCACTACAATGCCGGTATTTCCAGTAGAAGGGGAGGGCTCTAGGACCCGTGATAGATCTCCATATAAATTAATTAGTGATGAAAAGACTGAGCAAATCATACGCGATCTCGTTAGAAAACGAGGCATCATTAAGGGTAGATTGACCAAGTTAACCAATTATTTAAATACCATTAGTGTAACGAACTTAACTAGTCAATGTAGAATAGATTTAAAATTAAGAATCCAAGGCGCGGGTAGTTTATTTTCTGAATTTAATGAAATTCAAAGTAAAATAGAAGAAGTTGTCCCTGATTGTGATATAGATGAGCAGTTAGATCAGCGCCAACAGTTTGAAGATAGTTACTATAGTACGCTTGCCCGAGCTGAAGCTATTCTTAGTGAGAATAAAGAGGTCACTAATAGTTCCCAAACGTGTCAGCATTCCAAAAAAATATTGTCAGTCAAATTACCAACCATTACATTACCGACGTTTGACGGTTTATATGAACACTGGCTGGAGTTTAGGGACACGTATTTGTCATTGGTACACAATTCTACCGAAATTTGTGATATTCAGAAATTTCACTACTTAAAATCATCACTCAAAGGTAGTGCGGATTTAGTTATAAGCGCACTAGAAATCTCTGCTGATAACTATTCAATTGCCTGGGAATTACTCCTCAATAGGTATGATAACACTAGATTGTTGGTACAAAGTCATATCAAAGCACTGTTTTCGATACAACCACTATCTAAAGAGTCGCCTTCATTACTTAGAAAACTTATTGATACAATTATTAATAATTTACGCGCTTTGAAGGTACTTGGTGAGCCCACAGACTCCTGGGATACGTTAATTATCTACATTATTGTTTCCAAGTTAGATAAAACGACCGAAAGAGAGTGGGAGCAACATAAAGGTGTATTGTTGTCAAATACCACATCTAAAGTTACACTGAAGGTTGATAATTTAATTAGGTTCCTCAAAGACAGGGCTGACTTATTGGAAACATTAGCATTATCACACAGTAAAGATCAGAGTAACAAACTCGAACATAAAAAACCTAATCCGCCTTGTAAAACCAATTATGTATCACATTGCAATGTTTCCAATAATAATAAACCAGCAACCACCGTTCGTCACTCACACAAACTTTGCGTTGTATGCAATGGTAAACACCCACTATATTCTTGCTTAAAATTCATTAACATGGATTTGCAAACAAAATTAAATATTGTTAATGAACACAAATTATGCGAGAACTGTTTACGATCCGGGCATACTATAGATAGCTGTCGATTTGGGCCCTGCAAGCAGTGTAATAAAAAGCATAATTCACTTATTCATCCTAATGATTTAAATCATAACAGCAACGGCTGTGACGGAGCGGTAACGGCGACTGTGGCGAGTACACCACGCGCACCTCCCTCCTCGCTCACTGTGAATTCAGTCCGAGATATTACAAGCTTAGAACAAATAATTCAAGTTAGCAGTGTTCACACTGATACGCACACAAACGAACAGTGCACTAATGTGCAACCTGTTTTGCTATCTACTGCTTTAGTTGAGATTCCCGACAGATATAATAATTATCATGTCGCATGCGCATTACTTGACAGTGGTAGTCAGTGTTGTTTTATAAAAAAATCGTTTTGCGAATTGTTAAATATTCCATTATTACAGTCCACTTACGAAATAAGGGGAGTAGGTAATACAGTATCACATTCTACGCAATCATGTGATATTCAAATTAAATCACGCATTAGTTCCTACTCGACGCGCATTAAATGTTTCGTTTTAAAAGAAATTACGTCAAATCTGCCAGCAGTTCGGGTACAAAGCGCACAGTTCAGGATTCCTGACCATGTACAGCTGGCAAATAAGCAATTTTTAGATAACCAATCTATAGATATTCTGATAGGTGCGGATCTATTTTGGGACTTGCTTATCGATGGCAAGATGCGTTTACCGGGCGGTCCGTTCTTACAGAATACGAAGTTGGGTTGGATAATATCGGGTACCATCAATAATAATACGCGCAGTGATGGACATATCCAATGCAACCTCACCCAATCAATAGATACGCAATTACGACAGTTTTGGGAACTCGAGGAATTATCCATGCCCCGGGCTACGCGCACCAATGAAGAACTGGCATGTGAACACTCTTTTACTACTACCACTACTCGGAATGAGGATGGTAGATTTTGTGTACATATTCCACTTCGTGAATCACCCGTTGCATTAGGTGAATCATTTCCTCAAGCAAAACAACGTTTCTTATCTTTGGAAAAAAGATTATCACGCACACCTGTTAGTTATAAGAAAATGTATAGCGATTTCATACAGGAATATATAAATTTAGGCCACATGACTCGGGTTAGTTCTTACAACAAAGAACATTACTTTATGCCGCATCACGGCGTGTTTCGGGAGCACAGCACGACTACCAAACTTCGTGTTGTGTTCGACGCCAGTGCATCGACAAGTAATGGGAAATCGTTTAATGACATCCAGCTTGTTGGACCCCCTATTCAGGGAGACTTAGTCAGTATATTATTACGCTTTAGACAATTTAAATATACGGCTATGGCCGATTGCGAGAAAATGTACAGACAGGTACTTGTAGAACCTTCTCAACGCGACCTGCAACTCATAATCTGGCGTAATGATCCGTCGATGCCGCTGGAATATTATCGATTAAATACCGTTACATACGGCACGGCATCGGCACCCTTCCTTAGTGTCAGGTGTTTAAAGCAGTTAGCAGCTGATTGCAGGGAATCAGAAGTACAAAGAGTCATAAATGACGATTTCTATGTCGACGACCTTCTGACGTCATGTGACGATAAACAGAAATTACTAAACATTTGCAAAAACACCGTAGATGTGCTCAAGCCCGGATGTTTCCCACTACGCAAGTGGATCTTTAATTTTGTACTCGACGGTGAATCATCACCAAGCCCTGATGAGCACACATTTCAGGATCTAAATCTAGGCGAGCATAGTCAGTGTAGAACATTAGGATTAGGTTGGTGTAACGTCAATGATGAGTTCAATTTTAATACACAAATTCAAAATAGTAATAATTCAATTACGAAGCGCATATTACTATCAACAGTTTCTCAAATATTTGACCCATTGGGATTGCTAAGCCCGTCTGTTATTATCGGCAAGGTATTACTACAAAAAATATGGTTATTAAAAATGCAATGGGACGATACACTTCCTAATGATATTAAACAAACATGGAACCGGTTTGTTAACAGTCTTCACTATCTACGCGCAATAAAGGTACCGCGACATGCATTTCAAAGTAATCCTTTACGAACCGAGATACATATATTTACGGACGCTTCACAAACGGCATATGGCGCGTGCGCCTATGTACGCACTGTGTGTACTAATCAGGTGTTAGTTAGGTTACTTATTTCTAAGGGTAAAGTGGCTCCGTTAAAACCCGTAAGCGTACCGAGATTAGAATTGTGTGGCGCGTTGTTAGGTGCTAGGCTTTACGATAAGATTAATAATTCCCTTACCCATAGAATTGATGACGTCATATTTTGGACCGATTCGACAATTGTCCTAGGTTGGTTGCGTATGGCTCCTAACATGCTCAAGACTTTCGTTCAAAACAGAGTCGCTGAAATACACGAACTGACGAATGACTTCACCTGGCGTCATGTAAGTGGCAAGGAAAACCCTGCTGACCTAGTTTCACGCGGTGTCTATCTTGAAGACTTGTCGTCGTCGATTCTGTGGTGGGAGGGTCCTACGTTTTTGCGAGACTTAGACTTTAGCTATGATTTAACTTCACAATTGCTTTCAAATATAAAGGAAATTGCGCTTCATGAGTTGCCTGAAGTTAAATCGAAAGTTATTAGCTCCCTTTTAACTAATTCCAGAATTAACTCTGCATTCGAGGCATTTTTTCCCTTCAATAGGTTTTCGCAATTCAATCGCATGAGTCACGCCGCTGCATATGTACTTCGATTTATTCATAACGCGCGCAACAAAACAAATCATCTGACTGGCGTGGTCTCTGTTATTGAGTTGAGAAATGCCATTTATACTCTTGCTAGGTTATCGCAGATTGAATCATTTAGTTACGAATATAATTTACTTAAAACCGGTAAAAATGTTAAGCCAAAGGATAGACTAGCATGTTTAAATTTATTTTTAGACGACAAACAATTAATTCGAGTAGGTGGTAGATTACAGGCGTCATCTGACTTTGATTATAACAAGAAACATCCAATACTTTTATCAAGTAAACACCAATTTACGATGCTATTGTTTCGGCATGAACACAAGCAGTCACTACATTGCGGGCCGCAAGCGCTTTTATGCCGACTGCGCGAGGATTGGTGGCCGCTAGCAGGCAGGGACTTAGCGCGTAAGGTGTCTCATCAATGTGTAGCTTGTAAGCGCGTTAGGGGTAGAACTTTAAGCCCATTGATGGGTAACCTACCTAAGGAACGAATAACTGTTAGTTATCCCTTTTATCGCGTAGGAGTAGACTACGCTGGGCCAGTGTTCATACTAAACCGTAAGGGCAGAGGTGCAACATTGATAAAGAGCTATATATGTTTGTTTATTTGTTTTGTTACGCGCGCAATCCACTTGGAACTAGTTAGCGACCTGTCATCAGATGCATATTTACTAGCACTCAAGCGTTTTATTTCACGTCGCGGTAAGCCATCAGAAATATTTTCTGACAATGGTCGAAATTTTGTTGGTCTGTATAATGAATTTGCTCAGTTTTTATCAAAATGTTCTAATGACATAATTGAATACGCGATTAGTCAAAATATTAAATTTTCCTTTATTCCGCCGTACTCTCCGCATTTTGGTGGCTTATGGGAAGCTGGAATCAAATCGTGTAAGTATCACTTACGCCGTACGGTGGGCAATGTACACCTTACCTTCGAGGAGTTGACTACGGTACTATCGCAAATTGAGGCTGTATTAAACTCTCGGCCAATAATGCCATTATCATCGGATCCTCGAGACTATCTTCCCCTCAGCCCTGGCCACTTCTTAATCGGTCGTCCACTCACAGCACCGGTCTGCGATGAAGACATACGTGACACGCCTGTTCATCGTTTGACTCGCTACCAGAAAGTGGAACAGGTCAGACAGCAGTTCTGGTCCCGCTGGGCGAAAGAATACATCTCAGAACTGCAGACTAGGTCGAAATGGAAGGAGAATACGAGCGATCTTAAACCTAACACGCTTGTTCTTATAAAGGACATCAATCTTCCACCGCTAAAGTGGCAACTGGGCCGGATTTTAAAATCAATACCTGGCCTAGACGGTGTATCAAGAGTCGCAGATATCCAGACAACGTCAGGCGTTATAAGGCGCGCATATACAAAAATCTGCCCCCTTGTGGAAGAAGAAGATGTTGTAAGCTGATGCTTTCAAGGCCGCGGGCATGTTCGGAACCTCATTATATAAATTAGTCGCGTCATCGGCAGCCAATGAGTGAGCAGTAAAACGACGTGATATAATGCCCTCATTGGCTATTCATTGTTCCCAAGCCCCTCCTCCTTGAAACGTGTAATAGAAAATAAAGACACATTCGCTAACTATCATTCGCATTGAACATTGAATTTTATTTATATCCACAAATTTCCTAAATACAAGCGGCTAAGTCGCAGGTAAATCTAAAACCCATATGTAGCTATATCACGCCGCTACAGACAGGGTTTTTAACATGTTGTATATCTAAGGGTCATCTTTTTTAAATTCGTTGCCGGGATAAATACTATGGGCAAGTAGAATGAACTATTATAAAATACAAAGATTTATGGATAGGTCCTTTGCTTGGTTTGCAAAATAATAAAAATAGGTCTTTTATTCACTTCACTTTACTACTTAATGTGTGTGTACTCCCAGTTTCGTAGGCCATAACGATTGCACGTTAAGCACGTAACGCACGTTACACACGTAACGCACGTTACACACGTAACGCACGTTACACACGTAACGCACGTTACACACGTAACGCACGTTACACACGTAACGCACATTACACACGTAACGCACATTACACACGTAACGCACGTGCATCACGTAATGAATGTAAAACGAGTAAAGCACGTGTGAATACTAGCTACGCGATTATCTGCACGTGTTTCTTCTCTCGAGGCTCTTTTAACACATAAGAAGTGGTTCTTCTTAGAGAGCCGACGGAATCTGTGAAAGTGAGATTTATTGTTAAAAATACATTAAATACTGATTTATACTTTTTATAGGATAAGGGGATAAACAAGCAGGTGGATAAACTGTAAGCGATTACTGCCGCCCATGGACTCCCAGAGGAGTCGCAAGTGCGATGCCCACCTTTTAAAAGGGTTTAGGCCTCCGGTATCCTCACTCACTCGGCGAACCACAATGTTGTGTCACGCTAGTTTTCTGTGAGGCCGTCGTATCAGTCCGGTCAACCCGGCCCATTCGTGCTGAAGCATGGCTCTCCCACAACGAAAATAGAAATTCATGAAAACATAATAAGAAAAGATAAAGGACTTCAAAAAGGATCAAACTAAATAATCTATCTACATATTATGCAATGCATTTATGAAGCATGTGTCTCACGAAGGACGAAATGGGCTCCAGATCAACAATAATTATGTCAAGCAATGCTTAATAATTGACGCTGGTTTTCATCTCAATAGAAACATGTGATTTGGTGACACAACAATTAGTTTCTTTGTTCGACGATATTATTCAATCAGCTATATTTTCAGTGTCGTTATAAACTGTTAACAATATGTTTTTATTAATCACTAAAGAAAGCCTGTAAATCTATATTGAAATAAAATACCTAATAATGTCGTGATATAATCCCTAGAAAGCTGTTAAGTACTGGTTTCTGATACTTACACGAATATTAGACATCGGAATTAAAACTACTTTTTACGGATTTTATCACGAGGAAGTCCGTAAAAAGTAGTTTTTATTTCCATTCGCGTATCAGAAATCAGCAGACTATAAAACGAAGTTTTTTACTTTCTGGTATAAAATTATTGTTGTTGTAAACTTTTGGGCCAAGAGTTTAAGTGATTTGAAAAGGTCCAGGTATACGTCCTTGCGGCACACTTACTGTAGTGCGTGGCGGGGCGGGGCGCGCGGGGCGGGCGCGCGGGCGACGCGGGCGCCGAGGCCGGGCCGCGCGTGGCCCCGCCCCCACCCGCGCCCCCGCCGCGCCCCTCGCGCCGCTACGACCAGCGCAGCTCCTTCAGCTCCACGCTGCTGCTGCGGGAGTGCTGCTGAAAGTGTGATGAAGGCACTCAAATGCTTGGTTTAGTTCCAATAGAGTTATTTGAATAAAACCGTAATCAAAGTCTAATGTTTTATTTCAATTAGACCAGTAATACAGGTACTTTTGAATTCTCAAAAACTAGGTGCGCGGTTCCAAATAGTGGGTCTTATGGAGAAGAACCAGCAATAAACTCCATGGATACTCATTTAAATAAAGATTATAACATTGATATTATTTACAATTTAGTTCTTATATGGAGTGCCAAGCAAATCCAAGGCACGAACCTCTGACTTTTCGAAGTTATGTGCATATTAATAGTCAATTGTCACGCGAGTAAACGGTGAAGGAAAATAATCTGAGGAAACCTACATGCCTGAGAGATTTTACCGACGACTGTGAAGTCTACAATTCGAAAATGGAAAGATAATAGGGGAGACCTCTGCCCTGCATTGAGAACAACCAGGTTAATACAGTGAACCCAGTCCCAGCCAAGTGTTCCAAAGGGAAATGTGGAATAAGCCCATCATCTATACTATAATAGATATGTCGCAGCGAGACATGATTGCGGATGGTCTGTTGACCAATCAAGAAGACGACGCCACCTGGTGGTACTAAATGGTATCAATAGCGACACAGTTGGAAGGGGCAACGACTGCAACGGTGAAGCCAAGCTGTGGTGTGGCACTTCGCATCTTGGGTTCGACTTGTACGCTCGTCGTCATACGTTCATGAGTTCCTTTATACATCATTATTGATAATCTTATAGTTTAAATGTTCCTTTGTTAATCGTAACAGACAAACGTTGCTTTGGAGTTCCTTGTGGCTTCTCCCAATTATAGCAGTGTGAAGTCATGAAAGACTGGATTTTTGGGGGTCGTAATATTGACGTACAAAAGTATTGAAATGAAATGAAATGATATAATTATTTCTGTAAGTAGATCTTTAGAGACACTTTTACAAGTCAGTGATTTGTTTTTTATAGCTAGATGGCTTCGGCATTTCCTAACTGACGACCTCTGAGAAGAAACACCGAAACAAACTCAGAGAATCATGGTCTCTTTTAAAGTCCAGACATAAAATAATGCAAATAATGTGAGTGGGACAATGCAGGGCAATGCCTGAAATGGCCTTTTGAGGAAAGAACCATAGCAGCTTTGAGTAAACCAGTCCTAACTGACGGCAAGCATGCATCAGTCATCGTGTAGTTCAACCATAATTAAGGGAGCTCAACGACCCGTCGCACTACAATACCAGATCAGCAGGACATTCGTGTAGGTCGTATGAAATTCCCAAAGCCTCCAGACTATAAAAACTTGTGTAATATTATCATGCCTACATGGTACTCAGATTTTCAAAAAAAATGACTAGAATAGACTTAGAGTACTACTAAGAAGTCTTGAGTAAATGAGAGATTCAACGACTTCTTAATGTTTGAACCAGCATGATCCACTCTGGCGCCCACTTACGTAATTCACATACACTTGTTACGAAATGGTTCTAGGCACACCGCCGATTCTCCGTCAGGTATATTTTAAGATTGGGCAGTATAGAAATTATCACTATTTGTAGAAAAAAAAAATTGAATAAGTTTATAACAATTTGTAAGAGACACTTCATCACAGAGCGCTATACATGAAAAAATTTAAATGACTGACTCAAATACATTGTGACTTACTTCGAATCTAGATGTGGCTGGAGGCACGTGTGTGGCTGGCGAGCACCTGGAACATCCAGGTCTTAGCACTGTCCTACTGGAGGACCCACCTTGCATTGC
Source organism: Acronicta leporina (assembly GCA_947256265.1). Lineage (NCBI taxonomy): Eukaryota > Metazoa > Arthropoda > Insecta > Lepidoptera > Noctuidae > Acronicta > Acronicta leporina. Next base: position 1,362,402 of record OX366539.1, read on the forward strand.
TGTTGTTAACTCCTAAAGACAAATAAATTGATTAGAATCTACTATTTATTCACACGGGATGTTACGTGGTAAAATTATAGCCTAGCGTTATGACCTTTGAACTGCCAAGTCAAGGTCTCGATTTCGAATCTAATTAAGGTTGCCAGATATAGGGCTTTTGTCGGACTTGTTCGGCTTTTTATAGTCGTCCGACCAAATAAACACCTGGCCCCAATTCTACTGTTTTATTGTATGAAAATCGTCATTCAATAGCTGTTGATTTTTGCCAATTTTGCCTTCTGCAGAGAAAACGGGAAATTGAGAGCATGGAACACCTTCTGTATACATGCGATGCAATGGCTAGAAAGCGAGTGTGCCTTTTGAGTCAGGGTTATCCAAGACCAGATGACTACAGACTCGTACCCCCAGGCCTCATTATAAAGCTCATGGAAGAGCTGTTTGTAGAACAGGGGTGAGGAATAGATTATCTAGGAGAGGCACAAAAGATCCCATTGGTTCGAAGTGCACTGAGGCATTGCTGCCTCGGTCCTACACAAGATATGATAAGTGGGACTGTAAATGGTTTAATGATGATTGAATTGGCACTAAAGCCTACCTGTCCCATTTCACTGCACAGTGATTGTCGGCCTTGAGATGCATTCTTCTTGGTGTTCCAACAGAACTCTAATATAGCTACGACTATCGCTAGAGCGAGCCCGCAGAGCAGTGTTACGAAGACACCACCTGAAACATATCAGTAAACCTGTATTCCCCAGAGAGCTGTTCTTAAGCGGCTTTGGAATGCCTTGCCCATTTCAGTGAGAGGAGCTCAATCATTGTCAATTTTCTAAAAAGTTGTGAATGTGCATTACCTGTCGCTGTAACTGAAACATTCTCCTTCACATCGCATCTGTTTTATAAAGATCTGATTCTTCTATTTTAATCAGTTGTTCTTATATCCTATATTTACACTATTTCTATGATTATAATTATGTATGTATATTTGCTATACTTGACATTTGTGTATTATTTCATTTAAGTGTTTAGTTTCTTTTGTGTACGCCAGACTACCTATTTTTTCCACCCATTGTACCATATTCTATGATTGATAACTTATACTTGACATTGGTTTTTGGTGTACAATAAAGGATATTCTCGGTATCTAGATACCAATGCGCAAATGAAAACTGTGAAATGAACTGTCATCTGCAGTATTTCCGGACCAATACGACCTTCAAACCTTCGAAAAGAGCGTACTTCCTTTTAAAAGCTGCAGCGCACTTGGGACTCCTCTGGTGTTGCGGGTGTCCATGGGCGGCGGTTATCGCTTACCATCAGGCGATCCGTCTGCACGTTTACCCTATCCTTTAAAAAAATATCGACTTCAGTCAAACTTTGAGATTAACCTTCAATGTTCACACATCCTGTTATCGCAATAGAAAGAAAAGAAAGAAAGAAAAATAAATTTATTTACATAGACAAGACGCACACACAATATTGTGCCAGTGAAGAATTAAAAGAGTGTCCATGGAGTTTCTTTCCGGATTCTTCTCCAAGACAACATTTTGGAACCGTGCAACAAGAATCATAACTTTTCATAAACCCTTGTAAAAGCATAATTGAATAAAAACATTTGAACTTGAACTTGAACTTTCTTATTCGTGATTATTGCCACCTTACTGATTTCGATGATTTTGCACAAAAACAATCAGTTATTTAGTGAAGGAAAAATTCGACTCGCAGGCAGGATTTGAACCTGTGTCTTCTGGCAAGGTACGCCAGATCCTATGACCTCTAAGCCACCGCGAGTCCCACCTGCCATGCCAAAATTTGCCTTCACACTCTGAACTTACGTCTTAAAAGTGACGTCAGTACCATCTATTAAAAGGCAAGTTACTTTGCCTCTCAATCCTGCCTGCGAGTCAAATTTATCCTTCACTAAATAACTTTATAATCACAAAAAAAAATCATAAAAAGATAAAAACAAACAGTGTTAAGATGATAACGCGCGAGTGATACCACTGGTGTTGCCAGCGTCTATCGGCTTTGAATACTCACCGATATTCTGAACTCCTAGAGGATTAGCTTTGCTGTCCTTCCCGTCTCTGTTACACACATCTCCGGTGTTCTTCCACCATTTATCATACAATATTTGTATGACCCCTTTCTCTTGAAGTTCGAGGATCGCGAGAGATATCTTGTCTCGCCATGGACTCCCCTTCCAAGTTGCTATGCCGTATCCCTGATAAAATTAATGAAATACCAAACCATTTTATATGATTTTATTTTACGACTAGCTTCTACTAGCGACTTCGTCCGCGTGGAATAGTCACTTGGTCTTAGCGTGATGTTATATAGCCTATAGCCTTCCTCGATAAATGGGCTATCTAACGCTGAAAGAATTTTTCAAATCAGACCAGGTCTCAAGATGACTACTGAATACTAGATGACACCACTAATTCCTAACTGACGACCCCTGAGAAGAAACACTGGAATAAACTCAGAGAATCATGGTCTCTTTTAAAGTCCAGACATAGAAGTAGAAATGTGAGTGTTACAATGCGGGGCACAGTCTGAGATGGCCTTTTAAAGAAGGAGCCACAGCGGCTTTGAGTAGACCAGTCCCAGCTGCAGGCACGCATGCATCAGTCATTGTGTAGCTCGACCACAATCTAGGTAGATTATAATATTCATACCTTGGAATCCAACAATCCTCCAATTTGCGTCAGGTTGCAATCCCTTTGCACTCGATGGTCCAACATGGTGGATTCCATAAGGAATGCGTAGTTACCCGCTAGCACCCTCCTCACCCCCTCCTCGTATGAGGAGACCAGTGCTGGCGGGGATGCGCTAGACATATGGACCCACATCTTCTGGTATATATCAATATTTGAGTCCTGGAAGAAGTATTTTGGTTATTAATGGGGATTTTGAAATGGCAATAGACTCGCCCCTATTACATGGGACCCCGAAACATACCGGCGAACTGTGGGTGTACATTAGTACGCCTCTGCCTAACCCTTCGGGGAATACAGGCGTGATGGTATGTTATGTTATTTTGGCTACGTTAAAAGAAATTCCTCAAAATTCACCAGTGGTCTTACAAGCGACTTTAAAGAGGATTTAAGCTATGATAATAGACAATACACAAAACTGTACAGTGGTTATAAGAGCGGTTACTACACTAGAGGTTCTCAATTCGATTTCCAGCTTAAATGTGCTTGGTTTTTCAGTAAAGTTTGGATTTTGTCGGCAAACGAGCGACGAGCCACCTGCAACACCAGAGGAGTTGCTGATCCGTTGCCGAGCCTTAAGAGCCCTTGCGGACTGCAGACTGCCAGAGCTGCAGCAACCGAGAACTGTCTCTCACTCGCAAAAGTTGGAACACATCGCGATGCTTTACGACAGACTTCGAAGTAAGGGTGGTTGCCAGCTACCGAACAAGTCAAATATGTTCTCACCTCTTCCGAAATGCTTGTCTGAATGGCAGCTTAGAACCGTTTTCTGACCAGTCCCACAAGGGGTTAATGGCAATAGGCTCGGCAATATTAGATGGGACCTACACATTTTTTTATGCAATAGTGGCAGATTGATCTCCTGATGGTAAGCGATTACCGTCGCCCATGAACACTTATAGGACACTTATAGCAACACCAGAGGAGTCATGTGTACGTTGCCGGCTTTTTAAAGGGTTTGGGCATCCAGTATCCGCATTCACTCGACGAAACACGCTTTTCTCGTGGTATCACTCCGGTCGAGCCGGCCCTTTCGTGCTGAAGCATGGTTCTCCCACGGTAAAACATACCGGCAAACTATGAGCGCACATTTCTTCCTAATCCTTTGGGTAATTCTTTGGGAAGGAGTCTAATATCAAGATGATTCAGTACTCACCCTGAAGAAAGACATGGTAGAACCTCCATTTAACGTGCCATATTGTATGCTGTTCTGGGCTGCCAGGTCTGCAGCACTCTGTATCGGCAGAACAGTTCTCTCCACCGTCAAGAAGGCAGCTAAGTTCGCCGTGTATGACGAGAGGATGATCAGCGTGAAGAACCACCAGATTCCGCCCACTATGCGGGTAGAAGTAGCCTAGACAGAAAGTGAGAGTGAATTCAAATACTATCACACCTATTTATTTGGAGATGAATAGAAGTTCTTCTTCGATAGCTTTATAAACGTTTATTAAACGTTTATAAAGAACGTACGAAGATGATGCGTAGACACTATTTATGTCTGGGATTTCTACCTGGTTATAGGTTCATAGAACATACCATCACACCTGTTTTCCCCGAAGGGTTAGACAGAGGTGTACTAATGTACACCCACAGTTCGCCGGACTGTGCTATTAACCGGGCACAAATTCCAAACTTCACAATTTCATAGAAAACCCCAATTACACTTTGCTCAACCTGGGAATCGAACCCAGGACCTCAAGCGTAGCAGCCGCGCTCAGGACCACTAGGCTAATGAGGCAGTTGATAATTTCATAGAAAAACCCAATTACACACTTCTCAACCTGTAAATCGTGCTGTTTAAAAAAAGTGTTTTAAGTAAGTCCTACTAATATTATAAATGTGAAAGTTTGTGAGAATGGATGGATGTTTGTTACTCTTTCACGCCAGAATGGCTGAACGGATCTGGATAAAATTTGGCACAAAGATAGATTATAGTCTGGAATAACACATGGACTACTTTTTATCTGAAGTCCACGCAGACGAAGTCACGGGCAGAAGCTAGATTATTATATTTTCACGGTCTTTGAAAAGGAAGCTTTGCATTCTTCGCTATCCTCATGGTCTTAATGTATTACCTTAGGATTCAGTCCAGACCCTTGCCTCAAGAAGGTCCCGGTAATGAACCAGAAAGAGTTGCAGACGCTGAACTGGTTCGTTAGAAGTTTCTTCTCATGGCCACACACATGGGTGCTTGTTGACCTGAAATAAATTGAAAAGAATAGTCTGAGACAGTTAAATTATATAATGTGTTAAGAAAACCTTGTCCGATCATTGTTAGGTATCGAGATCTATACTCCATTTGGTTAGGTACTTTTTTTTTTTTTTTTAATTATGGCGCCACACTTTTTGTGTATTTGCCAGTGTCAAGTAATAAAGTAATCAAGTATTCATCAAAGAATATTTCCCATCATGGGATTGTATTATGGCACCACACTTGTGTTCGCCAGTGTCAAGTATAAGTTCAGTTGCCCCAATAAAACGGTAGAAACTTTATTGAGGCTTCGATGGAGTTTAGGAGTGAACCCAAAAAGTCACGATTTTCAATTTTATATCATTTGCCTACACTGTCACACGTTCAGGAACACTTAATGGTTAATTATCCACCATAATTACACATTAAACTTCGGAGAAATTCAAGTTTTGAAAAATAATATAAAATCGACAATGTGCTCTTTACATTTTCCCGCCTAAACTCCCGTTAGGTACTTAACTAAAGGTAAACAAATCATAAAAAGGTTCTTTTATAGGGCCATTTTGCATTTCGAAATAAAACGTAACCAAAATAAATTATTTAATACTTAAATCACATTTTCCTTTTATATACTAGCATATTTAACTACTTTGTGTAATATTAAATGTAATTATAAATTCTTAAGGCTGCGAACAATTAATTAAATTAGAATTTATAATTATGTCATAAAGTATTGCAATGTGCCTACTAAAAAGAAGCTAAAAAGACAGGTATTCAAAACATTTTTCTGCGTAGAAGACTTTTAGGCCCACTTGCACCAACTTCTAAAATGTGTTTAAGTTGTATTTAAACACAATTTTTCATAGAAATTTCGTGTTTAAATACAATTTAAAAGTTGGTGCAAGTGGGCCTTAGATAACTCGAAAAAAATGAGAAGTAGTAGATACTGCGAGGAAGCAGCAAAATCAATAACCGATATTACACTTAGTCGGGTAACCACGTAACCAGACGCCATTCGTGACAGTTTGTGTTTACTTTGCTTTCATTCGTTTTTCTGTTTTGTTTTGCCGTAAATTGTATTAATTAGTTATTGTTCTGTTTTATTATTAGTGTTGGTGATTGTTCTTCATCTGATTCAGAATAAAACTTATTGTCAATTAAAAGGTATATTCAGTTCACTCCCAATTCATAAGATACCATTGTAATAAAAGGTTGAACAGCTCTGAACACCGCCATTTTTATTGTTTACCTTTAGTTAAGTACCTAACCAAATGAAGTATAGTAGTCCAAGCACGAACACTTTCGAAAACGTATTCGTATCGAAATCGAGAATAATTTGAATTAGGAGCTTGATGAACGTAGATGGAGCGAAAGTGGTGTGCCAGGATCGTAGCAAGTGTAGTCTCTGCCTACCCCAATGGGAGACAGATGTGAAAATATGTACCTATGTATGTATGAGATTTGTAGTAGAAAAAAACTCCTTCGTTTACGATACGATATTGTTTGTCCTTGGGCTACAGTTCTATTTAGGCAGACGGATCGCCTGATGGTAAGCGATAACCGCCGACCATGGACACCCGCAACACCAGAGGAGTCGCAGGTGCGTTGCTGGCCTTTTAAAAGGATTTGCGACTACGGTATCCTCACTCAATCGGCGAAATACAACGTTTTTCAATTCAGAATATTTGGCAATGCCGTGATACCAACATAGACGAACTACTTAAGGTGGATCGTTCACCTGAGCCCGCCAAATTCAAATTTCAATTGGTTTTTCGCAATTTGTAGGTCTATAACACATTCTAGATTCCTAGCTGTAGTAATTGCGGCAATAGCTATACAATATTCACAACTGAGCATTAAAAACTTTGCATAATAAACGTTAACGAAGCTAAAATTAGGTACAATCGTCAATTTTGGCCAAAAATGACGATTGTACTATCGAAAATCTTGGCGGTGAACCACCCTTAAGGCTAAAATCGCTTGCACTGAGCGCGCGGGCGTGCTGTGCGTTATCACCCCTTCCCCTCACCCCGACGATATCCCCTTGAGCTTTATGCGCGTTACTTGATACTTTGAATTTCTATTAAATCGTATGATAAGTTTTCGCATTTTAAACTATCTTAATTGGCGGAAGTGAAATGTGGGTGTGGCTGACGTATCGGGAGTTGTTCAAAGGATTTTGTCAGAAAAATGGTCGACCGCCAAGTTTCGCGACTGTACCTAAATTTAGCTACAATATCGATTTTCAAGCAAAGTTTTTAATGCTCAGTTGTGAATATTGTATAGCTATTGCCGCAATTACTACAGCTAGGAATCTAGAATGTGTTATAGACCTACAAATTGCGAAAAACCAATTGAAATTTGAATTTGGCGGGCTCAGGTGAACGATCCGCCTTAATAGAATAGAATATGTATAAGTTATCAATCATTCTTAACCAATTCTTCAAGAACGTCGGTGATTTTAGCTTTACAGTTTCACTTACTTACCATTCATAGGGTGAGAACCTGGCCATCACGAAGAGCGTGAAAGACACTAGGATGTAGGCAGCCAGCACGTACAACCATATCTCAATGGCCAGGGGATTTAGGAAGCTGAAGAGTCTAGTCGGCTGTGATGTTGGGACCTGTGAGGTTAAAAATGACAATTTACATAAACATAACATACCATCACGCCTGTATTCCCCGAAGGGTTAGGCAGAGGCGTACTAATGTACACCCACAGTTCGCCGGTATGTTTAGGTCCCATGTAATAGGGGGCGAGCCTATTGCCATTAACCAGGCTGGTTGCTACTGGGAATTTCATAGAAAAACCCAATAACACTGCTCGACCTGGGAATCGAACGCAGGCCCTCCAGCGTAGCAGTCGCGCTCAGGAGTTCAGGACCGCTTGGCTAATGAGGCAGTTTACATAACATTTACATATTGCTTTTGGTTGGAACATCTGCTCGGTGGTAGGAGCCAAGAGCTCCTAGGGGTCTGAGGGTCTGACTGGCTGGCGACCACCCTTACGTCGGAGTCTGTCGTAAAGCGTTGCGTGTGGTTCAACTATTACGCTTGAGAGCCAGTTCCCCCTCGATTGCTGAGGCTCTGGCAGTCTGCAGTCCGTAGGGGCTCTAAAAAATCGGCAACGCATCATAAACTCTATTTTTTTTTATGAGATAGGGGGCCAAACGAGCAAACGGATCACCTGATGGTAAGCAATAACCGCCCCCCATGGACACCCGCAACACCAGAGGAGTCGCAAGTGCGTTGCCCGCCTTTTAAAGGGTTTGGGCCTCCGGTAACCTCCTTCACTCGGCGAAACACAACGCGAGCGTTGTTTCACGCCGGTTTTCTGTGAGGCCGTGGTATCACTCCGGTCGAGCCGGCCCATTCGTGCCGAAGCAGGGCTCTCCCACGTGAATAATTTCTGGTGTTTCAGGTGTCTATGGGCGACGATGACTACTTACCACCAGCTGGCTGGTCAGTTCGTTTGCCGACTTCACTAATACCTTCAGGTTACAGCTAGGGGCGAGCCTATTGCCATTAACTGGGCACAAACCCCAAACTCAAACCAAAAAACCAAACCTCACTCCCAATTCATAAGATACCATTGTAATAAAAGGTTGAACAGCTCTGAACACCGCCATTTTTATTGTTTACCTTCAGTTAAGTACCTAACCGAGTTTAGGCGGGAAAATAAAAAGTGCACATTGTCGATTTTATATTATTTTTCAAAACTTGAATTTCTCCAAGTTTAATGTGTAATTATGGTAGATAATTAACCATTAAGATAATTAACGATTAATAAAGTTCGAAGCCTCAATAAAGTTTCTACCGTTTTATTGGGGCAACTGAACATTATACTTGACACTGGCGAACACAAAAAGTGTGGTGCCATAATACAATCCCATGATGGGAAATAATTATTACCTACTTGATTATTCTAATACTTGACACTGGCAAATACACAAAAAGTGTGACGCCATCATTAAAAAAAAAAAAAAAAGTACCTAACCAAATGAAGTATAGTAGTCCAAGCACGAACACTTTCGAAAACGTATTCGTATCGAAATCGAGAATAATTTGAATTAGAAGGAGCTTGATGAACGTAGATGGAGCGAAAGTGGTGTGCCAGGATCGTAGCAACCTTTAGGTTACATCTAGGGGCGAGCCTATTGCTTGCATTAACTGGGCACAAACCCCAAACTCCCTCAAGAAAATGCCTCCGACTGCATGAGGTTGGTCAGCTGTTTTCCATCTTTTTTGACAGTCCGATTTTATTATTTTTTATTTCACTTATTTTCAATTAGACAAATAAAGTATTTATTTGTTACAGGTAAGTACTTACAGGTACTTTTGAAATTTCAAAAACTAAAATTAGAATGGTGTTGAAATAAAACAACTTTACGGATTATATCGCGTTATATTAGTATCAAATACAATACAAATCCCTAATATTTGATACTAATATAACGCGATATAATCCGTAAAGTTGTTTTATTTCAATATGTCTGATATTCGCGTAAGCTTCAGAAATCAATAGAATGGTGTTCTTCAAAAAAATGTGTGAAAAATGTTTACTAGCTTCCATAGACTGCGGTTACCGCTTACCATCAGGCAGGCCGTATGCTTTTTTGCAACATTATTGTTATTAAAAAAATATATTCCACTCAAAGTCAAAGTAATCTTTTTGAAATGAAACTACTTTTTACGGATTTTATCGCGGTATATTGATATTATTTTGTTCCCGACGTTTCGGATCCTTTACAGCATCCATGGTCACGGGCAGACTGAGGTGTTGGACGTCTTGATGTTAAAATTACTAACAGCTACCTTACATTTTTGTTAATTATTAGCGATCCGATTCACGCAGAACGAGCTCACCGTATCCTTTGGTCAAGTCAAAGGTCAAAGTGTCAGAAATCAGTAAGTAATCTTTTTATTATAAACTTTTTAGTGTTTAATATACCCAGTGTCACTCTCACATTCAGACGAATCTAATGAAAACACACAACAGAGAACTACAGAGCAAAACTTATAATATTTAATAAATACATACATACATACACGTCAAACACATAACCCTCCTCCTTCGGCAGTCGGGTAAAAAGAAATACCGAAACGTTTTTATGTGACGTACTTATGTGTGAAGATGTTTTTTTTTATTTCTTACCTTAAAAAGAATACCGATTCCTAAGTTCATGAATGGTTTGGTGAAGTCTATGACCGCCTCCCGCGCATAGTTGATGGTCATAGAGGCAACCGCGATGTCCGCTTTCTACAAGAAAGAAACAAGTTCAAGTTCAAATGTTTTTATTTCAAACTAGCTTCTGCCCGCGGCTTCGCCCCCGTGGAATTCGGTCTGTCATCACATCCCCCGGGACGGGACAAAAAGTATCCTATGTCCGTCTCCTGGTTCTAAGCTGCCTCTCCACCAATTTTCAGCCAAATCGGTTCAGCCGTTCTTGAGTTATAAATGGTGTAACTAACACGACTTTCTTTTATATATATAGATAGATAAGCTTTTATTTTACAAGCGTTTATGAAACGTTATGATTCTATGTAGTTGCACGGTTCCAAAAGGTTGATCCTATGGAGAAGAATCCGGCAAGAAACTCCATGGACACTCTTTTAAAATAAATTATGTTACAATCTTCACTGGGACAATATTGCGATAACAAGATGTGTGGGCGTTGAAGATAATAGACAATAATAAACATGGAGATGCAAAGATAATTAATTAATTTTGTGTGCGTTGCCCGCCTTTTAAAAGGGTTTGGGCCTCAGGTATCCTCACTCACTCGGCGAAACACAACGTAAGTGTTGTTTCACGCCGGTTTTCTGATAAGAACTAGACTACCGGCACGCCGCGATGAAATCCGTAAAAAGTAGAGTTATTTCAATGTCTTATATTCGCGTAAGTGTTAATCAACTCACCCTATCCATCAGCTCCCGAACGATGCCATTCCAGTGTCCCGTATCTGGATCCCTGGCACCATACATGTTATCCGGTACCAAGCGCAGACGGTAATGGAACCCTGCCCTGGATGCCACCCTGGCCAGCAGGTCTATGCAGAACCCCTCAAAGCGGGCGTTCCCTTGCAAGTTCCATCCTTCCTTCACCATGACGTAAGGTTTCTCCTGTGGAAAATGATGCTGTATTATGGATTTCCTTGTCCCACCAGGTACAGATCTCATCTCAGAATGAGAGAGGTTAGGCTAATGCTACCCAAAGAGATCCATATCGACCCTCAGGGGTCACGACGACCTACAAAGGGGTCTATGTCAGATGGAAGAGATCTAAAGGTCGCTAAAGGACGCTAGAAGCGTCGGTAGCCTAATGGCTAGGGTGTTGGACTTGCGATCATGTGGTTGCCGGTTTGATACCCACCCATTGCACTACCAACGTGAACCCACTCGTAACACAAGCATTTTAGCTTAGCACGGGGGGTTAATAAGCCTTGAAGAACCTGGGCGTGCTCAATAGATCGAGACAGTATTTTACTCTGCTCACCGTCTGCTGCATGTATAATATTTGTATTTTTTTAATTCTCATTAGCTGCACTAACTGCCTCATTAGCCTTCCGGTCCTAAGTGCAACTGCTACGCTAGAGGTCTTGGGTTCGATTCCCAGGTCGAGCAATTGGGTTTTTCTATGAAATTCCCAGTAGCAGCTCGGAGTTTGGAACTTGTGCCCGCTTAATGGCAATAGGCTCGCCCCCTATTACATGGGACCTAAACATACCGGCGAACTGTGGGTGTACATTAGTACGCCTCTGCCTAACCCTTCGGGGAATACAGGCGTGATGGTATGTTTATGTTTATGTAAATTGTCATTTTTAACCTCACAGGTCCCAACATCACAGCCGACTAGACTCTTCAGCTTCCTAAATCCCATTCTCTCAGTCTTCTATGTTCGCCATACTCACTTCAACAGTAACAACAGTAAGTGTCACATTAGGCGGTGGATCTCTGGTATATGCCGCTGGGTCAGTGATGGCCAGGCCTTCTGACGGCGACCAGTGGCCTGACACCACCATCCCCCCCTTCTCCCCACCAGTCAGCCTCATCAGCTGCAAGTGAAAGTTGGTTCGGACACCGTTCTTGAATTCTATTGGCCCAGTGAGGCCGTGGGCTTGGATCTGTAAGAAAAATATTTTGCTAACTATTAATCGCACCGACCATTCGAAGCTGTAATTGTCACCGTGGTCAATACGGATGGGTGATTTTGATTAACTTCGACTTTGTCATCGACTTTAACTTTGATTACGACTTCGAGTATGACCTCGATTTGAATAGGCTTTGATTTGACTATGACTTTGACTATGACTGTGACTATGACTATGACTGTGACTGTGACTGTGACTGACTGTTCGGCTTCGGCTTCGGCTTCGGTTTCGGCTTCAGCTTCGGCTTCGGCTTCGGCTTCCGCTTCGGCTTCGGCTTCGGCTTCCGCTTCGGCTTCGGCTTCGGCTTCGGCTTTGGCTTCGGCTTTGGCTTCGGCTTCGGCTTCGGCTTCGGCTTAGGCTTCCGCTTCGGCTTCGGCTTCGGCTTCGACTTTGGCTTTGGCTTCGGATTCGGCTTCGGCTTCGGCTTCGGCTTCGGCTTCGGCTTTGGCTTTGGCTTTGGCTTCGGATTCGGCTTCGGCTTCGGCTTCGGCTTCGGCTACGGCTTCGGCTACGGCTACGGCTTCGACTTCGGCTTCGGCTTCGGCTTCGGCTTCGGCTTCGGCTTCGTCTTCGGCTTCGGCTTCGGCTTCAGCTTCGGCTTCGGCTTCGGCTTCGGCTTCGGCTTCGGCTTCGGCTTCGGCTTCGGCTTCGGCTTCGGCTTCGGCTTCGGCTTCGGCTTCGGCTTAGACTTAGACTTAGACTTAGACTTCGACTTTTACTGTAGCTGACTACGAATTTGACTATGACTGAAATTGACTATAACTGGGTTTTTTATTCTTCATAGGCTTACGCTTTATCGCCAGTTGCGCGTTATTAAGCAACACGGCGAACTACGCTGGAGCGCGCTTGCCTAGAAGAAACCGATGCACTCGTTTGACTTTTACCTCTGCCAATGCAAAGCTATTGCTGATAGCTATCGCTTACCGTATTTATTTTTTCGTAAATAGCTCTCCCATGCTTCCAGGGCGTATCTCTCTCACAGGACACGTTGCCAGGGTGAATGTTTTCCGTGATGCTCAACGCCTGAGAGAGTACTTTTACCGCGTCGTAGAGGAGGGCTGGCTCCGTCTAAAGGAGAGTAGGATTGCAGTAGGTATATAAGTACTTATAGAGCAGTTATAACCCAGGGATATGACCGTTGAACTGCGATGTTATAGGTCTCGACTCGAATGTGTGAACTTGCCTTCACATTCTGAATTTACCCATAAAATGTAAATTCAGAATTTGAAAGCAAGTTTCGACCTGGCGGGTGTGACTCGCGGTGGCTTAGTGGTCATAACATCTGGTATATCTAACCGGAAATTCGTTTTAACGATGAAGGAAAACATCGTGAAGAAACCTGCATGCCTGAGAGATTTCTCAAAGATTGTGAAATCTCCCAACCTGTAGTGGACTATGGTGAACTATAGCCTGACTCCTTCTACTCTGAGAGGAGACCCATGCCCAGCAAAGGAATCGTATATGGGTGGGATAATGATGATATTTACACCGTGGGAAAGCCATTTTTTGGCACGAAAGGGCCGGTTCTACCGGAGTGATCCCACAGCCTCACAGAAAACCGGCGTGAAACAACACTTACGATATGATACCAGGGGCCCAAACTCTTTTAAAAGGCGCGTAACGCACGTGCGACTCTTCTAGTGTTGCGGGTTGGTAATCACTTCCCATTCAGCATAGCACTTACTGTCATTACATATTTGTCTGCCCCCCTATCCCATAAAATAAAATGATTGAATTATAATAGCAAATTACCTTGATATGTCCTCCGCTGATAATGGAAGCTCCAATGGGATGGAACTTCTCCATCACCTGCAAGGATTCCTTCACCTTATCGGAATCTCTGTCGACCAGTCTCCAGCCACTCATGTTGACTCTATTATAGAAGAAATCTTCCATATCGAAGAGTTCAAAATCCTGGAAAGAAGAAGAAGTTTTTGACTGAGCAGATTTGGTAGAAGTGTTTCCGCCTGGGGACGGGTTATAATACAGTTCCTCACTGCCATTTAGATAGGCATTTCGTAAGAGCTGAGAAAATATCTGACTTACTCTGTGGAACTTGGGCCTAACTGGCGACCACTCTTATATCGAAATCTATTGTATATAAGCTCTTTTCAACGACCTCTGTGGTTTAGTGGTCCGAGTACCGGACTGCTGACCATGAGGTCGGTTTGATTCCCACAGAACACAAAAAAATATGTGATGAATTTAAGTGTTTGTGTTCGTCTGGGTGTTTCTTATGTGTTATAAGTATGTATTTACAAAAAAAAAAGTATATATCCATTGTCTAGTACCCATAGTACAAGCTCTGCTTAGTTTGGGACAAGATGGTGCTGTGTAAAAATGTCCCAGAATATTTATTTAAAAAAAAGAATATTTATTTATTTAGTGTTCCTTCTTTCGATATTTCACGTGATGGTAAGTAGTTGTCGTCGCCCATGGACACCTGCAACACCCGAGGAGTTGCTGATGTGTTGCAAGCCTTAAGAGACCCTACGGTCTGCAGCCAGCCAGAGCTGCAGTAACTGAGAACAACTCTCACACGCAAAAGTCGAACCACACATCGAGTTTTTTTTTTATTATTATTATGGCGCCACACTTTGTGTATTTGCCAGTGTCAAGTATTAACCAAGTAATTAGAGTATTTTCAAAGAATATTTCCCATCATGGGTTTGTATTATGGCACCACACTTTTTGTGTTCGCCAATGTCAAGTATAAGTTCAGTTGCCCCAATAAAACGGTAGAAACTTTATTGAGGCTTCGATGGAGTTTAGGAGTGAACCCAAAAAGTCTCGATGTTCAATTTTATATATCATTTGCCTACACTCTCACACGTTCACGAACACTTAATCACGTGCGTTGCACTGCAAGGGTGCCAACTGAAAACCAGCGCTGGGCATTGGATACCCAGCACATGCTGAGTTGGTTACCCATTCGGTACGGACATGACGACAATGTTCTTTCTTTTGTTTTTACTTGTACCTATCAAAATTTAATGTGTATGTATTTGTATTGTATCCGTCTGTTCGTCTGAATAAAAATATTTCTATCCTATTCTATTCTATTCTAATGGTTAATTATCCACCATAATTACACATTAAACTTCGGAGAAATTCAAGTTTTGAAAAATAATATAAAATCGACAACGTGCACTTTTCATTTTCCCGCCTAAACTCACACATCGAGTTGCTTCACGATAGATTTCGACGTAAGGGTGGTTGCAGCCAGTCCTCCAAGATTAGTGACCTTACCACTGAGAAATGTGCAAGAAGTTTTCATGACGATTCTCTAATATCTAATACTTACAAAGGACGTAAATACGTAGTGGTAATCTTCATTATTCATTTGTAGCTGAAGAATCTGTAAGAAAAGATAAATATGGTATTATAATGCAAAACTTCCTCATCAGCCTAGTGGTCCTGCTACGCTAGAGGACTGAAGTTTGTTGCCAGGTCGAGCAAATTGTTATTGGATTTTTCTATGAAATGCTCTGTAGCAGCTTGGATTTTGGGATTTGGGCCCGGTTAATGGGTAATTAATTAAATAACAATCTATACTTTAATATATAAAGCTGAAGAGTTTGTTTGTTTGTTTGCTTGAACGCGCTAATATCAGGAACTACTGGTACGATTTGAAAAATTCTTTCAGTGTTAGATAGCCCATTTATTGAGGAAGGCTATAGATTATATATCATCACGCTACGCGGACGAAGTCGTGGGCAGAAGCTAGTAACTAAATTAAAAAATACGGTAATTTAAAATGAATTTTGGAAATGAAGCATTTTGTTGTTTTAGTCAGTGTCACTTCCACAATTAAAACCAATCTAATGACACCTTTAAAGCTAAAATCCATTGAGCCGTTCAGTCTGCAGAGCGTGACAAACATTTGAATTTGGTTTTGGCGCCAAAAATCCGCCATTTTGTTTTTTTTAATACCCAGTGTCACTCTCACAGTAAATACGAATCTAACGACACCTCTCAAGCTAAATGCTATCGAGCCATTCAATTATACATACATACATACATACTCTCGAAAAACATAACCCTCCCTCCTCCCAAAATGAGTTTGAGTTGACTCACAGCTCTTGCCAACTGGCGAATTCTCTTCGGATCTGTGTCAACTATGATATGTTCTATCCGTTGAGCCTTCAACAAAGCCAGGGCTCGCCTGTACTCCTTGGCATCATGACATCTTACGGCATACATATCGCGGCCATCTTTCGCGATGTCCAAAATGTTGAGTTCCCCTGGAATAATTACATATAATTTTTAAACAAAATTCATGCGACAAAACGTAGTCTATTCTTTTCTCCAAGTTCCTATCTAAGTATGTCTATACCAAAATTCATCAAAATTGGTTTAGCAGTTTAGGATCGAAGACGTAACAAACAAACAGAGATATTTTAATTATTAGTATGGATATTATAAAATAATACAAAAGTCACTCTGTCTGTCTGTTTGTTAGTGTTTACGCTTAATCCACTTAACCGATTTTTATGAATTTTGGTATAGAAATACATTAGACCTTCTAGAAGGACATACACTACAACATCAAATTGATATAATTATTTAAATTGAACTTTAGTCAAGAAAAATTCTTTGTTGTGTGTTTCCTATAAATAGAAATACCTTGTTAAAGAAACAAAATTAAAACAAACAAAGATTTTTTCTTGATAAAGTTCAATTTAAAAAATTATATCAGCTTAAGCTCTAGGGATCGCAAACTTTTTTTGATGTGTGTAGCTCGACCCGTTGTCTCGAAAAGTCTTTTTAGAATATGAGAGATACCGCGGGTAATCGTTTTTTTTAATTTGAGTAGTTGTTCGAGTCGCGGAGTTGTTGATATGTGGAGTCGCAGCAACCGAGGGGGAACTGACTCACGCGCAAAATTCGAAATCCGTGCGTCCGTCCGACGTAATCGTGATCGCCAGCCATTCGAACACCCTTAGGCCTTAACGACCGATCTTCCGCGTAGTGTGCCCGCTATTTGTAATTTATATGTATAACATGTATCGACGTTCCGTTGCGGACCGCTCGCTCTGAGCGTCTGCTCCGTCCTCCGCACACCGATCTTCCGTCGGCGTAAGATCGGCAACAACGCATTCCATGTATTTGTATGCATCGCGCCACATGCGGCGGATAACTGCTTAACTTTCTAACACCGTATGGCCGAAGGCCTTCGCCACACTTGACGGAAATTCCGACGCCGAACTTCCGCGGACGCCAATCCGTTACCATACGTTGCAGCCACACTGGAAATTCAGTGGCGGATTACCAGTCGACTGCCAACGCTTACTTATACGGTGTTAGAAAGTAAGGAGTTATCCGCCTAATGTGGCGCGATGCATACAAATACATGGAATGCGCCGTTGCCGATCTTACGCTGACGGAAGATCGGTGTGCGGAGGACGGAGCAGACGCTCAGAGCGAGCGGTCCGCGATGGAATGGCCGATCTTCCGCGTAGTGTGCCCGCTATTTGTAATTTATATGCAATAAAATGTATTGACGTTTTGAGTTGAGTTTCCGCCAAGTGTAGTGCTCTATCGTAAAGAACCGCGGTGTGTTTAGGTGGTAGCACCTCTTGGGGTCCAGCCCGTCAGACCCTACCACCTAGTAAAATTTAGTGTGAGATGCTCACCATAACCATAATCTTCATAAATGATGCCCATTCTAGTCCAATTCAAGTATGACAGGAACTCCGCGAAGGCCTTTATGAGGAGATCCCTCGGAGGATACAGGTTTATCGAGAACGTGTGATTCGCTGAAAAAGGAATGATAGCAAGTTGGTAAATAAAAATAATTTCATGACTGAAAAATGTAAATACATAAGTAAGTCGAGTATTTTTTTATGACATAGAGGGGCAAATGGGCCCGTGGGCGCCCATGGGCGGCGGTAACCGCTTACCATAAGGTGATTTTTCTGCTCGTTTGCCCCCCTATCCCATAAAAAAAAAAACACTTTTACAAGTCAATGTTTTATATTTTCAAACAAGATGTCGCCGGCATTCTTAACTGACGATCTTTGAGAAGAAACGCCGAAACAAACTCAGATAATTATAAAAACCAACTGTATATTATCACTAGCGACGCTGCTCCGTTCTTAAGAGTTAAGATTATGTCAAATAGCTTAAAGCCTTCCTCTTGAATCACGCTATCTATTAAAAGAAACCGCATCAAAATCCGTTGCGTAGTTTTAAAGATCTAAGCATATATAGGGACAGACAGAAAACGGGAAGCGACTTTGTTTTATATTAAACTAGCTTCTGCCCGCGGCTTCGCCCCCGTGGAATTCGGTCTGTCATCACATCCCACGGGAACGGGATAAAAGTATCCTATGTCCGTCTCCTGGTATTCTAAGCTACCTCTCCACCAATTTTCAGTCAAATCGGTTCAGCCGTTCTTAAATTATAAATAGTGTAACTAACACGACTTTCTTTTATAGATGTACTAGCTTCTGCCCGCGGCTTCGCCCCCGTGGAATTCGGTCTGTCATCACATCCCACGGGAACAGGATAACAAGTCCTATACTATGTCCGTCTCCTGGTTCTAAGCTACCTCTCCACCAATTTTCAGTCAAATCGGTTCAGCCGTTCTTAAATTATAAATAGTGTAACTAACACGACTTTCTTTTATAGATGTACTAGCTTCTGCCCGCGGCTTCGCCCCCGTGGAATTCGGTCTGTCATCACATCCCACGGGAATAGGATAAAAAGTCCTATCCTATGTCCGTCTCCTTGTTCTAAGCTACCTCTCCAAAAATTTTCAGTCAAATCGGTTCAGCCGTTCTTAAATTATAAATAGTGTAACTAACACGACTTTCTTTTATAGATGTATAGATGTACTTACAATTTTCCTGCGCATGAGGTCCTACGGTCAAATGTGGATAGTGCAAGCTTGTGCTCATGTGATCTAGTGTGTTTCCCAACAGTGGGCCTACGTCACTGAACAGCGCTACCGCTCCCGACTGGATTTGTGTACACGCTGAAAAATATAGAAGAATTAGACTAATTAAATTAATTTAGACTTCAACTGCTTCTGCTACGGTAGAGGTCCTGGGTTCGATTCCCAGGAAGAGCAAGTATTATTGGGTTTTTCTATTAAACTGCCTCATTAGCCAAGTGATCCTGAGCACGACTGCTACGCTAGAGGTCCTGGGTTCGATTCCCAGGTCGAGCAAAGTGTTATTGGGTTTTTCTATGAAATTCCCAGTAGCAGCTCGGAGTTAGGAATTTGTGCCCGGTTAATGGCAATAGGCTCGCCCCCTATTACATGGGACTTAAACATACCGGCGAACTGTGGGTGTACATTAGTACGCCTCTGCCTAACCCTTCGGGAAATACAGGCGTGATGGTATGTATGTATGTATGTTTTCTATTAAATTCTCAGTAGCAGCTCGGAGATTGGATTTTTGCCTGGTTATTGGCAATAGGCTCTTATGTGGGGCCGAGGCAGCAAGGCCTCACTGCACTTCGACCTAATGGGATCTTTTGTGCTTCCCCTAGATACCTAATCCTCATCCTCCCCCAGTTCTTCCAACAGCTCTGCCATCAGCTTTATAATGAGGCCTGCGGGTATGAGTCTGTAGTCCTCTGGTCTTGGATAACCCTGCCATAAGAGGCACATTAGCTTCCTAGCTATTGCATCGCATGTACACAGAAGGTGTTCCATCTCCATCTCCATCCATCTCAATTTCCTTTTTGCAGGCCCTGCAGGCTGATTTCTCTAGGCCTCTAGATTACATGGGACCTAAACATACCGGCGAACTGTTGGTATAATTTTTTTTTAAAAGATTACTAGCTATGTTGCTCGCACATTACTAGTATTCTTGTTAACTCCTCGTGCTAAGCTAAATGCTTGTGTTACGAGTGGGTTCACGTCGGTAGTGCAATGGGTGAGTTTCGAACCGGCAACCACATGATCGCAAGTCCAACGCCCTAGCCATTAGGCTACCGCCGCTTGTACATTAGTACACCTCTGCCTATGCCTTCGGGGAATACAGGCGAGGGAATATTCTCTCTACTGCACTATTTTTAGTAGTTTTTTTAAAAACAGCTACCATTTACAGGTAGTCGGAAGCTGTAACCGGCTCCGGAAATCCAATATGGCGGCGTTAAGCGGCCGGAAGTGACGGTTGAAGGATCCTTGACGCGAAAAATAGCAGACTTCGAAATGCAAACATTCATAAATAAAGTTTTTTACCAGGTTATTGCTCGCAAAATTGCGGTTTTAGTGTTGCATTGTGTGTTGTGGTTATTTGAAATGTCTCGGTCGACTGGAAATGAGAATGCGGTGTGTTGAAAATGCATTTTTGTGAGTAAAATATAACTGCCTCATTAGCCTAGTGGTCCTGAGCGCGACTGCTACGTTTGAGGTCCTGGGTTCGATTCCCAGGTCGAGCAAAGTGTTATTGGGTTTTTCTATGAAATTCCCAGCAACAGCTCGGAGTTTGGTATTTGTGCCCGGTTAATGGCAATAGGCTCGCCCCCTATTACATGGGACCTAAACATACCGGCGAACTGTGGGTGTACATTAGTACATCTCTGCCTAACCCTTCGGGGAAAACAGGCGTGATGGTATGTATGTAAATATAACCATCACGCGTGTATTCCCAGAAAGGTTCGATAGAGGCGTACTGATTATACTCATACACCCACAGATCGCCGGTATGTTTAGGTTCCCATGTGATAGGAGGCGAGCCTATTACCAATATACAGAAGTCCCACGATCATGCATGAGGAGGTTAATGAACGTAGATGAAGCAAAAGTGGTGTGCCAGGATCGTAGCAAGTGGAAATCTATAAGTCTCTGCCTACCCCAATGGGAGACAGGCGTGAAAATATGTATGTATGTAGAAAACGGGCTTGAAATAACACCTACGTTGTGTATCGCCGAGTGAGCGAGAAGCCCAAAACCTTTAAAAAGGCGGGCAACGCACTCGCGACTCCTCTGGTGTTGCGGGTGTCCATGGGCGGCGGTAAACGCTTACTATCCGGTGATTCGCCTGCTCGTTTGCCCTCCTATCTCATAAAAAACTCCAAACAGCTACTAAGAAATCAGTAAGCCCGAATCCGGAACGTCTGGAATATTTTTTATTATGGGATAGGGGGGCAAACGAGTAGACGGATCACCTGCTAGTAAGCGATAACCGCCGCCACAGGACACCCGCAACACCAGAGGAGTCGCAAGTGTGTTGCCCGCCTTTCAAAAGGGTTTGGGCCTCCGGTAACCTCACTCACTCGGCGAAACACAAAAGTTGTTTCAAGCCGGTTTTCTGTGAGGCCGTGGTATCACTCCGGTCGAGCCGGCCAATTCGTACTGAAGCATGGCTCTCCCATGTAATAAAATATAACGCGATAAAATCCGTAAAAACGAGTTTCATTTAACATAACATACCATCACGCATGTATTCCCCGAAGGGTTAGGCAGAGGCGTACTAAGTTACACCCACAGTTCGCCGGTATGCTTAGGTCCCATGTAATAGAGGGCGAGCCTATTTCCATTAACCGGGCACAAATTCCTAACTCCGAGCTGCTACTGGGAATTTCATAGAAAAGCCCAATAACACTTTGCTCGACCTGGGAATCGAACCCAGGACCTCTAGCGTAGCAGTCGCGCTCAGGACCACTTAGCTAATAAGGCAGTTTCATTGAAATTTCTAATATTCTCATAAACGTCAGAAATCAGTAGGTATATGCTTGCAATACCTTTTTTATAAGTCTTGAAGGTGTCCCTGGCTGATGTGTACTGTATATCATACACCAGGGTACTATTGGGCAGCAAACTCCTCTCCTTATTGATTCGATACACAGCGTACTTGAAGGCCAGCTCAGTGCTGCCACCTCGCGCGTCCTCCGTGAAGACTGCGCCTGGAAAACAGAACGAGAGAAAGATCAGACATCTTTGGCTATTATTTGGCTCGGGTCTCCTCTCAGAATGAGAGAGATTAGGCTATAGTCCACCACGCTAGCCTAATGCGTGTTGGCAGACTTCACACGCCGTCGAGAAAATCTCTCACACGTGCAGGTTTCCTCATGATGTTTTCCTTCACGGTTTAAGCGCGTGATAATATATAAATAAATATTCTGGGACTTTTTTTCACAGCACCATCTAGTCCCAAACTAAGCAGAGCTTGTACTATGGGTACTAGACAATGGATATAATACTTATATACTTTTTTTTTTGTAAATACATACTTATAATACATAAGAAACACCCAGACGGACACAAACACTTATATTCATCATATAAATATTTGTGTCCTGTGGGAATCGAACCCACGACCTTATGGTCAGCAGTCCGGTACTCGAACCGGGGCAGCGTGGGTAAAACCGCGAGCGGGTCGCTAGTAATCTATAAATAATACTCACCAATCTTAACCACTGGAGACAAGGCAGCTACAGCATTCAGCATAAGTACGATCCAGCGCACGCCTCGCCACATCGTGCCTCATCATCAGCCCTTGACGATACCCTCACCACCTGGAAGCCAGTAATATTGACATTACCATGGAGTACATACTTTATTTTTAATGGGATACGAGCAGACGGATCACCTGATGGTAAGCGATAACCGCCGCCCATGGACACCCGCAACACCAGAGGAGTCACAAGTGCATTGCCCGCCTTTTAAAAGGGTTTGGGCCTCCGGTAACCTCACTCACTCGGCGAAACACGACGCAAGCGTTGTTTCACGCCGGTTTTCTGTGAGGCGGTGGTATCACTCCGGCCGAGCCGGCCCATTCTTGCCGAGGCATGGCACTCCCACGAGAAAAAAAACTGCCTTCAAAAATAATGATGTTATGTGCGAAACAGATTCGGAAGTTGGTGGCGGTGCCATTGATCAGTGGCCTAAGCAGCACGAAGAACTATCGTAAACGAATGAGTTTTCTTGCTACAAATCTCATACATACTTACTTTCATCTGCCTCCCATTGAGGTAGACAGAGACTACACTTGCTACGATCCTACACACACACACACACACACAAACACGCACGCGCACTGTCCACAGACATCGCGTATTTCACGTTACCAACCAATATTTTAATTTTCTTTTTTATTCATTTTTATTTTAAGTATTATTTAGCTTAAAAATTCAAATTGTTTATTTTATTTTTTCAAGATTTTATGATTAATTAATGTATAATTATTTGTCCGACGGACGGAGGGTTGCCTGGTGATCTGTACTACAGGTTTACCTACATCAGACACCAGTCTCTATGTTCAATGCAATGTTGTCTAACTCTGTATTGTAATTTGATGATGAGAGAATAAATAAACATTTATTATTTACTAGCTGACCTGAGAAACGTTGTCCTCTCCAAGTTTCAACTAACTACCTCGAAAAATCTCATAGAAAAAAGGATTCTGGTTTTCCATATTGTTAATACACTTAGCGCCATTGACTTAATTTACATTACTTGATTTTTAAAAATGTTCGCAAATATAAACAGACATACCTACATAGACAAAAATCTCAAATAACTGTTTCGGCATCAGTAAAGATTAACGCACGTTGCAATTATTATTATTATTAAAAGACCCATTTTTTATTTATTATACATAGGCACATACGTGGTATTATATTATTTTATGATTTGATTAGATGGAAACTCTTTAGAATCTACACTATGGAGGTTTCACGTTATAAAATCAGTTACTTTAAAGCTGGATGCTATAAAGAAGAAAAGAATAATTGTCAAAGTTGTCAACTCAAAATGACACCTGTTATGGAATCAAATTTAATTGAGGTAATAACAATTTCGTGTTAGTCATCTAGAGAAAGAGTTGTCATTCTTTGTTTACTTCTTTACCCTACTCAAATATTTAGTTTTTACACCGGCTGGTGCTCGCTGGATAAGTCCTATGTACGAGTATGTCCCGTGATGCCCTGTAGAAGTAGAGTCAAAAAACTGTACTAATAATCAATTCCAGTTCACAATAATGATTTCTGATTTCTTTGTTTTATTTTCTTGTTTTATCTTATTTAGTACCTGTGAGTGTATTTTTTTAATTTTATTTCTTGATTCTGTTATAATGTTTGACCCGTGCTAGTCTAGTACGGAAATACTTAAAAAGGAAATTTGCTTCAACGGTTATTGTTCAAATTCTACGTTTTCAATCGTTAAAATGTTAATAACTTTTGATAGAGTGAACCGATTTTAATAAAATATAGCCTAAATGTTAATCCAAGAAAAAGGCTATGAATTCCTGTCCACTTCCTCCAAATCTCTTCGGTAGTTTTCATTTGATGCGCGGTCAAACATACAGACAAACCGACAGACAAACCGACAGACAAACAGACAGACAAACCGACAGACAAACAGACAGACAAAAGTTCCAAAAATAATAGAAATGGATTGTGTTACTGATTCTGAGTCTCCCAAATTAGTTTTTTTGTAAATATAAGCAATGTACAGACACGGCTCACTTACATTCTTATTATATGTAAGATTATTTATTATTATTATCCTGGCACACCACTGTCGCTTCATCTAAGTACATTAACCTCCTTAATTAAAAACAAATTATTCTCCATTTCAATCCGAAGACGTTTTCGCGAGTTGTTTGTGCTTGGGCTTCTTTAGCCTAAGCATGAAGAACTATCGAATTCGTATCGTAAACGTATCGATTTTTTTCTGCTACAAATCTCATACATACATACATATTTTCACATCTGTCCCTCATTAGGGTAGACAGAGACTATAGATTTTCCACTTGCTACGATCCTATCCAAAATAAAATAAAATCCTGGCACATTACTTTCACTTCATCATCTTAAAAACAATTATTCTCTATTTCAATACGAATAAGTTTTCGAACGATTTTCCTGTTGTTTATTTCCAGTGTTCCAGTTTCCAGTTTCAAGCGTCGGTAGCCTAATGGCTAGGGCGTTGGACTTGCGATCATGTGGTTGCCGGTTCGATACCCACCCATTGCACTACCGACGTGAACCCACTCGTAACACAAGCATTTTAGCTTAGCACGAGGGGTTAACAAGAATACTAGTAATGTGAGACCCACATTACCAGTAAGCTTTAAAAAAAAAAGTGTAGTATAGTAGACGAAATGGTACGGTAGGTATCTCAATCTGAATCATAACACAATTTGATAAAATATTGTTTGGATTACGATTTATTTTGGGTATTACGTTTGTATTGGTAGTTCGGTTCGCTGAACTCTTAAAACATTAAAATGCAACCTACATTCTAGTCAAAGTCAAAGTCAAAATCATTTATTCAATATAGACTAATAGGTAGTACTTTTTGAACGTAATTTTTACATTATAGACAGCCCCCAAAACGCCCGCCCTTCACCGCTTCCTAGTGTTTTCGCTGGGAAGAAGAAGCGGCGCAACAAACTCCCCAGCAAACACATTTATGTCTGTTAATTTACTAAGTATAGTGTTTAGTTTCTTTTGTGTACGCCAGATTACCTATTTTTCGCTTGAGTCCATCCAAAGGTTGTCTGTAAGAGATCGCTTTTAGCGATAAGACCGCCCATTGTACTCATATTCTATGATTGATAACTTATACTTGACATTAGTTTTTCGTGTACAATAAAGGATATTCTATTCTATTCTACATTCTCCCACATCACCAACTCATCCAAACATCAATACTCCACGCTCAAACGTCAAGCAAATTCATGAAATAACTACGTACCAAGCCGTCGTTTGCGTTCGCACCTAGTACCGTATATTGAAGCATAGCTATGCGTGTGTGTCCGAACATACGGGTGAGTAGTTTGACCAATAAACAACCAATAATATTTACTTAGGATTGCCTATCTTTTTGTGATTTTTTTGCATTTTTCATAAGATTATAAAGTTATTTTAGTGAAGGAAAAATTCGACTCGCAGGCAGGATTCGTACCTGCGTCTTCTGACTAGGTACGCCAGACGCTATGACCTCTAAGCCACCGCGAGTCCTAGCTGCTATTAGTATGTCGAAATTTGCCTTCAAGACGTAAGTTGCCTGACGTCACCTTTAAGTTCAGAATGTGAAGGCAAATTTCGACATGACCACACAAAATGAGGGTCAGATGGAATTTTCTGGGGGGTAAACAATTACTTTTAATTCAACATTTTATCTTTCCAGAGAAGCAAATCTTGGTTTCGATTCTCAAGTCGAAATGAAATTCTATGAAAACATATTTTATGAAATTCTCAATAGCAGTTGAGGTCTGTATTTGTGCCTGATTAATGGCAATAGGCTTGCCTATTAGGTAGGTACATGATACGTTTACACACCGGTGGACTGTCGGCTTACAACGGTACACCTCTAACTAACCCTTCGAGGAATTCAAGACTTCAAAAATATTCTACGCATGTTGAAAGCTTTCAAACCTACCCGTCCGTGTGTCTCAAAGCATAGAGGGTTCGCTTGCATATTTCCACGCGACTCCCTCAACCGTCAGGACCCCATCCACAATAGCGATTAATATTTATGCTCCTCATAATGATAATACTCTACTTGTTTATGGTATATGAATCTCTTGACACGCAATGGAATTATTGTCTTTGGTTGCGAGTTTGTTTAGAAAAGGGGGTGTTGAAATTTTGTGCTAATGTTCCTGGCTATATTAAGAGAAGCGAGGGACCTAAGCTGATCGATTAATTTACCGTGGTTACTCTATGCGTCCATAATTTAATTATTTACGATAAAATAATTAATTACCGTAGGGTAGGTAAGGTAGTCTGAATGTAATCTTAGATAACAACGAACTAAGGCGTTTGACGTTTCCTACTCTCTCGAGTAGTAATTAGTGACGTGGATCAATCAGAGGACAGAAAATTTAGTCACTTACGGGTCTATATCTTTGGATGTACCTACAAAAACGTCTAATCTTATCTTCTTCTATATATATAAAAGAAAGTCGTGTTAGTTACTTCATTTATAACTCAAGAACGGCTGAACCGATTTGGCTGAAAATTGGTGGAGAGGTAGCTTAGAACCAGGAAACGGACATAGGATACTTTTTATCCCGTTCCCGATACTTTTTATTCCACGGGGGCGAAGCCGCGGGCAGAAGCTATATATATATAAAAGAAAGTCGTGTTAGTTACTCCATTTATAACTCAAGAACGGCTGAACCGATTTCGCTGAAAATTGGTGGAGAGGTAGCTTAGAACCAGGAGTCGGACATAGGATACTTTTTATCCCGTTCCCGTGGGATGTGATGACGAATTCCACGGGGGCGAAGCCGCGGGCAGAAGCTAGTTTGAATATATTTTGCAATACTAGTATGTTTTTTTCATAGAATATTGAAAGCAGTATAACTCTGTAAGTAATGGGTTTATAACATAAAAATATTGTATTAGTAGGTTTATTACTTTGTTGTTTCCGGAATCATTTATAAGGAAATTTTATATGTATTTGTTTTATAATAATTCTATAATGTCTTGTGTGGATTGTGTGTAATCAATAAATTTACTCTCTTTCTTTCTTAAAACCATACTTTCGCACGAATGGGCCTGCTTAACCGGAGTGATACCACGGCCTCGCAGAAAATCACCGTGAAACAAAGCTTACTTTTTTATTTTTTTTTTTTTTTTTATTTTTTTTTTTTTATTTTGTGTTTCGCCGTGTGAGTGAGGATACCGGAGATCCAAACCCTTTTAAAAGGCGAACAACGACTCCTCTGGTGTCGCGGGGGTCGATGGGCGGCGGTATCGCTTACCATCAGGTGATACTGTCTGCTCGTTTGCCCCCCTATCACAAAAAAAAAATTATAATGATGATCTAATATCCGCGTCCGAAACAAGTAGAAAATAAATATCTTTTTTCAGGTCAGGGCCTAAAAAATGTCTCGCCATTGTGGTTTTCTACAATCTCCCCCATTTCAACCTACCCATTACTTACAGAATTTCGTTCGGAAACCGTACAAGTACATAATGTCTAATGTTACATTCGTTTTATTTTTGACTGGCTATGTAACGCGGTGTTACTCGCGATGTATTTTTCTCAATTCTGTTTTAATTTCCCAAAAATCCTTTTTTGGGTTCCGTACCAGGAAAGGAAAGAAAGATAGCCTTCGATGTCCGTCTGGTCTGTCTGTGTCCTTTTCTATCAAGAATGCGTGGAGGAAGGTGGATCATTTTTAAATTAATAACAAATCATCATCCTCATTAGCTGCCTCATTAGCCAAGTGGTCCTGAGCGCGACTGCTAAGCTAGTGGTCCTGGGTTCGATTCCCAGGTCGAGCAAAGTGTTATTGGGTTTTTCTATGAAATTCCCAGTAGCAGCTCGGAGTTAGGAATTAGGCCAATAGGCTCGCCCCCTATTACATGGGACCTAAACATACCGGCGAACTGTGGGTGTACATAAGTACGCCTCTGCCTAACCCTTCGGGGAATACAGGCGTGATGGTATGTTATGTATGTATCATCATCCTCCGAGCCTTTCCCCAACTCTGTCGGTGTTGGCTTCCAGTTTACCCAGATGCGGCTGAATATCAGTATGTTACACGAAGCGACTGCCATCAGACCTCTGAAACCAAATTTCTGGGCAATACCAATATTCTCTGAGGATAGACTGGTTGTCGGGCTTTTTTGGGCTTCTGACTACCACTAACAACTGTCATAGATGTTCGTATGACAACTGGGACTTTACGAGCTCTCCGAGGCACGCGGCCTCGATTAATAAAAATGGTCACCCATCCACAAATTGACCGCAGCAAGCGCAGCTTAACCTTACAGATCAGTTGATCAGCTATTACTTAGCCTAGAGCCAACTCTCTCGACCCTCGACCCAGGCGCGACTGCTAGGGTTCTTCTACCCTATCGTCAGTCTATATTCATCCACTGCAGGACTTAGGCCTCCCCTAGTGAACACCACAAAGCCTAATCTTCGGCTTTCCTCATCCAGTCACTGCCAGCTGCCTTCCGCAAATCATCACTCCGCCATGCTGGCGGGCGCCCTACACTACGCTTGCCTAGACTCTGTCTCCACTCGAGAACTCATTTGCTCCAGCGTTTGTTGGTTCTCTGACAGCTGTGATCGGTCTATTGCCAATTGAATAAGCAAGCTGAAGCAGCTTGCTAATTAATTGAGCTGTGTCTGTAACTTTAGTTTTCTGACGCATAACTTGTTTCAGATTTTATCCCTCAGAGTTCTAAGCTTATCGTGTGTAGGGCCCAAGCAGCAAGGTTTCAGAGCACTTCGACCCAATTGTGATCTTTGGAGCTTCCCCTAGATAACCTAATCCTCATCCCCTCCCAGTTCTACAAACAGCTCTTCCATGAGTCTGTGTTTATAATGAGTCCTGGGGGTATGAGTCCTCTGGTCTTGGATAACCCTGACCCAAAAAGCACATTCGCTTTCTAGCCATTGCATCGCATGTACTCAGAAGGTGTTCCATGCTCTCAATTACCCTTTTGCAGGCCCTGCAAATCCCCCTGATGTCTCCGTCAGACCCATCTTTTGTAGGAGAACGTTAGTCGCGAAATGTCCAGTTAGCGCCCCCATTAAAAGACGGGCCTGCCGCCTACTTTGAGCTCCAAATGGCATTTTGCCATCTCGATGAGGAACCTATGAATTCTTGGAGTGAGCAAGTCCCGTGAGGCTCAACCACTCATCCATGTGCCTCGCCCTTGCGTACTCCCGAAATGCCGTTATGACTGTGCCTTCTCCCTGTGTATCCCTCAGAAATACTCCGAGCATAGCTCTCTCCATAGCTCACTGTGAGACTTTAAACTTGTGAACCAGACGCACCGTGAGTGCCCACGTTTCGGCTCCGTAGGTCATCATAACTAGAAGGACGCACGCATTGAAAACTTTCATCTTAAGGCACTATGGCATGTACTCATACGTAAAATGGTATGTTATGTATGTTATTACGATTTTACATTGATCTTTCTACAAAAAGCAGTGAACATGGGATATTGGAAAATTCCCATAGCATTGGGCAAAACGAGATGATCATGCCACAAAGCTTACAAAATAACTCTCTCGTAATATCTCTGGCTTCCATCTGGGGTATTGAAATTGAAATTTATTCAACGAATTTTTCGTCGGGAACCATTTCCCATAATTCACTTGTGGATTAAGATTTGGGAGTTCTAAGGACCAAACTTATAGGCTTTGACTCATGAATAATGTTCCTCATATATCTTACAATACCATCACGACTGTATTCCTCGAAGGGTTAGACAGACTAATGAGTCAGTAATATCTCTCGCGCGTTCTTTGTTTCACTGTAAGTCTCCTTCCCAGATAATTCCTCCATTCTGTTATCACCCCTATGTGAGAGGATCTACTTTTCATAACAGATCTGATGCCAAGACACAGACGTAGGGTTAACGCATACAGACACACACACAGTGAATGTGTGTGTGAAGATGTGTGCGTATACATACAGTTATCAATGGCGTTGTGTGTCGGGTCGTTTTATTCCCTACAATATGGTTGAGTCAACTTGAGTCAACTGCCTCAATAGCCAAGTGGTCCGGACCGCGACTGCTACGCTAGAGGTCCTGGGTTCGATTCCCAGGTCGAGCAAAATGTTATTGGGTTTTTCTATGAAATTCCCAGTAGCAGCTCGAAGTTTGGAATTTGTGCCCGGTTAATGGCAATAGGCTCGCCCCCTATTACATGGGACCTAAACATACCGGTGAACTGTGGGTGTACATTAGTACGCCTCTGCCTAACCCTTCGGGGAATACAGGCGTGATGGTATGTTATATGGTTGAGTCGAACCACACCAATACAAATTCATGTTCGTGAACGGGTGCTGCCTGTCGGGGCTGGTCAGCTCTTACTCGCTAAGGGGTCCTCAATTCAATTCCCAGGTCGAGCAGTGTTATTGGGTTTTTATATGAAATTTTCAGTGGCACTAGGCTCGCCAACTATTATGTGGGACCTTAACATACTGTCGAACTGTGGGTGTTGTTTAACACACCTCTGCCTATCCCTTCGGGGAATACAGGCGTGATGGTATGTTAAAGGACGAACTGGGTTATTAGGCCTTTGGCCTTCTGGCAGTAACTATATATTCTTAAAACAATCCCCAATGGTTACCCATCCATAAACTGACCGTGGCAAGTGCAGCTTAACTTTGCGCTTCCATTGATTGTTATTTGGCCTACAAACATCTAATAATAATCACATTCAAATTGTTAATTATCCATTACCATGTAGGTTCATAAAGGTGATTTATAAATCGATTCGAGAAAGATGTCTATCTTCTATCTATCTATATCTTATATCTATCTATCTATATATATAAAAGAAAGTCGTGTTAGTTACTTCATTTATAACTCAAGAACGGCTGAAACGATTTGGCTGAAAATTGGTGGAGAGGTAGCTTAGAACCAGGCCCGTATTTAGGGGGCCAGGGCCCCTAGGCACTTGGCATTTGGGGGCCCCCTCCCCCATCTCGAAATCATTCCATTTTCATCCGGCTTCAAAAAAGAGGAGGTTCTCAATTCGTCGGTTTGAAATATCTTGGCAGTCGACGATATAGAGGAGGAACAAAGTAGGCCGACTACGACCTTCATGCTTCGGTCTGCAAGAAAGCTGGTGACTTATTCGCATAGTTTCTCGGGAAGCCCATAGGAAGAAAGCTTCGAAAGAAGCGTTTTGTGCCATACTCGATCAAAGGCCTTCGCTATGTCTAAACTGAACGCCAAGGCTTCCCCCTTAGTTTCAATCGCTTAAGACCAACGATGTGTCAGGTATACTATATAGAAGATAAACAGCCGATCGACCCTTACGAAAGTCGTACTGCTGGTCACGAAGCAGATCCTCTAAGAACCGAAGGAGCTGGCAGTTGACAATGGACTCCATTATCTTCGAGAAAAGGCCTCCCTTTTCTTCTCTCTTCTCTTATAGCTATCGGTCTATAGTTGAGGGATTTGAGCGACGACCATTTCCCATGTGTAGAGGTGAAAAAGATGGCTTACAGAAATTTCCTTCGAGAACTTTGGCAAGAGACCAGAACGCACGAGTTCCCGAAGGAAGGCGCTCAAGCCTCTCACCAATTCTACTGATGTGCTTCAACTTCGACCATACAGGCAGAAATCGTGATAGGTCTTGGAAAAGTAGTTATCATGGTTTCTGCCTGTACGTATGCAGTTCTATTACATCTCCTGAAGCTCGATAACGTGATCACAACCTGGATATCATGTTTTAATTTATACTCAGAGCTTCAGGAACTACGCGTTAGACCATGTTTAACCACATGCCTACAGCTAGAAGCATTTCTTACCGGCTTAAATAACGACATGGTACGTGTGTTACGTAATCAGTTTTTTAAATAAAGTTAACGGTTACAACCTTTTCTGTCTAAAAAACAACAGAAAATCAATAACAAACAATGTGATTTTTGTAGCCTTTCCAGAATTTTGGCACCATCATATGTTTTTAAATATTTCAGTTTAATTTAGTAAAATTAACAAGAATAAAAGAGCTAACTTTTGTAGAAAGCTTTTACACTAAAATTTTTAGTTAAAACTAGCTGACCTGAGAAACGTTGTCCTCTCCAAGTTTCAACTAACTACCTCGAAAAATCTCATAGAAAAAAGGATTCTGGTTTTCCATATTGTTAATACACTTAGCGCTTAATTTTTTTTAAATGTTCGCAAATATAAACAGACATACCTACATAGACAAAAATCTCAAATAACTGTTTCGGCATCAGTAAAGATTAACGCACGTTGCAATTATTATTATTATTAAAAGACCCATTTTTTTATTTATTATACATAGGCACCTAAGTGGTATATTATTTTATGATTTGATTAGATGGAAACTTTAGAATCTACACTATGGAGGTTTCACGTTATAAAATCAGTTACTTTAAAGCTGGATGCTATAAAGAAGAAAAGAATAATTGTCAAAATTGTCAACTCAAAATGACACCTGTTATGGAATCAAATTTCATTGAGGTAATAACGATTTCATGTTAGTCATCTAGAGAAAGAGTTGTCATTCTTTGTTTACTTCTTTACCCTACTCAAATATTTAGTTTATACACCGGCTGGTGCTCGCTGGATAAGTCCTATGTATGTCCCGTGATGCCCTGTAGAAGTAGAGTCAGAATAACTGTACTAATAATCAATTCCCGTTCACAATAATGGTTTCTGATTTCTTTGTTTTATTTTCTTGTTTTATCTTATTTAGTACCTGTGCGTGTATTTTTTTAATTTTATTTCTTGATACTGTTATAATGTTTGACCCTTTCTAGTCTAGTACGGAAATACTTAAAAAGGAAATTTGCTTCAACGGTTATTGTTCAAATTCTACGTTTTCAATCGTTAAAATGTTAATAACTTTTGATAGAGTGAACCGATTTTAATAAAATATAGCCTAAATGTTATTCCAAGAAAAAGGCTATGAATTCCTGTCCACTTCCTCCAAATCTCTTCAGTAGTTTTCATTTGATGCGTGGTCAAACATACAGACAAACCGACAGACAAACCAACTGACAAACCGACAGACAAACCGACAGACAAACAGACAGACAAAAGTTCCAAAAATAATAGAAATGGATTGTGTTACTGATTCTGAGTCCCCCAAATTAGTTTTTTTGTAAATATAAGCAATGTACAGACACGGCTCACTTACATTCTTATTATATGTAAGAAGATATCCCTAGATTTTGTTGATGTGCTTATATATAACATCTATGATTATATATAATTTATATTTTTTGCCTTTTTTCGTATGGGTTTGGTGCCGATCAAAATCTCGCCCAGGTGGTGCTAAAACCGGCACTGTATATTCCACGTTTTATGATGCTAAATTGACTACACGAAACCGAATTAGTTTTGATTTTAATAGGAATCTACGTTTTTAAATGCAAAATATTTCGCGACGTCCACCATCCACGTATGCGTATTCATACAAGGCCAATATCTCAAGTTAAAATTTCAGGAATCTCCTACCTTTTAGCAAGAAGATCATACAACATTTTACAATAATTATGCGAGGAAAAAAATCTGCCTTGCCAGAAAAAAGGAAAAAAAATTACTTTCAGTTTTAAGCTTCTAAGATAGTCAAAGGTTTTAAGAGACTCTTTCTTTATCTGTGTATAGCCTAGTAAATGAGTACTTTCTGAATATGTGCATTGTAAAGATATGTTAAAGTGCACGCGCGTGCGAGTAAGATAAACGACCATAACTCAACTCTTTCTTAGGTGACGTCTGTTTATTTGATAATTTGGTAGAAGAGTCCTGGCAAAAGTTTGTCCACAATAAGACCACTAACTTTTAAATAGCTCGAATGCGTAATGTCCTTTCAAGACTTTAAAGAATATTTTCAATAAAGTTTCTTTATAGGGCAAGCCAGGCTTTTGAGCTTGTATGCAGGTTCCGCCACTGGAACTGGGGCCCCTAGGCTGGCTGGGCCCCTAGGCCTTTGAGCTTGTACGCAGGTTCCGCCACTGAAACTGGGGCCCCTAGGCCTTTGAGCTTGTACGCAGGTTCCGCCACTGGAACTGGGGCCCCTAGGCTGGCTGGTCCCCTAAGCCTTTGAGCTTGTACGCAGGTTCCGCCACTTGAACTGGGGCCCCTAGGATGGCTGGGCCCCTAGGCCAGGGCCTTGTGGGCCTAAGGGGAAATACGGGCCTGCTTAGAACCAGGAAACGGACATAGGATACTTTTAATCCCGTTCCCGATACTTTTTATTCCACGGGGGCGAAGCCGCGGGCAGAAGCTAGTCTCTATATAAAAGAAAGTCGTGTTAGTTACTTCATTTATAACTCAAGAACGGCCGAACCGATTTGGCTGAAAATTGGTGGAGAGGTAGCTTAGAACCAGGAGACGGACATAGGATACTTTTTATCCCGTTCCCGATACTTTTTTTTCCACGGGGGCGAAGCCGCGGGCAGAAGCTAGTCTCGCTAAAACTCAAGAACGGCTAGGCCGATTTAGCTGATTTTGGTTTTGAAATGTTTGTGGAAGTCCAGGGAAGGCTTAAAAGGTGATTAAATATGAAAAAAATGTTTTTCTGATGCGGTACGTAGTTCGCCGGGTCAGCTAGTATCTAATTAATACATTCTTGGTAGGTATATAATAACCTCATTGTTAAGAAGAAAAAATATAGCATACTTTCCATTATCTCAGTAGACATTTACACAAAAAAAGAAAATTCCGACAATAGAAATCAAATTTCGAAAATGTTTAACTAAAAATCGCTTTCATTGAACCGGTGCGGTAATTCTAGAATTTTTCCCAAATTTTACTAAATTGTTACTTCTTGGTTTCCTAAATGAATTGAAGGGAAGACAACATTCAAGGCGTCTCTACAGATTAAAAAAAATGTAATATCAGTGATAATCTACTGAATAAAAAATAATATTTTTTATTATTAGCATGTTGAAGCAAATTGTAATTAAGAACATACTTACCATTAAAACATCCAAACACCACCTCACTGTCATGAAACCTTCAGATTTCCCCTTCACAAACGATTTATACACCTAGCAAAAACAACACAAACACATTTTTAATCCAATAACCGATATTCCATTGCCGATATATTTAAAAAAAAGTCAATTTATTGTTTTCGCGCGAATAGCGTCCGCATACATCCTGATTTTTTTTTTGGTATTAACATCAACTCATTCAGCCTATTCACACGACCGATGGCAACCTTTATAAGGAACTTACTGATTATTTCATGGTATGTTACCTATATGTAGTTATGTAGAACAACTTAATTTTATATGTAGAAGGAAATATAATCCTTACATCAGTTATTTGTAAGGTTCATTTTGGTGTGCTATCATATATGGGGTAGAGACATCTTTCCCTCACCCCTCTTTATAATACTAGGGTTGTGCAATCGATTCTGTTAAGAAATAACCGTTTCGTTTTACGATATTCAGTAGTCAGTAGCAATTCACCGATTATAATTATATTAGTGTGATAGATCTCTGCTGCTGAGTTCATCTATGTACCACCGCATTTCAAAATAACCCGCCACCTAAGAGATAATATTTTATGCTAACATTATTGTGTTCCCGTTTGTAGT
This sequence comes from Acronicta leporina, assembly GCA_947256265.1. Lineage (NCBI taxonomy): Eukaryota > Metazoa > Arthropoda > Insecta > Lepidoptera > Noctuidae > Acronicta > Acronicta leporina. The sequence goes on from OX366539.1 coordinate 1,398,429, forward strand.
CTAATGTAGCCAGTGACATTACTGGGCAAATGAGACTTAACAACTGAGGTGTCAAGTTATTGTAATGGTGCGAGCCTACTTATGTTAACCCTTATGTTACCTACTTATGTTTCTGGCATCCGTTTTCTATGGTCACCATATCAGCCTATTAAATTCACTGCTGAACAAAGGCCCCAAAGACTTCCACAAAAACCGATTATAAGCCGCCAGCATCCAACGACTCCCAGATTCCGTTGCTTTGCGTTCACCAGTTCGTCCCTCCATCTCGTTGGACGTCGCTCCATACTGTGCTTACCTTTAAGCTAGCTATGTTATGATTGTTAAGCATTTTAGCAGTACCTAGTTAAAAAAAATCATAGCCATGCCGCGTACTTTAGCATACATCTGCTTTACCTATCAAGGTATATAGGCGTAATTATAAAATTATGTCTTCTCAGTCGTAGTAAGACTCTTGTGGTATACCCCAAGAAAGTATTTCTTTGTTCTGGTCAACCTAACACAAATCTCGTAAGTACGAGTAATATAAAATTATTATAATATTCTAACATTAAGCGTACGTAACTTGATACCATTAACCTACGCACATCACTAAAATACCCCCACAGAATGTTGCTAGAATAAAAAATTAATACAATCTTAGGCGTTGCAAACTTAATTTTGTATATATATTTATATATTTATATATATATATTTTGGAAACTCTTATTTATAAAACAATGATAGTAGTTAAGACTATGCATTCATATATCATTGGACTTCCAAATTGTAGATTACGAATTCGATTCCAATTACCAACATTAAAAAAAAACATTACTACACAGTACTACGCTACGAGATCTTCTACGTAAGCTACGGCGTAGCCAACACTACGATATCTATGCTACGTCCGCTACGCTGCAACACTACGCCTACGAAAATATGAGGTTATTATAGGAGCCGTACTAAACTATCAATAGGAACAAGCCAGGACTAAGAGGAACAGGGCCTCGAGGCCGTTGACATTTCAGTAAAGAAAATAAATACTTGGACTATTCAAATAAGATGAATGAAGTATTAATTCTTTAACATTTTATTATTTATTTTCATTTCATTTACATGTGTAAAAAATATACCCGTAAATTGGCAATGTACTCTCTGGTCTATCTCTTCAGAAATATAGGCCTGATGTGATGATCAGCCCCGAATTTCTGCCTCGGAGTAGGCTACACCTACCCAGCTCTCCCGGCAGGGTAGCCTAATTACACTGAGACTATAAAATACTTCATTCAACTTATTTTAATAGTCCAAGCAACTATTTCCTACGCTGAAGCTGAAGGGTCTCAAAAATTATGTAGTGTCTCTAAGACGGGTTCCGTAATGATATTTTAGTACAGGCTTTGTGGGCTTGTATTTTCGTAAGCGTAGTATCTCAACGTAGCAAACGTAGCAAAAATGTCGTAGCGATGGCTACGCCGTAGCTTTCGTAGAACAACTGATGGCGTAGAACTGCAGTTAGACGAAAAAAAAATATAAAAGGAAATTATAAAAAAAGGGAAAAAAATTAAAGAATTTTAGACGTACGTAAGACGTTTCTCATGTCTTTGTATTTTTTTTATTTGTTTAATTTTGATGATTAATTTGCAGTGATAGAGAGCCAATGGCATGCGTGCCAACGTTGGCACACGACGAATTATTTTGGGCACGAAAATTAACAATTTAGGTAGGCATATTTTTTTTTTTTCGTCTGATAATAGCAAGTTTGACAACACGTTTGGCGTAGCAAACAGCTTCTGCGCTACGTGTTCGATCCCCACACGGAGCAAATATTTGTATGATCAGAACAACGTGATCTACAGGTAGTCGTTCCGGGTCTGGGCGTTTGTGTATGTGAGAACTTGTGTTTGTAAACGCACCAACGACGATATAGGAGAGAATCCTAGTGTGGAGCAACGTTTTATCTTAAGAAAAAAAATAGACCGAGAGATTGCGCAGTTATGTAGAATTGTTTGACGCCACGTCATGACGCCAAAGCTAAAGGCTTATTTTCATTGGTTGTAAACTCAGTCGGTAAACAGCATGCGGGTAAAAAGAATACGGGTTATTGAATAATGAAAGTAGGCTACATGTGTCTTAGTCGATATACGGCATGCGGGCATTCGCGCGGCCTAACAACCAATGAAATTCATCGGTTGGTATAAAGCAAGGCCACGCTTGCTTTATACCAACCGATGAATTTACCGCAGGGACCCAGTTTACGATTGTTATTAGTGTAATACGCGGTCAAGATATCCAACAATCCGAATTCGACTAATGAAAACGGTTATCGCATGCTTAACCAAAATCTCCCGTACCCCTCATGCGGGCTCTATCGACTAATGAAAACGATTACTGCATGCGGTCCCTATGGCATGCGCATTTGCGCAAACATAAATCTCCCGCACCCCGAACGCAAGCTCTAACGACCAATGAAAATGCCTTAGAATAATGTTAGAGACAAAGTGTGGCAATAGACAAAGTGGCACCTTTTAAGGCTGATCGTTTCGCTCAAATTAAAAAATAATAATAAAATTGAATTTGGCGGGCTGAGCGAAACGATCAGCCTTAAAAAAAACAAATTTGATGTTAGTAGCCTAGTAGGTAGGTATAATGTAACAAGTAAACAATATAATTGTGAGTCTGCCTCTTTGTATTTAGGCATCCGACTCCACGTACCCAACTTATCTATCGCCTAGGTCCCAAAAAAAAGTGAAGAAGGGATTATTCATAACGTTTAGTTATTGTCAACAAATCTTTGTATTACTTACAAAATATCATATTCGATAATAATACATTCGGTAAGCATCCGCATTCAAGAAATTGTCCCAAGAATTTAGCCAATAAAAGAATCAAAACTGCAGTTTTTTTTATTATGGCGCCACACTTTTTGTGTATTTGCCAGTGTCAAGTATAAGAGTAATCAAGTAATATTTCCCATCATAGGATTAAAATACGGCACCACACTTTTTGTGTTCGTCAGTGTCAAGTTTATGTTTTTTTTTCTTCTGATGGCAATTGAGTCGAAGTTTTTATTATTAAAAACTGCAGTTTTCAAAGAACGCAATCCAAACGTAACTGTCATTCAACTGTTAGCTGTTACTGTCAATTGAATTTGATCGTTGTCTGACAATTTGTCATTTGTCAAAGACAAAATAACCTAAAAAGTTCATGTCTTCATGATAATATTTTCAACAATTACGAAATAATTGAAAAGTTTACTTAATAAACTGTTAATAACTATTAAATTTAACACACCGGCCCAAACTGCTACTGTTATAAGATGAATATAGCGCGTAAAGTCTACACAGTTCATCACAGCTATGTCAATAGAAATCTATACCGTAAATTCAGATTTTCCGCTGCTAACTGGGACTCCTCATCATCACAGCCTCAGGTTAAAGAAGAGAAGTTCGACTTCGAAGACCTGAACGTTCTAGAGCGGGTTGAGCGTCGAAAACCAAAAATCGAGCCATTTATGAAAGATATTTTCACCTCTATTTTTAACACAGATATGTTGGCCTATCCTGAGATTATAAACAAAGAAGAGACTGAATCTTTGGAGCAGAGGCTTAAAGCTATAAATAACGTGTTTATAGACCCGAAAAAAACGGCAGAGGATCGTAAAAACATACTTAAAAACACAAAAATGTATGCAGCACCAGTTAGTTTGACTAGAAATGGTCTTGCAACAAATATAACGGAAAGTTTGAGATATTTAGAAGCTATAGCAAGCGATTTCCAGCTGGGACAAGAGATGAGCGACCACTGGGTAGGCCTACAAGCTTTGAAACAAGGGCTTACAGAGGAGCAGTATGCTATGATAATTGATGACTTGAAGTCTGGTGACCACACCATTTCGTTGGCTATTAAGGAGAGGTTAGCCGAGAGGATATCGCAGGCCGATTTCAGGACTAATGCACAAATGGATGGGCAAGGTGGGTAACTAATAAATAATAGGTATAACATCATACTTCATACTTATAAATTATAAATGCAAAAGCTTATGAGGATGGATGTTTGTTACTCTTTCACGCCAGAATGGCTGAATGGATCTGGATGAAATTTGGCACAGATATAGATTATATTGTGTATTAGTGATGATCAGGTGATCCTCACTTGCTCAACGAAACACATTATAAGCATTGTTTCATGATGTAGTGCCGAGTATGACTGATACGCTAGAGGTCCTGGGTTTGAGTCCCAGGTCAAGCAGTGTTATTGGGGCTTTCTATAAAATTGTCAGGAACAGTTCGGAACTTGGAATTTGAGCCGGTTAATGGCAATACGCTCATCCCCTATTACATGGGATGGGACACATACCATACATTAGTATGTGTCTTTCCATCCCTCCGGAAAATACGGGTGTGATGGAATGTTATGTATGTTACAGGTGTATCTCTCACTCACTATAACTTTTTTTTAAGGTATTTGGCACATTTCTGGTGAGAAAGTCTGTCACCATAGTAATGGCTTCATATTAGTGCTCGCCTCCATAGAAGCTTCACGGCTAAGAGCATTCCTTATACATCCTAATGCTCAAGGTGTCACCAGCAAAGGTGCCTTTGTCTCGTTCTTGAAGACTCCAGGTTAGCATTACTTATAATAATTGTAAGTTTTAGTATTAGTAAAATTAGGACAAACTAAGTTTTGTTAAGAATAGTTTTGTTGGACACCATGTACTTCATATTAGTTATTACCATGTACCTTATTATCTAAATAAATAAATAATAAATAGCATGACAATGTTTTTCCAAAACTTACAACTTACAGAATGGCTGAACGGTCCTGGATACTTGGCACAGAGATACATGGGCTTTTTATCTAGGTCGGACCCAATTCTGAACTCCATGCAAACAATGTCGTGGGCAGACGCTAATCATTTATGTGAACAGATATACAGTTTTTGGTGAAACTAACTAGTAGCGAGGTGCAATGTTTTTTTAAAGAAAAATATCTTGAAGGAATATATATATAATGGTGAATGTGCATTACCTGTCGCTATAACTGAAACATTCTCCTTCACATCACATCTGTTTTATAAAGATCTGATTCTTCTATTTTAATAAATTGTTCATAATATCCTATTATGCTATAATAATTTATAACTATAGGTATTATATATTTATATATATTATATTTACACTATTTGTATGATTATAATTATGTACATTTTCTCTTCTCTACTATTATAAAATTGTAAAAATGCTGTTTGTTATGGGTTGGAGCAAAAACAACTGAATAGATTTTAATTTTGTTACCACTGTTAGAAAATATATCCTCCAACTTAAAAACAGGTGAACTTCTTATCTCAATTAACTAATCGGATCCTGAGATACAGCTTGACCTCTCTGATGTAATGAGGTACAAAGAAGAGATCATAACTGTTGATTTTAAATAAATATTTATGTTTGGAATCAATTTCTAATCCTACTATAGCTTCATGTGAGCGAAGCCATTCATTTATGTGTTTAGTTTCTTTTGTGTACGCCACACTACCTATTTTTCGCCTTTCCTTTCTCTTGAGTCCAAATCCAATCCAAAAGTTGTCTGTAAGAGATCGCTTTTAGCAATAAGACCACCCATTGTACCATATTTTTTTTATGTGATAGGGTAGCAAACGAGCATACGGATCACCTGATGGTAAGCGATAACCGCCGCCCATGGACAAACACAACGCAAGCGTTGTTTCACGCCGGTTTTCTGTGAGGCTGTGGTATCACTCCGGTCGAGCCGGCCCATTCGTGCCGAAGCATGGCTCTCACACGAAATGATAATTCTATGATTGATAACTTATACTTGACATTCTTTTTTGGTGTACTACAATAAAGGATACTCTATTCTTATCTCCAGCTACTCCGCTCGAGATGGTCTCGGAGGCTCAGCTGGCCCAGACACTAGGCCTCTCTCGGCTGTTCGCAACGGTCTTATCCCGTTGTCGACTCACCAGAGCAGTCAGGAGCGTGGTGGAATATACAAGACCAAGAGCTTTTGCGGGTAAGGAATTTAACCAAAGTAGTGAACCCACTCGTAACACAAGCATTTAGCTTAACACGAAGGTTTAACAAGAATACTGTAAGTTATTTTTTTATATAACACACCATCACGCCTGTAGTCCCCGAAGGGTTTGGCTGAGGCGTACTTAATGTACACCCACAGTTCGCCGGTATGTTTAGCGACTGCTACGCTGGAGAGCCGGGGTTCGATTCCCAGATTGAGCAGTGTTACTGGGTTTTTCTTAGAAATTCCCAGTAGCAGCTCGGAGTTCGGAATTTGTGCCCGGTTAATGGCAATAGGCTCGCCCCCTATTACATGGGACCTCAACATACCGGCGAACTGTGGGTGTACATTAGTACGCCTCTGCCTAACCCTTCGGGGAATACAGGCGTAATGGTTTGTATGTACTTAATTCCGGACGTTTCTTCAGGTAAACCTCTCGCGGACTTAACAACAATCCAATCGACGATAGGCAATACCCTTTTAGATATTTACGCTTGCGAAAGTGCGGAGTACTTCACAGCAGGAATACTTGATGGTTACGCTGACCCAGATGCGGAAATTGAAGTCGCTATGTGCAGGTAAAGAGATAAAATACTAATAATTACTTAAGATAATCAACCAATTGATTGCACTATTTGTGTCCTGTGGGAATAAACAATATAATTACATAATAGAATATCAAATAATAAAAATAATTATAGTAATATATCTAACTATAGTAAGCGCACCTTAATAATTACCTATAATAATATAATGGTTAATAAATATCAATTTATTATAAGTAAAATATGAAAATATGTAAAACTTCCTCCTGTCTCCTACATCTTGCCGTGCCGACAAGGCCCACACATGTTTCTTATATTATACCATTGTAACATCAATTTAACTTGTGGAGTGCAATAAATGTATTGAGTATTGAATCGAACCCACAACCTCGTGGTCAGCAGTCTGGTACTCGGACCACTAAACCACAGAGATTGTCGTATGGCTCGGAGGATGTTGATCATATTGTTTTTACAGAAATTTCATAACCAACCACGGGCTCATATCTATGCTGAAGCTCATGTCTATCCCTGCCTTGGATAAAGAAGAGGAATGCAAACAGCTGCTAGATGACATGAGGCAATTAGCGACGCGGGGAGAGACATTGGACAGCGTCAATATGTTTATTGGTGAGTGTGTTTATTACATAAGTACGCCTTCACGTGGGAGAGCCATGCTTCGGCACGAATGGGCCGGCTCGACCGGAGTGATACCACGGCCTCACAGAAAACCGGCGTGAAACAACGCTTGCGTTGTGTTTCGCCGAGTGAGTTGAGGTTACCGGAGGCCCAAACCCTTTTAAAGGCGGGCAGCGCACTTGCGACTCCTCTGGTGTTGCGGGTGTCCATGGGCGGCGGTTATCGCTTACCATCAGGTGATCCGTTTGCTCGTTTGCCCCCCTATCCCATAAAAAAAAAAATACATAGAATAGAATAGAATAATCGTTTATTGTTTTCCGTATTACAGTAAGTAGTAGGGCATATACAACCATACTATAATACCGAAAGCAAAAGGTGTAAGCGTCAGCATTATGCATTGGCGCCCCTCAAGAGGTTTGCCAAGCGTTGGTTTTCAGCTCACTCCCTTGACTCCCGTTTACAAAAGAAGAAAAGAGAGAAAAAACAAAAATAGAAATACATCAAATACAAATGACAAGCAATTATAATTGGAGATCATACATTGCTATTTAATACCAAAAAAAATAGTGTGGGGTTGGACTATGTAGGTACAGTTGTGGGAAAAACAAATAATTGCTTTAAAGAAGACAGCTTGTTTAGTTTATAACAATTTTTTTGTTAGTTTTCTGGATGTCAAGTACGATTTTTTTACATTTATTTTTAAAATTGTGTATGTTTTTACATACATACCATCACGCCTCTATTCCCCGAAGGGTTAGGCAGAGGCGTAATCTATTGTACGCCCACAGTTCGCCGGTATGTTTAGGTCCCATGTAATAGGCGGCGAGCCTATTGCCATTAACCGGGCACAAATTCCTAACTGCTACTTCCGTTCCGAGCTGCTACTGGAAATTTTCATAGAAAAACCCAATATCACTTTGCTCGACCTGGGAATCGAACCCAGGACCTCTAGCTTAGCAGTCGCGCTCAGGACCACTTGGCTAATGAGGCAGTTCAGCAGCAGGAGTGTGTTTATTTGTAGTATTTTTTATTAGTCACTAGCAACCTGCCCGCGGTTTCACCCACGCTGTCCCGTTCCTAGGAGTCTGGGCCGGCTCGACCGGAGTGATACCACGGCCTCACAGAAAACCGGCGTGAAACAACACTTACGTTGTGTTTCGCCGAGTGAGTGAGGTTACCGGAGGCCCAAGCCCTTTTAAAAGGCGGGCAATAGACTCGTGACTCCTCTGGTGTTGCGGGTGTCCATGGGTTGCGCTAATCGCTTACCATCAGGTGATCCGTCTGCTAGTTTGCATCCTATAGCATAATAGCATAATCAACCCATTATATGTCTCACTGCTGGGCACGGGTCTCCTCTCACAATGAGAGGGATTAGGCTATAGTCCACCACGCTAGCTTAATGCGTGTTGGCAAACTTCTCACGCCGTCGAGAAAATCTCTCGGGCTTGCAGGTTTCCTCACGATGTCTTCCTTCACCGTTTAAGCGCGTAATAATTAACTATTAATACGCACATAACTTTGAAAAGTCAGAGGTACGTTGCATCCTATCCCATAAAAAAATCAATACTGACCAAAACTTTCATTGCAGCGCTGAACGGTATCCATCATGCTGGTAAAACAATGGCACAAGAAATTAAACAAATACGTAACCCGTTAATGCATCCAGCGTTTATCTTAAAGAAGGTTTTAGCTAACAGACATCAGGTAAAAAAATAACCTTTTTTCCTTTATGGATGTGTTTGAACTTAATAGGGTATTACACCTTTTTTTGAAAACTGTTTTAAATTAATCCTTAGATCGTAATGAACCAGTAGAATTTTTATTTCAGTTTTATAAAACCGAAAAATGCCTTAAAAACTATTTTTAATTTATGATTTTGAATTTTCGCGCGGAATCGCTAGCCGCCATGCTACTTCGGCTCGTGACGTCACTTCGTTAGTAAACAATACAACTGCAAAAGACCAAGTAACGTCAAGTAACTATCGGAGTGACATCACGTCGGAATCCAATATGGCGGATGGCGTTATAGACATTTAAAAAACAGATTAAAAATGACGATTTTTGAAATTGAATTATAAAATTTACATTGCATTTTTTTAAATAAATACCAACGTTACTCGTTTACTTTTTTTTAATTCTATCATAAACATGCATTTTTATATTTTTTCTTACATGGTGTAAAATACCCTATTTCTAACATACCATACCACTTCCTTCCACACCTTCTATGATTCCACTCCCTTTTTATGAGGTTTGCTGACATTGGATGAATTGCTTACATACTTACATATTTTCACGCCTAACTCCCATTGGGGTAGGCAGAGACTATAGATTTCCACTTGATACGATCCTGGCACATTACTTTCGCTTCATCTACGTTAATTAACCTCCTCATGCATGAACGTCGGTTTAGGGTGCTCTTAATCTGACCTTTTTAGAGAACGGCCGCAACTTGGTTGTGGTAACAACTTGCTTAACCGGGCATAAATCCAAGCTCCGGGCTGCTATTGAGAACAGGAAACCCCGATAAGACTGCTCGAATTGGGAATCGAGCCGTTTTTATTATTATACTAGTTTCTGTCCGCGGCTTCGCTCGCTTGAAGCTGAAAAACCAACAGTGATGATCTCTTCTTTGTATGGGTTTCTATACATCAGAGAGGTCAAGCTGTATCTCAGGTTCCGTTTAATTATTTGAGATAAGAAGTATACCAGTTTTTAAGTTGGAGCACATACTTTCTAAAAGTGATAACAAAATTGAAATCTATTCAGTCATTTTTGCGCCAACCCCTAACAAACATAGCTTTTTACCCGACTGCCGAAGGAGGAGGGTTATGTGTTTGACTTGTATGTATGTATGTATGTATGTATGTCCGTTCCTATGTCCGCTCGTAACTATTCAACGGTGCAACCGATTTAGATAAATGATACCTCATTAGATTTGTCTTGATGGCACGAGTGTCACTGGGTACATGAAATTAAAAAAAAAACTAAATGGCGGATTTTATGCGCTTTAATGCGTGGGCTGAAAAATATGTTTTGAGCATTCCGTAACAGTATTGTATAAATCTTGCACAAGTAAATAACACACCTTAGTTTTAAATTAAGCGCCTGCAGATTTTTCGTAGTTTTGCACTAAAAATCCGGAAACAAGTTACGTAATTAAAATAACTAAAAAACCCGACTGCATAAAAACACTTTAAAAAAAACTAAAAAGACAAAAACAAAATCGTGACCGTCTCTAAAATTCCCAGTAATGGGTCCCGACTGCAAGATCATGATAGCATTTAAATGGTGTAGTTATTCAATATTACTTTACATAGGTCTGGACTACTAGACTTGTTTTTGTCTTTTTAGTTTTTTTTAAAGTGTTTTTATGCAGTCGGGTTTTTTATTTACAATTTTATAATAGTAGAGAGAGATAACCCATGACAGACAAATCTATATACTTTAATATATAAAGCTGAAGAGTTTGTTTGTTTGTTTACTTGAACGCGCTAATCTCAGGAACTACTGGGCCGATTTGAAAAATTCTTTCAGTGTTAGATAGGCTATATCATCGCGGGCAGAAGCTAGTCCTTCATATAAATTGATAACAGTAAGATTTATAAGTTTCCTTTCTTTTCAGGAGAAAGACGACCCGAAACTCAATTTGCATCTATCAGAATACTTGCACCCATCTTTAAAACAACCTTCGGAACAACTCGAGTACTGTGTTCTAAGAATGAGGTTTGCGTGCGAAACCTTGATGGGGAGACACGGTGTGAACGTGGCTACCGCATACACGTAAGTTTGGTGAGGTGGTGATTTTGTGGTGAGGTGGTTATTAGTCTAGAAATTGTTTTCTTGGGCCTAAAGAGTGTGGTATTAAAGTATATGTTGGATACAAGCAAATTTGGATGTGTGTTAATTTTGTGGTGAGGTGGTTATTAGTCTTAAAATGTATTTCTAACGCCTAAGGAGTATTGTGTTGAAGTGATTTTTGTGTATATGCAAATTTGGTGAAGTGGTGATTTTGTGGTAAGGCGGTGATTAAGACAAATATTTTTTAGTAGCTGCGATCCAAGAATGTTGTTTATATGGAAGTTTGGCGAAGTTATAATTTTGTCGTTAAGTGGTGATTGTTATAAAAATGTATTTTTACGTGGTATGTTATAGGAATTAATGTTGTTTAGATGCAAGTTTGGTGAAGTGGTATTTTTGTGGTAATGTGGTGATAGACAAAAAAATATGGCTAAGGGCCCTAGGGCTGCTGTGTTGAAGTTAATGTTGATTGTGAGCAAGCTTGGCGAATTGGTGATTTTGTAGTGAGATGGTCATTTGGGATTTATTTGTCTCAATTTGGGCCTGATTTATTTATCAAGCGGTGATTTCAAAATGTATCCTTTATTTCTAAGGAATAACTGTTTATACTTCAACAGGGAACTGAGCCGGCTCGCTGAAGCTGCAACGGAAATACTAGTGATGACAGCTGTCCTAGCGAGGGCTTCCAGGTGAGAATCTCTACTATTATAAAATTGTAAAAAAGATGGGTCTGTACATTGAAGATATTTAGAAAAAACGTGTGTTATGGTATATAAACGTCTCCGAATCCGAAAATGTGATTTTTAAAATTCTTGTCTGTTTGTTTGTTACGGGTTGGAGCAAAAACTACTGAATAGATTTTAATTTTATTATCACTGTTACAAAGTATATGCTCCAACTTAAAAACTGGTGATTTTTTTATCTCAATTAATTAAATGAATCCGGAGATACTGCTTGACCTCCCTGATGTATAGAGGCCCATACAAAAAAGAGGTCATCAATGTTTGTTTTCCATTTTTACTCCTGATATAGCTTCACGTGAGCGAAGCCGCGGGCAGAAGCTAGTATATTAAATAATTGCGGAATATGTGTAACAACGAAAACCTTGAATTTTAAAATTCATTGAAGTTATGTGATTGAGATATTGGACTCGGTTTTTTGGAGTTTCTTGTCGGATTCTTCTCCATAGGATCGACCTTTTGGAACCGTGCAACTAGAATCACAACGTTTCATAAACGCTTGTAAAAGCTTATTTGAAATAAAAACATTTGAACTTGAACTTGAACTTTAAACATATTGTATAGTGTCTGTAATTTTAGTGAGAGGGCCATGCTTCGGCACGAATAGGCCGGCTCGACCGGAGTGATAGAAAACCGGCAAGAAACGCTTACGTTGTGTTTCGCCTAGTGAGTGAGGATACCGGAGGCCCTTTTATAAGGCAGGCGATGCACTTGCGACTCCTCTGGTGTTGCGGGTGTCCATGGGCGGCTGTATTTTTTTTTTTTTAAAAAAGCTTACTAGCATTGCGTATCGCACATTACTAGTATTCTTGTTAACCCCTCGTGCTAAGCTATATGCTTGTGTTACGAGTGGGTTTACGTCGGTAGTGCAATGGGTGGGGTTCGAACCGGCAACCACATGATCGCAAGTCCGACGCCCTAGCCATTAGGCTACCGACGCTTAATATTACCATACCACATAGTATTGCTTACCATCAGGCGATCCGTCTGCCCTTATGCCCTAAAAGTCGAAATCTGTCTCCAGGTCATACTGCATAGGTCTGCGTAACGCCGAAATTGAGATGAAACTCGCCGCTTGTTTCGTAGAAAGAACGAGAGACCACGTCAGGAAGCTTATTAAGGACATCGATGATGGAGAATTCCTCAACCTTGACCATTTTACTGTGGAATTCGGTAGGAAGGTTCTCGATACCAATACTACCCTGGTCGAGAAACCCACTGAAAGAGTCTTCTGGTGATGTGGGTAGTTGATATAATTCACAATTTGACTGGTGTTCGACTTATTGAAAACAGGTATAACATAACATAACATCACGCTTGTATTCCCTGAAGGGTTAGGCAGAGGCGTATCAATGTACACCCACAGTTCGCCGGTATGTTTAGGTCCCATGTAATAGGGGCGAGCTTATTGCCATTAACCGGGCACAAATTCCTAACACCGAGCTGCTACTGGGAATTTCATAGAAAAACAGTTTGCTCGACCTGGAAATCGAACCCAGGACCTCTAGCGTAGCAGTCGCGCTCAAGGACCACTTGCCTAATGAGTCAGTTAGTTAGAAAATTTAACATAAAAAGATTGTTCGTGTAAGTACATTATTTATGTTCATTCAATTTCGGTCATTCTTTGACCACTAGTGTTCGACCGAAGGTGCAATTCTGGCCGAAGCCGAAGCCGAAGCCGATTAATCGGTATTCACCAAAACCTTCGGCCGAAGCCGAAGCCGAAGCCGAAGGTGTCATTGACCTTGAGAAATACGATAGTTACTTTGATCTCAGAATATACTAGATACATATTGTGAGAGCTTTAGAGATTTAGCCCAATAACGAGCCGAGTGACTACCATATACAAGTAGGTAATAAAATATTGTCTAAAATAAAAGTTTCAAATATACAATGTTAATTAAATATTTATTTACTTGAAGTAATTTTAACAAAAATAATCAAATAATCAGTCACATTTTTTTAATTATCAGACGAACACAAAATATTTCTATAAAATAATTGAGCAAAGTTTAACGCTTTTTCAATATCTATTTTTTACATATAATTTTTTGGATTTTTTGCCAGATAAAATATTGCCAGATAGGATTCAGCTCTAAAGATGTCATTGTGTACCTGAAAGAAAATATTCTATATAAATGCACAAGTACCTACCGAGCCGAGCCGACCGCCCCGTACTCGCAGTAGGACTCTGCAACGCGGATGCGCCTATATCCTATCGGTTTAGGTAGTTAACTAAAAGTAAACAATCTTCACATGTCTTTTTATCTAAAAATTGCATAAAAAAACATACCAACATTGTTTCCATTTAGTTTCCTACCTAACGTTAGATAACATAAAATATTTTAAACCAGACAATACTTACGGTTTTTTGGTTCTTAGAGTGCCTCACAATAATGAACGTATCACCACAGGTACTACTCACAGTAATAAATAAAATAATTTGTAATAACAAATATGAAATATTTAAAAACAGAACACTTATTAGAATTTTAAGACGCGCTCTCAAACTTGTTTTGACTCGTTTAGTTTACTAACTGCGATTCGTTTGGTCCGGTGCGGCGGCGCGGCGAAACTCTGCTGCTCTGCACACTCTCCGTCTCGCTCTAGCATCGTTCAGTAAATTTCAAATTTTGACAACTAGCAAACCTTCGGCTTCGGCCAAACCTTCGGCAAATTTTTGGCCGAAGCCGAAGATTTGGCCGAAGGTGCTTTTTTGGCCGAAGGTGGCCGAAGCCGAAGCCGAAGCCGAAGCTTCGGTCGGACACTATTGACCACCTTACTTTATCTGTCAAAAACCTTTTTTTTTTTCAAGAACTGGTAACCCTTCAACTGTCAAGTATACAATTAAAAGTCAAATTATAGTAATCTTTTTTAACAAAAATAAAAGTCGATCAGTGTTATTGGGGTTTTCTATGTAAATCTCAGTAGCAGCTCGGAGTTAATATTTGTGCGCGGATAATAGCAATAGGCTCGCCATTACGTGGGATCTAAACATTAGTACAACTGTGCCTAATCCTTCGGGGAATACACGCGTGATGGTATGTTATGTTATGCATTTTTTTTAAGGAAAGCGTCGTTTTATTTGATATTATTGTTAATTTAAGAACGAAAATGTGGGAGAATTTTCATTGTTATCTTGTAAATAAAAATAGTTTTAATTATATTGTGCTGAGTTTTATTTATTAAGTCTAATTATACATATTAATATTCACACACACATTTCCCTAGGGGCGAGTGGCTAAATAATATCTAAGCTAATTAACTGATCTGCAAGGTTAAGCTGAGGTCAGTGTGTGGATGGGTGACCATTCTTCACACATCAAAATAACTTTGATTATGTTTAATCAAAACTGCCTCAATAGTCTAGTGGTCCCAAGTGCGACTGCTAGGCTAGAGGTCCTGGGTTCGATTCCCAGGTCGAGCAGTGTTATTGGGTTTTTCTATGAAATTCTCAGTACCTAGCAGCTCGGAGTTTGGAATTTGTGCCCGGTTAATGGCAATAGGCTCGCCCCCTATTACATGGGACCTAAACATACCGGCGAACTGTGGGTGCACCTTAGTACACCTCTGCCTAATCCTTAGGGGAATACAGGCGTGATGGTATGTTATGTTTAATCAATGGTATCCACGATATCTAACTAGAAAAATCCTAATCTTTAAATTACCCACACTGTGTTAAACCTACTCTAAGGCCCACTTGCACCAACTTCTTAAATATGTTTAAATTGAATTTAAACACAATTTTTCATAGAAATTTCTTGTTTAAATACAATTTAAACACATTTAAGAAGTTGGTGCAAGTGGGCCTAAGTAACGTCATTTTATATTATTTGAGATGTATTGTATTTGTAGATAAGACAGATCGTTCACCTAAGCCCGCCAATTTCAAATTTCAGTTTGGTTTTTCACTATTTGTAGATCTGTAACACATTTTAGATTCATGATAGTAGTAAGTAATTGCGACATTAACTACACAATATTTACAACTGAGAATTAAAAACTTTGCTTAAAAAACGTTATAGAAGCTAAAAGTAGTGTAAATCATCAATTTTGGCCGTTGGCACAGTTTTAGTCAAGATTCTAGCTTGATAAGGATTTTTAAGCAAAGGTTTTAGTTCTCAGTTGTGGTTGTTGTATAGTTAATGTCGCAATTATAACTGTTATGAATCTTAGATACGTAATAGACCTACGAATTTCGAAAAACCCATTGAAATATACAGTGTGTTCGGTCATGGACTAGCGATATTCTAAATACTTATATATATAGTTTATATACACAAATAAACTATACAATTGGGCCAGACACACAGTTGTAAATTTAATGTTGTAATTATATCTTAGCTATACATCTTTCGATCTAGTAAAAAAAGATTTAAACGTAGACGGTAATGTTTTGTAATGTAGACGGTTATAAAATTGTAAAAAAGCTGTGTCTGTACATTGAAGATATTAAAAAAGAACCACGTGGGTTATGGTATATAAACGTCTCCGAATACGAAAATGTGATTTTTAAAATTCTTGTCTGTTTGTTACGGGTTGGAGCAAAAACTACTGAATAGATTTTAATTTTGTTGTCAATGCTAGAAAGTATGTGCTCCAACTTACAAACTGGTGAACTTTTTATCTCAATTAATTAAACGGAACCGGATACAGCTTGACCTCCCTGATGTATAGAGGCCCATACAAAAAAGAAGTCATCAATGTTGGTTTTCTATTTTTACTCTAAATAGAAGCAGTTAGAAGCTAGTAAAAAAATATTTAGATAGCTCTCCATATTGGAATGCTCGCAAAAGGCCGCTAAGTATTAGTATAAGTACTCAAATAAAATCTTTTGACTTCTGAAAATTTGAATTTGGCGGGCTGAGGTGAACGATCCTCCTTAATGTTGCAATGACTACTGCCTAGAATGTGTTATATACCTACTAATTGCATAAAATCAATGGCATTTCAATTTCATTTTATGGCCTATAATCTTTAGGGAACACACTGATATAAGAGACACCCTTTTCAGCAGCCGGCTTGAAAGTATCTCCAAAGGTGACATTTTTGGCAATATTCCCCTTCTTGCCAATCTTGGCGCGTCGCCTCAATTTGACCACAGACTCTGCCACTTTCGTTTCGAGCTTAGATTTACTTTCAAATGCAATTTTCCCCGGTTTTGTGGTGAATTCCTGAAATAACAAATTTTATAGATGAAATGGTATCATTTAGGGATGGTGCCTACATTGCCAAATTTTTTGCAGCTAAGCAATAATGTGCTAACATTATTGTGTTCCGGTTTGAAGGGTAATGTAGCCAGTGACATTACTGGGCAAATGAGACTTAACAACTGAGGTGTCTGGCAGAATGGCTTCGGCGACAGTTGCCAAAAACTAAAAAAAAAAAACATGTGTCAAGATGACAACGCGCGGGTGATATCACTGGTGTTGCCGCTTACCATCAGGCGGCCTGAAAACTCATTTATATCTTAGTAGGTATGGTCATTTATAAGAAACAATTATTATAGGTATGTCCCACTGCCAGGCTCCTCCAACAATGAAAAGGCTATAGTCCACCACGCTAGCCTAATGCGTGTTGGCAGACTTCACGCCGTCGAGAAAACCTCTCAGCCGTGCAGGTTTCCTCACGATGTTTTCCTTCGCCGTGATAATACGCGCTTATCTGAAAAGTCAGAGGTGCGTGCCTTGGATTTGAACTCGAGATCTTTGACTTGGCTGTCTAATGGTCACATCACTGGGCATAACATTACCTGGACTTTATTCTTCGTTTTACGCTTGTAATAAAATACTTCCCACGCTAAAGTAATCATTGCTAGTCCCAAGCCGAATAAGGTTGCAATGAAGACGCCACCTGCAAAAATATCATAAACTATTACATCTGATTGGGCTCTGAAACTGGACATTACCTACCGCTGAAATGTGAAATGCGCTTCCCGAGTGGGTCTTCCCCGATA
Source organism: Acronicta leporina (assembly GCA_947256265.1). NCBI lineage: Eukaryota > Metazoa > Arthropoda > Insecta > Lepidoptera > Noctuidae > Acronicta > Acronicta leporina. The sequence continues at coordinate 1,416,119 of OX366539.1, forward strand.
GATATAATCTGTCTGTCTTTAAATCACGAGTGAATCCGTTCTAGGCAAGCGCGCTCCATCGTAGATCGCAGAGGCGAACTGGGGGTCTAGTGTAAGCTTAACATAATATAACATACCATCACGCCTGTATTCCCCGAAGGGTTAGGCAGAGGCGTACTAATGTACACCCACAGTTCGCCGGTATGTTTAGGTCCCATGTAATAGGGGGCGAGCCTATTGCCATTAACTGGGCACAAATTCCTAACTCCGAGCTGCTATTGGGAATTTCATAGAAAAACCCAATAACACTGCTCGACCTGGGAATTGAATCCAGGACCTCTAGCGTAGCAATCGCGCTTAGGACCACTTGGCTAATGAGGCAGTTTAAGTAAGCTTAACAGAGATAAAAAAAGACAAAGTTGTTTACCCAAGCTTTCCAATGTGATGCCTTCGGACTCGTCAGCGTCAGGGCAGGCCTGCCTTGCAGACTCGTTCCAGTACCTAAAATCAAAGTCAAATATAAAATTTGACCGCATTATTGGCGTGGTTAGTAGTAGTAGTATTATTGGTTGGTTGCCAGGCGTCCGGATAAAGCCGGACATAGGTAGGCTTCTTGATTGCGTGTCCGGCCAAAATAAACGGTGTCCGGCTTGTCCGGCTTTTGTTAGGCTTTTTACATTTCGCAAACGAGCGAGCGCAGGCGAGTAGACTGTCGGTCACTCCCGCATACATAAATCCTCAATAATGTAGGGTGTCCTTTCTACCGTCCTTTTTATTTCTTTGTCCGGCCAAACTGGCTGGTATGTCCGGCTATTAGGTTCGGCAACCTGGCAACCCTAGGCGTGGTGGATGTGTGAATGGCTTCTGTGGCAGAGAGGGACAGAATTCTGACCGGTATTTTTTTTCTCCACTCACTTTGAAGCCAGCTGTTCCAGGAACCGTTCTTTTTGCAGCTCCAACAACGCCCTGGACAGGTCCTCTTGGAGCCTGGAGCCTTGCTGCACGGCAATCGCGTAAGGTTGTTCAGCAAATACCTCCCCAACTTCCGTAAGGTTACAATTTCTTGTCACTTCATACCTGATCAAACAGCATTTTGTATGGCTTTATTTGGCTACTTAAGTTTTTATGGGCTCATGGAAATGCAAGGACATTAGATATATTATTTACATACATACCATCACGCCTGTATTCCCTCCGAAGGGTTAGGCAGAGGCGTACTAATGTACACCCACAGTTCGCCGGTATGTTTTAGGTCCCATGTAATAGGGGGCGAGCCTATTGCCATTAACCGGGCACAAATTCCTAACTCCGAGCTGCTACTGGGAATTTCATAGAAAAACCCAATAACACTTTGCTCGACCTGGGAATCGAACCCAGGACCTCTAGCGTAGCAGTCGCGCTCTGGACCACTTAGCTAATGAAGCAGTTAGATATATTATTTTATGTATAATATTCTAGTGAATATGTTTACCATAAATTAATAGAATTACTTGAAGACGTAATTTTCAGAATATGAAGTTAGAAACAAATTGGTTAGTTTTGAAGAATGAAGATAGTAGAGACCGCCGCAAGAAGGTCATACCTAATAGTTTGGGTTGGCTGGTTGGAAACAGATAAAGAATAAACAATCAATTTGAATTCTATATGACTTGTAGAATCGTCTAATGACAGCCTCAATCTGTAAGAGTTTGGGCTTCGCTCCTCAGAGTAATAATCATATATCTGAGCTTCGCCCCTATAAATACGAAAGTTGAACTACATAACTGCATTTAATTATACAACAAGATTGGTGCTTCTCTTTAGTACCTACCTACACATCAAATTGAAGTCAGTTTCCCTAAAATGTTAATAACTACTCAAATTTCTTTAAAAGTAGGTACTTACTTAATTTCAGCAGAATCGTGTATGAACGCAAAATCCGCATCTGTGTGTTCATTAACTTGCTGAAAACCAGTCTTTGCATCAAGAACCGGGCCTGGAAGATACAATAAAACGTTAAAAACCAATTAAACAGTCACACTTCACTATAAACCCGTTCGTAATATCTGTGTGGTTCCTAGGAATATACAGGGTGGAAACTTTCATCGGGGAAGTACTACCTTATCCATTGCAACTACACAAAAATGGTCTTAGGAGACTGTCCATATTTTTTTATGGACTTTTGATCACCATTGATCACAGATTTAAAAAAAATACAGTTAGCAAGAAAATTGCTATTTAACACAAAAACATTTTTTGATGCCAATCGATCCTGTTTCTAATACTGATCAAAAATTTCTATGGGACCAACCATCGTTGGAGTACTCCAAAAAGTCATAAATTGCATAAATCATTTCGCTTACATTTTGTAAAGAATTTGTTTTAACAACACATTCACAACACACATAGATTTTCTGACGCAACAAAATGTCAAGATTGTTTTTTTTTCCCATAGAAGTTTTTGATCAGTAGGTATAAGAAACAGGATCGATTGGCATCAAAAAATGTTTTTGTGTGAAATGGCTATTTTCTTGCTAACTGTAGGTCATGTTTTTTTAATCTGAATGGGGATTAAAATTCTATAAAAAATATGGATCGTCTCCCAATACCATTTTCGGGTAGCTGCAATGGATAAGGTACTTCCCCTTACTGCCCCGCTGAAAGTTTCCACCCTGTATAAGTACTCTAGAATTAAGCTGTAGAATTTTGACGTGGGAGAGCCATGCTTCGGCACGAATGGGCCGGCTCGACCGGAGTCATACCACGGCCTCACAGAAAACCGGCGTGAAATAACGCTTGCGTTGTGTTTCGCTGAGTGAATGAGGTTACCGGAGGCCCAAATCCTTTTAAAAGGTGGGCAACGCACTTGTGACTCCTCTGGTGTTGCGGGTGTCCATGGGCGGCGGTTATCGCTTACCATCAGGTGATCCGTCTGCTCGTTTGCTCCCCTATCCTATAAAAAAAAAATTACCTGAGGCGTTGATAGCCAGCAATATATGTCCATACTGTTCCCTGATTGGATAGTCCCAAACTCTGTACTGTGATTGATCCGATGTCGCGTTAAGTGTTATTTCTTTCCAAACCCTGGAAGACAGAAATCCTAAGCCTGATATTCAAGGAGAAGTCTAATGTAAAATTTTACTTACAACTGGCAAAATTAGGTATGTTAAATTTTGCCATTTTTTGGACTGAGTAATACCCGTATGGCACGCACCTTTGTTTTTTTTTTTTTACTAATAATGGGTTCGCTCTTGACGTCTATCTTGCCGAGGCAATGATGAAGCCGACGGTGGAGCGAGCGCACCCAGAAGATGCCTATGCACTCTAGATTTGAATAGGTTCGGGTTGTATTAACACGCGCTTAAACGGTGAAGGAAAACATCTTGAGAAATTGCATGCCTGAGAGATTTTCTCGACGGCGTGTGAAGTCTGCCAACACGCATTAGGCTAGCGTGGTGGACTATAGCCTAATCCCTCTCACTCTGAGAGGAGACCTGTGCCCAGCAGTGGGACAGTAAAATGGGATAATTATGTATGTATATGTATCATCATCATCATCATATCAGCCTATTGCCGTCCACTGCTGAACGTAGGCCTCCCCCAAAGAGCGCCAACCACCCCGGTCTTGGGCAGCTCGCATCCATCCGCTGCCAGCCACCTTCTTTAAATCGTCGGTCCATCGTGTCGCAGGGCGTCCCACACTACGCTTGCCCAAACGCGGTCTCCACTCTAACACTTGTCTGCTCCATCGATAGTCTGTCCGTCTGCAGACATGACCGGCCCACTTCCACTTCAGCGTGCTTATTCTTCGTGCAATGTCGGCAACTTTAGTTCTTTGGCGAATGACTTCGTATATGTATGTCGGTATGAAATTAAGTGATACCTACCTATCATTGGTGTTACTGACGTCGTAAGTTGCCATTGTGTTGAATTAGCTTAATTTTTTCAAATCTACAAGCTACTATTGACCTACATTTTTTTTATTGACCTCAATAAGTATCTCTCAACCGACATGACTTACCTTACGGTTAGTTCTATGTCGTACGATGCTACCATAGCTATTAACTATCTTTTTGTGTTTTTTTTTTGCATTTTTCATGCTAAGGAAGGAATAATTCGACTCGCAGGCAGGATTCGAACCTGCGTCTCCTGGCTAGGTACGCCAGACGCTATGACCTCTAAGCCACCGCGAGTCCCACCTGCCATGTCGAAATTTGCCTTCATATTTTCAACTTACGTCTTAAAGTTGACGTCAGTAATATCTATTGAAAGGCAAGTTACTTTGCCTAGGAGGTCAGAGCGTCTGGCGTACCTAGCCAGAAGACGGAGATTCGAATCCTGCCTGCGAGTCGAATTTTTCCTTCACTAAAATAACTTGACCTCAATATTTTTTTTACTTCCACGCTTTTCCGATTAAAAGTTCTTTGCGGACGGACAAAGAGGTGATCCTTTGATGGAACCTTTTTTCCGTTTAATTAAGGTACGGAACCTTAAAAAGTAACTATCAGGTACCTACCTGTATAGAGTGTCTTCAGCAAACTTCATGTTTATAAAGTATTGGTGTACAGAGGATCCTTCGACCACCGTGTAGTTGATCCTGGATTGGCGGGCAAGCTGCTCCAGAGATGACACAGGCGTCTTAAAAAAAACCAAATTTCTTAATATTTTAATTTCTTAACTGCCTCATTAACCCAGTGGTCCTGTATGTGACTGCTACGCTGGAGGTCCTGGGTTCGATTCCCAGGTCGAGCAAAGTGTTATTGGGTTTTTCTATGAAATTCTCAGTAGCAGCTCGGAGTTTGGAACTTGTGCCCGATTAATGGCAATAGGCTCGCCCCCTATTACATGGGACCTAACACCTCGAAGTCATGTGCAATGGTGCATATTACTAGTTAAGTAATTGTCACGCCCTTAAACGGTGGAGGAAAACATCGTGAGGAAACTTGCACGCCTGAGCCAGACGTTTTTCGGGCGTCTTAATTCTACAAACAATTGCATGTTACAGAAGTTTCGATGTGTTAAGAACCGTTACCCATCCAAAAACTGACCTTACCTCTTATCTATACTTAATATATAAAGCTGAAGAGTTTGTTTGTTGGTTTGCTTGAACGCGCTAATCTCAGGAACTACTAGTCCGATTTGAAAAAATATTTCAGTGTTAGATAGCCCATTTATTGAGGAAGGCTATAGGCTATACATCATCAGGCTACGCGGACGAAGTCGCGGGCAGAAGCTAGTCCTTGGATATAATGATAAATGGATTAGGTACTTAGCCTCGAACCTCTGGTATAATAATAACATTTGTTATTAAAGTGTTATTGGGTTTTCTATGAAGTTCTGATTAGCAGCTCGGAGTTGTGAGATTTGATAGGCTCGCACATTCCATTGAATGGGTTGTTACGCCTTCCTAATCCTTTGGGGAATACAGGCATGACTTTGTTATCTTCTTCTATTTATATAAAAATCAATTGCTGTTCGTTAGTCTCGCTAAAACTCAAGAACGGCTGGGCCGATTTAGCTGATTTTGGTTTTGAAATGTTTGTGGAAGTCCAGGGAAGGTTTAAAAGGTGAGTGAATATGACAAAAATGTTCTTCTGATGCGGTACGTAGTTCGCTGGTTCAGCTAGTTCGAAATATTTTACCTGCATTCTCTCGACGGTTAGAAAAGCAGCAAGATTGGCAGTAAATGTCGCCAGCATTAGAACAACAAAGAGCCAATATGCAGCCACCAGCGTCCTGCCTGATAAAGCCTTTGGTGCTTCACCCCCTCCTTGTGGCGTGAACGATGTTAAGGCGAACCAAAAACTCTCTTTTAGCGTAAATTCCCTGCAAAATGATAGTAACTAATTAGGTCGTATATTATGTTATATGTATATATATGTATGTTAGTAAAGTCAATGTAAAAGTCATCGTAGGGAACCATCCATAATAACGTCACACTTCACGAGGGGGGGAGGAGAGCAGGGTAGTTTGATATAGTGTGAGAAGAGGATATTCATTGTAGTTATAGGTCATTTGACGTGGGAGAGCCATGCTTCGGCACGAAAGGGCCGGCTCGACCGGAGTGATACCACGGCCTCACAGAAAACCGGCGTGAAACAACGCTTGCGTTGTGTTTCGCCGAGTGAATGAGGTTACCGGAGGCCCAAACCCTTTTAAAGGGCGGGCAACGCACTTGTGGCTCCTCTGGTGTATATAGGGAGACACGGGGATGTAGAAGCTCATTTAGCGGAAAATTCGAAATGGAAATGTATTTACTTATCTTGCTAACTGCCTCAGCTAAGTGGCCCTGAGCGTGACTGCTACGCTAGAGATCCTGGGTTCGATTCCCAGGTCGAGCAAAGTGTTATTGGGTTTTTCTATGAAATTCCCAGTAGGTGCTCGGAGTTAGTAATTTGTGCCCAGTTAATGGCAATAGGCTCGCCCCCTATAACATGGGACCTAAACATACCGGCGAACTGTGGGTGTACATTAGTACGCCTCTGCCTAACCCTTCGGGGAATACAGGCGTGATGGTATGTATGTTACTTACCTGCATGGGTACGGATAAGCGTCAGGGTTGTTTCGAGCTGAATACGGCGAGTATTTATCAAGCAGCCATATCATGAACCCAGTCATCACCAGGGCTGCCACAATACTCAGCCACACTTCCGTGCGAAGAACTGTCATGAACTTAAACAGCGAAGTCTTTCTGATAGGTTTTCGGATCACTGGATAAATAAAAAAAAAATTGAATAGACCGGAAACGGATTATTAAATAAGGCCGTTTGAAAAATAATTACCATAAATAAAACCCATAAAAATAAACATAAGTAGAGCCCATCAGCATAAACAAAATTAAAACGCTTCGGATCCTTTACACCATCCATGGTCACGGGTAGACTAAATTGTTGGACGTCTACATGTTACATGTTGTGGAAGGCCTAGGCGAATATTCCGAAATCAGTTTGAGGACGTTCTGAAAAATGGCTCGATCAAGAGGGGTACTCCTAAAAGCTACCTTACATCTTTATTAATTACTAGCTGTTGCCCGCGGCTTCGCTCAACTGAAGCTCTAATAGGATTAGAAATGGATCCCAAAAAAAAACCAACAGTGATGATCTCTTCTTTGCATGGGCCTCTATAAGTACATCAGAGAAGTCAAGCTGAGGATCCGATTAATTAATTGTGATAAGTACTAACTACTACTAGCACTTAAAAACACAGAAAAGAATTAATTAAAACACCCGAAACGTCGGGAATTAAATAATATCAAGACAACGCGATAAAATCTGCAGAAAGTAGTTTCATTTCACTGTTCAACCTACCAATAAGAATTCCTGTTTGTTCGAAGTACGGTGCAACGAAGTCTATTACTTCCTCTCTTTCTGCCGTCATTGTTAAAGCTGAGATAGCGATATCTGTTTCCTATGAAAAAAAACAAAACATTATAGATATTTTGGAAAAAAACAACGGGTTGCTGGCAGAAGTGGAAACTTGAACAATAACGTTGTGCATTTTTGATATTTTGGAATGGTTTTAGTATAATTTCGCACGAATTGCTTTAATTATCAGTATAAAAGTATACCTATTCATTTATTGCTCTATCATACACAAACATGACTATTTATATAACATTACTAGCTTCTGCCAGCGGCTTTGCTCACTTATGAGCCCCTACGGACTGCCGACTGCCAGAGCCACAGCAAGCCGGGGGGGGACTGGCTCTTACGCGCAAAACTCGAAACACACCCCAGTGCTTTATGACTGAATCCGACGTAAGGGTGGTCACCGGCCAGTCAAACCAAAAGAGGTATTTACACGGAGCAGGTCGGATATTTTCTCGCCTCTTACGAGATGCTTATCTCTATCTCAGTGAGGTGAAAAAGTGAAAAGTATTCTAACCCGTCGCCACACAGTTTGTTTTACACTGATTGATTCATCAAACGGAGCAGCTTTAATCCCCTCCCCTTTTTCTATTTTCGTGAGCGGAATATCGGGGATCTTCCACCTGGAGATACAGCAGGGTAAGTTGGAGTCGTTCCGACTAGAAAACCGAACCTACCTGCCTTTTTTCGACCTGTTGTTATGGCCAAGGGACTCGGGACACACAGAAAAAAGGCTTACGTTGTGTTTCGCCGAGTAAGAGAGGATACCGAAGGCCCAAACCCTTTTAAAGGGCCGGCAACGCACATGTAACACCTCTGGTGTTGCCGGTGTCCATGGGCGGTGGTAATCGCTTACCATCACGCGATCCGACTGCTCGTTTGCCCCCCCATTCCATAAAAAAAAAATACATTCGCCACGACACGTACAGTCAGCGCCAAAAGTCGCTGAACACGATGCAATCTTCAAAACGTTTTTACATTATTACTAGAAGTTAGTAGGTACCAGTTTTCTGCATATAAGAAAACTGGTAGGTACTAACTTCTCAGGTCAGATTTTTTTGGTTAGTAATGATGTAAAAACGTTTTGAAGATTGCATCGTGTTCAGCGACTTTTGGCGCTGACTGTACCTATAGGCACTTAATGAGGTTCATAACTTACCCCTCTCATAAGATCTCCAACAACTCCATCCCATGTGCCGTTGGGTAATCTTCTTCCAAAACCTCCACTCTTGGGAGACACAATCTCGTAATCAAATGACATGGTCTGGCGAGAATTACACAAAATTAAAAAATACGCATCGATAAAAATTATAAATTGATAAAAATAAATAACAATAAATATTTGAAGGTATATCCTACTAAGTAATATTAAAAATGCGAAAGTTTGTGAGGATGGATGGATGTTTGTTACTCTTTCACGCCAGAACGGCTGAACGGGTCTGGATAAAATTTGGCACAGAGATAGATTATAGTCTGAAATAACACATGGGCTAAGTACTTTTTATCTGAAGTCCACGCAGACGAAGTCGCGGGCAGAAGCTTGTCGGTAATAAAACAGAGAATCATGGTCTCTTTTAAATAGTATATTATTTAGTAACAATTTAATTAATTAATTATAAAAGTAATAATATTTTGGAGTCAAATTCAACACACTTACATCGGACAATCTAGCAATCAGATCAATGCAATACCCATCATACAAAATCTGACCATCTTCGCCATACATTTGCTCTCCTGTTTGAGGGTCTACCTTCAGTAGAGTCCAGGGTATAGCCTGGAAATCAAAAAGGTAGTTCTTATTCTTCTACTTGATACTTATTTCTGCAAATCCAAGTTGCTACTTACTGAGAATTCCTGACCTTTTAAAAACCACAATTTTTAGACGCACAAATTTTCGTCATAAACCCATATTAGGGAAATGTTGCTACATACGGCCTAATAGATGGCGCTAAATGCCAAATTCAAAATGTCTTATCAAGAAGCGCTTCGTGATTGGCTAAATAGGCGCCAATAACATTTGATCACGGAATGATTTATGTTTTAATTGTATTAATTTCCTGTGCGAATCCAGAATAAATTATCTTTCTTTCTTTCTTTCTTTCTTGAATGTGAAGATTTTGATACAACCAGATTTCCTACCTACTACCTTCTCAATCCGCCATATCGCCACGTGGCTCTCTTGAAATTCTTTGTGTGAAAAGCAGGCCTCCTCCAGGCCGCTATATTTCTGCCATATTCCCAAAACTCGATAAAAATTTATAAAAAAAAATTCACCCTATTTTTTTGTCACAGTAACACAGACCCCCGTCGAGTCTCCCATCGACCACTGGGTCATCCTGGACCACTTTGGGAACTAATGTGCAGCTAAATAATTATTATTTAATATTTTATTCTCAACAGCATCATACATCAATTTCATTCTATTTAAAGTTTTCTTTCTGACTGAAAAATGACAGAGGCACCGCCACTGACTCTCAAACCCCAGGCCTCAAGCAATTTCACGCTCCTATACCTCGATGTTAAATTTTAAAGTTAGTCAACTTTTGAAAGTTTCTCCTTATAGGTTTTTATATATTACTAGCGACCCGCCCGCGGTTTCACCCGCGCTGCCCCGTCCCTTAGAGTCGTAGCGTGATGTTAAATAGCTTAAAACCTTCCTCTTGAATCAATCTATCTATTAAAAAAAACCGCATCAAAATCCGTTGCGTAGTTTTAAAGATCTAAGCATACATAGGGACAGACAGCGGGAAGCGACGTTGTTTTATAATATGTAGTGATGTTAAGACCTTGTAGCCTGAAATTAATAAATAAACAAAAACTTCGTTTACCGGTGCAGTTCCAATCCTGAAGAACATCTTGAGCGGTTCCAGTTCAACTCCTGGCAGTAGCTTATACTGATCATCTGCAGACCATGCCGCTATCGTCTGCTGACCAGCCTCTGGCTTATAAGTGGAGAGGAGAAACCGCGAGCGAAGGAAGAGACCAGACCTGGTAGAGAAAGGTAAGGAGAGGTAAGAAACACATTACTTTGGGTAAGCTAGGCAGAGGTGAACAGATATAGACCCACAGTTTACCGAGTTAAGATTGCATGGCAATGGGGAGCAAGCTGGACACAAATCCAAACTCCTGCTCCTGCTACTAAATACTCAGAAAAAATCAATAGCATTTTGCTCGACCCAAGAATCAGAAAGACTTCTCCTTCTAGCTAATAAAACCAAGAATTACTAGGTCACAATCTCACTGCACAAAACCTTTGAGGACAGCGGGATACTTATTGAGGCAATGTTTTATGTTAATAATTGTTTGATATGATGCCAACGGCAACTTTCTATCACCGCACCTCTCGCCATCGGCGTGGAATTCATCCATATACCTTAGAACCACACTTGTCGCATACTGTGCGATTCTAGAGGAATTTCCTCGCACGCACCCTCAGGTTGTGGAATCAGCTCCCAGCCGTGGTTTTCCCAAAGGACTACTGCATAGGGTTCTTCAAAAAGGGTGTGAAAAGATTTTTACAGGGTCGGCACCTCGCGAGTTTTGCCCTTGGTGTTGCAAGCGTCAATAAGCCACATAACTTTTTTTTTTCACGTGGGAGAGCTATGCTTCGGCACGAAAGGGCCGGCTTAACCGGAGTGATACTACGGCCTCAGAGAAAACCGGCGTGAAACAACGCTTGCGTTGTATTTCGCCGAGTGAGTGAGGTTACCGGAGGCCCAAACCCTTTTAAAAGGCGGGCAGCGCACTTGTGACTCCTCTGGTGTTGCGGGTGTCCATGGGCGGCGGTTATCGCTTACCATCAGGTGATCCGTCTGCTCGTTTGCTCCCCTATCCCATAAAAAAACTGCTTACCATCAGGCGGGCCGTATGCTTGTTTGCCACCTTAGTGGTATACAAAAAATAGTCTTCGTCCAAATTCCTCTCTGCTGAAAAAGGGAGAAAAAAGTACCTGCTTACCTATCCATATCCCAGAAGAATAGCGTCTCATTGCTAAGCTCTGAGTCTTCAGCGAACTGCCGATACAGTCTGTCCCTCGTACTGTTCATAGTGGCCTGAGGGTCATCGCAGTCCACCGTCGTGGTGATCAGAGGCAGTTCCTGATCCAGCTTGGAGTATACCTCTGTTATATACTGGATTAGGGCGTTCAGAACATGCTGTTTCTTCTGTAAATTTAAACAAAGTAATTTCCGACACTTACGCGAATATTAGACTTAAAAATAAAATTAATTTGCCTGTTTTTAACGCGTTAAATTAATATTCTCATTATTTTATTTCAAACTGCCTCAATAGCCGAGTGGTCCTGACCGCGACTGCTACGCTAGAGGTCCTGGGTTCGATTCCCAGGTCGAGCAAAGTGTTATTGGGTTTTTCTATGAAATTCCCAGTAGCAGCTCGGAGTTAGGAATTTGTGCCCGGTTAATGGCAATAGGCTCGCCCCCTATTACATGGGACCTAAACATACCGGCGAACTGTGGGTGTACATTAGTACGCCTCTGCCTAACCCTTCGGGGAATACAGGCGTGATGGTATGTTATGTTATGTTTATTTCAATAAACACTGCTCGACCTGGCAATCGGACCCAGGACCTCCAGGCTAATGATATATTTTTCCATTATTTGTGTCAGCGTCGGTGTTTAACGGACTCCGACGAAAGGGTGATCGCCAGCCAGTCAGACACCTAAACATATTTTCTCGTCTTTTACGAGAAAGCACGAAGAACTATCGAATTCGTATCGTAAATTTATGAGTTTTTTTTCTACCTATATACATATTTGATGACCTCTGTGGTTTAGTGGTTCAAGTACCGGACTGCTGACCTTGAGGTCGTGGGTTCGATTCCCACAGGACACAAAAAAATATGTGATGAATATAAGTGTTTGTGTTGTCTGGGTGTTTCTTATGTATTATAAGTATGTATTTACAAAAAAAAAAGTATATAAGTATTATATCCATTGTCTAGTACCCATAGTACAAGCTCTGCTTAGTTTGGGACTAGATGGTGCTGTGTAAAAATGTCCCAGAATATTTATTATTTATATTATTCTCATTTATTATTTCAACTTACATATTAGGTACATTTTTAAATATTTTTATAAAAAATTGAAAAACATTTAAAAATATAAAAAATAGTAGCCCACCGGTATCGGGAGCAGGGTCCAAGCTACCGGTGGTCAGGGCCCCAGAGAGAGGAACCTCCTAACAATGCGGGCCGTGTCCAGAAGCACTGCCTTCTGCATCAAGCTCTTGATCTTATATTATTATTATTATGTATCTCCTTTTTTGGTATCACGGCATGCCTCCCGTCAGGAAGACATCCGGTACTTTGGAAGGCTTGCGGGGGGACACAGGTCCAACGCGCAGAGGCCCCTTGGAGAGCTTTGATCTAATATGGGATGGGGCATACACCCGGGACACTCCACAGCTGTACTATAGGAGTACAGTCATGAAGTATTCCGGGCGGGTGCAGGACTATTGTGAAATATGGAAAAAGAAATAGGATTATGGATTTGGGTGTTTGGTGGACCGATAACCTCTATTGCCGGAAGAAAACGGCGTCTGCCTTTGACCCTCGAAAAAATATCCTTAGGGATGGCAGACGGTGACTCGCCACCTCACTAGCTGGGCCCCCCGAAAAGCTGCCAGTACAGGCAAAAGGCGGCAACAGCGGCGTGAGCGGCTAAGGGTGTCGAGAGGTGTGGCCCCGGTTTCACCATCGCGAGTCTCTAAGAGACCCGGATTGGGTTTCCCTGCTATTACGCCATTAGACACTTCCACCCCCAAGCATATAGCTCTGGCAGCCCCCCTCTGGCCAGCCGGTTAAGGCAAGACAGAGTTGAAAGTCCTGCGGGCGCTCTTGGGTTTCCACTCCAGCTACCCAATATGGGCAAACTGGAGACGAGGCCCTGACCGACTCTCTGGGGCAATAAGGACCGCAGTGTCGCCACTCACCATCAGCTCGCTACAAGCTGCCCTGCGGTTTGTACGCTTTGCTTTAAACCTTATAACACATTTTTTGTTTCATTGTCTATGGTTTGTAAAAAGCGATTCTAATCTACCCTCCAGTTTGACGTTAGTCTCATTATGAGGTAACGCTTGTCCCAGAGGAGGTTTATTATTATTATTATTTATATTTTCACATCTGTCTTCCATTGTGGTAGGCAGAGACTACACTTGCTACGATCCTGACACACCACTTTCGCTTCATCTACGTTCATTAACTGCCTTCTCATTCTCATAAAAACTATTTCGATACGAATACGTTTTCGAAAGTGATCGTGCTTGCTACTGAACGGCAGTGAGGATTGTTGTACCAGTTCGTACTATTGGCGAGTTGTACTCGCAACCGATACGTGTTTATGAGAAGACGTATGAATGTGGCAGAAGCACAAGAATTATGCAAGAATTGTAGCAAGTGACCGTCTGTAGCTTCTGCCTACACCTATTGGAGAAAGACATGGAAGAGCCTTGAGTTTATATCATATATTATGTAAGTAAGATACCTATTTCTGACTTTTTGTGATTTTCTTGCATTTTTCATGCTAATTTTATAAAGTTATTTCGTGAAGGAAAAATTCGACTCGCAGGCAGGATTCGAAACTGCGTCTACTGGCTAGGTACGCCAGACACTATGACCTCTAAGCCACCGCGAGTCCCACCTGCCATGTCAAAATTTGCCATAATACCTATTTCTATTAATCTTGTCATGCATACAATGCCAATTATACCTGAAAATCGCGAGGGCAGGTGCAGTCTTCTCTCTTCATGAGTCTGCAGCACTCGACGTGGTCTGCTTGCAGGATCACAGCGGGTAGCACCAGCTGGCTCACGTCCAGGCTTGAGTAGTCAGTCAGTATCAGGTTCCAGCGGTAATTGCGTCGAACTAGATCTTCTTTTACTGCCTACAGACGTTATGACAATATTAATAGGTTAGATGACTGATTATTATCAACCGAGTTCAAAAATGCGGAGGTTATCAATTCGTCTTCTCGGATTGAGAGAGTTTAGGCTATATTCCACCACGCCAGTCTACTGTGGGTTGGCAGACTTCACACGTCACCCTGAAAATCTCTCAGGCATGCAGGTTTCCTCTGAAGTTTTTCCAATTCTAATTATGACCATTGGACTGCCAAGTTAAAGGTCTTATATAACGAGACTATGCTCCTACACCATAAAAGAATTACCTACCCTCCCGTAAGTGTCTGTGATGAACCCATTCTCTCCTACGATGATGTAGAAGCTGGGTTCAGGTCTCATGGTTTTCAAGGACTTAGCGGAGTCCCGAGTCAAGCCAGCATGAACCCACACTCTTATGTTTGAGTTTCCTAATAGCTCATACAGAGTTCTGTCGACATCTGTGAACAATAAAAAAATTTTAACTATTCTTCGAAAATACATAGGTACCGTCAAAGAAAACTAATGTACGCTCAAAGTTCGCCGGTGTGTTCAGGTCCTATGTAATAGGATCACTCCTATTACATAGGACCTGAACACACCTGAACCTGAACAACCTAGACTCACGTCTATGGCCATTAACGGGGCACAAATCCAAACTGCAAGCTGCTACTGAGAATTTCATAGAAATACCCAATAACTTGATCGACCCCAGGGGCTTTGGCGTAGCAGTGGTGCTATCAACAAAAAATTTGTCGTCATTTCCTTACCAATCTCACTTTCCAAAATAATGGCAGCATCCGTGGCGTTTCTTGACTCTAGATAATTGTCAAACGCTTTGACAAGCTGTTGAGACCCGAGCAAGGTCCTGACGAGAGGTAAACCAGTTTCTAAGGCTAGTTCCTCGGCCATCTCCCATGGCGCCCAGGACAGGTCTACTATCATTGAAACGCCTTTGGAAACTGCAGAACATACTGAAAGAGAAGAATGAGCTTGCAAAGTTTATATGTTCGTTGGTTTACATAAAATCTTGCAAGCTGAATTAATCAATTGAATCACTTCCTTAGAATTTTTACATGTTGATTCAGTTCCAAGTAGGTACAATACATTTGTATGGTAAGCATGAAATTTACTGAATTGATTTCCAAGATTAGCTCCAGATAAAGGAACTCTTCATCGCTCAGCAATAGCAGAGAAAGCCCAACAAAAATAAGTGATTTTTTCTCTGGGCTTATAATGGATTTGTGTTAACTGTGCGTAGAAAATCCATGTGTGTTTATAACTCGCCGGAATATTTAGATCCATGTAATAGGGTGCAAGCCTGTTGCCATTAACCGGCCACAAATCCCAAAGTCCGAGCTGCTACTCAGAATTTCTTAGAAAAAAAATCCCAATTACACATCACTCGAGCCCAGGAAGTCGAACGTTTCAGGACGCTCAGGACCACTACTCTAATGAGACAGTTTTATTCTTTGCATTCCTTAAATACCTACGTATTCTATAACTCTCTTCTTCTCTTTCTCTGTCCAATGGAACAATGACGTCATCCACCCGAACATCCGGTCTCACAGTTTCAGATAATTTCAGAGCTCTGCCAATGTTTTGCGCCAAATCTTGTTCTTGGATTTCTATTATGAAGACTATAAAATAAAAGGAGAAAATTTATTTGTCCGATTTCCTAAGTATTTTGACTTTCATGATTGCGATTTCATCTTGCGATTGCGTTTATTTTTGATTTTAAATGAAAAATGATGGTTATTTCTGTAAAAATCTTTTACAAGTAAATGTTTTACTTTTTTTAACTAGATGGCGCTGAAATAAATTTATCTTAATTCACGTTATCGTTGATTGCTACGAGTTATATAAAAATTACAGATGTAATGACTTTTATGACTGTACTTATTTTAATATGAATTGTAAAAATTCTTACCAAAGCGCAAACTCAGCTCGGAGATGACGCAGCCCAAATTAATGAGTAGAATTAATAAAAACAAATAATATGCTGGCATAGTTTAATTTTAAAAATCTGTAGCCTAAAAACTTAGATTTTAATAACCACAAGATTTACAATTGCAGTTTCTGATTTTACTAACCAATATAGCTGAAATGTATTCTTGTAGCAAATATGGTATAAATAAAGTTAATAAAACGTAAAATATTATTCTTAATTTTTCCAACATTACTGGAAACACGCCATCATTTTTTATTAGTAAGTACCGTAATGTACCTAACGGATATAAATAATAAAATAACGGTATACAAATTTAACGGATATTTTGATAGATGCGTTATTTATTTTTGTTTAAAAACCAAAAATTTAATTAACTTAAGTTTTTTTATTTTTCTGCACTTTTTAATACCTATTTCTGTTGTGTTTATGAAATATTTGTAAAATACGTTCTATGTCAAGGAGTTTATAATGCAAAATGATTGCCACATAATCTAGTTATGAATACAAAACATGGTTAAACAATAGATAATACGTTGTTATACGTTATTTAGGTCTTCGGTACAATCGCGCACAAACGGATCTACGGGACAGCCAAGTATAAACAAAACCTGAGTGTTGTCAAAACTCCTTACTAAATTTTTCTATATTTCTCTAACATTAGCCAAAATATTATTATTTCATTGTCTCATTAGCGTAGTGGTCCCAAGCGCGACTGCTACGCTAGAGGTCCTGGATTCGACTCCTAGGTCGAGCAGTGTTATTCGATTAATAGATTTTTCTATGAAATTCTCAGTAGCAGCTCGAAGTTTGGATTTGTGCACGGTTAATGGCACATGGCTCGCCACGATCTATAGGTTACGTTAGTGGTAGATACATAGACACCTAAATCTCTGCCACAGACAATAATACCTACCTACCTAATAATAAACTAGTACCTCTGCCTCACCCTTCTAGGAATACAGGCATGATTGTAAAGTGGCCGTTTTGTACGTACTTAGCAAGTACTTAGGTACCCAATATTAGGCATTATGTAATTCACTACACATATGTCCGCGAGTGTACACACAATTTATTATTTACTCGCTACCCCTTCACGTAAGTCGCTGTGATTTAACAAGGGTGGGAACCATGGCATACGGCGTCTTAGGCACGCAATCTTTGACTATAAACAGTTCTTTTAGGCACAGTCATAGCCTAGTGATAATTGTGACCATTGCACTGCCAAGTCAAAGGTCTGGAGTTCGAATCCAAGGCACCTCTGACTTTGGAAGTCAAAGTGCAAGAAAATGGTGAAAGAAAACATCGTGAGGAAACCTGCATAACTGAGAGATTTTCTTGACAGTGTGTGAAGTCTGCCAACCCACACTAGGCCAGCAAGGACCCGGCCTAAGAGTGTAATTCCAATAATTATAATAAACCTGTTGAAGACTTCTAAGGTTGTTTCAATAATAAACATCATAACAAGGGGCTCAGCCAGCCTAGGGGCCTGCAAATAAGCTCAAAAGCCTGGCTGAAGGAGTCCCATATGCCAAGTGCCTAGGGGCTCTGGATCTCTAAAGTCCAGGCCTGTCGGCCAGCGTGGTGGACTATATCCTAACCTCTCACATTCTGGGAGGAGACCCGTGCCTAGCAGTGGAACAGTATAAGGAGTCATCCATAAATTACGTCACACGAATTTCATGATTTTTTGCCCCTCCCCTCGTCCTTGTCACAGCTGGTCACATTTGTGAGACTCCCCCCTCCCTAGTGTGACGTCACATATTTTGCAAATTTTTGTATTAATATTTGTATTAATATTTTGCAAATTTTGAAACCGTCTTTCTGTATTTTATGGTACCTAAATATGTATAGTGTAAATAAAAGAAATTAAAGGGTATCTAGGCGGTCGGCGCGTAACACTAGTAGTGCGAGTGGTCGACAAAACAGGTACCATGGTATCCAAAAGCGGTGGTAGCCTAATGGCTAGGGCGCAGGACTTGCGATCATGTGGTTGCCGATTCGAACCCACACTTAACACAAGCATTTAGCTTTAGCACGAGGGATTAACAAGAATACTAGTAATGTGCGACCCACATTGGTAATAAGCTTTAAAAAAAAGATTGACTCAATGTATATGTTTTTGAAGTTTTCGTAAAGTAATAGTTTAAAGCGCGTGTTTTAACACTTAGGTTATAATAGGACCCCTCCCACCCCCTTGTCACACAAAGTCACACTTCGTCGACCCCCTCCCTCCCCCTTAACATGTGACGTAATTTATGGATCGCCCTCTAATGGGTTGATTAGGTTATGGGGGCGAATTAGGTATGGCTATGTAGAATCCAGTAGTTCTATTCTGAGTGATATTATTATTAGTTAAGTAGGTAGGTACCTATCATTACTAGTATTCTATTATCTGTGCTGTCATTTATTCTGCGCTTACACTGTGCCTCTTCAAGGCAACTCCCATCTCTCACTTTCAGGGCCAGAATATAAGTATACCTAACCACATACTGTGTAGCATGTAAGGAATAGATAGATAGAATATACTTTATTGCAAACCAAAACTAATACTAAGTACAAGCTTCCAAGTATTAATCCTAGAATGGTACAATGGGCGGTCTTATCGCTAAAAGCGATCTCTTACAGACAACCTTTGGATGGACTGAAGAGAAAAGCAATCAATAACAAGGTAGTCAGGTGTACATAATAGAAACAAGAGACCTATACTTATAATAAAACATGCAAACACATAAAATACAGAAAAATAAATAGTGGAGGAATAGTGTGATAAAAATTGTTTTAAGTTTATAGTTACTGTGTCGCATCTCGCATTAGATTTATATCTGTAATGGCAAAAGCAACATGATAATATGTAAATAAATAAATAAAAATAAATAGCGAAACAAAATCAATCTCAGACAGGATTCGGACCAGCCTTTTGAAACAGCCATGTCCCGAGAGCACCTGCGTCACCCGAAACTGAGAGCGCCGTGGCCAGTGGCATCTCTCCTCTCCAGCCACTCCTCCATGACGGGCCACTATCGTGTAGTGTCGTAAGTTGACATAACATACAGGACTCATAGCTTCGACACGAATGGGCCGACCGAAGTAATACCACGGCCTCACAGAAAACCTGAGTGAAACAACACGATATGTTGTGTTTCGCCGAGTAAGGTGAACAGAGCTGCGGATGCCCAAACGTAGTAACTTAATTGCGCGATTAACGAATGCTTCCTCTATTTGATGGCGCACGGGTATGTGCAGTACCTAATGTGAGAACACGTAGATACCTAAAAATTGATATAGCCTAAGCCCTCTTGGCTTATTCTAAACTAGCTTCTGCCCGCGGCTTCGCCCCCGTGGAATTCGGTTCTGTCATCACATCCCACGGGAACGGGATAAAAAATATCCTATGTCCGTCTCCTGGTTCTAAGCTACCTCTCCACCAATTTTCAGCCAAATCAGTTCAGCCGTTCTTAAGTTATAAATAGTGTAACTAACACGACTTTCTTTTATATATATAGATGTCCATTTACTTAGGTAGCAGTTAGGATAAATAAATTATATGCCTGTGCAAAACTCGCAGTAAACTGAGACAATAGAACCCTATCAATTCCACGCTCATCTTGATAGGGATGCATCGATAGCATTACGGGTAAACTCTAACTTCGAGCTACTACTGGGAATTTCATAGAAAAACCCAATAACATTTTGCTCGATGTGGTTAACAGTTTGGTTGGATTTGCGCCCGGCCTGGCGGGACCGAAATGCACGTGCACCAATGTGCATCCACACTTCGCCGGCCCCATGTTTAGGTCCTATGTCATGTGTTTACACCGAATAAAATCTGTACTTACCTAGTTTTAGAATGACGAGTTCTCAAATGCTGGTAACCCTAATATTATAGAGTTCGATCGGTCAACCTTATACATAAACCTTCAATGTCCACACATCCTTATAAATACCAGTTGTTTATTTAACAGTAAAGGATGTTGGTATCAGTGTCCATCGTTTCTTCTTTCTTTCCAATCTGCTAAACTGAACCATGCAACTAGAATCATAACATTTCCTCAACGTTTGTAAAAGCTTATTTTAAAATAGTAACATTTGAACTTGAATGTAATAGGTGAATGTAGGGTTGACGAAAAATAAACTCCAAATTGTTTTTTAAACTTTTTTTTAATAATTATCCTTAGTTTATTCGTTCTCCTGGCTGCGCAGGCGGGCGGCGGAGTTCGTCACCCGGATGCTGAGTTGCTGCGCGCGCTCAACAATGCTCTTGCGCTTCTTGGATGAGACGCCGTGAGCGATCTCTGCGCAGTACTTCCTGTTTTGCATCATCAGGATCTCGAGTTCACGTACATTGTGTACCAGTACCTGCGAAAGATATTACGATTAGTCAATACAGTAAAGAGGATAGCAAGATGGACAGACTTCGTGAAGATCTCTGGAGTTGTTGGATGGAGGCAGCACATTACTCGTCCTCATGGAAGTCTATGGTCAACCTTTGCTGAGCAGTAGATATACTTTAGGTGATATTATGATGAAAATTAAGTGATGTCCCTTGGTAAGAAATTGGCTAAAGTAATTTGTCCATTTCATAAGAAAAATACAAGGTTTTTAAAGAAAGAAAAATTGGAAAAGTTATCTGCTAACTGCGAAATTCTGAATAGGTACCTGAAAGTATTATTATCAGGGTATTTTTGTATGATTTGTTATAAAAGTAGATTAACGAAATATTGGTATGTATTCATGGGGCCATCCTTAAATGAGTCATATCTTAGGGGGGAGGGAAGTAGAGCAAAATTGTGTAACAAAGGGTGTGACATCACACTGGGGGTGGGGGAACCACAAATGTGACGTGTTAGAGGGGAGGGGGGGTTGTGTCAAAAATGATGAATTTCGTGTGTATTTCGTCTCACAAAGATTTCATATCTGGATTGGATTATATTGCAAAATTCCTTATTTTTAAAGTCACAATTCAAGCATTTCATTAATGTAATTTTACTGTACAGCTACAGGGAATGTAGATAATTTACAGTTTGACATCAAAAAACATCAAAATAAAATAACATTTATGAACACCCAAATTTTCAGTACCTTAATTATACCATTTCCATACTTTTTTTGTATTAGGTCATCAATTGCAAAGTTCCAGATTGCAATAAGTATTTACCTTTTTTATAGTGATCATGCAATAGATGAATATTATAAATGTATTTACCACTATGACCAAGTAGCCACATGCAAGCTGCTTGGAATAGGTTTTGGTATAATTAATATAGCAAGGTAACAAATTGTAATTATCATATAGAATGAATAACACAGAGTGCCCTTGCATTATAAAAAAAAAATCATGACTGAGGGGCCATTTATAAATATTGTCAAACCTCAAGGGGGGAGAGGGGTCATGTGACATTGTTGGACAAGGGGTGTATGGGGTCAACATCTTTTTTAAATTAAGTTTTAGAACTGTTGTATTGCTTTGATTTATTTTTAGATGTAAAATATGTGACAGGGGGTCAAATCAGAAATCATGAAATTTGTATGAATGGGAATTCATTGGGAATTCTCAACTCCACATACTCATATTAATACAAGAGAAGATTGAAGAAGTTGGCAAAAGAACTCACTTTGCGGAAACCGTTGGGTAGCATGTGACGGGTCTTCTTGTTTGAACCATAACCAATGTTGGGCATCAAATACTGACCCTTGAAACGCCTGCGCACCCTGTTGTCAATACCTGTAAGATTATAAGGTTGAATATGTAATAAGTATATATAGAATAATAGCTTCAGGTAAACATCTGTAGGAGATATGAAAAGGAATTTATTCAAAGACTGGATCATTTATGTGCAAAAAAGTTTTGCAATATTGCAGTAAAAATTGAGATTTATAATAATGTTTCTACCACTATGACCAAGAAGCCACATGCAAGCTGCTTGGAATAGGTTTTGGCATAATTAATATAGCAAGGTAACAAATTGTAATTATCATATAGAATGAATAACACAGAGTGCCCTTGCATAAAAAGAAAGAAATAGACTCTAGGTCACAATCCCTTTAAAATATCCTAATTCAATTTTCTCATGTTATTACATTTAAAAATTTCAAGATTAGTATCAAGGTGGAATGAATTTGGGGGGAAATTGATTTGTGAATAGTGTGATGTGTATAGTGTGCTTAGTCAACTTTGCAAAATAAATTACAATATACAAACAGTAATATTGAAGGAACCAGGCCAAAACCCCCTTGGTGTGTAAATGAGACAATGTTGACATAGGAAGTTGAAGCAAAATATTGAAACCTTTTTGGATTCTTAGATTTGAGGTTATAACTCCACAATATCAGTACTCCTTGGTGAATTCTTCTACCAAGGAGGTGCAGACTGCAGACAAGATTTTACTAATGTAAACGCACATTATAGTCACATCATAACCTCACAGACAAACTTCGGGACCATAATATTTCCACTACAACAGCAGCACATTCTCAACACAGAATTAGACTGAAATCTTGCAAAATACTAGAAATTAGAAATAATTATCCAAATAGAAGTCAAAATAGGTTATCGAACGACAATGCCGATTGACAGGGCACGCGAACTTACCTCTGGGTTTACGCCAGTTTCGCTTGAGTTTGTCATAGCGATCCGATTGATGGCGGATAAATCTTTTCGTCCTCTTTTTGACGATTGTCGGCCTGTATACAGGGCGGATTGCCATTTTGTATGTTTCTTTTTGAAACGCGGCTGTGGACCACGCGGTGACACGGCCACACGAAAAGGAAAAAGGAATAGACAACCGGAGACATTCCTAGAGTTGACATATGTTTTCGTCTGACGGACTGGCAATAACTTATGGTAAAAAAAAATCTATGGATTCTAAATGATAATTATATCCATTATTTTTATTTCTTACATCTTTTCTTCACTTGTAGTCAATAAATAAAGGGGCTAAAAAGAGTCAAACAAGTAAAACGTATACGGTAAAACGTATACGGTATTTTGATCACACGTTTGGCATGGGCTACAAATTGTGTGACCTGGAGATCTACCTAAGGTACCTAGTTGTTCCAGCTCTGGGCATATTATTTTGTGTATGTGAGTATTTAATATAACATACCATCACGCCTGTATTCCCCGAAGGGTTAGGCAGAGGCGTACTAATGTACACCCACAGTTCGCCGGTATGTTTAGGTCCCATGTAATAGGGGGCGAGCCTATTGCCATTAACCGGACACAAATTCCTAACTCCGAGCTGCTACTGGGAATTGCATAGAAAAACCCAATAACACTTTGCTCGACCTGGAAATCAAACCCAGGACCTCTAGCGTATCAGTCTGTGGGGTAACTTTTTTTTACAGAGAGCGTAATAAAATTAACTTTGAATAAAACAATGCTTATGGTGTATACCACGGGTGTATACAATTATTTCAGATTTGTCAAAACATCATTATTAGACATTTCATAACATTTTTTCTTAAAATTTCATCAGGGTAACATCAGCAATAATACAGCCTATGTAAGGAGTTTTTTATATTCCATTTTCATAATAAAAGTCTAGGACATTTTTTATCTGTTGTAATAATTTTATGACAGCTACCTGCACGCCGAGAACAAACTGATTTCTCTATGCCACAGACGCCAAATGTCGCCATCGATCAATGACATTTTGTGTAGTTGAATTTATTGATATAAAGCGTTAATGTAAATAATAAACAATATCATCATAAAAGTCGACTTCCAGTCGATATGTATGCCAAGGGCAAGGGCTCTACGGTGCCTTCGGACGCTCAGGCTCGCGAGAAATTGGCGCTCTATGTGTACGAATACCTGCTTCATGTCGGTGCGACCAAGGCGGCCCAAACATTTTTGTCTGAAATACGATGGGAGAAGAATATAACACTTGGCGAGCCGCCCGGGTTCCTGCACTCGTGGTGGTGCGTGTTCTGGGACCTGTACTGTGCGGCGCCAGAGCGACGAGACACCTGTGAGCACTCGTCAGAAGCCAAGGCTTTCCACGACTACGGTTTCGTCAATTCTGGTTACGGAGTCAACGGTATCGGCCACAACGCTGGCCCGGCGCCGCCTAACGATGGTACGTGTGCTAAATACGCGAATATTGGCGCGGATAACTGTAAAATTCTATGTTTTATTACGCGTTTTTAGGCCAACCATTTTTCTTATCTTTTGAGTAAATAAAACAGATATTTCCGGGTTAGAATGTCTGCATTTAGCTAGATATTACACGATCGTAATTTCTTGTGTATAAACGTTATTTTATTGTGAATTTTCAGTTTATTTTTGGGATGTTTATAGCTAACCCAAATTCCACATGTTGGATGTATAACTGTCCTTTTACAATTTATTATAAAATCTAATTAGGTGTAACTAATAACAGAGATTCATGATCATCATTCATTTGTAAAGTGTACATCAGAATCAATGACTTGCAACCAGATGTTACAGTAAAAAAACATGGTAGTTATGCTTGTCCTTATAATTTTGATTATTTCACAAAAAAAGATAACTATCTCCACTTAACCTACTAACCTGGATATAATACAATTCACAACAATTCAAACTTTATAGTTTGCAACAAAAATATGCTTATGTTCTTAAAGCACCTCTTACGAAAGCAGTTTTCAGTTGCATAATGATACTTATAACATACTAAAAGAAATATGTTTAAAATTATAATTATCTATAAATATAAATGAGGGGCTCTTTGCTAAGTAATAATCAAGCTGAACAACTGATCTGCAAGGTTAAGCTGTGCTCGCCGCGGTCTGTGTGGGGATGGGTGACCGTTCTTGATACATTGAGACCCCTCCATGCCTTGGAATGCACATCGGTACATAGGTAGTCATAAACCTAACAACCAGTCTATCCTCCATATATATAAAAGAAAGTCGTGTTAGTTACTTCATTTATAACTCAAGAACGGCTGAACCGATTTGGCTGAAAATTGGTGGAAAGGTAGCTTAGAACCAGGAAACGGACATAGGATACTTTTTATCCCGTTCCCGATACTTTTTATTCCACGGGGGCGAAGCCGCGGGCAGAAGCTAGTAACATACTAAAAGAAATATGTTTAAAATTATAATTATCTATAAATATAAATGAGGGGCTCGTTGCTACGTAATAATCAAGCTGAACAACTGATCTGCAAGGTTAAGCTGTGCTCGCCGCGGTCTGTGTGGGGATGGGTGACCATTCTTGATACATTGAGACCCCTCCATGCCTTGGAAAGCACATAGGTACATAGGTAGTCATAAACCTAACAACCAGTCTATCCTCCCAATAGTGGTATCGCCCAGAAATCATGTTGGGGAGGTTTAATGGCTGCTTAATGTAAAATAAAATAATGCTTCGTGTAAAATACTGATATTCAGCCGGATCTGGTTCTGCACCATAACAATAATAATGATACAATATTTTTGGCATTGAGTCAGAAATTAGTTACTCATTGAGTTAATAATGACTAACCGGACACAAATCCCACACTCTGAGCTGCTATAGAGAATTTCATCACTGTTTGACCTGGGAATCAAACTATTCTAGTGTAACAGTGGTGTTTTAAACCAATAGACTCATATGGCAGTTAAATAAAATATAATTGCCTAGTGGTTCTGAGCGCGACTGCTACACTTGAGGTCCTGGGTTCGATTCCTAGGTCGAGCAAAGTGTTATTGGGTTTTTTTATAAAATTCCCAGTAACAGCTTGGAGTTTGGGACCCTATTACATGGCACCTAAACATACCGGCGAATTGTGGGTGTTTATTAGTATGCCTCTGCCTTACCCTTCGGGAAAAACAGGTGTGATGATATGAAATAAAATATAAACTTATACATATTTCTACACGCCGTACATAATATATTGCTAGGTATATTTATCTTCAAAATATTATATTATTATGCTGCATAGGCTTACGCTTGACAGTGTGTTCGCCTGATGTTAAGGACACTGCTATTTACAATCGAGATCAAATGTGCTTGCCTAGAAAAATCTAAATCAACCTACAGTGGGAGTGCCATGCTTCGGCACCAATGAGCCGGCTCAACCGCAGTGATAGGGCCTCACAAAAAACCGGCGTAAAACAACGCGTACGTTGTGTTTCGCCGAGTGAGTGAGGATACCGGCGGCGCAAACCCTTTCAAAAAGCGGGCGACGCACTTGTAACTCCTCTGTTGTTACAGGTGTCCATGGGTGGCGGTAATTGCTTACCATCAGGTGATCCGTCTCCTCTTTTGCCTATAATAAAAAACCACTATTGTTTCCAGGCATGGGCGGCGGTGGTATGCCACCAGGATTCTTCCCCAACTCTCCACTACGACCGTCACCACCTGCTCCTCACCCCGGATCACAGCCTTCGCCTCATGGACCTCAACCGCAGCTAATGGGAACTGGACAACCGTTTATAGGGCCTTGGTACTCCGGAGGGGGACCTCGTGGAGCCGTCAGGATGGGAATGGGCAATGATTTTAATGGGCCTCCAGGTTCGTACATTTTTATGTCCCACGCTAGGATTTTCTCCTGTATCGTGGGTGCGTTTACAAACACAAGTTCTCACATACACAACCACCCGGACTACTGTGTACCCTAGATCATACAAATATTTGCTCTGTGTGGGGATCGAACCCACAACACGTGTCGCAGAAGCCAATCGTTTAACCGCTACGCCAAACCATTATACCACTTCACTGAGGAGGTGGACCTCTGCTGTTTAGTTGGTAGGGTGTCTTGGGCTTGAGACCCCTTACCCTACTGATTTCTGACTCACGCTAATATTAGACATTGAAATGAAACTACTTTATTTTTTTATATTTTATTTTTTTGTAACTCATTAGCGTAGTGGTCCTGAGCGCGACTGCTACGCTAGAGGTCCTTGGTTCGATTCCCAGGTCGAGCGGCACATACCGGCGAACTGTGGGTGTACACTAGTACGCCTCTGCCTAACCCTTCGGAGAATATAAGTGTGATGTTATAAGTATGTACACACATCAAAAAAAGTTTGCGATCACTGAAAAATCGAAATCTTATTTGTTACGGTAGATTATATTATGATTTGTTCTTTTTCAGTAGTTTTATTTTTTAATTTCAAACAGGGTATTTCTATTTAAAGAAAACACACAACAAAGATTTTTTCTTGATAAAGTTCAATTTAAAAATTATATCAGCTTAAGCTAGTGATCGCAAACATTTATTTTATTTTATTTATTAGGATGCTGACTGCCTCATTAGCTAAGTGGTCCTGAGTGCGACTGCTACGCTAGAGGTCCTGGGTTCGATTCCCAGGTCGAGCAAAGTGTTATTGGGTTTTTCGATGAAATTCCCAGTAGCAGCTCAAAGTTTGGAATTTGTGCCTGGTCAATGGCAATAGGCTCGCCACCTATTACATGGGACCTAAACATACCGGCGAACTGTGGGTGTACACTAGTACGCCTCTGCCTAACCCTTCGGAGAATATAAGTGTGATGTTATAAGTATGTACACACATCAAAAATAGTTTGCGATCACTGAAAAATCGAAATCTTATTTGTTACGGTAGATTATATTATGATTTGTTCGTTTTCAGTAGTTTTATTTTTTAATTTCAAACGGGTATTTTATATTTAAAGCAAACACACAACAAAGAATTTTTCTTGATAAAGTTCAATTGAAAAAAATATATCAGCTTAAGCTAGTGATCGCAAACATTTATTTTATTTTATACTAGCGACCCGCCCGCGGTTTCACCCTCGCTGCCCCGGTCCTAAGAGTCATAGCGTGATGTTAAATAGCTTAAAACCTTCCTCTTATATCATTCTATCTATTAAAAAAAACCGCATCAAAATCCGTTGCGTAGTTTAAAAGATCTAAGCATACATAGGGACAGACAGCGGGAAACGACTTTGTTTTATAATAAGTAGTGATAGTGATAGTGATATTAAGATTTCCAACGAAAAATACACATTATATGCAAAAAAATACAGATACAATGACCTTGTGTTTCTTCATATTTGAGAATGTATTTTTATGCAGGTCAGGGAATGATGGGCAATTCTCTGGAGCGCGGCGGCGGTGGGGTGCTGGGCGGGCCGCGCATGACCCCCCCGCGGCCCGGCATGGGCCCCATGAGCCCGGGCGCCTACGCCGCCGGCATGCGCGGCCCTCCGCCTCAGGGACCAGGTAAATTGTAGCTAAGAAACTAGCCTTTGCCGGCTTCACTCACCTGAAGCTATAGTAGGATTAGAAATGGATTCCAACAATCTCTACTATTATAAAATTCAGTAAAACACTGTGTCTGTACATTGAAGATTTAAAAAAAAAACAAGTGGGTAGGGTATGTAAACGTCACCGAACCCAAAAATAAGATTTTTAAAATTCTTGTCTGTTTGTTACGGGTTGGCGCAAAAACTACTGAATAGATTTAAATTTTGTTATCACTGTTAGACAGTATGTGCTCCAAATTAAAAACTGGTGAACTTCTTATCTCAAATAATTAAACGGAACCTGATATACAGCTTGACCTCTCTACTGTATAGAGACCCATACAAAGAAGAGATCATCACTGTTGGTTTTTGAGCTTCAAGTGAGCGAAGCCGCGGGCATAGGCTAGTAATTTAATAAAAACCAACAGATGATGATGATCTCTTCTTTTTATGGGCCTCTATACATCAGAGAGGTCAAGCTGTATCTCAGGATCCGATTAATTAATTGAGATAAGAAGTTCACCAGTTTTTAAGTTGGAGAATATTATTATTTAAGATTTTTTTTGCATTTTCCACGCTAAGATTATAGTTTATTATAGCTAAGATTTTATTTTAGTGAAGGAAAAGTACGACTGCAGGCAGAATTCGAACCTGCGTCTTCTGGTTAGATACCTCAGACGCTATGACCACTAGCCACCGCGAGTCCCACAGCCATGTCGAAATTTGCCTTCACATTACAAAAGCAAAGCATAAAATAACTTTAAAAGCTTAGTATGAAAAATGCAAAAAGAATCACAAAAATTTAACAGGTATGGTAAGCATCGTACGACATAGAACTAACCGTAAGGTAAGTCATGTCGGTTGAGAGGCAAAGTAACTCTTGCTTTTCAATGGATGTTCCTGACGTCACCTTTAAGACGTAAGTTCAGAATGTGAAGGCACGTTTCATGTTTTTAACGTGGGAGAGCCATGCTTCGGCACGAATGGGCCGGCTCGACCGGAGTGATACCCTGGCCTCACAGAAAACCGGCGTGAAACAACGCTTGAGTTGTGTTTCGCCGAGTGAGTGAGGTTACCGGAGGCCCAAACCCTTTTAAAAGGCGGGCAACGCACTTGTGACTCCTCTGGTGTTGCGGGTGTCCATGGGCGGCGGTTATAGCTTACCATCGGGTACGTCGGATACGTCTGCTCGTTTGCTACCCTATCCCATAAAAACCTGCGAGTCGAATATATTTAATTCCCGACGTTTCGGATCCTTTACAGCATCCATGGTCACGGGTAGACTGAGGTGTTGGACGTCTTAATGTTAAAATTATTAACATTTTTGTTAATTATTAGCGATCCGATTCAAGTTCTAGTTCAAATGTTTTAATTTCAAATAAGCTTTTACAAGCGTTTATGAAACGTTATGATTCTAGTTGCACGGTTCCAAAAGGTCGATCCTATGGAAAAGAATCCGGCAAGAAACTCCATGGACACTCTTTTTAAATAAATTATGTTACAATCTTCACTGGTACAATATTGCGATAACAAGATGTGTGGACGTTAAAGAATGTCCAAGTTTGACTGAAGTCGACAATATTAAATGAGGATTCACATTATTTGATTTCAATTGATTTGATTCATGC
Source organism: Acronicta leporina (assembly GCA_947256265.1). Lineage (NCBI taxonomy): Eukaryota > Metazoa > Arthropoda > Insecta > Lepidoptera > Noctuidae > Acronicta > Acronicta leporina. The sequence goes on from OX366539.1 coordinate 1,446,089, forward strand.
AGGATGACCTCACTGTGTCCTATGGTCTTGCAGTTTTGGGCCTGGATTAATTTTAATGGAATCTATAATTTTTATTTTTTATTTTTATTTTATTTTATTAGGATCTCCGACAAAGAATACACCTTACATGCTAATAAAAATATTACAATTGACCTTAAATCCAAGTGCTTCTTTAATTATGGGAGATCACATCATGCGAAATGAGATCAACCACTACTTAATATAAACGAAAACAATGAGATCAAACTTTAAAATTAAATCAGCTTAAATAAATATGTATATGTATAAATATGTGTATATATACACAAGTATCAAAACAAAACAACTTTTAAAAATATCGTTAAGATTTTGAGCGAGAGAGAGATACATAATATACAATTATCTTAAGGTGTCCAAATTGTTTAAATTGTTTAAATATTTTTAAGTTGAACTAAAATATTACTTTTAAATTTACCTAGGGAGTTATAAAAGATGTCCATGTCTTCCGAGGACCCCGACATTGCATTGTACAGTTGGGACATTCTAACGATTGGAGCATGTTTAACATGCATAATGGGGTTCCAAACCTGTGGTAAAGCTGAGCCATTTTCTATAATGAAATTTGGGTGTTTTTTAATTTCAATTGCCTGACGTATCATCTTGGTCAAGAAACGGTTTTCTTAACGAAGGACTTGTTGTTTATCAAATCTTTATCAGCCCACTTTAACCCTGGATTTTATAATAAAATACAAATAAATACAGTTCCTCATAGCCACTTAGGTAGGCATTTTGTAAAAGGCGAGAAAATATTTGCCTTGTTCAGTTGTAGAACCTCTTTTTTCCTGATAAAGAGGATCTTTCACCTAAATCCGCCGAATTAAAATTTCAATTTGTATCGGCTGTAATGTTATTATGTACATTTGAAATAAATAAATAAATAACACACTACCGGGCCCGGCACACGTCGTCCTGTCCTGAAGCTTATAAACTTTTACCAGCATTTATGAAACGTTATGATTCTAGTTAGCATAATCAACCCATTATATGTCCCACTGCTGGTCACGGGTCTCCTCTCACAATGAGAAGGATTAGGCTATAGTCCACCACGCTAGCCTAATGCGGGTTGGCAGACTTCACACGCCGTCAAGAAAATCTCTCAGGCGTGCAGGTTTCCTCACGATGTTTTCCTTCACCGTTTTAAGCGCGTGATAATTAACTATTCATACGCACATAACTTCGAAAAATCAGAGGTGCGTGCCTTGGATTTGAACTCGAGACCTTTGACTTGGCAGTCCAATGGTCATATCACTAGGCTATCACGGCACTATGATTCTAGTTGCACGGTCCAAAAGGTTGATTCTATGGAGAATAATCCGGCAAGCAACTCCGTGGACACTGGAAAATTAATAATTCTATGTACTGTCAAAGGACTGCCACTAGATGGCGTCGTGTGTGCACACGACGCCATCTAGTGGCATTACCGGAACTAGCGTACAACGCCATGTTCATTTTGGTCCGTGTTTTGTTTCTTTGAAATCAGTCAATCCGTTCCCAATACAAAATCTATGAGTAAACAATTTTTTTTTCGATGTTGTTATCTATAGTTACAACAAATCAAAGATCATAAAAATCGCTCCAGCCGTACTCGACTTATAAGTGTTCGAACAAACCGGACTTGGTTTTATATATTGTTTAGATTCTTGACAGTAGCAAGAAATTTTTATAGGGGGCGACTAATACAACTAAAAATACCTGCGTAATGTGACACAGTGTCTTCTTAGGCAGACAAGTTCAGGAGATATATGAGGACTTGCATTTACACATCTGTCTTATCTAGGTATGCCACCAATGGGTATGGGACCTCGGGGGGCCTGGGCAGGTGGCAGCGGCGGTGGCGGGGGTGGGGGCGCCGCCCCGCTCAACTACAGTGGGGGCTCGCCCGGCGCGTACGGGGCCCCGCCCGGCAGCAACGGGCCCCCGGGCCCACCGACACCGATTATGCCCAGCCCGCAAGACTCGTCCAATTCCGGTGAGTTCAATGAATGGATAAAGGTGACGGGATAGAGGTTTGGGGCGGTATCATTTTTTTTTATTGGATATGTAAGTAGATTCTTGAGGTAATTTTGTAATTTTTCTCGATATAACGGATTTCATGATTTTTACTCCCCCATCCCGTCATTTTCACTTCCATAGTCACATGATTTGTGGTATCTATCCCCCCTAGTGATGTTACACGTACCTATTTCAATTTTTATCGACAAATAGCAGTTCCAATTTTTTTGTGTAGATTTTTACTTTTGACATTATTAGTCGCTCTGTTTCTGTCATAATTATGTCAGGTTGACAAAACGAAAAATCTAATATTGATTAAAACTAACGAAATGTTATTCAAAAACATCAAATTACTAAGAACGTCACACTTGTACTGTTTATAAAAATTACCCTGTTCCGTTTTTATATTATTTTTTATTTAAATAGGTTTATATTTCTTAATCCAATCTATAAAAAAAACTTGATACTCGCAAAAAGCTTCAAGTGGTGACCGTCACAGGCGTAAATTGTTTTTAATTTTCTGTAATTTAGTAATTTTGCCAAGCAGCACTAGATATCCTTTGGCCTGATAATTAGGAAAAGAGGTCAGTTTAAAAAAAAAACAATTTTCGCCTATATATCCGAGCTACCTATAACATTATTGTTTCAGTTAATGTCGAAGGAAACTTACGCACATCCTAATAAATTATTGTTAAAAGTTTAGATTATTTTTAACAAAACTTTTCAGGTTTTATATTTAACGTCAATTTCAACCAGGTATTTAAACTGTCTTGTGTATAACTGTTAGAAGATGAGCCTACATTAATGAAAAAATATTATACCCTTTTAGTAAAAAATATATTATAATATTAGATATAACAGTTATTGTAAAATTCGTCCTACTTGTACGCCTAAACATATACAAAATTTAATACTTTTTTGGTTCTCCTTTATTAAATATTCTTATATTTATATATTTTCTCGACAAATAAAAAAAGACTTGGTTTTTTTTTTCATCCTCTATGCGTGCGTAAAGTTGGATTGTACCTACATATCGACATAACAGCGACTATAGACAAGTGGCATGAACTTCAATCGAATAGAATAGAATTCTCAATAAGTATATGCCAAATGACATAAGCTTTCAAATGTCATTCAAATTTCAAGCACAAATGTCATCTCCATACATTTTGTGTCTATTGGAATTTCAGATTGACACTTGTCTACAGGGCCTAAGCTGTTTGTAAAACAGCGTATGATATAATCGAACTTTGCCATATCTAGTACAATATATTACAGAAATCTTTTTAGGGTAGATTATTCATCAAGTTCTAGCATTTTCTGCTTCGGGCTCTCCACATGAAGGTAACATTAGCGTTGTTAGTGCATCATTAAATAGTTAATGTATACTCATCTTCATTATTGTGTCTCAATTAACTGACGGATAGACGCATTTCATGACTCACCAAACCACTTTTCTTTTAAGAAAATGTATTGTTTTCTTATTTTTCTGTTTCGCTTGCTTCATTCTTGCATAACCTTGGTACACGCTTTGGATCACTTCTATGTAATGCTTTTTTGTATACAACCTTTTTTTTTCTTATGTTTTGTGTCTGTATAGATTCCTCTTTAGTTTAAGATTCTCGAATAGAAAGAAAACATTTTGGTGTTTCTATTTGAAAAAAATAGTTATTATTTCGTAGAAGTCATAAAATATTGTATGATTCGCATGAATGGGCCGGCTCGACCGGAGACATACCACGGCCTCACAGAAAACCGGCGTGAAACAACACTTACGTTGTGTTTCGCCGAGTGAGTGAGGATACCGGTGAACCAAACCCTTTTAAAAGGCCGGCAACGTTGCAGGTGTTCATGGGTGGTGATCGCTTACCATCAGGTAATCCGTGTGCGCGTTTGCCCCAATAGCCCATAAAAAAATTACTGAATATTCTGTGACTTCTTTAATTCCGGTTTAAATTAAAATTAAATGTGTAGATTTTAGTTACTTTTTCATAGACAAAATCGTTTACTTAGACAATTGTTTTTATTTTTCATATAATAAAAATGTAAATAAATTTAAATGCGCATTTTTTATTCTTTTACGCTTGCCATATTTATTAAAAAACACAATTAACATGAACCCGTTACCTACATGGAAAAAATAATTTTGTCTATGACACGAAAAAATACCGAATACCTAAAAAATACCGATACCAGAGAAAATGGGTATCGATAAAAGTCACGCATTATGCGCGGCAGGGGGAGACAACATGTACACACTGATGAAGCCGGTCGGCGCCGGTGGTCTGGGGGCGGAGTTCCCTCTCGCCGGCGAGCACGGGCCGGCGCCGCAGCACCTCTCGCAGCCGCCCGCCACAGAAGGTGGGCCCTCTGGACTCAATCGGACTGTTTTATATTAAATAAAACAGATCCTCAATCGCCTGTGTCGATTTAATGGCTTCTGTACACGCTGGCCCATATTTGACACATTTGTGTATTCAAAAGCGAATAATAAAAATGATACAGGATAAAAGAGGGAAATGTAAACAGTTTACCATCCACTTCAAACTATTTCACACAACTGGTGGTTTGTTGTATAACTTTATAGAAAAGAAATCCTACTTCAAGCAATCGTGACAATTATTTTGGTCTGACAAACCAAATATAACTATATATCGAATCATCACTTATCTTAAAAAATGGTTCATTAAAACAAAGTTACATACAAACATGCGAACAATTGCGCAATTGCGGCAATTGACTTATCTGGAAACTGAAACAATGTTTACTGTTAAAAAAGTGGGATTTATTTTGAAAAGTGGGTAAGTGGTTTGTTTATCTTTTGCCTTTTATTTCTCTGGGTAATGTATAGTAAATATAAACTTTAAAATGTGCAACAACGTTGCCCAATGTGTGCAGAAGCCATAAGGGCTCTGACACTTGCGTGAAAATAAACAAACAGAATAACAAAAAGTATTTGAAAATGAGTTTGGTTGCGGTGGGTGAGCGGCGCCGTTCCGTGTTTCCGATTTTCGCGCGCAAAAAATTTGTTTTGATTTTATTATATTGTAATACGCGCTTGAAAAAGGCGTGTCAGAGCCCTGTTTTTATTTTCGGTAAACAAACTGGTATAAATATCACTATAAATCGATACTTGCAAATACCAGTTTTGTTTGCGTGTCCCAACACTGCTGTCAGTATTGTGCTTAAATTGTCAGTGTGGGTAAAAATATAACTAAACAGTAAAGAAAAAACATTAATTCACTATCAATCAGAATAAATGAACCGCAATGCATACGTGGTTAGAACACTGACATAATGATGATAAATACCCTACTACTTGCTTTACGTATGTACGATAAAGGGGAAATGAAAACTAAATCTTCACCCGAACATTTCAGATATTTAACTTTTTGCTGACTCACTTTGATGCTGGCTTGAAATAGGTCATCTCACTTTAAAAAAAATATACCTTATTTACCATAGAAATAAAAAACAAGAAAAATATCAAATTGAAAATAAATAGTCTATTTAGACTTCGTATGAGTTAGGGTACTGTCATTATTAGTCAAAGATCGGTGCCAATATACTGTTTTATCTGAACGTACGCCTTGTCTCTTTAAATTTCAAATTGATAAGTGATACGAGTATCACCTCTTAGCGTCTGACAAGCTGTCGCTTACGTTTGATTTTGGTGAGTAAAAGCCAGTTCCCACTTCGTTTGCTGCGGCTCTGGCAGTCTGTAGTCCGTAGGGGCTCTTAAAGTTCGGCAAAGCATCAGCAACTCCTCTGGTGTTGCAGGGGTCCATGGGCGACGATGACTACTTACAGTTGGCGCAAAATAACTTGAACCAAAATGGTGGATGCGCAGTAGTCGTTTTTTAGTACATTTTGCTCGCAAATGTACTGACCAAACTTTCCCCCTCTCTGTTAGTTTTGGGTCAAGTTATTTTGCGCGAATTATACCACTAGGTGGGATTGTAGCTCGTTTGCCGACTTAACCCATAAAAAAACAATAGTTGACTGAATTATTATAATACTCACACTGACAAAAATATATAATACTGACATTATCTTTATTTTCATACTTCATTTGTTGTTAATTATGCGTTATAAGAATGAAGCAAGATAGAACAGAATTGGAAAATAGTACATATTTAAAAAAGGGTGTTTGATAAATATTAACAAAGGAAATTGATTTTAAACGGGAGTTGGTTGCTTTGAAGTTATTTCTTTCGTATCGCATAATGCTTGTTATTTATTTACCCATGCCTATTTTTTTTATTTGTCAAACGCCCAATTTTTCTTAAACAATTAAGCGATTTGGTAGTCTGCGTTAGTCTCTGACTAACAATATGAAACCTATGAACAGTTTCAAGAGTTTATTTCTGTAAATTGACATTAGAAGGCTTTTACATTGCATGTTATCCATATCATAATCATGCCTGAGTGCAAGCAATTGTATAGAGAACGTTTGTTTAGTGAAATGGTTTTATGAACCAAATAATTAACCTAAATTAGGTCAAAATTAAAAGGCTACATAACTTAGTATAATAGTTTTAGATAAATATCTCTTCCCAGTCTCAGTAATTTAGAACTTAAATAAATTTTTTTTACCATTCTCAAGACCCGACTGCGTAAAATAAAAATGTTTTTAATAATACTATGTAAAATGGATGATGTGGTGGTTAATGAGTTTTCACCTATATCGTCATGAAATGATCAAACGCCAACGTACTTTTCCTGACATCCTATTTCAAATTGATCACTTAATGATTTTTTTTCGGAAAGAATCTTTCAAAGCTAACGTTTTACGCGGTTGGGCATATGAAACTCCCATTTTGTAGTGCTTATGTCCATCATATATTCCTGACGTGACGATAAAGGTAACCTCCAGGTCTATTGTCTCAGGGCTGGGCGGAGTCGACGGCATGAAGTCTTCGCCCGGGGGTGTGGGTGGCGGAGGGCCCGGCACGCCCAGGGAAGACTCAGGATCAGGCATGGGAGACTACAATTTAAGTAAGTATTAAATGCATGTTAAAACCCGCCCCTGTAAATATAGATTTATAGAAAACTGCCAATCTCGTATGTGCCAACTGTCATATCTAATATACTGTAATGTGGTAGGTATAGTGAATTTAAGTCAAAATTTTGTAGCAAGAACATGTGTAACGCCTGTAGCGGGCATCTGAGGAGCTATCTCGAAAGCCGTGTAACGTGTACGTTTCATATTTTTCTAATGTGTCGATGACATATAGAAATATAACTGTATAAGAAGAATTTATCAAGTTAAACTACTTTAATTTAATATTCTACAAGGCGCGACTATTACTCTGCACTGTCTGAGAGATATAGCATGAGATTGGCAGTTTTTTATAAGTTACAAATAAGTTAACAATTTATCTAATATAGCTCTTTTTCACAACTGAACATTGATACCTCTTAACTTGTATAATGCGGGACCATGTTCTGGTTAGAGGCCTGTCAAATATAGGACTTATAATGTACATTTATGTAAATATACTTTCTATGTGAGTCGGTGTGATGAAACTTATGCTAAAATACGTTTCTAAGCGTAAACTAAAGCTTCTATAAGACAAGTTTGTATTGAAATTGTACATATCGTCGCTAACAATGCCGCACAAGTCGACAAAGCAGTTAAATGCGTTGGATGCAGTTCTAAAGTTATTCAAAATATTATAACACCGCGTAAACCATACCAGAGTGCATCCCATATATGCCTTACCAGTCCCTCACACGATAATATGTTAGAAGTCCATGAAAATCATTTTTTAAGAATAGAAAATTATGATTAGTACTATTTTCCACTGCCCCTGTTGTTTTGAATAAATCAAACACCAGTCAAGTACTCTATTGAACTCTCAAAAATTATTGTATACCATCTACCCTACTTGTACAGTTATAACCATCGACAATCATAAATAGTTTATTTTTAAAACCAGGTTTCGGGGGCCCTGGTGGCGACCAAAACGACCAAACGGAATCGGCAGCGATATTGAAAATAAAAGAAAGCATGCAAGAGGAGGCGAAGAGATTTGAAAAGGACCCCGAACATCCGGATTATTTCATGCAGTGAACGGTTTTTATTAAATAAAAATACTGACGCGGCGCCGACTTACCGAAAATATTTTTTGCAATACCGATATTTTTGCTATCGGTAATTTTTGATACCCGATTTCTGGTATCGGAATTTTTCAGTACCGATTTTTTGGTATTGGGGTTTTTTCTGATACTAAATTATTGGTTTGGATATTTTCTGATACGGAATTTTTGGTATCTTCTAATATTGGTATCTGTATTAAATTTTAGTATCGATACTGCGATATCATTTTTTCTATTGGTATCAGAATTTTGGATACCAAGTTTTTTGGGTATCGGTATTTATCGATACTAAATTTTCAAGTACTGTACCAATTTAATATACGTGGGCAATTTTTATACAAAATTTTAATAAAACCAATTAGTAATGTTTTTAGGATTAGTCAAATTTTTTTATTCAGATTTGTTTTTTAATCAATTGAAAAGTATGATCTCTAAATTAGTATTTTTGGCAAGTTGGCGTTACGTTGTTGTTTTACGTTCCAACGATCTGATGGTAAAAATTGATGTTTTTTTATTTCCTTCAGCGTTTTTTTGCACAATTATTTATTATTATTAATCTAGCCTGGCTTAGCATATTATTTTCCTCTTTTTATCAGTTACATTTCGTGTTGCAGTATCACCACATGTTACAATAAAAAAAACATAGATACATCTATACACTTACACCTTCTTCATATAAAGGATTGCAGAAACGATATAACGTCACTTGATAATGTTCTTTCTTATTTATTTTGCTTTGTATACGGTCATACATCTTGTCAATCTGTTCATTTAACTTCGGTTTGATAACCATCTTCCTTTATTGACAGGTATATATATTAATTGCATAGGTATATACTGTCTTAAACACGAAATGCAACTGCCAAAAAGAATCTCAATGCACTCGATAGTGGCAAAATGTCATAAAAAATAGGGGGGCTATGTGTAAACTACTATTTGACAGTTTATGACAATTCAATGAGTACAACAAGCTTATCTGGTTGGGGCTAACATGTGTCTCGAGATATTAATTTGTCGATGATAATTTAATCTTACCTTATGAGATAAAGGTGACAAAATTAATTTTGTACATGTAAGATATACTGGTGACATATTGTTATGTCATGTTTAACTGTTGCAAGACTTGAAGAAATAAATTAAAGTACTTACGAAATAACTTCGTGTCTGAAGTTGCCCGCAAGTGGTTTTGCAGCGGTTAATTTTAATATAAAAACTCGGTGTAAGGACAAATAGACGTATGTGTTTCGTATTCGTGAAAATTGTCCTTTTAAACGATAATTTAGCACAAAATCACTGATTCCAACCAGAGACAAAATATTTATGTTATCTACAGATTTTTTTTTCAAGGGGAGTGTACATTGTCTCGGTTAATTGTATGTTTGTTAACAACCCGCAACACAGAACTTGTTCCTTGGTACGGGCGCTTGATTTTAGAAGTAACTTTGTTGGGCAATTTGTCCTTAATTAACAAAAATTTATGTGTCTAATCAAAATTTTGTCATTCATGCCGACGTTAGTTTCAATTGCGGTTACCGGATCAGATAAGCTCGTCAGGCTTAAAATTGAATAGGCACGCATTATAACGAATAACTTTTGTTCTGCTCCATATTATTCAGAGAAATTAACGTCACAAAAAAATTCACTCGATTTGATGTTTTGAAAAATTACTTCGGAAACAGAATTTACACCAGTGAGGGCAAGTTCACCCTCTCAGCTCTGTCAGTCTGCAGTCCGTAGGGGGCTCTTGAAGGCTCGGCAATGTATCAGCAACTCTGCCGCAGCAGGTTTCCATGGGCTGTGATTACTTACCATCAGGTGAGTCGTCTACCCTTTTGCCGACATAAACAGTAAAAAGTATAACTGGTTTCAATATTATATCATTGTATTTACATATCTACTTTTAATTTTAAAAAAAGATCAAATCGCTTGAGGAATTTAAAATTAAAAAAATAAAACAGAAAATTCAGTCTTGGTAAAGTTAGCGAAATATTATTTACACCTATGAAAGTTATGACATGGATAGATTATCCAACAGACTCATAAAATAAGAATACCTGTTTTTTAAACAAATATTTATTGAATAAGCGGTCTTCATGCTTTCATTTGCAAGTGATCATCTCACCTGAACGCAATCTTTTGGATGAATTTAATGTTGTTTTACTATTTCGTATTATTATATATCCAACGTATAATCGGACTTTAAAGGCGAATAATTAAATTCTTTCACCAAATGTTTTGAGTTTTGTTTTCTTCGTGCGTTTTTACAATATCCAAAAGTTATTCAATATAATGGGCACCTATTTCGATTGATATGTCCTTTCTAAATAACCTTGTTAACATTGTCCCCCCCCCCCTCCCCTTTACCGTCAGTTAGTGATGTATTATGTATTAAAATTTATTAAGTTATATATAGATTTTTTATTTCGAATAAAATTATTGTATGTATTAGCAACATAAAAATGTCTTTATTTTTAAAACAATTTTTTTGACTATGAACTATGTGAAGTTGGCTTCGGTTGTCGCTTTTATTTGCTGGTTGATGGTGGTCGCGGATTCGGTTCTCGTTCGGAACAAATGTTTGTACCGCCTACAGTTATTTGTTCCGGGTCTGGGTGTTTGAATGTGAGATTTATGTTTGTAAAAATACTAGATAAATCCGTTAGTGTGGGCTAAGTTTCTTGTTACGAGATACACCATTTGAAATTATAAAAAGCAGAGCTCGAAAAACGCTTCAACCGAAGCCATATTTTTTAATAATTTAAGAAATCGACAAAACGCACCCATTTTTATCTGTATAAGTGCGTTGATATGTTTAAACGTTGAGAACTTCAGGGCAATATTGGCCTAACCCTAATTTTAACGTATTTCACCGGTTAAAAATGCTAATGGAATGTGAAAATGACTATTCTATATTTCGCCTTAAAATAAATACTCAAAAAAATTCGTTTTCATCGATAAAAAATACCGCGCATTTTCTAGAATAAATTTAATCGGAAATATAAACCAACAGATTATTATTCCACTGCTTGGCTTAGGTACATACTTAGAACGACAGAATTAATCAGGGTTAAAAACTAAAAACTTTAGAGTTAGGCCGCTACTGTACTGCTGAGATCAACCACCTTCCATTTCACATCTTAAAGAAAGCGGTATATAAATGATTTAGCATTATTTTGTTTTAAGCTATTAATGTTCCTAGATTTGTATTTTTTTTATTTATAAGGACGCGTATATTAAAAAAGTTTTATCAGGATATTCGGTGCGTCGGGTGGTGTCGTGTTTGGGGGACTACGGTATTAACGACATAGTCAAAGTTAAAAGGTTTTTTTTTAATTAATATGAAACTAAAATAGGTACTTTTGAAATGACAAAACTTTACAAATTTCTTGACGGCTCTATGTATAAGACCCACTGATACAGAGCCGTCAAGAAAATCCATTGACACTCCCATAAATGTTAAATATTGTATACACGATGTTAATTAATAGTAGCTTTCTATAAAGACAGCTACATCGAATTCAGTACCTGAATCATAAATCCTAATAGATTCCAGTGGAGTGGAGAAAGTGAAAGGTTTAAACTGTTGACTTGTAAAGTAGGTATTGTTAGAATGTATGATCGCCAGCACATCGTGGTATCCAAAACTGTCAAATTTCTTCAATCGATTTTCAATTCAATCTCCATACACTAGACTTTCTTATCCATTGGGGAAATTTGACAGTTTGTTGTTAGTGGATGGGCTGGCGACTGTGCTAACAGAAATATTGATTATCAATTACTAAATCTGGTATTGTATTATTATGGCATATTTCCCATCCGACAGAAAAAAGCGATTAATTTTTTTATCTTATGACTATTAAGTGTCATAAAATTACGATTGGAATCTCTATTCGTTATTTACAATCATTATGTAACGTTATAAAATAAGCCACAGTGGCTTTCATTCTATCAAAATGCTACGATTCCATTTTCGCATAAAAACGAATACCAACACTAAATAATTGATTTTAGTATTTAATAAGTATTTTATCAGCAGTTTTCCCAAACCCGGCATCGCGTCAGATTTTTTTTATGTTTCGAAGTGCGACCGAATTTTTGTTCAAAAGAAAAGTGGTATCGATAAATTCCTCGTGCGTCGGAACAGGCATTTATTCATGTTTATTAAATTATATCGATTTACAAATATCGCGCGGTAACCACTGTGTTTAGTAATAGCGGGCTGGTGCCGCCCAAAATTATCGATACCGAGTAATCCTAGAAACGATACCAAGATTTTTTTGTTTTCGGTATTATCGATAATTTTGTGCGTCCCTAACCAAGTGGAGATTTTTATGCAGAAAATTTTATACCGTGAGATAGTGATGTGTTGTAGTTTTTTTTTTCATTCAGGTATTTTTCATGTAGCATAGGTTTTTATTTTTCTTTTGGGGTGTGTGGAAATCTGTATAAATTAGATTTTACTAGAGATTTTTTGGAGAGGTAGTTCTTAAGTTAAATGGGGCGCCGCCCTGTCCATAGTTCTGCGCAAATTTGGGTTCATTTAGTGGCTTCAAAAAGTGACACCTCTAAATATCGGTACCAACTGAATCTCGAAAATGCGGATTCAGAAAAACAAAACATTTTAGTTACATAAATAAATGTGTAATTTTTTTTTCTTTCACTAAACGAACCCAAACATTGTACTATATGCAGCGTTGAATTAAATAGGATTTAAGAATTTAGTGTTAACACAAAATAGATTTCAACAATGCAAAAAAAAGTTTTTTTTAAATATTAATTATTATTATTATTAATTATTATTTTTCTGTTTAATAATATACTTGTAGCGTGAGGTTGTAACTTGTTTACACTAAGGTATAATTAAAATTATTTCCTTTCATTGTGAGTTAGATAAATGAATATTTTTTTCTTATCATATTGATGTCATGTTTATATACATACATAAATAGTTATTATATATTAAAGATATTGGTCGTTTTATTTATGAAATTACCTATACATTACCTATGCCACAGATAATAGAATACTAGTAATAAACTGACTGATTTCTGACACTTACATAAACGAATATTAGAAATTGAATCAAGTACAAGTTCCAGAACGTCTGCAGTTTGTGAACACGCCCTTGCAAAACCCTGCAGTACTCGTTCTTTAAGTAGGTACAGTCGCGAAACTTGGCGGTCGACCATTTTTCTAACAAAATCCTTTGAACAACTCTTGATACGTCAGCCACACCCACATTTCATTTCCGCCAATTAGGATAGTTTATAATGCGAAAACTCATCATACGATTTAATAGAAATTCAAAGTATCAAGTAACGCGCATAAAGCTCAAGGGGATATCGGCATGGTGAGGGGAAGGGGTGATAACGCACAGCACGCCCGCGCGCTCAGTGCAAGCGATTTTAGCCTTAAGGGTGGTTCACCGCCAAGATTGTCGATAGTACATCAGATTCAATAAACCACAAGTTCTTACAGAAAGTATACCTACAGATTTCCTACGCAGGATTATTGCTATTGAAAAAGCACCCAAATTTTAATAGAGAAGATGGATGGGTCTTACCACATTATAGAATGTATTAAAAAGGCGGTTATTACTTTTAGAAGCGGCAGTAGCCTAATGGCTAGGGCGTCGGACTTGCGATCATGTGGTTGCCGGTTCGAACCCCACCCATTGCACTACCGACGTGAACCCACTCGTAACACAAGCATTTAGCTTAGCACGAGGGGTTAACAAGAATACTAGTAATGTGCGACCCACATTGATAGTAAGCTTTCTTTAAAAAAAAAAATTCTAAATCCAAGACCAAAGGAATGAATCAATTCTGTGTGAATCGGATCGCTAGTAATTCACAATAATGTACCTAGATATTAAATTTAACATCGAAACGACCAACACCAGTTTATTTTTATTTTTTTATTAAAAATGGGTTTTCTCTTGACGTCAATCTTGCCGATGCAATGATGAAGCCGACGGTGGAGCGAGCGCACCCAGAAGATGCCTATGCACTCTAGATTTGAATGAATTCGGGTTTTATGCACTCGGAAAGTTTACCCGTGACCATGGATGCTGTAAAGGATCCGAAACGTCGGGAGGGATTAATAATACCTATCAATACAACGCGATAAAATCCGTAAAAGTAGTTTCATTTTAATACTACTACTTCCTCGAACTAGCTAAATATACTCTACCTATTCTGATCTCTGGTTATTAGCTTTCGCTACTAGCTTTCGCCCGCGACTTCGTCCGCGTGGAATAGTTACTTAGTCTTAGCGTGATGATATATGGCCTATAGCCTGCCACAATAAATGGGCTATCTAACGCTGAAATAAATTTTCATATCGGACCAGTAGTTCCTGAGATTAGCGCGTTCAAGCAAACAAACAAACAATCTCTTCAGCTTTATATATTAAAGTAATATAGATAGACTAGCTTCCGCCCGCGACTTCGTCCGCGTGGAATAGTTACTTAGTCTTAGCGGGATGATAGCCTATAGCCTTCCTCAATAAATGGACTATCTAACACCGAAAGATTTTTTCTAATCGGACCAATAGTTCCTGAGATTATCGCGTTCAAGCAAACTTGGCAGGTGGCAGGAAGCTGAAGGGGATCATCATCTCCTTACAGGTGGTAAGAAGATGATGATCCCCTTCAGCGGCTTGTAGTATGTTTTGATTGAAGCTCACTTCAAGATATAGCCAATATTGTTAGTTGATAATTGAGTATTGAGTATCCGAGCGGAACTTTAGTAAAATATGTCACGGGAACAGGAATAATAAAAGAACGCTAAATGAGGATATGTCCTTTAGAGCGTTTGTTGTGTCCGAGCAGACCCAAGCTCGGTCCGCACGGATACAAAACAAACGCTCTAAAGGCTGATGAATACCGTATTTATTTGGATAAGGATTAATAATATCATGTTTATAAAAACACCTACGCAAATAATGCATTTGGAATTTTAGAACAAAGTTAGCATAAAAAAGGTTATAGTGAGCCAACTTTAAAAGATAGACATATGCTGTCGTGGACTTTTTTTTAGAACTTTTAAAGAGGAACAATTATGTCATATATGATTTTTGCGAAACTTTAACCGTTTACGCAGCGCACGCATCGAAAGCTCTCAAAACGAAAAAAAAACGAATTTTAGAACAAAGTTAACATAAAAACGTTTATAGTGAGCCAACCTTAAAAGATAGACATATGATGTCACGGACTTTTTTTTAGAACTTTTAAAGAGGAACAATTCTGTCATACTTATATGATTTTTGCGAAACTTTAATCGTTTACGCAGCGCATGCATCGGAAGCTCTCAAAAGGAAAACCCCCGATTTTGAAACATTCTTCATTGATGCTCCGCTCCTATTGGTCTTAGCGTGATGATATATAGCCTATAGCCTTCCTCGATAAATGAGCTATCTAACACTGAAAGAATTTTTCAAATCGAACCAGTAGTTCCTGAGATTAGCGCGTTCAAGCAAACAAACAAACAAACAAACAAACAAACAAACTCTTCAGCTTTATATATTAGTATAGATATGCACTTATCTTACAAGAGTAGGTATCTATTCACAACGTCATAGGTACCCATCTTAATCGATAAAGAATGTTTTGAAAATTACGTAGGTACCTAATAACAAAAATGGTAGTGTGTGCGTGTTTCAGTGTCGCGTGCTTTGTGCTAATATTTTGTAGTTCGAGGCTGACACAGGCGGGGCGGCGGTATGCGGCAGTGAGCCAGGAAAAACCAGGAGATTATAAACAAATGCAGGATTTAAAAAAGGTAAAATGCCATAACCGACCTACCTACTCTTTACGGACCTGATTATTTTTAAATCAAATTGATTGTAGGTAGGTGCCAGTAAGGGTTAGCGCAGACAGATCGGAGCGCAGCGGAGAGGATTGTATTTACGCACTTGAAAATAAACTTTAAAATTATTACAATAAAGTGCAAATGCTTGAAAAAAAATGCTCGCGCGTCCTCGAAGATACGCGGGGCGCGATACGCGATCCGTAAAGAAAATGCCCGAGACCGCGCGGGGATTATTCCTCTGTCTGCGCTGACCCTAGGACTGACAATACATAAACATAATTATATACTTACATACCATCACGCCTGTATTCCCTGAAGGGTTGAGGTCCCATGTAATAGGGGGCGAGCCTATTACATGGGATATGCCGTTAACCGGGCACAAATTCCAAACTCCGAGCTGCTACTGGGAATTTTATAGAAACATCCAATAACACTGCTCGACCTGGGAATCGAACCCAGGACCTATAGCGTAGCAGTCGCGTTCAGGACAATAGGCTAATGAGGCAGAGTATAATATTTTTAATATCGTTTAATAACATTTTCGTGTCGATAGCATATTTTTAAAATGTTATTGTGGGCCAATACCTACCATGTCTTCGCCATATTTATAGCCATACTAGCTTTTGCCCGCGGCTTCGCTCATCTGAAGCTATATTAGGATTAGATGTGGATTCCAAAAATAATTGAATCAATAACCAACAATGACGACCTCTTCTTTGTATGGGCCTCTATACATCAGAGAGGTCAAGCTGTATCGCAGAGGTTTATTTTTAAACTTAATACTATATTTTGACACGGTTTTCAGCGTTATTACTGCATTATTTCATTACACCTGTCATCCAGGCACCCACCCACATTTCCTGGACACCAAAATTTTTGAATTTCGCAAATTTTTAATTTTCGACTTAGAAAAATTACAAATTTTTTTCAGTTTTCCAAATTTACATTCAATTTCAATTCTATTCGATTATACCTTGTCTGGAACCACTCCCGGCGTGCGTCCCGGTGACCGCGACCTGTGAACAAAAAGTCAGGTTAGTATTTTGTTGAAAAATTTACCAAAAATACAGTTTTTTCCAAATTTCTTCCAAATTTTCTACCCCACCCACCCCATATTCCTGTTTGGTCTTGTAGCGCTCGGCGTCCCGCACCCGCTGGTACCCCACAAGTGGGGGTAAATCGCAGGCATTAGCATTTTGAATTAGTATTTAGTTGAAAATTTACCAAAAATAGTTTTTCCCAATTTTCTTCCAAATTTTACACCCCACCCACCCCATATTCCTGTTTAGTCTTGTAGCGCTCGGCGTCCCGCACCCGCTGGTACCCCACAAGTGGGGGTAACTCGCAGGAAAATCTTAAAAATTGCCACCCTTAACTTAACGCATCCGACACCATATTTTAACACTGACACACCTTAGACATACCGAGGTTTCCTTATACCTGCATACAATTAGTACAACGAGGTTTATTTTTAAACTTAATACTATATTTTGACACGGTTTTCAGCGTTATTACTGCATTATTTCATTACACCTGTCATCCAGGCACCCACCCACGTTTCCTGGACACCAAAATTTTTGAATTTCGCAAATTTTTAATTTTCGACTTAGAAAAATTACAATTTTTTTTCAGTTTTCCAAATTTAGGCCCTATATACTTAGTGCCAAATTGACTATTTTTACTTACAAAAATTAGACACTCAGTTGCTTCTACAACAGTTCACTTTTATAACGGCAAAACTGCACGACAGTTGGCGTAATTATTATATTAAACTACATACTTACCCTGCACTGATACGTTGACCGCACCACCGCTGAGCCGCTGAGCCGCGATCACCACCTGAAACAAAACAAAAATTATTTTTTAAAATAATTTGTGTTGTGTTGTAAGTGTTGGGGCAGCAAGTAGAAATAAAATGTTCGGCCACCGCACCCCGGTTAAGAGGGTTTCGGGCGCGGGTGCGCAAGTTTCGCCCCAAATGTCGGGGGAATCGGGACCCTCTCCTCCTCGACCAACAACAGCGCCCACGAATGTGAGGCGCTCGATCGGAGAGTGGGAAGAAGCTGGCAGCAAATACCCAAACCGCGTAGCTGAGGCGCGAGCTTGCCTTAACAAGGCAAAGCTCCACCTGTCCGCCTCCAGAAATCTGAAGACCGAGATCAAGGCGGGGGTGCTGTCAGCCATCGACCGACTCTTCGAGTTGGTCAAGGAGGCTGAGAAGGAGAAGGGAAAGCCCCAGCCTGGTCCCGTCACCAAACCCCCCACCAAATCCCAGATGGACGAAGCTTGCCAGACAAATCTCGACCCGAGCCCGACAAACCGGAGTGCGGCTGCACCAGAAGCCGCCGAACTTCTTCAGGCCCTTAAAGACCACTCCCTTTTGGTAAGGGAGTGTAATGACAAGGTGGGGGGCCTGAAGGATGCAATCGACCGCCAATGTGACGAGCAGAAGTCAGCTCCACAGGCCAATGCCACGGCTCACGTCCCAGTCTGGGCCCCAGCGCAGCCTCAGCACAAACCCGTACCGAGTCGCTCCGTCATTGTGTCCTCAACTGAGGTTATGGACACGAGTGACGGAGTGATCGGAAGGATCAGGAAGGCGCTGGACGCCAGCACGACCGGAGTCCAGGTTGAACGAGTCCGCAAGGTGAAAGATCAACGCGTCGTCCTGACGTGTGGCAGTCAAAACGACCTAGATATAATAAAAAAGAAGCTGACATCTGACGCCGACCTACGAGTGGAGAACGCGCCAACGAAGAGGCCGTTGGTAGTGATAAAGGACGTGCTTAGCTACAACAGCGACGAAGACATCATCGCGTCCCTGAAGATGCAGAACGCCGCCGTACTAGGTGACCTGACAGAGGAGGAGTTCGCTGCCACGGTCAAGTACCGCAGACGGGCGAGGAACCCGCACGAATGTCACGTCGTGCTACAGGTCTCGCCCAAACTGTGGCAGCGGGTCACGGCCGCCGGAAAAGTCTACATAGACTTGCAACGTGTCACGGTACTAGACCAGACACCCCTTATACAATGCACGCGGTGTCTGGGGTACGGGCACGGACGCAAGCTATGCAAGGAGGCGGCCGACTCCTGTAGTCACTGCGGTGATCTGCATCTTCGGGCAGCCTGCCCGAAGTTCGCCGCCGGTGAAGCTGCCAGCTGCAAGAACTGCAAGCTGGCCAAAGATCCAGCGGCGAACCACAACGCGTTCGATGGCGACTGCCCGATACATCGAAAGTGGGACGCGATAGCTCGTTGTAGCATAGCGTACTGCTAACGCCAACGGCCTCAGAATGGACAGGAACGAGGACACCGACTTAGGGACAACGAGTAGCAGGAGTAAAGTACTCGGAGGGCTTTTCGACGTAGCGAGCGTGCAAAGTTTGGACCGGAAGACCGACCTCGGAGTACGCAACACAAGTGCTGGATACATGTTATCATGCAAGACGGGCTTGCATGGCGGAAACGACAAGTCGGTCTCTGGTCCAAGCTGTATAGCAACCACAACAACATGCCGTCTTTTAAAGCACTCCGAGGAAGAGCTTAGTAACGCCGCTCTGCCCAATGTGTCCTCGTCCCCAAAACCACAGTTTCCGAAATGGCCCGGCAGGAGCCATCGACCGCGACGCAGGTGTTTTTATTTCATGGTGAATTTCCAGCACACATACACCTATTCTATAGCATGGAAGATCCTGCACGCATATGTGTTGTTGGGAATCTTGAGACCAAAGGAACGCCTGCGTACGGAGAGCCCGAATATGATCGCACCAGGTTCGATCTGGTAAGCAAAATTGTGATTTTGAACATTTTTTGTAGAAAAAAAAAATGTAACACCCAGGTCGAGCCTGGGTCGGAAATATTGCCCACACAATGCCATTTCGGAAACCCAAGTCCTGTTTTTAAATACAAGATACTGTCCCGGCCCTCCACTCGGGGTCATAGTAAAATCGATTCCGGCTGACGTCGATCGCACTGTACTCGACAGAATACAGCCTGCTGATGTGACTACACCCGACTCAGGACTCTGATAACGTCAGAGGAGCCGCAGCCGAGGCAGGGGGTGGTTTTAGTCGGTAAGAGTCCGACACTACCCCAGCCACGTCACAAGTGAGGTGACTGGGGTGTCCATGAGGATTTCCACCTCCTGCTAAACTAAAAAAAAAAAAAAAAAGCTGTATCGCAGGATTCGTTTAATTAATTGAGATAGTAGAGTCGTTTAATTAGAGAGAGAGTAGTTCACCAGTTTTTAAATTGGAGCATATACTTTCTAACAGTGATAACAAATTTAAAATCTATTCAGCAGTTTTTGCTCCAACCCGTAACAAACAGACAAGAATTTGAATAATCTCATTTTTGGATTCGGTGACGTTTATTTAACGTAATCCACTTGTTTTTTTATTATATATCTTCAATGTACAGACACAACTTTTTTTAAATTTTATAATAGTATAGATAATTAATTCAAGTCTGTTAGTTTCAAGTTCAAAGTTCAAATGTTTTTATTTCAAATAAGCTTTTACAAGCGTTTTTGAAACGTTATGATTCTAGTTGCACGGTTCCAAAAGGTCGATCCTATGGAGAAGAATCCGGCAAGAAACTCCATGGACACTCTTTTAAAATAAATACAAACTTCACTGTTACAATATTGCGATAAAAAGATGTGAGGACGTTGAAGGATGTCCAAGTTTGACCGAGGTCGACTATATTAAACGAAGATTCACGTTATTTGAACCCGATGTCATTTCTAGATAATAAATATACTATGTGGTAAAAACGCACACCATCAAGCGACAAATGAAACTAGGTGTCTACTTAGACAGGCTACAACGTACACACATAATACAGTTTCTGTTGTGTTGTGGTAAACAATACTAAACATATGAAGACATCTCGATATGTAAATAATATGGAATCTGTCAAAGCTATGTCCATCTTACAAGGTTCCTACTATAGTTTATACTTTAGATATACTATATAGTTACCTGTGGCATAACGTCGTCCGTAATGGCGGATCATCGACAACGCTCAGGTTATGATAGTATTTTTATGATACACGCTTCTTCGTACCAAGTACGGCTTGTTAGTAGCTACAGGCTGAAAGCATTACATCTCTACTATTATAAAAATGTAAAAACTCTGTGTCTGTACCTACATTGAAGATATTAAAAAAAACAAGTGGGTTAGGGTCTCCATACCCAAAAATGTGTTACTTATTTAAAATTCTTGTCTGTTTGTTACGGGTTGGCGCAACAACTACCTACTGAATAGATTTTAATTGTGATCACTGTTAGAAAGTGCCTACTCCAAATTAAAAACTGGTTTAACTACTTCTTAACTCAAATAATTTTAAAACGGAACCTGAGACACAGCTTGACCTCTGTAATGTATAGAGACCCATACAAAGAGCTCATCACTGTTGGTTTTTGACCTTCAAGTGAGCGAAGCCGCGGGCATAAGCTAGTAAACTAGTTGAACAATAATAACATAGGTACTGTAGAGATTGCTCCAAGAAGGCGATAATACTATGGGTTGACAGGTTGGAAACAATTAAAGAATAAACAATCATTTTGAATTTGGTACGGGGTACGGATGTAGAACTGTCTACAAGTCTACGAGTAGAGTTTTAGGCGGGAAAATGAAAAGTGCACATTGTCGATTTTATATTATTTTTCAAAACTTGAATTACTCCGAATTTTAATGTGTAATTATGGTGGATAATTAACCATTAAGTGTTCGTAAACGTGTAGAGTGTAGGCAAATGATATAAAATTGAAAATCGTGACTTTTTGGGTTCACTCCTAAACTCCATCGAAGCCTCAATAAAGTTTCTACCGTTTCATTGGGGCAACTCAACAACTTATACTTGACACTGGCGAACACAAAAAGTGTGGTGCCATAATACAATCCCATGGTGGGAAATATAATTTGATTACTCTAATACTTGACACTGGCAAATACACAAAAAGTGTGGCGCCATAATAAAAAAAAAAAAAAAGTCTACGAGTCTTGACAGATTCGATCTACTAAAGTTGAACTAAGTAACTGCATTTAATCTATACTTCTATCTAATTTATAAAGCTGAAGAGTTTGTTAGTTTGTTTGCTTTAACGCGCTAATCTCAGGAACTACTGGTCCGATTTGAAAAATTGTTTCAGTGTTAGATAGCCCATTTATTGAAGAAGGCTATAGGCTATAATATCATCACGCTACGCGGACTAAGTCGCGGGCAGAAGCGAGTTGTCTTATAAGCTGGGTACCTCGACAGTTTACCCGACAGCCTGTTTACCCGAAAAGGTTAGGCAGAGGTCCGTAGACATCTACAGTTCGCCGGAAGTTCTATGCAATAGGAGGCGAGCCTATTGCCATTAACCGGGCACAAATCCATACCCCGAGCTGCTACTGGTAATTTTATAGAAAAACCCAATAACACTGCTCGACCTGGGAATCAAACCCAGAACCTTTAGCGTAGCAGTCGCACTTGGAACCACTAGACTAACGAGGCAGCTCGAACCCCAAAAATTAATTTCTGCCTGCGGCCTTGCTAATTTACTGACTCAGAAAATACTATAGTTATCTACGAGTTTTGATACAGTTCCATCATTAGAGATAGAGATTATCTAGCTAGGCCATAATTTAAAAGCAAAGCCAGGGCGGATCGCTATACCTAGTTATCCATAATCCGGGAAACCACAAATACACCACCCTATATCTTCATATTTGACGTTTATGCCTTCTGTCGCGTAATCATAGCGAATTATTCTGCGGACTCAATTCAAAACAAGGACGAATATTGTGGCGTGTGTACGTCAGTGAGAACCAGTGATAGTTCAGTGTTAAACATTAAAAATGACAGTGAAACGGGCGTTCATTAACAGGTTAATTAATTAAATGAATTATGTTTAAGACTGATCGTTTCGCTCAGCCCGCCAAATTCAAATTTCAATTGGTTTTTCGCAAAATGTAGGTCATAACACATTCTAGTTTGCTAGCTGTAGGTAGTATTTGTGACATCAGCTATATAATATTCACAACTGAGAATTAAAACCTTTGCTTGTAAATCGATATTGTAGCTAAAAGTAGTAGTAGTGTAGTAAAAGTGTCAATCGTCAATTTTGGCAAAAATTGACATTGACCCTACTTTTAGCTTCTTTAACGTTTATTAAGCAAAGTTTTTAATGCTCAGTTGTGAATATTGTATAGCTAATGCCGCAATTACTACAGCTAGAAATCTAGAATGTGTTATAGACCTACAAATTTTGAAAAACCAATTGAAATTTGAATTTGGCGGGCTCAGCGAAACGATCAGCCTTCATGGAAGATTAGTGATATGACCATTAGACTGCCAAGTCAAAGGACTCAACTTCGAATCTAAGGCACGCACCTCTGACTTTTCGAAGTCATTCATTTACCTATGTCTGTATAGAATCCTTTTTAGTTTAAGATTCTCGAATAGAAAGAAAACACTTTGTTTGTGTTTCTATTTGAGAAAAATAGTTATTATTTCGTAGAAGTCATTTCATATTGCATGCTTCGGTACGATTGGGCCAGGTCGACCGGAGTGATACCACGGCCTCACAGAAAACCGACGTGAAACAACACTTAGTACGTTGTGTTTCGCCGAGTGAGTGAGGATACAGGAGGCCCAAACTCTTTTAAAAGGCGGGCAACGCACTCGCGACTCCTCTGGTGTTGCGGGTGTCCATGTGTTGCCGAGCTCTAAGAGCCCATACGGACTGCAGACTGACGGAGCCGCAGTTACCAAGAGGTAACTGGCTCTTACGCGCGAAGGTCGAAACATACACGAAGGTGCTTTACGACAGACTCTGAAGTAAGGAAGGTCGCCAGCCAGTCAAGCATTAGGTCACACTATTACAATGTAATAGGTACTGTGATTAGGTCCTACCACCGAGCAGGTAAGATATTTTCTCGCCTCTTACGAGATGCCTATCTGAAAGGCAGTGATGAATGATATTTATTTCTGTAAATAGATCTTTTGAAGACACTTTTACAAAGTCAATGTTTTACTTTTTATTTTATTTAATTAGATGGCATTTCCTGACTGACGACCTCTGAGAAGAAACACCGAAACAAACTCAGAGAATCATGGTCTCTTTTAAAGTCCAGACAGTAATAATATTATTAGATATTATGTGTTACGATGTAGGGCAACATCTGGACAGGCCTTTTGAAGAAAGATCCATCCATAGCAGCTTTGAGTTGACCTGTCCTAACTGACGGCACGCATACATCAGGCATCGTGTAGCTCAACCATTATTTAGGGAGCTCAACGACCTGTCGCACGACGATACCAGATCAGCAAGACGCAAATCTAAAATACTCTAAACTGTCGGAAAAACGTTAATATTTTAATCGTATATTTAGGCCCACTTGCACCAACTTTTAAATTGTATTTAAACACGAAGTTTTTATGAAAAATTGTGTTTAAATACAACTTAAACACATTTAAGAAGTTGGTGCAAGTGGGCCTTAAACTAGCCTATATATCTAGTACTCAAATTTACAGTATTATAACTAGTTCCCACGCGGGGAAAATGTTTAGTTTCCAGGTGGAGTGAGCTGGAATGTGTTTGAAGATGGTGTATCCAGGTCACAAGACACGCCACCATCACTCGGTCAGGTTTACCGGGGACGACATGCCTAAATATAAACCTCTTGCCACAGTAAGTAAAATATCTTCTTCTCTTCTATATACTAATATATAAAGCTGAAGAGTTTGTTTGTTTGTTTGTTTACATGAACGCGCTAATCTCAGGAACTACTGGTCCGATTTGAAAAATTCTTTCAGTGTTAGATAGCCCATTTATTGAGGAAGGCTATAGGCTATATATCACCACGCTACGCGGACGAAGTCGCGGGCAGAAGCTAGTCTATTATAAAATTATAAAAAAGTTGTGTCTGTACATTGAAGATATTAAAAAAAAAACACGTGGGTTATGGTATATAAACGTCTCCGAATCCGAAAATATGATTTTTAAAATTCTTGTCTGTTTGTTTGTTACGGGTTGGAGCAAAAACTACTGAATATATTTTAATTTTATTATCACTGTTAGAAAGTATATGCTCCAACTTAAAAACTGGTGAACTTCTTATCTCAATTAATCTAACGGATCCTGAGATACAGCTTGACCTCCCTGATGTATAGAAGCCCATACAAAGAAGAGATCATCAATTTTGGATTTTCCATTTTTACTCCTGATATAGCTTCACGTGAGCGAAGCCGCGGGCAGAAACTAGTATCATATAATCACGACTGTATTCCCCGAAGAGCTTAGGCAGAGGTTATCTCTGATATGCATCACGAGTAAATAGGTTTCTTCAAGCCATCACTGGCAGTCAAGCTACGGCCTATGAAGAATAAAAAAACACAGTTCGCCGATATGTTTAGGTCCCATGTAATATGGGGCGAGTCTATTGCCATTAACTATCTGGACACAAATCCCAAACTCCGAGCTGAGAATTTCATAGAAAAACTCAATAACACTGCTCTGACTCAGTAGGTACGTCTAGTACCAGCTGCCATAGTATGTACCTCTAGTACCAGCGTCATAGTACCTCTAGTACCACCTGCCATAGTCTCTAGTACCATCTACCATAGTACCAGTGGTCAAGACCACTAGGCTGAGTTTTTCTATGAAATTCTCGTCGTGTGATGGGTTGTCGAGTTGAGCTCCCTATAAATGGTCGAGCTACACAATGACTGATGCATGCGTGCCGTCAGCTGGGACTGGCCGACTGGTCTATTCAATGCAGCTACCCGCTCTCCAAAATGCCATTTCAGACATTACCCTACATTGTAACACTTAGGGCCACTTGTACCAACTTCTGAAATATGTTTAAATTGGATTTAAACACAAAATGACAATAGAAAATTGTATTTAAATACAATTTAAATACATTTAGGAAGTTGGTGCAAGTGGGCCTTAGATTTATTGCTGCTACTACGTCTGAACTTTAAATGAGACCATTCTTTGAGTTTGTTTCAGTGTTTTTACTCAAACCTCGTGGTTTAGGAAATGAAAGCGCCATCTAGTTAAAAAATATAAAACATTGACTTGTGTCTTTAAAAGATCTATTTACAGAAATAAATATCATTTATCTATACTAATATATAAAGCTGAAGAGTTTGTTTGTTTGTTTGTTTACTTGAACGTGCTAATCTCAGGAACTACTGGTCCGATTTGAAAAATTATTTCAGGGTTAGATAGCGCATTTATTGAGGAAGGCTATAGGCTATATATCATCACGCTACGCGGACGAAGTCGCGGGCAGAAGCTAGTCATAGATATAACTGCTTGACCTAATTCGAATTGCTCTACATTTGAAAATCATGATAACTAAACTCAAATCTAAAATGATACCATCGCATGTCTGCACGCGAAGAAATGACAGTTTAATTCTCATAATTTATTGCAATTTTTCTATTGTTTTTTTTTACTTTTTAATGCAGTCGAACTTCCTTAATCGTCATGCCAGTTTTAAAAATGAAATTTTGATTGAAACCTAAGTTTAAAATTAAGAAAGAATACATGGTAGTGGAGGTATGTAAAGACTCACTAAATATTCATTCTAGGTACTTACTCATAAATTCATAATGCAGTTTTGATTTAAATGGGAATTTCCCAATATCCCATCTTAGTTCTTAGCTACGTTAAGAGCGCTCGCGAACTTGTGATTTTTAGTCGGGCGATAGTTTGATCGTTCTGGGATTCACTATGGAGTTAACTATATGGCAGTGCGCGCATTTGACGATTAGAATTCCACATGAAATTATACACGACTACTACAGCGACTAAACTATCGGTAGACTAAAAATCACAAGTGCGCGTTAGCCCCAATAAACTAAGTATTAAGTACTATGTATTAAGAAATCCCTGTCGTACCCGTGAAGGTACTGTTAGATGTCAAGTTCCGTCTCTCTTTATATCTTTCTATATAAGATAAAAGAAAGTCGTGTTAGTTACACTATTTATAACCGAAGAACGGCTGAACCGATTTGGCTGAAAATTGGTGGAGAGATAGCTTAGAACCAGGAGACGGACATAGGATACTTTTTATCCCGTTCCCGTGGGGTGTGATGACAGACCGAATTCCACGGGGGAGAGGCGGCGGGCAGAAGCTAGTACCTATTAATTTTAAAAAGAAAACACCCCGAAATAAATTATTATGTTTCTTTTCACCTAACTTGATGTGAGCAGTCTCCTTCCCAGGACTCCACGGACTCCAGCCTCCCGAACTATGTCAGCTCGCAATCATACCCTGGACAAGACTCCGGAGCGCCCAGCCCTGACGCCTGCTCGTTCCACCCAGCGGCACAAAGATATCGCCTCAATGAACAACGTGAGTTATTACCGATACATACTTTAAATAGGTAACATCCCGTAAAGAGACAGATGAGTTCTACCTACACGTTAGTTCTAACATCGTGTTATCAATATTACTAGGAGCTCCAAAAACACGAATGATAGGTTTTAACTGCGAATTCGATACCTTTATTACAAAAGAAATACAGTAGGACTCAGTAGGTTAGTACTTCTAAGCATAAATAGGTGTAATTTTGCGAGAAAAATCATTTAGGTCATACTTAGATGCTTAGATATACTTACTTACATAAAGAAATAAAATATAGAGAAAAATGTTGAAAAAAGAAGAAAAATGTTGAAGAAAAATGAGTGTTTTTTTTTTCTGACAACCAACATTATTTTTTAATGTTTTAATGCAAAAAAAAACTAAAAATTCCGGGTAAATCCCGCGCATATCAGAAGAATGTCGTCCTTATATAAAATATCGACCCTGAAATTGAAAACTTTTTTCATGATATAAGTAGGTACCTACGTCTGAAATCTGTTGGTGGGTAGGGACTATTTTGCCAATGTTCTTTGTTAATTCGTAAATATGTACCTACGTGTAATTTTTTTCAACTAAATAAATACCTCCTGAAATGCAAAATGAGGTGTTGAACGATGAAATACTCATTTAATAAAACTTTTTCATTCTCAGGCATCAAACTCCTCACCTCAATCAACCAGATAGTTCAACAACGCGCCGACTTGGAATCAAACCGCGTGACACTCTCCAGTCTTCTAGATGAACTAAGAAGGAAACTCAAGAAACGGATAGACGAATGTCACCATGAAAAGAAAGAAAAAATGAAAGTAAGTTAAGAATATTATACCTATGTGGAGGGACGAGGTGCGTTGCCCCTTCAACCAAAGGGAGGATCCCCCAACCAGGCGGGTGTTTTGTTGACCGACGTTGCATATAACCAAGTTGCGTTGCAAATTTTACTTGCGCGATTCAGGATTTGTTTGTCGGTATCGTATGTCGCGCTGTAGATGTCGCTACACGTTCTTATTTGGTGACCGCCATATCTATACTTTTTTCTATCTATATCTATACTAATATATAAAGCTGAAGAGTTTGTTTGTTTGTTTGTTTGTTTACTTGAACGCGCTAATGTCAGGAACTACTGGACCGATTTTTAAAAAAATCATTCAGTGTTAGATAGCCCATTTATTGATGAAGGCTATAGGCTATATATCATCACGCTACGCGGACGAAGTCGCGGGCAGAAGCTAGTACTAGGTAATAATATATAAAGCTGAAGAGTTTGTTTGTTTGTTTGTTTGCTTGAACGCGCTAATCTCAGGAACTACTGGTCCGATTTGAAAAATTCTTTCAGTGTTAGATAGCCCATTTATTGAGGAAGGCTATAGGCTATATATCATCACGCTACGCGGACGAAGTCGCGGGCAGAATCAATGATACGGGGCCCTTCTGGGCATGGCCCTTTTAGATATCATGAAAAAATGTATCTATGGAGTTTCTTGCCGGCTCTTCTCAGTAAGAATAAGTTACTGAATCAATTCCAGTAATTTTTACATCATGTTTTTGTCCCAAAAATATTAAAAAAAGTTACAAATGGGACACCGAATGACACTAAGGGCCACTTGCAACAAGTTCTGAAATATGTTAACAAAATGACAGTAGATAATTGTGTTTAAATACAATTTACACATAATTAAGAAGTTGGTGCAAGTGGCCCTAAGTAAGTCCGACGAAGGGGAGACAGACGTGGACTTCTCCCTCCCCTGGGGAGCCTTGTGAGTGGGCCACAAGGCCCGAGCTGGCAACGCGGTTTGCAGTTTCCGCGCTCCGCTCAGCGGATCGGTAGAAGAAGGGGAGGGAGAACGTCCACGTCTGTCTCCCCTTATGCGAAGGGGGCCGCAAAAGGCGGCCCGCCACTGCCGGGTCCGCGGACGAATGCTACAGCGCTCCCGTAGGCACGGCACCAAAGTGGTGACGCGAAACGCCGAGGTTGGTTTTAGTCGGTAGATCGCTCTTTTCAGAGCGGAGTCCGAACCCCACCGCTCTCCCCGGAGTGGTGGATAGTGCATAAAGCATTTGCAACCCCGTCAACAAAAAAAAAAAGTGGCCCTAAGTCTTCTTAAATATTTCCACCATTGTAAGCGCAAAACACAAGTCACGGCAGGTCATAGCGGCACTAGGCGCGGGCGCACAGCGGGGCGGGGGTAATAAGTAAGACGTGGTGAGCATGTTTTCGGACGGGCAACCAGGTAGGTAACATAAGACACGTATCTCGGCTTTTGCATATACCTACTAAAATTAAGGTTGTAGATTATTATAGATTGTACTGTCACAATGCTGGGCGCGGGTCTCCTCTAAGAACGAGAGGGATTAGGCTATAGCCCACAAGGTAGCCAATTGCCGGTTGACAGACTTCACACGCCGTCGAGAAAATCTCTCAGGCATGCATGTTTCCTCACGATGTTTTTATTCACCGTAACGTGAGATACGCCGATGATTCCGAAGAGTCAGCAGAGGTGTGCATTGGAAGTTGGAATCATACTCGAAACCTTTGACTTGCCAGTCAATTGGTTAGGTTAGGCTATTGCACTGTCCTCCATAAATGGGTCCGGGGGTGGCAGACGCGGGGACGTCCGCCACACCCGATGGTTATAGGACCCGAGGCGGTGGCGCGTAGTGTTCCACGCGCGCCCCTCTACGGCGATGGGGGGGAGTCCAACGCCTCACTCCCCCCCTACACAATCTGAGGATGGGCCCCGCTGCGGCGGGCCGGCACCAGTCAGCACCAGTCATGAATTTTCTGTTTCCCGTAGCGCCCGACGCAAACGTGCAGGAAGGAACACCGTGTGGTTTTTAGTCGGTAGGTCACCCACTCTGGGTGGAGTCCGACACGCCCCGCCGCCTCCTCGGGCGGCGGAAGTCCATGAGGATTTTCCACACGCACCAAAAAAAAGGCTATGCACTGTGGTCAAAATACATAATATATTGTGTTTCTGAAATTCTAGGATTTAAAACAAGCTAATCAAAGGCTTGAAAAAGAAAAGTTCAACATAGTATCAGAGATAGAACACTTGAAGCGCCATCTTGAGAAGGAGGAAGCTCACCACATGCAGCATGCCAGGACCGCGGTGGCACAGGTGAGGATTTAAAAAATAAAACAAAATTTAAAACAGGCCGAGTGCGTTCCATACCAAATGACCGCATTTGACTGCAAAATCAAGTCGGTTGTAGTAGACAAAATTAAGGGGATTTGAAAGAAAAAATGTGATTTATTAATATAATGAATATTTGTTAGTAAAATATAATTACCAAATTTCAAGTTCATTGAGGGCAGTTAAAGTAATCTAATTTTGTAAAAAAAGGTGACTTTAGTGGCTTTTCATTCCTTTGTTTTCCAATATTAAAAAAGAAAAACTGTATTTATTCTACGGATTTCTACGCAACGAGTTCCCAACAACGATATCCTAATCGATGTGTTAGGTCAATTCTTGTTCTTCGCGCCCATAATTCGCTATATGGGAGCGCCCCTAATAAACATTAGGCCGTACATCCTGTATGAAAGACGACGGAGACATGAGAGACAGTAATAAGTACGGAACCCTCAAAACCCAGCCCTGCATCTAGGGACTTCACCATCTAGGGGAAAGCGAGTCGCAATACCTAGGCTTGCTGGGGAAACACACTAAGCCCGCGAAATTATCTTCCCTTCTTCTCTCTACTATTATAAAATTGTAAAAAAGCTGTGGCTGTATATAGAACACTGATTTGTTTGAGGATGGATGGGCGAAACTATTAGCAGTGTGTTTGAAGTTGTGTGAGAGAGATGTATGATCGGTATTTAATTTTAAAATTCGAATGGCAATCTTTGTTATTTTGTTTTTATTATCTCTGTGATATTATGTGATTATTGTGGAATTAATATTTTAATGTTAGTATTGATACTGAAATTGGTTACATGTAATAATAATTGTATTTAATTAGTGTAATTGGTCTAAGATCGTGCTAGTTAAAATTTATAAATAAA
Source organism: Acronicta leporina (assembly GCA_947256265.1). Classification (NCBI taxonomy): domain Eukaryota; kingdom Metazoa; phylum Arthropoda; class Insecta; order Lepidoptera; family Noctuidae; genus Acronicta; species Acronicta leporina. The sequence goes on from OX366539.1 coordinate 1,477,403, forward strand.
TAAATAGAAGATATTAAAAAAAACAAGTGGGATAGGGTATATAAGGGTCTCCGAACCCAAAAATGTGATTTTTAAAACTCTCGTCTGTTTGTTACGGGTTGGCGCAAAAACTACTTTAATTAATATAATAGATTTTAATTTTGTTATCACTGTTAGAAAGTATGTGCTCCAACTTAAAAACTGGTATACTTCTTATCTCAAATAATTAAACGGAACCTGAGATACAGCTTGACCTCTCTAATGTATAGAGACCCATACAAAGAAGATATCATCACTGTTCGTTTTGAGCTTCAAATGAGCGAAGCCGCGGGCAGAAGCTAGTAATTAACATATAATTATTGTTTCCAGGCTATTCAAGGAGTGGTAACGAAGTGTCAAATCCCGGACAGTCTGTTCACCCAATGTTCCGTCGCCGACCTACCTAACGTGGTCAGCAGGAGTGTAGCTAAGAATGCACCTTCTAGAGTGGTAAGAGATTTCATGAAGCATCTTTGCATGCAATAAATACATAATAATATATTCAATCCATTATCCCCACGAGTCTCCTCTCAGAAGAAGAGGGATTAGGTTATAGTCCTCCACGCTAGCCTAATGCGGGTTGGCAGTGGCAGACTGCCGGTTGTGTTGAGTTGCCGGTTTGAAACCCACCCATTGCACTACCATTTTTTTTTTTGTGCGTGTGGAAATCCTCATGGACATCCGCCGCCCGGGGAAGGCGGCGGGGTGTGTCGGACTCCACCCAGAGTGGGTGACCTACCGACTAAAACCACACGGGTGTTTCGCCTCACCACTTTTTGCTGGGGTTACGGGAGCGAGATTTCATTCATCCGCGACCCCAGCAGTGGCAGACCGTCATTGCGGTCTCCAGCTCTATTATTTGACCTGCCAATCCACATGAGTGGGGCGCGGCAACACCTACCGCGCCGCCATCTCGGGCCTTATGTAATGGGCGGACGGACTTCCCCAAGCCCGCCGCCCGTGGCCTTAGTTATGGTGGTTGGAACAGGGCGTTATCTGCCCTGTTCCTGCGCCTTGTTCGCCGGGCGCGGATTGGCAGGTTGGAGGCGATCTCCCTACCACTACCAACGCGAACCCACTCGTAACACATGAATACTAGTAATGTGCGACCCACGGACATTGCTAGTAAGCTTTATTTAAAAAAGAAACTATAAGTATTCTGTGCTTGTCGGTTAAGAATTAATTATGACTTTACAGGCTGATAACAAGCTGGCCGCCGCTCGTCTGATGCGTGACATCGCTGAGCTTAGACACCGTGTGTCTCAGGTGGAAGCCAGGCTTGCTAACGAACTCAGGGTATGTCTCCAAAACACTATAAACTCACACGTTTCCCATATCGGTAGGCAGAAATTGTAGCCCCGTCACTTGCTACGATTCTTGCATACCTACTTCTTTTGCTTCTGCCACATTCATACATCTTGTCATAAACGCATCTAGCCTTTTAGGTCGGGGCTCGGTCGGTGTATATCTTATTGTAATTTCTTGCATTTACCATGCTAAGGAATAAAATAAAAGCCCAAGACCGGGATGGTTGGCGCTCATTTGGGGGAGGCCTACGTTCAGCAGTGGACGGCAATAGGCTGATATGATGACCATGCTAAGATTAAGTTATTTTAGTGAAGAAAAAATTCGACCTCGGGCAGGATTCGAACCTGCGTCTTCTGGTTAGATATACCAGACACTATGACCAACTGAGTCACCGTGAGTCCCCCTGCCAAGTCGAAATCTATTAAAAAGCAGACGTAAATTAACGACCTAGCGGGTGGGATTCGCTGTAGCTCGGTTAGTCATAGCGTCTGGTGGATTGAATCAGAAGACGCGGGTTCGGACCCTGCGCACGGTTGTATTTTTACCCGACTGCGCCAGAAGGAGGGTTATGTTTTTCAAGAGTATGTATGTAGGTATGTATGTATAAGTAATTGTTTTGCACGCTCTGTGGCCTGAACGGCTCGATGGATTTTAGCATAAGAGGTGTCGATAAATTCGCATTTACTGTGAGAGTGACACTGGGTATTATAAAAAAAATCAATATGGCGGATTTTTGGCGCCAAATTAAAATGTTTGGCAAGCTCTGCAGCCTGAACGGCTCGATCGTAATCTGCAATGTAATATAGCTATGAGCTCTCAATTCACTAAGACCCCCTTTCTGGAATGGGTTCCGACTGCTACTTTCTTGATTTAAGGTTTTTTGATTTCCAAATTACACAGAAACGCAGCAGGGTTTTTTTATTTTTTTAATCCTTCACTAAAATAGCACTAGATTATGGTTAACTCCATTGCATCATTCCTTTTTTATTTTATTTGATTTGCGATCGTCGTTCTACATTGTTGTTATACTAACTTCTATGTCACATACATAACTACTCACGCGTGTTTCCCTTAGCGTCGGTAGCCTAATGGCTAGGGCGTCGGACTTGCGATCATGTGGTTGCCGGTTCGAAACTCACCTACTGCACTACCGACGTGAACCCACTCGTAACAAAAGCAATCTAGCTTAGCACGAGGGGTTAACAAGAATACTAGTAATGTGCGACCCACATTGCTAGAAAGCTTTTTTTTTAAAAAAAATAAGAGTCTTCATTCTACTCATAACGCAACCAGTGTCTTTCCAGCGTAAAAGGCAGGCTGAACTCGACATTATTCGATTGAGGAAGGAGCTCTCCAGCACCAAGAGTTACGTGGCCTCTCTCAGGATGCCGCCTCCGCCGCTGAGGAAGCAGTGCTCAAAGTTCGCGTAGAAAAGCTTAGAAGGCAAATATACAATGTTGATGGCAATAATTATTTTTATTTAACATCCACTGTTATTTATTAGTTTCTTTTTCTTATATTATGAACAACAATGATGGTATTTTTAACCGACTTCGAAAAAGAGAAGCACGAACACCCTCGAAAACGTATTCGTCCGCGTGGAATCGTTTCTCCAGTTCTCGCAACATTTCCCTTCACTGCTCTGCTCCTATTGATCGTAGCGTGATGAAAAGTATACTATAACCTGCCCAGGAGTATGAAAAATTATTGTACCAAGTTTCGTTTAAATCCGTCGAGTAGTTTTCGTTTCTATAACGAACATACAGACAGACAGACAAAAATTTTACTGATTGCATTTTTGGCATCAGTATCGATCACTAATCACCCCCAGATAGTTATTTTGAAAATATATTTCATGTACAGAATTGACCTCTCTACAGATTTATTATAAGTACCTACTTTATATAGAAGAAGAAGAAGATATGTATGAGATTTGTAGCAGAAAAAACTCATTTACGATATGAATTCGATAGTTGTTTGTGCTTGGGCTACAGTTGTATGTTCGTATGTAATACCTACATACAGATTTTTCATGTTTTTTCACCGATATATCTGCGATATTTGGACTTGCCGCTTGCGATCATGTGGTTGCCGGTTAGAAACCTATTGCACTACCGACGTGAACCCACTCGTAACACAAGCATTTAGCTTAGCACGATGGGGGGTTAGCAAGAATACTAGTAATGTGCGACCCACATTGCTAGTAAGCTTTACGCGCAATTTCAGAGCCCATCCCATCCTTGCCAGTTTTATACGTGCTGAGACGGAAGAGAGAACAGGATAATATGGGTGAGATAACACTAGTTATAGGATATAACTGCCTACATAGCCAAGTGGTCCTGACCGCGACTGCTACGCTAGAGGTCCTGGGCTCGATTCCCAGGTCGAGCAGTGTTATTGGGTTTTTCTACGAAATTCCCAGTAGCAGCTCGGAGTTAGGAATTTGTGGCCGGTTAATGGCAATAGGCTCGCCCCCTATTACATGGGACCTAAACATACCGGCGAACTGTGGGTGTACATTAGTACGCCTCTGCCTAACCCTTCGGGAAATACAGGCGTGATGATATGTATGTTTATTGAATAGGCTCCGAAACTACTGGACCGATTTGAAAAAATCTTTTACCATTAGAAGCCGACATTATCCCTGATGAACATAGGCTACTTTTTACCGCGGGAAAATGCTTCATTCCTACGGAAAGCGGGCAGTTGCAGATAGGTAAAAGTAAACAAAAATTTCATTGGAGTTTTTTATTGTGACATTTAGATAAGCGTTCAGCTGCAAGTGGATTTGTGATGAGTGAGGCTGTGGGTAGCCAACGCATGCTTGTTCCTGAAGATGAGCAGGCACTCGTCACACTGATGGACCCCGGAGTGCCCGGCCAGGTGCTCTTCTAACTTCTTCCGCGTCTCCATATCCTGGCCACATACTGGTCATCGTGGAAAATAAATAAAAAATCAAATTAAATTCAGAATTGGCTCCCTGACCGTTTTTATGGCCTGATCAAAATTTAACATTATGAGGTTCAACAAAACAGTTTATTCTGGCAACCACTTGCCATATTCTTGCCAAATTTTTTTTTTTGCAAATATGTTATATCTAGCATTTAGATCTCATGGACCCCAATTTCTCTTCCCGCTGACATAGACCCCTTGATAGGTCGTTGTCGACCCCTGGGGGTCGATATAGACAACTTTGGATAGCAAGCACTGCTGTAAAGGGTCCGAAACGTCGGGAATGAAATCTATACTAATATATAAAGCTGAAGAGTTTGTTTGTTTGCTTGAACGCGCTAATCTCAGAAACTACTGGTCCGATTTGAAAAATTCTTTCAGTGTTAGATAGCCCATTTATTGAGGAAGGCTATAGGCTATATATCATCATGCTACGCGGACGAAGTCGCGGGCAGAAGCTAGTAACAATAAAACCCGATAAAATCCTGAAAAAGGAGTTTTAATAAAAAAAATATGGGATAGGTGAGCTAACGAGTAGACAGATCACTTATTCATAAGCGATAACCGCCGCCCTTGGACAACCACAACACCAGAGGAGTCACAAGTGCGTTGCCCGCCTTTCAAAAGGGTTTGGGCCTCCGGTAACCTCACTCACTCGGCGAAACACAACGCAAGCGTTGTTTCACGCCGGTTTTCTGTGAGGACGTGGTGTGGTTTTTAGTCGTCAAAACTGACGATTCAACCCCTAGTTTCAACCAAGTCGTCTGTCTCAACTAACCAGAACACAAGTTATCCAGGCTGTCTCCGTGCTCACTCCTCACATGTGTTGCGAGATTCCTAGCAACTGCATACTTCTTGGGGCATCGCGAGCATTGGAACTTTTGTGGATGCTGCTTCGGCAAGCTGTTGGCGAAGGTCAGCTGGATCTTTTTGGGTTGGAAGCTCCTGCAGTAAGGAATATTTTATTGTTTTAAGTAAGAGAGCAGTGTAAGAGTATCATATTCAAGTTCATGTTTAAATACCTCATTAGCCTAGTGGTCCTGAGCGCGACTGCTACGCTAGAGGTAGTGGGTTCGATTCCCAGGTCGAGCAAAGTGTTATTGGGTTTTTCTATGAAATTCCCAGTAGCAGCTCGGAGTTTGAAATTTGTGCCCGGCTAATGGCAATAGGCTCGCCCCCTATTACATGGGACCTAAACATACAGGCGAACTGTGGGTGTACATTAGTACGTCTCTGCCTAACCCTTCGGGGAATACAGGCGGGATGATATGTTATGTTATGTTCAAAAGTTTTTGGCCATGAACCTTGAACACTCTTCTACACTAATAGATATTATGAAGAGGAAAGCTTTGATTTTTTGTTTGTTTGTATTGAATAGGCACCGAAACAACTGGGCCGATTTGAAAAAATCTTTTACCATTAGAAGCCAACATTATAGACAGCCCCCAAAACGCCCGCCCTTCACCGCCTCCTAGTGTTTTCGCTGGGAAGAAGAAGCGGCGCAACAAACTACCCAGCAAACACATTTCTGTCTGTTACGTTACTAAGGCGTTGCACAAAATATAATTCAAATCATTGTTTGCGGTACATATTCATTTATTTATTTATTGCTAGATGTCAGCTGGCGCACGTTATTGTTATTATTTTTCAAGCAGTATTTATAATATTAGCAAGCCTCTCGCGGTGGCTTAGTGGTCATAGCGTCTGGTGTATCAAACCAGAAGACGCAGGTTCGAATCCTGCCTGCGAGTCGAATTTTTCCTTCACTAAAATAACTTTATAATCTTAGCATGAAAAATGCAAAAAAATCACAACAAGATAGTTAGTAGGTATGGTAGCATCGTACGACATAGAACTAACCGTAAGGTAAGTCGTGTCGGTTGAGAGGCAAAGTAACTTGCTTGTCAATAGATGTTACTGACGTCACTTTTAAGACGTAAGTTCAGAATGTGAAGGCAAATTTCGACATGGCAGGTAGGACTCGCGGTGGCTTAGTGGTCATAGCGTCTGGTGTATCAAACCAGAAGACGCAGGTTCGAATCCTGCCTGCGAGACTAATTTTTCCTTCACTAAAATAACTTTATAATCTTAGCATGAAAAATGCAAAAAAATCACAAAAAGATAATTAGCAAGCCTCCTTTCCCGTTGTTTACGTTTACAAATTTTAACTTTTGAAAACAGTGAACCTGCACTACACGCGCAATGATAATATGCATAATTTGAACCTACAAGGCTATTCAGTTAACTTTTAAAAGCTACAAATTTATTAAGAAACTAACTGCAAACATTGAAGAACTACGAAACGCCTTGAAAGCAGCAGCTCTTACCTGGCCTTCCCCCGGAGGTCTGCCTTAGCGTGCAAATCAAGGTGTTCCTTCATCATATTAGAAGGCATCACGATATTGCACTTGCGGCAGATAGAGCTTTTCAGTTCCCCATTCTTCTTGCAACGAGAACAAATGAACGTCTTGTACCCATCGTTCGAGACTAGCATTGGGTACCTGGGAGGGAGGAAAGAAAGAAAGAAAGAAATTGTCTAAGGGGACAATACTTAAATGACGTCATAAGAATTTCATGTTTCTTTCCGCCTCAGTGCACTTCGACCAAATGGGATCTTTTGTGCTTCCCCTAGATACCCTATTCGTCATCCTCTCCCAGTTCTTCAAACAGCTCTTCGATGAGCTTTATAATGAGGCCTGGCGGTATGAGTCTGTAGTCCTCTGGTCTTGGATAACCCTGCCCCAAGAGGCGCATTCGCTTTCTAGCCAGTGCATCGCATGTACACAGAAGGTGTTCCATGCTCTCCAATTTCCCTTTTGCAAGCCCTGCAGTAGGTAGTGTTGAGTTTTAATAATTTCTATTTTTACAAGTGACATCACAAAGCTTATGATCCTTTACATTGACACACTTCTCTATATTATTGGGATGGGAGGGGTGCGCAAATGAGCAGACGGATCACCTGATGGTAAGCGATTACCGCCGCCCGCAACACCAGAGGAGTCACAAGTGCGTTGCCCGCCTTTCAAAAGAGCTTGGGCTTCCGGTATCCTCACTCACTCGGAGAAACGTTGCGTAAGCGTTGTTTCACGCCGGTTTTCTGTAAAGCTGTGGTATCATTACGGTCGTGCCGGCCCATTCGCGTTTACCTCCTTCTGGATTATATTTAATAATTTACCAGTGCAAATTTAAACCCACTTGCAGATAACTTCAGGCGCGCACAGTTATTTTGACCGCACTATAGGATTAATAGAGCCATACCTTTGCCTGCACACGTCACATGGGATGTTAATCCTCTTCGCCTTTGCCTCACCGGCTAGCAACCTCTTCCTAGCCTCTCGCCTTTTTGCAGAGTCCAAAGGTTTTTTGGGCTGTACTTCGTTTTCCGGTTCCGTAGTCGATTTCACACCGTTTTTAATACAGCTACTCGATTTTAGAGTTGTGAGGCTTGATGAGCCTGAAAATTATTAATAACTAGATTCCCGTGGTTTCACCAAAATACTTTGTGAGACTAAAGTAGTCTATGTTCTTCGCCTAGTTCCTATCTATCTTCATACCAAAATTCATAAAGATCGGTTCAGTTTTTCAGACGTGAAAACGTAACACGTTTTTTAAGTTAAGTATTATTCCAATCCATGAATGATTTACTTATCTAAATCTATCTATATATATAAAAGAAAGTCGTGTTAGTTACTTCATTTATAACTCGAGAACGGCTGAACCGATTTGGCTGAAAATTGGTGGAGAGGTAGCTTAGTACCAGGAAACGGACATAGGATACTTTTTATCCCGTTCCCGTGGGATGGGATGACAGACCGAATTCCACGGGGGCGAAGCCGCGGGCAGAAGCTAGTATCTATATATATAAAAGAAAGTCGTGTTAGTTACTCCATTTATAACTCAAGAACGGCTGAACCGATTTGACTGAAAATTAGTGGAGAGGTAGCTTAGAACCAGGAGACGGACATAGGATACTTTTTATCCCGTTCCCGATACTTTTTATTCCACGGGGGCGAAGCCGCGGGCAGGAAGCTAGTTAATATTATAAAGATGAAAGATTTGATTATTTGTTTGCATTGGCTCTGAAACTACTGTACCGATTTGAAACATTATTTTATCATTAGAATCCTACATTATCCCTGATGAACCTAAGTGATAGAATGTGTAAAAAATTAGAATTAAAACTATCAATGCGAGGCCAGGTCAAGCCTCTAGTCAGAATATATAAGTAGGTATTTCTATACTAGTTCCTCCCACATGGAAGTTGGAGCCCACTCCCTCAAATAAAGCTAGTTTAAAATAGAGTTACGTTACTATTGTCTCTGGCCCATACTTAAAACTCTCTCCCCCCCCCCACCCACCCTGAAATTAATTTAGTTAACCTCTAGTTCAAAGCTCGAACCCATACCGAATTAAATACCTGCCTGAATAGACCTTGTATATATATTTTTTTTTTTATGAGATAGCAGGCAAACGAGCAGACGGATCGCCTGATGGTATGCGATTACCGCCGCCCATGGACATCCGCAACACCAGCTGCCGGCCTTTTAGAAGGGAGTACGCTCTTTTCTTGAAGGTTTGCAGGTCGTATTGGTCCGGAAACACTGCAGGCGACAGTTCATTCCACAGTTTTGTTGTGCGAGGCAGAAAGTTTCTAGAGAAACGCACAGTTGTGGACTGCCAGCCATCAAGATGATGGGAATGGAACATAATGGATGGATATATAATTGAACTAGCGACCCGCCCGCGGTTTCAACCGCGCTGCCCCGGTTCTAAGAGTCATAGCGTTATGTTATATAGCTTAAAACCTTCCTCATGATTCACTCTATCTATTAAAAAAAACGCATCAAAATCCGTTGCGTAGTTTAAAAGATCTAAGCATACATAGGGACAGACAGCGGGAAACGACTTTGTTTTATAATAAGTCTAGTGATGATAGTGATATGTGAAAAGTACTCACGATCGCTAATAGGATGATCGAAGGCAGCATGCACAAGTGCGCGGAACCGCTCCGTGCTCCTCAATGCGTCCACGCACCACTCACAAATCAGGCAATCCGAGGGGGTCACCTAATCATTATCATAGTATGAGATCATACAACAGCTATTCTCCTCCAGTGACAGTTGAGCACATCATTGGCTCCCGTCAACGTCATATTGTTTATGGGATAGGGGCAAACGAGCAGACGGATCGCCTGATGGTAAGCGATTATCGCCGCCCATGGGCACCCGCAACACCAGAGGAGTCACAAGTGCGTTCACCGCCTCTTAAAAGTCTTTGGGAGGTATCCTCCCTCTTTGGTGTGGTTTCACGCTTTTCTGTGAGGCCGGGGTGTCACTCCGGTCGAGCCTGCCAAAACATGGCTCTCCCACGGTAAGGAATTTTATCTAATCCTCGTAAAAACATTGTCTTGCAAAAGTGTAAAGAAAAGATATATTTACAGAAATAAGTCTCGTCTCGTTACACCAACCTTGACTCCGAAACACTCGTACAAAAGCTGGTCGTAACGTTCCTCGACGCCCTCCCAAATGTAGGTGTCCCCAAAGTACCGTAGGTTTGAATCCCCACCGCAGAGTCTACAGCATCGCCCTGGGATTCCATCCCCATCACCCGAGGCGGAGGCGTTCGCATGGAGCGGTGATAGATGTTTCTAGAAAGTGAAAAAGTTGATCTAGGAAGAAACTAGACTAGGGAGAGTGCTAGCACTAACCCGATACGCAGCCGGCGCACCGGGAGACGTCGGAGGAGGGCCGATAATGCCCTCTTCCAGCCTCCTTAAATGGGTCCGGGGGTGGCAGACGCGGGGACGACCGCCACATCCCCCCTTATAGGACCCTACACAATCTGTGGATGGGCCCGCTGCGGCGGACCGGCACCAGTCGGGGGCCGCGGACGAATTTTCTGTTTCCCGAAGCCCCCAACGCAAACGTGCAGGAAGGAACACCGTGTGGTTTTTAGCCGGTAGGTCTCCCACTCTGAGTGGAGTCCGACACGCCCCACCGCCTCCCCGGGCGGCGGAAGTCCGTGAGGATTTTCCACACGCACCAACAAAAAAGGAAGAAACTAGACTGTTGCGGAGGAATTAAACCTTCCGTAACCCCAAAAAAGTAGTGAGAAATAATAAGTTATAGGTAGGAAAAGAGTGAGTAATTAATTACCCTGTAATTATGCATTGCAGGGTGTAAGGGATAAGTAATGATCCTTCACCATCTTTTTGAAGATAGATAGTGATTGAGCACGTCTAATATCAAGGGGCAATGCATTCCACAAGCGAGCTGCTTGGATCGTGAACGATTTATCAAAAAAGCTGGTAGAATGCATTCGAATACTTATAGCTTACTTACATCACAAAACAATTCCTGTAATTTTTGCGAAGTATACAAGACATTCATTTTAGTATCTGGTTTTGAATTTAACGATGATTATTAGTTGAAAGAAAGATAAAAAAATGAAGGAAAATCACTCATAATTTTATTTACTTTATAATTATATTATTGCACTCAATGACATTATAAAGTTAAAATTATATCATTGATTGCACTCAAATAATAATTATCCTAGGTATTTCGAGGCAGGAAAAATATAAAAATCATACCTAGTTCAGCAAATTATTTCAAATATGGCTCCGTTTTTTTGTTTTGAAATAAGTGCATAATAGTCATGTGAGCTACATAAAATAATAAACCGAATATTGTTTTTACTTGTATGCTAGTTAATTTAAAAAATAACACTTTAAAACATATTTATGTCACAGATACTTTTATGTGATTGAAAAATTGTATTATAATTTATAATTGAGATTATAATATTTTGAAAGGTTTTTATTATGACCTACAGAAAAAGACGTAATAATTAGCCTCAGTAATTAGCCCTTTTGAAGCATTGAGAAGCGTTCACTGGTCTCTTTCTTTTATGTATTTGGTCTCTTTCTTACATAGGGCTATGTTGCTAGATTTATAAAAATACCTTGTATTCATGGTAAAGTATAAATCCTAGAGAATATGTATTTGTTGATAATTATGTTAACAGAATATATTATTTTGATATACTATGTAGATAGCAGCTTTATCAATATATACTGACTACGTTTGCAGTAAATAATTTATGTAAAAGTTATCTACCATAGCCCCATAGGCTTCCGTTTGCTTGCACACCGTTACACTTTGCATGCTGGTAAACTGTGTGTAGTAAGGTAAAGTCAAATAATTGATTTGTCAATCAATTACAGATTCTCATTAAACTTATTTTATAAGCATTCTTATAGAGTTCTTGTTACAGAAGAAAACCAGAAGAATCAACATGCGGAATTTTAGTTAAATATTGGGAAATACTGATAAATAAATTGGCAATACCCTTTAATGCTAAATATTGTATTGTACTGTGTAAGTGGAACGATGCATGCCATTGTCAAAATGTGACTGACTTCAGTGACTTCACTTCACTCCTTCACTCACTTGAACTCACTTCGGAGGACCTCTGTAATTAGTGTCAATGTCAAGCAAGCTAAAAACTGGACATGTTTACAAAATCGTCTTAGAATTAGATTACACTTTTATAATTCAACAGAACATACGGAATACTGAATTTAATAAAAAAAACAACTTTAAAAACATTGAATCTCAAGTTACCATCAAAGACTAGTGCCGAAATAAAACAAAAAACTAAACAAAACAGACACGTCTCACCACAACGCGTAACGTGACCAAAAACGTGCTGGATTCAATAAAACATGGGTGGGAAGGCGGAAAAGGGGACGCCAAAATACATAGCGAACAAAATAAAGGCCAAAGGCCTACAAAAACTGCGGTGGTACTGCCAAATGTGTCAAAAACAGTGTCGCGATGAAAACGGTTTCAAGTGCCACACTATGTCTGAATCCCATCAACGCCAGCTGCTGTTATTTGCTGATAACGCTAGCAAGTACATAGATGATTTCTCCAAGGAGTTTGCTGAGGGGTATCTCGAACTCCTTCATCGCCAATTTGGTACGAAACGAGTAAATGCCAACAAGGTCTATCAAGACTACATTTCACATAGGTGAGCCTCTTTGCTGATGTTATTTAGTCTATTATTGACCCAATACTGGACAGGGGCCTGGTGTATGATTAAGAGAGTAAGAACAGCATCCACAGGAGAATTCTGCTACAAAATGTTATTTAACTCAGGTTGTGGAATAAGCTTCCTACCTACTTTTTTCCAAAGGAGTCCAGCATGAGGTTCTTCAAGGTGTTGCCAGTGTCCATAGGCAATGGTAACCGCTTACCATCAGGTGGGCAATACGCTTGATTGCCACATAATTAAAAAAAAATATTTCATAGTACCCACAATATTACTTCTAGCTAGAACAATTTACTTACATCACAGCCATATAGAAAAAAAATCACTCTGTAATTAGCGGATGTATTTAGGATATATTTAAAAATAGATCTCTTGGGGCCTCAATAGGATCAAAAACTATTTAAACTTATTTTGATTTTATTAGTGAAGGAAACATCTGCCAGGGCGAAATTTGCCTTCACATTGTATCTGGTGTCATGGACCTGGATATTAGCATGGAAAATGAAAAAAAATACATAAAAATATGAAAACAAAAATGTTAAAGATAATAGCGGCGGCGGTAGCCTAACGGCTAGGGAGTCGGACTTGCGATCATGTGGTTGCCGGTTCAAACCCCACCCATTGCACTTCCGACGTGAACCTACTCGTAACACAAGCAATCTAGCTTAGCACGAGGGGTTAACAAGAATACTAGTAATGTGCGACGAACATTGCTAGTAAGCTTTATTAAAAAAAAAATGGTCTAACTAACTAACAAACTTTCAGAGACCACATCCACATGAATGCAACACAATGGGAGACTCTCACGGAGTACGTCAAGTGGCTCGGACGGGAAGGCAAATGCGTAGTTGATGAGACAGAGAAGGGATGGTTTGTAGCATACATTGATCGAGATCCGGCCACCATAGCCGCTCTGGAAGCCAAGGCCAAGAAGGAGAAGATGGACAAAGATGATCAGGTAATGTACAGCCTCTGTGGTTTAGTGGTTCGCGTACCGGACTGCTGACCATGAGGTTGTGGGTTCGATTCCCACAGGACACAAAAAATTATGTGATGAATATAAATGTTTGTGTTCGTCTGGGTGTTTCTTATGTATTATAAGTATGTATTTACAAAAAAAAAGTATATAAGTATTATAAATCCATTGTCTAGTACCCATAGTACAAGCTCTGCTTAGTTTGGGACTAGATGGTGTTGTGTAAAAATGTTCCAGAATGTTATATGTATTTATTTATTATTTATTTATTTTAATGATAAAATTTAATGATAAAATTTAACAGCTGATATAGCTTGAATTGCCCGCAAAAACGTAATACCAAAATAAATCGTAATCTAAACAATATTTCATCGAATTGTGTTATTAATCGCATTGAGATACCGTTAATCTAGTTTCCTACCGTACCATTTCATCTACTACTACTTCACTGGAAATAAAGAACCGGAAAGTCATTCCGAACTTGGTAAAGTTATAAAAAATTGCATTCGCTTACATTGTATAGTGAAGTATTTTGGACGAAATGGTAGAGCAGGAACCTAGGTTAATAACGGTATTGGAATCCGAATAACACATTTCGATTAAATTGATTTTTTTAAATATTCTCCATTCCGGCTAAACTCCGAAACAGCTGGACGGATTTCATGGGACTTTCACTAGCAGATAGCTGATGTTATTTATTTTTTTTTTTTTTTAAATCTTACTAGCAATGTGGGTCGCACATTACTAGTATTCTTGTTAACCCCTCGTGCTAAGCTAGATTGCTTGTGTTACGAGTGGGTTCACGTCGGTAGTGCAATGGGTGGGGTTCGAACCGGCAACCACATGATCGCAAGTCCGACGCCCTAGCCATGAGGCTACCGCCGCTTCTTAGTAACGCCGCTTATTTGAAGTAACATAAGCTTTTATAGCAAGTAAATACTTGCGACAAGAGTGAATCAGCGGGCAACAGCTAGTCTGTTCTAGAATGTCTTCAAATGCTTACTTTTCCCTCAGGAAAGGATGCTAGAATTCATTCAAAAGCAAGTAGCGCGTGGCAAGAAGCAGACCTCTTCTGAAGAGCCATCATACTCCGAGTTCAAACGGGAAAGTAGTCAGGAGAAGGTGGTCCTTAGCTTAAAGAGGAAGACTGAAGGTAAGTCGTCATATCAGCGCCATCTAGTTTTGAAAATTAGAAACATTGACTTGTAAAAGTGTCTTTGTAGCTTAGATGCTAAAGCTTCCGGTGTACTTAACCAGAGGGATACAGTTTCGAGCCCAGCAGTTTTTTTTGTTTGGGATAGGGGTCCAAACGAGCTGACGGATCACCTGATGGTAAGCGATTACCGCCGACCATGGACACTGGCAACACCAGAGGAGTCGCAAGTGCGTTGATCGCCTTTCAAAAGGGTTTGTGTCTCCGGTATCCTCACTCACTCGGCGAAACACAACGCAAGCGATGTTTCACGCTAGTTTTAGGCGAAGTTTATTGTTTTCACGTCTACCCGTCGTCGTCGAACCTTGACTTAACGCAGCTTATTTCTTTCTTTTCTTTCTTTTTAGAAAAACGTTGTCCCACACTAGGATTTTCTCCTGTATCGTGGGTGCGTTTACAAACACAAATTCTCACATACACAAACACCCAGACCCGGAACAACTACCTGTAGATCATACAAATATTTGCTCCGTGTGGGGATCGAACCCACAACACGTGTCGCAGAAGCCGATCGCTCAGCAGATACGCCAAACGTGTCATTAATCAATAAAAAACATTTATTTCAGATAAAAAAGCAGAGCCATTGCCCGCCTCGGCTCTGAAGATTCAGTTAAAAGATGAACCTTCTAAGAAGCAGAAAATATCTGAAGACAATAAAAATAAGCAATCTGCTTTGGACGAGATAATGAGAATGCAGGAGAGAGCCAAAGAAAAGGCTAACAGGTGAGAAACTTAACATACCATCACGCCTGTATTCCCCGAAGGGTTAGGCAGAGGCGTTTTGCCACAGTTTGCCGGTATAAGTCTCATGTAGTAGGGGCCGAGCCTATTGCCATTAACCGGGCACAAATTCCAAACTCCGAGCTGGCATAACACTGCTCGACCTGGGAATCGAACCCAAGAGCTCTAGCGTAGCAATCGCGCTCAGGTCTACAGTAATATAAAAATAAATCATTTACAAATAGATCAATTAGATTTTAAAGAATCAGTGGAGGATAATATTGTCTATACTATACATTCCATCACGCCTGTATTCCCCGAAGGGTTAGGCAGAGGCGTACTAATGTACACCCACAGTTCGCCGGTATGTTTAGGTCCCATGTAATAGGGGGCGAGCCTATTGCCATTAACCGGGCACAGATTCCAAACTCCGAGCTGCCACTGGGAATTTAATAGAAAAACCCAATAACACTTTGCTCGACCTGGGAATCGAACCCAGGACCTCTAGCGTAGCAGTCGCGCTCAGGACCGCTTGGCTAATGAGTTGCTAATGAATTGTCTATACTATACTCTATAATATAATATATTATATTTATTTATTCAATAACCAACTTATACTTACAGACTATTCTACACGTACAAGTTATAGGTCAGAAGTAGATAATTATGTCATGCATGTACCTATCAAAAGAATGTCATAAACATAGTGCTTACATTATCTATTATAAATTAAATTAAATTTTGAAAATAAAATTAACATAATCAATACAACATAAAAATATTAACCTAAGACGGAGAAATACTAGTACTGGGAGTGGCAATTTATATTTCTATATCTATACATCTATACAAATAAATAAAATTGTAGTGTCTGTTTGTAATATTAAAATACCCGCTTTTTACTAAGTGCATTTGGATGTATACACGGTACGTATACCTACAAAAAAACATTTTTTACAATTTTTGTCTGTCTGTTTGTTCCGGCTAATCTCTGAAATGGCTGGACCGATTTTGACGGGACTTTCACTGGCAGATAGCTGATGTAACAAGGAGTAACTTAGCCTACTTTTATTTTAAACTAGGTTCTGCCCGCGACTTCGTCCGCGTAGCGTAATGATATATAGCCTATAGCCTTCCTCAATAAATGGGCTATCTAACACTGAAAGAATTTTTCAAATCGGACCAGTAGTTTCTGAGATTAGCGCGTTCAAGTAAAGAAACAAACAAACTCTTCAGCTTTATATATTAGTATATAGATACCACACGGGCGAAGTCACGGGTTACAGCTAGTAGATAATAAAATATCCTTTCTTTCTTTCACAGGAAAGATTATTGGTTACGCGAGGACATCATAGTGAAGATCACGACCAAGTCTCTGGGTGATAAGTTTTACAAGAGGAAGGCGGTCGTACAGCAAGTTGTGGATAAGTATTGCGCGCATGTCAAGCTCATTGATGACAATACGAAGCTGAAACTAGACCAGGTGAGCGCTCTTCAACCGTTCTGCCCCGTTCCTAAGGGTCGTAGCGTGATGTTCTCGAAACTTACACACAGAAAACCGGCGTGAAGCAACGCTTGCGTTGTGTTTCGCCGAGTGAATGAGGTTACCGGAGGCCCAAACCCTTTTAAAAGGCGGGCAACGCACTTGTGACTCCTCTGGTGTTGCGGGTGTTCATGGGCGGCGGTTATCGCTTACCATCAGGTGATCCGTCTGCTCATTTGCTTCCATAAAAAAAAACATTCCTCATAAATCGTTTGTCTATTGGTGAAAATCGCATGGAAGGTTTTAAGTTATCTTTTCGACATGACAGGTAGGACTCGTGGTGGTATAGAGGTCATAGCGTCTGGTGTACCTAACCAGAAGATCCAGGTTCGAATTCTGCCTGCGAGTCGATTTTTTCCACCACTAAATCTATATCTATATATTTACTAATATATAAAGCTGAAAAGTTTGTTTGTTTGTTTGCTTGAACGCGATAATCCCAGGAACTACTGGTCCGATTTGAAAAATTCTTTCAGTGTTAGATAGCCCATTTATTGAGGAAGGCTATAGGCTATATATCATCACGCTACGCGGACGAAGTCGCGGGCAGAAACTATTAACTTTATAATCTTAGCATGAAAAATGCACGATTTTTAAGAAAAGGTTTTAATTAAAAAAAGAACCTGCCAAGTGCGAGTCGGACTAGGGCACGAGGGGTTCCGTACCATTATCGAGTCCGACTCGCACTTGGCCGATTTTTTTAGTATTTGTTGTTATAGCGGCAAGGGAAAAACATTTGTGAAAATTTCAACTGTCAAGCTATCGCGGTTCTTGAGATCAGACAGACGGACGGACAGACAGCGAAGTCTTCCACAGATTAGCTCAGCCTGCTCGTGTGTGTGTTTGACGGCACGTTCGGCGTAGCGGCTGACCGATCGGCTTTTGATCTACAGCTAGTTGTTCTGAGTCTGGGCGTTTGTGTATGTGAGAATTAACATAACATCACGCCTGTATTCCCCGAAGGGTTAGGCAGAGGCGTACTAATGTACACCCACAGTTCGCCGGTATGTTTAGGTCCCATGTAATAGGGGGCGAGCCTATTGCAACTTACCGGGCACAAATTCCCAACTCCGAGCTGCTACTGGGAATTTCATAGAAAAACCCAATAACACTGCTCGACCTGGGAATTTACGCCAGGCCCTCTAGCGTAGCAGTCCCAATGTTAATATTTATTCGTTAATATTTATAGAAACGGCGGTAGCCTAATGGTTAGGGCGTCGGACTTGCGATCATGTGGTTGCCGGTTCGAACCCCACCCATTGCACTACCAACGTGAACCCACTCGTAACACAAGCGTTTAGCTTAGCACGAGGGGTTAACAAGAATACTAGTAATGTGCAACCCGCATTGCTAGTAAGCTTTTTTTTAAAAAAAAAATTAAATCCATCCCTTACAGAATCATCTAGAAACAGTGATACCGTCGACTGGCCGGGCTGTTCGGTTCGTGAATGGAGCATACCGTGGCGCTAAGGGAATGCTTCGAAGCATAGACATTGATAATTACTGCTGTGACGTCGAGGTACGTATATTATAACCAGAGATCGAAATAGGTATAGTATATTTATCTAAAGTTAGAGGAAGTAAGTAACATAGAGTTATGTTGATGATACTTCCTCTAAAATCCCGAATCATAAACATGTTGATTAAGGCTGATCGTTTCGCTGAGCCCGCCAAATTCAAATTACAATTGGTTTTTCGCAATTTGTACATCTTTAACACATTCTAGATTCCTAGCTGTAGTAATTGCGGCATTAGCTATACAATATTCACAACTGAGCATTAAAATATTTGCTTAATAAACGTTAGAGAAGCTAAAAGTAGGGTCAATCGATTGACACTACTTTTAGCTACAATCTAATAGTGCATGAAAGCTTTATATGAATTGTATTGTTCCAGATATCAGAAGGGCCACTAACAGGGCGCGTTGTGAAAGGAGTACAGTATGAAGACATCAGCAAATTAGCGTCGTGACAGTAAATACATTATTCTAAGTAATATAATAGATAATATTAATATTAATGAATTTTTAGACTTAATAAATATTTTAGAATAAATACAGAGATATTTAAATAATATTTAACTGCCTCAATAGCCAAGTGGTCCTGACCGCGACTGCTACGCTAGAGGTCCTGGGTTCAATTCCCAGGTCGAGCAAAGTGTTATTGGGTTTTTCTAAGAAATTCCCAGTAGCAGCTCGGAGTTAGGAATTTGTGCCCGGTTAATGGCAATAGGCTCGCCCCCTATTACATGGGACCTAAACATACCGGCGAACTGTGGGTGTACATTAGTACGCCTCTGCCTAACCCTTCGGGGAATACAGGCGTGATGGTATGTTATGTTATATTTAAATAATATAGAGTATTCCAGTTCACCGGTATGTTTAGATTCTATGTAATAGGGGGCGAGACTATTTATTGCCTTTGACCAGGCACAAATCTAAATTTGGATTTGATGGAATTTCATAGAAAAACAATGATGCCAATAAGTACTCATAATGGTGAGTTTTAAAATATTCTCCCACACACAAACTATAAACATTAGAGCAAATACTACCTTTAACCCTTAGAAATATATTTTCCCGTGCGGGAATTGAACTGGCGTACTGTGACGCAGAAGGGCTCAGCTATAACCACTGTGCCTAACGTGCCGTCCATTATCCATACAAATATTAAAAATACGATAGCAATCCTGTTTGTTACGTTTTCACGTCTGAACGGCTGTAGAGCTTTTGATGGGTTTTGGTATAGATATAGATTGGACCTAGGAGAAGGATTGGCATGAAACCGCGAGAAACAGGGCTGATTAAACGTTAAATAAAACAACTCAAAACTTCTGTAAAAAATCCATTTATTCACGAATAAATCGAAATAAATGCTTCTAATTAATAATTTTCAAAATTAATGTCTATAAAACTAAATTTTTTAATATTGTAATAATTACATTTGAAAAAAAAACGTGATGTGTTCGATTATAAAATATAAAAATGGCTAACAAATATTGCCATGCCAAAAATTATAAGTACATTTATGATTAAACAACTGTGGCAACACACATAAAAGTTATTAAGCACCACAGACTGTGACATCTGTTACACCTGTTAAAATTGACAGCTTATACAACACCAGTTTTTGACAAAAACAGATACAGAGTGAGACAGAACAAACTCTTTATTATAAATTTAATAACTTGTCTTCAAAACTCAACGAATTTTTAGTTTAATTTAAATTAAACCATATATGTTCGTTCTTTACGCCAACAGTATTAGTTGTAGTATGGTAACAATATTTTTCTTCGAACTGTCACGTTACTGAATATGATTAAAAGTCGAATTAGGAGTTTAGGCGGGAAAATGAAAAGTGCACATTGTCGATTTTATATTATCATTCAAAACTTGAATTTCTCCGAAGTTTAATGTGTAATTATGGTGGATAATTAACCATTACCTAAGTGTTTGTGAACGTGTGAGAGTGTAGGCAAATGATATAAAATTGAAAATCGTGACTTTTTGGGTTCACTTCTAAACTCCATCGAAGCCTCAATAAAATTTCTACCGTTTTATTGGGACAACTCAACAACTTATACTTGACACTGGCGAACACAAAAAGTGTGGTGCCATATTACAATCCCAAGCAATCCCATAATGGGAAATATTATTTGATTACTTTATTACTTGACACTGGCAAATACACAAAAAGTGTGGCGCCATAATAAAAAAAAAAAGTCGAATTAGAGGTTCCTACCGTACCATATCGTACTTCTTCGCACTACAGCTACTTCACTGGAAATAAACGACCGGAAAGTTGCCCCAAACTTAGTAAAGTTATCTAGAATTGCATTCGCTTACATTTATTTCCAGTGAAGTATTTTAAATGAAATGGTAGAGCAGGAACCTAGATTAACGGCATCGGAATCAGAATAACACGCCTTGATTAAATTGTGTTTGAATTACGATTTATTTTGCTATTAATTTTGTATGGGAAATTTGGTCCTTCCAACTCGGTCCTTCGAGTCGTAAGTATTTTACACAAATTTTACCAGTCATGCTATATTATTGTTGAAATAATTGTTATTTTGATGTGTGTTACTAAGATTTAAGACGAGAGATGGCGTCATATATGACGATATTGAATTCTATCTGTCTAAGATACTATCTATATAGTCCCATTGCTGGAAACGGCTGAAAAATGCTACATGTAAATCTTCCTGAAGAAATTCTCTAAATGATTGTGAATATCGCATCAAAATCTGATGCATAGTTAAGAAGATTGAAGCGAATAAACAGAGAGACGTTGCAATTAATTTAAATTATGTTTTTCTTTTCTATATTAATAGTTGCCATCTCTCATAAAAATGCTTTAAAAAAATTCAACAATCTATTTCTAAAAGCTGCTTTTTGTTAATTCACAAAATGCAATATTATATATATTAAAAATATTTAATATTATCATAAAATACTATTGTAATAATAAATTTGTTTCATGCACCTACATTTTTTATCTGTGCGATACGCTTTTTACGCAAAGGCACAATATCATTCTGCCTAATACCAGAACGTTTTAAAAAACATTATATTTTAATAAAATTTGTAGAAATAGCACAGTTGTCTTACAATTACGTAAAAATGTATTTTGATATATTTAAAACATGTAAAAGGTATTTTTAACACACAAATACTTATATTTATTTTAAAAAGTAATTACTGATCTTTTAACACTTAACAATATCTTATTATTATAAATCGAAATCAAGCTACAGAATTGCTCTAAGACACAATTTGAGTACCAACAAACAAACGACAAATACCAATTTCAAAGTGCTAAAAACACTGTTATAAGCGATATTTGAAGTATTGTTTTAAAGACAACAATTATTTTACGGTAATACTTAACTGAAGCATCCTGTGGTACTACAGTCCATTTTAATCAAATGTACTCAAAATGTAAACAATATTTTTAGTTTTCTTTAATCTTAAACTTTAAGGCACTGTTCATCAAATTAAATTAAGAATTCTGTTTATAAACATGTTAACTTAAGTATTAAACGCTTTATAATTTAGTTTTTTGGCTTTAAATAATGATATAGGGCAAAATATTAGCAACCGAACAACGGATCGCCTGATGGTAAGCGATTACCGCCGCCCACAGACACCCGCAACACCAGAGGAGACAAGACTGCATTGCGCGCCTTTTAATAGGGTTTGGGCCTCCAGTATCCTTACTAACTCGGCGATTTGATTGAAATGGACTATACTCTCTTCTCGCAAATCTAAAATCACTCAGCCCAAAAGCAGTTAAGTTAGTACAGCGATATACAAAAGACAATACGTAAACTTATAACTACCCACATTCAATTGAATAAAAAAATAACGAATGTACAAAGATTCGCCTGGTTTCCCATTACAATTTCAAAATAATTTCGATGGTTTTAAAAAACAATATTATGAACATAATAAAATAATTAAATGTCAATTTCATATTTGGGATAATTGATTAAAATTGATATAAAAATATATTGAATACGGAACACACAAACTTGGCGATTGCACTATCGTACTCCCAAGTACATACGTCAATATTTTTATTTTATTTATTATAATATATAATATATATTTTTTTATATATAAACTTGGCGGTGGCACTGCCGTGCTTCCGAATAGGGATTCATTATCGTTTACGACTTGTCTTTTTTAATGTATAACACGTATCGCACAGTAACATATTATTAAACTTTAACATTTGATTAACTTTTCATACATTAAGTTACAACTTACACACAAGGCACAAATTTTCTACGTTTTTTAATAAAAATACATTACTTTGTAGTGACCTACATAGGAGCATACGTGCAGCTGGAGCGGAGCGCGACCGCATACTGAAGTGCACTCCAGCCGCGCGTGGTATTTATGTACGCCGACCTGCGTGGACGCGCAACGCGTCATCACGCCGACAACATGCCTGCTTGGGTACTGTTTGGAGACTGAAGATGAAATCGAGGTGCGACAGTTTTATACGATGCGCGCCGCAAAAAGTGTCAAGCCCGAACCTTTTTACAAGTGCGCTCTGATTGGCCAGTTTTATTTATGTGAAATGTGAGGTCGCACTACGTAAGCAGTTAAAATATTAATATAACTAGAGTGTAACAATAAATAAATCATGGTATTTCATCATAATCGACTTTCATTTTAAAATAGTATCTCTTCTCTAAAAAGTCGACGTAACATCTCCAAAGTGGTGACCCCGAGAAAGAATAATGCAGTCTGCAAGTTCCCAAATCGTCTTGGATAGAGAAGATGTGGAAGCGATTTCAGTTAAATCACGTCTACCTCAGTTCTGGCGTGACAAACCCAGACTTTGGTTTGCGCAATTTGAAACAATGATTGCCAGCCAGAAGCTTAGCGACGAAACCAAATTCGGTCTCGCTGTATCTCAACTGGAGAAGGTCGACGTGGAACAAGTTGGAGATATTATCATGTCGACACCCAACACAGGAAGATATGAGGAACTGAAAAAAAGATTACTATCTGTCTACGAGGAATCTGAAAATAAACAGCTTCAGAAATTGCTCAACGAAGTCGAACTTGGTGACCAACGCCCGTCACAACTTCTCCGACGGATGCGGGATCTGGCCCGAAACAAAATTCCTGATGAAACGCTACGACTACTGTGGATGAGTCACCTACCATCGTCAACGCGAGCAGTGCTTTCAGTCAGTGAAGAATCTAAGTTGGACGCTCTGGCAGCGATGGCAGACAAAATGGACGAACAGACGAAAGAGGTTTCTTCCATTTGTTCCTGTGCACACGGCAGCAGCAATACATCCGGACCGTCAACATCGTCTGCATCAGAATTGAAGATATTGAATATGATCGAGTCGCTCACACGAGAGATTGCCGAGTTGAAGACTGAACGATCACGAACTCAATATCGCCGACCCTATAACAGATATAATTCGCGATCTCGTTCAAGATCGTTGAAGCGCACGGACATATGCTATTTTCATCAAAGGTTCGGAAAAAACGCCTACAAATGTCGAAAACCGTGCAATTTCGAAAATAATAACACTAAGTCGACGCAGGAAAACTAGACAAGACTTCAGCTGCGACGGAAGCCGAAGTCAACGAACTCACGAATCGCCGTCTATTCATCAAGGAATTATCTACGGGTATCCAGTTCCTCATCGACACTGGTGCGAATGTGTCAGTAATGCCAGTACGAAAAACAGAAAAACGAGGACAAAAGCCGAGTAATTTCTTATATGCCGCTAACGGTTCATCGATACCCTCATATGGCGAACAATCGATGGTGCTGAACATCGGACTACGCCGACCATTCAGGTGGAGTTTTGTGGTTGCTGAAGTGAAACGACCAATTCTCGGCGCGGATTTCCTCCACAAACACCAGCTCACAGTGGACTTACATGGACGAAGACTAGTTGATAAACGGACAAATCTATCCGTTGTTGGTTATGTAACAACCTCTTCGGACTACAGTGTCAACACGGTGGATAACCAGCAACCGTACCATGACTTGCTCGCGAAGTATCCTGACATCACTCGACCAACTTTGAAGCTGGGTCACAGTGAAGTGGAACATCAAATTGAAACAACAGGTCCACCGATCTACTCAAAACCTAGACCACTTCCACCCCACAAGTACAAATTAGCGAAAGAAGAATTCGAGGCATTGATGGAGCAAGGGATCTGTAGGCCATCGAACAGCCCATGGGCTAGTCCACTGCACTTAGTACAGAAAAAGGACGGCAGCTACAGAGCATGTGGCGACTATCGTCGACTGAATGCCATGACAGTTCCTGATCGGTACCCTATACCGAGACTCCACGACTTCACATACAACCTACTAGGCAAGAAGATCTTCTCAATCATAGACTTGCGAAAGGCATACTATCAGGTCCGGAATCGTGAAGAAGATATAATGAAAACAGCCGTGATCACACCATTCGGCTTGTTCGAGTTCACCCAAATGTGTTTTGGCCTACGAAACAGCGGCCAAACATTCCAGCGTCACATCGACCAAGTACTTCGAGGCCTTCCAGTCTTTCCTTTTGTCGACGATATTTTGGTGGCCTCAGAAAACACAGAAGACCACAGAAGAGACCTAGAAGAGGTGTTCAAAAGACTCAACAACAACGGCTTACAACTCAACGTTTCTAAGTGCGTATTTGGCCAAACTACGCTCGACTTTCTAGGCTACACAATATCCGCTGAAGGAATAAAGCCCACTGACGAGAAGACTAAGGCCATAACACGATATCCTCTCCCTCAGACTATACAACAACTGCGCCGCTTCCTGGGAATGATGAATTTCTATCGTGAAAATATTCCTCACGCCGCCGAACACCAAAAAGAGCTCAACGCATACCTCCACAACTCAAAAAAAAACGACAAGACAGAAATTCAATGGTGCGAATCTGCTAAACAAGCATTTGAAAAGTGTAAAGAAGATATCAACAACGCGGCATTGTTATCGTACCCATCATCGAGCCTACCTTTCGCCCTGATGACTGACGCGTCGGATACCTGTGCCGGGGCAGTATTACAACAAAAGATCGCAGGCAAATGGAAACCGCTCGGATTTTACTCAAAAAAATTCAACGATGCCCAGAAGAAATATTCCACCTATGACAGAGAATTGCTATCCATATACATGGCTGTTCGTCACTTTCGCCGGATATTCGAAGGCCGTGACGTCACCATATTTACAGATCACAAACCACTGGTGAATGCACTGAAAACAAATAGCAAAAATGAAACGCCACGCCGCACAAGATACTTAGAATATATCGGCCAATTTGTCACCGATATCAAGCACATAGCCGGCAAAGATAATGTTGTCGCTGACGCGTTGTCTAGAGTGGAGACTATCACATGCCCGACGCCGATCAACTACGAGGAATTAGCAAAAGCCCAAAAGCAAGACGCAGAACTTAAACAGTTGATAAAAGAAGAACGTCACATATTCAAAGCAATCAAGTTACCGGGCAGTACAAGAATAACTATTGACTGCGAGATGTCTACGGGAGTGGCGCGTCCCTACTTACCAGCCACATGCAGAAAACAAGCAGTTCAAACCATGCACAACATAAATCATCCCGGTGTGAGAGCGACAAGACGTCTGGTGACTACGCGATTTTTCTGGCCATCCATGAAGAAAGATATTACGGAGTGGTCGAGAGCTTGTGACCAGTGTCAGCGCGTAAAGGTTCACCGGCATACCAAAACACCCATAGCGAGTTTTAAAAGCGTCGACCGTCTAGCTCACGTTCATATCGATATCGTCGGTCCACTGCCAATATCGAACAATTACCGATATTTACTTACAATGATCGACAGAGCAACGAAGTGGCCAGAGGCACAAGCCATTGAAGATATCACTGCAGAAAAAGTAGCTAACGTCTTATACGAAGCCTGGATTTCAAGATACGGATGCCCGGTCACAATAACAACAGACCGCGGCCGACAGTTCGAATCCGAACTTTTCAACAAGTTAATGCATCGTATGGGGATAGAACGTGTACGAACAACTGCATACCATCCACAGTCCAATGGCATGATTGAACGATGGCACCGTACACTCAAGACGTCATTAGCCGCAAGACTTAATACCGTCAATTGGGCGTACGAACTCCCTACAGTGTTACTAGGCCTTCGCGCGGCATTCAAGGAAGACGTAGGAGCTAGTACAGCAGAGTTATTGTACGGACAAACACTCAGATTGCCTGGAGAGTTTTATGGTGAAAACACGACGGCATATAACACTCCGTCATACTTCATGAGCAACCTCAGCGAAGCATTGAAGAAGGCACAAGCACAGCGCGATACAAACAAAAATCGTGCGATATTCATACACGGCGATCTACACAGGTGTACACACGTATATGTACGCAACGACGCAGTCCGCAAGCCGTTGACACCTACTTACAACGGTCCGTATCGAGTCGTCGCCCGCTATGAAAAATATTTCGAAGTGCAGATAGCAAACAAAAGCTCTAATATATCGCTAGACAGATTGAAACCAGCCTATTACCTGAATATGGATGAAGATACCCCACCTACTAGCGCTTATGTTACCAGATCAGGCAGAACCTCGAAACCACCTGTACGCTTCGCTGGGGGGGAGTAATGTAGTGACCTACATAGGAGCATACGTGCAGCCGGAGCGGAGCGCGACCGCATACTGAAGTGCACTCTTTTTTTTTTTTTCGACGTGGACATTAGCTGTTGATTCAGGGAATCTTGACAGCGTAACCGAACTTGGTGGCGAGGCACCGAATGCCTCCAGCCAGGAGCAACTTAAAATTAAGCAACAGCAGCTAAGGGCGTCCCCTGCGGGACACGGGCCTCGGCTTAGGGCGTTGCTGGGGGGGGGCAGCTAGGGACGGCTGGATCTGGTTTAAATTATTATTAGGGACTAATTTAAAGCTACTGGCTCGGCGCGGGCCGGCTCGAGCAAGGGTCAGGGGGGGTTACCATTACTGGGTCTTCGCGACGGGCCTCGCCGGCGAGGACGGTAAATCGGGCGGCGTTTGTGTAGTGTGCTAGTCTCTTTATTGGACTCTTGTAGGACTGTTATAGGGTCATCAGGGTAAGATAGAGCGTGCCTTGGACGGCGAATTCTACTAATCTGGGAGGGGATGTAGTCGACGCTACTGACCACCAGGGGATTGGGGTGATGGGGGGCCCTATCGAAATAACGCTTGGAGGCGCGTTTCATAAACTGCTTAATGGTAGGCAGTTTTAGGTCTACGTGAAGTTCCCTATTGCGCACGAACCACGGGGCGCCCGTGGCTTTGCGCGTGAATCGGTTTTGAAGGGTTTGCATCCTATGGATTCTAGACCCTTCGATGTGTGCGAACACAACGCTAGCATAGGTCATGATGGGACGGATGCACGTCAAGTAAATTCTCACCTTATATTTAAGGGATAATTTACTGCGTGCATTGAGCATACTGTGGAGTCGTCCGAGAGCGAAAGCGGCACGGGAGCGTACCGTCTTTATGTGCTCGCGGAACGAGAGTCGGTGATCTAGAATCACGCCCAGGTATTTGGCCTTCTTTTCCCAAGGGATCGGTTGGCCGTAGAGGGAGATGGGTCGGGCTTCAGTGGAGCGGTCGGTGCATTTGTGGAAAAGAACGGCCGCGCTCTTGGATGGATTTACCTCGATTCTCCATTTCCTAAACCAAGTGCCGAGGGCATTGACTGAGGTCTGGAGGATCTTGGTGATAGCGGGGAGGGATTTGCCGGAATAATAGATGGCCGTATCATCGGCGAATAGAGCCAACTCCGACTTGGAGTGTTTTGGAATATCGCTGGTATACAGCGCGAAAAGGAGTGGGGAGAGAACGGAGCCCTGAGGGACTCCGGCTCGGATCGGATGAGGGGTCGACAGAGTGCCGCCCTCTATGCGATAGCGAAAGGTGCGATTCGACAAAAAGTCCCGTATGATGAGCACGAGACGATCGGGCACATTGAGTGAGTACAGCTTGTAGATCAAGCCGTTGTGCCAGACTTTGTCGAAGGCTTTCGCCACGTCGAAGAAGAGCATGCCTGTCGTCAATCCGCGCTGGAAACCAGCGCTGATATGTTCGACTATGCGATGCACTTGTTGGACGCAAGAGTGTTTGGTTCGAAAACCAAACTGCTCGTCGGGGATGATTTTATTAGATTCGGCAAAATCCTTTAATCGGGAATGAATCAGCCTCTCGTAAATCTTTCCGAGGACATTGAGAAGACTTATGGGGCGATAACTGGACGGCTCAGTGCGGGGTTTACCGGGTTTGGGAATGCCGATAACTGTGGCTTCTTTCCATGCTTGGGGGAAGATGTTATTGCTTAATGCCGCATTGAAGATGGCGGTCATCAGCACTATGAGCTGGGCGGGGAAAAGCTTCACCACTTTGTTGGTGATACCGTCTGAGCCGGGGGCTTTCCTGGGGCGTAATTTCTTAACGATTGTCCGGACCTCGTCCACCGAGACGGGCGGGACGGGATCATCTGGGTCGGGGTCGGGATTGGGGTTGGGGGAGTCGGGGGGCTCCGAAGGTTGGAGCGGGATTGCAGCTCTACGTTCGACTTCGGCGTTCACCTCATCGAGATGTGCCTGATCTACTGGTAGGGTGCTGGGCGAGCATTGTGCCTCTAGACTGTCAGCTAGGCATTCGGACTTTTCGTCGTCTTCAAAGGCGGGCCTTTGATTCGGACGATTCAGTGGGGGCATGGTGGACACACAGTCGGATTTGAGCTTCCGAGACAGATGCCAAAAGGCCTGGTGGGTGGGCTCCAGGTCCTTCAACAGATTATCCCAGCGGGTTTCGCGAAACTCATCAATGCGTTTCTTTACAGCACGCTGTAAATTGCGCATGTGAGCACGGTTCGCCTCACAGGGAAAACTGTCGTGCGCTCTGATAGCCGCGTTCTTCTCCGTCACCAGTGCGCGCACATCCTCCGGCAGATTCCAGCGGTTGTCAAACTCCTCTGGAATCTGTCGTGAACATTCGTTCAACAGGGTTTGTACGTGACCGGTGAGGGAGTCGATCGCGCCGGTCGCGTCGGCAGCTGAGACTATCGTGTCAGGGATGGCGTCCAGGTGAACGGAAGAAGTCGACTTGAGGCGTTCCTCTAGTTTCCTCCAATCCGTTATCACCTTTGTCGGAGCGGGTTGACCTGGGTCAGTGGGGGCGTGACGGGGGCCTAGTTCTAGGATCACAGGTCGGTGGTCTGAGTCTAACTCTTGTAGCGTTTCCAAGGAGCGCAAACCTAAGTTTACGTTCTTTAGGACGGCTATGTCGAGTACGTCTGGTCGGTGGTTAACGTCATTAGGATAATGAGTGGGCGTCATGGGGGCAATAATGTCAAAGTTAAGCAAGGTGCTAAGGTTATCAAGCTCTCGGCCTCTCTGGTTGTTCGAGTGGCAGTTCCAAGCGACGTTTTTGGCGTTAAGGTCGCCTGCTATGATAACCGAATCACCCAAGCCTAGGAGAGATTCTAGGTCGGAGCGCAGGTGGTGAAGCCTGACGCTACTGGGGGGTATATAGGCCGATACTACAGTGATCGGTTGGTGGCCAGTCATGCCTATTTGACATATCGAGGTCTCAATATGCTCGAGAATCGGGGAATCCATAGGGATGCAGTACAGGGACTTTTTGTAATAAATGAGAGTACCGCCCCCTCGAGTGTGAGTCCTGTCATTGCGCACTATTTGATAGTTTGCAATTCCAGGGCTCCTCTTGGAGGGCTTGAGGAAGGTCTCCTGTACAAGGAAGATGTCAATTCGATGGTCGCGGAGGAAGGTGGCGATCTCATCGCGTTGACCGAACATGCCATTTGCATTGAAGTAACCTATTCTTAGGGAACGGGGTTTGTTTCTGCCTTTGTTTCCTGCCATTAGAAACGAAGTTCAGAGAACGACTTAATTAAGTCGGCGTTGGCGTGCACAATAAGTGCGATGGCAATACCATTACCCTCGTTTGCTTTGAGGGAGAGAACTAAAGATTCAACTCGCTCATACGGGGCGATTTGGAAGGCCTTGACGGCCGATCCCATTACCCACTCAGCCGAAGGGCGGCCGGTGGATGGATCGATGGGGGGAGATTTAGGCGCGGGTCTTGGCGCGGGTCTAGGCGCAGGCGCTGGTTTGGGAGCCAAAGCCGGCTGAGTTTGGGGGGGGCCACCTGTGTGACCGGGGGAACGGGCGTGCCCATTAGGGCTGGAATATTTGCCGCTAAATGCGGTGTTTTAAGGGGAGGGAACGACTGCTGTTGATTCAGCGCGTTCCAGGGAGAGGGCCTCTGAGGGCTGAGACGGGCAGGGAGGGCGGCGGAAGGGCTCTCCCTCTGAATTTTGTCGGCTACACGTTTAGCCAACTTTGGTTTGGTTTTGGGAGCTTTGGGGCAGCCCCGGTAGTTAGCAGGGTGTCCCTGCTCACCGCACAGAACACAGCTCGGTGGCTCTGTGCAGAGCGTCCTGTCTTTCGGACGAGTGCAATCGGAGGTGGCGTGGTCGCCGAGGCATTTCACGCAGCGAGCTTTTGCGAAGCAATTTCTCGCTGAGTGACCATATAGTTGGCAGTTATGGCACTGCCCAATGGGACCGCCCTTATGGGGCCTTTCAACGTGTATGCCAGAGAGGTGGCATACGTCTTTTATCTTAAAGATGTCTTTGCAGCCATCTGTGGGATCGATAATAGCGAGTACCATGTTGTACTCTTTACCTCCGCGGCCTCGGTGCATGCGATGCACTTCGGACACGGGGATTTTCTGGGCTTTTAAGTCCTCAAGGATATCTGCCGTAGCAATCTCCTTGGGGACGCCTTTGATGACGACTCTGAGGGATTTCTCCTCAGCAATCGTAAACGTGTGGAAATTAATTTTCCGCTCGTTTAGTAGGGCCGTGAATGCCCTGTAACCGTCGGGATACGGTATCGTGACTTTGATGCCATCGCTTACCGAGACGGCACCTGTGTAGTTGATCTTACGATCAACACACGCCTTGGATATATCGACCCAGGACTCTTTGTCATGGACGATGACTGGTGGAGGGGCTTTGCCCTTTTTAGGCGCAGCCTGGGAGGGCTGGGTCTTAGGGCGAGGTACTGTGGGGGGGGAAGGGGCTGCCTTTGCGGGAGTCGCGGGCTGAGGGGCTGCTGAGGCGGGGGGAACCTCAGTGGTTTTTAGGGCCTTTGAAGGGGCACCGTTGTTGGCCTTATTTTTGCGCGGCCTCTTTTTCCCTGCTACAGGGATGAATCCATCTGACGAATCAGATGAGGCTGAGTCTGTGAGGGATTCCTCAGACTCGGAGTCGCGCGGTGCCGACGTGTCCATCGGCACCGTTTGAGGGCGGGTAGCGACAGCTGAGGTGGGTGCACGTGCATCGCATTCCTCAGCGTCGGACAATAGAGTAGCGAACCTATTGTTCGCTATCGCGGGGTTCGGGGAACCGGACAATAGGTCCCGGTCATAGAAATTATTCTCCGGGCTTTCCGGAGAATCGAATTGTTCCCTAACAATGCAGGGAACATCTGCGTCCGGTGAGGCCGGACTATCGGGAATTGGAGCGGGGCGGGTGGGACGTTGAGCGTGCGGCTCGGAGTTAAGATATTTGCCATATTTGGCGATGAATTCAGGGTCCTTTAAGAGGACATCCTTGAAAAAGCTAATAAGCTTGGCATCGGACATCTTGAAGAGATGTCCGAGAGGGAATAAAAAAGGGAATTTATATTTTAAAATGGGTTCCTACCATTAACGTCCCCGGGGTGGAAGAGCCCGGGGTTGTGTAGGTGAGTGAACCCTCCCTGCCGGGTATAGGCAGGGAGGTGTGTGTACCTGTAGTGTACCCTAGCTTGACTCCCGTCGCCAGTCTTATTGTGCGAACGGGTTCCTATGCTCTAGCACCGAAGTACTAGAGGAGCTGTAAGAGAACGGGGTTAGAGCTAGGGTCGACTAGGAGACCCCCCAAGGCCGGTTGTCCTAGCTCCTTCCGATTTAAGCTTTGCCCAGAAGGGGCGCAGCGGGTGTATCGGGTCAACACCCCACTCGGCTTCGTTGGCACCGATTGGTTTCCACCGAGGACCACGAAACTGTGGTTTTTACCCTGAAGGGGCCTAATCACGACCGAACCGTGATCTGATAGGACAGGAAAATCAGCCGCCGCCTCGAAAAAGGCAGCTTTTGATCAAAATATGGTTGCAGTCGGCGACTGCGGGGCACTGCGGCGGGGCGCAGCGAGACGATCGTAGCGGGAGAGCGGGAGCGCAGGCAACACGTCCTCTCGCGGCGAGCGTCGGCGGGTGTAATGTGAAGTGCACTCCAGCCGCGCGTGGTATTTATGTACGCCGACCTGCGTGGACGCGCAACGCGTCATCACGCCGACTACATGCCTGCTTGGGTACTGTTTGGAGACTGAAGATGAAATCGAGGTGCGACAGTTTTATACGATGCGCGCCGCAAAAAGTGTCAAGCCCGAACCTTTTTACAAGTGCGCTCTGATTGGCCAGTTTTATTTATGTGAAATGTGAGGTCGCACTACGTAAGCAGTTAAAATATTAATATAACTAGAGTGTAACAATAAATAAATCATGGTATTTCATCATAATCGACTTTCATTTTAAAATAGTATCTCTTCTCTAAAAAGTCGACGTAACATCTCCAAATATCTATACTTCTATACTTAATATATAAAGCTGAAGAGTTTGTTTGCTTGAACGCGCTAATCTCGGGAACTACTAGTCCGATTTGAAAAATTCTTTCAGTGTTAGATAGCGCATTTATTGAGGAAGGCTATAGGCTATATATCATCACGCTACGTGGACGAAATCGCGGGCAAAAGCTAGTAGATGATAAAGCGCTTAGTGATCAATGAATGTAGTCATGCAGAAAATCCTTAATATTATAGTAGGTTTTATTTGCAAGGAAACTATCTAATTTGTTTTTTAGTATATTACTATTAAGTTCTTTCCAGAGTTTAGGATTTTTGTTATATATTTTCGGGCCCATACAATATATACTGTTATTCATTATAGTAGTTTTTGACGTATGTAGGCGAAGTTTATTGTTTTCACGTCTACCAGTAGCTTATTTCTTTCTTTTCTTTCTTTTTAGAGAAACGTTGTCCCACACTAGGATTTTCTCCTGTATCGTGGGTGCGTTTACAAACACAAATACTCACATACACAAACACCCAAATGAATAAATGCTGTAGAGATGAGAGCGTTGAGAAGTATGTGTGGGGTAACTTTGAAAGACAGAGTGAGAAACAGCGTGATAAGGGAGCGGTGTGGTGTGAAAGAAGGTGTAGTAAGTAACAAAGATTGAGAAAGGTATGTTAAGGTGGTTTGGGCATGTACAGAGGATGGATGAACGGAGATTGACGAAACGAGTATACATGATGAGTATGGATGGAAGAGTTGGAAGGGGCCGACCTCGACGAACGTACCACAACCAAGTTGCGGCCGTTCTTAAAAAAGGACAGGTTATGAGCACCCTAAACCAACGTTCATGCATGAGGAGGTTAATGAACATAGATGAAGCGAAAGTAGTATGCCAGGATCGTAGCAAGTGGAAATCTATAGTCTCTGCCTATCCCAATGGGAGACAGGCGTGAAAATATGTATGTATGTATGTACAAACACCCAGACCCGGAACAACTACCTGTAGATCATACAGATATTAGCTCTGTGTGGGGATCGAACCCACAACACCTGTCGCAGAAGCCGATCGCTCAGCCGCTACGCCAAACGTGTCGTTAATCAATAAAAAACATTTATTTCAGATAAAAAACCAGAGACATTGCCCGCCTCTGCGCTGAAGATTCAGTTAAAAGATGAACCTTCTAAGAAACAGAAAATATCTGAAGACAATAAAAATAAACAATCTGCTTTGGACGAGATAATGAGAATGCAGGAGAGAGCCAAAGAAAAGGCTAACAGGTGAGAAACTTAACATACCATCACGCCTGTATGCCCCGAAGGGTTAGGCAGAGGCGTATTGCCACAGTTTGCCGGTATAAGTCTCATGTAGTAGGGGGCGAGCCTATTGCCATTAACCGGGCACAAATTCCAAACTCCGAGCTGGCATAACACTTTGCTCGACCTGGGAATCGAACCCAAGACCACTAGCGTAGCAGTCGCGCTCAGGTAAAAAATATATCATTTACAAATAGATCAATTAGATTTTAAAGAATCAGTGGAGGATAATATTGTCTATACTATACTCTATAATATAATATATTTTATTTATATTTGTATATCTATACATCTAATGAAACTACTTTTTACGGATTTTATCGCGGTATATTGATATTATTTGGTTCCCGACGTTTCGGATCCTTTGCAGCATCCATGGTCACGGGCAGACGATGGATGCTGTACAGGATCCGAAACGTCGGGAACTAAATAATATCAATATACCGCGATAAAATCCGTAAAAAGTAGTTTCATTTCAATGTCTAATATTCGCGTAAGTGTCAGAAATCAGTATCTATACATCTATACAAATAGATGTATAGATCCATACATCTATTTGTATAGATGTATGGATCTATACTGTCTGTTTGTAATATTAAAATAACCGTTTTTTACTAAGTGCATTTAGATGTATACACGGTACATATACCTACAATAGGCCTAAAATATACTTACATAGATTATACGCCATAATCTATGTAAGTTTATTTTATTCTTTAAACACTGTTTTTAAGCTATATTTTATGAATTATTATTATTATTTTATTAGACAATTTATCTATTTACGGATATTATTATTTTTATTACTGATTTTCATCCGTGACACCTCGTAAAGGTTCAGTTGAAAATCAGCGTCAAGCACTAGTGGCTTGACACAATGCTGAACTGAACCTATTTGGCGCAGCCGCGAGGCACACAATATGCCATAATATGTGAGTAGTTTGGTGCATTTTTATTGTTGTAGATTATTTTTTATTTTTATTTTTCTGTCTACTCTGTTTTTGTGTGTCTTGAGCGAACTGTTGCCAAATAAATTTCATTCTTTCTTTCTTCTTTCTTCTATTCTTTCTTTATACAAAAAAACATTTTTTTAATTTTTTGTCTGTCTGTCTGTTTGATCCGGCTAATCTCTGAAATGGCTGGACCGATTTTGACGGGACTTTCACTGGCAGATAGCTGATGTAACAAGGAGTAACTTAGTCTACTTTTATTTTAAATACCACGCGGGCGAAGTCGCGGGTTACAGCTAGTAGATAATAAAATATCCTTTCTTTCTTTCACAGGAAAGATTATTGGCTACGTGAGGACATCATAGTGAAGATCACGACCAAGTCTCTGGGTGATAAGTTTTACAAGAGGAAGGCGGTCGTACAGCAAGTTGTGGATAAGTATTGCGCGCATGTCAAGCTCATTGATGACAATACGAAGCTGAAACTAGATCAGGTGAGCGCCCTTCAACCGCTCTGCCCCGTTCCTAAGGGTCGTAGCGTGATGTTCTCGAAACTTACACACAGAAAACCGGCGTGAAGCAACGCTTGCGTTGTGTTTCGCCGAGTGAGTGAGGTTACCGGAGGCCCAAACACTTTTTAAAGGCGGGCAACGCACTTGTGACTCCTCTGGTGTTGCGGGTGTCCATGGGCGGCGGTTATCGCTTACCATCAGGCGATCCGTCTGCTCGTTTGCTCCCCTAAAAAAAAACTCCTCATAAATCCTTTGTCTATTGGTGAAATTCGCATGGACGGTTTTGAGTTATCTTTTCGGTAGGTAGGACTCGTGGTGGTATAGAGGTCATAGCGTCTGGTGTACCTAACCAGAAGATGCAGGTTCGAATTCTGCCTGCGAGTCGAATTTTTCCACCACTAAATCTATACTTAATATATAAAGCTGAAAAGTTTGTTTGCTTGAACGCGGTAATCTCAGGAACTACTGGTCCGATTTGAAAAATTCTTTCAGTGTTAGATAGCCCATTTATTGAGGAAGGCTATAGGCTATATATCATCACGCTACGCGGACGAAGTCGCGGGCAGAAACTAGTAACTTTATAATCTTAGCATGAAAAATGCACGATTTTTAAGAAAAGGTTTTAATTAAAAAACTAGCGCACGAGAGGTTCTGTACCATTATCGAGTCCGACTCGCACTTGGCAGGTTATTTTTTTAATTAAAACCTTTTCTTAAAAATCGTGCATTTTTCATGCTAAGAAGTGCGGTTTTTTAGTATTAGTTGTTATAGCGGCAACGGAAATACATCATTTGTGAAAATTTCAACTGTCAAGCTATCGCGGTTCTTGAGATCAGACAGACGGACGGACAGACAGCGAAGTCTTCTACAGATTAGCTCAGCCTGCTCGTGTGTATGTTTGACGGCACGTTCGGCGTAGCGGCTGACCGATCGGCTTTTGATCTACAGCTAGTTGTTCTGAGTCTGGGCGTTTGTGTATGTGAGAATTAACATAACATCACGCCTGTATTCCCCGAAGGGTTAGGCAGAGGCGTACTATGTACACCCACAGTTCGCCGGTATGTTTAGGTCCCATGTAATACGGGGCGAGCCTATTGCCACTAACCGGGCACAAATTCCTAACTCCGAGCTGCTACTGGGAATTTTATAGAAAAACCCAATAACACTGCTCGACCTGGGAATCGACGCCAGGCCCTCTAGCGTAGCAGTCCCAATGTTAATATTTATTCGTTAATATTTATAGAAACGGCGGTAGCCTAATGGCTAGGGCGTCGGACTTGCGATCATGTGGTTGCCGGTTCGAACCCCACCCATTGCACTACCGACGTGAACCCACTCGTAACACAAGCATTTAGCTTAGCACGAGGGGTTAACAAGAATACTAGTAATGTGCAAACCGCATTGCTAGTAAGATTTAAAAAAAAAAAAAAAAATAAATCCATCCCTTACAGAATCATCTAGAAACAGTGATACCGTCGACTGGCCGGGCTGTTCGGTTCGTGAACGGAGCATACCGTGGCGCGAAGGGAATGCTTCGAAGCATAGACATTGATAATTACTGCTGTGACGTCGAGGTACGTATATTATAAACAGAGATCGAAATAGGTATAGTATATTTACCTAAAGTTCGAGGAAGTAAGTAACATAGAGTTCTGTTGATGATACTTCCTCTAAAATCCCGGAATCATAAACATATTGATTAAGGCTGATCGTTTCGCTGAGCCCGCCAAATTCAAATTACAATTGGTTTTTCGCAATTTGTAGGTCTATAACACATTCTAGATTCCTAGCTGTAGTAATTGCGGCATTAGCTATACAATATTCACAATTGAGCATTAAAATCTTTGCTTAATAAACGTTAGAGAAGCTAAAAGTAGGGTCAATCGATTGACACTACTTTTAGCTACAATCTAATAGTGCATGAAAGCTTTATATGAATTGTATTGTTCTAGATATCAGAAGGGCCACTAACAGGGCGCGTTGTGAAAGGAGTACAGTATGAAGACATCAGCAAATTAGCGTCGTGACAGTAAATACATTATTTTATGTAATATAATAGATAATATTAATATTAATGAATTTTTAGACTTAATAAATATTTTAGAATA
Organism: Acronicta leporina; assembly: GCA_947256265.1. Taxonomy (NCBI): domain Eukaryota; kingdom Metazoa; phylum Arthropoda; class Insecta; order Lepidoptera; family Noctuidae; genus Acronicta; species Acronicta leporina. Next base: position 1,515,231 of record OX366539.1, read on the forward strand.
AATACAGAGATATTTAAATAATATAGTGTATTCCAGTTCGCCGGTATGTTTAGGTTATATGTAAAAGGGGGCGAGACTATTCCCTTTGACCAGGCACAAATCTAAATTTGGATTTGATGGAATTTCATAGAAAAACAATGATGCCAATAAGTACTCATAATGGTGAATTTTAAAAATATATTCTCCCACACACAAACTATAAACATTAGAGCAGATACTACCTTTAACCCTTAGAAATATATTTTCCCGTGCGGGAATTGAACTGACGTACTGTGACGCAGAAGGGCTCAGCTATAACCACTGTGCCTAACGTGCCGTCCATTATCCATACAAATATTAAAAATACGATAGCAATCCTGTTTGTTACGTTTTCACGTCTGAACGGCTGTAGAGCTTTTGATACCCATCAAAAGCTCTTTGGTATAGATATAGATTGGACCTAGGAGAAGGATTGGCATGAAACCGCGAGAAACAGGGCTGATTAAACGTTAAATAAAACAACTCAAAACTTCTGTAAAAAATCCATTTATTCACGAATAAATCGAAATAAATGCTTCTAATTAATAATTTTCAAAATTAATGTCTATAAAACTAAATTTTTTAATATTGTAATAATTACATTTGAAAAAAAAACGTGATGTGTTCGATTATAAAATATAAAAATGGCTAACAAATATTGCCATGCCAAAAATTATAAGTACATTTATGATTAAACAACTGTGGCAACACACATCAAAGTTATTAAGCACCACAGACTGTGACACCTGTTACACCTGTTAAAATTGACAGCTTATACAACACCAGTTTTTGACAAAAAACAGATACAGAGTGAGACAGAACACTCTTTATTTTAAATTTAATAACTTGTCTTCTAAACACACAACGAATTTTTAGTTTAATTTAAATTAAACCATATATATTCGTTCTTTACGCCAACAGTATTAGTTGTAGTATGGTAACAATATTTTTCTTCGAACTGTCACGTTACTGAATATGATTAAGAGGGAACTCTAGTGGGCCTTTCTCCATACAAACGTATTCCGCTGTTTTCTTCGTGGATAATGGCTCTAGGGCGTGCTATTACATGCCCCTATTAATTTCTTTTTTCAAAAAGATAATTACAAACAGAATTATAACAATCCAAAAATTCCAAAAAAAGGCCCGTTTTTCTGCCATGTTCATACGACTATCAGACAAATTTGGTAAGTTTTTAACAAAAAGTAAAAGAATAGAAGCATAGATATACTTTTCCTCTAAATTTTGATATAAACATTTTTTGGATCGGTAAAATCAGCCTAAGCTGCAATTGTCCCTTTCCCACTTTACGGGTGGAGTTTGGAGTAACGACGACGGCAATAGTTTCTTGATATACCTATTTTTCAAATTCCTCGCGACTAGAGTTCCCTCTTAAAAGTCGAATTAGAGGTTCCTACCGTACCATTTCGTCTACTACTACTTCACTTGAAATAAACGATCGGAAAATCGTTCCAAACTTTGTAAAGTTATCTAGAATTGCATTCGCTTACATTTATTTCCAGTGAAGTATTTTAAATGAAATGGTAGAGCAGGAACCTAGATTAACGGCATCGGAATCAGAATAACACGCCTTGATTAAATTGTGTTTGAATTGCGATTTATTTTGGTATTAATTTTGTATGGGAAATTTGGTCCTTCCAACTCGGTCGTTTGAGTCGTAAGTATTTTACACAAATTTTACCAGTCACGCTATATTATTGTAGGAGTGATTTTGATGTGTGTTACTAAGATTTAAGGCGAGAGATGGCGTCATATATGACGATATTGAATTCTATCTGTCTAAGATACTATTTGTATTGCTGCAAACGGCTGAAAAATGCTACATGTAAATCTTCCTGAAGAAATTCTCTAAATGATTGTGAATATCGCATCAAAATCTGATTCATAGTTTAGAGGATTTAAGCAAATAAACAGAGAGACGTTGCAATTAATTTAAATTATGTTTCTCTTTTCTATATTTATAGTTGCCATCTCTCATAAAAATGCTTTAAAAAAATTCAACAATCTATTTCTAAAAGCTGCTTTTTGTTAATTCACAAAATGCAATATTATATCTATTAAAAATATTTAATATTATCATAAAATACTATTGTAATAATAAATTTGTTTCATGCATCAACATTTTTTATCTGTGCGATACGCTTTTTACGCAAAGGCACAATATCATTCTGCCTAATACCAGAACGTTTTGAAAAACATTATATTTTAATAAAATTTGTAGAAATAGCACAGTTGTCTTACAATTACGTAAAAATGTATTTTGATATATTTAAAACATGTAAAAGGTATTTTTAACACACAAATACTTATATTTATTTTAAAAAGTAATTACTGATCTTTTAACACTTAACAATATCTTATTAATTAAACCTTCTTACTAATAAACGTTTTGGGCTTTCGTAAATTATATGTATAATATGTAACTTTTAAATCGAAATCAATAAGACACAATTTGAGTACCAACAAACAAACGACAAATACCAATTTCAAAGTGCTAAAAACACTGTTATAAGCGATATTTGAAGTATTGTTTTAAAGACAACAATTATTTTACGGTAATACTTAACTGAAGCATCCTGTGGTATACTACAGTACATTTTAATCAAATGTACTCAAAATGTAAACAATATTTTTAGTTTTCTTTAATCTTAATCTTTAAGGCACTGTTCATCAAATTAAATTAAGAATTATGTTTATAAACATGTTAACTAATGTATATAACGCCGTATAATTTAGTTTTTTGACTTTAAATAATGATATAGGACAAAATATTAGCAACCGAACAACGGATCGCCTGATGGTAAGCGATTACCGCCGCCCACAGTCACCTGCAACACCAGAGGAGACGGGACTGCATTGCGCGCCTTTTAATAGGGTTTGGGCCTCCAGTATCTTTATTTACTCGGAGATTTGATTGAAATGGACAATACTCTCTTCTCGCAAATCTAAAATCACTCAGCCCAAAAGCAGTTAAGTTAGTACAGCGATATACAAAAGACAATACGTAAACTTATAACTACCCACATTCAATTGAATAAAAAAATAACGAATGTACAAAGATTCGCCTGGTTTCCCATTACAATATGAAAATAATTTCGATGGTTTTATAAAACAATATTATGAACACAATAAAATAATTGAATGTCAATTTCATATTTGGGATAATTGATTAAAATTGATATAATAATATATTGAATACGGAACACACAGACTTGGCGATTGCGCTAACGTACTCCCAAGTACATACGTCAATATTTTTATTTTATTTATTATAATATATAATATATATTTTTTTATATATAAACGTGGCGGTGGCTCTGCCGTGCTTCCGAATAGGGATTCATTATCGTTTACGACTTGTCTTTTTTAATGTATAACACGTATCGCACAGTAACATATTATTAAACTTTAACATTTGATTAACTTTTCATACATTAAGTTACAACTTACACACAAGGCACAAATTTTCTACGTTTTTTAATAAAAATACATTACTTAATTGCTAAATATTAATTAATTACTATAAATCAGTTGCATTTCTGTTTTTAAATATTATTTTTATTAAGATTTGGGTCATTTGAAAGCCCTAATAACGTCGAGAAATGGAAATTTAAAAGCGATGCTTCAATATTAAGAAAAATACTGTTTGAAAAACGAAATTCCAACTGATTATAAATTGTTAACAATTTTATATAAGTATCTGAAACCATTTTAAATATTTTTTTATCTTATTTGTTTGTCTGTACGGCTGTTTATAATTTATTTTTATAGTTATTTTATAAATAGCTATAAAAAGTCCTCATAAATACCAAAAGTCATAAAAACTCCTCAATTAAGCTCTTATAGGAAGACTAATGTTTGTACAATATAAAATAATTAATGTTTACATAAAACTGATATATTTTTGGCCAATATTCTGCCGCTAAGCAATAATGTGCTAACATTATTGTGTTCTGGATTGAAGGGTAATGTAGCCAGTGACATTACTGGGCAAATGAGACTTAACAACTGAGGTGTCAAGATGACAACGTGCGAGTGATACCACTGGTGTTGCTGGCGTCTATAGGATTTTTTAATTAGCATAAATTCATGCATGTTATCCTAAAAACGGGTTTGCAGTGGTACTTCTCAAATCATAATCTAATTTCATTTTATTATGTTATCTGGATCACAAGAGCAGACGGATCACCTGATGGTAAGTGATAACCGCCGCCCATGGACACCCACAACACCAGAGGAGTAGTAAGTGCGTTGCCCGCCTTTTAAAAGGGTTCTGGCCTCCGGTAACCTCACTCACTCGGCGAAACACAACGTAAGCGTTGTTCCACGCCAGTTTTCTGTGAGGCCGTGGTATCTCTCCGGTAGAGCCGGCGATTTTTTTACCGTGGGAGTAATATCCTATATTTTGTGTATACACAATTATCTTAGTATTACAATAGTTGAGTTCGTTTACGATTATTTCTTCTTCAGGAGTTGTTCTTCCTCGGGGTTGACTGAATCTTTATCTCGATTGAAGGTAGCATTCGTGAGGGGACTAGCTGAAGTCGGTGTGAACTGCAATACAAAAAATCATATCAGCATTTATATATTTACAACATTATTTTTAAACCTGAATACGGTCTATCTATTTTTGTGATTTTTATGCATTTTTCATGCTAAGATTATAAAGTTATTTTAGTGAAGTCAAAATTCGACTCGCAGGCAGGATTCGTACCTGACATCACCTTTAAGACGTAAGTTCAGAATGTGAAGGCAAATTTCGACATGGCAGGTGGGACTCGCGGTGGCTTAGAGGTCATAGCGTCTGGTGTATCAAACCAGAAGACGCAGGTTCGAATCCTGCCTGCGAGTCGAATTTTTCCTTTGTCTGTCACTACATAGTAAAAAACAAAGTCGCATCCCGCTGTCTGTCTGTCCCTATGTACGCTTAGATCTTTAAAACTACGCAACGGATTTTGATGCGGTTTTTTTAATAGATAGAGTGATTCATAACAACATACCATCACGCCTGTATTCCCCGAAGGGTTAGGCAGTTCGTCGATATGTTTAGGTCCCATGTAATAGGGGGCGAGCTTATTGCCATTAACCGGGCACAAATTCCTAACTCCGAGCTGCTACTGGGAATTTCATAGAAAAACCCAATAACACTGCTCGACCTGGGAATCGAACCCAGGACCTCTAGCGTAGCAGTCGCGCTCAGGACCACTTGGCTGATGAGGCAGTAGCGTGATTCAAGAAGAAGGTTTTAAGCTATTTAACATAACGCTACGACTCTTAGGAACGGGGCAGCGCGGGTGAAACCGCGGGCGGGTCGCTAGTTCAGAATTATTCTGAACTAATCTCAAGAATTTTTACACCATGTTATATTTTGTCCCAAAAATATTTAATAATTATAAATTATATTATAATTATAAATTATAAACTTGTAAAAAAGCTGTGTCTGTACATTGAATATATATAAAAAAACAAGTGGGTTAGGGTATATAAACGTCTCCGAACCCAAAAATGTGATTTTTAAAGTTCTTGTCTGTTTGTTACGGGTTGGCGTAAAAACTGCTGAATAGACTTTAATTTTGTTATCACTGTTAGAAAGTATGTGCTTCAAATTAAAACTGTTATACTTCTTATCTCAAATAATTAAACGGAACCTTAGATACAGCTTGACCTCTCTAATGTATAGAGACCCATACAAAGAAGAGATCATCACTGTTGGTTTTTGAGCTTCAAGTGAGCGAAGCCGCGGGCGTAGGCTAGTATTTAATAAAGTTACAAGTGGGAAACCGAGCGATATTAAGTAACTTTCAGCTATTAGCTTATACTAGCACAACACAAGGCACGGCAGGTCATAGCGGCACTAGGCGCGGGCGCACGGCGGGGCGGGGGTGATAAGACGTGTTGAGCATGTTTTTGTACGTGCTTCTAATTGTATTCAGTAACTTGAGTTTGAAGAAAATTAATGTTACCATCATCATCATCATCAGCCTATACTAGTCCACTGCTGGACGTAGGCCTCCCCCAATGTGCGCCATTTCGCTTTGTCTTCGGCTTGTCGCATCCAGCTTCCGCCAGCAACCTTTCGCAAATCATCACTCCATCTCGCCGCAGGGCGTCCTACGCTACGTTTGCCGAGTCGTGGTCTCCACTCAAGAACACGTCTACCCCAGCGGTTGTCGGTTCTTCTACAGATATGGCCAGCCCACTGCCACTTCAGCCAATGTTACCATACTACAACTAATAGTGTTGGGGCAGTGAATGTTTTTGCGTAAAGAACGAATGATCAGAATGGTGTAAATTAAATCAAACTAAAACTTCGTAAGTTAGATGTGTAATAAAATAATAATTATAAATAGAAGTAATTTCCTTCTACAAACTAAAAATAAAAAAATGAAATTTTACTTATTTTTATCTTTTTGTAGATTCCTTACTACTGCGAAACAAATTCTATTTTTTTTAGTTTATATTGTGTTTTGAAGACATAAAATGTTTATTAATGAAAGTACATTATTTCAGTTCATTCAATTTCGTTCATTCTTTGACCACCTCACTATCTTTTTTTTGTCAAAAACTGGTAACCCTTCAACTGTCAAGTCACTGAATACAATTAAAAGTCGAAGTTTGTTATAATTTTTTAAAAATAACCTTTACCATTGACTTTTTATTTAATTTTAGCTTCATCCTTATCCTGGCAGCGTGCAAATATAAAAAGATGTAAGATAAATTGTAAGTCGCAAGCGTAAAGGGTTTCAAATAAAATTATTCCTAGTTTTAAGCCCCCGAAATGAAGCAAACGTACGTGAAACCAGAACCAAATCTAAACTCCGAGCTGCTACTGAGAATTTCATTGAAAAACACAATAACACTGCTCGACCTGGGAATCGAACCCTGGACCTTTAGCGGGGCACGCGGGCCTAGACTTACTAGACTACTTAGGCAGGTATAAGGTAATACCTTATACCTGCTAGAAATTCATTTATATTAATAATAACATAACATAACATACCATCACGCCTGTATTCCCCGAAGGGTTAGGCAGAGGCGTACTAATGTACACCCACAGTTCGCCGGTATGTTTAGGTCCCATGTAATAGGGGGCGAGCCTATTGCCATTAACCGGGCACAATTTCCTAACTCCGAGCTGCTACTGGGAATTTCATAGAAAAACCCAATAACACTGCTCGACCTGGGAATCGAATCCAGGACCTCTAGCGTAGCAGTCGCGCCAGCCACTTGGCTATTGAGGCAGTTATTATTATTATATTAATAATGCCTATTAAACAATTTCCATGCTGGTCTGCGGGTTGGCGGACTTCGAGAAAATCTCTCAGGCGTGCAGGTTTCCTCACGATGTTTTCCTTCACCATTTAATCGCGTGATAATTAACTCAAGACCTCTTAACTAAGCTTATAAGTTATTATAAGTATCAATAGTTACCGGTTTCGTTTCTTCCTGAGGTCTGACTTCCGGAATCTCTTCGATACGATTGTTCTCTCCTTCGCGAAGCAGCTGCGAAAAAAACTCATTAATTAATTTCTTGTTACTGATTTCTGACACTTACGCGAATATTAGACATTGAAATGAAACTACTTTTTACGGATTTTATCGCGGTATATTGATATTATTTAGTGACCATGGATGCTGTAAAGGATCCGAAACGTCGGGAACTAAATTATATCAATATACCGCGATAAAATCCGTAAAAAGTAGTTTCATTTTAATTTCTTGTTGTTTTTATATTAAAAATCTGTTGCTATTTTTACAAACGTCTCCGAACCCAAAAAATGTGATTTTTAAAGTTCTTGTCTGTTTTTCTGTTTGTTACGGGTTGGAGCAAAAACTAATGAATAGATTTTAATTTTGTTATCACTGTTAGAAAGTATATGCTCCACCTTAAAACTGGTGAACTTCTTATCTCAATTAGTTAAATGAATCCTGAGATACAGCTTGACCTCCCTGATGTATAGAGGCCCATACAAAAAAGGGGTCATCAATGTTGGTTTACCATTTTTACTCCTGATATAGCTTCACGTGAGCGAAGCCGCGGGCAGAAGCTAGTATATAATATAAGTATGGATTGATTGTAATTTGGTATACATACCTTGTCAACTTCGGGTTCTATTTGTTCGTTGGTGCCGCCCCTGCCGAGAACCCCCTTCTCCATCAGCGTGGCGCGTTTAGCCGCTAAGTACATTGATCTATTAACAAAAAAAAAACAGGTAAAACTCAATACCTACTTTATTACATTCCATAATGTTGATACAGAAATAACTAAACTGATCAACTGATATGTAAGTTAAGCTGCGCTCACTGCGGTCAGTGTGTGGATGGGTGACCATTCTTAACACATCGGGGCCCCTCCGGAGAGCACGTAAAGCCGTCGGTCCCGGTTGTCATACGAACATCTATGACAATTGTAAGTGGTAGTCAGAAGCCCAAAAAAGTCTGACAACCAGTCTATCCTCCAAATATCGGTATTGCCCAGAAATTGTGTTGCGGAGGTCTGATGGCAGTCGCTTCGTGTAAAATACTGATATTCAGCCGCATCTGTGCCTATAGACAAATGGCATGAAGGCTAATAGAATAGAATTCTCAATAAATAAAAATTCTACGACATTTTACACAGCACCACCTAGTCCCAAACTAAGCAGAGTTTGTACTATGGGTACTAGACAATAGATATAATACTTATACCTTTTTTTTGTAAATACATACTTATAATACATAAGAAACACCCAGACGAACACAAACACTTATATTCTTCACATAAATATTTGTTTCCTATGGGAATCGAAAACACGACCTCGTGGTTAGCAGTCCGCTACTCGAACCACTAAACCACACAGATTGTCAATATATGCAAATGATGTAAGATTTTGACATATCAAGCGCGCACAAATTCCTCGGCCTCGGATTTGAACTCAAGACCTTTGACTCAGCTATCATTGCACTATGCCGGAGTTTAGGTAATTATTATGTTAACTATAGCCCAAGCAGGAACACTTTCGAAATCGTATTCGTATCGAAATCGAGAATAATTTGTATGAGAAGGAGGTTAATGAACGTAGATGAAGCGAAAGTGGTGTGCCAGGATCGTAGCAAGTGTGTCTCTGCCTACCCCAATGGGAGACAGATGTGAAAATATGAATGTATGAGAAAAAAACTCATTCGTTTACGATACATACATACATACATACATAAAGTCACGCCTCATTCCCGTAGGGGTAGGCAGAGACCACAGACTTCCACTTGCTACGATTCTGACATACCTCTTTAGCTTCATCCACACTCATCAATCTTTTCTTACATGAACGTCGGTTTAGGGTACTCTTGACCGAGCCATTTTTCAGAACGTCCTCAATCTGATTTCGGAACGTTCGCCTAGGCCTTCCCCTTCCTACATTCCCATTCACTTGACTCTCGTATATCTGTTTAGTCAGTCTCCTTTCATTCATTCTTTCAACATGACCAAACCATCTCAACATACCTTTCTCGATTTTAGTCACTACATCTTCATTCACACCACAATGTTCCCTTATCACACTATTTCTTATCCTGTCACTCAATTTCACTCCAATCATACTTCTCAAAGCTCTCATCTCAACTGCATTTATTCTACTTTTATGCTTCTTCTGCTACACCCACGATACGAATTCGATAATAGGGTATTTTACACCATGTAAGAAAAAATATAAAAATGCATGTTTATGATAGATTTTAAAAAAAGTAAACGAGAAAAGTTAGTTCCTATTTATTATACAAATGCAATGTAAATTTTATAATTAAATTTCAAAAATAGTCTTTTTTAATCTGTTTTAAAACGCCATTCGCCATATTGGATTCCGACGTGATATCACTCCGATAGTAACTTGACGTTACTTGGTCTTTTGCAGTTGTATTGTTTACTAACGAAGTGACGTCACGACCCGAAGTAGCGCGTCGCGGCTAGCGTTTCCGCGCGAAAATTCAAAATCATAAATTAAAAATAGTTTTTAAGGCATTTTTCGGTTTTATAAAACTGAAATAAAATTTGTACTGGTTCATTACGATCTGAGGATTAATTTAAAACAGTTTTCAAAAAAAGGTGTAATACCCTATTCTTCGTGCTGGCTACTGTACTCATATTTGCAAGAACCGGTTCTCGATAAGGTAAAGTTTGATTGCAGCTAAGCTCACCTCTTTATTGTGAGGTAGTAGAGTTCAGCGATGGCTCGGACGGAGTAGTCGGGAACGAACGAGTGACGCAGCATGGAATCCATGTTCAGGTTCTGCAGAGAGCCCAGCGTTGAAGGTGCTGGGGCTTCAGCTGAAAAAAAATATAACATACTATCACGCCTGTTTTTCTCGAAGAGTTAGGCAGAGGTGTACTAATGTACACCCACAGTTTTAATGTCTAATCAATCCAAATTTCGAGGTTATGGTTTGTAAACTCACTCGCGATACAGGAGAAAATCCTAGTGTGGGGTAACGTTTAATTTTCTTTTGTATTGTATCGAGGGCAAACGAGCAGACGGATGGTAAGCGATTACCGCCACCCATGGACACCCGCAACACCAGACGAGTCTCAAGTGCGTTGCCCGCCTTTTAAAAGGGTTTGGGCCTCCGGTAACCTCACTCACTCGCTGAAACACAACGTAAGCGTTGTTTCGCTCCGATTTTCTGTGAGGCCGTGGTATCACTCCGGTCGAGCCGGCCCATTCGTGCCGAAGCATGGCTCTCCCACGGTATTTTATTTAAATAAAGCTTACTATCAATGTGTTTCACACATTACTAGTATTCTTGTCAACCCCTCGTGCTAAGCTAAATGCTTGTGTTACGAGTGGGTTCACGTCGATAGTGCAATGGGTGAGGTTCGAACCGGCAACCACATGATCGCAAGTCCGACGCCCTAGCCATTAGGCTATCGCTTGAATTAAAATATAGCATTGTATTTAACTCACCAAGACCGACGTTTTGTGTGAGGGCCTGAACTCCGAAGTATGTGAAGGGTCCAGCTTCGAACACGAGGTTCTCGCGACCCACCGTCACCTCCACGCGACCCTCCAGGATCAGCACGAAGTAGTCCACCTGGAATACAAGTTATATTAAAAAAAACTATGCTTGAGGTCCTGGGTTCGATTTCCAGGTCGAACAAAGTGTTATTGGGTTTTTCTATGAAAGTCTCGGTAGCAGCTCGGAGTTTGGAATTTGTGCCCGGCTAATGTCAATAGGCTCGCCCCTTTGGGACCTAAACATACCGGTGAACTATGGGTGTACATTAGTACGCCTCTGCCTAACCCTTCGGGGAATACAGGCGTGATGGTATGTTATGTTAGGAAAACACTAGGATGCGGTGTAGGGCGGGCGTTTTGGGGGCTGTCTATAATGTAAAAATTACGTTCAAAAAGTACTACCTTGAATAAATTATTTTGACTTTGACTTTGAACATATAAGCCAGCTAATGGTAAGTAGTCATTTAAGAGCTCCGCGAGGAAGCGTTGTGTTGGCAGTGGAGGGAACGGTGGTGTTCCCTCACGCTTATTATCTTTTTGTGATTGATTTTTGCATTTCCATCTCAAATTATAAAGATTCTACAATTTTTAATAGTTTATATTGTGTTTTGAAGACAAGTTAATTAATATAAGATGAAATGTTTGTTCATGTAAGTATATTATTTAAATTTACACTATTTTTTTGTCAAAAATTGGTAACCCCTCAAATTGTCAAGTTACTGAATAAAATTAAAAGTTGAAGTATGGCAATGTGGGTCGCACATTACTAGTATTCTTGTTAACCCCTCCTGCTAAGCTAAATGCTTGTGTTACGAGTGGGTTCACGTCGGTAGTGCAATGGGTGGGGTTCGAACCGGCAACCACATGATCACAAGTCCGAAGCCTTAGCCATTAGGCTACCACCGCTTTTAAATCTATATGTCGTAGGAGAATTGTATAATCCGCTATTTTACATAACTGCTAGCTGCTTAAAAAAATAGCTCTGTTATGTAAAATAGCTGAATGGCTTTCAGCTGAATTGCCATTGCGATACGTTTATCAAAACCGCTACCCACGTTTTGTTGTTTCGTAGAATGATTTGCAGTTATTGTTTTCAATATTGACAGTTTGTTGCGTCAGAAAAGCTCTGAGTGTGATTTGTGTGGTTTCCACAAATTCTTTACAAAATGTAAGGGAAAAGATTTTTGCAATTTGTGACTTTTTGAGTACTCCCATAGAAGTTTTTGATCAGTGTTAGAAACAGGATCGATTGGCATAAAAAAAGGATTTTTTGTGTAAAATGGTTATTTTCTTGCTAACTGTAATTTTTTTAAAATCTGTGAATGGGGATCAACATTCCATTAAAATTATGGATAGTCTCTCTAAGGGATAAGGGTACTTCCCTTTACTGCCCCACTGTAAGTTTCCACCCTGTATAGGTACAAATACTCACCGGCTTGCCTTCAGAGAAAACATATTTCTTGGGGTCGTTCTTGTCTTCGTCTCCTCGCAGCTTGATGTGCTGGATAACGTCCTGCTTCAACAGGCGACGAAGCACAGTCTCCGAGATGTGGTCGACTCGGAATGGGTCCACGCCTGGGAAAAAAATATTTGACATTTTTTTTATGTGATTACTGCCTCATTTGCCTAGTGGTCCTAACCGCGACTGTTACGCCAGAGGTCATGGGTTCGATTCCCAGGTCGAACTTCGTCTAAAAAGTAAAGAAACTAAACATTGATTTTCAATAGCAGACTTTACAAATGTAATCATAATGGTCAATTATAGAATGTTACGATTACGATAAAAAAAAGTGTTGTTTAGACCAGTTTAAAAAAATGAATGTAATTATATTAAATTAATTTATTAGCCTAAACGGTCTTTAGCGCGACTGCTACGCCAGATGCTCTAGGTTCGATTCCCAAGTTGAGCAGTGTTATTTTGTTTTTTTTTATTGGTACACCAAACAGAATTACAGCATTATTGACATCATATTAGCAATATTAATAGAACATAGTAAACTGTTACTCCAAAGGTATGTGCACACAGCATGACTTGCTAGTAACAAGATATTTAAATAATTAATGATATAAAAATATGAGTAGAAATTACAATGAAGTGCATACCCAATTAAAATAAACTACAACTAGTACTATTATGATTGAATCACAGGTGATAAAAATTATATTGATGACAGATATTTAATAGGTCGATTATAATAGATATTAGATATATGAACGATAATTACAATTTCATTGGAACAGTAACTTAGTTGACAATGATGTTTTTGAATTGTGTAAGTGAGCTATTATAGATAAATAAATAAATAAATATTCTGGGACATTTTTAGCACCATCTAGTCCCAAACTAAGCAGAGCTTGTACTATGGGTACTAGACAATGGATATAATACTTATATACTTTTTTTTGTAAATACATACTTATAATACATAGGAAAGATGTTGAGTTATTGGGTTTTTCAATGAAATTCCCAGTAGCAGCTCGGAGGGAGGAACTTGTGCCCGGTTAATGGCAATAAGTTCGCCCCCTTTATGATTATGTTGACTAATACATGGGGTCTCATCCCGAACAAATGAAACATAGTTCAAATGAATTGTTAATAGATGGCATTGCATGTATCGATTCCCAAACCCCGTGTGTTTGGCTTCGAAATTCTTACGAGGAAAGACCTTAAAAAAATATGTACTTACATATATCAAATGTTTATACATAGGACAATATAATTTAAGTCTAATTTCTTCAATTATATGATATTCAATTAAATCCTCGTGATTCTCGCTTTCTTTGGTAAATAGATGGCGGTGTTTGCAGTTTTCGCTCATTTTACAAAAATAAAAGATGGCGCTGTCCGCAGTTTCTGAGTCTATAATTATTTCTCATTTTTTTAAAAATAAAGTATTATTATAAGAATATTATATTTCAGACGAAGTTTTTCTAATGATGTATTATCTTTTTGTACCATCGGGGGCGAAGCACTAATACATACGATAGTCTACTATGATGACAACACGAACATACCTAGGTAGTAGGTAGGGACCTAGAAAGCGACTTACACCTAATAGGTAGGGTTACCTTCGTGTAGGTGCCTTGTACCGAATATACTTACATAATAAAAAAGGTAGGCTAGTAGATACCTACATAGTTCAAGTAGATATCTACTAGGTATAGATATATATATATATATCACAAAATAGGTAAATATCAGTATTCTATCATCAATAAATGCATCATGCAGACGGTCGGAATGGAACGGAACGCGAGTCGTAGGTATCATACCATCGCGTCTCGCTCGAGCTCGGTAGATATACACTCGGTAGTCCGACAGCTGCGAATGCGCCGTAGTAGGTACCTACCTACCTACGTAACGAACGAACCGTGTCGTGATGGTTTTGTGTTTGAAAGCCGTAAGCATACCTATACATATATACCATAGTACCTATATACCTACCAGAGAACGAAGAATATTAAGTGGGTACCTACCTATACGTACTAATACCTAGGTACGTACGTTTATTTGTTTTTTTAATAGATCGGTATTTCGCTTCTTCTACCGAACAAAATACCTACCTACCTAGATAGTGAATAGGGTAAAAAGTGAGACACGTAGTAGGTACTTACTAGTTTTACTTACCTACCTACTTATGTACTTACGAATTACTTACCTATCATATTGAAATAATTACTTATGATAGGTACTTAGATATTTAAAATGGTAGGTAGAGGTACCTAGGTACATATCTAATAAGATTTACGTTATCATTTACTTTTTAAGTAGGTACCTAAGCTTTTGTAGTGAATAGTTTCATTGCTGTAGGTAGCTCACACACTATGCAAGTAGGTAGGTAGATGAAATTAAAATTCCGAGTAGATACGTTTATCTACTCATTGTCATGATGTCATATGTATGCGCGTAGGGATGAGATACACTTACTAGTGTCAAAAACCAAGTATCAAAATAGGTAGGTACTTACCTACTTGAAAGTATTTGGCACAGCTAGAGTTCTAACCCTAATATATAATATAAATATTATCCTACTATATTTCTGAAAAAAGTATAAGTATTAGTAGGCAAAACTACTACATGTTTTCGTTATCTATTATATTTTTATGGGTAATAATTTTAGAACTACCTACTATTTTTGACCGACAAAGAGTTGGCAACCCTAGCCACAGCCCGCCTCGCCTCGCAGCGTAAGGCGCGGCCCGGCGAGCGTCGCGGCGGCGCGGACGGCGCGGGCGCGTCGATCCGGCAGCGCGGGTTGATAACACTCGTAGGTCAAAGTTTTTTTTTGCCAATACGATTATGCACCTTGGGTGTATCGCAATATGGATCAATTTTCTATGCATGCGAGTATTTGAAAACTGTGAGTGTTCCTACATTAGCACACCTCTGCCTAACCCTTCGGTACATGTATTATAATTATGTTAGATAAAAATGTATGGTCCCGGGTTCGATTCCTAACTAAACATTTATAGATCTATCTAAATTAAACTTTAATTATTTAGTTAGGAATCGAACCCTGGACCTCATAATGTTCACCTGTCACGTTCAACAAACACTAGACTATTTTTGTGAACCCCATGAAAAAAATTCACAAGCCGCCTAGCTGCATGTTGATGTATGTGTCTGTGATGAACTGATGACTGTGATGTACTTAGGTATAAATAGCGAGGCGAACGAGTTACACAGTTTAAGTTCTAATCTTAGTGACTTTAAGTATAAATTCCCTTAAAATTATTTGTAGCAGGTCACAAAATTATTTTTTGCTTTCGTTATTTTAAAATTAATCTTTAAAACAAGCCTGTTTTGGTATAAATTCTCTTGCATTTAGTAGCAGGTCGGAAACTCATGTTTGTTTTCGTAACATTAAAATTATTTTTTAAAGCAACTAGGTAGGTAGGTACCTACCTAGTTTTTAGCACATGAGTAGATATACTACTCTGTGTTTTTAGTAAGTAATCTCTTCCAAAGATTATAGGATTTTATTTTTTGCGGGAAGATCTCGTTGCCTTGCCACTTGAGTTGCGTTGCGAGTGCGACATGTAGGTAGTAAGTAAGTAGGTAGGTAGGTAGGTACCTAGGTATATTTATACAATAACTTTATTATCATTTTGCGATAAAGATATATAAGAACTAGCTTCCGCCCGCGGCTTTGCTCGCGTGGATTTCGGTTTGTCACTCGGTCTTTATCACGGACACTTGTCAGTTGTCACCTCCCAGCCCAAAATAATCAATTAAGTAAGTACCTACTTAAACTATTTTTTTGTAATATTTTGCAATTTTTTTTCTATGCTATATAAGTAGGAAACTTTGAAGGGCGGAATTGAACCTGCGTAGAGTCTTCTGGCTAAATAGGTAGGTAGGTAGGTACCTACACAGATGTCGGTTGACAAGCAAAGTAGGCAGCTTGCTTTTCAATAGTTAAACTCGCGGTGGCTCAGTGGTCGTCTGGTGTACTTATCTAACCAGAAGACGCAGGCTCGATTTTCAGGCAGTCGATTTTTTCCATCACTAAACTACCTACTTACTTAGATCTAAAGTATTCTAGTAAACCGCGACAAAGTCTCGTTTTAAACGGCCGACCAGCGCTAGTGGTAGGCTAGGTACCGACCTACCTACTTGATCATTATTTTGTCGTGGAGTTATTTTAAAACTATGATATCTCCGATATTCATTAAAACCAAATGATGTCAATGGCAATTCTGTTCAAAATTAAATAGGTACCTACTTGTGATGAATAACGTATTTAAGTACCTAATTGGTTATGGATTAATGATATTAATCCATAACACAACAAAAGTGTAGGTACCTATATACTTACTACACCTTTTTTGTGTTAAACACCTTCGCAAATAATGCATTATTTTATAACAAATTTGATTAGGTACCTACAACAAAAAAGGTTATAGGTAGTGAGTCAACCTTATCACATAGATAGGTAGGTACCTACCTAGGTATATTATGCAGCCATTGACTTCGTTTACGCAGCGCACGCAATGGAAGCCCTCAAAAGAAATAACTTTTACCCGGTTTTGCTACATTTTTCATTGATGCTCCGCTCCTATAAGTCATAGCGTGATATTTTATAAGATATTTTATAGCCTATAACCTTCCTCGATAAATGCACTATCTAACACAAAAAATAGGTACCTATTTTAAATTCGAACCAGTAGGTACTTAGTTCCTGAGATTTCCGCGGTCAACCAAACAAACAAACTTTTTAGCTTTATAATATTAAATAAAAAATAATAATTAGATGTTCACAATCTTGGATTTTAAACATTTTGTTTTTTTCACAATCAGAAACTATGAAATTGACACTCACGTCATTTTATATTTAAAAAAATAATGTCGGCCATTAAAAATATATTATGTCATTTATGAAATCAGTAGGTATCCTGAGAAACCTACATTTAAAAATGACACCTACATTTTTACATGAATTTACGTTAAATAATAACGAAAATAAACTACGCGTAAGAAGATAGGTAGTTTTATAAAATTAAATGTATTACATAAGTACCTACGCGCTACCGAGAAGGAGGTAGGTACCTGTTCGGGGTGAGCGACCGTAATAACAACAAGTAGCAATTTTAGGTACCTACCTACATCCCGGCGCACCAGCGCCATCTATTGGTTAAATATATAGTAAACACTTGATATACAACCCGAGGCGATAGATGTCGCATGCAACGCGCATGGAACGAGCTTGCTACGTGCGACATCTATCGCCTACAAAAGAAAAACAATTCTGCCCGAAGAATCTCGCCCGATAGGAAGGTCCCATTTCTTTGTATGGGATGAGGCATCTGTACTAGTATTCTTTTATCTGTGACTAATATATAAAGCTGAAGAGTTTGTTTGTTTGCTTGAACGCGCTAATCTCAGGAACTACTGGTCCGATTTGAAAAATTCTTTCACTGTTAGATAGCCCCTTTATTGAGGAAGGCTATAGGCTATATATCATCACGCTACGCGGACGAAGTCGCGGGCAGAAGCTAGTTAATGATATAGAGATAAAATATATATATATCAAAAATATTAAAAAAAAATATTGATGACTTACTCGTGCTGAGGAACTGGAAGGTGGCGAGCACGAGTTGCGGGGAGACGTGGACGCGCTGATGCTCGTGGTGTCCGGCGAAGGCCGCCAGGTCCTGGAACTTGTTCAGCGGACGAGTGAGGCGCTTCTTCGTGCGATTATCACCTGAAAGAGATGATAGGTTCATTATCCAGATACCTATTGGCCTACATCGTAACACTCGCATAATATCTTATAATATTATTAATATTGTAATATCCACTATTACTGTCTGGACTTTAAAAGAGACCATGATTCTCTGAGTTTGTTTCGGTGTTTCTTCTCAGAGGTCGTCACACCACCCACTTGGTTTTTCGAAATTTGTAGGTCTATAACACATTCTAGATTCCTAGCTGTAGTAATTGCGGCATTAGCTTTACAATATTGACAACTGAGAATTGATTAAATTCGATGAATTCGATATTGTAGATAAAAGTAGGGTCAATCGTCAATTTTAGCCAAAATTGACGATTGACTCTACTTTTGGCTTCTTTAACGTTTATTAAGCAAAGTTTTTAATGCTCAGTTGTGAATATTGTATAGCTAATGCCGCAATTACTACAGCTAGGAATTTAGAATGTATTATAGACCTACAAATTGCGAAAAACAAATTGTAATTTGAATTTGGCGGGCTCAGCGAAACGATCAACCTTAAGCTTTAAGTCCACTTTTATCGAGTGGGTCTTCCCCGATAGATATAATCTGGATGTCTTTAAATCACGAGTGAATCGGTTTCTTCTAGGTAAGCGCGCTCCATCGTAGATCGCAGTGTCACTCAACAATTCAACATCAGACGAACTGGCAGGGAAATGAATAAAACAATATGTACTTACTGATAACATCAGTTTCATCGACAATCTCTGCTTGGATCATCTCTTCGATCACATCTTCCAAGGTCAGCAACCCCACAGTCTCGTACACGGGGTCGCCGTCGCCTTCCTCGATCCTCTGGACGAAGGCCATGTGGCCTTTGTGGCCTAGGAGACAGAGATAAGCTGTTAGGACGTAGACAGAGATCTAGGAGACCCGGGATGAAAATTGGTTTGAATGTATTAGCGGTGATGATGATGGTAGAAGCGACATGATCGCGATGACTATTTTTATGTGATAGGGGGGCAAACAAGCAGACGGATCACCTGATGGTAAGTGATTACCACCGCCCATGGACACCCGCGACACCAAAGGAGTCGCAAGTGCGTTGTCCGCCTTTTAAAACGGTTTGGGCCTCAGGTATCTTCACTCACTCGGCGAAACACAACGCAAGCGTTGTTTCACGCCGGTTTTCTGTGAGGCCGTGGTCTCACTCCGGTCGAGCCGGCCCATTCGTGTCGAAGCATGGCGTACCTACGCAGTTTAACTCGCATTTAAAAAGACTGAGACAATAGATAAGCCTCCTATCTCTTTTAGGCAGGGAACATTTCGCATAACACGACTTTTTTCACACAGCCGGCTCAAAATCGCATTTCTATGAAATCGTATTTCATTGTTGGCGTATCAAGGTGAAACGCACCAGATTTAAAGTTACACCTTCAGCTATATAGCTGTGAAAACCACATCAGATTTCGTGAAGTACAGTTGCCACAAAATAACTTGAATCAAAACGGTGGATGCGCAGTAGTCGGTTTTTAGCACATTTTGCACGCAAATGCACTGCGCAAACTTTCCCCCTCCTCGTTAGTTTTGGGTCGAGTTATTTTGCGCGAACTATAGATACCTAGTTATTGCATGATGCGCATCAAAACAAGCAGACAATTAAATATAGTAAAGATGTTCTCTTGCTCATTGTAATTATTTGTATAATTGATAGCTTCTGCCCGCGACTTCGTCCGCGTGGAATAGTTACTTGGTCTTAGCGTGATGATATATAACCTATAGCCTGCCTCAATGAATGGGCTCTAATACTGAAAGAGTTTTTCAAATCGGACCAGTACTTCCTGAGATTAGCGCGTTCAAACTAACAAACAAACAAAATCTTCAGCTTTATATATTAGTATAGAGTATAGATAGAAGATTTTATGTAAGTATTATTTAATTATTAATGTACCTAACTACTTGTTATTATTATTTTATTGGAATATTGTGACCTACTTACTCATTATAACTAATTAGGTACTTTTGTATGCCTTTTTGAGAACGTGGTATGGGACTAAAATTACTTGTAACATCTTCTGTGTTCACAAAATGAATTTGAATTTCAAAAATATCATATCTATAATATAAAAATGAATCGCCAAATGTGTTGCTAAGCGCAAATCTCGAGAGCAGCTGAACCGATTTCGCTAATTCTTTTTTTATAATATTCCTTGAAGTACGAGGATGGTTCTTACGCGGAGAAAATTTTTAAAAATTGCCTGAATATGTCTATATTTCCATACAAAAGATTCGTAATAATACTTAAAAGTCAATTTGAACTTTAATACCATACCATAAAGTTTAAGTGTTAGTGGAGGGGTTCCGGGAAGGCAAAACAATTGAGTGACGTTAGTTTCAGAATCTACTGCTAGGCGGTACGAAGTTCGCCGGGTCAGCTATTAGGTAGTTTCTCGTAAATATCTCTTATGTAAGGACATTGTTTTCTGCCCATATTAAAACTAAAAAACTAATTATTTGTAATTACGTAACGCTAATATTACGGAAGTGTCTGGATTCCCTGGAAAACTAGCCAACAAGGTCACCAAGCCGAAATAGATTAAGGAAAAATACCCAGACTTGCTCAAGGCTACGTATGATTCATTGCAGACACAGGCGTATTTATTTTATATCATTGAGGTATTAAGTACCACGTTAAATATGAGCGCTACAATAATTTAATAATGAAAGGCAAAGATATTTATACAAATGTAGGTATACTACCTACCTACCTACTTCATTTACAAATTATTCATTCATTCAATTCAATCATTCATTAGAAAAATATCGGTGAAATCACGACAGATATTGTGAAGTAGGTATTGTCAAAATTCAAAGTACAGAGGTCGGATGACAATCCGAGATCTTCACAAATCAGGGAGCCGAAGGGAATCCTGATTGGTGTTTTGAAGAAAAGTTTAATGAAATTCAGAGTTGGCCACCGTTTATTACAAAATCAACTTTTTGTAACCTGCATTTAGTTACCTACAATACTTTTTAACAATACCTAATACATATTAAAGTAATTTTTTACAATCTATACAAATAAATAAAAATGGAGTGCTTGTCTTTTTGTTATAAGTACTAAAATATCCGCTTTTTACTAAGTGCATTTGGATGTATACACGATTCGTATACCATTACATTTTTTTTTCTGTCTGTTTGTTCCGGCTAATCTCTGAAATGGCTGGACCGATTTTGACGGGACTTTCACTGGCAGATAGCTGATGTAACAAGGAGTAACTTAGGCAACTTTCTTAAATACCACGCGGGCGAAGTGCGGGTAATGGGTTAGTTAAAAAGATAGAATAAAAACCGCCAAGTCTACAACTCACGGCTTCAACCGTTGTACATAATACCTCAATGTATTAAATATAATTCATGTGGCGTTTATCGGCACACGTGCGGAGTTAATGAATTTATGGGAAAACTGTCTATAAAACTTAATTGTTTTTCCGTCTGTCTGATTGCATACAACAGTTTCTAGCTAATATCCAACTCATGGCCGTAGGCGGAATTGGGGGGTAACCAAAACAGTTACTTTATCAGAAAATTTCGATATAATTTAATTTTTAAAACATGAGTACATTGCAACGTAATATACTACTCTAACTATTTTGCCAGACTGAGTAAAAACCCAGGCTCTAGCTAGGAATTAACCTGTTTCGAGAACTAAGAAATTGTCCCATCGTACCACTAGGCAACATAGGCTTAAAATCTGCAATATAGTACTAAAGTTATATGACACTAGCCTATGCCCGCGGCTTCGCCCACTTGAAGCTCAAAAACCAACAGTGATGATCTCTTCCTTGTATGGATCTCTATACATTAAAGAGGTCAAGCTGCCAAAAATGTGATTAATATACTATACATTAAAGAGGGAGAGCAATCCAAAAATGTGATTTTTTAAATTCTTGTCTGTTTGTCTGTTTGTTACGGGTTGGCGCAAAAACTACTGAATAGACTTTAATTTTGTTATAACTGTTAGAAAGTATGTATGTGCTACAAATTAAAAACTGGTGAACTTCTTATCTCAATTAAATAATCGAATCCTGAGATACAGCTTGACCTCTCTGATGTATAGAGGCCATACAAAGAAGAGATCATCACTGTTGGTTTTTAATAAATTATGTTTGGAATCCATTTGTAATCCCACTAGTCAATAAATATGAATTGATCCTAATTGTCTCTAGTCCAGCGCAAACCTAAATTCCTGACGGTCTTGATACAACCGCATTTTTTTATGGGATAGGGGAGCAAATGAGCAGACGGATCACCTGATGGTAAGCGATAACCGCCGCCCATGGACATCCGCAACACCAGAGCAGTCACAAGTGCATTGCCCGCCTTTGAAAAGGGTTTGGGCCTCTGGTAACCTCACTAACTCGGCGAAACACAACGCACGCGTTGTTTTACGCCGGTTTTCTGTGAGGCCGTGGTATCACTCCGGTCGAGCCGGCCCATTCGTGCCGAAGCATGGCTCTCCCACGTGAAGCATGGTTCTCCCACGTGAAGGATGGCTCTCCCACGTGAAGCATGGCTCTCCCACGTGATTTATTACTTCTTTTGACGTTAATAAGCCAGTGTGATGATGATGAAGGACTTACCCTCCTTGAACTGCTTCAGCATGACATCTAAAGTGACATCTTCAAACACAAAGTTGCAGGGGTTCTGGTAGTATTGACAGAGGGTCCGCAGAGGTGTGTTGTCGTCGGGGTCCACAAACGCCAGGTCTTTGATGAACAGCACCGTGATGATATTGCCTCGACTACCCTCGTACACTGGGATACGGGAGTAACCTGGAAATGAATATATGAGATAATTATAATAAAAAAGAGTGTCCATGGTAGGGATGAGACGTAATTACTTAGGTTATAAAACCGTGACTTTGTGTCGAAATATGGCCGCGAGAAACTTGCAAGTATTTTATAAAGTACTAGCGACCCGCCCGCGGTTTCATCCGCGCTGCCCCGGTCCTAAGAGTCATAGCGTGATGTTAAATAGCTTAAAACCTTCCTCTTAAATCACTCTATCTATTAAAAAAAACCGCATCAAAATCCGTTGCGTAGTTTTAAAGATCTAAGCATACATAGGGACAGATAGCGGGAAACGACTTTAAATAAATAAATAAATCTATACTAATATATAAAGCTGAAGAGTTTGTTTGTTTGTTTGTTTATTTGTTTGTTTGCTTGAACGCGCTAATCTCAGGAACTACTGGTTCGATTTGAAAAATTCTTTCAGTGTTAGATAGCTCATTTATCGAGGAAGGCTATAGGCTATATATCATCACGCTAAGACCAATAGGAGCGGAGCATCAATGAAGAATGTTTCAAAATCGGGATTTTTCCTTTTGAGAGCTTCCGATGCATGCGCTGCGTAAACGGTTAAAGTTTCGCAAAAATCATATATGACAGAATTGTTCCTCTTTAAAAGTTCTAAAAAAAAGTCCGCGACAGCATATGTCTATCTTTTAAGGTTGGCTCACTGTAACCTTTTTTATGCTAACTTTGTTCTAAAATTCGTTTTTTTTCCTTTTGAGAGCTTCCGACGCGTGCGCTGCGTAAACGGTTAAAGTTTCGCAAAAATCATATATGACAGAATTGTTCCTCTTTAAAAGTTCTAAAAAAAAGTCCGCGACAGAATATGTCTATCTTTTAAGGTTGGCTCACTATAACCTTTTTCATGCTAACTTTGTTCTAAAATTCCAAATGCATTATTTGCGTAGGTGTTTTTATAAACATGATATTAATCCTTATCCAAATAAATACGTTATTCATCAGCCTTTAGAGCGTTTGTTTTGTATACGTGTGGACCGAGCTTGGGTCCGCTCGGACCCAACAAACGCTCTAAAGGACATATCCTCATTTAGCGTTCTTTTATTATTCCTGTTCCCGTGACATATTTTACTAAAGTTCCGCTCGGATACTCAATACTCAATTATCAACTAACAATATTGGCTATATCTTGAAGTGAGTGAAGGGGATCATCATCTTCTTACCACCTGTAAGGAGATGATGATCCCCTTCAGCTTCCTGCCACCTGCCAAGTTTGCTTAAACGTGATAATCTCAGGAACTATTGGTCCGATTAGAAAAAATGTTTCGGTGTTAGATAGTCCATTTATTGAGGAAGGCTATAGGCTATCATCCCGCTAAGACTAAGTAACTATTCCACGCGGACGAAGTCGCGGGCGGAAGCTAGTAAATAAATATTCTGGGACATTTTTACACAGCACCATCTAGTCCCAAACTAAGCAGAGCTTGTACTATGGGTACTAGACAATGGATATAATACTTATATACTGTTTTTTTTGTAAATACATACTTATAATACATAAGAAACACCCAGACGAACACAAACACTTATATTCATCACATAAATTTTTGTGTCCTGTGGGATTCGAACCCACAACCTCATGGTCAGCAGTCCGGTACTCGAACCACTAAACCACAGAGGTCGTCCACTTTGTTTTATAATAAGTAGTGATAGTGATTTTTCATCCCATCTATTCGAAAAGGACTACTTGGTTCGCCTTTTAGTGCACCCAAAGGTAGTTTTTTCTAGAAGAAACTTTTAGCGGGCAGTAATGAGTTTTTAATCCTTTATAAGTAAAGATAACTCTTTTTAAAGCATATTGTCAGAGCATATACACTGGGACTCTGTGGACCAAACACACCAAAAGATCGCTGGATAACCTGCGCATTCAGTATAATAACGTCTTCAGGATGATGTTGGGGCTGCCTCGCTACTGTAGTGCGTCAGGAATGTTCGCGCTTTATTATACTGACGGCTTTCAAGCCGTCTTGCGGAAAAGAACGGTATCCCTGATCCTCAGGGTGCGTGGCAGCCCCAATGAAATCCTGAAGACGTTAGCAAACAGGCACTCATCCCCTCTATGGAGATCCTTAGTTAAGAGGGTGATTTAGGGTTATTACTTTTATTTATAATTTATTTTTGTTTATATTTCTATGGACGGTGTAAAAGGTTGTCTGGAATAAAGAATATTTTATTTTATTTATTTTATAAGTGCGCCACAATAGGGTATTTTACACCATGTAAGAAAAAATATAAAAATGCATGTTTATGATAGATTTTTAAAAAAGTAAACGAGAAACGTTAGTATTTATTTATAGAAATGCAATGTAAATTTTATAATTAAATTTCAAAAATAGTCTTTTTTAATCTGTTTTAAAACGCCATCCGCCATATTGGATTCCGACGTGATGTCACTCCGATAGTAACTTGACGTTACTTGGTCTTTTGCAGTTGTATTGTTTACTAACAAAGTGACGTCACGACCCGAAGTAGCATGGCGGCTAGCGTTTCCGCGCGAAAATTCAAAATCATAAATTAAAAATAGTGTTTAAGGCATTTTTCGGTTTTATAAAACTGAAATAAAATTTCTACTGGGTCATTACGATCTAAGGATTAATTTAAACCAGTTTTCAAAAAAATGTGTAATACCCTATTTACTTTTCCGCGCACTTTTTAAATTTGGAACATCTTAGTGCTCAGCGCCAAAGAGATCGAATGCAAATATTGTTTGAATATAGACTGGCTGGTACGACTGGCTAAGGTCGCGCCGCCGGTTGATGAGACTCCTTTTATTTTCTCATAGTGGGTGATGAAAAGTAGAGTGTATCAGTCGGGCGCAAAAAAAATTTTTGGCTCGTGCGACGTACTTTGAATCCCTCGCCACGTTCAGGATTCTACCAAAGAATCCCTCGCCTCGCTCGGGATTCTACTCTAGAATCCCTGACTTTGCTCTGGATTCAAAAAAGCGCCCTCGCCGTAAAAATATTACTTTGCTCCCTTATAATAAATACAATCTACTATTTACCTACTAGTTCCACGCGGACATAACATCAGACCGCC
Organism: Acronicta leporina; assembly: GCA_947256265.1. NCBI lineage: Eukaryota > Metazoa > Arthropoda > Insecta > Lepidoptera > Noctuidae > Acronicta > Acronicta leporina. Next base: position 1,541,337 of record OX366539.1, read on the forward strand.
GCACCTTGCGTGGATTAAAAATATACTCGCATGCATAGAAAATTGATCCATATCGTGATACAAACAAGGCGCATTATCGTCAAGGCAAAAAAAAAATACTTTGAACAACGAGTATTTTCAAATACTCGCATGAATAGAAAATAGATCCGTATCATGATACATACAAGGTGCATAATCGTATTGGCAAAAAATACTTTCAACAACGAGTATTTTCAACTCTTGAGGTCTCGCCACATCGCGGTCTCCGGCGGCGGCGGGCGCTGCGCCGTACGCGGATTAAAAAATACTCGCATTCATAGAAAATTGATCTATATCATACAAAAAAACCTATATATATATAATGTATAGTTATATATATAATATATATATGCCTCGTTAGTCTAGTGGTTTCAAGTGCGACCGCTACGCTAGAGGTCTTGGGTTCGATTTCCAGGTCGAGCAGTGTTATTGGGTTTTTCTATGAAATTCTCAGTAGCAGCTCGAAGTTTGGAATTTGTGCCCGGTTAATGGCAATAGGCTCGCCCCCTATTACATGGGACCTAAACATACCGGCGAACTGTGGGTGTACATTAATACGCCTCTGCCTAACCCTTCTGGGAATACAGGCGTGATTGTATGTTATGTTATATATATAATACTAGCTTCTGGCCGCGGCTTCGCCCCCGTGGAATAAAAAGTATCGGGAACGGAATAAAAAGTATCCTATGTCCGTCTCCTGGTTCTAAGCTACCTCTCCACCAATTTTCAGCCAAATCGGTTCAGCCGTTCTTGAGTTATAAATGAAGTAACTAACACGACTTTCTTTTATATATTAAGACTAGCTTCTGCCCGCGGCTTCGCCCCCGTGGAATTCGGTCTGTCATCACATCCCACGGGAACGGGATAAAAGGTATCCTATGTCCGTTTCCTGGTTCTAAGCTACCTCTCCACCAATTTTCAGCCAAATCGGTTCAGCCGTTCTTGAGTTATAAATGAAGTAACTAACACGACTTTCTTTTATATATATAGATAGATGAAAAAGAATCACTCACCAGACTTTACAATCTCTGACATGGTCTCGAAATCCAGGATACTATTGATGGGCAGCATGAAGCAGTCTTTCAGCTTGGTCATCACGTCCCTGACAGTTTTCTTGCGAAGGTCAAGGGCACCAGAGATGATATTGACCTCTTCCCTATCCAAATCATTTACATGGTCTGTTACCTGTTAAATGACAAAATCATATTAATTTCTGTAAATAGATCTTTTAAAGACACTTACAAGTGAATCCTACTCATCCTCAGAGCCATTTCCTGACTATGTAGGGGTCGGTTTTTTTATGGAGTAGGGGAGTAAACGAGCAGACGCGTCACCTGATGGTAAGCGATAACCGCCGCCCATGGACACCCGCAACACCAGAGGAGTCTCAAGTGCGTTGCCCGCCTTTTAAAAGGGTTTGGGCCTCCGGTAACCTCATTCACTCGGTGAAACACAACGCAAGCGTTGTTTCACGCCGGTTTTCTGTGAGGCCAGGGTATTACTACGGTCCGAAGCATGACTCTCCCATGGTTTCTCCAGTCTAACCAGATGCGGCTGAATATCAGCATTTTACACGAAGCGACTCCCATCAGACCTCCGTAACCGAATTTCTGGGCAATACCGATATTTGGAGGATAGACTGGTTGTCAGGCTTTTTTAGGCATCTTACTACCACTAACAATTGTCAAAGATGTTCGTATGACAACCGTGACAACCTATACGTGCTCGCCGAGGCATGGAGGGTTCTCGATGTGTTAAGAATGGTCACCCATCCACACACGGATCGCGGAGAGCGCACCTTAACCTTGCATAACTCCAAGTCAGCTCTTACCTGCTGTGGTAATCTCTTCTTTTTTAATGTAATGATAATAAACCTACACATCAAACTGCATAATTCTCAGCAACTATGTATTTAAAAAAAAATGTAAAGCATAATGTTGTCATTACGATTATTAAAAAAAAAAGTATCCATGGAGTTTCTTGCTGGCTTTCGTGCGACTAGTTTTGACTTTTCAAAAGTACTTTCTTTAATGGTTTTATTGAAATATAGCTCCTGCCCGCGACTTCGTCCGCGTAGTGATGATATATAGCCTATAGCCTTCCTCAATAAATAGGCTATCTAACACTGAAATATTTTTTCAAATCCAACCAGTAGTTCCTGAGATTAGCGCGTTCAAGCAAGCAAACAAACAAACTTCAGCTTTATATATTAAAAAAAAATAGTAGTAATCGAAAAATATAACCCTCATTTTGACGGAATACATACCCTGACAAGTTCCTTTAGTCTTTCTCTGTTATAATGGGTACCGATCTCTTCACCTAAGAAGTAATCCAGCAGTTTACTTGTAGGCCATGCGAGGGGAGCGCAGATTCCCATCACGATCTGAAAGATAGAGATAGTAGTAGAGAGCGCGGTGGCATAGTGGGACTGGTCTACTCAAGGCCGCTATGGCTCTGTCTTCAAAAGGCCATCTCAGACATTACCCTGCATTGTAACACTCACATTTTGCTACTACTATGTCTGGACTTTAAAAGAGACCATGATTCTCTGAGTTTGTTTCGGTGTTTTTTCTCAGAGGTCGTCAGTTAGGAAATACCGGCGCCATCTAGTTAAAAAATATGTAAAACATTGACATGTCAAAGTGTCTTTAGGGCTGATCGTTTCGCTGAGCCCGCCAAATTCAAATTACAATTGGTTTTTCGCAATTTGTAGGTCTATAACACATTCTAGATTCCTAGCTGTAGTAATTGCGACATTAGCTATACAATATTCACAACTGAGCATTAAAAACTTTGCTTAATAAACGTTAGAGAAGCTAAAAGTAGTGTCAATAGTCAATTTTGGCCAAAATTGACAATTGACCCTACTTTTAGCTACAATATCGATTTACAAGCAAAGGTTTTAATTCTCAGTTGTAAATACTGTATAGCTAAGGGCGCAATTACTAAAGATTGGAATCTAGAATGTGTTATAGAACTACAAATTGCGAAAAACCAATAAGCCTAAGCCTTAAAAGATCTATTTACAGAAATAAATATCATTTATCATCGATCATTTATCATAAGTTAAGTCGACAAACTAACTGACGAGCCACCTGGTGGGAAGTAGTCATCGAAGCCCATGGACACCTGCAACACCAGAGGAGTTGCTGATGCTTTGCCGAGCTTTAAGAGTCCCTACGGTCTGCAGACTGTCAAAGCCACAGCAACGAGGAAACTGGCTCTTGAGCGCAAAAGTCGAAACACACACCGAGGTGCTTTACGACAGACTCCGATAAGGGTGGTCCAGGCAGTCAGACTACAAGATGTTCTACCACCGAGCAAGTCAGATATTTTCTCGCCTCTTACGAGATGCCTATCTCAAAGGCAGTGAGGAATAGCATTCAAACTAGGCATGGAAATGATTGCTACTTCGCATTCATTATCAGAAATTCAGTACATCATATTTTTTTTATGGGTTAGGGGAGCAAACGAGTCGACGGATCGCCTGATGGTTAGCGATTACCGCCGCCCATGGACAACCGCAACACCAGAGGAGTCACCATGTGCGTTTTTGGCCTTTTAAAAGGGTTTGGGTCTCCGGTACCCTCACTCACTCGGCGAAACACAACGTAAGTGTTGTTTCACGCCGGTTTTGTGTGACTGGTCTGGTGACTCCTCTGGTGTTGCGGGTGTCCATGGGCGGTGGTTATCGCTTACCATCAGGCGATCCGTCTGATCATTTGCTACCCTATCCCATAAAAAAAATAGAAAAACCCAATATCTCACTGGGAATAACAGGCCTTCTAGCGTAACGGTCGCTTTTACGAGAGTCTATTTAGCCAGTTATCGCTAATGTATAAGTACATGTTCTCGCAGTAATTAGTTTATCACCAAGCAGGTAATATGTAGTTAATTATTTAAAACAATTTGCGTTCTAACGTAGGTATGTAAAGTCCCTATATAAATTACCTTGTTTCAAGGGTCGAATTGACCGTACAAACGTAATAGGCATCAAAATCAATCAGCTGATACTGGGAATTTCATAGAAAAACCCAATAACACTTCGCTTGCACTTGAATCGAAACCAGGACCTCTAGCGTAGCAGTGGCGCTCAGGACTACTAGGCTAATGAGGCAGTTTAAGAGGAACCGCATTGTATTTGACCAAAACTCACTTTCATAATCCAAATACTCTTTGCTCCCACAAATAGGCCGTGGCGTGCACAGATAGCTTGAGGCGTAATCTCTGCGATAAATACAATAGCCAGGGTGGAACCGATAACAGCGACCAATCCAGAAGTCAGATCATCCAGAATTACAGTAAAGGTGCTGTTTACGGCCACGTTACTCAGCAAAATGGTGCAGAGAAGGTAGTTTCCATGAGCTCTGACCGGCATAATAGCTCGAGCATATTTCCTCTCCTTGTCCGTCCCAGTATTGGCTATGATCTTCAACTCAGTTCTATCCAACGCCATCAAACCTAAGTTCAGACCGGAGAAGAGGGAAGCCAGCATGAGAAGTATGACAATGAGGACCAGAGAAGCCCAGAGAGGTAACAGCTTGTTGTGCGTGGCCAAAAACTTCCATTTCTCAGAGCCTTGATGGATGAAGCTTGTTTCAGATGATGAATTTTTGGCGCAAATGTAGAATTTGTAGTCGTCCAGAGGTGGTGGGGCTAGCATGTAGAGAAGGGCTGAGTCCGATTCGGCATACGAGACCTGAGAATGAATAAGAAAATTAAAGCGACTTCGTAATTGATCGCAGTTAAGCAGACGACAGACCCGTCGTTTGATGGCGGGCTAACCGGACATTTCGAGGCTAACGCTCTCCTACAAAAGATGGGTCTGACGGAGACATCAGCCTGCAGGGCCTGCAAAAGGGAAATTGAGAGCATGGAACACCGTGTACATGCGATGCACTGGCTAGAAAGCGAAAATGCCTCTTGGGGCAGGGTTATCGAGGACCAGAGGACTACAGACTTATACCCCAAGGTCTCATTATAAAGCTCATGGAAGATATGTTTGTAGAACTGGGGGAGGATGAGGAATAGGTTATCTAGGGGAAGCACAAAAGATGCCACTGGGCCGATGTGGCCCCACACAAGATAAGATAACAGCGTGATAAGAGAGCGTTGGGCAGTAAAAGAAGATGTAGGTACGAACAAGGATTAAGCAACATAAATGTGGAAAGAAGAAGATGAAAGAGACTCGTAATTGATTGTAAGTAACAGCGTGATAAGGGTGCATTGGACAAATTAATATCAGAAAGATGTACAAGGATTAAAACGCAGGCCACACCTCCAGATAGCAAGCGAGCCGGGAGAGCACCGTTTCATCTCTTCTCACACTTCAAAACCCGAACTACCTACTAACTAAAGCTTCGCTTAGTTTAAATAGGTTCTAGTGGTCTGAGAATCAAAGAGGATGGATGAAGGGGCCGCCCTTGGCAAATATACCACGTAAACGTAACGTTGCTAAAAATGGTCGGGTTAAACCGGTCATACATAAGAAGGTAAATGTGGATCCTATACTTCGACTTTCAATATTGTATTCAGTAACTTGACAGTTCGAAGAAAAATAATGTTACCACACTACAACTTAGAGTGTTAGTAGTGAATGATTTTGCAAAAAGAATGAATGATAAAAATGGTTTAATTTAAATCCAACTAAAATTTCGCAAGTAAGACGTGGAATATAAGAATATAAATGTAATGAATAAAAGTAATTTTCTTTATTATTTTCTTCCAATAGAAACAAACTAAAAATAAAAATCATTTATATTTTATTTTTTTTACTTTTGTCATTTTTGTAAGTTTGTTCATAACATAACATACCATCACGCCTATATTCCCCGAAGGGTTAGGCAGAGGCGTACTAATGTACACCCACAGTTCGCCGGTATGTTTAGGTCCCATGTAATAGGAGGCGAGCCTATTGCCATTAACCGGGCACAAATTCCTAACTCCGAGCTGCTACTGGGAATTTCATTGAAAATCCCAATAACACTTTGCTAAACCTGGGAATCGAACCCAGGACCTCTAGCGTAGCAGTAGCGCTCAGGACATGTAAGTACATTATTTAAGTTCATTCTAAAATTTCGTTCATTCTTACACCACCTCACTATCTTTTTTTGTCAAAAACTGGTAACCCTTCAACTGTCAATTTACTGATTACAACTACAAGTCGAAGATTAGAGAGCTACTAACAATGATATATTATAGTTATTTTAACTTTATAATGTCATTGGCTACTAACCTTATATTCTCCTTTTATCAAATGGTCACAATTATATCCGTATGGCGCGGGAGTGTGCGTAAACGCAATGATGGTTTCATTTGTAAACCCTGTACCGAACAATCTCAGGTAGAAGTGTGTATCTGATAACACACTAATAATTAGCTCATCTACAAACTTGGGCTCTTTATCCGACTCTTCGACTCTAAGACCCATCAGCTTTATAGGTTCTGTAGGAGTGAACACGACTTTAGGCCCTAAACTGGAATCAGAGGTGTTGTTTGAAGTTTCCACGACTTCGGAGCCCGTTGGAGCGACGGGTTCCTCTTCTGCTGTGTCTGTACTGTTCTCCGCTTGGCGACGGCTTCTATCCAGGTTGGGTAGTCTTGGGTAAGAGTCAGACTGGATGATAAGATTCTCGAATGCTTCGTCTGGAATTTGAATTTCATTTTCGATGAACCTGTAACAGAAAGAATGAGAAATTATATTTAGATGTTTTTTACAAGTCAATGTTTTCTGCTGGCTATGGTTTCTTAATACATTTGTAGCTTTTTAAAAGTTAACTGAATCGCCTTGTAGGTTCTAGAGGCAGGTTCACTGTTTTTAATAGTTAAAATTGTCATTTAAACTCTTTTTAAACTACAAGAAAGGAGGCTTGCTAATATTATAAATACTGCTTGAAAATTAATAATAATAACATGTGCGCCAGCTGACAGTAGCAATGAATAAATTATTAAGTACCCCAAACAATGATGCAACAGCAACTGCTGCAAGTCTGAAAAGGCTCCGCAACTTTCTGCCTATTACAACCAAAGTTGCACTTGCTCAATCTCTCCTTCTTCCCATCCTTGATTATGCCGATGTCAGCTATCTTGACCTTACAGAAGAGCAACTCGATAAACTTGAGCGTCTTCAAAATTTTTGCATAAGGTTCATATTTGGTTTACGCAAATATGACCATGTTTCAGAATTCCGCGTTAAGCTCAAGTGGTTGCCAATTCGCCTTCGCCGGAATGCTCATATTCTCTCTCTACTTTACAATGTGCTTTTTCTACCCTCTACCCCCTTATATCTTAAGAAACGTTTCGACTTCCTTGGTGATACCCACACCCTATTCTTACGGTCATCGGATAACTTAAGACTCAAGATGCCAATGCACTCCACAACTTTCTACGACAAATCTTTCTCCGTGCAGGCTGCGCGTTTGTGGAATGCGTTGCCAGTGTCAATTAGACAAGCGCAATCACTGCCAATATTCAAAAGACTTGTGAAGGATCATTTCTTGTCGCTTTAACCTTACCGTCATCATCGTTGCTATTCGCGTTTATATTTATCCAAGTATCAATATATATATATTTTATTAAGTGTGTGTATGATTATATGTAGGTATATATTTTATAATATAGTAGTAATAGTATGTATTATCTATATATCGTATAGTATTGGTATATAAAATAGTTGCACCATTGACGACCCCATTTATTTTGTACTGTACAGTTATGTCCATCCTAAGGTTGCCTGGAAGAAATCGCAGCCTGCGATAAGGCCGCCCATTGTATATTTGTAAAACTGTTTTGTCCTGTCTATTTGTGTTTTTATTGGTGTACAATAAAGTATATATAAATAAATAAATAAATAAATGATTTGAAATCTTGTATAACGCCTTAGTAAAATGTGTTGCTGGGGAGTTTGTTGCGCCGCTTCTTCTTCCCAGCGAAAAATACTAGGAAGCGGTGAAGGGACGTTTTGGGGGCTGTCTATAATGTAAAAATGACGTTCAAAAAGTACAACCTAGTAGTCTATATTGAATAAATGATTTTGACTTTGACTTTGATGTTTTTTACAAGTCAATGTTTTACGCCGCCCGGCATTGAGGGCAGCGACCTCTGAGACCAAACACCGAAACACTGTGGGTGTAGTTTATCAGGTGTAGTTTAGTTTTGATGCAGACGACCTGCAATGGACATGGTAGGTAGGTAAATAGAAAGTAAGGAAAATAATATAAACACACTGTATTTAACTATAAATAACAAAGTGATTCAGAAATATTATTGTCAATGTACAATTGGGGACAAAATAAGTGACGCGCACGATTTTAAGTCTGTAATTTTTTTTATTTGCCGACTTGAAGTCGATAAAATAGTTCCATATTCGCTCGTTGTTTATTAAGTATCATATAAATATTAATTATTAACTTCCAAGTATACATATTTTTCGACATTTTTACACAGCACCATCTAGACCCAAACTGAGCAGAGCTTGAACTATGGGTACATATAGGTATATTTTTTTTGTAAATACATACATATTCTCCGTGGTTTAGTGGTTCGAGTACCGGACTGCTGACCACGATGTCGTGGGTTCGATTCCCACAGGACACAAATATTTATGTGATGAATATAAGTGTTTGTGTTCGTCGGAGTGTTTCTTATGTATTATAAGTATGTATTTATAAAAAAAAGTATGTAAGTATTATATCCATTGTCTGGTACCCATAGCACAAGCTCTGCTTAGTTTGGGACTAGATGGTGATGTGTAAAATGTCGCAGAATATGTCGCAGAATACTAATACATAAGAAACACTCAGACGAACACAAACATAATCATCAAATCAATAATTTTACGCGTGTTTACATAGTGACTCCAACCACTATAAAGACAGACTTCCAAGTTCCAATTTAAATTAAATCAAAACTATATAGGTGCACGGTTCCAAAAAGTGGGTCTTCTGGAGAAGAGCAGGCAAGCAATCCTTCAATATATTTTACAAACTTACAAACAAATACATCTTTCCTCTTTATAATATTAAGTGTAGATATGGATTAAATCGAATTTTCCAAACGATATAGGTACAGTCACGAGCACAGATATGTATAGAGTTGGCAAATTTCAAAAGAGATTTTCTCTTAATGTATTAATTGAAATTTTATGATGTTATGAACATAGTATTTTCGAACCAATGCTTTAATGATATTGTTATTATCTCAAAGTTTGCAATCGTCATTTCATAAAAAAACGCTTTCGAGTTTTAGTAAGTGTATACATATTGATGCTCGTGACTGTACCAATAAGATTTCGACCTTGAAATTAATATTCCTACAAAACCATAAATATTAATAAATCACCACTAAAAATATTGTTATTACTTATTATAGTAAGAGTATCATAAACCCATAAGCAATAACGATTATAATTAATGGTATCGCTTTCTATATAAATGATTTATCGTTCCGCGACGCCCATTAGCTGGAATTAGGTCACCTATATATTACATCAAATTTATTTGTATGGCGTTCAGTAAGGTCCGACGGAGACTAGTTTCTTGACGTTGACCGAGACCGAGAACGAGAACAAAATAATATCTCGGTCGAGACCAGTAGCGAGAATCGCAAAATGGAAGAGTTACTCATTTCACTGTGATACAATTACTAATAAGAGTACGAACTAAGTGGTGCTTCTTCATTGTTTGCTTTGATTGTTTGATTCGGCAGTCAAATCACGTATCGCGCTCAGCGCCTGAGCGAGCGCGCGCCCTAACGTTAAAAAATTTCACTATCGCGGTAATTTGATTCTCGGCATAGGCCGAGTCTCCCGAAAATAAGGTATTATCCAAATATTGGAAAAATAAAAATTTATTAATTAATGTCTTCCTTTCTCCAATAAACCGAAATCCTTTAACAATGAAATCGTCCACAGACTAAATAGGTGTTGAAATTGTTTACACAAAATTGACGTCACACAGTAGGTGGCGTCATTGAACCGAGCATTAAAAATAAATTTGACTTTAATTAGTTTATTGGAGAAAAGAAGACATTTATAATTGATTTTATTATATTTTTCTGTTAGACCATTCGTCCCAATCTTTAAATTTAAGCAGTTTTAAAAAAATTGGTAATGCAGGTTAGGCCCTGACCGAGACCGAGACGAGAACATTTTTCTGACAGAGATCTCAGTCAGTTTTTTTTTTTTATTAGCAGCTACATAATGTTGCTATCGAGGAGTTTAGTCTAACTTATTAGAGTTGTTAGTCTAGTAGCCCTTAGCGCGACTGTTACTCTAAAAGGATATTTAATTCAAAGGTCGAGCGAGCTGAATAAAACTAATAAGTAAGTAACAATTTTTGTGTCCGCCACTGTCCCTCGCTTCTACCGAACTGTTATCGAACAAAATGAGGTCATGTGGTACATTTGTTTGTGAGTTTAACAGGCGGGCTTGTCAAACTGTGTTGGTTTTGTATTATAAGTATAACGATCATAGCATTAGAAAAAGTAAACAGAATGGATGTGTGTTGTCATATTATGGTTTCAATGTGCGTAAACCGAGAAATCGATTTATCCGATAGCACCGACCGCCTGGTGTCTGATTTCATTGATTTTAAATTGTAAAGATATGTCTGAATTACGCGGCTAAATGGAAAAATGAGAAAGGCCAAAGGACTGTGTTACTCAACAAGCATTTAATTCTTACTGAATCACACTGTTATAAATATGGGTGTTCCTGAACGGGACTAAACCGCGAAAAATTATTGTGTTTTTGGAAGCCAATATCTCTCTTGTTATGTTGTACTATAAGTAGTATATTAAATACAAGGGCGCAGTGAGACCCTAGTGACATGGCTGCCCAGTCAAAGCTCTGGAGTTCAAATCCAAGGCACGCACCTCTCACCTGACTTACGAAGTCAACCGTGGGAGAACTATGTTTCGGCACGAATGGGCCGACTCGACCGGAGTGATACCACGGTCTCACAGAAAACCGGCGTGAAACAACGCTTGCGTTGTGTTTCGCCGAGTGAAGGAGGTTACCGGAGGCCCAAACCCTTTTAGCAGGCGGCGGAGTGTTGCTCGCGGTGTCGTTGGATATCGCCAACGCATTCAACACTCTGCCTTGGGGCTGCATCATGGAGGCGCTTCGGTATCACCGGGTGCCGCTCCACCTGCGACGGATGGTCGGGGACTACCTAGGTAACCGCGCCGTCACGTACATGGGTCGGGACGGCGTGTGCACGAGGGAGATGGTGTGCGGTGTTCCACAGGGCTCGGTCCTCGGGCCGCTCTTGTGGAACATCGGATATGATTGGGTGCTGCGTGGGGCGATGCTCCCGGGCGTCGAGGTCATCTGTTACGCGGACGACACGCTCGTTCTGGCCCGCGGGCAATCTTTTGGGGAGGCGGCCTGTCTGGCCACGGCGGGCGTGGCAGAAACTGTGGCGCGAATCCGCAGGCTGGGGCTGGAGGTGGCTTTGACGAAGACGGAGGCCCTTTGTTTTCACGGGCCCCGGAGGAAACCCCCACCTGGATCCCACATAGTCGTTGGTGGGGTCCAGGTTGATGTCAAACCATCTATGCGGTACCTGGGGCTCGTGTTGGACGGAAGGTGGACCTTTCATGGCCACTTCCAGCGCCTTGCACCGCGGCTGCTGGGTGCAGCCGGTGCTTTGGGGCGTCTGCTGCCGAATCTCGGTGGCCCGAACGTCACCTGCAGGCGACTCTACCTGGGGGTCATCCGCTCGATGGCCCTCTACGGAGCCCCTGTCTGGGCCACCGAGCTCACCGGAGTCGGTGCCGCACTATTGCGGCGCCCACAGCGTGCGATATCCATCCGAGTGATACGGGGATATCGCACCATATCGGCGGAGGCGGCATGCGCCCTTGCTGGGTCCCTCCCTTGGGACATAGACGCCCGCGTTCTGGCGTCGCTGTACACCTGGCGGAAGCGGGTGACGGAGCGCGGTGACTGGCCCGCCCCGAGGGAGGTGGAATACCAGCGGGAGAGGCTGCACTCAGCGGCAGTGGAGGAGTGGAGGCGGCGCCTAGAGCGCCCGGGCGCTGGCCTCCGAACCGTGGAGGCACTCGGACCGGTCCTGCCGGCATGGGTGGGCAGGCGTCACGGCGTGCTGACCTTCCGGCTGACGCAGGTCTTGTCCGGACATGGGTGTTTCGGCAAGTACCTGTGTCGCGTCGTCGGAAGGGAGCCGGACGCCCGCTGCCATCATTGCAGCGACTGCCCTGAGGACACGGCGCAGCACACGCTCGAGCAGTGTACAGCGTGGGCAGAGCGGCGCCGTGTCCTCAGGGATGCAATTGGAGTGGACCTTGCGTTGCCAGCCGTAGTATCTGCTATGGTCGGCGACGCCGAAGCCTGGCAGGCAACGGTCGCCTTCTGCGAGGAGGTTCTCTCGCAGAAGGAAGATGCAGAGAGGGTGAGAGAGAGTGCCTCCACCCTGCCGATCCGCGCCCGGCGCGCTCGCACCGGGCGTAGGAACAGGGCAGATAACGCCCTGTTCCAACCACCATAAAGGGCCACGGGCGGCGGACTTGGGGAAGTCCGACCGCCCACTCACAAGGCCCGAGCTGGCAACGCGGTTTGCAGTTTCCGCGCTCCGCTCAGCGGATCGGTAGAAGAAGGGGAGGGAGAACGTCCACGTCTGTCTCCCCTTATGCGAAGGGGGCCGCAAAAGGCGGCCCGCCACTGCCGGGTCCGCGGACGAATGCTACAGCGCTCCCGTAGGCCCGGCACCAAAGTGGTGTCGCGAAACGCCGAGGTTGGTTTTAGTCGGTAGATCGCTCTTTCCAGAGCGGAGTCCGACACACCCCACCGCTCTCCCCGGAGTGGTGGATAGTGCATAAAGCATTTCCAACCCCGTCAACAAAAAAAAAAAAAAAAGGCCCAAACCCTTTTAAAAGGCGGGCAACGCACTTGCGACTCCTCTGGTGTTGCGGGTGCCCATGGGCGGCGGTTATCGCTTACCATCAGGTGATCCGTTTGCTCGTTTGCCCCCCTATCTCATAAAAAATAAATAATAATTCATGCAAAATTTGACGTAAATCCATGCAGTACTTTTTGAGTTTAGCCCGGACATACATACAGACAAACAAACAAAAATTCTAAAACTATATTTTTGGCTTCGATATCGATTGTAGATCACGCCCCAAGCATTCTTTTAAAAAAAATATTCAATGTACAGTTTTGACTTTCCTACGATTTTATTATATGTATAGATACTGTTAGTATAGTATATTAAATACACAAGCGCAGTGATAACCTAGTGAAATGGCTGCCAAGTCAAAGCTCTCGAGTTCAAATCCACGGGCACGCACTTCTGACTTATCGAATTCAACCGTGGGAGAACTATGTTTCGGCACGAATGGGCCGGCTCGATCGGAGTCTCACGTCTCACGATACCACGAGTACCACGGCCTCACAGAAAACCGGCGTGAAACAACGCTTACGTTGTCTTTCGCCGAGTGGGTGAGGTTACCGGAGGCCCAAACCCACTCAAGGCAGGCAACGCACTTGTGACTCCTCTGGTGTTGCGGGTGTCCATGGGCGGCGGTTATCGCTTACCATCAGGTGATCCGTCTGCTCGTTATCCCATAAAAAAAAGAAAAAGGAGGACTGTGAGATCATTTATATGAATGCTTTAAAAACACATTGAATTAATAAAAAAAGACATTATACTTACTAGGTACCAATGTTTGACACGCATCTTTTATGGTTAAAATACATAAACAAAATTTGTCGAAATCGGAAAGAAAAGGAATTGAGAACCTCCTACTTTTTGAAGTCGGTTGAAAATAAATGAAGGAGACTAATTATTGACTAAGAATTATTATTGCCCGTCGGTATCCGTCTGTGGTCTTTCAGATAAATACAGTCCGTTTAGAAATGACAGAGTTCTGTGGTAAAAAACATACAACGGATTTGAGAAACTCCTTTTCCTTGAAGTCGGTTGAAAAACAGTTGTTTTTTTCTCCTGTATCTATACTTCTATACTCTTATATATCTATACTCTATACATATAAAGCTGAAGAGTTTGTTTGCTTCAACGCGCTAATCTCAGGAACTATTGGTCCGATTAGAGAAAATCTTTTAGTGTTAGATGGCCCATTTATTGAGGAAGGCTATAGGCTATATATCATCACGCTACGCGAACGAAGTCGCGGGCAGAAGCTAATACTCTATAAATATAATGCTGAAGAGTTTGCTTGAACGCGCTAATCTCAGGAACTATTGGTCCGATTTGAAAAATTCTTTCAGTGTTAGATAGCCCTTTTATTGAGGAAGGCTATATATCATCACGCTAAGACCAAGTAACTAAGTATTCCACGCTGACGAAGTCGCTGGCAGAAACTAATGTCCGATTAAAACTCAAGATCTGTACCTACACCAGATCTCTATGAAATCTGGTGTACAGGTAGATTATGAGCCTGGTCAATATTTAGGGTACTTTGCGTGTTAACCCTTATGTACTTTCTTAGGTAGATATTTTTACGTGAGCGAAGCCGCTTGCAGTAGGTTATGGTATGATAAAATTATATTTATTTAGGTGTTATCAATGAAGAACACGATGGATGCTTCAATTTCTAGGTCAAACACTTAAAACAACTACAGACTTTCTTGACAGCTAACTATCATGCCTGTATTCCCCGAAAGGTTAGGAAGAGGCGTATTATTGTACAACCACAGCTCTCCAGTAGATATGTTTTTGTTTAGGTCCCATCTATTATAGAGCTAGTCTATTGCCATTCAAGGTGCACAATTCCAAACTCCGAGCCGCCACTGAATTTCTTAGTAAAACCCAATAACACTGCTCGACCTTGGAAGCGAACCCACGGAACATAAGCGAACCTAGGACCTTTGTTTCCGCAGTAGCGCTTGCAACCAATGACACAGGTTATTGAAATATCTGTACACGTGAAAAATCTTCATTACTTACACATCCTGCACGAAATCGCATTTCAATGAAATCGCATTTTGTTCACGATTTCATTTTATGTACCAAAATGGTTAGTGTGGCGATAAATTATTTGAATCACAATTCATTTCGGACGAAATGTAGCAGGCTGCGAAATTTCGCATGTGAAATCGCTGTGAAAAATAATCATAATTTTAAAATTAATAAAAACCGTTTTTACCTATACCAAAAATATCGGATTCAGTAAGGACAATAAACGCAAAGGTAATAAATGTCATTTACGTCATTTATGAGCCCAACTGTCTCTACACGGGGTTTTTATAAGGCAATCCACTCCGTGGGAGAGCCATGTTTCGGCACGAATGTCGCTCGACCGGAGTGATACCACGGCCTCACAGAAAACCGGCGTGAAGCAACGCTTGCGATGTGTTTCGCCGAGTGAGTGAGGTTACCAGAGGCCCAAACCCTTTTAAAAGGCGGGCAACACACTTGTGACTCCTCTGGTGTTGCGGGTGTCCATGGGCGGCGGCTATCGGTTACCAACAGGTGATCCGTCTGCTCGTTTGCTCCCCTATCCCATAAAAACAACTTGTAACTTCAAACTTCGTTGGATAACTTCAAACGCGTACAGCAATTTTGACCTAGCTTTATTTAATCAAACAATTTTATCTTGAAGTGTTTTTATCTGCGCAAATAAAAATAATACTTTGAAATCCATGTTATAAAAATATTGTGACAGACAGCTTAAGGCTCCACTTGATTGAAATAAAACAGAGACATTCTAGACGCCCGTTTTAATTTTTAGTTATTTTGAGGGTGCGGAATAGAACATTTCGCGGATGGAAAAAATATTTGGGCTAGTAAGTAATTTGTTTCATTTCTTTACATTTCCTTATTATTATTTTTTTTATGGGATAGGGCAGCAAACGAGCAGACGGATCACCTGATGGTACCTAAGCGATAACCGCCGCCCATGGACACCCGCAACACCAGAGGAGTCACAAGTGCGTTGCCCGCCTTTTAAAAGGGTTTGGGCCTCCGGTAACCTCATTCACTCGGCGAAACACGCGAGCGTTGTTTCACGCCGGTTTTCTGTGAGGCCGTGGTATTACTCCGGTCGAGCCGGCCCATTCGTGCCGAAGCATGGCTCTCCCACGTCAAATTACAATTATTAGTATCGAAGCGGCAATGGCAAAACTGATCGTGAAATTCGTTTGAAGTTTTGAGTTTCATGACGTCACTGAGAGCCATTTTGGGCCAGTTATTTTGTCGACTAGCTTCCGTCCACGGCTTCGCGTAGAATTCGGTCTGTCACTTAAAGTCTTTATCAACGACCCATGTCTCTTCCCAAACCATAATCAAATAACTATTTTTTTGCATTTTCCATGCTAAGATTACAAAGTATTTTAGTGTAGGAGAAATTCAAATGCGGGCAGGATTCGAACTTACCTTTACACCTCTAAATTAACCAGCCTGAATGAAGATTTTGATACAATAAAATAGTACCTAGACTTGTGGCTGGGGTTGCCAGGCCCAAAAATAGAAAAGCCGGACACATACATACCTAGTCGGACATTTTGACACACTGGCTTTTAAAAGAAAAAATATAGTTGTAGTTACTTGAGTCGCTCGCTCGCTTTCTATCGAATTTTTTTTGCGGGGCGAGGCAGATCAAAAGCCAAAATTTGGCCGGACACTACTATATAAAGCCCGATATCTGGCAACCCCACTTGGGGCCCAGGTGCCTCCATAAACAATAACAAATCTATATTTATATATTTTTAATACAATTTATCAAGAGGATGGATGACATCCTGTGTTGGTGTGTTTCATTAAAGCTGTGCTAACAAATTTTATTTAAATAAAAAGAAAGAAAGAAGTATTTTATTTGGTCACAGCATAGGAGATACAGTGTGTACATACATACAGATAGGTATACATCTTATAACAATAAAAAAAAATACAATGATTATACACAGATAGACATGTTTGTATGTCTCACAGCTGGACCAAAAAGGTGCCCAGATCAGCTTAATGTCAAATAGGAGGTTCTACCTATTGACGCTGGTTTTCATCTGGGACCCGTGCTAATGTTCCACAGATGCCAGTAGTGGAGGAAGTACTCGTTATAATGAAGAACTCATTTTATGTGTAACCGGATATGTAAGTGAATTATTACTAATTTAAATATCTCCAATATAGTCGATTAGGTCGCCTTTATTATGCTAAGTAAGGATGTTCCCGTTAACTGAGAAACTTGTTTTTGATAATTATATCTTAATTGACGGTAAATATAATTCAATATTAAGCAAATAAATATTAACTAAAACTACTTTTTACAGTATATGTAAAAAAAACTAAAACCTATTACTCTATATACTTACACTATTTACATAAAATTATATAAACTAAAACTAAAAGACTGAGGCGCGGCTAAGCGTCAAAGTATTCATCGGCATCACTGTCGTCTGGTAACGTGCCCAGAAGGCTGGCAGCATTGCCACGTTGAATGGCAATGCTTATACGCTCCCCTAGAAACAAACCAGCGCTCTGGTTTATTTCTAGGGGTGTTTATGCGACTTTTGTTCGCGTTTTCTAAGAATCTTTAACCGTTATGCATAGGACTTATAATCGCTAATGAATTTTGATAATTCGTATTGGTCTTTGTACCACATTTCCATTATGTACTCGTACATCTTCAACCGAATCCAATACTGGCACAACTCAAAATATTGGCTTATTGAGAGACTATACGAATTTGAGTTATTTTAAATTGAACTTCAAGCCTAAAAGAATAGTGTTAATGACTTGAAATAAATATAAATTATGTTAACCTAGAGAATTTCCTTAATAATAATGTAAAATGTTAAAAAACTGCGGGTTGTGAGATTGAGATTATTTGTCCTCGATCCGAATATAAATGTATTATCAATAATATTATGTCTGAACGATTGTCAGACTGTCAGGCACCTAATAATATCGTTTACATTTCTAAAATATCTTGTAAATAACCATTATCTTAAAATATTCATAAACATTGTCATTTCGTTAAGAAATGTAAATTTTATCTAATAATACCTATATTTTAGTAGACAGAATTTCAATGCTATTTAAAATTTTAGTAAGACTTGTAGACTAGGTCACGTCTATTCGTAAATAAAATAAAAATAGTATATTATGTACCTATTATAACATTTAGAAACGAGGAAAAACTAAATTTTCTTCTAGGCAAGCGCGCTCCATCGTAGGTCGCAGTGTCGGTGAACATCAGGCGAATTTGCGGTTAAGCGTAAGACTATCAGGAATTTAAAAAAAAAGATGCAACATTTGTCCCTTCAACTGACTAAGTCGATGATTATAGATGAATGTAATACCGATTATAGATGTTTTGTCGGATAAATCAGACTCTTTAACCGCCCATGGTTAAAGAGTTGAAGAGAAAAATTTGAAAGGTACGATCCGTAACCGTACACCGGTCGATTTAGCCAACTGGGCTACGGGGCCAATTATGTCAATGACATAACTTTCTTGTGTCAATGTCAACATTTTCTCCATTAACGTACGGTAACATAAATGCAACATTTTAAACTTAACTTTTTGGTAATTAACGTTGAGAAACGATGACCTAGAATATATCGCTACGTCAACTAGTAAAGTCAATTCATTGTTATATTACGGCTGGCAACCCCAGTGTCTTCCACGAAGCTTCCACCCACTGTTAATTAAAAAGCAATGTTTTAGAAGTTCGCGTGACAGTGGCCGGACATTGGCGTGGCATTCTACTAAATGACTACCATTATTTAGGGTGGGAGCATCCGATTAAACAAAAAACTATTTATGCTAATATCCTACAGACAAGGCTCTGAATAAACGAAGAATTTTGAGGTTATGGCCTTAGGGAGTGACTATGCTTCTACAGAACAGAACTCGGTACAAATTATTTTATTACCAACAATTGTCGATCAATACACTTACAGACATCTTGTGGTAAAATAATGTTTTTTTATTGCAAAGCAAGCATACGCACCGCCTAATGGTAAGCGGCAGCCACAGCCTATAGACACGCCAGCAACACCAGTGTATCACTCGCGCGTTGTCATCTTGACACCTCAGTTGTTAAGTCTCATTTGCCCAGTAATGTCACTGGCTACATTACCCTTCAAACCGGAACACATTATTGTTAACACAGTATTGCTTAGCGGCGGAATATTTGGCAATGCGATGGTACCAACACAGACAAACTCAGCAGAAGAGTTCTACGACCTTAAAGATTTAATACATTGTTACGCTTACGTAATTAATTTATATACAGCCCTAGCGCTGTTTCGAAATGTAGCACGTGTGAAACAAAAATAATCTAACCTTGGTTTTGTACAATGAAACATAAGGTGATAATTGGTTGAGGTATTAACGGCTCTCGGCTTGGCCTTCTGTTAAAAACTGGTGTATTTTCGTGCATTATTTAAAATTGGATACTATCTTACAGCGGTTCTGTAAAAACAGTGCACTTCTGAAGTTATCCGTGGTAGTATGGTGTGTAGATTTGTACGCTGAATTAAATTATTGAAAAGAAACAAACAAACAAAACATATTTTATTTGTAAAGGACACCTAAGGAAAATAATAATAACCACTTACCTCCATAATAACTAAACTAAATTATGGTACCCAAGTGAACCTTACAAATCGGCCCAATCTCAACATAATGCCTATTTGCCAGTTACCGCAAATCGACGCTGGTCTTCCGAAAGGACCGGTTTGGTGTTGCCACAACACAGAATTTTCTAACCAAATAATATTTGCAGTTTGTTAAAACAGTCACAAAAAACAATTATTTGAACCCATGCAGGCGTTAGCAAGGGCTATTTCTTTGTATATGCAGAGAGAGTAGAAAGATTTAATTTATATACGATACGTGATTCGTTTATAGGAATCCCCTATTACATGGGATCTAAACATATCACCGAAATGTGAGTTGATACGCCTCTGACTAACCCTTCGGGGAATACAGGCGTAATGGAAGGTTTTTTTACTGATAAACACGCATACGTGTCGCCTAATAATAAGTTGCACGGTTCCAAGGAGTGAGTCTTATAGAGAAGAGTAGGCTAGAAACTCCATAGATAGGTGGAATACTTTAAAAAAAACATGATATTTATCTAGTTACAACTTTGTTTATTGAGTTTAGGCGGGAAAATGTGAAGAGCACGTGTCGATTTTTTAATATTTTCATGCTCCATCGAATCCTCCCAAAGTATTTTTGGGGCCACAATTTTAATGGGGCTGAAACTACTGAATACTTGACAATGGCGAACGCAAAAAGTGTGGTGCCATAATTTCATCCCATGATAGGAACTATTATTACTTGATTACACTATACTTGACACAGGCAAATAAACAAAAAGTGTGGCGCCATATTTAAAGAAAAAAGAACTGTTTATTATGGCCAAAACACTTCAATTGGAAGAGTTTAGGCGAGAAAATGAAAAGTGCACATTGTCGATTTTATATTATTTTTCAAAACTTGAATTCCCCCGAAGTTTAATGTGTACTTATGGTGGATAATTAACCATTAAGTGTTCGTGAACATGTGAGAGTGTAGGCAAATGATATAAAATTGAAAATCGTGACTTTTTGGGTTCACTCCTAAACTCCATCGAAGCCTCAATAAAGTTTCTACCGTTTTATTTGGGCAACTCAACTCAACAACTTATACTTGACACTGGCGAACACAAAAAGTGTGGTGCCATATTACAATCCCTTAATGGGAAATATTATTTGATTACTCCAATACTTGACACTGGCAAATACACAAAAAGTGTGGCGCCATAATTAAATAAAAAAAAAAACACTTCAATTAATCATCTGCAGCTCCCAAATAAAATGGCGTAAGTATTAACCGCATGGTGTCGGAAGATTCCAGTGGTGTGGTGTCCAGTTAAATTGATTAGTGACTCGAATTCAACCGACGTCCGGTGGAGGATTGTCACGCAATACACGATATAAATGAGCCATAGATTAAACTGGATCCTTTCAGAGGGGCTTGGCGATAGATCAGTCGGAGTAAGACTTAAATGAGCAGTGGCGTGGCGTGGAGAAGGGACAAAGGGGGCCATGGCCCCGAGCGGCGCATATGTAGGACGACTTTTTTATAGTACGAAAAACTTGTGGTATATGTTTGGCCGGACACGAGTGTTAAAAACCGGACATGTCCGGCTATAACTCGACACCTGACAACCCTGCCCACACTCGACTTTTCTCATTATATCGTGAGTGTAATACATGATTTTTTTACAATGTTTTTAAAGACACTTTTACAGGTCAATATTTTAGGTTTTTTTAAATGTGAATCGCCATTTTCTTACTGATGACGTTGTAGAAAATATTAGGATAGGTAATAATGCAAGGCGATGTCTAAAATGTCCGTTTGAGCCACATCAGCTTTAAAGAAGAAGCTTTAATTTAGATATTTATACTAAGTATAAATATTTAAATTAAATATTAATAAATAAACGTACGTAAATAAATAAATAAACGTAACTTTGTAGTAAGGCAGTATATTTTTTTTCCTTTTTTTACTACTGAATATAATCCTAAAGGCCTAAACAATAATTATGTACACTAATCACTACGGTCAGTTTATTATGAGGGCAGCAAGGATTTAGAATTTTAAAGCATTTTTTTATACAAACACTAGAACTTCGTGATCCGCAACGCTAAGTTGTTTAATATTTTGTCCCAGTAACAGCGATCTTAAAAACAAAATTCATTATTTTCCTTACATTCAACAATGGCTAAGAAGACACTAAAACATAATTTTGCATTCATAAACATATTCAAATTTTACGATGCGCCATAAACGCAATTTCCCGCCACTTTGGCCATCTTGTTTTTTACGTCAATTGTAAACATGGCGCTCGGCGTACTGCCAAAATGTTACGTAATAAGATTTATTTTAAGTAGTCAGTCTTTAACTAATAGCATAATTTTGTATTTAGTTTTTGAGGTGGTAAACTCTGCTTGTGAGTTCATCTTGGTCAAAATGACATTATATCGACATTAATCAAAATTACATTTACGACTAGACAGACATTCTGCCGCTAAGCAATAATGTGCTAACATTATTGTGTTCTGGTTTGAAGGGTAATGTAGCCAGTGACATTACTGGGCAAATGAGACGATGAGACTCTCAGATGAGACCTGAGGTGTCAAGATGACAACGTCCAAGGAGGCGTCTTCACAGTAAGCTAGAGGGTACATTTTTGAGATGATGAATCAATATGGCCGATGATACATAAAAAAGAGAACCAAAACAATTTAAAATTTACTAAATGAGTTGCTTTTGGAGTCGTCTTAATGAAACTATTCTGGTTACTTAATCATATGGTATTACAGGAAATCATATATAGCAAACATTGGACGAATAGAAATTGTACGGCCTGTGAATTTATTATTGTTAGGGCCATCTCTTGAATTTTATTATATTGCTCCATGACCATCGAGCAGGTCACCAAAAAGAGTCAAATAAAACGAAAGCGTAAAGGTTTTTTGTACCAATTACGGTTGCTACGTATTACTCATGCAGTTAATTCTATTATGAACTATGAACGTGGGAGTTAGTTATTTTTCCTCCTTGGTGACGTTGGTGATAACAAAACAAGCTATTGCCAAGCTTGTAATGTGCTAAAATAACTGTAAGTTATTTTAACTGCCGAGTCACTGGTTCTGGTAAATAAAATAATGGTGAGATAGCATAACATAACATACCATCACGCCTGTATTCCCCGAAGGGTTAGGCAGAGGCGTACTAATGTACACCCACAGTTCGCCGGTATGTTTAGGTCTCATGTAATAGGGGGCGAGCCTATTGCCATTAACCGGGCACAAATTCCTAACTCCGAGCTGCTACTGGGTATTTCATAGAAAAACCCAATAACACTTTGCTCGACCTGGGAATCGAACCCAGGACCTCTAGCGTAGCAGTCGCGCTCAGGACCACTAGGCTAATGAGGCAGTTTAACGTACTATTACGCCTGTATTCCCTGAACGTAGTTACGCAGAGGTACCTATACTACCTACACGCACAATTCGAGTCTTTGCATATACGACGCCTGTTTCAGCTTTCGAGAAGTCCCGGTCTTATGCTTTGAAAGAATGATATTGACAATTAAGCCCACGGAGAACGTCAAACAGACCATAGATTATACACGAACAATTTATTAATTAATCTTTAAAAAGTGTGACGTCTTATTGTTGTTTAATATTTTATATAATATCTTTTATTTTGCTCTTCTCTTTCCGTTTGCTGTCGATTTGATAAGAAGAAGAATCCTCTATGCCTTTTACTCGATTATGTTGGGGTCTGCTTCCATTCTAACCAGATGCGGCTGTTTTTTTTATATGGTACTAGCGACCCGCCCGCGGTTTCACCCGCGCTGCCCCGTTCCTAAGAGTCGTAGCGTTATGTTATATAGCTTAAAAGCTTCCTCATGAATCACTCTATCTATTAAAAAAAACCGCATCAAAATCCGTTGCGTAGTTTAAAAGATCTAAGCATACATAGGGACAGACAGCGGGAAACGACTTTGTTTTATAATAAGTAGTGATAGTGGGGCAAACGAGCAAATGGAGTGATCATGGACACTCGCAACACCAGAGGAGTCGCAAGTGTATTGCCCGCCTTTTAAAAGGGTTTGGGCCTCCGGTAACCTCACTGACTCGGCGAAACACAACGTAAGTGTTGTTTCATGCCGGTTTTCTGTGAGGCCGTGGTATCACTCCGGTCGAGCCGGCCCATTCGTGCCGATGAACGGCTCTCCCATGATGAGAAAATAGTATTTTACACGAAACTGCCATCAGACTTGATCATAGAACAAAAGTTCATTATGTTCTCCGGCGTGAAGCAACGCTTGCGTTGTGTTTCGCCGAGTGAGTGAGGTTACCGGAGGCCCAAACCCTTTTAAAAGGTCGGCATCGCACTTGAGACTCCTCTGGTGTTACGGGTGTCCATGGGTGGCGGTTATCGCTCCCCTATCCCATAAAAAAAAACCTGCGATATTTTATCTTTTTACAAATAATCCTGTCTAAATGTCTTTTACTTAGCAACAATGACGTCATTCGATACTGACAATTGACATCATGCTTTTTCCATTGAAGGCTTGACCGTGAGAAGAATAGTAATTATTGATTGTAACGTAAAGATTTTGACAACCATAACAATAGTACGATGACTTCATCCTAGCTTGTACAAATACATTTTTTTTATATAACCGCTAGCAGTTTTACAAAGCATTATGCGAAACCGCTGATACGTCCAGCTGGATTGTCTTTACGTATCAGTTAGCAAAACCGCTACCCACGTTTAGTTGTTTTTAGAGTGAATTCTAAGCTGACATGACATTTACTTATTTTTGACTTTAGCTGTGAATATTAGTTTTGGCACGGTAAATTCAGGATGATTCAGGATGAAAGAAATTTTATTATGTAGGTTCAGTTAGGTTAAAACTGTGACCACATGATGCTAGCAAGAACCTCATTTTTCCATTGTACCCAAAAGAAATTAGGATTATTTTGACGAGCTTTTGCTATTGTTATGCCATGACCTCGCCACGAGCGGCAATTTATGGAATTAAAATGTACAATCCAATGTTTAATTTCACTTGTTTTACAAGATCGGTCATTGTTAACCCGCTGAATTGATGAACGCAAAACGTTCAAGCAATTCTGCGTTCATACATAACCGCTAGCTGTTCTGTATATAAACTAGTTGTTATGTAAAACAGCGAATTATACAATCCAACTACTTATAAGAATTATATTCAAATTTAAATTTGGCGAGCTCAAATGAACGCAGCCATAAACAAAAGAAGGATGTCACCGTAAGTAACAGAATTTGATGTGTTTATAAGAGCTAAATTACTTGACATATTTGTCCGAGATCACATTACAAATTAACAAAGATATCTCACTGTTATCTACGCGTATGTCTCCTGACTCATACTGTGATAAGAGGCGATGTATTACATTGTTGAGAAATAATCTCAATGCTTATCACAACGAAGGGTGTAGATGTTTCCCCACTAATAAACACGCCAGTAGCCGGTGCAGTACGTCGAGCGTAATGCACCGGCGAACTGTGGGTGTTTGCGAATTTTCTGTGCGTGTCTGACTTTTTCTAAAAGTAGGATTACCAGACTCCAAAAAAAAGAAAAGCCGGACACAGGCTCATATTTAGCCGGACATTTTGCCGTGCACACCGGATTTTAAAAGAAAGCAAAAATAAAGTATTTTCGTGAGTCGGTCGTGTGTTTTCGTTAGCATCTTATGGGGGGGCGGGATTGGCCAGAGGCTAACAAATGCCGGACAGGCTGGACTTGTATATATTTGGCCGGACACTACTTGATAACCCTAGAGACGCAAGTAATTTTGCCGTGCTCAATTTTAAAATATAAACTCGGTGTAAGGACAATTGGGGTCGTAATTATTGAGCGGCTGAGTGATCGGCTACTGCATACACGTGTTGTGGGTTAAATCCCCAAACGGAGTAAATATTTATATGATCTGCAAGTAATTCAGGGTCTGGCCGTTTGTGTATGTGAGGATTTGTGTTTCTGTAAACGCACCGACGATACAGGAGAACTTCCTGTGTGGGGCAACGACATTAGGAAATATTTTTTTTTTATAAAAACTTGAATGTGAAGGCTAATTTCGGTGAACCAAAAGACGCAGATTCGAATGTTTCCTTCACTAAAATAACTAAATATATCCACAACGACTAACTTCAGATGTGCATATTATTTCGATCATACTGTTAAGTACTGCACGCTTTATACATCATTGTTTTGATCAAGACTGGTGTAGAGAACATTGGCCTCAATAAACCCGCAATGTCGTTAATTTATCTCAATTGATGGATGAATAGTTTTATATGCGTCATTATTTTATAGGATACGGGGGCAAACGAGCAGACGGATCACCTGATGCCTGATGGAGCAACACCAGAGGAGTCGCAAGTGCGTTGCCCTCCTTATAAAAGGGTTTGGGCCTCCGGTAACCTCACTCACTCGGCGAAACACAACGTAAGTATTGTTTCACGCCAGTTTTCTGTGACGCCCTGGTATCACTCCGGTCGAGCCGGCCCTTTCGTGCCGAAGCATGGCTCTCCCACGAAGTGATTCCGCTTTCAGATGTTGATCGTGTACACGTCATGCTCGTAAAAGGTGTCAGTCGGGGCTGGTCAGGTCTTACTTGATAGCCACCTATAGCAATACAATTTCTGTTTATTTAATATTTCTAAGTCATCGTAGGAGAGGAGGAGAGGAGTTACTGAGCGACTACGGAGTACAGACTGTCAGGGCCGCAATAACCGAGGTAGAACTGGCTATCACGGGTAAATCGAGACAAAGAAGCGGCGGTAGCCTAATAGCTAGAGGGTCGGACTTGCGATCATGTGGTTGCCGGTTCGAACCCCACCCATTGCACTACCGACGTGAACCCACTCGTAACACAAGCAATCTAGCTTAGCACGAGGGGTTAACAAGAATACTAGTAATGTGCGAACCACATTGCTAGTAAGCTTTTTTTTTAAAAGAAAAAAAAAACACACACACCAAGGTGCTTTACGAGTCTCCGACGTAAGGGTGGTTGCCAGACAGTCGGACAAAAGAGGTCCTACTACCGAGCAAGTCAGATATTTACTCGGCTCTTACGAAATGCCTATCTCAAAGGAAGTGAAGAGCGGTATCCTAACCAATCCCCACACAGCTCAATCGCGGACTACTGAGTCTGACTCATATTAACCAGAAACAGTAACATATGACTAACGCATTTACAATAATCCCATTCTGCTCAAAATAGCTCAATAAGGAGAAGTATGGAAATGATTCCAACGTTTCATTCTATTTCATTTGATTTAATTTATGATTAACTAGCTTCTGCCCGCGGCTTCGCCCCCGTGGAATTCGGTCTGTCATCACATCCCACGGGTACGGGATAAAAAGTATCCTATGTTCGTCTCCTGGTTCTAAGCTACCTCTCCACCAATTTTCAGCCGTTCTCAAGTTATAAATAGTGTAACTAACACGACTTTCTTTTATATATATAAGATATAGATTTTTCACAGCGCTTCCACATTCGACATTTTGCAGCCTGCAACTAATGTCTGCAAAGCTTCCAACTAGCTATAAGATTCGTATTCAATTGGGAAAATTTGACAGATTTGGATGGCTTGACCTGCGGGCGACTGTACTTGTTTCCTTTTTTTCTTCTTCTTATCGACTAATTTTAAGCTATATGTGGACTTGTAATTAGCAATTTATTAATAACATGTTCATTATATCATATATTTATTAGTCTGTAAGCCTTCTGTAAAAAAAATGAATTTTCATTCAAAATCATTTATATCCACACTTGCTATTTTGTAGAAAATGCGATTTCATTGAAATGGGATTTTGAGCAGGCTGTTTGAAAAAAATTGGCAGGTGTGATGTATGAAAAATATGAATTCGACAAATCGTATATATAACATAATCATAAACATAAAAGATATGTTCTTTACCTAACAAGGAGAATGTTAAACACTGACTCAGACTTCGAATTGCAAGGTTAGGCTACACTTGTTGCGGTCAATATATGGATTGATGACCATTCTTAGCCAATCGAGACTCCTTCGTGGCTCGGAGAGCACTTGTATTCATTGCTTTTATTTCTGGTTGACTTAAAAACATCATGATAAATCGCTACTCGCTCAAAAGCCCGCGTATTCCGAGATGAAAGGTAATGTAGCCTGCTTAGCCAGTGACATTTAACAACTGAGGTGTCAAGATGACAACGCACGGGTGATACCATTGGTGTTGCTGCCGTCTATAGGCTGTGGTTGCCGCTAACCATCAGACAGTTGTAAAGACGAATTAAATGAAGACTTGGCATAAAGGACTTTCTATCCAAGCCAAAACCATTACCTATAAAAAAAAAACAGACAGTCATTTTCTTGTCTGTCATTTTTTATAATACAAAAAGAATAAGTAAGTACACTGAAAGCAAAGACTATTTTATGTCTTTTAAAAGTGTACGTGCATAGTAGGTACTCGTAAAAGTATTAGTAAAAGAAGTACCTAAGCAAGAATCGTAGCAAGTGGTGGTCTATAGTTTGTGCCTAACACTGTGAGGGAAAGGCGTCTGTATGCAAAAAAAAACATAGTTATGACGGAATTAAAACAACATTTTTTTGGCACAAAACTGTTCTATTAGACGTGACTGTCATGAATGGCCGCGCGTTGACGTTTGACGTCATCGATGACGTCAGCAGACGCCATCTTGGCAAGTGATCAGTGTCTCCAAATCTAATAATAATTGTTGACCTATATTTCTGTTTATACCATAGCATTTCCATTGCCACTTCAAGTTGTGCTCTTTCTGTGTATGATAATATTACATTCACCGTAAGATATTGGAACGTTGCTGTTTAAAAACTACCCTACAATTTATAATTTATTTAATTTATGTTTACCCCCAACCAGTTATAAATATCTCTAATATTAATTTAAGCAAAATGTTGTCATGTAATTGTAAAATTCTTATGAGAAATCAATATGTCTCAAACCTCATTTGAGTGCAAAGAGGTTCTCGCTCTAAACGCATATAATGTCTCCGTTCCATAGTGGGTGTGCAGGACGACGTCAGTGAATATATAAACAGTAAATAATGAACAGTGAAACATAATTCGTGTACAGTATTAATATAGAATAGGTTCGTTTATATAGGTAGTTACTTACGATTATAGTGTTACATTTTCTTACATTTTATAGTTAATTAATCTTATTAGAATAGGGAATAAATAATAACAGTATCTAATAAACTAATATAGTAGATAAGAACTTAGTTTGTAAGAAAATAAATTATATTTTGTTTTGTCGTTTTACTACCTCTAGATTTAAGTATTCTAATAAGAATATATGTAAATATCTATTTTTAGACTAAGTCTACTAAGATAATATGATTCTAATAGGAATGTTGTAAGAAATTAACAGTTTAGAATATTATTACATAACTCCGTATTTTAGAGTAAAAATAAATAGGAAATAGCAAACGGCTCTCGATACGGTCGAGTTGTGTCTTACCTTAGTAAAGTGCACGCGCGCCCGCCCGCGCTGTGATTGGTCAATAAAACTGCCTCTGATTGGTCGACCAATCAGAGCGCCTACATTTTTTGAGGCATAAACATATATAAGCAGCGCGGGTTTGTGGGTCAGCATGCACTTCCCTACGAGCAGCCAGCAAGAAAACAACTGGAAGAAAATACAGGAAGAAAATACTGGAAGAAAGTGCTGGAAGAAATTACTGGAAGAAATTGCCGGAAGATATTGTAACGTGAATAAACCTCAAGAGTGTGTGTTACCGACCTCTGTGCGTCTCATTTCCGTACCCCTCTACAGCGAAGTACCCCCAATCCAGTAACAGCAAGTGTGCGCAGTGCACATTTAATGGTCCTTCGAGCCGGATATTAGGGGTACATACGGGTACGGAAAGCCGTCAAAAACGTTCAACATGCCGGTCACACGCTCCGAAGGAAGAGGACGCAAGCCGGCCAACGACCAAACGCCATCGACGTCAGAGGGCACCACCACCACCTCGGCAAGCGGCACCAGCGCGGAAACGGGAACGGCCTCTACAGCTACGGGTACCACCGCCACGGAAGGAACAGAACAGACTACCACCACCTCCGCGACGACAGCGCCCTCTGCCGCCCCCTCCGCCGCAACAGCCACGCGCTCCGCTGCAACAGCCACGCGCTCCGCCGCATCGACGCTGCCTGCCGACGCACAACAGAAGAAGCCCCCCGCGGGGAGGGGGGTGCCCCCCCCACCCAAGGAACGTCAGGAAGAAACAGAAACGGCTACAGTCAAGAAGAAGGGAAGTGCACCCGGTCTGCCAGTGCCGAGCGGACCGCAGATCCTCCGCCCCCCCAGCAAGAGGGGGGGAGGGAGGGGATCTATCTACAGCAAGGGGAAAGCGCACAAAGTAGCAAAGGCTAAGGAAGAATTGCTACGTCTTCAAGTGGAACTAGCTGCAGCACGCCTCGCCGCGTTGGAAACAGAAGATTCTGAAGAAGAACCAGAAGATGTCTCCGTCTATTCGAAGTCAGAAGTAAACGAACGAGTCGACACCTGGTTGGAGAGCCAAGAGACGCGACCCATGCTGGCCATCACCGATGCACCTCACCATACGACAGAAGCACCGGTGACCCAGCATACAGAAGAGAACAGAAGACATATAGAAGAACGTCAAGCGCCTCCAGAACCACTTCATCCACCGGCGGGAGCGCCGCCCGACCTGACTGCACTAGCAGAAGCTATCACCCGCGCCGTCAAAGCAGCACAGCGACCGAAGTTCATCGAGCTACCTGTCTTCAGTGGGTCACATCAAGAGTGGTTACCCTTCCGCGCCGCCTATTACGAAACGGAAGCAACGTTCTCCGTCGTCGAAAATACGAACCGACTCAGAAGAAACCTGAGAGGAAGAGCCAAGGAAGCCGTGGAGGGACTTCTCATCACCAGCGCGCACCCATCAGAAATAATGAAGACTTTGGAATCAAGATTTGGAAGACCGGAGTCAATAGCCATGATGGAAATGGAAGCACTTAGAGGATTACCGCGCCTCACCGAGTCACCGCGGGACATATGTATATTTTCAACGAAGGTCTCCAACATCGTAGCAACCCTGAAGACACTGAGCTGCATGAACTACATGTACAATCCAGAAGTAACGAAGACGGTCGTGGACAAGCTAACTCCAACGCTGCGCTACAGATTTTACGACTTCGCGACGATGCAACCGAAAGAAGACCCGGACCTTTTGAAAATAGAAAAGTTCCTGAAACGGGAAGCGGAATTGTGTGGGCCATACGCACAGCCAGAACAGATCACCCCACACACTCCGAACACAGCAAGCAACAGCATTCAGAAGCGTCCGCAAAGGGTTCACACAGCAACAGAAGATAAGAAGACATCGTCTCCAAGGTGCCCCGTGTGCGAAGACATGGGACACACAGCAAGTGACTGCGAGCAATTCAAGAAGGCTAATGAAAATGGAAGATGGGACCTGGCGAAAGCAAGACACCTCTGCTTCCGCTGCCTACGCTACAGAACCAAGACCCACACCTGTCGTCCTAAAGCGTGCGGCATTGACAACTGCAAATACTTCCACAACAGGATGCTGCATTACAGAAAGACACAGGAGAAGGACGACAGTGAGGGCAAAGAAGAAACAACAGCGAACATCAACTCAGCCTGGACAGCAGCTAAGCAGCAGTCATACTTGAAGATCATGCCAGTACAGATAGTGGGTCCAGCCGGAACAGCAGACACCTTCGCACTCCTCGATGATGGATCAACAGTAACACTGATCGACGACGGCATCGCGAACAGTATTGGAGCGCAAGGACCTATCGACCCACTACACATAGAAGCCATCAACGATATGAAGACTACAGAAGCGAGTTCAAGGAAGGTGACCCTCACACTGAAGGGACCTAATAAGCGAGAAGAACAGATCCAGCAAGAACAGTAAAGAACCTGTTGGTGTCACCGCAGCGGATATCAAGGGAACAGCTACTGGAGTGCAAACATCTACGAGACATGAGCGACATCCTATCCTATGAAGACGCGAAACCAGGAATCCTGATAGGCCAAGACAACTGGCACCTGCTGCTGGCGTCGAAGACCAGGAAGGGCAACAAAGGCCAGCCGGTCGCTTCTCTCACAAGATTGGGATGGGTCCTGCATGGCAGCTACACCAGGACAATTGGAAGAAGCGTACAGCGAGTCAACCACATGGCAGAACCGACCACAGAAGACCTGCAAGAAATGATGAAGCAGTATTTCACCATGGACTCACTATGCCTGAACCCGAAGAGACCCAAGTCAGACCCTGAGGAGCAAGCCCTACAGATCCTGGAGAAAACAACAGTAAAAACAGAAGAAGGAAGATATGAAACCGCTCTGCTCTGGAAGAAAGAAGATGTCACACTACCAAACAATTACGAGAACTCCCTGAAACGCCTCTACAGCATCGAGAAGAAGCTCGACCGTGACCCACAGTTTAAGAAGAAATACACAGAACAGATGGAAGCCCTGGTGACAAAAGGATACGCTGAACCCGCACCTGTGAAGAAAACAGAAAATAGAACATGGTACTGTAAGAGTTTAAAATAAGGAGTTTTTATTGTGCGCGCCCAGGCACGTAGTACTTTAGAACAAAAAAGTAAGTAGTTTGAAAATGTCTAGAAAGAATTTGATTATTGTCATTCTATAAGAATTTTCGCTTGAGTAATAAACGCGCAGTATTCGCTCTTATTGTGCATTTTTTTTAATTAAACGCAAAAACCCCCCATTATATCTAACCCGGCCTCTACAAGTTGGTGGAGGCGCCGGGTAGGATATATGGGATATTATATATAGGATATATAGGTAGGATATATAGGATAGTATGGGCATTAAATTACTTTAAACATTTCTTATGGGGTATGAAGTTTCAGGTTGTTACAGATCATAAGGCGTTGTGTTGGTTAAGAGATAAGAAGGACATGAATGGAAGATTAGCTAGATGGTCTTTGTCTATTCAGGCTTATGAGTTTGATATAGTCCATTGTGCAGGAAGAGAAAATGTGATTGCAGATTTTCTGAGTAGAAACCCATTGAGTCAGGATGATGAGAATCATAAAGAAGTGGCAAGTCAAGATGATGGTCTGCAGGTATATAAAATAGATATCACAAAAATGTCAGATGAACAACGCGAAGATCGGGTTTGTAGACAGTTATTAGATAGAATAGCGACTAGTGAAGGAAATACATATAAAGGATTTAGGGTCATAGATGGTATTTTATGTAAACAATCCATGAGATTTAATAGTATGAAGAATTTAGTGGTATTACCAGAGCAGTTAATATCAGACATATTAAAAGAGTTGCATGATGATCCTTGGGCTGGAGGACATCTAGGGTTAGCTAAGACTTTAACCAAATTTAGGGATAAATACTTTATTAAAGATGCAGAGAAGAAAATTGAAAATTATATTAGGAGTTGTAGTTTATGTCAGGAGCGGAAAAAGGTTAGGCAAGTAGCTCAATTACAACCTGTCTTAGTGAATCATTTAATGGAGAAGGTAGGGATAGATATATTAGGTCCGTTCAGAAAGTCATTGAGAGGCAACAAATATATAATTGTCTGTGTAGAGTATGTTTCTAGGTATGCAATTTGCAAGGCAGTGCCTAGGGCTACAGCCCAAAGAGTTAGTGATTTCTTGATAGAAGAGGTATTTTGTCGTTTTGGAGGGGTGAAAGAAGTTATTTCAGATAGAGGTTCAGTATTTACATCACATCTGGTTAAAGATACTGTTGAATATTTTGGTGGTAAATCTCGCTTTACTACGGCTTTTCATCCGGCTTCTAATGGTCTAGTAGAAAGGTTTAACAGAACGTTAACACAAATGTTGTCTATGTATGTTTCTGCAGACCAAAGGAATTGGTGTAGTTATGTACCCTTAGTATGTTATGCATATAATTCAAGTAAACAGTCAAGCATTAAGATATCACCGCACATGATGATTTATGCTAGAGAGCCTTTATTCCAGACTGATATGGTTGTTAATTCTGATAGGCGAAATTGCATAATTGATTATGTGGGAAGGCATGATTTTCAAAATTTCTTATCTCAAAAAGCTATACACAATTTGAGAAAAGCACAGACCAAACAGAAATTAAGTTATGATAAGAAAGTTAAAGTTAATAATTATTCGCCTAACCAGCTAGTTATGATTTATACTCCTAGGAGAATAGACGGTAAAAGTTTAAAATTGTGTAGGTTATATAAAGGACCTTATCGGATTGTAAGAAGGATTTCTAATGTGAATTATGTAATTAGGAAAATAAATAATAGTCGATATAGAGATATAGTGCATGTAAATAGGTTAAAGCCTTTTCATATTAGATTATAGATTGCTTCATAATATATATATAGGTCATTAATTTTGCTTGGTAAAAGAAGAATATTTAATATTAAATATTTTGTACGTTTGTTTTCATATCTGATGAGCTGCCTGATGTGCTGTCTGAACGAGCCAAGAGAGGGGGAAGATGCCACTGCGTTTTCGGTTGAAGGCATTCCGAATATATAAAAATTTTAGAGGGATTTATTTTATCTAGCAGGAGGGGGACCCTGCACAGGCTGTATCGACTTCGTGAAATGGACATAGTCCTTGCGAAGGGTGTCTGAGTTGGACACATATGATTCAGCAAATATTTTTTATTTTTATTAGATAATATTATAATAAAGAGGGGTATTAAGATTAGTCATGGAAATTAATTAATTATAGTTCGGAATGAATTCATGACAGGATTAATATGATTTCTTAAACTTTCCCTCTCTCTGACTCAATTGCGTTAGAAGAAGTTAAAGTTTTTGCATATGATATTGATTCTTTTTATATTCAGTCTCATTAACCCTTCAGGCATGATGCTTAGCTTTCAATGTAATTAATTTTGAAGCATCATTGGATAGGAGGCCGTGGCGCATCTTTTTCAGGCGTTTTGGTGCGTCAAAGTTTATGGCGTGTAGTATTTATTAATTATGCTAAAGCTTTGTAAATTTTTAATGATAACTTAACCATACACATGCCATAGACTATCCTGCTTTGAGGGGCGAGCCTCATGCATGGTTGTAAGTGAATTCCTTTCGCCTGTTAATGTTTCGAGTTAGGACATAGGCAGGTAGTTAGTTACTTTTTTGTTTTTATTTGGGTAAAACTTTTTTTTTATGTTTTATTGCCTTGTTTTACCCAAATGCAGGGGCGTAGCTGATGTAAGAGTTTAAAATAAGGAGTTTTTATTGTGCGCGCCCAGGCACGTAGTACTTTAGAACAAAAAAGTAAGTAGTTTGAAAATGTCTAGAAAGAATTTGATTATTGTCATTCTATAAGAATTTTCGCTTGAGTAATAAACGCGCAGTATTCGCTCTTATTGTGCATTTTTTTTAATTAAACGCAAAAACCCCCCATTATATCTAACCCGGCCTCTACAGTACCTACCTCACTTCGCCGTGATAAATCCGATGAAACCAGACAAGTTGAGGGTGGTACATGATGCGGCTGCGAAGACAAGAGGAGTAGCACTCAACGACCTACTACTCAAAGGACCGGACCTGCTGCAGTCGCTGCCAGGCGTCATCATGCGATTCCGAGAACATGCAATAGCGATAACAGGGGACATAAAGGAAATGTTCATGCAAGTAAAGCTGAGGAATCAAGACAGGGACGCACTCAGATATCTCTGGCGTGGGGATCGCCGAGATGACCAACCTCCACAAGAATACAGAATGACTTCACTGATCTTCGGTGCATCGAGTTCACCTTCATCAGCTATCTTCGTGAAGAACCTCAATGCCAAGAAGCATGAAGACACGCACCCAGAAGCCGCCGCTGCCATAGTGAAGAAACACTACGTAGACGATTATCTAGACAGCTTCAAGACCCACGAAGACGCGGTGCGCATCGTGACAGGAGTGCGAGAGGTACACCAAGCAGCTGGTTTTGAACTGAAGCAGTGGAAGTCCAACTCCGCCGCCCTCTTGAAAGCCATCGGTGAAGAGGAACAGATAGAAGAAATGGAGTTATACAAAACAGAAGACACATCAGAAAGAGTCCTGGGCCTTATGTGGAAACCAAAAACAGATGAACTTGCATTCAACTTGAACCTGGTGCGAGTACCTGAAGAACTAGTCAACGGCAAGACACCTACCAAGAGAGAAGCCCTAAGGATCGTCATGTCTCTCTTCGACCCACTTGGCTTCGCTTCACCGGTCACCATCAGAGCGAAGCAGATCCTACAGGAAGTTTGGAGAAGAGGGACAACGTGGGACGCCGAAATAGACCCAGACCTCGCACAACAGTGGCAAGACTGGATGACCCACCTGAGGAGCCTACGCAACGTGACCATACCAAGAAGATATCTGCATTACAGCGACGCTACGACTCCTCAACTCCACGTGTTCACCGACGCAAGCGAATCCAGCTACGCAGCAGTCCTGTTCTGGAGGACGGTTACTCCGAATGGCGAGGTCAACCTATCACTCGTGCTCGCCAAAGCCAAAGTCACTCCCCTGAAGCTCATCTCAATACCAAGACTGGAACTTCAAGCCGCAGTCATGGGGACACGCCTGGCCGAAACAGTGATCGAAGAGCACGAGAGGAAGCCCGACTCTAAGACCTTCTGGACCGACAGCAAGACTGCCCTCACGTGGATCAGAACAGGATCAAGATCGTACAAGCCATACGTCGCGCATCGTCTAGCAGCAATAGAAGAAGCATCATCAGTCAACGAGTGGCGTTGGATACCTACAAAGCTCAACGTGGCTGACGACGCAACACGAGATGTGCCAACAGACTTCGGAAAAGAACATCGATGGTACAAAGGTCCAGACTTCCTCTATGAAGACGAAGCCTCCTGGCCAGTGGAACAACTCCTACCAGCGTCCACTGAGCCGACGGGGGAAGAAAGGGTGAACGTCATCAGCAACAGCAACGAACAGAAGGTCAGCAAAGCGGTCCCAGACGTCAGAAGATTCTCAAACTGGAACAGATTACGCTACACAATGGCCAGGGCTCTCCTCTTCATCCAACTCTGCAGAACAGTGAAACACAGCGTCAACTATAAGAAGACTAAGAAGAACAGAGAAGTCGACGCTGATTGGAGACGTGTAAATAAACCTGTACAGAAGAAACCCAATCAGAAGATGAAAGAAGTTGAAAAGAAGAAGCACGTTCCGGTCCCCGCAGAACTCCTCAGAAGAGCCGAAGAGATCCTCATGCGCTCTACTCAGGAAGACAGCTTCGCCCAAGAAATTGAAGACATCAGAAGAAAGAAACCGATCGCCAAGGACAGCAGACTACGACACCTGAGCTTCGACTACAGAGAAGGAATCCTACGACTAAGAAGCCGCATCGAAGCTGCAGAAGGAATAGAAGAAAACGTCAGAAGTCCCATGATCATAGACGGCGATCACCCAACAGTAAGGCTGTGGATACAACACGTCCACATCCAGATGCATCACTCCGGCGTCGAAGCTACAGTCAACGAGTGTCTACAGCAATACTGGGTCTTGCGCATCCGCCCAGTAACCAAGTCCATAATTAAGAAATGTCTACTCTGCAGAATGAAGACTCGAGCGCCCCCACATCCTAGAACGGGCGACCTACCCTTGTGTCGGCTTGCACATCACAAGCGGCTCGCTTGTGATGTGCAAGCCGACGTACTCGACGACGTTCACGTACACAGGGGTCGACTACTTCGGGCCGCTAACAGTTACAGTCGGCCGCACCAACCAGAAGAGATATGTGGCCATCTTCACCTGCCTGACAGTACGGGCAATCCACCTCGAGGTCGTCGCATCGCTCACCACAGACTCCGCAATCATGGCCCTCAGACGCATGATTGCACGACGCGGGTGCCCCACACAGATCTGGTCAGACAACGGCACCAATCTTCGAGGAGCAGACAAGGAGCTGAGACAGGCGATCGACGAGGCAACAGCGGCAGAGGCAGCAAAGAAGACTATATCCTGGCGCTTCATACCGCCCGGTGCGCCATTCATGGGAGGCGCCTGGGAGAGAATGGTGCGTTCAGTGAAGACGGCC
This sequence comes from Acronicta leporina, assembly GCA_947256265.1. Lineage (NCBI taxonomy): Eukaryota > Metazoa > Arthropoda > Insecta > Lepidoptera > Noctuidae > Acronicta > Acronicta leporina. Next base: position 1,578,947 of record OX366539.1, read on the forward strand.
CTAGCAGCAACCCTCCACGAGCGACGACCAACAGAAGAAGTACTCGCCACCCTACTAGCAGAGGCTGAGTACACAGTCAACAGCCGACCACTCACACACGTGTCGGTCAACGCCGAAGATCCAGAAGCCCTTACCCCAAACCACTTCTTGCTTGGGGGACCAGGGCGAGTGCCGACGCCGGGAGCCTTCGACGAGAAAGACACCGTGACGAAGACCAGCTGGCGCGCATCACAACGGCTGGCTGACGTCTTCTGGGCGAGGTGGCTGCACGAATACCTCCCCGGACTCCAACACCGGCGGGAGCCCAACGGCAGAGGACCTGAAGTGAAGATCGGTGACCTGGTCCAGCTCACAGACAGCAACTTGCCCCGCAACGTGTGGATCCGCGGCCTGGTGATAGCCACGTACCCAGGCCCCGACGGCGTCGTGCGCACAGTCGACGTGAAGACCAAAGGAGGAGTGCTGCGGAGGCCGGTGAGGAAGATGGTGGTCCTGCCAATAGAAGACGTCGCTCCAGCACCGGGACCAGCTACGATGGCATCGTACGGCGGGAGTAATGTGCAGGACGACGTCAGTGAATATATAAACAGTAAATAATGAACAGTGAAACATAATTCGTGTACAGTATTAATATAGAATAGGTTCGTTTATATAGGTAGTTACTTACGATTATAGTGTTACATTTTCTTACATTTTATAGTTAATTAATCTTATTAGAATAGGGAATAAATAATAACAGTATCTAATAAACTAATATAGTAGATAAGAACTTAGTTTGTAAGAAAATAAATTATATTTTGTTTTGTCGTTTTACTACCTCTAGATTTAAGTATTCTAATAAGAATATATGTAAATATCTATTTTTAGACTAAGTCTACTAAGATAATATGATTCTAATAGGAATGTTGTAAGAAATTAACAGTTTAGAATATTATTACATAACTCCGTATTTTAGAGTAAAAATAAATAGGAAATAGCAAACGGCTCTCGATACGGTCGAGTTGTGTCTTACCTTAGTAAAGTGCACGCGCGCCCGCCCGTGCTGTGATTGGTCAATAAAACTGCCTCTGATTGGTCGACCAATCAGAGCGCCTACATTTTTTGAGGCAAAAACATATATAAGCAGCGCGGGTTTGTGGGTCAGCATGCACTTCCCTACGAGCAGCCAGCAAGAAAACAACTGGAAGAAAATACAGGAAGAAAATACTGGAAGAAAGTGCTGGAAGAAATTACTGGAAGAAATTGCCGGAAGATATTGTAACGTGAATAAACCTCAAGAGTGTGTGTTACCGACCTCTGTGCGTCTCATTTCCGTACCCCTCTACAGCGAAGTACCCCCAATCCAGTAACAGCAAGTGTGCGCAGTGCACAGTGGGTAAAAATCATAATATACAAAAGCTTTTTTGGCGTTCGTTTTTTTTCAGTTTGACATAACATACCGTCACGCCTATATTCCCCGAAGGGTTTGGCAGAGGCGTACTAATGTACACCCACAGTTCACCGGTATGTTTAGGTCCCATGTAATAGGGGGCGAACCTGCCGGGAAATCCGGGCACAAATTCCAAACTCCGAGCTGCTACTGGGAATTTCATAGAAAAACCCAATAACACTTCGCTTGATCTGAGAATCGAAGCCAGGACCTCTAACGTAGCAGTCCTGCTCAGGACCACTGGGCTAGCAGCAGCACTGGCCTCAGTGCTGCTACTAGCACTACGATCGTAATCGTTATAAGATTGATTCAAACTGATAACTGCCTAGTTATCAGTTTGAATCAATTACGATCGAATCGATTAAGATCGTGAAATATCGATAAGCTTCGATTACAATTAATCGTTATAAACCTACATAGTTTCATCAGTAATACGCGCCTAGTTGACCTAGGTATATCTTCATATCTTGCGCGTTAGTTAAACACAAGCATGTTTGAACTAAAGCCAGCTCCCATCATTGCAAGGTTGCCAACACTGGATCAACACCATAAAACCTGTTTAGTGCACCTGCTTACTCTTAAAGTGTTTACAAACGTGCGTCCCCTTCGAGATCTTCAAACGTAATGAGAACGTTGACTGTTGAATATTTAAATTAAGAACTTACTTTTCGCATGCGCGGACATCTGTGGTCCTAGTTTGATGTTCAAACAAAATTTATATAAAGCACTTTATCAGTAGAACGATAAGGTTGTAATTGGATTGAAATGTTCTTGGTATTTTTTTAATTCGTGGCCTTCTTGTTTGTATCACATTTTTATTGTTTTAAAATGCGTTCGTGTTTATTTATAATTACCTAGGTACTTTTAATTATGCATAGAAGTTCTTCGCACTCTTTTAGGGGGGAGACAGAGATATTTTAACGGTGTTAGAACCATATAACCTCAGATGCTGAGTTCGTGTGGTTGGGTATAACCGCATCGCATTGTCAAATTAATATACTGTTATTTTTACTGTGGCAACATCTTCGATGAATGAATGTTGTAGGTAGTTGAAATGAATGTTGAACTTGAAAAATGCAAAAATATACAAAAAGATATATTGAAATAAAACAACTTTACGGATTATATCGCGTTATATTAGTATCAAATACAATACAGTCTGCCCGTGACCATGGACGCTGTAAAGGGTCCGAAACGTCGGGATTTGTATTGTATTTGATACTAATATAACGCGATATAATCCGTAAAGTTGTTTTATTTCAATATGTCTGATGTTCGCGTAAGTTTCAGAAATCAATATACAAAAAGATAGTTAATAGGTATGGTAGCATCGTACGACATAGAACTAACCGTAAGGTAAGTCATGTCGTTTGAGGGGCAAAGTAACTTGCTTTTCAATAGATGTTACTGACGTTACCTTTAAGACATAAGTTCAGAATTTGAAGATAAATTTCGGGTGGGAACTTCGGTGGCTTAGTGGTCATAGCGTCTGGTGTATCTAACTAGAAGACGCAGGTTCGAATCCTGCATGAGAGTCGAATTTTTCCTTCACTAAAATAGCTTCGTTTGACTTACGAATTGTTGATAGTTTTGACTGAGATACAACTGAAAAAAAACTGCCACTGGCCTAGCGATCCTACGCCAGAGGTCCTGGGTCGATTCCAAGGTCGAACAAAGTATTAATCGGATTTTTATATGAAATTCTCCGAAGCAGCTCGATGTTTGGATTCGTGCCTGGTTTTGATATTAATGTGATTTTACTAGCGCGACTCTTCGGAATGGCTAACTTCGGACACACATCACTACTTATTATAAAACAAAGTCGTTTCCCGCTGTCTGTCCCTATGTATGCTTAGATCTTTTAAACTACACAACGGATTTTGATGCGGTTTTTTTTAATAGATAGAGTGATTCAAGAGGAAGGTTTTAAGCTATTTAATATTACGCTACGACTCTTAGGGACGGGGCAGCGGGGGTGAAACCGCGGGCGGGTCGCTAGTTGATAATAAAAATATTTTTCCGAGGATTACAAAATGGTTGTGCTTGCATTCCTGTAAACGATTAATGCTACATTGTTCGTAGTACATAACGGTATTATGTCACGTGAACAAAAGGACATTTCTCAAGTAGTGATGTACTGAAGCACGGTTTCGGCTAAGTTTAGGCCGAAATTTGTTTCGGCATTCAAAAAATGTATCGATTTAAATTAAGTCGGCAAGACCTAAGGATACTTTGAGCTCATTCTGTGTGAAACAAATTGTTACCTAATTAAACATTTCTTTTTATTTTTATTCTTATTGTAATAAGATGATAAGTAGGTACACGGTCCACCTGATGGTAAGCGGCCACCGCAGGCTATAGACGCCAGCAACACCAGTGGTATCACTCGCGCGTTGTCATCTTGACAGCTCAGTTGTTAAGTCTCATTTGCCCAGTAATGTCACTGGCTACATTAAACAATAATGTTAGCACATTATCGGCAGAATATTTGGCAATATGGTGACACCAGCCCAAAGGAAATCACATTAGATTTACCATCTCAAAGATATCGTTTCGTTTTAAAGACAAATTCAACTAGATAGAATGATTTTTGAAAGTACAGTTACAATATTTAGCATTATTAGCACTTTCAATAGTTTCTTTTGTAAGAAATTCGGGCAAGCGACCGCGTGATATTTATATTTAGTTACTATTTAGCGTTTATCTGTCCAAATCCGTTATCTCGCTCTGTGTAATGTCAACGTTTATTCACTCAATGAGTAGAATTATGTTAAAATGTTAGTGTAGATATCTAAGCTGCTTATCAGGCTGGATTTTCAATACAGACTATGGACTGAGCACCGACAATTCCCCTCCTACTTTATAGGTTGATTTACATTGTAACGTACAATTTACCGCCAAAAAATAGCGGCATACTGCCAAGATTGGACTGCTAAGTAGTACCAAGTCATTCTTTTAAGTTCAAATTCAAGGCACGCAGCTCTGTCTTTTTGTAATCATGTGCGTATGAATATTTTACCCACTTACGGAATTTACTACTTAAAGGATATACAACATTACATTGTGAGGAAACCTGTAAGCTTGAGAACTTTTTCGGCTGCATGTGAAGTCTGCCAACCCGCAGCATAGTGGACTTTAGCGTAATCCCTCCCTGAGGACGACCTTCGCCCAGCAGTGAGACGCCCCCTATGACGTGAGACCTAAACATATCGGCGTACTGTGGGTGAAAAGGTGACTTGAAGCGGCGGTAGCCTAATGGCTAGGGCGTCGGACTTGCGATCAAGTGGTTGCCGGCTCGAAACCCACCCATTACACTACCGACGTGAACCCACTCGTAACACAAGCATTTTAGCTTAGCACGAGGGGTTAACCCACATTGCTAGTAAGCTTTTAAAAAAATAATAATAATAAGTATACCTTTGCCTAACTCTTCGAGAAACACAGGCGATACCTACTGTTTTTTTTATGGGATAGGGGAGCAAACGAGCACACGGATCACCAGATGGTAAGCACCACCCATGGCCACCCGCAACACCAGAGGTGTCACAGGTGCGGTGCCCACCTTTTAAAAGGGTTGGGGCTCCGGTAACCTAGTGTTGTTTCACGCCAGTTTTTTGTGAGGCCGTGGTATCACTTCGGTCGAGCCAGCCCATTCTAAAAATGAAATCCCATTCTCTTTTATGTTTTTATATAACATGCTATACATTTTCTAAAACATTATCAAGAGAAAAGGTAGTAGTCTTGGTAGTTTAGTTGGCTAAAGCGTCTGGTGTGCTTAACAGGAGAAACTCAATCGATTTTTTTTGTCGCTAAAATTTACATCTTTGAGAATATGAAAGCTCATTTAGATTCTAGAGAGGACGCTAAAATTATATCGGTGGAATACTCTAAAACGACTATGTAGGTACACAAGTTCCAACTGAAGGCCGAATTCTCGTTTTCGGCCTACCCAAAACTAATTTGTGAAACACTACACACTACACCCTGTTATTAGTGTGATTACGTAGGCGATATCCGTCCACATTGTATGTTAAATACCTACCTACTTTATTTTATATTATGTTGTCACTAAATTATGCATTTGGATGTATAAGGACACGGTACATAGGTATACCAAAACAATTTTTTTACAATATTTGTCTGTCTGTCTGTGTGTGTGTCTTTCTGTATGTCTGTTTTTTCCGGCTAATCTCTGAAATGGCGGGACTTTCACTGGCAGGTGGCTGATGTAACAAGGAGTAAATGAGGCTACTTTTAAATACCTACCACGGGGGCGAAGTCGCGGTCTACAGCTAGTTTAGAAATATAAAAACTTCTAACAAAGATAATATCGCCTTCAAAACTATAACATAATGTTACTTTGTGCAAAACAATTTCGGTAGTCGGTAAGCGGTTACCGCCGCCCGTGGCCACACAACACCAGAGGAGTCGCAAGTTTTGGGCCTCCGGTATCTATTCTCACTCGCTCGGCGAAACACAACGTAAGATTTGTAAGAGTTGTTTCACGCCGGTTTTCTTATGTTTTTTTTATGGGATAGGGGGACAAACGGTAACGGTAGCGATAACCGCCGCCCATGGACACCCAGAGGAGTCACGAGTGCGTTGCCCGCCTTTTAAAAGGGTTTGGGCCTTGGTTATGTGTATTGAAATGAAAAAAAAAACAGTTCATGGTGCTCTTGATTTCGGTTTCGGGTATTGAACTTAATGACCACTGGTTGCTTGGTTGCGCAACCGACGCACTGGAGCATTGCGTGGCTGAGAATTGTATTAACGAGATACACAATAGTAGAAATTTACATTCAATCCGAAATAGTTTGTAAGCACGTATCTGAGTTTTAGGCCCACTTGCACCAACTTCCTAAATTGTATTTAAACTACCTACATAGTCCATAGTAATTTTATGTATAATGACATTTGTTGGAGCAATGACCAACCCTGAAATATTAAAAAAATATCAGCGAATTCATACAAAAATTCTGCACTTCGCCTCTCTTTTTTTATTTTAAGGAAGGAACTATACCTAGTGTGTCTTGTTTATGGCAAATAAACGTTTTTTCTTTCTTTCTTCTTTCTTTCTTACTTTCAATCTCATACTCCTTTATTTGCGCAATATGCTTTAAAATGGGGTACAAAGTTTTCTCTTCACACATTATTATTATAAGTAATAAGACTAGCAGCAATGCAATTTAAACGTATTCAATTAGTTGGTGCAAGTGGGCCTTAGAGTTCATTCAGCTGTTGGCTCCAAGCGGTCACGACACTTGGAACGGGTACCTATCAAACGCACCAGGAATGTCGTGGAAAGTTAATTAAACTAGCAGAGTATTTGAACGAACATTATTTTAATTAATTTAACCAACGCAGCAGCAGATTCCTAACTTCAAAATATTTTAATTTAATTAATTTAACGAACGCAGCAACAACGACGCCAGCAACATCAGTGGTATCACTCGCGCGTTGTCATCTCAGAAAATCGAAACCCCTACCTGCCTCGAAGAGTACGCTACGATGGTGTCTTCTATTACCTATTTATTCTTTGTCGTCTGTAAACATCTAGATGAACTCACAAATTTAAAGCAAATGAGTTCCCTCGGCATCATGCCAACAAAATTTCATACGATTAGCTATCGGAGCGCAAACATAAAAAAGTCTGGTCGAAATCCCCCAACGTTACGCTCGCATATCATATCGCTTGGCAATATATCAGACAGAGCGCCAGACTACCGTCGAAAATAGAAACAAGGTTGATATTAGGTTAACCAACCTTCTTAGTTGAAATGTTTGAAAGAAAACCAGAAGAAAAAATGCGTCTTTTTAATTATTAGACACTTGTTGCGATAATGCGACACTGCTTGAAACGAGCAGACGGATCATCACCTGATGGTAAGCGATAACCGCCGCCCACGGACACCCGCAACACCAGAGGAGTCACAAGTGCCTTGCCAGCCTTTTAAAAGGGTTTGGGCCTTCGGTAACCTCACTCACTCGGCGAAACACAACGCAAGCGTTGTTTCACACCGGTTTTCTGTGAGGCCGTGGTATCACTCCGGTCGAGCCGGCCCATTCGTACCGAAGCATGGCTCTCCCACGTATTAAATCTATACTTCTATACTAATATATAAAGCTGAAGAGTTTGTTTGTTTGTTTGTTTACTTGAACGCGCTAATCTCAGGAACTACTGGTCCGATTTGAAAAATTCTCAGTGTTAGATAGCCCATTTATTGAGGAAGGCTATATATCATCAAGCTACCCGGACGAAGTCGCGGGCAGAAGCTAGTTTAAATATATAATTGAAACAAAAAATAGCCCAAGGCCTTCTCCAGGGTCCAATCTATGTCTATACCAAAATTTATCAACATTGCTTAAGCGGTTTTGGCGTGAAAGTGTAACAAACGAACAGACAGTATTGTATTTTAAATTCCTCGCTGCTATTCAGAAAGGCATATTGTAAGAGGCGAGAAAATATCTGAATTTCTATTTAGGAAGTCAGATATTGTCAAAAAAGAGTCAGACCCTCAAGAGATCCTACCATTGAGTCTCTTGAGGGTCTAACTGCACGTCGGAGTATTCCGAAAAGCACCTTGCCGTGTGTATTCGACTTTTACGCGTGAGAGCCAGTTCCCTGTTCCCCCTCGGTTATTATACTGGTTTCTGACACTTACGCGAATATTAGACATTGAAATAAAACTATTTTTTACGGATTTTATCGTTTTATTTAATTCCCGACGTTTCGGATCCTTTACAGCATCCATGGTCACGGGCAGACTGAGGTGTTGGACGTCTAAATGTTAAAATTACTAACAGCTACTTTACATTTTTGTTAATTATTAGCGATCCGATTCATGCAGAACGAGCTCACCGTATCCTTTGATCTTGCAGTTTTGGGCTTGGATTTAGATTTAATAGATTCTATAATGGGGTTCCAAGCAGCTGGTAAGACCCAACCATCTTCTCTATTAAAATTTCGGTGTTTTTTAATTTCAATAGCCTCACGAATCATCCTAGGTAGGAATCGGTTTTCTTTTGCGATAAAATCCGTAAAAAATAGTTTTATTGCAACCCCTCGGTTATTGTTACTCTTGCAGTCTGCAGTCCGTAAGGGCTCAACGAATCAGCAATTTTGGTGTTGTATTGTAAGTGTACATGGGCGACGAAAATTAGATACTCACCAACAGGAGTTAGTCAGCTCGTTTACCGATATTAACAATCAAAAAGTGATACTGTAAGTGTAAAGGATCCGAAACGTCAGCAATAACGCAATAAAGTCTGTGAAGTGTTTTTTTTTTAAAAAGTTCCTTTTTGTAGAGTTGACATTGTGTTTTCTAGAATTTTCTATGAATGCAACCTTTTTTATTTGGAAAAACAAAAGGCGCATTCAATTTTGCATTGAGTCTAGACTTCATTCAGCCACGCAAAAGTAAGAGTTGGTTCTTTCTGTGTCATGGTCCGCGAGCATGTGTCATGACCTCATGATAAACCGCTCTAGTGCTTACGTCATTAGTTAGTATCAGTAATGACGACTGTCTGATGACGTCACGGCTTGGGAAGCGATTGAAATCTTCTGTTTTAGTCACATTAAAAAAGAGGACATTTGCATAATATGAGTAGAACAATTTATCAAGGCTTATCAATTTTAAGGCCGGCAGCGCACTTGTGACTCCTCTGGTGTTGCAGGTGTCCATGGGCGACGGTGATCGCTTACCATCAGGCGATCCGTCTGCTCGTTTGCCTACTATCACATAAAAAAATAAAAAAAAATCCGTGACAGATAGGTCACGTCATTGTTGGTAATGATACCACTATGTGTAAATAAATAAGCGAAGCAAGATGCTTCTTTTCAAGACGTTTTCACTAATGTGCTCCTCTTTATATAAAGAGGAGCACATTAGTGAAAACGTACATATTATTATGTACTTATCGGTATTTTCAGTAAGTAGGTAATTTTATACGGTTTACTTTTTTAAACAGACGAAGAACAGAAGAGAATCAAAAAGTGAGCCAAGTATTTTTGTCTCATGTATAATAAATAAACGCGTGTAATAAACGCTCTCGGGACATAAAAAGCCTATATTTTTATTTTATACTTAAATGTATATTTGTTAATATTAAATTAAGTAAGTACTGAAATACTTATTTGAAAAAAATACGGATTACCCGAGTGCTGCCACTTCCTTTGCGTATTTTTTTTTTTAATTAAAAAGAGAACAATGCTAGCCACAAATCGCTGGCCTTACATTTATATTTTACTAGCTTCTGCCCGCGACTTCGCTCGCGAAGCGTGATTATATATAGCCTATAGCCTTCCTCAATAAATGGGCTATCTAACACTGAAAGAATTTTTCAAATCGGACCCGTAGTTCCTGAGATTAGCGCGTTCAAGCAAACAAACAAACTCTTCAGCTTTATATATTAGTATAGATTAGTATAGAAGATATTCTCCACTTCTTGAACTATCGTAACCACCTATCATATTTTTATGATTTCAACAAATTCCACCACATGGAGAAATTTATAACAGCCGGCCTTATCACGTCAACATCTGACCCAATTGCGATGAAGGCTACCCATCCTATTTCCGTACGCAATGACGGTCACTTAAGTTTGAAGAATAAAAATTTGGTGTAAATTATTGAACATTAGGTACAGTAAGTAAAAATAAAAATAATACCGGTTAGAAATTGTTACGGGACTCAATTTCCACACGAAAAATATTATGCCTTCCACGACTCCCCTTTATGCTTTAAAAATAAGAACGTTTAGTATGTATTAGAAAGATATACCTACCTACCTATATAAATACTGTTTGAAAATGTACTTATCTACCTACCATAGGTACCTACAAGGAAAATACTGACAACAAAATGAGAAAATAGGTAGGTACTTACCTACTATGGTAATGAAAAAAATGGCCCTAGTTAGTAACCCTACCCACTTATTCCATAACATCGTAATCTAAATAAATCAAATGGATCATACGCCAATGTATTGATATTGTAGCAGAGATAAATGATAAGATAGTCTATAAATAAGCATGTTGTAACATTTTTGATAGTAGGCCCTATTATGTAATTACTTATTTCAAATTGCCGCCATCTATGCTGCGAATTTGGGTTATCTGAAAGAGTTTCGCAAAACTATTCAAAAGTCTCACAGAATAAGTTTCTATTTCAGGTTATCGTACAGTAAACTCTAATGAATTAATTTCAGTGTTTGGTTAGTTAAATGATAATTTAATTACACGAATTGTGACAGTATTTTCTAATTAGAAACTCATTTGTTTTATCTTTTACCAAAATACCAAGTAGACAGCCGGGCGAGAGTTCCAATTACAAATACAAACCTAAATAAAAAAAAAACAATTTACTTTTATAAACTTTCGAAATTCAAAAACAACATAAAAGAACACAAAATAATTCGTTCATTTCTTTCGATGGGTCATACTTGTTGCTAGTGTTGTGCAACACAGCAATTAAAACTTTTTTAAAAAGGGTAGACTTACATATCTGTGTTGGTTGTCCGAGTGACGTCATTTGCATCCAAATATACATCCTCGCCTTGATGATGCCACAATCCACCGCTTTTAACACAGAAGTATACTTTTCTACCATCATTTTTAACATCAACATTTACGTTCTCAAAAACTTTACTCACAAAAAACGAATCACATTTTTGTTCTGATACCGGCTCTGAAGTTAGCGACCACTCATCTACATTTTTCGCAACCACATTCAAATTAAACACACATTTGTTCCCATCACACGTTTTAGTGTTTTGTGTTATTGAAAATATCCATGGCGGTGTCACGGCGCACGTGTTAATTATTAAAAATAATAATAGAAATAATTCACTAGTCCGTAATCGCACAAAAGCCATGTCAGCTTCGTGAATGAATGAGTGGAGAATTGACTGAACCAACACTACTATAAGTCTAAACAGCTGAACTGTGAGTGAGCGACTGTGCGCCGGTCGTTCCTCCGCGCTCGCGCGTCGAGTAGGGATGGGAAACTTCGTTGCAAACACTTTTATACCAAACTCGATTGTGTGAAGGACGAATCGATAAGACACGTTTTTAGATAAATTTAATCTCTGTTTGTAGACTGCGACTTAAATAAATATAAGATCTTTATTGTAGATGTTTTTGATAGGCGATGCTATCAATCATCGTTGATTGCTTTTATCATAGTAGGTATATTATACTTACGTATTTTATAACATTATTATGAATCGCTTAAATTTTTAAGTACTTATTTGCAATAAAACATAAATGATTTATATGCTTTTGGCTATTACTTACTCAGAATAATTTTATTATCAGGCAGTTAGCTAATTCATGTCTATAATTTTAAGTAAGTATTATTAATATCTATTATAATCCACGAGAATGATAATTATCATAAAAAATATGAATAATTTACTATTTAAAGTACTTAATTTAGATAGCAATTAGTAGGTGAATGATGAATGATATGACATACATGAATGATTTAATTTTGATACTCACATTAATAGAAAAAACTGTACCTAAACTATATAAAAGTTTACCTTAGTATAATTACGCTCATAAATGTAACAGTGTATTCTATTTTTACATATTATTGTTTCTTGGAAGAAATTATTATTTATTATTTTTTCTTGCCCTGTCCATGAAAAATAAATAATAATAAATAAATATTCTGGGACATTTTTACACAGCATCATCTAGTCCCAAACTAAGCAAAGCTTCTACTATGGGTACTAGACAATGGATATAATACTTATATACTTTTTTTTTGTAAATACGTACTTATAATACATAAGAAACACCCAGACGAACACAAACACTTATATTCATCACATAAATTTTTGTGTTCTGTGGGAATCGAACGACCTCATGGTCGGAAGTCCGGTACTCGAACCACTAAACCACAGAAGTCATCATAATAATACGTAATAAAATAATGGGTTTAAGTATACTTTACCACGTACGTTTATTATGTATCAGAGTTAATAACATTTATTACAGCCTATAATAGAAATATTTTTTTTTGTATTCCATAGTGATGTATAAGGGTCGTTAAATAATAAAAGGTAACTATACCGATTGTGGACTCGATATAAAACGTCATGCACATGCTTCACATCACTATAATGTAATGTGGTTGATGAATCATTCTTTATTATTGAAACTATTCTTACAATTTCTCAGTCATACAATTTCCAGGCGGGTTATTTCAATAATTAACTATTATCGTACTGTGTAGGTACCTAACTTAGTTCTTAGTTAGGTACATGGTAAACTGAAAGTAGGTAAGTACCTAAATAAATGTCTAGGTAAGTACATTCATTGCGTGAAGGAAGGGTAAAGAAAGTTGGAAAAGATAATGTGATAGGTCACATTATTCTTTCTAATATTTATATTATTATAAATATAACTGCCTCATTAGCCAAGTGGTCCTGAGCGCGACTGCTACGCTAGAGGTCCTGGGTTCGATTCCCAGGTCAAGCAAAGTGTTATTGGATTTTTCTATGAAATTCTCAGTAGCAGCTCGGAGTTTGGAATTTGTGCCCGGTTAATGGCAATAGGCTCGCCCCCTATTACATGGGATCTAAACATACCGGCGAACTGTGGGTGTACATTAGTACGCCTGTGCCTAACCCTTCGGGGAATACAGGCGTGATGGTATATTATTATATATTTATTATTTTTATATAAATTATATATGTGGTGTAACTCGGAATGATAGATTGAGAAATAGTGTGATAACACAACGTTGCGGACTGAAAGATGATGTAGTGACACGTATTGAAAGGAATATGCTGAGATGGTTTGGACATGTTGAGAGAATGAATGAAAGACGATTAACGAAAGGAATTTATAAGGCGCATATCAGCGGCAACGTCAGAAGAGGTCGACCTAGAAGGACCTACACCGATCTTATTGGCGCAGTCCTTCAAAAAGGTCAGGTGCGTAGTACTCGCAACCGACGCGTATGTATGAGAAGATGTATGAATGTCGCAGAAGCAAAAGAGGCATGCAAGAATCGTAGCAAGTGGCAGTCTATAGTTTCTGCCTACCCCTGTGGGAGAAGGGCGTGAGTGTATGTATGTATGTATGTATATTTATATTTTTATTCTTTCCAATTCAAAAATAAACTACGTACCTAGATATTAGTAAGTAGGTAGGTACTTTTCGAAAGTCATTCTTACATTCTTGACAGCCCCCTACTAAGGCGTTAAAACAGTGGTTCCCAACCAGCAGTCCGCGGACTATTTACTTATAGGTACTCGAGGACCCCAAGGTCTAAAATATGGTCTCTGAAACAACTTAAATATTTTACCAATAAAATATTTAATCATAAGTACAAATACTATCAATGTTCTATCGTCAGACTTTCTTTCTTTCTTCTTTCTACACTCGCACACGTTCACGAACACTTAATGGTTAATTATCAACCATAATTAACCCATTAAACTTCGGAGAAAATTAAGTTTTGGAAAATAATATAACTAAACCCGACAACGTGCACTTTAAATTTTCCCGCCTAAACTCATAAGATCTTACTAAAATAAAAAAAAAGAATATTGTTTTTTCTAGTGTTGGCAATCAACCTCAGATTAGGTACTTATCAATCATCTGACACATTTTTTTAAAACTTAACAAACAGGAAGCTAGACCACACGTGCTTTCGGTATTCTTATTACACACAAGATTATATGCAAACTTTTTCTAAGTCCAAAGTTCATTCGTGATGAACAGTGCCAAAAATATTAAAAACGAGCTATTTCACTCGTGTCTTTTTTTTTTATTTTAAAAAACATACACAGACACCCAGACCCGGAACAAGTACACTGTAGATCATACAAATATTTTTTCCGTGTGGGGATCGAACCCACAGCACGTGGCGCAGAAGCTGATCGCGGATGATTTAAATTTTTAAAACATAAAACATGCCAGCACGCCTGTATTCCTCGAAGGGCTAGACGAGGTGTACCAATGTACACTCACAGTTCGCCGGCATGTTTAGGTCCCATTTGATGTCAAATCTATAAAATGCCAAATCCATACTCCGAGCTGCTACTGAGAATTTCACAGACTAAACACCATCCCTAGATATTATTACTAGCTTCTGCCCGCGACTTCGTCCGCGTAGCGTGATAATATATATAGCCTATAGCCTTCCTCTATAAATGGGCTATCTAACACTGAAAGAATTTTTCAAATCAGGCCACTGGTTCCTGAGGTTAGCGCGTTCAAGGAAACAAACAAACAAACTCTTCAGCTTTATATAATAGTACCTATAGAGTATAGATAAAACGATACAGGAGAATATCCTAGTGTGGAGCAACGTTTATTTAAAAAAAATACCAAATATTCCCAATTTCTGTTAGTAGAGGAAAAATTCGACTTGCGGGGGCAGGATTCGAACCTGCGTCTTCTGGATAGATACTATACCAGACGCTATGAGCTCTAAGCCACCGCGAACCCTGCTCGCAAGTCGAATGTTTTCTTCAGTAAAATAACTTTATAATCTTAGCATGAAATGTGCCAAAAAAATACAAAAAGATAACTACCCAATTTTTTTTATATAAAACACAGTTAGGTACATCATTACGTAACTTCAAATTTCAATAAATGGGTAACAATTAATTAATTATCGTAATAATTGATGGGCCTAATCTATTGCTTACAAATCAGTATATTTCAATGTTTTATCTAAGCGATAACGTTTTGGTAGTTAAATGTAAATAATTTGTGTGTAAGTAGTACATAAGTAGGTAAATGAATCGTAAGTCTCAGTAGTTTATACCGGTGGAGTATTATAATATAATTAACTTGTTTCTTATCAGAACACGTACAAACAATATTTGTACATAAAACTATTTTATTTCAAAAGTTACGTCATGTAAACCGTTGGTGCCATAATATGATCCCATGATGGGAAGGGGAACTAAGAAATTATTATATTATAAGCCCGGTTTGTCCCACTGCAGGGCAAAGGCCTCCCTTCCCTCCTTCCACTCCTCTCGGTGCATTGCTTTATCGGCCCAATTTCCCAAAAAGGAGTCCAGTTCGTCCCGCCATCTCCGCCTGGGCCTCCCACGTCGTCTTACGCCTTGTGGACTCCACCTTGTCGTTTGTTTAGCCCACAATTTATTACTTGATTAAAAAATTAAAAATTAAAAAGGGGGGGGGGGATTTCCTACTCCATTGTTTTTTATGTAAAAGTGAAAACAAATGTTTTCTTAGACAGTACAACTGAACATTAACATTTATTGAAGTGAAATCTTCGTTAATATTTAAGTTTTCACTTCTGCCGGTACTCCCGGAGTGCAACTAGTTTTTTTTTTATGAAATAGATCGGATTCGGAACCTACAGAAGTGAAGTTACCCAAATATACATATTAATCTATGAGTGAAGTTCATAGATCAATATACCCTCTAGCACAGATAATAGAATACTAGTACCTCTAGTGAAGTTCAAGAGCAGTTTTTTTTTTTTTATTATGGCACCACACTTTTTGTGTAATTGCCAGTGTCAAGTATTAGAATAATCAATATTATGTAATATTTCCCATCATGGGATTTTATGGCACCACACTTTTTGTGTTCGCCAGTGTCAAGTATAATGTCGTTCAGTTGCCCCAATAAAACGGTAGAAACTTTATTGAGGCTTCGATGGAGATTAGGAGTGAACCCAAAAAGTCACGATTTTCAATTTTATATCATTTGCCTACACTCTCACACGTTCACGAACACTTAATGGTTAATTATCCACCATAATTACACATTAAACTTCGGAGAAATTCAAGTTTTGAAAAATAATATAAAATCGACAATGTGCACTTTTCAATTTCCCGCCTAAACCCCCAAGAGCAGAGTTCACTTCAGGTGAACAATGCATAAACAACTTCAGACGAGACGCAATTATTTTGAGCGTACTGTACTTCGCCTTCACACTGACATAAAACACGTGAATTTGAAACGATAAACGCAAAAGATTGCTTGAAGATACCTTCTCATATCTTAGATATAGCACCCGTGTTGACGCAAAACAAAATGTCCAACTTGGAAATACCTTTATCTTTTAGAGATCTGATATATTTACTCGAGGAAGAGCCATTGACGTTTTATGAATTATCGACATTATTGAGGGATTAAAAAACACGTCAGAAATAATTGTTTTATAATAAACTAGCTTCTGCCCGCGACGTCGTCCGCGTAGCGTGATGATATATAGCATATAGCCTTCCTCAGTAAATGGGCTATCTAACACTGAAAGAATTTTTCAAATCGGACCAGTAGTTCCTGAGATTAGCGCGTTCAAGCAAACAAACAAACTCTTCAGCTTTATATATTAACTAATTATAGATTATATTCTGATTTATAATTGTTTATTCATTGATATATTACAAAACTTCGAAATCTAATTAGGTTGCTGGTAATAAGTGCGACTGCTACGCTTGGGGTCTAGATTCGATACCTAGTTCGAGCCAAATGTAATTTGGTTTTTCTATGAAATTCTCAGTAGTAGCTCGAAGGTTGGAGTTGTGACCGGCAGGCCCGTATTTAGGGGGCCAGGGCCCCTAGGCACTTGGCGTTTGGGGGCCCCCTCCCCCATCTCGAAATCATTCCATTTTCATCCGGCTTCAAAAAAGAGGTTCTCAATTCGTCGGTTTGAAATATCTTGGCAATCGACGTTATAGATGAGGAACAAAGTAGGCGATAACACAGTCTTGAGGGCAGAGGCGGCTCGTCCTAAGGCGCGCTGGAGCGCTGCACTCCCAAAAAATTTACTCAACAAAATGTATTTTTTTTATCTAAGTTTATATGTTGGTAAAACACATTTTGTTGGAATTATTAATTTACGTAAGAAATTACGCATCGATTTACTATTTACGCTCTGAAGCCGACGCAGTAGAAAGCAGTATAGGTACAAAATTTGGCGTCAAGATGTACTGAGTGGATAGCGCGGTCACGCGGTGCGCCGGTAGTCGGCGCTCATATGAAAACAAAGTTCAATGCAACGGTTTGTACGAAATTCAATGAGTGCGAAAGAGAAAGCCCGCTCGGCGCGTGAAACGGAAGATTTGTATGAGAAATTAGGCAAATCTGGAGCGGCGCTCTTGCGCGATGTTGCCAAACCTCGATAGAGCGCGGTCCGCCGCCGCCGGCGCCACGCGACGACATCGTGCGTTGTTGCCGGTTTGATGTCAACAAATAAACGTCAGTACGACTACGAATTCACTTCATGAATGAATAAATATGAATAACATCGTTGTGCAATATTTGTGTAAAAATAAAAAGTATTTATAATAAAATGGATCAATGCAGTGTACCTACCTATCTTTTTAAAAAAACTGTGTTGACTTAAGAGGTAGGTACGTCTCGAACTGAAAGCAAGTGGGCCGAACATCGTTTTAATACAAAAATGTGTTACAAAAACTAAAACCAAACTCGTGTTTTTAAACCTGAACAATATATCAAAAGCCCTTGGTTGTGTGGTTGTGAAAAAAACAACAAATTGTTTTGTTTCCCGTTTCTTGTATTTGGTTCCGGCGGCGGTGGAGGTGAGTCTGCATGGATTAAAACGGTTGCTGATGATTTAGCGCATCTTTCAATGAAAGTGAAGAAACATGCGCTGTCTCGATTTCATAATTCTTAGTACCTAATACCTATGTTATGTGAAGTGCATTGGCATATATCGAGCGCCAAGGTATTCGTAGGTACAGTAGGTAGGTACTAGATTCCGGGTATAGAAAATCTATTAGAAAATTTGATGAACGAATCAAAGATACCAATATAGCGCACAGATTAGCAAGTTGAAGTATATTTTTAAGGGCCATATTTTTTTGTGAACACCCAAGAAAAATTTTCACGAGCCGCCACTGCTTGAGGGACACCAGCATTTATAAGTGGAATCCGAGCATTCACCGTCGACTAAGACCTTCATGCTTCTGTCTGCAAGAAAGCTGGTGACTTATTCGCATAATTTCTCGAGAAGCCCATAGGAAGAAAGCTTCGAAAGAAGCGTTTTGTGCCATACCCGATCAAAGGCCTTCGCTACGTCCAAACTGAACGCCAAGGCTTCTCCGTTAGTTTCGATCGCCTAAGACCAACGATGCGTCAGGTATACCATATAGAAGATCAACAGCCGATCGACCCTTACGAAAGTCGTACTGCTGGTCATGTAGCAGATCCTCTAAGAACCGAAGGAGCTGGCAGTTGACAATGGACTCCATTATCTTCGAGAAAAGGACTCCATTATCTTCGAGAAAAGGCCTCCCTTTTCATCTCTCTTCTCTCATGGCTATCGGTCTATAGTTTGAGGGATTTGAGCGACGACCATTTCCCATGTGTAGAGGTGAAAAGGATGGCTTACCGAAATTTCCTTCGAGACTTTGGCAAGGGACCAGAACGCACGAGTTCCCGAAGGAAGGCGCTCAAGCCTCTCACCAATTCTACTGATGTGCTTCGACTTCGACCATACAGGCAGAAATCGTGATAGGTCTTGGAGAAGTATCATGATTTCTGCCTGTACGTATGCAGTTCTATTACATATCTTGAAGCTCGATAACGTGATGGATATCATGTTTTAATTTACACTCAGAGCCTCAGGAACTACGCGTTAGACCATGTTTAATCACATGCCTACAGCTAGAAGCCCTTCTTGCCGGCTTAAATAACGACATATACGCATGTTACGTAATCAGTTAATTTTAAATAAAGTAAACGGTTACAACCTTTTCTTTCTAAAAAACAACAGAAAATCAATAAGAAACAATTTGATTTTTGTAGCCTTTCCAGAATTTTGGCACCATCATTTGTCAATATTTCGGTACCTATACCTAATTTAGTAAAATTAGCAAGAATAAAAGAGCTAATTAATCCCTTAAACTTTTGTAGAAAGTTTTTACACTAAGTCTTAGTTAAAATATCCCTAGATTTTGTTGATGTGCTTATATATAACATTTATGATTATATATAATTTATATTTTTTGCCTTTTTTCGAATGGGTTTGGCGCTGATCATAATCTGGCCCAGGTGGTGCTGAAACCGGCACTGTATATTCTACGTTTTTAAATGCAAAATAATTCGCGACGTCCACCATCTACATATGCGTATTCATACAAGGCCAATATCTCAAGTTAAAATTTCAGGAATCTCCTAACTTTTAGCAAGAAGATCATACATATTGAAATTAATTATGCGAGGAAAAAAATCTGCCTGTACATATGCGAACCGGCAAATTAAAAAGTTACTTTCAGTTTTAAGCTTTGGCTATCTAAGATAGTCAAAGGTTTTAAGAGACACTTTCTTTAACCGTGTATAATAGCCTAGTAAATGAGGACTTTCTGAATATGTGCATTGTAAAGATATAATATGTTAAGAGCCATTTTACATTTTCGCGTGAATATCTAACTTTTCAGTCGCTTAGTTTACCATGTTAGGAAATACTTTGCTTGATTGTTGAAATGTAGTAAGATAAACGACCGTAACTTAACTTTTTCTTAGGTGACGTCTGTTTATTTAATAATTTGGTAGACGAGTCCTGGCAAAAGTGTGTCCACAATAAGACCACTCACTTTTAAATAGCTCGAATGCGTAATATCCTTTCAAGACTTTAAAGAATATTTTCAATAAAGTTTCTTTATAGGCCAAGCCAGGCTTTTGAGCTTGTACGCAAGTTCCGCCACTGGGACTGGGGCCCCTAGGCTGGCTGGGCCCCTAGGCCAGGGCCTTGTAGGCCTAAGGGGAAATACGGGCCTGGTGACCGGTTGATTACATCGGCGAATTGTGGGTTATGTAAATGTTTATTATGTAGTATACACCTCTGACTATCTCGTCGGGGAATACAGGCGTGATGGTATGTGTAAACGGGAGAAATTGAGTGCTTTTTTTCAATGACATAATCTTTGTATGATAGCCTAGGTATATGACCATTGGACTGTCAAGTCAAAGGTCTCGAGTTCAAATCCAAGGCATTCCTCTAACTTTTGTGCGTATTAATAGCACTTAAACGGTAAAGGAAAAAAATGTAAAGAAACCTGCATGCCTGAGATAGTTTCGACGGCGTGTGAAGTCTGCCAACCCGCATTAGGCTAGCGTGGTGGAATATAGCCTAATCCCGGTCATTGTGAGAGGAGACCCGTGCCCAGCAGTGGGACATATAATGGGTTGACATGTAATTGAAACCCACCAGACACAAATATCAATAAATGTAAATAGAATTTGAGAGCCATGCTAAATAAATACCATCACGCATGTATTCCCCGAAGGTTTAGGCAGAGGCGTACTAATGTACACCCACAGTTCGCCGGTAAGTTTAGGTCCCATGTAATAGGGGGCGAGCCTATTGCCATTAACCGGGCCCAAATCCGAGGTGCTACTGGGAATTTTATAGAAAAACCCAATAACACTGCTTGATCTGGGAATCGAAGCCAGGAACTCTAGCATAGCAGTCGCGCTCAGGACCACTGGGCTAGTGAGGCAGAGGCAGAATAAATAAACTGCCATTTTCTTAACACTCTAACCACTAATAAAAAAAGCAACCATTACATATAAAACAAATATAATTCAGAAGTTTCATTACATTACAAATAACTATTATTAGGGGATGTTAGCCAGGTAATCTTTAACGTGAGCGGGTTCCAGCCTCCGGAAGCCACTGGCGTCGCAGATCCCCACTTCGATGTTGTCTGCTGTCATCTGACCTTCGAAGCCTTCCTTCAGAGTCAGGATCGCTGTGTGGACAGCATCATCCAATTCCAACTCTTCCGTATACCTGGTTATAGGAGAAATATTGGTAAATTATTATGGTAGATTTATTAAAACTAGCAAGCACGCTGCACGGTATACGTTGCAGCGTTGTCCTGCGTTGAGAATAAAAACAGTCCGCATTAAAAACAGTTTAATGCGGCGGTAGCCTAATGGCTAGGGCGTCGGACTTGCGATCATGTGGTTGCCGGTTCGAACCCCACCCATTGCACTACCGACGTGAACCCACTCGTAACACAAGCATTTAGCTTAGCACGAGGGGTTAACAAGAATACTAGTGTGTGACCCACATTGCTAGTAAGCTTTTTTTTTTAAAAAAAAAACAACCATCCCGTGAAATTAAATTATACTCTGTTCAGTAGATGGGATAGGGGGGCAAACGAGCAGACGGATCACTTGATGGTAAGCGATTACAGCCGCCCATGGACACCCGCAACACCAGAGGAGTCTCAAGTCCGTTGCTCGCCTTTTTAAAGGGTTTGGGCCTCCGGTATCCTCACTAACTCGGTGAAACACAACGTAAGCATTGTTTCACTTCGGTCGAGCCGGCCCATTCGTGCCGAAGCATGGCTCTCACACGGTAATGGGCGCATCAGATGGGTTGCCTGCTCAAAACCTACCTTTTCTCCAAGAAGGTCTTTCCATTGTTATAGTTCTTGCCCATGGCGGTGGCCTTCCACGCGAAGTACGCGCCCGAGGGGTCGCACTGGAACAGGTACGGACGGTCGTTGTCCCACCCGCAAATCAGCAGCGACACGCCGAAAGGACGCACACCACTGTGAAGATAGCAATGAAATAAGATTTATGCAAAGCTAAAATGCCATCAAATTTGACGACCTCTGTTTAGTGGTTCGAGTACCGGACTGCTGACCATGAGTTTGTGGGTTCGATTCCCACAGGACACAAAAATTTATGTGATGAATAAGTGTTTGTGTTCGCCTGGGTGTTTCTTATGTATTATAAGTATGTATTTACAAAAAAAAAAGTAGTATATTGTAATAAAAAAAAATAAAAATGTGATGTAGGTGTCTAATGTATGGTGTGGGTGTGGTTGGATTACCCAGATACAAAGTTAGGATGATTCTAATACTATGGGGCTCCAAAATATAATAGAAATAACAAGATAAAATGAAATTCGGGCGCCAGGAGCTCACCACAAAAAAATGCTACCGGAAGCTAACTATGGTGGATATTGGACTTTTAATCTGCCGGTGGGAGGATTACAATAAAAAAGACAACATACTCTTTTTGCCTCTCTTTTATTTCCCGTAGGTTGCATACACTTTTGGAAAACTACTTATGATTAATTAACTATATAAATGGTTGGTCATTATTTGGTCATTATTGCATCTGAACTGTGGAAATGTAATTTAGGCTACATACCCGATCTGCATACTACATAATTTTAAGTTAAATTAGAAATACATGGAACGGCTGCCATCCCGGCCAGGCGCGATGCGGCACGATCCAAAATTTTGAGGTTAAGGAAGTTTAAATTTAGAAGAATTGAAATTTTATATTAAATATAAAAAAAAACGCCGAGGCTGCAACAAAATAAGCCTGGATTAGAAAAGGGGACGTAACGAGCACATGACGTCGAAACGTGGTTACGTTTAACAAAATTACTTACCGTTTTTTTTCAACAAACAAATATCATTCTTCGCCAACGGGCGAGAATTAGCTGTAGATTAGCCTGGAACAATAGCGAAAGCTGATTGTAGCCAAATCGAACAAGATTCAAAACAGAGTAAGTGCCATGAACGAGTGCTAATAAAATCTTCGACTTACCAACAAAATATGGGTCCATAACATAAGATTCAAGCCATTAGGCTATGCAAAACAATTTAAAGATACATTATAATGGAAATGGCACGAAATTAGGCCAGATTTAATTTTTTTTAAATTTTTGATTGGAAAACCATCACTACATCTTCCAATAAAATCGTAGGGTGAAGATGTCAATTTTTGACAGCCCGCAGATGACGTTTAAATTTTTTTATAAGTGCTGGCAACATTCCATGACCAAGGGTATCGGCGAAATGATCTATGTCAAAACAATGATTTATTACGGTTTTATTAAAAACAAACTAATACCATGTAACGTGCTAAAAAGACTCGTTACATTACATCCCTCCCCGAAAAAAAAGAAAGGAACTTTCTTTTATGCACTAAGGCAAAGAAAATAATCAACAAGAGAGAAAAACTAAAATATAGATTTCAAAAAACTAGGTGATAGTATCAATATACTATTAAACCATTAACAAACTAAGCATATCCTAAAAGATTGGAATATAAAAAACAAACTCCCAAACATCTAACAACATCGAGTTCAGTTAGGCACCACCGCCGCTGACTAACAAATAACTTCTACCGCTATGAGTACAGTTAGGCACCATCGCCACTGACTATCAACACATCTATCTCCGTGAGTACAGTTAGGCACCATCGCCACTGACTAACTATAACATCTACCGCTGTGAGTACAGTTAGGCACCATCGCCACTGACTAACAATAACAAACACCGACTTGGAGTTCAGTTAGGCACCTTCGCCACTGACTACCGACGTCCTACCATGCAAAATCCCCATCCTGTATACCACATACAAGACATGAACCATTCACAGCAACAAAAATGTGACGTGAACAATCCACCAAAAAAATTATGAATGTTGTGATTGGCTCAACACCACCAAACTTCCAAGCACAAGCATCCTCAAAAAGGCAGCTACAGCAAAGCAACTGTAAAAAAAAAAATTCATATTGTGATCGGCACAACACAACCGAACTCCCGAACACAATAGAATAAAAGGTATAACAAATACTTGCATATTGTGATCGGCACAACACCACCGAACTTCCGAACACAATATCAAAAGTAAGAACAAAAAATATGCATAATTGTGATCGGCATAACACCACCGAACTCCCGAGCACAATAGCATAAAAGGTATAACAAATACTTGCATATTGTGATCGGCACAACACCACCGAACTCCCGAGCACAATAGCAAAAAATAGGAAATCAAGGAAAAAATACAATCCAAGACCCGTATAAAAATGTCAGGTATCCTACAACAAAGGCGGTAGAATAACCCAAAACAAAAGAGGAAAATATGAGGACGTCTCCTCAGAGTCAAGTCCGAGTTGAAATATCAATATAAGTCACATCCGAGAAACTATGAAATATATTTAAACTAAAATTCTACAATTTAGAATTAACAACTAAAATATGTTAGCTTAAAATCGGTACTTATTTAATTAAGAGAAATAGTAAGATTTTATGTTAACTTGAACAATGGAAGATTATTAAATCTTAAAAAGAAGTGTTAAGATTTTAATCTGAAGAAGATTAAAAATATGAGAAGATAATATAATAATACAATATTATCTAACTTAACAAACAAACAAAAAATATTTAAGATCTTTTGATGTAGAAAATATAAATATGTGTGGGTGGAAGAAGCAAATTGAAATATTAACTAAAATGACCTAAGTTAAACTTTAGCAAGTTCAGACTTGAAATCAATAAATTGATATGAAGTTTTCTAACATACATCATCACACAAAGGGCAATATAATCATTCATTCATCACTCTAACATATGCCCGCTTCAAACAATGTCATCAAAG
Organism: Acronicta leporina; assembly: GCA_947256265.1. Lineage (NCBI taxonomy): Eukaryota > Metazoa > Arthropoda > Insecta > Lepidoptera > Noctuidae > Acronicta > Acronicta leporina. The sequence goes on from OX366539.1 coordinate 1,603,762, forward strand.
TCAAGACCAAAACATGAGAACCAAAAATTAATTAAAATTTAATTATATCTTTAACATGATAACGACCTACTGAACCTTTATTTAAATCTTTTAATACATAAACATTATTAGAAACTTTTTCTATAATTTCACATTTAATAAACTTAGGAGCAAGTTTTGCCGAAAAATAAGCAGGAGCATGAGATTGAACAAAACTTCTCCTCCACACTACATCACCCACATCAAAAGAAATGACCCTACGACTTTTGTTATAATAAGTCGCATTACGCTTATAAGCTTTTAATAAATAAGCCTGAACTTTCACATAAATATCACTAAGTGAATTAAGAGAAGTAGCAAAATTATTTCTATCGCCAACTTCAAGTTGATTTAAGTTATCAATAGAATTACTAAAATGGTGTAAAGAAGCATCAAAAATAAGTTCTCTACCAAACATAAGAAAATTGGGTGTAAAATCTGTAGCAAGATTCACACTATTATTCAAAGCTAATTGAACATGAGGTAAAAATTTAGACCAAGTTCTATGATCATCTTTCACAAAACAAGAAATGCAAGTTTCAACCGTTTTATTATAACGTTCTACAGGATTGTTTTGAGGTGTGTATAAAGTATTATAAAAGATTTTAGTTATATTAAAACTTTTCAAAAAGTCTACAAAGTGTTTTGAAGTAAATTGTGTTCCATTATCACAAACTATTATTTTAGGACAACCAAACTTAAGAAATATTTCCTTTTCAAAGAGTTTACAAATGATTTTAGTAGTAGCATTAATCATGGGAAATATCCAGCAATATTTTGTAAAAACATCAACTACTGAGAGTATATATTTATGACCAGAATAAGTTTTAGGTAAAATTCCTATTATATCAACAGAAAGCATTAGCATAGGGCGATCAACTTTCTTAGGGTTTATCATGATACCAAAAGGAGGTAAATTAGTGTGTTTATAAGCTTTACAAACATCACAAGATAAAATATGTTTTTGAACATCATGAAACATTCCTTTCCAAAAATAATGTTGTTTTAATTTCTTCAAAGTTTTATGAATACCTAGGTGACCAGAATTAATATCATCATGATTTGACTTTATAGTATCTAAAATATGTTCTTTAGGAATAACAATTTTCCAGTTAAGACGACTGTTAGGATCAAATTTATTTTTACAAAATTTATATAAAGTATTATTTTCAACTCTAAAGTTTTTAAATTTACAAGGTGATTTCTGACAATTAACAAATATTTTTCTATACCAAGGATCATGAATATCTTCGTCTGGTAAAACTAAATTATTCTGTGCAACAATTACAGCAACTTCAATTCGAGATAAGGCATCAGGAACCAAATGTAAAGAACCTTTTTTATGAATGATATCAAATGTAAATTGTGAAATTCTAGCGGCCCAGCGTGCTAAACGTCCACTAGGATTACTAAGACCTAAAAGCCATTTTAAACTAGCGTGATCAGTGATAACTGTAAACTTCATTCATTATTTATTTATTTATTTATTTAGGAAAGAAACAAACAGTCATTCAACACATAATAATCTAAGACAAAATAACACAAAAAGACCTATAGCTTCCTTATGTAACCAACAATATTTATATCAACTTAATGAACACCTAAAATTTAGTAATTTCTACACTATTGACTATGAAATACAAATATAAAATGTACCTTACATTAAATAAATACTAATTTACGTAAAAAAAGCTTTCTTTAGTGTTGTAATTGAACAACAGAAGATATCTACATCGGCTAATTTGTCACTGGCATTACAAAGTCTACAGGCACGCTTCAAGAACATATTTCTGGAATAACATGTCCTGCTGCTGGGGATGTAAAATAAATCCTTTTTACGACATCGACGTTCACGTGCACGAGGCACTCTAAGGAAAATATTATGTAGTAGTGTAGGGGCATCACAAAGATTATGAATAATCTTATAAAGTAAAACAGAATCTACGCAGTCACGACGTAATTCCAGAGATTTGACTTTATGATGTTTTAATGAGTCCTCGTAGTTGGAATAAGTATGGCAAGTTCTATAGTCGAGTGATTTAATAAATTTAATTAAATTAAATTTTTAATTCCTTCAATATAAGGTCTAAAATGTTCTATAGAATCTAAAATTGCTAATAATTCACGTTCTGTGGTACTATAATTACGCTCACATTTATTAAGAGATCTAGAATAAAATGCAATAGGATGTTGTTCATTATTTTCATCCTCTTGACTTAAAACACTACCTATGCCAACAGAACTAGCATCACAATGTAAAAAGAAAGGTTTTTCAAAATTAGGACATTGCAAAACAGGAGCAGTTATTAAACATTCTTTTAAATTTTGAAACGCATTTTCAGCTTCATCATTCCAAACAAGAGATTTCTTAGAATTTTTACTTCCAGCTGTTAATTTAGTTAATGGGGAAGCAATATCAGCAAACTTACAAATGAATCTACGATAATAAGAGCATAAACCAAGAAAACTTCTAAGATTTTTAACAGTTTCAGGGCGAGGAAAGATTTTAATAGTTTCTAATTTAGAAGGATCGGTATGCAAACCATCACTGTCAACAATATAACCAAGATAACGAAGTCTATCTTTACAAAAATTACACTTTTTTAAATTTACAGTTAAACCAGCTTCTTTTAATATATTATAGATTTTATGTAAATATGTAATATGCAAATTAAAGTCTGAATTTACACAAATGAGGTCATCCAAATAACAAAACACGGCATTATCAAATTCAGGGCCAAATAGTTTATCTACAAGTCTCTGCAACTCAGCTGGTGCATTTGTGAGACCAAATGGCATACGAACAAATTCATAAAGTCCTTTACCAGGAACAACAAAGGCAGTTTTCTCTCTAGAAGATTTTTCTAGAGGAATTTGCAAAAATGCTTTAGAAAGATCAATTGAACTAATGTATTTAGCGCCTCTAAGGTTATCTAAAATTCTAGAAGTATAAGGAAGAGGATAAGAATCTTTAATAGTTACTGAATTTAATCGTCTTGAATCTAAACATAATCTTGTACTACCATCCTTCTTTTCTACAGCTAAAACAGGTGAACACCAAGGAGATTTGGAGGGTTGAATGATGCCTTCCTTCAATAAAACTTCCACTTCATCAAAAAGTTCTTTTTGTTTAGCAGGACTCAAAGGCCAATATCTTTGTTTAAATGGTTCACTAGTAACATTAATTTTATGTTCAACAAGATGAGTAAGACCTAAGCCTTTCTTTTCATAAGATATATTTTCAAAAAGAGCAATAGTTTCTTCTAATTTATGTTTCTCAGAAGGAGAAAGTTCACTAGCAGAAGTAAGAGTACAAACTTGAGTTTCATTACAACGAACAAAGGTTATATTTTTCCATAAATCTTTAGCTAAGTCAAACTGTAACCAGAAATCAAATCCCAAAATAATTTGTGATTGAAAGTTAGGAATAATTAAAAATGTTATATTTTTAGTTAAATTATCACAAGTGATTGGTAACTCCATTGTTCCAATAACTCGCTGCGAAGAACCATCAGCAGTAAAAGCAGATCCAGAATCAGGTTTAATTTTATAACCTAAAAGTTGAAATTGTTTATGAATATTTGAACCTAGAATACTACTATTAGAACCACTATCTAATAATCCTGAAAATTTATTATTATTAACTGAAAATTCTAAATAAGGTCTGGTATCATTGTGTTTTACAAACGAAATAGGAGCTGACCTGTACATGTTAAAAAATGTTTTTAAATAATCTAACCAATCTTTAAATTCTTTATTACGAGAGATATCATCAGGTTTGTGACTATAAGTAAATTTTTTCAACATCGAGACACGTGAAGTTTTATCAAAAACTGGTGCTCGATGTGGCCTAATCAGTTTTTTGACTCGGTAGAGTTTTTATAATCTAAAGTACAAACGTCACAATTCTTGGAGGTAACTCCAACCTTTTGACACTTAAAACAAACTACACCCGGTATAGAAGGGCAATTTTTAAAATGATGTCCAGATTTCCTGCATTTCAAACAAATAAAACTACTTGAAACTGCATTGGATTTCACAAATGGTTTTTCAGTCCTAATGGAATCTTTAAGAGGTTTTCTATTGACAACAACTTCAAGTTCTTTTGCAAGATCAAGAAATTGTTCAACTGAATCAATATTTCTACTAAAAATAAATGGTGTATATAAAGGTAACATGTTATGTTTAATAATATTAACTAAAACTGTATCAAATAGTGGAGAAGAAAGACGACTAGCCATGTCCATAATATCTGTAATAAAATCTGGAAGAGATTCTGAAAGTTTTTGTTTCCTTGTGCGAAGGTCATATTCCAAAAAGTAATCAAAATGAGGTTTATCAAAACGCTTTAATAATGCAAGCTTGAGCTCATGCCAAGAAGCAATACGAATTCGAACTGTGCGAAACCATTTAAGAGCAATACCGCTAAGCAAGTCAGAAAAAGATCCCACTAACAAAATTTCATTAAAATTCTTATATAAAAAATACTCCTCAACTTGAGTTATAAATTCCCTAACACACGACTTTCCATCAAAATTAATCTTACTCTTTTTCAAATCTGGCAATTTAGTAAAAGAAGGTAAATTTTTCTTAATGTGTTCATTAACAAAAGCATTCATAGAATTAAAAGAAGGTAAAGCATTTGTAGCCAAAGCAGAAGAAGAATGTGCAATTTGAGCATTATGATCAAAAGGATCATGCACCTCGGTCAAATCGATCATATTTTGAACTATACCAGCCGCATTAACATTAGCAACCATGCTAGTATCAACTGAAGCCTGTTTATCCTCAGACAAAGAAAGTGGAGGAAACTGAACTTCCTTATCCATGATGAATAGCAAGTAAAAGTATAAAAATGCAAAGCAAAACTAAAAGTTTCAAACAAGTTACAAGAACTAAAATAATTTCAAAAAAGGTTATGTGAAATTTAAGTTAAAAGTAAAGTTGTTGTTGAAGTTAAATTAAGTTTTTCAAAAGTATAGTAAAAGTTTTTTTTAAACTGAAAAGATGCAATAATAACTTACAAGTTTCAATCTTAATTATTATGAAAACAATGTTTACTTAATGTAACTAAATTAGGTTATGAAAAGTTACACCTCAATATGATTACATGTTTTGTAAAATAACAAAAACGGTTTACACAATACAATTATGTTGGTTTTGCTAAAGAGAACAACAAAAACATATGCTGTAATAGCATATAGTAACAAACAAATTACAATAAAGTTCAATAGCTATACTGTTTACAAGATTGTATTAAAGTTGTAAATTAAAGTTAATTTACTATAAAAGTTTCAAAGTAACAAACAAAATAGTTTGTAAACAATATAATAACAAAATATTAGATGCAATAATGTACCAAAACAAGTAACAATACTAGGCAAACCTACTTCATGTCCCTGTTCGGGCGCCAAATTGTAATAAAAAAAAATAAAAATGTGATGTAGGTGTCTAATGTATGGTGTGGGTGTGGTTGGATTACCCAGATACAAAGTTAGGATGATTCTAATACTATGGGGCTCCAAAATATAATAGAAATAACAAGATAAAATGAAATTCGGGCGCCAGGAGCTCACCACAAAAAAATGCTACCGGAAGCTAACTATGGTGGATATTGGACTTTTAATCTGCCGGTGGGAGGATTACAATAAAAAAGACAACATACTCTTTTTGCCTCTCTTTTATTTCCCGTAGGTTGCATACACTTTTGGAAAACTACTTATGATTAATTAACTATATAAATGGTTGGTCATTATTTGGTCATTATTGCATCTGAACTGTGGAAATGTAATTTAGGCTACATACCCGATCTGCATACTACATAATTTTAAGTTAAATTAGAAATACATGGAACGGCTGCCATCCCGGCCAGGCGCGATGCGGCACGATCCAAAATTTTGAGGTTAAGGAAGTTTAAATTTAGAAGAATTGAAATTTTATATTAAATATAAAAAAAAACGCCGAGGCTGCAACAAAATAAGCCTGGATTAGAAAAGGGGACGTAACGAGCACATGACGTCGAAACGTGGTTACGTTTAACAAAATTACTTACCGTTTTTTTTCAACAAACAAATATCATTCTTCGCCAACGGGCGAGAATTAGCTGTAGATTAGCCTGGAACAATAGCGAAAGCTGATTGTAGCCAAATCGAACAAGATTCAAAACAGAGTAAGTGCCATGAACGAGTGCTAATAAAATCTTCGACTTACCAACAAAATATGGGTCCATAACATAAGATTCAAGCCATTAGGCTATGCAAAACAATTTAAAGATACATTATAATGGAAATGGCACGAAATTAGGCCAGATTTAATTTTTTTTAAATTTTTGATTGGAAAACCATCACTACATCTTCCAATAAAATCGTAGGGTGAAGATGTCAATTTTTGACAGCCCGCAGATGACGTTTAAATTTTTTTATAAGTGCTGGCAACATTCCATGACCAAGGGTATCGGCGAAATGATCTATGTCAAAACAATGATTTATTACGGTTTTATTAAAAACAAACTAATACCATGTAACGTGCTAAAAAGACTCGTTACATTACATCCCTCCCCGAAAAAAAAGAAAGGAACTTTCTTTTATGCACTAAGGCAAAGAAAATAATCAACAAGAGAGAAAAACTAAAATATAGATTTCAAAAAACTAGGTGATAGTATCAATATACTATTAAACCATTAACAAACTAAGCATATCCTAAAAGATTGGAATATAAAAAACAAACTCCCAAACATCTAACAACATCGAGTTCAGTTAGGCACCACCGCCGCTGACTAACAAATAACTTCTACCGCTATGAGTACAGTTAGGCACCATCGCCACTGACTATCAACACATCTATCTCCGTGAGTACAGTTAGGCACCATCGCCACTGACTAACTATAACATCTACCGCTGTGAGTACAGTTAGGCACCATCGCCACTGACTAACAATAACAAACACCGACTTGGAGTTCAGTTAGGCACCTTCGCCACTGACTACCGACGTCCTACCATGCAAAATCCCCATCCTGTATACCACATACAAGACATGAACCATTCACAGCAACAAAAATGTGACGTGAACAATCCACCAAAAAAATTATGAATGTTGTGATTGGCTCAACACCACCAAACTTCCAAGCACAAGCATCCTCAAAAAGGCAGCTACAGCAAAGCAACTGTAAAAAAAAAAATTCATATTGTGATCGGCACAACACAACCGAACTCCCGAACACAATAGAATAAAAGGTATAACAAATACTTGCATATTGTGATCGGCACAACACCACCGAACTTCCGAACACAATATCAAAAGTAAGAACAAAAAATATGCATAATTGTGATCGGCATAACACCACCGAACTCCCGAGCACAATAGCATAAAAGGTATAACAAATACTTGCATATTGTGATCGGCACAACACCACCGAACTCCCGAGCACAATAGCAAAAAATAGGAAATCAAGGAAAAAATACAATCCAAGACCCGTATAAAAATGTCAGGTATCCTACAACAAAGGCGGTAGAATAACCCAAAACAAAAGAGGAAAATATGAGGACGTCTCCTCAGAGTCAAGTCCGAGTTGAAATATCAATATAAGTCACATCCGAGAAACTATGAAATATATTTAAACTAAAATTCTACAATTTAGAATTAACAACTAAAATATGTTAGCTTAAAATCGGTACTTATTTAATTAAGAGAAATAGTAAGATTTTATGTTAACTTGAACAATGGAAGATTATTAAATCTTAAAAAGAAGTGTTAAGATTTTAATCTGAAGAAGATTAAAAATATGAGAAGATAATATAATAATACAATATTATCTAACTTAACAAACAAACAAAAAATATTTAAGATCTTTTGATGTAGAAAATATAAATATGTGTGGGTGGAAGAAGCAAATTGAAATATTAACTAAAATGACCTAAGTTAAACTTTAGCAAGTTCAGACTTGAAATCAATAAATTGATATGAAGTTTTCTAACATACATCATCACACAAAGGGCAATATAATCATTCATTCATCACTCTAACATATGCCCGCTTCAAACAATGTCATCAAAGTCAAGACCAAAACATGAGAACCAAAAATTAATTAAAATTTAATTATATCTTTAACATGATAACGACCTACTGAACCTTTATTTAAATCTTTTAATACATAAACATTATTAGAAACTTTTTCTATAATTTCACATTTAATAAACTTAGGAGCAAGTTTTGCCGAAAAATAAGCAGGAGCATGAGATTGAACAAAACTTCTCCTCCACACTACATCACCCACATCAAAAGAAATGACCCTACGACTTTTGTTATAATAAGTCGCATTACGCTTATAAGCTTTTAATAAATAAGCCTGAACTTTCACATAAATATCACTAAGTGAATTAAGAGAAGTAGCAAAATTATTTCTATCGCCAACTTCAAGTTGATTTAAGTTATCAATAGAATTACTAAAATGGTGTAAAGAAGCATCAAAAATAAGTTCTCTACCAAACATAAGAAAATTGGGTGTAAAATCTGTAGCAAGATTCACACTATTATTCAAAGCTAATTGAACATGAGGTAAAAATTTAGACCAAGTTCTATGATCATCTTTCACAAAACAAGAAATGCAAGTTTCAACCGTTTTATTATAACGTTCTACAGGATTGTTTTGAGGTGTGTATAAAGTATTATAAAAGATTTTAGTTATATTAAAACTTTTCAAAAAGTCTACAAAGTGTTTTGAAGTAAATTGTGTTCCATTATCACAAACTATTATTTTAGGACAACCAAACTTAAGAAATATTTCCTTTTCAAAGAGTTTACAAATGATTTTAGTAGTAGCATTAATCATGGGAAATATCCAGCAATATTTTGTAAAAACATCAACTACTGAGAGTATATATTTATGACCAGAATAAGTTTTAGGTAAAATTCCTATTATATCAACAGAAAGCATTAGCATAGGGCGATCAACTTTCTTAGGGTTTATCATGATACCAAAAGGAGGTAAATTAGTGTGTTTATAAGCTTTACAAACATCACAAGATAAAATATGTTTTTGAACATCATGAAACATTCCTTTCCAAAAATAATGTTGTTTTAATTTCTTCAAAGTTTTATGAATACCTAGGTGACCAGAATTAATATCATCATGATTTGACTTTATAGTATCTAAAATATGTTCTTTAGGAATAACAATTTTCCAGTTAAGACGACTGTTAGGATCAAATTTATTTTTACAAAATTTATATAAAGTATTATTTTCAACTCTAAAGTTTTTAAATTTACAAGGTGATTTCTGACAATTAACAAATATTTTTCTATACCAAGGATCATGAATATCTTCGTCTGGTAAAACTAAATTATTCTGTGCAACAATTACAGCAACTTCAATTCGAGATAAGGCATCAGGAACCAAATGTAAAGAACCTTTTTTATGAATGATATCAAATGTAAATTGTGAAATTCTAGCGGCCCAGCGTGCTAAACGTCCACTAGGATTACTAAGACCTAAAAGCCATTTTAAACTAGCGTGATCAGTGATAACTGTAAACTTCATTCCTTCAATATAAGGTCTAAAATGTTCTATAGAATCTAAAATTGCTAATAATTCACGTTCTGTGGTACTATAATTACGCTCACATTTATTAAGAGATCTAGAATAAAATGCAATAGGATGTTGTTCATTATTTTCATCCTCTTGACTTAAAACACTACCTATGCCAACAGAACTAGCATCACAATGTAAAAAGAAAGGTTTTTCAAAATTAGGACATTGCAAAACAGGAGCAGTTATTAAACATTCTTTTAAATTTTGAAACGCATTTTCAGCTTCATCATTCCAAACAAGAGATTTCTTAGAATTTTTACTTCCAGCTGTTAATTTAGTTAATGGGGAAGCAATATCAGCAAACTTACAAATGAATCTACGATAATAAGAGCATAAACCAAGAAAACTTCTAAGATTTTTAACAGTTTCAGGGCGAGGAAAGATTTTAATAGTTTCTAATTTAGAAGGATCGGTATGCAAACCATCACTGTCAACAATATAACCAAGATAACGAAGTCTATCTTTACAAAAATTACACTTTTTTAAATTTACAGTTAAACCAGCTTCTTTTAATATATTATAGATTTTATGTAAATATGTAATATGCAAATTAAAGTCTGAATTTACACAAATGAGGTCATCCAAATAACAAAACACGGCATTATCAAATTCAGGGCCAAATAGTTTATCTACAAGTCTCTGCAACTCAGCTGGTGCATTTGTGAGACCAAATGGCATACGAACAAATTCATAAAGTCCTTTACCAGGAACAACAAAGGCAGTTTTCTCTCTAGAAGATTTTTCTAGAGGAATTTGCAAAAATGCTTTAGAAAGATCAATTGAACTAATGTATTTAGCGCCTCTAAGGTTATCTAAAATTCTAGAAGTATAAGGAAGAGGATAAGAATCTTTAATAGTTACTGAATTTAATCGTCTTGAATCTAAACATAATCTTGTACTACCATCCTTCTTTTCTACAGCTAAAACAGGTGAACACCAAGGAGATTTGGAGGGTTGAATGATGCCTTCCTTCAATAAAACTTCCACTTCATCAAAAAGTTCTTTTTGTTTAGCAGGACTCAAAGGCCAATATCTTTGTTTAAATGGTTCACTAGTAACATTAATTTTATGTTCAACAAGATGAGTAAGACCTAAGCCTTTCTTTTCATAAGATATATTTTCAAAAAGAGCAATAGTTTCTTCTAATTTATGTTTCTCAGAAGGAGAAAGTTCACTAGCAGAAGTAAGAGTACAAACTTGAGTTTCATTACAACGAACAAAGGTTATATTTTTCCATAAATCTTTAGCTAAGTCAAACTGTAACCAGAAATCAAATCCCAAAATAATTTGTGATTGAAAGTTAGGAATAATTAAAAATGTTATATTTTTAGTTAAATTATCACAAGTGATTGGTAACTCCATTGTTCCAATAACTCGCTGCGAAGAACCATCAGCAGTAAAAGCAGATCCAGAATCAGGTTTAATTTTATAACCTAAAAGTTGAAATTGTTTATGAATATTTGAACCTAGAATACTACTATTAGAACCACTATCTAATAATCCTGAAAATTTATTATTATTAACTGAAAATTCTAAATAAGGTCTGGTATCATTGTGTTTTACAAACGAAATAGGAGCTGACCTGTACATGTTAAAAAATGTTTTTAAATAATCTAACCAATCTTTAAATTCTTTATTACGAGAGATATCATCAGGTTTGTGACTATAAGTAAATTTTTTCAACATCGAGACACGTGAAGTTTTATCAAAAACTGGTGCTCGATGTGGCCTAATCAGTTTTTTGACTCGGTAGAGTTTTTATAATCTAAAGTACAAACGTCACAATTCTTGGAGGTAACTCCAACCTTTTGACACTTAAAACAAACTACACCCGGTATAGAAGGGCAATTTTTAAAATGATGTCCAGATTTCCTGCATTTCAAACAAATAAAACTACTTGAAACTGCATTGGATTTCACAAATGGTTTTTCAGTCCTAATGGAATCTTTAAGAGGTTTTCTATTGACAACAACTTCAAGTTCTTTTGCAAGATCAAGAAATTGTTCAACTGAATCAATATTTCTACTAAAAATAAATGGTGTATATAAAGGTAACATGTTATGTTTAATAATATTAACTAAAACTGTATCAAATAGTGGAGAAGAAAGACGACTAGCCATGTCCATAATATCTGTAATAAAATCTGGAAGAGATTCTGAAAGTTTTTGTTTCCTTGTGCGAAGGTCATATTCCAAAAAGTAATCAAAATGAGGTTTATCAAAACGCTTTAATAATGCAAGCTTGAGCTCATGCCAAGAAGCAATACGAATTCGAACTGTGCGAAACCATTTAAGAGCAATACCGCTAAGCAAGTCAGAAAAAGATCCCACTAACAAAATTTCATTAAAATTCTTATATAAAAAATACTCCTCAACTTGAGTTATAAATTCCCTAACACACGACTTTCCATCAAAATTAATCTTACTCTTTTTCAAATCTGGCAATTTAGTAAAAGAAGGTAAATTTTTCTTAATGTGTTCATTAACAAAAGCATTCATAGAATTAAAAGAAGGTAAAGCATTTGTAGCCAAAGCAGAAGAAGAATGTGCAATTTGAGCATTATGATCAAAAGGATCATGCACCTCGGTCAAATCGATCATATTTTGAACTATACCAGCCGCATTAACATTAGCAACCATGCTAGTATCAACTGAAGCCTGTTTATCCTCAGACAAAGAAAGTGGAGGAAACTGAACTTCCTTATCCATGATGAATAGCAAGTAAAAGTATAAAAATGCAAAGCAAAACTAAAAGTTTCAAACAAGTTACAAGAACTAAAATAATTTCAAAAAAGGTTATGTGAAATTTAAGTTAAAAGTAAAGTTGTTGTTGAAGTTAAATTAAGTTTTTCAAAAGTATAGTAAAAGTTTTTTTTAAACTGAAAAGATGCAATAATAACTTACAAGTTTCAATCTTAATTATTATGAAAACAATGTTTACTTAATGTAACTAAATTAGGTTATGAAAAGTTACACCTCAATATGATTACATGTTTTGTAAAATAACAAAAACGGTTTACACAATACAATTATGTTGGTTTTGCTAAAGAGAACAACAAAAACATATGCTGTAATAGCATATAGTAACAAACAAATTACAATAAAGTTCAATAGCTATACTGTTTACAAGATTGTATTAAAGTTGTAAATTAAAGTTAATTTACTATAAAAGTTTCAAAGTAACAAACAAAATAGTTTGTAAACAATATAATAACAAAATATTAGATGCAATAATGTACCAAAACAAGTAACAATACTAGGCAAACCTACTTCATGTCCCTGTTCGGGCGCCAAATTGTAATAAAAAAAAATAAAAATGTGATGTAGGTGTCTAATGTATGGTGTGGGTGTGGTTGGATTACCCAGATACAAAGTTAGGATGATTCTAATACTATGGGGCTCCAAAATATAATAGAAATAACAAGATAAAATGAAATTCGGGCGCCAGGAGCTCACCACAAAAAAATGCTACCGGAAGCTAACTATGGTGGATATTGGACTTTTAATCTGCCGGTGGGAGGATTACAATAAAAAAGACAACATACTCTTTTTGCCTCTCTTTTATTTCCCGTAGGTTGCATACACTTTTGGAAAACTACTTATGATTAATTAACTATATAAATGGTTGGTCATTATTTGGTCATTATTGCATCTGAACTGTGGAAATGTAATTTAGGCTACATACCCGATCTGCATACTACATAATTTTAAGTTAAATTAGAAATACATGGAACGGCTGCCATCCCGGCCAGGCGCGATGCGGCACGATCCAAAATTTTGAGGTTAAGGAAGTTTAAATTTAGAAGAATTGAAATTTTATATTAAATATAAAAAAAAACGCCGAGGCTGCAACAAAATAAGCCTGGATTAGAAAAGGGGACGTAACGAGCACATGACGTCGAAACGTGGTTACGTTTAACAAAATTACTTACCGTTTTTTTCAACAAACAAATATCATTCTTCGCCAACGGGCGAGAATTAGCTGTAGATTAGCCTGGAACAATAGCGAAAGCTGATTGTAGCCAAATCGAACAAGATTCAAAACAGAGTAAGTGCCATGAACGAGTGCTAATAAAATCTTCGACTTACCAACAAAATATGGGTCCATAACATAAGATTCAAGCCATTAGGCTATGCAAAACAATTTAAAGATACATTATAATGGAAATGGCACGAAATTAGGCCAGATTTAATTTTTTTTAAATTTTTGATTGGAAAACCATCACTACATCTTCCAATAAAATCGTAGGGTGAAGATGTCAATTTTTGACAGCCCGCAGATGACGTTTAAATTTTTTTATAAGTGCTGGCAACATTCCATGACCAAGGGTATCGGCGAAATGATCTATGTCAAAACAATGATTTATTACGGTTTTATTAAAAACAAACTAATACCATGTAACGTGCTAAAAAGACTCGTTACAATATCCATTATCTAGTACCCATAGTACAAGCTCTGCTCAGTTTGGGACTAGATGGTGCTGTGTAAAAATATCCTAGAATATTTATTTATTTATTATTTATTTTTAAATAAATAATAAATAAATAAATATTCTACACAAATATTATACATAACTTGTCAAAAAAACAAGTCTTGCAGCTCAGATCTTATATCGTAAAAAGTTGTGAGATCCATGTGATACCAAGTCGGTCAATTTATTCAGTCCTTAAGGGTCCTTCTGTCTGTGTACGTAATTAGATAACCTAACAACATCTTATAGTAACCATATCTATACTTCTAAACTAATATATAAAGCTGAAGAATTTGAACGTTTGCTTGAACGCTAATCTCAGGAACTACTGGTCCGATTTGAAAATTCTTTCAGTGTTAGATAGCCCATTTATTGAGGAAGGCTATATATCATCACGCTAAGACGAAGTAACTATTCCACGCGGACGAAGCCGCGGGCGGAAGCTAGTCAATAATAAAAGTCTTTTATGTTTTAACTGCCTCATTAGCCAAGTGGTCCTGAGCGCGACTGCTACGCTAGAGGTCCTGGGTTCGATTCCCAGGTCGAGCAAAGTGTTATTGGGTTTTTCTATGAAATTCCCAGTAGCAGCTCGGAGTTAGGAATTTGTGCCCGGTTTAATGGCAATAGGCTCGCCCCCTATTACATGGGACCTAAACATACCGGCGAACTGTGGGTGTACATTAGTACGCCTCTGCCTAACCCTTCGGGGAATACAGGTGTTATGGTATGTTATGTGCTTTATGTTTTAAATAAATAGATTGACTTGGCCATCGCATGAAAACACATTATGTAAAATGAGAATGTAAAATTATGTAGAATGTAAAATAAGGTCTAAGGTGTTATTGGAAGTTTCTAAGAATTTCTGAGTAGCAGCTCAGAGTTCGGATTTGTATAGAGTTGATAGCAATAGGATCACCCGTACCTGGGACCAAACACAGGGTGAATTGTGGATGTATATTAGTATGCCTCTGCCTAACCCTGGGAAGCAGGCGTGATGTTATGTTATGTAAAACTGTCTTTAAAAGATCTATTTACAGAAATAAATTATAGTTTGGTACTTTTTTTTTACATTTTCAGGATTCAAACCTGTGTCTTCTGGTTAAATACACTAGACACTATAGCCACTAAGCCACTACTAGTCCCACCTGGTCGAATTTGCCTTCACATTCTGAATTTGTGTCTTTCTTATGACAAAGACATAATAATGCGGTGGAAAGGCGTTCCTTGCGAAGTATGTATGGTGTAACTCGGAATGATAGAGGAATAGTGTGATAAGACAACGTTGCGGACTGAAAGATGATGTAGTGACACGTATTGAAAGGAATATGCTGAGATGGTTTGGACATGTTGAGAGAATGAATGAAAGACGATTAACGAAAGGAATTTATAAGGCGAATATCAGCGGCAGCGTCAGAAGAGTTCGTCTTAGAAGGACCTACACCGATCTTATTGGTGAAGTCCTTCAAAAAGGTCAGGTGCATAGTACTCGCAACCGGCGCGTATGTATGAGAAGATGTATGAACGTCGCAGAAGCAAAAGAGGCATGCAAGAATCGTAGCAAGTGGCAGTTTATAGTTTCTGCCTACCCCTGTGGGAGAAGGGCGTGAGTGTATGTATGTAAGACATAATAATTATCAATGAAGGGGTGAGAAAAAAATCTTTCAGCTATTTTCAAGTTGCAGGTACTGTTCAAACTCACCCGGACTGCGTATATTCCTGCATCACAGTGGCTACTCGCTGGACGAGCTGTGCAGTGGGTATCGGTTCATGGTACATCAGGTAATACTGCTGAGCCATCTTGCGGGCCTGCGTGACCAGCAGACGGTAGTCAGGACCCATGCCTGAGTAGACCATGCCTGGGAGATAGAGATGTCAAATACAATTATTTGTATCCAATCAATTGTTTTATTTCAATTACGATTACGAATTATTTGACGACTCGTTTGGAGTAGAGGCTGAGTGATCGGTTTTGTGCCACATGTTGGGTTTTATCCCCAAAACGGAGCAAATATTTGCATGACCTACAGATAGTCGCACCAAATCTGGGTGTTTACTTTTGAATTGTCAAAACTACATGCACAAAGCTTATTTCGCTCATTTTCCCACGGCTGGGCATGGTCCTCCCATCCCTTTTTCCCATATTGGAAATTGGGTAGGGGTTAAGTCATTTAATCCACCATTTTTTAACCAAAAAGAAAAATAAATTAATGGATGTTGCAACTAACCGATGTGTCCGGTAATCATCTCAACCTTGTTGACGCTGTGTTCATCATACAGGATGCTCTTATGCTTGTTCTCTGTTGCTATGACAACGCCATTGGATGCTGAAATGAATAGTCATGTCAGAGTAAAAAGCTGATACAGTAGAAATTAGGCATGGAATTTTTTTTTTTTTTTTCTTCTACTATATATCTGCAATCAGTCCAATATAACTATAGGCATGGAAATGATTGCTACTTTTAGTTTAAGTTGCACTTGATGAAATTATGATTATATTTCACAGTGATTACATAATTAAAATTTCACAACCTGCTACTTTATGTCCACTAGCTACATAATGAAATCATGAACAAAATGTGATTGCTGAATTCCCATTTTGAGCAGGCTGTGTGAAAGAACTGCGACATGACAAGAAATGTGACATGTTTTTTTTTAAAGGTTACGAACAAAGTGGGTCACACATTACTAGTATTCTTGTTAACCCCTCATGCTAAGCTAAATGCTTGTGTTACAAGTGAATTCACATCGGTAGTGCAATGGGTGGGTTTCAAACCAGCAAACACTTGATCACAAGTCCGAAGCTCTAGCCATTAGGCTACCGCCGCTTCAAATGTTTTCATGTGATTTTACACATTTTATCTGTGAAATATTCCATGCCTAGTAGAAATGGGAGTGAATAATGACCATGATGACTGGCAGTAATAACCGGAAGTAAAGGACATGCTGTGTTGATCACAATTTTCACAAATTAATTGAGACCAGGTCAGGTGAGGATGATGATGGTAAATAAAAAACTTGAAGCAACTGATTTCATCTATATCTATACTAATATATAAAGCTGAAGAGTTTGTTTGTTTGTTTGCTTGAACGCGCTAATCGCAGGAACTACTGGTCCGATTTGAAAAATTCTTTCAGTGTTAGATCCCATTTATTGAGGAAGGCTATAGGCTATATATCATCACGCTACGCGGACGAAGTTGCGGGCAGAAGCTAGTTTAATTTAAATGAGAGATTAACAAGATTGAGATTCTCAAGTCTTGTGGAGAGGCCTCTGTTCAGAAGTGGACTTCTATTAACTGATATGATGATATTATGAAGAGATATGACGATTGAACAAGGCGACAGAAATTAAGTAATGGTTGTCCAAAGACTGACGCTAATATAACCTCTTAGATAAACAAAACTTACCTTTGATACCGACGGACGTGCCGCCGGCGGCTACAGCAGCTAAAGCATATTCAATTTGAACTAATTTCCCTGAGGGGCTGCGGAAAAATAAAGAATTATCACTGTAATTACAGCAAACATACACTCAAATGTTTCATACAAAGAAAACCCTTGTAAAAACTATAAAATTACATTATTATATTGATGGATAGATCAAAGTGTTGTTGAATTTGATAAATTCGGAGTTTAAAACACAAAGAAACACGTAAATAAATATATTTTTTACCTAAAAGTGGTGAGAGAGAAACTGTAACGTTCGGACGCCATGATTACAAAGCAGATTGTCAAAATTTCGCGCTGTCATGTTGTCAGCAGCTAAGAAACGTCAAAATAACGTTTTGATTCTGCTTCTGTTACTTGGACCATTTTTTCTTTTCTGGTTATTGTTAAAACAATTAGAAACCGAGAGATCTGGGGGAGATCCTACTCCTAGAGAAATGACAAATCCTATTCGCAGTTTTTTGTCATCTCATCTCTAATGCACACACATCACAGGTTAAACAATTTGCCTATAACTTATATAGTCTAAGGGTTATTTTTACACATAAAATTTGTAACACGCGGTGATTTTTAAAAAGGCCCTTTCACAGGCCCTCGTGGTAATGCCATTAGCGCCTGTGAGACCCTAAAACCCGTAATCTTATACGTTTCCTCAACTCAACCTCGAGTCTCGACATTCTTTTTCTAATTTTCTCTAATGAGGTGGATGATCTCTTTGGAGTGTATCCGACCTTCTCTCATCTGATTGGTGGATTCCTCAGCCAATCAGCAACTCCGATATTCGCTCAATAATTTGATTGACATTTTTATTTATTTCTTGGAGCTATTTATAATTTTAATGGTATTTCACTGAAAACTTTGGAAAAACAGTAGTGCGCGATGCTTGGCGGGCTCCGTGGTATTTCGCCCGTTTCCGAGGCCATGTCTGAGGGCACGTTGGAGAGAAATCGCGCGGAAAAAGCACTCATAACTAAGACACCAACCCATAGCCAGTTGTTCCCCAAGAATAATTCTGGCGTTAAAAATTACTCAGATAAGAATGGAAATGATGTTACGAAGACCGTTCACAAAGGAAGGAAGACCTTCGCGTTCTGGACGCTTGTTTGTTTATTGTTTATTCTCGCCATCGGGAATTTGATTTTAACATTCACTATTTTAGCTGTACTGAGGCTTGGCCAAGGTAAATTTGATTTTAATGTCACAGATAATTTAGTGGAAAATCTCAGTAACACTTCTTGACCTGGGAATCAAACCCAGGACCTCTATTTAGCATGGCTGTCTAGGCAAGGCAGTTCTTTAAATAGATTAAATGCAAATGTATGTAAAATTGTAGTGTACTTTTTATGATGTATTTACAAAAACATAGGTGGTAGAGTTTTTTAAGTAGGTAAATTGCGCGCGTGGAGGTGTGAGATTGTACATAATTAAAGTTTATATGGAGGACAAGAGTAGAATGCTAATATTTAGTTATAATAATGCATAAAAAATACATTAAATTCTTAAAAAAAACATTACACACACTATCATATGTTAGACACACTGACACGCACCTTTTGTTTATAGTTAACATATGAAGGTTGAAAGTATGGAGTATATTATGGTCGAATTTCAAGCACCAAGCGAACAATAATAATATCATGTATTCCATCTATTTCTAGGTATGGAAAGCATGGAATTCTTACCAGAGCATAACGCCATCAAGTTCTTTGGAGACACAGACTTTGAACACTTGTACAAGAAGGACGGACTCATTGAGAGCTTCCAGGATACCCCAATGAGCATCACCAGTGAAAACGGATCTGTATTGTTTAACTTACAAACTAAGTAAGTTTCTATTAATATTATCCTCGTAACTATATATGGTATTCTAATAGGTAAGGTGTTGGCTTTGCGATCATGTGGTTGCCGGTTAGAAATCCACCCATTGGAAGCATGACTGCTACGGTACAGTTCCTGGGTTTAATTTCATTTGAAGATTGGCAGATGGTGATTGCTACCTTATTAGCTAGACCCTCTAAAAAGCTTGCACGAATGTGAGTGATACCACGGGTTCACTGAGTGAGTGAGGATACCAGAGGCCCAAACCCTTTTTACAAGGGTATGCACCTAAGAAACCTCTGGTTTTGGGTGTCATGGGCTGTGGTAATCGCTTACCATCAGGCAAGCCATCTGCTAGTTTGCCCACCCATCTCATAAAAAAGGAGCGACCGGTTTCACGAGTCGCGAGTCTCGGATTGTCTTTGTCCGCTATTTTAACTATCACTATCTGTTGCAGACCGTCTCGCTATGAGAATAAGGTAACAGTGAATACATCTGGCGTTTTTGTGCGAGGAGTGAACGCGCTAGAACTGGTAGACCCTGATACCGGAGACGTGGTGTTCAGTACTGCAGCTGCAGACATGAACATACCGGATGGAGTCAATAACTTACATGCTAAGGTATGTTTGGCCTTAGGTGGCGTATCAAGATGAATATTATGCACCAGATATAAAAGTGTGATGCTTAAACACCACCGGTCCCCCCCCACTGTCAACACAATGCTTCCTTGCAGAGCTCTTAACTTAATATCTCATTCTTCTGCTCACTCTCTACTTATACTCACACGCTTCATCATCATCATCATCATCATTATTTATTTTCTCTTCATCTACACAGTTACTTATGGCAGATAGAGTCTGGTGCCAGAGGTAGGTTTAGGAATACCTGTATTACAGGTCATCAGATCTCCACCCAGTGCTAGCGTTCAGATCAACATGAACTAGTGAGATAAATTGCATTGCAAACGTGCTGGTAACAGAGACCTCAAATAATGTAGTAGATGTAAACAAAGGAAGGGAAAAAATAAAAACGGTATACACAACACACATGGGTGACGTAAATTTGGGTGTTTTGTGCTTTTCTCTGTGTGTGAATGTTGTTAATGTAATTGGAATGAGTGTGTGTAAGCGTGTGACTATAAGTAGAGAGTGAGCAGAAGAATGAGATATTAAGTTAAGAGCTCCCCGAGGAAGCGTTGTGTTGGCAGTGGGGGGGGACCAGTGGTGTTTAAGCATCACACTTATTGTCTCCTATGCTGCCAGACCAACTTTTCCTCCTTAATCTTTACCCAATCCTCTCAAAAAGGGTGTGATAAGATTTATACAAGATTTTGAAATAGGCTTCGGTAGCCACTTACCATCAGCCGGGCTTGTATGCTTGTTTTCCACCTTACTGGTATAAAAAGAAATGGATTAGTTAAACAAAATCTTATTGCTACGAGATAAAATGGTGTGTTATACTCTTATTAAACTGTACATTATCTTTCAGCAAATTTCAGTGAAACGCATCACTTCTCCTGTTGATGAAGACTTAACACTTCGCTCGGAAACGTCAGCCCATCTCCGCGGCGCTGAAGGCACACACATGGAATCTAAAGAACTGTTCTGGAGTGCAGATCAGGATATATACTTGAAATCTATTAACGGTTCCATAGTCCTTAGCGGCAAAGAGGGCGTGTTCGTCGATGTCAGGTACTTGCCAATAGCCAGCGTTGTGAATAGGACTGACAAGTTCAGCCAGGCTACGGGCCAGTTCAAGGTATGTGTGTGCATGCCACAAGGTAAGTTGTTCAGGATAGCGGTTCCTACAGGACAGAAGGTGACTTGTTCCCATATCAACATGACTGGGGATTTAAATCCTTGTATTTAAGATTTGTTTGTTAGTAGGATCATATGATCCACCTGGGTATCTATTAGTAGTAGGAATCACCTGGAGAGGGGGGGGGATGCTCTGTGTATTTTAGATTATAATAAAGTTATAAATATAAGCGTCGGTAGCCTAATGGCTGGGCGTTCGGACTTGCGATCATGTGGTTGCCGGTTCGCACCCCACCCATTGCACTACCGACGTGAACCCACTCGTAACACAAGCAATCTAGCTTAGAACGAGGGGTTAACAAGAATACTAGTAATTTGCAACACGCATTACTAGTAAGATAAAAAAAAAACTGCGTTAGTTATAAACTTTGTTATAATTAAATAATATTATATAAACCAGTTGTTATAATTAAACGAATCTAGTCAATATCTTCACGTTTTTTTCTATAATTCCTTGCACATAAAGGTCATTTTGTACATATGACAGAAACATCGCTATCTCGCTCACTCACTCTCTTAAATTCCTCCCATTTATTCTCCTACTGCTGAGCATACGCCTCCTCTCAGGACGAGGAGGGGCGTTGGCGTTGCTAGAGATTTTTCCTTAAGCCAGCAAGCGTGAGTTAATGGGCAGACGGATCGCCTGATGGTAAGCGATTACCGCCGCCCATGGACACCTGCAACACCAGAGGAGTTGCTGGTGCGTTGGCAAGCCTTAAGAGCCCTTACGAACTGCAGACTGCTAGAGCTGCAGTGAAACTGGCTCTTACGGGCAAAAGTCGAAACACACTTTCTCGCCTCTTACGAAATGCTTATCTGAAAGGCAGTAAGGAACAGTATTCCAATCAGGTTGAATGAAACTACAGTAATCAATATTCAGAATTTAATTCTTCAATTTAATTACTAGATATACATATACAAAATACTCACACAACGCTTCATTACCACACAATGAAACTACCCTGCGGTAATTCTGAAACAATTCTCATGAAAATTTACGCAGAAATAGAAATAATAGCAGGCGGTTTATATTAATATACAATGTGTTAATAAAACCCTTTTCGAACCGTGAAGGTATTGTTAGATATAGAGATCCTGTTCCACTAGCTTCTGCCCGCAACTTCGCCCACGTGAAGTTCAGTATGTCTCTTAAAACTAATATTTTTTTCCCGTTTTTGTAATATTTTTCATTGATGCTCAGATCCTATTGTTCGTAGCGTGATGTTATATCGGCTTAAACCTTCTAAGATTGTCAAAAAAAAATATTTCAATTCGAACCAGTAGTTTCTGAGATTAGCGCGTTCAACCAAACAAGCAAACTTTTCAGCTTTATAATAGTAGTGTAGATTTCCATTTTAAAAGTAAAAAAAATATTCGTAAATAAAATTGTACGAGGTAACTGAAATGGCAATACCTACTTATTGCTAAAATTATTAAATTACTGCAATTTGGGCACAACAATCGTGAATTTTAAAATTCATTAATAAATATATAAAGCTGAAGAGTTTTTTTATTTGTTTGTTTGTTTGCTTGAACACGCTAATCTCAGCTACTAGGTACCTACTGGTCCGATTTGAAAAATTCTTTCAGTTCTAGATAGCCCATTTATTGAGGAAGGCTATATATCATCACGCTAAGAATAAGTAACTATTCCACAAGGACGAAGTCGCGGACGGAAGCTAGTTCATTATTATGGTTACTTTCATGAATATTTATATAATGTTTGATGAGATTGGGATATCGGCTCGGACAAGGTTTTTTTAACATAGTGTAAATTTTTTTTAGTCTTGTTGTTGAAACGGCGATATTATACAATCCATGGCAGAATAAAATTTGCCCGGGTCTTTTCTTCCCGTATTGGCTCTGTGACGTCACAAATGTCAATGTCAGTGTTGTCGTTTATTGACAGCTTCGATACCAATAAAGATTTTTTTTTAATTCTTGTTGAATATCAAATAAATTGCTTACTAGACCAACTATTTTTGTCTCATCCATTTCTTGTCTTACTGTTAAGACGGATCGTTCACCTGAGCCCAAATTAAAATCGGTTTTTTCGAAATTTGTAGGTTAGGTTAGGTTAGGCTTAGAGGACTAGGGAAGCTAGACTTTTGAGCTTATTTGTAGATCCCGCCACGGGGACTGGCGCCGTAGGCTGGCTAGGCCGAGGCCTGGTAGGCCTAGGCGGACATCCGGCTCTGTCTGCAACACATTTTAGATTCATAGCAATAGTAGTTGCAATATCCACAATTCAGAACTAAAACCGTTGCTTAAAAATCGTTATCAAGCCAAAATGTTGCCTAAAACTGTGCCAACGACCAAAATTGACGATTAACACTACTTTTAGCTACAATAACGATTTTTAAGGAAAGGTTTTAATTGTCAGTTGTAAATGTTGTATAGTTTAATGTCGCAATTACAACTGCCATGAATCTAGAATGTGTTATAGACCTACAAATTGCGAAAAACCAATTGTAATTTGAATTTGGCGGGCTTAGCGAAACGATCAGCCTTAAGGAGTAATTTTCCTAGCATTTCTCGCGTGAAAACAGTTTTTATTACTACTGTAGACATTTTGTTTATTTACAAAGAGTATAATAATATCATCTATTGTTTTAATCACTTGCAATATTTAATAAATACACTTCCAATACAGATTGTAAAATAAATAATGCCGATTCCCAGGTTGCATAAGATTTATTATTTTTATTTTATGAAATTTTCAGTAGTTGTTCTAAGTTAATTTGTTTCCAGTAATAAGCTCGCGAACTGTCGGTGTACATACGTACACATGCCTAATTGGCATGGAAATAATTGCTATTTTTAATTTTCGTTTGATGAAATAACATACCATCACGTCTGTATTCCCCGAAGGGTTAGGCAGAGGCGTACTAATGTACACCCACAGTTCGCCGGTATGTTTAGGTCCCATGTAATAGGGGGCGAGCCTATTGCCACTAACCGGGCACAAATTCCTAACTCCGAGCTGCTACTGGGAATTTCATAGAAAAACTCACTAACACTTTGCTCGCCCTGGGAATCGAACCCAGGACCTCTAGCGTAGCAGTCGCGTTCAGGACCACTTGGCTAATGAGGCAGTCAGTCAGATGAAATAATGATTATTTTTCACAGCGATTTCACATGCTAAATTTCACAGTCTGCCATTATATTTTAGCTATCGCAACACTTGCTATTTTGCTGCATAAAAAAAGCAGTTTGATTAAAATGCGTTTTTGAGCAGGCTGTGCGAAAAAAGACACACATGTGTGTATCTAATCTAACCAGGTTTGAATCCTGCCTGCGAGTCGAATTTTTCCTTCGCTAAAATCACTTGTAATAGTTTTGATTTTAAGCAACGAAATATCGGAATACTTATTGCTAGCAATAAAAACAATAGATGACATATCATTTTTCATTCAATATTCGACCAAAATACTTTTTTTTTTGACACAATTTAGTAATTAGTGTACTACGACCGACATAACTGTGCGTTTCTGTAGAAGTACAGTCGCCAGCATAATATTAAGTTATCACAAACTGTCAAATTTCCCCAATAGATTGTATGGAGATTAAATTGAAAATCGACTGAAGACATTTGAGTTTTGGATACTATAAAACATAATACCAAAATAAATCGTAATTCAAACACAATTTAATCAAAGTGTGTAATTAATCACATTCCGATACCGTTTATCTAGTTTCCTGCTCTAACATTTCGTCTAAAATACTTTACTGGAAATAAATGTAAGCGAATACAATTCTTGATAAATAAATAAATAAATATTCTGGGACATTTTTACACAGCACCATCTAGTCCCAAACTAATCAGAGCTTGTATTATGGGTACTAGACAATGGATATAATACTTATATACTTTTTTTTTTTGTAAATACATACTTATAATACATAAGAAACACCCAGACGAACACAAACACTTATATTCATCACATAAATTTTTGTGTCCTGTGGGAATCGAACCCACGACCTCATGGTCAGCAGTCCGGTACTCGAACCGCTAAACCACAGAGGCCGTCCGATATTGTAAGAAATTAACAGTTTAGAATATTATTACATAGTTCCGTATTTAAGAGTAAAAATAAATAGGAAATAGCAAACGGCTCTCGATACGGTCGAGTTGTGTCTTACCTTTTTTTTTTGTAAATACATACTTATACCAATAACTTACCAATACCAATAACTTTACCAAGTTTAGAAAGATTTTCCGGTCGTTTATTTCCAGTGAAGTAGTACTAGACGAAATGGTACAGTAGGAACCTAGATTAACACTATTTCAATGCGAATAATAACACAATTTGATATAACATAACATAACATACCATCACGCCTGTATTCCCCGAAGGGTTAGGCAGAGGCGTACTAATGTACACCCACAGTTCGCCGGTATGTTTAGGTCCCATGTAATATCGGGCGAGCCTATTGCCATTAACCGGGCACAAATTCCTAACTCCGAGCTGCTACTGGGAATTTCATAGAAAAACCCAATAACACTTTGCTCGACCTGGGAATCGAACCCAGGACCTCTAGCGTAGCAGTCGTGCTTAGGACCACTTGGCTAATGAGGCAGTTATAATATTGTTTATATTGTGATTTATTTTGGTATTCAGTTTTGATTTTGATTTGATTTGATCGTTATTTCAGCCGTACGATATAATAACATGGTTCGTACGTCATCAGACCTCGTAATCACTGTTGATCACTGTTCGGCACTCGACACAAGCGTCCGCATATTCCACTAAGCACTGAATGTCACTTTCACACTGCCCCGGAATTATTTTCTCCGCTCACTATTTGATAAGTAATCAGATATTCTGGGTACGCCTGGAAAATAAATAAAAATATGTATTATTTATGTGAGAATGAATATTTTTATAATGTGATTGAGGGGCAAACGAGCGGACGGATCACCTGATGGTAAGCGATTACTGCCGCATGGACACTCGTAACACCAGAGGAGTCACAAGTGCATTGCCGGCTTTATAAAAGGGTTTGGGCCTCCGGTAACCTCACTCACTCAGCGAAACACAACGTGTTGTTTCACGCCAGTTTTCTGTGAGGTCATCTCAGTCGAGCCGGCCCATTCGTGCAGAAGCATGGCTCTCCCGCGGTGCGGTGTGTGGTGGTGGTTATGTGTGGTGGTGATGGTTGTGTGTGGTAGTGGTGGTTGTGTGTGATGGTGGTGGTGGATTTAGGTGGTTGTGTGTGTGCTGGTGGTGGTGTGTGTGTGTGTGTGTGTGTGTGTGTGTGTGTGTGGTGTGTGTGTGTGTGGTGGTGGTGGTGGTGTGTGTGTGTATGTGGTGGTGGTGGTGTGTGTGTGTGTATGTGGTGGTGGTGGTTGTGTATGATGATGGTGGTGGTTATGTGTGGTGGTGATGGTTGTATATGATGGTGGTGGTGGTTTTAGGTGGTTGTGTGTGTGCTGGTGGTGGTGGTGGTGGTGTGTGTGTGTGTGTGTGTGTGTGTGTGTGTGTGTGGTGGTGTGTGTGTGGTGGTGGTGGTGTGTGTGTGTGGTGGTGGTTGTGTATGATGATGGTGGTGGTGGTGGTTGTGCATGATGGTGGTGGTTACCTGCTCGCCCCTGTAGACGACGTACTCCGGGAAGCAGAGCCCCCCCTGCGAGGGTCTGCCGGCCACGGAGTGGTGGCCGGGGGGGGCGTGCGCCATCTTCATGGCGCTCATCAGCTGGAAGGCGCGCCCGAGCGTCACCCGGCACAGCAGCAGTTGTCTACGGGGAGATAAAAGATAGATCACATATTATTCTGATGTCGTACACAAAAAATACAAATTAAAAAAAGATAAACTACATTAACCCTGCACGAGATCAGAATAGGCTCATATATCAGCAAAATGCAATGCAATGACATTAAGAGCATAATGCCGCAGCGCTGGTTCTCAGATAGGACCATTCTTTGTCCTTCTCCTTACACCAACAAACACGACAAAAAAATAATTAGCGCAATTGTTCCAGCCGTTCACGCGTGACGTCACCAAGGGAAATGGGATTCATTTTTATATAAATACTAGCTTCTGCCCGCGGCTTCGCCCCCGTGGCATTCGGTCTGTCATCACATCCCACGGGAACGGGATAAAAAGTATCCTATGTCCGTCTCCTGGTTCTAAGCTACGTCTCCTTCAATTTTCAGCCAAATCAGTTCAGCCGTTCTTAAGTTATAAATAGTGTAACTAACACGACTTTCTTTTATATATATAGATATAGTTACATGTTTTAAATAATATACCTGTATTATAAATGTACTCAAATAGAATAAATAAAAAAAAATGCTTTTATAAGAGTTATGCAAAATACGTAACATACCACCATGCCTGTATTCCCAGAAGGGTTAGGCAGAGGCGTAAGGTACACTCACAGTTCACCGTTATGTTTAGGTACCATGCAGTAGGGGGGCGAGACTATTTCCATTAACTGGCCATGAATCCATACACCGAGTTGCTACTAAGAATTTCAAAGAAAAATCAATAGAACTGCTCAGTGTACAGTGCTTTGGTTTTTAATTCTTGATAGGTCTACGCTTGATCACCAGTTCGCCTGATGGAGCGCGCGAAACCGATTCACTCGTGATTTAAAGACAACCAGATTATATCTCTTTAGAAGCGGCGGTAGCCTAATGGCTAGGGCGTCGGACTTGCGATCATGTGGTTGCCGGGTCGAACCCCACCCATTGCACTACCGACGTGAACCCACTCGTAACTCAAGCAATCTAGCTTAGCACGAGGGGTTAACAAGAATACTAGTAATGTGCGACCCACAATACTAGTAAGATTTTCTAAAAAAAAAAAAAACTATTGGGGAAGACCCACTCGGGAAGCGCATTCTACATTTCCGCGGTACGCATGATAAATGTGGACTTTAGCGTTTCGTTCGGGTTTCTGGAATGTCCACCACGAATCGATGTCGTTTTTTTGTGTTTCCCGTTGTCCAATCCTGGAAATCCTGGTACTCTCTTACCTGTGACATAGATAACAGCTCCTGTCTTTGTGGGCTGGACAACCAGAGCCTCCGCCGAAGCCATACACGTACTGGTTACTCTTCGAAGAATGCTCGGCGAAGTAAATGCCCGCGCCGAACATACCCCCTGAAATAAATGGTTGAAATTAACTTTCATTGTTTGATTTCTGACAAAGATGCGAACATACCATCACGCCTGTGTCCCCGAAGGGTTAGGCAGAGGCGTACTAATGTACACCCGCAGTTCCCCGGTATGTTTAGGTCCCATGTAATAGGGGGCGAGCCTATTGCCATTAACAAATATGCGAAAATAAGGCATATTGAAATACAACCACTTTACAGATTTTAACTTAGCATACTATCACGTCTGTATTTTCCGTAGGGCTAGGCAAAGGCGTACTTATAAACATCTTAGTTATTTAGCCGGTATGTTTAGGTTTTATGTCAAAATTTCCTACCTCTTGCAATATAACCCAATATCCTGTCAATATTCCCGACCTCTTGACAATATTACCCAATATCCAGGCTATATTCCTTAACTCCTGACAATATAACCCAATATTCTGTTAATATTTCCTACCTCTTGCAATATTACTCAATATTCTGTCAATATTTCCTAGCTCTTGCAATATTACCCAATATCCTGTCAATATTCCTTACCTCCTGACAATATTACCTAATATCCTGTCAATATTCCTTACCTCCTGACAATATTACCTAATATCCTGTCAATATTCCTTACCTCCTGACAATATTACCTAATATCCTGTCAATATTCCTTACCTCCTGACAATATTACCTAATATCCTGTCAATATTCCTTACCTCCTGACAATATTACCTAATATCCTGTCAATATTCCTTACCTCCTGACAATATTACCTAATATCCTGTCAATATTCCTTACCTCCTGACAATATTACCTAATATCCTGTCAATATTCCTTACCTCCTGACAATATTACCTAATATCCTGTCAATATTCCTTACCTCCTGACAATATTACCTAATATCCTGTCAATATTCCTTACCTCCTGACAATATTACCTAATATCCTGTCAATATTCCTTACCTCCTGACAATATTACCTAATATCCTGTCAATATTCCTTACCTCCTGACAATATTACCTAATATCCTGTCAATATTCCTTACCTCCTGACAATATTCCTTACCTCCTGACAATATTCCCCAATATTCTGTCAATATTGCTCAGCTCTTGACAATATTACCCAGTATCCTGTCAATATTCTTCACCTCTTGACAATATTACCTAATATACTGGCTATATTCAATCTCTCCCTCACCTATATAAGCGTGTCTTTCGTCGAAGCCCTTCTGCACGATGGCGTTGATGAAGGGACTTCCGTGGAACAGCATCCGCTCGTTGTGTGCGCCCGCCTCCTCGCACACCTCCTTCCGCCGATGCTGGTACCTCTCCCAGAGGCGGCCGTTCACCAGCTTTTGTATCTAGTGGAAGAAAAAACATTTATATATTGTTACTAGCTGACCCGGCGAACTTCGTACCGCCTAACAGTCGATTCTGAAACGAACGTCACTCAATTGTTTTGCCTTCCCGGAACCCCTCCACTAACACTTAAACTTTATGGTATGGTATTAAAGTTCAAATTGACTTTTAAGTATTATTACGAATCTTTTGTATGGGAATATAGAAAAGTGTTGCTTTTAGACTTTTTCAGGCAGTTTTTTAAATTTTTCTCTCCGTAAGAACCATCCTCGTACTTCAAGGAATATTATAAAAAAAGAATTAGCGAAATCGCTTCAGCTGCTCTCAAAATTTGCGCTTAGCAACACATTTGGCGATTCATTTTTATATTAGAATAATAGAAGATATATAGAATAGTCTCGGTGCATAGTGGCATACCGTTTTAGCAGGTTTGGGAGGGTAACAAAATGGGAACAATTGGGAGCACTTAAAGCCGTCGGTCCCGATTGTCATACGAACAAAATCTATGCAGAAGATTTTGCGCCAACCCCGAAATTTTAAAAAATCAATTTTTTGTGTACGGAGACGTTTATATACCGTAACCCACTTGTTTTTTTTATATCTTCAATGTACAGACACAGCTTTGAGGGGCTCGTGGCTAAGTAATAACTAAGCTGATCAACTGATCTGCAAGGTTAAGCTGCGCATATTGAGACCCCTCCGTGCCTCGGAGAGCACGTAAAGACGTTGGTCCCGGTTGTCATACGAACATCTATGACAATTGTTAGTGGTAGTCAGAAGCCCAAAAGCCTGACAACCAGTCTATCCTCCGAATATCGGTATTGCCCAGAAATTGTGTTGCGGAGGTCTGATGGCAGTCGCTTCGTGTAAAATACTGGTATTCAGCCGCATCTGGGTACACTGGAAGCCGACCCCAATATAATTCTTTTATTATTCATTTATCTCTCAAATTTGCAACGCCTGTAAAAGGCAACTAAGTCATAAGCACCAACTAATGTAATAAGACCTAATTTAGACACTTAGTTAGCAAATAAATGATTTGATTTGATTTTAATTGGGAAAAGGCTCGGAAGAAGGTGTGTAGAGACATAGCTCTTTTTTACAATTTACTAATTGTAGAGATATCTCTTTCTCTCTCTTACTCACGGACACGGTAATATGATAAATGATATTTATTTCTGTAAATAGATCTTTTAAAGACACTTTTACAAGTCAATATTTTACATTTTTTTTAACTAGATGGCGCCGGCATTTCCTAACTGACGAAGAAACACCGAAACAAACTCAGAGAATCATGGTCTCTTTTAAAGTCCAGACAATAATAGTTGATATTTCAAGAATAATATTATTAGATATTATGCGAGTGTTACGATGTAGGGCAATATCTGGACAGGCCTTTTGAAGAAAGAGCCATAGCAGCTTTGAGTTGACCTGTCCTAACTGACGGCACGCATGCATCAGGCATCGTGTAGCTCAACCATTACAATAGGACTTACCCTAACGACATTGTAGTGTGAGAAGTTCCCTCCAGCGTGGTCCCTGTGCGCGCGCACGGAGGCCTGCATCTCCCTCTCCACGATGGTGTACTCGCTGTCCGCGCACTCCCCCTCCGAGGGGGGGACAACTTCTACTAAGGTCGTGCCGCCGTACCATTCTGTATATCAATTAATATTATGCTACTGAGGATTTCATAGAATAACCCAATAACACTGCTCGACCTGGGAATCGAACCCAGGACCTCTAGCGTAGCAGTCGCACTTGGGACCCAAGACTAACGAGGCAGTTATTAGAGGTAGAGCATACCAACATAATTTGTAAAAATTACAAATTATTATTATTATTTCTATCTATCTATCTAACAATTCCACAGGGACGAAGTCGCGGGCGGAAGCTAGTAAATCTTACTATCCTACTAATATTATAAATGCGAAAGTTTGTGAGGATGGATGGATGTTTGTTACTCCATAACGCTGAACGGATCTGGATAAAATTTGGCACAGAGATAGATTATAGTCTGGAATAACATATGGGCTACTTTTTATATGAAGTCCACGCAGACGAAGCTAGTAAATAAATTTGAAGCGGCGGTAGCCTAATGGCTAGGGCGTCGGACTTGCGATCATGTGGTTGCCGGTTCGAACCCCACCCATTGCACTACCGACGTGAACCCACTCGTAACACAAGCATTTAGCTTAGCACGAGGGGTTAACAAGAATACTAGTAATGTGCGACCCACATTGCTAGTAAGTTTAAAAAAAAAAGATCTGACCGGAGGCGGCTTGCAGGCTGTGTCGGGCGGCCTTGAGCAGGCGATGCCGGTGGCCGTAGGCAGCCACGCCCACGGCCCGCAGGTCCTCGTGCGACATCTCCGACAGGATGTCCACGGTGATCTGCTCGCTCTCCAACACCTGCGTCAGTTGCTCCAGCCCGATGCTGTTGGGGGGGGGGGGGGAATGTAAATAGTCGTGGCGCCTATTGTTTTACGCATAGCACCCAATTTTTTTTGCAATATTTCGTGTGGAGTAACTTTGAAATATAGAGTGAGAAACAGTGTGATAAGGGAGCGGTGTGGTCTGAGAGAAGGTGTAGTCACAACGATTGAGAAACGTATGTTAAGGTGGTTTGTGTTGGCAACTCAACAACCGGTAGCAGCCACCCCATCTCCTCCTACCAGATGACAGTGATGATTTACCTAGCTACTGTCAGTTCGAGAAGATAAAAAGGCTGGACACTCACGGCTCACCCTCTTTCTTACTTCGTATTTCGTATGAAATAGTTGCTCTGTTATATTGTGTTGATATTGATATGGGATATGTAAGCGTTAAAGTATTTTAGCTCTTTGTTGCTGCCCAACTTCCCCAGTGTTGCCTTCAGCCTAGTTAGTCAACATTTGGGCATGTAGAGAGGATGGATGAACGGAGATTGACGAAACGAGTATACATGATGAGTATGGATGGAAGAGTTGGAAGGGGCCGACCTCGACGAACGTACCACAACCAAGTTGCGGCCGTTCTCAAAAAAGGTCAGGTTAAGAGCACCCTAAACCGACGTTCATGCATGAGGAGGTTAATGAACGTAGATGAAGCGAAAGTAATGTGCCAGGATCGTAGCAAGTGGAAATCTGTAGTCTCCGCCTACCCCAATGGGAGACAGGCGTGAAAATATTTATGTATGTTACATACATACATACCATCGCGCTTGTATTCCCCGAAGGATTAAGCAGAGGCGTACTAATGTACACCCACAGTTCGCCGGTACGTTTAGGTCCCATGTAATAGGGGACGAGCCTATTATCGTTAATCGGACACACATTCCAAACTCCGAGCTGCTACTGGGAAAAACACTTAGCTCCACATGGGAATTATCACGCTATATTTAAAGTATTATTTTTCCAGAACAACAAATTTTACGATTATTTCATCTAAAGCATCCTTGAGTACTTTTGCTAAGAAATTTACATACATGCACCATAAACCTCCATCTGGCACAGTCAGGTAAAAATAATCAGGTACCTGGATAGGAAGGTCTGCAAGGATTCCGAAGTGGATAAAGCTGAAGCTGGTCTACCCGCTGCATCCTCTAGACTTCCACGAGAACCTTCAGCCCAATAATTGGACGGTACTACCTGGTGAAACAATACAAAAATATGTACTGGTTTCTAACAGTTACGCGATTTTTTTTTTAAAGCTTTCTAGCAATGCGGGTCGCACATTACTAGTATTCTTGTCAACCCCTCGTGCTAAGTTAGATTGCTTGTGTTACGAGTGGGTTCACATCGGTAGTGCAATAAGTGGGGTTCGAACCGGCAACCACATGATCGCAAGTCCGACGCCCTAGCCATTAGGCTACCGCCGCTTCAAAACTTTAATTTTAGTGAAGGAAAAATTTGACTCGCAGGCAGGATTCGAACCTGCGTCTTCTGGTTTTAGATACACCAGACGCTATGACCACTAAGCCACAGAGAGTCCCGCCTAACATGTCGAAATTTTGCCTTCACAGTAACTTCCTTTTCAATAGATGTTACTAACGTTATCTTTAAAACGTAAGTTAAAAAAATGTGTGAATTCGTCATAGAGTCTGGTGTATTTAACTAGAAGACGCAGGTTCGAATCCTGCCTGCGAGTCGAATTTTTCCTTCACTAAAATAACTTTATAATCTTAGCATGAAAAATGAAAAAAAAACACAAAAAATTACCTACGCGAATATTAGACATTGGATTTAAATAACTTTTTACGGATTCTATCATGTTGTATTGAAATTTCTAACATGGCGATCATAGAATAATGTATAACATAACATAGCATCACACCTGTATTCCGCGAAGAGTTAGGCAGAGGCGTATTAATATATACCCACAGGTCGCTGGTATGATTGGCTTCCATATAATAAGGAGCGATGCCACTCATCGGGTACAAAACTGAGAATTCCTTATAAAAGTCCAATAACCCTTTACTGGATCTGGGAATCGAACCCAGGAACGCTAGCATAGCAAACGCGCTCAGGACATTTTGTCGGGAAAACGCGATAAAATCCGTAAAAAGTAACTAAGTGTTACCGTTTCACGCCTGAACCGCTGAAGCAATTTAATGAATTTTGGTATAGACATAGATTAGACATTGGAGAAGAACATAGACTAGTTTTAGAAACCGCGAGCAACAGGAACAACAAAAATATGGTTAAAATAGTCAGGGATCATGAACACTTACAGGCAAGGCGAGCGGCACAGTGTCCCCGCTAGGCATGAGCACGGGCTGGTGGGGGGGCGGCAGGGGGGGCGCGGGGGGCGCGGACACGGGGGTCTCCGAGGACCCCGCCGCTGACGTCATGGCATCCTGCAGCAGCGAGCGCACGTCCTCGGCACCAGCCAACTCTAGCGCTGTTTGACCTTCCTGGTTTTTGAGGTACGCGTCCGCGCCGTGAGCGAGCTGAGGAGGACAACTTGATGTTACGTCTAAGCACAAAAAGCGATATCGATTCATGGCGGATATTCCGAAAATCTTCAACGTGGGAGAGCCATGCTTCCGCACGAATGGGCCGGCTCGTGAAACAATGCTTGCGTTGTGTTTCATCGAGTGAATGAGGATACCGGAGGCCCAAACCCTTTTAAAAAGCGGGCAACGCACTTGTGACTACTCTAGTGTTGTGGGTGTCCATGGGGCGGCGGTAATCGCTTACCATCAGGTGATCTGTCTGCTCGTTTGCCCCCCTATTACATTCAAAATAAACTGGTGGCGTTTGGCAATGTACCAATAACCATCTTAAAATCACTTAGGATCTATGCAGCAGCTGCAACTGTACCTACCAGCAGGGCACACAGCTGTACCTACCAGCAGGGCACACAGCTGTACCTACCAGCAGGGCACACAGCTGTACCTACCAGCAGGGCACACCGCTGTACCTACCAGCAGGGCACACAGCTGGGTGCGCGCCTTGTGGGCGGCCTCGTGCAGCGGCGTGAAGCCCCAGCGGTCGGCGGCGTTGGGCGGAGTGCCAGCCCTCAGCAGCAGGGCGGCCAGCTCCACGTGGCCGTACGAGGCCGCGTTGTGCAGCGGCACCAGCCCGCCCTTGTCCCGCGCCGACACGGCCGCGCCCGCCTCCAGCAGCGCCTCGGCTACCTCCAGGTTGTTGTACCCAGCTGTTAATGAACATGATTACTGAGCATAGATAGCCTATACTTCGACTTTTAATTAATGATTAATTCAGTAACTAGACATTTCGAAGAGGAATAGTGATACCACATTACAACTACAGTCTGAGTTTTAGGCGGGAAAATGAAAAGTGCACGTTGTCGATTTTAAATTATTTTTCAAAACTTGAATTTCTCCGAAGTTTAATGTGTAATTATGGTGGATAATTAACCATTAAGTGTTCGTGAACGTGTGAGAGTGTAGGCAAATGATATCAAATGGAAAATCGTGACTTTTTGGGTTCACTCCTAAACTCCATTGAAGCCTCAATAAAGTTTCTACCATTTTATTGGGGCAACTGAATTTATACTTGACACTGGCGAACACAAAAAGTGTGGTGCCATAATACAATCCCATGATGGGAAATATTCTTTGAATACTTGATTACTTTATTACTTGACACTGGCAAATACACAAAAAGTGGGGCGCCATAATTAAAAAAAAAAAAAAAAAAAACTACAGTCTATCCCAGTTTACTTGTCATTTTTGGTAAACAAATATGGCGTCCTAGTAACCAGAGACAATTGATAGTGGTTAGAGTGTTGGGAAATCAGGAATGAATGACTGAACTAAATACTTTAGCCAAGACGAATGATTCTCACCTTGACGAGTACTGAATTGATCTTTTAATTTTAAATATGAAGTGAATGTGTGAATGTGAATAAATAAATCGACAAACTGCGATTTATTAGTATTAATTTATTAGTCGTATTCCTCTGAAATACACGTGTCAAAATCTGATGGCTAGTGTCTGGGGTAGTGAATGATTTTGCATAGAGAATGAATGATAAGATACACCCACAGTTCGCCGATAAGTGTAGGTCCTATGTAATAGTGGGCGAGACTATTGCCATTAACCGGGCACAAATTCCAATCTCCGAGCTGCTACTGGGAATATCATAGAAAAACCCAATAACACTGCTCTACATGGGACTCGAACCCAGGACCTCTAGCGTAGCAGACGCTCTCAGGACGACTGGACTAATGCGGCAGTTGGAATGAATGATAAAAATGTTTTAATATAAAATCAATTTACAAATTTGTAAATAATATGTGTTAAATAACAATTATTCATAATAATTAAGAAAAGTAATTTCCTTTTTTTAATACGCTTTTATTAGGTCGACCTGTATGTAACTGATGTAACTATGTAATGGAATCTAAGGTAACTAATTTAACCATCTTCCAAGGATCGTAGCGTCATGAAAATTGGCAGCTGTATGTAGTTCTGATGACAATACAATAATATGGTACTGTCGAACTGATCTGATGATGGAGCCGGAAGATATGAACTGGAACTTCATGATGGAACATCGTATCATAGCTGTGTTTGGACTTGTTAGAAAAGTCTTGTAATGAACTTCGACCACGATTAGTTTTCAAGGTCTGGTGATGAAGCCGGAAGATAGGTACTGGCATTCCATGATGGAATATCGTATCATAGCCGTGTTTGGACTTATTAGAAAAGGCTTGTAAAGAACTTTGACCACGATTAAGTTTCAAGTTCTGATGATGAAGCCGGAAGATAGGCACTGGCATTCCATGATGGAATATCGTATCCTAGCCATGTTTGGACTTGTTAGAAAGGTCTTGTAATGAACTTTGACCATGATTAGGTTTCAAGGTCTGATGATGAAGCCGGAAGACAGGAAATAAATGTATAAATGTTAAAAATAATTCGTTATCAAAGACTAAAAAGTATAAAATAAATGAATAGTTTAAAAAACACTAGAAAAACGCTTTTATAAATTCACTTAAAAACTCAAAATAAATTATGGATCGTTTAAGTTGTCTCTATTTCGGGGCTGAAGTGTAAACTATGTGCTTTTAATTATAATATTTGATTGTAAAAGCGTGGGGCGCTGGAACAGGAAATACTTGTATAACTTGCTGATTAATTTATACTGTGTTTTTGTTAGAGTTGGAACGCAACCTTATTTCATACTATCCACAGATGATTAATATTGTAGTATCGATAGTATTCCGTTTCCCGCCTTTATTTATCTGTGCATCGAATCTTCTAGAAATATCTTCTGTTAAAACTGTACTCGTCATTTAAAGTTATTATAATAGTTTTCTCTGAAACAGTGTTTCTTATTTTTACAATACGAAAATCTTCAGTTTTGAAGACAAGTTATTAAATTTAACATAAAAAGCTTGTTCATGTAAGTACATTATTTAATTTCATTCTTACACCACCTCACTATCTTTTTTTTCTCAGAAACTGGTAACAGTTTTTGACAAATTGAATAAACATAAATAATGTACTTATATGAACAAACTTTTTATACATACTTACATACATACTTATATGAACAATTTTTTTATATACCACGAAATACTACCCATATGAATAAAAAAACATACCTTAATTTTTCATCAAAATGTCCTTTAAATTTTGTATGCAAAGAGTCAAAGACATAGCGCGGACGTTGAACTCATTGTAGGTATGTATCTATCTAGAGATAGCGAGTCAAGCAACTACTTGATCGGGCCGTCCACATAAGGTCAACGTACTGCAGGCTGCATATCGTTTTATGAAAATTTTGAATAATTATCAATTTAACACGGGATTGCTTAAAGATACAAATTATAAATTATGTCTAATATGTTATATGTTAACAATACTACACCCAAGTTGAAGCAGTGCAGGTAATTAAATCGCCACCCTGTATTTCATACATTCATACATCATTATTCTACCTGTGGAGACTTTTTAATAGCTATATGTTGCTACTTAATTGTTATTTCTAGTTTATTAGCTGATAGTCTTCCTAAAAGTTATAAAATTAAAAAAAAAAAAAACATCTTTTTTTTGAAGGACCTCGCCAAAGTAGTGGAATATTTATATCG
The DNA here is from genome assembly GCA_947256265.1 of Acronicta leporina. Lineage (NCBI taxonomy): Eukaryota > Metazoa > Arthropoda > Insecta > Lepidoptera > Noctuidae > Acronicta > Acronicta leporina. The sequence continues at coordinate 1,641,907 of OX366539.1, forward strand.
ATATTGGACAAAAACTTACCAGCTAGGTGTAAAGGAGTAGAGTTCCTTCCGTGTGAATCTCTGCAGTTGACATTTTGAGGGGTTATTAACTTCCTGCAACAAATAGAAAACAGTAAACTGTTTGCTTGTTTCTGTTAATTTATCCCGAACTATCGGAGGAGTCGGCTTCCAGCCTACTCAGATGCGGCTGAATATCAGTATTTTACATGAAGCGATTGCCATCAGACCTCCGTAACCCAATTTCTGGGCAATACCGATATTCGGAGGATAGACTGGTTGTCAGGCGTTTTTTGGCTTCTGACTACCACTACTGATTTTTCGTCGGTCTGACGCACAACAAACCATACAAGTATCAGAATCTAGAAAAAAAAACAATAAAAAAAAACTTAAATATTATAAATATAATATAGATAAAATCAACAAGATATCTTACCTGGCTCGTGCAAGATCGCCTCTCTTTGCAGCGTCAAGCAAGGCAGCGTCGCCTCTCAGCGCGTCTGCTGTATCGCTGTCTCCAGCGCGCACCAGCTGAAGAGGGGTTAGCCCATCGCGGTTACGACGGGTTGGGTCAGCTCCGTGCTGTTAAACAGAAATGATCAAAATGACGAAAAAAATTACAACATTTTTACATAAAAATTACCAAAACATTTAACAAAAAACAATTGCTAAAACATTTTTACATAAAAAGAATTAAAACATTTTACATAAAAATAAGTCTTGTAAGTAAATCATTTACATAAAATTATCAAAACATTTTACATGAAAATTTCGAAAACATTCTAAAAAAATACTAACAATTTTACATAAAAAATACTATAACAATATAACATAAAACATGTTTACATAAAAAATAGTAAAACATTTATCTACACCATGGGGTCTCATCCCGAACAAATGAAACATAGTTCAAATGAATTGTTAATAGATGGCATTGCATGTATCGATTCCCAAACCTCGTGTGTTTGGCTTCGAAATTCTTACGAGGAAAGACCTTAAAAAAATATGTACTTACATATATCAAATGTTTATACATAGGACAATATAATTTAAGTCTAATTTCTTCAATTATATGATATTCAATTAAATCCTCGTGATTCTCGCTTTCTTTGGTAAATAGATGGCGCTGTTTGCTGTTTTCGCTCATTTTACAAAAAGAAAAGATGGCGCTGTTCGCAGTTTCTGAGTCTATAATTATTTCTTTTTTTTTTTAAATCAAGTATTATTATAAGAATATTATATTTCAGACGAAGTTTTTCTAATGATGTATTATCTTTTTGTACCATCGGGGGCGAAGCACTAATACATACGATAGTCTACTATGATGACAACACGAACATACCTAGGTAGGTAGTACCTACCTAGAAAGCGACTTACACCTAATAGTTAGGGTTACCTTCGTGTAGGTGCCTTGTACCGAATATAGGTACTTACATAATAAAAAAGGTAGGCTAGTAGATACCTACATAGTTCAAGTAGGTATCTACTAGGTATATATATATATATATATATCACAAAATAGGTAAATATCAGTATTCTATCATCAATAAATGCATCATGCAGACGGTCGGAATGGAACGGAACGCGAGTCGTAGGTATCATACCATCGCGTCTCGCTCGAGTTCGGTAGATCAGATATACACTCGGTAGTCCGACAGCTGCGAATGCGCCGTAGTAGGTACCTACCTACCTAACGAACGAACGGTGTCGTGATGGTTTTGTGTTTAAAAGCCGTAAGCATACCTATATATACCATAGTACCTATATACCTACCAGAGAACGAAGAATATTAAGTAGGTACCTACCTTAGGTACTAGTACCTACGTACGTTTAAGTATTTGTTTTTTTTAATAGATCGGTATTTCGCTTCTTCTACCGAACAAAATACCTACCTACCTAGATAGTGAATAGGGTAAAAAGTGAGACACGTAGTAGGTACTTACTAGTTTTACTTACCTACCTACTTATGTACTTACGAAGTACTTACCTATCATATTGAAATAATTACTTATGATAGGTACTTAAATATTTTAAATGGTAGGTAGAGGTACCTAGGTACATATCTAATAAGATTTAAGTTATCATTTACTTTTTAAGTAGGTACCTAAGCTTGTGTAGTGAATAGTAAGAGGTTTTCATTGCTGTAGGTAGCTCACACGCTATGCAAGTAGGTAGGTAGATGAAATTAAAATACTGTGGGCGGGAAGCCCTATACCGTGTTTACGTCACATGAGTAGATACGTTTATCTACTCATTGTCATGATGTCATATGTATGCGCGTAGGGATGCGATACACTTACCAGTGTCAAAAACCAAGTATCAAAATAGGTAGGTACTTACCTACTTGAAAGTATTTGGCACAGCTAGAGTTCTAACCCTACTATATAATATAAATATTATCCTACAATATTTCTGAAAAAAGTATAAGTATTAGTAGGCAAAACTACTACATGTTTTCGTTATCTATTATATTTTTATGGGTAATAATTTTAGAACTACCCTCTATTTTTGACCGACAAAGAGTAGGCAACCCTAGCCACAGCCCGCCTCGCCTCGCAGCGTAAGGCGCGGCCCGGCGCGCGTCGCGGCGGCGCGGGCGGCGCGGGCGCGGCGTCCCGGCAGCGCGGGTTGAAAATACTCGTAGTTCAAAGTTTTTTTTTTGCCAATCCGATTATACACGTTGGGCGTATCGCAATATGGATCAATTTTCTATGCATGCGAGTATTTGAAAACTGTGAGTGTTCCTACATTAGTACGCCTCTGCCTAACCCTTCGGTATATGTATTATAATTATGTTAGATAAAAATGTATGGTCCCGGGTTCGATTCCTAACTAAATATTTATAGATCTATCTAAATTAAACTTTAATTTACAACTTTAATTATTTAGTTAGGAATCGAACCCTGGACCTCATAATGTTCACCTGTCACGTTCAACAAACACTAGACTATTTTTGTGAACCCCATGAAAAAAAATCACAAGCCGCTTAGCTGCAAGTATGTGTCTGTGATGAACTGATGACTGATGTACTTAGGTATAAATAGCGAGGCGAACGAGTTACACAGTATAAGCTCTAATCTTAGTGACTTTAAGTATAAATTCCCTTAAAATTATTTGTAGCAGGTCACAAAATTATTTTTTGCTTTCGTTATTTTAAAATTAATCTTTAAAACAAGCCTGTTTTGGTATAAATTCTCTTGCATTTAGTAGCAGGTCGGAAAATCATGTTTGTTTTCGTAACATTAAAATTATTTTTTAAAGCAACTAGGTAGGTAGGTACTGTAATAGTTTGCATCATAGAGTTTTTATTGTGCGCGCCCAGGCACGTAGTACATTGGAACAAAAAAGTAAGTAGTTTAAAAATGTCTAGAAAGAATTTGATTATTGTGATTCCATAAGAATTTTCGCTGGAGTAATAAACGCGCAGTATTCGCTCTTATTGTGCATTCTATAATTAAACGCAAAAACCCCCCATTATATCTAACCCGGCCTCTACAAGTTGGTGGAGGCGCCGGGTAATGTCATAAAGCGAATAGTAATATCGAATAATTATATGTTGCAGTGGTCAAAGTGAAAACCATATTGTTGTGCTGGAAGTTTCTCCCCCGCACACATCGAGATACGGAGCAGAGAGGAAGTGCCTGCTCTATTGTGAAGGAAATATTGTCCCTAAAGCTTGCGATTTGCGGATGTCGCTTCGCGAGGAGAAAATGGAGTTAAACAGCTAAGTTTTGTTTTTATGTTACAAGATGGCGGAAGAAATGTGTTTCTTTTCTGGTTTGAATGACGTGTCCCTAGAGGAATTTTTGATACAATTTAGATTGGTCGCCGCTATTAATAAATGGCCGGAAAATGACCTGGGATTAATATTAGGCGCATATTTGCAAGGACCAGCGCTTATCTTTTTTAAATCTTCATATCACGATGGTATTGACTATAAAACTATTTGTGATAAGTTGAGGGCAGAATTCCCCTCCGGAATTAATTACGTTGAAAAATTTTATACTACTAAACAAGAGGTCGGAGAAGACTCCATGACATATTTTTATCATCTAGCGGATTTGGCTACGAAAGCCGACATTTTAGATGATAAAATTTTTATAAAAACATTTTTAAAAGGCTTATTATTGGAGGATAAACAAAGATTGGGCACACAAGTATATTCGTCTAAAGCAGAATTGCGTGCCACCATGATGCAAATAAAATATTTATTTGAAGATAATGAATCCCCAGCTATTCAATACGAGCAAAGGTCTACAATTTCACCAATGAGAAGAAGACATTATGAAGACCATAGACCTCAATATAATTTTCAATCACAACAAAATAAATTTGTGAACGTAGATAATAAAACACATTATAATTCTAGCTCAAGATGGGAGCCGCGAGCTCCAAAAGTCCAAATATGCAGCCCACGCAGTGTGCTTGCTGTGTCAGAGGCTGAGCAACAACCTAAAGAAAATAAGAATATTGGTCAGTCTAATCCATTTATTCAGTTATTTATTGGTAATAAACCCTATGTTGCACTATTAGATACAGGTGCATCAATCTCATGTATATCTGAGCGACTGATGACGAAGCTGAATCTGCGTTACACGTGTGAACCTGCAGATAAACGTGTGGTTAAATCTATTTCGGGTTCTTACTTGAATGTTGTGGGTGAGACCATTATTAATTTCACAATTGACTCTTGTTTATTTAATAATAAATTTATTATCATAAAAGACATTAACCAAGAGTTGGTATTAGGTCAAGACTTCTTTTATAAAAATAATGTTTTAGTTGATTTTTGTAATAACTGTTTAGTATTAAAGGGTCGTTTTAATGTGAAATTTTTAGATAAGGCTTGTCTACAGAAAGACGCGTTTGTATCTCACTCTATCGTGTATGATGATCATTGTGACCAAATAGATAATGATAGCAATGTTATAAATGATCATGATAATGTTGATTATGTATATGGTTTAGGTGTACATCAAATGAATAATAATAATTTGTTGGATTCCCGTGAGATTGAGGAACCAGTTAATGTAGGCCATGTTGATATGAACATAGCTGTAACTGAAGGTAGGGAAGAGTCCATTGGTTATGACGATGAAGGACAATCTGTTAATCCAGAGGTTTTGATGATTGACGACGATTTGCTAAAAGCAACTACTTCAGAGAAGGAGGATGAACCTCTGCCGAATAAGAAAAAACCTTCGATTCAGTTAACTGAGGTAAAGCCAGTAATAAAAGAATATTTTATAGATAATATTAAAAATGATGATATGTTATTACAGAAGGTTGGCGTGACCAAGCCCTTATTTTTATTTGGTCAAATGGTTACCAAGAGTAACAGTAACAGTCTTATGACTGACAGTGTCAGAAGACACAAATATTTTCGTAAAGTTCCGTTCAGAAAAGTTTTATATAATTTGAGAAATAGGTTTATACAAAGAGATTTTATTAGGGAAAAAATATTTAGAAAATCGATTTGTAACGGAACAATTGGAATTTATAGAACTGTCCCTATAAATAATTGTAGAATGGAAAAGTTTCCCAATATTTTTAAAGAACCGTATAAAATACTAAGCTGGGTTAATAATTTAAAATGTTTAAAGGAAAGTTTAAGTAAAATTAGACTTAAAACCTAGTATATGTTTAAATATTGTTTATTTACGAAAAGTGTGATACTAATATATGTTCGTTTGTTTTCATATCTGATGAGCTGCCTGATGTGCTGTCTGAACGAGCCAAGAGAGGGAAAAGATGCCACTGCGTTTTCGGTTGAAGGCATTCCGAATATATAAAAATTTTAGAGGGATTTATTTTATCTAGCAGGAGGGGACCCTGCACATGCTGTATCGACTTCGTGAAATGGACATAGTCCTTGCGAAGGGTGTCTGAGTTGGACACATATGATTCAGCAAATATTTTTTATTTTTATTATATAATATTATAATAAAGAGGGGTATTAAGATTAGTCATGGAAATTAATTAATTATAGTTCGGAATGAATTCATGACAGGATTAATATGATTTCTTAAACTTTCCCTCTCTCTGACTCAATTGCGTTAGAAGAAGTTAAAGTCTTTGCATATGATATTGATTCTTTTTATATTCAGTCTCATTAACCCTTCAGGCATGATGCTTAGCTTTCAATGTAATTAATTTTGAAGCATCATTGGATAGGAGGCCGTGGCGCATCTTTTTCAGGCGTTTTGGTGCGTCAAAGTTTATGGTGTGTAGTATTTATTAATTATGCTAAAGCTTTGTAAATTTTTAATGATAACTTAACCATACACATGCCGTAGACTATCCTGCTTTGAGGGGCGAGCCTCATGCATGGTTGTAAGTGAATTCCTTTCGCCTGTTAATGTTTCGAGTTAGGACATAGGCAGGTAGTTAGTTACTTTTTTGTTTTTATTTGGGTAAAACTTTTTTTTTGTGTTTTATTGCCTTGTTTTACCCAAATGCAGGGGCGTAGCTGATGTAAGAGTTTGCATCATAGAGTTTTTATTGTGCGCGCCCAGGCACGTAGTACATTGGAACAAAAAAGTAAGTAGTTTAAAAATGTCTAGAAAGAATTTGATTATTGTGATTCCATAAGAATTTTCGCTGGAGTAATAAACGCGCAGTATTCGCTCTTATTGTGCATTCTTTAATTAAACGCAAAAACCCCCCATTATATCTAACCCGGCCTCTACAGTACCTACCTAGTTTTTAGCACATGAGTAGATCCTTTCCCAATCCCTTCCAAATATTATATTTTATTTTTTGCGGGAAGATCTCGTTGCCTTGCCACTTGAGTTGCGTTGCGAGTGCGACATGTAGGTAGTAGGCATTTGTAAGTAAGTAGGTAGGTAGGTAGGTACCTAGGTATATTTATACAATAACTTTATTATCATTTTGCGATAAAGATATATAAGAACTAGCTTCCGCCCGCGGCTTTGCTCGCGTGGATTTCGGTTTGTCACTCGGTCTTTATCACGGACACTTGTCAGTTGTCACCTCCCAGCCCAAAAGAATAAATTAAGTAAGTAAGTATGTACTTAAACTATTTTTTTGTAATATTTTGCATTTTTTTTTCTATGCTATACAAGAAACTTTGAAGGGCGGAATTGAACCTGCGTAGAGTCTTCTGGCTAAATAGGTAGGTAGGTACCTACACAGATGTCGGTTGACAAGCAAAGTAGGCAGCTTGCTTTTCAATAGTTAAACTCGCGGTGGCTCAGTGGTCGTCTGGTGTACTTATCTAACCAGAAGACGCAGGCACGATTTTCAGGCAGTCGATTTTTTCCATCACTAAACTAGGTACCTACTTACTTAGAAAATATTCTAGTAAACCGCGACAACGTCTCGTTTTAAACGGCCGGCCAGCGCTAGTGGTAGGTAGGCTAAGTACCGACCTACCTACTTGATCATTATTTTGTCGTGGAGTTATTTTAAAACTATGATATTTATCTCCGATATTCATTAAAACCAAATGATGTCAATGGCAATTCTGTTCAAAATTAAATAGGTACCTACTTGTGATGAATAACGTAGGTATTTAAGTAGGTACCTAATTGGTATGGATTAATGATATTAATCCATAACACAACAAAAGTGTAGGTATATACTACACTTTTGTTGTGTTAAACACCTTCGCAAATAATGCATTATTTTAGAACAAATTTGATTAGGTACCTACAACAAAAAAGGTTATAGGTAGTGAGTCAACCTTAACAGATAGATAGGTAGGTACCTACCTAGGTATATTATGCAGCCATTGACTTCGTTTACGCAGCGCACGCAATGGAAGCCCTCATAAGAAATAACTTTTACCCGTTTTTGCTACATTTTTCATTGATGCCCCGCTCCTATAAGTCATAGCGTGATATTTTATAAGATATTTTATAGCCTATAACCTTCCTCGATAAATGCACTATCTAACACAAAAGATACCTATTTTAAATTCGAACCAGTAAGTAGTTCCTGAGATTTCCGCGGTCAACCAAACAAACAAACTTTTTAGCTTTATAATACTTATTAAATAAAAAATAATAATTAGATGTTCACAATCTTGGATTATAAACATATTGTTTTTTTCACAATCAGAAACTATGAAATTGACACCCACGTCATGTTATATTTAAAAAAAATAATGTCAGCTATTAAAAATATATTATGCCATTTATGAAATCAGTAGGTATCCTGAGAAACCTTGAAAATGACACCTACATTTTTACATGAATTTACGTTAAATAATAACGAAAATAAACTACGCTTAAGAAGATAGGTAAGTAGTTTTATAAAATTAAATGTATTACATAAGTACCTACGCGCTACCGAGAAGGAGGTAGGTACCTGTTCGGGGTGAGCGACCGTAATAACAACAAGTAGCAACTTTAGGTACCTACCTACATCCCGGCGCACCAGCGCCATCTATTGGTTAAATATATAGTAAACACTTGATATACAACCCGAGGCGATAGATGTCGCATGCGTGAACGCGCGTGCTACGTGCGACATCTATCGCCTACAAAAGAAAAACAATTCTGCCCGAAGAATCTCGCCCGATAGGAAGGTCCCATTTCTTTGTATGGGATGAGGCATCTGTACTAGTATTCTTTTATCTGTGTCTACACTAATTGATTTGATTGATTGTTTGTTTTTATTGAATAGGCTCCGAAACTACTGGACCGATTTGAATTTTTGAATTATTAAAAGTTCTCTGGTTATATGGGTTTTAAAAGTTGTTTGGGACAAAACAAATTAGTAAAACATTCATACAGATGTATGAATGTTGTGTGTATGAATGTAATGATGTGTGACTTGGCCGTTGACTTGTACCCTTGTAAATTCAAATATAAAGGTGAATGTTCAACACATTTTGTGAACAGAGGATTACGTAGTATGAATGTTCGTTGAGAATGTAATTTGAAGTCATAAGTCGTTGAGAATTTGTAGTCATAAATAATAAAAGGAATAAATAAATAATAAATATTTTGGGACATTTTTACACAGCACCATCTAGTCCCAAACTAAGCAGAGTTTGTACTATGGTACTAGACAATGGATATAATACTTATTGTAAATACATACTTATAATACATAAGAAACACCCAGACGAACACAAACACCTATATTCATCACATAAATTTTTGTGTCCTGTGGGAATCGAACCCACGACCTCATGGTCAGCAGTCCGGTACTCGAACCACTAAACAACAGAGGTCGTCAAATATAAATAATAAAGAAATCGCAGTAAGGAAGCTTAGACTTGGCACGACTTTGTCTAGATTTCATAACTTTTCATCACTACTTATTATAAAACAAAGTCGTTTCCCGCTGTCTGTCCCTATGTATGCTTAGACCTTTAAAACTACGCAACGGATTTTGATGCGGTTTTTTTTAATAGATTGAGTGATTTAAGAGGAAGGTTTTAAGCTATTTAACATCACGCTATGACTCTTAGGACCGGGGCAGCGCGGGTGAAACCACAGGCGGGTCGCTAGTTAGAGATAAACAAGCAGCATTGTGACTTGGCTAGTTTTTTACAGAATGTTTTTGATGGGATAAAAATTACTAAAACATCTTCTGAATGCATAAAACAAAGTCGTGTTAGTCACACCATTTGTAACTCAAGAACGGTTAATTATTTTGTTAATATCGCTGACCTTGAGAAGCAACCTGACGATGTCCGCCTTCCCCTTGGCGGCGGCCTCGTGCAGCGGGGTGAAGCGCCACAGGTCGGCCGCGTTGACCCCCGCGCCGGCCGCCACCAGCAGCTCCGTCACCTCGTAGTGCCCGTACGAGCACGCGTTGTGCAGGGGCACGAGCCCGCTGCGCCACGGAAACATATATTACATCTTTTTTTTTGTGATTTTTTTTCATTTTTCATGCTAAGATTATAAAGTTATTTTAGTGAAGGAAAAATTCGACTCGCAGGCAGGATTCGAACCTTCTGGTTAGATACACCAGACGCTATGACCACTAAGCCACCGCGAGTCCTACCTGCCATGTCGAAATTTGCCTTCACATTCTGACGTCTTAAGATAGTTAGTAGGTATGGTAGCATCGTACGACATAGAACTAACCGTAAGGTAAGTCGTGTCGGTTGAGAGGCAAAGTAACTTGCTTGTCAATAGATGTTACTGACGTCACCTTTAAGACGTAAGTTCAGAATGTGAAAGCAAATTTCGACATGGCAGGTGGGACTCGCGGTGGCTTAGTGGTCATAGCGTCTGGTGTATCAAACCAGAAGACGCAGGTTCGAATCCTGCCTGCGAGTCGAATTTTTCCTTCAATAAAATAACTTTATATATTGCATCATCATCATCATCATCAGCCTATACTAGTCCACTGCTGGACGTAGGCCTCCCCCAATGTGCGCCATTTCACCCTGTCCTCGGCTGGTCGCATCCAGCTACTGCCGGCAGCCTTTCGCAAATCATCACTACTATTATATATTGCTAACTAAGCCTGATATAAATAACATACCATCACGCCTGTATTCCCCGAAGGGTTAGCCAGAGGTGTACTAAGGTTCACCCACAGTTCGCCGGTATGGTTAGGTACTTTAGAGACCGCTCCAAGTAGGCGACAATATTACGGGTTGAATGGCTGGTTAAAGAATAAACAATCAGTTTGAAATTTTATATTTGACGTAGTTGTGTCTAGTCTGCGGGTCTTGACAGACTGATTTGTAATGAGCTAGGGCTTCGCCCCATAATAAATACTAAAGTTATACTATATAACTCCTTTTAATTGTATAACACGCTCGTTACCTCGACAGTACCATGTAAAAGGGGGCGAGCCTATTGCACTTAACCGGGCACAAACTCCGAGCTGGTACTGAGAATTTCATAGTAAAAAACCCAATAACACTGCTCGACCTGGGAATCGAACCCAAGACCTCTAGCGTAGCAGTCGCATTTGGGACCACTAGACTAACGATCGACGACTCCTGATATAAATATCGACACTAATAACTGCCTTATTAGCCTAGTGGTCTTGAGTGCGACTGCTACGCTAGAGGTCTTGGGTTCCATTCCCAGGTCGAGCAGTGTTATTGGTTTTTTTCTATGAAATTCCCAGTAGCAGCTCGGAGTTTGGATTTTGTGCCCGGTAAATGGCAATAGGCTCGCCCCCTATTACATGGGACCTAAACATACCGGCGAACTGTGGGTGTACATTAGTACGCCTCTGCCTAACGCTTCGGGGAATACAGGCGTGATGGTATGTTATGTTATGAATAAACTAAAGAAGCTAAGTAAGGCTAAGAGCAGTGTGTGGATGGGTGACCATTCTTAACACATCGGGTCCCCTCCGTGCCTCGGAGAGCACGTGAAGCCGTCGGTCCCGGTTGTCATACGAACATCTATGATAATTGTTAGTGGTAGTCAGAAGCCCAAAAAAGCCTGATGAGGCTTTCTATCCTCCCGGAATATCGCCAAGAAAATGGGTTGCGAAGGTCTGATGGCAGTCGTTTCGTGTAAAATACTGATATTCAGCCGCATCTGGGTAGACTGGAAGCCGACCGCAACATAGTTGGAGGATGATGAATTAATCAACTAGAGAGCCCCTTGGCGCTGCGTAGAGATGTGGCCTCGCTTTGCATCCTCTATCGCCTATACTATGGGGAGTGCTCCGAGGAATTGTTCGGATTGATCCCTGCAGCCTCTTTTCGCCATCGTTCTACGCGACAACAGTTCCATCCCCATCATCTTGATGGCTGGCAGTCCACAACTGTGCGTTTCTCTAGAAACTTTCTGCCTCGCACAACAAAACTGTGGAATGAACTGTCGCCTGCAGTATTTCCGGACCAATACGACCTTCAAACCTTCAAGAAAAGAGCGTACTCCATTTTAAAAGGCCGGCAGCGCACTTGTGACTCCTCTGGTGTTGCAGGTGTCCATGGGCGGCGGTGATCGCTTACCATCAGGCGACCCGTCTGCTCGTTTGCCTGCTATCACATAAAAAAGAGCCATGCTTTGGCACAAATGGGCCGGCTCGACCTGAGTGATACCACGGCCTCACAGAAAACCAGTCAAATACTTACCCTTTGTCTTTCGCGTGGACATCCGCTCCTCTTTGTAAGAGCAGCTGTGCTAACGGCAATCGGTTATACCTGAAATGATAGTAAATAACGATAAATGATATTAACTCAAGTATAGTTATAGTCACTACTTATTATAAAACAAAGTCGTTTCCCGCTGTCTGTCCCTATGTATGCTTAGATCTTTTAAACTACGCAACGGATTTTGATGCGGTTTTTTTTAATAGATAGAGTGATTCATGAGGAAGGTTTTAAGCTATATAACACAACGCTACGACTCTTAGGAACGGGGCAGCGCGGGTGAAACCGCGGGCGGGTCGCTAGTTTAGTATAAAATAATCGGAATTGTGATGCATATTAAAAATTTGTGAGGCATATTATAAGATCTATATCTATTGCAGAACTAGTAAATCTCGGGCCGAGTCTCTCAAAAATTAGGCCGGAAGCGAGACCGGGACCGAAAATTGCCGATACCGAGACCGAAAATGGCTGGTACCGAGACCGAGACCGATAATGGCCGATACCAAGACCGAGAATGTTTGATACCGAGACAGAGGTTGGTCGATACCGAGACCGAGAATAGTGGAACCAAGACCGAGAATAGTCGATACCGAGACCGAAAATAGTCGATACCGAGACCGAAAATAGTCGATACCGAGACCGAAAATAGTAAATACCGAGACCAGGAATAGTCGACCGACAATGGCTGGTACCGAGACCGAGACCGATAATGGCCGATACCAAGACCAAGAATGCTTGATACCGAGACCGATAATGGCCGATACCAAGACCGAGAATGTTTGATACCGAGACAGAGGTTGGTCGATACCGAGACCGAAAATAGTAAATACCGAGACCGGGAATTGTCGATACCGGGACAGAGAACGTCCGATACCGAGACCGAGAATAGTCGATACCGAGACAGAACGTCCGATACCGAGACAGAGAACGTCCGATACCGAGACCGAAACCAAGAATGGCCGATACCGAGATGTAGGTCGGACCTTAATGGGCAGTAACGGGGCATAACGGGCATACTCACCCAGCAGCGAAGTGCAGCGGCGTGCTGTGTCGGCCGTCCACGTCTCTGCAGTTGACGAGGCGAGGCCTCGCGTCCAAGATGCTGCGGGCATTCTCCACGTCACCAGTCCGAGCTGCTTCCAGAAGCCGGAGGGCGGCTGCGTTTGCGCACGCGTCTGAGAACCAAATATATATATTTTTTCTTTTTAAGGCATTGTAAACGAGCATAAGAATCACCTGATGGTAAGCGACCTGATTGTAGCTGCCTCATTAGCCTACTGGTCCTGAGCGCGACTTCTACGCTTGAGGTCCTGGGTTCGATTCCCAGGTCGAGCAAAGTGTTATTGGGTTTTTCTATGAAATTCCCAGTAACAGCTCGGAGTTTGGAATTTGTTCCCGGTTAATGGCAATAGGCTCGCCCCCTATTACATGGGCCCTAAACATACCGGCGAACTGTGGGTGTATATTAGTACGCCTCTGCCTAACCCTTCGGGAAAAACAGGCTTGATGGTATGTTATGTTATTTACAAACAAAAGTATTATATCTATTTGTCTAGTCAAAAAAAAACTTACCATCGGGCTGAGGGTACATGGAGTCAGGAGTTGTGTCAGCTCCGCAGGCCAGCAGCAGGCGGCAGGCGGCTGCAGAGTCCCTGCGAGCTGCCACAGCCAGCGCACTGGATCCTCGACCATCACAAGCATTGACTTTCGCACCTGAAATCCCAATATCTTATATATCTATATATATAAAAGAAAGTCGTGTTAGTTACTCCATTTATAACTCAAGAACGGCTGAACCGATTTGGCTGAAAATTGGTGGAGAGGTAGATTAGAACCAGGAGACGGACATAGGATACTTTTTATCCCGTTCCCGTGAGATGTGATGGCAGACCGAATTCCACGGGGGCGAAGCCGCGGGCAGAAGCTAGTTTAATATACAAGATTATTTTTAGTTTATGCTTGTAGAGGAGCGAGGTGTGTTGCCCCTCCAGCCAAAGGGAGGATCCTCCGACCAGGCTGGTGTTTTGCCTGGCGGGCCAAGGTCCAAAGGTTTTTTTTCTATATGGCAATCGTGACAGCGTAACCGGACTTTGTGGCGAGGCACCAAATGCCTCCAGCCAGGAGCAAGTTATAAACTAAGCAACAGCAGCTAAGGGCGTCCCCTAACGGGACTCGGACCTCGGCTTAGGGCGTTGCTGGGGGACAGCTAGGGACGGCAACGGTACCACCCTCACAGAAAATCAGCGTGAAACAACGCTTGCGTTGTATTTCACCGAGTGAATGAGGTTACCGGAGGCCCAAACCCTTTTAAAAGGCGGGCAACGCACTTGTGACTCCTCTGGTGTTGCTGGTGTCCATAGGCGGCGGTTATCGCTTACCATCAGGTGATCCGACTGCTTTTTTGCCCCCCTATGACATAAAAAAGGTGGGTTTTAGCTGTCATAAGCAATAATACTGCAATAATAAAAACTGCCTCATTAGCCAAGTGGTCCTGAGCGCGACTGCTACGCTAGAGGTCCTGGGTTCGATTCCCAGGTCGAGCAAAGTGTTATTGGGTTTTTCTATGAAATTCCCAGTAGCAGCTTGGAGTTAGGAATTTGTGCCCGGTTAATGGCAATAGGCTCGCCCCCTATTACATGGGACCTAAACATACCGGCGAACTGTGGGTGTACATTAGTACGCCTCTGCCTAACCCTTCGGGGAATACAGGCGTGATGGTATGTTATGTTATGTAAGCAATAATAACTCACCATGTCTCAACAGCAGGTCCATAGCATCTAGATGAGCATGTTCAGTGGCCACATGGAGAGGTGTTTGTCCATCTTTGTTCTTCTCGTTGACCCGGGCACCTTTTCTGATCAACATCTCCATAACCTAAGTAGAATATGAAGATTGTAAGAAGACAGTCTATAAATACACTTCTAATATACATGTGCTAGCTTCTGCCCGCGACTTCATCCGCGTAGAGTAATGATATATAGCCTATATCCTCAATAAATAGGCTATCTAACACTGAAAGATTTTTTCAAATCGGACCAGTAGTTCCTGAGATTAGCGCGTTCAAGCAATCAGCAAACAAACAACAAATTCTTCAGCTTTATATATTATAGTAGTATAGATTAATGCGTCAATAATAATATACTAACAATTCATTAAAAAGGTCCTGGGTTCGAATACCAGTTCGAGCAATGTTATTAATTTTTTTAAGAAATTCTCAGCTCAGGAGAGCTTCTCAGGAGTTTGGGATTTGGGTTGATGGCAATAGGCTCGCCCTCTATTACACGGGACCTAAACATACCGGCGAACTGTGGGTGGTTGAGGAATATAGGCGTGATGATATCATAAAACGTTTACTTTCATGAATGTTTAATGTTGTGTTGTGATTGGAATACCTACGTGCCCCCTTTCGAATCGGACTGTTTTTTTAACATAGCGTATAATTGCCCACCCATCATTTTCGCGTCCTCACCTGCTTCCGCTTAGGGTAGACGCTGGACGCCGCACAGTGTAGCGGTCTGTCTCCGGTGCCCACATGCTGGAAGTTCACCAGGGCTTCCACACTGCATTCTCCAGGAAGAGATGGAGTACTCCCGCTAGTAGAAGCTTGTGAACTCTGTTGAAGGAGATAATAGTCAAAAGTCAAGTCAAATTATCTTCTTATTTAATCTATATCTATATATATAACTGCCTCAATAACCAAGTGGTCCTGACCGCGACTGCTACGCTAGAGGTCCTGGGTTCGATTCCCAGGTCGAGCAGTGTTATTGGGTTTTTCTATGAAATTCCCAGTAGCAGCTCGGAGTTAGGAAATTGTGCCCGGTTAATGGCAATAGGCTCGCCCCCTATTACATGGGACCTAAACATACCGGCGAACTGTGGGTGTACATTAGTACGCCTCTGCCTAACCCTTCGGGGAATACAGGCGTGATGGTATGTTATGTTATTTAATCTATATTGTACACAGAAATATTGATATAATATTTTAGACAACAAACAAAGGCAAGTTTTGCAAAGCTTTGAGTTTTCTACCAGCAAACCCTTTGAGTGATCGTTGCTGAATAGTATACAGATTCCCTATCTGTTAAGTGTTGGTACATGATACATATTTACCATAAAAAAAACTACTTAAAAAGTATAAACTAAATAATTAACAAACTAAATACAAAATATCTATACTAATATATAAAGCTGAAGAGTTTGTTTGTTTGCTTGCTTGAACGCGCTAATCTCAGGAACTACTTATCCGATTTTAAAAAATCTTTCAGTTTTGATATCCCATTTATTGAGGAAGGCTATAGGCTATATATAATCACGCTAACACTAAGTAACTATTCTACGCGGACGAAGACGCGGGCAGAAGCTAGTATAAAATAATCTTAAAAACGTAAATAAATACATATCACATAACAAATATATATATATATAACTAGCTTCTGCCCGCGGCTTCGCCCCCTTGGAATTCGGTCTGTCATCACATCCCACGGGAACGGGATAAAAAGTATCCTATGTCCGTCTCCTGGTTCTAAGCTACGTCTCCATCAATTTTCAGCCAAATCGGTTCAGCCGTTCTTAAGTTATAAATAGTGTAACTAACACAACTTTATTTTATATATATAAGATTACTAATAAAATATATACATATATATATTTCCTAATTATTGTGTGGTGTGGACAGAAACTTCTTGTGATTTTTTTGCATTTTTCATGCTAAGATTATAAAGTTATTTTAGTGAAGGAAAAATTCGACTCGCAGGCAGGACTCGAACCTGCGTCTTCTGGCTAGGCACACCAGACGCTATGACCACTAAGCCACCGCGAGTCCCACCTACCATGTCGAAATTTGCCTTCACATACTGAACTTACGTCTTAAAGGTGACGTCAGTAACATCTATTGACAAGTAAGTTGCTTTGCCTCTCAACCGACACGACTTACCTTACGGTTAGTTCTATGTCGTACGATGCTACCATACCTACTAACTATCTTAAGGCGTCAGAATGAGAAGGCAAATTTCGACATCGCAAGTGGAACTCGCGGTGGCTTAGTGGCTAATCCTGCCTGCGAGTTAAGTCAAATTGTTTTATTTCAATTAGACCATTATAGAAGGTACTTTTGAAAAGTCAAAACTAGTTGCACGGTTCCAAAAAGTGGGTCTTACGGAGAAGAGCAAGAAACTCCAAAGATACTCTTTTTAAAATAAAATAATCACAATTACAATATTAAGGTTTACAACTTTGTTTTAAATAGTACGACCCGCCCGCGGTTTCACCCACGCTGCCCCGTTCCTAAGAGTCGTAGCGTTATATTATATAGCTTAAAACCTTCCTCTTGAATCATTCTATCTATTAAAAAAAACCGCATCAAAATCCGTTGCGTATTTTAAAAGATCTAAGCATACATAGGGACAGACAGCGGGAAACGACTTTGTTTTATAATAAGTAGTGATAGTGATTCTGACCCGTCCCCACATGTAACCCCGTGTGATATCTCACCTGGTGTTGATGACCAGAGACGGCAGACAGCTGTTTCTTGACCCTCGCTGGCTCGGCAAGTCTACACGCTTCGAGTAGACAATGTCCTCGATATTCGACTGGAAAAAAAACATTATTTGAGCTGGTATAACTCTGTTACCGAGTACCACTGCGTACCATCACGCCTGTATTCCCCGAAGGGTTAGGCAGAGGTGTACTAATGTACACCCACTGTTCGCCGGTATGTTTAGGTCCCATGTAATAGGGGAAGAGCCTATTGCCATTAGAATAGAATAGAGATTAATTGTTTTCGATATTACAGCCAACATTGTAGCAATTGGGTACTTACAAAATAACTATAATATCGAAAGCAAAAGGTTACAGCGTCAGCTTATGCTTAAGCCCCCCTAGGGGTTCCCAAGCGCTGGTATTCAGCTTTAACCCTTGACTCCCGTTTACAACGATGACAACTAAATAGGTATGTACTACTATAAAGATCTTTAGGTTATCGTGATCGTGATGATCATACGTTACACTTATTTAAAAAAAAACAGCAATATATACTATGTAGTACTAACACAAAAATAGATGTGGCATTAACCGGGCACAAATTCCAAACTCCGAACTGCTACTGGGAATTTCATAGAAAAACCCGATAACACATTGCTCTACCTAGGAATCGAACCGAAGACCTCTAGCGTAGCAGTCGCGGTCCGGACCACAAGACTAATGAGTTTTTCTATTTATAATATTAGAAAGTGTGTATCGTTTTTTATAGGATAGGGGGGCAAACAAGCAGACGGATCACCCGATATCGCGGTAAGCGATTACCGCCGCCAACAGACACCCGCCAAGAGTCACTAGTGCCTCCGGTAACCTCACTCACTCAGCGAAACACAACGCAAGCGTTGTTTCACGCCGGTTTTCTGTGAGGTCGTGGTATCACTACGGTCGAGCCGGCCCATTCGTGCCGAAGCAGGGCTCTCCCACGTGAAAAAAGAGATAAAAATAACTTACAAGCGAGTCTCTCCTGCAGCTCCCTGGTGGGGGCTACGTCCAGGGCCGACTTCCCGTGGCAGTTCAGGAGAGTGGGGTCCGCACCTTCACTTAACAGCAACGAACACACCTGTTAAGAAACACATACATACATACATAAATATTTTCACGCCTGTCTCCCATTGGGGTAGGCAGAGACTATAGATTTCCACTTGCTACGATCCTGGCATACTACTTTCGCTTCATCTACGTTCATTAACCTCCTCATGCATGAAAGTCGGTTTAGGGTGCTCTTAACCTGTCTTTTTTTAAGAACGGCCGCAACTTGGTTGTGGTACGTTCGTCGAGGTCGGCCCCTTCCAACTCTTCCATCCATACTCATCATGTATACTCGTTTCGTCAATCTCCGTTCATCCATCCTCTCTACATGCCCAAACCACCTTAACCTTAACCACCTTAACACATGTTAAGAAACACAGTGATTTAAAAAAAATAAGAAAAGAAAATTTCGAACTTGCGTCTTGTAGTTAGATACACCAGACGCTATGACCACTAAGCCACCGCGAGTCCCACCTGCCATGTCGAAATTTGCCTTCACATTCTGAACTTACGTCATAAAGGTGACGTCAGTAACATCTATTGACAAGCAAGTTACTTTGCCTCTCAACTGACATGACTTACCTTACGGTTAGTTCTATGTCGTGCGATGCTACCATACCTATTAACTATCTTTTATATTTTTTTTGCATTTTGATGCTAAGATTATAAAGTTATTTTAGTGAATTTATCCTTCACTAAAATCACTATATAATCTTAACATGAAAGATCCAAAAAAAAACAGAAAGATAGGTTTTATATGAAACTAGCATTCTGCCCGCGACTTCCTCCGCGTGGAATAGTTACTTGGTCTTAGCGTGGTGATATATAGCCTATTCTTTCTCAATAAATGGGCGAGATAGCCCATTAGCATTAGCTTTCAGTGTTAGATAGCCCATTTATTGAGGAAGGCTATATATCATTACGCTATGCGGACGAAGTCGCGGGCAGAAGCTAGTCCTACTAATACTATAAATGCGAAAGTTTGTGAGGATGGATGGATGGATGGATGTTTGTTACTCTTTCACGCCAGAACTGATGAACGGATCTGGATGAAATTTGGCACAGATAGATTATAGTCTGGAATAACACATGGGCTACTTTTTATCCCTTATAAGTCCACGCAGACGAAGTCGCGGGCAGAAGCTAGTAATATATAAAGCTGAAGAGTTTGTTTGTGTTTGTTAACTTGAACGCGCTAATCTCAGGAACTACTGGTCTGATTTGAAAAATCCTATCCGTGTTAGATAGCCCATTTATTGAGGAAGGCTATAGGCTATCATCACGCTTCGCTGACGAAGTCGCGGGCAGAAGCTAGTATATTAGTAATAGAAGTATAGATGTGGTATTTTCTAAGGTACCTCGAGCCGCGCCTTGCTGGCGGCCTCGTGCAGCGGCGTGAAGGCCCACAGGTCCGTTGCATTGACGTCAGCGCCGGCTCGCACCAACAGCTCCGTGACCTCATAGTGGCCATACGAACAGGCGTTGTGTAAGGGCACCAGACCTCTGCAAACATAAATGAATAGGAATTAATCATGGTACATTTAGCGGATATCATGTGAAATAATATTGAACATACCATCACGCTTGTATTCCCTGAAGGGTTAGGCAGAGGTGTACTAAGGTACACCCACAGTTCGCCGGTATATTTAGGTCCTATGTAATAGGGGGCGAGCCTATTGCCATTAACCGGGCACAAGTTCCAAACTCCGAGCTGCTACTGGGAATTTCATAGAAAAACCCAATAACTGCCTCAATAGCCTACTGGTCCTGACCGCGACTGCTACGCTAGAGGTCCTGGGTTCAATTCCCAGGTCGAGCAAAGTGTTATTGGGTTTTTATATGAAATTCCCAGTAGCAGCCCGGTTAATGGCAATAGGCTCGCCCCCTATTACATGGGACCTAAACATACCTGCAAACTGTGGGTGTACATTAGTACGCCTCTGCCTAACCCTTCGGGGAATACAGGCGTGATGGTATGTTATGTTATTGTAAGTAGCAAAATAGAGAGTGTGACGCTCACCCCTTATCCTTGGCATGAACATCGGCCCCACGCTGCAAGAGCAGCCGTACGGCCCTGGCCCTGTTGTATCCGGCCGCTAAGTGGAGAGGAGTAGACCTCCGGCCGTCGCTAGCGTGCACGTTAACGTTCAAAGGAGTGAGGAGAGACGCGAGCCTATCGTCAGCGCCGGAGCGAGCTGCTTCTAACACATCCGCTGCGCAGTATTCACCTGTACATGAAAAAACAATTAAAATAACATAACATACCATCACGCCTTTATTCCCCGAAGGGTTAGGCAGGGGCGTACTAATGTACACCACAGTTTTCTAAGTGGTATATAAAGTAGACACCTAGTTTTATTATTTATTTATTTGTTTATTGTTTATTTTTTATAATGACGTTAAGGGCCACTTGCACCAACTTCTTAAATATGTATGAATTGTATTTAAACACAATATTTCATAGTAAATTTGTGTTCAAATACAATTTAAATATATTCAAGAAGTTGGTGAAAGTGGCGCTAAATAACGACTTCTTCCCACTTAGACGTTAACCTTCAATGTTCACACAAGCTGTTATCGCAATATTGTACCAGTGAAGATTGTAACATAATTTATTTTAAAAGAGTGTCCATGGAGTTTCTTGCCGGATTCTTCTCCATAGGATCAACCTTTTGGAACCGTGCAACTAGAATCATAACGTTTTATAAACGCTTGTAAAAGCTTATTTGAAATAAAAACATTTGAACTTGAACTGCCTCAATAGCCAAGTGGTCCGGACCGCGACTGCTACGCTAGAGAAATTCACAGTAGCAGCTCGGAGTTAGGAATTTGTGCCCGGTTAATGGCAATAGGCTCGCCCCCTATTACATGGGACCTAAACATACCGGCGAACTGTGGGTGTACATTAGTACGCCTTTGCCTAACCCTTCGGGGAA
Source organism: Acronicta leporina (assembly GCA_947256265.1). Lineage (NCBI taxonomy): Eukaryota > Metazoa > Arthropoda > Insecta > Lepidoptera > Noctuidae > Acronicta > Acronicta leporina. Next base: position 1,663,450 of record OX366539.1, read on the forward strand.
TACAGGCGTGATGGTATGAACTTGAACCTACAAAAAAATATCGATACAGTTTTTTGATAAGAGAAGCCAGGCTTGTTTGTAGGCCCTGCGATTGGGACTAGGGCCCCTAGGCTGGCTGGGCCATCCGGCTCTGCTCATCACCCTCCCTTTTTCGTAATGGGATAAAAACCTCCTTACCTGTCAACACAGGTCTGGTAGCGGAGTCGGCTAGGTCCAGCGGAGTCTTGCCTTCAGTGTTGCGAATGTTCGGGTCGGCGCCGTGTTGCAGTAACGCTGAGAAAGAATGAAATGAAATTATTGACACAGTTTGGACACAAATTAGTACTATACTATAATCTATACTAATATATAAAGCTGAAGAGTTTGTTTGTTTGTTTGCTTGAACGCGCTAATCTCGGAACTACTGGTCCGATTTCAAAAATTCTTTGAGTTTTAGATAGCCTATTTGTTGAGGATGGCTATAGGCTATATATCATCACGCTAAGTAACTATTCCACGCGGACGAATTCACGGGCGGAAGCTAGTAGGTAATAAATGTGAATAAAAACCACTGCCCCACTAGTATTGGGGTCCTGACCGCAACTGCTAAGCTAGAAGTCCTGAGTTCGATTCTACCAAAGTATTATTGAGGTCTTCTATAACATACCATCACGCCTGTATTCCCTGAAGGGTTAGGCAGAGGCGTACTAATGTACACCCACAGTTCACCGGTATGTTTGGTCCCGTGTAATAGGGGGCGAGCCTATTGCCATTAACCGGGCACAAATTCCTAACTCGCGAGCAGCTACTGGGAATTTCATAGAAAAACCCAATAACACTTTGCTCGACCTGGGAATCGAACCCAGGACCTCTAGCGTAGCAGCCGCGCTCAGGACCAGTTGGCTAATGAGGCAGTTATAGAGGTCTTCTATGTAATTCTCAATAGCATCTCGGAGTTTGGCATTTGTGCTTGCCATTTACCTAGCACAAATCCCTTTTTACATGGGATCTAAACATACCGGCGAACTGACAAAATACGGGGCGAAGCTTGCCAATAAACGGGCACAAATTTCAAACTCCGAGCTGCCACAGAGAATTTAATAGAAAAACTCAATAAAACTGCTCGACTGGGGAATCTAACCCAGGATCTCTAAAGTACCAGTCGCGTTAACGTGGCAATTTCAATAATAGGGTATTTTACACCATGTAAGAAAAAATATAAAATGCATATTTATGATAGATTTTTAAAAAAGTAAACGAGAAACGTTAGTATTTATTTATAAAAATGCAATGTAAATATTATAATTCAATTTCAAAAATAGTCTTTTTTAATCTGTTTTAAAACGCCATCCGCCATATTGGATTCCGACGTGATGTCACTCCGATAGTAACTTGACGTTACTTGGTCGTTTGCAGTTGTATTGTTTACTAACGAAGTGACGTCACGACCCGAAGTAGCATGGCGGCTAGCGTTTCCGCGCGAAAATTCAAAATCGTAAATTAAAAATAGTTTTAAGGCATTTTTCGGTTTTATAAAACTGAAATAAAAATTCTACTGGTTCATTACGATCTAAGGATTAATTTAAAACAGTTTTCAGAAAAAGGTGTAAAACCCTATTATATGATCCACACAAATTAAAACTATTTTCAGTTGTCCAACTCACCTATACACACATCCACCTTTCCCTTAGCGGCCGCTTCGTGGAGCGGGGTGTACCCCCAGTTGTCTCTCGCTGCGGGGGCCGCCCCCGCCCCCAGCAGGGCCCGGACTACGTCAGCATGGCCGAAGGAACAGGCGTTGTGTAACGGCTGAAGGCCACCGTCATCCCGCGCTTGTAAAGCCGCTCCAGCGGCTATCAGGATCTCAACTACCTCCCTGCGGCCATATCCTGGTGAAGACAAGAATAATTTATACTTTATTACATACCTACCATCACGGCTGTATTCCCCGAAGGGTGTAGGCAGAGGCGTACTAATGTACACCCGCAGTTCGCGGGTATGTTAAAAATAAGATGTCTTTTGTGATGCAATCCATTTTTGGGGCTTGGACTGAACTTCATACCATCACATACCGTCAAAAACTCCCCTCACCCGCACAATATGTGTCTTGAACGAAGTGTATAGAGATAGGCCTGTTCTTGTTCGGACTATGAACGGAGCGCTCCGTACTTCGGTCTTCTAGTACTATTAGTACAGTAGCTCACTGAAGGAAAAGTGAACAAAAATAATCACTGGGTTCATAGACATAAAGTTCAAAATAGCTTTGTTCTTGCTACTCGTTCAAATGTACTAGTCGAGTTCAAATGAGCGGTGAGCGACGGAGCGTTCCGTCGCTCACCGCTCACGCTCAGTTCGTAGTTCGTACAGAACTAGAGAGCCAGAGACTACGACGAACGACGAAGTACTAAAGGAATGATGTACTAGAAAGGAAAAGGAATAGTTCGTACTAGTCTGTGTCAGGAATCAATTCTTAATAGTACATAGTACATGTACTCCACAACTCTAATGAGAGACTCGACATTATTTTCATGTAATATGAGTGAATTCGCAAGTGTTATGAACAGTTGTATGGAGGTATTACGGTATATACTATACATATACGTTGATTCGATATAAATAAATACGCCTAAGTGTGCTTTGTCCTGGGTTCAATTACCAGGTCGAGCAGTGTTAATGGGTTTTTCTAGGAAATTCCCAGTAGCAGCTCGGAATTTGGAATTTGTGCCCGGTTAATGGCAATAGGCTCGCCTCCTATTATCCGCCCATATAATCCCCCCATAGGACCTAAACATACCGGCGAACTGTGGGTGTACATTAGTACGCCTGTGCCTAACCCTTCGGGGAATACAGGCGTGATAGTATGTTATGCTATGTTGCTACTACGATTTGTTTTTTTTTTCATGGGATAGGTGAGCAAACGAGCAGGTGTATCACCTGATGGTAAGTGATAACCGCCGTCCATGGACACCCGCAACACCAGAGGAGTCACAAGTGCGTTGCCCGCCTTTTAAAAGGGTTTGGGCCTCCGGTAACCTCACTCACTCGGTGAAACACAACGCAAGTGAAAGACAACAAACGCGATTTATGTAACCCGACTCACACTTGGCCGGTTTTTTATCATTTTGTTTAATTTCAGTTCTAAATAATTTCGCCTTGACCTTGTACCGAAGCGATTTCTCTTAGCATTATTATGAGAATGTTTTACATTGCAAATTATTTGTAATTTAAATTGTATTGTTACGAGTTATTTCGTATTACTAAACTCGGGCCCGTGGCTAACTGCGTAGTTAGCCACGGGCCCGAGTACCGGACCCTTATCCTTGCAGATTAGTCAGCGTTGACTAATCTGCAAGGATAAGGGTCCGGTAAGCTTGAATTGCTAATTTGCACGTGGGAGAGACATGCTTCGGCACGAATGGGCCGCCTCGACCGGAGTGATACCACGACCTCACAGAAAACCGGCGTGAAACAACGCTTACGTTGTTTTGCCGAGAGAGTGAGGATACCGGAGGCGCAAACCCTTTTAAAAGGCGGGCAACGCACTTGCGTCTCTGGTGTTGCGGGTGTCTATGGGCGGAGGTATCGCTTACCATCAGGCCACGTATTCATAGTTAACTAGCTACTGCCCGCGGCTTCGCCCCCGTGGAATTCGGTCTGTCATCACATCTCACGGGAACGGGATAAAAAGTATCCTATGTCCGTCTCCTGGTTCTAAGCTACCTCTCCACCAATTTTCAGCCAAATCGGTTCAGCCGTTCTTGAGTTATAAATGGAGTAACTAACACGACTTTCTTTTATATATATAGATTATGAAAGATGAAACGGTGAAGGGAAACATCCATGACCGCATGCCTGGGAAAGTGTTATGAAATTCTCAGTAGGAGCTCGGAGTTTGAGATTTGTGCCCAGTTAATGGCAATAGACTCACCCCCTAGGCCCCTATTACATGGTCTAACATTCTGGCGACAATATAGGTGTGCACCTCTGCTTAACCCTTCCGGGAGTACAGGTGTGATTGTAAGTTATACAAGAGACAAAGAAAATGTTTCTTGATTGCATCAATGCAGTTTAATCTTTTTTATCATTCATTCCAAGAAATCTCCAACGATAATAATACTGATATTAATTATTCACCTTAAGATTACATACAGTTGAATAAACACAGACATTGCTGACACATACTACACAGTATTTTATTCGATAAATAGCCGTACTATGGCTTGCTGTGGCTCAGAAAGTCATAAAAACAAAGAAAGACTATGGCACTGAAAATCTCATCTCTACTGTTATAAAATCGTAAAAATCTCTATCTTTCATCATCATCATCAGCCTATATTTGTCCACTGCTGGACGTAGGCCTCTCCTAGTGAACGCCACAGAGCCCGATCTTCGGCTTTCCTCATCCAGTCACTGCCAGCTGCCTTCCGCAAGTCGTCACTCCACCTGGCCAGCGGGCGCCCTACACTACGTTTACCTAGTCGCGGTCTCCACTCGAGGACTCGTTTGCTCCAACGATTATCGGTTCTCCGACAGATGTGACCGGACCTTTGCTACTTCAACTTGCTAATCCTTTGAGCTATGTCGGTAACTTTAGTTCTCTGTCGGATAACCTCGTAAAATCTCTGTCTGTACATTGAAGATATTTAGAAAAGAAGAAGTGATTATTATATCTCAATTAATTAAATGGATCCTGAGATACAGCTTGACCTCTCTGATGTTAGTTGGTTTTTGAGTAGGTAAATTATTTTTGGGATCCATTTCTAATCCTTATATAGCTTCAGGTGAGAGAAGCCGCGGGCTAAAGCTAGTTATGTATATATAAAACAAAGTACTGTTAGATCACCATTTATAACTCAAGAACGGCTGTAGCAATTTATATGATCTTTGATGTTGTTGGAGTTGTCCTTACCACAAATAGCAGGACGACTATTATAAGCATCAGAAAAAAATGACGCAAAAAATTTTGGAATGGTATTATTCACTTATTTCATACATTTTTAAATATTTTTATAAAGATTAAAAAAAACTTAAAAATAAAAAAAAATAGTAGCCCACCGGTATTGGGAGCAGGATCCAAGCTACCGGTGGTCAGGGCTTATTATTATTATTATGTAGTTGGCAGTTCAAACCGGTTGGCAGTAGATTTTGGGTGTTATCAACTTGGCCAATCCTGTAATATACAATATTAACATACCATTGCACCTGTGTTCTCCAAAAGGTATGGCAGGGGTCCTTCTGCAGACCTAGTTTCCTAATATCCTATACATACCAGTCTCATGTAATAGGGATCAGCCTATTTCCAATAACCAGACACAAATCCAACCTCCAGGTTGCTACTAAAAACTTTCTAACAATAAAACCTGAGCTGGGAACTGACCCCAGGGCTTTACAATCAGCAGTCAGCACAGTATAGAATATGTTGAAAATAAAAACACACACTCTTCAACAACTTCACATAAACACTGACATGTTACCCCACACCGCAGCTTACCTCATAGCGGACATATCGTGATGATAAACAAGCCACATTTAGTAGAGCGTGACTCCTAACTCACAAAAACCTAGAATTTCGGGTGCTCTTGCAAAATTCGACATCATAACAACACTTACGTCATTAAAACATGAATAAAACAACCCAGAAGACATAAAACACGAAACGCCAATCAACCAGCGTAACTAATTATGCAATTTTTAAAAACGTACAGCTTCCTATTGTGGTTCCCAGTCCTTTCACTTGTTTTCAAAAATCGTGTTTTATGACAAGATCATTGTGTTTTAATGTGTTATTTGTGTTTTATTACCTGCAGCGAAGTGTAGAGGAGTCGATTTTCGCCCGGCCGTGTCCCTGGCATTCACAGTTTGAGGTGTAATTAACTTTTTTACTCGTACTGCATCGCCTGTTTTACATGCTTCGAATAATTCGCGCAGAGGATCCGTGGGCGGAGGCAATGCGTCAAGCGCCGATCCGAGTATCGAACGACGGCTCGACATGTTGATTTCGCGTTTCACATTTAATTTTTGTGTATTAAACGCACATTATCGAGTTATTTTATAAATAAAAACACGTATAGGCACAGCTGCTTCCTACTTTTATTTGACAATAGGTTTTGGGGTTGCTGCTCTACATTTTTATTACCCCACTCCACTCATTTTAGTAGGGAAGTACAGTTCGGTCAAAATAATCTGTGCCTGTCTAAAGCTAGTTGCGGTCGCTCAGGTAAATTCACTTATATAAGTGTCACATATAAAAACATCGAAATTACTAAGAAAATTCATCACTAACGCGATACATCTTCGACCCTTTTGCCTTCACACCGGGTTTTTCAGACGCCTACAGATATTTTGACCGTACTATTATGGGAACTACTTAGTTATTATCTGCCATTTTGACTGCTTCATTATTCTAGTGGTCTCAAGAGCGACCGCGACACTAGAGATTCTGAGTTTGATTCCCTAGTCGAGCAGGTTATTGAGTTTCTATGAAATTCTGAACATCCGCTCGCAGTTTAAATTTGTACCCTGTTAAGTATAAATAGGGACTTAACCATAGCGGTGAACTGTCCTTGTACATTAGTACACCTCATCCTAAACCTTTGGGAAATACAAGCATGATGGTATGTTAAGTGTGAATTCCATCTCAGTTTTATTATTATCCTTTCAAATAGATAATATCTTACAATTAAGTCAACATCCTTTCTAAGTAAGTAGCTACAGCTACTAATCCAATGAGCAAGCACAACAATGGAACTGTTGTTATTGCCACCAGGATCATGAATCGCTAAGAAATATTTGATCACTGTCAAATATTGTTCTGTAAGAATCGTGTTATAATAATAAAGACATGATTACTACTGATGGTCTGTTGACTGATCGAGACGATGCGAAGGCGCCACCTAGTGGAGCTAAATGGTATCAATTGCCACGTGCTTGAAAGGGGCAATCACTGCAGGGTCCCTGCAGGGGTTATACCGAGCTGCGGTGTGGCACTTCGTATCCTGGGTTTGACTTGTGCGCTCGTCGTCATATATTCATGAGTACCTTTATAAATCTACCTACATAGTTATTGCTAACGTCATAGTTTAAATTAAAACCAGTCAAGGCCGGCAGCGCACTTGTGACTCCTCTGGTGTAGTGGGTGTGATATGTTTTAAAGATCTTACCAGAGTCCTATCTTCAAATCGTAGAGTGCAGGCAGTTACGAAATAATATACCAACACACTTTTATTATTTAGTAATATATTACGCGGATGTTTTAGAGTTTTATTAATTATCGAAATCACAGTTTCACATATTTTTTTTGTTTCACACGACACCTACTGTCACTGTCTATGTATATGTTTTTTTATTTTTTTTTTATTGAGGAGTTTCTATATCTTTCAACTCCAACAGGGTGTCCATGGGCGGCGGTGATCGTTTACCATCAGGCGATCCGTCTGCTCGTTTGCCCCCTATCCCATAAAAAAAATTAGGTTGTTTGGGATTTTCTTGTGGTTTCTTCTTCCAGTGATAGCACTAATGAAGTCACGAATGGAGGGCATTTTGGGGGTTGTAATATTGACGTGCAAATCTAAAAGAGATTTAGTGACTTCTAAATGTTTGTTTTAAACTTTGAACCGCATGACCCATTCTGGCGCTCACTGAAGTATTAATAGTTTAATTACACTTCTGATTGCGAGACGGGTATAGCACCCCGATTCTCCGATAATCCGCCATGCGCAGCTTGATGAATGTAATGCTCAAAATCGGAAATATTTCATTAGTGCAAACCAAAGCAAACAAAAATTTTAACCGACTGCTGAAACATATATTTTTGCGAAGAAGTTATGTAGTATGATAACCTTCAACCAATATCAGGGGAAAATATTATTATGGTATTACTAGTAATATACCATAGACAGTTTTCTTTTCTTCTAAAGTCCTAAGTTTTGAATACGTATCTATTAATAATAGAAATAAAAGCAATAATCTTACGAACTGATTATACATTTATTTTGACACTAAGTTACATTTACATTACATACATTTTCCTTCACTAAAATAACTAAGTTACATATTAATAAAAAAAAATACAAAAATCAAATAAACATGGAACCCTAGTTTTATCACAGTTTGATAAAAATCTTTGATAAGATAAAAATATTGATTTTCCATGGTGCTTTGCATCTATCGATACTATTTTTTTTTACCCACTTTTTTTCAGTACCTATGTAGGTATTGATTTAGGTAATTAATAATAATGTTATTTATTTAATGACAGAAATAATGTACTTCGTATTTTTAAATAACGCGATTTCATTATCCATTCATCGAGTTTTGTGATATCCAAACGTATTCCTCTATCTTGTCTATAGGCTTTAGTTGACGAAATCAAAATGGCGTCTTTTACGGGCTAGCGCTTATCCGCCGCATACTGAATACCGTTTGCAATAATCGTGGGTGTAATTAATTATTAGTGATTAGAACAATTTGTGAACGACTATTCAGTGTTAAAGTGTCATTTTTATCACAACGGACTCATTGGATATTGTTTCGATACATCTAGAGTTTCATCAAGGTATGTCTCCTTTCACCTATCAAATATTTAAATATTGATAATCGCCTTATTATCGCGAAACTGTCGTAAAAACTTGCATTAGTTGCTCGTACCGTAGTGTCTGTGGTGCGTGGACGTTGAATTGTCGCAGACGGAAGCCCCATTCTTTAGATTAGTACGTGAATGAGGGGAACAGGTTTTTTTCGAGTCGAGGACGCAGAAGCCTCGCGAGGTTGGGTCAGCTCTTCACTTTTGTCCGTTTCCTCATTCTTGTCGCGCGTCGCTCCGTCTACGGGTTTGCCTGGGCGTTATATGTGCAAACGTTAGTAGACGCGTACAAAAGCTAATTTAATTAGTGGTCAGGCGCGGTCGTCTACAAGTTTCTCTGCCACTGCCCACTAGTTTCACTAACAAATGTTCCAGTGTTTGTGTGTTTTCTCGTATTTGGATTGCAGTGTTGTGAGTTTTCAGTGTGCCAGATTGTTTATCGAAAGTTTGTGCACTAAATAAACAAGGTAACTGATATTTTTTTATGTGTTGCTGTATTGAAACTATTTGGAAAATTGGTTGCAATTGAGACTAAGCCCATTAGTCTCAATTAGGGGCAGTAATTAAAATTAATACCTGTTTTAAAAACCAGTCTGTTGAATTAGGTTTTGTTGATAGATATTTTTCCTACTTTTCGACCTGTTATCTGCTGTTTTTATATTTATTTTTCATTCTGTTTCAAAGTTACATTTCTAACAAACATCTTATTTAGTCTTATACCAAATATTATATAGAATCAAATGAGTCATTCTTGCGGCAGGAAGTGCTGCTGATATAAAATATTTACTTCCACTTTATAAAATGTATGTCATGGGTAGGTAATGTCTACATTATTTAAAACTTATTACACAAAATAAACTGAACAATTTAAAGTACCGGCTTAAATATCGGTGAAGGATTTCAAACTTATGTCATAGAATTACTAATCATATAAGTTTAAAAGTTTTGATTTGACAATCACTTTGTTTATCTTTGAAGTTGTGAGCCCTGCTAACTGTTATTACAAGTTGTCCCTGGTCAAAAAAAGGTTTGTATGGAGAAAGATTTGTTGGGCATGACAAACAAAATGAAATGCACCCAGAATACAGGAGAAAATCCTAGTGTGGAACAACATTTTCTTTAAAATATAAATTGGGAGCGAGCCTATTGCCACAGAAAATTCCTAACGGCATTAAGACTGCTGTAGTATCAATAGTGCATAAATAAATAAAATAAACATTGCCATTGACTGGACACAATTTCAAACTCCAAAAAACTGCTATTCAGAATTTTATAAAAAAAAACTCAATAACACTGACCTAGACTAATTAGGCAGTTTTTTATATCAAGTGTGGAAGTGAGAAATGTTCCAGTTTCAAATATATAAATATTATATTTTATTTTTATACAATTCATCTCTCCCAATCCTTCAATCCCTGAAAAACTATTGACAAAAACTCCAAAACATTTTTGTCTTTCCAGCCAGTATGGCTGTTGAGACTAAAACACTCACTTGCTGAGTATTTATTCTACCATAAATTTGTAAATATATACCTAATCACTTTTTCATCCTGGGAGAGCCATGCTTCAGCACAAATGGCTGGTTCGACCAGAGTGGTAACACAGCCTCACAGAAAATCAGTGTGAAACAACTGTTACATTGTGTTTCACTGAGTGAGTAACGATAATGGAGGCGCACAACCTTTCAAAAGGCGGGCAACGCACTTGCGACTTCTCTAGTGTTGCCATGGGTGTCCATGGGCCGCGGTAAGCACTTACCGGTTACAGGTGATCCATCTGCTCCTTTGTCCGTCTATACCTAACATAAAAAATGTAAACCTCAGACAATGATAATGTTTTTATTACATTTTGGCCTTCTCATAACTGCCTCTTTAGCCAAGTGGTCCTGAGCGCGACTGCTACGCTAGAGGTCCTGGGTTCGATTCCCAGGTCGAGCAAAGTGTTATTGGGTTTTTCTATGAAATTCCCAGTAGCAGCTCGGAGTTAGGAATTTGTGCCCAGTTAATGGCAATAGCCTCGCCCCCTATTACATGGGACCTAAACATACCGGCGAACTGTGGGTGTAAATTAGTACGCCTCTGCCTAACCCTTCGGGGAATACAGGCGTGATGGTATGTATGTTATGTTGGCCTTCTCATTCCTACCAACACAACCATTTTACAGCTAAGGCTGAAGTGCCTGTGTGTGTTTATTATGATAGTGACATTGTATTTTTAATTGATTACATGCATAATGTATACATATTTTTATAACATATACATACATACATATTATTTACTCAAAATTATTTGAACGCAATGTTCAAAAAGCCTGACAACTTATTTGTAACAGTTCTTTGATAAGTAGATTAATTAAAAAACAGCTGTTTCTCGTTATACACTCTAATTATTATAGACTATTGGTCCTGGGTACGACTGATATGCTAGAGGTCATGGGTTCTATTCCCAGGTAGAGCAATGGTATTGGATTTTCCTATGAAATTCTCAGTCACAGCTCGGAGTTTTTAATTTGTGCCTGGTTAATTCAATAGGCTCACCCCCTATTACTTGGGAACTGAACGTACTGGCGAACTGTGTATATTAGTATACCTCTACCTAGCCCTTCAGAGTATACAGGCGTGATGATATGTTAGAAAATTCTCCCACTATGTCAAGAAGACCCATATTTGTACATTTATCTTGTATGTTAGTTGTTATCTGTGAGGAGGCTGTCTTATCTCGGTATGATCATTCTTATCTTTGAACTACTCTATACAAAGATAAGGATAGAGATAGATATAGGAAATATTTTTGATAATTTTCGTCTTATCTACATTTCTCTGCTACATAAAATATCGCGGATATAAGTGCGCGTGTCTGAAATCCGTTCCGAACAGCCACACGGGTAAATTCACTTGTGTCTTTTAACCAACTTAAAAAAGGAGGAGGTTCTCAATGCGAGAGGGACTGCAGACAACAACAGCCATCATATAAGTTTCATTAAAACCTTTGTGCGAAAGAGTATCAAACATCCAACATTCTGATACTTATAATAATTTAATTAAAAATATTTTTGAAGTGAATCACATGAAATAATTTTTCATATCATTTCATCAAACCTGCGACTTTTTCACACAGCCTGCTCGAAATCGTATTTCAATGAAATCGCATTTTCTTCAAAATAGCAATTAAGGTGATAAATGATTTTGAATGAAATTTCATTGCGGACAAAAAGTATCAGGCTGCGAAATTTCGCATGTGAAATCGCAAAAAATGTAAAACCCAACATTGATGATCTCTTGTTTGTATGGTTCTGTATACAGTCCGTTTTTTTGGACTTGTCTTTTTTGGTAAACAAACCCTTCCCGATGCGAAAATCACAAGTTTTTCTTTAATCACGCACTTGATGTAGGAAACGATTTTATTAACACTTACATTATACACATACACTTTAAATTACACCAAAAACTGCTTCGAAATCACTATAAAAGTCTATTATTTTTAATAAAAACGAAATTTTATGTAATTGCATTTTCACAGAATAAAATAATCATGACAATTTGACATTTCAAAACTCTAGATTATCTACGAATTTTAGGGGATGTGACAAAATAATGAATGATTTTGATTTATGTGAATGAGCAAAAAATCCAAAACGTCCTTATCTTCACAAAAATAATATTTTAAACAATATTATCCATAGAATTTTTTGCTATTTAGCATACTACGTTTTTAAACATGAACCCTGTGCTGACATTAAAATATTAAATATTGCAGATGGAATTAACAAGAATTAGAATTAAGAACAATAATAGTTGTAGCTAGGAATTTTGTCTAGAAGGGGCAGACATTCCGATACGGACCACAGTGACGACCGTTGTTCCCGAGGTGAACGGCGTTGAGTGGTGGTTGAAGTCTCAAGGCTAGAAGTACTGCTCCAGAACCCGACGGCTTGCATGGCAAAGAGTGGGTCCCGGCCTTGGCAGCTCTCGGGCCTCGATTGAGGTACTTAGTTCCTTAGCGCACGAGGGGCCAATTCCACTCCGATGGAAAACGGGGAAGCAGATCCTCTTTGCAAAGCCGGGATGCCCTGCAGATTCTCCGTAGGCATTCCGATCCTAGTGCTGCTCGTCAATGTGGGCAAGCTAATTGAAAGTCCTTGTGGACTGCCTTGTCGGGCACCTGGTGGGGGTGGGTTTACTCTATCGGGTTCAATGATACTGCATCAGATGCACCGAACCAGAGGTTCATAATACATGTGTGTCGGAATCTGATGACTCTTCAGAGCCATCAGATTCTGACAAGTCGTGTATTTTAGAGGAACTACTAATAAATTAATGTTTTGCCGTTTTCGTTTTATTTCTTCATATTCACTTCACACATTCACTTCATATTTAAAATTAAGAAAAAAATCAGTACTCGTCAAGGTGAGAATCATTCAGTCTTGGCTAAGAGTATTTAGTTCAGTCATTCATTCATGATTTCCCAACATTATCTAACCACTATCAATTATCTCCGGTTACTAGGACGCCATATTTGTTTACCAAAAAAGACAAGTTAACTGGGATAGACTGTACATCAGAGAGTTCAAGCTGTATCTCGGGATCCGTTCAATTAATTGAAATAAGAAGTTTACCAGTTTTTAAGTTGGAGCATATACTCTCTAACAGTGATGACAAACTTTAAATCTTTTCAGTAGTCGACGTAAAAAAATGTATTTTCTTTCTTTCTTCTTTTCTTTCTAGTTTTTGCGCCAACTCGTAACAAAAAGACAAGAATTTTAAAAATCACATTTTTGCGGTTCGGGACGTTTATATACCACTAGCTTCTGCCCGCGACTTCGTGCGCGTTGCGTGATGATATATAGCCTATAGCTTTCCTCAATAAGTGGGCTATCTAACACTGAAAGATTTTTTCAAATCGGACCCGCGTTCAAGCAAACAAACAAACAAACTCTTCAGCTTTATATATTAGTATAGATAATCCAACTGTATTTTTTAATATCTTCAATGTACAGACAGTTTTTTTCAATTTTATAATACTTAGTAGAGATTTGAAACCACAACACATTTTCAAGGTTAGTTGGTGGTACCGTTTAATCCTTTCAGCGTTCCAATGGCTTCTGTAAAACGTGAGTTGCTTATAAAGACTTGTGACACATGGATAGGCTTCTCTTATATTATTACTAGCTTCTGCCCGCGACTTCGACTGCGTGGTGTTCACATAAAAAGTAGCCCATTCCAGACTATAATCTATCTCTGTACCAAATTTCATCCAGATCCGTTCAGCCGTTCTGGCGTGAAAGAGTAACAAACATCCATCCATCCATCCTCACAAACTTTCGCATTTATAATATTAGTAGGATAGGAAGTAGGATAGTACGACTAGCGACCCGCCCGTGGTTTCACCCACGCTGCCCCGTTCCTAAAATTCGAAAGGTTATGTTCAATAACTTAAAAATTAAAATTTAAATAACTAAGCCTCATTAGCCTAGTGGTCCTGAGCGCGACTGCTACGCTAGAGGTCCTGGGTTCGATTCCCAGGTCGAGCAGTGTTATTGGGTTTTTCTATGAAATTCCCAGTAGCAGCTCGGAGTTAGGAATTTGTGCCCGGTTAATGGCAATAGGCTCGCCCCTATTACATGGGACCTAAACATACCGGCGAACTGTGGGTGTACATTAGTACGCCTCTGCCTAACCCTTCTTTGTATAAGTCTAATCTATACATCAGAGAGGTCAAGCTGTATTCCAGGTTCCGTTTCAGTATTTGAGATAAGAAGTGTACCAGTTTTTAAGTTGGAGCACATACTTTTAACAGTGATAACAAAATTTTAATATATTCAGTAGTTTTTGCGCTAACCCGTAACAAACAGACAAGAATTTTAATCACATTTTTGGGTTCGGTGACGTTTATATACCCTAAACCACTTTTTTTTTATATCTTGATGTACATTTTTTAATTGTAGAGATAAGGGGATTCGTTTATTTCCTCCTATAATAAAATCGTAATACCCAATCATCATCTATTTATAAGTGAAGACCCACGCCTCGTGAGGCATACAAAATCGATCTTAATCTTACTCTCTTTTTAACTGAACATAATTTCGGATATACAATCATAAACTTGTTATTGTAAACTTGACCTGCTGACACACTACAATTAAAAGCTTGAAGGTCAAGATTATAATTCGATTCACTTGATGAGGCATAAAAATATATGGATGATGCATTTAAATGTAGAGGGAGTACTGTTGTGTGTACTGAGAGGAGTAGCAAGTGCGTTGCCCGCCTTTTAAAAGGGTTTGGGCCTCCGGTATCCTCACTCACTCGGCGAAACACAACGTATGTGTTGTTTGACCACGGTTTTCCGTGATGCCGTGCTATCACTCCGGCCCCATCACTCGTGCCGATGCATTGCAAAGTATATTTGTTTGTCTGGCACGTCCTAGTGTGTTCTTGGTCTATGATACTGTGAGGTGGACAGACTACCTTAAGAGGGAACTCTAGTCGCGAGGATTTTGAAAAATAGGTATTTGAAGATACTATTGCCGTCGTCGTTACTCCAACCTCCACCCGTAAAGTGGGAAAGGGACAATTGCAGCTCAGGCTGATTTTACCTACAAAAATCTTGACTAAACATCGTTTTGTATTCCGCTGTTTTCTCGATCAAAACTGGACCGATCCAAAAAAAATGTATATCAAAATTTAGAGGAAAAGTATATCTATGCTTCTATTTTTTTACTTTTTGTTAAAATCTTACCAAATTTGTATGATAGTCGTCTGAACATGGCAGTAAAAACGGGCCTTTTTTTCGAGTTTTTGGATTGTTATAATTCTTTTAGTAGTTATCTTTTTGAAAAAAGGAATTAATAGGGGCATGTAATAGCACGCCCTAGATTTTTTGGGAAAAAATAATTGCTCTAGAGCCATTATCCACGAAGAAAACAGCGGAATTCGTTTGTATGGAGAAAGGCCCACTAGAGTTCCCTCTTAAGTCTGGGCATGACCAAGTGAATGCTAGTGTCGAGATATTTACAGTATTATAATACCCTACATATTCGTATCTAAATCGAGAATAATCTGTATGAGAAGGAGGTTAATGAACGTAGATGAAGCGAAAGTGGTGTGCCAGGATCGTAGCAAGTGTAGTCTCTGCCTACCCCAATGGCAGACAGATGTGAAAATATGCATGTATGTATGAGATTTGTAGCAGAAAAAAACTGTCCTTTTGCGATACGAATTCGATAGTTGTTCGTGCTTGGGCATGATTGCGGGACCGGATCATTGCATTGAATAGGGTAGGTATTTTACACCATGTAAGAAAAAATATAAAAATACATGTTTATGATAGATTTTTAAAAAAGCAAACGAGAAACGTTAGTATTTATTTATACAAATGCAATGTAAATTTTATAATTCAATTTCAAAAATAGTCTTTTTTAATCTGTTTTAAAACGCCATCCGCCATATTGGATTCCGACGTGATGTCACTCCGATAGTAACTTGACGTTACTTGGTCTTTTGCAGTTGTATTGTTTACTAACGAAGTGACGTCACGACCCGAAGTAGCATGGCGGCTAGCGTTTCCGCGCGAAAATTCAAAATAATAAATTAAAAATAGTTTTTAAGGCATTTTTCGGTTTTATAAAACTGAAATAACATTTCTACTGGTTCATTACGATCTAAGGTTTAATTTAAAACAGTTTTCACAAAAAGGTGTAATACCCTATTAAAGTATTCACATATCTAAGTAGTAAGATAATACCAATACATTCCTTTGCATGATAAATTCTTCATTAATTACTCCTATTAATACGTAGACCATGATTCATGACACAAGGCTCATTAAAAGTGATTTTATACCATACCATCACGCTGGTATTCCGCTAAAGGTTAGGCAAATGTTTTTTATCACGTGGGAGACCCATGCTTCGGCACAAATGGGTTGGCTTGACCGGAATGATACCACGGCCTCACAAAAATCGCCGTGAAACAACGCTTGTGTTGTGTTTCGCCGAGTGAGTGAGGTTACCGGAGGCCCAAACCCTTTTAAAAGGCGGGAACGCACTTGCGACTCCTCTGGTGTTGCGGGTGTCCATGGGCGGCGGTTATCGCTTACCATCAGGTGATCCGTCTGCTCGTTTGCCCCTCTATCCCATAAAAAAAATGTGTGCAGATTTGCACTCGCAGTTCGCCAGTCTTTTGAGATCCCATTTTATGGTGGCCGAGACTATTGCCATTTACCGGGCACAAATGGAGACATCGATCTGATATTGAGATAATAAAAACCACATAACATTTTGCTCGACGTGGGAATCGAATGAACAGATCTGGATAAAATTTGGCACAGAGATTATCGTCTGGAATAACACATGGGCTATTTTTTTTCTAGAGCGGACCCAATTATGAAGACTCAGACCAAGTCGCGGGCAGAAGCTAGTACTACATAAACGTATAACCGATGCAACCCTCGACCGTCTACCGGTATAACTTAACCCGTATCCCAAATCAATATCCACGAGTTGCGCAGTATAACCGGAGAATTTAGACGGGCGTTTTTTATGCAAACGGATATATATCGGATTTGAAATCGGTTTCAGGAGTGTATCCGGTTTCCAGTTTCGATCGCAGATATTATCTTCAACCAGAAACAAACAACAGAATAGTAACAATTTGGTTGTGTGTTAAACGAGTGAATCGGTGAAAGACTTGACTTACCTTACGGTAAAGAGTAACTTAACAAAATAACATTATTCACCTTTTCAGCAGTAGTCAGTCAATAGGTAGGCAGTAGGCAAAGCGACATCGCGTCATGGAACATTCCAAAAACCCGAAACGGTTTTATTAAGTCCAATTTTATCATGCGTACCGCTGCAATGTGGAATGCGCTTCTGAAGTGGGTCTTCCCCAATATAGTAAATCTGGGTGCCTTTAAATCACGAGTGAATCGGTTTTCTCCACACAAGCGCGCTCCATCGTAGATCGCAATGTCGCTTTCATCAGGCAAACTGGCGGTCAAGATCAGCGTATAAAGTTTAAAATAAAAACTAAATTAGATATTGTGAGTTCCGTATGTAGGTCTAGTTTGGTTAGTTAGAAAGAAAAGTAATGATTTTGTTAGTTTGTGTGGCGATTACGCGATAGAGTGGATTGGATTAGTATCATCAGCTGTTCACGGAAGGAAACGGTACCCCGTTTCCATTTCTTGTATCACGTTTTCCTGGGGTCCATTTAGATTTTGCCGTGATTTAGTTTTGTAAAATCAGTTAATCGATACGATATGATTTGTGACTGAAATCGGATATACGTTTCGATATATCCGAATCATGTCTACCGGAGATTTATTCCCGTTTCAACCGGCACAGTTTTTAAGTATCCACGTCAAGATGGAAGATTCTTATTGTTATCATAGTGTAAAAATTTGTGGTGATAATCGTTGAGTAAGTGATTTTACTAATGTGTCGTAAGGAATGGAAATTGTGTTTGTTTTATCAGATTTGTGAGTCGCAAGAAATTGACGGTTTTTTTTGTGATAGCCAACAATATCATCCTTTGACAGCCAACTCGTAGGTCTCGATTTAGAATTCAAGGCACCTTTGAATTTCGTGATCATCTACGTATTAATAATTAATTCATTTATCAGTGTTTTAAACGGTTTTTAATGGTACTTACCGCCGCCCATTGAACCCGCAACACCAGAGCAGTCGCAAGTGTCTTAAATTGTCGGTCTTTTAGAAGGGTGTAGGCCTCCGGTATCCTCATTCACTCGGCTAAACACAACGTAAGCATTGTTTCAAGGAATACATCGCAAGGAAACATGAGAGATTTTCTTGGACGGCGTGTGAAGTCTGCCAACCCGCATTAACCCAGGGTGGTGAACTGTGATCTAATCCTTCTTATTCTGAGAGGAGACCCGTCCCCGGTCGTGGGACAGCAAATGGTTAATGATGGTCCTTTAAAAAGAAGTATGCAAGGAACGAAGCAAGTGGTGGTCTATAGTTTCTGCCTACTCCAGTAGGCAGACCAGAGGCAACCGGGCCCAAGTTCCTAACTCCGAGCTGCTACTGGGAATTTCCAATAACACTGCTTGACCTGGGAATTGAACCCAGGACCTCTAGCGTAGCAGTCGCAGTCAAGACCACTTGACTTTTGAGGCAGTTCAGTTCAGTTCATACAAAACTCCGAAAACAGGACCTCTAGCGTAGTAGTCAACACAGTTTTTTTTAAGTCACGTTACTATTTTATAGTTTTTCTGAGACGTGTCGCAAGCTTGCGCACGCGCAACTAAGCGCTATGGCAAAGTGTTTCGAATAGCGACACACGCACCGCGTGACACGGTTTCGATTCCGTCGCATTCCGCCCGCTAGAACGGGCTCACATTCTGCTTGCGTCATTTTACAACTAAAAAGTTTTAGAGAAAATTACTTTTTTTTTCTACTGTGATATGACTGACATCAAATTGTTTGCTTACTTGCTGTTTACTAGCCGGTATTTTCTTTTCCCATATAAGTAACTAGCTTCTGCACGCGACTTCGTCCGCGTAGCGTGATGATATATTAGCCTATAAGCCTTCCTCAATAAATGGGCTATCTAACACTGAAAGAATTTTTCAAATCGGACCAGTAGTTCCTGAGATTAGCGCGTTCAAGTAAACAAACAAACAAACTCTTCAGCTTTATATATTAGTATAGATAGAGTATAGATAGGGGGCAAACGTATTGCCATTAACCGGGCATAAATGCAGAGTTCAAAGTTCAAATGTTTTTACATAATTCAAGTAAGCTTTTACAAGCGTTTATGATTCTAGTTGCACGGTTCCAAAAGGTTGATCCCATGGAGAAGAATCCGGCAAGAAACTCCATGGACACTCTTTTTTAAAATAAATTATGTTACAATCTTCACTAGTACAATATTGCGATAACAAGATGTGTGGGCGTTGTAGGATGTCCAAGTTTGTACATACATACATACATACATACACTCACGCCCTTCTCCCACAGGGGTAGGCAGAAACTATAGACTGCCACTTGCTACGATTCTTGCATGCCTCTTTTGCTTCTGCGACATTCATACATCTTCTCATACATACGCGCCGGTTGCGAGTACTACGCACCTGACCTTTTTGAAGGACTTCGCCAATAAGATCGGTGTAGGTCCTTCTAGGTCGACCTCTTCTGACGTTGCCGCTGATATTCGCCTTATAAATTCCTTTCGTTAATCGTCTTTCATTCATTCTATCAACATGTCCTAAGCATCTCAGCATATTCCTTTCAATACGTGTCACTACATCATCTTTCAGTCCGCAACGTTGTCTTATCACACTATTCCTCAATCTATCCTTTCCTCAATATTTCCTCCAAGTTTGTCAGACTCCGAAATGTTTCAGTAGTTTTTTAGCAGGGATCGAACGTAAAGACAGACTGTTAAACTCATTACCCTTCCTTTTTCGTATTCTGGTAAAAATAGCGACTTCCTTCCTTCCTCTCCCTTGGAAATAAAACCGCCCTAGTCGCTTAGCAACAAATTCCGCTCCACCGTATCCTAGCAACATCCTTTCCCGATATTCGATCTCGCCTCAAGGACGGCCTTCGCTGTCGCTATGTCTTGTATTGACACTGATATCTATCTATACTAATATATAAAGCTGAAGAGTTTGTTTGTTTGTTTGCTTGAACGCGCTAATCTCAGGAACTACTGGTCCGATTTGAAAAATTCTTTCAGTATTAGATAGCCCATTTATTGAGGAAGGCTATAGGCTATATATCATCACGCTACGCGGACGAAGTCGCGGGCAGAAGCTAGTCAAATATATACCTACATACAACGAAAAAGAGGGGTATTTTTTTTTAAGTGAAAACTTCTTTATCGGCATTGTGCACTTTTTGGGATGGGTAAAAAATGTTAAACTCGCGTCAGGACACGCGACCTGATCGAAAACTCGTAAGACGCAGAAGGGAGCGCAGGGCGCTTGCGCGAGTGTCACCGGTACACTCGCGCACTCTGTTTGTACTACAGCCTGCTACGCGCTAAATAAATGTAATATAAATTGTCATCACTACATATTATAAAACAAAGTCGCTTCCCGCTGTCTGTCCCTATGTATGCTTAGATCTTTAAAACTACGCAACGGATTTTGATGCGGTTTTTTTTAATAGATTCAAGAGGAAGGTTTTAAGCTATTTAACATCACGCTACGACTGTTAGGGACGGGGCAGCGCGGGTGAAACCGCGGGCGGGTCGCTAGTGTGCAATAAATGAATATTGTATTTTACCACATAAATAATAGTACGAATTCTTTATAGTATAAAAGAGATAATAAAAGCAATTCGTGCGAAATAATTCCCAAACCATTCCAAAATAACAAAAATGCACAACGTTAATGTTCAAGTTTTCACTCCTGCCGGCACTCCCGCAGTGCAACCCGTTGCTTTTTTTTGTATTTTTATTGTTTGCATGCGGCTATACTATTACATAAATGTATTGTGTCATCATATAACAAACAAACATTCGTCCCGCCTGATGGTAAGCGGCAACCGCAGCCTGTAGACGCCAGCAACACCAGTGGTATCACTCGCGCGTTGTCATCTTGACACCTCAGCTGTTAAGTCTCATTTGCCCAGTAATGTCACTGGCTACATTACCCTTCACACCGGAACAAAATAATGTTAGCACATTATTGCTTCATCATCATCGTCATCATATGCCGTCCACTGCTGATCGTAGGCGTCCCCAAAAGAGCGCCAACCAT
Source organism: Acronicta leporina (assembly GCA_947256265.1). NCBI lineage: Eukaryota > Metazoa > Arthropoda > Insecta > Lepidoptera > Noctuidae > Acronicta > Acronicta leporina. The sequence continues at coordinate 1,684,735 of OX366539.1, forward strand.
CCCGGTCTTGGGCGGAATATTTGGCAATGCGCTTGTACCATCTCTGATTAATTGAAACCTCCGAAACAGTACCGGAGTCCAAACACCTTTCCATCCTTCTTTCTTTCTGCAGTTAACTATCACTTAGTCAGTTCAATACTTCCCATAACACTATGGAGATTCTTTTATAACGGTACCTTGAGCACTGCTAATTTGTTTAAACATGAGACTGATTGCAATTGGCAAGCATTGACGCTCCGCTAATTGGGTTATGCATATTTATACGGAATACTTAGATGCGTGGGCTTTTCAAACATGTTTCATTATGTACTTGTAAACTCCCTCATGCATTGGTTTTAGAAGGTATGTTAAGGTGGTTTGGGCATGTACAGAGGATGGATGAACGGAGATTGACGAAACGAGTATACATGATGAGTATGGATGGAAGAGTTGGAAGGGGCCGACCTCGACGAACGTACGACAACCAAGTTGCGGCCCTTCTTAAAAAAGGACAGGTTAAAAGCACCCTAAACCGACGTTCATGCATGAGGAGGTTAATGAACGTAGATGAAACGAAAGTAGTATGCCAGGATCGTAGCAAGTGAAAATCTATAGTCTCTGCCTACCCCAATGGGAGACAGGCGTGAAAATATGTATGTATGTATGTATGAAGATTGTAACATAATTTATTTTAAAATAGTGTCCATGGAGTTTCTTGCCGGATTCTTCTCCATATGATCAACCGTTCAACTAGAATGATTACTTTTTATAAACGCTTGTAAAAGCTTATCTCTTCTTCTCTTCTCTTCTCTACTATTATAAAATTGTAAAAAAGCTATGTTTGTTACGGGTTGGAGAGAAAACTACTGAATAGATTTTGATTTTGTTATCGCTGTTAGAAAGTATATGCTCCAACTTAAAAACTGGTGATCTTCTTAACACAATTAATTAATCAGATCCTGAGATCAGATGTATAGAGGCCCATACAAAGAAGAGATCATCACTGTTGGTTTTTATTATATTAAACTAGCGACCCGCCCGCGGTTTCACCCGCGCTGCCCCGTCCCTAAGAGTCGTAGCGTGATGTTAAATAGCTTAAAACCTTCCTCTTGAATCAATCTATTAAAAAAAACCGCATCAAAATCCGTTGCGTAGTTTTAAAGATCTAAGCATACATAGGGACAGACAGCGGGAAGCGACTTTGCTTTATAATATGTAGTGATTATTTTTGGAATCCATTTCTAATCCTACTATAGCTTCAGGTGGGCGAAGTCGCGGGGAAGGCTAGTTTGAAACAAAAACATTTGAACTTGAACTTTGAAGTCGGTGCCATTGGATTGGTCGGATCTTTTGACCACCGACTTCCGAAACTGTTTCGAAAATAATGTTTTTTGATTTTTTATGGAGGTTTTACTTTTTGAAGTTGTTTTAATTTATTTCAACATTTTGCGCGGTAAGTAGAATCTGAGGTAACTCGACGACGTTGTCATGTATTCTGTCAGTACGTGTTATTGTCATTTTTTTTCTAAACTTGTGATCAGATCTTCATCAAATTTTGATTGGAAAAAAAGAATTTTCCAAATCGGTTTATAAATGGCCTAATAATCGCGTAACAAAAATACAAACGAATTGAGAACCTCCTTTTTGAAGTCCGTTGAAAACAAAGTATTATAGGAGAAACAGATATACTAACTGCCTCGTTAGTCTAGTTGTCTCAAGCGCGACTTCTACGCTAGAAGGTCCCGGGTCGAGCAGTGTTATTGAGATTTTACTATGAAATTCTCAGTAGCAGCTTCTCAGCAGGCTCGCCCATGGGACCTAAGCATACCAGCGAACTGTGGGTGTACATTACACCTCTGCCTAACCTTTCGGGGAATACAGGCGTGATGGTATGTATGTAGAAACAGACAGACTTTAATACCATTTGGAGATTTACCTCCTCACTGCTACAAACCGGTTAGCATTCCAAGTTAGCATATTTGGTTATATCAATGCGTTTTAGAAACCTACTTTACCGTTCTGTGACCTGATTGGTTCGCCCGCGTAGTGATCAGGTCATTAGGTAAAGCGTATCGTGTTCATGGGAACATCTTCATGGTAGTCGGATATCTTGGGGATGTAACGGAGCTTCGTATCATATAGGCTGCCGAGTTAGGCACCCGCTAGACAGGTTTTTTTTATAAGGTGGCATACAAGCATAGGCCCGCCTGATTAGCGTAGCCTATGGACGCTTGCAACACCTTGCGAGTTTGTAAAAAAAAATCACACCCTTTTTGAGAGGGTGAGATAAACATTAAGGAGGAATAGTTGAGCTGGCAGCATAGGAGACAATAAATGTGATGACTAAACACCACCGGTCCCGTCACTGCCAACACAACGCTGCCTCGCGGAGCTCTGGCGACCTTGCTCACCGTTAGGAACACAACATAGCACGGAGCTATGTTATTTGGCTACGATTTTCTGGAAGCAGCTGCAATCGTGTGGAATTATTCAATTCCACTATGCCCTACCCTCTCGTCCTGATTATCTCGTACTTAGACTTACCTGGTCCGCCAATTTATATGGGTTTTTCTCAATATACTATAATAGCTTCTGCCCGCGACTTCGTCCGCGTAGCGAAATTATTATATAGCCTAGATTTCCTCAATAAATGGGATATCTAACACTGAAATAATTTTTCAAATCGCACCAGTAGTTCCTGAGATTAGCGCGTTCAAGCAAACAAACAAACAAACTTTTTAGCTTTATATATTAGTATAGATAGGTCTAAAACACATTCTAGGTAAACGCGTCGTTATTTCGCAAATACTATTGCAATGAATCTAGGATTATTACAAAATAAAATACTAGATAGCAAGTGGTAACGTTATAGATAAAATAATCATCCATATTATTATAAGTACATATAAATATATAAATGTCAAAGTAAGCCTTTGTTTGTTTTGTTTTCATGCCGAAACAGCTGCACCAATTTTCATGAATTTTAGTATAGAGAAAGATTGGAGCTTGCAGAAGAACATAGGTTACCTTTTGTCTTGAAAAGTCTTTGAAGATGACAGTGAAACCATAAACCAAGGTCAACAGCTAGTTTCTTTTTTATAGAAACGTGATATGGTCGAGACATTTTTTCTTCGTCTTTCCGTTACCCGCATTCAATGACTCAGCCACTATGATATTTTTGTTTAAAAAAAGTATTCTATTTTTAATGATGTCAACTTCCTATTTATACAAAGATGCAGGGTTGCCACCGCCGGATATGGAATGGATCACACACAAAAAATATACTTAAATAAGAACTTTGACGGTGTATTTTACGAAGACTTGATTTGAATTTGGATAACATTTGATAAACGTTTGTAAAAGTAGCTATATGCGACAAGCCGAGGGACTACTATAGGGGAAGGACTACTACATTGGGGGAGGCCTACGTCTATCAGGGGACTACTATATAGGCTGATGATGATGATGAAATATTTTTTGAAACTAGCAGTTACGCGCGACTTGACGATCTCTGTGGTTTAGTGGTTCGACTACCGGACTGCTGACCATGAGGTCGTGGGTTCGATTCCCACAGGACACAAATATTTATGTGATGAATATAAGTGTTTGTGTTCGTCTGGGTGTTTCATATGTATTATAATGATTTATTTACAAAAAATATATATAAGTATTATTCTATTGTCTAGTACCCATATTATAAGCTCTGCTTAGTTTGGGACTAGATGGTGCTGTGTAAAATGTCGCAGAATATTTATTTATTTACTTCGTTCGCGAGGTATTGAAAAAAAAAGTAGCCTAAGTTACTCCTTGTTACATGAGCTCGTCAAAGTCGGTCCAGCCAATCTAGAGATTAGCCGGAAAAAACAGATAGAGAGACAGACAAAAAAAAAATGTTTTGGTATATTATGTACCTAGTCCAAATGCACTTTGTAAAAAGCGGTTATTTCAATATTACAAACAGACACTCCAATTTTATTTATTTGTATAGACTAGCTGCCTCGAAGGACTCTTCTGTCAAGAGTATTTCTCCTAGCTATTTTTACGTTTTTTCACCCTAGGAACCTTCCTTGTGCTTTAACAATTTGCCGAATTGGTCAAGCCATTCTGGAGCGATTAGCGATTAATTTTTAGGGTTCCGTACCCAAAGGGTAAAACGGGACTCCGCTGTCCGTCCGTACGTCCATCTGTTACCAGACTGTATCTCATGAATCGTGAGTTAGGCAGTTTCAGTTTTCACAGATTATGTATGTATTTCTGTTGCCGCTATAACAACAAATACTAAAACAGAATAAAATAAATATTTAAGTGGGGTTCCCTTACAATAGACATGATTTTCTTGCTGTTTTTAGACATAGATAATGGTACGGAACCCGGAATCGCACGCACGCTCGCTCGATAGATAGAACATTTCAACTTGAGCAAGAGGTACTCTCATATGTTTCGCAGAAACAAAACGGGAAGGCGTCCGATATTAAAATTAAAACTTAGTCATACTTGAAAAATTAAGTATATAGTTTGTATTAACAATTGAATCATACTGACGTCATAGTTGACGAGGGACAAACATTAGATCACCGAGAATTTTTGCGTAAAAAGATTCATGTTTAATAAGAAAATAATAAAGAACAAGGATTTATACATACATACATACATACCATCACGCCTGTATTCCCCAAAGGGTTAGGCAGAGGTGTACTAAGGTACACCCACAATTCGCCGGTATGTTTAGGTCCCATGTAATAGGGGGCGAGCCTATTGCCATTAACACTTTGCTCGACCTGGGAATCGATCCCAGGACCTCTAGCGTAGCAGTCGCACTTGGGACCACTAGGCTAACGAGGCAGTCCAGACAAGACTCCAGACAAGGAAGAAGAGTCCAGACAAGGATTTATTGACAGTAATATAGGCAGAAAAAAGAAACTAATCATCTTATAAAAGCCTCATTAGCCTAGTGGTCCTGAGTGCGACTGCTACGCTAGAGGTCTTGGGTTCGATTCCCAGATCGAGCAGTGTTATTGGGTTTTTTTACGAAATTCCCAGTAGCAGCTCGGAGTTAGGAATTTAGGCCCGGTTAATGGCAATAGGCTCGCCCCTATTACATGGGACCTAAAATACCGGCGAACTGTGGGTGTACATTAGTATGCCTCTGCCTAACCCTTCGGGGAATACAGGCGTGATGGTATGTTATGTTATCTTATAAAATAAAACAAAAAAATATTGCGTGCCCCTTTATAAAATCGTAAAAAAAGCTGTCTGTACATAGAAGATATAAAAAAAAACAAGTAAGCGGTTACCGTAGCCTATGGACGCTTGCAACGCCAGTTGCCGACATAAAACTTGGCGCATGTATAAAAACGAAAAAAATATCATTTCTGGTGTATGGGAGCCCCCTTAAATATTTATTTTATTCTGTTTTTTAGTATTTTTTGTTATAGCGGCAACAGAAATACATCATCTGTGAAACTTTCAACTGTCTAACTATCACGCTTCATGATATACAGTCTGGTGACAGACGGACGGACGGACGGGCAGCGGAGTCTTAGATATTGGGTCCCTTTTCAACCTGTGGGTACGGAACCGTAAAAATGCCATACAGTAACTGGCTTCGGCATGAATGGTTAGCATTCCAGGCAACCAGAGACACCATATTCTTGATAGAAGTAAACATCCGAGTATTTAAACGCTATAGTAAAGCGTAAACATAAATACCGGTGATGTAGCGGCCGTTGGTGACATCATGCGGTCATGTGGCCGTTGGTCCAAGTCATAAGATTATGCGCGTTTTATAAAAAAAAAACTAAATGTCAAATTTCATCTCAATATTGCATTTTTTTAAGAAGAACTATTTATATACAAAAGGCATGAATTCAAAACATACAATGGTCGGCCTTATCGCAATCTGCGAGTTATTTTTTAATATTTAAAAAAAAAACGTTGCCCCACACTAGAATTTTCTCATGTCCTCATCTCATCACATGTCCGTCGGTGTTTTTTACAAATATAAATTCTCACATACACAAACAATCAGACTCGGAACAACTACATCTAGATCATACAAATATTTGCTCCGGTGTGCTCGAACCCACAACACGTGTCGCAGAAACCGATCGCTCAGCCGGTACGCTACGTGTCGTCATACGAATATTTCATGTAAAATATAAGTTTATTTTAAGCGGCGGTAGGGCGTCGGACTTGCGATCATGTGGTTGCCGGTTCGAACCCCACCCATTGCCGGTTCGAACCCCACCCATTGCACTACCGACGTGAACCCACTCGTAACACAAGCATTTTAGCTTAGCACGAGGGGTTAACAAGAATACTAGTAATGTGTGACCCACATTGCTAGTAAGCTTTTTAAAAAAAAAAGAATAGAAGTTTTTCTGCTTCCTCGGTATTTTGATATGGAAAGAGTCCATTTATCGAGATAACGATCGATTCTGATGCTAAAAGAATTAATATAAACATTTATTAAATACAATATCCGACATAATGATTAATTTCTTATAGTGGCCTCAATGGTTATCCATACAAATGTTATCTTTTTACACCTAAGGCTACTTCCTGACGACGCGAAAGTTTTCGCGCTAACAAATTTCTTCAAAAGTGGGCAAGGAGATGGATTACATCCTAAGACGAGATAGCTTACTGTTGCTTTGAACAATTTAAGTATTTCTTTTTATCCATTTTAAGTTTGGAATGACACCGCGGCGAGCATTAATTTCATTTAGTGATATGATCGCATAATGCTGACGCTTACACCTTTTGCTTTCGGTATTATAGTATGGTTGTATATGTCCTACTACTTACGGATACGGAAAATGCGAATGAAAAGTAGCAGACTGTGAAATGTCACAAAAATCCCATCAAAATGAATTTAAAGTAGCAATCATTTCCATACTTGTAACATGACGGAGCGTGATATTACAAACACCGCTTTTCTACGTCACTTAGACCGCATCCTTACTCAATTAAAAGGCAGCTTGCGTTGTGCGAAGGCTTCATCTCGCATGCGACGGCTATAATCAGTTCTGATTAAAACTTAAAATCATTTAAGTGACAATTATTTTGCTCATCAATATATTATATGAGCATTTTATCGTACTGCAATCAGGTGATCCGTCTGCTCATATAAAAAAAAAATGATCTTAGCATGGAAAATGCAAAAAAAGATACTTTGTAATGTTAGTCTGTATAAGAAAACTTTAAATTAGTAACCATTTTAGAAATTCTCCAGCGAGCACTGTATCTATGTGCAATGCCAATACATGCTACTGCCTATTGCCGACATCGGTGCTGATTACCTAATAGCGTCTGCGTAACTGTCGTGCACATATCTAGCACACAGCTTGCCATTCTGCTCAACCCCAATATCGGAAATTGTGCGTAAGAGATTTTGCGACTAACACAAATTGAGCTTGGAAAAAATTGCAATGTGGACATAAATAGTTAAGAATTTGTCAATGTCATAAAAAAGGTGAACAAAAATTTTAAGGGGAATATCCGAATAAAGTCAAAACGAAAGAGGTGGCAAGCACGCATACGGGCTTCCTGATGGTAAGCGGTTACTGGAGACAAAGTGTGATATTTAATCATCTCCCCCATTGCCAACAACGCTTCCTCGCGGTGCTCTGGCGACCTTGCTCACCGTTAGGAACACAGCATAACACGGAGCTATGTTATTTGGCTACAATTTTCGGCAAGGTGGAGGTACTTCCCCAGTGTGAGTGGAATTCTTTAATTCCATCATGCCCTCTCTAAGTAGTACTCTTATTTCTCGTTAAACCCTCAAAAACCCCCTGTCTACGACCATAATTTAGACACAATTATTGGTACGAAAATGTCACTTTAAGGAATGGAAAAACACTATAATAAATATTTGTTTCACTATGAAATAAATAATTTCATTATAAGGGCGAAGCTCCCAATCTGATTCATAAATTTATTGCGTACCTACGCGCAACAGACAAAACAATAATAATATGTTGATTTAAAATCACGTATTTATTGACACTACTACTACGTATTTATTAACAGATTCATTAGCCAAGTGGTCCTGTGCGCGACTTAGAGGTCCTGGGTTCGATTCCCAGGTCGGGCAAAGTGTTATTGGGTTTTTCTATGAAATTCCCAGTAGCAGCTCGGAGTTAGGAATTTGTGCCCGGTTAATGGCAATAAGCTCGCCTCCTATTAAATGGGACCTAAACATACCGGCGAACTGTGGGTGTTCATTAGTACGCCTCTGCCTAACCCTTCGGGGAATACAGGCGTGATGGTATGTTATGTTATGTTATTGACGCTATAACACAAATACAACACAAGTCATAAAACGACTTGATTGAATTAATTTTGAACGACTACACTTATCATTCATACAAACGGAAGCGTGCGCGGGAGTTGATAAAAAGTTAAATTTATTATAATTACGTTACATGACTCATGCGTCAATTGATATGGAATGTCAACTATTAGTTAGATTAAATTGACTTTTAAATTGATAAACACATTACTGGCCCGCCTGGAGTGTTTTTTAAGGAACTATATCTAGGCAAATAAATAAAATTGAAGTGTCTGTTTGTAATATTAAAATAACCGCTTTTTACTAAGTGCATTTGGATGTATATACGGTACATGTACTAAAACAACATTTTTTACAATTTTTGTCTTTCTACTTACTATTTTTGCATACTTCTTTAGCTTCTGCGACATTAATTGTCTCATACATACGCGCCGGTTGCGAGTACTATGCATGGTCTGATCTTTTTGAAGGACCTCACCAATGAGATCGGCGTGTATCCTTGTAGGACGACCTCTTCTGACGCTGCCGCTGATATTCCACAGGCAACCACATGATTATCTATAGTAATATATAAAGCTGAAGAGTTTGTTTGTTTGTTTGCTTGAACGCGCTAATCTCAGGAACTACTGGTCCGATTTGAAAAATACTGACAGTGTTAGATATCCCATTTATTGAGGAAGGCTATAGGCTGTAAAGCATCACGCTACGCGGACGAAGTCGCGGGCAGAAGCTAAGTTCATAAAAATCATTACTCTTCCTTTTTCGTAGTCTGGTAAAAATAATTTAGTTACCTACTAACAGTTGACGAGACATAAAGGGAGTCCGGATTATGAAGAATTAGTGATGTCACAATAGCGATTTCAATAATTTGAAGAGTTGGTCGTTACTCACGGGGGGATTCCCGTCTAGATCAATGCCTTAGCAATTAAGTAATGTGATGGTCATCAAATTCTGGGCAATACCTATATTCGGAGGATAGACTGGTTGTCAGGCTTTTTTCGGCTTCTGACTACCACTAACAATTGTCATAGATGTTCGTATGACAACCGGGACCGACGGCTTTACGTGCTCTCCGAGGCTCGGAGGGGACCCGATGTGTTAAGAATGGTCACCCATCCACACACTGACCGCGAGGAGAGCAGCTTAACCTTGCAGTTCAGTTGATTAGCTTAGTTATTACTTAGCTACGAGCACCTCTTGATTTAGTTACGTGATGGTATGTTACAAATACTATCTTTAAACAATTACAAAATTTTATCAGTGCCGAAATGTTGAACAAACCTTCAATGTATAATGTATGCGACCTTGACGTTGATAAGACTTGCAAATATTAAATAATATGGGTATGTAAAATGGCGTGTTCATTGAGGAAAAACACTCCGTTTCATTACTATAGTCATTCGTTTCTGGTATATATGTTACAGTCAAAACTCATAACTAGTCAAAACCACTTTTGACTGCTGACACTTGGTCAAAAGTACTTTGGACTTTAATCATATTAAACACCAAATCATCATCGATATCGTCAGTAAGCCAACCGATTGGTTATTTACAAAACGTCTCTCTAAGTAGCATATCCATGGAAAATTAAAACAATTGTATCCTCTAACAAAGTTTAACAAAATAACGTAAGTATATTAAAACGTGTGGACTCGTGTAAACTGTTACAATGAAATCGTGTAAATATTAGTCTTATCTTTGAGCTGAACTATTCTGCTGACTTCATCCGTATTTTAGTGAAGGAAAAATTCGACTCGTAGGCAGGATTCGAACCTGCGTCTTCTGGTTTGATACACCAGACGCTATGACCACTAAGCCACCGCGACTCCTACCTGCCATGTATCAAATCAGAAGACGCAGGTTCGAATCCTGCCTGCGAGTCGAATTTTTTCTTCACTAAAATAACTTTATAATCTTAGCATGAAAAATGCGGAAAAAATCACAAAAAGATAGTTCATCCGTATTGTTACAACCGCATTGCCAAATATCCTACCGCTAAGCAATAATGTGCTAACATGCCGTGTGAGGAAGCGTTTGAATACTATTCCTCACTGCCTTTCAGATAGGCATCTCGTAACTGTGAAAGATAGAGTGAGGAACAGTGTGATAAGGGAGCGGTGTGGTGTGAAAGAAGGTGTAGTAACAAAGATTGAGAAAGGTATGTTAAGGTGGTTTGGGCATGTAGAGAGGATGGATGAACGGAGATTGACGAAACGAGTATACATGATGAGTATGGATGGAAGAGTTGGAAGGGGCCGACCTCGACGAACGTACCACAACCAAGTTGCGGCCGTTCTTAAAAAAGGTCAGGTTAAGAGCACCCTAAACCGACGTTCATGCATGAGGAGGTTAATGAACGTAGATGAAGCGAAAGTAGTGTGCCAGGATCGTAGCAAGTGGAAATCTGTAGTCTCTGCCTACCCCAATGGGAGACAGGCGTGAAAATATGTATGTATCTCATAAGAGGCGAGAAAATAACTTGGTGATGACCTGTGAAAAAAAAATCTATGCAGTAGTTTTTGCACCAACCCGTAACAAACAGACAAGAATTTTAAAAATCTCATTGTAAATTTTTGGGTGCGGAGACGTTTTATATACCCTAACCCACTTGTTTTTTTTAAATGTCTTCAATGTACAGACACAGCTTTCTGACGATTTTATAATAATAGATAAGATTTATGTTTGTTTGTCTTCTTATATGGTCATCGATTTATGGATGGGTGGCAATCTCTACCACATTGCAAATCTGTGGTTATTATATATCTAAGAAGTAAAAAATAAGCGCGCGTTTATCTGAAACGAATTTGTTTACAGACCCGTTGTACATATAAGTACATATGTATATTAAGATGCCGAGGAATTTAAACTTTGTTGTCGAGCAAATAAAATTCACAATCGCAAAACCTAATAAGTGTATTTGTTTGTCCACAGAGATGCGCCGAAGCAAAGTGGAGGTGTGACACGATGTGTAAGGACGGATGAGGCGCCCGCGCGCGCTCCAGCGACGCGCACATCAACAACATGTCGTTCTTTAATAATCTTAAGAAGGTCAGTCATAATAACATACTTTTTAATTAAACTGGAAGTGTTCACAGCTAATTTCTTTTGAGAAAATAATCTTTTCAAAATTGCGTTGATATTAATTCGTTTGTTGCCATGCCTTTCTTTAAGAAGGTTCCTGAGCTCCTTGCTCATAGATTGAATCCGTCACTTATACATGTCTTAATATTACAAATACTGCTTGAAAATTAATAATAATAACATGTGCGCCAGCTGACAGTAGCAATGAATAAATTATTAAGTACCCCAAACAATGATTTGAAATCTTGTTTATCGCCTTAGTAACTTAACAGACAGAAATGTGTTTGCTGGGGAGTTTGTTGCGCCGCTTCTTCTTCCCAGCGAAAACACTAGGAAGCGGTGATGAAGGGCGGGCGTTTTGGGGGCTGTCTATAATGTAAATATGACGTTCAAAAAGTACTACCTAGTAGTCTATATTGAATAAATGATTTTGACTTTGATTCATGCGGCTTCTAAAGCGTGTCCCTCGATATTTTTATAATCCAAGCGGGAGAGCCATGTTTCACCACTTCAGTATTCCGGAGGCCCAAACCCTTTTAGAAGGCTGGCAGCCCACTCCTGGTGTTGCGGGTATGTCCATGGGCAGCGGTAATCACATACCATGCGGCGATCCGTCTGCTCCTTTGCCCCTATCCCATAAAAAAGGCATAAAACACAGACAGCTTTTAATGGTGATCGCACATTTTGTCTGCGGACTAACTTATGTAATATACTTCTCTTTTTAATGCCGCATTTCGCAATTAGTTGGCTGCATTACGCAGGCTAAAGGTGGTACAGCTGATTTTAGTCACCCTTCTCATCTTGACAAGCAGGTGCTGCACCTGGGCAGCGGCAACGATGCAAAGAAAAAGAAGGTGTTTAACAACATCCGGGACAACAGCGATCCCTCGGAGAACTGGGATATGGTTGGCGAGCTCGGCGATGGCGCGTTTGGGAAGGTTAGTCTTACGTCCAAAAACTACTAAAAAACCGTGGGAGAGCCATTCTTCGGCACGAATGGGCCTGCTCGACCGGAGAGATACCACGCTTACGTTGTGTTTCGCCGAGTAAGTGAGGATACCAGAGGCCCAAACCCTTTTAAAAGGCAGTTAGCCCCCGCTGTCCCATAAAAAAAAAAACAGTTTCTGAAATTATTCTTGAAATTCCTGAATTGTGACGTGGGAGCGCCATGCTTCGGCACGAATGGGCCGGCTCGACCGGAGTGATACCGCGGCCTCACAGAAAACCGGCGTGAAACAACGCTTGCGTTGTGTTTCGCCGAGTGAATGAGGTTACCGGAGGCCCAAACCCTTTTAAAAGGCGGGCAACGCACTTGTGACTCCTCTGTTGTTGCGGGTGTCCATGGGCGGCGGTTATCGCTTACCATCAGGTGATCCATCTCCTCGTCTGCTCTCCTATCCCATAAAAAAAAATCTCCGAATGCTTAGGTTGAGGTGTATGTTACACAGTTTGCCGGTAAGTTTAGGTCCTATGTAATAGGGGTTAAGGCTATTGCCATTAACCGGGCACAGATCTAAACTCCGAGCTGCTACTCAGAATTTGCTCGGCCTGGGAATTGAAAGTTCTAGCGTAGCTATTGAGCCAAACGAGTTTCTGAACGTATTCATTTGATTTCGCAGGTATACAAAGCGCAGCACAAAACGACAGGCCAGCTGGCAGCGGCCAAAATGTGCGTTTTGGACAACGAGGATGACCTCGCGGACTTTACCGTCGAGATTGACATTCTGTCAGAGTGCCGACATCCGAATGTCGTGGAGTTACATGAAGCCTACTTCATCGACAACAAGCTTTGGGTGAGTTGGTGATTTTTGTTCAAGTGGTGATTAAGATATTAAGTGGTAAATTAAATGTGTTGGATTCGTACGAAGCCCCCTTCATTGGCAATAAGCTTTGGGGTGAGTTGGTGATTTTTGTTCAAGTGGTGATTAAGATTTTAAACGTTTAATTTAATGTGGTGGAGTCATACAAGCCCCGCTTTATCAGCAATAAGCTTCGGCTGAGTCGGTGATTTTGGTTCACGTGGTGATTAAAGATTTATGAGTTTAATTAGCATCTGTTGAGTTGGTGATTATTGTTGAGATACATGAGTGACAGATTCGAAGACTCCTTGATCGATAAACAGTTGTTAGTCATGCCGACGATGTTCAACTTATTAATAAATTTAGTTTAAAAACGGTTGATCAAATGAACTAAATTTTTCTATTTTATCTTCTATTCTTTAAAAAAAACGAGGGTGCTTTTTACAAACACAAATTCTCAAATATACAAACGCTCAGACCGAAACAAATGCCTGTAGGTCGTGCAAATATTTGATCCGTGTATTTTCAGTGGTTTATACGGTGATTTGGTGGTTCAAGTGGTGATTAAGGCAAAACAAGTGATGGTTTTTGACATAAAATATAAGACATTTTCTCTTAGTTGAAAAGTCTTTTTTTTCAATAACAGTATTTTCTCGAAATGTTTCAGATGCTGCTCGAATATTGCGACGGTGGCGCCCTCGACTCTGTTATGGCGGAACTAGAGAAAGGCCTCAACGAGATCCAAATAGCCTACGTGTGTAGAGAGATGTGCAGAGGCCTGCAGTTCTTGCATTCGAGAAGAGTAATTCATAGGGATCTGAAGGCCGGCAACGTTTTGGCTACTATGACAGGAGGCGTTAAACTAGGTGAGTAAATACAACCTATAACAGAATAAGACGCAATACCTGAAAGTAGTTTTTTCAGAATCGACTTATGAATCTAAATAGATCTTGATGACCTCTGTTTAGTGGTTCGAGTACCGGACTGCTGACCATGAGGTCGTTCGATTCCCACAGGACACAAAAATTTATGTGATGAATATAAGTGTTTGTGTTCGTCTGGGTTTGTCTTATGTATTATAAGTATGTATTTACAAAAAAAAAGTATATAAGTATTATATCCATTGTCTAGTACCCATAGTACAAGCTCTGCTTAGTTTGGGACTAGATGGTGCTGTGTAAAAATGTCCCAGAATATTAAAAAAAAATATATGCTTACGTGTCTCAAAATGACTTTAGCGTTTCGTTGTTTTAGTTATGACTCGATATACAAATTGACGTGTTTGAGGACTTGGAGGCTTATTTAGTTAAAAGTGGTATATAGAATTAACATACATCCATTTATATGATCTTCTAAACAAATGGTATAACAATACTATATTCAAAATAGTGCAATATAGATAGTTGTATATGTATAATCATTTTATTGTCTTGTCATAGCCAATTACCGAAATGTGTCCAGTCGTTCACACGTGATGCCGTGAGCAAGGGAAATAGGGATTCATTTTTATATTTATAATTATTGTCCTTCCATGAAAATAAATAAAAAACGTAGAATTCGGTTGTGGTGCCACCTACCGGCTCAAATTGTGAAATAAAACCATCCAAGGACCTACATAATTTAACCAAAAAAATCGTAATAAAAATCACACCAGATCCAATCCAAAATAACAAATCCAATAAATAATATAATTTATTAATACAATTTGACACGTCTGTCAGTTAGTATAATTTGACACCTGTCAGTTAATACAATTTGACACCTGTCAAAGTGCTTGTTATTGATAACTTGAGTTAGTAAAATACAGCAGTACAGCCTGTATTTCCCGAAGGGTAAGGCAGAGGTGTATTAGTGTGCACCCACAGTTCGCCTGTATGTTTAGGTCCCACGTAATAGGAGGCGAGCCTATTGCCATTAACCGGGCACAAATCCCAAACTCCTAGCTGCTAATTACGATTTAAGTCTTCGGAAGTGTCTTCGGTCGCCAGCGCTTGCGTCAAGTCATACATAGAGACGTGAAGGATTACTCTTGCGCATCTTCAAATCTCTGTGTATGATTGGTCGCGTGCGCCGTTCGCTTCAACACGGCGTCTGGTATGTAATCTATGTATGGTTGTTGTATGCATGTGAGCATGCCTGTATATCGCACGTTATATCTTATGAGCTTATTATTTATGTTTGTTTCTTTCAATGTGTATGTAGATTTTGTACACCATGAAATTATCCATAAAAACATACCATCAGACGTTATCCTGCCCTGAAAGTAAATAAAGTTCTAGAACCCGACAGCAGCGCCACCTGCTGGGTCCAAATGTATTCAAACCATCCAGGGACCCCCTCAAATATACACACAAAATTTCATCCAAATCGGTTCAGCCGTTTATCAGGCGTTAGGTGACAAATATACATACAAAATATGAAATACATCGTGTAGAAATTTAAAAAATAATAATTCCTCATTATATACTTTATTATATAATCTTAGAACGTTATGAGTCGAACTTAGAATATTATGAGTCCATTTGAATTATTATTTTGACATTATTTCAATGCTAGCAATGTCAATAACAATACGCATCGCACATGTACAATGCACACAATTTTATTTGCCTTAAATTTCCTTATGTATATTTTTTAAAAGAGCATCAATGGAGTTTCTTGCCGGCTCTTCTCCATAAGACCTACTTTTTGGAACTGTGCAACTAGTTTGACTTTTCAAAAGTACCTTTTATAATGGCCTAATTGAAATAAAACATTTTGACTTTTGACTTTTTTTTTAAATATATTTCACGGTTTGGTGAATATTTGGAAAAATATTAGTCCGTTATTAAATTCATACCAAAGTTAAGAATGCAGATGTTTATGGCTACAATTGTGATAACGAAAACTGAAACTACACCAATGCCGTCAGGCAATAAGTCAAGAAAAAAAAAGCAACGGGTTGCACTCCGGGAGTGCCGGCAGAAGTGAAAACTTGATCATTAGCGTTGTGCATTTTTGATATTTTGGAATGGTTAGGGAATCATTTCGCACGAATTGCTTTAATTATCAGTATAAAAGAACTATCATTTATGTGGTAAAATACAATATTCATTGATTGCGCTATCGTACACAAACATGACAATTTATATTACATTAAAAATTTAATACTTCAGAACTATTACAACCGTCTTACGAATTTTCGATCAGGTCACGTGTCCTGACGCTAGTAAGTTTTCACTTCAAAAACAATCTGAAACTACTATAATGTTAAGAGATATAAGAATAATGATTTGTTAAAATAATGTTCAAATATTCGCCCGGAAATTGCCTATTTTTTTTTTAGAAACCATTGATTTTTTTATCAAAGCACTTGTTTTTTTACATCAATGTCTTGTTTTTTAGAGTATGGTATACCTACGAATAACTTTTGAATGGAAATATGTAGTTTATATCAAACTAGCTTCTGCCCGCGGCTTCGCCCCCGTGGAATTCGGTCATCACATCCCACGGGAACGGGATAAAAAGTATCCTATGTCCGTCTTCTGGTTCTAAGCTACCTCTCCACCAATTTTCAGCCAAGTCGGTTCAGCCGTTCTTCAGTTATAAATAGTGTAACTAACACGACTTTCTTTTATATATATAGATGACTTTATGTCTGGACTTTAAAAGAGACCATGATTCTCTGAGTTTGTTTCGGCGTTTCTTCTCAGAGGTCGTCAGTTAAGAAATGCCGAAGCCATCTAGCTATATAAAAAAAAAACAAAACATTGACTTGTAAAAGTGTCTAATCATCTACTTACAGAAATAAATATCATTTCATCATCATTTCATTTCATTTCATTTCATTTGCTATGTGATGGATTGAAAGTTTTTACCAAACTATTGTGAATGCGTTATTGGTTGATTCGTCAAGTTCCTTTTTTTTCAACTAAACTACAATCCTAGTAATGTCTCTCTGAAATCTATTGCACGTATCGAGGTATATTTTTCAAAGTATAACCCCTCTCATTGTAGGAAAAGATCCATGCCCAGCTGTGGGACAATAAGGCCCACTTGCACCAACTTCTGAAATGTGTTTAAATTGTATTTAAACACGAAATTTCTATGAAAAATTGTATTTAAATATGACTTAAACACATTTAAGAATTTGGTGCAAGTGGGCCTAAATGATGTTTGTTGATAATTAATTATACTGTTTGTTTGACAGCGGACTTCGGTGTGTCAGCGAAGAATAAGTCAACACTACAGAAGCACGACACGTTCATTGGCACGCCATACTGGATGGCACCAGAAGTCGTGCTGTGTGAAACTTTCAGAGATCACCCATATGACTTCAAGGTATGTTATGTTTTTTTTTTTCATGATTATCGTCCCATATTTAGTAAAGAATAATCGTGGCTGTGCTCGCCGCGGTCAGTATGTCGATGGGTGACCATTCTTTACACACCGAGACCTCTCCGTGCCTCGGAGAGCACGTAAAGCCGTCGGACAATTGTTAGTGGTAGCCAGAAGTCCAAAAAAACCTGACCACCAGTCTATCCTCCGAATATCGGTATTGCCCACGAATTGTGTTGTGGAGGTCTGATGGCAGTCGCTTCGTGTAAAATACTGATATTCAGCTGCATCTGGGTAGACTGGAAGCCGACACCAACTTAGTTGGAAGAGGCTCGGAAGAAGATCACTGCCGGGTCCGCGGACGAATGCTACAGCGCTCCCGTAGGCCCGGCACCAAAGTGGTGTCGCGAAACGCCGAGGTTGGTTTTAGTCGGTAGATCGCTCTTTTCAGAGCGGAGTCCGACACACCCCACCGCTCTCCCCGGAGTGGTGGATAGTGCATAAAGCATTTCCAACCCCGTCAACAAAAAAAAAAAAAAAGGCTCGGAAGAAGATTAAGTAAAGAATGAGTCATCGCTACAGAAGCACATGTTTATTGGCATTCCATACTGGATGGCACCAGAAGTCGTGCTGTGTGAAACTTTCAGAGATCACCCATATGACTTCAAGGTACGTTATGATTTTTTTATCATTATCGTCCCATATTTAGTAAAGAACTGCCTCATTAGCCAAGTGGTCATGAGCGCGACTGCTACGCTAAAGGTCCTGGGTTCGATTCCCAGGTCGAGCAAAGTGTTATTGTAGTTTTATATGAAATTCCCAGTGGCAGCTCGGAGTTAGGAACTTGTGCCCGGTTGATGGCAATAGGCTCGCCCCTATTACATGGGACCTAAACATACGGGCGAACTGTGGGTGTACATTAGTACACCTCTGCCTAACCCTTCGGGAAATACAGGTGTGATGGTATGTTATGTTAGCTCTTTCGAGGAAGTTTCCTTGCTTGACTTAACATTGCTAAAAAATATTTGTTATTTACAGGTGGACATCTGGTCTTTGGGCATAACACTGATAGAGTTCGCCCAGATGGAGCCGCCCAACCACGAGATGACGCCGATGCGGGTGCTGCTCAAGATACAGAAGAGCGAGCCGCCCACGCTTGACCAGCCCTCCAGGTGGAGCAAGACCTTCAACGACTTCATATCGAAAGCGCTCGTCAAGGTAACTTCATTCATTAAATTAATTCACACATTTAGAATATCCATAGTACATATAGCTATATTCTAAACTAACTTCTGCCCGCGGCTTCGCTCACGTGAAGCTATATCAGGGGTAAAAAAGGAAAACCAACATCGATGACCTCTTCTTTGTATAGGCCTCTATGCATCAGGGAGGTCAAGCTGTATCGCAGGATTCATTTAATTAATTGAGATAAGAAGTTCACCAGTTTTTAAGTTGGAGCATATACTATCTAACAGTGATAATAAAATTAAAATCTATTCAGTAGTTTTTGCTCCAAGACACACACAGACAAGAATTTAAAAAATCACATTTTCGGATTCGGAGACGTTTATATACCATAACCCACGTGTTTTTTTTTTAAATATCTTCAATATACAGACAGCATTTTTACTTTAATTTTATAATAGTAGAGATACTTATATAACAACTACATATTTTAATACAAAAATACACTGTAAACTAGGGCCTATTACAAAATAGCTACCACAAAGCAGGGAAGTGGATTAGCCACTTCCCTGCTTTGTGGTAGCTATTTTGTTGAAAACTCCCGGTTTGTACAAAAAAAATCACATCTCTCAAAGTTTTGGTCTAATTGAGTTAAAAATAGGCTTATTCGGAGTACAACAATACTGTCTACCCTCTACATTACAAAACATTACTGTCTACATTATCTTTTTTTACTAGATCGAAAGATGTTGAGCTAAACTACATTACAACATTAAATTTAAAACGGTGTGTCTGGCCCAAGTGTATAGTTTATTTGGGTATTAAAGTAGTTGTTATAAGTATTTAGAATATCGCTAGTCCATGACTGAACATATATTCCCCGAAGGGTTAGACAAAGGTGTACAAATGTACACCCACTGTTTTGAGCGCGTCTTTCGACTTTTCGGGTTCGATTCCCAGGTCGAGTCTAAGTGTTATTGCGTTTTTCTTTGAAATGCCCAGTAGCAGTTCGGCATTTGGAATGGTAATAGGCTCGCCCCCTATTACATGGGATCTAAATATACCGACGAGCTGTTGGTGTACATTAGTACACCTCTACCTAACCCTTCGGGGTATACAGGCGTGATGGTATGTTATATGTATATTATTTGAAAATCTGTTTTAAACCTAGATTTGAACTATACCTCAATCTTCCTCCCCCAGGACCCGGAGAAGAGGCCAACATCGGTGGAACTCCTGAAACATGAATTCGTCAGTGGCAAGCTGGACGCTAAGCCTTTGCGGGACCTTCTACTGGAGTACAGAGCTGAGGTCGTCGAGGAGGAAGTGCTTGATGATGACTCTGAGGTCAGTTGACCATTTATATATTATGTGTTAACATTATCGTGTTCCGGTTTGAAGGGTAATGTAGCCAGTGACATTACTGAGCAAATGAGACTTAACAGCTGAGGTGTCAAGATGACAACGCGCGAGTGATACCACTGGTGTTGCTGGCGTCTAGAGGCTGCGGTTGCCGCTTACCATAAAGTGGCCCGTGGGATTATCATCTTAGTATTAATAAAAGAGATATTCTTATTAATATTTCTCTGTCCATCATCTTTTTTGTATTTATCAAATGTTAAATGATTTCCCTATTTCTATTCCACAGTGTTCCTCAAATTATAGGCAAAACTCATTATCGTGTGGGCAAGCAGAAATCTCAATAAATTATGCAAAGAGTTCACCATTGATCCATTTGTTTTTAAAAGCTTTGCGGCAAGAAAGATGCTCAACCTTAAGTTTTAACTATTACTTAAAACATAACTTGTAGTTGTCTTGCATTAGTCTATTATTATTCTCTTCTTCATAAGACCCACTTTTTGGAACCATGCAACTAATTTTAGACTTTTCAAAAGTACCTTCTTTAATGGTCTAATTGAAATAAAACATTTTGACTTTGACTTAGTGTCCCTTCAGTATTTTTGGTTTAGAGTCTGTCACTAACTGTGAAAACCTGTAATTGACTTTATGACACATATTGTTTTTCGTTTTATACTCCATATTATAGCTGTTGATATTCCAAAAAAATAATATACATTTATATAATACTAATACAATATTAACCACGTGTGTATGCTTCTATTGCACGCTTGCTAACTCACTTGCCTCTTTTCGATGGGATTTCATATATTGTATAGTCGAAGTCGAGGAGAGGCAAGAAAAATAAGGAGCAGTACCAGAGAATTGGTTAGTATATAATATTTGATGATGTATGTGTATTTATTAACGTAACATAGTTTGTTTTTATTAAAATAGTGAATATAATACACTAAGTTGAAAATAGCCCTGTCCGATCCGAAAAGAGCATATTAGATTAGTATTCCAATCACATTGTAGCGACATCTACCGCGCTACATAGACAAACTTCGACGAACAAATCCTGAATCGCGCAAGTTAAGTTTGCAACGCAACTAGGATATATACTACCGCTCGACATTAACCGTCGGGCCGTGGCCCGCCAGGCAAAACACCCGCCTGGTCGGAGGATCCTCCCTTTGGTTGGAAGGGCAACACACCTCGCTCCTTCACAACATCAACAAATAAAATAATACATACCATCACGCCTGTATTCCCGAAGGATTAGGCAGAGGCGTACTAATGTACACCCACAGTTCGCCGGTATGTTTAGGTCCCATGGGGTGTGCCATTGCCATTAATCGGGCACAAATTCCAAACTCCGAGAACTGCTGCTACTGGGAATTTCATAGAAAAACCCAATAACACTGCTCGACCTGGGAATTTAACACAGGAACGCTAGCGTAGCAGTCGCGCTCAGGTCCACTAGGCTAATGAGGCATTAGCCTCCTGAGGTCCTGGGTTCGTTTCCCAGGTCGAGCAAAGTGTTATTGGGTTTTTCTATGAAATTGCCAGTAGCAGCTCGGAGTTAGGAATTGGTGTCCGGTTAATGACAATAGGCTCGGCCCCCTATTACACGGGCCCTAAACATACGGGCGAACTGTGGGTTTACATTAGTACGCCTCTGCCTAACCCTTCGAGGAATACAGGCGTGATGGTACGTTATTTTAACGGCTCGGACAATTTTCTTAACATTTTGTGTATGAAATATTATAATAACATCAGCATTGCGTTAATGTAACGTGTGTATGGTTTACATTGCAAACGAATCGGACGGCCAGCCGCCAGAGCCTCCACCTGCGTCGAAGGTACACACTAAACTTATTTATTGTCTTTTTGTGATTGTTTTGCATTTTTCATGCTAAGATTATAAAGATATTTTAGTGAAGGAAAAAATGGGAGTTGACCCTGTAGATATTATAAGGTATTATTTAAACTAAAATGATTTCGCTTGTTATGTTTAGGAGCCGCGCAGCTCTCACATGCCTATGGAGGAAGATGACTCTACCTCCGTCCGTTCCGGCGACACGCCAGATGTCAAAAGTATGTACTTTATTAAATAATTAATTATACATACATACACTCACGCCCTTCTCCCACAGGGGTAGGCAGAAACTATATAAGAGTAGGGACAAATTACATATAAAACTCAGGAAGAACCCTAAAAATGAAATCTTACAAATAACATATAAGAGATATCGAAATTATTGTGGTGAATTGTTGAGGAAGGTGAAAATAGAACATGAGAAGGAGGAAATTAGGATGGCGAAGGGTAATAACAAAAAACTATGGGATGTCGTAAAAACTGTTACAAATACCAAAATACCAAAAACGCCCTCATTAGACCTATTAGATAAGATTGACCCACAAAATTCTATTAACGAAGTCAATTTTCATCTAGCTAATACTGGCAAATTACTCGCGGAAAAACTACTTGCCCTCCATGCTCCAACAATTACAAACATTGCTACCTCTCAACTAAAGTCTATGGTTCTTTTGCCTACTGATGAAAAGGAAGTAGAAACACTTATTGTTAACTTGAAGGATACTAATTCAGAAAGTACAGACCCAATCACTTCCTCCTTCCTTAAACAATACATAAGAATCCTCGTCTCCCCCTTAACCTACATTTTTAACTTGTCTCTTACAACCGGTATCTTCCCTCTTACATTCAAAAAGTCTCTTGTTCACCCCATTTACAAAAACGGTCAAAAAGTTTCCGTTAGCAACTATAGGCCTATTTCTATTCTACCTACCATTTCCAAGATTTTAGAACGTATCATGAACAACAGACTTATTCAGTTTCTGGAGCTAAATAATTCTCTTTCTTCTGCTCAATATGGCTTCAGGTCCGGTAAGTCATGTGCCGATGCCGTTCATGAATTGACAGATCATTTGGTAAAAAATATCGATAATAATAAAAAGGCTCTTGTGATATTTATTGACTTAGCGAAAGCCTTTGATACGGTGTCCATTCCTATTTTACTAAAGAAGTTAGAATGGCTTGGAATCAGAGATGTAACACATAAACTATTCACAGATTATTTGTCAAACCGTTTCCAACGTGTAAGGATAGGAGAATATACCAGTGATGACCTTCCAGTTACTTATGGCGTGCCACAGGGGAGTGTGATAGGACCCTCATTATTTCTAGCCTATATAAACGACCTCTTTCAAATAGATCTACCCAACGGGAAAATAATTTCGTTTGCAGATGATACAGCTCTGCTCTTCACGGCCGATACATGGGATGACGTTTATAGTTGTGCACAATATGGCTTTAATAAGGTTCAAAAGTGGCTACTTAATAATGTACTTACCATAAATATTGAAAAAACAAAATACATGTCTTTCTCCATAAAAGAACTCTCTAAGGGTTATCTGAACAACTTCTATATTCAAGCACACTCTTGTTCTCAACCTAATACTATCTTATGCTCGTGCCCGCGACTGCAGAGAACTAGTTGCATTAAATACCTTGGTGTTATGATTGACGATAAACTTTCTTTTCAATCTCATATCAATCTTAAGACTTAAGCTTTTAAGCGGCGGTAGCCTAATGGCTAGGGCGTCGGACTTGCGATCATGTGGTTGCCGGTTCGAACCCCACCCATTGCACTACCGACGTGAACCCACTCGTAACACAAGCATTTTAGCTTAGCACGAGGGGTTAACAAGAATACTAGTAATGTGTGACCCACATTGGTAGTAAGCTTTTTAATAAAAAAAAAAAAAATCTCATATCAATCTGCTTACAACTAGAACTCGCAAAATGATCTATCTTTTTAAAAATCTCCGGCATGTGGCAGACAAAGAGGTTATTAAAATGGTCTACCTAGCCCTGTGCCAGTCATCATCATCATCATCATCATCAGCCTATAATAGTCCACTGCTGGACGTAGGCCTCCCCCAATGTGCGCCATTTCACCCTGTCCTCGGCCTGTCGCATCCAGCTACTGCCGGCAGCCTTTCGCAAATCATCACTCCATCTTGCCGGAGGGCGTCCTACGCTACGTTTGCCGAGTCGCGGTCTCCACTCAAGAACACGTCTACCCCAGCGGTTGTCGGTTCTTCTACAGATATGGCCAGCCCACTGCCACTTCAGCTTGCTAATTCGGTGCGCTATGTCGACGACTTTGGTTCTCTGTCGGATAACCTCGTTGCGGATTTTATCCTTCAGAGAAACTCCGAGCATAGCGCGCTCCATAGCACGCTGAGCGACTTTAAAATGGTGGACTAGCCGTACTGTGAGTGTCCACGTCTCAGCACCGTAGGTCATCACGGGTAGGACGCACTGGTTGAAAACTTTCGTTTTCAAACTTTGCGGTATGGGTGATGAAAAGACTTGACGTAGTTTTCCAAATGCTGCCCAGCCCAGTTGGATCCTCCTCTTGGCCTCCTTCTCAAAGTTGTTTTTACCCATCTGCAAGGTCTGCCCGAGGTAAGTATATTCTGAAACAACTTCAAGAAGATGTCCATTCACAGCAATAGGTCTCAGATCAATGTGGTCATTTAACATGACTTTGGTTTTATCCAAATTCATGCTGAGACCTACGCTTTGCGAGGCTGATTCTAGGCTGTCCAGCATTTGTTGAAGCTCCTCTAGCGACTCTGCCATTAGGACTATGTCGTCTGCGAATCGTAGGTGCGAGATGTAATCGCCGTTTATGTTTATGCCCTTACCTTTCCAGTCCAGCGTCTTAAACAAGTCTTCCAATGCGCTCGTGAACAGTTTCGGGGATATGACGTCCCCTTGTCTCACGCCTCTGCGCAATTGGATGGGTTTAGACTGTTGGTCCTGTACTTGGACATTCATAAAGGCCGATTCGTAAAGAGATCTCAGCACCTCGATGTAGCGATAGTCCACTTGGCACCGCTGTAAGGATTCCAAAACAGCCCAGGTTTCCACTGAGTCAAAGGCTTTCTCATAGTCCACAAATGCCAGGCACAGGGGCCGATTATACTCCTCGGACTTCTGTATAATCTGCCTCACTGTGTGAATGTGGTCTATGGTGCCATACCCCGTGCGAAACCCGGCTTGTTCCGGTGGCTGAAACTCGTCAAGTCTCCTAGCGAGACGATTCGTGATGACCTTAGAGAACAGCTTATAGACGTGGCTTAGAAGGGAAATGGGTCTGTAATTTTTAAGAAGAGTTTTGTCTCCCTTCTTAAAAAAAACAGAACCACCACACTCTCATGCCACGCCTTTGGAGTTCTCCCGCAGTGAATGATGGAATTGAATAGTTTTTGCAGCTCCCGGACAACAGGGGCTCCTCCTACCTTCAGGAGCTCTGAAGTAATTCCATCTTCACCGGGGGCTTTTCCATTTTTAAGCTGTCTTAAAGCCAACACGATCTCGTCGTGGCTGATATCCGGCAGTTCGTCGGTGTAGTGGCGTATCAGGGCGGCTCTTGAAACGCAGTTTTCCCGCTGTGGACGAGGAACATGGGTGGCATACAGTCGGCCATAAAAGTCTTCAATCTCGGTAAGAATCTCCGGCCTTGACAAAACGGTCCTGCCATCGTTTGTGGTGAGCTTCGTCAGGTGGCTCCTTCCAAGCTGCTGAGTGAATACTTTGGACCCTCGGTTTCGCTCTATCGCCTGTTCAATTTTTCGCGTATTAGAGCTCCGAAGGTCACGACGTACCATCTTCGCAATTTGCCTGTTCAGGTCTGACCTGTCTGACGAAGTCAACCAGGAGGTTTCCCGCCTTTTTGTCATAAGCCGCAGAGTCTCGTCCGAGAGTTTGGACTTCTTGCCTTTATGTCGCGATTGGCAAAACTTGATGCCCTCGTCTTTCAATGTTCCAACTACGTTTTGTAAGGCCTCATCAACATCCTCAGTGGGTTTCATTGCATCGAATCTGTCAGCGAGAAGCTTTTGAAACTTCTCGCTGCCCGTCATGGCATGGAGTGGATTCGGTCGGAGCGTGGACTTCATCAGACGGTTTCTTTCGAGTTTCAGATCGATATTCAGGGAGCCTCGGACAAGTCGGTGATCAGATCCGGTATTAAACCTGTTGATTACGGAGACATCCCTGAATATGTGCCTCTTATCCGTCATGATGAAGTCGATCTCGTTTTTTGTCACAGTATCGGGGCTTTGCCATGTCCACTTTCTTTGAGGCTTCTTCTTAAAGAAAGAGTTCATTAAAAAGAGCCCCTCTTTCTCTAGGAAGTTGACAAGCATTTGCCCCCTGTGATTCCGACGTCCATAGCCATGAGGTCCTATTCTGGATTCGCTGCAATTCTGAACTCCCACTTTGGCGTTGAGGTCCCCCATAATAACGTTGAAGTGAGCCTTTGTGGTGTTGTGCAAGGCTCTTGATATGTCTTCGTACATATCTTCGACTTCATCATCCGAGTGTGCCGAGGTCGGTGCGTAGACCTGAATAATCTTAATGGAATATCGTTTCGATAGTCGGATTATCAGGTACGCTACCCTGGTCGACACACTGGAGATTTCTTCAACGTTATTAGCGAGGGTCCTATTGATAAGGAACCCTACGCCGCCCTGGGATGTTTTATCACCCTCGCGGAAGTACAGTAGGTGGCCCGAGTTCAAGGTTATGGTGTCCTCCCCCTCTCTTCGGACTTCACACAACCCCAAAACGTGCCACCTAATGTTCTCCAGCTCCACTTCCAATTGTGCTAGATGTGCGTCAAGCCTCAGACTGCGTCCGTTGTACGTAGCCAGGGTCAGGTGGGATGGGCGGCCTTCCGTAGCCCGGGGATTCTTCGCACCCCCCGCCCTGCCGTTACCGGGACCGCCGCCTTGGTCGGGAATAACAGGGCTACCGGGAACTGGGGGCCGTTTTTTGTGAGCTTCACTCATGGAGGGTATATGCCCATAATCGCCACGCGGGGCAAGCGGATTGGCGATCGCAGGGACACAGCTTTTCGTACCGTTGACACTGCTGCCTGTCAACGGCCAAATATTTTAAGCTGTGCCCAAAAGCAGCTGCGTTATACCGCTATCAGCCGGTCGCCAGAGCCCGTCCGTTATTCAGCAGGATGACCGCGGGCAGGTAGGGTTGGCTTGGAGCCTAAAGGTGGAAGGCGGCTCCCGTACATCCCAGTCATCCCAGTGCCAGTCAGTACTGACTTATTGTATCACTTCTTGGGGGGGTGCTGCTAAATCAAATATAATAAAACTTGAAAGAGCTCAACGCGCAATATTAAAAGTTTCTTAATTTTTACCCTTTCTCCATCCAACAACTGACGTTTACAGGCAATGTAAAGTGTTAACAGTGAGACAACTATTCATCATGCACACATTACTAAAAAAGCATTCACTTTTACCATATGACCCCCTACCTCCAAAGAAAAGACGGAGTTATGCTGTTTGTTCCCTCACAAAGTGTAATACTAGCTTCGCTCAAAGATTTTTTGCCTTCCTTGGAAATCACCTATATAATAAAATCAATAAAGTCATCTCTATCTATCATCTCCCTTTAAAATCCTGTAAAATAGCGGTAACCAAGTGGCTTCTAAACTTAGATTATCATTCCACTGAAGTGCTACTTACTCACCCAGTTTAAAATTAAATTATCTCATTATGATTAATTGCTTTTTCACGCACTCACTAACACAGACTTCACTCAGTCACACACACTATTTCACTCACATATGTACACTAACGCACACACTGTAATATGACCAAATTTAATGAATTAAATATGTCTTTTTCACAAGCGCATACAAATTCAGAAGTGAGATCCTGGTGATCTGTAGGACAGGCATTGTGCCTAGTTCAGACACCAGTCTCTCACAAACATTACAATGTAACTTATTATTATAAAGACATGATGTTATTGCCTCTGTAACCCTGATGTTTGTGAAGAGAAAATAAAATAAATAAATAAAAAAAAAAAACTATAGAATGCCACTTGCTACGATTCTTGCATGCCTCTTTTGCTTCTGCGACATTCATACATCTTCTCATACATACGCGCCGGTTGCGAGTACTACGCACCTGATCTTTTTGAAGGACTTCGCCAATAAGATCGGTGTAGGTCCTTCTAGGTTGACCTCTTCTGACGGTGCCGCTGATATTCGCCTTTTAAATTCCTTTCGTTAATCGTCTACACCATTTATAACTCAAGAACGGCTGAACCGATTTGGCTGAAAATTGGTGGAGAGGTAGCTTAGAACCAGGAGACGGACATAGGATACTTTTTATCCCGTACCCGTGGGATGTGATGACAGACCGAATTCCACGGGGGCAAAGCAAATACAAGTATGCTTGTATTTCCTAATACAAGCATACTTGTTGCTTAAAAGGAACTCCCAATTGTAACTAGAATAAGTTAAGTAAGTTGATGCAATAAACATTTAAAAAAAAAAAAAGCCGCGGGCAGAAGCTAGTATTAGTATAGATGTATACTTTTTTTGTAGCGTCAAGGGAAGTCTTAATACATTTATAAAGTCGTGTTCCACAGAAGTTTCTAAAAAATAATTTATTAGCGTTATTTACGCTTAGCAATTCCCTGCGTGACGTATTATTAAAATGATTTGTCCCCCCAGTGTCGGACGAGCCCCCCGCGGGCACCACCCCGGCCGCAGCGGCCCCGCGGGCGCCGGGCTCCCCCGCGCCCGCCGCCCCCGCCCCGCCGGCGCCGGCGCCCCCTGTGCCCCCGGTGGCCGCCAGCGCGGCGCCGCCGGCCACCAAGCGCCCGCACGAAGACGAGCACCCGCCTGCTGACAGGAAGCCGCCTGTAAGTATACAGAAATTTAGATATTTATTCTAGAATTATTTTAGTGAAGGAAAAATTCGACTCGCAGGCAGGATTCGAACCTGCGTCTTCTGGCAAGGTATGCCAGACGCTATGACCTCTAAGCCACCGCGAGTCCCACCTGCCCTGTCGAAATTTGCCTTCACATTCAGAAGACGCAGGTTCGAATCCTGCCTGCGTGTTTGTGTCGAATTTTTCCTTCACTTAAATAACTTTATAAATGCAAAAATATCACAAAAAGATTATTCTAGAAAGCTTAGTTAACATTTATAAACGATATAGCGGACATGGAATACGTTTTGGAGTGAAATTTAAAGAAAAAAACCAGTACCTCATTGTATTGTCACCGCAATTGTAAATTTAAAACATTCAAGCACATTATCACACTATAATTTCATCAGAATCCCTCCCACCGTTTGGGAGGAGTTCAGTGATATAATACACGTACCGCAAAATCCTATCAAACTCAATTCCAGTACCACTAATATTGATATATTATAGTTATACTGAGTTCTGACACGCGAATATTAGACATTGAAATGAAACTACTTTTTACGGATTTTATCGTGGTATATTGATATTATTTAGTTCCCGACGTTTCGGATCCTTTACAGCAACCATGGTCACGGGCAGACTGAGGTGTTGGACGTCTTGATGTTAAAATTACTAACAGCTACCTTACATTTTTGTTAATTATTAGCGATCCGATTCACGCAGAATAATATCAATATACCGCGATAAAATCCGTAAAAAGTAGTTTCATTTCAATATTACAGTTATTTAAAACACCTTCCCTAAAGTAGTCATCAGGTCTTCAGCTGGAAGCGGTCTTTTTATAACGTAAACACTTTGGCAGGCACCGAAAAAGGAAAAAGGCCCCGCACCGCCGCCGCCCTGCAGCTCCCCGCCCTCCCCGGCGGCGCCGCCCCCCGCCCGCAAGCAGCCCGCCCCGCCCCCGCCCGTGCCGCCCTCCGCCCCCGCCCCTGCCGCCCCCGCCCCAGTCCCGCCGCCCCCAGCAGAGGAACAAGACACAGAAGCATCACCCGCCGCTACCGCTGGCAGGCTTATTGTTGATCAGGTGAGCCTTAAAGTTATTTTGGTAAATGCGAATTTTTCCTTAACTAAAAATCACAAAAAGATGTTGTCATCATTCGAAATTTATATCCCCAGGTATGCAGAGACGCAGAAAAAGCGGTAGAAAACAAAAAATCTGAAAAAGACATACCGAAAGACATCGAACCAAATCAAGAACTAGAAGAGAAACCCACAGAAGTAAATAGAACGAAGGCAGAAGATCGGAAGAAGCATCGAAGTAGCTCCGTAGAATATACAGAAGTTAAAACTGTCAAGAGTCGACCGAATTCCCTTCATGAGAAAGAACATAGAGATAGTAAGAGAGAGTCGCTAGAGAGGACTGGCATAGAAGCGAATAGAGTTAGCGCAGAAGTCAATAGGCTAGAGAAGAGTTATTCTAGGTCAAGTTCTGTAGACGACGATAGGTTAGAAGAGAGGAAGAGAGAAGATAAGAAGGTTGATGGAAGACCACAGCATAATGCCGTTGAAATAAGGCCTGTTACGGTGAGTGATTAACTAACTCGTTCAAGTAATTTTTTTTTATTTCAAACTACTGACCCGGCGAACTTCGTACCGCCTAACAGTCGATTCTGAAACTAACGTCACTCAATTGTTTTGCCTTCCCGGAACCCCTCCACTAACACTTAAACTTTATGGTATGGTATTAAAGTTCAAATTGACTTTTAAGTATTATTACGAATCTTTTGTATGGGAATATAGAAGAGTGTTGTTTTTAGACTCTCTCAGGCAATTTTTAAATTTTTTCGCTCCGTAAGAACCATCCTCGTACTTCAAGGAATATTATAAAAAAAGAATTAGCGAAATCAGTTTCAGCTGCTCTCGAGATTTGCGCTTAGCAACACATTTGGCGATTCATTTTTATATTAAAGAAGATAAGCTTTTACAAGCGTTTATGAAACGTTATGATTCTAGTTGCATGGTGCCAAAAGGTTGATCTAATGGAGAAGAATCCGGCAAGAAACTCCATGGACACTCTTTTATAATAACGTGCAAAATAACTTGAACAAAAATGGTGGATGCGCAGTAGTCTATTTTTAGTACATTTTGCACGCAAATGCACTGCGCAAACTTTCCCCCTTCGTTAGTTTTGGGTCAACTTTGGGACACCTGTCATACGCCTATTATTAGAATTATAGAAAGAATACTGCTTTTTTTACTAACCGACTTCAAAAAAAGGAGGTTCTCAGTTTGACCCGTATGTTTGTATATATGTGTCCGCATTCGGCTGATTCGATTTTTATTATTTATGTATTTACTTGCTTCTGCCCGCGGCTTCGCTCACTTGAAGCTCATTTAACCAACAATGATGATTTATTCTTTGTATGGGTCTCTATACATTAGAGAGGTCAAGCTGTATCTCAGGTTCCGTTAATTATTTGAGATAAGAAGTATACCAGTTTTTAATTTGGAGCACATACTTTCTAACAGCGATAACAAAATTAAAATCTATTCAGTAGTTTTTGCGCCAACACGTAACAAACAGACAAGAATTTAAAAAATCTCATTTTTGGGTTCGGAACCCACTTGTTTTTTTTAATATCTTCAATGTACAGACACAGCTTTTTACAATTTTATAATAGTAGAGATTACATTCTTGTTGCAGCCGCCTCAATCCAAAGAGCCAGACCCGCCTAAAGAGGCCAAGCCAGCCGCTCCGTTGCCTCCGGCCGCCGTGGCCCAGCAGACCGTGGTGGTGGGCCCCCCCGTGTCCCCCGTGGTGGTGGCCGTCACCGACAGCGTGGTGCTGGTGGAGCCCAACAGCCTGGCGGCCACGCCCGCCGGGCTAGTCACCGTCACCACCACGCACCCGCCGGTACTCAGCACTGCTGCCAACGTGAGTGCACACCCATCATTTTCTATACCTTGACTTGTGATGCTTAACTTTGGTAAAAATTAAGTAGTTACTCTTTCGACAAGTACCATACGCTCGTTATTACTCGACACTGTTGCCAATGTAAGTGCACACCGATCATTTTCTGTGCCTTGACTTGTGATGCTTAACTTTGGCCAAATCAAGCTACTCACTTGCCAGTTCTCAGTACTGCTGCCAACGTAAGTGCTCACCCATCATTGTCTACACCTTGTTGACTGTTCATGTGACGCTTATGTTTGTAAACCACCCCCATGATACTTTGCAATCCTTTCTAAACATCATGAAGATGTTTAGAAAGGATTGCAAAGGATTTCAATACCCGTCTGCGCCAGAAGCTGGGTTATTTTACTGTGTATCTAGGCAAATAAGGAGTCGAGTCACCTTATCTATACAAATGGTATTAAAAATAGTGGGCTTAGTTACTCCTTGTTACATCAGCTATCTGCCAGTGAAAGTCCCGTCAAAATCGGTCCAGCAATTTTAGAGATTAGCCGAAACAAACTGACAATAATTGTATAAAAAATGGTTTAGTATATGTACCGTGTATGTACTTACATCCAAAATGCACTTAGTGAACAGTGGTTATTTTAATATTACAAACAGACACTACAATTTTATTTATTTGTATAGATGTATAGATTTGAAATTTTGTCTTTGATTTTGACTTCCAAAGGGAGGACCCTACAACCTTGCGGGTGTTTTGTCTGGCGGACCACGGCCCGACGGTTAATGTCTTAATAGTTTGTATATTATATTCAACTTGCATCGCAAATGTTGCTTACGCGATTCAGGATTCGCTTTTTTATAACAATAAGGTGGCAAATAGGCATTTGTAAGCAGTTACCGTAGCCTATGGACGCTTGCAACGACAGAGGTATCACTCGCGCGTTGCCGACACTGTAAAAACAACACACCCTTTTTTGGAAAGGTGGGGTAAAAATTAAGGCTGATCTTTTCGCTGAGCCCGCCAAATTCAAATTCCAATTGGTTTTTCGCAATTTGTAGGTCTATAACACATTCTAGATTCCTAGCTGTAGTAATTAGAATTAAAACCTTTGCTTGTAAAACGATATTGTAGCTAAACGTAGGGTCTCTATCTCTATCTACTTTTATCTTCTTTAACGTTTTTTAAGCAAAGTTTTTAATGCTCAGTTGTGAATATTGTATAGCTAAGGGCGCATTAATACAACTAGGAATCTAGAATGTGTTATAGACCTACAAATTGCGAAAAACCAATTGTAATTTGAATTTGGCGGGCTCAGCGAAACGATCAGATATAGAAGGAATAGTTGGACTGGCTGCATAGGAGACAATAATGTGATGCTTAAACACCACCGGTCCCCCCACTGCCAACACAACGCTTCCTCGCGGAGCTCTGGCGACCTTGCACCGTTAGGAACACAACATAGCACGGAGCTATGTTATTTGACTACGATTTTCTGCAAGGTGGAGCTACTTCCTCAGTCAGGCAGCTCCAATTGTGAGCGGATTTATTCAATTCCTACTATAAATATTTGCTAAACAATTTGCTTCCTTGAGATTCATATTATGTACAGCGATAATGTCACTACCGCCTTATATTCTACCACTAGCTTCTGCCCGCGGTTTCACTCGCTTCTCAAAACGAAAATACTAGCGGTGTATCAAGATTAAATATGTATCAGATTTTAGTGGACCTTCAGCAATACTGTATAAATTGCATCCAATTTCATGCAGCAGTTTTTACGTGATTCGCGTATAAAGCAAAGTAACTTGCTTTTCAATAGTTGCCACTGACGTCACCTTTAAGACGTAAATTCAGAATGTGAAGGCAAATTTCGTCATGGTGGGTGGGACTCGCGGTGGCTTAGTGGTCGTAGCGTCTGGTGTATTTAACCAGAAGACGCAGGTTCGAACGAATTTATCCTTCACTAAAATAACTATATGTATATGTCGCAGTAGAATTGTATAATTCGCTATTTTATATAATCACTAGCCCCTTTAGAAAATAGCTCCGTTATGTAAAATAGCTGAAATACATTCAATCGATTTCATTCACTTTTACATAATTGGTGACCTTGAACACGTGGAATGGAAAGAACGTTTTACGTTCATCAATATAGCGGATTGATGTTTAGCTGTCTTGTAAAACAGTGCATTTCATCGTGAAATGAAATTGTTGTGTATTGGTTGGTAGATTTTAGTTCTAAAATTCAGCGCTAGGAGCGTTGTGATAACAATGGCCTATGCTCGTTTAGTTAACCCATAATTTCTTCTATACAATTATGCACAATGGCTACATTTTGGTTCTGGCACTCGAGCTATTTTGTATAGCAGCTAGCAGTTATGTAAAATAGCGAATTATACAATTCTACTACGACATATAGATGATTAAAAGAAAGAAAACTGTATGATTTTGATTTTGTTCCGCCCGTCAGCTGCCGCCCAACGCCGTGACGATATCCACGACGCCGCCCATCGCCGACGAGGTGGTGATCGTGGGCGCCGGCTCCTCCTCAGACGACGACTGCTTCGCGCCCTCCTCGCTCGACTCCCTCGACTGCACGCACTACAGTGGTAACTACTGTATTTATTTATCTATTTGCTTAATTAGAACAAACAAACAAACTTTATATATTAGCAGAAAACCAAGTCACGAATGCTTTACAAATTTTTAATATTTTCAAATTCTTTTAAACTTTCTATTAAAATAACTGCCTCATTAGTCTATTGGTCCTGAGCGCGACTGTTCCGCTAGAGGTCCTGGGTTCGATTCCCCGATCGAGCAGTGTTATTGGGTTTTTCTATGAAATTCCCAGTAACAGCTCGGAGTTAGGAATGTGTGCCCGGTTAATGGCAATAGGCTCGCCCCCTATTACATGGGACCTAAGCATACTGGCGAACTGTGGGTGTACATTAGTACGCCTCTGTCTAACCCTTCAGGGAATACAGGCGTGATGGTATGTAATGTATATTATGGTTGAATTTTGAGCAACGTGCGACCACTAATAATATGATGAATTACGGAGAATACAGGTGTGATGGTATGTTGTTTTGTTATCAGAGAAGACCCGTGGCCGTCGGCTGGACAGCAGCGAGGTGCTGATCCTCAGCCCCGCCGCCGCCGCAGACTCCGGTGTCTTCGACGACAGCGCCACCAACGGCCTCAACCTGGTCAGTATTAAGATGCTATCTTTTTGTGACTTTTTTGCATTTTTCATGCTAAGTTATAAAGTTACTAGCTTCTGCCCGCGACTTCGTCTGCGTGGACTTCAGATAAAAAGTAGCCCATGTGTTATTCCAGACTATAATCTATCTGTGTGCCAAATTTCATCCAGATCCGTTCAGCCGTTCTGGCGTGAAAGAGTAACAAACATCCATCCATCCTCACAAACTTTCGCATTTATAATATTAGTAGGATAGGAAGTAGGATTGTAGTGAACAAAGCTGTACAGCTTAATATTGTAATCCAAGTTGATATCTTTTTTTAAAAGATTATCTATGGAGTTTCTTGCAGGCTCTTCTCCATAAGATCCACTTTTTGGAACCGTGCAACTAGTTTGACTTTTCAGAAGTACCTTTTTTATGGTCTAATTGAAATAAAACATTTTGACTTTGACTTTGAAGGAAAAATTCAACTCGCAGACAGGATTCGAACTTGGCTTATGGTTATAGCGTCTGGTGTATCTAACCAGAAGATGAAGTTTGGATACTGCGAGTTGAATTTTTCGTAGGACGTGATACAACGCTTACGTTGTGTTTCGCCGAGTAAGTGAGGATAACGGAGGCCCAAACCCTTTTAAAAGTCCGGCAACGCACTCGTGACTCCTCTGGTGTTCCTGGTGTCCACGGGCGGCGGTAGAAGAAACAAGCTTCCATCTCATAGCAAAATGCACAATGTATGCGCTACTTAGATGGGAAATACTAGGAACCGATGAGATAAATGAAGAACGGCTAGCAGAACTCTCCATCGGACAACTGGTGGACTTCTGCAAGGCTACGGGAAGATTTGCGACGCCGAGCGCCAGTAACCCATGATGGGATCCACCAAAATGGGGAACTGGGCGAAATAATCCCAATATGAGGACTGATCGCCCGCCTGGTGCCTGCCGGCGTCCCCGAAAGATAAATAGAATAGAATAGAATGTGCGGCGGTAATCGCTTACCATCAGGTGACCCGTCTGCAAGTTTTCTCCATATCCCATAAAAAAATACTACGACTATTGAAAATAATAATAATTAACGTGTGTTTCCCATAGGACACATCGCACGTGTCAGTAGTGACTGTCGGCAACGAGGAGGTCCGGGTTCGAGACTCGGCCGCCACACACATAGCTCTCGGCTCCGTCAGCACCAGACTAAGTCCAGACAGCTTTGAGAGGTGAGGATCATTATATTAATCTAAGCATACCAAACCATTTTCAAAATCTTGTATCAATAATCTTCTGCTCACCGTGTGCTTTGGTCTTCCAGTTTTGAGCTTGGATTTAGATTTAATAGATTCATTAATGGGGTTCCAAGCAGCTGGTAAAACCCAGCCATCTTCTCTATTGAAATTTGGGTTTTTTTTGTAAATTTCAATAGCCTCACGAATCATCCTGATTAGGAATCGGTTTTCTTTTGCGAGGACTTGTAGTTTATCAAATCTGATGTAGTGCTGGGTCTTATCAATAGTGTCAGAAATCAGAATGTATAAGATAAACATAACATAAACATAACATAAACATAACATAAACATAACATAAACATAACATAAACATAACATAAACATAACATAAACATAACATAAACATAACATAAACATAACATAAACATAACATAAACATAACATAAACATAACATAAACATAACATAAACATAACATAAACATAACATAAACATAACATAAACATAACATAAACATAACATAAACATAACATAAACATAACATAAACATAACATAAACATAACATAAACATAACATAAACATAACATAAACATAACATAAACATAACATAAACATAACATAAACATAACATAAACATAACATAAACATAACATAAACATAACATAAACATAACATAAACATAACATAAACATAACATAAACATAAACATAACATAAACATAACATAAACATAACATAAACATAACATAAACATAAACATAAACATAACATAACATAAACATAACATAAACATAACATAAACATAACATAAACATAACATAAACATAACATAAACATAACATAAACATAACATAAACATAACATAAACATAACATAAACATAACATAAACATAACATAAACATAACATAAACATAACATAAACATAACATAAACATAACATAAACATAACATAAACATAACATAAACATAACATAAACATAACATAAACATAACATAAACATAACATAAACATAACATAAACATAACATAAACATAACATAAACATAACATAAACATAACATAAACATAACATAAACATAACATAAACATAACATAAACATAACATAAACATAACATAAACATAACATAAACATAACATAAACATAACATAAACATAACATAAACATAACATAAACATAACATAAACATAACATAAACATAACATAAACATAACATAAACATAACATAAACATAACATAAACATAACATAAACATAACATAAACATAACATAAACATAACATAAACATAACATAAACATAACATAAACATAACATAAACATAACATAAACATAACATAAACATAACATAAACATAACATAAACATAACATAAACATAACATACACATAACATACACATAACATAAACATAACATAAACATAACATAAACATAACATAAACATAACATAAACATAACATAAACATAACATAAACATAACATAAACATAACATAAACATAACATAAACATAACATAAACATAACATAAACATAACATAAACATAACATAAACATAACATAAACATAACATAAACATAACATAAACATAACATAAACATAACATAAACATAACATAAACATAACATAAACATAACATAAACATAACATAAACATAACATAAACATAACATAAACATAACATAAACATAACATAAACATAACATAAACATAACATAAACATAACATAAACATAACATAAACATAACATAAACATAACATAAACATAACATAAACATAACATAAACATAACATAAACATAACATAAACATAACATAAACATAACATAAACATAACATACCATCACGCCTGTATTCCTCGAAGGGTTAGGTTACAGAGGCGTACTAATAAGTACACCCACAGTTCGCCGGTATGTTTAGGTCCCATGCAATAGGGGGCGAGCCTATTGCCATTAACCGGCCACAAATTCCTAACTCCGAGCTGCTACTGGGAATTTCATTTTGAGTTTCTAAGTTTATTTTTTGATAAGCGTAGGTAACTCTATCAAGAATAAAAAATAAAGTACAAGGGTATTTAGTACTGTAAATAGTAGATATTACGGTGTATAGTACTGTAAAGACAGTAGCATTAATTGTTTGAAGGGTTTATCCGAGGGATCTAACGGCTGTGACTTCTCCAGTAGGTCCCAGTCGGACAGCGGGTCGGTGGCTTCGTCGTCGTCCCGCGTGGCGCAGGACGCGGACTCGCTGGCCACGTCCCACACGTCCCACACGTCCCACACGTCCCACACCACCGCCTCGCACGATGACCAACTGCATCTCGCACACCTCAACGGTGGAACCAGGTAATGTTTTCCAAGGAAAAAATAACTATACTTCGAATTTTAATTGTTAACCTTGACAGTTGAAGGGTTACCAGTTTTTGACAAAAAAAGATAGTGAGGTGGTCAAAGAATGAACGCAATTGAATGAACATAAATAATGTACTTAAATGAACAACAACTTTTTATGGTAAGTGTAATAACTTGTCTTCTAAACACAATATAAACTATCAAAAGTTGTAGAATTTCTTCCTCAGTAGTAAGGTAATCTATAAAATATAAAAAATGACCAAAGTAAAAAAAAAAAATTACATGACGTTAATTTTTGGTTTGTTTCTATTAGAAGAAAATTACTTTTATTAACAATTTTTATATTTCACATCTTATTTAAGAATTTTTAGTTTGATTTTATATTAAACCATTTTTGTCATTCATTCTTTATGCAAAATCATTCACTACCCCAACAGTATTAGTTGTAGTGTGGTATCATTATTTCTCTTCGAAATGTCAAGTTACTGAATACAATTAAAAGTCGAAATATAATCTCTTGTGTGTAGTAGACTAGCTGTGCCCGCGACTTCTTCCGCGTTGAATAGTGTCTTTGGGTAGCATTTTACACCCTTGAGGGTAAAACTTTTACAAACTTGGATGCCATATTTGTTTATATCGAATCAACAGACGTCAAATCTGTCCTTGTTAAGAAAGCCTATTATAAAATCAAGGACTACGTTGATGATAAGAATGTGTGGTGTTTTAATACGAATGCACATGTGGCCTCCTTGGCAACCTGAGGTTAGTCGTGAATATTTTTTTTTTACAAAAATTTCGTTGTGTCGTCATTTAGTTATTTATTGTTGTCCCCAACTATTTATAAACAGGAGTTGTAAATGTGAGTACATTGTAGCATGTCTAAGTGGACACCTAGTTTTATATACTTTGACGATGTGTGTTTTCCACATAGTTTATTTTTACATCGACCTCTTCCACTTAGACATAAACCTTCAATGTTCACACAAGCTGCTATCGCAATATTGTACCTGCGTGAAGATTGTAACTTTATTTATTTTAAAAGAGTGTCCATGGAGTTTCTTGCCGGATTCTTCTCCATAGGATCAACCTTTTGGAACCGTGCAACTAGAAGCATAACGTTTCATAAATGCTTGTAAAAGCTTATTTGAAATAAAAACATTTGAACTTGAACTTGAACAATCTAAAAATAAGTTTCAAGCTTCTAGCTTTAATTACGATACTTCCATACTACTTTTCATCCCCCCTTCCAACTCCTTACAATTTTTTTTTTCGGATTAAAAATTAGCCTATGTCTTTTCGAATGTCGTTATTCGAATTCTGCCCGCGAGTCGAATTTAACTTTCACTTTTTTTTATTTAGTTAGTCGGGTCTGATAGTTTTGATATATTTTGTACATACATATACATACCATCACGCCTGTATTCCCCGAAGGGTTAGGCAGAGGCGTACTAATGTACACCCACAGTTCGCCGGTATGTTTAGGTCCCATGTAATAGGTGGCGAGCCTATTGCCATTAATCGGGCACAAATTCCTAACTCCGAGCTACTACTGGGAATTTCATAGAAAAACCCAATAACACTGCTCGACCTGGGAATCGAACCCAGGACCTCTAGCGGAGCAGTCGCGCTCAGGACCGCTTGGCTAATGAGGCAGTTTTGTTACAGAGTAAATACAGATAGTCAGAACTTGGACAACGGCGAGCCGGTTGTACTCAGAAGGAAGCAGCAAGATGGACAGCCTGTAAACAGGATACAGAGGTAAGAGAGAGGATAGTTTATTTATTATCTAGAAATAACATCGGGTTCTCTAATAATGTGAATCCTCGTTTAATGCTGAATTGGCAAACTTAACCAAACTAAACTAAAATCCGACAAATATTAGTTTAGTCGTCATTCCTATTCAGATAATACGCGACGAAACTAAAATTTGGTTTGATAGGACTTATTTTATTTTCTCAATAACATACCATCACGCCTGTATTCCCCGAAGGGTTAGGCAGAGGCGTACTAATGTACACCCACAGTTCGCCGGTATGTTTAGGTCCCATGTAATAGGGGGCGAGCCTATTGCCATTAACCGGGCACAATTTCCTAACTCCGAGCTGCTACTGGGAATTTCATAGAAAAACCCAATAACACTTTGCTCGTCCTGGGAATCGAACCCAGGACCTCTAGCGTAGCAGTTGCGGTCAGGACCACTTGGCTATTGAGGCAGTTAGTTAGTTACTCAATTTGGTCTATATTTTGATGTTGGTATTCTGTTGTACATGTTTTAAGTCAAATTACGACTTAAATTGGAAACATTTAACTAATTTTAGTCGTCATAGAAAAAGATGTCTACTAAACTAAATTTTATAGTCGGTAGTAACAATTTGTTACTACCGACTAAAACTGCCTCAATAGCCAAGTGGTCCTGACCGCGACTGCTACGCTAGAGGTCCTGGGTTCGATTCCCAGGTCGAGCAAAGTGTTATTGGGTTTTTCTATGAAATTCCCAGTAGCAGCTCGGAGTTAGGAAATTGTGCCCGGTTAATGGCAATAGGCTCAACCCTATTACATGGGACCTAAACATACCGGCGAACTGTGGGTGTACATTAGTACGCCTCTGCCTAACCCTTCGGGGAATACAGGCGTGATGGTATGTTATGTGTGTTAGTAACAATTTGTAAAATAATCAAGTTAATTTGTTCTCTTAAAGTTAATATGCCAAGACCAAACTGAGACGTTTCTTGGTGCATATTGTAATTATACGGAAAAGGTGTGTACAAACCTATGTACAGTTTTACAGCACGACACGTTTGGCGTAGCGGCTGAGCGATCGGCTTCTAAGACACGTGATGTGGGTTCGATCCCCACACGGAGCAAATATTTGTATGATCTACAGGTAGTTGTTCCGGGGTTGGGTGTTTGTGAGAAATTGTGTTTGTAAACAAAAATCCCAGTGTGGGGCAGTTTTTTCAAAAATATCGCCAGTAGGCTTAGGCCTGTACAAGTTTTTTATCACGCATCAGTTTCATTTTTCCTCTCAAACTCATCTAATCCTTATAACATGGGATCTAAACATACGAACTACCGGTAATATTGTGTCGGATTATCAAATTATATATTCTATTTTGTTATCAGATCAAAGGAAGACATTCACATGGCTAACCTCAAGAAGAAGACCCGCAAACGCACCAGGAAGTTCGAGATAGATGGCGTTATAGTCACCACCACTACTTCCAAGGTGAGATATCTTCTCGAGCAGTGAGTTATACTTGGGCCATTACAAACGTGCGAACTGAGCCATAAAACATTTAATCGGACCTTTCGCTCACACTTACGGGCCTTATGGAATGCTAGTGTTGCGTGTAACAGGTAATAAAGACCTACGGAGATGACAAGGAAATAATAGACAAGACAAAATTCCAGCTACCTGTGTCCATCCCTTTATCGATAACTACTTTTGCAGTTATCGGCAAACGAGGAGACGTATCGCCTGATGGTAAGCGATTACGTCCGCCCATGGACACCCGCAACTCAGAGGAGTCGCAAGTGCTTTACCGGCCTTTCAAAAGGGTTTTGGCCTCCGGTATCCTCACTCACTCGCTCATACCGGTTTTCTGTGAGGCCGTGATATTTGACGCTCCGTTTGAGCCGGCCCACTCGTGCCGATGCATGGCTCTCCCACGGTATCTCAACTTAAAATCTCAAATAATTGGTGTTTACAACAATATTATTATGTTGTTAGGTGATATGGGGAGATGAAGAGAGCGGCCGCACGTGGGACGACCACGCCCTCCGCAAGCAGGAGCTGAGAGAGATCAAGATGCTGCAGAAACAGGAGCAGAAGCAGTTCCAGGACCTCAACGCCAAAGAGAGTCAGCTGCGCGAGCAGCAGGACAAGAGGTCAGCTGAAAAAAATCCCATATATCAATTGTATCAGAATTAGGCATGGAAATGATTGCTACTTTGAATTCATTTCCATTTTCACAGCGATTTCACATGTGAAATGACGCAGCCTGCTACTTTCCGTCCGCAGTGAATTTTCATTCAAAATCATTTATCGTGGCAGAGTGAGTGAGGTTACCGGAGGCCCAAACCCTTTTAAAAGGCGGGCAACACACTTGTGACTCCTCTGGTGTTGCGGGTGTCCATGGGCGGCGGTTATCGCTTACCATCAGGCGATCCGTCTGCTCGTTTGATCCCCTATACCATAAAAAAAAGACTAAAAACGAGACAGGGCGTGACAATTTGTTTACCTTTAGTGCAGATTGAGGACAAAAAGCACAAGATCGTGATAGATGGAGACAGTCTTTATGTAAATGTTTGCATTTGCTATGCTTAGATTAGGGTTCTTTTAGAGAA
This sequence comes from Acronicta leporina, assembly GCA_947256265.1. Lineage (NCBI taxonomy): Eukaryota > Metazoa > Arthropoda > Insecta > Lepidoptera > Noctuidae > Acronicta > Acronicta leporina. The sequence continues at coordinate 1,727,545 of OX366539.1, forward strand.
GGCCTGATTTGAACCTCACCTTACACCTCAGGATACCGGAGGCCCAAGCCCTTTTAAAAGGCGGGCAACGCACTTGCGACTCCTCTGGTGTCGCGGGTGTCCATGGGCGGCGGTAATCGCTTACCATCACGCTATAAATAAGAATATCAGACATATTTGAAGTATCTGGATAACAATCGATTCAATATAATCCTCACCCCTTAATTACAGAAGACCAAAACATAAACCAAGACCGACGAAGTGTGGGTGTACATTAGTACACCTCTGCCTAACCGTTCGGAGAATACAGGAGTAATGGTATGACATAACATATCATCACGTCTGTATTCCCCGAAGGGTTAGGCAGAGGTGTACTAAGGTACAACCACAGTTCGCCGGTATGTTTAGGTCCCATGTAATAGGGTCGAGCCTATTGGCATTAACCGGGCACAAATTCCCAACTCCGAGCTGCTACTGAGAATTTCATAGAAAAACCCAATAACAATTTGCTCGACCTGGGAATCGAACCCAGGACCTCTAGCGTAGCAGTCGCACTTGGGACCACTAGACTAACGAGGCAGTCGTAATGGTATGTTATGTTGTAAACTAAAAATGTATAATCTTCCAACAGGTTCGAAGCCGAGCTGGTATCGTTAGGGCGAGCTCACGAGTCGGACCTCGAAGCCCTGGCCAGAGCGCAGCGAGCCGCCGCCGAACGCGCTGAGCAACAGTTAGAAGCTGAGCTCAGACATGCCGCGAAACGACTGCGGGCTGACCACGAGAGGGACCTGAGGCACTTCCGAGATACGCTCAAACAAGAGCTTAGATTGCTCAAACAGGTAATACAGTGTAACCTTCATCTTTACCCATATATAAAGCTGAAGAGTTTGTTTGTTTGTTTGTTTGTTTGCTTGAACGCGCTAATCTCAGGTGCTACTGGTCCGATTTAAAAAATCTTTCAGTGTTTGATAGCCCATTTATTGAGGAAGCCTATAGGCTATATATCATGGTGGCTCTCCCACGTTGAAAAATGCTTCATTTCTACGGGAAAGCTATTATTATAATACTAGCTTCTGCCCGCGACTTCGTCCGCGTAGCGTGACGATATATAGCCTATAGCCTTCTTCAATAACTGGGCTATCTAACACTGAAAGAATTTTTCAAATCGGACCAGTAGTTCCTGAGATTAGCGCGTTCAAGCATACAAACAAACAATTATACTCTTCAGCTTTATATATTAGTACTAGCTTCTGCCCGCGACTTCGTCCGCGTAGCGTGACGATATATAGCCTATAACCTTCTTCAATAACTGGGCTATCTAACACTGAAATAATTTTTCAAATCGGACCAGTAGTTCTTGAGATTAGCGCGTTCAAGCAAACAAACAAACTCTTCAGCTTTATATATTAGTATAGATATAGAAGTATAGATAGTGTAGAAGTGTAGATTCTTCGATGTCACAAATTTTTTGTATTGCCCGGAAGAGCCAACGCAAAATATACCTTTACAACTCTACTGTTTTAATATCTTAAAAAAAGCTGTGTACATTGAAAATATTGAGTAAAAAAACAACCAAGTGGGTTAGGTTATATAAACATCGCCGAACGCAAAAATGTGATTTTTTTAATACTTGTCTGACTACTGAATAGATTTTAATTTTGTTATCAATGTAAGAAAGTACCTATATGCTCCAACTTAAAAACTGGTGAACTTCTTATCTCAATGTATTGAACGGATTCTGTGATACAGCTTGATCTCTCTGATGTATACAGAACTAGCTTCTGCCCGCGGCTTCGCCCCCGTGGAATTCGGTCTGTCATCACATCCCACGGGAACGGTATAAAAAGTATCCTATGTCCGTCTCCTGGTTCTAAGCTACCTCTCCACCAATTTTCAGCCAAATCGGTTAAGCCGTTCTCGAGTTATAAATGGTGTAACTAACATGGCTTTCTTTTATATATATAAGATTACAGACCTATACAAAGAAAAAATAATCACTATCGGTTTGTGATTATTTACGAATAAATTTGTCAAAAACGTATTCGAAGCTAGTAGCAGAATATAAATAGAAGGTATTAAGTTATTTTAGTGAAGGAAAAATTCGACTCGCAGGCAGGAATTTTTCCTTCACTTAAATAACTTTATAATCATAGCATGAAAATTGCAAAAAAATACAAAAAGAGAGAAGGTATTATTTATGTTTTTATTAGGTTACTGCCTGCATGGCATATGGTTAGCCTAATGGTCCTGAGCGCGATGTATACAATTTTATAAACTTTGGGAATATTCATACGACCTACACGAATGTCCTGCTGATTTGGTATTGTCGTGCGAAGGTTCGTTGAGCTCCCTTGATTATGGTTGAGCTACACGATGACTGATGCATGCTTGCCGTCAGTTAGGACTGGTCTACTCAAAGCCGCTATGGTTCTTTCCTCAAAAGTCCATTTCAAACATCGCCCTGTATTGGCCCACTCACATCATTTGCATTATTTTATGTCTGGACTTTAAAAGAGACCATGATTCTCTGAGTTTGTTTCGGTGTTTCTTCTCAGAGGTCGTCAGTTAGGAAATACCATTGACTTGTAAAAGCGTCTAAAGATCTACTTACAGAAATAAATATCAATCCATTTAATTTCATTTCGCGACTGTTACGTTGGTGGTTCGATTCCCAGGTCCAGTAGTGTTATTGAGTTCTTCTATGAACACAAACTCAGAGCTGCTACTAGCTCGGAGTTTGTGTCCGGTTACTGGCAATATAGGCGCGCCCCCTATTACATACATACATACATGCATAAAGTCACGCCTCTTTCCCGTAGGGGTAGGCAGATACCACAGACTTCCACTTGCTACGATTCTGACATACCTCTTTAGCTTCATCCACACTCATCAATCTTTTCATACATGAACGTCGGTTTAGGGTACTCTTGACCGAGCCATTTTTCAGAACGTCCTCAATCTGATTTCGGAACGTTCGCCTATTACATGGGACGTAAACATACCGGCGTACTGTGGGTGAACAGTTACGAGCAATGAAATGTATACACGACAAGTTTTCAAATTCATAATAATATTAACACAATACATTGCAAAGCAACAAGCTCCGTTTCAAAATGATGTGATCGTCATATTGTGTCCAAATTAAGTAGGTATAGTATACACTTTTATCAATGAACTTTTGACAAAACGATATCAGATATTATGTGTACACGTTTCACGTCATATATATGTATACAATGTAGTTTTAATAAAATGTAAACAAACCAGTTATTTTTTATTCTATTTGGCAAAAAAACTAATCGATACTTTAACCGGCATGGACGCATCTTGCCGATATTTTTTCTTTTACAATATTTTTCTTTTTTGATAGCAAGATTTAAAAAATTATAAAATCGTCAGTAATACATTTATATCTATGCACTTAAAAAACTACTGTTGTATACTTTCACCAACATTTTGGCAAAAAAACATAAAATACACATACACACTCACGCCTTTCTTCCATAGGGCTAGGCAGAAACTATAGACCGTCACTTGCTACGATTCTTGCATACTTCTTTTGCTTCTGCCACATTCATACATACGCGCCGGTTGCGAGTACTCGCACCTGACCTTCTTGAATAAGACCAGTAAGATCGGTGTACGTCCTTCTAGGACAACTTCTGACGCTGCCGCTGATATTCGCCTTATAAATTCCTTTCGTTTATCGTCTTTCATTCATTCTCTCAACATGTCCAAACGTAAAATACGTAATATATTGTTATAGGTCAGTAAATAAGTAAGTCAACTTTAATACCTATAACTTGAGTATACTTTTCTATAGCGTAATTCATCAGATTTTCTTTTATTTTCCTTGATTATATATCCCTTTTATTTATTGCATGACGTCATTAATACAAATTAATAATCGAGCAAATTATTTAATTAGGAATCGAATTCGGGACATGCCCTAGGAATCGAACCCGAGACATGAAATAATTTAACGATTTTAAACTGAATAATTCTTAAAAAATATATTTTGTTCATTATATTTCCTTTATAATCTTAACATGAAAAATGCAAAAAAAACACGATAAATACTTATATTTATATTCAATCAACATAAAATTGTATAGGCATACTTATTACTTAGGGCAATATTCGCGCGGGCATAAAATCCAGCGGACGTTTATTCGTTTACATCAGAGCGGCAATACCGCACGATAACGCGCGTGGCGCGCCGAGGGATTGGCAACGAAGCGCAGGAGCGCCGCTCCAGGTTTGCCTTATTCCTCATACGAATTTTCCGTTTTACGTGTCGAGCTGCGTGCTGATGCTCTCTCTTTCGCACTCATAGAATTTCGTACTTAGTCGTTGTACTGAACTTTGTTTCTTATTCGCGCCAGCTACTGGCGCTCCACGCGCTCCGCTCGGTAATAGTCGCTTAACTTGACGCTTGCTACGTCCAGTTCAGAGCGGTAGGTAATAAATATTAGTAAATGTTATCATAATTAGTATTGCTAGTATTAGTTAATCGATGCGTAATTTCGTACGTAAAATATACATATAAACTTAATAAAAACACATTTTATTAAGTAGATATTTATTTGGGAGTTCACCGCTCCAGCGCTCCTTAGAGCGAGCCGCCACTGCCAATAGCGATAACCAGTAAGAATAGATAACTAGTACCAGCAAGTATAATACGCAACATTTAGTTCAGGTAGTTGTTCCAGGTCTGTGTGTTTGTGTATGTAAGAATTTGTGTTTGTAAACGCACCCCAATTTTAATTCTCAGTTGTGAATATTGTATAGCGGATGTCGCAATTACTACAGCTAGGAATCTAGAACGTGTTATAGACCTACAAATTGCGAAAAACCAATTGTAATTTGAATTTGGCGGGCTCAGCGAAACGATCGGCCTTAAGACATTAATTTGTTATGATATAAAATACCGGTTATCTCTACACTACTTTTTTTTAAACGTAAACTAAAATTTTCTCCTGTATTGGGGTGCGTTTACAAACACAAATTCTCACATACCCAAACACCCAGACCTGGAACAACTACCTGTAGATCATACAAATATTTGCTCCGTGTGGGGATCGAACCCACAATACGTGTCGCAGAAGTAGATCGCTCAGCCACTACGCCAAACGTGTTGTCACACACATGAATAGAGATACTTACCGATTTTGCCTAAATGCTTACTGGAAGGTGGCAATATAATTCCGGCTCCTAAGATAATCTTTCCGAAGTTCCTCCATAGAAAGAAGTTTTTAAGGTCTACAATAATCGTTGCACTTACTGAATAACAGCTACCTAGGCAATGAGATCGAATACCCACATCATAGAATGAATTCTAACACTAAAAAGTCACTCAAAAGATATAGTTAAAATTATATTCATTAAAAAGTTTTGAACAAGCATCAACACTGGCATACTACAAAACGAAAAATAGAACTACTGATACATTATTTAAAATGGAGACGTCCAAAGTAAGTTAATTCAGCACTAGCGATGCCTTTGACGCTCTGAAGTCAGATATACCGACTGTGGTCGACCCCCTGCGTCTCATGCAGTTCTCACAATATTTTTGTATTTTAAAATGAAAATAGCAGCCACACATTTTTGCATTCCAATACGAATATAAAAATTGATAGATTGTTTACATTTTATTAAAACTACATTGTATACATTTATTTGTTTTGTTTACAATTCATTGATAAAAGTGTATACTTAATTCTGACACAATATGACGATTACCTACATCATATTGAAGCAAAGTTTGTATAGTTTCTTTTGAAATGAATTGTGTTGATATGAATTTTAAAAACTTGTTCGTGTATACATTTCATTGCTCGTGACTGTACATTAGTACGCCTCTCTGCCTAACCTTTTGTAGCAAGTATTTTCAATGATATGGTATGGTAAGAACATATATTAACGGTTTTATTATATTAAACGAGGATTCACATTATTTGACATAGGGTTCTCAAATAATGTGAATCCTCGTTTAATATTGTCGACTTCGGTCAAACTTGGACATCCTCCAACGTTCACACAGCTTGTTATCTTGTTATCGCAATATTGTACCAATGAAGATTGTAACTTATTTTATTTTAGAGTGTCCATGGAGTTTCTTGCCGGATTCTTCTCCATAGGATCATCCTTTTGGAACCGTGCAACTAGAATCATAACCAACGTTTCATAAACGCTTGTAAAAGCTTATCTATACTAATATATAAAGCTGAAGAGTTTGTTTGTTTGTTTGTTTGTTTGTTTGTTTGTTTGTTTGTTTGTTTGCTTGAACGCGCTAATCTCAGGAACTACTGGTTCGATTTGAAAAATTCTTTCAGTGATAGATAGCTCATTTATCGAGGAAGGCTATAGGCTATATATCATCACGCTAAGACCAATAGGAGCGGAGCACCAATGAAAAATGTTTCAAAATCGGGGTTTTTTTTTCCTTTTGAGAGCTTCCGATGCGTGCGCTGCGTAAACGGTTAAAGTTTTGCAAAAATCATATATGACAGAATTGTTCCTCTTTAAAAGTTCTAAAAAAAAGTCCGCGACAGCATATGTCTATCTTTTAAGGTAGGCTCACTATAACCTTTTTTATGCTAACTTTGTTCTAAAATTCCAAATGCATTATTTGCGAAGGTGTTTTTATAAATACTAATATATAAAGCTGAAGAGTTTGTTTGTTTGTTTGTTTGTTTGTTTGTTTGTTTGCTTGAACGCGCTAATCTCAGGAACTACTGGTTCGATTTGAAAAATTCTTTCAGTGATAGATAGCTCATTTATCGAGGAAGGCTATAGGCTATATATCATCACGCTAAGACCAATAGGAGCGGAGCACCAATGAAAAATGTTTCAAAATCGGGGTTTTTTTTTCCTTTTGAGAGCTTCCGATGCGTGCGCTGCGTAAACGGTTAAAGTTTTGCAAAAATCATATATGACAGAATTGTTCCTCTTTAAAAGTTCTAAAAAAAAGTCCGCGACAGCATATGTCTATCTTTTAAGGTAGGCTCACTATAACCTTTTTTATGCTAACTTTGTTCTAAAATTCCAAATGCATTATTTGCGAAGGTGTTTTTATAAACATGATATTAATCCTTATCCAAATAAATACGTTATTCATCAGAAGTATTTAATTTAAAACAAAAGTGCCCTTTACATCATTGGATTTCAATGAATATCTTAGGAGATATCGCAGTTTTAAAATAACATCGCAGCAAAATAATGATCAAGTACCGCGCGCACATTTATTCGGATTGAAAAATTCTTTCAGTGTTAGATAGCCCATTTAGTGAGGAAGGCTATAGGTTATATATCATTACGCTACGCGGACGAAGTCGCGGGCAGAAGCTAGTTTGAAATAAAAAACATTTGATTTGATTGATTTGATTTGGTATCTGAATCCGACTAATAACTTAATTTGATAAAATATAGAAAGAAAGAAGGAAAGTCCCGTTCGTCTTGAATCACTCGGTTTATTTGTGAAACCGCATGAAAATCTGTTCAGTAGTTTTTGAGTTTATTGCTAAGACGGTGACAGCAGGGGATTTTATATCATTCTAAGTATTTATGCATCTATACAAATAAATAAAATTAGAGTGTCTGTTTGTAATATTAAAATAACCGCTTTGTACTATGTGCATTTAGATGTATACAATACATGGTACATAGTGTATACAAAAACAAATTTTGTCAGTCTGTCTGTTTGTTCCGGCTAATATTTGAAATCATTGGACCGATACTGAGGGGACGTTCACTGGCAGAAAGCTGGTGTAAGAAGGAGTAACTTAAGCTACTTTTTTAAAATTAAATACCACGCGGAGGAAGCTATCTATACTAATTACAAAGCTGAAGAGTTTGAACGCGCTAATCTCAGAAACTACTGGTCCGATTTGAAAAAATCATTCAGTGTTAGATAGCCCATTTATTGAGGAAGGTTATAGGCTACATATCATCACGCTACGCGGATGAAGTCGCGGGCAGAAGCTAGTTAGTACATAAACATCTAGTTTAGCATAAAATATTGTTCACAGGAAGTGGAATTAGTAGCTAAAGATCGCCGTAAGGACGCGTACAGAGAGAGGCGCGCCCGGCTAGATGCTGAGCATGGAGCTCGGGAGCGCGCCTTCGTGGCGGCGCTGGCCGACGCCGGCGACGCCGTGCTGCGCCGCATACACGACGCGCACCGCGACCGCCAGGCGCTGGCCGACCGCCAGCACCTGCAGCAGCGGCACCAGGTACAGCGCCTCGAGCTCGAGCTCGGTATACACTCGGTACAGAGAGGTCGGGAGCGCGCTGCGCCGCATACACGACGCGCACCGCGACCGCCAGGCGCTGGCCGACCGCCAGCACCTGCAGCAGCGGCACCAGGTACAGCTTAGATGCCGAGCACGGCGCGATGGGGAGCCGTTGGTATACACACGGTACACAAACACTCGCGGATGCGCCGCACTCACCAATGAACGGTCTCATAGTTTTGTGAGCGTGAACGTGCGATTTGTGAATATTTAATTGAAATAAATACAAGTACTTAATATGGTAAAGAGCAATTACAGACTACATTGTGGCTGTTCTTGGTTGCTTGTTTATTTTTATTCTACAATAACGCACCCAGAGATAAAAAAAAATGAAATTATCTTTTTGTGTTTATGTTTTTTGCATTTTCCATGATAAGATTATAAAGTTATTTTTGTAAAGCATAAATGTTTAATATTTTTAGAGTCTGACTCGCACTTCGCCGGTTTTTGTTTTTAAATAAAGTTTTTTTTTAAGTTGCAAAGGTTAACATTTTTGTTTTCTAGATGGCGCTGATCAAAAATGTAATATTCCCGAATCGCGCTATGATAAAACTGAGAATTTATTATTACATGTCTTCGTTCTAGAAAATTATGTGTCTTTTCCTGTCTTGGGATTAATTGTACAAGGTCTTGCTCGTCATCTCATTCGGTTCGAATGCTCGAGTCGAAATTAAAATCATGTTTTCCCCCAGATAATGCGAACCCGGGAAGCGGCGTTATGGGAGCTTGAGGAGAAACAGATCCACGAGCGGCACCAGCTAGCCAAGAGACAGCTGAAGGACGAGTTCTTGCTGCGGAGACATCAAATGCTTGTCAGACACGACAAGGAGTTAGAGCAGATTAAGAGGTATTATTAAGCAAATCAAATAGTGTATTGGTCGAATACCGTGCGTTTGGATCTTCAGACTGCTACGCTTAAGGTCCTGGGTTCGATTCCCAGGTCAAACAGTGTTACTGGGTCTTCTAATAAATTTTCAGTAGCAGCTCGGAGTTTGGATTCGTGGTAATAGGTTAACCCACTGTTACATGGGATCTAAACATACCAGCGAATTGTGGGCGTACAGTCACGAGCACAGATGTGTATACACTTGGCAAAATTCACAAGACATTTTCACTTAAACTATTAATTGAAATGTTATGGTGTTACGAACATAGTATTTTCGAACCAATACTTTAATTATATTGGTATTATCTCAAAGTTTACAATCGTAACTTCAGGGAAAAAATAAAATAATTTAAGAATTTTAGTAAGTGTATACATATTTTTGCTCGTGACTGTACATCAGTTGTGAGAAAACAGCCGTGATAGTATGTCATATTATGTATTCTCCAGGAAAAACACGCGCAAAGAGGAAGAGTTAGCGAAGTGCCAGGCCTTGGAGAAGAGATCCTTGCCCAAACGCATCCGAGCTGAACAGAAAGCCAGAGAAATGATGTTCAGGGAGTCGCTGAGGATCAGCGCAGTCAACGCGCCCAGTCACGAGGACGAGCGGGAGAGACTTAAGAAGGTAAGACTTAAGCTTGTGAATCAGAAAGACAAGAAGAAAGAAAACCCTCACAAGATAACACAAAAAGCTAATAAAAACCCTTACATAGCAGTCAAAATACGAATTACCACTTCTGGGGAGGGTCCTGCAAAGATCGCCGTAAGGTTCGACGGAGATTTCTGTCTCGGCCGTTATCGGCTAAATATAATTCTCGGTTAATCCTTTTACGATTACATTCGTCGTATTTATTTTATTCTAGTTTATTTATGATCATATTTTACGTTAACTGCCTCAATAGCCAAGTGGTCCTGACCGCGACTGCTACGCTAGAGGTCCTGGGTTCGATTCCCAGGTCGAGCAAAGTGTTATTGGGTTTTTCTATGAAATTCCCAGTAGCAGCTCGGAGTTAGGAAATTGTGCCCGGTTAATGGCAATAGGCTCGCCCCCTATTACATGGGACCTAAACATACCGGCGAACTGTGGGTGGTACATAAGTACGCCTCTGCCTAACCCTTCGGGGAATACAGGCGTGATGGTATGTTATGTTATATTTTACGTTTGCGTAGTTCCAAGAGAACGAAAAGCGTCGCTACCGGGCCGAGCAGCAGCGGCTGGCGACGAAGCACGCCAAAGCGAGGGAGGAGCTCAAAGCAGCTGGAGAGGTAACATACATACATATTTATTACTAGCTTTAGCCCGCCGCTTCGCTCACCTGAAGCTATAGTAGGACTATAAACGGATAAAAAAAAAACCAACAGTGTTGATCTCTTCTGTGTATGGGCCTCTATACATCAGAGAGGTCAAGCGGTATCTCTGGATCGGTTTGATTTATTGAAATAAGGAGTTCACCAGTTTTTAAGTTTTCTTACTAACAGTGATAACAAAATAAAAATCTATTCAGTAGTTTTTGCTCCAACCCGTAAAAAACACTGCTTTTTTACAATTTTATAATAGTAGAGAAGAGAAGTAATCACTAAGCTGATCAACTGATCAGGTTAAGCTGCGCTCGCTGCGGTCAATGTTTGGATGGGTGACTATTCTTAACACACCGAGACGGTGATCGAGCATACCATCACGTTACTAAATCTAGAGGGGCTCGTGGCTAAGTAATAACTAAGCTTATCAACTGATCTGCAAGGTTAAGCTGCGCTCGCCGCGGTCAGTGTGTGGATGGGCGACCATTTCTAACATATTGAGACCCCTCCGTGGCTCGGAGAGCACGTAAAGCCGTCGGTCCCGGTTGTCATACGAACATCTATGACAATTGTTAGTGGTAGTCAGAAGCCCAATAAAGCCTGACAACCAGTCTATCCTCCGAATATCGGTATTGCCCAGAAATTGTGTTGCGGAGGTCTGATGGCAGTCGCTTCGTGTAAAATACTGATATTCAGACGCATCTGGGTAGACTGGAAGTCGACCTAATAGTTGAGAAAAGGCTCTAAGAAACTGGCTAGCGGGACTGCTAAACTAGAGGTCTTGGGTTCGATTCTGAGGTCGAACCATGTGTTATTGGGTTTTTCTATGAAATTCTCTGTAGCAACTATTAGGAAATAAGCTATTATATAGTGCCTAAACATACTAACAAATTGTAGCTGTACATTAGTACGCCTCTACCTAACCCTTCAGGGAATACAGGCGTGATATCTTTAAACTTTAATACCATCTCTCCAGGCGTTACTCCGTGAGCTGGAACAGTACCAGAATGAAAAGCGCAAGGCGCTCATGAACCACGAGAGCAACAAGATGAAGGCTGTCGAGGAGAGGTACTCCCAGGAGCTGAAGGAGTGGCGCGCCACCCTCGGAGACAGGAAGCTGGTGAGTCTGCTTAGTCTATACACAATGGCCGAGATATGGCGCCCTCTGTACACGATGGCTCATTGTTGGAACACTTCAACGTCTCGTGGTTTTGAAAGTTGTATATTAATTTTATTAGTTTTTGTAGTCGGGTGTCCGTGAATCATATTATTCTTGTCCTCTTAAAACACAAGCGTGATGTTCATGTGTTAAAATCTATATCTATACAAATAAATTAAATTGGAGTGTCTGTTTGTAATATTAAAATAAAAGATTTTTACTAAGTGCATTTGGATATACACGGTACATATACCAAAACATTTTTTTTTTAATTTTTGTCTCAACCTCTGAAATTGCTGGTCCAATTTTGACGGGATTTTCACTGGCAGATAGCTGATGTAACAAGGAGTAACTTAGGCAACTATTTTTTTTTATTTAACTTTTTTATTTAATTTTGTCAAATACCACACGGACGAAGTCACGGGTAACAGCTAGTTCTGAATAAAAACACAATTCAAAATTTTATCGTTAATGACGTGGAAGTGTTACATCAATTGGGGCATGTGTGAAATCGTTATATGTTGGAGTGATATTGTCCAGTGTTGGGCGTGGACAGTGGACAGTGAAGCAGAGGTTCTCAGACTTTTTTCTCATAGACCACTTTTTTAAAATTTAGCTAGTTCCAGTAAACATATTCTCAAAACTCGACAAAAATGTGAAGATTAGATCTATGTAAATTTACGTAGACCCCCGTCGAGTCTCCCGTGGACCCGTGGGGGTCGAACTGAACCACTTTGGGAACTTATGGTGTAGAATTGTAGATAGAATTATGTATGTAGAAGCTTTGTATAATGATTAGATGATTAAGGCAGCGATAGCCAAGTGATATGGCTATTGTACTGTCAAGTCAAAGGTCTCCTTCTGACTTTTCGAAGTCATTTTATTCCCTACAATATTTTTGAGTCGAACCACGCTGATACACACGTCATGCTCGTGAACGGGTGCTGTCAGTCGGGGCTGGTCAGCTCTTATCTTATCTTATCTTGTGTGGGGCCGAGGCAGCAAGGCCTCAGAGCACTTCGACCCAATGGGATCTTTTGTGCTTCCCCTAGATACCTAATCCTCATCCTCCCCCAGTTCTTCAAACAGCTCTTCCATAAGCTTTATAATGAGGCCTGGGGGTATGAGTCTGTAGTCCTCTGGTCCTGGTCAGCTCTTACCTACTGTGGCATTTTTTTTTGTAATTTAATGAAAAAACCCTACCCATCAAACTGCATAATTCTCAGCAACTCTTTAAAACAAAGTTGTAAAGCATAATATTGTAATTGTGATTATTTTATTTTTAAAAGAGCATCTATGGAGTTTCTTGCAGGCTCTTCTCCATGAGACCCACTATTTGGAACCGTGCAACTATGTAGTTTTGACTTTGACATATGCGTATTAATAGTTAATTATCACGCGCTTAAACGGTAAAGGAAAACATCGTGAGAAAACCTGCACGCCTCTGAGAGATTTTCTCGACGGCGTGTGAAGTCTGTCAACCCCTATTAGGCCAGCGTGGTGGACTATAACCTAAACCCTCTCATTTTGAGAGGAGACCCGTGCCCAGCAGTGGGACAGCATATTGGGTTGATTATGTAGATGATTAATGGCAATAGGCTGCTAGGGACCTAAACATACCGGCGAACTGTAGGTGTACATTAGTACGCCTCTGCTTAACACTTCGGGGAATACAGGCGTGATGGAATGTTAGAGATTTGTAATGAAAATTGATTAATTTTGTAGAATTGTATATATAAAGTAGGTTTATTTGTAGAATTTTAAATATAGTAAGTAAAATTCTTAGGGCCACACCAACTTCTCACGTATGTTTAAATTTTATTTAAACAGAAAATCATAATGAAAAATTGTGTTTAAATGCAATTTAAACATATCTAATAGTAAGCATGTAAACAGTAATTTCTCTGAACATTGTCCCATTGTCCACGCCTTTGTCCGTTCAAATGTTTAGTACTTACATAAGTTTTATAATGTTCTTTGACCTTACATTGATACAGTCACAGGGCAAAAAAGAAGTTGTTTTTTTTTATTTCAGTTGTAGCGAGGTGTATGCATGTCTGTTAGCTAGCGAATGTATTGGAATTACATATTTTATATTTTTTTTATAATAATGCAAAAAAATACATTTAAATTAATTAAAAAATCATTACACACACTACCGTGAATGTCATTATTACCTATCATTATTCATAACATAAATGCATATATTTTATGAATGTAAATAAACATTAAAAAATTATAGACTAATAGTAACAGAAATGTTCATGATTAATTTCCAATATAATTATGTATGTAAATTTACAATTTAAATGTCACTAATAGAATAATAGCAGCCTTCTGCAAGTAACGCATACATTTAGTTTTGAAGTCCCTTTTGTAAAGTGACAATTTTATATCATCAGGAAGCTTACTGTATCTATCTTCTATAATATAAAAATGAATCGCCAAATGTGTTGCTAAGCGCAAATCTCGAGAGCAGCTGAACCGATTTCGCTAATTCTTTTTTTATAATATTCCTTGAAGTACGAGGATGTTTCTTACGGAGAGAAAATTAAAATAAAATGCCTGAAAAAGTCTAAAAACCATACTTTTCTATATTCCCATACAAAAGATTCGTAATAATACTTAAAAGTCAATTTGAACTTTAATACCATACTATAAAGTTTAAGTGTTAGTGGAGGGGTTCCGGGAAGGCAAAACAATTGAGTGACGTTAGTTACAGAATCGACTGCTAGGCGGTACGAAGTTCGCCGGGTCAGCTAGTTTTAAAATAAGTAATTTCAATACATTCGTCAGCGCAGATGATTCTATATTTACAATGCATGTGTTCTACATAGCTAGCAAAGGATTGGGTGGACTGTACGCATGTTATGTGCCTGATATGGAAAGGGAATTGTTAACAATATTATTTCCAGATTGGAATACAAAAAAGTTGTATATAATTTTATTACTACTTCATACACACATTAAAAAAATTTGCGATCATTTTGAAAAATCGAAATCTTTTATAATAGAATTTACAGTACAAACGTAATACCAAAATAAATAGTAATTCAAGCACAATTTATTCAAAGTGTGTTATTCGGATTCTGATACCGTTAATCTAGGTTCCTGCTCTACCATTTCATCTAAAACACTTCACTGGAAATAAATGTAAGCGAATGCAATTCTTGATAACTTTACTAAGTTTGGAACGATTTTCCAGTCGTTTATTTCCAGTGAAGTAGTAGTAGACGAAATGGTACGGTAGGAACCTAGATTAACAGTATCTCAATGCGAATATTATCACAATTTGATAAAATATTGTTTGGATTACGATTTCTTTTGGTATGACGTTTTTGTGGGCAATTCAAGCCACATCGTATCCTTAATATGGTTATTTTGGCCCGGTGTAATTTCTGCCTACCCCATGGAAAAGGGCATGCGTATACACCGAGACATTTAAGTCGTTTTGGAACCGAAAATGTTAGACTATATCGATAATAGAACCTATTAATGTATAATTAATACAATTTTCACGTGGGAGAGCCATGCTTCGGCACGACCGGCTCGACCGGAGTGATACCACGGCCTCACAGAAAACCGGCGTGAAACAACGCTAGCGTTGTGTTTCGCCGAGTGAATGAGGTTACCGGAGGCCCAAACCCTTTTTAAAGGAGGGCAACGCACTTGTGACTTCTCTGGTGTTGCGGGTGTCCATGGGCGGCGGTTATCGCTTACCATCAGGTGATCCGTCTGCTCGTTTGCTTCCCTATCACATAAACAAAAAAATATATAAAGCAAATATTTTTTTTAATTTTTATTATGAGCAATGTCACACAAACAAAAACGAGAACTCCACTCAAATTTAGGTACTACAATCACTAAGATCGATGCCATTTAATTTAAACACACAAGTAAGCGGTATAACATGCCTGGTGCACTACTACAACCAAACTCGAAAAAGTGAACAAAAACATTTTTATGCAAACTTTTTTATTTTAAGCGGTACAGTTAATTTATTATTTTTTATTAGTACTATTAATTATCCTAAGTTACCATGTTTCGGTTCCAAAGCGACTAAAATTTCACGGTGTATGTATTAGTGTAAATATATTTATTTTTTCTTTGTTTGAAAATTGTTAGTGAATGATTCCTTTTCCCAAAGAGATTGAGCATGTTTGTATATTGCTTGGCTGAATTAATGTGTGGTGGTGGGTTACGGAAATCTGTTCATTATGGTGACAGAAACGGTTACTATGGGTTCTGGAATGCGTTGCGAAATACTTTAAAGACCAATACTACTTATTTTCACAACTGCCTCATTAGCCAAGTGGTCCTGAGCGCGGCTGCTACGCTAGAGGTCCTGGGTTCGATTCCCAGGTCGAGCAAAGTGTTATTGGGTTTTTCTATGAAATTCCCAGTAGCAGCTCGGAGTTAGGAATTTGTGCCCGGTTAATGGCAATACTCGCCCCCTATTACATGGGACCTAAACATACCGGCGAACTGTGGGTGTACATTAGTACGCCTCTGCCTAACCCTTCGGGGAATACAGGCGTGATGGTATGTTATGTTATGTTTATTTTCATTTCAACACTTTTCAGTTGAGAAGCGTTTGTAGTGTATAATTTATAAAAGATTATTAAAAAAAAAACGTTATCCCACACACTAGGATTTTCTCCCTTATTATTATACACAAATTCTCACATACACAACTATCTGTAGAATGTATGTATGTATGTATGTATACAAATATTTGGAGATCAAACCCACAGCACGTGGCGCAGAAGCCGCTACGCCAAAAGTGTTGTCAATTCTACATTGCACAGTCAGTTAAAATAACTATACGTGTCTGAAACTAAACAAGTGGTTTTTGTGTAAAGATATCGATATTAGCATGGACATTATTCGCTTATTTGAAGAATTTGTGGTTGTAACAAGCAACTAAACAAAACACACCACGCATTTCAGAACTCACTTCAATTCATACCATTGTACTCGTCCAGTGTCGTCAAACACATAATAGGCTCTACGTGTCGTCCTCAAGGCTCAATTTACATTGTCGCGGAATGGAAATTTTGGAACGAAATTGTACACGGAATTTTGAATTTTATTTCTATTCAGTAACGTTTCTGATTTCCTCGGCGTCGCCGGTGGCAGTCGCAGTTTCTCTAGAACACTCGCTTCATTTTAGACGTTAGACTGCGGAAATAAAATCCAAAATTCCGTGTTAACGTGACGCTTAATTAACACCCGTATTCTCGAACAGAACATCATTAAAACGTTCGAGAAACATCTGGACGACCACGAGAAAAAGTTTGGCATACCCATCCCTAACCGAGGTGTGTATCTCGACGCGCCGTGGCCCAAAAACGTACTCCAACATGTACTCAGCGCTTACCATCAGCGGAACTCCTTCATCGGCTCCTTATCCCGATCTAGGACCAGCCTGAACTTCCTGTCAGCCGCCAACACCCCTAACATGGACCGAAGACGAAGTATCAGCCCCAGCCGAGCGACAAAATCCGCTGCAACCAGCGCTAATAACACCACAAAACGCGGCAAATTAACTAAAGGACAGCGGTACGCTTCCACGTCTAACCTGAAACTTGTCTCGGATAAAATTTCGGGATTTTCCGTCTTCAACTCTAGCGATGATTGGCGTAGAGATCCTATAATGGCGTACGGAGACGATAGGAAAATAACAGAAGAAAATATTGAAAGACCAAAAGATAAAAAGCTTAATAGACAATCGATGTCGGAGCATTTATTGAAAGCCGAAGTCCCGCAGCAAATGAAGCGAAGCATATCGCAGCAGAGTCTGAAGCAGGATCGTGCGTTAGAAGCTGTCATGATTGACTTACCTTCCCTAGAGACTTATGGCACTGCGAGGTCTGAACGCAGTGATAGCACGTACACCATAGATTCTAACGAGGACCTAGAGACTCATTTCAGTCGGTGGGGTCCAGTGAGGGGGTCTAACAGTTACTCTAACACTGAAGTTCCCGTTAGCCAACTTTCGACCTTGAACTTGAGGAAATCCATTTTGAATGACAAACCTGATGGGCCTAAGGATTCTATTGTTTAGTTTGATGCTGTCTGCTGGATATGGGCTATTGAAATGGAGTTTTAGATAGTTTAATATGGAACTATGTCTCTTCCAAAATGATCAGTAGTACATATCTAAACTCCATGTATAAATAACGAACGGTTTTTTTGTCAGCTATGGCCCTGGCGTGCGTAGCCATGCCTGTTGCAATTTTTGGCCCGCACTAAACACGAAAACTTTATCTTTTGACTGCCTGTTCAATTATAAACTAAAACTAATTATAAACTATCGATATTTACAAATTTCCGGTAACCTCTTTGTACAAAAACACAACGTCTTAACAATGCTTGCATTAACCAACTCGCTTTATGAAAATTGGATATGTCTAACCTCTACTCAGCATTGCACATTATTTCATTATTTTTATATGCAAAATATGGAGTAAAAATTATATTAGAATATTTTTATTGAAATAAAACTATTTTTTATGGGATTACGAATTAAATTTCTATATTTGAGGATTTTTACAGAATCTGTAGTCAGGGTAATTAGGGTAGAGGTACCCATTATCTTCCGGCCTTTAACCCAACTTTTTTCTAAGCATTATTAATGTTCTTACCAACTGCATGGGAATTAGTCGGCAATTTACTCGGTGCAGTATGTATTTTTCTTTCATAGCATTTTTAGACGGCGTCTACCGGTTGTAAGAAATCTTTAAAAAGTAGTTTTATTTCGATGCTCAAAAATCAACGTCAAGGACAAACTCAGTTCTTTTGTCGTTCCAATAAAACGATGTTTAACTTATCAGCTTCCAATATGATGTAATTCACAAAACGTTTCCAATAATATTCATAATTGTCACAAACTTGCCATTCTAGGTGGGGTGGACACACTAATTGTTAGCTGTGAAAATTTATTAGGTCGACTAATAATACACAGTGTGGTCAAAAACGTTATTAAAAATAGATTTTTAATGAACGGCTTGCTGACAATTGGTGTATTCACCTCAGTTGTACTCAAACAAAGCCATCTTCCAATATTAAGCCAAATAGCTTTGCTTCCATAAAATTTATTGATAAATTAGGAATAAATTAAATAAGAAATTAGTCGCTACATAATACCCTACATTTATTAAAATATTATTGATTTAAAAAGGAGAAAAGAGACCTTCCATTGGTTTATAAAAAAATTAGCGCCCCCCGCGGTTTTACCCATGCTGCCCCGTTCCTAAGAGTCGTAGGGTTATGTTAAATAGCTTAAAACCTTCCTCTTGAATCACTCTATCTATTAAAAAAACCGCATCAAAATGCGTTGTGTAGTTTTAAAGATCTAAGCATATATAGGGACGGAAAGACGGCGGGAAGCGACTTTGTTTTAGACTATGTAATGTTATCAAACTTGTTCAAACCGCTGTTTAAAAAAATGCTTAATTATCAGCTGGTCAAATACTATTGTATTTTTTACTGTAGATTGTTGACGAAATATGCTAGCGAGGTCCGCCCGAGATCCCGGTCTCGGCCATTCTCGGCTAAAAATAGCATAGGTCTCGGGCTTAATTTTTTTGGTCGACTCTCTGCCAAGCCCGGGAATCATAAGTTTTACCATAAATACTACTTTACGGACTTTATCGCTATATATTGATGTTATTCAATGCCTGCATCAATGCATGCATTCAATGCATCCATGGTCACGGTAGACTCTTTTAAGAACTCGATCATGGATCATGAATGCTGTAAGTAAAGGATTCGAAACGTCGAAAATTAAGTCATGTCATGTCATGTCAATACCTACAACGCGGCAAAATTCGTAAAAATTAGTTGACTAATTATTAGTGTCGGAAATCAGTAAGTTTCGGAATTGTGAAATTGTTGCATATGTCTCGCGCGCTCGTGTGAACGGGGTGCGTGACTGGTCAGTTAATAAACAATTCCTAAATCAGACAAGCAACGCAAATAATGAACAAATGCCATTCGGTTCGTATTTTCATTTTTTTTTTTTTTGTAAATCGTTTTCACGTGGGAGAGCCATGCTTCGGCACGAATGGGCCAGCTCGACCGGAGTGATACCACGGCCTCACAGAAAACCGGCGTGAAACAACGCTTGCGTTGTGTTTCGCCGAGTGAGTTGAGGTTACCGGAGGCCATAACCCTTTTAAAGGCGGGCAACGCACTTGCGACTCCTCTGGTGTTGCGGGTATCCATGGGCGGCGGTTATCGCTTACCATCAGGTGATCCGTTTGCTCGTTTGCCCCCCTATCCCATAAAAAAAATCGTATCACAGTGAAGCAAGCAAATCTTTAATTTTGCGATTCTCGGTCTCGGCCAACGTCAAAAATCTAATCGCGGTCGGACCTTATTCTGCTATTAAAAGCTACTTCTGAAATTTCTGTTCAGAAATAAAAAGTTTCTAAAGTAGGGTAGGGTTTCGTAGTCGTTTTAGAAAAATACGAAGCGTGGTGTCGTATGCTGCATTTCAGAATTTAAGATGTTATTGCCATTTACTCAAATATCTACTTTAGTATTATATAGTTCAAGTTTATTATTGAGTGACCTTAATGTAAAGAAGGATTCCTATAAATTCTGGTAGCAATTCAATTTGAACATTGTCAATTAATTACCCTGATTCATAAAAATATAAAACCTTTCATAGTTATATGTTTTTGTCTTGTTTTGATACGTGATTTTTTGTGACAGGGAAAAGAAGACAAAACATAATTATAGCTATAAAAAGTTTTATATTTATAAGGTTTGAGTTTGTAATACAAAAACTTCGATATATGTTAGCAATCCATCTTTTATGAATATTGAAACATGATGAGTGCTGATTCTTTTGCATCAAATTAATTTTAATAACGCTGTCTTTATCTTAGAAATATCATTGAAAAAGGACAGACAATATTTAAGAACTGTCATATTCTTCATTTCAATTTGACAGGACTGAATTACATCTATCCCTGACATGTTTTTTTTAGAAAGAGAGGTAACGAATCATGATTAATTTTATTTGAAACATAACTACACGCCAAACTAAATATTTTCAGTATAAGCAGACCTTGTATAAACTATAAATAAAATAAGAGGTCAACTGAAATTATCAGCTTGGTATGTTAGGTACCGTGTTTCAAAAGAATCAACACTAATATTTATGAAATCATGTTCAAGATGGTATTTTAAAAACATGAAGAGATTGCTATTACGCATTTAACCATATAAAGACATTAACATTTGCTCATAACGGGTTTAAAAAAGTATGCTTCCATTGTGCTGTCGGCGAAAAGGATGTGCTTTCGACTAAAGCTGTCGGCGTTCGGTGAAATGTTCGGCGAAAATGCGCGATGTCGGCGAAACTAACGGCAATATATTTTTAATTAGGAGTAGATTCGATGTGCCTCAATCCAAAGTCTTAGGTTAGATAAATTATATTTAAAAAGTTGAATTTGATATTTTTAATTGTTATTATTCATATAAGGTGTATTTTTGAACTTCTGTGCTCGATAGACATGATTTTCGTCATCTTATTAGCGAATAAACGGTCCCACAAGGACCAGATGCGATTCTCCAAGGTTCATATGCTACCTTCAGCCAATCACTCCCAGCGACCTTCACCAAGTCCTCTGTGCATATCTTTGGAGGTCGTTCCACAAGTTTCCCGTTACGTGATTACCACTCGAGAACCTCTCGGCCCCAGCGGCCATCAGTTCCACGAAAAATCTGGCCTGTTCACTGCTGCTTGCTAATCCTTTGAGCTATGTCAGCATAATTCTTCTAAGGATCTTTTCATTTCTGATTCGGTCTTGTAGAGAGAAACGTGGGAGAGCCATGCTTCGGCACGAATGGGCCGGCTCGACCGGAGTGATACCACGGTCTCACAGAAAACCGGCGTGAAACAACGCTTGCGTTGTGTTTCGCCGAGTGAGGGAGGTTACCTGAGGCCCAAACCCTTTTAAAAGGCGAGCAACGCACTTGTGACTCCTAGTGTTCATGGGCGGCGGTTATCGGTTACCATCAGGTGATCAGTCTGTACGTTTGCGGGGAGCAAACCATATAAATATTAGCAGTAGCAGTAGCAGAGTATACCATAAAAAAAAAGAGATGCCAAGCATTTTGTCCATAGCTCGCTGAACTTGAGCTTTCTTATATATAGTGCTCTGAACTCCGGGTGCGACTGAAAATCAGCGCCACGCTGTTCAAGCGAGGCATTTATGCTGAGTCGTAGCCTTTTCACTGCTGCATCAAAAATAAATTTTAAACTATATATGTATATATATATTACTAGCGACCTGCCCGCGGTTTCACCCGCGCTGCCCCGTCCCTAAGAGTCGTAGCGTGATGTTAAATAGCTTAAAACCTTCCTCTTGAATCAATCTATCTATTAAAAAAACCGCATCAAAATCCGTTGCGTAGTTTTAAAGATCTAAGCATACATAGGGACAGACAGCGGGAAGCGACTTTGTTTTATAATATGTAGTGATGTAGGTATCGTTACAATTGTAGAATAAAGTTAAAAATGTAGTAGCGAATTAATGTTTCTTTCCTACTTTCTTTCTTTGTCGGATTTTTTTTCATCTATTAGTTAGAGTTCTCGCTTTCCTTTACTTCATAACACAATGATTTCTGTAAATGTCACTAAAAAGGGTCACGAAGAGCGCACTAAGGGTCCCGTACCATTATCGAGTCCGACTCGCACTTGGCCGGTTTTTAGTATTTTTCATTTTCATCATAAAATATCATCTGTGAAAACGCCAACTGTCTAACTATGACGGTTCATGAGATGCAACCTGGTGACAGACGGACAATAATAATCAGATTTAAGTTCAAAAGTACACCTCGTACACGCTTCCCCAATAGGGATCAAATATAATTTTAAGGAGTGCTTTTTTAGCACCAAATAAATAATAATTAATTTTAAACGAAAATTACGCGGCTAGTAGAACCGAGTGCAACTGTTGATTGATTTACGCGCTTAAATTGATTGATAGGTAACGATAAATAAGCGAATGAGTGAATGTATTGTTCGGCGTTTTTATATTAATCTTAGTATTGAAATAACAGGCAGTTTGTTAAGGATCCGGTAGACCGAATTTCCCACAGTAAATCGTAAGTCAAACACAATTTATTCAAAGTATGTTACTATTCGGAATCCGATGCCGTTAATCTAGGTTTTTGCTCTACCATTTCGTCCATACTTCATCCCTACTTCCCTACTAATATTATAAATGCGAAAGTAACTCTGTCTGTTACGCTTTCCCGCTTAAACATCTCAACCGATTTTGATGAAATTTAGCACAGACAATCTTTAGACCCTGAGAAAGTACATAGTCTATATATCATCACGCTAAGACTAAGTAACTATTCCACGCGGACGAAGTCGCGGGCAGAAGCTATTGGAAATAAATGTAAGCGAATGCAATCTTGATCACTTTACTAGGGGTGACTCCACGTCATGACATGAGAGCTCACTTGGTCAGTCCACCGCAAAGGGGAACGTCCTCTGGATCTTGAGCCATTCAGCCTACCCTGGACAACAAGTCTCTCCGTAGCGTCGTCTTCCTTACTCATAACGTGAGCGAAGTAACTCAATATACGAGAACCTTTTTTTTTTTTCGTGTGTGGAATCCATTTATGAACTTCCGCCGCCCGGGGAGGCGACGGGGCGTGTCGGACTCCACCCCCGGATCGGGGGTGACTACCGACTAAACCCCACACGGGTGTTACGCCTCTCCACATAATTGTCGGGGTTGCGGGAGCGATGAATCATTCATCCGCGGCCCCGGCGGACCGCTTTAGAGTGCGGTCCTCGGCTCCTGAGAGAGGGGGCTGTATACTCCCCCACCTGCCAATCCATGAGCGGGCGCGGCACACTCCGACCGCGCCTCCATCTCGGGCCTACTGCTGGACGGACGGACTTCCCCAAGTCCGCCGCCCGTGGCCGTCTACGGTGGTTGGAACAGGGCGTTGTATGCCCTGTTCCTGCGCCCAGTGCGTTCCTGCGCCCAGTGCGTACGAGAACCTAGATTAACTTAAATTCGAAGAAGAAATTAGAAGCGGCGGCAGCCTCATGGCTAGGGCGTCGACCTTGCGATCAAGTGGTTGCCGGTTCGAACCTCACCCATTGCACTACCGACGTGAACCCACTCGTAACACAAGCATTTAGCTTAGCACGAGGGGTTAACAAGAATACTAGTAATGTGAGACCCGCATTGCTAGCAAGCTTTAAAAAAAAATACGGTATCGCAATACGAATAATAACATAGATTAAGATTTAGTACATTATTGTGAGAATTGCTGCTCTACTGGACCTTTTACTAACGAATAATAATAAACTTTTTTATTTAAAAAAAATCTAAGTAGGTACTGGGACAGTTTAAGATCGCTAACTTTTACTCGCAATTAAATGAAGCATATACATTCCATAAATATAATTGATAAACGCGATTATTTTCTTAAAGAACGATACTTTAAAAATAAACGGATTCCTAAAAGAATCTGAATCAATTATATTATGAACCTGATTCATAATATTTTTTTTATCAATTATTTTCGTTGTACAAAATACTACTTTTATATTGTAAATTAATTTAATTATTCGTTTTTGAAGATATTTTTAATTAATTATACTATTACAAGATTCTACTACTACAGTTTAGTTGATCGTTTGACTGTTTCAAGACTACAACTTCAGATGGTTTTAGTATTTAAACACACACACACACACAAACACACACTATACTTTTAATTGTATTCAGTAACTTGACAGTACGAAGAGAAATAATGATACCACACTACAACTAATAGTGTTGGGGTAGTGAATGATTTTGCGTAAAGAATGAATGATAAAAATGGTTTCATATAAAATCAAACAAAAAATTCGTAAATAAGATGTATGTGAAATATAAGAATAATTAATACAAGTAATTTCATTTTTATTTTCTTCTAATAGAAACAAACCAATATAAAAATCTATTTATTTTACTTTTGTAATTTTTGACATTTTATATATTTTCTTACTACTGAGAAACAAATTCTACAATTTTTAATAGTTTATATTGGGTTTTGAAGACAACTTATTAAATATAAATAAAAAATTTGTTCATGTAAGTACATTATTTAAGTTCATTCAATTTCGTTCAGTCTTACAACACCTCACCATCTTTGTTTTTGTGAAAAAACTGGTAACCCTTCAACTGTTACCTTACTGAATACATAAAAGTCGAAGTATACACACTTATTTCAGTTCGCGCAAAATAACTTGACCCAAAACTAACGGAGAGGGGAAAATTTGCGCAGTACATTTGCGTGCAAAATGTACTAAAAATCGACTACTGCGCATCCGCCATTTTGGTTCAAGTTATTTTGCGCCAACTGTACACATACTATGGCCCATTATACAACTGGCTTAGTGTTGAAACAGTCACTCGAAAAAGTGTCAACTCTGTCCTTATTGTGTTAAAAAGCCCTTGTTAAATAAAAAAATATCTTTTCTATCTTACTCGCTTTACTGAAATGATTGTTTGCTAGGCTTACCTATATATAGTGGATGATTATTTGAAAAAGTTACAATGTCATTAACTTCATGCCAAAGTTAAAAATGTAGATTTTTAAACTACAATTATGATTGAAATAAAACTATTTTTTACGGATTTTATCGCGTTGTATTAATTTAATCGCGCGATAAATAAAAAAAATCGAATAATCCGTAAAAAATAGTTTTATTTCAATGTCTAATATTCGCGTAAGTGTCAGAAACCAGTATACAATTATGATGATGAAAACTATTTGCTCGGTGGTAGGACTATTAAGGTGACTATTTCTTGTGGTCTCACTGGATGGCCATAACCCTTACTTCGGAGTCTGTCGTAAAGCACCTTCGTCGTGTGTGTTTAGACATTTTTCGTTTTATTGATTTACAGAAATAAAATAGCATTAATCAATTACGTTCACATAAATCGACAAAGTTTCTCCCTGGAATTTAGATAGTAATAAAATGAGTTCAGGTTTATTCTTTTTACGGTGTGTTAATATAGAAATGTTATACTTATATTTTGCATTTATTAATGCTACCATGCTATGTCAGATTTTTTAAACTCCACATGTGTAATAATTTAAACTGATGCTAAATTAACCTTACGCATGTTAAGTATGTAAGCAATGTAAATCTGTGTACTTTTATGCATGTTTATAATAACATTATTCTTCTAAAATTTATACATTTTATAATGTTGCTTGCTTTTTAATTTATGTTATGAAGGGTATGTTATTTGTCATATAAATTGCATTATGTTATTAGTTTTTAAAATAGATGTTTGAAAAAATTATAAATAATCATTTCCGTAAAGCCTACTCCTATGTACAAGCTACCGTAAAAATATCAATTTTACGCAATTATGTATGCGTAATTGTAAAATTTGTCATATAATTATTAAATTAAAATCATATTAAGTAAATTTGGATGTAAATAAAGATGTTATGTTTCATAGTTTTTGATGTTTTCTTTAAAAAGGTTGTGGTGTTTTATTTTTTGCATAAAAATCCATGAATATGCTTTACCTAGCTTGTTGATATTTTAAAATGTAAAACGCAAACCAAACTTTAATAACACATACATAAAAAAGTGAATATAATTAATAGGATTTAATAGCTAATCATCACCAACAATACACTTTCAAGTACTCACAAAAATAGTGATTTTACTTATCATAATAAATAAATAAACAACACATTAAAGATGATTGCTAATTAATTTCTGAGCTTGCTTGTATGTAATTACTACAACAGGTACAATGGCAAATAAAACATTGAGGGTAATTATAGAAGTCTTGACCATCCTGGGTTTACTCTGTATTATACAGAGTAAGAAGTTTTCTTACACATCAAAGTTTAGAGTGAAATAACCCGGGTAAACTTAGGTTTGTCTTTGATACTGTGGGGTTATCCAGGGTAACCTTAGTTAATGTTATACAAAGTTGTAAATAGCCGCTGTCTACCTTTGTTTAACTGTTCTGATATATTAAAGTACTCTGGGTCAACCTAAGATCCTAGCTTCTAAAACTTACCCTTAATAATTTCCTGCCAGTTTATGATAACTACAGATGTACATAAAGCCTACCTAACACATATTTCAGTCGCGCGACTTGAAAGTCGCAGCATGAGCATGTGCTTCAATCTGGGTATATTGTGCTATTAGTTTGCAAAAACCTTTTTTAACTTTAACGAACTTACTTTTAAGAATAAGTTTTATAGCCATATCTTACAAATCTAAAATATTATTTGAAATATTGAAATTCAGTCCGTGATTATAGTTCCTATAAACAGTTGGAAAAGTTTGGGGGTAAAATCAGGAATATAATTTGTCTTATTAGGCTAATCAGTTACCGTGAATTCTTTTAACGAAAAAGTATGGGGTAAAAAATGGATTCCTTTTAATTTTCTAATGAATACTAGATTTTGACCCTATTTCGCCATAAAGGTTTTTGCAAACCCAGTAACAATATTCAGAATATGATAACGGCGTTGCATTGGGGTGTCGGCTAACAAGAATCGGACTGCGCAAGATGCATGGTATGTGGTTTCATTTTCAGCACTATTTTTTAAAAGTCGGCTGCAGGAAACATGACACGCTTAGTATAATATGCTTTTAATCTGAAACTTTGCACTCTTTTTTTAATATTTACTTTAATTACCCTAGTTTTAAGATATAAACGGCTTATTGCAGGGATGGCCAGTCGATTGCGGCTATTATTCGATTCGATTGTGGCAGGGCAAAAAAGCAAATTTTACTAATCAATATGAAGTACTACAGAAATACTTTTAACGATAATTTAATTGGTACATTGCACAGGGGTGTCAGTAAACAGTAAGTCTTGGGTCTAATCAAGTTGGCCATTCCTAACTAGATTGCATTCTAAGTGTACATAATTGGTGTAGCATAATGTTTTAGGGTAGGTACTTTATTTAACAGCCTTTTACCAGCATAGCAATATGAAGGGATTTGCTCTTTTTTAATTTTACCCCATTTTTTCCTAATTTACTTCATAACTGTATCGATATATCAACCTCTCGAGCTCATCGTGGTCGTGAGTTTCGTCTTGAGAAAATATAGTTGTTTATTGACAATATGGTGGCGTCTCATGTTTCCTGCAGCAAACTGTACCCATTCCTTATGCTATAAATTATATTTTTTTAAATTCTCCATTTTAAAACAAAAAATAAAATAATAGTCGTTTTTAAACTTCACCTGCAAAAGTTTTGACAAGTAAGCAATGGGTCCAACGTACTGAACTTCTGCACATTTTTTATTGTAGAAAAAAAATATATATTTGATGTTTCCTGATTATGTAATTGTTATTTAAATCATGATGTGCTATGAACACTCCTGTGTTTGCAGAAATTACATTGTATTGATGACGAAGTTCGGCAATTTAAATCTTTGAAACGTACTAACCTCTTTTCTCACATTCGCAGGCCCTGGAGGAGGAGTTCACAGTACAGTTAGAAGAGCTGGAGAGACAGGCGGCAAGTACTCGTCTTCCTCCCCCATCATCAACTATGCCTCAACACAGTTCAACACTACATTCATCACGAACCAGCCTAGCGTCTAGCCATTACGATTAACAGCAGTACTTGGAGATTCTTTGAAAATATTATAGGTCATTAACTGACCAATACCCACTTTAGTAAGTAGGCACTCGGCGCCAGAAAAGTGGAGGGTTATGTTGGACTTATCGGGTAAAGCCACGTGGTGTAACTCTATGTACGTGACCCTGACAAGCAAAAAATTACCCAAGTGTGGCCAGTATGTCTTAGAAAACTGGTCAAATAACGAAAATATAACACTTAAAATAGTTCCCTATTTTATAGCTGCCAAGATACTGATCACCTTTCATATTATTAATTAACACTAATTGACGTCTTTGAGTGCGGCAGTAAGCTTCACTTCATTATGATAAACTTCGTCGTTTATAAAGGAAAAACAGCTATATAAAACTGATTCCATGTTAAGTCGATAGATGGAGCTGTGTTCAATGTTTTAATTGAAGTTTGGTGATAAAAGACGGCAGTGTTTTCCATTATTGAGACTAGGTTTAAACTTTAGACTGAGAAGTACATATTAATGCAATTTTTTTTGTGCTTATGGGAGTTGTGTATAAAATTGAGGGTGGTTTTTAACATTCTTGTTATAATATTAGTAGCCACTCGATGTAGATTACAATGGAAAGTTATTCGATTATAATTTTATACGGACACAGAAATTATCCAATAGCCGAGTCTAACGTAAGGTAGTTTATTCACTCGTACATACAAAAGAACCCTATCTCCCATTACGATAGGCAGAAACTATAGGTTTCTACTTGCCGAGATCCTGACATACCATTTCCTTGTATGTGAATGCTTCGTACCTAATCAGGCCATCGGTCAAGCCCCATCTTATTGTCCCAGTATTAATCTACTTAACTAGAAATATATATGAAACCGCGTAACATGAAATTAACAAGAATATTCTTAAGGCTCATAATAATTATTATAGAGTTATGCATAATTAGCGAATGAGAGGAGCTCGTGGTTAACTATTATATAATAGTTACAATCAATAGATTCACATGGATAAGCTGCGCTTGACGCGGTCAGTCTATGGATGGGTGAACATTCTTAACATATCGGGACTTCTTGGAGAGGAGTTGAGTCGTGGGTTCTGTTTTGACGTAGTCAGGAGCTCCAAAAGGCGGACACCCAGTTTATCGTTAGGATATCGATATTGTCCAGAGTTTCGAAGGTGACTGCAAACGCCCGCCCTCCTTTACTGAAGTTTGTAAACAATCGGTTGTAATAAAAAGGAATTGAATAAAAATCATAAAGGTGCTTTTGAAAAGAATGATAAGCAATTTGTAGTCGTACTTAATTCGGACTGATTGTTAAAGCTATTTTGAACTTGAACTTGATGACTGTAACTAATTATTTTGAAGAGATCTGTGCCTCTGAAATTGTACGTTAGCACTCAATTGTACGATAGAAATGGTGTTTTGCACTCGTGGTCGCGTACTATCTGCCTCACTCCGCAATACATTATTCGATGCAGATGACAGTCGGGGTTGTAAATGTTTCAATTTCGTGATAATTTTCCTTATAACTTTTGATATATTTACAATGCTTTGTTATTTAAACCATATTTTATAAATACGGGTGTGCATTATTTCTAAATTTTGGAATTTATTATCAAAGTAGTTTTTGTGTACATAAATGCGTGTAGTGTAGACCGCTTATCAGTGTCATTCGGTCGTCCACAAATTGAAAAAGAAAGCAAAACTTTGAAAGTGAGGGTAATCACAGAAAATAAAATATAATTTTCTCAAATTACCCTCTTTAAAATGTAATGTGTATATCCACGATTGAAACTATACTTTACAATTGAGGGTATTTACAAAAAAAAAACAAATTTTACTTTCTCAAATTACCCTCTCTTAAATAGAATGTTTACGGAGCGTCGCGTCAAGTCAACTTAAATTAATATCTAGCAGAAAATTGCCTTCAAAATTATTAAAATACATATAACAACACCAATTTGGTTATAGTGTAGATAAGCTAGATTCGTGTGAAAAACTAGTTAAAATTTTGGCCTAAAATGTTCCTATTTATGGACATTAAGCTTCTAAGATTTTTGTAAAAAAGTGTGTTTTTTGTAGTAAATGTATGTTTTTGTACTCTAAGCGACATAGAACTGAAATATTTTCTAGATAGGTTTATCGTCCAGTTCATACAATGCAAACTGACCTTGGAGAGATTAGCTGGAAGAAACTTTAAACAATTGTAGCAATGATTGATAGTTACGACGTTTGCATTAAAACTTAAATCGATATCCATCCATTTTTATGATAACGCAATTAAGGACGCTTGAGGAATCGATGAAGAATGACTTAATTTTTTCTACTTAATACTTTAGATATAGCAGTAATTGTCAAGTGATATTACCAAGGTTTTCCAAACTCGATGGTGGGATGAATATCTTGAATGGGAAAGAAAACATCGTAAGGAAACCTGCATGCCTAAGAGATTTTCTCGACGGTGTGTGATGTCTGTCAACCCATGGTAGGCCAGCGTGGTGGACTATAGCTAACCTCTCTGAGAGGAGAGTCTTGCAAATAAATGTGTTGATGATATTATTGATTGCCTACGATTCCTCTCGACTCCTTTTGTTGGGGTAACAATGTTTTTACCCAAACATTGTTAGCGGTTTTGCTCATACAGCTGAATGCTCACATTATTCCATAATTTTAGGATATAGGTGTACTGAACACTTTTGTAACCGACAACCCTTAATGAGTTCTAGTAACTTCTCAACTGGAATAATTTTGTGAATTCTGAATAAAAAAATATCTTAATGAGTGAGAGAAATAAAATAGGAAGCCATTTAGTTGATTATACATATCTTTTATGA
Organism: Acronicta leporina; assembly: GCA_947256265.1. Classification (NCBI taxonomy): domain Eukaryota; kingdom Metazoa; phylum Arthropoda; class Insecta; order Lepidoptera; family Noctuidae; genus Acronicta; species Acronicta leporina. The sequence goes on from OX366539.1 coordinate 1,758,615, forward strand.
AGTATTTATTGTTTAAAAATATCAGGTATTCTTTTATAAATTTAGGAAATAGTGCATTGCAAATTTCATGTGGTTATCGGTTTGTTATTGCGGGTAAAAAAAGATTGCCATTTTTTATATTGCCAACGAAATGATCCACTTAGTTAGGTCAATCATCTACATAGAACTTTCAATGTTCAGAATTGCGAAATTATTCCAAAAACACACCTACACGTCTAAGCCATGAACAGCGCCAAAATCCGCTCCAGTGTCTCGTGATCCCAACTGCGCATGCGTGACATGCGTGGGAGACTTGGCGTTTCTTTGTTGCTCCGTCGAGTAGAGTTCGCCTTGATCACTCTGAAGTTGCTTGCGAGTATAGTATTGTGATGGAATAAAGATTATTTTCTGTGGAAATTCATCTAAAATCAGCACTTTAAGTGAATCATAACGGGTCATAATTATCTGGTATGAGTTGACCTCACATTGCATAGACTCTCGTACAATGATATGTCAACTTATTCTGGACTGTTATGGCTGTCTGCGAATTTTATTGTGATTTATCAAACCGTTTATATCGGTCAATTGTTCGATAGCTTTTGGTATTTTTAACGCAAGAAAAGGGTTACCCTCTATTAGGGTCACACGCATATTAACAGTAATATCCAAGTGTAACGATCTAAGGTACAGACAAACATACGAAACAGAGAGTGTTTTTATGTACAGTTCTAAGAGCCTTTTTAATTTATAAAGACTATCCAGTATCCAGACACTATAAAAAAACATGCACTCATTTTGACATTCGTGACAGATGTCAAATTTAAATTGGCTTATGCCCTTCTCCAAGGCTCAATCTATCTCTAAACCAACACTGTATCAGTGATTGTGGCTGTAAACAGTTACTTTCGCATTTTAATTTCAAAAAATATTGAAGAAATCGACTGCTGTCGGAGAGATAAAAGAGTTTAATTCGACATTTTAATACAAAATCTTCAAAAAGTTAAGTAGCAAGTCTCCTTCTAAAATTATTGCATTATGTAATAATTTAAACAGCCTGCAATTCCATACATTAACTTCGTCCTTTTCAAGAGAAGGGATTCCAATCTACCCTACTATGTTCTGCCTGCCATAACATTGTTTTCTCTATTACTGTAAAAACCAAAGAGATCTTTTCAATCTGTTTTAAAAGCGTGCTCAAATTTGCGGGTAGTTGAATATTTTTATTCGATCCGTGTAGGTATAACAAATAAATATAAACGCCAATATTAACCACGAAGGCAGAGGGCGCATGTATAAGTATAGTGTCCCATGTAATGGGGGGCGAGCCTATTGCCATTTACCGGACACGAAACCTAACTACAGGCTGTTACAGTGAAAACGCTCACGATACCAATGAAAAAAATAGACTTGAAGTTGTCTCTCGTTCCCATTATTTTCATACTAATTATAGAATCAAGCAATATAATGAAAGAAACTCAATAACAATATTTTTTCCCCCCCCTAAGTAGAGTTAGCAACCGCATAAATTTTGACCACGCTTTTAAACGCGCTAGTCTTTCGGGCTGATCATAAAAAGACGTAGTTTTAATATTTTTAAGTCATAACAACGATTAGGACGTTTTTTTTTCTTAAATTATTATTTTTAATTTTAATAAGGTCTGCGTTATTTTGATAGATTTAAGTGTAAGTAAATTTTTCTTTTCTGCAAACTGTTGTCATTAAAACTAGTTTCGTGTACATTGCTTTTTTTAATTTTAAGTAAATGTAGGGTTAAGTATATAAATAAATGCAATGTAAGTAAATCAAGACATGGAATGTGTATGAGTATATTATAGGAAAGGATAAAATTAAAAGGTTATCATATTATTTGAAATGGATAACTCTTTTTTGCTGACCATACGTCAAACATAAATAAAGGTTAAAAAGAAAAACAATCATTTATAGATAAGATAAAAATAAATATCTGATTTAGAAATCAGATAGTTATTTTTAACTTGATCTATATACTTAATGAAATCTTATTCATTTCAAATACTTATATGAAATTATTTTATTTTTATATCCGATAACTGATTAGTAATTTAAAACGATCGAGCAATCGATTTTTCGGCGCTCATAGACAAATGGAGCTTCCGAAAAAGAACCCTATTTTTAAAATAATAATTTTCTTAAGAAACTTATTAATTTGTAAATATTGAACATAAATATAACGTAATTAAAGCATTTTTTTACTCTGTAAACATTATTTGAGAGATTACCACAGTATTTTGTGTAAAATTTTTATTTTATTATTTTTTTTAGTTGTAACAAAATAGCCATAACCATCTTTTTTTAATGTTAATTTTTGTCAATTAAAACTGACTAAATTATTGTTAAATTTTTTGAGATATAAAGGAATACACTTTGTATATATTGTTTTATTTTACCAAATCATCGTATACAGGCTGATTTTTTTTCTAGTGGGTATGGATGGCCAAATCCTAAACTACAACCTGTAACAATTTTTTTTTATTTTATTTATATAAAATATGCGCAAAACCTGAAAGTAGTTTGTTCAGAATCGATTAGTGGTTTTTAATGTGTTAGCTTTTTAAGAAATGATAATTACAATACTTTTTTAAATATCTATTTATTCAAGGAATTTTATTCTATTACAAGAACATGTCAGTCCCATTATTTCTATCATATAAGTACATATTATAGAACTTAATAAATCTACAAAAATCTACAGACTAATAATGCAGTTTAAGAAAGAGTAGGAGATCTCACAAACATCTTAAACGAGCTCCTTGCGGCACTTGATGATGGATTAGCCAAAAAGGAAGGAACACACCCACATCCAACATAATTATTCAGTTTGTGAGTAAATGGGCTCTGTGACGTTCACTAGGAGAGGCCTACGTCCAGCAGTGGACGAATATAGGCTGATGATGATGATGATGACAAGGATTTTAATTCTATGCTAGACGGAGCGTAAGCTACATGACGTCAAATGTTACGTGTGTACTAATTTTAAACTTACTAACATTACTTGCGAGATATGGACAGAGTAATTCTCCATCCCCACCAAAAAATAAACATAACATAACATACCATCACGCCAGTTTTCCCCGAAGGGTTAGGCAGAGGCGTACTAATGTACCCACAGTTCGCCGGTATGTTTAGGTCCCATGTAATAGGGAGCGAGCCTATTGCCATTTTTGCTCCATTTCTTAATTTTTTGTCCATATTTTGCCTCTACCTCTACACTTGACTAACTACCTCGTTAGTCAAGTGGTCTAAGTGCGACTGCTACGCTAGAGGTCCTGGGTTTCCTGGGTTCAATTTCCAGGTCGAGTTTTATTGGGATTTTCTATGAAATTCTCAGTAGCAGCTCGGAGTTTGAAATTTCTGGCCGGTTAATGGCAATAGGCTCGCCCCTAAAAATACCGGCGATCTGTGGGTATACCTTAGTACACCTATGCTGCCTAACCCCCTTCGGGGAATACAGGCGTGATGGTATGTTGTTTGCCTTTTAATAATACTAGCTAGCGTACATCCAGAGTTTGTTGGTATTTTTGGGTCCCATTTATCAGAAAAAGAAAAGAAAAATATAAAGGTAAGATCTATTTATTTGTAAAGCACACCTGAACACAACCTGTTTTAATTAATAGGGGTTTATTTCCAACTAGCAACCCTCCCTGGCTTCGCGCGGGTTCATTGCTGATACTAACTATACTAGTTACAGAATGTCTTTAGGTATAAATAACGTTACAGCTTTTATTTCTCGTAAAAAGTAAAGGATAAAAAATGGTTATTGTGGGTTATCCCTAAGAGATAGCTGATTATTGAGCTGCCTACAATATTGTAATACATTATTTTGATCTATCTCTTGGGTTCAACCAGCGTTTGCAATGTAAGCGCAAAAAATGTGTTTATTTACGACATCACATTAGAAACCTCTAAAATGATGAGTGTTTCTCTACTATATTATGCATGTATTATACATACTTAGGTATATAAACCTTCCTCTTGAATCACTATCTATTAAAAATAACCGCATCAAAATCCGTTGCGTAGTTTTAAAGATCTAAGCATACATTGGGACAGACAGAACGGGAAACGACAGTTTTATTCTACGTAGTGATCATCTACCTACTATGCTTGTTCGACATCCTATTATTTTTACCTAGATCTAAGAAGACACTCATATCCTAAGGCCACACGATGCTCTCAATCCAAGGTAAGTAATGAGCCACTCTTGTGTACATTCCGGACCCGCCCGCGAAGCCGCAGGACCTGCCGTATGATGTCACTCCGAGGATCGTAGTTATGCAGTCTGAGAGATGGCCCGTCGCTTGCAGGGGACCACCGCTGTCGCCCTGGTAACACATATAAAGAGACAATTAATAGCAATTTAATCAAAGTATGTTATTATTCTCACGTGGGAGAGCCATGCTTCGGCACGAATGGGCCGGCTCGACCGGAGTGATACCACGGCCTCACAGAAAACCGGGTGAAACAACGCTTGCGTTGTGTTTTAGTCGAGTGAGTGACGTTACCGGAGGCCCAAACCCTTTTAAAAGGCGGGCAACGCACTTGCGACTCCTCTGGTGTCGCGGGTGTCCATGGGCGGCGGCTATCGCTTACCATCAGGTGATACGTCTGCTCGATTGCCCCCCTTTTCCATAAGAAAAAATCTGATTGCGATACCGTTAATCTAGGTTCCTGCTGTAGGATTTTGGGCCTATTTAAAAATCCCCCCCAAGAAGGAGAAGCCTCTCGCCGCGCGCAAATTATCAATCCAAACAATTACTGAGCTATCAGTCACAACACCTGCTCTACCATTTCATCTAAAATACTTCACTGGGATTATAGCGAATTCAATTCTTGATCACTTTACCAAGTTTGGAATGATTCCAGTCTTTTATTTTCAGTGAAGTAGTAGTAGACGAAATAAGTAGGAACCTTGTAACACAATATGATAAAATATTCTTTAGAGTTCGATTTATTTTGGTATTAGTTACGTTTTTGTGGGCAATTCAAGCACCGACCCTAAAGAACAGTAAAATCTAAATAGTTTTTAACTACATGGCACCGTTATTACCTAGCTGACGACGTCTGACCTCTGAGACGAAACATAAGCTCAAAAGTTCAAGTTCAAATGTTTTTATTTCAAGTACTTAGGTAAGTTTTTACAAGCGTCTATGAAACGTTATGATTCTAGTCGCACGGTTCCAAAAGGTTGATCCTATGGAGAACAATCCGGCAAGAAACTCCATGGACACTCTTTTAACAATCTTCACTAGTACAATATTGCGTTAACAAGATGTGTGGGCGTTGAAGGATGTCCAAGTTTGACCGAAGTCGATAATATTAAACGAAGGTTCACATTATTTGAGAACCGGATGTCATTCTCACCGAATCAAACTTGGAGAATCTTTAGTAGGTATACTTCAAGAGAGGACTTCAGTCAGTATACTCTACTGTCATTCCTGTTATGTACTTATTTTTATTATGTTTAGATTAGTTTCAGAAAGGCCTTTATAAGTTAAATGATATGTAAGAAGAAAGAAAGAAAGAAAGAAAGATCATTTATTTTCGCCCATAACGACGCACAAGTTCTTTTTTTTTAGTCAAAGGCCAATGTGTCAGTTAGATACTACAAAAATACCATAAACACAAAAAAATAAAATAAAAAGAAACAAATTATTACATCTGACAACACTGGCAAGTGACAACCAAGTGCCAGCACTGCCAACAAAAATAACTATGTACTTTATTTCACAAGTCTGTCTCTGTTGTAACTAAGTATAGCTTTACTCAAGTCATTTTTTACTCAAGAGGAAGAGCTAAATGTCTGAGATACAGATATATTCTTATATCTAATTCAGACACAGATGTCTTTATAATGAGCTTGTATTTTAGTTAATTGATCACGTTTCATGTTTGTACATAATTATTGTAATCTATGATTTTTTGAGTCAAATAAATACATTTATTATTATTATAATAATAAATAAATAATATAAATCATGGTCTCAAAGTCCAGACATCGTAGAAGCAGATATGTGAGTAACAATGCAATGTCTGAAATGACCTATTGAAGAAATTGTCATAGCGGCTTTGAGTAGACCAGTTCCATCTGAATGCTCGCATGATACAGTCATTTTGTAGCTCGGCCATAATCTGAGCTTAACAACCCGTCAGTGGAACATTTGCGTAGGCCACATATAACTCACAAGCCAGCAAAACGCCAGCAACACCAGTGGTATCACTCGCGCGTTGTCATCTTGACACCTCAGTTGTTAAGTCTCATTTGTCCAGTAATGTCACTGGCTACATTACCCTTCAAGCCGAAACATATTGAACCTATACCAACCTCACAGGTATCTTTAGGGTCCTCCTTATGTCCGTAACACATCTGAGTGGAGTGGTTGTAACCACCGCGAAGATGTCTGTGCATTGGATAAGCACGGGAGCACTCCTCCTCTTCAAATCTCTTCAGTAGCACCTGTTGAAATAGGCATTTTTGCACTTGCTTCTGATATGACAAACAAGCTTATGTATTGAAATAAAACTATTTTTTTTTACGGATTTTATCGCGTTTTATTAATTGTATTTCGATGTTTCAGATCCTTTACAGCATCCATGGTCACGGGTAGACTGAGGTGTTGGACGTCTTGATGTTAAAATTACTAACAGCTACCTTACATTTTTGTTAATTATTAGTGATCCGATTCACGCAGAACGCAGCTCACCGTATCCTTTGGTCTTGCAGTTTTGGGCTTGGATTTAGATTTAATTGATTCTATAATGGGGTTCCAAGCAGCTGTTAAGACCCAAGCTTATGTATGTACGTCCCGCCTGATGGTAAGCGGCAACCGCAGCCTATAGACACTGCCTCAATAGACTGATCCCGAGCGTGATTGCTAAGAGGCATTGGCGAGCGCGAGCGCTTGTCAGAGGCGAGCGCGAGCGCTTGTCAGAGGCGAGCAAATTGTTATTGGGTTTTATTTATATGAACTGCCTCATTAGCCTAGTGGTGCTGAGCGCGACTGCTACGCTAGAGGTCTAGGGTTCGATTCCCAGGTCGAGCAAAGTGTTATTGGGTTTTGCTATGAAATTCCCAGTAGCAGCTCGGAGTTTGTGCCCGGTTAATGGCAATAGTCTCGCCCCCTATTACATGGGACCTAAACATACCGGCGAATTATGGGTGTAGATTAGTGTACGTCTCTGCCAAACCCTTCGGGGAATACAGGCGTGATGTTCTATGAAATTCTCAGTAGCAGCTCGGAGTTTAGATTTGCGATCGCCCCTAAATTAGGTGTATTTATTCAGGTATCCCGGAATATTTTTTATTCAGTGCGCAAACTTTGACAATTGATACTTAAACGACTTTTATTAAACACCAATTTGTTATTTTGATATGTCTTAATACAAAATATCGAAGTTATCGTTAACGAAAGATGTTTACTTTGAAACTGATTTTATGGTTACTCGCTAGCGCACGGCAAAGCGCGCGCGCCTTAGTACCTACATCAGCTCACTGTACACCGTGCATATTGTTATTATTGCGAATAGATATTATGTGTCCATATTTTGCTGATTTCAAGCCGGATAAAAATTTAAAAAAAAGTTTTGAACTAATAATGGGAATGTGTTCTATTACTGATACTGAACTACCAAAATTTTTTTGCGCACTGCTTAAAAAATATTCCTGTATTTTTTTTCAATGTATGTATATGATCATTTGCTTACAGTCTGCAAGGTGACAGCCAGCTCTCTTCGGTGTCCCAACGCCCCCCAGCCAGTCGCCTCTGCTATTGGGTCCGATTCTTCCTCCAGGTTAAGACAAGCAGGTCTTACGTGATCATTGAACGATATTCTGGAAAAAAAATGTTCTTAATTTATCTATTAAGGCTGATCGTTTCGCTGAGCCCGCCAAATTCAAATTACAATTGGTTTTTCGCAATTTGTAGATCTATAACACATTCTAGATTCCTAGCTGTAGTAATTGCGCCCTTAGCTATACAATATTCACAACTGAGCATTAAAAACTTTGAATCCTGCCTGTAGTCGAATTTTTCCTTCACTAAAATAACTATAAAGTAATATCATTACTACCTACTAAATTTAATTGAAATACTGACTTGATTGTGGATTATTATTTAACTAGCTTCTGCCCGCGACTTCGTCCGCGTAGCGTGATGATATATAGCCTATAGCCAACCTCAATAAATGGGCTATCTAACACTGAAAGAATTTTTCAAATCGGACCAGTAGTTCCTGAGATTAGCGCGTTCAAGCAAACAAACTCTTCAGATTTATATATTAGTATAGATATAAGACATACTAATAATACATATTATAGCGTTGGGTAGGCTATTGGGGTGGTCAGAAAACACTCTGGTTCATAACATATATTGAACGCAACACAACAACAAATGAAACCATTAACCGAACAAAACAAATACTTAGCGCGAGTGTGGGGAAATCGTGGCACCACAGAGCGCGTCTCGTCGAGCACTTCTATTGCGCGCGCAGCGGCGCGTACTACTCCCGCGTCACCTAGCGGGCAGTAGGGGAAACTAATGGGGTTACTACTATCTACTATTGATTACCTATACGGCTATACGTCACACGCTATAATATTTAATTGGATTTATGACTTACGTTGTTTCCGTCTCGAGTAGAGCGATGTCGTGGTATTTTGATGGTGGTTTATACTCCGGGTGAGCTATGATCTTCTTGACATGATACCTTTGCCATTGCTCAACTGGGTCTGACCGCTTCAATATGCCCAGCGCGACATAATTCACTTCACCTCTGAAAGATTTTTATTTTGATTTGAATGTATATTTGATAGCTTCTGCCCGCGGCTTCGCCCCCGTGGAATTCGGTCTGTCATCACATCCCACGGGAACGGGATAAAAAGTATCCTATGTCCGTCTCCTGGTTCTAAGCTACCTCTTCACCAATTTTCAGCCAAATCGGTTCAGCCGTTGTTGAGTTATAAATGGAGTAACTAACACGACTTTCTTTTATATATATAGATATTACTAGCTTCTGCCCGCGGCTTCGCCCCCGTGGAATTCGGTCTGTCATCACATCCCACGGGAACGGGATAAAAAGTATCCTATGTCCGTCTCCTGGTTCTAAGCTACCTCTTCACCAATTTTCAGCCAAATCGGTTCAGCCGTTCTCAGGTTATAAATAGTGTTACTAACACGACTTTCTTTTATATATATAGATATAAGAAGATATGCGATACAGACCGTGAATTGGTTTTTGCTGCAATTAGATACGAACACTATAAAAAAACCCGCCAAATCGGTCGAGCCGTTTTCATGTAGACATTTATTTATGTACTTAATTTATATATATACGTTATACCATGTGAAAGTTTGTACCTAGTTTCTCACAGAAAACCGGCGTGAAACAACGCTTGCGTTATGTTTCGGCGAGTGAGTGAGGTTACCGGAGGGCCAAACACTTTTAAAAGGCGGGCAACGCACTTGCACTCCTCTGGTGTTGCGGGTGTCCATAGGCGGCGGTTATCGCTTACCATCAAGTGATCCGTCTGCTCGTTTGCTCTCCTGTCCCATAAAAAAAGTATTGTAATACTTACACGGCTGGACTTGATATGCAATGCGCAGCTGTGAGGATGTAGAGGTTGCTGATGACAGAGCCACCGCATAGCCACTGTGCAGTGTCCATGTCAGATCCATAGCCCAGCAAAGCCTAGTTCAAACAAAACATACATTTTGACGGCACGTTTGCAAAGAGTGGCTGAGTAACTGAGCTGAGTAATTCTACGTATGGAAGGTTCGATCTCCACAAGGAACAAAATATGTTTGTGTAACCTACAAGTACTAGTTAATGTAGGTAACTCACACCTCCACTCAGTGATGCTATTATAGGTGCACTCTAATTACAGTAGATTTTCTGTAATTTTTGTATACAGTTATACAAAAATACAGTGTATGAGAAACACTGTAATTTAAAAATAAACAGACTTCAAAAAGGAGGTTCTCAGTTCGACTGCATTATTTTTATGGGTTAGGATTGAGCCTCACGGGACTTGCTCACTCCAAGAAATTCATAGGTGAAGAGATGGCAAAATGCTATTTGGAACTCAAGCAGGCGGCAGGCCCGTCTTTTGATGGGGGCGCTGACCGGAAATTTCGGGACTAACGCTCTCCTACAAAAGATGAGTCTGACGGAGACATCAGCCTGCAGGGCCTGCAAAAGGGAAATGGAACACCTCATGTGTACATGCAATGGCTAGAAAGCGAATGTGCCTTTTGGGTCAGGGTTAACCAAGACCAGAGGACTACAGACTCATACCCCCAGGCCTCATTATAAAGCTCATGGAAGAGCTGTTTGTAGAATGGATTAGGTATCTAGGGGAAGTACAAAAGATCCCATTGGGTCGAAGTGCACTGAGGCCTTGCTGCCTCGGCCCTACACAAGATAAGATAAGATGGGTTAGGGGCACAAACGAGCAGACGGATCGCCTGATGGTAAGCGATTAACATCGCCCATGGACACCCGCAACCCCAGATGAGTCTCAAGTGAAGCCCGCCTTTTAAAGGGTTTGCGCCTCCGGTATCCTCACTCACTCAGCGAAAACAACGTAAGCGTTGTTTCACGCCGGTTTTCTGTGATACACCGTTTCACACCGTGTTGTATTGCATGGTGTATGATCAAGGTTCGGCTTACCATGTGAGGAAACTGGTCACGTTTAGCATTGCGTCCGCCGGATATGATGTTAAGCGACGCATCTGTTTTGAAGCAGTTTTTCTGGGGATGTTTTTCCTTTGTAACTCTGATCGCCGGCGGGCCTGTACAAGGGTAGTTCAGTGTCTGCAAGTACTCCAGACATTCTGAAAACAAAAACCTGTTGTTTAGGAAGGCTGCTTAATATGTTTTCACGTGGGAGAGCCATGCTTCGGCACGAATGGGCCGGCTCGACCGGAGTGATACCACAGCCTCACAGAATGGCGTGAAGCAATGCTTGCGTTGTGTTTCGCCGAGAGAATGAGGTTACCGGAGGCCCAAACCCTTTCAAAAGGCGGGCAACGCACTCTGGTGTTGCGGGTGTCCATGGGCGGCGGTTATCGCTTACCATCAGGTGATCCGTCTGCTCGTTTGCTCTTTATCTTATTTAAAAAAAAATGTTGTCATATTCAACCGGCCAATCACCGATGCCAAAAAATCACGTGACACCGGCCTCAGACTACGGTGCGCGCGCCGCCATTGCTAAGATGCATCTTATCTTATCTTATCTTGTGTGGGGCCGAGGCAGCAAGGCCTCAGAGCACTTCGACCCAATGGGATCTTTTGTGCTTCCCCTAGATACCTAATCCTCATCCTCCCCCAGTTCTTCAAACAGCTCTTCCATAAGCTTTATAATGAGGCCTGGGGGTATGAGTCTATAGTCCTCTGGTCCTGGATAACCCTGCCCCAAGAGGCACATTCGCTTTCTAGCCAGTGCATCGCATGTACACAGAAGGTGTTCCATGCTCTCAATTTCCCTTTTACAGGCCCTGCAGGCTGATGTCTCCGTCAGACCCATTTTTTGAAGATGCAAGATGCATTCGTATCATATGGAACTATTTTGTAGGTACATCTAAATCTATGTATTAAACCGTCGTTTTCTAAACTTTTGGTTTCTTTTGTTCCATGGCGAACACCTGTCAAGTGCGAGTTGTACTCGTGTAGTACGCTTATGTTACGATTACGAGTAACTTGATTAACCGGGCAGAATAGATCCGGGCAGATCGATCATTATGAATACCTACCTAATGTCCAAGATACATACTTAGTTGGTATTTTTTTATAATGGGATAGGCTGCTCCCCTATCCCATTAATTACTTGTAGACGGATCACCTGATGGTAAGCCATTACCGCCGCTCATGGACACCCGCAACACCAGAGGAGCCGCAAGTGCGTTGCACACCTTTTAAAAGGGTTTGGGCCTTCGGTATCCTCACTCACAACGTAAGGGTTGTTTCACGCCGGTGTTCTATAAGGCCGTGGTATCAATCCGTTTGAGCCGGCTCATTCGTTCCACGGTGACTTGGAGGTGATTTTATAACTTTGCACACCCCATATCAATACAATTAGAGGGCCCATGGTCTATTTAAAAAATCTACCTAATCGAATTTATCACTTGGACCAGGCAGTATATATTCTTTCCTGCCGGCATGGGTGGGCAGGCGTCACGGCGTGCTGACCTTCCGGCTGACGCAGGTCTTGTCCGGACATGGGTGTTTCGGCAAGTACCTGTGTCGCGTCGCCGGGAGGGAGCCGGACGCCCGCTGCCATCATTGCAGCGACTGCCCTGAGGACACTGCGCTGCACACGCTCGAGCAGTGTACAGCGTGGGCAGAGCGGCGCCGTGTCCTCAGGGATGCAATTGGAATGGACCTTGCGTTGCCGGCCGTAGTATCTGCTATGGTCGGCGACGCCGAAGCCTGGCAGGCAACGGTCTCCTTCTGCGAGGAGGTTCTCTCGCAGAAGGAAGATGCAGAGAGGGTGAGAGAGAGTGCCTCCACCCTGCCGATCCGCGCCCGGCGCACTCGCACCGGGCGTAGGAACAGGGCAGATAACGCCCTGTTCCAACCACCATAAAAGGCCACGGGCGGCGGACTTGGGGAAGTCCGACCGATTGCAAGGTTAAGCTTCGCAGTGATCAACTGATTTGCAAGGTTAAGCTTCGCTCGCCGCGGTCAGTGTGTGGATGGGTGACCATTCTTAAAGCATCGAGATCCCTCCATGCCTTGGAGAGTACTTAAAGCCGTCGACAATCATTGTTAGTGGTAGTCAGAAGCCCAAAAAAAAGCTTCACAACCAGTCTACCTATCCTCCGAATATCGGTATTGCCCAGAAATTGTGTTGCGGAGGTCTGATGGCAGTCGCTTCGTGTAAAATACTGATATTCAGCCGTATCTGGTTAGACTGGAAGTTGACTACAACATAAGTAGTTGGCAAAAGGCTCGGAGGATGATATCCTGAGCCAAATTTCATCCAGCGTTCAGCCGTTACATTCGTTCAAACTTTTTGAATTATAGTAGTTATTTAGTATTATTTATAGGTATTAGTAGTAGCAAGTATTACAATTTATCTTTTGTGATTTTTTTTGCATTTTTCATGCTAAGATTATAAAGTTATTTTAGTGAAGGAAAAATTCGACTCGCAGGCAGGATTCGAACCTGCGTCTTCTGGTTTGATACACCACACGCTATGACCACTAAGCCACCGCGAGTCCTACCTGCCATGTCGAAATTTGCCTTCACATTCTGAACTTACGTCATAAAGGTGACGTCAGTGACATCTATTGACAAGCAAGTTACTTTGCCTCTCAACCGACACGACTTACCTTACGGTTAGTTCTATGTCGTACGATGCTACCATACCTACTAACTATCTTTTTGTGTTTTTTTTTGCATTTTTCATGCTAAGATTATTATATTACAATTTAATCAAAGTGTTAAGTATTATTTGGATTCCGATACCATTAATCTGGTTCCTGCTCTACCATTTCATCTAAAATACTTCACTGGAAATAAATGTAAGCGAATGCAATTCTTGACAACTTTACCAAGTTTGGAACGATTTTCCGGTCGTTTATTTCAGAAGTAAGTAGTAGTAGACGAAATGGTACGGTAGGAACCTAGTTTGATAAAATATTGTTTGGATTACGATTTATTTTGGTATTACGGATTTATGGCCTATTCTCTTTGACTATATAAAGCCTATTCTAGATTAGGTACTTTTTGTTAGTGAAACTTACTGTCTCTAGCTTTTTGTCCTGTTTTGTAGAACGATAAGTCAACGCTTGTATCCAAATTTCTGAAAAAAAAACACCATTTATATTTATTTAATTCTTAAGTAAGACAAATCACATGAATTAATTTTCATATGTCACACCTGCGACTTTTTTTCACGCAGCCTGCTCAAAATCGCATTTTATTGAAATCGCCTATTGTTGAAAATAGCAAGTGTGGTGAAATGATTTTGAATGAAAATTCCTTGCGGTTGAAAAGTAACGGGCTGCGAAATTTCGAATGTGAAATCGCTGTGAAAATGTGTCATAATTTCATCAAATGACAAGTAGCGTGTAAAGTAGCATAGCATTTCCATGCCATAATGACGAAATAATTGTGCCCGTCTGAATTGAGCCGTTCGGAATAACAGCGTAACAAGTAAAATTACACAACTATTTATGTGATGAATATAAGTGCTTTTTTATGCGATATGGGAGTAAACGAGCAGACGGATCACCCGATGGCAAGCGACAACCGCCGTCCATGAACACCCGCAACACCAGAGCAGTCACAAGTGCGTTGCCCGCCTTTTAAAAAGGTTTGGGCCTCCGGTATCCTCACTCACTCGGCGAAACACAACGCAAGCTTTGCTTCACGCCGGTTCTCTGTGAGGCCGTGGTATCACTCCGGTCGAGCCGGCCCATTCGTGCCGAAGCATGGCTCTCCCATTTCATCACGTGTTTGTGTTCGTCTGGGTGTTTCTTATGTATTATAAGTATGTATTTACAAAAAAAAGTATATACGTAAGTATTAGTTATATGCATTGTCTAGTACCCATAGTTCAAGCTCTGCTCAGTTTGTTACTAGATGGTGAAGTGAAAAATGTCGCAGAATATTTATTTATTTATTATTATTTACTACCTCAATTGTTTTTAACCCCCGACGCAAAAACGACGGGGTGTTATAAGTTTGACGTGTCTGTGTGTGTGTGTGTGTGTGTGTGTGTGTGTGTGTGTCTGACTGTGGCATCGTAGCTCCCGAATGGATGAACCGATTTTGATTTTGTTTTTTTTGTTTGAAAGGTGAATAAGCGGGGAGTGTTCTTAGCTATGTTTGACGAAAATCGGCCCAAGATGGCCGCCGCCACAAGATGGCGGTTTACATATTTTTTCACAACTCCCACAATATTGGTATCAAATGAAAGGGCCTGACTAGTAGAATACTATACACTATGAAAAATTTCAAATCCACCATGGCGGCCTCCACGAAATGGTGAATTTATTAAATTTTTTCACTACTCCCTCAATAAAGGTATCAAATGAAAGGGCTTGACTAGTAGAATACTATATACTATGATATAAGATATCTAATAGCTATGAAATAATTGTACAAAAGTTGAATAACTAAACGAAGAAAATACCTAATTAAAACGCAAGAAAATAATAGAAATTAAACAAAATAACTAAGGAGTCCCTACAAAAAGTGTGAAATAACAAATTAAATTAAAAATTTAAAAAAACCCCCGACACAAAAATAAACCTGAATCCCTATAAAAAGAAAAAAATAATCTTGTAATTATAACCCTTCGTAAGTACGTATGAAGTTTTTTGATTAAATTTTGTCGCGTCGGGGGACCGCTCTCTAGCTCTCGCGTGTCTGCCCGCTCGGGTCGCCAAACTTGAATATGTTACGCTCCGCCCACTTTACGCCCTCCCGCACGTCGCGGCGATGTACTCGCCATCCACATCAATTCTGAATTCGCGCGATTCACGTTCGGGAAGCAAAAGGAAAGGAAAGGATTCACATAATTAGAGAGCGGTCCCCCGACGCGACAAAATTTAATCAAAAAACTTCATACGTACTTACGAAGGGTTATAATTTCAAGATTATTTTTTTCTTTTTATAGGGATTCAGGTTTATTTTTGTGTCGGGGGTTTTTTTAAATTTTTAATTTAATTTTTACATTGAGTTTCAGACAAATTCATAAACATCCCGTTATTTTGGCCTTATTGTAAACCATGGAATATTAAGGGCCACTTTTTTTTTTGACGGGTTTGGAAATGCTTTATGCACTATCCACCACTCCGTGGAGAGCGGTGGGGTGTGTCGGACTCCGCTCTGAAAAGAGCGATCTACCGACTAAAACCAACCTCGGCGTTTCGCGTCACCACTTTGGTGCCGGGCCTACGGGAGCGCTGTAGCATTCGTCCGCGGGCCCGACAGTGGCGGGCCGCCGTTTGTGCCCCCTACGCGTAAGGGGAGCCAGACGTAGACGTTCACCCTCCCCTTCTTCTACCGATCCGCTGAGCGGGGCGCGGAAACTGCAAACCGCATTAAGGGCCACTTGCACCTACTTCTTAAATGTGTTTATTTCTATGAAAAATTGCGTTTAAATACAATTTAAATATATTTATGAAGTTGGTGCAAGTGGCCCTTAATAATGTAAAATGAACTTCACTTACACATAAGAATTATTAATTTCACAATCGGCGCAACATATCAATGGTTTTACGCCTTCAAAGCTGCATATCTGAAATACAGTAAAAGGTAATTATCTATTTATTTATAATTATAAGGCACACCAACAACTTACTTACAAAATATTTTTAGATAGGTGATACATAGTTAAGTTCTGTGAAAATAAGTCACTTATAGGCGTGCACGGCTTTCCAATAATTAAAAATTAGTCAAAATTTACAAAAGTTAAGATATACTGAATAAAACCGAATGGTATAGGTATAGTCAGTATACAAAATTATTTGAAGTATACCTACGCGACTGCTACGCTAGAGGTTCTGGGTTCGATTCACAGGTCGAGCAGTGAAGGGTAGAAGGGGTTTTTCTATGAAACTCCCAGTAGCAGCTCGGAGTAAGGAATTTGTGCCCGGTTAGTGGCAATAGTCTCGCCCCCTATTACATGGGACCTAAAACATACCGGCGAACTGTGGGTGTACATTAGTACGCCTCTGCCTAACCCTTCGGGGAATACAGGCGTGATGGTATGTTATTTATGTATGTTATAATAATATGCGAAACCTGAATACGCCTTGTTCGGCGTATTCAGGTTAGCTATATCTATTTTATCCTAAAATTATTTAAGAAAGTTACAGAAAGTTTCTTAAATTTACTTATGAACTCCACACTTTTTTTTTTTTTTGTGCGTGTGGAAAATCCTCATGGACTTCCGCCGCCCGGGGAGGCGGCGGGGCGTGTCGGACTCCACCCAGAGTGGGTGACCTACCGACTAAAAACCACACGGTGTTCCTTCCTGCACGTTTGCGTCGGGGGCTACGGGAAACAGAGAATTCGTCCGCGGCCCCCGACTGGTGCCGGCCCGCCGCAGCGGGCCCCGTCTACAGATTGTGGAGGGGGGGAGTGAGGCGTTTGACTCCCCCCCATCGTCTTAGAGGGGCGCGCGTGGAACACTACGCGCCACCGCCTCGGGTCCTATAAGGGGGGGTGTGGCGGACGTCCCCGCGTCCGCCACCCCCGGACCCATTTATGGAGGCCGGAAGAGGGCATTGTCTCGTGGAGTGCTGGAGTGATGTTACCGCTCCATCCATCACCAGATACCACCGATACCACGATACCAGATACCACGCCCTCACAGACAACCGGCATGAAACAACACTTACGTTGTGTTTCGCCGAGTGAGTGAGGTTAACAGAGGCCCAAACCCTTTTAAAAGGCGGGCAACGCACTTGCGACTCCTCTGGTGTTGCGGGTGTCCATGGGCGGCGGTTATCGCTTACCATCAGGTGATCCGTCTGCTCGTTTGCCCACCTATCCCGTAAAAAAAAACAAAAATGTAGATAATGGGTACCTATATAATAAAAAAATAATAATAATTGAATTAGTCGTAGTAAATTGTGTACATATATCTATATATAATCTTTATATACTAATATATAAAGCTCAATAGTTTGTTTGTTTGCTTGAACGCGCTAATCTCAGGAACTAATGGTCCGATTTGAGAAATTCTTTCAGTGTTAGATAGCCCATTTATTGAGGAAGGATAAAGGCTTTTAGATATATTATCACGTAACCAAGTAACCATTCCACGCGGACGAAGTCGCTGGCAGAAGCTAGTTAGTAGTTATATAATAGAATGAATGAATGTTTTTAGAAATTTATAATTCTTTAAATTCTTTAATTTCTTATTTTTATATAATATTTTCGTAAGTACACCACTTTGTTTTGTTATTGAAGAGCGGGGCCTCCTAGCACAGGTATATATTTTACTTAAAAGGAGGTCTCTATGTTACATTTACTGTAAAAGTTGTACAAGTTTCTGCAATAAACCTTTTTATTATTTTATTATTATTTTTTATAATATATATAGCTTCTGCCCGCGACTTCATCCACGTAGCGTTATGATATATAGCCTATAGCCTCCTTCCTCAATAAATGGGCTATCTAACATTGAAACAATTTTTCAGATCGGACCAGTAGTTTCCAAGATTAGCGCGTTCAAGCAAACAAACAAACAAACTTTTCAGCTTTATATATTAGTATAGATATAAAAGAAACTCGTGTTAGTTACACTATTTATAAATTAAGAACGGCTGAACCGATTTCGCTGAAAATTGATGGAGAGGTAGCATAGAACCAGGAGACGTACATAGGATACTTTTTATCCCGTTCCCGTGGGATGTGATGACAGACCGAATTCCACGGGGGCGAAGCCGCGGGCAGAAGCTAGTATTAGTATAGATTAAGTATAAAAGTATAGATAATTATATATTAAAAAAAAAACCTACGGGTGGATAATCTTTTCTCTTGATATCTTCCATGGCCGACTCACATTTGTAAACGCTGGTACACACGCCATCTACTCCATCCCATGTACATTTTGATCCTACAAAGAAAGCTAATTTACATTGCCATTTTAGTGAAGGAAGAGGTAAGAAGCGGCGGTAGCCTAATGGCTAGGGCGTCGGACTTGCGATCATGTGATTGCCGGTTCGAAACCCACCCATTGCACTACCGACGTGAACCCACTCGTAACACAAGCACTTTAGCTTAGCACGAGGGGTTAACAAGAATACTAGTAATGTGTGACGCCCACATTGCTAGTAAGCTTTAAAAAAAAAGAAAAAGAAATCGACTGGTGCTGGGATTCGAACTTGCATCTTCTGGTTAGATACACTAGATGCTATGACCACTAAGCCACCGCGAGTCCCACCTGCCATGACGAAATTTGCCATAACATTCTCAACTTACGTCTTAAAGGTGACGTCAGTAACATAATATTGAAAAGCAAGTTACTTTTCAATAGATGTTAATTCGCAGACGCAGGTTCGAATCCTGCCTGCGAGTCGAACTTTTCTTCACACAATCTATAATATCTATATTACTAATATATAAAGCTGAAGAGTTTGTTTGTTTGCTTGAACGCGCTAATCTCAGGAACTACTGGCCCGATTTGAAAAATTCTTTCAGTGTTTGATAGCCCATTTATTGAGGAAGGCTATAGGCTACATATCATCACGCTACGCGGACGAAGTCGCGGGCAGAAGCTAGTAACTTTATAATCTTAGCATGATAAATGCAAAAAGAAACACAAAAAGATATTTTTTTTTATGATCTATTAACGTAATTAGTATTAATAACAAAAGTAAGCTCGGGCCCCGGTTTCTTCACGATGTTTTCCTTCACCGTTTAAGCGAGTAATGGTTAATTATAATTTTACTGTCAGAGTTCACGGTCACAGTAAAAATCAATAACATTCGGGTAAATTTAAAAATCAATTACCTTCGGGTAAATTTAAAATTTCCCGTTTAAATACACCACTGTCTCCACAATACACACATTCTAATAAACACAAGATAATAGTTAATGTATTTCTCATTACTGCGAATTATTTGTAAACACGTACGACTTTATCGAGATTTGCAAGGCGACTAATAAAAACAGGTTGTTGCATTTATATAAATAATAATGTATATTATCGGTTAACAGGATGTAGACTTATTTAAAACTAGCTTCTGCCCGCGACTTCGTCCGCGTAGCGTGATGATATATAGCCTATAGCCTTCCTCAATAAATGGGCCCTCAATAATCTATCACTGAAAGAATTTTTCAAATCGGACCAGTAGTTCCTGAGATTAGCGCGTTCAAGCAAACAAACAAACTCTTTATCTTTATATATTAAAGTATAGATTTCGACAAATTTACTTTTTTTATAAAAGACCTGTTTCAAGTCTGAAGTCTAAAAATATATATTAAAATTTCAAAAAAACGTAAGGATCTGTGACCTGGTAATTTATGGTTTTAGGGATGGCGCAGAATGGTGTATTTGATTAATTAAATTAATTATCTTCAAGCATTTTGTGATCAAAGTCACTCAGCGAGCGTTTCTTTATGCCATCGAATCAGAAATGAGCTCCGTAGAAGAACTAAGGTTGCCAACATAGCTCGAATTCAATTAAATTCAAATGTTTTTATTTCAAATAAGCATTTACAAGCGTTTATGAAACGTTATGATTCCAGTTGCACGGTTCCAAAAGGTTGATCCTATGGAGAATAATCCGGCAAGAAACTCCATAGACACTTTTAAAATAAATTATACTTACCACTGAAGCGGCAAACAAGTATACGGCCCGCCTGATGGTAAGCGGTTACCGTAGCCTATGGACGCTTGCAATACCAGGGGTATAACACGCGCGTTGCCGACCCTGTAAAAATCTTTTTACACCCTTTTTGAGGGGTAGGGTAAAGATTACTGAGGAATACTTGGCGTGACAGCACAGAGGATAATGAGTGTGATGCTTAAACACCACCGGTTTTCCACTTTCAACACAATGTTTCCTCTCGGAGCTCTGGCGACCTTGCTCACAGTTAGGAATACAACATAGAACGGACTTATGTTATATGGCTATGGCTACGATTTTCTGCAAAAAAAGCTCAGCATGTGGACGTCTTCTGGGTGATAAGATATTGAACAATTTTATGATGTTGAACAATCTTCATCTTCAGAATCGATCACAACCGGTTGGACCGAAATAGACATTTAGGTAGATAAATATTATCGAGCGAGATCAAACAAATATAGAAGGGACCATCTCGGTAATTATACTCTGTCAGATAAAAAAAGTTGAGTCCAAAAAGATCAATAGAAAATTAAAAGATACTAAAATCAGGCAAAATAAATGTTCATCTTGGAGGAAAATCTTGACAGGTTTTAAAAATTATTATTTATGTTAACAATATTGTATTAAATGTCGTTATAAAACA
Source organism: Acronicta leporina (assembly GCA_947256265.1). Lineage (NCBI taxonomy): Eukaryota > Metazoa > Arthropoda > Insecta > Lepidoptera > Noctuidae > Acronicta > Acronicta leporina. The sequence continues at coordinate 1,779,585 of OX366539.1, forward strand.
TCCCGTTTATACGTATATAATAATCTATAGATATCAAGATTATATTGAGGTATTATGACACCATCAATAATGACAGGAAAGTGAGTTTTTTTTTGCTCCTTAAGAAACTGATACGCCTTAGAGATTTTCTTGACGGTTCGTGAAGTCTGTCCCTGGTGGCCAGCCTAACTCTTCTCATTCTGAGATGGAACCCGTGCCCAGTAGTGGGACAGTAAATGAGTTTATAATTGGCGCATATATAGATAAGCATAAAATCTATGGGCATTATAAACATTCACACTTGTATTCTGCGAAGGGTTAGGCAGAGGTGTGTTGCCTTAACCGAGCATGAATCCCAAACTACTGATGCCGAGAATTTTATAGAAAAACCTGGTAATTGGACCCAGGACCACTAGGCAAATGACGCATTATAAAATCTCTATGCACCTTCTTATCCGAGTTACCATCACAATTTTGATTTTATGGGATTATTATTTCTTCATTTGGTATTCGTAACTAAGTACCTGATTCTTTTCTACGTTTTTAGTAATTCTGTGTGCCGACTGCCCTTAGCGGATTGAGAGAATTACTCTAGCCTAGTACGACTATGCAACCAATCTCAATGCTTATAACTAGTTTATGATGCTCGTGTACAGATAAACATTCGATATTATGAGATGAACTAATAAACGAGTCTATTAATATGTGATATTCTCACATATTTACTAACTATGCGTAGGTATTTAATTTTATGTAGGTATAATAATAATCATTTATTGCCCGCTAATGTCCCACGCACGGCTTCACCTGTATAAATTTCCTACGACTACGTTTTCATTTTTGTCATTAATAAACCTTTGACGACACGTGTGGCGTAGTGGCTGAGCGATCGGTTTCTACATCACGTGTTGTGGGTTCGATCCCCAAAAAACATACCATCACGCCTGTATTCCCCGAAGGGTTAAATAAATAAATAATAATAAATAAATATTCTGGGACATTTTTACACAGCACCATCTAGTCCCAAACTAAGCAGAGCTTGTACTATAGGTACTAGACAGTGGATATAATACTTACTTATATTATATACTTACTTACTTTTTTTACACCCAGACGAACACAAACACTTATATTCATCACATAATTTTTTGGGAATCGAACCCACGACCTCATGGTCAGCAGTCCGGTACTCGAACCACTAAACCACAGAGGTCGTCAGTTAGGCAGAGGTGTACTAAGATACACCTGTACACCACAGTTTGCCGGTATGTTTAGGTCCCATGTAATAGGGGGCGAGCCTATTGCCATTAACCGGGCACAAATTCCAAACTCCGAGCTACTACAGGAAATTTCATAGAAAAACCCAATAGCACTGCTCGAGCTGGGAATCGAACCCAGGACCTCTAGCGTAGCAGTCGCGCTCAGGACCACTTGGCTAATGAGGCAGTTTTGAGCTGTCGGCTTAAAACTGCAGGCTGCTGTGATCGTGTGGTTCGATCCCCACACGGAGTAAATATTTGTATGTGACCTACAGGATGTTCTTTCGGGTCTGGCCGTTAGGGCCACTTGCACCAACTTCTTAAATGTGTTTAAATTGTATTTAAACACTATTTAAACACATTTAAGAAGTTGGTGCAAGTGGACCTTCGCAGCCGGCGCACCGGACGTCGGAGGAGGGCCGACAATGCCCTCTTCCAGCCTCCGTGAATGGGTCCGGGGGTGGCAGACGCGGGGTCGTCCGCCACACCCCCCTTATAGGACCCGAGGCGGTGGCGCGTAGTGTTCCACGCGCGCCCCTCTAAGGCGATGGGGTGGAGTCGAAACGCCTCACTCCCCCCCTCCACAATCAGCGGACGGGGCCCGCTGTGGCGGGCCGGCCAGTCGGGGGCCGCGGACGAATTGTCTGTTTCCCGTAGCCCCCGACGAAAACGTGCAGGAGGGAACACCGTGTGGTTTTTAGTCGGTAGGTCACCCACTCTGGGTGGAGTCCGACACGCCCCGCCGCCTCCCCGGGCGGCGGAAGTCCATGAGGATTTTCCACACGCACAAAAAAAAAAAGTGGCCCTTAGTGTATGTTAGAATTTGTGTTTGTAGAAGCACCCACGATACAGGAGAAAATCAAGAAAACACAGTATCATAATTTCCACATCCATTTAATTATAAAATCAATTTCTGGGGGCTAATACAGTTTAAAATGAATCATAATATGATTTACGGCTCCACAACGCGCTACACTTATCCAGTATAATCGAAGCTCTAAGTGTTTGGAAAGCCTATATAATGCAAGTTCAGTTAATACTGGATTTTATGGCCCATGCGTCCGTGAATCATATTATGATTTAACAAAAATAGCAATGTCAATTTCGTTTTTATTGGTTGCTCTATTTATGGTAGGTAAAAAATGTTATGACGCAATATACAGTGAATTAATAATCTAAAAAGGTGGAGTTAAGCAGGCGCTGATGGGATGGGCGTGAATTGAAATACCTATACCTTTTATACCGAAATATGTGTAATGGCGCCAGGTCAGCGGGAGAGACCGGCAGACATTTGTGTATCCTTCCTACAAAGTAATAAGAACACTATTCTTGCAGTAGTAAAGATCCATATTGTACTGACAAATATTTCAGTTCTCGGCTCGCACCTTTTTTTTTTTTATAAAAGCTTACTAGCAATGCAGGTCGCACATTACTAGTATTCTTGTTAACCCCTCGTGCTAAGCTAGATTGCTTGTGTTACGTGTGGTTTCACGTCGGTAGTGCAATGGGTGGGGTTCGAACCGGCAACCACATGATCGCAAGTCCGACGCCCTAGCCATTAGGCTACCGCCGCTTACATCAAAGATATGCGTGACGTGGCGAAGTTTACCATACAAAAATCAATTCTCGCTCATCCAATCCACGCATCGCGTAACGTCTCAAACCACCTTTAATTTTCAAAACGCCATGATATTTCAAGGCCACACAACGCTCTCAATCCATGGAACGTAGGGTAAGACTCTGGTAAAGACATCGGGTTTGAGCGCTTGGAGTTTGCATGTAGACCCGAATGACGTAACACCGATTACTGCGTACGCGCACAAGAACTGTGTCTCGATCAGCAATGGCTCACCGGAGAGACCCTGCAATTTTAAAATTCCAAATTAAGCCTGAATTATATTTTATCAGCAATCAGCATACATTCGCATATCAAGTGGGAGAGCCATGCTTCGGCACGAATGGGCCGGCTCCACCGGAGTGATACCACGGCCTCACAGAAAACCGGCGTGAAACAACGCTTGCGTTGTGTTTCGCCGAGTGAGTAAGGTTACCGGAGGCCCAAACCCTTTTAAAAGGCGGGCAACGAACTTGCGACTCCTCTGGTGTTGTGGGTGTCCATGGGCGATGGTTATCGTTTACCATCAGGTGATCAGTCTGCTCGTTTGCCCCCCTATCCCATAAGAAAAATATCGTCCACAGAAAATGGCTTACGTTTATAACTATTTAGCAAAATGAAGTAAAACACAGATTTCGATTTCGAGAAATGTAGGTACTTAGCTGTTAGTAATTTTGAGTGTATGTTTGTAATACCTACCCTGCAAGATTCAGGTGATTGTGACTTACTCCCATAGCAAAATTGAGTGTTGGAATCTATTCCATCTTTTAAAAGCCTATAAGACCCATATGAGGTTTTGCATTCTTCTTCACTGAACTTCTCCAAATTAATCTGAAAATAATTAATAAGTAGTAAGTACATAGTGACTTTGGCCTAAGAAATACAGTGGGTCATGCTGGCTCAAACATTAAGGGCCACTTGCACCGACTTCTTAAATATGTTTAAATTGCATTTAAACACAATTTTTCATAGTAAATTTGTTAAAATTAAGCGTGGATAGCCTAATGGCTAGGGCGTTGAACTTGGGATCATGTGGTTGCCGGTTCGATACCCACCCATTGCACTACCGACGTGAACCCACTCGTAACACAAGCATTTAGCTTAGCACTAGGGGTTAACAAGAATACTAGTAATGTGCGACCCACATTGCTTGTGTTACGAGTGGGTTCACGTCGGTAGTGCAATTGACTGGGTTTCGAACCGGCAACCACATGATCGCAAGTCCGACGCCCTAGCCATTAGGCTACCGCCGCTTGAATTAATTATTAATACGCACCTGATTACGAAATGTCAGAGGTGCGCGTCTTGGGTTCGAACTCGAGACCTACGACATGGCAGTCCAGTGGTCATACCCCAACTACTTCACTGCTAAGCATATTCTTTAGTGACAGAATGAAATTCTTACCGTCTGTATAATGTCAACAAGACTAGAAGAGGATTCTTTAGATATAAGGTCTCTCCAAGTTGTAGCCACGGCACTGTCATCCTTAGCTTCTTCGACGTGGAGACACGCTGGCAAGACATTATGGTTGAAAACTACCCTGAAACATAACATACCATCATGCCTGTATTCCCCGAAGGGTTATGCAGAGGCGTACTGATGTACACCCACAGTTCGATGGTATGTTTAGGTCCCATGTAATAGGGGGCGAGCCTATTGCCATTAACCGGGCACAACTCGGGTGCTACAGGGAATTTCATAGAATAACTCAATAACACTGATTGACCTGGAAATCGAACCCAGGGCCTTTAGCGTAGCAGTAGCGCTCAAGACCACTAGGCTAATGAGGCAGTTCAGGACCACTAACCTACCATGAAATTTAAAAATAAGGTTTTACATGTGACGTCATAATGCTGACGTCTCGTCTCACCCCCCCTAGCTCTTCTTCCGCGCCTTTACCCAACTACTTTGGGGCCGGCTTCAAGTCTACCCAGATGCGGCTGAATATCAGTATTTTACACGAAGCGACTGCCATCAGACCTCCGCAACACAATTTCTGGGCAATACTGATATTAGGAGGATAGACTGGTTGTCAGACTTTTTTTTGGCTTCGGTCCAAAATTGTGAGAGATGTTTGTATGACAATTGGGACCTTACGTGCTCTCGAAGGCACGGAGGGGGCTCTTTGTTTTGAGAACGGTCACCCATCCACACACTGACCGCGGCGAACGCAACTTACCCTTGAAAGATCAATTGATCAGCTTAGTTATTACTTAGCCACGAGCCCCCTAATTTTATGGTTCTTTATTTACGTGCGCTGTCGTCGTTGATTCAGAAGCATGTAGTTACTGATATAGTTTATACCATCACGCCTGTATTCCCCGAAGGGTTAGGCAGAGGCGTACTAATGTACACCCACAGTTCGCCGGTATGTTTAGGTCCCATGTAATAGGGGGCGAACCGGGCACAAATTCCTAACTCCGAACTGCTACTGGGAATTTCATAGAAAAACCCAATAACACTGCTCGACCTGGGAATCGAACCCAGGATCTCTAGCGTAGCAGTCGCAGTCAGGACCACTAGGCTATTGAGGCAGTCAAAGATTGTCAAAACATTGCCAAACATTGCCCCACACTAGATTTTTCTCCTATATCGTGGGTGCGTTTACAAACACAAAACCTCACATACACAAACGCCCAGACCCGGAAAAATTACCTGCAGATCATACAAATATTTGCTGCGTGTGGAGATCGAACCCACAACGCGTGTCGCAGAAGGCAATCGCTCAGCCGCTACGCCAACGTGTCGTTAATGCATGCAAGATATGGGGGGCGAATATCTTATGTCGTAGGGCAGCCGAGGTACCAAATCCGCCCCTGGGAATAACCACTCAGAAGATACTTACGGTGTCTCCGTCTCTATCAGAGCAATATCGTGATATTTCTGGGGATTTTTGTACTCAGGAGCTGGGATGAATCTCTTTATCTTATGAGTTTGCCAGGTGGAAGGAGATTGTGAGCGATTCTTCACGTCCAGCGCAACGTATGTCAGCGGAGTACTGCAAAAATGACAAGATAACGTAACATAAGTAGTTATTTTTCTTATGGATTAAGTCGGCAAATAAGCCGTGATAGCCTAGTGATTATGACCATTGGACTGCCAAGTCAAAGGTCTCGAGTTCAAATCCAAGGCACGCACCTCGGACTTTTCGAAGTTATGTGCGTATTAATAGTTAATTATCGCCTATAATTTCTCGACGACATGTGAAGTCTACCAACCCGCATTAGGCTAGCGCGGTTGACTATAGCCTAATCCCTCTCATTGTGAGAGAAAACCCGTGCCCAGCAGTGGGACATGTAATGGGTTGATTATGTAAGTCGGCAAACGGGCTGACGAGCCACCTGGTGGTAAGTAGTGATCGTCACCCATAGACACCTGCAACACCAGATGAGCTGCTAATGCGCTGCCGACTCTTAAGAGCCCCGACGGACAGCAGACTGCCAGTACCGCAGCAACCGAAGGGGAACTGGCTCTTACGCACAAAAGTCGAAACACGCACGAAGGTGCCTTACGACAAACTTCACCAGCCAGTCAGTCCACAAGAGGTCCTACCACCGACAAGGCAGATATTTTCTCGCCTCTTACGAGATACCTATCTGAAAGTCAGTGAGGAATAGTATTCTAACCCACATGCACAACCCTTACGCACATAACTTCGAAAAGCCAGAGGTGCGTGCCTTGGATTCGAACTCGAGACCTTTGATTTGGCAGTAGAATGGTCATATCACGAGGCCATCACTGTTTTTTTAAAGAATCTACATACATACATACCATCACGCCTGTATTCCCCGAAGGGTTAGGCAGAGGCGTACTAATGTACACCCACAGTTCGCCGGTATGTTTAGGTCCCATGTAATAGGGGGCGAGCCTATTGCCATTAACCGGGCACAAATTCCTAACTCCGAGCTGCTACTGGGAATTTCATAGAAAAACCCAATAACACTTTGCTCGACCTGGGAATCGAACCCAGGACCTCTAGCGTAGCAGTCGCGCTTAGGACCACTTGGCTAATGAGGCAGTTACAATAAGTTATAATCTACATACATTGCAAACAAAATTTTCATATATTCATTTTCATAAACTTACTCGGACGGAATCGCCTTCTGGACATGCGCGGCGGTGAGTATATACCTATCGCTGATGAGTGTGCCTCCTGCCAGCCACGTTGCCTTCTCCAGATCATCGCCATAACCCAGCAATACCTGGTTAAAACGAGCACAGTAAATTAAAAAGCTCATGTGCATGGCGAACCGAACGTAATACCAAAATAAATCGTAATTATAACACAATTTTATCAAATTGTGTTATTAATTGGATCCGGATCCCATTAATCTAGATTCCTTCCTACCATTTCGTCCAAAATACCTACTGGAAATAAATAAAAGTGAATGTTATCTATATCTATACTATAATATTATAAAGAGGAAAGATTTGTATGTAAAATTAAAAACTACTGGGCCGATTTCAAAAATTCTTTCACCATTGTTCCAGATTTAACATAGGCATTAACTAATACAGATCAGACTAACTTAAGCTACAGAATATTTTAAAAAAAAAATAACTATACAATATTCACAATTGAGTATTAAATTTTTGCTTAAAATTGAACACAAAATTAAAGATAATTATGTTGTAAATATAAACCTGGTGTGGATACTGTGCTCCAGGTTCTTCCCCGACTGATGGGGAACCTCCTATTCCCCAGGTGCCAAAGATATGGCAGTTCTTCTCTTTATGGAGCTGTCTCTTGATTCCTGAATAAAAACCTCCTGAGCGGCATCGGTATGGCAAAATTTTTATATACTCGAGACAATCTGGAATATATTACATAATGTTAAAAATGACCGATCCGAAAGGGGCGTATAGGGATTCTATGCACTTCACAAAATAAAATAAGTAACATTAAATTTTCATGAAAGTAAAATGAAGTTTAAAATGGACGATTGTCGAGCTCAATGTGTTTAAGTGAGATTATAATATAACTAAATGTTGCCCGCGATTACGTCCGCGTGGAAGTTATTCTTTAGGGGTATTTGTTATTTTCTTCTTCTTCTTATTTACTGCCAGTGACTCCGGTCGCGTGGGTTTCAGTTTTTGGATTTTATAGCAAAAGTTCTTATGTATTTGTCTATCTTTAATTATAAGAAAATACATAGACGAAGGTGGCAGAAAAATAATCTTATAAATTACATATATACACACACTCGACTTCTTTGCTTCTTTCACATTGATACATAAGGAGCTTGCCAGTAATTTATCCATGGAATTTAATATATTAATTTATATAATTATAATTAATATATATATCTAATTTATTTATAAAAGTAAACGGGGGAAAGAGGGGTTTATGACGCCCTCTTAGAGGTTCCCCAGGTCGAGCAAAAATTCTCAGTAGCAGCTCGCACCGAGTTTGAACTTGTACCCGGTTAATGGCAATAGGATCACCCCTATTACATATTGGCGAACTATCGGTGTGAAATAGTACATCACTGCCTAACCCTTCGGGGAATAAATGCGTGATAGTATGTATGTTATGTTAAAAAAAAGGTACTCACTGTCTCTAGCCTTGTGGCCATCTTTCCAGAATATTCCCATATGCGGACTAAACACTACATTTCTGAAACAGAAAATAAGAGGGTAGTTGACTATTGTTTGATTTACTAAAAATAACTATGCTATTGAAAAGTGTGATTAAATATAATTAATTTAATGAAAAAATAATTGAAATCCACTAATAGAGTTTCAAGATAGCTTTTAAAGTTTTTTAAAGTCTCTTTCCGCAGCATTGGTTTCGGTGTAGAATGTCTATAGCGTACGGACGGTTTGACGTCGCAACGTGCTCTAGTATGTAACATAAACTTAAAATGCTTATAACGTTCCTATTTTTTAAACGATTTTAATTTTGTTTATGTTGCTCGACTCTATTTATAGTCAACTTTTTTATGAGACTAACACATTTTGGAATTATGGAAAATATATTGTATTAATTGAAGTCTCCTTTTGCCACGAATATTATTCCTCCTTCTCGCTTTTAATCATTGGGGTCGGCAAGCAATAGGTCAATCTGGTCAATAGCCTACTGTTTTATATTAGTTATTAAACATGGGCTTACTCTTGACTTTTTTATAGAAGAGGGAGGCAAGCGAGCAAGATAAGTGATAAGTGAACACCGCAAAGGTGAAGTCGACGGTAGAGCGAGCACACGCAAAAGATGCCTGTTCTCCCTACTTTTGAATAGATTCGGGTTCGTACTCCGAAAAAACAGATGCAAAATCAAGGGAGTTCTACTCCTTCGCTGTGCGTGTTTGAGCAGTTCTGTTTTTTTAATGAATAACGTTATACGGTATATCATAACGTAACTAAAACAGTAATTAATGATATAACGGTTTCGTTATTTAATAATATTTTTTTTTGCAATTATTTTGCAAAATTTGCTGACGTTGCTTTATTTGTATTTCGATTCGAACGATATACATTTCGAATACGACAGTTTTTACAACAGTACAACAGTTTCGAGATCTCAGTTTGAGCATAGTCTAAAGCGAGTAATAATTTGAAATGTCAACCCTGTTTACGTCAGACATAATACAGGTATAATGAAATGCGCGTGCGCAGCGTACACATGTCTGTACATACCTTGTGTCGTTAACTAAATCGCAATCGGTACAGCAGATGATTTTATCTTCGCCTTTTGTTGAACAGACCTAAAAATCAATTAAAAATGTATTACAATATATAGAACAGATTTGTTTTTTACTGAGTTTACGTCTTTGACATTGAATAGATGCCACTGACATCACCTCAAAGAAGTAACTGGACAGCCTTGACCGCTGGTGATAAAAAGAAAAATAAAAGCCTGAGTCACTAGTGCGCTTCCGTTTGGCTTCTTTTAGCCGGGCAGGGATAACCAGAAGCCTGACTTGTATAGTCTATATCCGGACATGACTGTAAAAAGGCGCACATCAATGTAAAAGGCCGGACACCTAGCAAGCCTAGTTGCTCAGTGTTTGGTAACACTAACCGGTGGTTGTGGACTCTTCGTATCTAGCGTGGTCATGCATCTTGTTTCCTGAACACATCGACCCTTGACACCATCCCATTCACAGTCGGCTCCTGGAAAACACAATCAATTTTTTTTAAAAAGCTTACTAGCAATGCGGGTCGCACATTACTAGTATTCTTGTTAACCCCTTGTGCTAAGCTAGATTGCTTGTGTTACGAGTGGGTTCACGTCGGTAGTGCAATAGGTGGGGTTCGAACCGGCAACCACATGATCGCAAGTCCGACGCCCTATCATTAGGCTACCGACACTTGAATTTGTATACTTATGATGGAATCCTACTATCCTATCATTAATACTAATAATATAATAAATGATGTGAAAGTTTGTGAGGATGGATGTTTATTACTCATTCACGCCAAAACGGCTGAACGGATCCGGATAATTTGGCACAGAGGTAGATTATAGTCTGGAATAACACATAGACTACTTTTTATGTAGGTCCGACCCAATTCTGAAGTCCACGCAGATGAAGTCGCGGGCAGAAGCTAGTTAATATTATAAACATGAACATTTTTGAGGATGTCTGGATGGTTGTAATTTTTTGACGTGATAACTACTGTAAGGATTTTAATGAAACCTTAAAATAATATAAATCTCATATATCAGAACAACACATAATCTATAATTATAATATCTACGCGGATGAGGTAACGGGCCAAAGCTAGTGACACAATAGTGACAAATAAATACCTTATTTTTTGGACTTTGAAAAATCGTTACAAATAAATACTCATAGTCTAAGTAAAATATCAAATGGTCAAAGATATTATTCCAAATACTTAGGTATAAGGCAATTCGAGGTATCTAATATTAAAGCGGGGGCGAGTTAATACATCCTAGGGGTGAACGGATACCACACCATATTCTGTGACAGGGAAAAAAGACAAGAAATATTATAAGTAGCTAATTTTTGTTTTTTTTTATTGTAGTAGTGGTAGTTTGTTTATAAAAGCATAGGCCTGCTGGATTCTGACACTTACGCGAATATTAGACGTTGAAATAAAACTATTTTTATTTAATTCCCGACGTTTCGGATCCTTTACAGCATCCATGGTCACGGGTAGACTAAGAACTGACTAATCTTCTTTAGCGGCTTGAAGTATGTTTTGATTGAAGTTCGCTTCAAGATATAGCCAATCTTGTCTGTGACTCCTCTAACATATGGCAATACAGCAGGTAGACGCTCGACTGTGGCACGTTTCACGCGGTTTCTGTGACGAGGAAACGTGCCACAGTCGACATACTTCAAGCCGCTGAAGAAGATTAGTCAGTTCTTACCACCTGTCAAGTGCCACATACCTCTTCAAGATGCAGGAGTATACAAGCTTGATTGTGATTGCGGTCTCTCATACATAGGCCAAACTAAAAGAAACATAGGGACCCGCGTAAAAGAACACATTGCCGATGTCAAACACCGCCGTTCCAGAAAGTCTGCAGTTTGTGAACATACCCTAGACAAGACCCAGCACTACATCAGATTTGATAAACCACAAGTCCTCACAAAAGAAAACCGATTCCTACCTAGGATGATTCGTGAGGCTATTGAAATTAAAAAACACCCAAATTTCAATAGAGAAGATGGTTGGGTCTTACCAGCTGCTTGGAACCCCATTATAGAATCTATTAAATCTAAATCCAAGCCCAAAACTGCAAGACCAAAGGATATGGTGAGCTCGTTCTGCGTGAATCGGATCACTAATAATTAACAAAAATGTAAGGTAGCTAATTTTAACATTAAGCCGTCCAACACCTCAGTCTACCCGTGACCATGGATGCTGTAAAGGATCCGAAACGTCGGGAATTAAATAAAATTATAAAATTAATACAACGCGATAAAATCCGTAAAAAATAGTTTTATTTCAGAGCATAGGCCTGTTTATACTACATTGTATATACCTAAGTATTTTGAAATCTTTGACCTAAACTTATTATTGAGTCGAGTAGTCTTGATTGACATGATACAATCATGATTAATGCATGTATTATTGCTGTCTGACCTTTGATAACTGAATTATTTACATAATAAGAAAAAAAAATACTTGCGGGCACGATTCGAACCTCTGCCTTCTGGGCGCTATGACCGCTAATAATCTTAGCATAGAAAATGGAAAAAAAAATATAAAATATAATCTGATGGTATCGTACGACATCGAATCAACTGCAAAGTAACTTGTTTGACGACACGTTTGGCGTAGCGGCTGAGCGATCGGCTTCTGCGACACGTGTTGTGGGTTCGATTCCCACACGGAGCAAATATTTGTATGATCTACAGGTAGTTGTTCCGGGTCTGGGCGTTTGTGTATGTGAGAATTTGTGTTTGTAAAAGCACCCACGATACAGGAGAAAATCCTAGTATGGGGCAAAGTTTTTTAAAAAAAAAAACAAAAAAATACTTGCTTTTCAATAGTGGTCACTGACGTCTCGCAGTGGCTTAGTGGTCATAGCGTCTGATGTATCTAACCAGAAGACGCAGGTTAGAATCCCGCCCACGAGTCAAATTTTTCCTTCACTAAAATAACTTTATAATGTTAGCATGCAAACACAAAAAAAATCATATAGATACTTTATTAACTTCTTAATAAAATACCTACACGACTAGGTCATTCCTAGGATTTAATTTTTTTCAAGAACGAAATTGAGCTTCGCCGTTTGATATTTAAAATTGATGATTATTATACTCATACGAAGACAAGGCTGAATAGCGAAGCGACCTCTTTTGTCATTGGGCTGAATGCATGATGTCTATTGCCTGTATGATGGTTTTTTTTTTTTAATAATGGCGCCACATTTCCAGTGTCAAGTAATAAAGTAATCAAATAATATTTCCCACCATGGGATTGCTTGGGATTGTAATATGGCACCACACTTTTTGTGTTCGCCAGTGTCAAGTATAAGTTGTTGAGTTGCCCCAATAAAACGGTAGAAATTTTATTGAGGCTTCGATGGAGTTTAGAAGTGAACCCAAAAAGTCACGATTTTCAATTTTATATCATTTGCCTACACTCTCACACGTTTACGAACACTTAATGGTTAATTATCCACCATAATTACACATTAAACTTCGGAGAAATTCAAATATTGAAAAATAATATGAAATCGACAATGTGCACTTCATTTTCCCGCCTAAACTCCAGTATGATGGTTAGATGTACGCGAACTTTTAGAAAGAGTGGTGATTTTTTTTAATTACTTACCGCCCTAGGGCTTTTCTAGCTACATTATTACTCTAAAGTGCTAATTGGTCACCTACAAGCCCCATTTGGAGGTAATAAGGACCTACTTACCGAATATGAGAGATGTAAAATATATTTAATTCCAAAACAAACAAACTACACATTATAATAAAGATTATTTTATGCCTGACATGCGTACGCTTGACCGCTTAATCGACATAATTATGTTATGCGCCAAGATGGAGCGCGCTTGCCTTGAAGAAACCGATTCACTCGAGATTAAATAAATGTACTGGAGAAGACCAACTCGGGATGCGCATTTTACATTTCAGCGTTTCGCTCGGGTTTTTTGAATGTCCACCATGAATTGAAGTGTCTTTTTCGCGGTGATGGTCGTCTGATAGTCAAAAAGACTTCAAATATGAATATGCTAACTAAGAAATATTTTTTTTAAATCTTACTAGCAATGTGGGGCACACATTACTAGTATTCTTGGTAACCCCCCGTGCTAAGCTAAATGCTTGTGTTACGAGTGGGTTCACGTTGGTAGTGCAATGGGTGGGTTTCGAACCGGCAACCACATGATCGCAAGTCCAACGCCCTAGCCAATAGGCTACCGCCGCTTCGCTAATTATTACCGCTAATTATTTAATCACATACCTTCTTCCTTATTAAGATCACAAATAACACAACATAAATTTATACTCAGACATAAAATAACATATTTAAACATGATTACGACTTGTGTGCTCGGAACGAGACCACATACTAAAGATTAAATTAAACAACTTAAATATAAAAGCAAGATTAAAAATAAATAAGTATAGGTACCTACTTATTTATTGTTGTTTTGTGAGTTGCACTTATCATCAGTAGGCCGGTCATGCATCCTATCTCATATATCTATACTCTATATACTAGGTAATATAAAACTGCCTCATTAGCCAAGTGGTCCTGAGCGCGACTGCTATGCTAGGGGTCTTGGGTTCGATTCCCAGGTCGAGCAAAGTGTTATTGGGTTTTTCTATGAAATTCCCAGTAGCAGCTCGGAGTTAGGAATTTGTGCCCGGTTAATGGCAATAGGCTCGCCCCCTATTACATGGGACCTAAACATACCGGCGAACTGTGGGTATACATTAGTACGCCTCTGCCTAACCCTTCGGGGAATACAGGCGTGATGGTATGTTATGTTATGTTATATACTAATATATAAAGCTGATGAGTTTGTTTGTTTGCTTGAACGCGCTAATCTCAGGAACTACTGGTCCGATTTGAAAAATTCTTTCAGTGTTAGATAGCCCATTTATTGAGGAAGGCTATAGGCTATAATATCATCACGCTACAGAAGCTAGTATTATTATAAAATCGTAAAAAAGCTATGTCTGTACATTGAGGATATTTCAAGGAAAATAGGGTTAGTTAGTATAAACGTCTCCGAACCCAAAAAAATAGATTTTTAATATTCTTGTCTGTTTGTTATGGGTTGCCGCAAAAACTACTGAATAGACTTTAATTTTGTTATCAGTCTTAAAAAGTATAAATGATACTGGTGAACTTCTTATATTAATTAATAGCTTCTGCCCGCGACTTCGTCCGCGTAGCGTGATGATATATAGCCTATTATATATTAGTATAGATTAGCGCGTTCAAGTAAACAAACAAACAAACTCTTCAGCTTTATATATTAGTATAGATATAGATTAAACGATTCCTGAGATATCTGATGTATAGAGACCCATACAAAGTAGAGATCATCACTGTTGGTTTTTGAGCTTCAAGTGAGCGAAGCCGCGGGCAAAAGCTTATAATATACGGGTTGCCGCAAAAACTACTGAATAGACTTTAATTTTGTTATCAGTCTTAAAAAGTATAAATGATACTGGTGAACTTCTTATATCAATTAATAGCTTCCGCCCGCGACTTCGTCCGCGTGGAATAGGTACTTATAGTCTTAACGTAATGATATATAGCCTATAGCCTTCCTCAATAAATGGGCTATCTAACACTGAAAGAAGTTTTCAAATCAGACCAGTAGTTCCTGAGATTAGCGCGTTCAAGCAATCAAACAAACAAACAAACACACTCTTCAACTTTATATATTACTAGCTTCTGCCCGCGACTTCGTCCGCGTAGCGTGATGATATATAGCCTATAGACTTCCTCAATAAATGGGCTATCTAACTCTGAAAGATTTTTTCAAATCGGACCTGTAGTTCCTGAGATTAGCGCGTTCAAGTAAACAAACAAACAAACAAACTCTTCAGCTTTATATATTACTAGCTTCTGCCCGCGACTTCGTCCGCGTAGCGTGATAATATATAGCCTTCCTCAATAAATGAGCTATCTAACACTGAAAGAATTTTCAAATCGAACCAGTAGTTCCTGAGATTATTGCGTTCAAGCAAACAAACAAACAAACAAACAAACTCTTCAGCTTTATATATTAGTATAGATATAGATTTATTCTACTGCGTTATTAGCCTAGTGGTCCTAAACGCGACTGCTACGCTATTCCCAGGTAGAGTAAATTATTGTGTTTCTATGAAATTCTCGAAAAACTCGGAGATTGGAATTTGTTGTGCGTTAATGGCAATAGGCCCGCCCCCTATTATAGTTCGCGCAAAATAACTTGACCCAAAACTAACGGAGAGGGGGAAAGTTTGCGCAGTACATTTGCGTGCAAAATGTACTAAAACGATTACTGCGCATGCACCATTTTGGTCCAAGTTATTTTGCGCCAACTGTGCATGGGACCTAAACATACCGGCGAACTGTGGGTGTACCTACATTAGTACGCTTCAACCCTCCGGGAAATAGTCGTGATGGTATGTTATGTGTCTTTTTTCCAATCCTTTTTCTTTCTTCTAAACGCTTTTTTTCACTGCTAACTGTTAAGTTAAAGGTCTCAAGTTGGAATCCAATGACGCACCTTTTCGGGATCATACAGTGCGTATAAATGATTAATTATCACTCGCTTAAACGGTGAAGGAAAACATTGTGAGGAAACCTGCCTGATATTTTGCCTGATAGATTTTCTCGACGGCGTGTGAAGTCTGCTAACCCGCATTAGGCTAGCGTGGTGGACTTTAGCCTAATCTCATTCTAAGAGGAAACACGTGCCCAGTAGTGGGGCAGAATAATGGGTTGATTATGTTATGTTTTCGCGTTTCCTATGACTAAAAGAATGGGGTAAATCTCTACTATTATAAAATTGAAAAAAAGCTGTGTCTGTACATTTAAGATATTTTAAAAAAATCACGTGGGTTATGTTATATAAACGTCTCCGAATCCGAAAATGTGGTTTTTAAAATTCTTGTCGGTTTGTCTGTTTGTTACGGGTTGGAGCAAAAACTACTGAATAGATTTTAATTTTATTATCACTGTAAGAAAGTATATGCTCCAACTTAAAAACTGGTGAACTTCTTATCTCAATTAATTAAACGAATCCTGAGATACAGCTTGACCTCCCTGATGTATAGAGGCCCATACAAAGAAGAGATCATCAATGTTGGTTTTCAATTTTTACTCCTGATATAGCTTTACGTGAGCGAAGCCGCGGGCAGTAGCTAGTAATTAATATTAATGTAAAAACGGTTTCTAATAAAACAAGTTCTTTGAGGAAAATGCAGACAGTAACAAGAATTTAACGTATTTACCTACATAAAGATCAATCAGGTTTAGAAACCAGTTTGAGCAGACGTCTCGAAGTTAGGTTACAAGGTTATATTCCAATGATATACTATTGTTCAAAAGAGGTTATATCTTTTTTTATGTGATATAACAAAACCGCGTGGGAACGAGCAATCGAGCATACGGATCGGTGATGGTAAGCAAAAATTACCGCCGCCCATAGACACCCGCAACACCAGAGGAGTAACAACTGCGTTGCCGCCCTTTTAAAAGAGTTTGGGCCTCCGGTATCCTCACTCATTCGGCGAAACATAACGTAAGCGTTGTTTCACGCCGGTTTTCTGTGAGGCCGTGGTAACTCCGGTCGAGCCGGCCCATTCGTGTCAAAGCATGGCTCTCCCACTTCCCGGCCATCGCACCATTCGGGACTAACGCTCTCCTTCAAAAGATGGGTCTGACGGAGACATCAGCCTGCAGGGCCTGTAAAAGGGAAATTGAGAGCATGGAACACCTTCTGTGTACATGCGATGCACTGGCTAGAAAGCGAATGTGCCTCTTGGGGCAGGGTTATCCAGGACCAGAGGACTATAGACTCATACCCCCAGGCCTCATTATAAAGCTTATGGAAGAGCTGTTTGAAGAACTGGGGGAGGATGAGGATTAGGTATCTAGGGGAAGCACAAAAGATCCCATTGGGTCGAAGTGCTCTGAGGCCTTGCTGCCTCGGCCCCACACAAGATAAGATAAGATAAGATGGCTCTCCCACGGTCCATGACTATACTGATTTCTGACACAAGCTTACGTTAGATATTTTTTTATATTTTTTTTTTTCAAAAAGAAACTTAAGTATTTATTTGATTCGGTAACATTTAATATTTATCTTTCTTGTGTCGAATGAGGGTCCACAGTTATCTCTACGATTGTCTGTACATTGAAGTTATTTAAAAAAAAAACAAGTGGGTCTCTAATATAAAGAGATCAACAAACAAACAACAAGATATACAAAGAAGAGATCATCACTGTTGGTTTTTGAGCTTCAAGTGGGTGAAACCGCGGGCAGAGGCTAGTTCGTTATATATTTTTTATCTTCAATGCTTTGTGGTCTGTCATTACGTACATATCTTTACAAATTCTTTACTTACAAATGATGTCTGTAGTCACAATAAGTACCTCAATTTTTCACATACTTTCCGAGATCGGGCTGATGCTCTGTGAGGACTGAGATACCGCACTTGAAGGGCTGTAGTTTTGAAAAATTTGATTCGATTCGATTGATCGTTATGTTTGAGTTATCGTTTTGTTTTTGATAATTGTATTTTTTTTTATTAGGCTCATAACAATTGTTGATGAGCCTAATAAAAAAAAAACAATTAATTGTTTTAAGTCTACTACTAAATCCTTCTATTTTTATTTTTCGAAATACCAGTTTGGTCTCTCAGTTCACTATTTTAATGATAAATGATATTTATTTCTGTAAATAGATCTTTTAAAGACACTTTTACAAGTCAATGTTTTACATTTTCTTTTAATCTAGATGGCGCCGGCATTTCCTAACTGACGACCTCTAAGAAGAAACACCGAACCAAACTCAGAGAATCATGGTCTCTTTTAAAGTCCAGACAGTAATAGTATTATTAGATATAGCTTCCGCCCGCGACTTCGTCCGCGTGGAATAGTTACTTAGTCTTAGCGGGATGATAGCCTATAGCCTTCCTCAATAAATGGACTAACACCTAAATCTAACACCGAAAGATTTTTTCTAATCGGACCAATAGTTCCTGAGATTATCGCGTTCAAGCAAACTTGGCAGGTGGCACTTGACAGGTGGTAAGAAGATGATCCCCTTCAGCGGCTTATAGTATGTTTTGATTCAAGCTCACTTCAAGATATAGCCTTCAAGATAAGGATTAATAATATCATCTTTATAAAAACACCTACGCAAATAATGCATTTGGAATTTTAGAACAAAGTTAACATAAAAACGTTTATAGTGAGCCAACCTTAAAAGATAGACATATGATGTCGCGGACTTTTTTTTAGAACTTTTAAAGAGGAACAATTCTGTCATATATGATTTTTGCGAAACTTTAATCGTTTACGCAGCGCATGCATCGGAAGCTCTCAAACGGAAAACCCCCGATTTTGAAACATTCTTCATTGATGCTCCGCTCCTATTGGTCTTAGCGTGATGATATATAGCCTATAGCCTTCCTCGATAAATGAGCTATCTAACACTGAAAGAATTTTTCAAATCGAACCAGTAGTTCCTGAGATTAGCGCGTTCAAGCAAACAAACAAACAAACAAACAAACTCTTCAGCTTTATATATTAGTAAGTAAGTAAGTATATAGATTATGTGAGTATTACGATGTAGGTCAATATCTGGACAGGCCTTTTGAAGAAAGAGCCATAGCAGCTTTGAGTTGACCTTTTTTTTTTTTTTTTTTTTTTTTTTTTGTGGCCCCGTGGAAAAATGCTTAATGCACGAACACCGCCGCGGGGGATGCGACGGTGAACAGAGTCGGACTCCTCGCCCTGAAAAGGGCGCCCTACCGACTAAAAAACCACGGGAGGTCTCGTAACACCACTGTAGCGCCGGAGTCACGGGAACAAAGATTCTTCCGCGACTCCGGCAGTGGCGGGTCGCCAGCGACGGCGACCACCTAACCTTAGGGGGAGGCGTGCTGCACGCCCTCCCCACAACTCACTCCCACTCCCGGAGTGGGACGCGGTTGCCAGCCGCGCCACTTACCCGGGCCATACTGCCGGTGACACGGTCCCCCTGCGTGTCACCGGCAGCTTTGAGTTGACCTGTCCTAACTGACGGCACGCATACATCAGGCAATTTAGATGAATATAAATATTCACTTAGCCCTTAACTTAATCAATAATACTATTTTGCATTTTGATGATTCACTTGATGTGTTTACTAGCACCTAACTGAGATTTCTTAAGACTTTTACCTCAAGTCTAGTCCCAGTACTATTATTTCTTGATTGCACTAATTATTATTAACGTAGTTTGTTATTTTTAAGAGTTCTGTTTGTACCCACTCAATGCTTTTCTATATCCAAATGTTAGTCTATATATGAGCACAACGTTATTTTTTTTTTTTTTTAAAAAGCTTACTAGCAATGTGGGTCACACATTACTAGTATTCTTGTTAACCCCTCGTGCTAAGCTAAATGCTTGTGTTACAAGTGGGTTCACGTTGGTAGTGCAATGGGTGGGTTTCGAACCGGCAACCACATGATCGCAAGTCCGACGCCCTTGCCATTAGGCTACCGCCGCTTATGTTATTGATCTTGTAATATTATAATATCTATCTCATTAAATTATAATTTCGATGTACTAATATCTAACCAATAACTTGTATGTTATTGTACACTTTTAATATTGTGATTTATAAAAAAACGTCTTCCAAGTGATGTATAAAAGTTTTATTAATCTTGTAAAATTTAATAATCATGAAAATGTCATCTAAGTAATTAAAATAATTCGTGAAAAAAAATTGAATTCACATCACTATAAATTCAGCTCTAGCACCGCCACTACTGGGGGCGTATCTATCTATTTATTTTTCTCATCTGTCGCAACTGGGAATAAAAAGAGTGGCCCCTCCCAATTGTCACCACTGCACTGGTGACAGATTTGGAATAACCCACAACTTACATCCCTGAAATTAATTCCTATTTCTGCTAGTTCTGTTCACCTGAGCCCGCCAAATTAAAATTTCAATTGGTTTTTCGCAATTTTTATATCTATAACATACTCTAGATACATAGCAGTAGTAAATGCGACAATAACTATAGGTTCATTATTCACACCTGAGAAACCTTTCCATAAAAATCTTTATTGTAGTTAAAATAGTAGAGGTAGGTAAATCGATAATTCGGGCCGTTGGAATTCTTATTTTTGCCAGTTTTTGGCTTGATAAGAATTCTTAGTTTTAGTTTAGTTTAGTTTTAGTTCTCATTTGTGGGTCTTTGCTATTGCTATGAATCTAAAATGTGTTGAAGCTCTACAAATTTCGAAAAACCGATTGAAATTAGTATTTGGTGCGCTCAGGTGAACGATCCACCTTAAAATAAATTGCTATTGCTATTCCTGTTTCTGGCTTTGCTATGTCGCCGGGGCACATGCAGCATCGACAGCCGCTGGTGCAGAAAGGTTCGAGAACCTTCTCTCACTAGAGAGTGGAGACCACGCACCGGAAAGCGTAGTGTGGGACGACCTCCAACGAGATGGACGGACGAGCTACTGAAGGTCGCTGGGAGTCGTTGGATGCAGGCGACATACAATAGGTCCTTGCGGAAGTCTTAGGGGGAGGCCTTTGTTCAGCAGTGGACTTATATTGGCTGATATGATGATTATGATGATGGCGCGCAGCACGACGATGTCTATGGAGTTCTCAAGGCCAAACGATGCTCTCAATCCACGGTACATAGTAATTTACTTTGGTGTATAGTCCCGAACTCTCTTTAGTACCGCATATCCTCTCTATAGACATAACACCCAAGACAACATCGGCACAATCCTCGACAAAATTGAAGAAGGACATCAGGGGACTCCCGAGGTCATTCTGAAAATAAAAAAAAACAGATCGTCGTCATGCCATTTAGGTACTATCCCACTGCTTGGCATGGGTCTCCTCTCAGATTTTTTTTTTATTGGATAGGGGGCATACGAGCAAGCGGATCACCTAATGGTAAGCGATAACCGCCGCCTATGAACACCCGCAACACCAGAGGAGTCACAAGTGCGTTGCCCGCCTTTTAAAAGGGTTTGGGCCTCCGGTAACCTCACTCACTCGGCGAAACACAACGCAAGCGTTGTTTCACGCCGGTTTTCTGTGAGGCCGTGGACTCCGGTCGAGCCGGCCCATTCGTGACGAAGCATGGCTCTCTCACACATGGAGACCCCTCTGTGCATCGGAGAGCACGTAAAGCGTCTCGGTTGTCATACAAACATCTTTATCAATGATTGAAATTAAATGAAACTATTTTTTATGGATTTTATCGCGTTATATAAATATTATTTAATTCCCGACGTTTCGGATCCTTTACAGCATCCATGGTCACGGGCAGACCGAGGTGTTGGACGGTCGGACGTCTCAATGTCGTCGGTAATGGCTAGGGCGTTGGACTTGCAATCATGTGGTTGCCGGTTCGATACCCACCCATTGCACTACCAACTTGAACCCACTCGTAACACAAGCATTTAGCTTAGCACGAGGGGTTAACAAGATTACTAGTAATGTGTGACCCACATTGCTAGTAAGCTTTTTTAAAAAAGAAACATTAAAATTACTAACAGCCACCTTACATTTTTGTTAATTAGCGATCTGATTCACGCAGAACGAGCTCACCGTATCCTTTGGTCTTGCAGTTTTGGGCTTGGATTTAGATTAAATAGATTCTATGGGGTTCCAAGCAGCTCGTACGACCGAGCCATCTTCTCTATTGAAATTTGGGTGATTTTTCGTGATGCTATTGAAATAAAAAATCATCCGTACAAAAGTCGTAACACCCATAACGACTACGATTTCGACGCGCACACGCACACAATAATCATTTGTGCAAATAATTTTCAATTTTCCACAACTCGAGAGCGACTGATGGATCAGGGGGCCATCTTATCTTATCTTATCTTGTGTGGGGCCGAGGCAGCAAGGCCTCAGAGCACTTCGACCCAATGGGATCTTTTGTGCGTCCCCTAGATACCTAATCCTCATCCTCCCCCAGTTCTTCAAACAGCTCTACCATAAGCTTTATAATGAGGCCTGGGGGTATGAGTCTGTAGTCCTCTGGTCCTGGATAACCCTGCCCCAAGAGGTACATTCGCTTTCTAGCCAGTGCATCGCATGTACACAGAAGGTGTTCCATGCTCTCAATTTCCCTTTTACAGGCCCTGCAGGCTGATGTCAGGGGGCCATAGTTTCAGGTATTATAAATATCATTTCGGGAAAAATTAACACATAATTTAAACCACTATAATCGATTCAGTAGGTAGTCGATTCTGAACAATCGACTTTCAGGTCGTGCGTTTATTCTGTTTATTTTTATTTATTTATTTTATTCTTTATGCACAATTAGTGTACAGAGGCGGACTTAATGCCTAAGGCATTTTCTACCAGTCGACCTTAGGGTGATGCAGAGACAGGAAAAGGTAGGTGCAACAGTATAGTTCTGTTGAGTTACATACATAAATGTGATAAATATATATATATATAAATAAATACCCACTTTATACAACTACTAAATATAAATATATAGAATATTGTACTTATGAATAATATATAGACATATGATATAATAAATATATATAAAAACTTATATAGGAGAGGTTAATATTATGAATCTGCCAAAGAACTGAGGAGGTGTTTGCGAAGTTTACATTTGAAGGAGTAGCGACTGGTGGCCATCCTAATTTCCTGAGGTAGCCCATTCCACAGAAGAACAGCTTGGACAAAAAAAGAAGAGTGCATGAAATCAGTAGAGTGAGTAGGACATTGTAGGAGACGATTATGTGAGGAACGGAGATCTTTATGATGTTTAGAGCTTAAATACTGAAAATAACAAGAAAGGTAAGTAGGCGAAGTAGGAGAATCAAGAAACGAAAATAAAGTAGTCAGCGCCCTTTGCTCCCTACGTTGACGTATGGGCAACCATTTTAAAAGCTTTCTGTGAGCTGAAACATGATCATACTTGCGGAGATTGAAAACGAATCGAATGCAGTTATTAAGAAGACGGTCAAGTTTGTTGAGTAGATCTGCATTCAGGTCATAGTAACACACATCACCATAGTCAAACATGGGAAATATTAAGGTCTGCACAAGCATTGCTTTCGTGTTAGATGGAAGCAAATTCTTCAGGCGATAAAGCGACCGCAAAGTACCAGTGACTTTTTGGCTTACATTGGTAACTTGAGTTTGCCAGTCTAAGGTCGTATCGATATGCAAGCCAAGATCTTTTAGCTCAGAGCCAAAGGGAATAGTTGTACCATTAAAAATGATAGGAGGTAACGCTGAACTATCCACCTTGCTCACATTGCGCTTGCTCCCCACAACTATAGCTTGGCACTTTGTACGATTCACTGCTACACCAAATCTATCAGACCAATTTTTGATAGCTGCCAGGTCTTGATTCAATTTGTCGACGACATCGGATATACATTCCAGTCTTGCTTGACAGTATAACTGTAAATCATCAGCATACAGGTGATACGCACATTGAAGTTCAGGAGTTAAGAGGCCGTCCTAAAAATTCAATCGATCGAGTTTAGGTAAATTCTATGTTTGTGTGCGCTTTTCA
This sequence comes from Acronicta leporina, assembly GCA_947256265.1. NCBI lineage: Eukaryota > Metazoa > Arthropoda > Insecta > Lepidoptera > Noctuidae > Acronicta > Acronicta leporina. The sequence goes on from OX366539.1 coordinate 1,803,618, forward strand.
CGCACACATGGCTGCAGATCGAGCGTACGAGCCTATAAACAATGTTGATCCTTTCATTATTAAATTAATTTTCTAGTTTTATTCTCGTTAGTTTTTTTTTGTATTTTCAATTTTGTTTTTAATTTAGTATATTTTTATACATACATACAATATTCAATAAACATCAAAACATAAAACTTTGAAGGCGGAAATTGAGGTTAAAAATTGTAATTTTTGTAGATACTGATTACTAATAAATACTTAGTGACGAGTTTAATGATTTATGGATTTTTACATTTTAAGGGTAAGAAACGGGGGTTGAAGCCTGAAGGTTAATGTACTTATTATTATGGGTGAATAGTTTTTAAAGGTAGGTATTTGAAAATGAGATATATAGCTACTCATCATAAAAAATGTGTTTCAGGGATTTTGAATTTTCAAACTTTTACTTTGGAGGGTTGATAGTTTTATCTTTTGCTAGGCACTTCAAAATCGTAATATTTTGTTAAATGTTTATCAAAACACATTTTGGTCACGACTGAAACCGCTCGGTTGTATGTACATCTGTGCTAATTGTGGTATGTAGTTTAACTTTGCTCCACTTCATCGTGAAAAGTGTGAGATGAGATGTCTGAAGAACTGGTATTTGTTTTTCATAATTTACCATGCACGTAGAATGTGCCTAATGAAGGACCAACATAAGACATTAATTTTGTACTACAGTAGTAATCACGGCGATAACTACAATATTCATACCTTTGAATGTATTCAAACCTTTGCTTATAAATAATTTATTGTAAGATGAGGTTGCTTTTGACTAATGAACATAGAGCTTTGTAATGATTGTATAATTTTGTTTGTAATGTATATCATGGCATATTTTAAATCTATACTAATATATAAGCTGAAGAGTTTGTTTGTTTGTTTACTTGAACGCGCTAATCTCAGGAACTACTGGTTCGATTTGAAAAATTCTTTCATTGTTCGATAGCCCATTTATTGAGAAAGGCTATAGGCTATATATCCTCATATATCTCCTATATTTCCTCTACGCGGACGAAGTCGTGGGCAGAAGCTAGTAAAATATAAAGCGTTATAATAGCTACTAAATTACCAAGCATTGCGCTGTCTAAATTTGAATGCTTGAATTGCCGGCAAAAACATAATACCATAATAAATCGTAATCCAATAAATTGTGTTTTACTTACGATATAACTTGGTATTACGTTTGTATTAGAAATTCGGTGGCAGACTCTTGAGAGCTATAGGTATTATACTTAATGTCACAATCACACGCAGTCGCAGTCGTAAGTACCTCGAACATAACATGCCATCACGCCTGTATTCCCTGAAGGGTTAGGCAGAGGCGTACACTAATGTGCACCCACAGTTCGCCGATATGTTAAGGTCCCATGTAATAGGGGGCGAGCCTATTGCCATTATCCGGGCACAAATTTCAAATTCCGAGCTCCTACTGAGAATTTACTACGCCTGTTTTTATTAATAATTTTTTTTTTATGTATTTTATGTTATGCCAATATATAAAATAAAAATCTATCTACTTACTGATCTAATACTAAATAGGATAATTGCATTAGTAATTTTCCACTTGACTGTACCATGCGCACGAAGGCGGGTGCAACAACCTCTGCCCGGCCAAAAAGATTGGGAACTACTGTACTGTACGTTTCCAAAGGAACTACATCCCAAGTACAATCAGGCTGTAGGATGTTCTTCAAAAGAAGTGACTTTTCAATAGATATTACTGACGTCACCTTTAAGACGTAAATTCAGAATGTGAATGCAAATTTAGACCTGGCAGGTGGGACTCGCGGCGGCTTAGTGATCATAGCATCTGATTTATCTAACCAAAAGACGCAGGTTCAAATTTTGATCGCAGTCGAGTTTTTCCATCACTAAAATAACTTTATAATAATATCTAGGAATGTGCAAAAAAGTCACAAATAGTTAACAGTTCATATTTAACTTGAAAAAAATTAACCAAATTTTAATCTCTGGTTTCAAAATTAATAATTATGATTTTCGTAATCAGCCCCTGAGAATCCTTGAAATTGACACCCATATCAATTTATTTATAAAAGCATTTTCGTAATCAGCCCCTGAAAATCCTTGACATTGACAGCTGTATCAATTTATTTAGAAAAGCAATGTCCGCCATGTTGGATTTCAATGTTAATTTCATTTTCGTAATCAACCCCTGAAAATACTTGAAATTGATACCCATATCAATTTATTTAGAAAAGCAATGTCCGCCATCTTGGATTTCAAAATTAATATAATTTTCATAATCAGCCCCTGAAAATCTTTGAAATTGACACCCATATTAATTTATTTAGAAAAGTAATGTCCGCCATCTTGGATTTCAAAAATAAACATTTTCGTAATCAGCACAATGAGAAACTTGTACTACCCATACTTCCTACAAAAAATACCAGACTATATTATATTATAGGGCTTTTCTAGAAATTAGAAGTTATAAAATAATCAACGTATCAAGTTGTGTTAATCGCAGTATAATTTGGGAAAATATTTACGTCAAACAAGCGCACGCCTGTGACACAAAGCGATACGTCCTCTCGCTGGGAAGGCTCAAACGTGACTGGCGCGAGCGGCTTTGCGCGCTCGATATTATAGCACAATTATAGGTCTTTTCATCTTTGATTTACTAAATCAAAATATTTTTTTTTTGAAAAAGTAATTTTTGATCCTATTAGAGGGATAACTGAAGATTATTAAGTAATTTAAAAAATAATCAAAATGTCTTTCTAAAAAATAGAAAAAAATACATATTTGTCTGCAATTTTCACGAAAAATTACGTTACGTAAATATTTTTTTCCTGCTATATTTTGTATGAAAATTGAAAAAAGTGCTTCCGCTAGTGCCAAGTAGAGCATATTCTAGGTTTTATAGTATTTTTTAATATTCAGTAATACTAATATTTTCTTGTAAACCGATCATCAAACTTCACTCGAAACGCGTTTTTTGGGAAAAGGAGTTGTCAATAAAAGGGATTTACGATTATTATAGAAGTAAATTGAAAAATCCATTTCCGCTTGTGCCAGGTTTAAGAACAGTTCTTTTCAAATAATTAATAACTTTATATAAATTCTTTGTAGATTCCTCACAATCGGTCAACAAAATTCACTAAAATGCGTCAATTTTTAGGACGGCCCCTTAAGAAGTTTATAAAAATTGAGAACAGAAGAGGAGAAAGAATACCGCCTTGTGGAACGCCAGTTTCTAAGTCGCACCAGCTTGATGAGGCCTCACCAGCTCGAACAGACTGCTGACGTCCCCGAAGATATGAGGAGAACCATTCTAGTGCCTCCGGCGAGATCAGATGATAAGAAAGAATTGAAAGAAGGATATCGTGACTGACAGTATTAAAGGCATTGGAAAAATCTACCAATACTAAAACAGTTAATTTGGTGTCCTCCATACCAGCCCTAATATCGCCAGTCACTTTAAGTTACGGGTTGTATAGACGCCTACAGACACGCGTAATCGCTGGATATCTTCAAAAGGCAATAGGTACCTAAGTATTAACCCCACAACATAGAGAAGGCATGCGATTGGCAAACACGCGCGCCGCCTACCAAAGGCGGGTCCAGGAAGGGTTCCATGCTCCACCCCAAGATGGTTCAAATAAAACAAGGCTTTATTTCGACTTTTAATTGTATTCAGTAACTTGACAGTTGAAGGGTTACCAGTTTTTGACAAAAAAAGACTGGTGTAAGAATGAACGAAATTGAATTAACTTAAATAATGTAAAAAAAATGAATTTGTTTCTCAGTAGTAAGGTACCTAATCTATAAAACGTCAAAAGTAAAATTACTTTTTTTTTTGGTTTTTCTAATATTAGAAAATAAAAAATAAAAATACTTTTATTAATAAAAATATAAAAATACTTTTATTAATAAAAATATAAAAATACTTTTATTAATAATTATTGATTATTCTTAATATTTCACATCTTACGAGTTTTTAGTTTGATTTTGTATTTAACCATTTTTACCCGACTGCCGAAGGAGGAGGGTTATGTGTTTGACGTGTATGTATGTATGTATGTATGTATGTATGTATGTATGTCCGTTACTATGTCCGCTCGTAACTATTCAACGGAGCAACCGATTTAGATAAATGATACCTCATTAGATTTGTCTTGATGGCACGAGTGTCACTGGGTACATGAAATTAAAAAAAAACAAAATGGCGGATTTTATGCGCTTTAATGCGTGGGCTGAAAAATATGTTTTGAGCATTCCGTAACAGTATTGTATAAATCTTGCACAAGTAAATAACACACCTTAGTTTTAAATTAAGCGTCTGCAGATTTTTCGTAGTTTTGCACTAAAAATCCGGAAACAAGTTACGGAATTAAAATAACTAAAAAACCCGACTGCATAAAACACTTTAAAAAAAACTAAAAAGACAAAAACAAGTCTAGTAGTCCAGACCTATGTAAAGTAATATTGAATAACTACACCATTTAAATGTTTTCATGATCTTGCAGTCGGGACCCATTAGTTACTGGGAATTTTAGAGACGGTCACGATTTTGAATGGGTCCCGACGGCAAGATCATGAAAACATTTAAATGGTGTAGTTATTCAATATTACTTTACATAGGTCTGGACTACTAGACTTGTTTTTGTCTTTTTAGTTTTTTTTAAAGTGTTTTATGCAGTCGGGTTTTTTAGTTATTTTAATTATTATCATTCATTCTTTACGCAAAATCATTCACTACCCCAACACTTCAGTTAACTATTAGTGTTGTAGTGCGGTTTTTTTTTAAGTGAATTTCTTTGAAGCGCCTCTGTGCACTTTTTCTGATGGGGAAAAAAATTTAAACTCGCGACAGATAAGACCCTAAGACAAAAGTGAAAATAAATGTGTTCTTAGACACTACAACTGAACATTATCATTTATTGGAGTGAAATCTTCGTTAATATTCAAGTTTTCACTTCTGCCGGCACTCCCGGAGTGCAACGTGTGTGTCGGGTGGTTTTATTCCCTACAACATGGTTGAGTCAGACGACGCTGACACACACGTCATGCTCGTGAACGGCCGCCGTCTGTCGGGACTGGTCGGCTCTTGACATGCTATGGTATTCACTTTTCTTTGGAAGGCAATTGATCGTACTTAGTTTATTAAATTCAATTGTTATCAGCACATCAAGCTGCATGATTCTCACATTATAACAACTAAATTGTAAAATAAATCAATGTTATAATCTTTGTTGAAAGGAGTATCTATGGAGTTTCTTGCCGGTTCTTCTCCATAAGACCCACTATTTGGAACCACGCACCTTGTTTTTGACATTTCAAAAGTACCTGTATTACTGGTCTAATTGAAATAAAACATTTGACTTGACTTTGACTTGACTTGACAACCCGTTGTTTCGAACTGTCAAGTTACTGAATACAATTAAAAGTCGAAGTTTATGTAAATAATATATGTTTTCATACCACACAGGAGTCATCAGGCGGTATGTTATCCCCGTAACATATCTGGATGGTCTCGTTGAAACCACCAGTAACGTCCTGTATGGGAGGGTAGAAGTAGGTGCACTTAATTGAGTCAGCCAATACGTTGGTTGTCTGCAAAGAAAGATCAATTATATATTACTAGCCTCTGCCCGCGGCTTCGCACACGTGGAGCTATATCAGGAGTCAAAATGAGAAACCAAAATTGATGACCTCTTCTTTGTATGGGCCTCTATACATCAGGGAGGTCAAGCTGTATCTCAGGATTCATTTAATTAATTGAGATAAGAAGTTCACCAGTTTTTAAGTTGGAGCATATACTTTCAAACAGTGAAAATAAAATTAAAATCTATTCAGTAGTTTTTGCTTCAACCCGTAACAAACAGACAAACAGACAAGAATTTTAAAAATCACATTTTCGGATTCGGAGACGTTTATATACCATAACCCACGTGTTTTTTTTTATATATCTTCAATGTACAGACACAGCTTCTTTACAATTTTATAATAGTAGAGATATATGGCCTCCGCAAATGCCCTGCTGATCTGGTATTGCCGTGCAGCGGGTCCTTGAGTTCCCTAAATAATGGTTGAGCTACACGATGACTGGTGCATGTGTGCCGTCAGTTAGGACAGGTCAACTCAAGACTGCTATGGCTCTTTCTTCAAAAGGCCTATTCAGATTTTGCCCTACATCGTAAAACACATAACCTATAATAATACTACTACTAATGTCTGGACTTTAAAAGAGACCATGATTCTCTGAGTTTGTATCGGCGTTTCTTCTCAGAGGTCGTCAGACAGGAAATGCCGGCGCCATCTAGTAAAAAAAATATGTAAAACGACTTGTAAAAGTGTCATAAATAAATATCATTTATCATCATCATTTATAATTTATCAAAACAATCCCCTAGAAGTCTGATTAAGTTATACCTACATTGTATACAACATTATTTTTAGTTATTGCGATTTTGAGAAGGTTGTGTAACAAAAAGTCGCAGGTGTGACGTATTTAATATTACTACATGTGTATTCAATAAAGACTACTAGGTAGTACAGTTTGAACGTCATTCTTATATTATAAAAACGCCCGCCTTTCACCGCCCCGCTCTGGGAAGAAGTGGCCCAACAAACTCCCCAGCAACACATTTCTGTCTGTTAGGTAAGTTACTAAGGCGTTGCACAAAATAGAATTCAAATCATTGTTTGGGGTACTTAATTATTTATTTATTTATTGCTACATGTCAGCTGGCGCACATATTGTTATCATTATTTTTCAAGCAGTATTTATAATATTAGCAAGCCTCCTTTCTTGTTGTTTAAATGACAATTTGAACTTTAACGAGCAATGATAATATGCTTAGCTAGAACCTACAAGGTGATTCAGTTAACTTTAAAAGCTACACATTTATTAAGAAACCATAGCCAGCAGGTCGACCAGTCACCACAAGCAGCACCCGTTCACGAGCATAACGCACGGATCAGCCATCACCCCCCTCGCCATTTTAGAAGGTGACCCGACCAATGACGCTACCGCAAGCAATGACATCTAAGGGAGATTGACGATGTCAGCCAGGCTCAGATCGTATTAGACAACAAGACGACATTTGTGATTCCTATCATGCTATCTGCGAAATGCATAAGAGATTCTTACCTTGCGCGGGACTAAACTGTCATCTTCCTGTATCTCCCAGACCATAACTTGAGCTAAGTCATCAGACAAATTTGTGTTTGTATGCAGGCAAGCGGGAAGGACATCCACGCTAAAATTAATACTGAAAAAAAACCAAAGGTTTATTATTTTTGTTTGTGGAGCTCGTAACTCATAACCAGGGATGTAGTTAGGGAAGGGGGGGAACGGGTGACCACGAAATTAAAGTCTGGCATTTAGCTGAAGTTTTAGGTAAGTGACAGCCTAGTGATATATTATATTTTATTATACACATCTATCTATGTAATAATAAGGTTTCGCGCGTCCGACGTCTTTATGTCAACGCCGGCTATCGCTGAAAATCAGCGCCGTGGCTCTGCCTCGTGCGTGAGACACTGCATCATGCTGAGCGATGGCCGTTTTTGCGTGGGTGTGACGCATGTTTACCACAGATTTATTTTATATTATTTTGGTTTTTTAACCTAATTTTTTGTGCGTCTTGTCGACGTAAATAAAAAGTATTTTCTTTCTTCTTTCTTTCTATATGACAGGTCAAAGTTCGAATCCAAGGCACGCACCTCTGACTTTTCGAAGCCATGTGTGCACAGTCTTAAACGTTGAAGCGGCCGTAAGCCTAATAGCTAGGGCGTCGGACTTGCGATCATGTAGTGGTTGCCGGTTCGAAACCCACCCATTGCACTACTACCGTGAACCCACTCGTAACACAAGCATTTAGCTTAGCACGAGGGGTTAACAAGAATACTAGTAATGTGCGACCTTTTTAAAAACAGGAAAACACCATGAGGAAACCTGCATGCCTGTGAGATGTTCTCAAGGGCGTGTGAAGTCTGCCAACCCGCATTAGGCCAGCGTGGTGGACTATAGCCGAATCCCTCCCATTCTGAGAGGAGACCCGTGCCCAGCAGTGGGACAAAATATTGGGTTGATTATGTATGTAAGTATGTTATTTAGCTGAACCGGACGGATTTGGCAAAGCCACGGATTGCCACACAAAAAAAATATTTCACCTCCTTTCTCGTCGTTTTATTTTATAAGATAATTATGAGTAGATAAGTATATTTTTTTTATTGTGTGCAGTGTCCGTAACTATGTCAATAAACCCTAGATTATGAGATAGGGACAAAACGAAGTTCAGAAAATCTCTCAGGCGTGGAAGTTTATTCATGATGTTTTCCTTGGCCGTGATCGTAAAAACGTAATATCAAAATAAATTGGATTAAAAAAGTATTGGGAATGGATGATTTGTTTATGGTTCCAAATTCAAATTATTGTTTTTTTTTGTTGTTGTTAGATTGGCAGAACTGTTTTTCCATTTTGTAGTTTTTATATTAGCTTTTCTTCAATATCTATAGTTATTTTTGTGAAAGAAAAATTCGATTCGCAGGCAGGATTCGATTATGCGTCTTCTGGTTAGGTACACCAGACGCAATTTTACAAGCAAATTACTTTGCTTCTCAACCGACATGACTTACCTTACGGTTAGTTCTATGTCGTACGATGCTACCATACCTTTTTGTGCTAACTTGCTTTTCAATAGATGTTACTGACGTCACCTTTTTTTTTAAAAAAAAGCTTACTAGCAATGTGGGTCGCACATTACTAGTATTCTTGTTAACCCCTCGTGCTAAGCTAGATTGCTTGTGTTACGAGTGGGTTCACGGCAACCACATGATCGCAAGCCCGACGCCCTAGCCATTAGGCTCCCGCCGCTTCAAAAGGACCACCGCCTTTAAGACGTAAGTTCAGAATGTGAAGGCAAATTTCGACATGGCAGGTGGGATTCGCGGTGGCTTAGAGGTCATAGCGTCTGGTGCACCTAACCAAAAGACGCAGGTTCGAATCCTGCCTGCGAGTCGATTTTTTCCTTCACTAAAATATCTTTATAATCTTAGCATGAAACATGCATAAAGATATTCAATATCTATTATAATTTTATTATATCTAAGGCCACTTGCACCAACTTTATAAATATGTTTAAACTGTATTTAAACACAATTTTTCATAGATATTTCGTGTTTAAATACAATTTAAACACATTTATGAAGTTGGTGCAAGTGGGCCTTAATGTAGGTATAATTAAGTAGATTATTTTATTGTACTTACTTGTTTTGAGTTTCTATGAGACCTATGTCATGATAATTCGACCCTGGCTTGTACTCTGGGTGGGGGATGGACCGCTTGACCTTGTATTTATGCCACAGCGCAATAAGATCACTCTGTATATTAACAGCTACGAAATTCACTGGACCACTGCAAAGGAATATAAGTCGCTTTGATGGTGTGCGTTTTTACCACATAACATACCATCACGCCTGTATTCCCAGAAGGGTTAGGCAGAGGTGTACTAAGGTACACCCACAGTTCGCCGGTATGTTTGGGTCCTATGTAATAGGGGGCGAGCCTATTGCCATTACCGGCCACAAACCGGGCACAAATTCCAAACTCCGAGCTCCTAACGAAAAACCCAATAACACTTTGCTCGACCTGGGAATCGAACCCAAGACCTCTAGCGTAGCGGTCGCACTTGAAACCACTAGACTAACGAGGCAGTTTTTACCACATACCTAGTTTATTTATAATCTAAAAACGACTTCAGGTTCTCAAATAATGTGAATCCTCGTTTAATATTGTCGACTTCGGTCAAACTTGGACATCCTCCAACGTTCACACATCTTGTTATCGCAATATTGTACCAGTGAAGATTGTAACATAATTTATTTTAAAAGAGTGTCCATGGAGTTTCTTGCCGGATTCTTCTCCATAGGATCAACCTTTTGGAACCGTGCAACTAGAATCATAACGTTTCATAAACGCTTGTAAAAGCTTATTTGAAATAAAAACATTTGAACTTGAACTTGAACCAAAATACCTCCGATTCAGATTGTTCATATTTTTAGGCAATCTGACATTTAATTTTTTGCTGTGTTACAATTGCGCTAGTCGTTAACCCGCTGTATTGGAATACAACATTTATGCAATTCCGCGAGTTGAATTACCAATTATGAAAAACTGGTAAGCGTTAATCAGCTGTTCTACATAACAGCCAGCGGTTATAAAATCCGACTGCGACACACATGCGAAAGTTTGTGAGGTTGGATGGATGAATGGATGTTTGTTCCTCTTTCACGCCAGAACGGCTAAATGGATCTGGACAAAATTTGGCACAGAGATAGATTATAGTGTAGATAGATTAACATAAGGGCTTCTTTTTATCTAGGTCCGATTCAATTCTTAAGTCCACGCAGACGAAGCAGTATATAACTAAAATGCTGCAAACCCCCTTCCTCCCTCCAGATTTGCTGTGCCAGAGAGGGTTCCTAATGATCAATATTAGTTAATGCAACATACATACATATACATAACATACCATCACGCCTGTATTCCCCGAAGGGTTAGCCAGAAGCGTACTAATGTACACCCACAGTTCGCCGGTATGTTTAGGTCCCATGTAATAGGGGCCGAGCCTATTGCCATAAACCGGACACAAATTCCTAACTCCGAGCTGCTACTGGGAATTTCATAGAAAAATCCAATAACACTGCTCGACCTGGGAATCGAACCCAGGACCTCTAGCGTAGCAGTCACGCTCACCACTTGGCTAATGAAGCAGTTTTACGAACAGTTATAACGTTTTTTTATTCAAACATACAAAAAAGTGCCATTCTCTAGCCAATAATACTTACATATCATTTAAATCTAGGCAAAAAGCTGAAGTGAGAATGAATTTTTCACTGATAATAGCCCCAGAGCATGTCCATTGGGCTCCGTTTAAATCTGTGCCATACCCAAAAATTGCCTGCAACAAGGTTTCAAAATAAAAAAAAAATTGGGTCTAGTAGGTACCCACGGGCGGGTGGTGATGCTTCGGCACGAATGGGCCGGCTCAACCGGGCTAATACCACGGCGTCACAGAAAACCGGAGTGTAACAACGCTTGCGTTGTTTTTCGCTGAGTGAATGAGGATACCGGAGGCCCTAACCCTTTTAAAAGGCGGGCAACGTACTTGCGACTCCTCTGGTTTTGCGGGTGTCCATGGGCGGCGGTTATCACTTACCATCAGGTGATCCGTCTGCTCCGGCCTCCGGTATCATCAGAGAAACACAACGTAAGCATTATTTCACGCCAGTTGCTCATCGTCCATTGAGTTCGAAGCATGGCTCTCCCACGGTGACGGAACTTAGGGCCACTTGCACCAACTTCTTAACATAACATACCATCACGCCTGTATCCCCCGAAGGGTTAGGCAGAGGCATACTGATGTACACCCACAGTTCGCCGGTATGTTTAGGTCCCATGTAATAGGGGGCGAGCCTATTGCCATTAACCGGGCACAAATTCCTATCTCCGAGCTGCTACTGGGAATTTCATAGAAAAACCCAATAACAATAACTGCAATAACACTTTGCTCGACCTGGGAATCGAACCCAGGACCTCTAGCGTAGCAGTCGCGCTTAGGACCACTTGGCTAATGAGGCCCCAACTTCTTAAATGTGTTTAAACAAAATTTTTCATTGTAATTTTGTGTTTAAATCCAATCAACATATTTGAGAAGTTGGCGCAAGTGGCTCTTAGTGGCTAAAGAGTCTGGTATAACAACGAACGGACGCAGATGCAAGGCCTGCGTGAGATATATATTTTTTTTTGATATTTTTTCGTCAAGGCCAAATACCTACTATCTATCTAATAAAACCGGCCAAGTGCGAGTCGGAGTCGCGCACCGAGGGTTCCATACAAACCTGTAGGTATACAAGTTTTATTATATAACTAGCTTCTGCCCGCGACTTCGTCCGCGTTAGCGTGATGATATATCAGCCTATAGCCTTCCTCAATAAATGGGCTATTTAGCACTCAAATAATTTTTCAAATCGGACCAGTAGTTCCCGAGATTAGCGCGTTCAAGCTAACAAACAAACAAACTCTTCAGCTTTATATATTAAATAGCTTCTGCCCGCGGCTTCGCTCACGTGAAGCTATATCAGGAGTAAAAATGGAATAACCAACATTGATGATCTCTTCTTTGTATGGGCCTCTATACATCAGGGAGGTCAAGCTGTATCTCAAGATTTCTTTAATTAATTGAGATAAGAAGTTCACCAGTTTTTAAGTTGGAGCATATGCTTTCTAACAGTGATAATAAAATTAAAATCTATTCAGTCGTTTTTGCTCCAACCCCTAACAAACAGACAAACAGACAAGAATTTTAAAAATCACATTTTCGGATTCGGAGACGTTTATATACCGTAACCCAAGTGTTTTTTTTTAATATATTCAATGTACAGACACAGCTTTTTTACAATTTTATAGTATACTAGCTTCTGCCCGCGACTTCGTCCGCGTAGCGTGATGATATATAGCCTATATATTCCTATATATTCCTCGATAAATGGACTATATAACACTGAACGAATTTTTCAAATCGGACCAGTAGTTCCTGAGATTAGCGCGTTCAAGCAAACAAACAAACTCTTCAGCTTTATATATTAGTAAGTATAGATAGATATTTAATTATAGTATATATATTATTATAGTATAGAAGAGAAGTATAGAATATAGATGTAACAAACAAAAACAAAAGTTTAGTTTTTTCCTTTTGAGGTACGGAACCCAAAAAGTAGCTAAGGAAACAATGATTTTTAATTGTCTTACCAGAAAATTCTTGGTGTTGCTTGTGGGGACATGTTGGCGGTGTTTAGCCGAAGTGGATTGGCAATTGTTGACTGGGTCCAAAGTACGCACGTCGATGTCAGATGGGGTCTTGTCCTTGCATTCATAATCTAGTTTATCGATGAACTTCACGCATTCTGGAAATATAAGATGGGGTCTGAAATAGGTATGGCCATGTTAGGCACGGACAATTCTCACATGGATACTCGTGAAGTCCTGATAGAAGGTGCTTACCGTTGTGAGCCTTCTGTTCTGTCAGGTGTAGCAGACCTAAATCAGGGTTGATTATTATTTTCCTGAAAATAAAGATATTGTTGTATAAATAAAACTTTGCCAATGTCAAAATCAATAATATTAACTCAAAATAGACTACTTGATGGTACCCACTTTTCGAGTGTGATTTTTATACATTACTAGTTTCTGCCCGCGACTTCGTCTGCGTGGACTTCAAATAAAAAGTAGCCCATGTGTTATTCCAGACTATAATCTGTCTCTGTGCCTAATTTTATCCAGATCCTAAGTCTCACCTACGATGAGACTGAACAACTGCTAAAAGTACCAAGCTAGACAGTTTAAACAATCTGTGTTTGTGTTATTTATATAATAAAATAAATATATACAATACATAGTGTTAATATAGTAATATTATACACACAATAAATAATACATATTATATCTAAATTATCATATAAACGAATCTCAATACGAATCAAAATAGCTCACACACACACACACACACACTCATACTCAACAATAGATACACCCTCTCACACTCACTCACTCACCTTAGCACATCACACAAAGAGAGGACCCAAATCAAACTCAACCACTACTTAATTCCTAAATAGATACTTCAAAGTAACGTAAATGCTAGCATTTAAGAAACCTCATTTAATGTAACTCGAGGGGGTTGGCGCTGTAAGCCGAAATACAGGTACTTCCTAGTTCGGCTCCAGATGCTAAAACTTTTGTGTACTTATCACTATCTATATTGTAATAGCATTTAGCATAGCATTGTACTTTTTTCTGGGAAATAAAGATTATATATCCATTCAGCTGTTCTGCCGTGAAAGAGTAACGGACATCCATCCATCCATCCATCCTCACAAACTTTCGCATTTATAATATTACAACAAAACGCCCGCCCTTCACCGCCTCCTAGTGTTTTCACTGGGAAGAAGAAGCGGCGCAACAAACTCCCCAGCAAACACATTTCTGTCTATTAAGTTAGGTACTAAGTTACTTATAACAGGATTTCAATATCTGCTTGGGTTACCTAATTAATTAAGACAGTACATGCAGTTCCTCACAGCCATTCAAATAGGCATCTCGTAAGAGCCGAGAAAATATCTGACTTGTTCGGTGGTAGGACCTCGTCGGGGACCTCTGACTGGGTCGCGACTACTCTTAGATGGGAGTGCAAACGACCTTGGTGTGTGGTTCGACTTTTCGCGCGTGAGAGCCAGTTCCCCCTAGGTTACCACGGCTCCGGTATGCAAGTCCGTAGGCCCTATGGTGTCAGAGCCTACGGCGTAGGCTCTTAGGCTCTATAAAGCTCTCCGGTGTCAGATTGAGAATATCTGATCTTCGTTTTTACCGATATTTTTTTAGCATTTTCCATGCTAAGATTATAAAGTTGATTTTAGAAAAAGTAAAATATATGAAACATACCTGTTATCCTCAACTATATCGCAATCAGTACAGCATATAATCGGCTCTTTTCCTTTAAACGAACAAATCTGAAAGAAACAAGCATTCCTCATAACAAAACAAATTAATTTGAATTTAATGACAATACTTATTTACAACTAGCAACTGCCCGCGGCTTCGCTCACGTGAAGCTATATCAGGAGTAAAAATAGAAAACCAGCATTGATGAGCTCTTTTTTGTATGGTCCTCTATACATCAGAGAGGTCAAGCTGTATCTAAGGGTCCGTTTAATTATTGAGGAAGTTCACCAGTTTTTAAGTTAGATCATATACTTTATAACCGTCATAATTTGGTAAGTAGTATTTGCGCCAACCCGTTACAAAGAGACAAACATACAAGATTTAGACAGACAGGTTCGGAGACGTTTTTATACCATAACCTATTGTTTTTTACTGGTTTCTGACACTTACGCGAATATTAGACATTGAAATAAAACTATTTTTACGGATTTTATCGCGTTGTATTAAATTTTTATTATTAGTTTGTGAACATACCCTAGACAAGACCCAGCACTACATCAGATTTGATAAACCACAAGTCCTCGCAAAAGAAAACCGATTCCTACCTAGGATGATTCGTGAGGCTATTGAAATTAAAAAACACCCAAATTTCAATAGAGAAGATGGTTGGGTCTTACCAGCTGCTTGGAACCCCTTATAGAATCTATTAAATCTAAATCCAAGCCCAAAACTGCAAGACCAAAGGATAAGGTGAGCTCGTTCTGCGTGAATCGGATCACTAATAATTAACAAAAATGTAAGGTAGCTGTTAGTAATTTTAACATTAAGACGTCCAACACCTCAGTCTACCCGTGACCATGGATGCTGTAAAGGATCCGAAACGTCGGGAAATAATAAAATTTAATACAACGCGAGAAAATCCGTAAAAATAGTTTTATTTCTATTGTTTTTTTTTTAATATCTTCAATGTGCAGACACAGCTTCTTTACGATTTTGTAATAGTAAGAGATGAGAAGAGACTCAAACTTATTTTATAAGAGTGTCCATGGAGTTTCTTGCCGGATTCTTCTCCATACGATCAACCTTTTCGAAGCGTGCAACTGGACTCAATACGTTTCATTAAACGCTTACCGATCGCAAAATGTCCACTTCTCACAATGTCAACTTCTTAAAATGACAAATTCGCATAATGTCTATTTCTCAAAATGACAAATTCTGTAAAAGCTTGTCTTCTTCTTCTTTTCTATCTACTATTATAAAAATTGTAAAAAAGCCGTGTCTGTACATTGAAGATATTTAAAAAAAAACAAGTGGGTTAGGGTATATAAACGTCTCCGAACCCAAAAATGTGATTTTTAAAATTCTTGTCTGTTTTTCTGTTTGTTACGGGTTGGCGCAAAAACTACTGAACAGATTTTAATTCTGTTATTACTGTTTTTTTTTTATTTCTCTTAATTTTCACTCATAAAATGTATACATATAAGACAGTAGACCAAAAATCACTGAGGTTTGTCTGGAATACCGCGCATTCTGCTTAAAACTAATATCAAAAGCTAAGCGACATCAGATAAAAATAAAATCACAGTTATTACACCAATAGGAAAGCATGACAGTATTAGAAAGTATGTGCTAAACTGGTATACTTCATATCACAAATAACTAAACGGAACCTGAGATACAGCTTGACCTCTCTAATGTATAGAGACCCATACAAAGAAGAAATCATCACTGTTGGTTTCTTGAGCTTAATATGGGCGAAGCCGCGGGCAGAAGCTAATTTGAAATAGAGTAATACGCTATATCTCCCCCGAAATGTACACATTACTCATTTGAAGTACGTTAAACACTTACCGGTGGGCGATTATTCTCCTTGAAATTTGAAGTAGGTTAAACACTTACCGGTGGGCGATTATTCTCCTTGAAATTTGAAGTAGGTTAAATACTTACCGGTGGGCGGGCGATTATTCTCCTTGAAATTTGAAGTAGGTTAAACACTTACCGGTGGGCGATTATTCTCCTTGAAATACAACGGAGCTCTGGGACACTTATAAACATGGACGCAGGTCCCTGTGAGTTCTCCCCATTGGCACTTATCACCTGCAAGTCATATTACATCAGTCATTCATGATCAAGAAAGAATAAAATAAACTTAATTAAAGAATTTAAAATTTTAAAATCTTCACGTGGGAGTACCATTACACTCTACTACCAGTACACTCGACCGGAGTGATACCACCCACGGCCTCACAGAAACCCGGCGTGAAACAACGCTTATCGGAGGTTACCGGACGCCCAAACCCTTTTAAAGGCGGGCAACGCACTTGCAACTCCTCTGGTGTTGCGAGTGTCCATGGGCGGCGGTTATCGCTTACCATCAGGTGATCCGTCTGCTCGTTTGCTCACCTATCCCATAAAAAAAAAAAAAAATTTTAGCACTGTAAGTATAAAAATTAAACGCGCACGGTACCTACATAGAAATTACAAAAAAATGGTAATCAAGTGTGTCTCAAGGCTGCACTAATAAAATCCATTTCAGCGATATGTCAGACAGACTGACAGACATACTGGTTTATGGATACATTATTATTTAGTTTGCTACTGCTGGGCATGGGTCTCCCCTCAGAATAAGAGAAATCAGGCTATAGTCCACCACGCTAGCCTAATGCCGGTTGACTCCACCACGCCGCGCCCACGCCGTCGAGAAAATGTCTCAGACATTTTTCATTACATTTATTTCCTTCACCGTTTAAGTTAATGATAATATAAAAGTACTAGCCTATGCCCGCGGTTTCGCTCAGTTGAAGCTCATAAACCAACAGTGATGACCTCTTCTTTGTATGGGTCTCTATACATTAGAGAGGTCAAGCTGTATCTCAGGATTCGTTTAATTAAATGAGATAAGAAGTTCACCAGTTTTTAAGTTAGAGCATATACTTTCTAACAGTGATAATAAAATTAAAATCTGTTCAGTAGTTTTTGCTCCAACCCGTAACAAACAGACAAACAGACAAGAATTTTTAAAATCACATTTTCGTATTCGGAGACGTTTATATACCACTAGCTTCCGCCCGCGACTTCGTCCGCGTGAAATAATACTTAGTCTTAGCGTGATAATATATAGCCTATAGCCTTCCTCAATAAATGGGCAATCTATCACTGAAAGAATTTTTCAAATCGGACCAGTTTATCCCCATGGGGGTTTAATTTTTCAAAATCGTATTTAAGCGGACGTCTTCATCATAGCGTATGTGCGTAGTCGACTGGAGTACAACGCTCTAATCTGGGATCCATACGATTCGAAGTACAATACAATAATAGAGAAAATACACCAAAAATTCTGCCGAATTATTTACAGAAAAAAATATGGATTCTATCCCTTTTTGTATCCCTCTCTGTTTGTTACGGGTATGATCGGTTTCGATACCCTGGAGCTACGAAGAAAATTACAGACGATTATCCACTTATACCAATTGCTAAGCAATAAAATTGATAATCCTTCAGCTCTGGTGGACATAAGTTTATACGTTCCTAGAAGTGCTACGCGGGGTGCGGGCGATGGGCGCGGATTGCGTCGGCGAAGGCCTCTGTTTGCTGAATTTTCAACACGTACTCGTTCTGCACGGAATGCTCCTACGCGGCGCGCTCTCACGCTCCTTAACCTGCTTATATCCGCTCAAGATGTGGATCTATTCTCACATAAACTAACACAAATAATTGCAGCGGCACGCATCATCGCATCATAATAGCAGTAGCACTACATAGTCGAAACCATAATCATCTTTGTACCTATTTCTAAATTGCAACCTTGCAGTATGTCATATAATGTATTTTAACAAATTATAACTAGTTTGTAGACGCTTTGGATTTATCTGTCATGTCTATAAATATGAATAAATAAATAAAAAATAGTAGCTCCAATCTTTAATTTAATTTCAGTTCAATCAGTCGAAAATCTAACAAGATTTATACAAACTTTAATCCCCTATTTTATCCCCTTAGGGGTGGAATGTATCAAAATCCTTTCTTAGGGGATGCCTACGTCATAGTAACTATATGCATGCAAAGTCTCAGCGCGATCGGTTTAAAATTGACAAAGTTTCATACAAACTTTCATCCCCTATTTTATCCCCTTATGGGTAGAATTTATCAAAATCCTCTCTTAGCGGATGCCTACGTCATAACATAGAATCTACCTGCATGTCAAATTTCAGCCCGATCTCTCCAGTGGTTTGGGCTGTGCGTTGATAGATCACTATGTCACTCAGTCACATTTGAGTTTTATATATTTAAAAGATAACCCATGTTTTTTTAAATATCTTCAATGTACAGACACGTCAGACACAGCTTTTTTACAATTTTATAATTTTAATAATAAGTAGTAGAGATTAGTTACCTTCATACTTATGTAGAATTTCACAAAACACACACGAGGTCAAGGCTGACAACGTAAATATAAAATAAAGCAACATTTTATATAAAACACAATAATAATGTTACCATAATACTTGATGATCACACAACCGACTTGAGGAAAATTAGCGGCAATACTAAGATTTTGCGCTTTTAATCGCAATTCAGACGTTACTGTTAATTATATCTACTACGTTACTACGTTATTGTACTACGTTAATTTCATGAATAGCCGAAGAGTGTCCGAAAAGGCACGACGGGCTGTAATTGGGGGTGTGTTAGCACCGACACTAATGTATGGTAGTGAATGTTGGGTATGGCAGAAGAGACATAGAGGTTCTGGGTTTGATCTGGAATCAAACCCAGAACCTCTAGCAATAGCGTTGAGCTGTGTTATTGGGTTTTTCTATAAAATTACCAGTAGCAGCTCGTAGTTTGGAATTTGTGCCCGGTTAATGGCAATAGGTTCGCCCCTATTACATGTGACCTAAACATACCGGCGAACTATGGGTGTACATGAGTACGCCTCTGTCTAACACGTCGGGGAATACAGGCGTGATGGTATGTTATGTTATGAAAAATAAATCAAGGTCAAGCATTTTGTTTTCTATCTTGGAATCCAGTATCCAGGGTAGATTGCCGCTGGTGGGGACTTAGAATACTGATCCTCACTGCCTTTCAGATAGGCATCTCGTAAGAGGCGAGAAAATATCTGACTTGCTCGGTGGTAGGACCTTTGGGTCTGACCTGGCGACCACCCTCACTATATTGATACTTGATCAGATTATACCTACAATAGGTACATTACAATTTCGGTAATTTTCCAAAATAAGCACCATTTGAATTGCTGACACTGACTGTAAGAAGTTGTAGACAAGTAATTTAGATTTGGGATTTGGCTCGCCCAGATATAAACATATCAGAACTGTGGGTGTACATTAGTACACCTTTGCCTAATCCTTCAGGGAATACAGGCGTGATGGTATGCTTTACTGTAGTGCTCTGGTTTGACACATGCAATGACCCAGATTTATTAATTACTTTTGCACGTGAGAGCCAGTTCCACCTCGGTTGCTGCTGCTCTGAAAGTCTGTAGTCCGTTTGGGGCATCAGCAACTCTTCTGCTGTTTCATGTGTCTATGGGCGATGATGATAATATACCATCAGGTGGCTCATCTGTTCGTATGACGTCATAACATACCATCACGCCTGTATTCCCCGAAGGGTTCGGTAGAGGCGTACTAATGTACACCCACAGTTCGCCGGTATGTTTAGGTCCCATGTAATAGGGGGCGAGCCTATTGCCATTAACCGGGCACAAATTCCTAACTCCGAGCTGCTACTGGGAATTTCATAGAAAAACCCAGTAACACTTTGCTCGACCTGGGAATCGAACCCAGGACCTCTAGTGTAGCAGTCACGCTCAGGACCACTTGGCTAATGAGGCAGTTGATGATGACGTCATATCGTCACTTACTTATTATAAAACAAAGTCGTTTCCCGCTGTCTGTCCCTATGTATGCTTAGATCTTTTAAACTACGCAACGGATTTTGATGCGGTTTTTTTTAATAGATAGAGTGATTCATGAGGAAGGTTTTAAGCTATATAACATCACGCTATGACTCTTAGGACTGGGGCAGCGCGGGTGGAACCGCGGGCGGGTCGCTAGTGTTCAATATAAAAAACTAAGCCGTCGGACGTCTTAATTATACTGGTTTCCTCACGATAGTTTCCTTCACCGTTGAAGCGATGTTTTTGGCTTGTATTTGATCTTGGCAGTCTAACGGTTATATATCGGTAGGCTTTCGATGCTTACAAGATGTTAGCTCATTAGATGGAGCTCAGCAAATATCTCGCAATATTATTTTATATTATACTAATATATAAAGCTGAAGAGTTTGTTTGTTTGTTTGCTTGAACGTGCCAATCTCAGGAACTACTGGTCCGATTTGAAAAATTATTTCAGTGTTAGATAGCCCATTTATTGAGGAAGGCTATAGGCTATATATCATCACGCTACGCGGATGAAGTCGCGGGCAAAAGCTAGTAATAATTATATAAACTTTCAAAATAGTAACACAGTCTGAACGGGGCATAGAAGCGCTAGAATATTTAGTAGCGTCGCGATTTTTCCTTATGTCGGTTGTGCGATCTTCAAGGAACGTTATTGTTTTATATAAAATGTTGCTATATTTAATATTTACGTTGTCAACCCTGACCTCGTGTGTGTTATGTGAACTTTTACATAAGTATGAAGGTTAGTAACCTTTGATTTTTTATTTACAATCATTACTACTGCCGTGTGCGGTATAACTTGTCCGAATCCAGTGTGCCAGTTAGTGTGACGTAACGAAATCGATTTGAGAGAAGAAAGAAAAAACTTTATTTATTCAGCGCAGTAAAGTCAAGTACATTCATTATTAATCATCACTACTTATTATAAAACAAAGTCGTTTCCCGCTGTCTGTCCCTATGTATACTTAGATTTTTTAAACTACGCAACGGATTTTGATGCGGTTTTTTTTAATAGATAGAGTGATTCATGAGGAAGGTTTTAAGCTATATAACATAACGCTACGACTCTTAGGAACGGGGCAGCGCGGGTGAAACCGCGGGCGGGTCGCTAGTAAGCTATAATAACAAAACTAACTCATTAGCCAATTGGTCCCGAGCGCGACTGCTACGCTAGAGGTCCTGGGTTCGATTCCCAGGTCGAGCAAAGTGTTATTGGGTTTTTTCTATGAAATTCCCAGTAGCAGCTCGGAGTTAGGAATTTGTGCCCGGTTAATGGTAATAGGCTCGCCCCCTATTACATGGGACTTAAACATACCGGCGAACTGTGGGTGTACATAAGTACGCCTCTGCCTAACCCTTCGGGGAATACAGGCGTGATGGTATGTTATGTTATGTTTATAATAACAAAAAATAAAGATAAAATAGTACTATGCCCAAATTTGCGCCGAAAGGGATCTGGTTCAGCATATGCCAGACAAATTTGCCAGAGAAGAACTCTCACGTGGGAGAGCCATGCTTCGGCACCAATGAGTCGGTTTGACCGGAGTGATACCACGGCCTCACAGAAAACCGGCGCGAAACAACGCTTGCGTTGTGTTTCGCCGAGTGAGTGAGGTTCCCGGAGGCCCAAACCCTTTTAAACGGCCGGGCAACGCACTTGTGACTCCTCTTGTGTTGCGGGTGTCCATGGGCGGCGGTTATCGCTTACCATCAGGTGATCCGTCTGCTCGTATGGCCTCTATGACTGAAAAAAATATATATTTATCTTTTTGTGATTTTGCATTTTTCATGCTAAGATTATAAGAGAGGCAAAGAAACTTGCTTGTCAATAGATGTTACTGACGTCACCTTTAAGACGTAAGTTCAGAATGTGAAGGCAAATTTCGACATGGCAGGTAGGACTCGCGGTGGCTTAGTGGTCATAGCGTCTGGTGTATCAAACCAGAAGATGCAGGTTCGAATCCTGCCTGCGAGTCGAATTTTTCCTTCACTAAAATATATATTTTCTCGACGGTGTGAAGTCTGTAAACCCGCATTAGGCTAGGGTGGTGGACTATAGCCTAATCCCTCTCATTCACAACTGAGTATTAAAAACTTTGCTTGTAAATCGATATTGTAGCTAAATTTAGGTACAATCGTCATTTTTGGCCAAAATTGACGATTGTACCTAATTTTAGCTTCGTTAACGTTTATTAAGCAAAGTTTTTAATGCTCAGTTGTGAATATTGTATAGCTAATGCCGCAATTACTACAGCTAGGAATCTAGAATGTGTTATAGACCTACAAATTGCGAAAAACCAATTGAAATTTGAATTTGGCGGGCTCAGGTGAACGATCCGCCTTAAACATCTAAGCATACATAGGGGCAGACAGACAGCGGGAAGCGACTTGTTTTATACAATGAAGTGAGAGTGATATGTCTTGCAGGTGACAAGTGCCAATGGGGAGAGGCCACCGGGACATGCGTCCATGTTTATAAGTGTCCCAGAGCTCCGTTGTATTTGAAGGAGAGAACCCAGCTACCGGTAAGTGTTTAACCTACTTCAAATGAGGTTGAAAATATACATATTCATGTTACTTACTTGCAGTAACTCGCAGTGGGGGGGATCTATTACACTTATTGTCTCCTATTCTGCCAGCCCAAGTACCAGTCGTCTCAAAAAGGGTGTGAAATAATTTTTACAGGGTTGGCAACGCGCGAATGATACCCCTGGTGTTGCAAACGTCCATAGGCTTACAGTAACAGCTTACCATCAGGCGGGCCGTATGCTTGTTTGCCATCTTAGTGGTACAAAAAAAGTGAATAATAAGTTGTACCTATTCTTTTTCAGTTAAAAAAATCTTTAAATTCTGAAGTCCACGCAGACGAAGTTGCGGGAAGAAGATAGTAAATAATAAAACTTCTTCTTTTTTATGGGATAGGGGAGCAAACGAGCTGACGGATCAACTGATGGTAAGCGATAACCGCCGCCCATGGACACCCGCAGCACCAGAGGAGTCACAAGTGCGTTGCCCGGCTTGGCCTCCGGTAACCTCACACGCTCGGCGAAACACAACGCAAGCGTTGTTTCACGCCGGTTTTCTGTGAGGCTGTGGTATCACTCCGGTCGAGCCGGCCCATTCGTGCCGAAGCATGGCTCTCCAACTTATAAACTTCTCTTTCTTTCAGATTTGTTCGTTTAAAGGAAAAGAGCCGATTGTATGCTGTACTGATTGCGATCTAGTTGAGGATAACAGGTATGTTCTGTCTATCTGACACCGAAGGAGTGGCTGATGTGCTTCCCAGCCTCTACGGACTTATTGAGCCGAAGGAACCGAGGGGGAAACTCTTAAGTGCAAAAGTCGTAACACTGACCAATGTGCATTGACGACCATTGACGACCTCTGTGGCTTAGTAGTTCGAGTACCGGACTGCTGACCATGAGCTCGTGGGTTCGATTCCCACAGGACACAAAAATTTATGTGATGAATATGAGTGTTTGTGTTCGTCTGGGTGTTTCTTATGTATTATAAGTATGTATTTACAAAAAAAAAAGTATATAAGTATTATATCCATTGTCTAGTACCCATAGTACAAGCTCTGCTTAGTTTGGGACTAGATGGTGCTGTGTAAAAAATGTCCCAGAATATTTATGTGCTTTACGCTCCAACGTAAGGGTGGTCTCGACCCAGTCAGACCCCAAGAAGTTCTACCTCTAAGTCAGATATAAAGTTATTTTAGTGAAGGAGAAAATCGACTCGCACGCAGGATTCGAACCTGCGTCTTCTGGCTAGGTACGCCAGACGCTATGACCTCTAAGCCACCGCCAGTCCCACCTGCCATATCGAAATTTGCCTTCACATTCTTATAACTTACGTCTTAAAGTTGACGTCAGTAACATCTATTGAAAGGCAAGTTACTTTGCCTCTCAACCGACATGACTTACCTTACGGATAGTTCCATGTTGTACGATGCTACCATACCTAATAAATATCTTTTTGTGATATTTTTTGCATTTTTCATGATGAGATTATAAAGTTATTTTAGTGAAGGAAAGGTGGCTTAGAGGTCATATAAGCGACTGTGTTGTGAAGTGTTTGTGTTCGTCTGGGTGTTTCTTATGTACTTATTTTAAGAATGTATTTACAAAAAAAAAAGTATATAAGTATTATATCCATTGTCTAGTACCGACCCATAGTACAAGCTCTGCTCAGTTTGGGACTAGATGGTGCTGTGTTTAGTAAAAAAAAAACTGTGGGTTTATATTAGTGAGTACACCTCTACCTAACCATTCGGGGAATACAGGCGTGATGGTATGTTATTTATGTAACTTATAACGCCTTTAGTAACATAACTAACAGACAGAAACGTGTTGCTGGGGAGTTTGTTGCGCCGCTCTGTCTTCCCAGCGAAAACAGGCTGTTTATAATGTAAAAAAGTCGTTCGAAAAGTACTACTTAGCTATTAAGTATGTAGTCTATTTTGAGTAAATATTTTTGACTTTCAGGAAAATCATAATCAACCCCGATTTAGGTCTGCTACACCTAACAGGACAAAAGTCTCATAACGGTATGTAACTACCCTCAACCAGATAGAATTTGTTTATATAATACGGAGTGATTACTTATAAGTGTTATCTATCAGTAAGGACTGTTTTGTGTTTGTTTTGTTGTTGTTTTTAACTGACTCCAAAAAGAAGGAGGTTCTCATTTCGATTGATATTTGATTTGTTTATGTGTGTACATCGATTGCACTCAGTTTTTTTTTATGGGATAGGGGAGCAGACGGATCACCTGATGGTAAGCGATAAGCGCCGCCCATGGACACCCGCAACACCAGAGGAGTCACAGTGCGTCGCCCGACTTATAAAAGGGTTTGGGCCTCCGGTAACCTCATTCACTCGGCGAAACACAAAACAAGCGTTGTTTCACGCCGGTTTTCTGTGAGGCCGTGGTATGACTCCGGTCGGGCCGGCCCATTCGTGCCGAAGCATGGCTCTCCCACGTTTATGGGAGCATTTGGTCCCATAAACATTTAACATAGTTTGGCCCAGTAGCTTTCATTTTATGAACATTTTTGTATTTACTTGGCCCGTAGTCAACTGTATAACCATTTGTTAGATTAACATAGTTATCTCGTCAACTAATGTTTAAAGAGCTATTATGTTTTTCAATGTCTATGTTGACTTTATTCAAACTTGGTTTGTTGTTTGGTAACTATCCGCCATATTGTTAACTCTTCAACGTCAGGCGGTTCATTTTTTAAACTAATAGTTAGATATTCAACCGTTGGTTAAGCTAACAATTGGTCAAAAAATTAATTTTTTTTAAAGTTAACCATTGTTCACTATTATCTTTTTGTGTTTTTATTTGCATAAGATGCATGGATAAATCTTAGCATTTAAAATGACAAAAAATCACAAAAAGATAGTTAATAGGTACCTAACTATGGTAGCATCATACGAAATAGAACTAACCGTAAGGTAAGTCATGTCGGTTGAGAGGCAAAGTAACTTGCTTTTCAATAGATGGTACTGACGTCACCTTTAAGACGTAAGTTCATAATGTGAAGGCAAATTTCGACATGGCAGGGACTCGCGGTGGCTTAGTAGTGATAGCGTCTGGTGTAGGTATCTAACCAGAAGACCCAGGTTCGAAAGCTGCCTGCGAGTCGATTTTTCCTTTACTAAAACAGCTTTTTTGGTCAATATTCTTTAACTATTAGTTAAGTTAACTACGGATCAAGAAACCGCCCCTAATCATATTATTTTTAACTACCTTCCGCCGGACGCGTGAAATTCTGTCTGTCTCTCAAAAGGAATATTTTTTTCAAGTTCAAGTTCAAATGTTTTTATTTCAAATAAGCTTATACAAGCGTTTATGAAACGTTGTGATTCTAGTTGCACGGTTCCAAAAGGTCGATCCTATGGAGAAGAATCCGGCAAGAAACTCCATGGACACTCTTTTAAAATAAATAAATTACAAACTTCACTGGTACAATATTGCGATAACAAGATGTGAGGACGTTGAAGGATGTCCAAGTTTGACCGAGGTCGACTATATTAAACGAAGATTCACGTTATTTGAGAACCCGATGTCATTTCTAGATAATAAACTATGTGGTTTTCCCGATTTTGCAATATTCTTCATTAATGCTCCGCTCCTATCGGTCGTAGCATAATGTTATATAGCTTAAAACTTCTTCGATAAATGGACTATCAGACACAAAAATATTTTTTCAATTCAATCCAGCGGGCTTACTCATGAAAATAATCCAATTCCGATCCAAACGCAATCCGATTACAATGTCAATTTGCCTGTCAGGCGATTTCGTACTCAAAACAAATCCATTAAGATTGGATTGGGATCTAGATCTTGACGACCTCTGTGGTTTAGTGGTTCGAGTACCGGACTGCTGATCATAAGGTCGTGGGTTAGAAAGAAAGAAAGAAAAAACGTTTATTTGGAGCGAAGCACTCACACATACAATTTAGGAGACGAATATGTTATAATATATAAGTAACGTAATACGAAATAAAAGTAGGTACATTGTATGTGTGTGCCCAACCGCACCAAAAGGGTGTCCAGCTCAGCATGTGCCAGGATGTTATATCCTAGCGCTGATATTCTGCCGGATCCCAGGATGCACCTACGAATGTCGAGCAAACCACCATCGACTATGTATAGTGTGAGTAGTGTGGGTGTGTGACGTGAGTGTGATTTGTGGGTTCGATTCCCACAGGACACAAAAAATTATGTGATGAATATAAGTTTGTGTTCGTCTGGGTGTGTTTCTTATGTATTATAAGTATGTATTTACAAAAAAAAAGTATATAAGTATTATATCCATTGTCTAGTACCCATAGTACAAGCTCTGCTTAGTTTGGGACTAGATGGTGCTGTGTGAAAAATTTCTCAGAATATTTCTCAAAATATAGATTAAGTAGATTACGATTGAGTTGATACGTAATGAAGATAGCTAAACTACTAGCCGCTCGAGTGATGTTCCACTACGAAAATTAACTGGTAACGTTTTTAAACGGTAATTCAATCCCAATCGAATTTAGATAACTGAATAACCGCTCAATATAGAAACAACATGGCGCTAGTTTCGCATACAAGAGTACGAATCTTGACGAAACGTCATAATTCCAATGTCGATCTATCGAAATTGAGTTCAAGAGTAATCCTGCAGTAGTTCCCGGGATTAGCGCGATTAACCGAACAAACAAACAAACTCTTCAGCTTTATAATATTAAGTATAGATATATAACGAACACCAATCAACAACTCACTACTGACAACAACAACACACTACTCTACTCTCTTCCTTTTCTTGTCTACTTTAAATGTATTGCGTAATATTATTATTTTTTTAGTCTTCTTTTCATCAAATTGTTTTATTTTTTAATTTTATATTATCTTGCGTGGTGCTCACGACTGCCCGTGACATCACTGTACCTACGGCCCTATCTGAAAACCAGCGCTGTGGCATTGTGCTGAGATAGGGGCCCTTTTTTGGCCTTGTGCAGGGCTGCTAATTTTTTGTTCATATCTGTGTTATTTTAATCTGTGTTCTTGAGTCCAGAAATAAAAAAAAATCTTTCTTTCTTTCTTTAACTCTATTACATTTTACAGAATGCGTGAAGTTCATCGATAAACTAGATTATGGATGCAAGGAGAGGACCTCATCTGACATCGACGTGCGTACTTTGGACCCAGTCAACAATTGCCAACCCACTTCGCCTAAAACCCGCCGAGATTCAAGCGATAACAATAATTTTCTTGTAAGACATCATTGTTATATTTACGTCGAAGTCGGATTTTATAAAGCTGGGTACTCACTTCCAGCTAGATTGTCATAGCAACACGTTTACCAATCCTACCGCTACCCACGTTTTGTATTTTTGTAGAATGTCTTATCTCCGACAAAATTTAAACCTTGTTTGCAGGCAATTTTGGGTTATGGTGCTGATATTGACCAAGCCGAATGGAAATGTTCTGGGGCGATTATCAGCGAAAAATTCATACTCACTTCAGCTTACTGCCTTGATTTAAATGACATGTAAGTAGGTATTTGTGTTGTGTTGTGTATTTTTGGTACAGAGTATTACAATAACATAGGTTTTCGGTTTAGAAATTACGCATTCAATGTAAAATAAATACATACTATAGGCCGACCGTTTTACTCGCGTATCGCCTGCGCGGTAAGAAGGGAGCGGGGGGAGATGTTAGCGGATGGGTGAAAGAGGTGCGCGGAGCAGAGAGCTTACGTCAAGTGCGGCAGTGCGCTGGCTGTGCTCGGGGTTGGTATTTTTGTTACGGACGCTTGACATTAACGCACAAGGTATACGACTGCCAAGATAAATCTCAAGATGAGTCGCTCTTCCAGTTTTGCGAACAAAATTAACAAGCAAGCTTACAGTAGTAAGCGTAGCGTTTCCCGCCCCCGCTCCCTTCTTACCGCGCAGGCGATACGCGAGTTAAACGGTCGGCCTATGTACCCCCCTACCTCTTGTGATATTTCATTCCTTTATTTGCAGTGGTCCAGTGAATTTCGTAGCTTTGAATATAAAGAGTGACCTTATTGCGCCTTGGGATAAGTACAAGGTCAAGAGGTCCATACCTCATCCAGAGTACAAGCCAGGGTCTAAATATCATGACATAGCACTCATAGAAACTCAGGATAAGTGAGTATATAATAAACCGTTGAATAAATCTCGAATTGGCAATTCGAGGCAACTCTGACTTTTCGGTGTCATGTGCGTATTAATAACTACTTTGCCACGACTTCGTCCGCGTAGCGTGATGATATAGCCTATAGCCTTCCTCAATAAATGGGCTATCTAACACTGAAAGAATTTTTCAAATCGGACCAGTAGTTCCCGAGATAGCGCGTTCAAGCAAATCAACAAACAAACAAACTCTTCAGCTTTATATATTAAGTATAGAATACCTTAAGTATAGATTAATTATCACTCGTTTAAAACGGTGAACGAAGAAAGCCTGCATACCTGAAAGATTTCCTTAATGTCGCCTTGGCTTTATATCTTTTTTATGGGATAGGGGGGCAAACGAGCAGACGGATCGCCTGATGGTAAGTGATTACCGCCGCCCATGGACACCCGCAACACCAGAGGAGTCACAAGAGTGTTGCCCGCCTTTTAAAAGGGTTTGGGCCTCCGGTATCCTCACTCACTCGGCGAAACGCAACATAAGCGTTGATTCACGCCAGATTTCAGTGAGGCAGTGATATCACTCCGATCGAGCCGGCCCACTCGTGCCGAAGCATGGCTCTCCCACAGTAAAATGGTCTCCACTCTAAGTGTAAGTTTTCGTTTCGGTGTCACCCTCAAACCAACGGTGCCTGGTGCGCTCCTCCCCCCTCTAGCTACATCCGTGGTTATGGACTTAGGGCCACTTGCACCAACTTCATAAATGTCATTAAATTGTATTTAAACACAAAATTTGTATGAAAATTTTTATTTAAATATAATTTTGAAGTTGGTGTAAGTGGCCCTTAGCCGCGAGCCGCTCAAAAAATAAACTTATACCATGCGTCTACTATTTCTATATTAATTTTGTTTTCTTTTTCAGTATTAATTTTAGTAGGGATGTGCTTCCCGCGTGCCTGCATTCGAACACAGATATTGATATTGACTTAGGTTATTCTATGATCTGGGACACGAAGGAAGAAGACAATACGGTCCCGCTTAAGGTGATTTTTAATTGTAACATGATGTGAAGGCCGATTTACATTAATTAGTTAATTATCACGCACTGAAAACATCGTCAGGAAACTTACTCTTGAAAATAATCCAATTTCGATCCAAACGCAATCCAATTCCAATGTCAAATTGTCTGTCAGGCGATTTCGTACTCTTGGAGACAAATCCGTTAGGATTGGATTGGGATCTAGATTGGATTACAATTGAGTCGTTACATATGAAGAAAGCCACAATACTAGGCGCTCGAGTGTTCCACGTACGAAAATTTACCGGTAACGTTTTTTGACGGTAATTCAATCCCAATCGAATTTAGTTCACTCACTAACCGTTCAATATTGTAATAATATTATGGCGCGGGCGCTAGTCTCCCATTCAAGAGTACGAAACTTGACGAAACGTCATAATTACAATGTCCATCTATCTAAATTGAGTTCAAGAGTAAGTCTGCAGCTAACTGAATTATGTTAACACTGTATATCTACCTATTTTTGAAATGTATTTTTTTTTGTCTTATTAATAAAAAAAAAATAGATATGCAGTAGGAAAGAATTTTTAAAAATTCCACCTATGAGGATGCAAAATGGAGTTTGGAAATTTATATGAAACTTAGGTAGTCTTGGTAGTAGAGTTTTCAAACTCTCAGTAATTAGAAGTACATACATACATACATACCATCACGCCTGTATTCCCCGAAGGGTTAGGCAGAGGCTGTCGCCTGCAGTATTTCCGGACCAATACGACCTTCAAACCTTCAAGAAAAGAGCGTACTCCCTTTTAAAAGGCCGGCAGCGCACTTGTGACTCCTCTGGTGTTGCAGGTGTCCATGGGCGGCGGTGATCGCTTACCATCAGGCGATCCGTCAACTCGTTTGCCTGCTATCACATAAAAAAAAAAAAAAAGAGGCGCACTAATGTACACCCACAGTTCGCCGGTATGTTTAGGTCCCATGTAATAGGGGGCGAGCCTATTGCCATTAACCGGGCACAAATTCCTAACTCCGAGCTGCTACTGGGAATTTCATAGAAAAACCCAATAACACTTTGCTCGACCTGGGAATCGAACCCAGGACCTCTAGCATAGCAGTCGCGCTCAGGACCACTTGGCTAATGAGGCAGTAATTAGAAGTAGGTATAATTATTAGCTCTTTATAAGTTTTTGTAATAGGGTATTACACCTTTTTTTGAAAACTGTTTTAAATTAATCCTTAGATCGTAATGAACCAGTAGAAATTTTATTTCAGTTTTATAAAACCGAAAAATGCCTTAAATACTATTTTTAATTTATGATTTTGAATTTTCGCGTGGAAACGCTAGCCGCCATGCTACTTCGGGTCGTGACGTCACTTCGTTAGTAAACAATACAACTGCAAAAGACCAAGTAACGTCAAGTTACTATCGGAGTGACATCACGTCGGAATCCAATATGGCGGATGGCGTTTTAAAACAGATTAAAAAAGACTATTTTTGAAATTGTATTATAAAATTTACATTGCATTTGTATAAATAAATACTAACGTTTCTCGTTTACTTTTTTAAAAATCTATCATAAACATGCATTTTATATTTTTTCTTACATGGTGTAAAATACCCTATTGATCTTTCTCTTTCCAGATAACCAACACCAAGGGAGACACAATTAAGTGTATGTACTTCCATCCACCTGTGGAAAATGTTACTGATGGGTTTAATGAGACCATGCAGTCTTGTTACGGAAACATCGCGCCACCTCAGGATTCCTGTGTGGTATGAAACTTATTTTTATACTAAACTAGCTGACCCTTTGACTATTAGTCAAAGAGCTGAGCACTGACTGAGCTGACTGAGCCGCTCTGACTGAGCCGCACTGACTGAGTCGCACTGACTGAGCCGCACTGACTGAGCCGCACTGACTGAGCCGCACTGACTGAGCCGCACTGACTGAGCCGCACTGACTGAGCCGCACTGACTGAGCCGCACTGACTGAGCCGCACTGACTGAGCCGCACTGACTGAGCCGTACTGACTGAGCCGCACTAACTGAGCCGCACTGACTGAGCCGCACTGACTGAGCCGCACTGACTGAGCCGCACTGACTGAGCCGCACTGACTGAGCCGCTACACCAAACGTGTCTGATGACACGTTTGGCGTAGCGGCTGAGCAATTGGCTTCTGCGACACGTGTTGTGGGTTCGATCCCCACACGGAGCAAATATTTGTATGATCTACAGGTAGTTGTTCCAGGTTTGGGTGTTTGTGTATGTGAGAATTTGTGTTTGTAAACGCACCCACGATACAGGAGAAAATACTAGTGTGGGGCCACGTTTTTAAAAGAAAGCTGAACCGACCGACGTTGTCTTGTTTTAACTATGAATTTGGGCCTTCAGTATTTATTTATTTACTAGCTGACCTGAGAGACGTTGTCCTCTCCAGGTTTCAACTAACCACCTCGAAAATTTGATTTTCCATATTTCTAATACACTTAGCGCCATGGACCTCTGAATACCGTATTTCTGACCAATAAATTACTTAATTTAAAAAATTTGTTCACGTGGTATTGACGTGAAGCATGGAAATATAAACAGACATACCTACATAGACAAAAATCTCAAATAACTGTTTCGGCGTCAGTAAATTCAGATTAACGCCCGTTGCATTTTTTTTTATTATTATACATACTTATGTGGTATATTCTTAGGGTATATTATTTAATTATTTGAATAAATGGAAACTCTTTAGTTTCTTTCTCAAATATAGTGTGCGCACTGTATCTACACTATGGAGGTTTCAAATTATAAAATAAGTTACTATATGGCTGGATGCTTTAGAGAAGAAAACAATAATTGTCAAAATTGTCAACTCAAAATGACACCTGTTATCGAATCAAATTTCATTGAGGTAATAACGATGTCGTGTTAGTCCGCTAGAAAATAAGTTGTCATTCTTTGTTTACTTCTATAACCTACTCAAATATTTAGATTTTACACCGGCTTGTGCTCGCTGGATAAATCCTATGTATGCCCCGTGATTCCCTGTGTAAGTAGAGTTAGAATAACTGTACTAATAATCAATTCCTGGTCACAATAATGGTTTCTGAATGATCTGCTTTATTTTCTTGTTTTATCTTATTTAGTCCCTATAAGTGTATTTTTTAATTTTATTACTTGATTCTGTTGTAATGTTTGATCCGTGCTAGTCTAATACAGAATTACTTGAAAAATAAATTGACTTCAATGGTTATTTTTAAAATTCAGCGTTTTCAATGGTTAAAATGTTAATAACTTTTGATAGAGAGAACCGATTTGAATTAAAAATAGCCTAAATGCTATGAATTCCTGCCCACTTCCTCCAAATCTCTTCAGTAGTTATCATTTGATGCGCGGTCAAACATACAGACAAACCGACAGACAAACCGACAGACAAACAGACAGACAAACCGACAGACAAACAGACAGACAAAAGTTCCAAAAATAATAGAAATGGATTGTGTTACCGATTCTGAGTCCCCCAAATTCGTTTTTTTGTAAATATAAGCAATGTACAGACACGGCTCACTTACATTCTTATTATATGTAAGATTTAATAACCAACTTATATTAACAGTATACACTAAACATACAAGTTATTGGTTAGATATTAGTACATCGAAAAGATAGATATTATACTATTACAAGATCAATAACATAACGTTGTGCTCATATAGACTAATATTTGGATACAGAAACGCATTGAGTGGGTACAAACAGAACTCTTATTGCTCTTATTGCCCTGCATTGTCCCACTCACATTATTTGCATTATTTTATGTCTGGACTTTAAAAGAGACCATGATTCTCTGAGTTTGTTTCGGTGTTTCTTCTCAGAGGTCGTCAGTTAGGAAATGCCGAAGCCATCAAGCTATAAAAAAAACCATTGAGTTGTAAAAGTGTCTCTAATGATCTACTTACAGAAATAAATATCATTTCATTTCATTTCTAAAAAATAACAAACTACGTAAATAATAATAGTGAAATCAAGAAATAATAGTACTGGGATGGGCAATAGACTTGAGGTAAAGGTTCGCAGTATCCTCACTCACTCAGCGAAACACACGCAAGCGTTGTTTCACGCCGGTTTTCTGTGAGGGCGTGGTATCACTCCGGTAAGCCGGCCAATTCGTGCCGAAGCATGGCTCTCCCATTCCCAGGCTTCATAATAAATACGCGGAATTCCATGAACATTTGCATTCATCAATACACCGGACATATATATAGATAGAATATTTTTAAAAAATACATCTATACAATATAATATGTTTTTTTAGCAATGTTAGCCATTTGACTGTCCAATCTGGAGTTCGAATCCAAGGCCTATGACTTTTCGTAGTGTGGTCCCAAGTGCATGCTACGCTAGAGGTCCTGGGTTCGATTCCCAGGTCGAGCAGTGTTTTTGGGTTTTTCTATGAAATTCTCAGTAGCAGCTCGGAGTTTGGAATTTGTGCCCGGTTAATGGTAGTAGGCTCACCCCCTATTACATGGGACCTGAACATACCGTCGAATTGAGAGTGTACATTAGTACGCCTCGGCCTAACCCTTCAGGGAATACAGGCGTGATGGTATGCTAAATTAAACGGTGAAGGAAAACATCGTGAAGAATCCTGCATACTGGAGAGATTTCTCAACGGCGTGGCGTGTGAAGTCTACCAACCCGCACTAGACCAGCGTGGACCAGCCTACCCCCTTGCATTCTGGGACCTGGACCCAGCAGTGGGACAGTAAATGGGTACATGATGATGTTGTTATTTTTTTCAGACTGACCTCGGTAGTCCTCTCTTATCCTTCTTCAATCTTGTTGAAGACTGTGCCGATATTGTCCTGGGTGTGACGTCGATAGAGAGGACATGCGGCACTTTAGTAAGTTCAGGACTATACACCAAAGTGATTTACTATGTGCCTTGGATCGAGAGCATCGTTTGGCCTTGAGAAGACGAAGAGAGAAACTTTGTAAAAACTTAGAATATACAAATAGCGCCATCTAGGAGTAATAATACAGACCTTTTCTAATTCTTACGGATTTCGTACGAATATGTTAATTTCAAGAAATAATAAATTTCAAAGAATAGGTAAGTATAATTATAAACTATTTTTTTCAACCCCTATACAAATAAACAAGTACCTAATTAGGTAGATTTTTGTAGTCTAAAAATTATATTTACGGCAAACTTAGCAGTCCGGACATTTGGAATAATTCTTTTATTTTGTGACATTGGTTCTTTGACGATTATTTCGACCTCATAATCAAATTTCATTGGTGAATGAATTGGAGTTTATTCCATCTTGGACTGTCTTGGAGGCAGTTTAAATCCAATAGGTCTAGGTGTATCAAATCAGCGTTGAACTGTAAAAGTAACGAAATTCCAAAAAACCAAATAGGTAAAAAACCTGTGTAAAAAACCGTGTAAAAAACTGTGTAAATAAAAGCAGTTTTAATTGAGGCTGACCATCGCAAAACCCATGCCGCATCTTGCATAGATTAAAAATCGACCATTGAGGTGCAAACTGCAATGAAATGTCAAAAAATCACGAATTCTGACAATCTAAATTTTTTGTCGCACCACTGAAATATTTTAGATCTCCAATTAAAAATTTAAAATGTGCACAGTACGTGAAAAAGGTACGCTCACATTGTTCAACGGGGAAAATTGCTCAATAAGAAACGAAGCATTGGAGAAACGATATCGTAAATGTGGTCTACTAAATCTAATTCAACACGTAGATATTTATGGGAAATATAGATCGAATTATTGCGAACAGAATCGATTAAAAATATATAGTAACGATTCCGCCATATCAATCACTTCGATTTCTTCAGCGACGAGAAAGATAACGGATGGTACTAATGGAATTACAAGTGAGGCTTCTGGGTCGTTAAAAAATGTGGACTTAAAACTTAGCCCATTCTCTATGTCATCCAAACCATCTAGGTTGAGTGGCTCTGAAAGTCCCAGATCAAGACATAGTAATAAGATGGGACTATGGTAAATGCTTTCTGCTGCATTCAAGGGCTTAAAAGACGAAACATCAACTGATTTTTTGCGTATACCAATAAATTAAAATCTAGTAACGATTAATGGGATTTATTGAATAAAATCGTCAACAATTTTATCAGATATGCCTCGTTCACACGGCATTAACATCGCACGTTTTATAAGGATAAATATTACCGAATTCATAGTGGCACATACGAGTACATTGAGTATAGAAACACCCACTTTGTTTGTACTATGTATAAAAAAAAATTACACGCCTCTACGGACTTTTCAAGAAAACCGAATAAACTATTCGATTTAACGTAGATCCATCACAGAAATGTTAATTATAATCAATAGAGTATTATAATGATTATTATCTACAGAGGGGAGTGATTGAGTGGAAAGGAGAAGAGAAATCAATGTCTTTTTTCGTGCGCTATACGTAGGCAAATGTTTCTGTCAATCTCCGCCCAATCTATGTTTGGTAACGCACCGCACGCAACGATAAAAAAAAACAATTATCTCCGCTCGGATAGCCATTATAAAAATCCCGTCTCTAGCGTCTCCTCTCCTCTCCGCCCGAATTCACTTTTTCGGTAGATATCTAAAAATCTTTGCTGGTTGGTGATTAAGGTTTTGTCTTTTGGTTACTCCACGGAACATCTTTTTTCTGTGGGTTAGGTACTCGAATACGGAATAAATTGTATCGTCGTGTGAACGGGGCTTTAGAAACAAATCGCTATAAGTCGTTCTGTCTTGTAATTTTGCACCATAATTGCAATAGAATGCTATTAAAATGTCGATGTTGAAAAAAAACTTGTTTTATTTATTTCCTCAATTAACTATTACTAGTTTAGCGGTTAACCTTGTGCTAAGTGTGGTTAGTGGATGCCCTCAACAGGGAAAAACGGTTAATTATTTCGGAATCTTGCCGACACTTCTTATGGCCCGTAATGTAGTGTGGTCGTGAGCGAGGCTCCTGGTTCGATTCCCAGGCAATTCCTTCCAAGCAATGTTATTGGGTTTTCTATGAATTTCTCAGTAGATAGCAGCTAGGAGTTTGAGTTTGATAGACTCGACGCCAATTTTTGAAACTACCGGTGATACGGTATAATATTTTCGATGCCTTTTAATGACATCCCTGTTAAAACCTCGGATGAATAGCATCAATATTCACTGGTTAAGGCTGATCGTTTCGCTGAGCCCGCCAAATTCAAATTACAATTGGTTTTTCGCAATTTGTAGGTCTATAACACATTCTAGATTCCTAGCTGTTGTAATTGCGCCCTCAGTTAAACAATATTCACAACTGAGAATTAAAATCTTTGCTTGTAAATCGATATTGTAGCTAAAAGTAGTGTCAATCGTCAATTTTGGCCAAAATTGACGATTGACCCTACTTTTCGTTTAGTAAGCAAAGTTTTGAAAACCAATTGAAATTTGAATTTGGCGGACTGAGCGAAACGATCGGCCTTATAAGCGCCATTGTTAACAACGATACGCCTAGCTTAGTAATAAATAATACACAAGGGTTCCGGCCGGGCGCCCGTCCCACTTAATTATCAGTCAGTAATTTCTTCGTATTCACTATACTGTTAGCAATCTCATAAAATGGCAGTCATTATATACGTTGTTTTTTTTTATTATGGGATAGGTGAGCTTACGAGCAGACGGATCACCTGATGGTAAGTGATAACCGCCGTCCATGGACACCCGCAACACCAGAGGAGTCACAAGTGCGTTGCCCGCCTTTTAAAAGGGCCTTTTAAAAAACTTGGGCCTCCGGTAACCTCACTCACTCGGCGAAACACAACGCAAGCGTTGTTTCACGCCGGTTTTCTGTGAGGACGTGGTATCACTCCGGTCGAGTCGGCCCATTCGTGCCGAAGCATGGCTCTCCCACGTGAAAAATGTTTTGTAATTTATCTGTTAATTAATATCATTGATTTTCTTTGACTAGTCCAAGTTGATTTTATTTTTATGTTATAAGTAATCTTTTAGGGCGGATCACCTGAGCCCGCCAATTTCAAATTTCAATTGGTGTTTCGTTATTTGTAGATCTGTAACACATTTTAGATTCGAGACTCAGGTGAACGGTCCGCCTTAATGATATTTTCTACTACAGCAACTTACTGCAACTTAAAGTAGAGAGTTTAGGCGGGAAAATGAATAGTGCACATTGTCGATTTTATATTATTTTTCAAAACTTGAATTTCTCCGAAGTTTAATGTGTAATTATGGTGGATAATTAACCATTAAGTGTTTGTGAACGTGTGAGAGTGTAGGCAAATGATATAAAATTGAAAATCGTGACTTTTTGGGTTCACTCCTAAACTCCATCGAAGCCTCAATAAAGTTTCTACCGTTTTATTGGGGCAACTCAACAACTTATACTTGACACTGGCGAACACAAAAAGTGTGGTGCCATAATACAATCCTGAGTACAATCCCAAGCAATCCCATGGTGGGAAATATAATTTGATTACTCTAATACTTGACACTGGCAAATACACAAAAAGTGTGGCGCCATAATAAAAAATAAAAAAACTTAAAGTAGAGATGTGCGCAATAGTATGTAAATTTTTAATGTATGTAATAATCGATTAGTTTATTGGTCATTTAAATCATTTACCAAAAAAGAAGTTTATACTATGTTTTTATTAATTTTTCAAATAATGCAAAGGAATCTTTAAAGTTAATTTATTTATTTATTCTTCAATGCACATTGATGGTACATGGGAAACAAGTTTTAATTTTTCAAAAGTACCTATGTATTTGTTTTTATGTTTTGTTTTTTATTTAAATGTATTTATATTTCTCGCCTGAAACACAGGATTACCTAGTTCAGGCACATAATGTAAATAATATAGTACCTAAGTAAGATTATATGGTTAAATTAGTCATGTAATACTTATTTGTATTTGAATAAATGATTTGATTTACCTGAATGGCGAAGAAGGGTTATGTTTTTGTAATGTTTTAATTGGAATAATATGTTTTGAATATTATTTTTTAGAAAATCGATTAGTTAATTTTACATAAAACGATTGTTTTGTCCATCGCCATCCCTACCTAACCAAAAAAAAAGCCCGCGGCGCGTCGCACGTCTGCCATTTTGTTTTTGTCGAAAAATTAGTAAAATTACTATAAAAATACGGTTATTTATAAGTAATTAAATACATAAACACATAATTATTACGTTGTTACAGCGTGTTTAACATAGCTGGCTCAGAGTTTTTCATAAAGAGTGGGTGTCATTTTAAAATAACCTACCAACAAAGTAACAACAATAAATTTCAAGTGTTTCTCGTGAAAAGTGTAATATGGTTCGTGGAGCTGGTCGTGGAGGCCGTGGCATGCCAGGCCGTGGTGGTATGGGGCGGCCCCCGTTCAACAGGCCTCGCCCAATGATGCTAAGGCCCCCTTTCGACCTAATACTTGCTGAACCGGCGTTTCCTAGATGCAAGCCTGCCCCTGACGATGCTGCTCTTACACAGGTAAATATTGTATAGGGTTTTATATCGTTGCCATTTCATTCTGACTGGCTGTTGGGCTACTTTAAGAATACAACAGCAAGCTAATTATCGGATTTGAAGGCGACTTTGTGACCCGTTCCATATGACCGAATTGGGGCATTTTTCTTAATGGCACCGCATTATTCCTTTTTTGATCTCGTGTATTGAGTAGTGGGCGTGTTACCATCAGGTGACCTGCCTGCTCGATTGCCTCCCTCTTCTATAAAAACATTAGTGCTACTTCTAAACTTAGTAAAATTATAAGGAGACTATACCTACTTTGCTCTTTTGTGCTGGGAATATCTCCATGTTAGTGCAGTGAACTTGCTATAATAAACTAGCTTCTGCCTGCGGCTCCGCCACCGTGGAATTCTGTCAGTCATCATGGCCCATGGGAACGGGATAAAAAGTAACCTATGTCCGTCTCCTGGTTGTAAGCGACCTCTCCACCAATTTTCAGCCAAATCGGTTCAGCCATTCTTTAGTTATAAATAGTGTAACTAACACGACTTTCTTTTATATATATAGATGTTAAAATATCTATGCAGATGAAGTTGTAGGCAAATCTAGGTAAAATATAAAACATCTTTTATGCTTCATATATCTAGCTATCATATGTTTTGTCCTGTAATATTCTTGTGACAAGGAAAAGAAAACAAAACATGGATAAAGCTGTATCAGGTTTATTAGATTGTTTAATTTTTTTAAATAAGCAAAGGTCTTTTTAAACAAGGAAGAGATCGCCTTGTGCGATAAGACCACCCATTGTGCATTAATTGAAGCTTTTTATAATAATGTAAACATTGTGTTATTGGTGTGCAATAAAGTGTATATAATATACTTACTAGCACTGTGGGTCGCACATTACTAGTATTCTTGT
This sequence comes from Acronicta leporina, assembly GCA_947256265.1. Lineage (NCBI taxonomy): Eukaryota > Metazoa > Arthropoda > Insecta > Lepidoptera > Noctuidae > Acronicta > Acronicta leporina. The sequence continues at coordinate 1,844,123 of OX366539.1, forward strand.
TAACCCCTCATGCTAAACTAAATGCTTGTGTTACGAGTGGGTTCTCATTCATAGTGCAATTGGTGGGTTGGCAATAGGGTTCCCAACTATACTGTTAAAAACAGTATTTAACTGTATTTATTATACTTTTTACTGTTGAATAAAATCAAATTATACAAAATACTATTTTCAGCATAACAATACCTAAGTAGTCACAATAGTAGCTTTCAGAACTTGGCAAAACACTGTACATTTCTCTAAAATACTATTTATTTCCTTACAGACCTAATTATCCTTTATATCTTGTAAAAAAACATTGGCAACCCTAGTTAGACATTCATGATCGGAAGTCCAATGCCCTACCCATAATAGGCTACTGCCACTTTTGATATTTTTATGTATATAAACCATAATGGGTTATAGTAATACATAACTAAAGCCCATTCCTATTTTATTGCATTTTTTCATGCTAAGATTATAAAGTTATTTTAGTGAATGTGAAGGCAAATTTCGACGTGGCAGGTAGGACTTGCAGTGGCTTAGAGGTTATAGCGTCTGGTGTACCTAACCAACAGACTCAGGTTTGAGACCTGCTGTAGTTAAATTTTTCCTTCACTAAAACAACTTAAAGCCCACTTCATTAGAGTTAATCACACAAAAAACTTCTTTCAGGCCCTACTCAAAAGGCATGCAGAGCTGTGCCCTACACCGGCTGAGCAGTCAGCAGTGCTGAGTCTCGTCACAAAGCTGCAGACAGTGCTGGACAACCTAGTTGTAGCACCGGGAGACTTTGCGGCATGTGTTAGTATTCCTCTCATTAACTGATGTTGTAAATTTTATAATTATCTAACTGCTATACTTAGTCATAACAATTTACATAATGGATCATTAGGAACTGCCTTATTAGTGTAGCGGTCCAAAGAGTGGCTGGTATGCTAGAGGGACCTAAACATATCGGCGAACAGTGAGTCCACGTCGGTAGTACAATGGGTGGGTTTCGAACTGGTAACAACATGCTCGCAAGTCTGATGCCCTAGACGTAAGGCGAAAACCATCAAAATAACCATATTCAATGTTATTTTTGGCAGCAACTTGAAGAAGTTCGTCAGGTCGGTTCTTATAAGAAAGGCACCATGATGGCCGGCAAGAATGTGGCTGATATAGTAGTGATCATGAAAACTCTGCCAACCAAAGAAGCAGTTGAAGGCCTCTCCAACAAGGTATGGTTTTTTTTTTGTTATCATCCAACTCACTAATAGAACTGCCTGAATAGCCTAGTGGTTATGTCTGCGACTGCTACGCTAGAGGGCCATGGGTCAATTCCCAGGTCCAAAGTGGCATTGGGTTTTTCTATGAAATTCTCAGTAGCACCTCGGACTTTGTAATTTGTGTCCGGTTAATGGCAATAGGCTCGCCCCCGTAATACATGGGACCTAAAATTACCGGCGAACTGTGGGTGTACATTAGTACGCTTCTGCCTAACCCTTCGGGGAATACAGGCGTGATGGTATGTATGTATGTCTATAAATACAAAATGGTACATTTCGACCGCTTAGTTGTACCCTGTATGAATAATACAACTATCATCTTTTTATGATTTTAATGCATTTTTCATGCTAAGATTATAAAGTTACTAGCGACCCGCCCGCGGTTTCACCCGCGCTGCCCCGTTCCTAAGAGTCTTAGCGTTATGTTATATAGCTTAAAACCTTCCTCTTAAATCACTCTATCTATTAAAAAAAACCGCATCAAAATCAGTTGCATAGTTTTAAAGATCTAAGCATACATAGGGACAGACAGCGGGAAGCGACTTTGTTTTATACTATGTAGTGATTTTAGTGAAAGAAACATTTGACTTGCGGGCAGGATTCAAACCTGCATCTTCTTGTTAGATACACCAGACGCTATGATGATGCAGACGCTATGACCACTAAGACACCGTGATTCCCACCCGCCATGATCATCATTTCTGAATTAAAGTCTTAAAAGTGACGCCAGTAACATCTATTGAAAAGCAAGTCATTGCAGGTCCATACCGTCTGGTGTATCTAACCAAAAAACGTAGGTTCGAATTCTGCCGGCTAGTCGAATTTTTCATTCATTATACTAACAACTATCATATCAAACATGCATATTTAGTAGACAACCTCTGTGGTTTAGTGGTTCGAGTACCATACGGTGAGGTCGTGGGTTCGATTCCCACAGGACACAAAACATTTATGTGATGAATATAAGTGTTTGTGTTCGTCTGGGTGTTTCTTATGTATTATAAGTATGTATTTACGAAAAAAAAAAGTATATAAGTATTATATCCATTGTCTAGTACCCATAGTACCAGCTCTGCTTAGTTTGGGACTAGATGGTGCTGTGTAAAAAATGTCCCAGAATATTTATTTATTTATTTGGGTAACTGGAATAAAAAGTAAAATAATTTATGTACAAACACAACAAAAAATAAACAAAATTGTGTTTCTCTAGGTATGCGAAGAGTTGAACAAGCTGATGCGCGTGGAGACTCCGAGCACGTCCGTGGTGAGCGCGTGCCACGAGCGCGGCTTCACGGTGACGGGGCCCACCGCAGCCGTCCGCGTGCTCGTCACCACTCTGCACCAGAACCTAAGGAAACTGGAGCCCGAGGTACCACACTACCAGCAAAAACTGTACCGGACACACCATAGAATAATCATTAGTCATTGAATGATAAAAGAATTGAATTAAATCAGTGAATGTTGATAAATAATTGAATTAAATCATTGAATATTGATAAATAATTGAATTAAATCATTGAACATTGATAAAGAACTGTATTAAGTCATTGAACACTGATAAAGAATAGAATTAAACCATCCGATGGTAAAAAAAGCTAAATAAATCATTGTACGATCATAAATTATGGAATTATATCATTGAACACTGATAAAGAATTGAATTAAACAATTGAATGGTGGAGAAAGGGAAATTAAATCATTGTATCATCATAAATTATGGAATTATATCATTGGACATTGATAAGGAATTGAATTAAGTAATTGAACACTGATAAAGAATTGAATCCCCGAGGCCTCACATCATTGAACATTGATAAGGAATTGAATTAAGTCATTGAACACTGATAAAGAATTGAATCCCCGAGGCCTCACAGAAAACGCGTGGAACAACACTTACGTTGTTTCGCCAAGTGAGTGAGGGTAGCTGAAACTTTTAAAAGGCAGGCAATGCACTTGCTACTCCGCATGGGCGGTGGTAATCGCTTATTATCAGGCGATCCGTCTGTTTTGCATAAAAAAATATTCGTTAAATGATGAAATGGTTATTCCTCATTGTCCATAGGTGCATTTAGAATATAAAGTGATCAGCAGTCACCTGGCAGCTATACGCCACAGCCGCTGGTTTGAGGAGAATGCTCATCATTCATCCATCAAGGTGAGATATCTGCTAAGAGATTTATACAACGTGTAAGCGCAAGACCTCAAATATCAATTAATAATTATTTATAACTAGCTTCTGCCCGCGACTTCGTCTGCGTGGACTTCAGATAAAAAGTAGTCTATGTGTTATTCCAGACTATAATCTATATCTGTGCCAAATTTTATCCAGATCCGTTCAGACGTTCTGGCATGAAAGAGTAACAAACATCCATCCATCCATCCATCCTCACAAACTTTCACATTTATAATATTAGTAGGAATTGGCAGGATAACTCAAACACCCACACATAAACAATTACATATACAAAAACTACAAACGAGAACAAACACTCCTACTACATTCATTCGCAATCACAACACTATATTTACCCGCAGTCAAAAAGCTGCTGCGTGCATTTTCTATTATTTAATACCAATTAACATATTTAAATTTCTATTGTTGCTAATCAAAATAAAAAAATACAGTTTTCTCGCAAAACATACGAAGTATAAATAAAAACTTTAATTTCTTAATCGTACTCTTGCATCGTCTACAATTTCAACCGGATATTATTGTGCTAACTGAATGTTGGCTGGACGAATCATTCAATGGAATATACTTAGACGGTTACAAATGCTCATACTCAACTAAATACTTAAATAAATGTGACGGAATAGTGATATTCACTAAAGCGGATTTAAAAATATGCGTGTTGGAACCGGACATTAATGATGCCAACTGCCTACGATTAGATATTGCTACATATACCATTATAGCGATTTATCGATCGCCATCTTTTCAAAACGTCAACAGTTTTCTAACTTCTTTAGAAAATGTTATTATGCAATGTAAAAGCCAACACTGCGTCTTGGTCGGTGACATCAACCTTGATATTAAAGAGAACTCCACTGATAACCGAGCAGAAGAATACCTAAGCCTCATGACTCACTATGGCTATGTACCAGGGCATAACATACCAACACGAGGACAAAATTGCCTAGACCATTGTCTAATCAAATCCTCTCAAATGTCTACGACTATTGTTTGCCACTCAGATGTCACAGATCATAGCAGCGTACTATGTAGCCTTAGTACAAATATCTTAAAAGAAAAATCAAAAAAATCTTTCACTACGCTCAACTATGAAAACTTACATGAGGACTTAAAGAATTCTGACTGGTCAGTACTTTATGATATAACCGATGTTACAGAAGCTACACAATATTTTATCTCTGAGGTGAATAACCTTATTGAGAAAAATAAATCCATTCAACACTTTCGCAGCTCCAATATTATTGTTAAAAAATGGATTACGCCAGGTCTTCTAAAATCAATTAGAATTCGTGACAAATTACACATCGATGCCAGGAAGAATCCCAACAACCTTGAATTGCAAAACAAATATAGAACCTATAGAAATATTTGTGTTAACTTATTGCACGATCAAAAAAATAAATATGAACACAACCTCCTAGCGGAAAATAAAAATAACTTAAAAAAGACATGGAGCTCTCTAAAAATGATCTGTAATACAAATAAATGTGAAAACAAAAATGAACAATTATTAAAATTAAAGGCTGATGCCATTGAATCTCTAAATACAATAAACAATTATTTCAGTAATATTGGCGAGCGTTTGGCTGAGACAATCTTGGATGGATTAGAAACAACAGAAACTGAACTGGGCAACAACATAAGCCTTACTTTTAATTCGCCCCATTCACTGTATTTCCAACCAACAGATGAAATTGAAATGATCAAACTCATGGGTACTCTAAAATCCAGTCAAGCTACGGGACACGATAATATCAGTAATGACATGTTGAGGCTTAATAAATATGTGATTGCAACGCCCCTAACATATATAAGTAATCTTAGTTTGTCATCGGGAATAGTCCCGAATAATCTTAAAATTGCGGAGGTAATACCTATTTTCAAGGCAGGAGACCCATTGGAACCGGCTAATTACAGACCAATTTCTCTCTTAAGTGCAGTGTCAAAATTGATTGAAAAGGTAGTTAATGTAAGACTACTTAAATATCTAGAGGTAAATAGCCTCCTAGCTCCTAATCAATATGGATTTCGCTCAGCCCGGTCCACGGAAGACGCCGTCACGGGTCTTGTAGATCTTGTAACTGACAAAAATTAACAACGGACAAAAATGTGCTGGTGTTTTCCTGGACCTGGCGAAAGCATTTGATACTGTCTCACGACAAATACTACTTAAAAAGCTAGAACTGCTGGGAGTTAGGGGACTAGCATTGCAATGGTTTCAATCGTACCTAAGCGAACGAAAGCAGCGAGTGCGAATAGGAGAACTCACAAGCGGTTATGCAGACATTACTTACGGCGTCTACGGTGTCTTGGGTCCGACTCTCTTCTTAATCTACATCAACGATCTCTGTTCACTTAAGCTGCCACACGCCAATATATTTACTTTTGCAGATGATACTGCTATAGTTTTCCATGCCAAGACATGGATGGAGATTGTTGATGTGGCACAGGAGGGCCTCAGAAGTACTGCTAGCTGGTTAAAAAGTAATTTACTGACTCTTAACGCAAGCAAAACTAAACTCATAGCCCTAAGTATAACCAAAAGGTCTGCTCCTAAGCAGGCTCTAGACGTTAGGCTGCACACCTGTGATTGCGCTAAGCATTCAACTTCGTTGCAATGCCAATGTCCGTCTATTGAACAAGTTTCGTGCATACAATATTTAGGAATAATGATTGACGAACACCTCTCGTGGAAATCACATATCGATTCAGTTACAAAGCGTGTAAAGAAGCTGGCTCACATATTTAAAAAAATTAGATCTGTGGCAGAAGCGCGAATTATCCGAGCCGTATATTTCTGTCTATGCCAATCAATTTTAGCTTATTGCGTCATTGCTTGGGGATCATCGAAAAAAACATATCTTCTCAAACTCGAACGCGCTCAGCGAGCTATTTTAAAAATAGCGTTTAAAAAACCCTGGCGTTACTCCACTAATGCTTTGTACTCAGAATGTAACCTTCTTCGCGTGAGACAGCTTTACATTAGCTTGGTACTTCTCCGCTTTCATAAAAATGCGATCAACACAGCGCGAATCTCTTACAGAACTCTTAAGTGGGACGTACCGAGAGTTCGTTCTACCTTTGCTCGCCAATCTTACACATATATGGGACCTTATCTATACAATAAATTCTTTAAAACGAATAATACTCTAATACACCTGACATCATACAGCCTTAAAATCAGCATCCAAAAATGGCTAATGACCAAAGACTATGGCCAGACCGAGATCCTCCTAAGCACTACTATTTAGAATCACGCGCACGCGAACTTACACGTACAAACATAAAGATTTACACACACACACTCACACACATACACACACACACAAACACACACACACACAAACACACACACGCACCAACATGCGCACACACACACACCAACAAACACGCGCACACACACGCACCAACACGCGCACACACACACACACACACACCCTCATAGACGCACGCACGCACACCTTTTTCTTTTCTTTTTCCATTATTTTGATATTTATAATGTCCTTTTTTTGGAAAGAACACAAAAAAAAGCATACTTTAATATACACATTAAGTGAACCACTCTAACACTTAGGTACGAAAGGGACTGGACCCCACAACACAGGGAATCCTAGTGTGGGGGCCAGAGATATTGTTTTTCTGTCTTCTAGTGTCTAGTAACTGGAATATGTGTATATGTATTGTACTAATGTTTGAGATAATAAAGAATTTTTTTTTTTTTTGATAACGAAACCCTTAAGTTATTTTGATACAAATATGAATAATTTTTCATGAAATTAGTTATACCAAGGCAAAACTCGTGGCTGTACTATAATCGTTAGATTCTTATAATTTTAATTTCGCAGGTATTGATTCGACTTCTACGTGACATGTGTTCCCGTCACTCGGGACTCGAACCCCTGACTCCGTGGATGATCGACCTGCTCGCTCACCATTGCATAATGAACAACCCTGCGAGACAAGCCCTGCCTATTAATGTGGCATTCAGGTAATAATTTATAAGTAACTAGACTAGGACCCGACAGACGTATTAAACAAAGTAAGAAATGATAAATAACTTAGATACAAATCGGTCAAATTCAAATCGGTCTAGCTGTTTAGGAGGAGTTCACTGTCAACACATGTACAGAAGAATTATACATATTTTTTTTTTTTACTACACATTACTAATGATGAGGAACAAATTCTACAATGTTTATTAATAGTTTATATTGTGTTTTGAAGACAAGTTATTACATTTAACATAAAAAGTTTGTTCGTATAAATACATTATTTATGTTCATTCATTTTCATTCATTCTTTGACCACCTCACTATTGTTTTTTGTCAAAATTTGGTAACCCTGGTCAAGTAACTAAATACAATTAAAAGTCGAAGTATATGATCCTCCATGATCAAATAAACATAACATAACAACATACCATCACGCCTGTATTCCCCAAAGGGTTAGGCAGAGGCGTACTAATGTATACCCACAGTTCGCCGGTATGTTTAGGTCCCATGTAATTGGGGGCGAGCCTATTGCCATTAATCATCATTAACTTTTGATCGCCAGAGCATAAAGCATGCGCGTGCCCTCAGCGCCAAGCCACAAATTCACAGCAAAATACTTACCATGAAATTTCTTCATGTCCGTGGTATATTTTAATTTGTTTTATGCAATTAAATATGGTTGGGAGCTTAAATTTTTAGGATGTATAAATAAAAACACACATATGTAATGATTTCATTGATTATTTCGCATTTGAATGCACCCTTTTTTGTATTTGTGCGTCCTAAAGGTTAATCTTATATATAAAATTTTCGTGTCACAGTGTTAGTTACCATACTCCTCCGAAACGGCTTGACCGATTTTTATGAAATACTAGCTTCTACCCGCGATTTCGTCTGCGTGGACTTCAGATAAAAAGTAGCCCATGTGTTATTCCAGACTATAATCTATCTCTGTGCCAAATTTCATCCAGATCCGTTCAGCCGTTCTGGCGTGAAAGAGTAACATCCATACATCCATCCTCACAAACTTTCGCATTTATAATATTAGTAGGATTCAGTAGGTCTGAGAATCGGCTACTAGCTATTTTTTTTTTGTCATAAATGTTGTCCACCCCTAACATATAGGGTAAGGTAAAGTAAGGGATTCTCCACCCGTGCGAAGCCGGGGCGGGCCGCTAGTCATCACTATCACTACATATTATAAAACAAAGTCGCTTCCCGCTGTCTGTCCCTATGTATGCTTAGATCTTTTAAACTACGCAACGGATTTTGATGCGGTTTTTTTTAATAGATAGAGTAATTTAAAAGGAAGGTTTTAAGCTATTTAACATAACCCTATGACACTTAGGAACGGGGCAGCGTGGGTGAAGCCGCGGGCGGTCGCTAGTGCTTAAATAAATAAATAATGCACCTTTTGGGATCGTACAGGGTTTTTTTTAATATGTGATTGTTATGTGCAGGCGCGCGCTGTCGCTGCTGGCGGGCGGGCTGTTCCTGCCGGGCTGCGCGGGGCTGGCCGACCCCTGCGAGGCGGCGCCGGCGCGCGCGCACACGGCGCTGGACCTGGCCGCGCAGGACCTGGCCGCTGCCACTGCGCAAACGTTACTATATATTACTCTCATTTACATAACACAAGATACCAACACGCCTCTATATCCTGAAGCGTTAGAATACAGAATACACTGTGGTTACGAATGTATAGAACTTAGGGCCACTTGCACCAACTTCTTAAATATGTTTAAATTGTATTTAAACACAATTTTTCATAGAAATTTCGTGTTTACATACAAATGCCTTAGAATTTGTATTGAGTATTGAGTATTGAATTTACAATTTGTTACCTCTATGCCTAGCGGTCGCAATTGGGACCGAACGAACCAGCTATTTACATACTGATTTCTGAAGCTTACGCGAATATTAGACATATTGAAATGGACCAACTTTTTGGATTTTATCGCGTTATATTAGTACAAATCAAAACCCGACGTTTCGGACCCTTTACAGCGTCCATGGTTACCAGTTATTTATTTCTGCAGGATTATTCCGATTTAATTTATATCTATTAATATATTTGGATTTGGAAAATTATTTCTTGTGTTAAACAATTATACTCCCGAGGTGGTCCCATTCAAATATGATGAAGATGTAATCACAAAATTTGGAAAAAATACTATAACGCGTTATACCGACCGAGACAAACGATAAAGTCATTATTCGTCGTCATTATAAAATGTTAAATAAAAAAATTGAAATTGAAATTTAAAGAAGGTGGCTGGCAGCGGATGGATGCGAGCTGCCCAAGACCGGGATGGTTGGCGCTCTTTGGGGGAGGCCTACGTTCAGCAGTGGACGGCAATAGGCTGATATGACTGAACAAACAAAAGATCAGTCAGTAGCCAAACAACAACTATTGAATTCGTATCGTAAACGAATGAGTTTTTACCCGACTGCCGAAGGAGGAGGGTTATGTGTTTGACGTGTATGTATGTATGTATGTATGTATGTCCGTTCCTATGTCCGCTCGTAACTATTGAACGGTGCAACCGATTTAGATAAATGATACCTCATTAGATTTGTCTTGATGGCACGAGTGTCACTGGGTACATTAAATTAAAAAAAAAAACAAAATGGCGGATTTTATGCGCTTTAATGCGTGGGCTGAAAAATATGTTTTGAGCATTCCGTATCATGTATTCTCAAATTTTCGGTAGCAATTAGCGAAAGCATTACATTACTTAATTGTTAAGGGACTTGTAGGAAATCATCTACTTTTTCATATAAATAATTTTTCGTAGTTTTGCACTAAAAATCCGGAAACAAGTTACGTAATTAAAATAACTAAAAAACCCGACTGCATAAAACATTTTAAAAAAACTAAAAAGACAAAAACAAGTCTAGTAGTCCAGACCTATGTAAAGTAATATTGAATAACTACACCATTTAAATGTTTTCATGATTTCATGAACGTAGAATAAAGTCAATCTTGCAGTCGGGACCCATTACTGGGAATTTTAGAGACGGTCACGATTTTGAATAATTTTAGTTATTTTAATTACGTAACTTGTTTCTGCTACAAATCTCTTACATACATATTTTCACATCTGTCTGCCATTGGGGTAGGCAGAGACTACACTTGCTACGATCCGGGCACACCACTTTCGCTTCATCTACTAGACGTTCATTAACCACCTTGTTCGGGGTGCAAGGTTGCGTGGTATAGGTTGCAAAGAATTATGTTTGTTAAAAGTAATATTTATTAAAGTTTCCACAAATTGTTCTTATTATATAATGTTAAGGTTTAATGTTAGAGTTATTGTTAATGTTTATGAATGCACCCGGACGGTTTGGTGTCTGTAAATGCACTGAAGTTATAAAAGTTAAGTAAACGTAGAATACAAAGAAATTATTGCAAAGTGTCGCGTTGGCAAAAGGTGTTCGGTTGCGTTAAACCGAACATATTCCGGGGCAGCAAAGATGAAGATGAGATGATAACTAATAAAGTGATCCTTATAGCTAAATACAATTATAATATAGACAAAACATTTTTTGCGTTTTAACTACGAACTTAATGTCCCTAGATGTTTCTTAGGTATTGGTGAACATGCTTTATTTTGTTTTTTAACAACACACACTTGCACTTCACTTGGTTCATTGGGCTGACGGTCAGCCTTGTTATGTTGACGCGGACTAGCACTCACGTTGTAAACACTTTGGAGTTCGATGTCGGAATTGATGAGTGCCCGTCGCATGCGACGTCTTCGCCACCGCCACAGGAACGCGACCGCTACCACCACTGCCATAGCCATTAGGATGTAGCTGACGGCGTAATGATGTATGTCGTGAGGGGACAGGATATTCTGTAGTTCTACCCCACTGTCTTTCATCTGTTTAATTTGGCTGTAGAGTTTTTGTAAATCGTCATTAAATGCGCTATCGTAGGTCATATTCTGGTTGTTTATTTCTATCGGGGTGGGCATGGTTACCTGGATAATGTTGTTTAATTGATCAATTTTGGGTACGTAGATGCTTGAGTTTATTGTTAAGCTGTTATCAAAATTTGTGTTAGAGTGTAATGTAAAATCTGGGCCTTTTATTACACAACCTTGTCCAAGATATATTACTCCAGCTCCACTGATCAGTTCGACTGTAACCTGCTCACCGCAAATTATTTTAATTGAATAGTTGTTGCAGCTGTAAAATAAATACTCTGATGGATTATGCAACGGTATCCACATGTTTGAACATAAGTTCTGTTCTACTTTACATTGCTTGGTTTCATGATTAAGATTACAGTAACTATTGTCATTACCAAGATGGTAAATAGGTTTCTTTAGGAAGCACATATAAGTCTCTTCTTGAGTTACACATGTTGAGAGATCCTCGGCGTGCAACGTTACGTAAGCATCCCTTTTAAGATTAACTCCAATGTATTCAGATATTGGAATTACGCTTGTCATATTATTTTTAATGAACTGCTTTGGAATCGGTATGACTCGGTAAAGTTTGTATTGATATCTGCTGATAAGTGGAAATGTTATTTCGAAAATAAAGTACTTTTCAGTCATCCTTGCTTTTATTTGCAACAGGTGGTATAGCTTGCTAACATCAGCTTGTTCTATGGGTAAAGTTATGTCTTCGGACAACTGGCCAGCAATCACATTGAGCTCATGCTTGAGCTGTTCAGGTGTTAATAGGTGCATGTTGAACTGACCGTGACGAATGTCAGTCAAAGTGTCTAATAAAGCATCCTGAGTTCTTCTTAAGCTTTGTAGCAAAGTACTTGCTGTTAGTGCTGTTACTATCTGATCTTGGGCTAGACTCAAGTTAGTCATCACCAGTTTTACTCCGTTTGTCATGTTCTCTAATTTATTCAAATGTTGATTAATGTTTTTATGTTGACTAGACACTATTCTCTCTGTTCGTTGTAGTAAGTTATATTCTGATTCCACAATAGATGTTTGATTTTTCCATAATTTAGCCATATGTTGTTGATTTTCTTTGAGAAGGGTAATGTCCTTAGTGTATTGTTCTGCGAAATGTTGGTCCAATACGCCGAACATGTAGTTAGCCACGTAGCCGACACCATTGATAAGGCCCCGGCGCTCGCGCTGTCTGGAGTGCGGGCTGAATGGCTGCGTCATCAGTAGCGTATTATAGTACCGTAGTTCTTCGAACTCGTGCCAGAGTTGCGGCACTATCATGTTACATACACCGCTATCAATGGTAGTGCACGTTTTATCTAAATGAGTTTTTAATTTTTTGAATGCTGTTGTCCCTTCCCAGTAAGGTGACATATCATAGTAGACCACTAAGGTCCATTTGTCTCTAACTAGCTTCATTTTGGCAATTGAATCAAAATCAATGATTGATTGTTTTTTAGCTGTGTAATGTTATGTATTCCAGAAGTATTAGTGATAAATGTCAAAAAGAATGTTAATGCCAGGGCCACCGAGACAAAATTCACTCGTCTTGACTTTGGTGTCCTTTTACAACGATTTTCTCTCGCTTGCTTCTCTTGTTTCTCATCAATTTGTTGATTACTCGATCCCTTTCGTTCGTCAGCTGTTTCAATAGGTAATAGAGAAAGTTTAATGATTGGCCTCTTAATTATTCCATTTTTTGTTTTTAAAGATACTACCCTGACCATTCCATCTTTGCCTGGATGGAGGTCCACTACTCTTCCCATAGCCCATTTACCGGCTGGTATGTTGTTTTCTTGAATAACTACCAAATCACCTATTTTATAGTTTCGCTGCGGTTTCAACCATTTGCTTCTTGCTGTTAGTTGGCTTAGGTACTCTACTTTCCACTTTTTCCAAATATCTTCAGATAGTTTTCGGACTAAGTGCCATCTTGTTCTTGCATCTTCTTCTGTTTCAATGACAGTCAATCCTGATCTGCCTGTTAAAAAGTGTGCCGGTGTCAAAAAGTCGAGGTCTTCTATGTTTTCTGTAATAGGGCACAGTGGCCTGGAGTTTAAGCACGCCTCGAGCTGAGTAAGAATAGTTGTGAACTCCTCAAACGTCAGCTTCTGACCACCTATCACTCGTTTAAGATGGAACTTGAGGCTTCGTACTGCTCTTTCCCATAAGCCTCCGGCACTAGGCCAGGAGGGGGCATTAAAATGCCACTCTATTTTTAGCTCAGTTACTTCTGCTAAGAAACTATCGTTGAAAATTTGTTTTAATTGTTGGTATTCCTGTTCAAGCATGTTGTTTGCTCCTACGAAATTAGTTCCTTGGTCGCTATAAAGGTGTCGTGGAGCCCCTCGTCTAGCCGCCATTCTCTTTAGCGCAGCTAAGAAGGCTGAACTTGTTAAGTCGGAAACCAGCTCCAAGTGTACGGCTTTAGTGGCCATGCAAATGAAGACTGCAACATACCCTTTGGTTGTTTTAACTCCACGGCCCTTATTCGTTTTGATTTCTACAAATCCCGTATAATCCACTCCCGTGTGGTAAAATGGAGGGGCAGGATTGCTTCTTTCTTCAGGGAGGTCACCCATTAGCTGATAATGTTTTCCTGTTTCATGTTTTCGGCAGACTACACATCTTCGTATTCGTTTTTTGGTTGCATTGTTCCCACTCGTTATCCAGTACTGTTTACGCAGATTAGCTAGGGTTACACGTGGACCTCCATGAAATGTTAATAAATGCGCTTCGTCGATCAAAAGATCGGCTAATCGACAGTTATGAGGTATGATTTTTGGATGTTTCATCTCCTCACTCATGTTTGCGTTTTCTAATCTGCCTCCCACGCGTAACAATCCGTTTTCATCGATAAATGGATTTAAATTGAGCAACTTACTTTTTGTACTCAATTTTCCGTATTTATGCAATGCTTCTATTTCCGTTCTAAATTCATAATTTTGCACATGTTTGACAATAATTGTTTTAGAGTTGCGCAATTCTTGTAACGTGAGATAGCTCGGTAATTGTTTACGCTTATATGTAGGTAGCAACGTTCGACATACCCAAGCTAATACACGTGTTATTTTGCTGAAATTGTTATATTTTTCCAATAATTGGTCGATAATATTTGGGCTATCTTGTACAATGTTCACTTTTTTGATGATCTTGATTTCCTCATTGGTTTCATATGTTAGTTTATCATTTTCAGTTTCTGATGTCCATGTTCGTAGCCATGTGGGACCCTGCCACCACAAAGGGTGTTTAACCAGCTGCGAGGCCATGATACCACGGCTAGCACAGTCAGCTGGGTTATCCATTGATTTTACATAGCGCCAGCACTCCGGCGGCATTATTTTTGTTATTTTGTTAACTCTATTAGCGACAAAAGGTTTCCAGCGACTTGAATCTCCCTGTATCCAGCTGAGCGCAACCATAGAGTCAGTCCAACCATAGATTTCAAGTTTGTTAGATAAACAATGTTGTATTTTGTTAATTAATTTTGAAAGTAAGTATGCACCGCTGAGTTCTAGTTTCGGCAATGTTAATGTTTTCTTATTGGGTACAAGTTTAGACTTTGCAGCGATGAGTACTAAGTTTGATTTGTTTTTGATACGCGCATATGCAACGCACGCATAAGCTTCTATGGATGCGTCACAAAATCCGTGAATTTCGATAACGTCATCTTCGCATCGTAACCACCTTGGTATTTCACAACGATGTATGTTGTCTAAATCTGCCTTTATTTTAGACCATTCGTTATATATATCTTCGGACACTTCATCGTCCCATTGTAAATTGTTTTTCCATAATTTTTGGAATAATATTTTTAGTTTTGTTGAGAGTGGGGTCAACCACCCCAATGGGTCAAACAACTTCGATATTTCGGATAATAATGTACGTTTTGTAGTTTTGGAAATTTCTTTAGAAAAATCACAACGAAAGAAAAATTTATCTGCGTTTGAATTCCAGCACAAACCTAAAGTTTTGGATGTTGTGTCGGATTTCACATTGAAAAAAACGTCTTCGTTAGTGTTTTGATGCATTGTTATATCTTCTATCAACGTCGGATTGTTTGATGCCCACTTTCTTAAATTAAACCCGCCTGTTTTTAGCAATGTAATCAAATCGGATATTAATCTTTTTCCCTGGTCAATGGAATGAGATCCATGGACTAAGTCATCCATGTAAAATGAGCTTTCTAATACCTGGGCTGCGTCAGGGTGGGTATTTGTTCTTCTCATCTGTAGCTAGTTTCTTTAAGGTCATTATAGCTAAAAAAGGAGCTGCCTTTGTTCCGTATGTAACTGTTGTTAGTTGAAACGATTGTATAGGTTGTTTGGGACTGTCACGCCAAAATATTTTTTGTAATGGTTGATCTAATTCGTGTACTCCTATCTGCCTGTACATCTTTTCGATGTCGGCAGTATAAGCGTATCGGTATTGTCTCCATTTAAGTAATAATGACTGCAAGTCTTGTTGAAGGTTTGGTCCTTTATACATCAAATCGTTAAGGCTAAATCCGGAGGATGTTTTAGCCGATGCATTGAAAACTACTCTGTATTTCGTTGTAGTGGACTGTTCGCGTTGAACACCGTGGTGCGGTAAGTAGCATTCCGGCATTATGTTACCAAGGACTGCGGGTCGCATATGATGCAATTCCGAGTATTCCTTCATAAATGTTTTATAGTGTGTGGCTAAGTTATCTTGTTTTATGAACTTGCGTTCCAAATTTCTGAACTGAGCTAAGGCCATTTGTTTGGATGACCCCAACTTGTTTTCTATGTTATTTTTTAAAGGTAGTCTCACTACATAACGCCCGTTTTCAAGTCTGTTGGTTGTTTTTAGATAAAATGTAATGCATTCTTGATCCTCTAAAGACAGGTTCGACGGTTCACTAATATCTTCCACTTCCCAGAATGTTTGTATGTTTTCCAAGTTGTTTAAAACCACATTACATTGAAATGTTGTTTTCACGCCGCCACACAATATCCACCCTAGATGGGTTTGTTGAGCAATTGGCTGTGAGGAGTTTTCTCCCTTTATAATTCCTCCCATAATAATGTCAGCGTACACCTCTGCTCCGAGTAGTAGGTCTACAGGGCGACTTATGTAATACTCCGGATCTGCTATGTTTATATTTTCTGTTATAGACCATGATGGTTTTGTAAATGTGCTGTTAGGGAGGTTTTTAAGGAGATTGTTCATAATCAATGTATTTGTTATAAAGGTGTAGTCATTATACAAAGACTTAAATGTTATGCTTATCGTGCCTTTACAGTTACTTTCCTTTTCGCCTACGCCAATAACGATTCCCTTGCAGTTTTGTCTCTGAATCTTTAATAGCTGAGCAGCATTTTCAGTTATCAACGATATCTGTGAGCCCTGGTCAATAAGAGCCCGCATGATGTGATAAGTACCATCGGCTGCTCTGACCTTGACGAGAGCAGTAGCAAGTAAAATTTCCGCGTAATCGTCTGGTGACACGTGGGAAGTGTTCACCGCGTGTTCATTATGTTTAGTTGGCTGTTTCGTAACTTGAGCTCCCTGCGGTGGAATGTTTGGCGGCTTTATAAAAGCGTCATGTAATAACGTGTTGTGACAAGCTGTACATTTGCGGCATCGTTTTGTAGATGTACACTTATTGCCGTTATGGCTAAAAAGACAATTGATGCACACTTGTAGTTTTTGCGCAGTATTAAGTTTTTGTTCGACTGACAATTCAAGGAAACTTTTGCAATTGTAAAGGCCATGTTCAGCACTGCACATAGGACATTTGATATTTCCCACGTATAATGATTTCTTGGAGAACCCATTATGTTGATTAATATTGTTATAATTTTGATTGTAATTATGTTTTTTAGGGCTTCCAGAATGAGGCTGATTGTTTTGGAAATAATGTTTCTGCTGTGGGTTGTCTTGTTTGCGACGAGCGCTTTCTAAACTTATGAACTTAGTTTCCAAGAAGTCTAAGAATTCTTGAAGAGTTGGCAGCTCACGCGAATTTTTAAGAGACTCTATGTAATCAGTATATGTTGTCGAATCCAATTTTTGAGATAGGATGTGTACGACCATTGGATCCCACGATGTTGTATCGACGCCTAAGTTCTGGATAGCATGCAAACATTCTAAAGTAGTATCATGTAGTTTCTTGATTTGGGGTAAAGACTGGTTTGGCATGTTAGGTAGTCCTAATAGTATGTTCATGTGAGAAGAGAATATTAATTTTTTATTGTTATAACGGTGGTTAAGAATCTCCCAACACACCGAATAATTATCAACGCTGATTGGTAAATGTTGAATGAGCCTTTCGGCTTCTCCTTTCACTTTACCCTTAAGAAACTGCATTTTTTGGGCGTTCGAAAGGGAAGAGTTGTTATGTATTGCTTCTTGAAACAAATCCTTGAACGATGTCCATTGGTTATAGTTGCCGTTAAAAATTGGTATCTCTAATTTAGGTGTGGATTTCTCTCTATGAGAAACGGACCACATTTTTGTGTTAATGGCCTTTTTCAAACTTTCATATTGTTTTTCGTGACTGATAAAAGTACTTTCATATTCGCTGTTTTCGTCATTTATCTCACAATCGATCTCCCAATGTAGAGTATCGATCGCTGACCATCTCGTTTGCAATGATTTTAGGACGTCTTCAAACTCCCATTTGTCGGAAATAGAATCGATGTTGATGTTGGAGACGGTTCTTCTAAACGCTTTAAAATTCGCAGCCTGCTTGCGCAGCATATCATCCAGTTTACTGTTGGTACCTTGATTTACCATCCAAGGTTGACGTATTGTTTGAACCCGTTCTTGAAGCTCGCTGTCTTCCTGCTGCAACTGTTCCTCTCCTGCCTCCTGGCTAGACTTACTTTCCGTTAGTTGATCTTTTGTTTCACTTCCCGATGGGATTTCCACTAGCTTTTGATACATTTGATTTATCAGGGTTTTCACTGCTTGGTAGGACCTCTTAGTTTTTTCATATTCTTGTTTTACAAAATAAGCATGAGTCTTACTTACTTCCGTTGACAATCGATCATGATTAAATTGGTACTCTTTCCAGAACTCCTCTAAGCTATCCATGCACTTTTTTAAATACTCAACTGTTCTTCGTTGTATTCCCGTCTTCTTTAAATTAACACCGATTTTTTCAATTTCGATGGCAATCTCCAACTGGCTATCGTAAAGGTCAGCCATTTTGCTTGTCGTTTAATAGGTAAATCTCTCGATTTATAGATAATAAATGGAAAGATCTTACTTGTTCTGACGTAATCACCGCTGATGTTCCTGTTAGCTCTGAAAGTTAATCCAATGCGGGACACCACTGCAATCCTAGCACTCCACAGTTCACTTATGCTAGTATATGCACCTCACACAACCACTGAACGCGACGCGCAAGGATCCGGCTCGAAGGACCAATATGTTCGGGGTGCAAGGTTGCGTGGTATAGGTTGCAAAGAATTATGTTTGTTAAAAGTAATATTTATTAAAGTTTCCACAAATTGTTCTTATTATATAATGTTAAGGTTTAATGTTAGAGTTATTGTTAATGTTTATGAATGCACCCGGACGGTTTGGTGTCTGTAAATGCACTGAAGTTATAAAAGTTAAGTAAACGTAGAATACAAAGAAATTATTGCAAAGTGTCGCGTTGGCAAAAGGTGTTCGGTTGCGTTAAACCGAACACACCTTCTCATACAAATTATTCTCGATTTCGATACGAATACGATTTCTAAAGAGTCCGTGCTTTGGGCTACTGGTCAAATCAATGGCACCAACTTCCAAAACTATGTCGCACATAACATATATATTTTTTTGTTTTCGAAAGCTGTTTTGCTTTTTGTTATTTCTTGTATAAGTAAATGATTTATATACATACATACACTCACGCCCTTCTCCCACAGGGGTAGGCAGAAACCATAGACTACCACTTGCTACGATTCTTGCATGCTTTAATAATAATAATACTTTTAAATTGTGCCGATAGTAGTGACCGTCAATGGTCTAATAGCCAAGAGCCTCGACTCGCACCTGCGGAGGCTCTCCTTAGGCAGCTGGGTTAAGGGCCTGATACAGAAAGCGGTACTCCTGGATACAACGCGTATTGTTAGGAGGTTCCTTTCTCTGGGGCCCTGACCTTAGGGTAGCTTGGACCCTGTTCCCGATACCGGTGGACTACTATTTTTTATATTTTTAAATGTTTTTGTATATCTTTTGTAAAAATATTTAAATAAGTATTAACTAATAAATGAATGAAATACTACTTTAATATTACTTTATTGTTCTAAAAATATTCTTTACAAAGGAAGTTCACTAGCCTCCACACTAGGATTCCCTGTGTCGTGGAGACTAGTCTCTTTCATCTTTACAATAACAGTGTCAATAATAAAGTATATATAAAAAATAAATCAAAATAATGTGAGCACGGTTTTTAGATTTAATAAAGTGGTGTGTGTGTGTGTGTTGTGTGTGTGTGTGGTGCGTGTGGTGTGTGTGTGTGTGCATGTGTGAGTGTTTTGCTTGGGTGAGCGTGAGGGAGCGTGTACGAGGCAATTTCGGCGATAGGTATGTGAGTGCGGGAATGTAAGGCTTTCGAAAATTCTTTTGCTTCTGCGACATTCATACATCTTCTCATACATACGCGCCCGTTGCGAGTACTACGCACCTGACCTTTTTGAAGGACTTCGCCAATAAGATCGGTGTAGGTCCTTCTAAGGAGTGTGTGTCTTATATACCTTGAAAATATATCTTACGTTTTTCCGGCAGCTTACTCCGTGTCGTAGCCAGAGGCGGGCACCGCTATGTGCTGGGCCTGCAACCGTTTGAAGGGGGCAAAGATATCTCTACGGAAATCACTGTATGGGATGGAGTGGTGGTATCCCCGCTGGCACCAGCGTACCAGGAAACGCCTGAGCCCATGGACACTGAGGATAAAGGTTATTTTCACCTTAAGCTATTTCGGATTAGAAATGGATCCCCAAAATAACAAAAAACCAACATTAGTAGCAAATAACAATGGTTTAGGGTAACGGCTCTGAACCCAAAAATGAGATTTTTAAAATTCTTGTCTGTTTGTTACGGGTTTGAGCAAAAACTACTGAATAGATTGTAATTTTCTTATCACTATTACATAGTACAAGCACCAACTTAAAAACTGGTGTACTTCTTATCTCAATTAATCAAATGGATCCGACCTAAGATACAGCTTGACCTCTCTGATGTATACAGACCCATATAAAGAAGAGATCATCACTGTTGTGATTTGATAACATTATTTTTGGGATCCATTTTTTATCTATATATATAAAAGAAAGTCGTGTTAGTTACTCCATTTATAACTCAAGAACGGCTGAACCGATTTGGCTGAAAATTGGTGGAGAGGTAGCTTAGAACCAGGAGACGGACATAGGATACTTTTTATCCCGTTCCCGTGGGATGTGATGACAGACCGAATTCCACGGGGGCGAAGCCGCGGGCAGAAGCTAGTTACTAATATATAAAGCTGAAGAGTTTGTTTGCTTGAACGTGTTAATCTCAGGAACTACTGGTCCGATTTGAAAAATTCTTTCAGTGTTAGATAGCCCATTTATTGAGGAAGGCTATATATTATACGCTATATATTAGTACGCTAACGCGGACGAAGTCGCGGGCCGAAGCTAGATCTAATATATGTGAGCGAAGCCGCGGGCAAAAGCTTTGTTATAAAAACATTTGAACTTGAACTATAGTTATAATAATACAATTCTTTCATTGAATGTTTTTTTTTACAGATGATGACGTTCAAGACGGGGTCGCCGCTTAGGTTAAGAATTTTAATATAAGTTTATATTAAAACCGGATCTTTATTAAATTAATAACAAACTAAATATTGTTTTTATTTCTAAATTCATGCACAACATGCATGTTCCTTACGTGTCTACCGTAGATAACATACAATCACGCCTGTATTGTCCAAAGGGTTAGGCAGAGGCGTAGGACTAACGTACACCCACAGTTCACCGATCAGGCCCGAATTAATCGGGGGTGAGCCTATTTCCATTTACCGGGCACAGATCCAAACTCCTATTTAAAATTTCATAGAAATCGAACCCAGGATCTCCTTAGGGTGTTTTATTTATTACTAAACGTGTGTATCTTTGTTTTTCTGGTACATCATAGCGCTTGATCAGGTGAACCGATTTTGATCATATTTTTTTTGTTTTACATAACATCACGCCTGTATTCCCCGAAGGGTTAGGCAGAGGAGTACAAATGTACACCCGTTTTACTAGCGGCCCGCCCTGGAGAAAGCGTTAACTTTTTCAAAATATTATAATTTGGACCTGTGTGTATCTGGAATAATGTAGCATTCAAATGGTGAAAGGATTTTTAAAATCGGTCCAGTACTTTTTGAGCCAATTCGTTACAAACATACATACAAATCTTTCCTCTTTATAATATTAGTATAGATTTATTTACATTAACCGGGCACAACTTCCACACTCCGAGCTGCTACTGGGAATTTCATAGTAAAACCCAATAACACTGCTCGACCCGGGAATCGAAACCAGGACCTCTAGCGTAGCAGTTACGCTCGGTACCACTAGGCTAATGAGGTAGTCAGTAATTTTTTGTTTGAAAGGTGTGTTAAATTGAGTGTTCTTAGGTATCTATGTTTCAAGAAAATCTGCTCAGCCGTTTAGAGAGCATCTCATTTCCTATGGTCTTGCCTTTCACCGCTGCAAAGCAACAGAATTATCTAATTCTAGCACAATAGGTCATTAGGTCTTAAGATTAAGTGACGCACGCACCACGGACCTCATTATCATGCTTCAATAATAATTATCACTTGAAGAAATTCAAAGTAATGTTGCTGACAGATTATAAGAGATACTAGCTGCCTCATTAGCCAAGTGGTCCTGAGCGCGACTGCTACGCTAGAGGTCCTGGGTTCGATTCCCAGGTCGAGCAAAGTGTTATTGGGTTTTTCTATGAAATTCCCAGTAGCAGCTCGGAGTTAGGAATTTGTGCCCGGTTAATGGCAATAGGCTCGCCTCCTATTACATGGGACCTAAACATACCGGCGAACTGTGGGTGTACATTAGTACGCCTCTGCCCAACCCTTCGGAGAATACAAACGTGATTGTATGTATGTTTGTTTTACTAGCTTGCCCGCGTCTTCGCGTAAATATTTGAATTATAGCCTATTAGGTGATATCTCGGAGTAGAAGTGACAATTGTGGGATGAGGGGTTGTCAAATTTGTGATGTCACATGTACCTAATCTATACTAATATATAAAGCTGAAGAGTTTGTTTGTTTGACGAAGTCGCGAGCAGCTAGCTAGTTATAGATAAACGTAGGTGGGTACTTATTCAAAGCAAAGCAGCAGTTCCAAGTTTTTCCTTTATCTATATTACTAGCTTCTGCCCGCGACTTCGTCCGCGTAGCGTGATGATATATAGCCTATAGCCTTCCTCAATAAATGGGCTATCTAACACTGAAAGAATTTTTCAAATCGGACCAGTAGTTCCTGAGATTAGCGCGTTCAAGCAAACAAACAAACTCTTCAGCT
This sequence comes from Acronicta leporina, assembly GCA_947256265.1. Classification (NCBI taxonomy): domain Eukaryota; kingdom Metazoa; phylum Arthropoda; class Insecta; order Lepidoptera; family Noctuidae; genus Acronicta; species Acronicta leporina. The sequence continues at coordinate 1,867,008 of OX366539.1, forward strand.
TTATATATTAGTACATATAGATTCGTCATATAAATTGGATAAAATTTGTATTCAGGTTACCAGTTTTTTATAAAAAAAAGAACGAAATTGAATGAACTTAAATAATGTAAACAAACACACGAAGACACGTTTGGCGTTGCGGCTGAGCAATTGGCTTCTGCGTCACGTGTTGTGGGTTCGGTCCCCACACAGAGCAAATATTTGTATGATCTACAGGTAGTTGTTCCGGGTCTGGGTGTTTGTGTATGTGAGAATTTGTGTTTGTAAACGCACCCACGATACACGAGAAAATCCTAGTGTGGGGCAACGTTTTTTTAAAAGACCAATAAAAATAATATAAAACAAGATGTAACAAACTTTTTATTTTAAATTCAATATAATGTCTTCAAAACACTTGTTTCTCAGTAGAAAGGTTATCTATAGGTAAAATGTCAAAAATCATGAAATTCTCGTGACTCCTTATCATGTCTTCAAAACACATTATAAACTATAAAAATTTGTTTCTCAGTAGAAAGGTTATCTATAAAATTACAAAAATCATGAAATTCTCGTGAAGTTATTTATGGATGTAGGTACTCCTACCGCATTTATATTATGTGTATGGAGGCAGGTATCTGTGTGTAAGGTTAAATGTTGTCACTAAGTGCAAATGTTGCCATTTCTCGATAACAAGGGTCATCTATAAATGTTATATGATATTTATTTCACTTTTACAAGACAATGTTTTTCATTTTTTTTAATCTAGATGGCGCCGGCATTTCCTAACTGACGACCTCTGAGAAGAAACGCCGAAACAAATTCAGAGAATCATGGTCTCTTTTAATGTCCAGACAGTAATAGGGGAAGGTGAGGTAATACGATCCCTGGAGGTCAAATGATCCCCCGCCGTAAATCTGAGTCAACTAGTGCCATCTATCCAAATGCACATGAAACATGTGTCCCGCACCCCTATCAGTTGCCTTTCCGAGTCTCATGGCGGTGCGAGCGCTTGGCGTGATTTTATTAAAAAAATATCAAAAAGTTTGGCTCTGATCTAAGGTAAGTCTGTTTTTGAACTTTCATTACTTTTTACATGTTCGTGTTTATTGAAATGTTGTTTTATTTGCGGGTATTAATAGTAGTTAGCTAATATTTAAGCAATGTTCGATCTCCGCACGTGGTATTTGAAGGTTATGTTTTGATTGATATCTTGGAATTTGTTGTTTGGGGCGAAATGATCCCTTTCTGTGCGTTTAAAATGATCCCTGGAATCATTTTACCCCATTAGTATTTGTTGTTTTTACAGATCATGCCGAGAATTTATATACGCAAAACGAATCGCCAAAATCGGCCTGAAGAACAAATGCAAAAGGCATTAGATGCCGTCAGAGATGGTATGCCTTACAAAACCACAAGTAGAGAGTTTAAGGTCCCTGTGATGGCATTAAAAAGAAGAGCTAAAGGTAGAAACAAAATAGCTGTAGGCTCCGCTAAAAATTTAGGTAGCGAACAGTGTTTAACCTAAGAGTAGACACATCAGTACTGACCAGCACACCCTACAAATATTACCTGGAAAAGGAAGCCAAAAAGAAAACAGATATAGAACAAAAGAAAGCCCTTAAGGAAGAGAATAAAATAAAAAAAACGGTGACCAACAAACAGAATGATAAAGGAAAAGGTGGGGGGAAAGGAAATAGAGTCGGGAAAGGAAAAGGAGGCGGAAAGGGAAAAGGCAAAAAAAAGCAAAACAGATCAGATTCTTCGGAAGAGGAGAATGATATCGAATGCCTCTTCTGTACTGAAAGCTACTCCAAAGACAATAAAGGCGAAGGGTGGATTAGGTGCGTTGTGTGTCTTAAATGGAGACATGACGGACGTGTGACGTGGGAGAGCCATGTTTCGGCACGAATGGGTCGGCTCGACCGGAGTGATACCACGGCCTCACAGAAAACCGTCGTGAAACAACGCTTGCGTTGTGTATCGCCGAGTGAATGAGGTTACCGGAGGCTCAAACCCTTTTAAAAGGCGGGCAACGCTTGTGACTCCTCTGGTGTTGCGGGTGTCCATGGGCGGCGGTTATCGCTTACCTTAGGCTTGTACGGGAGTAGATAGTGACGATGAAGGCGACTACTTGCGATATTTGCCTTTCTAGTAATAAATTTGATACTGTGAAAAAAAAATGGCTATTTCTAAGTTCCTGTTGTTATGAATAATACATATGATTAAAATAAACAGCTGAGTGTTTTATTTCACTGATATTTATTAACTTATGGTATAAAATGATCCCTGGGATTATTTTACCTCTACCCCAGGGATCATTTTATACATAGGTGTGTATAAAATGATCCTTTACTAAACTTTTACAAAAACCTCTTGTACAAAAAAACTACATATAATAAAAAATAAGTATGCAGTTACAAAGTTAAGTGAATTCACTACCTCTAATAATAGAAATCTTGCGACATTGCTTTCAATTTTAGCCACAGTTAAGTTTTTCCCTTAAGGGGATCATTATACCTCACCTTCCCCTAGTATTATTAGATATTATGTGAGAGTTACGATGTAGGGCAATATCTGAACAGGCCTTTTGAAGATATAATATTTTGCCCCTTGTCTGTAGGTAAATACTATTTTGACAAGGCTGTGTGAAAAGTCGCAGGCGTTACGTATGAAAAATGATTTCATATGATCTTTTTGTGATTATCTTTGCATTTTTCATGCTAAGATTATAAAGTTATTTTAGTGAAGGAAAAATTCGACTCGCCGACAGGATTCGAACAAGCGTCGTTTGGTTTGATACACCAGACGCCATGACCACTAAGCCACCGCGAGTCCCACCTGCCATGTCGAAATATGCCTTCACATTCTGAACTTACGTCTTAAAGGTGACGTCAGTAACAGCTATTGACAAGCAAGTTACTTTGCCTCTCAAGACGTAAGTTTAGAATGTGAAGGCAAATTTCGCGGTCGGCAACGCTCGAGAGATCTACCCCTGGGGTTGCAAACGTCCATAGGCTACTGTAACCACTTACCATCAGGCGGGCCATATGATTGTTTGCCACCTTAGTGGTAACTGGTACTTATCTATAAAAAAAGTGAAACTAGCGGCGAGTAGGTACCTACCGCTGAAAATTTTGAAATTGCAAAATGCAGGCAAATGCAAAGGCCGGCAGCGCACTTGCGACTCCTCTAGTGTTGCGGGTGTCCATGGGCGGTTATCGCTTACCATCAGGCGATCCGACTGCTCGTTTGCCTGATATCCCATAAAAACATGAAATTACTTTTAACAAAAAGTAGGTAAAAAAATAATGTTAACTATGTGCAAAACATCAGAGCGGTGGTAGCCTAATGGCTAGGGCGTCGTACTTGCGATCATGTGGTTGCCGGTTCGAAACCCACCCATTGCACTACCGACGTGAAACCACTCGTAACACAAGCATTTAGCTTAGCACGAGGGGTTAACAAGAATATTAGTAATGTGCAACCCAGATTGCTCGTAAGCTTTTTGTTAAAAAAAACAGTTACAAAATCGAATTAAGTACCTAGGTAGATTTTAATGTTTTTGAAGGCCGTTGTACTTTAATCGTTTACGTCGTAAACAGAATACAAAAGGAGGATCTCAATTAGTCTGTATTTTTTTGCATGTTTGTTAGGCGATTATTCGAAAATCGTTTATAAGAAAATCCCTTTTTTTTGTGAAAAGAATCCCATTCTTCGGTGAAGATCTTTTTTTTATTGGTCGAGTCGCCAAACGGAACGGACGAGCCACCTCATCATCATGTCAGCCTATTGCCGTCCACTGCTGAACGTAGGCCTCCCCCAAATTTAGTTTTAAGCGAATATTTGTGTGCTTAACAATTTTATGTGGTTAAGAAAATTGTTATATATACGAGCACACAGCCTAGCAGCTTTTATTATATTTTGTAAGCCTAGGAGCATCACTTGGGACGAGCCTGTGCGGGTCTCGCAGATTCCGAGGTACCTACTAAATCATTAGTAATGTAATGTAAGTACGTAAGTAAGTACAGTATCATAAGTAAATGTAATGCCGTATAAATATCCAAAAATGTACGTAAAAACATACACATATGTAGGTATAGAGAAGGTAGCGGTAACAGACCAAGTTTTTTCAATAGAGGTGGGCATGATACATCGGATTTTATTCCGTAAATGCCTCGAATGCACTATTTTTGGGCGGCAAATACCTACTCTATTTATGTCAGTGCTATTGCCCCAAATTAGAACATAGGTATGTATATTATACAGATCGAATTGATAACCTAACTGTTTTATTTTAAAGTTGGATAATGAAAAATAACTTATTACTGGGAAACGATAACGCCCTCGCTCCGATTAACCTTATTATCGAAATCCGAGAATTGTACATTCTAAGAAAACAAACACTCATACGGTAAGATAAATAGAACTTGATACCTAGGTTAGGTACGGAATAATAGTACCTACAACATCGTTCACCAAGGGGCGTAAGTGATACATTATTAACGAGAGTGCATTTGAAAAAGGATATCCTTTAAAACTTATACTGATTTGAATTGTTCATCACTACATATTATAAAACAAAGTCGCTTCCCGCTGTCTGTCCCTATGTATGCTTAGATCTTTAAAAGTAAGCAACGGATTTTGATGCGGTTTTTTTTAATAGATAGAGTGATTCAAGAGGAAGGTTTTAAGCTATTTAACATCACGCTATGACTCTTAGGACCGGGGCAGCGCGGGTGAAACCGCGGGCGGGTCGCTAGTAATATAATATAATATAATGGTATATTGTACCATCAGGTGATCCGTCTGCTCCTTTGCCCCCTATTCCTTAAAAAAAAGTATTCATCGTCGCCCGCTTTGCCGACCCATAAGAGCCCCTACGGACTGCAGACTGCCATAGCCGCAGCAACCGATGGAACACTTTCGGAAGTCGATGGATAAAACAAAACATCCGAAATCAATTGCACCGACTTCCGAAATTGTTTCACACATAACATATTTATTTATGTTTTGTTTTTGAAGGCGCTTTAACTTTTTGCTAAATGTTATTTTATAGTTAGACTAGCTTCTGCCCGCGACTTCGTCCGCGTACCTATAGCCTATAGCCTTCCTCAATAAATGGGCTATCTAACATTGAAATAATTTTTCAAAGCAGACCAGTAGTTCCTCAGATTAGCGCGTTCAAGCAAACAGACAAACTCTAGCTTTATACAGGAATATTTTTTAAGCAGTGCGCAAAAAAATTTTGGTAGTTCAGTATCAGTAATAGAACACATTCCCATTATTAGTTCAAAACTTTTTTTAAAATTTTTATCCGGCTTGAAATCAGCAAAATATGGACACATAATATCTATTCGCAATAATAACAATATGTACGTGTGCCAGCCGACTCACGCGCCGGTGTACAGCTGATGTAGGTACTAAGGCGCGCGCGCTTTGCCGTGCGCTAGCGAGTAACCATAAAATCAGTTTCAAAGTAAACATCTTTCGTTAACGATAACTTCGATATTTTGTACTAAGACATATCAAAATAACAAATTGGTGTTTAATAAAAGTCGTTTAAGTATCAATTGTCAAAGTTTGCGCACTGAATAAAAATTATTCCGGTATATTAGTATAGATAGATATTTTATGTTTTTGTTTTTCCTATGATTTTGGGTTGGACCGATGCTAAGCAACAGAGCGTTATTGATGACGGGCTATCCATATTATATTATATCATATTCAGGTTAAGTAATAGCTATGCTGATAAACTTCGCTTTCCACGGTCAGTTTTTAGATGGGTGACCATTCATAACACATATACTCTCGCCCGTGCCTCAGAGAGCACGAAAAGAGTTGATCCATGTTGACATTTAAGAACACATTGGCCACCTATGATGACAATCGTTAGTAGTCAGAAGCCCAAAAAAGCCTGAAAACCAGTCTATCCTCCGAATATCTGTATTGCCCAGAAATTGGGAAGGTACCCAATTCCGATTCGCTTCGTATAAAATACTGATATTCAGCAGCAACTGGTTAGGCTAGAAACCGAACCCAAAATAGTTGGAATAGGCTAGACGTATGACGACAATATCAACCACTGCGCCAGAGGTCAAGGCCAAGTAACTACTCCAAAGCATGGTGCAGTGGTTGTTAATTATGTCCGAATTGAGAACCACCTCCTTTTTTGAAGTCTGTTAATTGTAGAACAGCTCAAGTTTGTAAGTTTAGTGAAGGTAAAATTCTACCGGCGTGGTTTCAGACGTTGGAGAGCCATGCTTCGGCACGAATGGGCCGGCTCGACCGGAGTGATACCACGGCCTCACAGAAAACCGGCGTGAAACAACGCTTGCGTTGTGTTTCGCCGAGTGAATGAGGTTACCGGAGGCCCAAACCCTTTTAAAAGGCTGGCAACGCACTTGTGACTCCTCTGGTGTTGTGTGTGTCCATGGGCGGCGGTTATCGCTTACCATCAGGTGATCCGTCTGCTCGTATGCTCCCCTATCCTATAACAAAAAAGTGACTCTGTAATTGGCTAAATAATGTTCATTATAACATCTACTAAGTCTGAGCTTTAAAAAAATAATAAATTTCCTAATAAATTCGTTATCGAAAGTGTTATCAGTGGCTCACGCAATTTTTACGTGTTTTTGTTTGTCGATTTCCGGAAATCTATTGTTTAGGTGGCTTGTTTTCGACATGGATTTCTAAGAACATGGTATGTAGATTATTATAATATTTTATTTACAATTTTAAAATTATCTGTTTTGGTACAATTTGATTGCTACGTCGTGCAACTGTTTTATGTGAGCAATTAAAATATTTGTTTAATACACATGGAGTTTTGGTTTATAGCCGCCCTTACTTCCGCCTCGAACTTTTTTTATATGTTAGGTGAGACCTTGTACATATTGATTTCACTTAAATCTCTTCCCCGATTTCCCCCCATTTAGAGATATATAGGTGCTACGTAAATGTAGTCAGTTCGTAGCACGTAGCACGTAGTTCGTAGCACGTAGCATGTATTTCGTAGCGTTCCATCCACCAATCCATCCATTCATCCATCCACCCTCACACACTTTTACATTTAGGAACCTGTTGTAGGTACCTTGGACAGACTTAATTGTACCTAGAACAATCAATTTTTTTTTTCAAAAACCTCGCACTTTAAGAACCGTTGTCTATGGTATTTGAGACGTCATTCGTCAACATTAACAACCATTTAATAACTTGTCTTAAAACACAATAAAAACTAAAAAAAAATAGAATTTGTTTCTCAGTAGTAAGGTAATCTATAAAATGACAAAAATGTTAACTTAGTAAAAGAAAGTAAAATTACATGATTTTTATTTTTACTTTGTTTTTATTAAAAGAAAATAAAAAGGGAAACTAAAAATTCGTAAAAACTTTTACGAATTTTTAGTTTGATTTAATTTAAACCATTTTTATCATTCGTTCTTTACGCAAAATCATACACTATTGAACCTACTACTGTATTCTCGTGACGTTTATGGATTGCCTCTTACTGCATTTATTTTATATGTATGGAGGCAGGCATCTATGTATAAGGTTAAATGTTATCACTACGTGCAAATGCTTAATATTGTTTAATGTTTTTATAGATGTAGATAACTCCTGCAATCGATATAAGAAATTAATCTTTAGCTCCTTGTCTATTATGTGATAGGTAGACATGGAAATTTTGGGATAGGGGGGCAAACGAGCAGACAGATCACCTGATGGTAAGTGATTACCGCTCATGGACACCCGCAACACCGATAATCAGAAAATACAAGAGTATCCATGGAGTTTCTTGCCGGATTCTTCTCCATAGGATCAACCTTTTGGAACCGTGCAACTAGAATCATAACGTTTCATAAACGCTTAAAAGCTTATTTGAAATAAAAACATTTGAATTGAATTGAATTCGAATTGAAACTTTTTGAAGTCTGTTGAAAAGTAGCGATCATTCCATTTCCATACCAAGTGGAAGGCGTGGGGCGAGGCGTAGGTGTGCGTCAGCCTAACAAAGAAAGAATTCAAATCAGGATGTGATGATGAAAACTGAAATAAAAAAATGATATATAAGCGGCGGTAGCCTAATGGCTAGGGCGTCGGACCTCCGATCATGTGGTTGCCGGTTCGAACCCCACCCATTGCACTACCGACGTGAACCCACTCGTAACACAAGCATTTTAGCTTAGCACGAGGGGTTAACAAGAATACTAGTAATGTGTGACCCACATTGCTAGTAAACTTTAAAAAAAAAAAAAACCCTTGGGTTTTTTTCGGTACCCTTGGGTTTGGTATTCCTACCCAGGATGATTCGTAAGGCTATCGAAATTAAAAAAACATCCAAATTCCAATAGAGAAGATGGTTGGGTCTTACCAGCTGCTGGTAAAACCATTATAGAATCTATTAAATCTTAATCAAAGCCCAAAATTGCAAGAACTAAAGGATACGGTGAAAGATAGGGAACAAAAATGTAAGGTAGCTGTTAGTAATTTTAACATTGAGACTTATAATATCTAAGTCTACCCGTGACCATGGATGCTGTAAAGGATCCGAAACATCGGGAATTAAATCTATACTAATATATAAAGCTGAAGTGTTTGTTTGTTTGCTTGAACGCGCTAATCTCAGGAACTACTGATCCGATTTGAAAAAATCTTTCAGTGTTAGATAGCCCATTTATTGAGGACGGCTATAGGCTATATATCATTATGCTACGCGGACGAAGTCGCGGGCAGAAGCTAGTAATATCAATAAAACGAGATAAAATCAGTATAAAGTAGTGTTATTTCAATCTTATATATATAAAAGAAAGTTGTGTTAGTTACACTATTTATAACTTAAGAACGGCTGAACCGATTTGGCTGAAAATTGGTGGAGAGGTAGCTTAAAACCAGGAGACGGACATAGGATACTTTTTATCCCATTCCCGTGGGATGTGATGACAGACCGAATTCCACGGGGGCGAAGCCGCCGGCAGAAGCTAGTAGGTTTCTAATATTCGAGTTAGTCAGAAATCAGTAAACCCTTGGGTTATCAGACGGAAATATTACAATGAAATAAAGGTTAGGTTTGGTTTGGTTAGGTTATCGCATCTAATCATTTTGTTATTAGAAGGCCTGCTATAAAAGCGCCGGACAGTCGTGGTGTGGTACAGAAACCGTCAACATGAACCGTTTAACTGTTGTACTCTTCGCGCTCTGCGCCTTGTCCGCCATCGTGAACGTCGCAGCGGTACCGGGAGATGACGCCATGGTAACCTCGGACATCACGCTGACGCCAGAGGAGGAGGCCAAATTTATCGCCATCGTCGAAAATGTTTCTACGGTTTGTCTCGTCGAATTGATATCATTCAAGTCAATGCTGCTGTGTCAGCTGGGCTGCCGCGCTGGTTGTCTGCAGCCGAACTGCCATGGTTACAAGGAATGCATCGCTCAAGGCGACAAATATGGTTGCAGATGTAACCATTAAAGAGGAAGTTATATCAAGTTTATAAATGTAAAGAAAACAATAAATGTTTATTATGAACCTAGTACTGTTTTTGTGATATGTTTTATTTAATTAGCTAGTGGGACTGGCACACGTTCCGTTGTCCTTTTTTTTCTGGTGTGGGGAAATGCACCTTATGCATAAGGCGAATTTCCCTTATTCGCGAATGCGCTTCCCTTAAACGCGCGAATTGCCCTGTTTCGGGGATGCAGGACGGTTAAGTCGGGCCCGCCACGCGCCGGCCAGGTGGCCAGAATACCACTACCACCAATAAAAGACTAAAACCACCACCACTACCACCTTCCGCATAGTGGTGGGATCACGGGAATCGCTCTCGCATGCTCCGCGATCCCACCGCGGATGTCCAATGCTGGACCCTCCCGAGAGCCAAGAGCAATGGGCGACGGTCGAACCGGAGACCGCCGCCCAAGGCCTCTATGCGGCGGTACAGAAATGTAGCCCCGCCGCCGTCCACACTTGGGCCACAAAGGGCAGGGAGAGCGGCGCATCGTAATACCGACACTCCTCTCCCCCTGCGGCCCGACCGTGTCCGCAGTCCTGCGGCTGCGACCCCGCCGAGGCCGCGGTAGGCAGGAAGAGCGGCGCACCGTGATACCGGCCGGCACTCCTCTCCCGCCACGGCCCCTTAAACCTCCAGCCGCAGTGTAGCCCATACAACACCGTGGCCGCCTCAGTTGCGGTGCCTCCCATACGACACCGCAACGTACAGCAGCTCCAATGCGGGCTTCCCGGGTCAAGCTCGCAGGAGCATCCCCTCCCTGGGGTTCTATTTAGCGTCACCGTGGGGATCGAATCTACGGTTGCTAAGCCTCCCCGACCCAACAAAGCGAGAACCCACTTGGTACGATCCTGGCACACGACTTTCGCTTCATCTACGTTCATTAACCTCCTCATACATGATCGTCGGTTTAGGGTAGGTACTCTTAACCTGACCCTTTTTGAGAACGGCCCCAACTTGGCTGTGTTACGTTCGTCGAGATCAGCCCTTTCCAACTCTTCTATCCGTACTCATCATGTATACTCATTTTGTCAACCTCCGTTCATCCATCCTCTCTACATCCCCAAACCACCTTAACATACCTTTCTCAATATTTGTTACTACACCTTTCACACCACACCGCTCCCTTATCACACTGTTTCTCACTCACATCTTTCAAAGTTACCCGTACACATACCTACGTACTTTTCAACGCTCTCATCTCTACAACATTTATTCTACTTTCATGTTTCTTCTACCATACCCAACTTTCACTAACATTAGTGTCGGCGCCAACACACCCCCAATTACAGCCCGCCGTGCCTTTTCGGACACTCTTGCGCTATTCATGAAAGTGTGTAGCGCCCCATTCACTTGATTAATGGCACTCACTCTCCTTTCAATGTCACTCTCATGTTTACCATCCCTAGTGAACATAGAACCCAGATATACAAACTCTTTTACTTGATCGACTCTTACGCCACCTATAAAAATATTGCACACTGTCATAATTTCTTCTCTTTGAAAAACTATAACTTTCGTTTTACTAACATTCACTTTCATTTCCTTATTCCTAAAAGCGCCATCTATAATTTGATAATTTGTTACTATCTCCTGTAAGTCCTCCTGCGACGATGCAAGGATAACTTGATCATCGGAATAGAGGACATTTGACAAGTAACTCATTTATTCTTAAACCACATTCACTGACTTTCAAATCTTTTAGACAACTGTCCATGAATAAGTTGAACTGCCACGGTGACGCTGCACATCCCTGTCTAACACCCTTATCGATGCTGAACCATTCGTGTAGGTCTCGTTTATCCTGACATATTCCACAATCACAAATCTATTGATTTTCACAGATTTTTTGTTCAATAACATGGACCATCAAGTGCAGGTAGATGCTGTTTACACCGATTTCCAGAAAGCATTTGATAAGGTGGATCATGAACTGCTTCTGACGAAAATAGCATTCAATGGAATACGAGGTGATTTGTTGCGCTGGTTTGCATCATACGTCACTAACAGAACCCAGAAAGTAGTAATCAAAGGCTTTGAATCCACATCCATACATGTCACATCCGGGGTGCCGCAGGGTTCGATATTAGGCCCTCTACTATTTGTTCTTTTTATTAATGACTTGGATCAATGTTTCAGATATTCAAAGTTTTTATTATATGCCGATGACCTTAAAATTTTTAGAAAAGTTCAAAATAAATCTGATTGTATCTTATTCCAAGACGACTTGGATAGATTCTCGGCATATTGCACTAAAAATAAGTTGAAGTTGAATATCTTAAAGTGCTCATCTATAACATTCACAAAAAATAAAAATATTATAACTCACACATATACTCTAAATAACGCCGCATTGCATAGAGTGTTTGTGATCAGGGACCTTGGGGTACTCCTGGATAGTAAACTTCACCTGGATCAACACATTGATAACATTGTTAGTAAAGCGTTTCGCATGTATGGATTTGTGATGAGATGCATGACCGATTTTAAACGTACTCGCACCTACATTCATTTATACAAATCTTTGGTTAGATCACAGTTAGAGTACGCTGTAATGGTTTGGAATCCCCTGTACAAAAAATATATAGAAAATATTGAAATCGTTCAACATAAATTCCTTAAAGCTACACATTATCGTTGCTTCCGAAAAAAAACATGCTACTTTAATTTGTTGAAATGCTATAAACTAAGTACATTAAGTGACAGACGCACTTTTTTGGAGACTAAGTTTCTCTATGACTTGTGTAATAACAAATATGATTGCTCAGAGCTTACAAACAAATTGTGTTATTTAGTTCCTAGAACTGTTATGCGGCGTGGGGTGCGTGGGCGGCCGCTTTTTGCAGTGTCTTCTCATCGCACCAATGCGGGTGCCCGCGCACCTCTACGTCGTCTAGCAACTAATTATAATACCCTTTTTTCCGAATTAGATTTATTTTCTTTGTCAGCTTACAAGATCCGCATTGATGTACTTAAAATGATCGACAATAGACAACACTTAATAGTAAACTCAAATAACCATTTTTAGTATTATGTATAATAGGAACAAGATTTATTATTTACTATTGATTAGTAAACTAGTAATGTTGTACTCGTGCTCTTCAAAATTCCAATTCGAATTTGTAATATGTGGATAACGTAGTTAGTTACGCACTGATATACCTTAATTGTAAGCCATTGTTAATCATATATAGTGTGTAATTGTTGGTTTTCCTTAATAAATAAAATAAAAATAAAATAAAATATGCACTGGAATTTTCATAGAGTTGGAAGTTTCATACAGAGCTGTCATAATTGTCACACCATGCTAATTTTGATGTGTTTTGTTTCTGTGAAATCAATGAATCCGATCCCGACACAAAATGAATGAGTAAAATAATTTTCATCATAATATTATATTCGTGAATTTTTTGAAATAAAAGAAAAACAATGTTTTCCTTGCGAAACAAAATTAGACTAACTATGTAACAAATATAAATAAAGACGAGTTAGGAACGGCTGAGCGGTCAGCCGTTCTGGCGTGAAAAAGTAACAAACATCCATGCATCGATCCTCACAAAATGTCGCATTTATAATATTAACTAGCTTCTGCCTGCGACTCATGGGTTTATTGAAATAAATAAAGCGAATACTCGGATTTAGTTTGATTATAATTCACAGAGCACAGAGTGTTTCTTAGTCAACGACCATAGGCAGAGAGAGAGAGAGCGATATAGTCGACAATGACACAACCTTGACACATTGACAGATTACAAGTGACAATATTGTATTCGTTTATTAGAGAACGCTCCAATACTAGGCCTTACACTAATACAATATTCAAACAAATATCAGAACTAAGAATAAATATATCTGCAAAAATGCATCTGAAAATGCAGATAACAAACAGATTGGAAATGCATAAAGTTCCTGGGGATGGGCTTTGTTCCTGGGGAGTCGTATGGGAGGCACCGCAACTGAGGCGGGCCACGATGTTGTGTGGGCGACACTGCAGCTGGAGGTTTAAGGGGCTGTGGCGGGAGAGGAGTGCCGGTATCACGGTGGGTCGCTCTCCCTGCCTTCCGCGGCCTCAGCGGGGTCGCAGCTGCAGGACTGCGGACACGGTGGGGCCGCAGGGGGAGAGGAGTGTCGGTATTACGATGCGCCGCTCTCCTTGCCCTCTGCGGCCGAAGGGTGAACGGCGGCGGGGCTACATTTCTGTCCCGCCGCATAGAGGGCCTTGGGCGGCGGTCTGGGGGTCGTCCGTCGCCCATTCCACTTGGCTCTCGGGAGGGTTCAACATTGGACATCCGCGGTGGGATCGTGGAACATGCGAAAGCGATTCCCGTGATCCCATCACTATGCGGAAGGTGGTAGTGGTGGTGGTTTTAGTCTTTTTATTGGTGGTAGTGGTATGCTGGCCACCTGGCCGGCGAGCCGGATTTAACCGTCCTGCATCCCCGAAGCATAAGGAAGAATAAGGGAAGAAATGCGCCTTATGCATAAGGCGCATTTCCCCACCCGAGAAAAAAAGGACAATGCAACGCGTGCCGGTCCCACTACAAACACTAAAAACAGTACTACATAATAAACATTTATTGTTTTCTTTACATTTATAAACTTGATATAAATTCCTCTTTAATGGTTACATCTGCAACCATATTTGTCGCCTTGAGCGATGCATTCCTTGTAACCATGGCAGTTCGGCTGCAGACAACCAGCGCGGCAGCCCAGCTGACACAGCAGCATTGACTTGAATGATATCAATTCGACGAGACAAACCGTAGAAACATTTTCGACGATGGCGATAAATTTGGCCTCCTCCTCTGGCGTCAGCGTGATGTCCGAGGTTACCATGGCGTCATCTCCCGGTACCGCTGCGACGTTCACGATGGCGGACAAGGCGCAGAGCGCGAAGAGTACAACAGTTAAACGGTTCATGTTGACGGTTTCTGTACCACACCACGGCTGTCCGGCGCTTTTATAGCAGGGCTACTAATAACAAAATGATTAGATGCGATAACCTAACCAAACCAAACCTAACCTTTATTTCATTGTAATATTTCCGTCTGATAACCTTAGGGTTTATTAGTTTTTCCATCTTAACAATAGGTACGATCAAGCGTAATAGAGCCACATCAGAAACGATGCAACTTATGATAGCCATCATATCCTGATTTGAATGATTTCTTTGTTAGGCTGACGCACACTTACGCCTCGCCCCACGCCTTCCACTAGGTATGGAAATGGAAGCAGTGATAGCCTTGGGGTTCAACCAATGGACTGCCATGCCGTAGGTCACGAGTTCTGACCCAAGGCACGCACCTCAGACTTTCAACACCAGAGTAGTCGCAAGTGCGTGGCTCTCCCACGCACTTGCGACTCCTCTGGTGTTGCAGGTGTCCATGGGCGGCGGTAATCGCTTACCATCAGGTGATCCGTCTGCTCGTTTGCTCCCCTATTCCAACATTTCCATGTCTACCTATCAAATATAGACAAGGAGCAAAAGATTGAATTCTAATATCGATTGCAGGAGTTGTCTACATATCTTTATGTTATAATAACATTATAGATGACCCCCGTTATCGTGAAATTGCAACGTAGCTACACTTGCACTTAGTGATAACATTTAACCTCCATTTAACCTAATACATAGACACCTGCCTCTATTACTAATTCATATTCATAGCATTCATGCTTCTTGAATTGAGGTGACCTAACCTCTTATGCCAAACCTCTTGTGAAACAGAACCCCCGAGAATTTGTTTCTTAGTAGTAAGGTAAGTAATATATGTATAAAATGACAAAAATGCAAGTAAAATTACATGATTTTTATTTTTAGTTTGTTTTTATTAAAAGAAAATGAAAAGGGAAGTTACTTGTGCGAATTTTTTGATGACAGTTGATGACAGTATCTACCTACTAAAAAACATGAACTTCTCGTGACGTTATTATGGATGGCCTCCTACTGCATTTATTTTATCTGTATGGAGGCAGGTATCTATGTATAAGATTAAATGTTATCACTACGTGCAAACAAGTGTACCTACGTCACAATTTCTCGATATCAGGGGTCATCTATAATGTTATTATAACATAAAGATATGTAGATAACTCCTGCAATCGATATTAGAAATTGTAATCTTTTGCTCCTTGTCTATATTTGATAGGTGGATATGGAAATGTTGGGATAGGGTAGGGGGGTAAACGAGCAGACGGATCACCTGATGGTAAGCGATTACCGCCGCCCATGGACACCCGCAACACCAGAGGAGTGCGTGCCTCTCCCACGTTCAATATTGCTTCTTTTCATTCATTTGATGAAACTATGATAATTTTTCACAGCGACTTCACATGCGAAATTTCGCAGCCTGCTACTTTATGTTTCGCAATGAATTTTCATTTAAAATCATTTATCACCACACTTTGAACAAAATGCGATTTCAATTAAATGCTATTTTGAGCAGGTGCTGGCGTGAAAAGACGCAGTAATTTTTCATACGTCACACGTGCGTGGGTTCGAACTCAAGACCTACGGCACAGCAGCCCAAGGCTATCACTGCTTATCGAGTAACAAACATACAAACAAAATATACAGATAGATTGAGACTTTTTGAAGTGTACTTCTTGAAAAGTAGCAATCATTCCATTTCATTAACTAGTGGAAGGCGTGGAGCGTAGCGTAGGTATGCGTTAGCCTAACAAAGAAAAAAATTTAATCAGGATGTGATGGTTATGATAGGTTGCATCGTTTCTGAAGTGTCTCTATTACTCTTGATCGTACTTATTGCTAAGATGGAAAAACTGATAAGTCCTTGGGTTATCAGACGGAAATATTGCAATGACATAAAGGTTAACGCATCTAATCATTTTGTTATTAATGAGCCCTGCTATAAAAGCGCCGGACAGCCGTGGTGTGGTACAGAAACCGTCAACATGAACCGTTTAACTGTTGTACTCTTCGCGCTCTGCGCCTTGTCCGCCATCGTGAACGTCGCAGCGGTACCGGGAGATGACGCCATGGTAACATCGGACATCACGCTGACGCCAGAGGAGGAGGCCAAATTTGTCTCCATCATCGAAAATGTATCAACGATTTGTTTTGTCGAATTGTTATCATTCAAGTCAATGCTGCTGTGTCAGCTGGGCTGCCGCACTGGATGTATGCAGCCGGGTTGCAATGGTTACAAGGAATGCATCGCTCACGGCGACAAATATGGTTGCACATGTAAACATTAAAGAGGAAGATAAATTAAGTTTATATAATTATGTAGAGAAATACAATACAACTGCAAAAGACCAAGTAACGTCAAGTTACTATCGGAGTGACATCACGTCGGAATCCAATATGGCGGATGGCGTTTTAAAACAGATTAAAAAATACTATTTTTGAAATTGAATTATAAAATTTGCATTGCATTTTTATAAATAAATACTAACGTTTCTCGTTTACTTTTTTAAAAATCTATTATAAACATGCATTTTTATATTTTTTCTTACGTGGTGTAAAATACCCTTTTGGCACAACAGGCTAGGTATGTTAATTTTGATCCATGTTATTTTCATCCCATCTATACGAAAAGGACGACTTGGTTCGCCTTTAACTGCACCCAAAGATGGTGTTTTCTCTAATAAACTTTTAGCGGGCATTATAGAGTTCTTAATCCTCTTTATATGTGCGCCGCAATTAACTTTGCCGCGCACTTTTTGAGCGGGCAGTGATGAGATTTGAACTCTCTTTTTAAGTGAGCCGCCGTGCGGCGGATGTTCCAAATTCAAATAATTTCCAAATTTTTTTTGGATTTGGAACATCTAAGTGTTCAGCGCCAAAGAAATCGAACGCAAATATTGTTTGAATAAAGACTGGCTGGTACGACAGCCCCATAGTCGCGCCGCTGGCTGAATCAGAGATCAAACTAAAAACCCACGAACTACAGCCCGCGTTTTCGTCAATTTTCACGAGTTGTTAGAAATTCATGGTTTTGTTTTGAAAAATGCGAAAATGTCTCAACTGTAAACATATTTATTTAGTTGTTTTATTATTAGATACTATTTAATTTTAATTTAGTTGTTACTCTATGTTAAAGTATGCGGCGCCTTTTATTTTATCATAGTGGTTGATGAAAAGTACAGTGCACTTATCACTTGGGCGCAAAATATATTTTTGGCTCGGGCGACGTACATTGAATCCCTCGCTATGTTCAGGATTCTACTAAAGAATCCCACACTTCGCTCTGGATTCAAAAAAAACGCCCTCGCCGTAAAAAATATTATTTTGCTCCCTGATACAATCTACTATTTGCTAAGAGTACGTATAGCATGCAAAAATTGGTAGGTACCTAGACAATAAACGCATTACTGCTTTTCAAAGAATTCGCTTGACAGCTTACACTATAAAACTTATTTTGACATAACCAGTCATACTGATTTCTGACACTTACGCGAATATTAGACATTGAAATGAAACTAAAACTGCCTCATTAGCCAAGTGGTCCTGAGCGCGACTGCTACGCTAGAGGTCCTGGGTTCGATTCCCAGGTCGAGCAAAGTGTTATTGGGTTTTTCTATGAAATTCCCAGAAGCAGCTCGGAGTTAGGAATTTGTGCCCGGTTAATGGCAATAGGCTCGCCCCCTATTACATGGGACCTAAAAACATACCGGCGAACTTTGGGTGTAGGTACATTAGTACGCCTCTGCCTAACCCTTCGGGGAATACAGGCGTGATGGTATGTTATGTTATGAAATGAAACTACTTTTTACGGATTTTATCGCGGTATATTGATATTATTTAGTCAGATATTATGTAGTAGAAAGTCAGCAGTTTGTAAACATACCCTAGACAAGACCCAGCACTACATCAGATTAGATAAACCACACGTCCTCGCAAAAGAAAACCGATTCCTACCCAGGATGATTCGTGAGGCTATTGAAATCAAAAAACACCCAAATTTCAATAGAGAAGATGGTTGGGTCTTACCAGCTGCTTGGAATTCCATTATAGAATCTATAAAATCTAAATACAAGCCCAAAACTGCAAGACCAAAGGATACGGTGAGCTCGTTCTGCGTGAATCGGATCGCTAATAATTACAAAAATGTAAGGTAGCTGTTAGTAATTTTAACATCAAGACGTCCAACACCTCAGTCTGCCCGTGACCATGGATGCTGTAAAGGATCCGAAACGTCGGGAACTAAATAATATCAATATACCGCGATAAAATCCGTAAAAAGTAGTTTCATTTCAATAACCTGTCATGTAATTTAGTTTTAAACGAATATTGTGTGCTTAACAATTTTATGTGGTTATGTAAATTAGGTATTATATATACGCACACACATAGCCAAACAGCTTTTATTACATTTTGTAAGCCTCGCCGATTCCGAGGATCCAAACCATTAGCCGTTTTAAAAAACTCTGTGTTTACGTATATACGTTTTGACGACCTCTGTGGTTTAGTGGTTCGAGTACCGGACTGCAGACCATGAGGTCGTGGGTTCGATTTCCACAGGACACAAACATTTATGTGATGAATATAAGTGTTTCTGTTCGTCTGGGTGTTTCTTATGTATTATAGGTATGTATTTACAAAAAAAAGTATATAGTCTTATCTTATCTTCTCTTCTCTACTATTATAAAATTGTAAAAAAGCTGTGTCTGTACATTGAAGATATTGAAAAAAAACACGTGGGTTATGGTATATTAACGTCTCCGAATCCGAAAATGTGATTTTTAAAGTTTGTTACGGCTTGGAGCAAAAACTACTGAATAGATTTTAATTTTATTATCACTGTTTAGAAAGTATATGCTCCAACTTAAAAACTGGTGAACTTCTTATCTCAATTAATTAAATGAATCCTGAGATACAGCCTGACCTCCCTGATGTATAGAGGCCCATACAAAGAAGAGGTTATCAATGTTGGTTTTACATTTTTACCTCTGATATAGCTCCACGTGAGCGAAGCCGCGGGCAGAAGCTAGTATGTATTATATCCATTGTCTAGTACCCATAGTACAAGCTCTGCGCTTAGTTTGCTTAGTTTGGGACTAGATGGTGCTGTATAAAAATGTCCCAGAATATTAAAAAAGTGGTCCTGAGCGCGACTGCTACGCTAGAGGTCCTGGGTTCGATTCCCAGGTCGAGCAAAGTGTTATTGGGTTTTTCTATGAAATTCTCAGTAGCAGCTCGGAGTTTGGTATTTGTGCCCGATTAATGGCAATAGGCTCGCCCCCTATTACATGGGACGTAAACATACCGGCGAACTGTGGGTGTACTAGGTACATTAGTACGCCTCTGCCGAACCCTTCGGGGAATACAGGCGTGATGGTATGTAAACATGCACACTTCATATATGTAGAGGTATAGTGAAAGGTAGCGGTAATAGTTAAAAGGTACAGGTGGGCATGATACATCGGGTTTTATTCCGTAAATGGCTCGAATGCACTTTTTTTGGCGAAAAATACTCTATTTATGTCAGTGTCATTGCCGCAGAATATAACATAGGTACATACAGGTCGAATTTTTTTTTTTTCTCTTTATTTTCACTCATAAAATGTATACATATATAACAGTAGACCAAAAACCACTGAGGTTTGTCTGGAATACCGCGCATTCTGCTTAAAACTATTATCAGAAGCTAAGCGACATAAGATAAAAATAAAATCACAGTTATTACACCAATAAGAAAGCAAACAACAAAAAAACACTCAACTGCGACGACACATAGCAATACCGGTTTTGTACCAAGCATCTACAGGTTGTTTAAAAAATGTTGTTTTAATTTATGTTTTATGTTTGTTTTATTGATACTTTGTACAAAAGACGGATTTAGTGAATTTAGAATTCGAGGAACGATAAATGGGGTGGTTCTTTCACCGTAAGTATTAGTAGCCCGAACTGTGAGTAGTCTTTTATTGGTTACCCTACGAGTTTGAATATTGTGACATATTGATAACCTCACTGTTTTATTTTGAAGTCGGATACTGAAAAATAACTACCCAACTTATTACTGGAAAACGATAATGCCCTCGCTCCGATTGACCTTATTATCGAAATCCGAGAATTGTACATTCTAAGAAAACAAACACTCATACGGTAAGATAAAGAGAACTTGATACCTAGGTTAAGTACGGAATAATAGTCAACATCCCTTGGCGACAAGGGGTGAAAGTGATACATTATAAACGAGAGTGCATTTGAAAAAGGAAATCCTTATCTATACTTAATATATAAAGCTGAAGAGTTTGTTTGTTTGTTTGCTTGAACGCGCTAATCTCAGGAACTACTGGTCCGATTTTAAAAATTCTTTCAGTGTTAATAGCCCATTTATTGAGGAAGGCTATAGGCTATATATCATCACGCTACGCGGACGAAGTCGCGGGCAGAAGCTATCTTACATAAAGAGAAATTGATACCTAGGTTAGGTACGGAATAATTGAGTAGGTACGTACCTACTAGCTTCGCTCGCCCGAAGCTATAGGTATTAGGATCAAGTTCAAGTTCAAATGCTTTTATTTCAAGTAGGTAAGCTTTTACAAGCGTTTATGAAACGTTATGATTCTAGTTGCACGGTTCCAAAAGGTTGATCCTATGGAGAAGAATCCGGCAAGAAACTCCATGGACACTCTTTTAAAATAAATTAAGTTACAATCTTCACTAATACAATATTGTGATAACAAGATGTGTCGGCGTTGAAGGATGTCCAAGTTTGACCGAAGTCGATTATATTAAACGAAGGTTCACATTATTTGAGAACCGAACCGGATGTCATTTCAAGATATTAAATAAACTATGTCGTTAAAACACACACCATCAAAAGCGACGATTGAAAGTAGGTGTCCACTTAGACATGCCACAACGTGCACACATTTACAGATTCTGTTGTGGTAAACAATACTAACTAAGTATATGAAGACATCTCGTTATGTAAATAATATGGAATCTGTCAAAGCTATGTCCATCTACTTATAAGGTACCTACTATAGCTACTAACTTGGACCAGCATGAAAACTAATAAACTTTCAATAGTCTCTATTAATCAATAACTACAGGTTGCCAGGGAGGCCACAAGCGCATCCGTACGTTCTTAAGTATCGTCAACATAGTCTTTGGCTTTTCGACTTGACGTGCCTTTTAAATTTTTGCCAGTGAGATCGGTCACACATCTTGGGAGTTTATTGTAGAAACGCACACAATTTCCTAGAAATGATTTATTTGTTTTAGTTACTTAGTCTAAATTTAGATACCACTATTTTATGTTAGGTAGGATTAGAAATGGATCCCAAGAATAATTTATTCATTAACCAACAGTGATGATCTCTTCTTTTGTATTGGTCTCTATACACCAGAGACCCCACAGGTAGGTCCATCTACATTCTTAGTGACAGCCAAGCGGCACTCATGGCCCTGACCTCCTACAGGATCGATTCAAGGCCGACCGACAATGGACGCTGCCCGAACTCTTAATGAGCTGGGAAAGCGAAACAAGGTCAGGCTTGTTTGGGTCCCTGGTCATAGGGGTATTGTGGGCAACGAGCATGCTGACGAGCTGGCTAGGGAAGGTTCTGGAACCTCACTAATGGGACCGGAACCATTTGTAGGACTGGCCCCAAGCACAGTCAAAACGGCATTTAGGGAGTACGCAAGGGCGAGGCACATGGATGAGTGGTTGAGCCTCACGGGACTTGCTCACTCCAAGAAATTCATAGGTTCCTCATCGAAATGGCAAAATGCCATTTGGAACTCAAGCAGGCGGCAGGCCCGTCTTTTGATGGGGGCGCTGACCGGAGACTTCGGGACTAACGCTCTCCTACAAAAGATGGGTCTGACGGATACATCAGCCTGCAGGGCCTGCAAAAGGGAAATTGAGAGCATGGAACACCTTCTGTGTACATGCGATGCAATGGCTGGAAAGCGAATGTGCCTTTTGGGTCAGGGTTATCCAAGACCAGAGGACTACAGACTCATACCCCCAGGCCTCATTATAAAGCTCATGGAAGAGCTGTTTGTAGAACTGGGAGGGGATGAGGAATAAGTTATCTAGGGGAAGCACAAAAGATCCCATTGGGTCGAAGTGCACTGAGGCCTTGCTGCCTCGGCCCTACACAAGATAAGATAAGATAAGATACACCAGAGAGGTCAAGCTGTATCTCAATCTTACGATCCATGTAATTAATTGAGATAAGAAGTTCACCAGTTTATAGGGTTCCGTAGCCAAATGGCAAAAAACGGAACCCTTATGGATTCGTCATGTCCGTCCGTCTGTCGGTCTGTCCGTCCGTAGGTATGTCACATCCACTTTTTTCCGAAACTAAGTATACTTGGTAAGTAGATGTATTTTCTGTGAACCGCATTAAGATTTTCACACAAAAAAAAAACAATAAATATTGGGGGTTCCCCATACTTGCTGGAAATAAAACTCAAATATTTTTTTTCATCGAATCCATTCGGGTATCTATGAATAGGTCTTCAAAAATGATATTGAAGTTTCTAATATTTTTTTTCTTAACAAAAAAAAT
The DNA here is from genome assembly GCA_947256265.1 of Acronicta leporina. Lineage (NCBI taxonomy): Eukaryota > Metazoa > Arthropoda > Insecta > Lepidoptera > Noctuidae > Acronicta > Acronicta leporina. Next base: position 1,889,984 of record OX366539.1, read on the forward strand.
AAATGTTGTGCATTACCATGCAAACTTCCACCGAAAATTGGTTTGAACGAGATCTAGTAAGTAGTATTTTTAATACGTCATAAATCGTAAACCGCAATTTACCTTTCATTCAATCAATTCAAATATTAAAAAAAAAATTACATAAAAATATTTTTAAGTAGGTACGGAACCCTCGGTGCGCGAGTCCGACTCGCACTTGGCCGGTTTTTTATATTTTCCAACAGTGATAACAAAATTTAAATCTATTCAGTAGGTAGTTTTTGCGCGAACACGTAGATAGGTAACAAACAGACATTTTATTTTATTTTTTACGCTTCGGAGACCATTGTATATCCACTTGTTTTTTTTAAATATCCTCAATGTACAGACAGCTTTTTGACGATTTTATATTAGTAGAGATAAAACTGAAATTATATTTTATACTTACAAAGCAAAAAGAAAAATGATCTAGTTACGTAATATAATACCTTCGCGGATCGTACAGGTTTTTCTTAATATCTTCAACCTCAACCCACTTGATTTCTTTTCTGTAGGTATAATAGATTTCCATGATGATATGAATGAACGGCACCGAGATATTATCTCGATGCCCTTCATTCATATAATCAGGGACTGGATTTTCCACCGACTGCAAAAAGGAGATGTTCTTAATTGTTTGTATTTTTTTGTGTTTTCGTTATTCGGCCATAATAAAACGATTTCAATTTTTTTTTGTTTATAGCCGTGATAGCCTAGTGGTATGACCATTGGACTGCCAAGTCAGAGGTATCGAGTTCAAATCCAAGGCACGCACCTCTGACTTTTCGAAGTTATATGCGTATTAATAGTAAATTATCACGCGCTTAAACGGTGAAGGAACACATCGTGAGGAAACCTGCACGTCTGAGAGATTTTCTCGTCGACGTGTGAAGTCTGCCAACCCTTATTAGGCTAGCGTGGTGGACTATAGCCTAAAACTCGCTCATTGTGAGAGGAGACCCGTGCCCAGCAGTAGGACATGTAATGGGTTGATTATGTTATGTTATGAAAGAGTATACGTAGTGGCCTCATTTGGGGAAAATCTGATCACAAGCTTATAAAATTAATTACAATAGCGTACTGACCGATTCAATAACAACGTCGTCGAGGTACAGTCGCGAAACTTAGCGGTCGACCATTTTTCTAACAGAATCCTTTAAACAACTCTCGATACGTCAGCCACACCCACATTTCACTTCCGCCAATTAGGATAGTTTAAAATGCGAAAACTCATCATACGATTTAATAGACATTCAAAGTATCAAGTAACGCGCATAAAGCTCAAGGGGATATCGGCGGGGTGAAGGGGTGATAACGCACAGCACTCCCGCGCGCTCAGTTGAACCGATTTTAGCCTTAAGGGTGGTTCACCGCCAAGATTGTCGATAGTACGTCAGATTCTATTCCCCACTCAGTTTAAATAAAATTTCGGAGGTCAATGGCGAAATCAAAAGACCTGATCAAATGTATTTTTGTTTTTGAAGGCTTCGTAGGGACACTGCTGACGTATGAAATTCGATTTGCATTCAGGCGCATTAGTGACTTAGCTCGGCTCGGTAGTCGTCTCCTCACGCTCGGGTGAGTTAGGTCGTTCATCTATACCTACATAATTATAATAAAATCTTAGGAAATTCAAAACTGTACATTGAATAAGTATGTTTTTAAAAGAATACTTGAGGCGTGATCTACAATCGATATCGAAGTCAGCTTCTGCCCGCGACGTCGTCCGCGTAGCGTGATGATATATAGCCTATAGCCTTCCTCAATAAATGGGCTATCTAACACTGAAAGATTTTTTTAAATCGGACCAGTAGTTCCCGATATTAGCGCGTTCAAGCAAACAAACAAACTCTTCAGCTTTATATATCTTACTAATATATAAAGCTGAAGAGTTTGTTTGTTTGTTTGTTTGTTGTTGAAGTCGCGGGCAGAAGCTAGTATTAGTATAATACAATACAAATCCCGACGTTTCGGACCCTTTACAGCGTCCAGGGTCACGGGCAGACTGCTGATAGAAGCAGATAGAAGCTAGGGCGTCGGAATTGCGATCATGTGGTTGCCGGATCGAAACTCACTACCGACGTGAACCACTCGAACACTCGTAACACAAGCATGTAGCTTAGCACGAGAGGTTAACAAGAATACCTACTAGTAATATGCAAATTACATAGCTAGAAAAAAAAACAGCTTTTCGTTTCGCTGGGCTCTGAACGGATATATTTCAGAATATCTAACGCATAATCGAACGGTGTCACATGCCAACTCACCGCTGGTTCGAGCTCTCGCGATGCTTAACGCTCTCCTGACATCAGCGCCAGAGTGTGACTTGTTTGTGATGCGATGGATGGAAGTGTGTCGTGAATGTTTGTCGTTTTGTGAGAAGATGAATGGTCAGTTAAAATTCTAAGTAGGTAATTAAGTATACTTTACCATGCTTTGTTTTTGTTGTCTTGTGTCTTTTATTTTATATTTTATTTTTTATTGAACAATGTGTGTTTTTTTTTATTAACATTGTAACGCATTGGCTTCGGCTGTCATGTTATTATGTATATTTGAATTAAATAAATAAATAAATAAAATTAATAAATCTAGATAAACATATAAAAAAGCCTCATTAGCCAAGTGGTCCTGAGCACTACTGCTACGCTAGAGGTCCTGGGTTCGATTCCCAGGTCGAGCAAAGTGTTATTGGGTTTTCCTATGAAATTCCCAGTAGCAGCTCGGAGTCAGGAATTTGTGCCCGGTTAATGGCAATAGGCTCGCCCCTTTTACATGGGACCTAAACATACCGGCGAACTGTGGGTGTCATTAGTACGCCTCTGCCTAACCCTTCGGGGAATACAGGCGTGATGGTATATTATGCTATGTTACATATAAAAAAGTCCTTGTCGCTAAGCAACAGCAAGATAAAAATTTGCTTGAATATAGTATACTAGTATTCTTTTATCTGTGGTATGGTATAGTACACTTTATTGCAAACAACGATTACATAATTACAAAAATAAATTATATGATAACCCTAAGGTTAAATACAACTTTTACATCTTATCTTTGTTGTTTGGCTTTAATGAGAAGTGCTATAAATGCATCTGACAGCCGTGAAGTAGTCCACAAACCGTCAACATGAACTGTTTGACTGTTGCACTCTTCGCGCTCTGCGCCTTGCTTGCCATCATGAACGTCGCAGCGGTAGCGAGCGAGGCCGTCCTAGACCAACTCACTGACTCGCTTACACCGGAGGAGGAAGAAAAGTTCATAAAAATCATCGAAAATATGATGATCTAACAAATATAAGTAAATATGTCAACAATGTAACGTAACACAGCTAACAATTACATTGAATACTGCATTTTCTACGTGTTTTATTTCATACTAGCTTCTGCCCGCGACTTCGCCCGCGTAGCGTGATGATATATAGCCTATAGCCTTCCTATAAATGGGCTATCTAACACTGAAATAATTTTTCAAATCGGACCAGTAGTTCCTGAGCGCTAGCGTGTTTAAGTAAACAAACAAACAAGCTCTTCAGCTTTATATACGAGTATAGAGTAGTATAGATTTTTAGTTTCAGTCGCGTCCTGACCTAATCTTATCTTATCTGGCATTTGGATCTCAAGCAGGCGGCAGGCCCGTCTTTTGATGGGGGCGCTAACCAGACATTTCGGAACTAACGATCTCTTACAAAAGATGGCTCTGACGGAGACATCAGCTTGCAGGGCCTGCAAAAGGGAAATTGAGAGCATGGAACACCTTAACATCTTTAACCTTCTGTGTACCTGCTATGCAATGGCTAGAAAGTGAATGGGCCTTTTGGGTCAGGGTTATCCAAGACCAGAAGACTACAGACTCGTAACCCCAGGCCCCATTATAAAACTCATTAAAGAGCTGTTTGTTGAACTGGGAGGGGATGAGGTATAGGTTGTCTAGGGGAAGCACAAATGTGCACAGTGCACTGAGGCCTTGCTGCCTCGGCCCTACACAAGATGAGACCTAACCTTACTAAATATACTGATTTCTGACACTTACGCGAATATTAGACATTGAAATGAAACTAATTTTTACGGATTTTATCGCGATATATTGATATTATTTAGTTCCCGACGTTTTGGATCCTTTACAGCATCCATGGTCACGGGCAGACTGAGGTGTTGGACGTCTTGATGTTAAAATTACTAACAGCTACCTTACATTTTTGTTAATTATTAGCGATCCAATTCACGCAGAAAAATATCAATATACCGCGATAAAATCCGTAAAAAGTAGTTTCATTTCAATGTCTAATATTCGCGTAAGTGTCAGAAATCAGTATGTAAGTATATATATTTTTTTAATTTGTTATAACAGCTAAACGCATAACTATTGGCCGTACTACAATCGTACAGACTACGACTACGATATCGGCGATATAATATACCGCGATAAAATCCGTAAAAAGTAGTTTCATTTCAATGTCTAATATTCGCGTAAGTGTCAGAAATCAGTATGTAAGTATATATATTTTTTTTAATTTGTTATAACAGCTAAACGCATAACTATTGGCCGTACTACAATCGTACAGACTACGACTACGATATCGGCGGGCACACGCACATAATAACTCGTGCAAATTTTCCAGAACTCGAGCCACTGATCGATCAGGGGGCCATCATAACAATTTGTGTAAAAAATACCGTACGATCTCATGAGAGGCGGCGAGTTCACTTACGGGATCTGCGCCCTGGAATCACGAAGTGAAAGCACTCGCACTCTATCGATGGCGCGGGGCGAATCGCCATTACCTCGCGAAGTCAAGGCACGATGCACCATGCTCCGCCCTTGCCCAACTCAGTGCCGAGCCGCCACGATAGATAATGGAGGAGTTGCTGGAGAGGCGCCATGGCGCTCGCAGTTTCCGGCTAATGCAGGTGCTTTCGAGACACGGGTGTTTTGGAATGTAGATACCTGTGTTGAAAGTATACGCTGGGAACTAACGGCTGGTTGTCACAATATCGTGGACTATCTCGAGGATACGGCGCAGCACACGCTGGAGGTATGCCAATTCTGAACAGGGCGGTGTAAGTGGATACATAGTATATTGTAATCTAATTTGATATATTTTTTAAAAAGAGCATCAATGGAGTTTCTTGCCGGCTCTTCTCCATAAGACCCACTTTTTGGAACCGTGCAACTAGTTTGACTTTTCAAAATGACCTTTTTAACCCCCGACGCAAAAACGACGGGGTGTTATAAGTTTGACGTGTGTGTGTGTGTGTGTGTGTGTGTCTGTGGCATCGTAGCTCCCGAATGGATGAACCGATTTTGATTTTGTTTTTTTTGTTTGAAAGGTGAATAAGTCGGGAGTGTTCTTAGCTATGTTTGATGAAAATCGGTCCAAGATGACCGCCGCCACAAGATGGCGGTTTACATATTTTTTCACAACTCCCACAATATTGGTATCAAATGAAAGGGCCTGACTAGTAGAATACTATACACTATGATAAATTTCAAATCCAAAATGGCCGCCATCACAAAATGGCGAATTAAATGATTTTTAAAACCCCCTCAATATGGGGATCAAATAAAAGGACTTGACTAGTAGAATACTATACTTATAGTATGATAAATTTCAAATCCAAAATGGCGCGTTAAATGTTTTTACCTAAGATATCTAATAGCTATGAAATAATTGTACAATAGTTGAATAACTAAACGTAGAAAATACCTAATTAAACACTAAATTACCTGGATCTTAAAACGCAAGAAAATAAAAGAAATTAAACAAAATAACTAAGGAGTCCCTACAAAAAGTGTGAAATAACAAATTAAAATAAAAATTAGTAAAACCCCCGACACAAAAAAATCAACATAAAAACCTAAAAGAAAAACTATGATGAAATAAACACAAATAGAAAAAAAAGGTATAAACCTGAATCCATATAAAAAAAAACTTGAAATTATAACCCTTCGTAAGTACCTACTTACGTATGAAGTTTTTTTATTAAATTTTGTCGCGTCGGGGGACCGCTACCGCCGCTTAAATAATAATTTATATATAATTAATAATAATAAATAAATAATAATTATTATTTTATATTAGCAAATAGCATAGTAAACATGTACATTTAAATTTAATAATATTTATTATTATGCGGTTCTATGTTATAACGAAATACCTAACAGTTTTTATTACTATCTAATATTTACCAACAAACAAACCAGAAATACATAAAATAAAGAGGTACCTACCTAGACAAAGAAAACCGATCCGAAAATTCATCATTCTCGTGGGCATGTATGTAGAAAGGATGAAGGTCCTCACTTTCCTAATTTACAAGCCATAAAAACACTCATATCACAGTATAGTTATATAACTGTGCTCATATCTATAAGAAAATAGGTACTGAACTTAGTTCTTGAGTTGCGAAGTGGCATTAAAATCAAAGATGTTACAACCTCGTAGGTACATTAAAATGGTTAAAATATACAGAGGTATTAGAAAGCATTTATTACGCCGAATTATTACAAAAACGCACCCAAAGTGCGCCTTTAGTGTAATTAGTAAAAATATATTTTTTATTGCTTAATATAAAATTTTAATCACCAAGAAATATCAAATTGTATCAAGGCAAAGACATAGCCAGCATTTATAACAATGTTTAGAGCACAACAGACGTTTCACAGAAACAACTCTTATGCTTATAACAATAATTATAATCTTAAGCATTTATAGTTGCTAAACAAACACTTTCCAAAATGTGGCACCTTTAAAATAATTGTGTACCTACTTACCTTTTTATATGCCAAGTCAGGCGAATTCCCAAAGCTAGCCCTGTTGACTATAAAATTCACTCACAATACCGGCAACTTTTTGTGATGTGGCCCTTTCTCATAAAACTAAAAATGTGGCCGCTTTGCTCAGAAGTTAGTCATCGAAACGTTAAAATGCCAAAAGGTCGGAAATTTGGGGTAAAATGGCCGATTTTAGCGGATGTCTTCGTTAAATATGGGAGGTTAGGTAGGACCACATTTTATAATTAAAAGTGATTTTGGACAATTTTGATTTGTGGCTCTTTCGTTATAAGCAGCAATATTTTCCCTCTCATCCTGTACAGAAAGGTAAGATAAAACATGCAATAATTTAGATAGCCCAAAGGTTAAAAACTGCATTATTTTTACATCTTATCATTGTTGTTGTTGCTTCAAAGCCCTATAAAAGCGTCTGAACGCCGTGGTGTGGTACAGAAACCGTCAACATGAGCCGTTTAACTGTTGTACTCTTCGCGCTCTTCGCCTTGTCCGCCATCGTGAACGTCGCAGCGGTACCGAACGAGGCCGCCCTAGACCAAGCTATCAGCTCGCTTACACCACAGGAGCAAGAAAAGTTCACCAAAATCATCGAAAACATGCTTTTCTGTCTTGTGCACGGCTACCAATTCAACTCAATGTTGAAGTGTCAGCTGGGTTGCCGCGCTGGGTGTCTGCAGCCAGGATGCTCTGGATATAAGGAGTGCGTCAAACAAGCATCCAAATTTGCTTGCAAATGTAATTCTTCCTAAGCTGCAAGCTGTTCGAGGGCGAATATAATGATATACTTATGTATTCATAACAGTGCATTGACAACAGAGCTAACAATTATATTTTATACTGCATATATTTCCTGTGTTTTGTTCACCCCTTTGCTATATTTTTATGGGATAGCGGTACAGACGAGCAGACAGATCACCTAATGGCAAGCGATTACCGCCGCCCAAGTACACCCGTGTTTCGCGGAGTGAGTGAGGATACGACTCCTCTGGTGTTGCGGGTGTCCATGGGCGGCGGTAATCGCTTACCATTAAGCGACCTGTCTGCTCGTTTGCCCTCGTATCACAATAAAAAACATAGAATTTGTTCAAAGTCAAAGTCAAAATGTTTTATTTAAATTAGACCATTAAAGAAGTTACTTTAGAAAAGTCAAAACTAGTTGGTCTTATGGAGAGGAGCCGGGAAGAAACTTCATAGATACTCTTTTAAAAAAATAAATAATCACAATTACAATATTAAGGCCCACTTGCAACAACTTTTTAAATTGCATTTAAACGCAATTTTCCATAGTAAATTTGTGTAAAATAAAACAAAAACAATAAAAAACAAAGAATTTGTTCAAAGTCAAAGTAAAAATGTTTTATTTCAATTAGACCATTAAAGAAGGTACTTTAGAAAAGTCAAAACTAGTTGGTCTTATGGAGAGGAGCCGGGAAGAAACTTCATAGATACTTACTCTTTTAAAAAAATAAATAATCACAATTACAATATTAAGGCCCACTTGCAACAACTTTTTAAATTGCATTTAAACGCAATTTTCCATAGTAAATTTGTGTTTAAATACAATTTAAGAAGTTGGTGCAAGTGGGCCTAAGCTTTGCAACTTTGTTTTAAATAGTTGCTGAGAGATAACATTAAAAAAATGTTAAGGCGTTTTTTTCCAAAATGAATTAGATTATCTACAACGTATGACAGAATAACTGCCTCATTAGCCTAGTGGTCCTGAGTGCGACATAGCAGTCGCTAGAGGTCTTGGATTCGATTCCCGAGAGCAAAGTGTTATTGGCGTTTTCTATGAAATTCCCAGTAGCAGCTCGGAGTTTGTTGTATGTGGGTTTGAGTATTTCTTGTGGCCACCGCAAATGTTCCGCTAATCTGGCATCGTCGTGCGACAGGCTGTTGAGCTCCCTAGATTGTGGTCGAGCTACACAATGACTGATGCATGCGAGCCGTCAGCTGGGACTGGTCTACTCATAGCCGCTATGGCTCTTTCCTCAAAAGGCCATCTCAGATATTACCCTGCATTGTAACACTCACATATTGCTTCTACTATGTCTGGACTTTAAAAGAGACCATGATTCTCTGAGTTTGTTTCGGTGTTTCTTCTCAGAGGTCGTCAGCTAGGAAATGCCGGCGCCATCTAGTTTAGAAAAAAAGCTATGACTTGTAAAAGTGTCTCTAAAAGATCTATTTACAGAAATAAATATAATTTACTTATCATTTATTTGGAATTTGTGCCCGGTTAATGGCAATAGGCTCGCCCCCTATTACATGGGACCTAAACATACCTGCGAACTGTGCGTCTACATTACATGTATATATGTGTAACAGATTAAGCGCAAGACCTGAATGTAATTTGTTCAGAATCGACTACTGAAGTAATTTCAGTGGTTTTTAATATGTGTTAATTTTTCCCGGAAAGATACAGACAATATCTACCTGTAACGATGGCCCCCTGATCGATCAGACGCTCGAGTTCTGGAAAACTGAAACATATTTGCACGAATTGTTATTATGTGCGTGTGCCCGCCGATATCGTAATCGTAGTCTGTACGATTGTAGTACGGCCAATAGTTATGCGTTATAACAAATTAAAAAAATATATATACTGATTTCTGACACTTACGCGAATATTAGACATTGAAATGAAACTACTTTTTACGGATTTTATCTAAATCTCTCAGCAACTTTTAAAACAAAGTTGCAAAGCTTAATATTGTAATTGTGATTATTTATTTTTTTAAAGAGTATCTATGGAGTTTCTTGCTAGCTCCTCTCCATAAGACCCACTTTTTGGAACCGTGCAACTAGTTTTGACTTTTCTAAAGTACCTTCTTTAATGGTCTAATTGAAATAAAACATTTTGACTTTGACTTTGAACAAATTCTTTGTTTTTTATTGTGATACGAGGGCAAACGAGCAGACAGGTCGCTTAATGGTAAGCGATTACCGCCGCCCATGGGTGTCCATGGGCGGCGGTAATCGCAACACCAGAGGAATCGCATCCTCACTCACTCCGCGAAACACGGGTGTACATGGGCGGCGGTAATCGCTTACCATTAGGTGATCTGTCTGCTCGTCTGTACCGCTATCCCATAAAAATATAGCGAAGGGGTGAACAAAACACAGGAAATATATGCAGTATAAAAATATAATTGTTAGCTCTGTTATCAATGCACTGTTATGAATACATAAGTATATCATTATATTGGCCCTCGAACAGCTTGCAGCTTAGGAAGAATTACATTTGCAAGCAAATTTGGATTCTTGTTTGACGCACTCCTTATATCCGGAGCATCCTGGCTGCAGACACCCAGCGCGGCAACCCAGCTGACACTTCAACATTGAGTTGAATTTGTAGTTGTGCACAATACAGAAAAGCATGTTTTCGGTGATTTTGGTGAACTTTTCTTGCTCCTGTGGTGTAAGCGAGCTGATAAGTTGGTCTAGGACGGCCTCGTTCGGTACCGCTGCGACGTTCACGATGGCGGACAAGGCGCAGAGCGCGAAGAGTACAACAGTTAAACGGCTCATGTTGACGGTTTCTGTACCACACCACGGCGTTCAGACGCTTTTATAGGGCTTTGAAGCAACAACAAGATAAGATGTAAAAATAATGCAGTTTTTAACCTTTGCGCTATCTAAATTATTGCATGTTTTGTCTTACCTTTGTGTACAGGATGAGAGGGAAAATATTGATGCTTATAACGAAAGAGCCACAAATCAAAATTGTCCAAAATCACTTTTAATTAAAAAATGTGGTCCTAACCTCCCATATTTAACGAAGACATCCGCTAAAATCGGCCATTTTACCCCAAATTTCCGACCTTTTGGCATTTTAACGTTTCGATGACTAACTTCTGAGCAAAGCGGCCACATTTTTATTTTTATGAGAAAGGGCCACATCACAAAAAGTTGCCGGTATTGTGAGTGAATTTTATAGTCAACAGGACCAGCTTTGGGAATTCATCTGTTTGGCATATAAAAAGGTAAGTAGGTACACAATTATTTTAAGGGCAAAGGTGCCACATTTTGGATAGTGTTTGTTTAGCAACAAAAAATGCTTAAGATTATAATTATTGTTATAAGCATAAGAGTTGTTTCTGTGAAACGTCTGTTGTGCTCTAAACATTGTTATAAATGCTATGTCTTCTATTAAGACAAAATGCCTTGATACAATTTGATATTTCTTGGTGATTAAAATTTTGAAAACTGTTATTTCGCTCTCCAACCCGTCACAAACTTTTTTAAATTTTATAATAGTACTAGCCATTGCCCGCGGCTTTGCTCACCTGAACCTCTATAGGATTTTTTTTTAATAAAGCTTACTAGCAATGTGGGTTGTGTTACGAGTGGGTTCACGTCGGTAGTGCAATGGGTGGGGTTCGAACCGGCAACCACATGATCGCAAGTCCGACGCCCTAGCCATTAGGCTACCGCCGCTTTTTATTAATAGATTAGAAATGGATTCCAAAAATAATTTAATTAAAAACCAACACAGTAATGATCTCTTCTTTGTATGGGGCTTCTATATACAGAGAGGTCAAGCTGTATCTCAGGATCCGATTAATTAATTGTGATAAGAAGTTCACCAGTTTTTAAGTTGGAGTTTTCTAACAATGATAAAAAAAATATCTATTCAGTAGTTTTCCTCCAACCCGTAACAAACATAGCTTTTTTACAATTTTATAATAATAGAGAAGAGAAGAGAAGAAGAAGATTTATAAGGTAACCCAACGACAGCATTGCATTCTAAATGACTTTTTACGAGCGCCTCGTATAATGCTATCAATGTCAAAGTCAAAAATAATGTTTTATTTCAATTAGACCATTAAAAAGGTCATTTTGAAAAGTCAAACTAGTTGCACGGTTCCAAAAAGTGGGTCTTATGGAGAAAAGCCGGCAAGAAACTCCATAGATGCTCTTTTAAAAAAATATATCAAATTAGATTACAGTACTAAGCTTTACAACTGTTTTAAATAGTTACTGAGAATGATATATTATATATATTATAAGTATTTATTGTATAAATATAATTATGTTATGATATGTATTTTATATGTATATTGTTTTTTATATCTTTAGTATAATAGGCATTTTTTCTTTTCAACACTAATAAGTTCATCTACCGTTTAATTATTTTATCTCTGCATCGCCCTAAGGTTGTCTGGCAGAAAATGCCTAGTGGCATTAAGACCGCCTTTGTACCAATAGTGCATAAAGTATTAATAAATAAATAAAATAAATGATTTGATTTGCTGTGTAAGATCCATTATATAAAAAAAATACGTGTGGCACTCGGGGACTGCCGCGGTAAAGCTATTGCATAGCATTTTTTATCAACTTATGCAATCACTAGCTGACCTGACAGACGTTGTCCTCTCCAAGTTTCAACTAACTAGGTAGGTACCTCGAAAAATCTCATAGAAAAAATGGTTTTCCATATTTTTAATACACTTAGCGCCATTTGCCTCTGAATACCTTATTTCTGACCTTTATTACTAAATTTCAAAAATTGTGTTCAAATGGTATTAACGTGAAGCCTGGAAATATAAACAGACTTCCATAGATAAAAATCTCAAATAACTGTTTCGGTATCAGTAAAGATTAACGCACGTTGCAATTTTATTATTATTACTAGCTTCTGCCCGCGGCTTCGCCCCCGTGGAATTCTGTCCGTCATCACATCCCACGGGAACGGGATAAAAGTATCCTATGTCCGTCTCCTGGTTCTAAGCTACCTCTCCACCAATTTTAAGCCAAATCGGTTCAGCCGTTCTTGAGTTATACATTACTTTTATATATATAGATTTACTTTATCTAACGAAAAGGTAAAATAACAAAAGGTAAGTACCTTTTTTTTTTTTTTTTGTTCGGAGAAAATGCCTGGCGCATACGACACCTTCGGGAAAAGGTGAAGTTATGTGGGGCTCGCACCCACTAAAAACTCCGTTTCTGCCTACGACCGCTTTCATGGAGGGGCCACGAGAACTGCTACGCATTACTTTCCTAACCTAACCTAAGTACCTTTAATTTTTAAGGTAAGTAAATGTTTTTTTTTTAATAAAGTAGTCTTGTTAATAAAATTAACTTCCCTTTACATAATTAGGCTAGAGAAGCCCTAAAAGAATTAAAGTTGAATAGACGGTTTGTGAATACGCTTTGCGAAAACGAGTCGGAAATCAACGATGTAATCAGATTACGGTATTTTTGATATACTGACATATTTGAGTCGTTGGAATCCTTTGAAGTTACTTACGTAGGTCTACCTAATTACTTGAAAGTGTGCCTATGATGTCGAATAATAAGATATTTTTATAAAGTTACTAGCTTCCGCCCGCGACTTCGTCCGCGTGGAATAGTTACTTAGTCTTAGCGGGATGATAGCCTATAGCCTTCCTCAATAAATGGACTATCTAACACCGAAAGATTTTTTCTAATCGGACCAATAGTTCCTGGAGATTATCGCGTTCAAGCAAACTTGGCAGGTGGCACTTGACAGGTGGTAAGAAGATGATGATCCCCTTCAGCGGCTGTATGTTTTGATTGAATCTCACTTCAAGATACAGCCAATATTGTTAGTTGATAATTGAGTATTGAGTATCCGAGCGGAACTTTAGTAAAATATGTCACGGCAACAGGAATAATAAAAGAACGCTAAATGCGGATTATGTCCTTTAGAGCGTTTTTGGCCAAAAACTGATGCTCTAAAGGCTGATGAATAACGTATTTATTTGGATAAGGATTAATATCATGTTTATAAAAACACCTTGGCAAATAATGCATTTGGAATTTTAGAACAAAGTAAGCATAAAAAAGGTTATAGTGAGCCAACCTTAAAAGATAGACATTATGCTGTCGGCCTGCCACGGACTTTTTTTTAGAACTTTTAAAGAGGAACAATTCTGTCATATATGTGATTTTTGCGAAACTTTAATCGTTTACGCAGCGCATACTTCGGAAGCTCTCAAAAGGAAAAAAAACCCGATTTTGAAACATTCTTCATTGATGCTCCGCTCCTATTGGTCTTAGCGTGATGATATATAGCCTATAGCCTTCCTCGATAAATGGGCTATCTAACATTGAAAGAATTTTTCAAATCGAACCAGTAGTTCCTGAGATTAGCGCGTTCAAGCAAACAAACAAACAAACTCTTCAGCTTTATATATTAGTATAGATTAAAATGACCCATTTTTTTATTTATTATACATATTAAGTTGTACTTATATTATTTTATGATTTAAATTGATTAGAAGGAAACTCTTTAGTTTCTCAAATATATTGTGCGCACTGTATCTACACTATGGAGGTTTCACATTATAAAATGAGTTACTTTATGACTGGCTGCTATAAAGAAGAAAACAATAATTGTCAAAATTGTCAACTCAAAATGACACCTGATAAGGAATCAAATTTCCCAAATTTCATTGAGGTAGTAACGATGTCATATTAGTCGTCTAGAGAATAATTTGTTATTATTTGTTTACCTACTTCTTTACCCTACTCAAATCTTTAGCTTTAACGTTACGGATAAGTCCTATGTATGTCCCGTGATGCCCTGTATAAGTAGAGTTAGAATTACTGTATTAATAATCGCCCGATTTACCGTCCTCGCCGGCGAGGCCCGTCGCGAAGACCTTGTAGTGTTAACCCTCCCCGACCCTTGCTCGAGCCGGCCCGCGCCGAGCCAGTAGCTTTAAATTAGTCCCTAATAATAATTAGGACTAATTTAAAGCTAATAGATCCAGCCGTCACTAGCTGCCCCCCAGCAACGCCCTAAGCCGATGCCCGTGTCCCGCAGGGGACGCCCTTAGCTGCTTAATTTTAAGTTGCTCCTGGCTGGAGGCATTCGGTGCCTCGCCACCAAGTTCGGTTACGCTTTATAAGATTCCCTGAATCAACAGCCTATGTCCATTCCAAAAAAAATGTACTAATAATCAATTTCTGGTCACAATATTGGTTTCTGATTTATCTGCTTTATTTTCTTGTTTTATCTTATTTAGTCCCTGTAAGTATATTTTTTGAATGTTATTACTTGATTCTGTTATAATTTTTGACACGTGCTAGTCTAGTACAGAAATAATTGAAAAAGAAATTCACTTCAATGGTTATTTTTCAAATTCAACGTTTTCAATGGTTGAAATGTTAATAACTTTTAATAGAGAGAACCGATTTAAATTAAAAATAGCCTTAATGTTAATCCAAGAAACAGGCTGTGAATTCCTGTCCATTTCTTCCAAATCTCTTCAGTAGTTATCATTTGATGCGTGGTCAAACAAGCAAGCTTCGTACAGTCTACACGCATACGTCTAGTCGCACGCACACAAACACCGTGCCGAAGTCTGCCGAACTGAAACGAGTGTTAGGTTTTATTTTCGTTACGGAATTTCTTGATTCGGTCGCCGCGCTCAAAGCCCTTGATAAAAGCTATGCAATAGCTTAAAAACATTTTTTTCATTTATACTTTTATGGTAATATGTCTGCGAAAATCTATATCGGCAGCGAAGCGCACGCCTCGATCCTTTCGTTAGTTGTTTTAATAATCTTAATTTGATATAAATTATACTAACATTAGGCTAAGTCAAAATACTACCAACATTATGGATTTGTATCCGCAATAAATAATTTGAATTGAATAGGGTATTTTACACCATGTAAGAAAAAATTGAAAAATGCATGTTTATGATAGATTTTTAAAAAAGTAAACGAGAAACGTTAGTATTTATGTATAAAAATTCAATGTATAAGGTTTTTCCCTTTATAATAAAACCACTCGTAACCCAATGATCTTATTTATTGAATTAACGAACTCAACACTTTAACATTACACATACAAACTAATAGGAGACCGCTCGATATCGGATCCGAGTTGGATGCCGACCGTGCTAGCCGCTAGAGGAGCGATTCAGCAGACCGAAACTGTTCCGATAAAGGAAGCGTGTCCGGGCTTGCCGAACGACAAAATGACGGCGCGCGAGGCCTTATAAACTATCCGGCCGGCGGGCGATGGCGGTGAGCGCGATGGTGGGGCACGGGCGCTCACGTGTGCGTGCATGACGCGGCGCTGTGTGCTACAGTCTCCCCCTCTGTCTCCGAAGACGTCCCGGTGAGGTAGACAGGACTTAGGTGAGCTGCTGCGTGTTGGGTGGCCTCCCACGTGGACGCGGCTTAGCTGTGGTGGCCTGAACCTCAGGCGGAGTTGGCTTGTTCTTCCGCGGGCGACCTCGCCGGCGTAAGGGCAAGAGCGGCTCGGGCAGGGCGACTGATGGCAACCCATGGTAGGGACGCAGGGCTGAGGAATGATACAACCCTGCAATCTGGTTTGGGTTTGTGGGATCAGCAATCTGGAAAGAAGAAGGTCCATGAATGTTTTTGATAAGGTACGGGCCATCTCTGCGTGGTGCTAATTTAGCACTGAAACCTTGTGACGATTTGCTGAGGGCATGAACATCAACCATAACTTGGTCGCCAGGCTGATAGTTTGGACAGGGTTGGCGTCTCTTATCAGCGTATTCTTTTCGCTTTTCCTCTTTCATCTCCTGTATTTCATGGGCTCTTTTCAGGGTAGAGGCCATCATCAATAACTTTGGTGTTATCTCGGGAATAAAATTTTCATTTTGTACTATCTGTCGTAGATCATGTTTAGTGTCATCGATAGTGCGGAGATCTCGCCCAAAAGTTAAGTAAGCTGGGGTGTACCCAGTAGATGAACAAACAACTGTGTTCATTGCAAAACGTATACTTGACAAATGATCTGACCACTTAGTATGATTTTCTCCCACTAGTATAGCCAGCTGTGTTTTCAAATCTCTGTTGCGTCTTTCAACGGGGTTTGTTTCTGGGTGATAAACAGGGGTAAAACCATGATCAATGTTTAAACAATATGTCAGTTGCTGCATAACGTTACTGACAAATTGTGATCCATTATCGCTAATAAACCGTCGCGGTGTACCATACCGTAGAATGATCTCATCCAATAACACTCGGGCGCATTCTTCGGCGGTTGCTTGCTTCAAAGCAAATAATTCTATCCATCTACTAGCCAAATCTTCCACAATGAAGATCCATGTCTCACCGTTGGCCGTTTTAGGTAAAGGTCCAAACAAATCGAAGGAAATTACTTCAAATCTTTGGTTAAGAGCCGTAGTTTGAAGCAGACCCGCTGGTTTGAGATTACTCGGTTTGTACCGCTGACATTGTATACAGTTCCGGATATAATTTTCGATTTGGGATCTCATCCCTTTCCAAAAGTATCGCTTATTAATGCGTTCCATAGTTTTCTCTACTCCATAATGACCAGCCGAAGCTTCGTCATGATACACAGCTATAACTCTTGCTTGCTCATGCTTAGGAACAACGAGTTGCGCATCTTCATTATCATTTTCCGATTTGTATCTGTAGAGTAGTCCTTGATTCATAAGGTAGCCTTTTGTACTCCAATATTTTCCGTTTTCATATTGATTTCCTTCTAACTCGTTAATAATTTTCTCTAAATCTTTGTCTTTTAATTGTTCTTCTCTTATCTCTTTTGATGACCTTCTTGGCATATCAATTACAATACTGCATACTCCACAGTCTTGTTTTGTTGTAGGGTCGCAACTAGGTCGTGACAAAGTGTCAGCGACAACGTTCGTTCTCCCTTTGATGTATTTAATAGTCAAATTATATGGTTGTAGTTGTAGGGCCCATCGCGCTAGGCGACCTGTTGGGGACTTCAGTGACATCAACCACTTCAGGGCTTGATGATCGGTCAACACAGTGACATCCGCACCCTCTATAAAACCACGAAATTTGTTTACAGCCCAGATAACAGCTAATGCTTCCCGCTCTGTAGTTGAATAATTTCTTTCAGCTGGGGTCAGGAGGCGACTAGCGTACTCAACCGGATGCTCACTGTCCCCCTCCCCCTGCACTAGAACTGCACCAATTGCGTAGCTGCTTGCGTCTGATTTTATCGTAAAAGGCTTGGTATGGTCCGCTTGGACTAATACTGGGGTCGTTACTAAAAGTTTTCGAAGCTCTTCGAAAGCTCTCCTCTGTTCATCTTTCCAGGACCAAACAGCATTTTTCTTCAGCAAACGAGAAAGTGGTTCGGTAATCTTTGCAAAATTAGGAATAAATCGCCTATACCAAGAACACATCTGCAGGAACGACATCAAATGTTTTACGTTTGCTGGTGCGGCCATGTCCACTACAGAAGCAACTTTGGCTGGGTCAACTTGAAGACCATCAGGGGTAATATAATGTCCTAGGTATTTGACCTTAGAACAGAAGAAAACACATTTGTCTTTGTTTGCTGTGAGATTGTACTCCTTTAGACGATCAAAAACATCTTGCAGGTCTCTAAAATGCCCATCTAGGGTCCCGGACATGACTATCAAGTCATCCAAGTAGACAAGGAGCTTAATGTGACTAAGGGATATGCTAAACCTATCCATGAGACGCTGAAAGGTTGCTGGAGCATTTCTGAGACCAAATGGCATTCTTAAAAATTTATACATACCGAAAGGTGTGATGAAGGCTGTTTTCACTTGATCTTCATCCTTAACTTTTATCTGCCAATAGCCAGCGCGGAGATCGATGGTGCTCATATAACGAGAAGGTTTAGCACTGTGAAGAAGATCATCGATACGTGGTAATGGATACACATCAGCAGTCGTGATTGCGTTTAACTGCCGGTAATCAATACATACTCGTGTACTACCATCTTTTTTAGGTACAAGTACGACAGGAGCTGACCAGGGTGAAGAGCATGGCACTATGATTCCCTGCTCACGCATCTTCTCTATTTCTACCTTCAGGGTTTGAATTTTTACCGGTGACAATCTATATGGCGCAACAGAAATAGGCTTGTGTGATCCCGTATCAATGACGTGTTCAGTTTCCGTCGTTGGCTTACCATTAGACACAAATACCGCTTCATTTATGTCCAGAAAGTGCTGTAAGCGTTTATTCTCCTCTCCCGTTAGCAGACATTCGTGGTTGCATATGGCAACCGAAGAGATCTCAGTTCCTGGGAATAAACTGGCAGAATCTGGTGACAACTCCACGTTGGCGTCATCTAGTTGCCTACGGGCATCTGCGTATAGGGCATCAATAATCGGTGAGTATCCATCGAATAATACTGTTCGTGCCCTCTTTGGTGGGGTCGAAAATTCGATGGGCATCAGAGGTCCATAAGGACGTTCCAAGGCTTGTTCCGTTGCGTCAGGAACAATAGCACCACTTCTGTGAGGGGAATGTGGAGGTGTTATCATTAAGATAGGTTCCTGTTGCTGTTGCAGACAGTCTTTTATCATATTTATAGGCGTTAGCACAGGAGTAGGCGTGTTCATCATCGGGGATTCCATTTCTGGCAAGCACACACTGGACAAAATCCCTGCTATGTCCGTTGCTTGTCCTGCACCTTCTGGATTTAAATCATACATCTTGTGAGGCTCATCAACGAAATGACAAGATCGCTGGGGTAAGTTAAGGGCTAACATAGCATCTTCAATGAAACCTACCCCAAGTAGTGTTCTATTCTCTCTGCACTCAGGGAATATCACGAACGAAGTCCTTACGTTTCGGCCATAGAGAGTGACAGTCGTCTTCACTGTAAGAACATCCTGTTTCTTTGGCACTCCATCAGCAAGTGTCACGTACATAATCTCCTTTTCAAAGTTTACACCATTCTGTTCGAGGCGCTTATACAGCTGGTAGGAGGCGACACTTGATTTTGCACATGTATCGATGTACGCTATCCCATTCATGCCTTCTATAATAACGGGTACTGTGGGACGTGGTCGTACATCAGTAGTCATGTTGGCTGAGCAGAAACAAAAATCAACTGCCGTTAGTGACTGCCTATCTTTACACTTTGGACAACGACTACGTATCACTCCTGGCTCACCACATCCGTAACAGGCAAACTTCGGCTTGTCATCATTTGGAGTGGTTGTCATGGTTTCAGCCTTTACGATAACATTTTGTTTCTCCGTGTCCTCTCTCGCCTTCTTTCTGCATATGTCGGCCGTGTGCCCGAACAGACGACAGTAACCGCAGCGTATTTTATTAAGTTTTCTACTATTTTTAACTTGTGTTGTATCTTTTGTATGTATTTGTATAGCATTTGATTCTTCTTTTTGTTTATCTTTTTCTGTTAGGGTTCTTTCGATATCCCTAGCCTTTCTAAGTAAATCGTCAAACGTCTTTATAGTGTCCCTAGATATTTTCTCCCTCACGGCGAATCTTATTTGGCCAAAAATGAGACTGATTTCTTGCTGCTCCGTATGTGGCTCAGACATCTCGGCAAGAAGCGCCCGCTTCTTGGCAATGAAAAGTTCTGTAGGGGTTTGATCATCCTGCTTCATACCTACTATTTCTTGATACAGCACATAATCAAGTTTTTTCGGGGCAAAGGTGTGGCGCAAGCGTTCTTTGAAAAGTTCCCATGACTTCACGTGGTTTTTAACGCCTTGCCACCAAATCGCTGCGTCCCCAACCAGAACCAACGGCAGGCCTTCAAGGGCGTTTGCGTCGGATATCTTTTCCACTTCCTTGAACACTGTCACTGCTGCTAAGAAAGCTTCTACTTCCGCCTTTGAACCACCAAATTTAGCTGGGCACTGGGCGAAGGTATTTCGTTCTCTTGAGGTGCTGGTAATTGCGAGGATGAGCTCTTTGAACTGACTGTCCGACATGTTGATAGCCATATTTTCAGATAAATCGCTTCCAAAACGATCTGGTTTACGAGTGGGCCGGGGCCTTAAAAAAATTGTTTTCTCAGGCTCCACGTTGGTCGCCACTTATAAGGTTTTTCCCTTTATAATAAAACCACTCGTAACCCAATGATCTTATTTATTGAATTAACGAACTCAACACTTTAACATTACACATACAAACTAATAGGAGACCGCTCGATATCGGATCCGAGTTGGATGCCGACCGTGCTAGCCGCTAGAGGAGCGATTCAGCAGACCGAAACTGTTCCGATAAAGGAAGCGTGTCCGGGCTTGCCGAACGACAAAATGACGGCGCGCGAGGCCTTATAAACTATCCGGCCGGCGGGCGATGGCGGTGAGCGCGATGGTGGGGCACGGGCGCTCACGTGTGCGTGCATGACGCGGCGCTGTGTGCTACAAATGTAAATTTTTTAATTCAATTTCAAAAATAGTCTTTTTTAATCTGTTTTAAAACGCCATCCGCCATATTGGATTCCGACGTGATGTCACTCCGATAGTAACTTGACGTTACTTGGTCTTTTGCAGTTGTATTGTTTACTAACGAAGTGACGTCACGACCCGAAGTAGCATGGCGGCTAGCGTTTCCGCGCGAAAATTCAGCCATAAATTAAAAACCGTTTTTAAGGCATTTTTCGGTTTTATAAAACTGAAATAAAAATTCTACTGGTTCATTACGATCTAAGGATTAAGTTAAAATAGTTTTCAAAAAAAGGTGTAATACCCTATTGAATTAGCTATAACCTATCTCTAAACAAAGGTTAAATTAAAAAGCGTTATAATAGCTACTAAATTACCAAGCATTGCGCTGTCTAAATTTGAATGCTTGAATTGCCGGCAAAAACATAATACCAAATCGTAATCCAAAGAAAATTGTCTTTTGGGACGCGAGTATAAAGAAAAAAACACAAAAAAAATGCTGTAGGTATTAAATATAATTATTAGCTCTCATAATATGGTACATTATTGATATACATAATTATTATTTAAATATGTTTGTCGTAAGTTGATCAACAACTTACAGCTTAGGAAGAATTACATTTGCAAGCATATTTGGATTCTTTTTTGACGCACTCCTTATATCCGGAGCATCCTGGCTGCAGACACCCAGCGCGGCAACCCAGCTGACACTTCAACATTGAGTTGAATTTGTAGTTGTGCACAATACAGAAAAGCATGTTTTCGATGATTTTGGTGAACTTTTCTTGCTCCTGTGGTGTAAGCGAGCTGATAGCTTGGTCTAGGGCGGCCTCGTTCGGTACAGCTGCGACGTTCACGATGGCGGACAGGGCGCAGAGCGCGAAGAGTACAACAGTTAAACAGTTCATGTTGACGGTTTCTGTACCACACCACGGCTGTCCAGCGCTTTTATAGCATTTCTAATTAGTGCCAAAAATACACGATAAGATTTATTGCATTTAACCTTTAGGCTATCATAATTACCGTGAAGCAATTTTTATCTTACTTATAAACAAGGAAAAGTGAATTCAATTGTTTATTAATACAAATATTCCCAATTTTTTTAGTAACCTTAATAGAAAGGTATGTACGTAAACGCATACCTATACGTAGACAAATATCAATCTTACATAAATAATAAGAATGTAAGTGAGCCGTGTCTGTACATTGCTTATATTTACAAAAAAACTAATTTGGGGGACTCAGAATCAGTAACACAATCCATTTCTATTATTTTTGGAACTTTTGTCTGTCTGTTTGTCTGTTGGTTTGTCTGTGTGTTTGACCGCGCATCAAATGATTACTACTGAAGAGATTTGGAGGAAGTGGACAGGAATTCATAGCCTGTTTCTTGGATTAACATTTAGGCTATATTTCATTAAAATCGGTTCACTCTATCAAAAGTTATTAACATTTTAACGATTGAAAACGTAGAATTTGAACAATAACCGTTGAAGCGAATTTCCTTTTTAAGTATTTCCGTACTAGACTAGCACGGGTCAAACATTATAACAGAATCAAGAAATTAAATATAAAAATACACTCACAGGTACTAAATAAGATAAAACAAGAAAATAAAACAAAGAAATCAGAAACCATTATTGTGAACGGGAATTGATTATTAGTACAGTTATTCTAACTCTACTTATACTAGGCATCACGGGACATACATAGGACTTACCCAGCGAGCATCAGCCGGTGTAAAAACTAAGGCCCACTTGCACCAACTTCTTAAATGTATTTAAATCGTATTTAAACACAAATTTACTATGAAAAATTGTGTTTAAATACAATTTAAATACATTTAAGAAGTTGGTGCAAGTGGGCATAAATATTTGAGTAGGGTAAAGAAGTAAACAAAGAATGACAATTTATTCTCTAGAAGACTAACATGACATCGTTATTACCTCAATGAAATTTGATTCCATAACAGGTGTCATTTTGAATTGACAATTTTGACAATTATTCTTTTTAACCCCCGACGCAAAAACGACGGGTGTTATAAGTTTGACGTGTCTGTGTGTGTGTGTGTGTGTGTGTGTGTCTGTCTGTGGCATCGTAGCTCCCGAATGGATGAACCGATTTTGATTTTGTTTTTTTTGTTTGAAAGGTGAATAAGTGGGGAGTGTTCTTAGCTATGTTTGATGAAAATCGGCCCAAGATGGCCGCCGCCACAAGATGGCGGTTTACATATTTTTTCACAACTCCCACAATATTGGTATCAAATGAAAGAGCCTGACTAGTAGAATACTATACACTATGAAAAATTTCAAATCCAACATGGCGGCCTCCACGAAATGGTGAATTTATTAAATTTTTTCACTACTCCCTCAATAAAGGTAACAAATGAAAGGGCTTGACTAGTAGAATACTATACACTATGATATAAGATATCTAATAGCTATGAAATAATTGTACAAAAGTTGAATAACTAAACGAAAAAAATACCTAATTAAAACGCAAGAAAATAAAAGAAATTAAACAAAATAACTAAGGAGTCCCTACAAAAAGTGTGAAATAACAAATTAAATTAAAAATTAAAAAAAACCCCCGACACAAAAATAATCCTGAATCCCTATAAAAAGAAAAAAATAATCTTGAAATTATAACCCTTCGTAAGTACGTATGAAGTTTTTTGATTAAATTTTGTCGCGTCGGGGGACCGTTTTTTTTTAAAAATTAAGTAATGTAAATTAAGTCAATGGCGCTAAGTGTATTGAAAATATGGAAAACCAGAATCCTTTTTTCTATGTGATTTTTCGAGGTAGTTAGTTGAAACTTGGAGAGGACAACGTCTCTCAGGTCAGCTAGTGTTGTAATAAAGCTAATCTCAGGAACTAATGGTCCGATTTGAAAAATTCTTTCGGTGTTAGATAGCCCATTTATTGAGGACGGCTTTAGGCTATATATCATCACGTTAAGACTAAGTAAATACTCCACGCGGACGAAGTCGCGGGCGGAAGCTAGTATATGATAAATTTTGAGTGAGAATGTTTAGTTTTTTTTTGTATGCGAAAAACAAAAGTCTTAGAACAAAAGTTTTTAAAATGATGTGGAGAAGTAGGCCTTTTGCGTTTTACGATTGATTACAAATAACCCTGTATACCTACGTAGGGACCCACAGCTCATTATGGCCGGAGGTCTGCGGTCTCCAGCTCCCGGTACTACAGTCTACTGTGGATCGGGAGAGAAGGGGCATTCTCTCTTTCCCTCTCCACCGCCTCTTTAGCAATCATAACTTGTTCTTGCTCCCGACCACGGGTGGAATTACGGCCGGATGCAAAAGGTATCTACTTACACCGCCCTGTTCAGAATTGGCATACCTCCAGCGTGTGCTGCGCCGTATCCTCGTGATAGTCCACGCTATTGTGACAACCAGCCGTTAGTTCCCAGCGTATACTTTCAACACAGGTATCTACATCCCAAAACACCCGTGTCTCGAAAGCACCCGCATTAGCCGGAAACTGCGAACGCCATGGCGCCTCTCCAGCAACGCCTCCATTATCTATCGTGGCGGCTCGGCACTGAGTTGGGCAAGGGCGGAGCATGGTATGGCCCTGTATGGGGCCCCGGTGTGGGCGGCCGACCTGACGGCCCGCAGCATCGCAGTGCTGCGAAAGCCGCAGAGGGCGATGGCCGTCAGAGTCGTCCGCGGCTATCGCACGATCTCCCACGAGGCGGCCGGTACTTGGAGGCGAAAGCGCTCACGTCGCTTTACCGGTGGCGCGAGCAGGAGCGAACGCTGGGTGCGGGACCGGCACAGCGGCAGATCGTGCTGCGTCGGTCAGAGCTCCAACGAGTCCTAGTGGCGGAATGGCGGGACAGGCTTTCACGCCTGTCACGGACGCCTCGCTACCGTCGAGGCGGTCCGGCCAGTACTCGAGCGCTGGCTCGGGAGGAGGCACGGCTCCCTTACATTTCGGGCGACGCAGGTGCTCTCGGGGCACGGCTGCTTCGGGAAGTACCTGTGTCGTATAGGGAGGGAGCCGGACGCCCGGTGCCATCACTGCGTCCATTGTCGGGAGGACACGGCGCTGCACACGCTGGTGGAGTGTGCCGCTTGGGAGGAGCCGCGCCGTGCCCTGGTCGCTGCAGTGGGAGACGACCTGTCGCTGCCGGCCGTCGATAAGCTGCCGTAAGGCGATGGGGGGGAGTCCAACGCCACACTCCCCCCCTACACAATCTGCAGACGGGGCCCGCTGGGGCGGGCCGGCACCAGTCGGGGGCCGCGGACGAATTCTCTGTTTCCCGCAGCCCCCGACGCAAACTTGCAGGAAGGAACACCGTGTGGTTTTTAGTCGGTAGGTCACCCACTCTGGGTGGAGTCCGACACGCCCCGCCGCCTCCCCGGGCGGCGGAAGTCCATGAGGATTTTCCACAGGCACAAAAAAAAAAAAAAGGGCGGAGCATGGTGCATCGTGCCTTGACTTCGCGAGGTAATGGCGATTCGCCCCGCGCCATCGATAAAGTTACACGAGTGCTTTCACTTCGTGATCCCAGGGCGCAGATCCCGTCAGTGAACTCGCCGCGTCTAATAAGATCGTACGGTCCCTTATCACCCTAACAGACATCTAAGTACCGTTGCAATCACGTGGGAGAGCCATGCTTCGGCACGAATGGGCCGGCTCGACCGGAGTGATACCACGGCCTCACAGAAAACCGGCGTGAAACAACGCTTACCTTGTGTTTCGCCGAGTGAGTGGGGTTACCGGAGGCCCAAACCCTTTTAAAAGGAGGGCAACGCACTTGTGACTCCTCTGGTGTTGCGGGTGTCCATCAGGTGATCCGTCTGCTCGTGTGCTCCCTTATCTCATAAAAAAATCATATCAATAAGGCCACTTTACGTTAACTTGATACATACCTACACAACCTAACCTCACATTATCTTCTAGTATTTTTTTCGCATTTTACATGCTTAAAGATAGTATAACCACGGTAAGATTTATTGCATTTAACCTTTGGGTTATCATAACTACTTAACTGTAAAGCAAATTTTTATCTTACTTTTGCTTGAACGAGGAAAATTGAACTTTTTCCTTATTCAGTGGTGTATTCAACAAGAAGACGCAGGTTCTAATTCTGTCCAGAGTGACTTAACCACCCATTACCAACTGCCTCATTAGCCAAGTGGTCCTGAGCGCGACTGCTACGCTAGAGGTCCTGGGTTCGATTCCCAGATCGAGCAAAGTGTTATTGGGTTTTTCTATGAAATTCCCAGTAGCAGCTCGGAGTTCGGAATTTGTGCCCGGTTAATGGCAATAGGCTCGCCCCCTATTACATGGGACCTAAACATACCGGCGAACTGTGGGTGTACATAAGTACGCCTCTGCCTAACCCTTCGGGGAATACAGGCGTGATGGTATGTAAATGATATTTATTTCTGTAAATAGATCTTATAAAGACACTTTTACAAGTCAATGTTTTACATTTGTTTGAACTAGATGGCGCGGGCATTTCCTAACTGACGACCTCTGAGAAGAAACACCGAAACAAACTCAGAGAATCATGGTCTCTTTTAAAGTCCAGACAATAATAGTTGATATTTCAAGAATAATATTATTAGATATTATGCGAGTGTTACGATGTAGGGCAATATCTGGACAGGCCTTTTGAAGAAAGAGCCATAGCAGCTTTGAGTTGACCTGTCCTAACTGATGGCACGCATACATCAGGCATCGTGTATCTCAACCATTATTTAGGGAGCTCAACGACCTGTCGCACGACGATACCAGATCAGCAAGACATTTGCGTAGGTCATGTAAAATACTCAAAGCTGTCAGAAAACGTGAATATAAATTTAAAATAGTAGTAATAGTTACCTCTACCAGGCAATAAATATTTCTTTATTACGATTACAGTTAATTAGTGAAAACAATGTTTTTTTTTTTTATTATTATTATGGCGTCACACTTTTTGTGTATTTGCCAGTGTCAAGTATTAGAATAATCAAGTAGGTAATAATTATTTCCCATCATGGGATTGTATTATGGCACCACACTTTTTGTGTTCGCCAGTGTCAAGTATAATGTTCAGTTGCCCCAATAAAACGGTAGAAACTTTATTGAGGCTTCGATGGAGTTTAGGTGTTAACCCAAAAAGTCACGATTTTCAATTTTATATCATTTGCCTACACTCTCACACGTTCACGAACACTTAATGGTTAATTATCCACCATAATTACACATTAAACTTCGCAGAAATTCAAGTTTTGAAAAATAATGTAAAATCGACAATGTGCACTTTTCATTTTCCCGCCTAAACTCAAAAACAATGTTTTCACCTCACAAGCTCGGAAAGATTCTGTTTGTCATTCGAAATCTGCGTGCAAAAGTGCATTTTGTCCGCTAGCGTGGAAAGAGTTTTTAAAATTCGAACCTTTCTATTCAATAACTTTCTATACCGCCGGGTCCACTGAAAATGCTAAATACTTATTTCATGTCAATGCGCCAACCACATTTTTTGAATAATCGCACTGGCCAGTAAGACGACTGCATGAACAAAAAACCTTAAAATTTTCTTCTCTCTAATCAATTCACTTACCATCAATAATTTTAGATTGTTTTTTGATAAAATCGTAAGGCATCTTATAATATGAGTGAGTCCAGTAGCGACGAAGATATAAATTTAACACCTGCAGAGTTAGTGCAAGCGGTACATAATGCCGAACTCATTTAATGTTTGCTGTTTATCTTGCACCTAGCATTTTCCTCGCTGTAGTGAGGTGAAAAGTTGTGTGTTTCGCTCGACAGCAAAGTTATTCTGCATCTCGTACCTTTGAAACCCTCGCATCGCTCAGGTTTCAATACAAGTACTCGCGCCAAAAAACAACTTTGCAGCCTTGCATAACAAATAACTATTAATCCCCCAATTTCTCATTTCATCATCACCTTTCAGTGTAATTGCCCCCGTAAAATGAACCCGATTGGTTATTTCGCTTTAGGGCTTATTTTATATAATTTATAAATATGTAGTTAGTATTTTTCATGCTAAGATTATAAAGTTATATTATTTTAGTGCAGGAAAAATTCGACTCCCAGGCAGGATACGAACCTGCGACTTCTAGTTTGATATACCAGACGCTATGACCACTACTTAACACAGCTTACGACTTAAAGGTGACGTCAGTAACATCTATTGAAAAGCAAAGCAAGTCACTAAAATTATTTTATAATCTCGCCAATTTTATTTTTTAAACTAACTTTTTAGTTAGGATTTTATCGTCTTATACTTTGAGTCTTTGACGATAACGTAACATACTATCACGCCTGTATTCCCCTGAAGGGTTAGGCAGAGGTATACTAAGGTACCTACCTACACCCACAGTTCGCCGGTATTTTTAGGTCCCATGTAATAAGGGGCGAGCCTATTGCCATTAATCGGGTGCAAATTCCAATTTCAGAGCTGAGATTTTCATAGAAAAACCCAATAACACATTGCTCTACCTGGAAATCGAACCCAGGACCTCTAACGTAGCAGTCGCACTTGGGACCACTAGACTAGCGACGCAGTTCAGATAAAGACGGTAAACTTGCAATGCCATTGACACAACGCCGTCTCTTATTTTTAACCGACTTCAAAAAAGGACTGCCTCATGAGCCTAGCGGTCCTGAGCGCGACTGCCGATATGGCAGGTAGGACTCGCCGTGGCTTAGTTGGGCATAGCGCCTTGTGTATTGAACCAGAAGTCGCAGGTTCGAATCACTCATTTTTATTCATACATTTTCTGGAAGATTAGGCTCGTGAAATCCTGGATCTGCGTCTGATTTCTTTCTATAATCTTGAATGTGTTTTCAGACCGATTGTTGACATTGTTGTTGTTGTTGTTGACAGAGTATTGTGAGTATAATTGAGTATTGAAGGTGGGTAAGAGTTCAGACCCGCCAAGAGAAATAAACTGGTAACCATTAAACGAACAATTTAATGGTTCATTACTTGTTTATTATTCTTAATTATCTTTAGACAAAGAAAATTGTCTTTTGGGACGCGAGTACATAAATGAATAAAACACAGAAATATGCGGCACTATATATAATGATTAGCTCTCATACGGTACATTATTGATATACATAATATATGTTTGTCATTGATCAACTTACAGCTTACGAAGAATTACATTTGCAAGTATATAACTGGTGAACCATTGAACGAACAATTTAATGGTTCATTACTTGTTTATTATTCTTAATAGGGTATTTTACACCTTGTAAGAAAAAATATAAAAATGCATGGTTATGATAGACTTTTAAAAAAGTAAACGAGAAACGTTAGTATTTATTTATAAAAATGCAATGTAAATTTTAATTTCAATTTCAAAATTAGTCTTTTTTAATCTGTTTTAAAACGCCATCCGCCATATTGGATTCCGACGTGATGTCACTCCGATAGTAACTTGACCTTACTTGGTCTTTTGCAGTTGTATTGTTTACTAAAGAAGTGACGTCACGACCCGAAGTAGCATGGCGGCTAGCGTTTCCGCGCGAAAATTCAAAATCATAAATTAAAAACAGTTTTTAAGGCATTTTTCGGTTTTATAAAACTGAAATAAAAATTCTACTGGTTCATTACGATCTAAGGAATAATTTAAAACAGTTTTCAAAAAAAGGTGTAATACCCTTAGGGTATTTTACACCATGTAAGAAAAAATATAAAAATGCATGTTTATGATAGATTTTTAAAAAAGTAAACGAGAAACGTTAGTATTTATTTATAAAAATGCAATGTAAATTTTATAATTCAATTTCAAAATTAGTCTTTTTTAATCTGTTTTAAAACGCCATCCGCCATATTGGATTCCGACGTGATGTCACTCCGATAGTAACTTGACCTTACTTGGTCTTTTGCAGTTGTATTGTTTACTGACGAAGTGACGTCACGACCCGAAGTAGCATGGCGGCTAGCGTTTCCGCGCGAAAATTCAAAATCATAAATTAAAAATAGTTTTTAAGGCATTTCTCGGTTTTATAAAACTGAAATAAAAATTCTACTGGTTCATTACGATCTAAGGATTAATTTAAAACAGTTTTCAAAAAAAGGTGTTATACCCTATTATCTTTAAACAAAGAAAATTGTCTTTTGGGATGCGAGTACATAAATGAATAAAACACAGAAATATGCGGCATTATATATAATGATTAGCTCTCATACGGTACATTATTGATATAAATAATATATGTTTGTCATTGATCAACTTACAGCTTACGAAGAATTACATTTGCAAGCATATTTGGATTCTTTTTTGACGCACTCCTTGTATCCGGAGCATCCTGGCTGCAGACACCCAGCGCGGCAACCAAGCTGACACTTCAACATTGAGTTGAATTGGTAGTTGTGCACAAGACAGAAAAGCATGTTTTCGATGATTTTGGTGAACTTTTCTTGCTCCTGTGGTGTAAGCGAGCTGATAGCTTGGTCTAGGGCGGCCTCGTTCGGTACGGCTGCGACGTTCACGATGGCGGACAAGGCGCAGAGCGCGAAGAGTACAACAGTTAAACGGCTCATGTTGACGGTTTCTGTACCACACCACGGCTGTCAGACGCTTTTATAGCATTTCTAATTAGTGCCAAAAATACACGATAAGATTTGTTGCATTTAACCTTTAGGCTATCATAATTACCGTGAAGCAATTTTTATCTTACTTATAAACACGGAAAATTGAATTGAATTGTTTATTAATACAAATATTCCCAATTTTTTTAGTAACCTTAATAGAAAGGTATGTACGTAAATGCATACCTATACGTAGACAAATATCAATGTTCTAATAAAGCTAATCTCAGGAACTACTGGTACGATTTGAAAAAATCTTTCGGTGTTAGATAGCCCATTTATTGAGGGCGGCTATAGGCTAAAGATATTATTGTTAGCTCTGTTATCAATGCACTGTTATGAATACATAAGTAAATCATTATTTTTGCCCTCGAAGAGCTTTCAGCTTAGGAAATTTTGCGTAACTTAAAAAAACAACATGTTATAACCAAAATTTTATGTTTATTGCTTTTCAAAATACTCTCCTTTACATTTTAAACCTTTTTTCACGCGATCGAACCATTTTTCAAAACAGGAGTACCTACCTCAGATTTGAAGGTATGTTTTCCATGTGTTGAATGAACGCTAACACTGCCTCTTCGGAGTTGGTAAAAGTGAAACCTCTCATCAAACCTTTGATTTTGGGGAAAATACAGAAATAACAGGGTACTAGGTCGGGGCTATGCGCAGGATGGGTGACGAGTTGTACTTTTTCGGAAGCTAAAAATGACTTTGTTTTGTTGGTTGGTTTTTTTTCACTGACAACCAGCCGTTAGTTCCCAGCGTATACTTTCGACACAGGTATCTACATCCCAAAACACACGAGTCTCGAAAACACCCGCTTAGCCGGAAACTGCGAGCGCCATGGCGCCTCTCCAGCAACTCCTCCATTATCTATCGTGGCGGCTCGGCACTGAGTTGGGCACGGGCGGAGCATGGTGCATCGTGCCTTGACTTCGCGAGGTAATGGCGATTCGCCCCGCGCCATCGATAAAGTTACACGAGTGCTTTCACTTCGTGATCCCAGGGCGCAGATCCCGTCAGTGAACTCGCCGCGTCTAATAAGATCGTACGGTCCCTTATCACCCTAACATACATCTACCGTTGCAGTCACGTGGGAGAGCCATGCTTCGGCACGAATGGGCCGGCTCGACCGGAGTGATACCACGGCCTCACAGAAAACCGGCGTGAAACAACGCTTGCCTTGTGTTTCGCCGAGTGAGTGGGGTTACCGGAGGCCCAAACCCTTTTAAAAGGAGGGCAACGCACTTGTGACTCCTCTGGTGTTGCGGGTGTCCATTGGCGGTGGTTATCGCTTACCATCAGGTGATCCGTCTGCTCGTGTGCTCCCTTATCTCATAAAAAAATCATATCAATAAGGCCACTTTACGTTAACTTGGTAACCTAGCCTAATGGCTAGGGCGTCGGACTTGCGATCATGTGGTTGCCGGTTCGAACCCCACCCATTGCACTACCGACGTGAACCCACTCGTAACACAAGCAATCTAGCTTAGCACGAGGGGTTAACAAGAATACTAGTAATGTGCGACCCGCATTGCTAGTAAGCTTTAAAAAAAAAAACGTAACCTCACATTATCTTCTAGTATTTTTTTGCATTTTACATGCTTAAAGATAGTATAACCACGGTAAGATTTATTGCATTTAACCTTTGGGTTATCATAACTACTTAACTGTAAAGCAAATTTTTATCTTACTTTTGCTTGAACAAGGAAAATAGAACTTTTTCCTTATTCAGTGGTGTATTCAACAAGAAGACGCAGGTTCTAATTCTGTCCAGAGTGACTTAACCTCCCATTATCAACTGCCTCATTAGCCAAGTGGTCCTGAGCGCGACTGCTACGCTAGAGGTCCTGGGTTCGATTCCCAGGTCGAGCAAAGTGGTATTGTTTTTCTATGAAATTCCCAGTAGCAGCTCGGAGTTAGGAATTTGTGCCCGGTTAATGGCAATAGGCTCGCCCCCTATTACATGGGACCTAAACATACCGGCGAACTGTGGGTGTACATTAGTACACCTCTGCCTAACCCTTCGGGGAATACAGGCGTTATGGTATGTTAAATTATATTTCCCACCATGGGATTGCTTGGGATTGTATTATGGCACCACACTTTGTGTTCGCCAGTGTCAAGTATAAGTTGTTGAGTTGCCCCAATAAAACGGTAGAAACTTTATTGAGGTTTCGATGCGAGTTTAGGAGTGAACCCAAAAACTCACGATTTGCAATTTTATATAATTTGCCTACAATCTCACACGTTCACGAACACTTAATGGTTAATTATCCACCATAATTACACATTAAACTTCGGAGAAATTCAAGTTTTGAAAAATAATATAAAATCGACATTGTGCACTTTTCATTTTCCCGCCTAAACTCCTCCATCTTTCTTATCTAAGCTGAAAAAAAAACAATTGAAAGTCGATAATCGAATGTTGCACATTTTTTAAAAAAAGAACTTCATATGTACCGTGTGAAAAAGAAATTCACTCAAAAATCTCAAACCATGAAGGTTCTATGTCAATTCGAAGTACCTATTACAATAAATCAATTTCATACATTAACCCCTAAACTAGTATTCTATTATCTGTGCCCCTAATAATTTAAGAATATTAAATAGGTATCTACATATAGGTCGAACTGATAATCTCATTGTTTTATTTTGAAGTCAGTTAAAAAATAACTATCCAAATTATCACTGGGAAAGGATAAATAATTCACTCGCTCCGAATGACCTTATTATCTTCCAAGAAACATGTAACAACACAAACAAGCATACGGTAAGATAAAGAAAACTTGATACCTAGGTGGGTGGATCCACAGCAAAATGTATGCGGGCTGGATCAAATCGATATTGCACGATTTTACTATACCTACAGTTATGATATTTATATGATAAATGATATTTATTTCTGTAAATAGATCTTATAAAGACACTTTTACAAGTCAATGTTTTACATTTTTTTGAACTAGATGGCGCCGGCATTTCCTAACTGACGACCTCTGAGAAGAAACACCGAAACAAACTCAGAGAATCATGATCTCTTTTAAAGTCCAGACAATAATAGTTGATATTACAAGAATAATATTATATATTAGACATTATGCGAGTGTTACGATGTAGGGCAATATCTGGACAGGCCTTTTGAAGAAAGAGCCATAGCAGCTTTGAGTTGACCTGTCCTAACTGATGGCACGCATACATCAGGCATCGTGTAGCTCAACCATTATTTATGGAGCTCAACGACCTGTCGCACAACGATACCAGATCAGCAAGACATTTGCGTAGGTCATGTAAAATACTCAAAGCTGTCAGAAAACGTGAATATAAATTTAAAATAGTAGTAATAGTAACCTCTACCAGGCAATAAATATTTCTTTATTACGATTACAGTTAATTAGTGAAAAAAAATGTTTTCACCTCACAGGCTCGGAAAGATTCTGTGTGTCATTCGAAATCTGCGTGCAAAAGTGCATTTTGTCCGCTAGCGTGGAAAGAGTTTTTAAAATTAGAACCTTTCTATTCAATAACTTTCTATACCGCCGCCGGGTCCACTGAAAATGCTAAATACTTATTTCATGTCAATGCGCCAACCACATTTTTTGAATAATCGCACTGGCCAGTAAGACGACTGCATGAACAAAAATACCTTAAAATTTTCTTCTCTCTAATCAATTCACTTACCATCAATAATTTTAGATTGTTTTTTGATAAAATCGTAAGACATCTTATAATAGGAGTGAGTCCAGTAGCGACGAAGATATAAATTTAACACCTGCAGAGTTAGTGCAAGCGGTACATAATGCCGAATTCATTTAATGTTTGCTGTTTATCTTGCACCTGGCATTTTCCTCGCTGTAGTGAGGTGAACAGTTGTGTTTCGCTCGGCAGCAAAGTTTTTTTTTTTTAATTATGGCGCCACACTTTTTGTGTATTTGCCAGTGTTAAGTAATAAAGTAATCAAGTATACAAAGAATATTTCCCATCATGGGATTGTATTATGGCACCACACTTGTGTTCGCCAGTGTCAAGTATAACTTCAGTTGCCCCAATAAAACGGTAGAAACTTTATTGAGGCTTCGATGGAGTTTAGGAGTGAACCCAAAAAGTCACGATTTTCAATTTTATATCATTTGGCTACACTCTCACACGTTCACGAACACTTAATGGTTAATTATCCACCATAATTACACATTAAACTTCGGAGAAATTCAAGTTTTGAAAATTAATATAAAATCGACAATGTGCACTTTATATTTTCCCGCCTAAACTCCGGCAGCAAAGTTATTCTGCGTCTCGTACCTTTGAAACCCTCGCATCGCTCAGGTTTCAATACAAGTACTCGCGCCAAAAAACAATTTTGCAGCCTTGCATAACAAATAACTATTAATCCCCCAATTTCTCATTTCATTATCACCTTTCAGTGTAATTGCCCCCGTAAAATGAACCCGATTGGTTATTTCTCTTTAGGGCTTATTTTATATAATTTATAAATAGTTAGTATTTTTCATGCTAAGATTATAAAGATATTTTAGTGAAGGAAAAATTCGACTCGCAGGCAGGATACGAACCTGCGACTTCTAGTTTGATATACCAAACGCTATGACCACTACTTAACACAGCTTACGCGTCAGTAACATCTATTGAAAAGCAAAGCAAGTCACTAAAATTATTTTATAATCTCGCCAATTTTATTTTTTAAACTAACTTTTTAGTTAGGAGTTTATCGTCTTATACTTTGAGTCTTTGACGATAACGTAACATACTATCACGCCTTTATTCCCCTGAAGGGTTAGGCAGAGGTGTACTAAGGTACCTACCTACACCCACAGTTCGCCGGTATTTTTAGGTCCCATGTAATAGGGGGCGAGCCTATTGCCATTAATCGGGTGCAAATTCCAATTTCAGACCTGAGATTTTCATAGAAAAACCCAATAACACATTGCTCTATCTGGAAATCGAACCCAGGACCTCTAACGTAGCAGTCGCACTTGGGACCACTAGACTAGCGACGCAGTTCAGTTATAGACGGTAAACCTCGCAATGTCATTGGCACAACGCCGTCTCTTATTTTTAACCGACTTCAAAAAAGGACTGCCTCATTAGCCTAGCGGTCCTGAGCGCGACTGCTGATCTGGCGGGTGGGACTCGCGGTGGCTTAGTTGGGCATAGCGCCTTGTGTATTGAACCAGAAGTCGCAGTTTCGAATCACTCATTTTTATTCATACATTTTCTGGAAGATTAGGCTCGTGAAATCCTGGATCTGCGTCTGATTTCTTTCTATAATCGTGAATGTGTTTTCAGACCGATTGTTGACGTTGTTGTTGTTGTTGTTGACAGAGTATTGTGAGTATAATTGAGTATTGAAGGTGGGTAAGAGTTCAGACCCGCCAAGAGAAATAAACTGGTAACCATTAAACGAACAATTTAACGGTTCATTACTTGTTTATTATTCGTAATTATCTTTAGACAAAGAAAATTGTCTTTTGGGACGCGAGTACATAAATGAATAAAACACAGAAATATGCGGCACTATATATAATGATTAGCTCTCATACGGTACATTATTAATATACATAATATATGTTTGTCATTGATCAACTTACAGCTTACGAAGAATTACATTTGCAAGCATATTTGGATTCTTTTTTGACGCACTCCTTATATCCGGAGCATCCTGGCTGCAGACACCCAGCGCGGCAACCCAGCTGACACTTCAACATTGAGTTGAATTGGTAGTTGTGCACAAGACAGAAAAGCATGTTTTCGATGATTTTGGTGAACTTTTCTTGCTCCTGTGGTGTAAGCGAGCTGATAGCTTGGTCTAGGGCGGCCTCGTTCGGTACGGCTGCGACGTTCACGATGGCGGACAAGGCGCAGAGCGCGAAGAGTACAACAGTTAAACGGCTCATGTTGACGGTTTCTGTACCACACCACGGCTGTCCAGCGCTTTTATAGGGCTTTAGCGCAAAAACAACAACGATAAGATATAAAAATAATGCTTTTTTTAACCTTTGGGCTATCTTAACTATTGCATTTTTTATCTAACTTGTGTGTACAGGATGATTATAGTAGAAGTGTCGTACAAGAAATTGACAAAGAAGTCGGGCTATTTTTTATAACACTAAGATGGCAAACATTCATATAGCCCGCCTGTCTCGTCAGATGGCATGATAATCACTATTTTGTGGGCATAACCGAGTACTGCTGGTGCAAACATAAAAAAAAATTGACTTGGCCATTGGTAAATGAAGCGAAAGTGTTGTGCCAGGCTCGTAGCAAGTGGAAATCTATAGTCTCTGCCTACCCCCCGATTGAGACATGCATGATTTTTTTTTATTCTTTATGCACAATTAGTGTACAGAGGCGGACTTAACAGTCGACCTTAGGGTGATGCAGAAACAGGAAAAGGTAGGTGCAACAATATAATTAAAAGAGTGGTTCTGTTGGGCTACATACATATCTTATCTTATCTTGTGTAGGGCCGAGGCAGCAAGGCCTCAGTGCACTTCGACCCAATGGGATCTTTTGTGCTTCCCCTAGATAATCTATTCCTCATCCCCTCCCAGTTCTACAAACAGCTCTTCCATGAGCTTTATAATGAGGCCTGGGGGTATGAGTCTGTAGTCCTCCGGGCTTGGATAACCCTGACCCAAAAGGCACATTCGCTTTCCAGCCATTGCATCGCATGTACACAGAAGGTGTTCCATGCTCTCAATTTCCCTTTTGCAGGCCCTGCAGGCTGATGTATCCGTCAGACCCATCTTTTGTAGGAGAGCGTTAGTCCCGAAGTGTCCGGTCAGCGCCCCCATCAAAAGACGGGCCTGCCGCCTGCTTGAGTTCCAAATGGCATTTTGCCATTTCGATGAGGAACCTATGAATTTCTTGGAGTGAGCAAGTCCCGTGAGGCTCAACCACTCATCCATGTGCCTCGTCCTTGCGTACTCCCGAAATGCCGTTTTGACTGTGCTTGGAGCCAGTCCTACAAATGGTTCCGGTCCAATTAGTGAGGTTCCAGAACCTTCCCTAGCCAGCTCGTCAGCATGCTCGTTGCCCACAATACCCCTATGACCAGGGACCCAAACAAGCCTGACCTTGTTTCGCTTTCCCAGCTCATTAAGAGTTCGGGCAGCGTCCATGATCAGCCTTGAATCGATCCTGTAGGAGGTCAGGGCCATGAGTGCCGCTTGGCTGCCACTATGAATGTAGATGGACCTACCTGTGGTACCGCTACTTTCCATCTGTTGTGCACAGGCAAGAATAGCATATGTTTCCGCTTGGAAAACTGTAGCTAATTTGCCCATGCTTTGACTGACCTTATGGTCCCTTGCATATATGCCCTGTACCCGACTCGGTTTTCAAACCGTCAGTGTACCATATCAGACTGCCCTCCTCTGGTGGATCTAGTCCCTTCATCCATTCTTCCCTTGACGGTAGATGAACCTTGTAAGACCTCTTGAACCAAAACATGGGCTGCATTTTGTCGCAGTGCATGTTCGTTAGTTCGTCAAGGCCTTCCTGTATTTTAAGCTTTGTGTGTCTAGTTCTAGGCTTAGAACTATCCCACAGGCCATTTATTGCCAGTCTGTGTAGTTGAAGACGGGCCTCAGTCTCTATGACAATATGTAGCTACTAATATGGCTAATATGGCTACATACATAAATATAATAAATATATAAATAATACTGCCTCATTAGCTTAGTGGTCCTGAGCGCGACTGCTACGCTAGAGGTTCGATTCCCACGTCGAGCAAAGTGTTATTGGGTTTTTCTATGAAATTCCCAGTAGCAGCTCGGAGTTTGCAATTTGTGCACGGCTCGCCCCCTATTACATGGGACCTAAACATACCGGCGAACTGTGGGTTTACATTAGTACACCTCTGCCTAACCCTTCGGGGAATACAGGCGTGATGGCATGTTTATGTTTAAATAAATACCCACTATATACAACTACTAAATATAAATAAATAGGTATATAATATTGTACTTATGAATAATATATAATAAATATATATCAAAACTTATAAAGGAGAGGTTAATATTATGAATCTGCCAAAGAATTGAGGAGGTGTTTACGAAGTTTACATTTGAAGGAGTAGCGACTGGTGGCCATCCTAATTTCCTGAGGTATTTGTGGGAGAGCCATGCTTCGGCACGAATGGGCCGGCTCGACCGGAGTGATACCACGGCCACACAGAAAACCGGCGTGAAACAACGCTTGCGTTGTGTTTCGCCGAGTGAAGGAGGTTACCGGAGGCCCAAACCCTTTTAAAAGGCGGGCAACGCACCTGCGACTCCTCTGGTGTTGCGGGTGCCCATGGGCGGCGGTTATCGCTTACCATCAGGTGATCCGTTTGCTCGTTTGCCCGCCTATCTCATAAAAAAAAAGGTAGCGCATTCCACAGAAGAACAGCTCGGACAAAAAAAGAGTGCATGAAATCAGTACAGTGAGTAAGACATTGCAGGAGACGGTTATGTGAGGAACGGAGATTTTTTAGAGCATAAAATTACTGAAAATAATAAGAAAGTTAAGTAGGAGAATCAAGTAACAAGATTAAAGTGGCCAGCGCCCTTTGCTCCCTACGTGGATGTGTTTTTTTTAAAAAGCTTACTAGCAATGCGGATCGCACATTACTAGTATTCTTGTTAACCCCTCGTGCCAAGCTAAATGCTTGTGTTACGAGTGGGTTCACGTCGGTAGTGCAATGGGTGGGGCAACCATTTTAAAAGCTTTCTGTGAGCTGAAACATTATCTATATTATCTATACTAATATATAAAGCTGAAGAGTTTGTTTGTTTGTTTGTTTACTTGAACGTGCTAATCTCAGGAACTACTGGTCCGATTTGAAAAATTCTTTCAGTGTTAGATAGCCCATTTATTGAGGAAGGCTATAGGCTATATATCATCACGCTACGCGGACGAAGTCGCGGGCAGAAGCTAGTCATAAAATATGTATGTATGAGATTTGTAGCAGAAAAAAACTAATACGTTTACGGTACGAATTCAATAGTTCTCCGTGCTTAGGTCAAGGTAATCAAAATGTATGGAGATGACATTGTGCTCGCTCGATTCGTCGAAAGCTGGTATCATTTGCATAGATTGAGAATTCTATTCTGTTCGTTCGCGTTCATGTCACATCTCTACAGCCACTTATAACGTATAGAGATCTTATTAAGTTATTTAACATAACATACCATCACGCCTGTATTCCCCGAAGGGTTAGGCAGAGGCGTAAACCTTCGGGCAGTTTCGGGCAGTTTATATACAACCATTTTTAAATACGTTATTTTAATTGTTACCTTGTAAATTGCACTTCCTAGCTTGGAACACACGTTTAGCCTAGTTCAGACATAATATAGTAGGTATGTAACGGCCTCATTAGCCAAGTGGTCCTGAGCGCGACTGCTACGCTAGAGGTCCTGGATTCGATCCCCAGGTCGAGGAAAGTGTTATTGGGTTTTTCTATGAAATTCCCAGTAGCAGCTCGGAGTTAGGAATTTGTGCCCGGTTAATAGCAATAGGCTCGCCCCCTATTACATGGGAGCTAAACATACCGGCGAACTGTGGGTGTACATTAGTACGCATCTGCCTAACCCTTCGGGGAATACAGGCGTGATGGTATGTTATGTTATGTTGTATAATGGGCGACCTTGGCCTGTAGAAAAGTGGCAAGCCTATTGCCGTCAATAGATAATTATCACGCACTTAAACAGTTAGGTAAGGCGTGTCTGTTTTCCCCAAAAAGCTCATTCTGACTAGCTCCTTTTTTCCGAGATGTGCATGACATAATGCGCACGCTTCATGGTACTGTTAGATAAAAAAAAATGCTACCAAATTGTGCCTGTAACTGAGTATAATTTTATTTTGTACTAGCTTCTGCCCGCGACTTCGTCCGCGTAGCGTGATGATAATATATAGCCTATAGCGTTCCTCAATAAATGGGCTATTTAACACTGAAAGAATTTTTCAAATCGGACCAGTAGTTCCTGAGATTAGCGCGTTCAAGCAAACAAACAAACTCTTCAGCTTTATATATTAGTATAGATTTGTACTTTGTAAATTTTGCATGTCTACTGGCAAAATATGGTTGTAGTTCCTTAGATAAGCGCGAAAGTAAGATAAAAATTTGCTTTATGTAAGTAGTTACGATAAACCCAAAGGTTAAATGCATTTTTTTACATGTTATCATATTTTTTTTTGCGGTAATGAGCTCTGCTATAAAAGCGCTAGACAGCCGTGGTGTGGTACAGAAACCGTCAACATGAACCGTTTAACTATTGTAGGTACTCTTCGCGCTCTGCGCCTTGTCCGCCATCTTGAACGTCGCAGCGGTACCGAGCGACACCGCCCCGAAAGACCCGTCTGACTCGCTTACACCACAGGAGGAAGAAAAGTTCATCAAAATCATCGAAAACATGTTTTTGTGCATTGTTCACGGCCGCGAATTCAACTCAATGTTGAAGTGTCACCTGGCTTGCCGTTTTGGGTGTCTGCAGCCAGGATGCTCCGGATACATGGGGCACACTAAAAGTTTTGTACTTCTAGTTAATCGGAACTATTTGAAATTCGAATTTTATATTTTTTTAAACGTTGCAAGCTTCTTAGTATTAAAAAAAAACAATTGGCGGGAAATCATTTGTCAATTGTTTTTTATCACACATCAAAGTTCTACGTACGCAACGAAAATGGAATTAAGTCGAAAAGGTTTTAGAGCGATGATTTTTTATGATTTTAAAAGTTCTCTCTCTCTGCAAGACTGTGCCGCTCGTCTCCAAAATGCTTTTGGGAGAGAAGCATCTTGTTTGAGCACCGTGAGGCGATGGTTTGCTGAATTTGAGAGAGTCCGAGTTTCTTTAAAGGAGAGTATTTTGAAAAGCAATAAATATAACATTTTGATTTTACCATGTTGTTTTTTTAAGTTACGCAAAACTCATAGTGTGACCTACATAAAAGGAGTCATTATATATTCAATAAATATTCCAAATAAAATAAAATAAAAATAAACATACTTACTACTTATATTGAGAAATAAAACAAAAAAAAAAAAAAAAGTACCATTAACACCAAAAATTAAAAACAAAATAAAACAGAATTTAGCTATAATGGGAAAAACACATAAATAAATTCTCACTAATTGCGTTAATTAGATTATGAATGAGACATAATAAAAAATATGTATGTACCTACTCAATAGAGGTGGTTAGAAAATAAATGTAACCTACTCATTGTGATAAATAAAAAATAAATAGTGCAATAAAATATTATAGTTAAAATTGTAAATAATACGTAAATATAATAAATAAAATGTATAATATTAAACAATATTGACTTCAACTTGTAAAATATAATAAATAGACACGTCTCCCTCTCTCCTACTAAGCTGTGCTGTGCCCAACAGGGTCCATAATTGATTCCTAGATTTAAGCCTACCATCTGTTTTATATATTTTTGTACATTATGGAACGCAATAAATGAATATGAATATGAATATGAATATGAGTGCGTCAAACGTGAATCGAAATATGCTTGTAAATGTAATTCTTCCTAAGCTAAAAGCTGTTCGAGG
Organism: Acronicta leporina; assembly: GCA_947256265.1. Taxonomy (NCBI): domain Eukaryota; kingdom Metazoa; phylum Arthropoda; class Insecta; order Lepidoptera; family Noctuidae; genus Acronicta; species Acronicta leporina. The sequence continues at coordinate 1,932,071 of OX366539.1, forward strand.
GCAGAAATAATGATTTACTTATGTATTCATAACAGTGCATTGATAACAGAGCTAACAATAATCTTTTTATTCTGCATTTATTTCCTGTTTTATTCACCTCCTCGCTACTTTTTTTATGGGGGCTGATGAGCAGACAGATCACCTGATGGTAAGCGATTACCGCCGCCCATGGACACCCGCAACACCAGAGGAGTTGCAAGTGTGTTGCCCACCTTTTAAAAGGGTTTGGGCCTTTAGCATGTCTAAGGACACCTAGTTCCATTTGTCGCTTTGATGGTGTGCGCTTTTTACCACATATTTTATTTATTATCTAGAAATGACATCGGGATCTCAAATAATGTGAATCCTCGTTTAATATTGTCGACTTCGGTCAAACTTGGACATCCTCCAACGTTCACACATCTTGTTATCTTGTTATCGCAATATTGTACCAATGAAGATTGTAACTTTTTTTATTTTAAAAGAGTGTCCATGGAGTTTCTTGCCGGATTCTTCTCCATATGATCAACCTTTTGGAACCGTGCAAGAATCATAACCAACGTTTCATAAACGCTTGTAAAAGCTTATTTGAAATAAAAAACATTTGATTTGATTTGATTTGGCCTCCGGTATCCTCACTCACTCCGCGAAACACAACGTGTCGTTTCACGGGTCCTTCGGGGTGAACACCGCCCCGAAGGACCCCTCCGACTCGCTCTCACCACAGGAGGAAGAAAACTTCCTAAAAATCATCGAAAGTATGAACTTCTGCCTCGTCCACAACTACCAATTGAAGCGTCGGTAGCCTAATGGCTAGGGCGTCGGACTTGCGATCATGTGGTTGCCGGTTCGACCCCACCCATTGCACTACCGACGTGAACCCACTCGTAACACAAGCAATCTAGCTGAGCACGGGGGGTTAACAAGAATACTAGTAATGTGCGACTCACATAGCTAGTAAGCTTTTTTTTTAAAAACAAATTGAAATTTAAGCTACTGTGTCATCTGGGCTACCGCGCTGGGTGTCTGCAGCCAGGTTGCGGCGGGTTCAAGCAGTGCGCTAAAGTCGAGGCAGTGCTGGAGGTAAATCCAAATGCGCCTGTAAATGTAATAGTAACTAACCTGCAAGTCGTCCCACGAAATATATCAGTAATGTACTGTAACAGAGCTTACAATTATATTTAATCGTACATATATATGTACTGTTCTATTCTATTCCCCATTAAAGGATTATGCCAAAATCGATAAAATCGTTATTTCATCAATCATTGGTGTTCAAACTAAACTCTCGTGAGTCCAACAAGTGCATCGCATAGTCCAACATATCGGGTTCCAGCGTGGATTGCCCACAGGCGACTACTTCGACGTGGGAGTGGGTTGTGACCTTTTGCTTCCGGCCGTAATTAGGTAATTGGTTGGGAGAGCGAGGCGGCTGATCGCTGCGAATGACCGCTGCGCTTGCTCGAGTAAAGAGCTAAAAAATATCAGAGAGTACTGGCAGAACTTCCATATTTTCTTCTGATAAATGCAGTGTAAGCGGCGGTAGCCTAATGGCTAGGGCGCCGGGCTTGCAATAATGTGGTTGCCGGTTCGAAACCCACCCATTGCACTACTGACGTAAACCCACTCGTAACACAAGCATTTTAGCTTAGCACGAGGGGTTAACAAGAATACTAGTAATGTGCGACCCACATTGCTAGTAAGCTTTAAAAAATGGGCTAATTAATTAATTATTTCTAATTGTGCTGGTCACATCTGCCGCGTGTCAGACGAGCTGTGGCCAAATTTTCTACTGAGTGGAACCCAGACGCTAGACGACACCGACGTCGCGGCAGGCCCAAAAGATGATGGCGGGATGAGCTAGACATCTGTTGTAAAGATTGGCCACAGAAGGCTCTAAACCGTGAGGAGTGGAAGAAAGGTAGGGAGGCCTTTGCCCTGCAGTGGGACGATAACGGCTGAAAAAAAAATGCAATAGATAAATGTATTAGGTTTAGAGAAAAGTCATAGAACAAAAGTGTAGAGAAGTAGTAGTGAAGACAGACCGTATTCTACGGGGGCGAAGCCGCGGGCAGAAGCTAGTTTATAATAACATTCTTTTCTAGACATATTTCAAAATCTACTTACTTTTTTGTTCAAATGTTTTACGTGCCGGGGCGCGCACAATAAATACTCCTTGTTCTAAACTCTTACATCAGCTACGCCCCTGCATTTGGGTAGTGGAGGCGCTGGGTATCTATTATTATGAGGGTCTATGACTCTAATTAAAAATGCACAATCAGGGAAATCGCGACTTCTATATTACTTAGTTCAAGGGAAAATTCTTAATCGAATTGACATTTATAATAATTCTTTTCTAGACATATTTCAAAATCTACTTACTTTTTTGTTCAAATGTTTTACGTGCCGGGGCGCGCACTATAAATACTCCTTGTTCTAAAGTCTTACAGTACGTACCTACCTTTCGAATAAGGCTTACTAAAAAAATTTAGGTATATTCGATAAAAAAAACTATTTTTGACTTATCTTTGTATTCGTAGGGACCGTCGGTCTGACTTTGGGAGTCCACTGTGCGACCAGAGACTGGCCCCGGTAGGGGGACGCGCATGTTTTCCACAGGCACCCTTTCAAGCAGCATGCGAGGAGAGCTTGTGAAGTTTGTGGAGAATATCACGGACCCCATGGAATTCTGCTATCATCTCTTCTCAGGGCAAATGTTCAATTTTCCTTGTTGCTACAAAAGTAAGATAAAAATTTGCTTAACTGTAGTTATGATAACCCAAAGGTTAAATGAAATAAATTTTATCGTGTATTTTTTGGCACTAATTAGAAGTGCTATAAAAGCGCCGGACAGCCGTGGTGTGGTACAGAAACCGTCAACATGAGCCGTTTAACTGTTGTACTCTTCGCGCTCTGCGCCTTGTCCGCCATCGTGAACGTCGCAGCGGTACCGAACGAGGCCGCCCTAGACCAAGCTATCAGCTCGCTTACACCACAGGAGCAAGAAAAGTTCACCAAAATCATCGAAAACATGCTTTTCTGTCTTGTGCACGGCTACCAATTCAACTCAATGTTGAAGTGTCAGCTGGGTTGCCGCGCTGGGTGTCTGCAGCCAGGATGTTCCGGATATAAGGAGTGCGTCAAACAAGCATCCAAATTTGCTTGCAAATGTAACTCTTCCTAAGCTGCAAGCAGTTCGAGGGCTAATATAATGATGTACAGTGCATTGATAACAGAGCTAACAATTATATTTTTATACTGCATATATTTCCTGTGTTTTGTTCACCCCTTCGCTATTTTTTTATGGGATAGCGGTACAGACGAGCAGACAGATCACCTAATGGTGAGCGATTACCGCCGCCCATGTAGGTACACCCGTGTTTCGCGAAGTGAGTGAGGCTACCAGAGGCCCAAACCCTTTTAAAAGGCGGCAACGTACTTGCGACTCCTCTGGTGCTGCGGGTGTCCATGGGCGGCGGTAATCGCTTACCATTAAGCGACCTGTCTGCTCGTTTGCCCTCGTATCACAATAAAAAACATAGAATTTGTTCAAAGTCAAAGTCAAAATGTTTTATTTCAATTAGACCATTAAAGAAGTTACTAGTCAAAACTATTTGCACGGTTCCAAAAAGTGGGTCTTATGGAGAGGAGCCAGGAAGAAACTCCATAGATACTCTTTAATAAAATAAATAATTGCAATTACAATATTAAGCTTTGCAACTTTGTTTTAAATAGTTGCTGAGAGATAACATTTAAAAATAGTTAAGGCGTTTTTTTTTTCAAAATAAATTAGATTATCTACAACGTGAGTCAGAATCCTATGAAATTCCCAGTAGCAGCTCGGAGTTAAGAATTTGTGCCCGGTTAATGGCAATAGGCTCGCCCCCTATTACATGGGACCTAAACATACCGGCGAACTGTGGGTGTACATTAGTACGCCTCTGCCTAACCCTTCGGGGAATCTGTATTCCCCGAAGGGTTAGGCAGAGGCGTACTAATGTACGGTTAGGCAGAGGCGTGATGGTATGTTATGTTAAAAGAGATCATGATTCTCTGAGTTTGTTTCGGTGTTTCTTCTCAGAGGTCGTCAGTTAGGAAATGCCGGCGCCATCTAGTTTAGAAAAAAAACTATGACTTTTAGAAGAGACACTTTTACAAGTCTTAGTTTTTTTTAACTAGATGGCGCCGGCAATTCCTAGCTGACGACCTCTGAGAAGAAACACCGAAACAAACTCAGAGAATCATGGTCTCTTTTAAAGTCCAGACATAGTAGTAGCTATATGTGAGTGTTACAATGCAGGGTAATGTCTGAGATAGCCTTTTGAGGAAAGAGCCATAGCGGCTTTGAGAAGACCAGTCCCAGCTGACGGTACGCATGTATCAGTCATTGCGTAGCTCAACCACAATCTAGGTAGCTCAACAGCCTGTCGCACGACGATGCCAGATCAGCGGAACATTTGCGGTGGCCACAAGAAATACTCAAACCCACATACAACAAACTCCGAGCTGCTACTGGGAATTTCATAGAAAACGCCAATAACACTCTGCTCTCGGGAATCGAACCCAAGACCTCTAGCGACTGCTAAGTCGCACTCAGGACCACTAGGCTAATGAGGCAGTTATTCTGACACACGTTGTAGATAATCTAATTTATTTTGAAAAAAAAAAACGCCTTAACTATTTTTAAATGTTATCTCTCAGCAACTATTTAAAACAAAGTTGCAAAGCTTAATATTGCAATTGTGATTATTTATTTTTTTAAAGAGTATCTATGGAGTTTCTTCCTGGCTCCTCTCCATAAGACCCACTTTTTGGAACCGTGCAACTAGTTTTGACTTTTCTAAAGTACCTTCTTTAATGGTCTAATTTAAATAAAACATTTTGACTTTGACTTTGAACAAATTCTTTGTTTTTTATTGTGATACGAGGGCAAACGAGCACACAGGTCGCTTAATGGTAAGCGATTACCGCCGCCCATGGACACCCGCAACACCAGAGGAGTCGTATCCTTACTCACTCCGTGAAACACGGGTGTACATGGGCGGCGGTAATCGCTTACCATTAGGTGATCTGTCTGCTCGTCTGTACCGCTATCCCATAAAAATATAGCGAAGGGGTGAACAAAACACAGGAAATATATGCAGTATAAAATATAATTGTTAGCTCTGTTATCAATGCACTGTTATGAATACATAAGTATATCATTATATTGGCCCTCGAACAGCTTGCAGCTTAGGAAGAATTACATTTGCAAGCAAATTTGGATTCTTGTTTGACGCACTCCTTATATCCGGAGCATCCTGGCTGCAGACACCCAGCGCGGCAACCCAGCTGACACTTCAACATTGAGTTGAATTTGTAGTTGTGTACAAGACAGAAAAGCATGTTTTCGGTGATTTTGGTGAACTTTTCTTGCTCCTGTGGTGTAAGCGAGCTGATAAGTTGGTCTAGGACGGCCTCGTTCGGTACCGCTGCGACGTTCACGATGGCGGACAAGGCGCAGAGCGCGAAGAGTACAACAGTTAAACGGCTCATGTTGACGGTTTCTGTACCACACCACGGCGTTCAGACGCTTTTATAGGGCTTTGAAGCAACAACAACAATGATAAGATGTAAAAATAATGCAGTTTTTAACCTTTGGGCTATCTAAATTATTGCATGTTTTATCTTACCTTTCTGTACAGGATGAGAGGGAAAATATTGCTGCTTATAACGAAAGAGCCACAAATCAATATTTTCCAAAATCACTTTTAATAAAAAAATGTGGTCCTACCTAACCTCCCATATTTTAACGAAGACATCCGCTAAAATCGGCCATTTTACGAACTTTTGGCATTTTAACGTTTCGATGACTAACTTCTGAGCAAAGCGGCGACATTTTTAGTTTTATGAGAAAGGGCCACATCACAAAAAGTTGCCGGTATTGTGAGTGAATTTTATAGTCAACAGGGCCAGCTTTGGGAATTCGTCTGACTTGGCATATAAAAAGGTAAGTAGGTACACAATTATTTAAAGGGCAAAGGTGCCACATTTTGGATAGTGTTTGTTTAGCAACAAAAAATGCTTAAAATTATAATTATTGTTATAAGCATAAGAGTTGTTTCTGTGAAACGTCTGTTGTGCTCTAAACATTGTTATAAATGCTGGCTATGTTTTTTTTTAAGACAAAATGCCTTGATAAAATTTGATATTTCTTGGTGATTAAAATTTTATGTTAAGCAATAAAAAATATATTTTTTACTAATTACACTAAAGGCGCACTTTGGGTGCGTTTTTGTAATAATTCGGCGTAATAAATGCTTTCTAATACCTCTGTATATTTTAACCATTTTAATGTACCTACGAGGTTGTAACATCTTTGATTTTAATGCCACTTCGCAACTCAAGAACTAAGTTCAGTACCTATTTTCTTATAGATATGAGCACAGTTATATAACTATACTGTGATACGAGTGTTTTTTATGGCTTATAAATTAGGAAAGTGAGGACCTTCATCCTTTCTACATGCCCACGAGAATGCAACATACCTTTCTTGATTATCGGTTTTCTTTGTCTACCTCTTTATTTTATGTATTCCTGGTTTGTTTGTTGGTAAATAGTAGTAATAAAAACTGTTATTTCGCTCTCCAACCCGTCACAAACTTTTTTAAATTTTATAATAGTACTAGCCATTGCCCGCGGCTTCGCTCACCTGAACCTCTATAGGTTTTTTTTTTTAATAAAGCTTACTAGCAATGTGGGTTGTGTTACGAGTGGGTTCACGTCGGTAGTGCAATGGGTGGGGTTCGAACCGGCAACCACATGATCGCAAGTCCGACGCCCTAGCCATTAGGGTACCGCCGCTTTTTATTAATAGATTAGAAATGGATTCCAAAAATAATTTAATTAAAAACCAACACAGTAATGATCTCTTCTTTGTATGGGGCTTCTATATACAGAGAGGTCAAGCTGTATCTCAGGATCCGTTTAATTAATTGTGATAAGAAGTTCACCAGTTTTTAAGATGGAGTTTTCTAACAATGATAATAAAATTAAAATCTATTCAGTAGTTTTTGTTCCAACTCGTAACAAACATAGCTTTTTTACAATTTTATAATAATAGAGAAGAGAAGAGAAAAAGAAGATTTATGAGGTGACCCAACGACAGCATTGCATTCTAAATGACTTTTTACGAGTGCCTCGTATACCTATTGCTCTCAATGTCAAAGTCAAAAAGAATGTTTTATTTCAATTATATCATTAAAAAGGTACTTTTGAAAAGTCAAACTAAACTAGTTGCACGGTTCCAAAAAGTGGGTCTTATGGAGAAGAGCCGGCAAGGAACTCCATAGATGCTCTTTTTAAAAAATATATCAAATTAGATTACAGTACTAAGCTTGACAACTTTGTTTTAAATAGTTACTGAGAATGATATATTATAAGTATGTATTTATTGTATAAATATAATTATGTTATGATATGTATTTTATATGTATATTATTTTTTATATGTTTAGTATATTAATCAGTGTTGCCAGATGGTTACATTTCTTACATTTTTCGTAACTTTTGACCCCCTCGCGTAACATGTAAGTAATTTTTATATCTAAGGCATTTTTCGTAACTTTTGAGAACAACGAGATAAGTAATACTAGATTTTTATTTTATTGCAAACAGTACACGAACGCATCCACATAGAACTAACATTTTTAACAAATCAGGAGCTAAAAAAAAAAGCTCATTCGACATCATAGATCCCAAAATGTAACTTTTGCACCAAAAATGTTACTTTTCAGGAAACGAAACGTAACTTTCGACTCAGGGGCCCTGGCAACACTGATATTAATAGGCATTTGTTCTTTTCAACACTATAATAGGTGCATCTACCGTTTAATTATTTTATCTCTGCATCGCCCTAAGGTTGTCTGGCAGAAAATGCCTAGTGGCATTAAGACCGCCTTTGTACCAATAGTGCATGAAGTATTAATAAATAAATAAAATAAATGATTTGATTTGTTGAGCAAGATCCATTATATAAAAAAAATACGTGTGGCACTCGGGGACTGCCGCGGTAAAGCTATTGCATAGCATTTTTTATCAACTTATGCAATCACTAGCTGACCTGACAGACGTTGTCCTCTCCAAGTTTCAACTAACTAGGTAGGTACCTCGAAAAATCTCATAGAAAAAATGGTTTTCCATATTTTTAATACACTTAGCGCCATTTACCTCTGAATACCTTATTTCTGACCTTTATATTACTAAATTTCAAGAATGTGTTCACATGGTATTAACGTGAAGCCTGGAAATATAAACAGACTTCCATAGATAAAAATCTCAAATAACTGTTTCGGCATCAGTCAAGATTAACGCACGTTGCAATTTTATTATTATTACTAGCTTCTGCCCGCGGCTTCGCCCCCGTGGAATTCTGTCCGTCATCACATCCCACGGGAACGGGATAAGAAGTATCCTATATCCGTCTCCTGGTTCTAAGCTACCTCTCCACCAATTTTCAGCCAAATCGGTTCAGCCGTTCTTGAGTTATAAATGGTGTAACTAACACGACTTTCTTTTATATATATATAGATAGATTTACTTTATCTAACGAAAAGGTAAAATAACAAAAGGTAAGTACCTAACCTAACCTAAGTACCTTTAATTTTTGAAGGTAAGTAAATGGTTTTTTTTTTAATAAAGTAGACTTGTTAATAAAATTAACTTCCCTTTACATAATTAGGCTAGAGAAGCCCTAAAAGAATTAAAGTTGAATAGACGGTTTGTGAATACGAAAAGAAAACGAGTCGGAAATCAACGATGTAATCAGATTACGGTATTTTTGATATACTGACATATTTGGGTCGACAATCCTTTGAAGTTACTTACATAGGTCTACCTAATTACTTGAAAGTGTGCCTATGATGTCGAATAATAAGATATTTTTATAAAGATACTAGCTTCCGCCCGCGACTTCGTCCGCGTGGAATAGTTACTTAGTCTTAGCGGGATGATAGCCTATAGCCTTCCTCAATAAATGGACTATCTAACACCGAAAGATTTTTTCTAATCGGACCAATAGTTCCTGGAGATTATCGCGTTCAAGCAAACTTGGCAGGTGGCACTTGACAGGTGGTAAGAAGATGATGTTCCCCTTCAGCGGCTGTATGTTTTGATTGAATCTCACTTCAAGATAAAGCCAATATTGTTAGTTGATAATTGAGTATTGAGTATCCGAGCGGAACTTTAGTAAAATATGTCACGGGAACAGGAATAATAAAAGAACGCTAAATGCGGATTATGTCCTTTAGAGCGTCCGAGCGGACCCAAGCTCGGTCCGCTCGGACCCAAAAACTGATGCTCTAAAGGCTGATGAATAACGTATTTATTTGGATAAGGATTAATATCATGTTTATAAAAACACCTTGGCAAATAATGCATTTGGAATTTTAGAACAAAGTTAGCATAAAAAAGGTTATAGTGAGCCAACCTTAAAAGATAGACATTATGCTGTCGGCCTGCCGCGGACTTTTTTTTAGAACTTTTAAAGAGGAACAATTCTGTCATATATGATTTTTGCGAAACTAACCGTTTACGCAGCGCACGCATCGGAACGTCCAGGGATACTTTGGTATCCAAAAAAAAAGGGGCTTTGTACGTCCGTGGATACTTTAGTATCCATACGACATATTTTATAAAACCGACATCTATCAACAATATGCGTTTCCTTTTGCTTGTTTAAGTTGTGTAGTAGCTAGCTGACGAACTACTTTACAATAAAATCCCGAGATGGCAGTGTAAGAAGCCTCGACGAATAAAAAAAAAATGTTTATCTTCAGTCCACTCGACGCTTTGTTTACATTGAACAAGTGCTTTTGAAGTGCCAGCGATTATGTCGTAAGAACTTTAGCTTTATTTATTAGTTCATAGATTATTATACATCAAAATAAACTAGATGATTTGTGCTTTATAATTAAGTGTACATATCACTGTTTTAAGAGTAAAATCGAGTCATATTTTGAATTCAAAGTATAGCTGTTTCGAAAAAAATGACGTCATTCTTGTTGTTGACCCAATTTTAGTTATTTTTACGTAGTTTTTCAGTAAAATATTGTTTAAACAACGAGTAATAGTTCGTCATAAACATAATAATACACTTTAAAAACAGAAATATACAATATTCACGGAAGATTCCTTAAAAATGTCAATGTGTTCCTCAGTTGTTTAGGCATGGATAGATTAGTATCCACGGACGGAACTAAAATGGTTCACACTAAGGGTGTGTACAAACGCGTTTTGCGCCTATTTGTTTCGTGCATATTATTTTTTTAATATTGATGTCATTATTGTAATAATTATACCATGTGCATACTTAGTATTGCTTGAAGATACGCTACTATTAAAATGTGAATGTTTTTTTATAAGTTATTAGCTGCTGAGCCCGATATTTTTAATGAATCATGCACATTATTTTTTTGTGTTTTTTTATTGAATAAGGATTATTAAATAAAACACGACATTTATTTTATTATTGGTGATTAATTTAAAAACTCAACTAAAAAAAACATAACCGCCTTTTTTTAAGTTGCGTAAATAAGTCTGAACGAAACCCTTAGGCGGCCATCTTGCTTATATTTTGACTTCGCGAGCGAGTCGAACCATCGCGATAAGATGATGACGAGTGGTGTTTTGTTTCAATTTATTTAACTACTTAAGATTAACTAAACATAAACATCCATGCATCGTTTTAAAGGAAAAAACGTCTACTTTATTGTGAAATTGTTTAATTGGTAAAATAAACAAGACATTTTCGTTGTGATGTAAATTAATACAATTTAAATGTTATGTTTTCTCCAAATTCCATATTTACACCTATTTTTAATACGTTCAATTAAATTTTCAGATCTTAAAAAATACATAGATTTAATCTGTAGTCTTCTAGCAATTTTTCGTAGTATTTGGTTTTACTCTAGGTATTACAGATAAGAAACTATAAAGGTTTTTTGTTACAACATGCGAGCGCGGCACCTACCGAAACCGCGCCGCGCGGTGCCGGACGGACAAGGGGGTAATAGGTATTTAGGCCGGACGTGTAAGTGGTTAGGGAAAAAAAACGAATTTTAGAACAAAGTTAGCATAAAAAAGGTTATAGTGAGCCAACCTTAAAAGATAGACATATGCTGTCGCGGACTTTTTTTTAGAACTTTTAAAGAGGAAGAATTCTGTCATATATGATTTTTGCGAAACTTTAATCGTTTACGAAGCGCATACTTCGGAAGCTCTCAAAAGGAAAAAGACCCCGATTTTGAAACATTCTTCATTGATGCTCCGCTCCTATTGGTCTTAGCGTGATGATATATAGCCTATAGCCTTCCTCGATAAATGGGCTACCTAACACTGAAAGAATTTTTCAAATTGAACCAGTAGTTCCTGAGATTAGCGCGTTCAAGCAAACAAACAAACAAACAAACTCTTCAGCTTTATATATTAGTATATAGAGTATATAGAAGTATAGATTAAAATGACCCATTTTTTTATTTATTATACTTTTAGGATCAGAAGCCGGATTTTATTAAAAAAAATACAAATGAGCAACACAAAGTACAATAATTTATTCTTACGCCTTTAAATTAAACAGATTTAATTAGGTGACCAAAAATAACGCGATATCAATAATCGTAATTTGACAAACAGCCGTTAATTACACAAAAATATTAGCAAGTAATCACAAATGGGGGTAAACTTTAAAGACTCACTGCGAATAGCGCCGACACCTCACGACTACCTTCCCGTATGAAAGCCAACCAGCAAATGCCCTGTCGGGCGAGCTAACCCCACTTATATAGGAATCGTGAGATGACGTCACTAAATGCAGTTGACAATTCTTGATTATCCTAACACGGCCTCTCCTGACCGTGCGCCGTCCTCGGGCACGTTTTCAGTGACATCTTCAGCGGCAGGCGAGGAGTCCGCAGGCATTGATGAGGGTCCTGCAATCTCATCGTCATCATTTCCATCCTCTGCGCCTAAAAATATTAAGTTAGCTTTATTAAATTGTTAACTCACTAACTGTTGCCTACGCTTTCATACTTCACGCTACTAAGGCCCTCTGTCATAGAATCATACGAGTAAGTGCGAGTCATCGATCACTTCTAACAACCATCTAATACACGCATCTCCATTTGATCACATACTTGCATTCTCTTACATCTCTACCTACACATATCACATGATATGTCTGCCGGACCGAAGTCCACACGTATAACAAAGTGTCTGCCGGGACAATGCCCACACACACACAGTGTGTCTGCCGGGTAAAAACCCCACACGTAAAACGTGTCTGCCGGGACAAAGCCCACACACACAAAGTGTGTCTGCCGGGACAAAGCCCACACACACAAAGTGCGTCTGCCGGGACAAAGCCCACACACACAAAGTGTGTCTGCCGGGTAAAAACCCACACGTAACACGTGTCTGCCGGGACAAAGCCCACACACACAAAGTGTGTCTGCCGGGTAAAAACCCACACGTAACACGTATCTGCCGGGACAAAGCCCACACGCGCATAGCGTGTCTGCCGGGTAAGCACCCACACATATCACACGATATGTCTGCCAGGATTGCCTCCAGAACCAATGCTTCGATCGTTCAGAACCAGGCAAGTCCTCGTACGTTCCGTACATTGACACGGAACATACCTAAAAACTGTAACATAAGAAATTTGTTAGGCACACAACAAATAACAGTAGGTACTAACTTTCAAAGAAAGCTGCACAACTCTCAGGGCACCACTCCCCTTTCCACGGTACCATGTACTGCGCTGCTGCTTGCGTGGTCTTCCCACGAGCACCACCCAATAATTTGAGCTCATAGCGGCCACTTGGAAGCACCGTGGTTACTCGATAAGGACCTCTCATTCCTGAATCAAGTTTTCCAGTGGATTGAGAGTACTTTATAACAAATACACAGTCGTTAACCTGGAAAGTCCTGGGAGGGCGCCGGTGACGGTTCGCATAAGAGTCCTGCTTGTCTTGGTTTTTCTTCAGCAGGTCCTTAGCTCTATCCCTGCATATCTCTCGCCACGCCTCACGATTTGGTTGTGCATTTTCAACTGCCACATCGCGGACAAGCGCACGAATAATTGGAGTGGTCGCGTTGGATCCAATTAGTAAATTTAAAGCAGACAATTGAGTAGTTTTTTGCTTTGTTATATTTAGCACTAGCTGAATTTTGCACAGCGCATCCGACCAGGTAGTGTTTTTATTGTTACTCTCGACACGAATGAGATTTAGAACGGTTCGCACGTATCTTTCTACTTGGCCGTTTGCGTGGTGCATTTCAGGCGTTACATAATGAATGTCACAACCCATTCCCAGCACCCATTCTGTAAAACTAGAAGCCTCAAACATTCGACCACGATCACAAATTAATAATTTAGGTACACCGAAAAGCGATATTGCATTTTCGAAAACACGTTTGAGCTCGCTGGTGTCTTGGCGATACAATGGATAAAGAAGACAAAATTTGGTAAATGCATCCACAAGTAATAAGACAAATTTAAAACCATTTGACTCGGGCAATGGACCTAACACATCCACGTGGATGGTGTTGAAAGGTTCGTCAGGCTTCTCCCATGATGTGATAGGCTGACAAGGAGCTCTGGGAATCCTTTTTTTGGACATACACACTAGGCAATGAGACGTATACTTATCAACAAATTGCTTAAGGCCGGGGAACCAAAAATGTTTGAGAATAAGGCTCAATGTTTTCTCAGCTCCTATATGCTCATGCTCATCATGGAAGATGCGCAAAAGACTGAGTCGGTGCCCCTTTGGTATAAAACATAAAAGCCTCGACTCCTCACCAACTGGAGAGTAACGATAGTAGAGAAGGCCGTTCTTGCACACGTAACGTCGTGTGTCAAGACCACCGTCTCTGAGCTTCTGTAGGAGCTCTTGTGTTTCGTTATCAGCGGCCTGTGCAATCTGAGCCCAATTCAACGGTTTCTCAATATTGTTGACTTGCGTCGCTGGCGGATTCCTGCTTAAGTAATCGGCATGAGACATCATAATGCCTTTTCTATATTCAATAGAGAAATTATAATCCTGTAAGTAAATCCACCAGCGTGCAACGCGTGGGAGCAGGTCCTTTTTGCGCTCGGTGGACTTCAGTGCATTGCAATCTGTTATGATTTTGAATTCAATACCGATCAGATAATGTCTAAAGTGTTGCAATGCCCTGACGACCGCCAGCGTCTCCAACTCATATGAGTGGTATCTGCTCTCAGCGCCTTGAGTGACTTTGCTAAAATAAGCGACCACACGTTTGCTACCGTCGTCATGGACTTGCATCAAGACGGCACCGTAACCTGCGCTGCTCGCGTCCGTATGAAGTTCAGTTACTAGTTTAGGGTCAAAAATTGCAAGTATCGGCTCGTTAGTTAAACTTTTTATTAGATCTTGACGGATTTGTTCTTGTTCACTACCCCATTCAAATTTTACATCTTTCTTAGTCAGACGAGAGATACTTGCAGTTTTTGTGGCGTAGTTTTTAATATATCGCCGAAAATAACCAGCTAGACCTAGGAATTGCCTAACCTGTTTTACGTTCCTTGGTACGGGGGCGTTTACTAAAGCTTCAATCTTGCGAGAGCTCGGCCTAACCTGACCATGAGTTATAACACGACCAAGATACTCTACTTCGGTGGTTAAAAACGAACACTTCTGGAGATTTATCGAGAATCCAGCCTCTGTTAACGTTTTTAAAACTTCTCGTAACAAATGGATACCTTCGCTGACTGTCATACTCATAATAAGAACGTCATCAATGTAAACGAGAACCTGGCCTGCCTCAATAAATCTTCGAAGGGTTTTATTAATTATTCGTTGGTAAACGGTAGGGGAATTGCATAAACCGAATGGCATCTTGAGGTACTCGTAATGTCCTTCCGGGGTTACGAAGCCTGTCTTGTGGACTGAGGCCTCATCTATTAAAATCTGGTGAAAGCCTGATGCCATATCGAGACCCGTGAAAAACTTCGAGCACCCAAGACGGTCAATGTGATCCTCTATCAAGGGTAGGGGGTACCTGTCCCTGATAGTGATACGATTGAGTGCCCTGAAGTCTACACACATCCTGTCTGTACCATCCTTCTTTTTTACTAGAATGATAGGACTCGCATACTCGGATTTGGATTCCCTGATTATATTTTTGTGCAATAAATCGTTTATTATTTCCCTGACTTTAAGTTTCTCCTGATAGGATAAGCGATAGGGATGGTATGCCACAGGGACATCGCTTGTCAAGTTGATTTGCATTTTGCCCGTAGTTACCGTGGTGGTGGCGGTACCAGATATGAAGAATGATATAAAATCGTTTATTGTTTCGATTAGCAAACTTAATTCTTCACCTTGAAGAGGTGTGTTGATATCCGAGAGCTCGACCGGTCTGACAGTATTTATTGCACAAATCGAATTTGAGGCATGCGCTAGAAATTGATTGTGTTTTGTTCTAATATACGTAACACCGTCTCTGTTTAGCACATCGGTTCCAATAATTATTGGCGTATTCATATATGGCGCTGGCACTACAACAAAGTCTATTTCAAGCGAGATTTTACTGAACTCAACCGTTAGGGTGACATACTCATGAGCAACAATCCCGTTGTTACCTATACCTTTTAGGACGCGATAGGTTGGCTTTCGTGAACAAGAAAAATGCTTAACGATATCCGATGAGATTAAAGACACGTCAAGTGCCCCACTATCTATTAAGACGTCGACTGGAATACCCTGAATTATGGCGGTAGTAATGTCACTAGCCGCAGAAGGGCCATGTATCTCCTTGCAAAGGTTCACCTTCCGTTGACTGCTACTCGAAGCTTCGACGCGTCGCTTCGTATAACAATCACTCTGAGAGTGTCCAACCTTCTTGCAAAAAGCACATGTCACTGCGTTAGGTTTTTCGTCGGGTTTACGTTTGTTAGGGCAATTGACTCGCAAATGTCCGGTTTTACCACATAAGTAACACAAACTACCCGAGGGTACATTGTTCCGTTTGTTAAATAGGTTGGGCCTAGAACTTGTACGACTGTCAGATTTGCTAAAGCTCGGTTTGGTATAAATTGCTAAGAATGTGACTAAGTTATCGACGGTTAACTCGGCGTTCGCTGCCGCGGCTCGGACTTGGGCGTCATTGATACCTCGGATCACTATTTGGACAATCAATTCCTCGCTTAGGCCCTTTACAATGCGGAGTCGTAGCAGCGAGCGTCGAGCGTACTCAGCATACGTATTAAATTTATTGGAATTCGTGTTCATAACCTCAAAGAGAATGTTTGCGTAGTCGAGTTTGTGGGGACATAAAGATCGAAATTCTTTGATAAAATTGCTCCAAGAACGATCGTTGGTAGCCCACTCATTCAACCAGGTCTTGGCATCCCCTTTTAAACAGTGAGCTACCCTCGACAAACATTCTGAGTCGCCCCAATTATTCGTTGATTTTGCCCGCTCAACTTCGTCGCACCAAGTCTCAAAGTTGTGAACCGCCGGATCAAAATTCGACACGTAATAGTTAAGCGGTTTCACTTTATTTATCACCGTATTGAGGGCATCAGCTAGCGCATCAGCCGCGGATGGAATGTCACTACCACAGCGAAGACTAGCGTTACGATCAGCATGTGGAGGTGTGTGCGACGCGCTGGCCGCGCCTCCTTCTATCGCATCTAATCGCGTCATTATGGCCGCCAACGCCAATCCCATGGTGCCCTCGCGACTGCGGGAGCGTGTGTATCGCGACCGGAAGTTGCGACGGGAACGCAATCGGGAACGCACAACGGAATTGTGGCGGGAGCGTGAACGAGAATCGCGGTGGGAGCGTGAACGAGATTCGCGGCGAGAGCGTGAACGAGAATCGCGGCGAGAGCGCGAACGAGAATCGCGGCGAGAGCGCGAACGAGAATCGCGACGGTGCCGACGCGATTCGCTATTGTTGCGCTTTGCCTTACGGCGCGGTGACACATCATAAACATCTTGTGAACGAGGCATTTCAATTACAAATTAACGGCTGTTTTTCAAACGAATGTAATAATTTAATTTTATTTGTGGGCGTGGGTTCGAATCCCACTTCTGATTTTAGGATCAGAAGCCGGATTTTATTAAAAAAAATACAAATGAGCAACACAAAGTACAATAATTTATTCTTACGCCTTTAAATTAAACAGATTTAATTAGGTGACCAAAAATAACGCGATATCAATAATCGTAATTTGACAAACAGCCGTTAATTACACAAAAATATTAGCAAGTAATCACAAATGGGGGTAAACTTTAAAGACTCACTGCGAATAGCGCCGACACCTCACGACTACCTTCCCGTATGAAAGCCAACCAGCAAATGCCCTGTCGGGCGAGCTAACCCCACTTATATAGGAATCGTGAGATGACGTCACTAAATGCAGTTGACAATTCTTGATTATCCTAACAATACATATTAAGTTGTAAGTACTTATATTATTTTATGATTTAAATTGATTAGATGGAAACTCTTTAGTTTCTCAAATATATTGTGCGCACTGTATCTACACTATGGAGGTTTCACATTATAAAATGAGTTACTTTATGACTGGCTGCTATAAAGAAGAAAACAATAATTGTCAAAATTGTCAACTCAAAATGACACCTGATAAGGAATCAAATTTCCCAAATTTCATTGAGGTAGTAACGATGTCATATTAGTCGTCTAGAGAATAATTTGTCATTATTTGTTTACCTACTTCTTTACCCTACTCAAATCTTTAGCTTTAACGTTACGGATAAGTCCTATGTATGTCCCGTGATGCCCTATATAAGTAGAGTTAGAATTACTGTACTAATAATCGCCCGATTTACCGTCCTCGCCGGCGAGGCCCGTCGCGAAGTCCTTGTAGTGTTAACCCTCCCCGACTCTTGCTCGAGCCGGCGCGCGCCGAGCCAGTAGCTTTAAATTAGTCCCTAATAATAATTAGGACTAATTTAAAGCTAATAGATCCAGCCGTCCCTAGCTGCCCCCCAGCAACGCCCTAAGCCGATGCCCGTGTCCCGCAGGGGACGCCTTTAGCTGCTTAATTTTAAGTTGCTCCTGGCTGGAGGCATTCGGTGCCTCGCCACCAAGTTTGGTTACGCTGTATAAAATTTCCTGAATCGACAGCCTATGTCCATTAAAAAAAAAAATGTACTAATAATCAATTTCTGGTCACAATATTGGTTTCTGATTTATCTGCTTTATTTTCTTGTTTTATCTTATTTAGTCCCTGTCAGTGTAGGTATTTTTTTAATGTTATTACTTGATTCTGTTATAATTTTTGACACGTGCTAGTCTAGTACAGAAATAATTGAAAAAGAAATTAACAACATGGGTTCTTTTTCAAATTCAACGTTTTCAATGGTTGAAATGTTAATAACTTTTGATAAGGATACCGATTTAAATTAAACAAATTAAATTAAAAATTAAAAAAAAACCCCGACACAAAAAAATCAACTTAAAAACCTAAAAGAAAAACTATGATGAAATAACCACAAATAGAACAAAAAAGGTATAAACCTGAATCCCTATAAAAAGAAAAAAATAATCTTGAAATTATAACCCTTCGTAAGTACGTATGAAGTTTTTTGATTAAATTTTGTCGCGTCGGGGGACCGCTCTCTAATTATTAGCCTAACGTTTTCGCTAGCTATATATTTCGTTATAGCTAGAGAGCGGTTTTATAAAACTGAAATAAAAATTCTACTGGTTCATTACGATCTAAGGATTAAGTTAAAACAGTTTTCAAAAAAAGGTGTAATACCCTATTGAATTAGCTATAACCTATCTCTAAACAAAGAAAATTGTCTTTTGGGACGCGAGTATACAGAAAAAAACACAAAAAAAATGCTGTAGGTGTTAAATATAATTATTAGCTCTCATATGGTACATTATTGATATACATAATTATTATTTAAATATGTTTGTCGTAAGTTGATCAACAACTTACAGCTTAGGAAGAATTACATTTGCAAGCATATTTGGATTCTTTTTTGACGCACTCCTTATATCCGGAGCATCCTGGCTGCAGACACCCAGCGCGGCAACCCAGCTGACACTTCAACATTGAGTTGAATTGGTAGTTGTGCACAAGACAGAAAAGCATGTTTTCGATGATTTTGGTGAACTTTTCTTGCTCCTGTGGTGTAAGCGTGCTGATAGCTTGGTCTAGGGCGGCCTCGTTCGGTACCGCTGCGACGTTCACGATGGCGGACAAGGCGCAGAGCGCGAAGAGTACAACAGTTAAACAGTTCATGTTGACGGTTTCTGTACCACACCACGGCTGTCTAGCGCTTTTATAGCATTTCTAATTAGTGCCAAAAATACACGATAAGATTTATTGCATTTAACCTTTAGGCTATCATAATTACCGTGAAGCAATTTTTATCTTACTTATAAACAAGGAAAATTGAATTGAATTGTTTATTAATACAAATTGTTAGGTTGCGCTAATTGTCGTGATTTATTGTAACCTGGCAACATTAAGATTCGACCATTTTGTTAGCTACCCTCGATTAAAAAAATAACGGCGAGTCATATTCGGTCGGTTGCGCATGCGCCAGCGGCAGTTGGTGTCGGTCGCTCGAACGGAAAAGGTTGTCTGGTAACAAATGTACCTAACATGGTCATATAGTCATACTATATTTAAATATTTAATAATTAATTAATATATAATTACATATTACATTTGTTATAGTTTAATAATTGTTGTAACATTATTGTTTGGTGGACATTAATAAAAGACCTTGGTGTTTAGCCTATCTATATCTGTGCGTTTGATTGGTGAATAAAGATATAAAGCAGTGCTTGGGTGTCTACTTTTCTTACATTTCAGAAGTGGTAAGTGCCTACCTTTTTTTTTTCCTCATTGCTAAATAAATGTACTGGATATAATTTGCCGTGGACAGCACAGATGCGCACAATTGGAGTCTTGGGGATGTAAATCATTCATATATTATTAGAATGTAAAAACTTGAGAATAATTAGTTTCAAACTAGAACTAAATCATATACCATAGACTAGTCGCTGTTTGCTTTGTCAGAACTTTTGCTGCTAACAATTTCTTGCGTCAGTGCGGTCTCAGGGGTGCAGAATTTGATTATTCCCTTTTCACATAAGACATACTTTCGGAGATATATTTCAACTACCCCACCTATGTTCCTTATTGAATTCATACATAGCTGTCCTTGTTTCTGAGTTTTAGATAAAATGGAGAATGAAAATAAGTCGCAGCCTCGACGTCTGGTAACTCCGGACCGTGCAGAGTCTCGTAGTCAACGATCAAACAACGGAGCAGTCAGGCGCAGCCATAGCGGCGACCGCCGCGACTGCATCACTGGATATCGGCGCAGCCATGTGAACGAGCACAGCAGCACCCGTGAATGCGACAGGCTGCGAGCGATAGAACGAGACATGGAGCGCGAGCGGAGCCGGCTGCGAGCCTTACAAGACGACCTGGATAGGGAGCGTGACCGAATGCGGCGTACCGTGAGTAATCTTCGAGAATCTAATCAACATAATCAACGTTCTTCACGTATCACACCCGCCGAGAGTGAAGTACGATCTCGTAGGCGAGGGAGGAGTTCGGATTTAGATGAAGGCCCCGAGAGACTGCGTAGCCGGATAGACCGGAATTCCAAAAAGTCCCCAAGTCCTTCTTTTTCAGCTAAAGACGTAGCTAATATTATTAACACGCTGAAGAATTTGCAGCCCCAGCCGTCGACGTCAGTCGCGCTTCATTCTAATAATCACAAAAATATTTTGCTTGAATTTGACCCGTCGTCAAAGAATCAACGAATAGATGTTTGGTTGAAAAAGGTCAATGAATGCGCGACCGTCTACGGCTGGGACGATAAAACTACTATCCATTTTGCAATGCAAAAACTCCAGGGTTTGGCCAAGACATGGTATCAGAGTCTACCTACAATTCTTTTTAATTGGTCCGAATGGCAAAATAAATTAGTAAGCGCTTTCCCATGTGAGCAGAACTATGGCCAAACTCTGGAAGATATGTTGAAACGCAAAAGTAGGTTTAATGAAGCTATCGAAGTATATTATTATGAGAAACTGGCCTTGTTGAACCAATGTAACATTGAGGGAAAGCATGCAGTTGAATGTATCATTCACGGTTTAACGGATAAAACAATGAAATCTAGCGCCACTACATTACGTTGCTCACACCCGGAACAGCTGTTACAGTTTCTACTGAGTAGTAAAGAATCCTCCCAAACTGTAGATAGGCCAAACTATAAATATAGGTCAGGAAATGATTCTAATTCCTTTAGTCATAATAATCCAAACAAGGTAGGGAGTAAACCTATTGCCAACCAAAACGGTAGTAATATATTTTGCTATAACTGTAAAGAAAGGGGTCATCTATTCTTAAAATGCCCTATTCCTATTCTTAAGTGTAATAAATTTAATAAGATGGGTCATAAGACGGAGAATTGTTTTTCTAATAAGGACATTATTAGTGGTGATACAACGCATAAGACCATGTGCATATTTGGTTCAAATCCTAGCTCTAAATTTTATAAAGAGATTCTAATTAATAATGTCATGACGAAAGGTTTTGTAGACTTTGGTAGCGAGGTGTCGTTGATAAGACGTTCACATGCATCTTCTTTAGGATTATCCTGCGATAATCAATCCACATCTTTAAAAGGCTTCGGAAATGACATAGTTCGTACTATTGGTAGTGTTAATGTAGATTTGTCTGTCGACGGGGTGCTCGCTAACGTTGTTTGTCAGGTCGTTGATGATCAATATCTAGAACAACCCCTACTTATAGGACAGTCATTTACGGAACAGCCACATGTTGCCGCTTACAAATCTGCGAATAAGCTTAGCTTTTTCGATATTGGTCGTGAGATGCCATTCTCAGGTACTGATGTGCATAGCAACATTTCGATTAGGGTTATTGCTGTCGCTGATGTCCACGCTTGCGGACCAGCATCTATCAAAGCTGTTGTGGATCCGAAAGTCAAAGGTCATATTTTGTTGGACAGCAAGGTCATAGGTAAATTAACGGGAACTAAAAACAAACGACAACAACTGTGGCCGCTGACCGGATGTTGCCTTGGATCAATGTGGCTGCGTTAGAGGTTAATGAATCTGAATCTACTGATGATGATGACTGTACTGATAATAGTGATGGCTAATTATGTATAAATACCCTTTGATGTTGGAACAATACTAATTCTAATTTGTACCCTTTGGTTTGATTTAATGTACAATAATACTGGTTTCTAAAAATCAACATGATTGTGTACGTGTGAATATTACATAAATATCTATGAAAGGGGCAGAATTATGTTATGATTTCACAATATGTACGTATTTATTTATTTTGATTATTTTATGTGAATATCTGGAATGAAAAATTGATATAACTGTGAGAATGGATGGGTTCAGAGTTTATCATATCGCTTACCCTGGTTACGAGAATGGATGGGTTCGTGACAGGGTCAGCGAGATGTTTCATATAAATGGAAGGTGTCCCGATCGCAAGAATTGATTGGTTTGCTGTTTGGACTCGTTCTATTGGTCTGATTTCGTAGTGATGGATGGATTCACGCATTTAATGTCATTATGTGTAGTCTGCGGGAATGGATGGGTCCGCAGACCACATATATATTTTGTCGTCCCATAGATAGTAATTTGTAGTTTTCACACAATTTAATTTTACACCCTTTAAAAAAAATGTATTCTAGTATTGTAGTAGTGTTCTAAATAAGAGGCCGGCGCAACTGACCGAATGTTAGGTTATGATTTTACCGTGCATGAGGACATGCACGAGGTCAGGATGGACGAATGTTAGGTTGCGCTAATTGTCGTGATTTATTGTAACCTGGCAACATTAAGATT
This sequence comes from Acronicta leporina, assembly GCA_947256265.1. NCBI lineage: Eukaryota > Metazoa > Arthropoda > Insecta > Lepidoptera > Noctuidae > Acronicta > Acronicta leporina. Next base: position 1,954,951 of record OX366539.1, read on the forward strand.
CGACCATTTTGTTAGCTACCCTCGATTAAAAAAATAACGGCGAGTCATAGTCGGTCGGTTGCGCATGCGCCAGCGGCAGTTGGTGTCGGTCGCTCGAACGGAAAAGGTTGTCTGGTAACAACTGTACCTAACGTGGTCATATAGTCATACTATATTTAAATATTTAATTAATATATAATTACATATTACATTTGTTATAGCTTAATAATTGTTGTAACATTATTGTTTGGTGGACATTAATAAAAGACCTTGGTGTTTAGCCTATCTGTATCTGTGCGTTTGATTGGTGAATAAAGATATAAAGCAGTGCTTGGGTGTCTACTTTTCTTACAAAATATTCCCAATTTTTTTAAATAACCTTAATAGAAAGGTATGTACGTAAACGCGTACCTATACGTAGACAAATATCAATGTTCTAATAAAGCTAATCTCAGGAACTACTCGTCCGATTTGAAAAATTCTTTCAGTGTTAGATAGCCCATTTATTGAGGGCGGCTATAGGCTATATACGTAGGTAACACTATAAGTTTTGCGTAACTTAAAAAAACAACATGTTGTAACCAAAATTTTATGTTTATTGCTTTTCAAAACATTTTTTTTACATTTTAAACATTTTTTCATGCGATCGAACCATTTTTTAAAACAGGAGTACCTCAGATCTGAAGGCATGTTTTCCATGTGTTGAATGAACGCTAACACTGCCTCTTCGGAGTTGGTAAAAGTGAAACCTCTCATCAAATCTTTGATTTTGGGGAAAATACAGAAATCACAGGGTACTAGGTCGGGGCTATGCACAGGATGGGTGACGAGTTGTACTTTTTCGGAAGCTATAAATGTGGATGTACTTTCAAAAAAAAAAAACAGTACTCATATGCCATGTATGTATATTTTCGAGACAGCATTATTTGTAAAGTCAAATATACATTTGTTTCAAACGCTACAATCTAAACGACGAAATACATATTTCATTATTTCGTCGTTTTGATTTGCACAGCACTGCACTATATACCAAAAACTTCTTAGGAATGGCACCTAGAATTTATAATAAGATCCCTAGAACAATAAGAGAAACAGGTAACATAAATGAGTTTAAAGTAGCTGTCTTAAAATTATTATATAATAAAATTTATTATTCCGTAAATGAATATTTGACTGACGTTTCTGTTTTATAATAAGTTGTTATAATGTTAAATACATTTGTGATTTATGTTTGTTATGATATCATATAGTTTAATAGTTATCTCATAGTAATAAGTTCATATTTGTACGCCAATACTGGTAAGACATAGCGCTCCTCATTGTTAACACCATCTAAAAATGTACCTATGCTCTACAAATAAAAATATTTGAATTTGAATTTGTTTTGTTGGCCGTGTGTGAAGAAGCGTTTTCATGATGTAGGAGAACGCGGCTTTTGGGTCGTCTTTCGCGATTTTTTTCTAAAACCCTTGGTAAACTAATGGTAGAATACCACTCGGCATTAACACTCTTTTGATCTTCAAGTGGAATTGTACAGATGGGACCCGTAGCTCAGAAAAAATGCGATCATTTTTTTACCAACGTTTCTCGCCTTTTTTTTTTTTTTTTTTTTTTTTTCGTGTGGGGAATCCGTTTATGGACTTCCGCCGCCCGGGGAGGCGGCGGGGCGTGTCGGACTCCACCCCCGGAGCGGGGGTGACTACCGACTAAACCCCACACGAGTGTTACGCCTCTCCACATAATTGCCGGGGTTACGGGAGCGATGAATCATTCATCCGCGGCCCCGGCAGTGGCGGACCGCTTTGGAGTGCGGTCCTCGGCTCCTGAGAGAGGGGGCTGTATACTCCCCCACCTGCCAATCCATGAGCGGGCGCGGCACACTCCGACCGCGCCTCCATCTCGGGCCTACTGCTGGACGGACGGACTTCCCCAAGTCCGCCGCCCGTGGCCGCCTACGGTGGTTGGAACAGGGCGTTGTATGCCCTGTTCCTGCGCCCAGTGCGTCGGGCGCGGATTGGCTGGGTGGAGGTAGCCTCCCTCTCTCGTTCGGCGACCTCCTTGGCGGCGATGACCTCCTCACAAAACAAGGCCACCGCCTGCCATGCGGATTCGCCGCCGACCATACTGGCGATAACGGCCGGCAGCGAGAGGTCGCCGCCTATCTCCTCGGAGAGGACACGGCGCTGCTCGGACCATGCAGTGCACTCAGCGAGCGTGTGCTGCGCCGTGTCCTCCAGACTCCCGCAGTGGTGGCAGCGGGCGTCAGGCTCTCTCCCGGCTATATGGCACAGATACTTGCCGAAGCAGCCATGCCCCGACAGTACCTGCGTCAGCCGGAAGGTCAGCACGCCGTGACGCCTTGCCAACCACTCCCTCAGGACGGGCCGTAGGGCCTCAATGGTCCGATGACCGGCTCCTGGTCTCGCGAGCCGGTCCACCGATTCGGCGACTGCCGCACGTTGTAGGTGCGCCCTGCACTGGTCCAGTTCCCTCGGGAACGTTTCTCGCCTGCCTTAAGTACTTTTGTTGGTCTGTTCTCATTTTCAAACACCCATTTACAAGATTGCTGTTTTTTTGACTGACAACCAGCCGTTAGTTCCCAGCGTATACTTTCAACACAGGTATCTACATCCCAAAACACCCGTGTCTCGAAAACACCCGCTTAACCGGAAACTGAGAGCGCCATGGCGCCTCTCCAGCAACGCCTCCATTATCTATCGTGGCGGCTCGGCACTGAGTTGGGCACGGGCGGAGCATGGTGCATCGTGCCTTGACTTCGCGAGGTAATGGCGATTCACCCCGCGCCATCGAAAAAGTTACAAGAGTTGCTTTCACTTCGTGATCCCAGGGCGCAGATCCCGTCAGTGAACTCGCCGCGTCTAATAAGATCGTACGGTCCCTTATCACCCTAACATACATCTACCGTTGCAGTCACGTGGGAGAGCCATGCTTCGGCACGAATGGGCCGGCTCGACCGGAGTGATACCACGGCCTCACAGAAAACCGGCGTGAAACAACGCTTGCCTTGTGTTTCGCCGAGTGAGTGGGGTTACCGGAGGCCCAAACCCTTTTAAAAGGAGGGCAACGCACTTGTGACTCCTCTGGTGTTGCGGGTGTCCATTGGCGGCGGTTATCGCTTACCATCAGGTGATCCGTCTGCTCGTGTGCTCCCTTATCTCATAAAAAAATCATATCAATAAGGCCACTTTACGTTAACTTGGTAACCTAGCCTAATGGCTAGGGCGTCGGACTTGCGATCATGTGGTTGCCGGTTCGAACCCCACCCATTGCACTACCGACGTGAACCCACTCGTAACACAAGCAATCTAGCTTAGCACGAGGGGTTAACAAGAATACTAGTAATGTGCGACCCGCATTGCTAGTAAGCTTTAAAAAAAAAAACGTAACCTCACATTATCTTCTAGTATTTTTTTGCATTTTACATGCTTAAAGATAGTATAACCACGGTAAGATTTATTGCATTTAACCTTTGGGTTATCATAACTACTTAACTGTAAAGCAAATTTTTATCTTACTTTTGCTTGAACAAGGAAAATTGAACTTTTTCCTTATTCAGTGGTGTATTCAACAAGAAGACGCAGGTTCTAATTCTGTCCAGAGTGACTTAACCTCCCATTATCAACTGCCTCATTAGCCAAGTGGTCCTGAGCGCGACTGCTACGCTAGAGGTCCTGGGTTCGATTCCCAGGTCGAGCAAAGTGGTATTGTTTTTCTATGAAATTCCCAGTAGCAGCTCGGAGTTAGGAATTTGTGCCCGGTTAATGGCAATAGGCTCGCCCCCTATTACATGGGACCTAAACATACCGGCGAACTGTGGGTGTACATTAGTACACCTCTGCCTAACCCTTCGGGGAATACAGGCGTTATGGTATGTTAAATTATATTTCCCACCATGGGATTGCTTGGGATTGTATTATGGCACCACACTTTGTGTTCGCCAGTGTCAAGTATAAGTTGTTGAGTTGCCCCAATAAAACGGTAGAAACTTTATTGAGGTTTCGATGCGAGTTTAGGAGTGAACCCAAAAACTCACGATTTGCAATTTTATATAATTTGCCTACAATCTCACACGTTCACGAACACTTAATGGTTAATTATCCACCATAATTACACATTAAACTTCGGAGAAATTCAAGTTTTGAAAAATAATATAAAATCGAAATTGTGCACTTTTCATTTTCCCTCCTAAACTCCTCCATCTTTCTTATCTAAGCTGAAAAAAAAACAACTGAAAGTCGATAATCGAATTTTGCACATTTTTTAAAAAAGGAACTTCATATGTACCGTGTGAAAAAGAAATTCACTCAAAAATCTCAAACCATGAAGGTTCTATGTCAATTCGAAGTACCTATTACAATAAATCAATTTCATACATTAACCCCTAAACTAGTATTCTATTATCTGTGCCCCTAATAATTTAAGAATATTACATAGGTACATATAGGTCGAACTGATAATCTCATTGTTTTATTTTGAAGTCAGTTAAAAAATAACTATCCAAATTATCACTGGGAAAGGATAAATAATTCACTCGCTCCGATTGACCTTATTATCTTCCAAGAAACATGTAACAACACAAACAAGCATACGGTAAGATAAAGAAAACTTGATACCTAGGTGGGTGGATCCACAGCAAAATGTATGCGGGCTGGATCAAATCGATATTGCACGATTTTACTATACCTACAGTTATGATATTTATATGATAAATGATATTTAAACTGCCTCAATAGCCAAGTGGTCCGGACCGCGACTGCTACGCTAGAGGTCCTGGGTTCGATTCCCAGGTCGAGCAATGTGTTATTGGGTTTTTCTATGAAATTCCCAGTAGCAGCTCGGAGTTAGGAATTTGTGCCCGGTTAATGGCAATAGGCTCGCCCCCTATTACATGGGACCTAAACATACCGGCGAACTGTGGGTGTACATTAGTACGCCTCTGCCTAACCCTTCGGGGAATACAGGCGTGATGGTATGTAAATGATATTTATTTCTGTAAATAGATCTTTTAAAAACACTTTTACAAGACAATGTTTTACATTTTTTTGAACTAGATGGCGCCGGCATTTCCTAACTGACGACCTCTGAGAAGAAACACCGAAATAAACTCAGAGAATCATGGTCTCTTTTAAAGTCCAGACAATAATAGTTGATATCACAAGAATAATATTATTAGACATTATGCGAGTGTTACGATGTAGGGCAATATCTGGACAGGCCTTTTGAAGAAAGAGCCATAGCAGCTTTGAGTTGACTTGTCCTAACTGACGGCACGCATACATCAGGCATCGTGTAGCTCAACCATTATTTAGGGAGCTCAACGACCTGTCGCACGACGATACCAGATCAGCAAGACATTTGCGTAGATCATGTAAAATACTCAAAGCTGTTAGAAAACGTGAATATAAATTTAAAATAGTAGTAATAGTAACCTCTACCAGGCAATAAATATTTCTTTATTACGATTACAGTTAATTAGTGAAAAAAATGTTTTCACCTCACAGGCTCGGAAAGATTCTGTTTGTCATTCGAAATCTGCGTGCAAAAGTGCATTTTGTCCGCTAGCGTGGAAAGAGTTTTTAAAATTAGAACCTTTCTATTCAATAACTTTGTATACCGCCGGGTCCACTGAAAATGCTAAATACTTATTTCATGTTAATGCGCCAACCACATTTTTTGAATAATCGCACTGGCCAATAAATGAAAAAAAATGAAAAATAGTTTATTCACAGAAATACATATTGAACACTATAAATTTTACCTCTGCCAAACTGCAAAGCAGTTTGTTGGCAGCTGTAGCTCCTTTTGTCTAGCACAAACATTCACAGCAAACACTTCCTAAATATCCTCAACATTAAGGGTTTGACAAAATTCATTGAAGAGGTACTTATGTATTTTATTTTTAATTTTTATAAGACGCTTTTGTAATACAGCTGCTTATATTGTCTGGAAGGTTATTAAAAATGGTTGGAACTAAAAACTTTCTACATCTTCTACCATAATAGTTATTACAATTGGGTACATCAAACCTTTTCATATTATTTGTCCTCTGAGGTCTCGTACGTACAATAATATTTTTATATATATCACTATTATACTGTTCTAAAGCTATTGCTAACACCACCCTCTCATGAGCCGGCAGTATTTTACATTCCAAAAATATTTTTTCATACTCACCAACTTTACAACGCTTTTTTGTATTTCTATCAACTAAAAGTTTCATGAATCTAATTTGTATTTTTTTTATTTTATCTAAGTATGTCTTAAACGTATTACCATAGATAAGACGACTGCATGAACAAAAAACCTTAAAATTTTCTTCTCACTAATCAATTCACTTACCATCAATAATTTTAGATTGTTTTTTGATAAAATCGTAAGACATCTTATAATATGAGTGAGTCGAGTAGCGACGAAGATATAAATTTAACACCTGCAGAGTTAGTGCAAGCGGTACATAATGCCGAACTCATTTAATGTTTGCTGTTTTTCTTGCACCTAGCATTTTCCTCGCTGTAGTGAGGTGAAAAGTTGTGTGTTTCGCTCGGCAGCAAAGTTATTCTGCGTCTCGTACCTTTGAAACCCTCGCATCGCTCAGGTTTCAATACAAGTACTCGCGCCAAAAAACAACTTTGCAGCCTTGCATAACAAATAACTATTAATCCCCCAATTTCTCATTTCATCATCACCTTTCAGTGTAATTGCCCCCGTAAAATGAACCCGATTGGTTATTTCTCTTTAGGGCTTATTTTATATAATTTATAAATAGTTAGTATTATCAGAAAGTAATGTTATATCTTTATGCATTTTTCATGCTAAGATTATAATGTTATTTTAGTGAAGGGAAAATCCGACTCGCAGGCAGGATACGAACCTGCGACTTCTAGTTTGATATACCAGACGCTATGACCACTACTTAACACAGCTTACGACTTAAAGGTGACGTCAGTAACATCTATTGAAAAGCAAAGCAAGTCACTAAAATTATTTTATAATCTCGCCAATTTTATTTTTTAAACTAACTTTTTAGTTAGGAGTTTATCGTCTTATACTTTGAGTCTTTGACGATAACGTAACATACTATCACGCCTGTATTCCCCTGAAGGGTTAGGCAGAGGTGTACTAATGTACCTACCTACACCCACAGTTCGCCGGTATTTTTAGGTCCCATGTAATAGGGGGCGAGCCTATTGCCATTAATCGGGTGCAAATTCCAATTTCAGACCTGAGATTTCGTTAGAAAAACCCAATAACACATTGCTCTACCTGGAAATCCAACCCAGGACCTCTAACGTAGCAGTCGCACTTGGGACCACTATAGACTAGCGACGCAGTTCAGTTATAGACAGTAAACTTCACAATGTCATTGACACAACGCCGTCTCTTATTTTTAACCGACTTCAAAAAAGGACTGTCTCATTAGCCTAGCGGTCCTGAGCGCGACTGCTGATCTGGCGGGTGGGACTCGCGGTGGCTTAGTTGGGCATAGCGCCTTGTGTATTGAACCAGAAGTCGCAGTTTCGAATCACTCATTTTTATTCATAAATTTTCTGGAAGATTAAGCCCGTGAAATCCTGGATCTGCGTCTGATTTCTTTCTATAATCGTGAATGTGTTTTCAGACCGATTGTTGACGTTGTTGTTGTTGACAGAGTATTGTGAGTATAATTGAGTATTGAAGGTGGGTAAGAGTTCAGACCCGCCAAGAGAAATAAACTGGTGAACCATTAAACGAACAATTTAATGGTTCATTACTTGTTTATTATTCTTAATTACCTTTAGACAAAGAAAATTGTCTTTTGGGACGCGAGTACATAAATGAATAAAACATAGAAATATGCGGCACTATATATAATGATTAGCTCTCATACGGTACATTATTCATATACATAATATATGTTTGTCGTTGATCAACCTACAGCTTAGGAAGAATTACATTTGCAAGCATATTTGGATTCTTTTTTGACGCACTCCTTATATCCGGAGCATCCTGGCTGCAGACACCCAGCGCGGCAACCCAGCTGACACTTCAACATTGAGTTGAATTTGTAGTTGTGCACAAGACAGAAAAGCATGTTTTCGATGATTTTGGTGAACTTTTCTTGCTCCTGTGGTGTAAGCGAGCTGATAGCTTGGTCTAGGGCGGCCTCGTTCGGTACGGCTGCGACGTTCACGATGGCGGACAAGGCGCAGAGCGCGAAGAGTACAACAGTTAAACAGTTCATGTTGACGGTTTCTGTACCACACCACGGCTGTCCAGCACTTTTATAGCATTTCTAATTAGTGCCAAAAATACACGATAAGATTTATTGCATTTAACCTTTAGGCTATCATAATTACCGTGAAGCAATTTTTATCTTACTTATAAACAAGGAAAATTGAATTGAATAGTTTATTAATACAAATATTCCCAATTTTTTTAGTAACCTTAATAGAAAGGTATGTACGTAAATGCATACCTATACGTAGACAAATATCAATGTTCTAATAAAGCTAATCTCAGGAACTACTGGTACGATTTGAAAAAATCTTTCGGTGTTAGATAGCCCATTTATTGAGGGCGGCTATAGGCTAAAGATATTATTGTTAGCTCTGTTATCAATGCACTGTTATGAATACATAAGTAAATCATTATTTTTGCCCTCGAAGAGCTTTCAGCTTAGGAAATTTTGCGTAACTTAAAAAAACAACATGTTATAACCAAATTTTTATGTTTATTGCTTTTCAAAATACTCTCCTTTACATTTTAAACCTTTTTTCACGCGATCGAACCATTTTTCAAAACAGGAGTACCTCAGATCTGAAGGCATGTTTTCCATGTGTTGAATGAACGCTAACACTGCCTCTTCGAAGTTGGTAAACCTCTCATCAAATCTTTGATTTTGGGGAAAATACAGAAATAACAGGGTACTAGGTCGGGGCTATGCGCAGGATGGGTGACGAGTTGTACTTTTTCGGAAGCTAAAAATGACTTTGTTTTGTTGGTTGGTTTTTTTTCACTGACAACCAGCCGTTAGTTCCCAGCGTATACTTTCAACACAGGTATCTACATCCCAAAACAACCGTGTCTCGAAAGCACCCGCATTAGCCGGAAACTGAGAGCGCCATGGCGCCTCTCCAGCAACTCCTCCATTATCTATCGTGGCGGCTCGGCACTGAGTTGGGCACGGGCGGAGCATGGTGCATCGTGCCTTGACTTCGCGAGGTAATGGCGACTCGCCCCGCGCCATCGATAAAGTTACACGAGTGCTTTCACTTCGTGATCCCAGGGCGCAGATCCCGTAAGTGAACTCGCCGCCTCTAATGAGATCGTACGGTCCCTTATGACCCTAACAGACATCTACCGTTGCAGTCACGTGGGAGAGCCATGCTTCGGCACGAATGGGCCGGCTCGACCGGAGTGATACCACGGCCTCACAGAAAACCGGCGTGAAACAACGCTTGCCTTGTGTTTCGCCGCGTGAGTGGGGTTACCGGAGGCCCAAACCCTTTTAAAAGGAGGGCAACGCACTTGCGACTCCTCTGGTGTTGCGGGTGTCCATTGGCGGCGGTTATCGCTTACCATCAGGTGATCCGTCTGCTCGTGTGCTCCCTTATCTCATAAAAAAATCATATCAATAAGGCCACTTTACGTTAACTTGGTAACCTAGCCTAATGGCTAGGGCGTCGGACTTGCGATCATGTGGTTGCCGGTTCGAACCCCACCCATTGCACTACCGACGTGAACCCACTCGTAACACAAGCAATCTAGCTTAGCACGAGGGGTTAACAAGAATACTAGTAATGTGCGACCCACATTGCTAGTATGCTTTAAAAAAAAAACGTAACCTCACATTATCTTCTAGTATTTTTTTCGCATTTTACATGCTTAAAGATAGTATAACCACGGTAAGATTTATTGCATTTAACCTTTGGGTTATCATAACTACTTAACTGTAAAGCAAATTTTTATCTTACTTTTGCTTGAACGAGGAAAATTGAACTTTTTCCTTATTCAGTGGTGTATTCAACAAGAAGACGCAGGTTCTAATTCTGTCCAGAGTGACTTAACCACCCATTACCAACTGCCTCATTAGCCAAGTGGTCCTGAGCGCGACTGCTACGCTAGAGGTCCTGGGTTCGATTCCCAGATCGAGCAAAGTGTTATTGGGTTTTTCTATGAAATTCCCAGTAGCAGCTCGGAGTTCGGAATTTGTGCCCGGTTAATGGCAATAGGCTCGCCCCCTATTACATGGGACCTAAACATACCGGCGAACTGTGGGTTTACATTAGTACACCTCTGCCCAACCCTTCGGGGAATACAGGCGTGATGGTATGTTAAATTATATTTCCCACCATGGGATTGCTTGGGATTGTATTATGGCACCACACTTTGTGTTCGCCAGTGTCAAGTATAAGTTGTTGAGTTGCCCCAATAAAACGGTAGAAACTTTATTGAGGCTTTGATGGAGTTTAGGAGTGAACCCAAAAAGTCACGATTTGCAATTTTATAACATTTGCCTACACTCTCACACGTTCACGAACACTTAATGGTTAATTATCCACCATAATTACACATTAAACTTCGGAGAAATTCAAGTTTTGAAAAATAATATAAAATCGACATTGTGCACTTTTCATTTTCCCGCCTAAACTCCTCCATCTTTCTTAACTAAGCTGAAAAAAAAAACAACTGAAAGTCGATAATCGAATTTTGCACATTTTTTAAAAAAAGAAATTCACTCAAAAATCTCAAACCATGAAGGTTCTATGTCAATTCAAAGTACCTATTACAATAAGGCAATTTCATACATTAACCCCTAATAATTTAAGAATATTAAATAGGTACCTACATATAGGTCGAACTGATAATCTCATTGTTTTATTTTGAAGTCAGTTAAAAAATAACTATCCAAATTATCGCTGGGAAAGGATAAATAATTCACTCGCTCCGAATGACCTTATTATCTTCCAAGAAACATGTAACAACACAAACAAGCATACGGTTAAGATAAAGAAAACTTGATACCTAGGTGGGTGGATCCACAGCAAAATGTATGCGGGCTGGATCAAATCGATATTGTACGATTTTACTATACCTACAGTTATGATATTTATATGATAAATGATATTTAAACGGCCTCAATAGCCAAGTGGTCCGGACCGCGACTGCTACGCTAGAGGTCCTGGGTTCGATTCCCAGGTCGAGCAAAGTGTTATTGGGTTTTTCTATGAAATTCCCAGTAGCAGCTCGGAGTTAGGAATTTGTGCCCGGTTAATGGCAATAGGCTCGCCCCCTATTACATGGGACCTAAACATACCGGCGAACTGTGGGTGTACATTAGTACGCCTCTGCCTAACCCTTCGGGGAATACAGGCGTGATGGTATGTAAATGATATTTATTTCTGTAAATAGATCTTTTAAAAACACTTTTAAAAGACAATGTTTTACATTTTTTTGAACTAGATGGCGCCGGCATTTCCTAACTGACGACCTCTGAGAAGAAACACCGAAATAAACTCAGAGAATCATGGTCTCTTTAAAGTCCAGACAATAATAGTTGATATCACAAGAATAATATTATTAGACATTATGCGAGTGTTACGATGTAGGGCAATATCTGGACAGGCCTTTTGAAGAAAGAGCCATAGCAGCTTTGAGTTGACTTGTCCTAACTGACGGCACGCATACATCAGGCATCGTGTAGCTCAACCATTATTTAGGGAGCTCAACGACCTGTCGCACGACGATACCAGATCAGCAAGACATTTGCGTAGATCATGTAAAATACTCAAAGCTGTCAGAAAACGTGAATATAAATTTAAAATAGTAGTAATAGTTACCTCTACCAGGCAATAAATATTTCTTTATTACGATTACAGTTAATTAGTGAAAAAAATGTTTTCACCTCACAGGCTCGGAAAGATTCTGTTTGTCATTCGAAATCTGCGTGCAAAAGTGCATTTTGTCCGCTAGCGTGGAAAGAGTTTTTAAAATTCGAACCTTTCTATTCAATAACTTTCTATACCGCCGGGTCCACTGAAAATGCTAAATACTTATTTCATGTCAATGCGCCAACCACATTTTTTGAATAATCGCTCTGGCCAGTAAGACGACTGCATGAACAAAAAACCTTAAAATTTTCTTCTCTCTAATCAATTCACTTACCATCAATAATTTTAGATTGTTTTTTGATAAAATCGTAAGACATCTTATAATATGAGTGAGTCCAGTAGCGACGAAGATATAAATTTAACACCTGCAGAGTTAGTGCAAGCGGTACATAATGCCGAACTCATTTAATGTTTGCTGTTTATCTTGCACCTAGCATTTTCCTCGCTGTAGTGAGGTGAACAGTTGTGTTGCGCTCGGCAGCAAGGTTTTTTTTTTTTAATTATGGCGCCACACTTTTTGTGTATTTGCCAGTGTCAAGTAATAAAGTAATCAAGTATTCAAAGAATATTTCCCATCATGGGATTGTATTATGGCACCACATTTGTGTTCGCCAGTGTCAAGTATAAGTTCAGTTGCCCCAATAAAACGGTAGAAACTTTATTCAGGCTTCGATGGAGTTTAGAAGGGAACCCAAAAAGTCACGATTTTCAATTTTATATCATTTGCCTACACTCTCACATGTTCACGAACACTTAATGGTTAATTATCCACCATAATTACACATTAAACTTCGGAGAAATTCAAGTTTTGAAAAATAATATAAAATCGACAATGTGCACTTTACATTTTCCCGCCTAAACTCCGGCAGCAAAGTTATTCTGCGTCTCGTACCTTTGAAACCCTCGCATCGTTCAGGTTTCAATACAAGTACTCGCGCCAAAAAACAACTTTGCAGCCTTGCATAACAAATAACTATTAATCCCCCAATTTCTCATTTCATCATCTACTTTCAGTGTAATTGCCCCCGTAAAATGAACCCGATTGGTTATTTCGCTTTAGGGCTTATTTTATATAATTTATAAAAAGTTAGTATTTTTCATGCTAAGATTATAAAGTTATATTATTTTAGTGAAGGAAAAAATTCGACTCGCAGGCAGGATACGAACCTGCGACTTCTAGTTTGATATACCAGCCGCTATGACCACTACTTAACACAGCTTACGACTACCTTTAGACGGGCCGGGCTGGAATTCCTATCTACGAGGGCGCGGAACATAGGGGGGGCCCGTTTCCGGTAAATTCGTATCAGATTCTTATAAGGACTGGACTCACTAAAATTCTTATAAGAACTGAACGCCACCAGCTATCTCCGTTCTGTAAACGGTAATAAACTCTCGAATAGTTTTTCTACACGGAAATATAATAATTTTGCCACCAAGACTAGTTCTTATATAAGTTTTATTCACTGGAAGTCAGTGGAAGTTGGATAACGGTAAAAAATCAATGGTTGAAAACATCTGGTTGACACAAAATAAAAAACACATAAATATTAGTAATACTTGTTTCAATAACAATAATATAAAACGTTCTAACGATTTATCATACACTATTAGTAAATATTGACCGCAATGTTGATAATAAATCCACTCGAAACCCGGCACGGGCGATAAGCGAAGTCAAGTGGCCGCCATGTGTTTACGATCACCAGATGTTATTTTTTTTGCTAACGGCACTAGCTTTCTCCGTTCTGTGAACGGTAATAAACTAATAAATAGTTTTTCTATACCGAAATATAACAATTTTGACACCAAGACTAGTTCATAAATAAGTTTTACTCACCTGAAGTTCAACGACGGTCAAACATCCATGGTGAACAGAAGAGGTTGTAACGAAAAAAAAAAAACACTTAAAACTTCACTGACACTCGTTTCAATATCAAGATTATGAAACGTTATAGCGATATATCACACACTATTAGTCAAAATTTTACTGGATTGTATATAAAAACCACCTTGAAAGTCACACCGCACCGTCAAGTAGCCGTGCCACATGGTATTTTTTTACGACCGGTAATTTTATTGATTTTGCGCCGCTCACTCAACACAAAGCTATTGTTCTCGCTTGATAAACTATTCCGTCACGTTTTGCCGGTAGAATAATACACATTCAGCCCGTTAAAATTAATTAAAACATGATAAAACACACCGGGGCGCACTAAAAGTTTGATGAGCCACGCCATATTTTACTTTGATAAAAAAATGCAATGGAAACTTTTTTTCTACCAAAAAATGTGTCTAAGCCAAGACAATTTACCTAAGATTCGCATACAAATGGAGCTGTTTACCACAGAGCATACAACATTTTAAATTATAGTCGATTTCTGTGACGAGAATGTGTGTTGCCATTTTTCTTTGCGAATTTTTTTGCGAATTTTTTGCGTTTTGTTTTTCCAAATCGAGATTTCGCGTTTTATTTTCTAAGTGTTGTAATAAATGGTAGATTTACTCTAGTTGACTATGAAAAAAAAGAGAAAAGGAGAAGTATGCTCTAAAAATTACAAAAAATATTTTAAATGGACCGGTAGCGTTCGGACCAATTGGTCCGTTGGAGTGTTGACCGAATTTGACATAAAAATGGCAGTTGGACCAATTGGTCCGGTCATCAGTCTGCCGGGTGACGTCAGTAACATCTATTGAAAAGCAAAGCAAGTCACTAAAATTATTTTATAATCTCGCCAATTTTATTTTTTAAACTAACTTTTTAGTTAGGAGTTTATCTTCTTATACTTTGACGATAACGTAACATACTATCACGCCTGTATTCCGCTGAAGGGTTAGGCAGAGGTGTACTAAGGTACCTACCTACACCCACAGTTCGCCGGTATTTTTAGGTCCCATGTAATAAGGGGCGAGCCTATTGCCATTAATCGGGTGCAAATTCCAATTTCAGAGCTGAGATTTTCATAGAAAAACCCAATAACACATTGCTCTACCTGGAAATCGAACCCAGGACCTCTAACGTAGCAGTCGCACTTGGGACCACTATAGACTAGCGACGCAGTTCAGTTATAGACGGTAAACTTCGCAATGTCATTGACACAACGCCGTCTCTTATTTTTAACCGACTTCAAAAAAGGACTGCCTCATTAGCCTAGTGGTCCTGAGCGCGACTGCTGATCTGGCGGGTGGGAATCGCGGTGGTTTAGTTGGGCATAGCGCCTTGTGTATTGAACTAGAAGTCGCAGTTTCGAATCACTCATTTTTATTCATAAATTTTCTGGAAGATTAGGCTCGTGAAATCCTGGATCTGCGTCTGATTTCTTTCTATAATCGTGAATGTGTTTTCACACCGATTGTTGACGTTGTTGTTGTTGTTGTTGACAGAGTATTGTGAGTATAATTGAGTATTGAAGGTGGGTAAGAGTTCAGACCCGCCAAGAGAAATAAACTGGTAACCATTAAACGAACAATTTAATGGTTCATTACTTGTTTATTATTCTTAATTATCTTTAGACAAAGAAAATTGTCTTTTGGGACGCGAGTACATAAATGAATAAAACACAGAAATATGCGGCACTATATATAATGATTAGCTCTCATACGGTACATTATTGATATACATAATATATGCTTGTCATTGATCAACTTACAGCTTAGGAAGAATTACATTTGCAAGCATATTTGGATTCTTTTTTGACGCACTCCTTATATCCGGAGCATCCTGGCTGCAGACACCCAGCGCGGCAACCCAGCTGACACTTCAACATTGAGTTGAATTGGTAGTTGTGCACAAGACAGAAAAGCATGTTTTCGATGATTTTGGTGAACTTTTCTTGCTCCTGTGGTGTAAGCGAGCTGATAGCTTGGTCTAGGGCGGCCTCGTTCGGTACGGCTGCGACGTTCACGATGGCGGACAAGGCGCAGAGCGCGAATAGTACAACAGTTAAACGGCTCATGTTGACGGTTTCTGTACCACACCACGGCATTCAGACGCTTTTATAGGGCTTTAGCGCAAAAACAACAACGATAAGATATAAAAATAATGCTTTTTTTAACCTTTGCAAAATGCAATAATTAAGATAGCCCTATCATAATTATTGAATTTTTTATCTTACTTGTGTGTACAGGATGATTATAGTAGAAGTGTCGTACAAGAAATTGACAAAGACCAAATGCCAAAAACTGACATTTTCAATTTATAACATACCATCACGCCTGTATTCCCCGAAGGGTTAGGCAGAGGCGTACTAATGTACACCCACAGTTCGCCGGTATGTTTAGGTCCCATGTAATAGGGGGCGAGCCTATTGCCATTAACCGGGCACAAATTCCTAACTCCGAGCTGCTACTGGGAATTTCATAGAAAAACCCAATAACACTTTGCTCGACCTGGGAATCGAACCCAGGACCTCTAGCGTAGCAGTCGCGCTCAGGACCACTTGGCTAATGAGGCAGTTTCAATTTATAAAATAAAATAATTATGTTAAACTAGCTTCTGCCCGCGGCTTCGCCCCCGTGGAATTCTGTATGTCATTACATCCCACGGGAACGGGATAAAATCCTATGTCCGTCTCCTGGTTCTAAGCTCCACCAATTTTCAGCCAAATCGGTTCAGCCATTCTTGAGTTATAAATGGAGTAACTAACACGACTTTCTTTTATATATATAGATTGTATGTACTTAATGTTTATAAACTTATTCTTATAGATTGATAAATAGTGTATGCCCTTATGGGTAGATTTTTGAGCTACTTACATAATTATAAGACCTATTGTATCACCAAAAATCACACTAATAAATACTTTGACTATTTGTCATTTTTTTTTTAAAAAGAAGTCGGGCTATTTTTTATTACCCGACTGCCGAAGGAGGAGGGTTATAACACTAAGATGGCAAACATCCATACAACCCGCCTGTCTCGTCAGATGGCATGATAATCACTATTTTGTGGGCATACGCAGGTACTGTTCAAACATAAAAAAAAATATTGATTGGCCATTGGTAAATGAACGTAGATGAAGCGAAAGTGTTGTGCCAGGCTCGTAGCAAGTGGAAATCTATAGTCTCTGCCTACCCCCCAATTGGAGACATGCATGATTTTTTTTTTATTCTTTATGCTCAATTAGTGTACAGAGGCGGACTTAATGCTTAAGGCATATTCTACCAGTCACCATAGGGTGATGCAGAAACAGGAAAAGGTAGGTGCAACAATATAATTAAAAGAGTGGTTCTGTTGGGCTACATACATAAATATAATAAAAAATTACATATATAAATAATACCTAAATAACTGCCTCATTAGCTTAGTGGTCCTGAGCGCGACTGCTACGCTAGAGGTTCGATTCCCAAATTCCAAACTCCGAACTGCTACTGGGAATTTCATAGAAAAACCCAATAACACTTTGCTCGACAAAGTGTTATTGGGTTTTTCTATGAAATTCCCAGTAGCAGTTCGGAGTTTGGAATTTGTGCCCCGTTAATGGCAATAGGCTCGCCCCCTATTACATGGGACCTAATCATACCGGCGAACTGTGGGTGTAAATTAGTACGCCTTTGCCTAACCCATCGGGGAAAACATGCGCGATGGTATGTTATGTTATGTTTGTGGGCAGATTAAGCTCCACCGGAACCTGAAAAGAAATTTAATAAAACATAGGATGTCAAATCAAATCAAATGTTTTTTATTTCAAATAAGCTTTTACAAGCGTTTATGAAACGTTGATTATGATTCTAGTTGCACGGTTCCAAAAGGTTGATCCTATGGAGAAGAATCCGGCAAGAAACTCCATGGACACTCTTTTAAAATAAAATAAGTTACAATCTTCATTTTTTTTTTATGTCATAGCAGGCAAACGAGCAGACGGATCGCCTGATGGTAAGCGATAACCGCCGCCCATGGACACCCGCAACACCAGAGGAGTCGCAAGTGCGCTGCCGGCCTTTTAAAAGGGAGTACGCTCTTTTCTTGAAGGTTTCTCATTGGTATAATATTGAGATAACAAGATGTGTGAACGTTGGAGGATCCAAAGGACGTCCAAGTTTGACCGAAGTCGACAGAGGATTCACATTATTTGAGAACCCGATGTCATTAAGATAATAAATAAACTATGTGGTAAAAAACCATCAAAGCGACAAATGGAACTAGGTGTCCTTAGACATGCTACAACGTACACACATTTACAGATTTCAGAAGGACAGTGCTGCTATATATACATGTACAAGTGTCGATAGTAATACTTACTTTAATATTCTTTATTTAGTACCTACGACCGCCGTGACAGCCTAGAGATATGACCTTTGGGCTTTTATCAACGTTGACTTTTCGAAGTCATATTCGAATCAATAGATAATTACATAGGTACAATACATACCAACACGCCTGTTTTCCCCGAAGGGTTTGGCAGAGGCCTACTAATGTACATCCACAGTTCGCCTGTATGTTTAGGTCCCATGTAATATTGCCAGTAAGTACTTAGCCGGGCACAAATTCCTAACTCCGAGTTGCTACTGGGAATTTCAAAACCCAATAACACTGCTTGACCTGGGGATCGAATCCAGGACCTCTAGCGTAACAGTCGCGCTCAGGACCACTTACAGTTACATACATACATACCATCACGCCTGTATTCCCCGAAGGGTTAGGCAGAGGCGTACTAATGTACACCCACAGTTCGCCGGTTACATACCTACTATATTATGCCTGAACTAGGCTAAACCTGTGTTCCAGGCTAAGAAGTGCAATTTACAAGTTAACAATTAAAATAAACGTATTTAAAAATGGTTGTATATAAACTGCCTCATTAGCTAAGTGGTCCTGAGCGCGACTGCTACGCAAGAGGTCCTGGGTTCGAGCAAAGTGTTATTGGGTTTTTCTATGAAATTCCCAGTAGCAGCTCGGAGTTAGGAATTTGTGCCCGGTTAATAGCAATAGGCTCGCCCCCTATTACATGGGAGCTAAACATACCGGCGAACTGTGGGTGTACATTAGTACGCATCTGCCTAACCCTTCGGGGAATACAGGCGTGATGGTATGTTATGTTATGTTGTATAATGGGCGACCTTGGCCTGTAGAAAAGTGGCAAGCCTATTGCCGTCAATAGATAATTATCACGCACTTAAACAGTTAGGTAAGGCGTGTCTGTTTTCCCCAAAAAGCTCATTCTGACTAGCTCCTTTTTTCCGAGATGTGCATGACATAATGCGCACGCTTCATGGTACTGTTAGATAAAAAAAAATGCTACCAAATTGTGCCTGTAACTGAGTATAATTTTATTTTGTACTAGCTTCTGCCCGCGACTTCGTCCGCGTAGCGTGATGATAATATATAGCCTATAGCGTTCCTCAATAAATGGGCTATTTAACACTGAAAGAATTTTTCAAATCGGACCAGTAGTTCCTGAGATTAGCGCGTTCAAGCAAACAAACAAACTCTTCAGCTTTATATATTAGTATAGATTTGTACTTTGTAAATTTTGCATGTCTACTGGCAAAATATGGTTGTAGTTCCTTAGATAAGCGCGAAAGTAAGATAAAAATTTGCTTTATGTAAGTAGTTACGATAAACCCAAAGGTTAAATGCATTTTTTTACATGTTATCATATTTTTTTTTGCGGTAATGAGCTCTGCTATAAAAGCGCTAGACAGCCGTGGTGTGGTACAGAAACCGTCAACATGAACCGTTTAACTATTGTACTCTTCGCGCTCTGCGCCTTGTCCGCCATCTTGAACGTCACAGCGGTACCGAGCGACACCGCCCCGAAAGACCCGTCTGACTCGCTTACACCACAAGAGGAAGAAAATTTCATCAAAATCATCGAAAACATGTGTTTGTGCATTGTTCACGGCCGCGAATTCAACTCAATGTTGAAGTGTCACCTGGCTTGCCGTTTTGGGTGTCTGCAGCCAGGATGCTCCGGATACATGGGGCACACTAAAAGTTTTGTACTTCTAGTTAATCGGAACTATTTGAAATTCGAATATTATATTTTTTTAAACGTTGCAAGCTTCTTAGTATTAAAAAAAAACAATTGGCGGGAAATCATTTGTCAATTGTTTTTTATCACACATCAAAGTTCTACGTACGCAACGAAAATGGAATTAAGTCGAAAAGGTTTTAGAGCGATGATTTTTTATGATTTTAAAAGTTCTCTCTCTCTGCAAGACTGTGCCGCTCGTCTCCAAAATGCTTTTGGGAGAGAAGCATCTTGTTTGAGCACCGCGAGGCGATGGTTTGCTGAATTTGAGAGAGTCCGAGTTTCTTTAAAGGAGAGTATTTTGAAAAGCAATAAATATAACATTTTGATTTTACCATGTTGTTTTTTTAAGTTACGCAAAACTCATAGTGTGACCTACGTATAAGGAGTGCGTCAAACGTGAATTGAAATATGCTTGTAAATGTAATTCTTCCTAAGCTAAAAGCTGTTCGAGGGCAGAAATAATGATTTACTTATGTATTCATAACAGTGCATTGTTAGCAGAGCTAACAATAATCTTTTTATTCTGCATATATTTCCTGTGTTTTATTCACCTCCTCGCTACTTTTTTTATGGGGGCTGATGAGCAGACAGATCACCTGATGGTAAGCGATTACCGCCGCCCATGGACACCCGCAACACCAGAGGAGTTGCAAGTGTGTTGCCCGCCTTTTAAAAGGGTTTGGGCCTTTAGCATGTCTAAGGACAGCTAGTTCCATTTGTCGCTTTGATGGTGTGTGTTTTTTACCACATAGTTTATTTATTATCTAGAAATGACATCGGGATCACAAATAATGTGAATCCTCGTTTAATATTGTCGACTTCGGTCAAACTTGGACATCCTCCAACGTTCACACATCTTGTTATCTTGTTATCGCAATATTGTACCAATGAAGATTGTAACTTTTTTTATTTTAAAAGAGTGTCCATGGAGTTTCTTGCCGCATTCTTCTCCATATGATCAACCTTTTGGAACTAGAATCATAACCAACGTTTCATAAACGCTTGTAAAAGCTTATTTGAAATAAAAATCATTTGATTTGATTTGGCCTCCGGTATCCTCACTCACTTCGCGAAACACATCGTGTTGTTTCACGCTGGTTTTCTGAGAGGCTGTGAGCGAGTCGGACGGGTCCTTCGGGACGGTGTTCACCCCGAAGGACCCGTCTGACTCGCTCTCACCACAGGAGGAAGAAAACTTCCTAAAAATCATCGAAAGTATGAACTTCTGCCTCGTCCACAACTACCAATTGAAGCGTCGGTAGCCTAATGGCTAGGGCGTCGGACTTGCGATCATGTGGTTGCCGGTTCGAACCCAACCCATTGCACTACCGACGTGAACCCACTCGTAACACAAGCAATCTAGCTTAGCACGGGGGGTTAACAAGAATACTAGTAATGTGCGACTCACATAGCTAGTAAGATTTTTTTTTTTTTAAAAAATTGAAATTTAAGCTACTGTGTCATCTGGGCTACCACACTGGGTGTCTGCAGCCAGGTTGCGGCGGGTTCAAGCAGTGCGCTAAAGTCGAGGCAGTGCTGGAGGTAAATCCAAATGCGCCTGTAAATGTAATAGTAACTAACCTGCAAATCGTCCCACGAAATATATCAGTAATGTACTGTAACAGAGCTAACAATTATATTTAATCGTACATATATATGTACTGTTCTATTCTATTCCCCATTAAAGGATTATGCCAAAATCTATAAAATCATTATTTCATCAATCATTGGTATTCAAACTAAACTCTCGTGAGTCCAACAAGTGCATCGCATAGTCCAACATATCGGATTCCAGCGTGGATTGACCACAGGCGACTACTTCCACGTGGGAGTGGGTTGTGACCTTTTGCTTCCGGCCGTAATTAATTGGTTGGGAGAGCGAGGCGGCTGATCGCTGCGAATGACCGCTGCGCTTGCTCGAGTAAAGAGCTAAAAAATATCAGAGAGTACTGGCAGAACTTCCATATTTTCTTCTGATAAATGCAGTGTAAGCGGCGGTAGCCTAATGGCTAGGGCGCCGGACTTGCAATCATGTGGTTGCCGGTTCGAAACCCACCCATTGCACTACCGACGTAAACCCACTAGTAACACAAACATTTTAGCTTAGCACGAGGGGTTAACAAGAATACTAGTAATACGCGATCCACATTGCTAGTAAGCTTTAAAAAAAATGGGCTAATTAATTAATTATTTCTAATTGTGCTGGTCACATCTGTCGCATGTCAGACGAGCTGTGGCCAAATTTTCTACTGAGTGGAACCCAGACGCTAGACGACACCGACGTCGCGGCAGGCCCAAAAGATGATGGCGGGATGAGCTAGACATCTATTGTAAAGATTGGCCACACAAGGCTCTAAACCGTGAGGAGTGGAAGAAAGGTAGGGAGGCCTTTGCCCTGCAGTGGGACGATAACGGCTGAAAAAAAAATGCAATAGATAAATGTATTAGGTTTAGAGAAAAGTCATAGAACAAAAGTGTAGAGAAGTAGTAGTGAAGACAGACCGTATTCTACGGGGGCGAAGCCGCGGGCAGAAGCTAGTTTATAATAACATTCTTTTCTAGACATATTTCAAAATCTACTTACTTTTTTGTTCAAATGTTTTACGTGCCGGGGCGCGCACAATAAATACTCCTTGTTCTAAACTCTTACATCAGCTACGCCCCTGCATTTGGGTAGTGGAGGCGCTGGGTATCTATTATTATGAGGGTCTATGACTCTAATTAAAAATGCACAATCAGGGAAATCGCGACTTCTATATTACTTAGTTCAAGGGAAAATTCTTAATCGAATTGACATTTATAATAATTCTTTTCTAGACATATTTCAAAATCTACTTACTTTTTTGTTCAAATGTTTTACGTGCCGGGGCGCGCACTATAAATACTCCTTGTTCTAAAGTCTTACAGTACGTACCTACCTTTCGAATAAGGCTTACTAAAAAAATTTAGGTATATTCGATAAAAAAAACTATTTTTGACTTATCTTTGTATTCGTAGGGACCGTCGGTCTGACTTTGGGAGTCCACTGTGCGACCAGAGACTGGCCCCGGTAGGGGGACGCGCATGTTTTCCACAGGCACCCTTTCAAGCAGCATGCGAGGAGAGCTTGTGAAGTTTGTGGAGAATATCACGGACCCCATGGAATTCTGCTATCATCTCTTCTCAGGGCAAATGTTCAATTTTCCTTGTTGCTACAAAAGTAAGATAAAAATTTGCTTAACTGTAGTTATGATAACCCAAAGGTTAAATGAAATAAATTTTATCGTGTATTTTTTGGCACTAATTAGAAGTGCTATAAAAGCGCCGGACAGCCGTGGTGTGGTACAGAAACCGTCAACATGAGCCGTTTAACTGTTGTACTCTTCGCGCTCTGCGCCTTGTCCGCCATCGTGAACGTCGCAGCGGTACCGAACGAGGCCGCCCTAGACCAAGCTATCAGCTCGCTTACACCACAGGAGCAAGAAAAGTTCACCAAAATCATCGAAAACATGCTTTTCTGTATTGTGGACGGCTACCAATTCAACTCAATGTTGAAGTGTCAGCTGGGTTGCCGCGCTGGGTGTCTGCAGCCAGGATGCTCCGGATACAAGGAGTGCGTCAAAAAAGAATCCAAATATGCTTGTAAATGTAATTCTTCCTAAGCTGCAAGCTGTTCGAGGGCAAAAATAATGTATTCATAACAGAGCTAACAATTATATTTTTATTCTGCATATATTTCCTGTGTTTTATTCACCTCCTCGTTACTTTTTTAATGGGATAGAGGGGCAAACGGGCAGACGGATCACCTGATGGTAAGCGATTACCGCCGCCCATGGACACCCGCAACGCCAGAGGAGTCGGAAGTGCGTTGTGTTTCGATGAGTGAGTGAGGATACCGGAGGCCCAAACCCTTTTAAAAGGCCGGTAACTCACTTGCGACTCGTCTGTTGATCCATCTGCTCCTTTGCCCTCGTATCATAAACAATAAAGAATTCGTTCTCCCCTAAGATACAAGTTATCTTCTTGCCAATTTTATGGAAATCTATTTACAATAGGGTATTACACCTTTTTTTGAAAACTGTTTTAACTTAATCCTTAGATCGTAATGAACCAGTCGAATTTTTATTTCAGTTTTATAAAACCGAAAAATGCCTTTTAATTTATGACTTTGAATTTTCGCGCGGAAACGCTAGCCGCCATGCTACTTCGGGTCGTGACGTCACTTCGTTAGTAAACAATACAACTGCAAAAGACCAAGTAACGTCAAGTAACTATCGGAGTGACATCACGTCGGAATCCAATATGGCGGATGGCGTTTTAAAACAGATTAAAAAGGACTATTTTTGAAATTGAATTATAAAATTGACATTGCATTTTTTTAAATAAATACTAACGTTTCTCGTTTACTTTTTTAAAAATCTATCATGAACATGCATTTTTCAATGTTTTCTTACATGGTGTAAAATACCCTATTTTACAGGTTTAGACAAGAAAAGATAACAGATACAGTTACTATCGCATTTTTAATAGGTATGATTAGGACCCATGGATATACATATTTATTTATTTATAAATAATTTATTTATAAACTGCCTCAATAGCCGAGTGGTCCTGACCGCGACTGCTACGCTAGAGGTCCTGGGTTCGATTCCCAGGTCGAGCAAAGTGTTATTGGGTTTTTCTATGAAATTCCCAGTAGCAGCTCGGAGTTAGGAATTTGTGCCCGGTTAATGGCAATAGGCTCGCCCCCTATTACATGGGACCTAAACATACCGGCGAACTGTGGGTGTACTTTAGTACGCCTCTGCCTAACCTTCGGGGAATACAGGCGTGATGGTATGTTATGTTATGTGTTATTTATTATTTACTAGCTTCTGCCCGCGACTTCGTCCGCGTAGCGTGATGATATATAGCCTATAGCCTTCCTCAATAAATAGGCTATCTAACACTGAAAGAATTTTTCAAATCGGACCAGTAGTTCCTGAGATTAGCGCGTTCAAGTAAACAAACAAACAAACAAACTCTTCATCTTTATATATTAGTATATAGATATAAACGAAGCTCCTTACACCTTGTTTTATAATGTGATGAAATACAAACTATATTAAGTTTCTCTATCTGTCTAGAGAAACAACATTAAAAGCTAATATTTCATAGATTACAATCATCAATATTTTTCCATATCACTTGTCATAATGACGTACATCGATCATAGTCAAATACCATAAACAAATCAAAGGAAGTGTAAGGAGCTTCGTTTATATAGATTATAATCTTCTGCTCTCCACTTAGCCTGCGTGGACTTCAAAATTCGGTCCAATCTGGATAAAACGTTGCCTATGTGCTCATGTAATTGAATAATACTAATAGAACTTCGTTTCGTCTTATTTTTTTAGGCTAAGGTATACATAGTTGAATGTTAAGTATTAAAATAGTTTCAACTGTTTATAATAATAATAATAATAAAGAGATGCGCTTTGTGAGACGTGCGTTCCTAGGAACTGATATCGACCCTCAAGACTATACGTCTCGTGTCACAGAGCGCATTGACT
The DNA here is from genome assembly GCA_947256265.1 of Acronicta leporina. Classification (NCBI taxonomy): domain Eukaryota; kingdom Metazoa; phylum Arthropoda; class Insecta; order Lepidoptera; family Noctuidae; genus Acronicta; species Acronicta leporina. The sequence continues at coordinate 1,980,328 of OX366539.1, forward strand.
TCCTGAAGCAGAAAGTTTATGCATGGGCAAACCGCATTCGAAGGTACAGACGGAGAGTGGAGAGATACACTCAGAATCGCATGTTCCAAAGCGACCAAAGATGGGTATATAGGAGTTGGGAGCGATCTGACCAAGACATGGTTGATGTGCAGTTGCCAGACAAGGATGCCATGACTACATTCTGGCAGAATATCTGGTCGGTGCGCATTAACCACACCGAGGGACAATGGACGCGGGATATTGAACGAGCATGTGAGGATATACCAGAAATGGAGGAAGTAATTATCAGTCCTCAAGACGTAACCAGTGCAACCCATGCATTACATAATTGGAAGGCTCCTGGTCAGGATGGGCTGCATAATTTTTGGTTGAAATGGTTACGCAGCTCACATGCTCGCTTGGCATCCCAATTCCAACAATCCTTAGAGTCGGGATCGCTCCCCCAGTTCCTGACAACAGGAGTTACCCACTTGCTTCATAAATCAGGTAGTACCACGGAACCTAAGAACTTTAGACCTATCACTTGCTTACCTACTTTATACAAACTTCTTACATCCATTTTGAGAACTAAGATTAATCATCATATTGATAATAACTCAATTATGTCTCACTCTCAGAATGGATGTAGGAATGGGTCTCGTGGTACTAAGGAGCTACTCCTCATTGACATGACCATTTGCCAACAAGTTCGTCGTTCCCGGAAGAATGTCTCGACATGCTGGATAGATTATAAGAAGGCATACGATTCTGTTCCACATACATGGCTTATGAGGGTGCTGGAGTTGTACAAAATAGATGCAACTCTACGCACCTTCCTTATGTCATGTATGGGACAGTGGAGAACAATACTTCTCGATCCAGGATGTCGACAGATTCGCGGGGACTCTGAACCGATTAGGATTCAGCGGGGTATATTCCAGGGCGACAGCCTGAGTCCGTTATGGTTCTGCTTAGCTTTGAACCCCCTTAGCACTTTACTCGAGGGATCAAGGCTGGGCTTTCAGTTGAGAAGAGGAGGTCAGATGATATCCCATCTCCTTTACATGGATGACCTGAAACTCTTTGCCCACAACAATTTACACCTAATGGAATTACTGAAGATAACTGAAAATTTCAGTAATTCTATTAGGATGGAATTTGGTGTGGAAAAATGTGCGGTCATGCATGTGAAGAGAGGAAGGATTATGGAGTCCGAGGAAACTCATCTATCGAACTCCATACATCTCAAATCCCTCTCCTCAACTGAAACCTATAAATATTTGGGTATGTCGGAGGCGTTAGGCATCAAAGAGGCTGACATGAAGCAATCATTACAGGAGCGCTTCTTTGGCCGCTTGAAAAAAGTAGTAAAAAGTCTTTTATCAGGTGGAAATAAGGTGCGCGCCTATAATGGCTGGGTCATGCCGGTCTTGATGTACTCCTTTGGCATACTCAAATGGACGCAGACAGAACTTGACGCCCTGGACAGAAGAGTCCGTACATTGTTGACTGCACATCGGATGCATCACCCGCGTTCATCAGTTATGAGACTGTACATCCCGCGGAAGTGTGGAGGACGTGGCTATTTAAACGCTAAATCCCTTCACAATCGCGAGGTGTGCAGGCTTAGAGAGTTTTTTCTCAAAACTGACGTAGGGATGCACCGAGATGTAGTCGCGGTAGATAAAGGATTCACTCCGTTATCCTTGGCTAAAGAGAACTGGCGCAAACCTATAATACTTGATACTGCTGGCCGCAGGGAGATATGGCAAAGCAAGGAACTTCACGGACGCTTTTATCGGGCCCTACATGGACCTGATGTAGATTTTCTAGCGTCCGTGTCCTGGCTACGTTTCGGGAACCTCTTCGGGGAAACCGAAGGTTTTGTCTGTGCAATTATGGACGAAGTTATAATGACGAACAACTACCGGAAATATATTATAAAGGATGGCACGATTGACATTTGTCGGGCATGTCAACGTCCAGGGGAATCGATCCGGCATATTATTTCTGGGTGTTCTCGTCTTGCTAACGGCGAATACTTGCACAGGCATAACCTAGTAGCTAGGATTATTCATCAGCAACTTGCTTTGAAATATACTCTTGTGGACTCAGAGGTACCATACTATAGGTATGTGCCCGACCCAGTTCTTGATAATGGTTGTGTTACTCTGTACTGGGATCGATTTATTATCACTGACAGGACTGTTGCTGCCAATAAACCTGATATAGTGGTGATAGATCGATCAGAACGCCGTGCAGTTATTGTTGATGTCAGTGTTCCGCATGACGGGAATCTCGTGAAAGCTGAGAAAGACAAACAAATTAAATATCTAGACTTGGCGCATGAGATTGTTGACATGTGGGATATTGACTCAGCAGTCATTGTGCCGATAGTTGTGACCGTCAATGGTCTAATAGCCAAGAGCCTCGACTCGCACCTGCGGAGGCTCTCGTTAGGCAGCTGGGTTAAGGGCCTGATACAGAAAGCGGTACTCCTGGATACGGCGCGTATTGTTAGGAGGTTCCTTTCTCTGGGGCCCTGACCGCCGGTAGCTTGGACCCTGTTCCCGATACCGGTGGACTACTATTTTTTATATTTTTAAATGTTTTTGTATATCTTTTGTAAAAATATTTAAAAATATATTTAAATAAGTATTAACTAATAAATGAATGAAATAATAATAATAAAGCTCTCCAAGGGGCCTCTGCGCGTTGGACCTGTGTCCCCCCGCACGCCTTCCAAAGTACCGGATGTCTTCCTCACCGGAGGCATGCCGTGATACCCAAAAAAAAAAAACCTTTATTTCAGATATAAAGCATCCATACATTATAATATTACGTAGTAAAGAAAACTTAAAAACTAATGTTATGCAGACCGAGTTTATTTTGTAGTATTTGTTATATTTTTTTTAATGTAGGTAATTTATAGATACCTATATCATCACGCCTGTTTCCCGTAGGGTAAGCCCACAGTTCATCGGTATGTTTAGGTCTTATGTACATATAGAGGAAGAAACATCCATAATACTTATCTGCAACAATTGTTTCTGGAGATGTGTTGTAAAAAATAGATAAAGCAGATATAATAATCTTGATGAAAGTAATAAGACGATAATATACGAAAAAAATAGAACTAAAAAAATAAAAACGTTATTATTTTTTTATAAAAATATTGTAGTAACGTTAAATTTACAAAGGTAACGGAACGGAATTATAACGTTATACTTAAATAATGGTGCGCAAAATATCGTTTTTGATAACGTTATTCTCAAAAAATAACGTTATTCTCAAAAAATAACGTTATCTCGTCAAAAATAACGTTATCTCGACCTTGGGCAGATAACGTTACTAAATTATACCGGTATTTAAGTCCCTGTCTGGGACACAGAGTCACCGAGATGTAAATGACGATGCAGATATCCAACGGGAGTAGAGGGGAAAGTAATACTATTCAGGGTCTATTGTCAAAGTTTGTACACCCAGCGCTCTATACAACGCCCGTAGAGTGCAATATAATAACGCCTTTAGGATTCTGGTGGGGCTGCATAAATTCTTCAAAGCAGCGGTAGCCTAATGGCTAGGGCGTCGGACTTGCGATCATGTGGTTGCCGGTTCGAACCCCACCCATTGCACTACCGACGTGAACCCACTCGTAACACAAGCATTTAGCTTAGCACGAGGGGTTAACAAGAATACTAGTAATGTGTGACCCACATTGATAGTAAGCTTTATTTTAAAAAAAAAAATCTGCAACGAATGTTTGCTGATGCAAGGGTCGATAATTTCTATGCACTCATGCGTGAAAATTCACCATCATTGATGCGCTGGATTCGGCTGGCTTCTGTCAAGTAAAAGAGATCTAAATGTTTATATGTAACATAGTTTTTAAGACATTTATAACTAACAATATATAGACAATGCTTAGTCTGAAATAAATGTATTATTAATAATAAAGTGTTAGCGCAAAAACAACATTGATAAATTGGATTTAACCCCTGGGTTATTAACGCAATTTTATCTTAGGTATGTGAAAGACTATTGTTCTTTTATCTGTGGTGAAAGTAACGATGACCTTTGGCTTATTCATGTAATATATCAATTATTATCTGTGTAACGCCATATCAACACTGTGTAATTTTTTACGATGGACATGTTTACTGTCCTGTTAATAGATATAATATAACATAACATACCATCACGCCTGTATTCCCCGAAGGGTTAGGCAGCGGCGTACTAGTGTACACGTACCCACAGTTCGCCGGTATGTTTAGGTCCCATGTAATAGGAGGCGAGCCTATTGCCATTAACCGGGTACAAATTCCTAACTCCGAGCTGCTACTGGGAATTTCATAGAAAGACCCAATAACACTGTTCGACCTGGGAATCGAACCCAGGACCTCTAGCGTAGCAGTCGCGCTCAGAACCACTTGGCTAATGAGGCAGTGTATAGATATTAATAAAATATATAGATATAAAAGTTAATTGTAAAAAAGCTGTGTCTGTACATTGAAGATATAAAAAAAAACAAGTGGGTATATAAACGTCACCGAACCCAAAAATGTGATTTTTAAAATTCTTGCCTGTTTGTCTGTTTGTTACGGGTTGGCGCAAAAACTACTGAATAGACTTTAATTTTGTTATCACTTTTAGAAAGTATGTGCTCCAACTTAAAAACTGGGTAACTTGTTATTAAATTTATAAACGAATCCTGAGATACCTATAGCTTGAGCTCTCTGATGTATACAGACCCATACGAAGAAGAGATCATCACTGTTGATTTAAGTTATTTTTGGGATCCATTTCTAATCTTAATATAGCTACACGTGAGCAAAAAAAAAAAGAACATCACTGTAGGTTTTTGAACTTCAAGTGAGCGAAGCCGCGGGCAGAAGCTAGTAGTTTATATTAATGATGCCACGAATAGTGAATTGGCCGAATACCGAATATTCGGCAACGCTGTCGGCCGAAGCGCCGAATATTCGGCCGCCGAATATTCGTCGCTACAGATAATATGGGAAATGCTAATGATGAGGAGGACGTGGAGAAGAATGCTGAGGCAAACGAGTTGGATTTTTATTTGAAAACAGTTCGCCTAGATCGGAAGGCCGATCCTTACAAGTGGTGGTCAGCAAACGAAAAACAATACCCGAACCTTTCGAAATTTGCAAAAGTTTATCTTTCTTCGCCTGGAAGTAGCGTTTATAGTGAGAGATTATTTTCTGAGGGTGGTAACGTTTACGATGAAAAGCGCAATCGTTTGCTACCAAAAAATGCTGAAAAGGTCATTTTTATCCATCACAACTTACCACTGATTAATTTTAAGTTACTAAAATGTTGTAATTTGGAAATAAATACATAATTTTGAGTAAAATAACGTGTCTTTATTACATGATTTGCTATTCGGTATTCGGCCGAATAGTACGCACTATTCGGCCGAATACCGAATAGCAAAAAAGTGGCCGAATAGGCCGAATACCTAATAGTTGCCGAATATTCGTGGCATCTTTAGTTTATATACCTAATTGATGATAAAGAAGTTTATACAACATTAGTTTTAGTATTAAATGCGAAAGACACGTGTTTAGTAGTGCTTTTATGTAATGTTTAGTTTGTAAAAAAATCACAGCTGTAGCAATAAAATCGCAAAGTTAGAATCTTGTTTTGTTACCTAGAGATGCTATGACCTCCTGTGACTTGTGTAGTGCACGTATCTACGATTGCGGAAAAATGCTTGTGTTGCTCGGTATCCCACTCGGTAACATTTTTAAATATTTTTGAGACAAGTTATTTTAGACTCTACTGCCTCAATAGCCAAGTGGTCCTGACCGCGACTGCTACGCTAGAGGTCCTGGGTTCGATTCCCAGGTCGAGCAAAGTGTTATTGGGTTTTTCTATGAAATTCCCAGTAGCAGCTCGGAGTTAGGAATTTGTGCCCGGTTAATGGCAATAGGCTTGCCCCCTATTACATGGGACCTAAACATACCGGCGAACTGTGGGTGTACATTAGTACGCCTCTGCCTAACCCTTCGGGGAATACAGGCGTGATGGTATGTTATGATGGTATGTTATTTTAGAGAAGGAAAAATTCGACTCTACTGTAGTGTGTGACGCGCCTCCACCCTATATATTGTTTAACTTAGCTTGTAAGAGGAACACTATTATACGGATATTCGACGCATACACTAGTCTTTAATTTGACACCAACACACGTCATTACATGGCGACCCTGCCAGTGCTGCCTTATGGGCAGCGCTGCGCGAATAAAAGAGTTAAGTACTTTTTGGTGTTTTAAATTGATTAAAATTGGCAAAATAAAAGAATTTTGAGAGGATATGTTTTACGAGTCGGGGAATTGTATAAATAGTTAAAAGTCGAAGAAAGAAAAGGTGACAATGCTCGAGTGGAAGGCCAGGAGCCATGTCTTTTGGACATATGGTTGCAGCATCTTCCTGCGGTCTACGACCAGTGAAGCTGGTGGTCCGTCCTTACGTCAAGTGAAATTTTCGCCGAAGTGAAGTGAAAGTGTGTTTCGAGTGTCTAAGTGAGGTGAAGTGAACTATTTTAAATGTAGAACAGTATTGAGGTAGATATTCTCTATAATGTGATGCCGCGGACATTTTTTTTAGTGCTTTAAGTTAAATATGTAATATTTTATAAAAACTAGATTAATTTTAGAGGTAGAGTAGGTATGCCTGTTGACAACAACTATTTAGGTACATTATATTTGTTTGGTTTTGGCATCCATATTCAAAAATGTATTTGTAAAATATAATTAGAACACGTAATCACGTTTATATCAGTAAATATAAAAATATTAATAGAATGTTGCGTCATATATCGTTCTCACGATAGCCAGGTGTACCCGCTCATATTACGTTTATGCTTGCTCTGCATTCCTAGGTGTTAAAATCAGTATCGCATGATATTCTTTGTTTAAACATAATTGTGTTCTTTGTATGGCAATGTTTTGGTTTAATAACGTAATGAAATATGAAGTGTATTAAACTCTTTTGTCACCTTTACTAAAGAGTGTCATTAGGTACTTTCGTATTTTAAAGGTCGTAAGAAAGGAATAGGCTTAGGTATGTTTAAGTTTTATTGGTTGTTGGATTTTGATGAATATACAAATAAGAAAGATGGTTTCGTTCGTATGAAAGTTTTATAACAGTAGGGAATCGTTTGGTACATAAGGCTCTGGCATAGGTACCATCGGACTGATCACCCGAAAAATGACGGAGATCTTTTATACCAAATTATTCATTTTATATGTTGAAAGATTATTAAGATTGAAATGATTGTATAAATATGGTACACAGTAGAGGGGTACTAAGGTCCAGTCCCTTCAGTTTGATCATGGCAGTGAACGAGCTTTCCTCCGTGAAAACCGTTGGGGTCTATAAAGTCTTAAATCTGAGTCCTTATAAAAAAAAAAAGATAGATATTATAAAAAGTCGACTTATAAATTATGTACCTCGTTATAATGAAAAATATATGAATATGAAATGACCGGCCGGTCCAAATGAAAGGTCCAAATGAATGGTCCAAATGAAAGTCGAAAATGAAAGGTCCGAAATGAAAGGAAATGTGTAAGTACCATAGAAAAAAAAAAGATAAGTAAGTAGGTATATATACAAGCAGTGTTAAAGTTAGAAAATGGGAAAATAAAGTTAGTGTTTTATGAAGGAAAGAAAAGAGGTGACTCCTTATACAAGACAGCCAAATAACAAAAAATATTTTTGAATTATCTTAATAACTTAGATTGATTTAATTTGGTAAATATGAATAAATAAATGTTAATTTAATAAATAATGAAACGAAGAATTTAAAGAGAAGACTATCATATCTAATATAACCTAAATAATCTTACTTTGTAAAAAAAAAAAAACTTTTATTGTCAACAGTGCATAGGTATAGTATATAATCATGTGCATAGGTATAGCTTAGTATATTAAGTACATATAATATGACTTGCGTAAGTGAAAATTATGATTTTCGGTACATTAGGTTTAGGTATATGCCCTAGAAACTATTGGTCTATAGATTTTGTCTTATACACCCTTAATTTTTTTTCTGGAATGTAACTGAACTGTCAGCGAACTGTATTATATTATTATTATGTTTACAAAAGATTATTTCTACATGTATTTTATTAATGACTTATATTTGAAATTTACTGATTTTCGTCTAGTGTATCTATTAACAAGTATTAATTATGTATAATTATACCAAAAAAAAAACCTTTACTAAGGTGTTTTTTTTTCTGTTTTAAAAAACGGGGGAGGTGTAGTGTGTGACGCGCCTCCACCCTATATATTGTTTAACTTAGCTTGTAAGAGGAACACTATTATACGGATATTCGACGCATACACTAGTCTTTAATTTGACACCAACACACGTCATTACACTACTCTCGGTTTCGAACCTACGTCTTGATAGGTACGCCAGACGCTATGACCTCTAAGCCACCGCGAGTAGGTGGGACTCGCGGTGGCTTAGTGAATAACTTGTCTCAAAAATATTTAAAAAGGTTACCGAGTGGGATACCGAGCAACACAAGCATTTTTCCGCAATCGTAGATACGTGCACACGTGCCACGTCGAAATTTGATTTCACATTCTGAAGCCTACCAGAACTAGTAGGTACCTAGCCAGAAGACGCAGGCTCGAATCCTGCCTGCGAGTCGAATTTTTCTTTCACTAGAATAACTTTATAATCTTAGCATGAAAAATGCAAAAAAATCACATTTAAACATATTTTTGTGACAAAATATAACATGTTGTAAAAACGATTGGAATTGATTAAGTTACTTGTTCTGAACAAATTATAATTCAGGTTTCGCATAACCTACTCAAAATAATACAGTATATTGTACTTTCTTAGCGATTGGACGTCTTAGGCTCAACTCACACCGAAAGAGCGGCGAAGGGCAGCGAAGCGCAGCGACCCGCTCGGTAGAGAACGGCACCGTTTAGGCTCAACTCACACCGAAAGAGCGGCGAAGCGCAGCGACCCGCTCGGTAGAGAAGGCGCGCGGATTCCCGAGACTGCTCGAGCCCGCCCGCGATGAATTCACGGGTCGCTCTCCTATGCGCAGTTCACTTTTAACAAAACTCGAGGAAGCAGTGAAAATGGGTATTTTGGATTTATCAGTTAATTATATAGATGATTTCCTATGCATCGGTGATTCACTTCACAACTGCTTGGAGAACGTAAAAGCCACAAAAGATCTATTGCTAAAATTAGGTTTTATAATCAACTATGTTAAAAGTCAAACTCAACCAAAGAAAACATGTGTATTCCTTGGCTTCATATTCGATTCCACAAAAATGTCCCTGACACTACCACCTGAAAAGAAAAATCGTATAAAATCTTTATCAAGCAAATTGCTAAATATAAGAAAATGTACAATTAGAGAATTTGCAAGATACATAGGTCTACTGACGTCGGCATGTCCTGCGGCGGTTAAATATGGATGGTTGTACACAAAGCTGTTTGAAAGAGAAAAAATTCTAGCACTAAACGTATCCAATAATTACAATAAATACATGGTCATACCAGATCATATAAAACCTGACTTAATCTGGTGGAGGGATCATATTGCCTCTGCATCTTGTTCATTTAAAACCAATGATTATACTCAAGAAATATTTAGTGACGCATCAACCACAGGTTGGGGTGTAGCCTGTGAGAACCAAACCGCTCATGGACATTGGAATACCTCGCAATTGTTACTACATATAAATACCCTAGAACTAATTCCAGCTTTCTATGGGCTTAAAATCTTTGCGTCACGTCTCAAAAACTGTAATATCCTCCTTAGAATCGATAATACAACGGCCATTGCCTACATTAATAAAATGGGCGGTATATAGTATACACTTACAAAACACAACACGACAGTCACTCAAATCTTTCACTGTTACTTAGGGAAACTCAGAATCAATTAAAACACTCCGTTAACACAATCATAGCCCAACTTAACGCTCCCTCAGTTATACACACACATCACTTCACTTACACACTGGGATTACACAACTCACTTACTCATCAAATAACAATCTCAAACACTCCACACCAAATACTTACTCATACACACTTTTTTACTATTCACTTACTAACTCTTTCCATAATTGTTGCCAATACTTTAACCAATAATCTAGACAATACTTACGTTCTTGTTATCCATTCGATGACGTAACTAATTTATCTGAAAATATTGACCAGTTATCCGTGTCTCACTCACAAAGCGCAGACCTAGAGGAATGTCAGTACATTATTACTTCTACTTCGGACAACCTACTTATATTGACACAAAATATTCGAAGTATAAACCGAAATCTGGCCGGCCTAGAAGTTTTGCTACAAAGACTTAAACTAAAATGCGATATATTAATTTTAACTGAGTGCTGGCAAAAAGTGCAACGTTAATCCCTCACCTACCTGGCTACTCTTATGCAGCAACAAATATAAACCCCTTACAAAATGACGGCGTAGTTATCTACTACAAAGAAAACATTAACCTAACTATAATAGAACCTAAATTTCAGGAAAGTAATTGCTTACTAGCCACCATTGAAAAACATATTGCTATAATTGCCATTTATAGATCGCCGTCCTACACTAAATTGGAGCCGTTTCTCTTGTCGTTGGATAATATATTACAATCAGTGTCTTCTTTCGAGCACATCGTTGTTATAGGCGACGTGAATTTAGCAATAAACTCAAATAAAATTAAATATGATGGGGAACGATATTTAACCTTAGCTGCTTCTCATGGCCTATTGCCAGCGCATACTTTAGTCACACGCAGTGCTCGTCAGACATGCATAGACCATGTCCTCATCAAATCTAAAGTCTCCTCCATCACCATAGTCCCTAACGCAACTCTAACAGATCATCATCCCGTTTTATTCTGTATAAATTTTAAAAAACCACGACATTTTGTAACTAAAACAAAGACCATAATCAACAATGAAAGACTAGCATTAGATATTTTAAATATTAATTTTGAGCCCATTTACCAAACAGAAAACTCAAACACCAGTCTAAATTACCTGACACAAAGCTTACAAAAAGAAATCGACAAGAATACAAAAACCGTAACTCTTTCTAGACGCCAAAAAATCATCAAGCCATGGATAACTCCAGGACTCATACGCTGCATCCGAAACAGAGACCGAATGCACAAAAAATCAGCAAAAAATCCGGATAACGAAGTCTTGAAAATTACCTACAGACGTTACAGAAATTTCTGTAATAGTCTATTACGCAGGCTAAAAAGAGCCTACGAAAAAAAACTAATTTTGGACGCTCAGAACGATAATAAAAAATTATGGAAAGCCATCAAAAATATCACACACACAACAAAAACAACACAACACCCTAAAAATCTATTAACTCTCTCATCTTCTCCTGACCAATCATTGCATGAAGCAAACAGCTATTTTATTAATGTGGGTAGATCACTGGCGGATAAAATCTGTCATCAAAACAGTAGTTCTCGTAATCTACATTTACAGCATAATACCCAAGATAAATTACTAAATGCCCCCAATTCCTTCGGCTTAATTGAGACAGACATATACGAGGTTGGGCATCTCATCATGGGTCTAAAAACAGACAGTGCACCAGGATGTGATAATATCAGCAGTAGATTCCTAAAGCAACATAAAAATATCCTTGTACATCCTCTAGTAAAAATCTTCAACGATTGTTTAAAAACTGGAGTGTTCCCCGACGCCCTAAAACGATCAGAAGTGTGCCCAATCTTTAAGAACGGAGACAGAAATCGTATAAGCAACTATAGGCCGATATCTATACTCCCCGTAATATCCAAAATTCTCGAAAAAATTATAAACATCCGTCTAGTAAAATATCTTGAAAAACATAATCTCCTGTCAGTAAACCAATACGGGTTTAGACACGGAAAATCTACAGAACAGGCAGTGAATAGGCTTATAGAATTTATAAGTTCTGGTCTGGACAAAGGGAAAAAATGTCTTGGTATTTTTCTCGACCTGGCCAAGGCATTTGATACAATTTCTGTCCCCCTCTTACTCAATAAATTGGAGGCACTTGGTGTCAGGGGCACCCAACTTGAACTCTTCAACAGTTACCTCTCTGGGCGAACTCAGTGTGTCCGAGTGGATAAACACAAAAGTTCACACCTTTTAGTTACACACGGTGTGCCCCAGGGAAGTATACTGGGGCCCACCCTATTCCTCGTGTACATTAATGAACTTACTAGTCTAAAACTGACCAATGGCGAAATTATCTCATTCGCAGATGATACCGCTTTAGTGTTTGATGGGGATAGTTGGGAAGAGGTTTTTAGTATCGCACAGAATGGCCTTGACATAACAAAAGGATGGCTGCAGAGAAATATACTTACTCTAAACGTTGACAAAACTAAGTATATGTGTTTCAGTATTAGGCAGGCGGTGGGTATTCGCAGCGACCTACGTATTATTTCACATGAATGCCTCTCTGCGGACAGTTGCACATGTTCATCTCTAGAACACGTTAATAATTTAAAATACCTTGGTATTACTGTAGATAATAATCTCAACTTTAATGAACATGTGAAACTCCTTTGTAATAGAGTAAGAAAGTTAATTTATGTATTTAAAAACCTACGTCACGTTGCGGACTCTACACTGTTGAAGCAAATATATCAGGCTCTGTGTCAGTCCCTTCTCACTTATTGTATTTCATCCTGGGGAGGGATCTGCAAAACTACTCTAAAGGCAGCTGAGGTCGCTCAGAGAGCTATACTAAAGGTTAGTACATTTAAACCAATGCGTTTTCCTACTATTACATTGTTCCAACTATGTGAGGTCTTAACAGTAAGACAGTTATTTATACAAAAACTTATCCTACAAGAACACATCAAACAGCCGTACAACCCAATGTTACTACAAAGACGTCGCAAACATCATGTTTGTGACAAATTAACCCCAGTTAAAACTACCTTTGCTAAAAGATTTGTAAGTTTTCTAGGCTACCTTTATAATAAGCTTAACAAAACATTAAGTATATACCCCTTGACTAGAAAACAATGCAAATTAAAAGTATGCCAATATTTACAGAAATTAAACTACGAGGAGACGGAACAATTATTAATCATACCACATTAATATTACGCTTAAAGCATACAAAACAAAGAGATTTTACATAGCTCACTAACACACACTCTCACCACATAATCATACGCACACACACACACACACGCACACTCACACACACCCACTCACACACAAAATACACTGACACTCACAGACACACAGTCACACACATAATCTATTTAATAAAATTATGTACGTACACACCTACTTACTTATTACATAATAAATAATCCAGTGTTAAGTTTCTAGTGCATGGCACACAATATTGTATAAATGATACTCGAGGGAAACGGTGCTGATAGTCGAAATACAGGCTATGCCTAGTTCGGCTACAGACGCTAATCTCATTACTTGTAATGTAATTGCCGCACTACTATTGTAAATTAGTATTAAGTCTTTGGAATTAAATTATATACTTACTTACTTACATAGTTTACACATCTAAATGACATTGCACGAAGCATATGGCAATGGTGCGAAAGGTCTAATCTTAATTTATTTGCATCCTATATCCAATCCAGTAAGAACGAAGTTGCTGATTTTGAATCCCGTAAAGCTTATAATTTTGATACTGAATGGGAATTAGCTGATTATGCATTTCATCAAATAACACTTTCATTTGGCATGCCTGAATTTGACTTATTTGCAAGTATTCAAAACCACAAATGTTTCAGATATGCGTCATGGAAGCTAGACCCTAACTCTGAAATAATTGATGCGTTCACATTTAATTGGAAACGCATGAGATTTTACGCCTTTCCGCCATTTAGCCTAATTACTAAAGTTTTACACAAGATCAAATGCGATAACGCAAAAGGTATCGTGGTAGTACCATATTGGCCCACACAACCGTGGTACCCAATATGGTCAAGTCTTCTCGTTTCAAAAGTCTTATACTTTGAGCCTAACAGAGACCTGTTATTCTCGCCTTTCAGGGAGGAGCATCCCCTCCACACGGACCTCACCCTGATGGCAGGCAAATTATCAGGAAGTCACTGCTAAGACGAGGAGTCCCCAACGATGCTCTCGACATAATGATGGCCTCCTTCTCCCCAAATACACTGACACAATATAACAGTTCTTTGAAGTCGTGGTGGTCATATTGTAACGATAAGTGCCTAGATTATTGTGATTCTAACACTACTCAGTTGATTAAATTCTTAACCGAAAAATTCTATGCTGGTGCTAGCTACAGTACACTTAACAGTCACCGCTCAGCATTGTCCATATTATTAGGTCAGGATATCACTTGTCATGATAATATCAAAAGATTTTTCAAAGGTATCTATAGAATTAAACCACCAACACCAAAATATAACACCACCTGGGACCCTAATTTAGTATTAAATTATCTAGTTGATTATTTACCCAATGACTCAATAACATTAAAAGAGCTGTCGCTCAAAACTGTAACTCTCTTAGCATTAGCATCCGCACAAAGAATGCAAACCTTAGGTCTTATTAAAATAAAAAATATTCTGTTCGAACCAGAAAAAATTAAAATCAAAATCGACGAATTAATAAAAACATCTAGGCCAGGTGCTTTCCAACCCATGATTGTTTTGCCCTATATTAAAGAAAATGAAAAAATCTGCCCTGCTTTAACCTTAAAATGTTATATCGATAGGACTGCCGATTTACGTAATCAAGAAGAGTATCTCTTTATTAGTTTTCAAAAACCACACAAAAAGGTTGGTTCCCAAACTTTATCTCACTGGGTTAAATCAACTCTAGCAAAAAGCGGAATTAATGTAAACTTATTCGGTGCGCATAGTACGCGACACGCGTCGACCTCTGCTGCTCACAAAGCAGGCGTTAATTTAGAATCAATTCGGAAAGCCGCTGGCTGGTCAGAATCATCCAATGTATTCTTAAAATATTATAATAAGGATATTTGTACCTCTTCCGACACCGAACTTGTGGATGTACTGTTTAAATGATTATAAACCTAGATACTAAATATATTCTTGATTATACTAATGTTGATTCTCTTATTGTAATAAAAACTTAAACACTAAGAATGATCGCTTCAGTTCTGAATTGCCTTTTTCGATGCTCTAAACATCTGCATGTAATCTGTAATCATCTTCGGGAGAGATACGAAATATAATTAAGAATCAAACGAACTTACCTTGTGAAGTTTGATGTCTAATTATATGAGTATCTTGACCGAAGATGATTACACTCCCACCCAACCCTTTAATCTCCCGATACCTATCGAAAAAAGTTGGCTCTAAAAAATGAAAGTCAGGCGCGCGCAGCATGATGCGGGTGGGGTATCTATGGTGGGGTGAAATGAGTCAAAACACAACTACCTTATTTATTTTTTAAGTTTAAAAAAATAATCTAAGTATTCTATAGCTCTTAAAGTGTGATTAGGACGGCATCATCTCGCGTGCTGCTGCATGTAATCTGTAATCATCTTCGGTCAAGATACTCATATAATTAGACATCAAACTTCACAAGGTAAGTTCGTTTGATTCTTAAATATTGGCTGTGTTTATATTCCCCACGGACCAGGTTATAGGGAGGCGCTGAGTTCCTTTATCGATATCACCGGTAACCTGACTTCGGATTATCCAAGTG
This sequence comes from Acronicta leporina, assembly GCA_947256265.1. Lineage (NCBI taxonomy): Eukaryota > Metazoa > Arthropoda > Insecta > Lepidoptera > Noctuidae > Acronicta > Acronicta leporina. The sequence goes on from OX366539.1 coordinate 1,996,020, forward strand.
ATTTATTTCTTATCACTGGCGATCTAAATATTTCTGGGGCAGAGTGGTTGACAACTTCATCTTTAAATGCACAAATAAATATGAGTGGAAATTTCGCTGTGCAAGTAATTAGCGAATTTTTATCCTTTAGCGGAATGAAACAATTTAATCTTTGTAGTAATGTAAATAATCGCATTCTTGATTTAATTTTGTGTACATCAGACTGTCACGTTTCAGCTTGTGATCATCCACTAGTAATTGAAGACGCACATCACAAATCACTTCTGATCGATTTAAAATGTAACTACTCGCAGCCCCTCAAACCCCGCCCGTATTCTATTTACAATTTCCATTCTGCAAATTTTGATGAAATCAATACGGAATTGTCTAAGATTTATTGGGATGAATTCTTTTTAAATCTGAATATGGAAGATAGTGTTGATAAGTTCTACGGTCTTCTAAACGAGTTAATTAAATCGCATGTTCCCCGTCGTAAACTACAGTCTTCTGGTAGGATCCCTGCTTGGTATAGTAGTTCGTTAAAAAAAGTATTAAGAGAAAAACGCAAGTATCACTCGTTATGGAAACGTTATGGAAATCCTCTAGACTATGCTAGTTTTAAGATTTTACGTAAAAGAGCTAGAATAATGGAATCTGATTGTTATAATAGTTTTATATCTTTCTCAGAGCAGAGAATTAAAAGTAACCCGAATTTCTTTTGGAGTTATATTAAATCTATTTTTTCAAAAAACGGTTATCCAGAAATAATGCATTACAAGGATTTAGCGTCCGGTGACGTTGAACAAATATGTAATCTTTTTAATTCACACTTCCATTCTGTCTTCGAAGGCTCGACCCTTCACACTTTAAATATTGAAAGCCTAACTCCCCCTATAAATGCTTTAGTTGATATAAATTCGATTGAAATTAACAAAAATACTGTTTATAAATGTTTAAAGTCTTTAAATGTTCATAAAGGGGCAGGGCCTGATGGGGTGCACCCCCTATTAATCAAAATGTGTGCTTCGTCACTGACCATACCGATTACTATACTCTTTACCAAATCAATGCGAGAAGGTTACTTTCCTTTAATCTGGAAACAAGCTTGGATAACTCCTATACCAAAAGGGCCGATCAGTAAAGATATCGAAAAGTATAGACCAATCTCTAAACTTTGTCAGTTTAGTAAAATACTTGAGAAAATTGTTACTGAACAACTTTTCGCTGTAGTGCGCCGACATATTACACCAAGCCAACACGGATTTTTTAGAGGACGTTCGGTTGATAGCAATTTATTAGGTTTCACTAATGAAATTCTTAACGCCATGGACGATGGGTACAGTGTAGACGCTGTATACACCGATTTTGCCAAGGCTTTTGATAAAATTTGTCACAAAACCCTATTAGTTAAACTTTGGCAACTTGGTATACATGGTGATCTGTTTCGTTGGGTAAAATCGTACGTAGAAAATAGAAGTCAGTGTGTTGTTGTCTCCGGTATTAAATCACAAATTAAAAGTGCTAGTTCCGGGGTACCACAGGGGTCCCATTTAGGTCCCCTGTTATTCATGCTATATATTAACGATTTGGATAAATTTATCTCACATTCAAACGTGTTGCTATACGCAGATGATACTAAAATCTTTAGGGTTATCCGTGATGTCAGAGACTGCGTATTGCTACAAGAGGACCTTGATAATTTTGTCAACTTCTGTAATGATAACAATTTATTTTTAAACTTTGACAAATGTCATGTAATTAGCTTCTCTAAAAAACATAACGTCCTGCATTATGATTACACTTTGAATAACAATCGTATAAATAGAGTAACACAAATTCGCGATCTCGGAGTTATCATGGACTCTAAGTTAACATTTATTCCACACATTGATTATATTTTACAAAAATCATATAAACAATTGGGTTTCATACTGCGTGTCGGCAAACCTTTCAAAAATCCGATGACTTATAAAATCTTATATAATTCTTTTGTTCTTACTCGACTAGAATTAGCCTGTGCTGTATGGAAGCCCTATCATAAATTGCATATCGACAGAATCGAGCGAGTCCAGAAGAAATTTATTAAATCACTCGACTATAGAACTTGCCATACTTATTCCAACTACGAGGACTCATTAAAACATCATAAAGTCAAATCTCTGGAATTACGTCGTGACTGCGTAGATTCTGTTTTACTTTATAAGATTATTCATAATCTTTGTGATGCCCCTACACTACTACATAATATTTTCCTTAGAGTGCCTCGTGCACGTGAACGTCGATGTCGTAAAAAGGATTTATTTTACATCCCCAGCAGCAGGACATGTTATTCCAGAAATATGTTCTTGAAGCGTGCCTGTAGACTTTGTAATGCCAGTGACAAATTAGCTGATGTAGATATCTTCTGTTGTTCAATTACAACACTAAAGAAAGCTTTTAGTACGTAAATTAGTATTTATTTAATGTAAGGTATATTTTATATTTGTATTTCATAGTCAATAGTGTAGAAATTACTAAATTTTAGGTGTTCATTAAGTTGATATAAATATTGTTGGTTATATAAGGAAGCTATATTTCTTTTTGTGTTCTTTTGTCTTAGATTATTATGTGTTGAATGACTGTTTGTTTCTTTCCTAAATAAATAAATAAATAAATATAAAACATAAATTTAAGTAGGTTATAGAAAGATTATTTCATATTTGTTGAATTTTTCTCTTTATTAATAACAACAGTCTTACTATTATAATTACCTTTATATATTTGCACGCCTCATGAGGCAGAATATGTCGTACTTTAAAATTAAGACCAACACCTGTATTTTTACGCATACCATATTTTAGCAAATAAATACATTTGATTTGATTTGATTTGATACTTTCTGCCAGCTACTTCGCTTTAGGATATTACCTAATATCTAATAAAATACCTAATTTTGATCAAAATTCGACCATAAAAAGAACAAAACAACTAACGTGCAACGTACTTGCGACTCTTCTGATGTTGCGGGTGTCCATGGGCGGCGGCATCGCTTGCCATCAGATGATCCATCTGCTTTTGCCCCCCTATACCATTAAAAAAGTCTAATGTGGGTTGGCAGACTCCACACGCCTTTAAGAAAATCTCTCAGGCGTGCAGGTTTCCTCACGATGTTTTCCTTCACCGTTGTAAGCGCGTGATAATTAACTATTCATACGCACATGATTGAAAATTCAGAGGCTCGTGCCTTGGATTCAAACTCGAGACCTTTGACTTGGCATTCCAATAGTCATATCACAGCTGCAGTAGCTATCACGGCTTATATTATGTTGATTAGGTACGCTATGATTATATTCATAACCAGTTTATAATAGATAATAGTTACCGTATGTCCGTCTCATTATAAATTCAACTAACATTTTTTGTTTATATTTTCCTGTTCTAAGCATTTATTTGTGGTTAAGTTGTGTTGAGGTCAACCTGTGTTGTACATTGTTTGTAATATTAATAAATAGTATTACAAAAATGATTATCTCTGCTATATTCATTGTGTTGATAATGTCCTTTGCAAGTGGACAGGAGTTTTTGGATCTACCAGAAGGTATTAAAATACTTATCTTAATATTATATATGGTCACAGAAACATAATCAAAGTCAAAGTCAAATGTTTTATTTCAATTATACCAGTAATACAGATACTTTTGGATTGTCAAAATCTAGGTGCGCGGTTCCAAATAGTGGGTCTTATGGAGATAGTACCAAAATGAATCGTAATCCAAACAATATTTAATCTAATATGTGTTATTAATCGGATTGGGGTACCGTTCTGGGTTCCTTCTGTACCATTTCGTCTACTACTACTACACAGGGGCCCAAGTCTGCTATTTCAATTGCCTCAAAATGACCGTCCAATGGCACTAAATGACATAAGAAATGACAGATTCCGTAGACAAAACTGTCAAAAATCAACATTTTTTTATTATTATTATTATGGCGCCACTCTTTTTGTGTATTTGCCAGTGTCAAGTATTAAAGTAATCAAATTATATTTCCCACCATGGGATTGCTTGGGATTGTATTATGGCACCACACTTTTTGTGTTCGCCAGTGTCAAGTATAAGTTGTTGAGTTGCCCCAATAAAACGGTAGAAACTTTATTGAGGCTTCGATGGAGTTTAGGAGTGAACCCAAAAAGTCACGATTTGCAATTTTATATCATTTGCCTACACTCTCACACGTTCACGAACACTTAATGGTTAATTATCCACCATAATTACACATTAAACTTCGGAGAAATTCAAGTTTTGAAAAATAATATAAAATCGACAATGTGCACTTTTCATTTTCCCGCCTAAACTCCTCAACAATTTTGAAGTCACTGAATCACAATTCTGACACAACTAAATAGTATTCTCGGCACCCTGGAAATAGACTACATGAAAATCTTTCCAAACTTGGTGAAGTCTTGGTATTAGATACGTTTTACGTAATATGCTACAGTCAGTCTGCTGGACTCTTATCTTATCTTACATATATACTTACCTAATAAGAATGTAAGTGAGCCGTGTTTGTACATTGCTTATATTTACAAAAAAACTAATTTGGGGGACTCAGAATCGGTAACACAATCCATTTCTATTATTTTTGGAACTTTTGTCTGTCTGTTTGTCTGTCGGTTTGTCTGTCGGTTTGTCTGTCGGTTTGTCTGTATGTTTGACCGCGCATCAAATGATAACTACTGAAGAGATTTGGAGGAAGTGGGCAGGAATTCATAGCCTGTTTCTTGGATTAACATTTAGGCTATTTTAAATTCAAATCGGTTCTCTCTATCAAAAGTTATTAACATTTTAATTATTGAAAACGTTGACTTTTAAAAATAACCATTGAAGACAATTTCTTTTTCAAGTATTTCTATACTAGACTGCCACGGATCAAAAATTATAACAGAATCAAGTAATAAAATTAAAAAAAATACATTTACAGGGACTAAATAACATAAAACAAGAAAATAAAGCAGATCAATCAGAAACCATTATTGTGACCAAGAATTGATTATTAGTACAGTCATTCTAACTCTACTTATACAGGCAATCACGGGACATACAAAGAATTTATCCACCGAGCACGAGCCGGTGTAAAAACTAAATATTTGAGTAGGTTAAAGAAGTAAACAAAGAATGACAACTTATTTTCTAGCGGACTAACACGACATCGTTATTAACTCAATGATGAATTTTGATTCGATAACAGGTGTCATTTTAAGATGACAATTTTGTCAATTAAGTATTGTTTCTTCTTTAAAGCATCCAGCCATATAGTAACTCATTTTATAATGTGAAACCTCCATAGTGTAGATACAGTGCGCACACCTTACCTATTTGAGAAACTAAAGAGTTTCCATCTAATCAAATAATTAAACAATATGACCAAAGAATATACCACGTATGTATGTATAATAATAAAAAAAAATGCAACGTGCGTTAATCTTTACTGATGCCGAAACAGATATTTGAGATTTTTATCCATGTAGGTATGTCTGTTTATATTTCCATGGTTCACGTAGTGTAGTGAACAAATTTTTGAAAATAGGTCAGAAATAAGGTATTCAGAGATCAATGGCGCTAAGTATATTACAAATATGGAAAACCAAATTTTTCGTGGTGGTTAGTTGAAATTTGGACAGGACAACGTCTGTCAGGTCAGCTAGTAAATAAATAAAATTAAGTATATAAGTTATCTTATTGTGATTTTTTTGCATTTTTCATGCTAAGATTTTAAAGTTATTTTAGTGAAGCAAAAATTCGACTCGCAGGCAGGATTCGAACCTGCGACTTCTGGCTAGGTACGCCAGACGCTATGACCTCTAAGCCACCGCGCGTCCCACCTGCCATGTCGAAATTACGTAATATTTACTGACGTCACCTTTAAGACGTAAGTTCAGAATGTGAAGGCAAATTTCGACATGGCAGGTAGGACTCGCGGTGGCTTACAGGTCATAGCGTCTGGCGTACTTAGCCAGAAGACGCAGGTTCGAATCCTGCCTGCGAATATTTTATATATTCATGACAAAGGTAAGTGAATTCATATTAACATAAGTATTAAATAGATATAACGTATAATAGAACTAAAGTAGAGGTATAAAATAGTTATAGCAAGTCCTAGGTTCTATTCCCAGATGGAGCAATGTTATTGGGTTTTTCTATGAAATTCTCAGTAACTGCTCGATGTTTGGGATTTGTGCCCGGTTTATGGTACTAAGTTCGCCCCCAAATAATATGGGACATAACAACGAACTGTGTGTTCATAGTCATACGATCTGAAGAACTGAGAAGTGGGATCTTTTAACCATGGGAGAGCCATGCTTCGGCGCTAATGGGCCGGCTCGACCGGAGTGATAGCACGGCCTCACAGAAAACCGGCGTGAAACAACACTTACGTTGTGTTTCGCCGAGTGAGTGAAGATACCGGAGTCCCAAACCCTTTTTATTTATTTATTTATTTTATTCTCGAGTAACAATAGACTCACAATCATTGGTATTTACATAAATTCAAATTCAATACAATAAAAATAATAAAACTAAATAAAAATTAAGTCACATCGTCAAGTAGTCAAACAGATCATGTCATACATAAAAAGAAATAAATATAAAGATAAAACCCAATACTTAATACCTATAATTTTCTAGCTGGCATTGACATAGCAACATGCCTGTCGAATATAAGGGCAGTCTAGCCTATCGGCGATCACAGTCAGGATGGCATTGGGGCTGGTCCGCACCCGGCGCACCAGGGACGCGCACCTCTTGCGCATAACAGTATGGAAACAGTCCGTACGCGCCTCCGCAAACATCCCTGATGCGCTACAAAGTGAGGCAGCCCCAACACCGCCCGGAACGCGTTGTTATATTTGACTTTTAAAAGGCGGGCAACGCACTTGCTACTCTGTTGGGTGTCCATCAGCAGCGGAATTGACATACTTAAAAATTTATAGATTGATTTATTCAAAAGTAATGTTTTGATTTTATTCCTTGATATTAAACTTTGAAGCTATAAAATCCTACTTCCTACTAATATCGACCCCTCCCACGCATAAGGGCGTATCGAGATTATGACAAGTTTTCAGTACGGGCATTCAAAGATTATTTTTGTGATTACTAAAAATTTAGTAGAAATCCTTAGTTCCTTTCTAGCTTACATTTTAAATTACCTCTATATCTTGATTAGTTAAGCACTATTTACTAGAAAAAAAATATAATTAGCAAGAAAAACAGAAATTACATACTTACGATTGTATGCGTTGGGATGAAACTGCCATATTATGAAGTTACGACGACTTACAACGATATGCGTGGTGAATTTTTTCTGTAGCTTCAAGTTACAACGGGTTACAACTTTATGCGTTGTAAGAAAATATACCTAATAAGTCCCACCAAGTGTTACGACGTTATGTTAGTTGGTCATATTGATTTAATTTACAATGGTTGCCAATGGACAAGCTTATAAAATTTTGGCACTGAATGAACTTAAGTGTTTTTAATCACTTAAGAATTTTTAAGAACTTAAAAAAATATTATTAATAAATTGTAACTCTTTTATAACTATGATAAAAAATTAACCAATAATAATGAAACTCAAATTAATTGTAAGTCTTTTTGGTTAATAACCAAACATAATTATAGTCAAAGGAGTTTCGTTTTCGAAGCTGTAGCGATATTTTAGCATATGCGGATCATTGGAAGTAACGTCAACTTCTTTAATTCGATTCCAATTTATCTTTTGGTTGTTAGAGTTATTCTTCCATTTTTACTATCAAGTAACTTTTTAAAATCATAAATATCCGTAATACTCATCTCAATTACATTTTAATAGGGAAAGTTAACTTTGGACCATTTTACTAATGCATACCATTGTTATGGTGTACATATTACAGTTTATTTTTAGCGTTGCGTTCTTTCAAAGCATATTATAAATGCGAAAGTTTGTGAGGATGGATGGATGGATGTTTGTTACTCTTTCACGCCAGAACGGCTGAACGGATCTAGATAAAATTTGGCACAGAGATAGATTATAGTCTGGAATAACACATGGGCTATTTTTTATCTGAAGTCCACTCAGACGAAGTCGCGGGCAGAAGCTAGTACAACATATTATTATTTTATTTTTTAAATAGGTACTTGATACGATACTGGATCGATCAAAAACATCGTATCCAATCTATAGGATCGATACAGAGATCCAGATATCGATACAAACGATGACACGTTGGCTTCTGCGACTCGTGTTGTGGGTTCGATCCCCACACGGAGCAAATATTTGTATGATCTACATGTAGTTGTTCCGGGTCTGGGTGTTTGTGTATGTGAGAATTTGTGTTTGTAAACGCACCCATGATACAGGAGAAAATCCTAGTGTGGGGCAACGTTTTTTTAAAAAAAACCACCTGGAACGATCATCCCGGTAATCACTTACCATCAGGTCAGGCAAGATTCGTCAGCTCGTTTGTCTCAAAAAAGAATGCAAGGCGATATCTGAAATAACCACCTTTGAAGAAAAAGCCACAGTGGCTTTGAGCCAGTCCCAGCTGACGGCACTTATTAATCGGTCATTGTGTAGCTCAACCATATTATAGGGAGCTCAACAACCCGTCACACGACGATAGGCACCAGATCAGTGGAACATTTGCGTAGCCCACAAAAACTCTCAAAGCCAACAGACCATGTATAGTTATATTCTAATTAGCCTACTTGGTTGGTACCTACTCACATTATTTTATGTAAAAAAAATCGTCCGTGGCCGTGGTATATAACTTCGGTCGAGCCGACCCATTCGTGCCGAAGCATGGCTCTCCCACGGTAAAACTTTGTTAGGTAGTGTGTTTAATGTATTTTTAAGCATTATTATAAAATAAACTAGCATGAAGCATGTGCGTGTGGTGTGAGGGCCCATTTCTTAAAACTCTTTCAAAATGTGCTTAGGATTTTGTGAAAATTCCCAAACAATTGTGAAAGTAAGAATCACAATTTGTGAAAGTCAAATAAGCGAGTTATGGGCTGTAAAGTTGGGCCCTCAGTTCACACATAGAGGCTTGAGGGCCCACCTGTACCGGATAAACTATGGACACTACAGAAAAAGTCTTTATGCCAAAATCTAATCCAAAGCCAAACAAAATTTGTGAAAACCAGATATTATCGCAAAACACTGTCTTACTAACTTAAATTTTGATAAAGGAACTAGAGGAAAAACTTGAAGCAACTGAGCGAAAACTACACGGCACTAAATTCGAGATTCGTAATATACCAAAACAAGATGGAGAAACTAAGGAAACCCTATGTAAAGAAATTATTCAACTAGGTGAGACCATTAATGTTAGTATTGACGATTCTACCATAAAGGACATTTACAGACTAAAATCAAAAGACGGCACTAATCCGGTCGTCGTTAACCTAACAACTGTCTTGCTAAAGGAAAAAATTATCAAGGGTGTTAAAAACTTCAATAAAGCCAAGGAGAAAGGTAAAAAATTGAATACTACACACCTAAACCATACTTACCAGTAGAAACCACTTTACATAGCGGAAAGTCTAACACACAAGACCCAGAGGCTATACTTTCTTGCTAGACAATTTAAAAATAGTCATGGCTACAAATTTTGCTGGACTGTAAGTGGGATCGTGTTTCTTAAAAAAGACGAAGATTCGTCTCCTGTTCGTATAAATAACAGTACAGACCTAGATAAATTAAGGAACACTGTATGACTATTTTTTGGCAAAATGAGTTTCTGTTGTATAACGTTATTTTGTCTCTTACTGCATGCTCTCTTTTATAACAAAGTTTTAGTATATTTTGTATATTTTGTTGTAACTTGCACACTTCACACACATTGTTTACACCACACACGTATTACTCCTTTTCTATCCACTCTCACAACTATAAATCGAACCCTTAACAGATTAACACAATCACAAAGGTCAACAAATACATTAAATCCATTCATGAACGAGTACAAGACTTCCAGTTTACTAAAACCCCTAACTTCCGGCTGGTTACATAGTTTGAACCCTTTATCACTTATAAGCGTAAATAAGTTGCACATATCATACAATTCGCTCCTAAACGTATACTCCTACTTCTTTCGTTTCCATAAAATCTCGGACATAAAAATGATTGCGAAATGCTTTTTCTTTTCTCGTAACATTCGATCATAATTTTGAAACATCCATTAACAATGAACTTGATCAACTTAGTGTGGGCGAAGCGAGTACATGTGATATAGAAGTCTCTGCTAAATCAGTATACACCGATAATTCTTCATTGAACATTATGGTGCAAAATATTAGAAGCATTAATCGAAATATTATAGGACTACAAACCATGATGGCACGATCAAAAATTGACTGGGACATCATCATTCTATCTGAATGTTGGATTTCCCTAAACCAACCTATACCCTTCATTAGTGGATATCATTGCGCGCAAACTAGCCATAATAGGTCTCAAAACGAGGGAGTTGTAATATATTACAAATCTTCTTATTCATTGGACACATATGAACCTGGAATGGCAGATGCTAATTGTTTGATAAATAAAATTAATAACGATACCGTTATTCTGGGTATCTATCGCCGTCCAGGTGTAAGAAACCAACTGTTGGTGTAACTAATGTAAATAGTAGTGAAAATTAGTGCAAATATTGAACAACGCAAGTGATATTGTTAGTGACTTAAACAAATCAACTGTATGAAAACTTAAAATAAGTGCTATGATACCAGTGACGACATACTAAAAACAGCGTAAATAGATATTAACTACCACCGCCCGGACAACAAGTAAAGTCTGTATACTTATTCAATAAGAACTCAACTTAAATTGTAATTTTATTGCATAATTAGTGAAATTTTCTAAAAATAGTACATTATAGAACCGTTGTAAGAAAAAAAATCTTTTGAAAAAGTGAACTTTGCACCATAAGTGACGCCTCTAGTGGAGAATAGCTGAAATAAAAGTCAATCTGACGTACATTCAAGGGTTACCGCTACAAAAAAACAGCCAAATACGACACCCAGCGCCTCCTAGTAGTGAGTAGCTCAATCAAAAATGTCATTATTTTCACACTAGTAACAGTGTTGCCACCATAAATAAAAGAAAATAAGTAACTCCACAACGCCATCTAGTAGTGAGAAGTTCAACAAAAATTGACGTCTGACATTTGTGAAGGTGTTGCTACCCTAAAAAATCCAAATTGGTAATACCATCAGCAGAAACTGATCCCAAATTGGTAGAAAATAAAAATTACATTGCTCTACACATATTAAAGATCCACTATGTCTGAAAATATCACATATAGAAATCATTGCCGATCTACTACATTAGATGAATCGATTGAGTCCCTATTTGACTGTACTTCTCATAGCCTGCCAGATACTACGCTACATAATAACGAAGATACAAATGAATTGCATGAACGAATTAAAAAACTCACTACTGACTTACAATCTGCCCACCAAGAAATCGAAAACTTATTATGTGAGAATGTAGAATTAAAATTGAACCTAGAAAAAACAAATAAAATAATTGATATGTATAAAAAAGTTACTGTAGATGAAACAAACTATCATACTCCGTCAACTAGATATAAAAGAGTAAAGAACAAAAATACTAATAATAATACACCAATAAAAACAAATAAAACAATAGAGAACATAGAATGCAAATCAATGTCTACTCCACTGTCCACCTTGCATAATACCAGCACTAAAAGCATAAGGGAAGAAATAAGGAAAAATATATATGAAAAAGTCGATTCAAAAACTACTAAGGAAGGCCTTCAGAGAACAATGATGTCAGAATTAATTAAGAATACTTACAACCAAGAAAAAAAATATAATTTACGAAGGGCAATAAAAAAGAAAAATAAACTATGCATTATAACAAATACTAGTGGTAACAGGAGCAAACTAGGAATTATTCAAGATATTTTCGCCGAACGATTTCATTATTGTCATTACATGGCTCCAAATGCTAGTACAAAAACAATTTTATCAAACATTCACTTGAAACTGAAAGATTTTAATATGGACGATTACTGCCTGGTTATGATAGGCGAAGCTGATTTTAAAACGTCACATAACTACATAGATTTAGTGAAATATATCAGAGAATGTCTTGAGCCTATAACCAACACAAATGTTATCTTAGGTCTCCCTACCTACATACGAGGAGCACCCATCTATAATTACAAAATTGAAACATTCAACAATTTCCTGACCCTGGACGTACATACACATGAATATGCCTACATATTTGACTCCAATAAAGACCTCTCTTTAGATATGTTCTCTTATCATACAGGTCAACTTAACCGCTATGGAATAAAGAACATATACGAAAATATAATGAAACGAATACTTATCGACTTAACATATTACAGCCAACAAGAAGCTCCTAGAATGCCAAAACAAGACGACGGCGGGTCAATTGTAGTAGAAGCTCACAATATATCCTCCGAGGCATCGAACAATACAAATTCTCAATTTTTTCGTTTATAATTACATCCATATTCTTCATCAGAACATTGCTGGTCTCTTAAACAAATCCAACGCTCTCACTGTACACTTAAATGAACTTCAGACAACAGGACGTATGGTCGATGTAGTTTGTATAACGGAGCACTTCATGACACCTGAATGTGAAGATATGTTGTGTATTCCTAACTATCGCCTGGCAGCAACTTACTCCAGGAACAATAAGAGAGGAGGCGCGTGCATTCTATTAAGAATTGGTCACAAGTATAAAACTTGGAATATTGCTAATCTGTCTGTAATGAAAGTCATGGAATGTTGCGCGATTGAACTTGTGGAACATTATGTTGTAATAATTTGTATATACAGAGTGCCACAGTCAAACCTGGATACATTTTATGATAAACTAAATGTAATTTTACGTAAAACATGCGATAACACAAGTAAAAAGGTCGTCATCTGTGGAGACTTTAACATAGACATTATAAACAGAAACCGACAAACATTAGAATTTGAAAACTTTTTATTAAGTCATAATTTGACACTACAGTTTAATAAACCAACTAGGCCTATAAGTAAGACTTGTATAGATAACTTTGCACATAATATTAAAAGATGTAAAGGTGACATCATCGATTTTGGTCTGTCGGACCACACGGCACAGTTATTTAAATGCCATGTAAAGAAAACCTGTTCTATTAAATCATGGCGTGTTATAAGACGCGATTATAGTAGAGAAAATCTTATAAAATTCAAAGAATGTCTCAGTAGCCTTACGTTCTCTGAAGTTTATTCCTCCAGTGAACCCAATGAAGCATATGATCGCTTCATAGATTTGTTCTTATGTTTTTATGACCTATGTTTTCCATACACAACGATTATTAGAACTTTAAACAAAAAGATAAAGTGGATTTCACGTGGTATAAAAATCTGCAGTAAACGAAAAAGGGAACTTTTACGACATTACTATAATAACCCTAATCCGAAAAATAAATACGCCTATAAGACATACTCTGCTAGATTTAAAAAAATTGTAGCTTTAACACAAAAATCGCAAAATGATTACCACATAAAATCAGCCGATAATAAATCAAAAGCGACCTGGACTGTCATCAACAAGTCAAAGTTGAATTTACCAAAAGAACCTATAACTGAAATTAACATAAACGGTACCAAAGTTACAGATCCCACCAAAATAGCCAACTACTTCAATGACTTCTTTACTGATCCTTTATTACCGGCAATCAAACCTAAAGACGTAAATAATTTTCATAATGCTGATATAAATAAATTTGATAATAATGACATAAACAGTTTTAATAATGATGACATAAATGATTTAAATAATGATATCACGAACAACGATAATAATGCTGACATAAATAATTTCAATAATATAAATAATAATAATAGTAGTGACGCAAATAAATTCAATATATCCGATTATTACCACTGTACCAACTCAATGTTTATGAATCCCACGATTCCGCAAGATGTACTAAAAGAAATAAAAACATTGAAAAATACTAACAGCGTAGGCTATGATGGTATATGTACGAAAGTTCTAAAACACGTCGCAGAAACAATAGCACCACACCTTAGTTATATTATTAACTTAAGCATAGTTCAAGGAATTTATCCCGATAAGCTTAAAACTTCAATAGTAATACCACTACACAAGAAAGACGCTAAAACAGACTTAAAGAATTATAGACCTATCGCATTAATACCCATTATATCAAAAATTTTTGAAAAGATAATATACAATTCCCTGTACTCATATTTAGAGAAATATAAAATATTGACAAATGAACAAAACGGATTTCGCAAAGGCAAAAGTATTAATTTAGCAATCTACAATTTAATAGAATCAATTATATACAATATGGATAAAAGGATTCCTATCTGCGCCATATTTATGGACATGACAAAAGCCTTCGACTGCGTAGATCATAATATTCTCATTAAAAAACTGAATGTGTACGGAATAAGAGGTAATGTACTAAATCTTATGGAATCATACCTAAATAATCGAAAACAAATAACAGAAATTACTCAGATATGTCCTAAGGTGGCCAAAGAGCAAAAATACTCATCTCAGCCAAAAATAGCTAAATACGGAATACCACAAGGCAGTGTATTAGGACCATTATTATTTCTAATTTATATAAATGATCTTCCTAGATACGTCGAACACCCCATGGTATTATTTGCTGACGACAGCACTGTAATAATAAAATGTGAGGATCGCAATAAATATGAGTTCGAAATAAATAACACATTAAATATGATAATCCAGTGGTTAACGAATAACAACTTACAAATAAACCTGCAAAAAACCAAAATCATGCATTTTCAGCAGAGATCAAATGTTAGAGACATAAGTTTAAATTATCAACGCGAAATAGTTGATTCAATTAATGTAACAAAATTTTTAGGTATATATCTCGACAATCAATTCTCGTGGAAAACACATTTAGATGAGCTCTGTAAAAAAATAAATAAATCAGCTTATGCTCTATATAAACTCACCAAAATAGTAAGTCGAGAAACTGTTCTGTGTGCATACCATGGAAATGTCGTATCCGTTCTGAGGTATGGCATTATATTCTGGGGAAATTCAGTTTCGAAGGATGCTATTTTTAAAGCCCAGAAAAGATGCATCAGAGCCATATGTGGTCTGGACACAACAACTAGTTGCCAGCCGTACTTTAAACATTTAAAATTGTTAACATTGCCTTCGCTGTACATATATGAAGTGAGTATCTTTGTTAGGATGAACACACATCTATACAGTATTGCACATAAAAGTTATTACAGAAAACTACGTGATAAGAATAAACTGGAGCTTGAGATTACGTACGGCGCTGGCACAGCACTACTGAGCAAGAGTATTCTTTGTATGGCACAAAAAATTTTTAATAAATTGCCAGATGAAATTAAAAAATTAAATATAAACCAATTTAAAAAATGTATGCATAAGTTTTTAGTTGCGAAATGTTATTATACAATTAATGATTTCCTAATAGATACTATAGACATGAATAATTTTATTGTTATGTCCCACTAAATTTTGACTTGTGTACCTACTTACCTAAATATTTGCACGCCTTGTTGTGGCAAAATATAGAGATACCTACTAACCTCATTCTGTAACAACGTTCTATACTTACCTATATTTGCAAATAAAAATGATTTGATTTGATTTGATTTGAAATATTACAAGTTTCCTGGAATCCTTAAATAAAATCTTAATAACGCTATCGTCGTACCAAAATATTTTCCTTACGGGCGATATCAATATAGATATATCGGCTTCTACTACCGATAACAGAGCCGATGACTATCTGAACCTTCTTGCCTCTCATGGGCTTATGCCCGCACATTATATTCCTACGCACTCTCGATCATGCCTCGATCATGTTGTGATTAAAACCAGATTCTTGGTCAAATGTTTCGTGTCACACACGACTCTTACCGACCATTACACAGTCATCATTAGTCTCTCCCGTATACGTTCGTCGCATCATATGCGTACTAAGTCAATTACACGTACAGACGTAAAACGTAAAAAACCAAACACTTCTTGCTTAGATTTAATAGACTTAAGTAAACCGCAGCAATCAGTAAATGACATCAATAACTTCTTTGTAAATATAGGTTCTTCATTGGCTAGCTCAGTCTTACTCTTGCCTAACTACAATCAATATCCCACTCCAACTCCCCAAGATTCTTCTTTTGTACTTTTGCCTGTTGATGTACGTGAGATTAAGACCATCATACTCTCCCTAAAAACCAATTGTGCTCAGGGACTTAACGACGTTCCTAGTGGTATAATCAAGAGATACGCTAACATCTTATCTCAACCCATAGCATATATTTGCAACATTTGCTTCTCTACAGGCGTCTTCCCTGCAGAGCTAAAAAAATCTTTGGTTCACCCAATCCACAAGAGTGGCAACAGAGACTGTGTCAATAACTACCGTCCAATTTCAATTTTACCAGTTTTATCTAAAATTATAGAAAAAGCCATCAACGCACAGCTAATAAAATACTTAGAATGTAAAAAGATATTATCTGAAAACCAATACGGATTTCGTAGAGGTAAATCAACTAATGATGCCATTCACCAACTTACTGATAACATCGTAACTAAACTAGATGAAAACAAAAAAGTCCTTGCAATATTTTTAGACCTAGCAAAGGCTTTTGACACGGTCTCTGTACCACTCTTGACAAAGAAACTGGAAAGCTTGGGCGTGCGCGGAATTCAATTGGATTTACTGCAAAGCTATCTTAGTAATAGACTTCAACGCGTAATAGTTGAGGGTTGGCAAAGTGATGATTGCAATGTCAATATTGGTGTTCCACAGGGAAGTATTCTTGGACCTACCCTTTTTTTAACATTCATCAATGACCTCTGCCAATTAAATCTTATTAACGGCCAAATCATCACTTTTGCTGATGATACCGTTCTACTCTTCCATGGAGATACATGGGAAGAGGCCTATAACCATGCTCAAACAGGGTTCTCTGTGGTCAGGAGCTGGTTATATAATAACCAACTCACATTAAATACTAGCAAAACAAAGTATATAACATTTGCATTAACTAATACCCGCTTCATGTCAAATTCCGCTCTGAGCATAACCGCCCACTCTTGCTACAATATTTCATCAAACACGTGTACATGTCCTAAACTCGAAAAAGTGGACTCTATTAGATACCTACCTTGGTGTTATAATAGACAGTAATCTGAGTTTTAAGCCACATATAGACCTACTCTCGAAACGTTTAAGGAAGCTTATATTTATATTTAAAAATCTTCGCCATGTTGCGGATTTAAAAGTGATAAAAACTGTTTATTATGCTCTTTGTCAATCGCTGTTGTCCTATTGCATCACGGTATGGGGAGGTGCCCCTAAGACTCACATGATCAAAGTTGAACGAGCTCAAAGAGTAATACTGAAGGTAGCCCACTCGCTATCCTTCTTCCACCCCACTACTGATTTGTACCAGAAATGTAGAGTTCTGTCTGTTCGTCAACTTTTTGTCATGCTAACCGTTTTGCGGAAGCATTCTCTTCTTCAGTATAACCCATCCCTATACGCACATAAACGTATCAAATCAAAAGTGTCCTCAACTAAGCTCTGCAAAAGTGCACAATCCCACCGCAGCTTCTGCTTTCTTAGTTCCTATTTATATAATAAACTTAATGCTAGACTTAATATTTATCCATTGATTAAGGCAAAATGTAAGCAAGTTTTAACCACGTATCTATTAAGTCTAGAATACGATGCAACTGAAAACCTTTTAACTATAGCCATATAAGCGCAGGCACACCCACATACACTCACATCTTACACACTTCACACTCCCTCTCACTCACACATCCCCACACAACCTCATACACCCTCACTCACACAGACTAACACATTTTTTTTTTTTTATTCCTCTTTGTTTTCTTTTTTATAATCCCGGAAATGTATCTTTTTTTGTTTTATTAATTTTTATCTTAGTTTAGTTTTTTTTTTTCTTTTGTTTCAATGTTTTAATTATGTAGACACCTATGTGAATAATAATAATTGTAAGTCATGCTACGTTCGTGGGGGGGCCTGGTAATCTGCGTGACAGGGTTTCCTAGTGCGGATACCAGTCTCCCACAAAGGACTGGTGTGAAAAGATTTAAGAATTTATGTATAAGAACCTTTGTGGAAGAGAAAAAAATAAAGATTTATTTATTTATTTATTTTACTTTGTATATCTTCGTTAAAAATGGGCCCTCAATTCTAACACACGTAAAAGTTTATTACTCAAATAAAATGAAACCATTATAAGTATATATACTTAGGACTTCAAGCAGCAGCTGTAAGTTACATCCTCAATCCTCCACGTTTTTAAAATTTTGTTTTATTACGCGTATCGTAAGAAAGATAAGACAAATACAAAATAGTGTCTTTTTGTGAAAAAAATTGTGCAACAAATTGGTGATATTTGTTATTAATAAGATTTACAATAAAACTACAAATCTTAAAAGATACCGAACATCGACTATTTTTCTATTGTGTATGTGTGTAGGGTGACAATATTTTTTTTCTCCCTCATTCTCTCTATCTCACACACACACACACACACACACACACACACCACACACACACACACACACACACACACATACTCACTCACTCTCTCACACAATCTCTTACGCACACACAATACAATACACATGTACTGTCATTCCCCATGTTTATAATTAAAAAAAATCTACTCTCTTAACAAAGGTTTATATTACTAAGTAGGTATGAGCACGCTGTTCTTGGGGAGGCCTGGTAATCTGTGTGATAGGGTTTCCTAGTGCAGATACCAGTCTCCCACAAAGGTTGAGATTAACAAATAATCTATGTAAATTATGAAATATAAAGAGTAATAAATACATATATAATAAATAATTTAAATTATCATATTTTTGCATTTTCCATATAAAGTATATTTAAGATTATAAAGTTATTTTAGTGAAGAAAACTCGACGGTAAAATTGTCATTGTAATCAATTAAAGCCGCTAAGCTTTTTGTTCTGACTGCATTGTATCACTCACATATTTTCATAATAAGTATTACTTATAAAATGAAATTATATTTATTTCTGTAAATAGATCTTTTAACGACTATTTTACAGGCGACCTCTGAAAAGAATCACCGAAACAATCTCAGAGAATCATGGTCTCTTTTAAAGTCGTCTGGACTTAAATATAATTATAATTTCATTTTATAAAATTTATTATTTTTTACTAATTACAATCGCGTTTACACAGAGTAGGATGTGAACACGAAGTGTCGTCATAATAACATAACATACCATCACGCCTGTATTCCCCGAAGGGTTAGGCAGAGGCGTACTAATGTACACCCACAGTTCGCCGGTATGTTTAGGTCCCATGTAATAGGGGGCGAGCCTATTGCCATTAACCGGGCACAAATTCCTAACTCCGAGCTGCTACTGGGAATTTCATAGAAAAACCCAATAACACTTTGCTCGACCTGGGAATCGAACCCAGGACCTCTAGCGTAGCAGTCGCGGTCAGGACCACATGGCTATTGAGGCAGTTTCATAATCTTGATATTTATTCCTGTAAATAGATCTTTTAACGACTATTTTATAGGCGACCTCTGAAAAGAAACACGGTAACAACCTCAAAAAACCATGGTCTCTTTTAAAGGCCACACGTACTTAATACTTATTTTCAAAATATGTGAGTGATACAATGCATTCTTTTGAAGAAAAAGCTTAGCGGATTTAATTGGACCAGGCTCTCAATTCTATTTTAGCCCAGTTAATTATTTTATTAATTATAAATCAAATAATTACAATTTTACCGTCAAAGTTTTCTTAAAATAACTTTATAATCTTAGCATGGAAATGCAAAAATATGATAACTTTTTGTGTTTTTTTTGCATTTTTCATGGTAATTTTATAAAGCTACGGTAATTTTATAAAGTCGGACGCTATGACATGACGTCACCTTTAAGACGTAAGTTTAGAATGTGAAGGCAAATTTCGACATGACAGGTGGGACTGGCGGTGGCTTAGAGGTCATAGCGTCTGGCGTACCTAGCCAGAAGACGCAGGCAGCCAGGGACGCAAACATTGATGATATTTTAGCGGGACCAGGTGTACAAATAATAGATTTACTGTGGTTGACAAGAAATCTTAATATATTTCAGTCGACACGTAAAATTGCGATCATTTGTTTTTTTTTTGTTAGAACGTTGCGATGACGCGACTTGTCACAGACAATGAAGTGTCTGTGGATGGTACCACAGATTAGGATGCCACAATCTCTTCTTTGTGTGGGTCTCTTACATCAGGGAGGTCAAGCTGTATTTCAGGATTCGTTTAATTAATTGAGATAAGAAGTTTACCAGTTTTTAAGTTGGAGCATAAAATTTCTAACAGTATTAATAAAATTAAAATCTATTCAGTAGATTTTGCTCCAACCCCTAACAGACAAACAGACAAGAATTTTAAAAATCACATTTTCGGACTCGGAGACGTTTATATACCATAACCCACGTGTCTTTTTTAATATCTTCAATGTACGGACACAGCTTTTTACAATTTTATAATATTAGAGATATTTGCACTCTGCACTTCTCCTCCATATAACTTTTAACTATGTACAATCTCACACGCCTGCCTCCATGCGCGCAACATGCTTAAAATGCATGCAATAAAGATTTCTAAGCTATTATTTTTTTTAATCATGGAAGTACTTATTTCTCAGGATCGAAGTGCAGTAAAGACGGGATAGATGGCGTGTGTGCGAGTATCTATAATTGTCTAAACGCGGCTGAGGATATAAAGAATACGGATTATCCGTCGGTGAGTTATGATTAAGATTGCGTAGGTACTTACCTTAAAAGGCAAAACATAGCATACCATCACGCCTGTATTCCCTTATGGGTTAGGCAGGGGTGTCAGCCAATGATCCATTCGAGGTGATCGGATTTCTCATGTTCTAATGAGAAATCCGACCACCTCCAATTGATCATGATGGACAAAATCGAAGGCAAGCGACGTGCTGGACGGTGGCTCGCTAGATCGTCGGACTTGCGATCATGTGGTTGACGGTTGGAAACCCACCCATTACACTACCGACGGGAACCCACTCGTAACACAAGCATTTAGCTTAGCACGAGGGGTTAACAGGAATACTAGTAATGTACGACCCACATTGCTAGTACCTAAGCTTTTTTTTTTTAAACTTTGGTTGCGAAACATCCGCGAGTGGACCAGTATTGCCAGCGTTGAAGATCTGTTTCGCTTGGCACAAGATCGGGAGAAGTTCAATGAGCCGCAGCTAACCTCCAGTAGTGGAGAGGCACCTAAAAAAGAAAAGAAGAAGGGGTGTACTAATGTACACCCACAGTCCTATGTAATAGGGGGCGAACCTATTGCCATAAACCCCAAATTCCGAGCTGCTACTAAAATTTCACACAAAAACCTAATAACACTGCTCGATCTCCATATGGCCTCTACAAATGTCCTGCTAATCTGATATTGCCATGCAACGGGTCGTAGTGCTCTCTAAATAATGGTTGATCTACACGATGACTGGTGCATGCGTGCCGTCAGATAGGACAGCTCAACTCAAGGCTGCTATGGCTCTTTCTTCAAAAGGCCTGTTCAGATATTGCCCTACATTGTAACACACATATCTTATAATACTACTACTACTGTCTGTACTTTGAAAGAGACCATCATTCTCTGATTTTTTTTCGGCGTTTCTTCTCAGAAGTGATCATATAGGAAATGCTGGCGCCATCTAGTAAAAAAAAATTAAAGCATTGACTTGTAAAAGTGTCTTTAAAAGATCTAATTACAGAAATAAATATCATTTATCATTTATTTAACCCATACAGAGAAGATATCGAGATAGGTTTTTTATTAAATTATTTTTGGAATCCATTTCTAATCGTAATATAGCTTCATGTGAGCGAAGCCGCGGGCAAAAGCTAGTTATATGTTTAGATTATGGTTTTTTTAACAGATATGCACATATCGCGGGAAAACACCGATCATTTGCTGTACAGACTGTGAGCTGGTTAATGACACAAGGTTTGTACGTTTAGCTACATTGTATATTTAAAATGGCAATAAACTATTTGTATTTGAATTCAAAGTCAAAAGAGGTTAGTACTTTTTTTTTGTATACTTTTTTTTTATTATGGCGCCACACTTTTTGTGTTCGCCCGTGTCAAGTATAAGTTCAGTTGCCCCAATAAAACGGTAGAAACTTTATTGAGGCTTCGATGGAGTTTAGGAGTGAACCCAAAAAGTCACGATTTTCAATTTTATATCATTTGCCTACACTCACACGTTCACGAACACTTAATGGTTAATTATCCACCATAATTACACATTAAACTTCGGAGAAATTCAAGTTTTGAAAAATAATATAAAATCGACAACGTGCACTTTTCATTTTCCCGCCTAAACTCGTCTATCAAGTACTTTTGAACATTCTAAACTAGTTGCACGGTTCCAAACAGTTCTTATGGAGAAGAGCCAGCAATAAACTCCATAGATACTCTTTAAAAAAACATGATTAAAGTATAGTTCGCGCAAAGTAACTTGACCCAAAATTTACGGAGAGGGGGAAAGTTTGCGCAGTGCATTTGCGTGCAAAATGTACTAAAAACGACTACTGCGCATCCACCATTTTGGTTCAAGTTATTTTGCGCCAACTGTTTTTTTTTTATGGGATAGGGGGGCAAACGAGCAAACTGATCAACGGATGATGGTAAGTGATAACCGCCGCCCATGGACACCCGCAACACCAGAGGAGTCGCAAGTGCGCTGCCCGCCTTTAAAAGGGTTTGGGCCTCCGGTAACCTCAACTCACTCGGCGAAACACAACGCAAGCGTTGTTTCACGCCGGTTTTCTGTGAGGCCGTGGTATCACTCCGGTCGAGCCGGCCCATTCGTGCCGAAGCATGGCTCTCCCACGTGAAACATACAATATTAATCTTCACATGTCTTCACAACTTGAGAATTATGCAGTTTGATGTGTAAAATTTATTCATTATATACAAAAACGGATTGCCACAGCAGGTAAGAGCTGACCAGCCCCGACAGACAGCACCCGTTCACGAGCATAACGTGTGTATCAGCGTGGTTAAAACTACCCAACACACAATGGCACCTCTACTCTCGACGGCGTGTGAGTTCTGCCAACCCGCAGTAGGCAAGACTATATTATCCCTCTCATTTTGAGAGGAGACCCGAGCATCAATGGGACAGTTTATTTATTTTTATGGTATAGGGGGGCCAATTACGTGCAGACGGATCGCCTGGTGGTAAGTGATTACTGCCGCCCATGAACACCCGTAACACCAGAGGAGTTACGAATGTGTTACCGGCCTTATAAAAGGGTTTGGGCCTCCGGTATCCTCGCTCACTCGGCGAAACACAACGTAAGCGTTGTCTCACACCAGTTGTCTGTGAGGCTGTGGTATCATTCCGGTCGAGTCGGCCCATTCGCGCCGAGGCATGGCTCTCCCAAGGTCAAATATATGACCGCAAATCCGCAGCAATAATTATTTAATTAAGTAGTATTTTTCAAACTTTATTGAATTTATTTGACTGCAATGTTTATGTGGCTAGTCTTTGAAATTTAACCCTGTAAATATACGTGGTGCTTACGGTAAATAGGTAAAGTATATTTTTATTATTCTTTTATTATTTTTTTAGCACGACTGCTACGCTAGAGGTCCTGAGTTCGATTCCCAGGTCGAGCAGTGTTATTGGGTTTTTCTATAACTTGAAATTCCCAATAGCAGCTTGGAGTTAGGAATTTGTGCCCGGTTAATGGCAACAGGCTCGCCCCCTATTACATGGAACCTAAATACCCCGGCGAACTGTGCGTGTACATTAGTAAACCTCTGCCTAACCTTTCGGGGAATTACAGGTGTGATGGTATGTTGTATGTTGTTTATATTTTTTTTACAGAAACATGTTTATAAGCCCTACGAGTGGACGATGGTATTTTCGAAATGGACAAAAAGCCAGAGATAGTAAGTACAAAGATATTATTTGATTTTGATAAAGTATTTATCACTAACCTCTGCCTGCGACTTCGTCTTCGTAGATTTCAGAATAAGAAGTCTATTAGAAGATGTCCGACCTGCATAAAAAGTAGCTTTTGTGTTATTCCAGACTATAATATTTCTGTGTCATATTTTATCTAGATCAGACAAACATCCATACAATATCCTCACAAACTTTCGTGTTTATTATAAGTATTAGTAGGATAGGATATGGTGCAGTGATAGTCCAGTGATATGCCCATTGGACTGCCAACCCAAAGGCCTTGAGTTCGAATCCAAGGCACGTACTTATGACTTTTCGAATTCATGTCCGTATGAATAGTCAATTATAACTCGCTTAAACGGTGAAGGAAAACATCCTGCAGAAATCCTGCATCCTGCCTGAGAAAATGCAGGCATCATTTTCTCGACGGCGTGTGAAGTTTGCCAACCTGCATTACGCTAGCGTGGTGGACTATATCCTTGTCATTCTGAGAGGAGATCCATTAATGTCGCAGCATTTTGCTGAGATAAGGACCTTTTTAATGTCGCGGTATTACTACCTATGCCAAGATAGGGACCTTTTTAATGCTGCATCCTGAATGCTGAGGCAGGGAACATTGTTAATGTCGCACCATTATGCTAAGACTTAAGGGACCTTATTTGATGTCGCCGCTAAGATTGGGACTTTTTTTAATGTCGGCGCATTTTGCTAAGGCAGGGACCTTTTTTAATGTCACCGCATTAAGCTGATGTAGAGATCTTTTTAATGTCGCAGCATTATGCTGACATATGGACCTTTTATAATGCCGACGCATTTTGCTAAGACTTTAGGGACCTTATTTGATGTCGCCGCATTATGCTATGATTAGGACTTTTTTAATGACGCGGCATTATGCTAAGATTGGGACTTTTTTTAATGTCACCGAATTATGCTAAGTTAGGGAACCTTATTTAATATTGCCGCATTATGGTGCTTTTCCACTAGAGTTGTGCTATGCAACGATGCTATCGATGCGTTTGATATCCACCAATCATATTAATTGGTGCACACAGCTTAGCACTGGTGGAAACCGATTCAACTAAGATATGTTTTTTATATGGAAGGATGCGTGCTATGGATGTGTGCTATGGATGCGTGCTACAGATGCCTGCTATGGGCCATCGCGAGTGGTGTAGCTATGTGCAGAGCAGAGTATGCCCGCGTTTTTCGCTGAAAGTAGCTACTATCGATACATAGCATAGCTCGAGATGCGCATCTTCCTCGCACAGCTACCTAGCGTAGCATTGGTGGAAACGGTCACATATTTTCGTAGCGTAGATTTCACATCTTTACAGCATAGCTGCATAGCACATCTCTGGTGGAAAGGCACCTTTATGCTAAGTTAAGGACCTTTTTTAGCCTCGCGCTGTACCTATTCTATATTTGTTAATTAATGTATAATGTGTAAGTAAAGTGTGAGTCCAGAGTAAAAAGTTTTCTTTCTGTCTGTCTTTCTTTCTTTATGGCTTATGTTTAACTAACCACCAGATCTAGTAAAATGTAACGGCAAAAAATCACTTTATATTGACAAAAATAGGAACTGATCACCAAAATAAATACGGTTAAAGATCTTTATTTCCTCATAAGAATTCACAATGATTCACTTACTGAGAAAACAATATTCACAAGATAAACTTAAGAGTGTACAGAGAACATAATAAATTACATTTTACTTGAGATTAAATCAACAAAAGAAACTTAACATGTAAGGTAATAACTAAATGCTACAGAGTGGGTATATTGCAAACAGGTTTTATCGAGCGCTCGAACGCTGTCAACAATACATGGATATAGAGACTAAGTACGCTACTACGCTACTGGATGTGGCACGCGCGGCTACGCTCTGGTTCTATTATCCTTTATTTATATATTTTTATTTTATTTTTTCCAGTAAAATTTTAGTGTTTATAGTGTTAACAATTTTGTGTTTATGTTTTGTCTAGGATATATGATTTAAGTCTTTTTTTAAAAACAGTCATGCTTTTGGATTGTTTTATTCCCAGGGGCAGCCCATTGTATATTTTAACCCCTTCGTATTCTATGCTTTTTTTCCCGTAATTTGTTCTGGGTGGGCGTGTTACGAGGTAGGAAGAGTTACGAAGTTTAATTTTTTGGAATTCTTGTTTTTTTGTAAATGACAAGGTTGTGCGAATGTCTTTATTTAATATTTTTCGTATTAGAATGCATGTAAGGTATATGTAAGTTTGTTTTATGTTCATTATCTTTGTGTCGTTATATATTTTTTCTGTAATGTGTTCTGTTCTCATTAAATCCCCATTTTAGCGTAAAATTTAAAAAATAAGAAATAAATTGACCAACGATGTAGGTACGAGTATAATCGGTAGAATTCAGCTCTAGCACTCGCTCGCTTCGCTCGCTCGTGCGTTGTGGTCACAGTTCTAACCTAACCTAAACCAATTAGGTACCTATCTATTTTGGAGAGCATTTTGGTGATCAATTTACTAAATTTGGTGATCATTATATTTATTCCCTTTCTTTATTAATGTCACAATGTAATGCCGTGTTACCAGCCCTAAACGAACTCAGCAGTTTGTTAAGTTTCTTTCTTCTGCTGTTAACTTCAACACATCATTAAATCTCGTTCTTTGCCAGAATGTCTGGACTACATGAAAGAGTTGGAGCCCTGTCATGGACATTTCACGGGTACGATAGCCAAGAGAAAGCACCCAGAGAAGAATTGTTTCGAATCCTATCCCACGGCTGTAGGAGCCGCTGGAGGCACAGATGCTTATAGAGACCAGTTCCCACATATGGTATGCTAATTAATATATGGTAGAAGATTTACGAGGAAGAGAAATGAGGACATCCGTGGAAGAGCCATGCTTCGGCATGAATGGACCGGCTCCACAAGTTGACCACGACCACGACCACGGCCTCACAGAAAATCGGGGTCACACAACGCTTGTGTTGTGTCACATCTGCGGGTCTTGACAGACTCACTTGTATGAATTAGGGCTTCGCCCCTCAATAAATGCTAAGGTTATACGATATAACCCCTTTTAATTGTATTGTAAGCTCGGTACCCGGCGCCTCCACCAACTTGTGGAAGTACCAGGATTTATGATTATGGGGGTTTATGACAGTGTATTTGTCAGTGTCAAGTATTAGAATAATCAAGTAGGTAATAATTATTTCCCATCATGGGATTGTATTATGGCACCACACTTTTTGTGTTCGCCAGTGTCAAGTATAATGTTCAGTTGCCCCAATAAAACGGTAGAAACTTTATTGAGGCTTCGATGGAGTTTAGGTGTGAACCCAAAAAGTCACGATTTTCAATTTTATATCATTTGCCTACACTCTCACACGTTCACGAACACTTAATGGTTAATTATCCACCATAATTACACATTAAACTTCGGAGAAATTCAAGTTTTGAAAAATAATATAAAATCGACAATGTGCACTTTTCATTTTCCCGCCTAAACCCACGACTTCTTTATTTGCTCAAAGAAAAATAATAAAATTATTTTCTTTTTTTATTAATTTTTTTTATTTTTATTATGGCACCACACTTTTTGTGTATTTGCCAGTGTCAAGTATCAGAGTAATCAAATTATATTTCCCACCATGGGTTTGATTGGGATCGTATTATGGCACCACACTTTTTGTGTTCGCCAGTGTCAAGTAGGTATAGGTTGTTGAGTTGCCCCAATAAAACGGTAGAAATTTTATTGAGGCTTCGATGGAGTTTAAGAGTGAACCCAAAAAGTCACGATTTTCAATTTTATATCATTTGCCTACACTCTCACACGTTCACGAACACTTAATGGTTAATTATCCACCATAATTACACATTAAACTTCGGATAAATTCAAGTTTTGAAAAATAACATAAAATCGACAATGTGCACTTTTCGTTTTCCCGCCTAAACCCAAAATTCTTTTCTAGACGTATTTCAAAATCTACTTACTTTTTTTTTCAAATGTTCTAAGTGCCGGGGCGCGCACAATAAATACTCCTTGTTCTAAACTCTTACAGTATCTAACCAGAAGACGCAGGTATGAATCCATCCTGCAAGTCGAATTTTACCTTCATTAAAATAAGTTTTATTATTTTAACCAGGCTCTGCTCGGTTATGGAACTGATGAGGAAACTGCTCAGTGGCTGTGTGGTGGTTCTTTGATTAGTGAGAACTTCGTCCTCACTGCTGGGCATTGCATATCAAGTCCTTTAATGTAAGTAAAAATGCCAAGTTATAAAAAAACTACATAGTTTTTTTTTCTTTAAAAAAAAAACAGTATAAAACAAAGTCGCTTCCCGCTATCTGTTTGTCCCTATGTATGATTAAAACTTTAAAACTACGCAACGGATTTTGATGTGGTTTTTGTGAATAGATAGATTGATTTAAGAGGAAGGTTTTAATCTATTTGAAATCACGTTATGACTCTTAGGGACGGGGCAACGCGGGGTTGCTAGTCTATACTAATAATAAAGCTGAAGAGTTTGTCTGTTTATATGTTTGTTTGTTTGCTTGAACGCGCTAAACTCAGGAACTACTGGTCCGATTTGAAAAATTCTTTCAGTATTAGATAGGTAGCCTATTTATTGAGGAAGGCTATAGGCATATATCATCACGCTACGCGGACGAAGTCGCGGGCTGAAGCTAGTACTGAAATAAAATTGAAGTGTCTTTTTGTAACGTCAACATACTTAATAGCTCTTTACTTAAACTAGCTTTTGCCTGCGGCTTCGGTCACAGTCACATTAAGCTATATTAAGATTAAAAATGGATCCAATAAATACTTTAATAAACAACCAACAGTGATGATCTCTTCTTTGTATGGGTCTGTATACATCAGAGAGGTCAAGCTGTATCTCAGGATCCGTTCAATTAACTGATATAAGAAGTTCACCAGTTTTTAAGTTGGAGCACATACTTTCTAACAGTGATAACAAAATTAAAATCTATTCACTAGTTTTTACGCCAACCCGTAACAAACAGACAAGAATTTTAAAAAATATACCCTAACGCACTTGTTTTTTTTATACCTTTTTTTATGGGATAGGGGAGCAAACGATCAGACGGATCACCTGATGGTAAGCGATAACCGCCGCCCATGGACACCCGCAACACCAGAGGAGTCACAAGTGCGTTGCCCGCCTTTTAAAAGGGTTTGGGCCTCCGGTAATCTCATTCACTCGGCGAAACACAACGCAAGCGTTGTTTCACGCCGGTTTTCTGTGAGGCCATGGTATCACTCCGGTCGAGCCGGCCCATTCGTGCCGAAGCATGGCTCTCCCACGTGAAGTATCTTCAATGTACAGACATAGCTTTATTAGGATTTTATAAGAGTAGAGAAGATGAGAAGATGATTATGAAAGTATTACATAGAATGTACATTGTACAGTGGAGTAGTAGTAGAAGGAGGTTACCTACCTCCTTCTACTACCAAGTACAGATAGTTCAACTCAGTTGTGCGCGCGGCCCTGTGTGCGTGGGCTTGTAAAGATACAACTGTCATTCGTGTGGCAGTGACGCGGCAGTGGACTACGACTGTCGCGTCACTGGCACACGAATGAACTATCTGAGTATGAGTTGAACTATCTTGTAGGAACCTAGTTAACGGTATCTCAATGCGAATTATAACACAATTTGATAAAATATCGTTTGAATTACGATTTATTTTTGTATTACGGTTTTGTGGGCAATTTCAGCTCCAAAAAAATAGTATATAAGTATTATATCCATTGTCTAGTACCCATAGTACAAGCTTTGCTTAGTTTGGAACTAGATGGTGCTGTGTAAAATGTCGCAGAACATTTATTTATTATTTATTTATTTAAACAAAACTCACAAAACAAACAAACTCTTCAGCTTTATATATAGTCTAGTGTATAGATAAGAGACACCCAGACGAATAATAATAATTTACTATAACTAAACAATTTACATTATGTTTCAGAGGACAAGTGAGATACATAGCTCTAGGTATATTGAAACGGACAGATCCGGCTGAACTCTGGCAGAAATATAATGTCGAGACAATCATGGCTCATCCAGAATACAGGCCACCATCCAAATATCATGATATCGCTCTCTTGAAAACACAAGGCCGGTAAGCTATAAGGCGGATCGTTTCGCTCAGCCCGCCAAATTCAAATTACAATTTTATTGGTTTTTCGCAATTTGTAGGTCTATAACACATTCTAGATTCCTAGCTGTAGTAATTGCGGCATTAGCTATACAATATTCACAACTGAGTATTAAAAAAATTGCTTAATAAACGTTAAAGAAGCTAAAAGTACGTATAATCGTCAATTTTAGCCAAAATTGACGATTTTTTTTTTCAAAAGCTTACTAGCAATGTGGGTCATACATTACTAGTATTCTTGTTAACCCCTCGTGCTAAGCTAAATATGCTTGTGTTACGAGCGGGTTCACGTCGGTAGTGCAATGGGTGGGGTTCGAACCGGCAACCACATGATCGCAAGTCCGACGCCCTAGCCATTAGGCTACCGCCGCTTCCAACCTATTATACCTACTTTTAGCTACAATATCGATTTTCAAGCAAAGTTTTTAATGCTCAGTTGTGAATATTGTATAGCTAATGTCGCAATTACTACAGCTATGAATCTAGAATGTGATAAAGACCTACAAATTGAGAAAAACCAATTGTAATTTGAATTTGGCGAGCTGAGCGAAACGATCAGCCTTAATCTATGAGATGCAGTCTGTTGTTGTGTCGGTACCTACGTGTTTTGGGATCGATCACACACGGAGCAAATATTTATATGATCTACAGGTAGTTGTTCCGGGTCTGGGCGTTGAGTGTGGAGAGAAAGAGTGAGGATACCGGAGGCCCAAACCCTTTTAAAAGGCGGGCAACGAACTTGTGACTCCTCTGGTGTTGCGGGTGTCCATGGGCAGCGCTTATGGCTTACCATCAGGTGATCCGTCTGCTGGTTTGCCCCAAACCAAAAAAGGCTCTATAGCCGCAGTAATCATGGTGGTAATTGTTAAAAGTAACTGCCTCATTAGCCAAGTGGTCCTGAGCGCGACTGCTACGCTAGAGGTCCTGGGTTCGATTCCCAGGTCGAGCAAAGTGTTATTGGGTTTTTTCAATGAAATTCCCAGTAGCAGTTCGGAGTTAGGAATTTGAGCCCGGCTCGCCCGCTATTACATGGGACCTAAACATACCAGCGAACTGTGGGTGTAAATTAGTACGCCTCTGCCTAACCCTTCGGGGAATACAGGCGTGATGGTATGTTCTGTTATTTTTATTGTTAAAAGGTTTTTTTTACTCTCAGTGTGGCCTTCAATGAACACGTCATGCCTGCCTGTCTTCATTACGAGCTGGTGAAAAATGACAAAGAGGCTGAGGCAACTGGATGGGGGGCTTTAGGATATCGTCGGGAGCTAGCTGACACCTTGCAAGCTGTAAGTATATTTTTACCCGACTGCGCCAGAAGGGGAGTTATGTTTTTCGAAAGTATGTATGTAGGTATAATTGTTTAGCAAGCTTTGCGGCCCGGAAGGCTTGGATGGATTTTAGCTTGAGAGGTGTCGTTAGAATCGTATTTACTGTAAGAGTGACACTGGGTATAGTTCGCGCAAAATAACTTGACCCAAAACTAACGGACAGGGGGAAAGTTTGCGCAGTACATTTGCGTGCAAAATTTACTAAAAACCGACTACTGCGCATCCGCCATTTTGGTTCAAGTTATTTTGCGCCAACTGTAAGTATATTAAAATATTAAAAAAAAACAAAATGGCGGATTTTTGGCGCCAAATTCAAATGTTTGGCATGCTCTGCAGCTTGAACGGCTCGATGGATTTTAGCTTCGAAAGTGTCGTTAGATTCGTATTATGAAAGTGACACCGACTAAAAAAATAAAAAAGGTAATATAAAAAACTAAAAAACCCAACTGCATTTCTGTGTAATTTGGAAATAAAAAAACCCTAAAACAAGAAAATAGCAGTCGAGACCCATTCTAGAATATTCATATTACCTAGATTACAGTTATTTTAGTGATGGCTGCCTCATTAGCCTAGTGGTCTTGAGTGCGAATGCTACGCTAGAGCTCCTGGGTTCGATTCCCAGGTCGACCTAAGTGTTATTGGCTTTTCTATAAAATTCACGGTAGACATACCGACGAATTGTGGGATTAGCACGCCTCTGCTTAACCCATCGGGGAATAGTGGCGTGATGATATCTTATTTAAATGAAAGCAAAATTCTAGGAGGGCAGGTTAGATACACCAGCCGCTATGACCACTAAGCCATCGCGAATTTTTAATAACTAGTTTTAACAACAAAATCACAAAAAGTCAGACCGTGACCGTAAGACGCACAACTTTAATATTCTTTATTATTTAGCGCCATCTATGGATGCATTTAACAAATATATTGCGCGTTCAACAGTTGGAAGACAGTAGTACAACAGATGGCGTTGATATAAAAGTGAAAACAACATGTTTTCTTAGACAGTACAACTGAACATTATCATTTATTGAAGTGAAATCTCAATTTAACTATATTACAGGTTTACTTACAAGAGTTCAGTAAAGAAGCTTGTTCAAAGTTGTATCCTCCACACAGACACTTAAAGCAGGGCTATGACCACAACTCCCAGATGTGTTACGGTCATCATCGCGAGGTGAAAGACACTTGTGAGGTAAGGCAGAACAATAGGTCAACAGACTCATTATTATTAAAGTAAATGTGTTGGGGAAAAAATGTTAAACTCGCGACAGATCATAATATTCGCCGAGTGAAGGAGGTTACCGGAGGCCCAAACCCTTTTAAAAGGCGGGCAACGCACTTGCGACTTCTCTGGTGTTGCGGGTGTCCATGGGCGGTGGTTATCGCTTACCATCAGGTGATCCGTTTGCTCGTTTGCCCCCCTATCTCATAAAAAAAAATAGCTACCATAAGACCGTGACCGTAAGACGCACAACGTTATTATTCTTTATTATTTAGCGCCATCTATGGATGCATTTAACAAATATATTGCGCGTTCAACAGTTGGAAGACAGTAGTGTTAATTATAACACTAAAATACAACAGATGGCGTTGATATAAAAGTGGGAACTATTAAGAATAAATTAGATGTCACTTTTGGTTCGCTGTCAAAAATGTATGTCGGTGTCAGTGTAAGTGTAAGCTCTGCTTAAAAGATGGTGCCCGTATTTGGTGGTTTCATTATCAACTACAAAATAAAAAAATAATAAAAACAACATGTTTTCTTAGACAGTACAAATGAACATTATCATTTATTGAAGTGAAATCTTCGTTAAGGCGGATCATTCACCTGAGCCCGCCAAATTAAATTTGAAACCAATTGAAATTTGAATTTGGCGGGCTCAGGTGAACGATCCGCCTTAATATTCAAGTTATCACTTCTGCCGGCACTCCCGGTGAGCAACCCTTCTTTTTTTTCTCATAGTCTCATAAAAGTTGATCATAAATAGAACCGATTCGCCGACCGGAGTGATACCACGGCCTCACAGAAAACGGGCGTGAAACAACGCTTACGTTGTGTTTCGCCGAGTGAGTGAGGATACCGGAGGCCCAAACCCTTTTAAAAGGCCGGCAACGCACTTGTAACTCTTGTGGTGTGGTGTTGCGGATGTCTATGGGCGCTATGGGCGGTGGTAATCGCTTACCATCAGTTTTTTTATGGGATAGGAGGGCAAACGAGCAGACGGATCACCTGATGGTAAGCGATAACCGCCACCCATGGACACCCGCAACACCAGAGGAGTCACAAGTGCGTCGCCCACCTTTTAAAAGGGTTTGGGCCTCCAGTAACCTCACTCGGCGAAACACAACGCAAGCGTTGCGTCACGACGGTTTTCTGTGAGGCCGTGGTATCACTCCGATCGAGCCGGCTCATTCATGGCTCTCCCACGTGTTCCGTCTTCTCGTTTGCTACTCTGTCCCATAAAACAGATTATTGTTTTCTTTCAGGGTGACAGCGGTGGTCCGTTACAGAATAAGTTCCACATATCCTCATGTCAGTATTTCGTGCTGGGTGTGACGTCAGCTGGGCGGCAGTGTGGCCTGGTTGGCAGTACCGGCGTATATACCAGAGTGCTTCACTATCTACCCTGGATTGAGAGCGTAGTGTGGCCATAAGGATAAATAACTAATCAAATATAATATTTTACAATGATAATGGTATTTTGTGTCGAACAGAAAACGTCAAATGACTTCTGTATTTAGGTACTGCAGAGTACCAGGTCGCTACGGGGCATTTTTATGGAAAAAATGCACAATTATAATACTATTTCTATATTAGAAGAAAATCAAGAGACAATTTTCTGCACTTCACTTTCAAAACAATTTTACGATTCAATTCAATGTTTATTCTAGCCAGTCAGCCCATAATACCTAAGTAGGAGTTTAGGCGGGAAAATGAAAAGTGCACATTGTCGATTTTATATTATTTTTCAAAACTTGAATTTCTCCAAAGTTTAGTGTGTAATTATGGTTGATAATTAACCATTAAGTGTTCGTGATCCTGTGAGAGTGTAGGCAAATGATATAAAATTGAAAATCGTGACTTTTTGGGTTCACTCCTAAACTCCATCGAAGCCTCAATAAAGTTTCTACCGTTTTATTGGGGCAACTCAACAACTTATACTTGACACTGGCGAACACAAAAAGTGTGGTGCCATAGTACAATCCCACGATGGGAAATAATAATTGATTACTCTAATACTTGACACTGGCAAATACACAAAAAGTGTGGCGCCATAATAAAATAAAAAAAAATACCTAAGTATTTATTATTGCCTTCTTGGAGCGGTCTCTGCAGTACCTATATGTTTACAAATACCTATAGGTATTATGTTTCTCACATACACAAACGCTCAGACCCGGTACAATTATTTGTAAATGTTGGTGTTGGTTGGTCTTCCTAACGATTAAATAAATAATACAAGTATTTACTCCATTTGGACACACAACAGGGTCCACGCACACATCGGTCCGGCCCCTCTTTCTCACTGGGCACTATGGGCAAGTCCCCCGGGGCCCCGCGATCCAAGGGGGCCCCCAATTTGAAAGTCTTTTTTTTATTTTATTTTATCTATACTTCTATACTAATATATAAAGCTGAAGAGTTTATTTGTTTGTTTGTTTCCTTGAACGCGCTAATCTCAGGAACTACTGGTCCGATTTGAAAAATTCTTTCAGTGTTAGATAGCCCATTTATTGAGGAAGGCTATATTATATATCATCACGGTACGCGGACGAACTCGCGGGCAGAAGCTAGTTTATTATATTTACTTATGTGCAAGTTCAGGCGAATGGACGTCGAAGTCCAAATCTATACAATGAAATAAAATTGAAGTGTCTGTTTGTAATATTAAAATACCTATAAACTTTTTACTAAGTGCATTTGGATGTATACACGGTACATATACCAAAATTTTTATTTTTTTTATTTTTTGTCTGTCTGTCTGTTTGTTTCGACTAATCTCTAAAATGGCTGGATCGATTTTGACGGGACTTTCACTGGCAGATAGCTGATGTAAGTTTTGCTGAAACTGATTTTTTTAAAGTACCACGCGGGCGAAGTCGCGTTTAACAGCTAGTGTTTGTATACGATTGTCGGTGTCACGTCATACGGGCGATCCTGTGAATTCGCTGAAAGCACCAGAGTCGCCTACTATGCCCCGTGGATCGAAGGCATTTCTGGCAAGTAGATGTAGAAACTGCCTCATTAGCCAAGTGGTCCTGAGCGCGACTGCTACGCTAGAGGTCCTGGGTTCGATTCCCAGGTCGAGCAAAATGTTATTGGGTTTTTCTATGAAATTCCCAGTAGCAGCTCGGAGTTAGGAATTTGTGCCCGGTTAATGGCAATAGGCTCGCCCCCTATTACATGGGCCCTAAACATACCGGCGAACTGTGGGTGCACATTAGTACGCCTCTGCCTAACCCTTCGGGGAATACAGGCGTGATGGTATGTTATGTTTATGTTAGATGTAGAAAATAATTGCGAAGAATAACACTGGACTTCTCCACCGAAACCGCTGAAGGCTGTTTGGAAAAACTTTTATTCCCCAAAAAATGGTTTTGAAGAATAAAAGTGTTTCGAAACTGTCATAGTTATTTGCTAAATGAAATAAGTATGTTAAAATTTACATAGATATTATGTTACTTACATAATTAATATGTTATTAATAATTTATTTACATAATATCCAAAATACAAGAATAAATTGTCACGCCTTTAGATTAATATTATATGAAATGTTATTCAAACAATTCCCACAAAGCCCGCCAACCAGGCTTTTCTTAATATGCTATATAAGAAAGCAACTCTTTCTCTTTGTTTGTTATCTGCCCAAAATCTTAACATATTTTGATGGACTTTGCAAAAGAGATAGATTGATTTTTAATTGAGTTAGCGGCCAAAGGTTTCATGTCAGAATTTCAAGGGGTTGTGCTATGGTCGACAATGCTATCCTAGCACGATTTGATTTCACATCCAATCTTCTCACAGTATTTTTCTATAACATTTAGCGAATGCTAATTAATTATATATATGCAGATGATTTAAGGAGGATTTATGATCATATTGACATGATAGTAATTGATTTTCTGTGGGTCATTCCTATAGGTACAAAATAAAAAATAAATAGAGGTACCTACCTTGGATTCGAACTCGGGACCTACGGGTTGCCAGTTCTATACTCATAGTACTAGGTTATCACGACTATTAAGTCCTTAAATAAAATAACATGACTATATGGATCACTTTTATTCTCCAAAAAAACGAGTGGGGAATTCCTGTGTCAACTCCATTCTTCTCTACGTCAGCCTTCCAGTGTTGGCTTCAATCCACGGTGTAGGAGTAGGCGACTCTGGTGTACATTCCAGAACTACCCACAAAGCCACACGATCGCCCGTATGACGTCACGCCGATGATTGTAAACAAACATTTAGATTTTTGTTTTCCAGTGGATGTAATTTGCAGCGGGCCATCACTGTCGCCCTGGTAACAGAAAGGTTTGAAAATATTGGAGCTGCCCGACTGGGGAAGTACCTCCACCTTGCAGAAAACATAGCTCCGTGCTATGTGTTCCTAACGGTGAGTTAGGTCGCCAGAGCTCCGTGAGGAAGCGTTGAATTGGCTGTAAGGGGGACCGGTGGTGTTTAAGTACCTAACATAAGAAAGAAAGAAAGAAAAAGTATTTATTTTAACACAGAAATGAGACGCACAACACTCTGACCAAATTGCCAATGTGTCAAAATTAAAAACTGATATAATAAAACTAAACATGTAACAGTAGATAAGAGAGCGGACGATCTGGCCCTTCCTCCCGATTAGAAACTGACGATCTCGAAATTCGAAGCTCTTCAGCGAACTAGTAAATTGAGCGCTCCTGATCTCAAATTAAGCGCAGCCTACACCGCCAAAAAGCGAGCGAGCTATAGGGCGAGGCGAGGGAAACTATATAAACTAAGCGAAGCTTTGGCGAGCTAAAACCCCGACCCTTGCTCAAGCCTGCCCGAGCCGAGCCAGTAGCTTTAAATTCGTCCCAAAATAATTTAAACCAGATCCAGCCGTTCCTAGCTGCCCACCCAGCATCGCCCTAAGCCGAGGCCCGTGTCCCGTAGGGGATGCCCTTAGCTGCAGTTGATTAGTTTATAAGTTGCTCCTGGTTGGAGGCATTCAATGCCTCGCCACCAAGTCCGGTTATGCTGTAAAGATTCGTACCACAACCAAGTTACGGCCGTTCTTAAAAAAGGTCAGGTTAAGAGCATCTTAAACCGACGATCATGCATGAGGAGCTTAATGATCGTAGATGAAGCGAAAGTAGTGTGCCAGGATCGTAGCAAGTGGAAATCTATAGTCTCTGCCTACGCCAATGGGAGACAGGCGTGAAAATATGTATGTATGTATGTAGGGCCATGCTTCGGCAGGAATGCGCCGGCTCGACCGGAGTGATACCACGGCCTCACAGAAAACACGGCGTGGAACAACGCTTACGTTGTGTTTCGCCGAGTGAGTGAGGATTACCGGAGGCTCAAACTCTTTTAGAAGGCGGGCAACGCACTTGAGACTCGTGAAGATTAGTAAGCGGTTTAAAATCCTGCGCAGAGTTCAAGTCAAGTTCAAATGTTTTTATTTCAAGTAAGCTTTTACAAGCGTTTATGAAACGTTATGATTCTAGTTGCACGGTTTCAAAAGGTCAAAAGGTTGATCCTATGGAGAAGAATCCGGCAAGAAACTCCATGGACACTCTTTTAAAATAAATTAAGTTACAATCTTCACTTGTACAATACTTATTGCGATAACAAGATGTGTGGGCCTTGAAGGATGTCCAAGTTTGACCGAAGTCGATAATATTATACGAAGGTTCACATTATTTGAGAACCGGATGTCATTTCAAGATATTCAAATAAATTATGTGGTAAAAACAAACCATAAAAAGCCGAATAGCAGAAATAATGTTATGTCCTTACATAATTTACACAGTTTGCAGTTTACCATAAGATAGTAAAACGATTTAGGTACCTAACAGCGAGCGTGAACAAAAAAACATCGCGGTAGGAATTAGATTTTAAATTCAACAAGTTTTTGTAGCATTCCGGAAAATTCATACCTAAGTAGTTATTGAATCATGAAGAGACAGTGGAGTATGTTGGAATTTACTTTACTTTTTTCCCGAAATTTTGCCATGCCCATCTAGCTGGTGGTCTACCCAGCAGAATTATAAGACGCTTTGACTATCTATCCTTTAACTTTATAATGTCATTGATCTATCCCTAGTATTCAAAGATAAGATGCTATTGTGTGTGTGACTCGAATAATATTAACGCTCACTACAGCCGTCTTGCAGGATAAAGTTGTCATGTTCCTGGGTGATTTAGTACCTATCGCAGAAACTCGTTAGATAAGTCGTTTAAAGACGTAAATTGCTTTTAATAAAAAAGTAAATGATAAAAAACTAAAAAATCTCGGTACGACCACCTTTATTCAATTTTTATATGGCAATTAAATTGTGTTATCGTCAGTGTGACAGTGACAGATGTGACAGCTAAAATTCGATAAAATGACGTGGAGACGGGGTTATGAATTTGTAAAGAAAAATATGTTTTAAATTTAAATTGAAGGAATAGTGTAGTTTTTAATAATAATAAGTAGTTAAAAACTTAAAAATGATCGAGATCACAGACACACAGAGTAAGTTTTTTCGTTTCTATGTCATGATACGAAGTTGTAGAGGTTTTCGTTGAAGATATCAACAAAAAAGTATATAATGCAATAGAAAACTATATAAAAAGCATCTCATACATTATAAACTGTAATTAAAAGCCTCTAAGATCCTTCTAGCAACTCTTGAGTGCGCAGGATATTTATTTTTAATATTTTTACTGCTATTTCATCATGATTCTACCAGCCCAAAGACATCCACTGCTGAATAAAGTTCTCAAGCCTTCCTTAAATCCTCATTAAATCATAAACAATATGAGAGACTCCTGTAGATATATTTTTTATCCTTTATTGCATCTTCACATAGTGTTATTGTTCAGTCCTGGTATTATTATTAAAATGATTTTGTGACAAATCTGTAGCATGATTCAGTACTAGTTACGATTAGTACTTAAACTGGGGTTTCTCATCAGGGTTTCGGTGTACCTAGTAGTCTAGTTCCTGGTGTTATTATAAGATGTGTGGACCATTAGCAACATTAGAATCTGGCTGACAACTTCCTTTTTTAATACCTAGATAAAAGGAAAAAATCACTTTTTAGTTATTTAGTAGAGTTGTGGTTAGTTGTACAATATAAATGTACTTACCTACTTAAGTACCATTTTAGATCAATCACACACAGTTATTCATTATCACTTAATATTTATTTCCGATTTGCCCTGCATTGCTACAGTCTTGATTTTGAAAGTTTACTAAATGTCACATTTTTTCTCAAAAAGTACTGTTGCTCTAAAAGTACTTGCTTATAACCCATCAAGTCCCATATAATAGACAAAACACAAAAACATAAACCACCTCTGACTAATTAAAATTTACAGTTAAAGTAAGTAATTACTTAACAAAAATTATAACGAGGCATGATGGAATGCAATCTAATAATGAATTTTAAAATATGTGTGGGCGCTGTGAGAGAAGATCCTACTTCTAAGCTATTATATTTAAATTAGAACTAATATTATAAATGTGTTGGTTTGTTTTTCGTTTTCAATTTTAGTTTTAAGTTTCAAGTTATTTATTTGCATTCATGTGTTACATTACTTACTAGCTGGTACCCGCGACTTTGTCCGCATGGTAAAAAAAAAGTAGCCTACATTACTCCTTGTTAAATCAGCTATCCGCCAGTCCCCTCAAAATCGGTCCAGCCATTTCAGAGATTAGCTGGAACAAACAGCCTGACAGACAAAAATAATGTGTTGTTATATGTACCGTGTATCCAAATGCACGTGAAAAGCAGTTATTTTAATATTACAAATAGATGCTCCAATTTTATTTATTTGTATAGATTGTGTTGAGTAGGTAGTCTTTAATAACAATTGTAATAATTGATTTCAGAAATAGGCGTGGGGCTGGCCGGGTTTGGCATGACATTCCTCTTCCTGGGCGTCCTGCTTTTATTTGATAAAGGTCTACTAGCTATAGGAAATGTGAGTATCAATTTGTTTTTTATGGATTTAGCCAGGAATCGAGCTGACAAGCCACCTGGTGGTAGTAGTCATAGATCAGACTGCTCATTTGCCTTCCTATCTCAAAAAAAAAAATAACAGTAGTTAAAACCTACAGACTAAGTAGTTGAAAAAAAGTTATATAAAACACAAAGTTAATAAAGGTAAGTTTAACAAACATATATATGTCATGGTACGAGTGAATAATTGAAGATTATTAATAATTACCGAAAGTCGAGGTTAAAGTGCTAAATTAATCACATTTGTCGGTTTTTATTAATAATTTAACCCTAGTAGTGATAAATGTAATAAGTGGCCAAGAGAGAGCCGCCATATTTCAAAATTTAAAGTTCGCCTAAAATTCTAAATACAGATATCGGTTAGGTTAGGTTAGAACTGTGACCACACAACGCAGGAGCCGAGCGAGCGAAACGAGCGATGCCGCGGGAGCGGCCGGCGAGTGCCAGAACCAAATTAATTTCATTTAATAAACTAAAACACTACAGTTCGCCTATCTTATCTTCTTATCTTATCTTATCTTATCTTACATATAATAAGAATGTAAGTGAGCCGTGTCTGTACATTGCTTATATTTATAAAAAAACTATTTTTGGGGACTCAGAATCAGTAACACAATCCATTTCAATTATTTTTGGAACTTTTGTCTGTCTGTTTGTCTGTCGGTTTGTCTGTATGTTTGACCGCGCATCAAATGATACCTACCGAAGATATTTGGAGGAAGTGGACAGGAATTCATAGCCTGTTTCTTGGATTAACATTTAGGCTATATTTCATTAAAATCGGTTCACTCTATCAAAAGTTTTTAACATTTTAACGATTGAAAACGTAGAATTTTAACAATTACCGTTGAAGCAAATTTCGTTTTTAAGTATTTCCGTACTAGACTAGCACGGGTCAAACATTATAACAGAATCAAGAAAAAAAATACACTCACAGGTACTAAATAAGATAAAACAAGAAAATAAAACAAAGAAATCAGAAACCATTATTGTGAACGGGAATTGATTATTAGTACAGTTATTTCAACTCTACTTATACAAGGCATCACGGGACATACATAGGACTTATCCAGCGAGCATCAGCCGGTGTAAAAACTAAATATTTGAGCAGGGTAAAGAAGTAAACAAAGAATGTCAATTTATTCTCTAGAAGACTAACACGACATCGTTATTACCTCAATGAAATTTGATTCCATAACAGGTGTCATTTTGAGTTGACAATTTTGACAATTATTCTTTTCTTCTATAAAGCATCCAGCTTTAAAGTAACTGATTTTATAATGTGAAACCTCCATAGTGTAGATTCTAAAGAGTTTCCATCTAATCAATTCATAAAATAATATACCACGTATGTACCTATGTATAATAAATTTAAAAAATGGGTCTTTTAATAATAATAATAATTGCAACGTGCGTTAATCTTTACTGATGCCGAAACAGTTATTCGAGATTTTTATCTATGTAGGTATGTCTGTTTATATTTGCGAACCTTTTTTTTAAATTAATTAAAAATATGGAAAACCCGAATCCTTTTTTCTATGAGATTTTTCGAGGTAGTTAGTTGAAACTTGGAGAGGACAACGTCTCTCAGGTCAGCTAGTTTTAATATAATTGTAAGACTGTGTTTAATATTATAAAGAAATACCTGCTGGTCAAAAAACATTGGGTTTTTATTTATTTTTTAACTTTTACCAATATGTGTTGTGAATTATTAATAATTACTACTAAAAGTAATCAATTTCGATCGTTTATTCACATTTACCAAAACATGTGGTTGTTATTAATTATTTTGTAAAAATATTAATAATTTTCAATTAATCAGATTTACCGTAACATTATACCGGAATATTTTTTATTCAGTGCGCAAACTTTGACAATTGATACTTAAACGACTTTTATTAAACACCAATTTTTTATTTTGATATGTCTTAGTACAAAATATCGAAGTTATCGTTAACGAAAGATGTTTACTTTGAAACTGATTTTATGGTTACTCGCTAGCGCACGGCAAAGCGCGGGCGCCTTAGTACCTACATCAGCTGTACACCGGCGCGTGAGTCGGCTGGCACACGTGCATATTGTTATTATTGCGAATAGATATTATGTGTCCATATTTTGCTGATTTCAAGCCGGATAAAAATTTTAAAAAAAGTTTTGAACTAATAATGGGAATGTGTTCTATTACTGATAATGAACTACCAAAATTTTTTTGCGCACTGCTTAAAAAATATTCCTGTATACAATGTTAAATCCATCAATGAAATACGACTCAATGGTATGACTAGGTGCCTTCTACCAGTGGGAGTCAGTGTTTGATGGGGATGCAAATGAGTGTATGTATGTGTATATGTGAATTAGTGTATGCATGTAACGTGTGTATGTGAGTGAGTGTCTTTGTTTGTGGGTGTGTGTGTGTCCCTGTAGTGAGATGAGTATGGGAACAAGCACTGTGAGTTTGTTGCGAGATCATATTAGAAGATTCAATCAGTTATGTAAGGAATTTCTTTTAGGACATCTATACTCAAATATTTGTAAAAAATATTTATTTATTTACAGATTCTCTTCATCAGCGGCTTGGCCTGCGTCATAGGACTGCAGCGAACGTTTTTCTTCTTTTTCCAAAGACACAAGCTCA
This sequence comes from Acronicta leporina, assembly GCA_947256265.1. Taxonomy (NCBI): domain Eukaryota; kingdom Metazoa; phylum Arthropoda; class Insecta; order Lepidoptera; family Noctuidae; genus Acronicta; species Acronicta leporina. The sequence continues at coordinate 2,039,412 of OX366539.1, forward strand.
AGGCTACAGTGGCCTTCTTCGGTGGTATCACTATTGTACTCCTGGGATGGCCAATGATAGGCATGATCGCTGAGATATATGGATTCTTGCTGCTTTTCCGGTAAGTTCAAAAAAGGTTAACAAACTGATTGATGAGATAATAGCTTATATCCGTCTCTGAGAATCTATTTGTATATTAAAATTCATCAAAATTGGATCTGCAGTTTACGCTTGAAAATGTAACAAACAAACACGGAGATACTTTCGCTTTTATGTTATTAGTTTAGATTCCAACACCCTGGATGTGGTATAAACATCGGGATTTAATACGCCTTCACGCTTGAATTCCCCAAAGAGTTGGGCAGAGTTAGTCGGTGTGTTCAGGTCCCTAATAATATGACGTGCTTATCTATCGCTATTACTGAGAATTTTATAAAAACCTAATAACACTTGGCTCAACCTGGGCATCGAACGCAAGACTTCTAGCATAGCAGTCGCCTTCACGTCCACTAGGCCGATGAGGCAATCACTATATTTACACTGTATAAAGAAAAAATATTTTAAGGTGATAGTATTCTACTGCAGAATAACAACGGTACAACAATCAGATAAATTGTGTAAAATGGGCTGGGGAGCTTTCTGATGCATACAGGTTGGAGTGCGGAGTCAGGCAGGGAGGGGTATGCTCACCTAAGCTCTTCAGCTTGTATGTAAATGGGCTGATAGAGGGCCTTAGTAGTATGCTGACGGGCTGTTCAATTGACGGCGTAAGCGTCAATAATTTAAGCTATGCGGACGATATGGTACTGCTGGCGCCCTCTGTCAGCTCTATCAGGAAGCTCTTAGAGTTCTGTGAAGTGTACGCCAATAGCCACGGCCTACGTTATAATGTAAAGAAGAGTGAGTATATGGTGTTCTCGAAGGGTAGAAGGGGACCTGGTTATGTACCTCCATTGCTTCTGAACGGTATACCTCTCAGCAGAGTTAAACAGTTTAGGTACTTGGGGCATGTTGTCTGTGAGGACCTATGTGATGGGGTGGATATGGACAGGGAACGTAGAGCGTTGACGGTAAGAGCGAATATGCTGTCCAGATGATTCGCATCTTGCTCATATGAAGCAAAAATCACACTTTAAAGCCTACTGCCAATCATTTTACTGCAGTAGCTTGTGGACAGCATACACTCAGAATTCCCTCAACGCTCTGCGTATCCAGTATAACAACGCTTTCAGGGTGCTGATGCGGCTCCCGCGATTCTGCAGCGCATCCTCCATGTTTGCAAAAGCGCGCACTGATCGCGCGCATCGCATGATAGCCGCAAAGCCATCGCTTTGCGGCTATCATGCGAAAAAAGGTTGCCTCGCTACTAAGCAGAATACGTGAGAGTAGCAACAGTTTACTGAGAGCTGTTACAGATAATTTTAGCTGTCCAATTCTTCGTCATCATGTTAGGGTGCTTGTAGAATGATTAATTGATTAAATATGGATGAGGCATTAATCAGTAATAATGCAATAATAACAATAATATAATTGTATTTATGTCTTTGTGTATATTATTTAAGCTTAATTTAACTATATTCTAATTTATATATTGAAATTGTACCTATGGATCCAGCGTCTGAAATAAATGATATTTGATATTTGATTTGATACCACCGCATTGCCAAATATTCTGCCACTAAGCAATAATTGTGTTAACATTATTGTGTTCCGGTTTAAAGGGTAATGTAGCCAGTGACATTACTGGGCAAATGAGACTTAACAACTGAGGTGTCAAGATGACAACGCGCGAGTGATACCACTGGTGTTGCTGGCGTCTATAGGCTGCGGTTGCCGTTTACCATCAGGCGACACGTATAAGCATACGTGCCGCTTGTCATCTTAGTACAATAAAATAACACACCTTTTTTAACAGGGGTTTCCTGCCAGCAGCTGTGAATTTCTTAAGGATGGTGCCAGTACTTGGGTCTCTGCTCAGCCTGCCAATTATAAGAGGGGTAAGAATATATATACTAACTAACTAAATACAGGGTGACTTTGAAAACATGCGGAAAATCGAAATGGGAAATTCAGTAACCATTATTTAATCAAGAATAAAAAATGTAATTGCATAGAATACAGGTGTTGCCCGATATAAAATTGGTAGTCTAAGACCCATGCTATATTCTGCCTTCATTAAGCATGCAAATCTAACACTACTCATAATTATTGGAGACCAATTGGAGCTATATTATTATCTATATACTAATATATAAAGCTGAAGAGTTTGTTTGTTTGTTTGTTTGTTTGTTTGCTTGAACGCGCTAATCTCAGGAACTACTGGTTCGATTTGAAAAATTCTTTCAGTGATAGATAGCTCATTTATCGAGGAAGGCTATAGGCTATATATCATCACGATAAGACCAATAGGAGCGGAGCACCAATGAAAAATGTTTCAAAATCGGGGTTTTTTTTTCCTTTTGAGAGCTTCCGATGCGTGCGCTGCGTAAACGGTTAAAGTTTCGCAAAAATCATATATGACAGAATTGTTCCTCTTTAAAAGTTCTAAAAAAAAGTCCGCGACAGCATATGTCTATCTTTTAAGGTTGGTTCGCTATAACCTTTTTTATGCTAACTTTGTTCTAAAATTCCAAATGCATTATTTGCGAAGGTGTTTTTATAAACATGATATTAATCCTTATCCAAATAAATATGTTATTCATCAGAAGTATTTAATTTAAAACAAAAGTGCCCTTTACATCATTGGATTTCAATGAATATCTTAGGAGATATCGCAGTTTTAAAATAACATCGCAGCAAAATAATGATCAAGTACCGCGCGCGCATTTATGATGTGCAAGGCAGTCATGAGGGCGCCGTGTCCTCAGGGATGCAATTGGAGTGGACCTTGCGTTGCCGGCCGTAGTATCTGCTATGGTCGGCGACGCCGAAGCCTGGCAGGCCACGGTCGCCTTCTGCGAGGAGGTTCTCTCACAGAAGGAAGATGCAGAGAGGGTGAGAGAGAGTGCCTCCACCCTGCCGATCCGCGCCCGGCGCACTCGCACCGGGCGGAGGAACAGGGCAGATAACGCCCTGTTCCAACCACCATAAAGGGCCACGGGCGGCGGACTTGGGGAAGTCCGACCGCCCACTCACAAGGCCCGAGCTGGCAACGCGGTTTGCAGTTTCCGCGCTCCGCTCAGCGGATCGGTAGAAGAAGGGGAGGGAGAACGTCCACGTCTGTCTCCCCTTATGCGAAGGGGGCCGCAAAAGGCGGCCCGCCACTGCCGGGTCCGCGGACGAATGCTACAACCGCTCCCGTAGGCCCGGCACCAAAGTGGTGTCGCGAAACGCCGAGGTTGGTTTTAGTCGGTAGATCGCTCTTTTCAGAGCGGAGTCCGACACACCCCACCGCTCTCCCCGGAGTGGTGGATAGTGCATAAAGCATTTCCAACCCCGTCAACAAAAAAAAAAAAAAGGCAGTCATGAGGGGGAAGGGCGGTGAGCCCAGTTAGCTCAGCGAGTTAATTTTCTTTAGGATATTGTTTCTGATTTTTTAGTACCTATTTTAAGCTAATTCTTTTACCGTGGGTAGGCGATATCTTATCGTATAATCTATACTTAAATATAAAGCTGAAGAGTTTGTTTGTTTGTTTGTTTACTTGAACGCGTTAATCTCAGGACCTACTGGTCGGATTTGAAAAATTCTTTCAGTGTTAGATAGCCCATTTAGTGAGGAAGGCTATAGGCTATATATCATTACGCTACGCGGACGAAGTCGCGGGCAGAAGCTAGTTATTATATATAATCATATTACTTAGGTAAGTATACCTATTTATACCTAATATAAATATATCATTATTTTTGGGGACTAATTTATATTATACCTACTAGCTGACACGACAGACGTTGTCCTGTCTTAAACTATGAATATTGAATTCGAACTGGTATAATTTCTTAAAAAAAAAAACATTTTTTTTAATTGTTCTCATGTTCCGCGCAACTTTTTAAGTGTTTTCTTTCATCAGAACCTTCTCCTTACAATTACAAACAGAACAAAAAAAGAACTAGCGAAATTGGTCAACTTATGAATATAATAAATAATAAATATCAATCCATTACGCAGATAGTGACTACGTGAAGTATGGCAACACTGGACTTACAATCAAGCGGTTTTTTTTCACGAGAAATGTAGCATTAGAGTTGCATGAGTTGTTGCCAGTATTTTCAAAATACTAGAAAATTATAATAAAATTATTTTCATTAATCACGTACTCCGAACTTTCTTCGCTACACATAATCTCTACTATTATAAAATTGTAAAAAAGCTGTCTGTACATTGAAGATATTTAGAAACGTGATTTTTAAAATTCTTGTCTGTTTGTTAAGAGTTGGCGCAAAAACTAGATTTTAATTTTGTTATCACTGTTAGAAAGTATGTGCTCCAACTTAAAAACTGATATACGTCTTATCTCAAGTAATTAAATGGAACCAGAGATATAGCTTGACCTCTCTAACGTATAGAGACTCATACAAAGAAGAGATCATCACTATTGGTTTTTGAACTTCAAGTGGGCGAAGCCGCGGGCAGGGGCTGGTTATGTATATATGTATTTTAATTTGTCGCGTCTATTCATTTTCACCGTGAATGATACTGTGAACAGCTAGTTAAAATATAACCAGCTGTTCACAGTATCATTGCCGCTCAAAAAGATTTATTTACAATAATTCGTCTTAAAGGCGACGTAGCAAGATGAAACATACGCCATATTTTAAATTAGATCTCCAGCAATATAATTTTCGCGTGATGCCCATATAAACATACATATACACTAAAAAAAATTTAGAAAAATTAAGAAGTTCGAAGATAGAAAACCTTTTCACACTTTTCAAATTAAACTGTCAAATAAACTGACACTGACAGCTGTCAACTTGTTTTTTTTTTCAGATTGTCGACAGAATAGCCGGTGACAACGGTCGCAACATGGTATGATAGTGCGTAAGACGGACAAACTTTATATAATAATATATTATAAATATATTCGTGGTGTACGTTTGATATTAGTGTATGTGACGTGAGTGTTGCTATTGTAAATTATTGTTTCTTCATCGTGTTAATCAGATATATAATGCTATATTGAGGTACCAGTACCATCGCATTGCCAAATATTCTGCCGCTAAGCAATAATGTGCTAACATTATTGTGTTCCGGTATGAAGGGTAATGTAGCCAGTGACATTACTGTGCAAATGAGACTTAACAACTGAGGTGTCAAGATGACAACGCGCGAGTGATACCACTGGTGTTGCTGGCGTCTATAGGCTGCGGTTGCCGCTTACCATCAGGCGGGCTGTATACTTGCTTGTCTTCTTATTACAAGAAAAAAAAACACATTATATAACCTTTTGAGTTCCACTTTCGGCTTTAGCTTACAAATTGTGAAAAGTCTATTGAAATTTGAGTAACCTTAAGTAATCTCATTTGACAGTTAAGTTCAAGTTCAAGTTCTTTATTTGCAGTTATACCCGACCGTGGCGCTCAAAAGGTTAATGATACAACAATGTTTTTAGTGTATGCGAAACCTTAATACGGTTTGTTCAGAATAAGTACCTAACAGAAACGATTCCAAATAATTTTTACGCTATGTTATATTTTGTCCCAAAAATATTAAAAAAAGTTACAAGTGGGACACCGAGCGGCACTAAGGGCCAATTGCACCAACTTCTTTAGATGTGTTTAAATAATATTTAAACTCAAATTTTCATTGCTATTTTGTGTTTAAATACAATGTAAACGTATAAGGAACTCTAGTCGCGAGGAATTTGAAAAATAGGTATTTGAAGAAACTATTGCCGTCGTCGTTACTCCAACCTCCACCCGTAAAGTGGGAAAGGGACAATTGCAGCTCAGGCTGAATTTAACTACAAAAATCTTGACTAAACATCGTTTCGTATTCCGCTGTTTTCTAGATCAAATTGGACCGATCCAAAAAATTTTTATATCAAAATTTAGAGGAAAAGTATATCTATGCTTCTATTTTTTTCTTTTTGTTAAAAACTTACCAAATTTGTCTGATAGTCATCTGAACATGGCAGTAAAAACGGGCCTTTTTTTCGAGTTTTTGGATTGTTATAATTCTTTTAGTAATTATCTTTTTGAAAAAAGGAATTAATAGGGGCATGTAATAGCACGCCCTAGATTTTTTGGGAAAATATCATTGCTCTAGAGCCATTATCCACGAAGAAAACAGCGGAATACGTTTGTATGGAGAAAGGCCCACTAGAGTTCCCTCTTAATAAGTTGGTGCAAGTGGCCCTAAGTATCTTTCCGCTATTATACAAGCACGACACAAGTCACGGCGGACCATAGCGGCATTAACCAGGGATGTTCTGAATATGAAATTTCAGATCTCGATACGGATATATATAAATAATATTTCATCGATTACGGTTGTAGATATGAAATTATTTCGGGTTATCCGATTATTTCGGATTACCCGATTATTTCGGATTATCCGATTATTTCGGATTATCCGATTATTTTGGAATATCCGATTATTTCTTATAGTTTCGGTTATTTATGGACATTACGTTATTTAGGAATTCTAAAAGAGGAATACAATATATGAATAAATAAATTTTGTGATGAATAAGTAAATAAATAAATATTTTTACTCCGCCCCTATCCGAAATTATACGTAAAAAAATTCCGTATATCGAATATGGTTACGGTTTCGGACAGATTTTTATTTGGGATATCCGAAAGTTACGGTCACCCAGCTCCATAACATCCCTAATGTTAACCATATATCCGGTCCTACAGAAGTCTTTGGAAGAGGCCATTGTTCAGCATTGGTGTTGGCTAGTATGATGATGAATGTTATATATTTATAAACGGATGAGCAAATTCTGATGCGGTTTATCTGTTATCTCAATTCCCTTAATATTATTTCAGCCGAATTGACGGCAAGTGGACTAGAATTTAATTTTATTTAAGTTATTAACCGTTTATATGTAAATTCAAAAGTAAATTTTATTAAATATTTTTCAGTGTCAGTAATGCAAATAGATTTAAATTGTTTAAATGCCATCATTTTTTTTTAACCTAATTTTAAGTTTTTATTTTAACTTAAACAATCTTGTTAACATTGTGTTAACTATCTTATTTATGTTTATTATCTCACAAAGTACAAAATATCCTTTGAATCTGAATTATTCAAATTGAATCTGGTACTGATTTATTAATATTATACATATAATGTGGTGCGATAAAATCTGTATTGAATTTCTCTACCTGAAAAGAGAAACAACATTGATAGCTATTATTTCACAAATAATGAAATTAATTAATACTACTCCATATTTGTTGTGTCACAGTGACACAGATGATAGGCACATTCGCCATTAACAATTTAGGGCCACTTGCACCAACTTCAAGATTATATTTAAAATGTATTTAAACACGATTTTTCATAGAATTTTTGTGTTTAAATTTTATTTAAACACAAAAATTCTATGAAAAATCGTGTCATTTAAGAAGTTGGTGCAAGTGGCACTTAGATGAAGTGAAACAACTTCGTTTATATACATATTAAGGCGAAGTCATTCGCTTGGCACGCCAAATTCAAATACAGCCAATAAAGTTAGAGGTGTAGTAATAACACTCAGATCGCTGGTATGTGTAGGTTATAGTTGAGCCTGTTACCATTAACCGGGCACAAACTGCGAGTTAGCACAACTTCGAGTTACCAAACTCCGAGATGCTATTGAGAATTTCATAGAAAAAAAAAACAATAACATTCGACTTGAGAATCGAATCGCGCATACGACCTCTAAGCAAATTATTTAGTTGATAAACTTAAAAATTTATTGTTTCCTAATTTATTTGGTGTTGTGATTGAGTTACCACTTACCTATATGCCCCTTTCGCATCAGACAAGGTTTTTTTAACGTGTATAATGCGGGGATTTCGAAATCGTACTGATTAAATCCGCACTTGCTTTCTCTTCGTTATATTTTCCACGACAATGACCGATTATAGACGTAAAAAATTCCAAATATAATGGCAATTCAGAATTTGAATTTGGCGGGCCAAACGAATCTTCGCCTTAAAATTTCTAACATAACACTAGTCGTTATCTACAGGTAAACATGATATACCTAGTTATTACATTTTAATTATTCCTTCACTAAAATAACTATAATCTTAGCATGGAAAATGCAAAAAATTACCAAAATATAAACATGATTCAAAAATATAACAGAATAATGAAATAAAACCACGAGGCCATATTATGAGGTCCATGAATTGTCGAATTCTAAATTTATAGACCTTAAAAATAAAAAATTATAGGCTTAAAAATCCTTATCAAGCTAAAAACTCGCCTAAAACTGTGCCAACGGCCAAAATTGTCGACTTACACTACTTTTAGCAACAATATAACGACTTTTAAGGAAAGGTTTTTATGTATATAATTAATGTCGCAATCACTACTGCCATGAATTTTAAATGTATAGATCTACAATTTGAGAAACTCAAAGAAAACCGGCGTGAAACAACGCTTGCGTTGTGTTTCGAGTGAGTGAGGTTACCGAAGGCCAATAAAAAAAACTCCATTTGAAATTTGATATTTGGCAGGCTCAGCTGAACGATCACTCGTCAGCTGCATTCGTTTAATCTTCCCGTCGTAATGACAAACTTTCCTTAGACCCCCACCCACGTATCAGTTTGATACGTAAAAAAAAACTATTCACACATGCCTAAATGTGTATTTGTATACGTTTGTATAGGTAGATGTGTTTATTTTTCACAAATAGCTTATGGGCTACTTGGGGGAGGACTTTGTCTAGCAGTGGGACATTAACAGCATACGTAAGTAAGCGAAAAAACACCAAAAAGTGGTTTTATTTCAATAGTTATGTCTAATATTCGCGATATCAGAAATCAGTTATGATTATAATTTTTGTAATGTATTTATAGGAAATTGTAATATAGTAAATATAGTATAATTCCTATATTAAAGCGGATTCGCTTGCCTGGTTCGCCATATTTAAATTATATTTAGTTTGCCGCAAAACTACAATTATTATGATAATTAAAAGTTAAACTACACCACTGCGGTCAAATAATAAGACAAGTAAAATAAAAACCAAAATATAATTTGAATTGTGGCAAGCCCCCTTGGCCTTAATTTATGTTCACCAATGAGCCAAAGGGGGCTTCCGTGCAGGTATTTTAATAATAATTTTAATATTTTTACTACCACCTTGTCAAATATAAGTATTAATGTATGAAATGGCTTTTATTTGCATAAACCTTACACACATAATATCGTAAGTACCTACGTTTTCTATTTTTTTAATATATTGCATATATAACAGAAAATTGCATCATAATTGGTTCAATCGTTTTGTATAATTGTTATGTATAATGTTAATATAATTATAAAACAAAGATTAACTATAATTATTTAAATAGGTCGCTTAAACCAGTTACAACCAGTCCTTTTTGAAGCTAATGGGGAAGGCCTTGGTTCAGCGTGTTACCTCTTTTGACTGATATATCATGATTTCAATTTGAGTCCCGCGTTGGGCACTAAAATAAAATACCTATTCCTTTTTTTATTTACGTAGTCCCATGTTGGGCGCCAAAAATCTTCATTTAATTCACGTAGTCTCATATTGGGTGCCAAGATATTTTTGTTCGGAAAATAATTAATAAAAGCCTTTATTTCTCTTCCCAGGATGGCGATTCAAAATGAATCGTGAACGCATGGGCTTGTGACACATTCCATTTAATTTATTTGTAATAAATTTTATTTTTGCATTTAATTTAAAACGCGTTTTATTAAACCTCGCCTAATGTTTTGCGATAGCAGTTCGTAGTGTAGTCCGAAAATCGTCCTTGTTTCTACCTGCCCCTTTGGAAAAAAGCGTAAGTATGTAAAGGACGGATGTATTGTATGTATGACTTCAGTTCAGAATAAAAAACGTGCCGACGCCTAGGTAACTCCATCTCTCTTGCCCTATCTAATAGTCACACTCACGGACTTAGGATTATGGTGACAGGCTGGTGATTCACAGCGTTCACTAAGATTATTAAGGTGCATACTCAATTTGGGTACCTTTCTTCTCAGAGGATGTTACCTTCTACAAATAAAATAAAAAAAACATTACTTTAATATTTTTTTGATACAATAACTAAACGTGGCTTTACCTCTGAACCGGATTATAATCTGTGGAACATCGATAACGTTGATGGCGGCGCGTGGTTACCGCAGTGTTACTATCCTAAACATTTACCCTTGCCAGCCGGGACTTTGGTAAAAGTACCTGTATATTGTGGTACGGTATTTACAGAATAAAATAAACAGAAAAACAGCAATAAATTAAAAATGAAAAACTAAATAAACAAAGAAGAACTATTTCACCTCTCTCTGAACCGTGGTGTGCTCGACGGGTTTCGTTGCTCCTATTTATTTAAATTGAAATCTGTCATTATGAAATATAATAACTTTAAGAAATGTAATAAAGTAGGTACTGAGAATTTTGGAAGACTAGCTATAATATGACAATTCAAAAAGCATGAAAACGAGTGAATTATAAAGCTATAGAAAGGAGAAGTTATAGAGAAGGAAGTAGAAATTTTGTTAAACTTAATGTCATATGGCATCACTGTGTGCTTATTTAAGCACACAGTGATGCCTGGAGCTGAATATGAGTATTTACTCATATTCAGCTCCGAGGTAAGGCAAGATGATTATAATTATGTTTGTAGAAGTAAATTATATACTTGTTTTTTATTATTTAATCACTATCATTACCCACTAACGCCCACGATATAATATAGTCAATATGCAAAGCAGGTAGCGTCTCCGACAATAATACCTAATCTTCAGAAAAAAGTACCTAACTGCGCCATTAAATGTTCATGAGGGCACTAAAATCCAAAGCATTTTCTAAACAACGACTTTCTTTAATTATAAATCACGTTTACACCTTAGGGAATAATAAATTACAAATAGGGCAACCCCGTCATCAGTAACCGCCCGAGCCCGGGCTGGGAAGGACGCGAATAAGCTGACGATTATTGTGCTATTTTTACCGTCAGAAACGCACAAAAATTACCGCGGTAAAATCACACGGCTAAATAACGAAACGATGAATAAAATTGTTAATTAAATGTGTAAATATAGTGTGTGAGTTAGCAAAATAATTGTAGATTCGTTCTAAAATCGGACGCAAGGCACATCTAGTCCTAGTGGGAGTCTGAAAAGGGAGACGATACGATGAATGTAATTAACTGATTCTGTCGATTTCATTTTCATTCGATTTTCAAATTTGTTCTGTTTTTTTTTCTACGTATAAATGAAAGTGGTTTTGTTGTTAAGCTCTGTCGCTGGCAGTCTGAAAGTAAGTATTTTTTAACAATAATTACCTAGGTACCTACCTAAAATAAAACAATTTATTGAATGTAACACGCCTTACAATAGGTGTGTTAAATACCTTTGTATTTTTATGGCATGTTGTGTTTTAACTTTTTTTTAAATAAATTATAATCTGTTGCGCTAATGTTTTTTTTTTAATATTGACCTTCTTGGTTGTTTTTGTTTTATTTATTCCTTCTTTTTATTAGTATTATTAGGTTACAGCTCAATAAACTAGATTTTATTATTAGATCTTATATGATTTACGTAACGTATGTAGGTAAGTACCTATACCTACCAACAATGAAAACAATAGACAACTGTTTTTATCTTTTTATCTCTATGAATCTCTCTCTCTCTTTCTACTTACCTACCTTCTAAAAATGCATTGCAAGATATACCTACATAAATCTTAGGTACCTCTATTTTGAATTTTAATTTGGTAAATTGCGAAGCAAACAGATGTAAGCAAACCAAAATATTTTTTTATGGGCAAACCCGCAGACGGGTTCGCCTGATGCTAAGCGATTATCGACGCCAATGGACACTCGCAACACCAGAGTAGGTAGTTGCAATTGCGTTGCCCGCCTTGTAAAAGGGTTTGGGCCTCCGGTATCTCATTCACTAGGCGAAACACAACGTAAGCGTTGTTTTACGCCTGTTTTCTGTGAGGCCGCGGTATTATAACTCCGGTCGAGTCGGTCCATTCGTGCTGAAGCATGGCTCTCCCACGGGCAAACTTCATTTCTTCATCATGGTAATTTATTTATACATATCACCCCTCCTGTATTCTCCACAGGGTTAGGCAGACGCGTACTAACGTGTCTATGCCCACAGTTCGCCAGTACCTATGTTTAGGTCCTATGTAATAGGAGGCGAGCGAACCCATTGCCGTTAACCGGTCACCAATCCAAAATTCCGAGCTGCTACTGAGAATTTCTTAGAAAAACCCAATAACAGTGCTCGATCTGGGAATTGAATCCAGGACCTCTAGTGTAGCAGTCACAAACTTGACCACTATACTAATGAGGCAGTTATGTTTAATTCTTTAATAAATTTATTTATACATACAAATCTATAGAATTTATATGATATTTTTATGAGGGCATCCCTACCGTTTAAGTACCTTACACAAAGCTGATAAAAATTTAGAATTTCTATGAAATTCTCAGGAGCAGCGCGGAATTGTGACTTATGCAATAAACTCGCCTTCTATTTCATAGGACGTAAATAGGAGTTATTCCCAGTTGTCAAATGGGAAATAAAATCCCATATGTCACCGGTGGTGGTGTCCCCAGTGGTGACAAACGGGAATAGCCACTCTTGTATAAATATTGTGATTTAAAAAAATATGTCTTCAAGCGACGTGTAAAAGTTTTATTTCTCTCGTTTTAATGTACATTTTATAATAAATTTTATTTATTTATTTATTTATAGTTAATTAAAACGGCACAGGGCACAAAATTAATTAAGCATTCAGATAACATACAATAGAAAAATTAAATTCAAAGTTAAACAATTCGTGGATAAAATTGAGTAAATGGTTAAATAAATTAAACACATTACAAACTAACATAAATTAGCACGTAACAGTGGACACCCTCGCATATTCTCTCACAGAACACCAGACAAGCACGCATTACTTTCTTCCATTCATCAGCAAACACATCACATTCAGGGTCGGCAGTCAGGAGGGCGTTTAGCATCCTTAGGGTTCGACATACTGGGTATTCGGCTATAGCAACAGATCTAGATAGCGGTAGTGCGATAAAATATATTATCTTATTAAAATACTTAATTCGTGATAAAAAATTGAATTCACATGACTATATATTCAGCTCGTAGTCCCGCCTTACTGGGGACGTATCTATTTATTTTTCCCATCTATCACCACTGGCGGCAACTGGGAACAAGAAGAGTAGCCATTCCCATATGTCATCACTGGGGACGTGACAAATGGGATTTTCCCATTTGTCACCAGTGGAGACGTAGACGGTGGGGACAACTGGGAATAACTCGTAAATATTGGTTTGGACTGTTGGTTTAAGTTATTACACCTCTGTCTAAATCTTTGGGGAATACAGGCGTGATGGTAGATGCATTTAATCTGGCAATTGATCAATGCAGTTACTACTTAGCCAGAAACCCTGCCCATACTCGGATCGGATCGTCTAAAATGATTGAAATAAGACTTTAACTTACCTACTAGCATTACTAGTATTCTTGGTAACCCCTCGTGCTAAGCCAAATGCTTGTGTTACGAGTGGATTCTCGTCGGTAGTGCAATGGGTGGGTTACAAAATGACAACCAGATGATCGCAAGTCCAACGCCCTAGCCATTAGGCAACCGCCGCCGCTACTACTTTACGGATTTTATACCAATGGATACAGTGAGCTAATTCTGCATGAATCGGATAACTAATGATTAAAGTGAAAGTGGAGGGGAGCTGTCAATAAATACAACGATAAGACGCACAGCACCTCAGTCTGCCCGTGACCATGGACGCTGTAGGTACCTAAAGGTTCCGAAACGTCCGGATTAGATTTTGTTTATATAACGCCATTTATAATATCGTTAGTTCAGTTTTATTTCACGTTTGCCGTAATGGCTGAACGATCGCCTTCTGCGCCACGTGTTGTGAGTTCTTTCCCCCAACGGAGCAAATATTTGTCTATCCTACTGATAGTTGTTCCGGGTCTGGGCTTGTCCTATGTGAGAATTTGTGTTTATAAGCAGACACAATACAGGAGAAAATCCTACTGTGAGCAAAGTTTAAAAAAAAAGATAAAGAAGAATAAATACAACGACAAGACGCACAATACCTCAGTGACGATATTTTGTGAATAAAGCAATACGCAATATTAATAACTGTTTTATTCTTAGGAGCACAAGAAATTACAATCCACATATTACAAAGGGCGGCCATTAAGAGAAAAAGAGAGAGATAGCAAGCTACTACGTCACAAAAAAATATCTCTCTTTTTATTACATTGTCCTAACCAACGTTCCGTTCTACACTCAGTCTGCCCAGAACAATGGATGCTGTAAAGGGTCCGAAACGTCGGGATTAGATTTTGCTAATATAAATATAATAAACAATAATCTTTAGAAGGGAGTTACCTACATTGTTGTAAAGAGAAAAAAAAAATTTTATAAATTGTAGATTTACAGGGCTAAGTACCTCTAACACCCAAACTACGATTAAACTTGTGTTATGTATGACTGTATGAGTAATAACGCATTAACATCCAGTAAAGTAGTTTTATTTCAATATCGACGCCCCCGGGGAATAAAATCGTAATAGACAAAAGTAAATCTAAAAAAAATCAGTAGGTGTATATCGATACCATAGATGCCGAAAATGCAAAAACATTAAAAAAGTGGTAATAGTGCATAACCATTTTATTCCCCGGGGGCGTCGATATGTCCAATATTCGCGTTCAGAAATCAGTATCGTCTTAGACATCTTAAATGTCAGACACATCATTGAATTTGATTGCGGCCTTATAGCTCCCTGGAGGGTAGTTCAACCTTCCTGAATAATAAACGCCGGTTTACTTCATGTCAAATTCAATAAGACAAGTTGACGAGCAATCAAGAGCCAGCGCCATCTAGTGTTTAGAATCTAAAACATTAATTAGTAAAAGCACAGATAATAGAATACTTAGAATAGAATGCTTTTTTTATTGGTTAACGGCCGGTCCCAATAAAAAATCAATCTGTGGATGTGCTTATCTATATACTTAAATTAATCTGTAGAGAGGTCAATTCTGTTCATGAAATATATTTTCAAAATAACTATCAGGGGGTGATTAGTGATCGATACTGATGCCAGAAATGCAATCAGTAAACATTATACTTATCTGTCTGTCTGTCTGTCTGTATGTTCGTTATAGAAACAAAAACTACCTACTCGACGCAAAATATAATCGAGGCTCAAATTTTAACAGGTTGCGGTACAGGAGAAGCCGTCTTGATTCCCAGAATTTCCTTAATACCAAATAATTTTCCATTCCAATCTTCACGCGGGTGAAACCGCGGGCACAGCTAGTTATAGATACCTAGGATTTTGGCATAATGTCCATACACGTCATATCAAAATCCTAACTCTAATATGAAAAACTATCGACGGATATGATATTAGGAACCGGCTTAACCTGTCACGAGATGACTATTTGTAGGGCAATGAGGAACTGTATTCAAACCCGTCACCACACGAGGTATTTCACAAATTGTTGCACTAAATTTAATGAAAACAAAGTTTGACAATAATATTAAAAAAAAAATAAGAAAATAATCAATTCAAAATTTTTATATTAATATGTAAGCAGTAAGTACTTACCTAAATAAATGAAATATAACATAACTTACCTACTTAAAAATAAATATGTTTATTCTTACTATTGAAGATATCAATCAACACCAATAAATTACTTACTTTGAATTTAGCCAAGTGAACGCCATCATCATAGTCAAGGCACTAGAATCGTAAGAAGTAGGCACACAGATACTTATAGTTTTAAAAATGCATGTAAATAACCTATATTTGTATTGTACGTAAGTTTACGATGTTGTCGCTGGGGAAATCGCGGAGGTAGGCACATTATTCTAGTTGGAGGTAACGATTTGAAATGCAAACTGTGAAAGTTCTTTCTTTTAAAAACGAGGTTCCTTGGCCCGCCGCCTCAAGCCCGCCATTTTATTTTGTTTATGGTTTTTCGAAAATTCTAGGTCTAACACATTCTAGGTTACACAGCAGTAGGTAATCGCGACATTAATTACAATATCCACGATTGAGATTTAAAACCTTTGCATAAAAATCTACTTAATCAGCAATGAACTGCCAACTGCCAATATTATTAGTTTAGGCAATATCTAGCCATGATAATGATATTTTATTTTAATATGATGATAAACAAGTGTACGGCCTGCTTGATGGCGAGCGGCAACCGCAACTTATAGACGCGCTTTATCACTCGGGTTGTCATCTTGACACCTGTCATTAGTCCAGTAATGTCATTGTCATTACATTACCGTTCAAACCGGAACACTTAAATAAATTGGTAACGTTAGGAGTTTAGGCGGGAAAATGTAAAGTGCACGTTGTCGATATTATATTATATTTACCAAAACCTTAATTTCTCGAAGTTTAATGTGTACTTATGGTGGTTAATTAACCATTATGTATTCCTGAATGTGTACGAATGTAGGCAAATTATATAAAATTGAAAAGCGTGACTTTTTGGGTTCACCATAAGCACCATCGAAGCCTCAATAAGTTTCCACCGTTTTTAATGGGGCTACTGAACAACTGAATACTTGACACAGGCAAACATGAAAAGTGTGGTGCCATACTATAATCCCATAATGGGAACTGTTATTATCTACTTGATTACCCCTTATACTTGACACTGGCAATCAACAAAAAGTGTGGCGCCATAATACAAATAAATATGTTAGCACAGTATTGCTTAGCGGCAGAATTTTTCCCAATGCGATGGTACCTACTCATCAGCAGAATTCTACATTGAAATCTACATACTTATAGAAACATTGGAAGAATCCCACGTTCTATTCAAGTAGTTTCTCTAGAAACCTTTTTACTTACCTTGTGTCCACCTGCAAAACAGATGCGAAATTTCAATGCCATTCCCACGGCATCAATTATATTATGCCTTGGGGTAGCAGACTGTAAAAGCAACCTTATGTTGAAGTCTCCTAGGGCATGGACATACTGCAACAGCGCGGCGCGTCCGCCATGTTTCCCCGTGTGGGGCCACAAAGATAAACATCTCGTAAGGTCTTCAGGCGATTAAATATCTGACCTGTTTGGTGGTAGGATAGGAGGTTCCTCCTTCGCCTCCTCCTGCTTCCTCGCTTTCTCCCTTCGGTAGCTACGGCTCTAGCAGTATGCAGTTCGTAGGGGCTTCTTCTGCAATACCTGCAACTCATCTGGTATTTCAGGTGTCTATGGCCGACGACGACTACTTACCACTAGGTGGCTCGATCTTAAGATCTTTTGCCAACTTAATAAAAAAAAAACCTACTTACCAAACTTTTTTTTGCGACTATAACACAAGCCTTTATTCCCCAAATGGTTATACAGAGCTGCAGTAATGTCTACCCTCTATTCGCCGGTATGTTTAGGTACCATGTAATAGGGGCGAGCCTATCGAAACTTCCATCTAATAGTGGGAACTTCATAGAAAAACCCAATAACATGAACCTGTGAACGATGATGATCGGATCTAGGACTTTCGAAAAGTCAGGTGGATTTGAGACTTCTGATTTGGCAGACCAATGGTCACATTCCTAGGCTATCTGTGACTGTTTTTATGCAATATTAGTGTAACTATTAAAATAACAAAACCTCTGACTGTTTACAACGTGCAATGAGCCAAAGTGTGGCGCTAAAATAAACGAAGCTGCCAAAATAAACGGTAAAATTTAATGGTTTCAGCGACTATTGGCATTCCTGTGTAGCGTACAAAATCTCATCTCGACTCGCGCATTTTCATCTTTTGGGAACATAGTGATACTGCCTTTGCCTTTTTAAAATCCACTGCAGACTTTCAAGGTCGCCCTAATTTTAGACTGCAAAAATAATACAACAAAACATAATATTTTGCTTGCGACAATACAAAAACTTGCTATACTATTAAAATTCTCGCCTAAACGTATCCAAATATTTATTATCAAACGACATTCTGGCTGGCTGCCACGCCACGCGAACCAAAGAGTTTGCATGTTAATTTAATTTTCTGTCTGTAAAGAGTTCTAATAGTTTTGGCGGTGCCCGATGTGTTTTTAATCTGTGACGCGGTTTTCGCGGGAATGCGATTTAGATGTTTATATTTTTAAGAATACATAGGATTTTCATAGAATTATTTCGTTGTTGATTTAAGTTTTCGGTTTTATTGTTTTACTATCAGTTGGTTTTAGAGGATCTCTCTCTCTTCGCAGAGCTAGTAAAACCGTCGGTTTCGGTTGTCATGCGAACACCTATGACAATGGTTAGTGGTAGTCAGAAGCCCAAAAAGTTTGACAACCAATCTACTTATTCTCCAAATATCGGTATTGCCCAGGAATTGGTTGCTGGGTTTGATGGCAGTGCCAGTCGCTTCGTGTTGGCTTAAAATCAACTAAAACGTGGATTGATAGCTCAGATTGATAGGTACTATTGTCTATGGTATAACATTCAGTGTTACCAGTTATATTTAGTAAAACGTTGCAAATAAACGTTATTTCCATTCTTATTTAAAAAGAAATAGATTATGTCGGCCGATACAATAAATTGTAAATTATTCAAAACAAAGATGTTTTAAAATAAACGTTTTCGTAATAACAATGAAGAAATATTGGCTTTTCATGCTGAATTGACGATAAAATACTATTTTATTAAGATAGATGGCACTTATTTCAGGCTTAGAAGTTATCGACCTTTTTTATAACAATAACTAGCTTTTGCCCGCGGCTTCGCTCACCTGAAGCTATATATAGCAGCATTAGAAATGGATTCCAAACATAATTTAGTAAAAACCAACAGTGATCATCTCTTTTTTGTATGGGCCTCTATACATCAGGTCAAGCTGTATCTCATGATCCGATTAATTAATTGAGATAGGAAGTTTGCCAGTTTTTAAGTTGGAGCATGTTCTTTCTAACAGTGATAGCAAAATTAAAATCTATTCAGTAGTTTTTGCTCCAACCCGTAACAGACATCTTTTCTTACAATTTTATAATAGTAGAGAAGAGAAGAAGAAGAAGAAGAGATAAATAAGCATAAACTACAGCAGGCTATAGACGCCGGGAAACGGTTGAGGTCACTAATGTACTAACATTAGGTACTTGGTTCCGATTTTAAAGGTAATGTAGCCAGTGACACATTATTGGACAAATAAGACTTGACAACTGAGATGTCTAGATGACAACGCGCGAGTGATACCACTGGTGTTGCTGGCGTCTATAGACTCTTTTTAAATTTAGACGTCGGACAACGAGTAGATCAGCCACCTGATGGTAAGTAGTAATCGGTGACCTTATACACCTGCAACACCAGAGGAGTTGCTCATGCGTTTCCGGCCCTTGAGTCCTGTAAAGAAGATCCCCATGTCATAGAGCAATGGGAAAACCTCAGGAGAAATACCTTTCCGTATCTTAGAGGTACGCGGGAGAAAACCTCGCGACGCTCAGACATTCTTGGAGCTCCAATTCTTGGCTGGGGTTGCCGCTTGTCATCAGGCACATTAAAAAAAAAACTATTTCCATCTTCTTAATTCGCGAATGTAGACACGGGGAGTTTAGGCGGGAAAATGAAAAGTGCACATTGTCGATTTTATATTATTTTCAAAACTTGAATTTGTCCGAAGTTTAATGTGTAATTATGGTGGATAATTAACCATTAAGTGTTCCTGAACGTGTGAGAGTGTAGGCAAATGATATAAAATTGAAAATCGCGACTTTTTAGGTTCACACCTAAACTCCATCGAAGCCTCAATAAAGTTTCTACCGTTTTATTGGGGCAACTGAACATTATACTTGACACTGGCGAACACAAAAAGTGTGGTGCCATAGAACAATCCCATGATGGGAAATAATTATTACCTACTTGATTATTATAATACTTGACCGCCAGCCGTGCGACCCACTGTGTCGTTTGCTCCCGTTATTTTATTCGTAAAACTTAGTAAAAAGTGCAAGTTATGTGCTTATATGGTTATGCCAAAATTATAATTACTAGTGCCTGCTAACTTTTTAGTTAAATAGTGACAATTATTATCATTTTGCCTAAATTCCTAAACATATTTGAATAAACAACTACCGACATAGCTTTATTATTATTGTGAAGTGCGAGTGAACAACAGAACGCGTAGGTAAGCGCCCGCGATTTTACAGAACATACGACCTTTTCCTCGCGAGCCGCTGAAGCGGGCTGCGTTCGTCGTCACTCGCCGGTGCGTTGGGCATTTACTAGTGTGCCCCATACGCATTTATTACTGTCAACAGAGTCGTCTTAATAACCCACTACAAGATCGGTTAGCTATGTCTACCTCTGCAGACATTATTATGGTTTGGGGATGCTGCGATGGCGGGTTGGATGGGGGCAATTCCGTCAGCTGCCTCTCATGTAAAAAGGTGTTCCACCGCACTTGCCTTACAAATTGCGATGAAGCTCTTCTTTCTTCTCAGACTTGGAACTGTCCTCTTTGCTCAGTTAACGCTCCTAGAGCACCCAGAGATGACAACACGCCGATCCGGTTTAACGCGAATGTTACGGTAAGAAGTGCTAAGAGACAAGCATTGCACTCGCCCCCGAATACCTGTGGAAGTAATTTGACTACTGATGAAGTGCGAGACGTTGTAAAGCTCCTACTAGAAGAGCAACTGGGTAATATGTTTGCAAAAATCCATGAGACCATATACACATTAATTAGCGAAGAACTTCGGTCGGTAAGAGAGGAACTAAAAAATGTGAAAGATGCAATGGATGTGAAGAGGAGCCAAGTTACGCACCTTATCACTGATCATGAAGTGGTGAAAGAAACCTTGGAGCAGCTGAAAATCGAAAATAACTCCATGCAGCAAACCGTCGCTGAATTAGGAAAAAGGCTGCATCGTCTCGAGCAAGATTCGCAGTCGAGTAAGCCAAAAATATCTGCTGGCGCCACAGACCACCAGGAGTTTATTGAAGTTCCACCGGAAACGGGCGTCGTATGTGTCAGCCCCTGCGAAGCTATCACTGCGGAGACCATAGCTGAAACGAAGTCACAATCAGCTATACTCATTGACCCTCACCCATCAGATTTCCAAGAATGGACCCACGTAACTAAGAAGCGTTACCGCCGCCCTGCGTCAATCCATGGTTCCGCTGGACCTGATGTGACATCACTTAGGGCTGTCGAAGCTCGCAAACATTTGCATCTGTGGAACATGGCGTCGACAGCTGACGAAATTCGTCAATACCTCTACAGTTTGTGTAACACCGAAACCTGTACCGTCGAGGAACTTACTCCGAGAGGAAATTATAAGTCGTTTAAAATCAGTGTGCCAATTGCTTATTATGAGAAGTGCTATTCAGCAGATGTTTGGCCAGTAAATGCCAGAGTTAAGCCTTGGGTCTTCTATAAGAAACTGACACCTAAAGGTAAAGAACAGGAAAGGGCAAGTACAGCAACCGCCGAAATTATGAACCCTCGTCAAACCTTTCGTGACAAAGGCACCGCAGACAACCAGGAAATGCGGAGGTCTTAACCTGTTATATCAAAATGTCAGAGGCCTTAAAACAAAACTAAGGCAATGGCGACACAACACAGCAATAGCTGATCAAGATCTAATAATAGCAACTGAAACGTTCCTCGATACGTCGGTTGAAGATTCTGAGCTCATCTGCGGTGACTGGAGTATATTACGACGTGATAGATCTACACCTTGTGGAGGAACACTGCTTATGGCGCGTGCACCCATCGTGATGCGTCGACACCTTGAGCTTGAGACAGACTGTGGTGAGGATCTGTGGGCAAGTTTTATGTGGCACGGACGCTCCGTTTACGTATGTGTAATCTATATAAAACCGAGTGCTACTGACGATGCCTATATGGAATGGTTTACAAAAGTTGAAAGTTTTATTAATGATTTGAAAGGTACAATTTTTATATTAGGTGATTTAAATCTAAACAGTGCTTCTGTAAATGTGAATAATTATTATTGTTATTTTCTAACCTTCTGTAATTTGTGTGATAAGAATGTTGTGAGAAATGTGCATGGTGGTATGCTAGACGTGGTTTTGGTCCAGGAGAGCGCAAGCCTCTGTGAGATTTTTGTAGTTTCTGCGGAAGGTTTAGTGCCTATTGATACGTACCATCCACCCTTGAATGTCCAGGTAGAGTTGCAATCATCTAGTCATTCAGACAAAATCGAACCCAGTAACATTGACCGCGCCAGGGATTGGAATTTTAAAAAATGTAATCATACACTGCTTTTTGATTTACTGTCTACGGTTTCTTGGGATGCGATTATTTCTTCTAATGATGTTCGCACTAGTACTCAGAACTTTTATGAGGTACTTTACAGCTTGTTTGACACCTGTGTACCTAAAAAACGTCGAAATAAAAAATTAACTCGAAAATACCCTGCCTGGTTTACTTACGATATCATTAAAGATGTAGAAGCGAAGGTCAGGTTGCATTCAAAATGGAAACGTACTAAGTGTGATCAAACGTACAAGTTGTTTTCTGATCTCAGATCCAGTTTGAAGACACGTATATCTATTGAGTATATGTCTTACGTAAGACGTATTGAAAATAATATAAAGAAAAATCCAAGGGAATTTTGGCAGCATATTACTAACCTCCGGTCAAAGGGAGGTTTTGAGCCGGATGTTATACATAAAGGAAAAACTTGTAGTGGCGTTGCTGCCGCTGAAGCTTTTGCAGAGTATTTTGTAAGTGTTTTTCAGACTGACGTACCGAACCTTAACACTGGAAACTTAACCGATACATGCAATACCAGAACACATAACTATATTAATATATTAAATTTCACGGATAATGATGTGAGGTCGGGAATCAACAAATTGAAACTTAATAGCTCTATTGGGCCGGATAATATACCGCCTTGGTTTTTAAAACAAGGGCAAGATATTATCATTCACCCTCTAAATCACATTTTTAATTTAGCATTGAAAACCAGTGAATACCCGCCACAATGGAAGCTTTCGCGTGTTACCCCCATTCCAAAAACTAGGAACAAATCATTTGTCGAGGATTATCGCCCAATAGCTATACTGTCATCTTTGGCAAAAGTTTTCGAAAACGTCTTACACGAAAAAATTTATCGACAAGTGAAACAATATCTCTGCGACGAACAACATGGCTTCCGTACTCAAAGATCAGTCAATACTAACCTGCTGAGTCTTGTCGACTTCATCTCGCACGCTCTTGACCATGGTAGCCAAGTAGATGTCATCTACTTGGATTTCCGCAAGGCATTCGATAGAGTAAACAATGACATCTTAATTTCAAAACTGAGTGCGATGGGTGTAGCCCCGGGACTCTTACGTCTTCTTGCGAATTATTTACGCGATCGGCAACAATTCGTGAGACTTGGTCTTTACGAGTCCCGTCCTTACCATACTCGTTCAGGAGTCAGCCAAGGTTCGGTACTTGGACCTCTTCTTTTTATCTTAATGATTAATGACCTACCTGCAGTAATTCGGAAAGCCAGATGCCTTCTGTATGCTGATGACTTGAAACTCTTTTATGAAATCAAATCCCAAGTTGATTGCACCGCTCTCCAGTCAGATGTAGATTCAGTATACAGGTGGAGTTTGAAAAACAAAATGGAGTTTAATGCTGCCAAATGTAATATAATGACTTTCGGTCGAATGCGACTCCCAATAAAATTTTCGTACAACTTAGACAATAATCTTATCATAAGAACCGATTCAATGAAAGATTTGGGGGTCATATTTGATCGAAAACTCACTTTCCATGAACATATCATGTCTATTTCTAAGGAGTCCTTTAAACGACTTGGTTTTGTGCTAAGAAACAGCCGCGATTTCCAAAGTGCTCATGTCATCCAACTAATTTTTGGAGCTTTGGTTCGGAGCACACTTGAGTCCAGTGCATGTGTATGGAATCCATACGAGAAAAAGTATGCTCTCATGTTGGAAAAGGTGCAAAAAGCTTTTTTAAGATTCTTGTACAAAAAACTGTATGGGTACTATCCTTACATGTACCCCACGAAATTTCTGTTGGGGACTTTGGGTCTTAACTCATTGGAAGTGAGACGGTCGTTTGATCAGTTGATTGTAACGTGCAAGATTCTAATGGGAAAAATTGATTCAATGGAGCTCCACGATGGAGCCTGTAGACTCTTCGTGCCAAATAGCTATTGTCGCGGTAGAAGGCACAGACTGCTGGCGGTTCCAACGTGCCGTACCGTTGCACGGTCCAACTCCCCTCTGCCGAGATCATTGAAGGATCTTAATACTCTCCTGGACTCAAATCCAGATTTTGATTTGTTTGCGGATGAATGGAAGTTGTTATTGTTGAAATGTCTGAAGTTTTGTGAGCAGAATGCATGAGTAATGGACAATTTTGTCAATAATATTGTTATTATTATCAACTTCTATTGATTAAATAGTGTAATTGGCTTCGGCCGTTCTATTTAATGTAATAAATAAATAAAAATAAATAAATAAATTGACACTGGCAAAAACACAAAAAGTGTGACGCCATAATAAAAAATAAAAAAATGTAGACGGGCGGATACTATATTTTTTTAAACATTTTACGACATCTTTTGATGTATGTAAACTACCTTTATATACCTTTTTGTTTATTAATCTTTAATATAAACATTCTTGTTTTTGAAGTGCGCAAAATAGTTTAGTATGCTTGTGTTATAAATTCGCGTTGTATTACATATGCAAAAACATTATATTTACCTGCTTATTGTCTTAGAGTCGTAAAAGTCAAATATTAAGGCTGATCGTTCACCTGAGCCCGCCAAATTCAAATTTCAATTGGTTTTTCGCAATTTGTAGGTCTATAACACATTCTAGATTCCTAGCTGTAGTAATTGCGGCATTAGCTATACAATATTCACAACTGAGCATTAAAAAATTTGCTTAATAAACCTTAAAGAAGCTAAAAGTAGGTATAATCGTCAATTTTGGCCAAAATTGACGATTGTACCTACTTTTAGCTAGAATATCGATTTACAAGCAACGTTTTGTAGGTAAGTTACGTTTTTTAGGAGTTCGCTTGGTTCGCTTGAATTTGAAATTTCAATTGGTTTTTCGAAATTTATAGGTGTATAACGTATTTTAGATTCATAGTAAATAGTAATTGCGAAAATAACTATACAATATTGACAAATGAGTACTAAAAGTTTGGCTAAAATATCATTAACAAGCAAAAAACTGTGCCGACTAAGAAACTTTTTTTTAACCACGGAAAATGAATGAGCTGGATCGACCGGAGTGATACCACCGCCTGACAGAAAACCGGCGGGAAACAACACTTCTAATTCGTGCAAAATAACTTGACCGAAAACTAACGGAGAGGGGGGAAGTTTGCGCGGTGCATTTGCGTGCAAAATGTACAAAAAATCGACTACTGCGCATCTGCCATTTTGGTTCAAGTTATTTTGCGCCAACTGTACATTGTGTTTCGCCGAATGAGCGAGGAAACCGGCGGCCGAAGCCCTTTTAAAAGGCGGGCAATGCACTTGCGACCTCTTTGGTCTTGCGGGTGTCCATGGGCGGCGGTAATCGCTTACCATCAGATGATAGTTAGAACGTAGTTTGTGGTTAGAAGTGTTAGAACCTATCCGTATAAGAAAATAGCAATACAGTGGTACCAACTGAATTGAACTCAACAGCATGGGTTGCAAGCGGTTATATTTGGCAATGACAGTTGTATTTTTCCCGCCATTTACTCATTGAATTTTGAAAAGTATTTAATAACATGATACCTGACAGCGTCATGAGTCATTTGAACGCAATTGAGAGTAAACAGACATTACACTTGATACCTATGTTTTAAAAATATACCTATCGTTCTAATATTTTTATGTTTGCACACGGACTCGTCGGACATCCTATCTAGGGTTGCCAAAAATAGTAGTTTTAAAATTATTACCCATAAAAATATAGTAGATAAATAAAATATGAAAAAAAATAGTAGGTCCCAGTACGTAGGTATTGAATATTTCGTTTTGTTTTACGCTTACACATTTTGAAACGAATAATATTGTTTTGAGCTTGATGCCTTTAAAATATAGTAGTTTCGCCTACTATATACTTTTTTCAGTAAAATAGTAGTCGGGCCTTTATAGTAGGATAATACTTATATTATATAGTAGGGTTGGCAACCCTAATCCTATCCTACTAATATTATAAAATGTGAAATTTTGTGAGGATGTAACGGCTGAAAGGATCTGGATAAAGTTTAGCACAGAGATAGATTAGTCTGGAATAACACATGGGCTTTACATACTTTTTATGCTTCTGTATGCAAGGGCGAGACATATGGATGTGTGGTTGAGCCTCACGGGACTTGCTCACTCCAAGAAATTCATAGGTTCCTCATCAAGATGGCAAAATGCCATTTGGAACTCAAGCGGACATTTCGGGACTAACGCTCTCCTTCAAAAGATGGGTCTGACGGAGACATCAGCCTGCAGGGCCTGTAAAAGGGAAATTAAAAGCATGGAACACCTTCTGTGTACATGCATTGCACTGGCTAGAAAGCGAATGTGCCTCTTGGGGCAGGGTTATCCAAGACCAGAGGACTACAGACTCATACCCCCAGGCCTCATTATAAGGCTTATGGAAGAGCTGTTTGAAGAACTGGGGGAGGATGAGGACTAGGTATATAGGGGAAGCACAAAAGATCCCATTGGGTCGAAGTGGTCTGAGGCCTTGCTGCCTCGGCCCCACACAAGATAAGATGCTTCTTAGAAGCTAGTACACTAATATACAACCTTTAACAGAATAATCACAAGACCTGAAAGTAGTTTGTACAGAATCTATTACAGTAGTTTTTAATAGGATGTGTTAATTCTCCCGAAAAGATAATTACAATACCTGAAATTATGGCCCTCTGATCTATCAGAGCCTCGTAGTTGTGGAAAACTGAAACCTATTTGCACAAATAAAACTGCCTCATTAGCCAAGTGGTTCCGAGCGCGACTGCTACGCTAGAGGTCCTGGGTTCGATGCCCAGGTCGAGCAGTGTCATTGGGTTTTTCTATGAAATTCCCAGTAGCAGCTCGGAGCTAGGAATTTGTGCCCGGTTAATGGCAATAGGCTCGCCCCCTATTACATGGGACCTAAACATACCGGCGAACTGTGGGTGTACCTTAGTACACATCTGCCCTACCCTTCGGGGAATACAGGCGTGATGGTATGTAATTTGTACAAATTCTTATTTAAAAGGCCGGTAACGCACTTGTGACTCCTAACGCTGCCCGATTTACCGTCCTCGAAGACCTTGTAATGGTAACCCCCCCCCCCCCCCGATCCTTGCTCGAGTCGGCCCGCGCCGAGCCAGTAGCTTTAAATTAGCGCCTAAATAATTTAAACCAGATCCAGCCGTCCCTAGCTGCTCGCCAGTAACTCCCTAAGCCGAGGCCCGTGTCCCGTAGGGGACGCCCTTAGCTGCTGTTGCTTAGTTTTAAGTTGCTCCTAGCTGGAGGCATTCGGTGCCTCGCCACCAAGCTCGGTTACGCTGTTAAGATTCCCTGAAACAACAGCCAATGTCCATGTCAAACAGCCAATGTCAAAAAAAATAAAATTGTGACTCCTCTGGTGTTGCGGGTGTCCATGGGCGGCAGTAATCGCTTACCATCAGTCTATCCGCCTGCGCGTTTGACCCCTATTACATAAAAAACATGCGTTTATTATAAACTAGCTTCTGCCCGCGACTTCGTCCGCGTAGCTTGATGATATATAGCCTATAGCCTTTCTCAATAAATGGGCTATCTAACACTGAAAGAATTTTTCAAATCGGACCAGTAGTTCCTGAGATAAGCGCGTTCAAGCAAACAAACAAACAAACTCTTCAGCTTTATATATTAGTATAAGATATAGATTTAGGTAGCTGCACGGCCATTTCAACTTTTGCAACGGCTGACTTCAGGATGAGCACAGTCATAATGTCGACGGCTCTGCATTCGAGGTTTGTGAAACAAATACTCTGATAATTTGTATCCCTCCAACAATTTTTGCCGCTTCGCTACGGGGATGCGTATGTGAGCCGATCTATATAATCCATCAGTATCTAACCTTGGTTTCGAAATAAGATTCGGGATACGTTCTGAAATAAATAAATATATGTAGAATGCGGCTTTGGTTATTTATTGTCGATAGAAAATAACTATTATCATTTGAATACGGCTAATCGATTTCCCAGATTTTTTTACTAACTCATACTCATACTTGTTCCACTGTTGGCCACGGGTCTCATCTTAAAACAATCATCACGCCTGTATTCCCCGAAGGGTTAGGCAGAGGCGTACTAGTGTACACCCACAGTTCGCCGGTATGTTTAGGTCCCATGTAA
Source organism: Acronicta leporina (assembly GCA_947256265.1). Taxonomy (NCBI): domain Eukaryota; kingdom Metazoa; phylum Arthropoda; class Insecta; order Lepidoptera; family Noctuidae; genus Acronicta; species Acronicta leporina. The sequence goes on from OX366539.1 coordinate 2,067,868, forward strand.
TAGGGGGCGAGCCTATTGCCATCAACCGGGCACAAATTCCAAACTCCGAGCTGCTACTGGGAATTTCATAGAAAAACCCAATAACACTTTGCTCGACCTGGGAACCGAACCCATGGCTAATTAGTTAGGTAGGGAGTTCATCTACCATTGCCAAAATATTCTGCCGCTAAGCAATAATGTGCTAACATTATTGTGTTCCGGTTTGAAGGGTAATGTAGCCAGTGACATTACTGGGCAAATGAGACTTAACAGCTGAGGTGTCAAGATGACAACGCGCGAGTGATACCACTGGTGTTGCTGGCGTCTATAGGCTGCGGTTGCCGCTTGCCTTTAAGAAGTATCTCAGTAGACTAGCAAGTTAGGTAATAAGTTATAATAAATTAATAACTGATTATACGTAATTTACGCAAACATTTTGGTGGCTAACATCCTTCAAGAGTTAATAATTCATTTGTATGTAACAAAAATATTCATAAATTGCTCTAAAATTATGATCTATTGAAATGTAAAATGCAGATTGCAAGATACTGAGGTAACTATTACTAAAATCTAGATTTTTTGAGATTCTATATTTTAGCCAGGGTAAAATTTTATGGATACCTTTCATAGTTCGCTAAAGCATCCCGTACACGTAACCGGAAGGATGCAGATACTTACGAATTCTGCCTGCGACCAAACTAATCTTTCGATAAAATGTAGGTAGGTAAGTTCGAATGTTTTTATTTCTAACTAGCTTCTGCCCGCGACTTCGTCCGCGCAGCGTGATGATATATAGCCTATAGCCTTCTTCAATAAATGGGCTATCTAACACTGAAAGAATTTTTCAAATCGGACCAGCACTTAGTTCCTGAGATTAGTGCGTTCAAGCAAACAAACAAACATACTAACTCTTCAACTTTATATATTTTTCAAATAAGCGTTTATGCAACTTTATGATTCTAGTTGCATGGTTCCAAAAGATTGATCCTATGGAGAAGAATCCGAAAAAAAACTCCAACTGCAACGGTGTTTAAATATTCCCTGGTACAATATTGCGATAACGGGATGTGTAGACATTGAAGGTTAATGTCCAAGTTTGACCGAAGTCAATAATACTAAACAAGGTTTTCCAACATTTGAGAACTTAATGTCATTTAAACTATGTAGTAAAAAAAACACAGCATTTGTAGGCAAATTAAACTAAGTGTCTACTTACACTACTACTTACTACTACACACCTACAATGTAGGTACACACGTTTACTTCTTCTTTCTTTATTAATATATAAATATACTTAATTAAAAAACGAAAATTGCAATAAGTTGCAGAATGTCTACAACGGTCCATATAAAGTTATTGAGGATATCACACCAAATGTATATAAAATTGAGACTGTCCACAAAAATAGAACCAAATTGTTTAAAAGTTAAATTTACATTTCATAATTTGTTATATTACGTTTAGGATTATGATAAGAGTTATAAAATAATAATAAAAAAAAACGTTAGATTTTTTTTATAAAGGAAGGGAGATGTAGTGTAGTACCTCCTCATCGATACACACATAAGTATATAATATAAGTACATGTAACCGAACTAGTATTTAAGTATGATTATTATTTATAGTAATCTGTCGCACGAGTAACATCTTTCATTTCGTCTCCCTGAGTACATCCCTACACTTCTTCTTCCGTTTTGGTTCTTTTGTGGTGAACAACACACAGGATCAACCTTTTGGAACCGTACAACTACAATCATAACGTTTCATAAACGCTTGTAAAAGCTTATTTTAAATTAAAACATCTGAACTTGAACTTGAATACTAACCATATGAAGATAATATCTCGAGGTGTAAATAATATTGGAAAAACCAATGTGAGACTACCTCCAATTGGTGAAGGTCGCTCGATGGGAGTCGTTGGATGCAGACGGCATACTCTAAATAACTGATTTTGTAGAAGTCTTTGGGGGAGGCGTTTGTTCAACAATGAACATCTGTTGCTTAATATGATGATAGTAAATAGCTCCTTAGCCTTAGAACTGCCTCATTAGCCAAGTGGTCCTGAGCGCAACTGCTGCGCTAGAGGTCCTGGGTTCGATTCCCAGGTCGTATCAAAGTCCCCGTACCAGCTCGGAGTTAGGAATTTGTGCTCGGTTTATGGCAATAGGCTCGCCCCCTATTACATGGGACCTAAACATACCGGTGAACTGTGGGTGTACATTAGTACGCCTCTGCCTATCCCTTCGAGGAATACAGGCGTGATGGTATGTGTAAATAGCTTCTTGTGAAGCCTTCTGTGAATCATATTGGTGTATTTACCCAACGCAACATATTAGCGAACTGTGATTGTGAATAGTAGGTACACCACTGCCTAACCCTTCGGGGAATACAGGCGTGGTGATGTTAGAACGTGTCTACCACATCGAAAATAGTTGTAGTCTGTTCGATGCAATCGTATTGCTGAATCTAAAATAGATACAGACAGACTGCTCGAAATAATTTAGATATGTCGATAATCTAAGGCCTTGTGCACGGGTACCGTCTGGATATTATACAATCGCACGTACGAGCGGCAGCAAATTGCAACTAGCAAACATACAATATACATACCGTCGCGCCTGTATTTCTCGAAGGGTTATTCAGACGCGAATTATATTACACTCACAGTTGGATGGTATGTTTAGATCCCATGTAACATTGCCATTAAAGGGCACAAATCCCAAACTCCGCTGCTGCTGATTAATAATAAAAAAAAACAATTAATACTTTGCTTGACCTGGGAATCGCCTTCGGAGCCACTAGCATAGCAGTCGCGCTTGGGACCACCAGACTTACGAGTCAGTTAAAAAAAGTTGTCAAATGGAGAATGCAAACAACGCTATGTACATTTTTGTCCGTGTTTTGATAGGTACCGTGAAATCAGTCAATCCGTTCCTGACACAAAATCTATGGTACTTAATTTTCTTCTTCGTGATTTTTTCTGATGGTTTATTGTTAGTTAAATATTTTACAATTTATGGTGGAGACATATCCAACAAATAAAATGTATGTAGGTAATAAAAAGATAAAAAATCGGTCCATCCGTTTTTTAGTTATAAATGATGTAACTAACCCGACTTTGTTTACCTTTATATAAATAGAAGAGAAGATAAGATGTACCTTCTACTCCAAAGGCTAAGCCAATGGCATTATTATGAGCGAACGCAAACGGATCAAAGTAGTTAGACGACTTAAACCCGCATCTCCTAGAGATATTTTGACGCGGCTCTGTACATTGCCTAAGCTCTTACTAAGGCCATTTTATTGCAACATTTTATATCGGTATATTTCAAACAAAGATCCTTATCATGATGTATGGCGCATATAAGAACATTTGTTTTTGAACTTAATATTTTATGTGGGAGGATTCGGATGGCGTCTTTTAGTGACCAAAAAGATTTTAATTATATTATGTATTTTGAACTAGCTTCTACCTGCGACTTCGTCTGCGTATTCTTCAGAATTGAGATTCGGATAATAAGTAGCCTACGTGTTAATTCAGACTACAATCTATCTCTGTGCCAAATTGTATCCAGATCCATTCAGCCGATTTGGCTGAAAGATTTCCAAACATCCATACATCGTTTATAATATTAGTAGAACAGGCATAAAAATGAAAACATATACTTGCAGTAAAGATTTAAGTCCTTCCTAAAATATGGCCTACCATATCTTCAAACTGAGCAATAAACTAATAGCTACCTACCTTATAAATCGAATTTGGCGGGCCAAACGAACGCCTCGGCCAAGTACTTGACGAAATTGACAAAATTTTCGCCGAGACGACAAAGTCAATGACTAATTTGACATTTCTCTATATTTTCTGTCCTTTTCCAATTATGTGTGTAAGAAAGAGATACTTGATATCGTTTATCGTGTTGTGCAAAACAAACAGTGATCTGCCAAGAAGGATAGCATATAAAGTGGTTATATTCTGTCCTTCTTAGCAGATCACGTAAAACATTCGTAATGCAGTCGCATTTTGCTTACGGCTTACGTAATAAAAAAAGGGCAATATCACGTTATATGTAATAAAAAGGTGTACGTAGGTAAAATAAAACTCTATACCCGCCTCACCGCCGCTCCTGACCTTTCCTGCCTGAAAGCAACAATTTCTGGAAGCGAAACATGAAATAGCAAATGTAAATAGCTACAAACACTTACAACCAAAACTCATGTGAACAGGTTTTAATAAAAAAAAGGTTACTTACGCCTTACAAGGCTTTAGTGCGATCGGTAACATAACACAATATATCGTGGGAATCCTTATTGTGTACTACCAGTTATGTTATTAGTTTTTTTTTTATTGTGGATGTATTTGATACGTGTGCTAAGGGCTTCTTCGCGGAGTTTAGGCGGGAAAATGAAAAGTGCACGTTGTCGATTTTATATTATTTTTCAAAACTTGATTTTCTCCGAAGTTTAATGTGTAATTATGGTGGATAATTAACCATTAAGTGTTCGTGAATGTGTGAGAGTGTAGGCAAATGATATAAAATTGAAAATCGAGACTTTTTGGGTTCACTCCTAAACTCCATCGAAGCCTCAATAAAGTTTTTACCGTTTTATTGGGGCAACTGAACTTATACTTGACATTGGCGAACACAAAAAGTGTGGTGCCATAATACAATCCCATGATGGGAAATATTCTTTGAAAATACTCTAATTACTTGATTACTGTAATACTTGACACTGGCAAATACACAAAGTGTGGCGCCATAAAAAAAAAAAACGGCTTCTTCGCTTCGATATTTTTGGCGCGATTTAATGACAGCTGTCAAATATTTCATTTTTAATTCAGCAAAGCTGTTCTGGGACACAATAATAACTAAAGTAATTTGTTGGTTTAGGCGGGAAAATGTAAAGTGCACGTTGTCGATTTTATATTATTTTTCAAAACTTGAATTTCTCCGAAGTTTAATGTGAAATTATGGTGGATAATTAACCATTAAGTGTTCGTGAACGTGTGAGAGTGTAGGCAAATGATATAAAATTGAAAATCGTGACTTTTTGGGTTCACTCCTAAACTCCATCGAAGCCTCAATAAAGTTTCTACCGTTTTATTGGGGCAACTGAACTTATACTTGACACTGGCGAACACAAGTGTGGTGCCATAATACAATTTCATGATGGGAAATATTCTTTGAATACTTGATTACTTTATTACTTGACACTGGCAAATACACAAAAAGTGTGGCGCCATAATTAAAAAAAAAAAAGTAATTTGTTACTTGAATGGTTCTAGGATATTTTTTCAATTCTTTACACGGTGACGTCTGTAATACTATCCTCTAGCATAGAGAAATATAGAGATCAGTGTCTTTACCGTATAAGGGTTGCTGGGCTATTGTCGCTTACATAATTGTAGCATATTACACTCTAAAGTGACACTAAAGAGCCGCTTTTGTAGGAACGTTAGCCCTTACTCAGGCGACTTGTTCAAGAGTTCTTTTTAAGGTCAAGATCTGGTAACAACTGGTTTCAAATTCTTGCAGACTTGTGCAATATTTTGAAGTATCTTCTAGACTTTTGTGCCATCTTTATAATTCGACTTAGATATAGCTTACTGCGTTGTGCTTACAGCTTGGCTACTATGTCAACAAACCAGAGATTATTTAGTTTTTTTCCTCATAACAATTCAAGCCATTCAAAGACAAAATATTTTATATCAATTACACCATTGAAAAAGGAGATTATAAAAAAATAACTAAGTAATTGCACGGTTCCAATATGTGGGGCTTACGGAGACCTGTGAGAACGAGTTAGTTCATATACAATTACCCAATGCCATTGAGATAGGCATCTCTGAGGCGGTAAAATATCGAACTTGTTCGGTGGTAGGACGTCTTGGAGTCTGGCTAGCAACTACCCTTACGTTGGAGTCTATCGTAAAGCACCTTGGAGTGTTTCGACTTCTGATGCTGCTGGCGTCCCTGGGTAACGTTGACTACTTACAATCTTATTAACCAACTTTGCAGTAAAAAAAGAAAATTATAAAATATCAGTCAATTCATTCAATGAAGATAAAATGTTCAAAAACACGCGCGATTTAAACTCAACCACTCGGAAAGATATTCATCCTGAACTGGGCATTCATATTTCAAATATTCATAAAAAATCAAAACGTTATTCACAAAATAATGGCGGTTCCCGCGCTTTTCTGCCATATTGGTTAAATATTTTATCGTCGTTCTTCTTCGTATCGATGTGACACTTGTTCTCTGTTATTGTCTGTTACATAAACTGTCTCATTGGTGCGGTGTTGATAAGTGTGACAGTAGAGCGTAAGGTTCGATCCCTGGGTGGAACAAAGTTCTGTTGTGTTTTTCTAGGTTATTCTCAGTACTAGCGAGGAGTTTAGTTAAAATGATAATAGGCTCTACCCCAATTACATGGGACCTAAGACATTAAGAGTGTTCCTCTGATATCGATAACCAAAGTACCTACATGTAATATGAAGGTTAAAATTTATATAAAAAAATATATAAAAAAACAAGTCGTACAATGATGGAGCTTTCTGACAGGAACGACTTTCACGGTCGCTTAAAACATTACACGTCACCTAAATTGCCGGTGATTAGTGCAAAAAAATTATTTATAACTTGGCGCCCAACGTGGGACATTACGTAAAAAAGGTTAGGGTGTTATGTTATGTGACATTTAAAGTTCTTTTCTGATAAAAATGACTTTGATGTTTTAAAAAATACTATTTAATGAAAATTTCACAGTAGCTATATAATTAGTTTGAATCTAATGACGTAACAAGTGATGTGACAGACTGAGTTAAAGAGGAAACTAAACTAAGAACTAATACTGAACAAGAGATAAATATATTTTTATGGCATAGGGGGGCAAACGATCAAATGGATCCCCTGATGCCCATGGGCAACCGCAACACTATAGGAGTGCGTTGATTGCCTTTCAAAGGCCTCCGGTTTCCTCACTCACTCAGCGAAACACAACGTAAGCGTTGTTTCACGCCGGTTTTCTGTGAGGCTGTGATATCACTCCGGTCCAGCCGGCCCATTCGTGCCGAAGCATGGCTCTCCCAGGGTAAAATCTCTTGTATATTCATTGCAGTTTCATTGGCTATACACGTACATATGTTTTGTTGAGGTTTTTTGAATTTTACGGTGCAAATTTTTGTATTTGTACAAATACAGATATTAACACAAGTTATAGCTCAGCGGTTGCACAAATCACATGTCCCAGTTGGGCGGCACTAGTACTATAATCCATTATTGCCACCCACTTGGGACACCAGCGATTTAATTGTAACATTTCAGAATTAGTTTTCACAACTACCCCCAACTAAGATAGCTTCTATTTAGGTCAATGCATATTCGACTGCTCCACTCAAGCTGAAACTTTATTCAAGGCGCCTACCACGATTTCCAAAGTTTCGGCTCACGGATCACTCGTTCTCCTGCCACAATATTATTTTGAACCGACGATATTCGCGATTTGGCTTTTGATAAAAGAAACACTGACAAAAAAATGTGCTAACATTATTGTGTTACATTAGTAGGTACCATTACTGGGCAAATGAGACCTAACCTAACAACTGAGGTGTCAAGATGGCAACGCGCGAGTGATACCACTGGTGTTGCTGGCGTCTATAGGCTGCGGTTGCCGCTTACCATCAGACAGCCCGTAAGCTTGTTTGACATCTTAGTTGCATACAAGTAAAAAAATTAGAATTGTTGCACGTCGTTGCTTCGATTTTTTTTATGGGATAGGGGGGCAAACGAGCAGACGGATCACCTGATGGTAAGCAATAACCGCTGCCCATGGACACCCGCGACACAAGAGGAGTCGCAAGTGCGTTGCCCGCCTTTTAAAAGGGTTTGGGCCTCCGGTAACCTCACTTACTCGATTCGAAACTTCGACGTTCGATTTTCGTAGTAGAGGTAGAGCCCCAAATACTAGGATAGATAGATACAGCAGGCTGTCGTATCAAGATGTGAATAGTTTAAAAGCTGAACTGCCGTGAGTGGATGAAGTATACAGTAGTCAGATGCTAAATAAAATAAGTATTATAACCTAACTTATAACGAATGAATTTTGACGAGAAATAAAAATTATCAACTTTCCAAAAAATGTTTTTTTTTAATTCTTAGTAGGCTTACTTTGTTATGTTAAACGACACCTAGGAGTGCGCTTGCCAAGAGGAAACCGATTCACTCGTGATTTAAAGACACCCAGATTATATCTATCGGGGAAGACCCACTCGTGAAGAGTATCCCACATTTTGGATGTACCTACGCATGATAAACGTGTCTTTTTTTACGTTAGGAAGAAAAACATTAATTAAATAGTGTCTATGGAGTTTCTTGTCGGTTTTTCTGTATAAGACCCACTGTTTTCAACCTTGCGACTATTTTTTGACGTTCCAAAAGTACCAGTTTGTGTTTTTTATGAACTGATTTCTGACAGTTTCGTAAATTAGACATTGACATAAGTAAAACTATTTTTACGGATTTTACCGCGTCATATTATAGATATTAATTCGCGATGTATCGGATTCTTTACAAAAATAGTTTTATTTCAAACGATTCCGGATTTTTTATGTAAAAATATAATACAAAACATTGATTAAAATATGGAAGTTAAAGGAAGACACACTAAACGTCTAACGGTGCATAAAAATTGTAGTGCGATTAAAAACTTAAAACATTGCTACTAGAAAAACTAACGAATTTTTTCCGGCTTGGCACCCTGCCAGTGCCGGCGGGAAATATAATGCTTCTATTAAATTAGGTATACACATTGAGGTAATATGTAAACACCTTTACTAACAAAAATAAAACTATTTACGTTTCACGTGTCTAGACATGAGACTACGATCTTTGGGTTTATTTCGGCATTTCATCTCAATGGCTGTAAGGCTTCAGAAGGGCTTTTAAAATTTTAAAGTCTCGTTTGAAGAATAAACTTAAATCATTGATTTATAAAAGTAAAATCATACTTTTGTCCCAACTAATTTTAAAACTCAACTGCCTCATTAGTCTAGTGGTCATAACCACAACTGCTAAGCTTAGAGGTCCTCATTTCGATTTCCTGGACGGGCAAAGTGTTATTAGATTTTCTCAGAAATTCTCAGTGACAGCTATTCCATAATAACATTTTGTAGAACGTGTATTAGTATGACAGTTTCATGTAGCAAATACTTAAACGCTACTCAATTTAAAGATGTTGTGCTGTCAGTTTGGTTTAAATAGATAGATACTACAGCGGGCGATTTAACGTCTTAAAATCGAGTAGCATTTGAATGTTACAGCATCAGTCCATCTCGAATCGAGCCGAGCCTGAAATAGCACGCCAGCATCCTACACAAATAATTGCTCTAGTACGGTAGGAATAATACCTCAATGAGCTATAAGCGTATAGTGATATACGTCTGATTAGCATGATACCTTTACGACCGAGGCGCGGTAAGGTCAGCAGTATTCAAGATTAACTTGATTTCGCCGCGGTACGTTGATTTATCTCGTGAGAAATTCCCTATATCCCTTCTTAGGGTAGGCATGCCTACATTGCATAAGAAGACTACTAAATGCCATAGTACCATACAAAATATTATTATTAATTAATAGCCCATAGTACAGCAAAACCACTCCAGTCTTCTTCAACTTTTCTCTGCCCATTGCCGTCAGAGACCAGTTCTTCTGAAAAGAGTTCAGTACCTACATCCCGCCATTTTTGTCTGGACCTGCCGCATTGGCGTCGACAAAAGCAAAAGAAACCGCACGATGGTTGATTGATGGGGCCCCATGAATCGTGGCCCTGGGTACCTGCCCGTAGAGTCAGATTGTAAAGAGCCTGTAGGACAGGTCTATTCCTAGTTTTAAATGACGTTACTCACAAATAAGAAGCTATTTTAAGGTTATGTTAGGCAGCTGACATTTGCACCTGCACAGTGCCGTTACGCTTACAGTTTGCCAAACTCTAATTATAATATAAATGTGACAAGTACTGATATATTTGTTACAAACATGAATAAAATTTATAGGCTACCTAAGCGCACAAACGCCAATCCCGCAAGTGGTTTTGCAGTTAAAAACTCATTGTAAAGACAGTTGCGTTCATAAATGATTCGCATTCATAATTATTAAGTTATTTATTTCAAAATCACATTAAATTCCATAAATAAATACCTAATAAGAATTAGGATTGAAGAAAATATAAAAATAATATTATTGTCAGAATATGCCTTAGGCATTAAGTCCGCCTCTGTACACTGATTGTGCATAAAGAATAAATAAATAAATAAAAATCACACAATTAAGAACATTACCTATCATAATTTATTCCATTAATAAATTACATAGGTAATGTCACAAAATTAAGAATATTATTATGATTCAAGAATGCTGTTGGACGTCTAAGAATGCTCGCGTGTCGCCCAATAAAATGGAATTCCAGTGTTTGTGAAAAGGGCCATTGTACCTTGATTCAAACATCTTCAGGATACTGTTGCTGGTTGCTGTTGTTTTTTTGCGTAGGTATAATAGCCTGAAAACCATCAGTGCAAGCCTCCACAAATATTATTAATGTTCTAATACCTCGGCAGCTTCAACAGCATCCTAGAAATGTCTTTGTACTGAACCTGTAGAGATGTTTAACAGATCGCTTTGTGTAATTGACACACAAGCTGCTAGAGTAAAAAGTCTGACAGTACCTATGCTCTAAAAAGCATGCTTTTGGTCTGTACTGAGTAGTTATAGAAAGAGAATGAAGTCAAGAATATGGAAATCAGTATTGTCATTACTGATTTCCATATTCTTGCACAAAAACGCGGATATGGTTTTACCTGCAAAACTACTGGGCTAACTCCAATGTGCATAGTTATTTTTACCGTATTTTACATTAAACTGCCTAGTGGTAGATTACAATTTCGTGTTGTTCTGTCTATCACACCTATTATTTAAAAACTTTTCATAAAAGTATGTCAAAAACAAACAAAAAAATCATTTTAAAATTAAACTGCCTCATTAGCTAAGTGGTCCTGAGTGTGACTGCTACGCTAGAGGTCCTGGGTTCGATTCCCAGGTCGAGCATAGTGTTATTGGGTTTTTCTATGAAATTCCCAGTAGCAGCTCGGAGTTAGGAATTTGTGCCCGGTTAAATGGCAATAGGCTCGCCCCCTATTACATGGGACCTAAACATACCGGCGAACTGTGGGTGTACATTAGTACGCCTCTGCCTAACCCTTCGGGGAATATAGGCGTGATGGTATGTTATGATTTTTAAAATTAATATTGTCTTTCTTGTTGTTTCAGAACCGGAATCCTGCCTTCACCATCCGTCACTACTATTTTCTTACTGTCACTGTCAAAGTTCCCGCCAAAATGATCAGCCAATTGGATCACAGCTAATAAACTAGTGTTGTGCAAGTGAAATACGCATTAGGAACTCTTTGGAAAACTGGCTAATAAAAGATAGCATTTGTAGAAATAAAAAAATGATTTCTAGGTTATAACTGTTTTAATTTGGAGCAGTAATTCTTCGAGATGGCTACTCCACCTGAGTCTCCGGTAGAAGAGCATGCGTATGAGCTGGAGCCGAGCCGGACCCCGAAGCCTATACCAGTAGCTTTGGAGGAGCTGTGCCGACAGACCAAGTTCTCTAAACAGGAGATAAGAGTCATGTACAGGGGATTCAAAACGGTAAACATTTGATAAACGTACTTATTTTTAGAGAGTAACGAACCGAGTTATCATTAGCGAGTTATTATCATTTCGCATATGATTATCTGAACTACAGATTTTACATATATAGTAATTATTAAATCACTCACTAACAACCACGCAGGTTATATACTAACAGCACAATCAACAACTTTTTGTTCTGTGGTGCTTTTTAATAATTCATCAGATTCTACTTTTATACAAATTTCGCCATGGGAGAGCCATGCCTCTCTGAACGGGCAGTGAGGTAGGTACTGACTGTAACAAATCGGTTAGTTGACTTGCTTACCAGTTAGAGGATTTTGACAGGTCCATACAAGTACCTAATGTCAAAATCCATAAGCAAATCTTTGAACGGATTTGTTAGTGGGAAATACTGCAGTGACACAACAGTTTTACATTTTCCATAGAACATTTTAGAAAATTTAAGCGACATTTTACGATAGTTGTAAACTTAGCGGTCTTATTGTAAGAACTGCTATTTCGTGTATTAAATGACGTTAAACACGGCATCATTTGTTTGTATAATTTGTATTTAGAAGTTAATGACCTCATAAGTCCGTCCTGAAGAAATTTCATTAATTCTTTTTGTTCAATTAACTTCATAATGTAGTTTATCGATGTAGTTTATCTTTACAGCTAGGTATATTTTTTAAATATAAAACACAGTCGGGTTAGTAAACACCATTTATAAATCAACAACGGCTAAACCAATTTTTGATTTGTGGGTTTCGAATCGAAAGTTCCAACCTCGAATAGCAGAATAACTATGGAAACATCGGAAGATTCACGTCAAATAAAATTATGAAGAGAATTGATTTTCTCTTAAATTTTGTATTGGGAACGGATTGCCTGATTTCACGGAAACAAAATGGCGTTGTATGCTGGTTTGTGTAATGTCAGAAGATGGGGTAGTTTTTTGACAGTACCTAGTTTTTTTTTAATTTTCCGGGCAGGACAATATAACATATTTTTTTTCTTCGAATGAATTACATCACCCATATAAAGCGTTACCAAAATACCACAGCTAATTCAATCCCAACACAGACGAAGCAGGGGCGCGAATCTATGCCACGACACTACACAAAATCAGTACACTACTTTGGCATTGGCACGCAATTTTGCGTGTTTCTACTCAAATACAGTGTCAGAACACGGAAACTGGCTGTGTTATACTCAAAGATATGCTATATTATTTGTATAGCGATGAATAGCTTAAAATAGTTGAGCTACACAAATACTGATGCATGTGTTCCGTCAGTTAGGACAGGTCAACTCAAAGCTGCGACAGCTCTTTCTTCAAAAAGCTTCTCCAGATATTGCCCTGCATCGTAACACTCCCATAACATCTGATAATACTATTACTGCTGACTGGACTTTAAAAGAGACCATGATTGTCTGAGTTTGTCAGCGTTTCTTCTCAGAGGCCGTCAGTTAGGACAGGACAACTAAAAGCTGCTATGGCTCTATCCTCAAAAGATCAGTTCTAATTTTGCACATTTTAAACACATCTGAAACACTACTTGTCTGAACTTTAAAAGAGACCATGATTCTCTGGAGAGGCTTGTTGAGAGATGGAGTATTAAACTAGTTTTCAATTCTTCTCTAAATAATGTAACCCAGATCCAGCCGTCCCAAGCTGTCTCCCCCAGCAACGCCCTACGCCGAGGTCCGAATACCGTTTAGGGACGCTCTAAAGTGCTGCTGCTTTGTTATAAGTTGCTCCTAGCTGGAGGCATTCAGTGTCTCGCCACCAAGTCCGGTTACGCTGAAAAGATTCCCTAAATCAACAGCCTACAACTTCACCTAAAACAAACTTCGATAACGTGTGCACCAGATGACATGTAGCAATGGAAAAAAAAAGAAGTACCCCAAACATTTTTTTATGAATGAAACTAGCTTCTGCCCGCGGCCTCGCCCCCGTGGAATTCTGTCTTTCATCACATCCCACGGGAACGGGATAAAAACTTTTCACCGATTTTCAGCCAAATCGGTTCAGCCGTTCTTGAGTTATAAATGGTGTAACTAACACGACTTTCTTTTATATATATAGATTAAGCTGTTAGTTCAAGGAATCTTTACAGAGTCACCGGACTTGGTGGCGAGGCACCGAATGCCTCCAGCCAGAATTATTTATGTAACAACACATTGTTATAGAACATGTAGTTGGACAGTGTAAACGATTTTTATAAATGAAATTCGCAGAAGTACGAAAATTAGCTCGGAGTATGCATTAGATAGGTTCGCTCCTATTACATGGGCCTTAACATACTAGCGCACTGTGGGTGTACTTTAGTATACCTCTGCCTATACCTTCGAGGAATAACATATAAGCGTGATGTTATGTTATGACCAGTGATCGGAAAAAGGTGAGCCAATTAACCTAAATTATAAGAACAGATACAAAAAGTGGAGACTTCCTTACATTAACATTTATTTCGGGCAAATTGTCCCGAGATTCGGAAAATCACTAAAGTAAGTTTAATATTAATGTTATTTACATAGAGAACAATTGAATTCATTTGCTATCTTTACTAACCTTTATTAATTTTAGTATTGAATAAGTACATAACTTACCGCTCTTTGTTACATCTTAAAATAGGTACCTAATGAAAAGAGTTCATTCCAAGAGGAGATTGTTTTTGTTTTCGAAACAAATAAAAGACGAGTCTACTGGTTTTGTGTCAATTTTGGCAAACTAAAAAAGGAAACGAGTTCAATTGTTTTCTATACTAATCGCATTAATATTAAAATGTACTTTAACGATATCCCGATACCCGTAAAATTTCCCGAAAAAAAAAATGTCGTCGTATGGAAGTCTCCAGTTTAGCGCAATTAGCTCACCTTTTTCCGATCACATCACTAGGCTATCACTGCAAATCCAAGGCACGCACCTCTGACTTTTCGAAGTCATGTGCGTATTAATATTTAATTATCGCGCGCTTAAACGGTGAAGGAAACCATCGTGAGGAAACCTGCACGCCTGAGAGATTTTCTCGACGCGTGTGAAGTTTGCCAACCCGCATTAGGCTAGCGTGGTGGACTATAGCCTAATCCCTCTCATTCTGAGAGGAGACCTGTGCCCAGCAGTGGGACAGAATACCTAATGGGTTGATTAGTTTTCCGATCACTGGTTATGACAATTGATACTAATTATTTTAAAAAATCTGTTATTTTTATTAATAATTTAACGAGGTACATTCAACTATAATTAAGATCTATAAAAATATAACCTAAAAAAGACAAAGAAAAATAGACACGCCTAGGCGTCAAAGTACTCCTCCACATCACTGTCATCGGGTAACGTACCCAGAAGACTGGCTGCATTGCCACGTTGAATGGCAATGCTAATCCTTTGACCAAAGAATAAACCAGCCCTCTGATCCCGCGAAGAGTCGACAAGTCTCTTAGAATTTCTTTGAAGAGATGGCGCGCACTCGGACCCCACGGCCCGAGCGTTTCCACCCCAAACGGCTCAAAATTATAGTTCCCATTGAGGTTGCTATATTTGCGCCGTTTGAGGGTCTCTGCACCAGCAGCGGCAGCGCCAGCACAACCCGCCGAGCTTGGAAGATGGGATGGAGCAAGGGTATCGACGCAAGTTGCATCCCACACCAAAGGCCTACCCAATTTCCATGGCAATTATTTTTTATCTATCGCTCAGCTTTAAGTGTGGTATCACTACATTAAATTATGTTTTGTCTAACAATGGGCCACCGTTTCTATAACCGCACGCAACCAACTTTAAAAGCTAATGGATCCAATAATTCATAATTATTACGACTCAGTGGTAGTGGAGTGGGCAGAGTCATTAAAAAATCTAACTAACCAAAAACTAACTGAAAAGGTCATTATCCGTTTGAAAAAGGAACGTTAAGAAAGAAATATTATGTTTCTTTCTTAACGTTCCTTTTTCAAACGGATGACCTTTTTAGTTTTTGAGCGATTTTAATTTTTCATAAATAATGTGGTTTTTTTTTTAATTCTGGGACATATTTACACAGCACCATCTAGTCCCAAACTAAGCAAAGCTTGTACTATGGGTACTAGACAAAATGGATATATCTAATACTTATATACTTTTTTTTATAAATACATACTTATAATACATAAGAAACACCCAGACGAATACAAACACTTATATTCACATCACACAATTTTTTTTGTCCTGTGGGAATCGAACCCACGACCTCATGGTCAGCAGTCCGGTACTCGAACCGCTAAACCACAGAGGTCGTCATTTTTATCTATTATTTTTAATAAAAAAAGAATCGTTTTATAAAAACGTTTTTCACGTGGGAGAGCCATGCTTCGGCACGAATGGGCCGGCTCGACCGGAGTGATACCACGGCCTCACAGAAAACCGGCGTGAAACAACGCTTGCGTTGTGTTTCGCCGAGTGAGTTGAGGTTACCGGAGGCCCAAACCCTTTTAAAGGCGGGCAGCGCACTTGCGACTCCTCTGGTGTTGCGGGTGTCCATGGGCGGCGGTTATCACTTACCATCAGGTGATCCGTTTGCTCGTTTGCCCCCCTATCCCATAAAAAAAAAAAAAAACATCACATCACTAGGCTCGACGCGAGTCTCGTCTCGCCGCTAGTTTGAAATATTTAAATGATCCCATAAAAAGGAATTTCGGCGTTATGTAAGTAACTAGGTACAATTAAACAATATTTATACATACTTTTCTTGTATACCTCAGTAAAATAACAGTCGTGTCTTTCTGTGTAGGTAACACTGAAGAGAGCTCAGCGTTTTGTTATACGTAGGTATAATACCTACGTATAACAAAACGCTGAGCTCTCTTCAGTGTTTCTATTCTTACAGAGTTATAATGACACAACGTGTCAACGAGTGTAAACTTTTCAGCCCGGCTTTGCTTGTCGGAGAAAATGTATTACGAATTTTTAGCAGTGAATTCCTACAAACATATTTTGCCGATTTCCTAGCTTCTGATGTGGCTAAATGACATTTTACATGATGCGACTGTCATCACACTTTCATAACACAATTTCTCGGCAATACCGTTATTTTATTAAGGGTGGTTTCGAACCAACTATTGTATACAATGGGGAGACTAGTTCTGGTGTTGAAGCGGCTGAGGCGTTTGCTCACTACTTTTCTAGCGTGTTTCTGCCTGACACACCAAAGTTAGACCCATTGCACCTAGATGTAAGTAGTCAGAGAGAGAATATACCTCTCCCTATCCTAACCCTTCAGGACGTAAATAAGGGCATAGCCAGACTCAAACCCAGTAGCTCGATTGGCCCTGATGATGTGCCTGCCTATATACTTAAGGGCTGTCATGATATCTTGGCAGCTCCTCTATGTCACATATTTAACTTGGCCCTCCAGTCTGGTGTATACCCTGAGCAGTTGAAAATCTCGCGAGTCATCCCCATCCCTAAAACGAGTGACAAAAGAGCTGTTGAGGAGCACAGGCCCATCGCTATCCTGCCTACCGTTGCCAAGACTTTTGAGCATATACTCCACGCACTTATCTACAAGAGGATTGATATGCTACTCTCGGATGCCCAGCACGGTTTTCGCCCAGGTCGCTCCGTAAACACAAACCTGCTGATTCACACAGACTATGTATCCAGCGGTTTGGATATCGGCAGGCAGGTCGATGTCCTCTATTTTGACTTTCGTAAAGCGTTCGACAAAGTCGATAACGATATACTCCTGTCAAAGCTAGGAGCCATGGGATTCTCGTCTAGTTACCTTAAGTTTTTCTCTGACTACCTACGGGATCGCAAACAGTTCGTCAGACATGGCTGCTTTGAGTCCAAACCATATAACACCCGCTCTGGTGTGAGTCAGGGATCCGTGTTAGGGCCGCTCTTATTTCTGATTATGATCAACGACCTTGTCAATAAGGTTATGTTTGCAAAGTGCTTGCTATATGCTGACGACCTTAAACTGGTGGCTCACATCAGAACGAGTGAGGACTGCAAACTCCTCCAAAGGGATATAGATGCTATTTACGAGTGGAGTTTAGTAAATAAACTGTTTTTTAACACAAGCAAGTGCTACATCATGACATTCGGTCGGGGATTACGACCAATCTCTTATGTCTACAGCTTAGGTGGTGAAAAAATAACTCGAGTCACCAATGTAAGGGACCTGGGAGTGACCTTCGACCGTTGTCTGACATTCAGAGATCACATTTCCATTCTTGCAAAAGAGTCCTTCAGGCGCCTAGGATTTGTTTTACGAAACGCCCGTGATTTTCATAACCCGTATGTTATAACATTACTGTATAACACCTTAGTTCGTAGTAAGCTGGAGACTAGTAGCTGTGTCTGGCATCCCTATACCGCGGCTCAAACACTAATGCTCGAGAAAGTGCAGAAGACTTTTCTGAGGTATCTGTTTAAAAGAACATACGGTTTCTACCCCTACATGTACCCTACCAACTATATCCTAGGGATTCTGGGTTTCAATTCATTGGAGGTAAGAAGAGGCCGCGATCAGCTCGCGGTAGCCTGTAAGACCTTTAATGGTCGTATCAACTGCTCCGAGCTCCATAACCTTTTCTGTCGACTATTTGTGCCCGACAAATACATCAGTCGCCGGCAAAGTCTTCGGCACAATCTGTTCGCGCTGCTGCCTTGTAGAACTGTCGCCAGATCTGAGTCGCCGGTATGTCGCACTTTAAGGATGCTCAATGCCCTCTTGACGGCCAACTCTGAATGCGATGTGTTTGCGGACGAATGGAGTAAAATAATGCGAGTATGTTTGATGTTCTGTGAGAAACAGTACGCGAGGGTGTCCACTGTTCCATATTAGTACGTAGCGAATAATTGTCTGTTATAAAAAATTGGCTACATTGTATAGTTTTTTGTATATATTGTGATTCTTTCTACGTTAATTAATGTAATTGGTGTTGTACCGTGTTAATTAACTATAAACTAATAAATAAATAAATAAATAATTTTTAAGAGGGAACTCTAGTGGGCCTTTCTCCATACAAACGTATTCCGCTGTTTTCTTCGTGGATAATGGCTCTAGAGCAATGATTTTTTCTAAAAAAAATCTAGGGCGTGCTATTACATGCCCCTATTACTTAATTCCTTTTTTCAAAAAGATAATTATTACAAGAACTATAACAATCCAAAAACTCGAAAAAAAGGCCCGTTTTTACTGCCATGTTTAGACGACTGTCAGACAAATTTGGTAAGTTTTTTACAAAAAGGAAAAAAATAGAAGCATAGATATACTATTCCTCTAAATTTTGATATAATTTTTTTTTGGATCGGTCCACTTTTGATCGAGAAATCAGCGGAATACGAAACGATGTTTAGTCAAGATTTTTGTAGGTAAAATCAGCCTGAGCTGCAATTGTCCCTTTCCCACTTTACGGGTGGAGGTTGGAGTAACGACTACGGCAATAGTTTCTTCAAATACCTGTTTTTCCCTCTTAAGAGTAGGCTAGTCATCAGATATAGAAAGGATACTCCTTCCTTATTTCCTTTCCCGAAAGACGAAAACATTTTTATGGTGCACGATTTGACGTCACAAATAGTTATACTACCTCTGTCTAACATAAAATTAAAATTCTTTGCAATAAGTAATAACTTCCTTATTTTTGTGACGATTTTAATTTTGTTTTCTTGTCCTTTACTTTTTCTGACATAGAAAAAAAACAATTAAATACTCTATTCTGTGAAGTTTACAATTTACAATAATAAAATAGGTAAAAGATAAAATAGATCTAAAGCCAATTTGCAGGCCAAAAATTAAAACATACAAATGCAGATTATCGTAATAAAAAAATAACAATCCAACCCTTTTTATTCAACGTAACAATACGCTGTGAAAATTCCATCATTCTCATTGTTTTTCTCCACACAAAAATAAACAAACAGACATTATTATTACTGTGTCAACACTCAAAATGATTCCCGTGTAAAACCGTGCTAATGAATGAGACAGAGATGGCGCTATGTTGTTTTGGTAAGAGCGAGCGAGACGAAAAGATTCGCATTGTGTCTACTTCGAGTAAAAGGTCAGTGGG
Organism: Acronicta leporina; assembly: GCA_947256265.1. Classification (NCBI taxonomy): domain Eukaryota; kingdom Metazoa; phylum Arthropoda; class Insecta; order Lepidoptera; family Noctuidae; genus Acronicta; species Acronicta leporina. The sequence continues at coordinate 2,087,595 of OX366539.1, forward strand.
TGAGGGAGTCGACGACCGTTTCCCGCCAAAAATAGAGTGCTTTCTGTCAGTGACAGGTCGCCATGTTGTATTTATAGGGCATTCGCGTCATAAAAAAATTAAACAATGATTTTTTAAGCGAGCTCGCAATATTTACTCAGCTTAAACTACGCTAATCAAATGCCTTATTAGCCTAGAGGTCCTGAGTTGAGCACGACTGCTACGTCAGAGAACCTGGGTTGGATTCCCAGGTCCCGAAAAGTGTTACTGGGTTTTCTCTAAATTCCCAGTAGTAGTTCGGAGTTTGACTTTGTGCCCGGTTAATGGCAATAGGCTCGCCCTCTATTACATGGGTTTCATACATACCGGTGAACTGTGGGTAACATGTACATTAGTACGCGTCTGCCTAACCCTTCGGGGAATACAGAGATCGGCATGAGAATTTCATAGAAACACCCAATTATTGCCGATTGATTGATCAGCGTAGGTACTTACGTCTCTAGCTAATTAGTAAACTGACCCAATTTTAGTTAGTATTAATATTAGAAAATTGGATCAAGAAGCCTCCCAATGAATACAAATGAGATTAAAATAGCTTATTCAGTGGTTTTTTATTGTAATAACTAGCTTCTGCCCGCGGCTCCGCCCCCGTGGAATTCGGTCTGTCATCACGGCCCACGGGAACGGGATAAAAAGTATCCTATGTCCGTCTCCTGGTTCTAAGCTACCTCTCCACCAATTTTCAGCCAAATCGGTTCAGCCGTTCTTGAGTTATAAATGGAGTAACTAACACGACTTTCTTTTATATAAATAGATAAATATAGATAAGATATAAGATGACAAGTAAGCATCACCTGGTAAGCGGCAACCGCAGCCTATAGACGCCAGCAACACCAGTGGTATCACTCGCGCGTTGTCATCTTGACACCTCACTTGTCAAGTCTCATTCGCCCAGTAATGTCACTGGCTACATTACCCTTCAAACCGGAACACAATGTTATCACATTATTGCTTAGCGGCAGAATATTTAGCAATGCGGTGTTACTAATTTAGCATCAAAATTCTACCTAGTAAACAATCACGTGGAAGTTAATTCAATAGAAAATAAAAATATTATCGCTTTCGCTTATGCCTTAGGTCTTGTAGATAGTGCCATTATGACAACCGATGTCGGATATAGACTTCATAGCGTGTCACTTTTTGATTGTGTTTTTAAAAGGCACTGTGACTAAAAAAGAACAGGGATTCCCTTGTAAGTTTAGTAGGTTGCTCCTTTTTGTATCAAAAACTCCATTGAGATGCGAGCGAACCCACTTCCAAGAGCCTCCAAGAGCTTTGAAGCGGCGGTAGCCGAATGGCTAGGGCATCGGACTTGTGATCATGTGGTTGCCGGTTCGAAACCCACCCATTACACTACCGACGTGAACCCACTCGTAACACAAGCATTTTAGCTTAGCACGAGGGGTTAACAAGAATACTAGTAATGTGCGATTCACATTGCTAGTAAGCTTTTTTTTAAAAAAAAAAAAGATCTGAGGGAACCCACTTCCAAGAGCCTCCAAGAGCTTTGAAGCGGCGGTAGCCGAATGGCTAGGGCATCAGACTTGTGATCATGTGGTTGCCGGTTCGAAACCCACCCATTACACTACCGACGTGAACCCACTCGTAACACAAGAATTGTAGCTTAGCACGAGGGATTAACAAGAATACCTACTAGTAATGTGCGATCCACATTGCTAGTAAGCTTTAAAAAAACAAAAAAAGCTACTAAAGGAAAGAGACTGATAAAAAAAAGGGGTCGATTAGCCCATCCGCGAGTGAAATTGACTAATAGCCAGTTCATGAGTACATCAAAATAGCCAGACTGTGCCAAATTTCATCCGGATCTGTTCAACAGTTCTGGCGTGATTGAGTTACAAATATACATCTATCGAAACATGTTTTTTTTTGTTTTATATAGGATAGGGAAGCAAACGAGCAGACGGATCACCTGATGGTAAGCGATAACCGCCGCCCATGGACACCCACAACACCAGAGGAGTCACGAGTGCGTTGCCCGCCTTTTAAAAGGGTTTGGGCCTCCGGTTACCTCCTTCACTCGGCGAAACACAACGCAAGCGTTGTTTCACGCCGGTTTTCTGTGAGGCCGTGGTATCACTCCGGTCGAGCCGGCCCATTCGTGCCGAAGCATGGCTCCCACGTCAAATGTACCTATTTAATAGTATGTTTAATAGTAGTAAAATTAAAGGCATTTTTTATGGGATATTAGGGCAAACGAGCAATCGGATCACCTGATAGTAAGCGATTTGGACTACCGCAACACCAGAGGATTCACAAAGTGCGTTGCCCGCCTTTTAAAAGGGTTTGGGCCTCCCGTATCCTCAGTCACTGCGCGAAATAGAACGTAAGCGTTGTTTCACGCCGGTTTTCTGTGAGGCGGTGGTATCACTCCGGTCGAGCCGGCCCATTCGTGCCGAAGCACAGCCCTCCCATTGTAAAAGGAATAAGTTCTAATACCTACTTATTATATTTTTATACTAGCTTCCGCCCGTGACTTCGTCCGCGTGGAATAGTTACTCAGTCTTAGCGTGATGATTATGTAGTCTATATGTTCAAGCGTCGGTAGCCTAATGGCTAGGGCGTCGGACTTGCGATCATGTGGTTGCCGGTTCGAACCCCACCCATTGCACTACCGACGTGAACCCACTCGTAACACAAGCAATCTAGCTTAGCACGAGGGGTTAACAAGAATACTAGTAATGTGTGACCCGCATTGCTAGTAAGCTTTTCAAAAACCAAAAAATGTTGACCCGACCTGTTAGATTCATGCAAAATTTGAAGTAAATCCATGCAGTACTTTTCGAGTTTTGCCCGGACATACAAACAGACAAAAATTGTAAAAACTATATTTTTGGCTTCGATATGGAATCTTTAAAAAAAATATTCAATGTACAGTTTTGATTGACTTTCCTACAATTTTATTATATATATAGATTATTTTTTTTTGCAATTTTATTAATGCATAGTAGGCCTATTATGCAGGAGTAGAACTAAAATATTTTACAAGTGAGTTATTTAAAACTTCGTCAATTAAAACCGGTCTCACGAAGTCAACCGAAGTGGCTTTCTGTCGCTCAGGTGTCGGCGAGGACCACGCCCGTGTAGTGTTGACACCCACAGACTATATTTCTAATTGTGTTTTCAAGAACACAGTAAAACTGCCTTTAAAAATTAAATGATGGTACCTATGTGCATAGCAGTTTCGGAATTCGGTGGCGAGAACAAAAGATCTGACCAAATCAATGGCAACGACATTGATTTAATTGTTAAAGGCAGTTTACTTCCAAAATTATGATGGCGATTATATTTTTATTAAAAGTTACGTTAAAACTGCCTCATTAGACTAGTGGTCACAAGTGCGACTGCTACGCTAGAGGACCTGGGTTCGATTCCCAGGTCGAGCAGTGTTATTGGGTTTTTCTATGAAATTCTCAGTAGCAGCTCGGAGTTTGGAATTTGTGCCCGGTTAATGGCAATAGGCTCGCCCCCTATTACATGGGACCTAAACATACCGGCGAACTGCGGGTGTACCTAAGTACACCTCTGCCTAACCCTTCGGGGAACACAGGCGTGATGGTATGTTATGTTATGTTAAAAGTTACGTTCATCTTAAAGTTATTTTAGTGAAGGAAAGTTTCGATTCGCAGGCAGGATTCGAACTTGCGTCTTTTGGTTTGATAAACCAGACGCTATGACCACTAAGCCACCGCGAGTCATGTCGGTTGACCCACACGCGCTTAAACGACGGAGGAAAATATCGTGAGGAAACCTGCAAGTCTAAATCTTTCAGACTTCTCGACGGCGCGGGCGTGTGAAGTCTGCCAACCCGCATTATGCTAGACTATAGCCTAATCAATCCTTCTCATTGTAAGAGGAGACCCGTGCCCAGCAGTGGGACATATAATGGGATGATTATGTTATGTTATGTATTGTAATTGATGTTTTTGCGCTTATTCCGTAACATGTTGTCGGTCAGTCACATAAAAAAAATAGATATTTGTTTTGGAAATCGAACCCGCGACCATCGGCGCAACGGTAATGTTAGGAGACAAACTTAACTACTAATCATGTAGTTAAAAGTTAAGCGGCGGTAGCCTAATGGCTAGGGCGTCGGACTTGCGATCATGTGGTTGCCGGTTCGAACCCCACCCATTGCACTACCGACGTGAACCCACTCGTAACACAAGCAATCTAGCTTAGCACGAGGGGTTAACAAGAATACTAGTAATGTGCGACCCACATTGCTAGTAAGCTTTTTTTTTAAAAAAAATGTATTGGTATTAATGCGGAAACTATCGCTTATACCTTGGACCAATCGAGTTCGGCGCTTCGAATACAGTCGCTTTGTTAAAAGTTCCCCCGAGCCCCACAGATAATATATATACTCGTATGTATACTTAGATATTTACTAACATTATGTAGCATCAATGAAATACAAAAGAAAAGTTCACCTTATTGTGAGTTCGTACTGAAAACATATACATAAACATATACAAAACATAAAACGTAGCGTAGGACGCCCTGCGGCGAGATGGAGTGATGATTTGCGAAAGGTTGCTGGCGGAAGCTGGATGCGACAAGCCGAAGACAGGGTGAAATGGCGCACATTGGGGGAGGCCTACGTCCAGCAGTGGACTAGTATAGGCTGATGATGATGATGATGACTCAAAACATCCATTTCTATACGTGCTGTAAGCCATGGTATTTAAACAAAATAAATAATTTTAATTTTACCGTGGTAGGGCCATGCTTCGGCACAAATCGGCTTGACTGACATTGACATGTTGAGAGAATGAATGAAAGACGATTAACGAAAGGAATTTATAAGGCGCATATCAGCGGCAACGTCAGAAGAGGTCGACCTAGAAGGACCTACACCGATCTTATTGGCGAAGTCCTTCAAAAAGGTCAGGTGCGTAGTACTCGCAACCGGCGCGTAAGTATGTATGAGAAGATGTATGAATGTCGCAGAAGCAAAAGAGGCATGCAAGAATCGTAGCAAGTGGCAGTCTATAGTTTCTGCCTACCCCTGTGGGAGAAGGGCGTGAGTGTATGTACGTCGGGAATTAAATAATATGAATAAGTACAATAGATGAATTCCGCCTCTTTCCCACTGACAACTACTTAGTTTACCCGTCACTGCTCACCCTCATAAAGTAATGTATTGAATCCATTGTTGCAGGAATGTCCGGAAGGTGTAGTTCAAGAAGAATCATTCAAAGATATCTACGCAAAATTCTTCCCACATGGCAGTAAGTATCGCCTTTCTAAAATCCTTACATTAATGAAATGAAACTGATCTCTGTCACTTTGACGGGGATATTAGACATTGAAATGAAACTACTTTTTACGGATTTAACATACCATCACGCCTGTATTCCCCGAAGGGTTAGACAGAGGCGTACTAATGTACACCCACATTTCGCCGGTATGTTTAGGTCCCATGTAATAGGGGGCGAGCCTATTGCCATTAACCGGGCACAAATTCCTAACTCCGAGGGAATTTCATAGAAAAACCCAATAACACTTTGCTCGACCTGGGAATCGAACCCAGGACCTCTAGCGTAGCAGTCACGCTCAGGACCACTTGGCTAATGAGGTAGTTTTTTACGGATTTTATCGCGTTATATTGACATTATTTTTGTTATCCTTTAGTCTACCCGTCAACATGGATGCTCTGAGTCTAAAGGATCCAAAACATCGGGAATTAAATAATACAAATATAACGCGATAAAATCCGTGAAAGTAGTTTAATTTCAATGTCAAATATTCTCGTAAGTGTCAGAAATCAGTACCTAGGTACCTACCTATCCTACCTATACATTTATAAAAATAAATCCCCTTGCCGTGTCTGTCTGTTTGAAAGCGATAGACTCACAAACTGCTGAGCGTATTTTATCATCATTTTCTATCGGTTTTATTCATAACTAGCTGTTACCTGCGACTTTGACCGCGTGGTATTAAAAAAAGTAGGTAGCTTAAGTTACTTCTTGTTACATCAGCTATCTGCCAGTCAGTCCAGCCATTAAACAGAACAGCCAGACAAACAGACAGACAAAAATTTAAAAAAAAATGTTTTAGGATATGTACCGTGTATACATCCAAATGCACTTAGTAAAAAGCGGTTATTTTAATATTACAAACAGACACTCCAATTTTATTTATTGTCCGATTGTCCGAAGAGAAGAGAAGGCGCAAGTAAAACAGCGGGAAACAACAAGTCTACTGCCTACTTCCTACTAATCCTACTAATATTATAAATGCGAAAGTTTGTGAGGGCGGATGGATGGATGGATGTTTGTTACTCTTTCACGCCAGAACGGCTGAACGGATCTGGATGAAATTTGGCACAGAGATAGATTATAGTCTGGAATAACACATGGGCTACTTTTTATCTAAAGTCCACGTAGACGAAGTCGCGGGCAGAAGCTAGTAATATTATAAATTCGAAAGCTTCTGAGGATGGATGGATGTTTGTTACTCATTCACGCCAGAACGGCTGAACAAATCTGGTTAAATTTGGCACAAAGATAGATTATAGTCTGGAATAATTAAAGTCCCAATTCCTAAAGTCCACGCAGGCGAAGTCGGGGACAGAAGTTAGTTTATTATAAACGTCAAAGTTTGTGGGAGTGTATGCATGTTTGAGAGTGTGATAAGATTTTTGCAGGGTCGGCAAAGCGCGAGTGATGCCCTTGGTGTTGCAAGCGTCTGGCTACGGTAACCGCTTCCCATCAGGCGGGCCGTATGCTTGTTTACTATCTTAGTGGTAGATATACAAAAAATCGGCCAAGTGCGATTCGGACTCGCGCACGAGGTTTCCGTACTTGAAAATATTTTTATTATATGATGGGACTAAAAATAAATTTCTGAGACTAAATAAAAATTGTTTTCTTTATCTGTGCTATAAGACGTTGCTTCGTACCAAATTTCAAGATTCTGAGTTCACGGGAAGTAACCTATAGGTTTTGATTCCCTTGGGTTTTGACTCTTGACAGACAAACAGAAAGACGACAAAGTGTCTAATAAGGGTACCGTTTTTGCCTTTGAGGTACGGAACCCTAAAAATGTATGTTTGTTACTCTTTCACGACAGAACGGCTGAAGGGATCTGATTAAAATTTGGTTGTAAGATAGATTATAGTCTGGAATAATATATAGGCTATTTTACAATAGGTAATCACAACTGCCTTGTTTCAGATTCAGCGTTGTATGCTCACTACGTGTTCAAAGCTTTTGACGTCAACTGCAGTGGGGCTATCAGTTTCAGGGTGAGTTCCATTATTTTTTACCTACCTATTTAATCTATACTAATATATAAAGCTGAAGAGTTTGTTTGTTTGTTTGCTTGCTTGAACGCGCTAATCTCAGGAACTACTGGTTCGATTTGAAAAATTCTTTCACTGTTAGATAGACCATTTATTGAGGAAGGCTATAGGCTATATGACTACGCGGACGAAGTCGCGGGCAGAAGCTATCTATATATATAAAAGAAAGTTGTGTTACACCATTTATAACTCAAGAATGGCTGAACCGATTTGGCTGTAAATTGGAGGAGAGGTAGCTTAGAACCAGGAGACGGACATAGGATACTTTTTGTCTCGTTCCCGTGGGATGTGATGACAGACCGAATTCCACGGGGGCGGAGCCGCGGGCAGAAGCTAGTCTATATATATAAAAGAAAGTTGTGTTAGTTACTCCATTTATAACTCAAGAACGGCTGAACCGATTTGGCTGAAAATTGGTGGAGAGGTAGCTTAGAACCAGGAGACGGACATAGGATACTTTTTGTCCCGTTCCCGGGGGATGTGATGACAGACCGAATTCCACGGGGGCGAAGCCGCGGGCAGAAGCTAGTTTAATATATAAATGCACTTTAAAACTCCTGTTACACACTTAATTGTATGAACTATAAAATAATGGTTAATTTTGACTGATTCTTGCAGTCTATATCAAAATGATTCGCCCTTAAATCGTAATTTTTAAAGTGCTAAATATTAATTTATTGTGAATTATACCATCACGCCTGTATTCCCCGAAGGGTTTGGCAGAGGCGTACATAATGTACACCCACAGTTCGCCGGTATGTTTAGGTCCCATGTAATAGGGGGCGAGCCTATTGCCATTAAACGGGCACAAATTCCAAACTCCGAGCTGCTACTGGGAATTTCATAGAAAAACCCAATAACACTGCTCGACCTGAGAAATCGAACCCAAGACCTCTAGAGTAGCAGTCACGCTCAGGACCACTAGGCTAATGAGGCAGTTATTAATGAATTAGTATTTCAAAATGCTGATACCTAGGTATACAATTTCATAACTGTTTTCATCATATTCAAAGTCAAAGTCAAAATCATTTATTCAATTTAGATTACTAGGTAGTACTCTTTGAACATCATTTTTACATTATAGACAGGCCCCAAAACGCCCGCCCTTCAAAGTGCTATTAAATATATCTTTATTGTAAGTACCTACATACCAACGAATGATGTAGAAGCCTGGTTATACATATAGTCAATTCTTTTGGAAAGCGAGTGAGGCCGCGGGCAACAGCTAGTCTGTGTATAAAGATACAAAGTATTTTTGTGTTCGTTTGATCTAACGACAGCTGAGATATCGCTCCCTCTGAAGTTGAAACGTAAAAGTAAAGTTAGACTACGAAAACTGTAGACTTAATTTTAGCTCCAAATTATCTGGCTATTTTCGTAGTTAGAACCTGCATGCCTGAGAGATTTTCTCGACGGCGGACCCGGACGGCGCGGTGTATGTAATCTGCCAACTGCTACCCTACATTAGGGTCAGCCTGTCGGATTAACCTTTTTTTGCGTGTGGAAATCCTCATGGACTTCCGCCGCCCAGGGAAGGTGATGAGGCGTGTGGGACTCCTACCCGAGTGGGTGGCCTACCGACTAAAACTACACAGGTGTTTCATTTCACGACTTTTTTACTGGGGTTACGGGAGCGAGGCGTTTGGGTTTACGGATTTTATCGCGTTGTATTGATATTTTTTAATTCCCTACGTTTTGGATCCTTTCCATAAAAAAGAGTTTTTTTTTCAGTGTCTAATATTCGCGTAAGTGTCAGAAATCAATAAACTAGGCCTCTGGTCACGCGATGAGTCGACAATCTCTTAGAAATTTCTCTAAAAAGATGTCGTGAACTCGGTCCCCATGGCCCGTACGTTTCCACTCCAAACAGCTGCCATTCATGTTGATATATTTGTGCCGTTTGAGGCTTTCTGCGGTTACAGAAATGTACCTACCTATGTTAATAATTGTTAAATAGGTATGTATTCTATTATTATAAGTATGTATATTATATTATTATATGTAGGTATTATAAGTGTGTATTTACAAAAAAAAAATATATTAAGAATTATATCCATTGTCTAGTACCCATAGTACAAGCTCTGCTTAGTTTGGGACTAGATGATGCTGTGTAAAATGTCGCAGTTTTTTTTATGTATTTTTTTACCTAACTCCCCAGTTTTCGCGGCCACCTTATCCAATACATGTACAAAACACGCTACAATGTCCTTGTTTTGATCACAGATGCGTGTTCTCATTCCCCCTTTATACAGAGTGTTACACTTTGTTGCTCCTGCAACATTTTACATATAGGAGTTTATGTTATATAAAGAGAGAATGATATTGTATTTTTTTAATTTTAAGTGACTTTGTTGTGAATTTTTAATATACTTGCCATTACCAACAATGTTGGTTTTGGATTCCACTACTCAGATGCGGCTGAATATCAGTATTTTACACGAAGCAACTGCCATCAGACCTCCGCATCACAATTTCTGGGCAATACAGCTGATATTCGGAGGATAGACTGATTGTCAAGCTTTTTGTGATTCTAAATACCACTAATAATTGTCATAGATGTTCGTATGACAACCGGATTAGACGGCTTTACGTGCTCTCTGAGGCATAGGGCGGTCTCAATATGACAAAAATGGACACCCATCCTTACTTAAAATTATAAATACTGCTTGAAAATAATAACATGTGCGCCAGCTGACAGTAGCAATGAATAAGTTATTAAGTACCCCAAACAATGATTTGAAATCTTGTATAACGCCTTAGTAACTTAACAGACAGAAATGTGTTTGCTGGGGAGTTTGTTGCGCCGCTTCTTCTTCCCAGCGAAAACACTAGGAAGCGGTGAAGGGAGGGGGTTTTGGGGGCTGTCTATAATGTAAAAATGACGTTCAAAAAGTACTACCTAGTAGTCTATATTGAATAAATGATTTTGACTTTGACTTTGACTCTGACCTTGCAGAGCGATTCATCAGTCAAGTTCTACCCCCGGAGATTACTATCGTGATGTGATTTTGAATCCAAGCTATGCAATTGGTTGTCAAAATCGAATTGCGAAGAGGTAACACAATTCTGACGTCATGACCCATTTGCAACTTGGAATAATGTTAGCCATTTACTGTTCTGAAAGTGCAGACATAAAAATAAGTGTAAAATCCAGCTAACTTTAACGCTTCACCTATATTTCGTCTATTTCTATGGTAATCTGCGAATTGAGATAATAAATTATAATAATAATAAATAAATATTCTTCGACATTTTACACAGCACCATCTAGTCCCAAACTAAGCAGAGTTTGTACTATGGGTACTAGACAATGGATATAATACTTATATACTTTTTTTTGTAAATACATACTTATAATACATAAGAAACACCCAGACGAACACCAACACTTATATTCATCACATCAATATTTGTGTCCTGTGGGAATCGAACCCACGACCTTATGGTCAGTAGTCCGGTACTCAAATCACTAAACCACAGAGGTCGTCAAATCAAGATCAAGCTTATAGAGATTATATTGAAGGAAAAACATCGTGAGGAAACCTGCTTGCCTGAAAGATTTTCTCGACGGCGTGTGAAGTCTGCCAACCCGCATTAGGCCAGCGTGGTGGACTATAACCTAATCCCTCTCATTCTGAGAGGAGACCCGTGCCCAGCAGTGGAACAGTAAAAAGATTGATATTGACATACACACTTAATAATCTATGTATATGTAATGAATCCTATTTTCGTTGTTCACGTCATCACGCGTGATCGGCTAGACCAATTTCGCTAATTCTTTTTTGTTATGTTTATTATTGCAAGGAGAAGTCCGGGTCTTATGAAAGAAAAAACTAAGGAAGTTGCGCGGAACATTAGAAAATTTAAGAAAGTCAAGTCAAGTTTAGTCAAAATGTTTTATTTCAATTAGACCAATATAGAAGGTAGTTACTTTTGAAAAGTCAAAACTAGTTGCACGGTTCCAAAAAGCGGGTCTTATGGAGAAGAGCCGGCAAGAATCTCCATAGATACTCTTTTTAAAATAAAATAATCACAATTACAATATTAGCTTTACAACTTTGTTTTAAATAGTTGCTGAGAATTATGCAGTTTGATGTGTTGTTTTTTTTAATTTAAATTACAAATAAAATATAAAGAGATTGCCACAGCAGGTAAGAGCTGACCAGCTGAAAACTTAACAACTACCTACATTAACTGTTCTTAACCTTATTAGAACCTTTTTTTTAAACTTTTCTCCTTTTTTATCCTTATTTATGGCGTTTGACATACCTGCCAGTTATGTGACAGATGGCGCCAAAATATTCTTGGCGCAACTGACAGAATGCGCGCTGCAATTATAAATACTTTTCAATTCGAATTCAATATTCATAGCTGAGATTCATAGTTAAAACAGGATAACGTCTGTCGGGTTAGCTAGTTTTTTAATTTATTTAGATGCATAAACAACGTCAATAATAACTTTTCCAACCACTTTCTCGTTAGATAATAAAACTTCATCAATAGTTTAAGTTTTACCATAGATCTGGATGGCTTCCAAAACACGACAACTTGTTTACCACAACCGACTAACTTTTATGGTGCCCATATATTCAGAACTGACGTTCAAAGAAGAACTAGTGGTTTGGAGTTTCTCGTTTTGCCAAATTGAATTGAAATTTTCTGCTGGCTCTTATACTGGCTGATACCTGTGGTGTTGCTCGTCGCCAAAAGGATTTCTGAGACAGAAAGTAGCACATTTCGTTTTCGTTAGTGAACCATTTCTCATGAAACATATAAACTAAAATAAAAATAGTAGTTTTCGATTAGCTCTATTTTCGATAGATTCGATTTTCTCTAAAGAAAAGGCATGCTTTACTCACCTTCGCAGAAATTCAAGTTTTGGGAAACAATATAAAATCGACAATGTGCATTTTACAATTTCCCGCCTCAACTCCCCAAAATACCTTTAAATAATTAAAAAAAAAACATTACACACACTACCATGCGTTTGAGAAACACACCTTTTGTTTATGGTTAACGTATGAAGGTTGAAAGCATAGAGTATATTATATTGCGTGCCCTGCTCTCGATATATATTTAAACAAGCAGCTCTCATCATTCACTGGCAACTCTGCGCAATTTTAGAAGTAGCAACCCCGATCCTAAAATTTGCTTAATCTGTGCTCGGTGAACGCTTTCATTCTTTTCGTTTGCGCGGCAACTGATTCTGCGTTTCTCTGTGTTTATTTTAATTAAAGTGTATTTTAATATAATTTCAACCAAATCTATGCCTAAACGGCAACCTAAAGAAGTTTTACAAAAGTTAGACGATAAATGAAATGTCGTCTTAAAATTATAAGCCGAATAAAGTGTCGTCATAAAGCGGAGTACCTAGCGTCGTTGGAACGGAGATAATAATTATTCTTCATGAAATAAAAGTGATTACACCGGTATGGCTACTGGCTCTCGTAGCAGTTTAAGGCCGCAAGAGTTTCCATAACCTTCGTAGGTACCGGTTGACGCGGGTGGTGTACGTGATACACTGACGTGCTCATTGGACTCGGGGCGTACACGAGATGTACACACGAGATCTCTTACTCTTAAGTGGAGCCCGTGAGGCTCCAATAAGCAGTTTTATCAATCACATGTAAGTGCCTACAATGTTTTTTCATGGGTATGTTGATTTAAATAATAGGTAACTACCTATACCTACTTACTGCAGATTACAATAACATGTAAGTCTTGTGCTGATCACAATTCGAAGGAGTGCATATAATAATTAAAACGAGTAGGTACATATGGTTCTAGAAGAACACAAAACTCACTGGAGTTTTATGCTCTAGGAGACACAATCTCATGCTAGATAAACCTACATCTTGGTTTGTTTCAATTTTCACCTATAAATAGGGCAAGGCCACCCTTGAGGGCCCCAATGCCCAATGATCTAAAGACACAAAATCTTGTGGAACAGATCCCGGTTAGACAATATCCACAGGTTTCTGTTTTGTTAAGCAACAATATTGTCAGTATAGACAAGGATATTGAGTTGAATAAATACATATGCAGTATAACAATAACAATGTAAATTCATCTCACTAAGGGTACATATACTTTGTGAATTTTGTGATGGATCCTGACTGACATTTTGCCCTAACAAAAATAAGGAGAATTCTAGTTCTCCCTATATGTGATAATTAGTTTTTATATGTTGTGAAATAGTAAAAGAACACTGTAAGCATCTATAGAATGCCTGTGTGACAAGATGTTTTGAAAACCTGCCATTAAAAGCGACCAGTTCTTCAATAAGCTTACAACCAATTGTAAGTGAAACCCACAACTACCCATTACTATTGAAGGACATGAATCTTCAATACAGGCTGGAACACCAGCATTGTGCACAAGACCAACATTGTGTGCAAGAAATGGCCAACTTAGCCATAGTGGTAAGTCATGCCGGAAGGCTAACACATTTTTTACCTCACTGCAGGATAGCATGCAATGTTAAGTGTATTACTTAACCACGTTAAAGGATACTCAATTACCTTTGTAATCAAGTCTCATAAGACCTTGGTGCCATTACTGTCTTCAGGAAAATCAGATGAGCTATCTACTTTGGCTAACTTTAGTTTTCATTTCCCATTATGATACAACAAACTTTAATATCAGAAAAATAACATCTCAGAAGAATGCTGTCAAATAGAGCTTTATTTCCATTTGGAAATGACATTACATACCAAAAAGTTATTGGAAAACCACATTTATTAGTAAATGTTTATTCAGAATATAGTATTGCCTATATTGTTATAATAAAGTAATTCCTACATTGGGTTGCTCAGATGCGTAATAATTTTACAAGATGGGGACATTACAAGACAATCAATACATTAATATGTATAGAATCTAGTTATTAATATAAAGTATTCCTTATATTATATACATTGAGATGAGATGATAGGATTATAGAAACTTTAGCTCTAGAAATGCTTAGAATTTATCAGTTAAAAATTCCAGTTATCATTGTCTTGATAATTTCTTAGCTCCTGTATGATATCTACCAGAAATATGTCATTATAATAATATTTAGCAATATTTATTGCAGCTTGCCCAGCACCAAATTCTGGGCCACAGTGAATAGGTACATTATACACAAGATAAGATAAACTAAAATGTTGTAATAAAATTCCTGTTTATTATAGGAGTACCTATCATGTAAAATAGAAGTATTGCATAACTTATGTATTATGACATAGCATTTACTTGGTAAAGTCTATATCACCTAATCCAGTGCTGTTTGTGTTAACAAGCATCCAGTTTGACAAGTAGTTCAACCTTTCAACTATTATATTGGTCTAATTGAAATAAATCAATTTTGACCTAGACTTTGAAGCCCATGGATTTTGCAAAAAAAATGTGGACAAGCAACCGAAAATCATTTAACCAATCCAGGTTAGGTTGTAACATTTGTATAGTGCATAAATTCCCTTATGTGCATACCATTGATTTTAGAAAAGATAAGAGGTGTAGGTAGTAACAATACCTACATCATAATATATAAGATATTTATATAGTTTTTTTTTTTTTTTGTGCATGTTAAGCAACATCATAAATCATCCTATTGTATAACAAGACATAGGTGTCATGTGTCATATACCCTAGTAAATTTTCTAATAAACATTTCATTTATTATACATAGACATTTCTATGTTCATTTAAATTGCCTTGGCCACATTCATATGGCAGTAGTGCAAAGGGTTAACAAATGCTAGCACATTTTGGTCACAGGACATCATTAAAAATAAAGTTTATTTAGTACTTTTATTTTTAAACAAGAGAACTACATAATGAACCCAGAAATATGGTATTTGACCTGGAAAAGATTCTGGTTGTTGCTTGTTACACCTTACACCAATGTTTATATAGTAGTGATAATTACATTTATTCAGAAAATATTATACTGATAAAAATATTGAGTCTTTGAACAGTTTGTACTTATCAAAGTTCACATTTATAAGGAGAATTTAGATACAAATAGGTACATACCTACATTGTTTAGAACTACAATATTAGGTGCCTCTACTAGGATAAAGCTGGGCTAGACTCATAATAAATAAATGCATTGCCTTAGTCTTCTGGAAACATTTAAAGCCAATGAATATTGAAACTTTCACTTGGACTTGGATATATTATCTTTTCTTTGTTTTGTTATGGTGTCCTTCCAAACACCTTTTGATTAGAAGATTTAGAACAAACTGATAATCTCACCAAAAATAAAGGTTACAGTCTTCCTACAGAAACCTCATCCACCAACAATTCTCATTGCCAGAAATCCTAAACTTTTTCAAAGTATTCTATAGCCTATGTTAATCTGGAATAATGTAACATTCAAACCGTGAAAGAAATTTTGGAATAGGCCCAGTATTTTTTGAGCCAATTCGTTACAAACATATGTACATACAAATCTTTGCTCTTTATAATATTAACATAGATAAGCACCTATAGTATATGGCGAACCCATTCTCAGGGAGATCTCCTCTATCCATACCAGATATTAAGTAGGTATTTTATGAAAAAATCATTGGATTTGCGGCTGCCTATAGACTGTCCGTCATAAGTCAGTTTCATCCTTGCTCTAAAATTGGGGGGGAAGGTTCGTAAGGGAGTCTCTAGGGAATGTATAAGTCCAAACTAATATTGGTAAATATCAATATATATATGTAGGACTGTGCCAAACAAAGTTCTATATTCATATTTTACTGTAAATTACATTTTTAATTGATTATTTAAGAAATAGTGTTTTTGTGGCAAGGGGTTGTTCAGATATGGAATGAAGTTCCCTGCATTAAGCACAACAGATATGGAATGAAGGGTGTGCTGATATAATCATTACCACTTATCTATAATCTAGATGTGATGAATGGCCCATTCGCCCAGTGAAGGGAAAATTGTGTGATTAGAAAGTAGTGTAGAGTACAGCTCTGAAATTTTAATGTAATTCTTTTAAAAGTACCTATCTACCTTACTATAACTATGTTTTACATCGTCAAATAAAGTATTCTTCAAAGTTTATTCGAGTCAGTATTATAGATACCAGAGCCATACTGGAACCTGGTAGGCGCCATGTCTTTACATTCAGGACTATGACAAAAGAAATTTCATAAGCTGTAATCACACAGACTGCTGGTCGGCCTTTTAACTTACGAATATTTATAACTAATTAGTTATAAATAGTTATGATTGAAACTGACCGATTCACGATTCAGCAGATTTATATTGATTTGATATGATATTAATTCTGATATTTTAATAACATTTTGTTATTGTTTATCCTGTGCTTAATCCAGAATTATTACTTAGTACTTAATATCAGGCACTGATCTTGCTGATTCATGCCATATGTAGTCCTACTACGAAATTCATTATTCTCCAACAATATTAAGAATGATCATTAACATTTATTTTCAAGTTCCAGGTACCTACCGTAAATACTATCTAAGGGAATCAGTTTCTTACATATTTAATAAAATGATTGATGAACCCTGACCCTCTGGAGGGTCACAGCAATTGTAGCTGGTCGGCTTTGTGTTAGCTAATTGGTCCTTAACAGAAAGTCAAGAGACTGATATGTTTTAAAATAATGCAATGTGATTATAACAGATTTATTTTACAGGAATACATGCTATGTTTTCGGCTTATCTCAAATTTACCAATACTCTAAACATCTGCTTGTTTAAATATATATCGAGAGCAGGGCACGCAATATAATAAATGATCAAACGAACTTACCTGTTGTGAAGTTCGATCATTATTATATGAAGTGCCCTGCTCGAAGATATATGGTCCCTACCCATCCCACCCCGGGTAAAATTTGAGATAATTCGCGACTCTAAAAAGAATGAAAGCGTTCACCGAGCACAGATTAAGCAAATTTTAGGATCGGGGTTGCTACTTCTAAAATTGCGCAGAGTTGCCAGTGAATGATGAGAGCTGCTTGTTTAAATATATATCTTCGAGCAGGGCACTTCATATAATAATGATCGAACTTCACAACAGGTAAGTTCGTTTGATCATTTATTATGGTCGAATTTCGAGCACCGAGCGATCTATTGATATCCGTTAGACATTTTTAATTAAAAAAGTTCCGGTTGAAAATGATTCAAAGTTATCGGGAACCTTTTGAAACTTATTGTTAAACTTGGGGCCGCAAAATTGCATCGTTAAACCAATTTTGAAGATGACATTGTGAATTTCCAAGCTGTTCGTGACGGAATATTTTGTATAGAACGACGGAGTTGTAAGAATTTAAGGCGGATCGTTCTCCTGAGCCCGCCAAATTCAAATTTCAATCAGCTTTTCGAAATTTGTAGGTCTACAACACATTTTAGATTCATAGCAGTTATAATTCGTTTTGTTCATAGACAACACAAAAATCTATAATAAAAGTAGTTGGCTGTGTTGCCAGCTGGTAATCTTTAGGCAACCTATAAATAGTAAGTTTTATAATAAGTACTTAATATTTTTTGTATTTTTGGTTTGTTGTGCGTCATAAGGACGAAAATAAAAACTTTTTCTTTCTTTCTTTTCTTTCTAATTGCCTAAAACCTCAAGCTAGTGATCTTGCCTAAAACTGAGCCAACGGCCAAAATTGACGATTGACACTACTTTTAGTTACAATATCGATTTATAAACAAAGATTTTAATTCTCAGTTGTGAATATTGTATAGCTAATGGCGCAATTACTACGGCTATGAATCTAGAATGTGTTATAGATCTACAAATTACGAAAAACCAATTATTGTATCTACCTAATTTGAATTTCGCGGGCTCAGGTAAACGATCAGCCTTAAAATGAAAAACAAGTAATTTCTACTTTCTATCTGTATTCCTCTACATGTAGGTACAGTTAAGCCGAATTGGCAGTGTTGCCAGTTACCTTAGCCTGGCGGATGGCCAAGCGTGAGAGTTTCACGTAGTGTGTAACATTCGCAGCAGAGATTTAACGATAACGAACTGAGATCTCAATTGCCGCGAGTGATACCACTGGTGTTGCTGGCGTCTACATATAGTTAGTTAGTCTATAATAGTTATTACACCAAAAAAGCAAATTCATAGATGTTGAGTTCCTCCGACTTTTCCGAATAACTTTTGTGTAGATAAACTAGCTTCTGTCAGCGACTTCGTCCACGTGGAATAGTTACGTGGTCTTAGCGTGATGATATATATCCTCCTTCCTCAATAAATGGGCTATCTAACACTGAAAGATTTTTTCAAATCGGACCAGTAGTTCCCGTGCAAGCAAATAAACAAACTCTTCAGCTTTAGTCTATACAAATAAATAAAATTGGATTGTCTGTTTGTAATAAAATAACCGCTTTTTACTAAGTGCATTTGGATGTATACACGGTAAATATATACCAAAACAACATTTATACAATTTTTGTCTGTTTGTTCCGGCTAATCCCTGAAATGGCTGGACCGATTTTGACGGTACTTTCACTGGCAGCTGATGTAACAAGGAGTCACTTAGGCTATTTTTTTTATACCCGTCGAACGAAGCCGCGAGTAACAGCTAGTTTTAAATATTACTCGCTAGTATTAATATTAAAATAGAAGTAAAACTTCGTGGAGAAACATGCATGCTTGCGACAGCAGTAGTTCCGCAGTAGGTGGTATCAGTAGTTAGGTGGTGGTCCAAATATCGGACCCAAATAAAAAAAGGCCGTATTTAGACCAAACCAAAGCTTAGACTAGCATTTGTGTGACCCAGCATTTACTGGATCCCTTCAACTTGTACACAGCTTTAAAAATTTTAACAAGCCACTCTCTTCTTCTTTCTTTTCTTTTTCGCCTGAGCGCAAATGAAACGCTGGAGGTCTTGGGTTCGATTCCCAGGTCGAGCAATGTGTTATTGGGATTTTTTATGAAATTCTCAGTAACAACTCGGAGTTTGAGAATCTGTGCCCAGTTAATGGCAATAGGCTAGGCTTGTTCTTGCTCGGACTATGAACGGAGCGCTCCGTACTAGTACAATCGTTCAAATGTACTAGTTCGGTCTTCTAGTACTATTAGTACAGTACAGTCCTATTAGTACAGTAGCTCACTGAAGGAAAAGTGAACAAAATTAATCACTGGGATCATAGACATAAAGTTCAAAATAGCTTTGTTCTTGCTAGTGAGCGACGGTTAATAGTACAGTCGTTCAAATGTACTAGTCGAGATCAAATGAGCGTTGAGCGACGGAGCGCTCCGTCGCTCACCGCTTAGTTCGTACAGAACTAGAGAGCCAGAGACTACGACGAACGACCAAGCACTAAAGGAATGATGTACTAGAAAGGAAAAGGAATAGTTCGTACTAGTCTGTGTCGGGAATCAATTCCTAATAGTTCATAGTACATGTACTACACAAGCTTACAATAGGCTCGTCCCCTCTAAATCAGACCTAAACATACAGGTGCACTGTATGTGTATATTAGTACGCATCTGCCTATGTATATCTGTAATGGTATGAACTCTCTTATTCATTCCAGGAACTGTTAGTCACTCTCTCCACTTTACTCCGAGGGTCTGTGTACGAGCGTCTCCGCTGGGCATTCCGGCTGTATGACGTAGATGGGGACGGAGCTATCACCAGGCAGGAGCTGGCGGAAGTAGTGGTGGCAGTTCACGAGTTGCTGGGTCGCCGGGCCCCTCCAGGGTCTCCGGCCGCGAGGCTGGATGATGCAAAAGCGAATGAACAGGTAACAAACATTTTGGAGACGCTAGTTTTTATGGGATAGCAGGCAAACGAGCAGACGGATCGCTTGATAGTAAGCCATCACCGCCGCCCATGGACACCCGCAACACCGGAGGAGTCACAAGTGCGCTGCTGGCCTTTTGAAGGGAGTACGCTCTTTTCTTGAAAGTTTGTAGGTCCGGAAATACTGCAGGCGACAGTTCATTCCACGGTTTAGTTGTGCGAGGCAGAAGGTTTCTAGAGAAACGCACACAGCCATCAAGATGATGGGGATGGTACTGTTGTCGCGTAGAAAAGAGGCTGCAGGGATCAAACCGAACAATACCTCGGAGCACTCCCCATAGAAGATGCATAGCGGGGCCACATCTCTACGCAACGCCAAGGAGTCTAGCCGGTTTGAAATATCTTCGCAGTCGACGATTCAAATCGCTCTTCATTGGATGTGGTCCAGAAGAAGAAGTTGGTAGAATTCTGCTGCTGAGTTCGTGTGAGCCACGTGTGGTACCATCGCTCTCTGCCTCATTAGTATGATCAGCTTAGTCATTACATAACCACTGTCTATGTATATTTAATTATCGTCTTGCAGGTGGATCGAGTATTTAGGAAGCTGGACCTGAACCAGGATGGAGTGATCACAATTGAGGAGTTCCTGGAGTCGTGCCTGAAGGATGACGTCATAACTCGGTCGCTGCAGATGTTTGATACGGGACTATGACGGCAGACTGAGGCAGCCAGTGCGCTTACAACCGCCAGGTGAAGGAGGAAGCCTAGTTTTTTTCAGCTATAGTTGCAACCAGTGATAACATATTGATATGATCATTGGATCATTGTGTAGATGTCAAAATCACCCTCTTTAAGGCATATTGTCAAAGTTTCTACTCGGGAAACCAGTGGGTCGCGTATGCCAAAAGATCGATGGACACTCTGCGAGTCCAGTATAATAATATTTTTAGGATGCTGTTGCGAAGGCCTCGTTTTTGTAGCGCTTCAGAGATGTTTGTGGTGAATCGAACCGATGGTTTTCATGAGGTGATTCGCAAAAAAACTGCATCTCTACTAAGCAGAATATGAAAAACGAACAACAGCATCCTTAAAATAATAGGGGAGGATGTCACCTCGCCAATTTAAAAAAAAATGGTCAGGAAGGTGATAAATTAAATAAATAAATATTCGTGTTACTATACTAACATAGGTGTAAGTCTTTATTGTATTTACTAACAAATTGGATCTTAGTTATCTGAATAAAGAAAGTTTATATATATTGGACTACCAAGTCTAAGGTCTTGAGTTCCAAGGCACGCATCTCTTGACTTTTTGGAGTCATGTGTGAAGGAAAACATAGTGAGGAATCTGCATGGCTAAGGGCGTTTCCAACACACATTTGTCCAGCGTGATGGACATTCTGAGAGGAGACATGTAATCATATTTTTTACAAGAAATTAGTTATATCAGCTATATGGAGGCATTGGATCCGCCTACAAGGATAATTTTTATGTTAGTTTTGTTTGTTTTAGTATTTTGTGTATTACTCTGTGTATTACTTACACTTTATATGGACTCTGACTGGATCTTGGTCTGAAATAAACTATTATTGGTACCTATTATTATTAAACGCAAAACTCGAGGCTGTGGTACAGTCGAACCCCTAGCGACTATGATATCGGCGCACGCACACACACAATAACAACTTGTGCAAATAGGTTTAAGTTTTCCCATAACTAGAGCCACTAATTGATCAGGGGGCCATAGTTTCCTGAAACTATGTAAAATTAAAAACCACTGTACCTAATAGTTTCAGTAGTTGTTTCTGACCAAACCACTTTTAAGTCATTTTTATGGGATAAATGGGCAAACGAGCAAACGGATCACCTGATGGTAAGCGATTACCGCCGCCCATAGACACCCGCAACAACAGAGGAGCTGCAAGTGTGTTGCGTATAAAAGGGTACTCCCTCGTAAACGTAAGCATTGTTTTACTTCGGTTTTCTGTGAGGCCGTGGTATCACTCCGGTCGAGCCGGACCGTTCGTGCCGCAGCAAGGCTCTCCTACTGTAAGGAAAGTCTTCCACTTATTCTGTTACAGGTTGTATGTATGTCTTTGGTCTGCCTCATTAGTCAAGTGGTCCTGAGCGCGACTGCTACGCTAGAGGTCCTGAGTTCGATTCCCAGGTCGAGCAGTGTTATTGGGTTTTTCTATGAAATTCCCATAGTTGGGAATTTGTGCCCGGTTAATGGCAATAGGCTCGCCCCCTATTACATGGGACCTAAATATACCAGCGAACTGTGGGTGTACATTAGTATTCCTCTGCCTACCCCTTCGGGAAATACAGGCGTGATGGTATGTTATGTTATGGATATTAAAAACTAGGAAATCTTCACAGGACCGTAGCAAAGCGCCGTAGCGTTAGAACGGTGCACATTAGGCGCTGTCAATGCGCGCGCGACGCGGGACTCCTGCGCACCGCGGCCGACTGGCTGCGCGCGCGCCGCTACGTGCATTACCTGGCAGCCCTCGACGACTTCTACAGCCGTGTCGTGCGTCCCAGGCTTAGGAGCGTACTGCTGCTGCATTTCTAGCCGAAAATGGAAAGAGCCCCCTGGATTTTGGAAAGGTTTTCGACTCCAATTCTTGCGTTTTCAGTTCGTCAGAATAATAATGAAAAAAATATAGGTAACTATTTCAGTTATATTTTATTAAAATATCCATTGTGGATTTAATAATGACATGATATCATAAATAGTCTTGTAAATGATTATTGTTATCTAAGGGCTGTTTTTTTCAATGTTAGTTATCTTTTAGCTGAAGAATAAAATTGACGTTTGACAGATTTAGCGCCAATTGCACCAACTTCTTAAATGTGTGTTTAAATTGTATTTAAACACAAAATTTGTATGAAAAAATGTGTTTAAATATGATTTAAACACATTTGGCAATTTAAATTTATTCCTTCGCTAAGGCTATGGTGATGAAAAATTTGGCCCTAAGCAAACATAAAAAATATTTTTTCCAGATTTTTATGAATTTTAAAATACTGCAAGCAATATTTTAATGTTCAGATTCTTAATAATAGCAAGGTTTAAATTTGTAGTGGTAAACTACACTCTAAAACACCAATAATATAATATTTTTTTAAGTTTAAAAATATTTTTTTATATTTAAAAATTATTTAAATATTAAAATATAAAAACATATTTTTTATCTACTTTAGTTAAAATAATAATAATTATTATAATTATGATATTTTATAATGATATGATACTTATGTTTTTTTCTGTTGGTTACGGGCAACGAGATGAATATTAAAACCGACTCAAGTCGAGAAAGTGTAACTTACACAAATTCTACAATAATATAATTTTATATTGATATAATATTATTTATTCAAATATTATTTTAAGCAAACTTATGTGGATTCTTCAATAAAACCTTTGCCTTGTTTTAGCATGGAGTCGAAACCTTTTGTAAATCAATAATTTAGTAAATTATCCCAAACTTTTAATTACTACTATAAGAGTTATTTAGCGTCTATAAAGCATTAATCCTTAGATTTAAAATTAAAAAAATAATAGATTACCTATAGATTAAAGAAAAATTTAAACCATTTAAGGTACATTTTAGACCCAATTAATTTGTGCTGTTTTTATGTCAATTTCAAGCCTGTTCTTACTTACACTTATTATTTTTTCCATAAATTTATATCCAATAGTGTAAAAAACTAATATTTTTATTATTTATGAAATAAAGCAACAGGGTAAAATGCCGCTCCCAAAGTATTATGACATCTGGATATAAATTTGACGTATGTTTATAAAAAGAAGAATTTTGGATGTGCTTACCACTATGATAATATTTTTCGAAACTATCTTATTTATTTCTAAGATTTTTTTGGCTTTTTTGGTCCAATTTTATCGACTTTTATAACGATCTTTGACGAGCTTTAACATCCTTTTGAGCAATCACTTTACAATATTTTAGTTTAGTCCATTATTCTCACGCCACATTTATTTTCACCGCAAGTTATTTTAATTTCATCAAAAACAAATATACTACAGTAAATTAGTAAATTTTTTTTTCGATTTTATTATTTATTATTATATTATTAATGACTGTGCATTAAATACCTATTTGGATAAACAAAGGAATTGAATGAATTGAAAATATTTTTAAGAATAGATTAATTGACAGAGCAGAGCTAAATTCCATTTTTAAATGGGATATTGCCAAGCTGTTGATGTTTTTTTCTACATCATGTTGATACTGATACATAACGAAAAGAAGTAAGAAAACTAACCAAATAAAAAGAACAGACAAAGATAGCTTGAAACCACGTAAGTCAAAACTTTTGTTTGAAGCACACATCCACATCAATAGTACTTCCATACGATCAAAATATAAATACAATAAAAAATCTATTACAATAAACTAATAAACACAATAAATTTAATATAAAGACTGGGTGTCTTTATATTAACACGAATTAAAAAAAAATATGACACCAACTGTCTTTCAACCGAGTTATCATCGCAAAATCGACCGTGACTACAACTGGGTTTGATAGTATACATAAGTTGGTGCTACTGATGAGCATGTATGCTTCAAGCATTTGAGATGTTTTTGAAGTGTGAATGCAATTTAGACATAGTGTTCTAATAAAAATAAATTTCAAGCAATTATAAATCATATCACATAATTATTATTAATTTACTTTTAGAAGAGCCATTGTAGTGAATCAGTTTTTAGTGTAAAGAGTTTTAGTAAATTTAGTTTATAAGCTTCGCATTTATTTTTAAATTTTAGCCGCTTTTTTAGTGAAAAATGTTGGTCCATAGTTTTTAATACGATAATAACTATTTTAAAATAGTCGTGTTTATGTTTTATATTGTAGGTACTTATAGGTGATAGTTAATAACGTGATTTGAATCCAATTAATACCTACGGCACCTGTTTTATAAACGTAATAAAATAGGAAAGCTTTAGCGTATCATAGAAAAATTTTTTTTGCCAGTTTGAATTTCAGAAAATGCTTTCCAGGAAACATAACCCGCTTAATTGCGAAATAAAGATTTTTTTAATAAAAATAAGTCGCAAATAGATTATACCTAAACAGTGTATTAAAAATATAAAATTTAAATAAAGAATTACGTTTAAATTATTATAATACGTTCTAAAAACTATTTCGATAAAAAATGTCAAAAATTTCGATATTAAAAACTTCCGTTTATCGACTCAATACACACTATAATATCAAAATCAAACTAGCTTAGCTTAAACTGGACAAGTAGATATTAGCTTGACTTTGATGTAGAAGATTTTTAAACCAGTTTTTATTTTAAATTCCGATTTTATATCGATTGTAAAATAGCTGCTGTATGACATTATTATCATAGTCACGATTGTTACTGTTAGTATTTTAAGAATATTTTTTTCCTTTTTTAGTAACTCATTAAGTAGTCGATTAGACAGCCATCAGTTTTAGCCATTAGAATAGAATAATTACAAAAAAGGAACTTGAAAACGACAAAAAATGAAATAAATTCGTAGCAATTTTAGGAGTAAACTGCTAAATTGCAAATAGAACGGAATCAATAACTTAGGCAAGAATTTTACGAGTCGATTATCCGACTAATCAGACACTAAATACCTTTTTTTTTTTTCCTGGTGGGGAAATGCGCCTTATGCATGCCGCCCTGCTTCAGGGATGCAGGACGGTTATGTCGGGCTCTCCGGCCAGGTGGCCAGCATACCGACTAAAACCACCACCACTACCACCTTCCGCATAGTGGTGGGATTACGGGAATCGCTCTCGCATGCTCCGCAATCCTATTATTTACAAAAAAAAAGTAATAAACTAGAGCAATGTAATAAAATCGGAAAATTATATTGTTTTAAATTTAGTAATCACTAAATTTTATTAATAAGATTTTATTTAGAAACTATGTCACAGATTTTTTTAAATTTAAAAATCTAAACCTCCGGGCACGACAAAATGTTTTATTTTTAAAATTTAAATGATATTTAAATATTTATTATACACATCTTCATAATAACGAAATCAACTAAAAAATATTCAAGAAATCGATGTTTGCAACGCAAATTATATCGTAGAATAACTATAAAATGTCTTATGAATCCTAGTACTTACATAGCTATGACTTATATTATTGGATTGGACTGAATTCTCCAAATATTAGCAATTTAGCGTTTAGCTAACAGGTTCTTCTAGTAGCTGTATTTTTTTTTCTTAGACTTTATAAAATGTTGAGCCTTATTTGATGTCTGTGGTAAAGCAGGAATGAAAGAATAATTCTAATTTTAAATAAGTTTTATTTTTAAAATCTAACTATCTTACTATAGACTCGTAAAAGTGAAATGTAACAATCATTTAAATTTTAATACTAAAATGCGTACCTATTCCTCCAATATACATAAATACTTTTAAATAGCTAATTTCGATCAGCTTAAAATTCCTTATAAGTTAAAAAAAAGTGTTTATTTAAACAATTTTCAATAAAAGACCTAAATCTGCTATTTCATACAATCATGTACATTGGGTAAATAATGCATTTATTTACCTATGAAACACTTTAATTTTATCATATAAAAGTTAATAGTGAATTAAAAATTACCGTATATGTATCTATTATTGAATTCCTTCTTAGTTAAATACATCAAAGAGGTAAAAAAATATGATTGATTGATTGATTGTAAAACAATTACTTAATATTTTTTTAGAGTACCTACTATAGTTTAAATAAGTAGGTACCTACGTACTAGTATAGAATAAAAAATACTTAAAAACTGTCAGTGTTGTTGGTTCACGGTCGTTAATAATGTGTTTGTTAAATTTTACCTATTTTATTTGAAATAGTTTTAATAATCGGACTGCATTCAAGGATAAAAACTACAAAATCTTAGATGGTATATTATGGTTATTAAAAAAAAATAAAAAAAACAAGAGTTATGATATGTAGACCCATATTGTCTTAAATGCCAAATAGTAGGTACCTACCTACTCTTATAAACTAGGTACTTACCTACAAAAGAATTTATTTATGCAATAAGTACCTAATATGATTTATTGCTCTTCCCAATTACACTTATTATAGACATAAATACCTAAGATATCCGTTTTATATTTTTAATATTTAAAAATATATCCTTATTTGAAAGCAATTCGAAACCGATTGAAAAAATGTGCCCATGTGGTAAGATGCGTTTTTTAAAGCCTTTATAGCCTTTTAAAGCCCAAAAAGCCTACTACGCACTATGGTACTATCCTAATTGGTAGGTACCGGTTTTCAAAAATGAAAAGTAACTATAAATATCTCAAATACGTTTGCTCCGATGAGTTTATTATTTTTCACGAACGCGGCTAACTGTAGTCCGCAGAGGTGTCATAAAACATTTATAAATACCTACCTATATTACCTAAAGATCGATAATGTGTATTTTATCGATCTAGAGTCACTGTTAAAACTTTACTGTTTTCTATACTTAGATGTTTATATTATGTTCAACTTTACTCAAATAATATATACTTATAAAAGCTATTTGTACTTACCTAATACAGATGCCTACCAGCGAAATTAAATTTATTTTCAGTAGGTACCTAAGTGCCTACCTACCTACATTTATGACTGAAAAATCTGTGCGCGTCTGAAGTTAACTGCAAGTGGTTTTGCAGCAGGCATGTAATACCTATTTCATACGTCACACCTGCGACTTTTTCACACAGCCTACCTGCTCGAAATCACATTGTAATGAAATCGTAGGTATTTTGATAAAAAAGTAGCAGGTTGCGAAATATAGCATGTGAAAAATTAATGAAAAGTAGCAATCATTTCCATGCCTATTCTGCAGTGGTATTTTTTTTAAATTAAAAACTGTGTAGGTACCTAAATACAATTTGGGGTCGAAAATGTTTCACATTCTTGATTAGTTTCTTATTAATTTCAGACGCACAATCACCTATTTCGTCGGAAGTTCAATAATCGAAGCATATAAGTATAGCACCATTATAAAAAAATCACAAAATGCCAATTTCATTCACCACAATCCATCCGCCCATCCAAAAATGTTTAAAAATGTGTTATGGAGTAAGAATAAAATTTTATTCATCTAAAATAATTGACTGATACTAAAATTTATCACTTGTGTTAATTATAATAACAGTTTACTCTATTGCAAAATAACAAGCGTGGTTCTAACAGGCAACAATTTCAATGTTATCCTCTCAGGTTTACGGTTGCTGCAGGCAACTGTAGCTAAACCTACTTACTTAAAAAAATGAATCACGCTTGTAAAAAAATATACCTGTATTTTATGCGTCCTTTTCCAATGTAGTTCGTTGATTTGAAGATAGGTACTCGCTTTTTAAAGTTATAGACCCAGCTTCACACTCTTAAATTTTCGGGATCAATTTTCGGACAAAATCTATGCGCAAAGTTTGCGACCAAAGATTATAGAGATCACTGGTTGTGGTTGGATGACAAAAAAAAATGTTTTAAAATTTTTGGCGCCAATTTTATTTTTAGAGATGGCTATCTTCAAGTCTGCATTTTGCGAGCTAAATTATGAATAGGTTTGTTAATCTTAAATTATTATTATAATATGTTTAAGGTGTCGGAATGTTGTGCCCTAAGGCGTTTTATGAGGATTGTAATAAAATTATTGTAAATAATAATATTTTGTCGCTGTGTCAAGACGTCCACGTTAAATCTGATAGTAAAGAGGTTCTTCGTGTTTCTTAAGTGTTTTATTTTTTAATGTAATGCTCCTGTATGAAGGCTCATACAGGTTACTCAATAGGGTATTTTACACCATGTAAGAAAAAATATAAAAATGCATGTTTATGATAGATTTTTAAAAAAGTAAACGAGAAACGTTAGTATTTATTTATACAAATGCAATGTAAATTTTATAATTCAATTTCAAAAATAGTCTTTTTTAATCTGTTTTAAAACGCCCTCCGCCATATTGGATTCCGACGTGATGTCACTCCGATAGTAACTTGACGTTACTTGGTCTTTTGCAGTTGTATTGTTTACTAACGAAGTGACGTCACGACCCGAAGTAGCATGGCGGCTAGCGTTTCCGCGCGAAAATTCAAAATCATAAAATAAAAATAGTTTTTAAGGAATTTTTCGGTTTTATAAAACTGAAATAAAATTTCTACTGGTTCATTACGATCTAAGGATTAATTTAAAACAGTTTTCAAAAAAGGTGTAATACCCTATTCCTACCCTTTGCAACTCCTAGTCTAAACATTTGTTAAAACTGGAATACTGAATCAATAAGAATTATACACTGTCTAGTGTCTAGACTGAATTGCATCCTCTGACTTAGAAGAGAAACAACACATTATCTTGGAAGGATAGACAAAATACCTTCCAATAAAATTAACAACTGCCTCATTAGCCAAGTGGTCCTGAGCGGGACTGCTACGCTAGAGGTCCTGGGTTCGATTACCAGGTCGAGCAGTGTTATTGAGTTTTTCTATGAAATTCCCAGTAGCAGTTCGGAGTTTGGAATTTGTGCCCGGCTAATGGCAATAGGCTCGCCCCCTATTACATGGGACCTAAACATACCGGCGAACTGTGGGTGTACATTAGTACGGCTCTGCCTAACCCTTCGGGGAATACTGGCGTGGTGGTATGTTATAAAATTAACAATGCTATAAAAAACTGTAGGTACATCGTCCATGGCGGTTTGTAATTTCTGCTTACCCCCATAGGTATATAAGGGCGCGCGTGAGCTGCGGAAATAACTTGTACATCATAACAAATCGCTAGGTACTTAAAAAACATTCTTGTTATTGCTTGACATTTTGTACGTTCTAAACTCAAATTTTGAATATAGTACCTAACCTTTATTACTCTGAGAATTTTACACTTCTATTTATCTAAACAAAATATCCCTTTTTAATATTTTACTCATAGCCAGGATACCACATTAGCCCAGTGGTCCTGAGCGCGACAGCTACGTTAGAGGTCCTGAGTTCGATTCCCAGGTCGTTAATGGTAATAGGCTCGCTCCCTATTACATAGGACCTAAACATACCGGCGAACTGTGGATGGTGTATATAAATAAATAAATAAAATCTTTATTGACGTAATTAAAATGTTTACATTAATTTGTTAAAACCCTGCCTCCTGTGCTAGTATGAACTGTATTACAGGAGTCAGTGTCTTCCCTATTTCGTTTTCTTCAACTATGTCATTTATACATACAGCGATTTCAAAATTTTTACTTAGTTAGTAATAATTATTAGAATTTGTTAGGGTCTTTGTACACTTTTAAGGTAAAAATCAACTTATACTTAGATATAACTACAGTATTTGCCACTAACTAGTGTTTTATAAGTGTGTGTGTGGGTGTGTGTGAGGGTGTGTTAATGTGTGTGTGTGTATGTGTATTATTTTAGTAAATCCTCAGTATGTTTGTAGGTATAAGCGAGGAGAGTGTTTTTAATTGTCTGTTTGTATTGGTTAAGTGAGTTAGAGTAGATGGCTTTAAGTTTATTAAATTTATTATATAGGCGGGTAGAAGTTATGTAGAACTGCCGCTTGGCTAATTCAGTACGATGTTCTTCAGTGGTACATATACCTACACGTCTGCCAGTTTTCACTTGGTCGGGAGTTAGAGAAGAGTGTTTTTTTAGTATGACACGCAGGATTATATAATTGTCTTACTGTCATCACCTTCGTATCAGCGTATAGCGTTCTGGTGGGATATCTGCGAGGTTTGCGAGTCATTACCTTCAAAATTGCTCGTTGAGCACGTTCAAGACGGAGCATAGATGTGGCATCTGTACCACCCCATTATGTTATGCAGTACCCTAATAGTGATTGAACCAGCGCAGTACCTATATACTATATTTAAGGTGTTAATATCAGCTAAGTTTCTTAAATTTTTAAAGAGGGGAATAAGTCTTCTACTGCGGCTAACCAAGCTGTTAATATGATTATGCCAAGTGAAGGTGCTATCAATCACAACGCCCAAGTAGGTATTTTAAGTCATTTGCTCTAGTTACTGGTGGACAACCACAACTACAGATTGCCGATTGTGAGTTACATTCGTGAGCCATTATTTTAAACGTATCAGAAGGCTGAGTGTGTGTTCTATGTGAGAAGGTAATAAAATTGGTTTTATCAATATTTAGCTTAAGCGCGTAAGTAAATTATCTTTGAGCCACGTCATCACCTCCGTAAGTGCCTTTTCCGCTTTATAACGTGCCAAATCCCAGTTTGAATCATGTACAACCAGAACAGTGTCATCGGCATATGATATAAGGTTGCAGTTTGGCAGGCCCGTATTTAGGGGGCCAGGGCCCCTAGGCATTTGGGGCCCTCCTCCCCCATCATGAAAACAATCCATTTTCATCCGGCTTCAAAAAAGAGGTCCTCAATTCTTCGGTTTGAAATATCTTGGCAGTCGATGACATAGAGGAGGAATAAAGTAAGCGATAGCACACAGTCTTGAGGGACACATTCACCGTCGACTACCTTTATGCTTCTGTCTGCAAGAAAGCTGGTGACTTATTTGCATAGTGTCTCGGGGAGCCCATAGGAAGAAAGCCTCGAAAGAAGCGGTGCCATACACGATCAAAGGCCTTCGCTATGTCCAATCTGAACGCCAAGGCTTCCCCCTAAGTTTCAATCGCCTAAGACCAACGATGTCACTGGAACTGGGGCCCCTAGGCTGGCTGGGCCCCTAGGCCTTTGAACTTGTACGCAGGTTCCGCCACTGGAACTGGGGCCCCTAGGCTGGCTGGGCCCCTAGGCCAGGGCCTTGTGGGCCTAAGGCGAAATACGGGCCTGCAGTTTGGTATATCCAAGAGACATAAGCTGTTTATATATATAAGGAACAGCGTGCATATATTAGTAGTAGAATAGTAGTCGGGGAATACAGGCATGATGGTATGTAGCCGACTGTCTGGTGAATTTTATAAGACACATTCAAAAATTTCCTAAGCCATTTTTGTTTAAATGGGCTAAGAAATTTATTAAACACACAACACAAAAACTTCCAATAACAAAACGCAATAATCAGCTGTTTTGAACGTCACGTCAACGTCATCTTCAAAACGTCAACATTGTGTAGTGTGTACCGCGTTCCAAATTCTTGTAATTAATTTGGAAATTGGAACATCATAAAAGTCTAACCTTTTCGTTGTGAATAAAATATGTATTATGTCTATCCCTCTTTAACTATTTTAAATGCACAACAGCACAAAGTCACGTGATTGAAACGAAGCTTTGCGAAAGTTTTTTGATTTTGACATTATAAAAGCCAAAATTTTGTAAACATTGTCACTACCTAGATACGATTCGATAATATTGTTTTTCGTGTATTTTTTTATTATCATTGGTTGAAGATGTCTAAAACTGCACATGTAGTGGATGGAGAAGCTTCTGAATCAGATTCTGAAATTGAAATTGGAAAATCTCCGGTACGGATTACTGGTGAATTTGTAACCACTGTCTTTTTGGGAATTGTTTTATAATTATCCAATGTCAATGAAATATTTTTTTCAGGAATTAGATGCTACCGAAAATTCTAAATCATTTGTAATAGCAGGTGAAGCGCCGGAATCTGATGATGGTAATAATTGTTTTGTAAAAACTTAAACTTAAAAAAACATGCAATAAAATGCCTCATAAAAATGTGAAAAGTATAAAAATCGTAAATTATGACTTATATTTTAACACTAGCTTCTGCCCGCGACTTCGTCCGCGTAGCGTGATGATAATATATAGCCTTCCTCAATAAATGGGCTATCCAACACTGAAAGAATTTTTCAAATCGGACCAGTAGTTCCTGAGATTAGCGCGTTCAAGCAAACAAACAAACAAACTCTTCAGCTTTATATATTAGTATATAAAAATATAAAATAAAATTGTACTTAGGTACGTCTTGAGTAAAAAATCTCTTAGTAAAGCAGATGAAAATGAATTTCAAAGGTTATTTTTTTCAGAAACCAAGTTGACGTTACCAGCAATTCTTCCAGAACCAGATGTTCCTCTTCACAGCGTGCTGCAACCTCCGTCAACACCCACTCAAGCTAACATTTACAACTCCTTGCTTCATCAGAAATTGTGTAAGTCTACATAAGTATGTTTTGAACATCATTTTTCCAAAGGCAGCTCTCAAAACGCCGCCTAGTGTTTTTGTTGGGAGAAGAAATAGCGCAACAAACTCCCTAGAAACACATTACTGTCTCTAAGTTACTAAGGTGTTTAAAACAGAATTTTACATTTTACCCTTACAACTTATCTTAGCAGCTTACCCTTTCAATCAAACTACTATCAACTAAGGCCACTTCCAGTGGAATGAATCTGGTATCATACTTAAATGAATCTCCTTTTTTATGGGATAGGGGGGCAAACTAGCATATGGACAATCTGATGGTCAGCAATTACCACCCATGGACACCTGCAACACTGGAGGAGTCAAACATTACCGGCCTTTTTAAAGGGTTTGAGGTTCCGGTATCCTCACTCACTCTGCGAAACACAACGTAAACGTTGTTGGACGCCGGTTTTCTGGGAGGCCGTGGTATCATTCCGGTCGAGCCGGTCCATTTATCAAGCAAGGCTCTCCCACTGTAATATTACAAATGGAACCGATGGTCTTACATGCTCTGAGAGGCTTGCATGTTGTAAATGGCCACCCATTAAAATACTGACTGCAGCAACCGCTGCTTAACCTTGTACATTGCTTGATAAGCATAGGTTTTACCCACAAGCCCCTTGAACGCATGCCTCACTATTTTTTTTTTTATATTATAGGGGAATGTAATGTGTCACTCCGAGCCACACTTGAAGGTTTGATCAAGCACACAACAGAGATATCAGTTGAGAAACTGACTAGAGCTGACAAAACCCTTCTAAATGTGCAGGTAAGATATACTTCACACTCATAGTAAAAAAATAAGTCAAACTCAAAATGTTTAATTAAAATTAGACCATGAAAATAGGTACTTTTGAAAAGTCTGTACTAGTTTCACGGTTCTAAAAAGTGGGTCTTATGGTGAAGAGCTGGTAAAAACTCTTAGATATCTACTGCTTTTAAAGTAAACATTATTATAAAATATAAATATTTTAAACTAGCTGTTACTCGCGACTTCGCCCGCGTGGTACTTTGTAAATAAAAAGTAACCTGAGTTACTCCTTGTTACATCAGCTAAGTCCCGTCAAAATCGGTCAAGACATTTCAGAGATTAGCCGGAACAAACAGACAGACATTTTTATATTTTTAAATTATATATATAGTTGTAAATGGTATATGTACCGTGTATGCATTTGTAAAACTTAGTAAAAAGCGGTAATTTTAATATTACAACAGACACTCCAACTTTATTTATTTCTATAGATAATTGCTGAGAGTAATCTCTTACGCCAGGCATTCTCTTCCCTCATGCTGTTTGCCGACATAATCAATGAAAAAATTGTATATGCGACGTCAACCGAACCTAGCTGGCACGGGAAGACCATACCGGGCATAAGACATTATTCTTCTACTATTTACTGACTAACCTATGCCCGATTTAAAAAAATACATTCATATATGAAAGTTGAGGTTACGAAATTAATTAAATAAAAAAATATAACATAACATACCATCACGCCTGTATTCCCAGAAGGGTTAGGCAGAGGCGTACTAATGTACACCCACAGCTCGCCGGTATGTTTAGGTCCCATGTAATAGGGGGCGAGCCTATTGCCATTAACCGGGCACAAATTCCTAACTCCGAGCTGCTACTGGGAATTTCATAGAAAAACCCAATAACACTTTGCTCGACCTGGGAATCGAACCCAGGACCTCTAGGGTAGCGGTCGCACTTGAAACCACTAGACAAACGAGGCAGTCAAAAAAATATTCTTAATCAATATAGGAAATAATAATTATATCTAACAAAATAAAGCAACATCTATCGTTTTCTTCATTTGACACGACACGACAGGCCTTAAAACGACACGACGGGCCTTAACACGACACGACAGGCCTTAAAACGACACGACCGGCATTAACACGACACGACAGGCCTGGACACGACACGACAGGCCATGACACGCTCGTATGTCTCTAGCTTTACTTTTTATTATTATTTACAGGAAAGTATGAGAGCCACCAATGCAAATCTTACGTTAGCGAGGGCCAGGTTAAAACAATTGCATGCTGAATTAGAAAAGGCTAACTGCAGTTCAGCTTTACCTACAATTAAAATAAAATAATTACTATAATTTTTATTTAATGTAAGCCGGAATATTAAGGTGGTTTCAGACAACACACGTGTCGTCTCGTGAATTTATGATGCTTCACTAGATAGGTCTTTACTGTCTAAAAATACACCACACGCCCGTCCACTTCATATTTCACCATGATTCTCCGAGCTAGTTTCGGGGTTTTTTTTCTCAACGATCGCTAGTTGCGATTGCCATCTAGTTAAAAAAAAACATTGACAAAAAGGTGTCATTCGCAGATAGTATGTGAAAAATCACATGAAAAATTTTTCGTACCTACGTCACACCTGCGACTATTTTTCACACAGCCGCCTGTTCAAAATCTCTTGTCAATGAAGTCGCATTTTAATGAAATCACATTTTGTTTACGATTTCATTGTACATACAAACATAAAGTCACGCCTCTTCCCCGTAGGGGTAGGCAGAGACCACAGACTTCCACTTGCTACGATTCTGACATACCTCTTTAGCTTCATCCACACTCATCAATCTTTTCATACATGAGCGTCCCTTTAG
This sequence comes from Acronicta leporina, assembly GCA_947256265.1. Lineage (NCBI taxonomy): Eukaryota > Metazoa > Arthropoda > Insecta > Lepidoptera > Noctuidae > Acronicta > Acronicta leporina. Next base: position 2,123,432 of record OX366539.1, read on the forward strand.
ATAATTCGTTGTGAAGGAAATGTAGCAGGCTGCGATAATTCGCACGTGAAATCGCTGTGAAATAAATAATATCAATATCTTCAAATTAAAATTAAATTAATGAAAAGTAGCAATTACTTCCATGCCTATTGCTGACACGAAACGACACGTTAGTCATGAAATCACGCACCTATGTAAACTAAGCATTATTTAGTTATAAACTTTTTATACATAAAATATTTAATATATATTATTTATAATAAAGTATGTATATTATTGTTCAGTGTTTGTCATAAGCATTATATACTGATTTCTGACACTTACGCGGCTATTTTTTTGAGTTAAATTGATATTGTTGAATTCCCGAACATGAAATCAAGTCAAGTGTTAGAGAAAAAAGTAGAACAACAATACCCGTACTTTTAAAATGTCAAAACTGTAATGTAAAGTGGACAACTCCAGAAAAGCAGATTGTCAGTACTTGTCATTTATCTGATGGTAAGCGGCAGCCGCAGCCTATAGACGCCAGCAACACCAGTGGTATCACTCGCGCGTTGTCATCTTGACACCTCAGTTGTTAAGTCTCATTTGCCCAGTAATGTCACTGGCTACATTGCCCTTCAAACCGGAATACCACCTCCACCAGGCACAATGTGTTACCACGGTATTGCTTAGAAGCAGAATAAGTTGATGCCACTAAAAACATAACTTGTAAAAAAAAACCAAGTCTCGCAACTCAGTTCTTCTATCGTAAAAAGTTATGAGATCCATGTAATACCAAGTCGGTCGATTTAGTCAGTCCCTTACTTAAGGGTCCTTCTGTCTTAAGTTATTACGTAATTAGCTAACCTAACAACATCTTATATTATTCTAAACTAGTTTCTGCCCGCGGCTTCGCTCACGTGAAGCTATATCAGGAGTAAAAATGGAAAACCAACAGTGGTGATCTCTTCTTTGTACGGGCCTCCATACATCAGAGAGGTCAAGCTGTATCTCAGGATCTGATTAATTAATTATGATAAGAAGTTCACCAGTTTTTAAGTTAGAGCTTAGACTTTCTAACAGTAATAACAAAATTAAAATCTATTCAGTAGTTTTTGCACGAACCCGTAACAAACATAGCATTTTTTACAATTTTAGAATAGTAGAGATTTGAAGCTTCTAGGTCTTTATGATAGGGTTAGAGTTTTTATGATAGGTCAGTCAGTGAGTGACAAAATTATGGAACTTTGACTAGTTACAATACTTAAACTACTGGTTCAAATTGAATGGAATTTGAAATACTTATACCGTGTTTATACAATACCTGCGTGGTTACTGAAAATTCAGGCTTCTAGTTTTGTCCACAACGAAGTTATAGAGGCTCGAAAATGGTCTGAACAGCTTCGAGAAAAGGATAGTACGGGTACGGCCGTGCCGCTTGTTTTAGCTCGACTTTGCGGGAGCACTGCCGTACTCCCAGATAAGTATTACAATCGATGAATTTGGGTTAATTATGAAAAAAAAATACAAAATTAAAAATTACTTATTTAATGTCAAATTTCAAAAATAGTTCTTGACTGATATAACAATTATTTGAGCATTTTGATAATTTTTGTGTTAGTATTCTTCTATGATTACTGTGTATATGAGCGCCGATAGTCGGATTCGCATTAAGGCGGATCGTTTTCCTGAGCCCGGCAAATTCAAATTTCAATCAGTTTTTCGAAATTTGTAGGTCTACAACACACTTTAAATTCATAGCAGTAGTAATTACGACATTAACTATACAACATCCACAACTGAGAATTAAAACCTTGGCTTAAAAATCCATTACAAGCCAAAAACTTGCCTAAAATTGTGCCAACGGCCACAATTGACAATTAAAACTACTTTTAGCTACAATATCGATTTATAAGCAAAGGTTTTAATGCTCAGTTGTGAATATCGTATAGCTAATGGCGCAATTACTACAGCTATGAATCTAGAATGTGTTATAGATCTACAAATTACGAAAAACCAATTGTAATTTGAATTTGGCGGCTCAGGTAAACGATCAGCCTTAATTGAACTGATTAGTCTATGTACGACATGTCTCATGCTATCTCTTTCTTTCATAGTATGTTTTTGTGGGACAATTCGAGCTCTAGCGGACCCTTAGCGTGTATTTATTCAGAAATTCTGTATGTCATTGCTTCGAGGCCCCATTGGGCCATCTTCTCGTCCACCCATCGTCTGAACATAGCTACATTCGCGTAGACAGCTGGTACGTCCTTCTGGCCACAACCTATTCCCCACGCGACTAGCCCTGTGAGTTTATATCTATTGTTGCCAATAGGACACGCTAGGGGGGCGCCACCGTCGCCCTAGAAGGAAAATAAGATTTTTTTATTGTTTACACTAGCCTTACCCGCGGGTTTTCTTGTATCTCAGAGGACACGTTGCTTCTATGAGGATTTTCTCCTGTATCGTGGGTGCGTTTACAAACACAAATTCTCACATACACAAACACCCAGACCCGGAACAACTACCTGTAGATCATACAAATATTTGCTCCGTGTGAGGATCGAACCCACTACACATGCAACAGAAGACGATCGCTCAGCCGCTACGCTAAACGTATCGTCAAAACATTTATTGAGACCAAAGAGATCTTTAAATACAAATTCATCACAATTGTTTCAGCGGTTTAGGTGTGAAACCGTAACATAAGAGTTACTTCCGCCTTTATAATATTAGTATGGATAGCATAAAATACTATCACATCTGTATACCCCGAAGGATTAGGCAGCGGTGTACTAATGTACACCCACAGTTCGCCGGTATGTTTAGGTACCATGTAATAGGGGGCGAGCCTATTGCCACTAACCGTGCACAAATTCCAAAAACCGAGCTCTCGACCCGGGAATCGAACCCAGACCTCTATCAATATCTATAACATGGAAAATACAAAAATGGTAGCATCGTACGACATCGAACTAGCTGCAAAGTAAGTCATGTCGGTCGAGATGCAAAGTAAGTTGCTTTTCAATACATAGTTGTCACTGACGTCACCCTTAAGACGTAAGTTCAGAATGTGAAGGCAAATTTCGACATGGCAGGTGGGAGCCGCAGTGGCTTAGAGGTCATACCGTCTGGTGTATCTAACTTGTAGCCCAAGCAGGAACAGCTTGCGAAAACATATTCGTATATTCGAAATCGAGGATAATTTGTATGAGAAGGTGGTTAATGAACGTAGAAGAAGCGAAAGTGTTGTGCCAGGATTGTAGCAAATGGAAAATCTATAGTCTCTGCCTACTCCAATGGGAGACAGGCGTGAAAATATGTATGTAAGAGATTTGTAGCAGAATTGTCACGTGGGAGAGCCATGCTTCGGCACGAATGGGCCGGCTCGACCGGAGTGATACCACGGCCTCACAGAAAACCGGCGTGAAACAACGCTTGCGTTGTGTTTCGCCGAGTGAATGAGGTTACCGGAGGCCCAAACCCTTTTAAAAGGCGGGCAACGCACTCGTGACTCCTCTGGTCATGCGGGTGTCCATGGGCGGCGGTTATCGCTTACCATCATGTGATCCGTCTGCTCGTTTGCTCCCCTAACTCATAAAAAAAAGCCCGATACACTTAAGATACGAATTCGATAGTTCTTCGTGAAGACGCAGGTTCGAAACCTGCCCGCAAATCGATTTTTTCCTTCACTAAAGTAACCACTACTCCATTCTTACCTGACAAGCAAGCTGCAGGGCCTTTAAAAGGGAAATTGAGAGCATGGAACACCTGTGTACATGCGATGCACTGGCTAGAAAGCGAATGTGCCTTTTGGGTCAGGGTTATCCAAGGCCAGAGGACTACAGACTCATACCTCCAAGCCTCATTATAAAGCTCATGGAAGAGCTGTTTGTAGAACTGGGAGGGGATGAGGAATAAGTTATCTAGGGGAAGCACAAAAGATCCCATTGGGTCGAAGTGCACTGAGGCGTTGCTGTCTCGGCCCTACACAAGATAAGATACCTGACAAGTATCCTTCCCTTCTTCACCGCCAGCACACACGAAGCTGGAATGCAGCTTGAAGTTGTTCCCAAGCCTTGTCTTCCTCAGCAAATTGTTGCAGTGGGTGTGAGCCACCATATTGACTTCCACCTTCTTCAAGATCACAGCATAACGTCCTTGAAGACCTGGAAAGAGAGAATAACATAACATACCATCACGCCTGTATTCCCCGAAGGGTTATGCAGAGGCGTACTAATTTACACCCACAGTTCACCGCTATGTTTAGGTCCCATGTAATAGGGGGCGAGCATATTGCCATTCACCGGGCACAAATACCTAAAGTATAATTAATAAATCCGTAAATCGTGGAATTACTAGAAAACTCCTAGCGCTTCAAAATAGCAACGAATCGCAAGTACAACTAATAATCTCAAGTCACAACGCGCTTTGCTGATAGGCGCCTCAAACCAAATAACGTAATATGTCAGCTACTGCGGCTCCGCGCGGCTGGATTCGGCGTATGAAAAACGTTTGCATGTAAATATTATATATTTGTACGAGCCTGTAGATCATACAAATATTTGCTCCGTGTGAGGATCGAAACCATAACACGTGGCGCAGAAACCTATCGCTAAACGTGCCTTCAAAATAATATAATTCATCATTGAACGCATCACTTACCAAAGACGTCCTTCCCCCATCCATTAGCGACACAGTTCTGATGACTTTCAAATACTTCGTCCTGATCGGGCATGCAGATCACGTTGATGTACTCCGAAATGTGGACTGGCTCATCCAGGCGGAGTAGAGCCATGTCATTCTTCAGGCTTTTCGGCTGGAAATCTGAAAGCAACTAACTGATTAAAGCAACATAAATGAGGCCACTTTACACACCGTGGGATACGCCGATGACATAGTTATACTTGTCAACGGCAAATTCCCGAACACGGTTTCAGATCTCATTCAAAGGGCTCTCTGTAAAGTAGAGAGATGGTGCGAGGACAATCATCTCTCCATCAATCCAAACAAGGCAGTTGTCATTCCGTTTATTAGTAAAAGACTTCAGGCCTCAGCCAGCTTCGGCTTTATGGCAAACAATTAAACTGGACCACAGAGGTAAAATATTTAGGGGTAACCCTGGATAAAGAACTGACGTGGCGAACACATCTGGACAATACCATAGCCAAGGCTCTAAGAGTCTTGGGTATGTGTCGCTCAGCGTATGGCAAAACCTGGGGACTTAGACCAAAGGTTGTGCAGTGGCTGTACACCATGATAGTTAGACCAATCATCACATAATTATGGCAGCATTGTTTGGTGGCCCAGGACGCAACTAGAGATATGCAGGGAACCCTTGCTAAATTACAGCGAACGGCATGCCTAGCTATCACAGGGGCGTTCAAAACCACACCAACAGCGGCGATGGAAAAGGTACTCAACCCTGCACCGCTGCATATTATCATCGAGGGTGGCCTGTCTTACACTACTCAGACTCGCACTCCTCGAAATGGGAATCGAACTAGGACCGTTTCAGTAGCGCTTAGAAGGATTGACGAGGTAAATGATGACTTACTTTCATGGATATAAATGTTCTCCACATTTCGTTCTTCAAACTGAAATATTTCTTTGATTGTCTGCGTGTCCCATTCTCCAGCTCTGACCTTCAAAGTGCCTGGAGAAAATCTGTAGAATAATGAGAAATAATAGTTGAGATTTTTTTTATTGCAAAGTAGATATTTTTTTTATAATAATATAATAGAGAGTGATTGGAAAGAACAGCTGTGATAGCCGGACAAGAATCGAAGTTTATCTACCAGTTGCTGAAAATCAACCTACTTCTGGGCGATGTGAGCGCCTGTCATCACCACCTGAGGATGGATGAGCACTCCCACACCAGCGTACGAGGAGTTACGGGCGTCCAGCAGAGCCACCACCCAGGGAAACTCGCCGAACTGTGCTTCAGCACCCTGGGAAATCATTACCATTTTGTTTTTATTGTAATTAATATGATTGCAAACAAACAAACAGCTAGGCCGTCTGATGGTAAGCGGCAACCGCAGAATATTTAGTATTTCTTTTCTAAATTATGTGATCACATCTTTACTTAATTTGAATAGGACTTCAAATTAAGTAAAGATCTGGAGTCTACTTTTATACAGAAAAAGAATTATTGAAATTGTCCACAATTGACGAAAATATCTGTGAATATACCTGCAAAAAAAAAATACAAAAGAATAATAGAACTGCATCCTGCTCTTTTTGAAAACGGCTAAAAAGTCGTGGAACGATTGTAAAGTTTGCTAGATTATTCAGCTTGCTAATTTTTGTTTTATGACATAGGAGGGATGAAACGCATGTGGCTAAAAGAGTGATGGATATGAATGTGCAGGGACAGAGAGGTAGAGGGAGACCAAAGAAAAGATGGATGGATTGTGTTAAGGCCGATATGATGCGAAAGGGAGTGAATGGTGAGATGACGGCTGACAGGGATGAAGGGAAAAAAAGGGCATGCTGCGCCGACCCAAAATAGATTGGGACATGGGCTGGGAGAAGAAGATGGGGGCAAATGAGTAAACGGATCGCCTGATGGTAAGCAATTACCGCCGCCCATGGACACCCGCAACACCAGAAGAGTCGCAAGTGCGTTGCCGACCTTTTAAAAGGGTTTAAAACTCCGGTATCCTCACTCATTCGGCGAAACACAACATAAGCGTTGTTTCACGCCCGTTTTCTAGGAGGCCCATTCGTGCCGAAGCATGGCTCTCCCACGGTACATTATACAGAGGAAAGTAAACTCACGCTGCCTCCTGTAATGGTGACCCCCAAGCCGCGGGGGTTTCGGTAACCGCACCCTTCGACCTTGCCCGGTTGAGGTCTGGGCTTGGGCTTGGGTTTTGGCACCTCGGCGGTGTCTTTGGGAATGACACAACAGACCTCCACGCTCTCCTGACATTGGCGATTACCGTCGTCTTCGCCGAACCTGAAAAAAAAAATACAAACATAAATTATACTCACTTATTTACTGTGGCAGGCATGATGTAAGTTAAGACTGCTAAAATTGTCATTTAAACTACAAGAAAGGAGGCTAGCTAATATTATAAATACTGCTTGAAAATTTATAATAATAAAATGTGCGCCAGCTGAAAGTAGCAATGAATAAATTATTAAGTACCCCAAACAATTATTTGAATTCTATTTTGTATAACGCCTTAGACAGAAATGTGTTTACTGGGGAGTTTGTTGCGCTGCTTCTTCTTCCCAGCGAAAACACTAGAAAGCGGTGAAGGGCGGGCGTTTTGGGGGCTGTCTATATTGTAAAAATGACGTTCAAAAAGTACTACCTAGTAGTCTTGAATAAATGATTTTGACTTTGACTTTGACGTAAATTCAGAATGTGAAGGCAAATTTCGACCTGGCGGGTGGCTTAGGGGTCATAGCGTCTGGTGTATTTAAGGCGACGATAGACGCCAATGACCTTGCTTGAGCGGGGCTTTGTGGCGTAAATGCATTGCGCGGCACCCCACCTCGTCTAGCGGGGGAGCGCGCTATACCGTCGCGTCGCAGCGAGCGCGCCTGCCGCTTGGAATAGCTAGGGCTGTCGAAACATTATTTCGGCTAGTAGATTGTTCAATAAGGGGAGAAAGTGTGGAATTTTTACTAATGAGGGTGATTTGAGGCCCGAGGTAGCGAGGGCCGCAAACTACACGAGATTGTTATGTGTTCTTTACCCCGAAGCATAGTATTTTAGCCGTGATAGCCTAGTGATATGACCATTGGACTGCCAAGTCAAAGGTCTCGAGTTCAAATCCAAGGCATGCATCTCTGACTTTTCGAAGTTATGTGCGTATTAATTGTTAATTATCACGCGCTTAAACGGTGAAGGAAAACATCGTGAGGAAACCTGCACGTCTGAGAGATTTTCTCGATGGCGTGTGAAGTCTGCTAACCCGCATTAGGCTAGCGTGGTGGACTATAGCCTAATCCCTCTCATTGTTAGAGGAGACCCGTGCCCAGCAGTGAGACATATAATGGGTTGATTATAGTATTTTATAATTCACCCATAGGTAAAAATAAAAATACTTAAGTAGGTGGGTATAAACAATTATCTGAAAATAATTAGAACTGCCTTTGTATAGGTTTAGTCATACTTAATATTATCATGGCATACTTAGGAATTTCGCTTAATCTACTACACCACAACACACACACACACACACACACAAGTCACCCACAGACTACTAAGAAATGCATACGCTCAAAACCTCACCATGAAAGTTGTAATCAAAATCTAAACAAAATATTTTTTTTCTTCGAAATTCAAATTTAGCAGGCCTCTGCCAATCAAAATTCATATTTTATTGGTACCTATTTATTTATTTATTTGACAACAAACACAGGTACATTAAAGGTGTTATAAATGAATCATGGCCCACTATGTTTTGCTCTTACCAGCGTACAAATATTTTTATGAACCTAAGAACATTACTAATTTTCAAAAGCATAATGTAACAATATATTATGTCAATTTAAAAAAATCATGAATGCTATAAAAAGATTTTTCAGCAAGCCACAGCGTCAACTCTTTTTTAAATTTAGAAAATGTCATTGATTTAAAACTATTGAAAAAAACAGGGTATTAATGGGTTTTCATACAACTTTCCGGCCCTAAGGGGCGAAACTGCTACTTCCTATGGGTATTGAAATATCTTGACATATTCTGGGATATTTAAAAAAAAAAATTTTAATGATAGTTGAGGAGTAAAATAATAAAACCTACAAATACAGAGCCTACTTTACATATTTATTCCATTTTTTTTTTTCATGGCCATTTTTTGTATGGTGGTATGGTGTAGTTTAATAACTCTATATAATAGATTTTTTGTCGTCAAAGGATACGGAGAAAAACGATTACACGATACCCTGATTCACATAAACCCACCCTAAACCAAAAGACGCAGGTTCGAATCCTGCCCGCAGTTGAAGTCTTCCTTCACTAAAACTTTTTCTTTTCTCACCTGATATCGAGTGAGCCCCAGCCAGTGACGGTCGCGTTATTCACATCGACACCAACATTGTTCGAGTCACATAAGTAGTAAGGGACGCATTGACAACTCTGGCCATCCTTATCGACATATATAGAAGTGCCCTCGGTCGGTTTTACTGTGATCTGAAAAAAAAAAGTGTGAGTTTAGGCGGGAAAATGTCAAGTTCACGTTGACGGTTTTATATGGTTGCAAAACTTGTGTTTATCCGAAGTTTAATGTGTAATTATGGTGGATAAGTAACCAGTGAACGTATGCAAGTACCTAGTAAAATTATAAAATTGACTTTTTTGGGTTTAATCCAAAACTCCTTCGAAGCCCTAGTTAAGTTCCCTCTTTTTTACTGGGGTAATTGATGTTTTCTGTTCTAGGTATATCTAGAAAAAGACTTGAACTAAAGGTCTTTGTTACAAGGTCATAAAATAACCAAAAAAAAGTTGAGTCTGTCTCACACATAGTTAGGTAGGTATATTAATTTTATATACCGGAATATTTTTTATTCAGTGCGCAAACTTTGACAATTGATACTTAAACGACTTTTATTAAACACCAATTTGTTATTTTGATATGTCTTAGTACAAAATATCGAAGTTATCGTTAACGAAAGATGTTTACTTTGAAACTGATTTTATGGTTACTCGCTAGCGCACGGCAAAGCGCGCGCGCCTTAGTACCTACATCAGCTGTACACCGGCGCGTGAGTCGGCTGGCACACGTGCATATTGTTATTATTGCGAATAGATATTATGTGTCCATATTTTGCTGATTTCAAGCCGGATAAAAATTAAAAAAAAAGTTTTGAACTAATAATAGGAATGTGTTCTATTACTGATACTGAACTACCAAAATTTTTTTGCGCACTGCTTAAAAAATATTCCTATATAGCTATGTGTGAGACCGATTAAATACCCCTTGTATTATGTGTTTGACAGGCTCAAATATCAGTTATTGTCAGCAATTTAATTTGTTTGTTTTACTGTTTAATTAGTTTAGTGGTCGTGATTGCAACTGCTTTGCTAGATGACGGTTAGGTTCTCTCGTCGTCTTTGCTACGTCTCGTTGCAAAATGTTACTTATTGGTTATATTTTTTTTATTAATCAGTAGCAGCTCGGAGTTTGGATTAATGGCCGGTTAACGGCAATATCCTTGAAATTTATTTACGCCATCGAATCAGAAATGAGAAGATCCGTCCAAGAACTAGGTCCTAAAGTTGCCGACATAGCTCAAAGGATTAGCAAGCCCGTAGAACTGATGGCTGTTGGGACAGGAAGGTTCACGAGTGGAGACCATCCACCGGAATATACAGTATGGGATGACCTCCAACAAGATGGATGATCGACTCAATGAGGGTTGCGGGGACCCGTTGGATGCAGGCATATAATTAGTCCTTGTGGAACTCTCTGGGAGAGGCCTTTGTTTAGCAAGTCTTTTGCCTGATATGATAATGGCAATAAGCTTGTTCCCTATTACATGTGATGTCAACATACCGACAAACTGTGGAAATAGGTACAGGGCCCCAAGTCTGCTATTTTGTCGTGTCAAAATCGTCACTCAATGGCTTCAGAATTGTTGATTTTTGACAGTTTTGTCTACGAAATCTGTCAGGGGCCCAAGTCTGCTATTAAGTCGTGTCAAAATTGTAAATCAATGACTTCAGAATTGTTGATTTTTGACGTTTTTGTCTACTAAATCTGTCAGTTCTAATGTCATTTAGTGCAATTGAACGACCATTTTGATACAACTGAAATAGCAGACTTGGGCCCCAGGCTTCGAAGAATACAGGCGTGATGGTTGGTATGTTGTTATGTAAGAATTGTTTTGCAGGCTAACGGTGGACTATAGTCTAACCTCTCTCATCCTCAGAGGTACCACCCTGCAGTGGAACAGTAAGTAAATGGATTGATGAATGATGGATGACACAATGCAATGAAATAACCAAGCAATGCATATTTCTATAATAAAATTTGAGAAATCTCCCATTTTGTTGTAAATGATTGTTACCATATCGGGGCTGAGAAAGAACTAAAATCAACTAATCTGCAAGGTTAAGCTTTTTTTTATTATGGATAGACATAACTACGCTTGATCGCGACAATGCGACCTGCGATGGAACGCGTTTGCCTAGAAGAAACCTATTCACTCGTGAGTAGCTGTGCTCGCTGCGGACAGTGTGTGGATGGGTGCCTAACATTGAGATCCCTCCGTACCTCGGAGAGCAAGTAAAGCTGTAGGTTCCGGTTATCATACGAACATCTATGACAATTGTTAGAGGAAGTCAGAAAAAAAGCCTGACAACCAGTCTATCCTCCGAATATCGAGTTTTTTATTCAACTGCCTCATTAGCCAAGTGGTCCTGAGCGCGACTGCTACGCTAGAGGTCCTGGGTTCAATTTCCAGGTCGAGCAGTGTTATTGGGTTTTTCTATGAAATTCCCAGTAGCAGCTCGGAGTTAGGAATTTGTGCCCGGTTAATGGCAATAGGCTCGCCCCGGACATGGGACCTAAACATACCGGCGAACTGTGGGTGTACATTAGTACGCCTCTGCTTAACCATTCGGGGAATACAGGCGTGATGGTATGTTATGTTATGCTTTTTTTATTACCTACTTTTTACTGCTTTGTATGTTCTCCGCTTAGTATGACCGTATGACACATTTGTTATTTCCTCTCAATGTCAATTTACGTAAGCAGATTCTACTATAATTAAATTAATGCTTCCCCAATAAATAATACTAATATTCTCATGCATCGCACAATGATATTGTCCCCAACATGACTCCATCCTTAATGTCATTTAAACTCACGTCATCCCACCTCGAAGGCTTACGAGTAGGAGTAGGGGTTCCGAACACTTCCAGAAGAAGAGAAGGCTCCACTGTAGGCAAACCTTGGACATTTACTAGTCTCGACGACCGCCTGGAACGCTCCTGAGTCACCATACATCAGAGGTTAATTTGGCTAGGCAATTTTTTTTAGCGAGCAGACGGATCGCCTGATGTTAAGCGATTAACGCCACCTATACCCACAACACCAGAGTCGCAATTGTGTTGCCTGCCTTTTAAAAAGGTTTGAGTTCGCTCACTCGGCGAAACCTCACTCCTCACTCGGCGAAGCACAACGTAATAAATTTAAAAAAAAAAATAAAAAAAAACATACTGTTTAATTATGATATTTGATTATTGAGGGTAAAAACGGCTTTAACTCGGTGCGAGCATACGCGATACGTCGTGTTCACTTAAGTACCTACATTCTATGAGTTATCGACGGACCCAACGTTGTACAGAAAAACCTGAACTAGGTTATGTTTACACTGTATCTACCTATTCTTAAAATGTACTTTTATTATGTTAATAAAAAAAAAATTTTTTAAAAAAGCGTTGTTTTACACCGGTTTTCTGTGAGGCCCCGGTATCACTCCGGTCGAACCGACCCATTCGTGCCGAAGCATGGCTCTCCCACGGTATTTTTTTTTAAACCTTAGAGAATCATGACTAGGTACATGACGAAGTGCTTCAGTAGTTTACTGGCACCTGGGGCCCTAGTCTGCTATTTCAAATTGACTCAGAATGACCGTCCAATGGCACTAAATGACATAAGAAATGACAGCTTTCGTAGAGAAAACTGTCAAAAATCAACCATAGGGTATTACACCTTTTTTTGAAAACTGTTTTAAATTAATCCTTAGATCGTAATGAACCAGTAGAATTTTTATTTCAATTTTATACAACCAAAAAATGCCATAAAAACGATTTTTAATTTATGATTTTGAATACACGCTAAAAACGAAAACGCTAGCCGCCATGCTACTTCGGCTCGTGACGTCACTACTGCCAGACCAAGTAACACGATTTGTGAAAATAATGAGTTATAATGTTTATCATTGGTGTCTTGTGCCTGAATGCAATAATACAAGTGTAAAAACTCCACAAAAATTGTGGATTCAATTGCTTTGTGTATCATTCAATAAATGCTTGATTTAGTAACGCACATTTTCGACATTTTCGTCATGGGACATATCCTATTTTAAGGCGGATGGTTCACCTGAGCCCGCCAAATTCAAATTTCAATTGGTTTTTCGCAATTTGTAGGTCTATAACACATTCTAGATTCCTAGCTGTAGTAATTGCGGCATTAGCTATAAGTACAATATTCACAACTGAGCATTAAAAACTTTGCTTGTAAATCGATATTGTAGCTAAAATTAGGTACAATCGTCATTTTTGGCCAAAATTAACGATTGTACCTAATTTTAGCTTCTATAACGTTTATTAAGCAAAGTTTTTAATGCTCAGTTGTGAATATTGTATAGCTAATGCCGCAATTACTACAGCTAGGAATCTAGAATGTGTTATAGACCTACAAATTGCGAAAAACCAATTAAATTTCAATTGGTTTTTCACAATTTTTGGCGGGCTCAGGTGAACGATCAGCCTTAACAGCTTTGTTAATTTTAAATGCTGATTAGTTATTGCCTTGTTACATAGAAATTGGTGAAACTGGGTCTTATTGTTAGACAAAACTTGATACGATAGTTAGGTAGGTACTTACATTACTGTTTTAATATTTCTCAACTCGGCAGAACAGAAATCGGGATTGGATGCAAAAAAATTTGCCACCATCAACGTATTGATCATTGGTAGATTTGTACTTTCTGCTTTCACAAAACCGTCTTCCATGATGCGATTTTAATCAAACTAACACAGCACGACAAACAATGATTCTTGAATTGTTACTCTGAGACGACAAACGTCGTCATCGATCGAATGAGTGACGTCACGTCGATAACCAATATGGCGGATGGCGTTTTAAAACAGATTAAAAAAGACGATTTTTGAAATTGAATTATAAAATTTACATTGCATTTTTATTAATAAATACTAACGTTTCTCGTTTACTTTTTTCAAAATCTATCATAAAAATGCATTTTCATATTTATTTTTACATGGTGTAAAATACCCTATTATGAAGTCACTGAATCACAATTCTGACACAACTAAATAGTAGACTCGGCACCCTGGTCCTAAACGTAACTGCTAGGTTCGAGCAAAGTGTTATTGGGTTTTTCTATTAAATTCTCAATAGCAGTGGTTTGGATTTGAACCCGGTTAATGGCAATAGGCTACCTCCTATTACATGGGATCTATACATACCGGCGAAATGTCCTCTAACCCTTCAGGGAATACAGGTGAGATGGTATGTATCACGGAACATATATTCTTTGTTCTGTGGTATGTATGTAGGTATGTACATAGTTGAAGCAGCGGTAGCCTAATGGCTAGGGCGTCGGACTTGCGATCATGTGGTTGTCGATTCGAAACCCACCTATTGCACTACCGACGTGAACCCACTCGTAACACAAGCATTTAGCTTAGCACGAGGGGTTAACAAGAATACTAGTAATGTGCGACCCATATTGCTAGTAAGGTTTTTTTTATGCGTTTTTATGTAGGCACAGAGCCTTGCCGAAATGTGCCATAATTAATTTTGAAATTAGGATATAATAAACTGGTTGCTATCGTACAGTTTGTTATGTTCGTGGCAGAATAAGATTTCCTTGCGCCGTTAAGTATATTCATATGGTTTTCACCAACAAAAGTTCAATTTAAACCCTCCAGGCGGGACCTACTTATGTATAATACCTAAATACTACTCTCTATTAATTTTTAATGTTTTTTTTTTATATGTTTAATGCTTTAAACTTGATATGCTTACGCTTATTCGCCAGTTCGCTTAATGTTATGCGACACTGCGACCTAAGATGGAGCGCGCTTGCCTAGAAGAAACCGATTCACTCGTGATTTAAAGACACTCAGATTATATCTAAATAAACTTATAAGTTATCCAAATACACTTACGTCTTCAAGCCGCTGTGTGGTAGGTCCCGGATTACTGGTGGGGGTGGGGGGAGTACCGAAAATACCAACCAAGACCGACGGGTCGATGGTGGTCTGGCCGGCTGTCAACGTCAGGATAGCAGTAAGGATGAGGAAACTCATTGTTTCTGAAAAAAACGAGAGATTTTTATTGTTATCAGGTGATAAAAAAAGATACACTACAAAGGTACGTTGTCATCTCTATCGGTAAATAGATCTTTTAAGGACACTTTTACAAGTCAATGTTTTTCATATAATTTTTTAACAAGTTGGCACCGGCATTTCCTAACTGACGTCCTCTGAGAAGAAATGCCGAAACAAACTCAGAGAATCATGGTCTCTTTTAAAGTCCAGACAGTACTTGGAGCAAATATATATTAATTTGAGTTACAATGGAAGGCAATGTCTGAAATGGCCTTTTGAAGAAACAACAGTGGTAGCTTTGAGTATACCAGCCACATCTGACGGCAAGCATACATGTAATTGTGTAGCTCGACCCCTCGACCCTAATCTAGGGAGCCAACTCTTGACAGTTGATACCTCAGTTGTTTTTATGTATGCCTGATAGACTTCGTCCGCGCAGCGTGATGATATATAGCCTATAGCTTTCCTCAATAAATGGGCTATCTAACACAGAAAGAATTTTTCAAATCGGACCAGTAGTTCCTGAGATTAGCGCGTTCAAGCAAACAAAGAAACAAACAAACTCTTCAGCTTTATTATTAGTACTAGCTTCTGCCCGCGACTTCGTCCGCGTAGCGTGATGATATATAGCCTATAGCCTTCCTCAATAAATGGGCTATCTAACACTGAAATAATTTTTCAAATCTGACCAGTAGTTCCTGAGATTAGCGCGTTCAAGCAAACAAACTAACAAACAAACTCTTCAGCTATATATATATTAGTACATATAGATGAATACCCAAGGTTAAGTAAGGTAAGCTTCTTTTTATTACGTAAATACTTGATTGCATCAATTAAGTATTGTTATAGAAGACTGGAAAAACCGGAAAAACAAAAATCCACGTCTGTGATATCTTTTTTATTTTTTTTTATTTATCTTTATAAGCAGATTAATAGTAGTACCTACATAAGGCGGCCTTAATACCATAATTTGGCTTTCGCTACCAGTCTACCTTTGGGTTTGGGAAATGTAAAGGGCACAAAGATATTTGAGTGACTAATGATAGACTAAGAATACACAAATCTATACTATACTATAATAATATTATAAAACAAAGTAGCCTAATGGCTAGGGCGTCGGACTTGCGATCATGTGGTTGCCGGTTCGAACCCCACCCATTGCACTACCGACGTGAACCCACTCGTAACACAAGCATTTAGCTTAGCACGAGGGGTTAACAAGAATACTAGTAATTTGTAACCCAAATTGCTAGTAAGCTTTTTTAAAAAAAAAAAAAGTCGCTTCCCGCTGTCTGTCCCTATGTATGCTTAGATCTTTAAAACTACGCAACGGATTTTGATGCGGTTTTTTTTAATAGATAGATTGATTCAAGCTTCATTTAACATCACGCTACGACTCTTAGGGACGGGGCAGCGCGGGTGAAACCGCGTGCGGGTCGCTAGTCTATACTAATATAAAAAGCTGAAGAGTTTGTTTGTTTGTTTGCTTGAACGTGCTTATCTCAGGAACAACTGGTCCGATTTGAAAAATTCTTTCAGTGTTAGATAGCCCATTTATTGAGGAAGGCTAAAGGCTATAAATATCATCACGCTAAGACTAAGTAACTATTCCACGCGGACGAAGTCGCGGGCGGAAGCTAGTAATGAATAAATGAATAAAAGAAAAGTACAGTTCTTTATTGATTCGCCGAATTCACGTACTTTGCACTTGAATGAGAATTTTTTCATAGCTTTTTTAATATCAAGATACTATAACTATTATGTACATACTTGCTATTATATTACTAATAGGTCTTTACCAATGAAATTGCCGTTCTGCAGTACTGGCCATTTCAAATCAAAATAATTTTTGTTTGGCTAAGAATTCTAATTTCGAATTAATTTTATTTTAAAAACATAGAATTCTTTTTCCAAAAGTATTCATTTGTTTATTGATTAGTGTTACATTTTCATCGCATTTCAATCTTTTTCGTCATCATGGATACGTTAAAATTTCGAGTAATTATGGAATATGAGTACCGTCGTGGCAGCAACGCGGCACAAGCGGCACGCAACATCAACGACGCTTACGGAGCTAACACTACAATCCAACGCACCACCTGTTATTGGTTTGCTCGCTTCCGTTCTGGGAATTTCGACCTGAAAATTCGTTTAAATTATTTCATACAAAACGGCAATTTCATAGGTAAAGACCTAATATTACTTGTAAGATCATTTTAAGCGGGACTGCTACCCCAGGTCATGACAAAAAAAGTCAATGTTTTATTTAAATTAGACCATTAAAATAGGTGATAGTCAAAACTAAAAAGTGGTTCTTCTGGAGAAGCGCCGACAAAAAACTCCATAAATACTCTTAAAAAAAACACAATTAAGTACAATATTAAACTTTGTTGTGTTTTAAATAGTTGCTGACTTTGATGTGTAAGATTTATTCAATACATAGGTATAAAAAGGATTGCCAAAGCAGGTAAGAGCTGACCAGCCCCGACCGACAGCACCCATTCACGAGCATGGCGTGTGTATCGGCGTGGTCCGACTCAACCATATTGTAGGGAATAAAACGACCACCAACTACACACATGCTTTTCGTAGGAAATCTGGTTGAGTATGAGGTGTATAATCACCCACAGATTTTTTTCCCAACCCACAGTTTTTCAGTCACATTCAAGTCAACAACATCTATATAGTTATATAAAAGAAAGTCGTGTTAGTTACACTATTTATCGATTTGGCTGGAAATTGGTGGAGAGGTAGCTTAGGACCAGGAAACGGACATAGGATACTTTTTATCCCGTTCCCGTGGGATGTGATGACAGACGGAATTCCACGGGGGCGAAGCCGCGGGTAGAAGCTAGTTTCTAATAAAAATAACAGTATTCATAATCACTACAAAGTTAAAACAGTCGCTTCCCGCTGTGCGTATGTATGCTTAGATCTTTGAAACTACGCTACGAACTTTGATGCGTTTTTTAATAGATAGAGTGATTCAAGAGGAAGGTTTTAAGCCATTTAACATCACGTTACGACTCTTTGGGACGGAGCAACGCGGGTGAAACCGCGGGTGGGTCGCTAGTAACATATATTTTCTGAATCTTATTGGATACTAGCTGACCTGAGAGACGTTGTCCTCTCCAAGTTTCAACTAACCACCTCGAAAAATCTGGTTTTCCATAAGATTTTTAATAAACTTAGCGCCATTGACCTCTGAATACCTTATTTCTGACCTATAAATTACTTAGTTTCAAAAATTTGTTCACATGGTATTGACGTGAAGCATGGAAATATAAACAGACATACCTACATAGATAAAAATCTCAAATAACTGTTTCGACATCAATAAAGATTAACGCAAGTTGCAATTTTTTTTAATTATACATACTTTTGTAGTATATTCTTTGGGTACCTATATTAATTATTTGATTTGATGGAAACTCTTTAGTTTCTCAAATAAAGTGTGCGCACTGTATAGATCTATACTATAGAGGTTTCACATTATAAAATGAGTTACTATATGGCTGGATGCTTTAAAGAAGAAAACAATAATTGTCAAAATTGTCAACTCAAAATGACACCTGTTATCGAATCAAATTTCATTGAGGTAATAACGATGTCGTGTTAGTCTTCTAGAGAATAAATTGTCATTCTTTGTTTACTTCTTTACCCTACTCAAATATTTAGTTTTTACACCGGCTGATGCTCGCTGGATAAGTCCTATGTACCTATGTCCCGTGATGCCTTGTATAAGTAGAGTTAGAATAACTGTACTAATAATCAATTCCCGTTCACAATAATTGTTTTTGATTTCTTTGTTTTATTTTCTTGTTTTATCTTATTTAGTACCTGTGAGTGTATTTTTTTAATTTTATTTCTTGATTCTGTTATAATGTTTGACCCGTGCTAGTCTAGTACGGAAATACTTAAAAAGGAAATTTGCTTCAACGGTTATTGTTCAAATTCTACGTTTTCAATCGTTAAAATGTTAATAACTTTTGATAGAGTGAACCGATTTTAATGAAATATAGCCTAAATGTTAATCCAAGAAACAGGCTATGAATTCCTGTCCACTTCCTCCAAATCTCTTCAGTAGTTATCATTTGATGCGTGGTCAAATATACAGACAAACCGACAGACAAACCGACAGACAAACAGACAGACAAAAGTTCCAAAAATAATAGAAATGGATTGTGTTACTGATTCTGAGTCCCCCAAATTAGTTTTTTTGTAAATATAAGCAATGTACAGACACGGCTCACTTACATTCTTATTATATACTAGCTGACCTGACAGACGTTGTCCTGTCCAAGTTTCAACTAACCACCTCGAAAAATTTGGTTTTCCTTATTTGTAATACACTTAGCGCCTTATTTTCTGAATACCTTATTTCTGATATAAATTACTTAATTTCAAAAATTTGTTCACATTGTATTGACGTGAAGCATGGAAATATAAATAGACATACCATAGAGAAGAATAGAAATACCTACATAGATTAAAATCTCAAATATCTGTTTCGGCATCAGTAAAGATTAACGCACGTTGCATTTTTTTATGATTATATATGTATTTAATTATTCGATTAGGTGGAAACTCTTTAGTTTCTCAAATAAAGTGTGCGCACTGTATCTACACTAAGGAGGTTTCACATTATAAAATGAGTGACTATATGGCTGGATGCTTTAAAGAAGAAAACAAAAATAATGTCGAAATTGTCAACTCAAAATGACACCTGTTATCGAATCAAATTTCATTGAGGTAATAACGACGTCGTGTTAGTCCGCTAGAAAATAAGTTGTAATTTTTTGTTTACTTCTTTACCTACTCAAATATTTAGTTTTGACACCGGCTTGTGCGCGCTGGATAAATCCTATGTATGTCCCGTGATTCCCTGTATAAGTAGAGTTAGAATTACTGTACTAATAATCAATTCTTGGTCACAATAATGGTTTCTGACTGATCTGCTTTATTTTCTTGTTTTATGTTTTATAGTCCCTGTAAATGTATTTTTTTAATGTTATTACTTGATTCTGTTATAATTTTTGATCCGTGCTAGTCTAGTACAGAAATACTTGAAAAAGAAATTGACTTCAATGGTTATTTTTAAAAGTCAACGTTTTCAATAATTAAAATGTTAATAACTTTTGATAGAGAGAACCGATTTGAATTTAAAATAGCTTATATGTTAATCCAAGAAACAGGCTATGAATTCCTGCCCACTTCCTCCAAATCTCTTCAGTAGTTATCATTTGATGCGCGGTCAAACATACAGACAAACCGACAGACAAACAGACAGACAAAAGTTCCAAAAATAATAGAAATGGATTGTGTTACTGATTCTGAGTCCCCCAAATTAGTTTTTTTGTAAATATAAACAATGTACAGACACGGCTCACTTACATTCTTATTATATGTAAGATTATATGTAAGATTTTGAAAAAAAAAGAAGGGTGAATGTCAGCGACAGCGTCGAAGAGATCGCCCTAGAATGCCATACGCCGATCTTATTCAAATCAAATCAAATGTTTTTCATTTCAAATAAGCTTTTACAAGCGTTTATGAAACGTTGGTTATGATTCTAGTTGCACGGTTCCAAAAGGTTGATCCTATGGAGAAGAATCCGGCAAGAAACTCCATGGACACTCTTTTAAAATAAAATAAGTTACAATCTTCATATTAGGTACCTACTTACAATATTGCGATAACAAGATGTGTGAACGTTGGAGGATGTCCAAGTTTTACCGAAGTCGACAATATTTAACGAGGATTCACATTATTTGTGAACCCTATGTCATTTCTAGATAATAAATAAACTATGTGGTATTGATATGGTCCTTCAAAAAGGTCACGTTAGTAGATTGGCTACCTACTCACAACCGGTACCTATGTATGCATGAGAAGATCTTAAAAATAATCTTTTTTTTTTATAAAAGCTTAAGTACTAGCAATGATTGTTGCACATTACCTACTAGTATTCTTGTTAACCCCTCGTGCTAAGCTAAATGCTTGTGTTACGAGTGGGTTCACGTCGGTAGTGCAATGGGTGGGTTTCGAACCGGCAACCACATGATCGCAAGTCCGACGCCCTAGCCATTAGGCTACCGCCGCAGACATACCGGCGAAGTGTTGGTGTACAGGTGTACGGTGTACCTACAAAAAAACACCTCTGCAGCCTGCATTATAAAATAAAATAATGCTCAGAGTAACCTTAGGTAATTAACAAACCCGTGTTGGAAAATCCATAGCACTGTTAAACAGATTCTGCGTAGGTATCGCAAACAATATAATAATATGCTTAAATTAGTATATAAATAATATAATTAGATACGTAGATATTTTATAGCCTTGAAATTAGTTACATTAAAGTAGGTAATTGCAATGCATTAAAATACAAATAGTCAGATTCAAATCAAAATAATTTCTTCACGATAGCCGAGGACGAGGTGTGTAATTTTTAGGGTTCCGTACCTACCTCAAAGGAAAAAACGGACCCCTTATAGTTTCACTTTGTTGTCTGTCTGTCTATCAAAACCTACAGGGTATCTACTTCCCGTGAACTCAGAATCTTGAAATTTGGTCTTATAGCACAGATAACGGAAAATTTTCGAAAAGAATAAATTTTTAGTTATCTATATATATAAAAGAAAGTCGTGTTAGTTACACTATTTATAATATAACTAAAGAACGGCTGAACCGATTTGGCTGAAAATTGGTGGAGAGGTAGCTTAGAACCAGGAGACGGACATAGGATGACAGACCGAATTCCACGGGGGCGAAGCCGCGGGCAGAAGCTAGTATATATATATAAAAGAAAGTCGTGTTAGTTACACTATTAATAACTAAAGAACGGCTGAACCGATTTGGCTGAAAATTGGTGGAGAGGTAGCTTAGAACCAGGAGACGGACATAGGATACTTTTTATCCCGTTCCCGTGGGATGTGATGACAGACCGAATTCCACGGGGGCGAAGCCGCGGGCAGAATCTAGTATCTTAATAAAAATATTTTTAAGTAGGTACCTACGGAGCCCTCGGTGCGCGAGTCCGACTCGCACTTGGCTGGTGTACAGCCCTCAAAACGCCCGCCCTTCACCGCCTTGTGTTTTCGCCGGGAAGGAGCGGCTTAAGAGGCCGTCCTAAAAATTCACTCGATCGAGTTTAGGTAAATTCTATGTTTGTGTGCGCTTTTCACGCACACATGGCTGCAGATCGAGCGTACGAGCCTATAAACAATGTTGATCCTTTCATTATTAAATTAATTTTCTAGTTTTATTCTCGTTAGTTTTTTTTTGTATTTTCAATTTTGTTTTTAATTTAGTATATTTTTATAAATACAATATTCAATAAACATCAAAACATAAAACTTTGAAGGCGGAAATTGGGGTTAAACATTGTAATTTTTGTAGATACTGATTACTAATAAATACATAGTGACGAGTTTAATGATTTATGGATTTTTACATTTTAAGGGTAGGAAACGGGGGTTGAAGCCTGAAGGTTAATGTACTTATTAGTATGGGTGAATAAGTAGTTTTTAAAGGTAGGTATTTGAAAATGAGATATGTAGCTACTCATTATAAAAAATGTGTTTCAGGGATTTTGAATTTTCAAACCTTTACTTTGGAGGGTTGATAGTTTTATCTTTTGCTAGGCACTTCAAAATCGTAATATTTTGTTAAATGTTTATCAAAACACATTTTGGTCACGACTGAAACCGCTCGGTTGTATGTACATCTGTGCTAATTGTGGTATGTAGTTTAACTTTGCTCCACTTCATCGTGAAAAGTGTGAGATGAGATGTCTGAAGAATTATATATAGAATTAAGTATATTTATTTTTCATAATTTACCATGCACGTAGAATGTGCCTTATGAAGGACCAACATAAGACATTAATTTTGTACTACAGTAGTAATCACGGCGATAACTACAATATTCATACCTTTGAATGTATTAAAACCTTTGCTTATAAATAATTTATTGTAAGATGTGGTTGCTTTTGACTAATGAACATAGAGCTTTGTAATAGGTGCTATGATTGTATAATTTTGTTTGTAATGTATATCATGGCATATTTTAAATCTATACTAATATATAAGCTGATGAGTTTGTTTGTTTGTTTACTTGAACGCGCTAATCTCAGGAACTACTGGTTCGATTTGAAAAATTATTTCATTGTTCGATAGCCCATTTATTGAGAAAGGCTATAGGCTATATATCCTCATATATCTCCTATATCTCCTCTACGCGGACGAAGTCGTGGGCAGAAGCTAGTAAAATATAAAGCGTTATAATAGCTACTAAATTACCAAGCATTGCGCTGTCTAAATTTGAATGCTTGAATTGCCGGCCAAAACATAATACCAGCTATAGGTATTATACTTAATGTCGCAATCATACGCAGTCGCAGTCGTAAGTACCTCGAACATAACATACCATCACGCCTGTATTCCCTGAAGGGTTAGGCAGAGGCGTACACTAATGTACACCCACAGTTCGCCGATATGTTAAGGTCCCATGTAATAGGGGGCGAGCCTATTGCCATTATCCGGGCACAAATTTCAAATTCCGAGCTCCTACTGAGAATTTCCTACGCCTGTTTTTATTAATAAATATTTTTTTTATGTATTTTATGTTATGCCAATGTATAAAATAAAAATCTATCTACTTACTGATCTAATACTAAATAGGATAATTGCATTAGTAATTTTCCACTTGACTGTACCATGCGCACGAAGGCGGGTGCAATAACCTCTGCCCGGCCAAAAAGATTGGGAACTACTGTACTGTACGTTTCCAAAGGAACTACATCCCAAGTACAATCAGGCTGTAGGATGTTCTTCAAAAAAGAAGTGACTTTTCAATAGATATTACTGACGTCACCTTTAAGACGTAAATTCAGAATGTGAATGCAAATTTAGACCTGGCAGGTGGGACTCGCGGCGGCTTAGTGATCATAGCATCTGATTTATCTAACCAGAAGACGCAGGTTCAAATTTTGATCGCAGTCGAGTTTTTCCATCACTAAAATAACTTTATAATAATATCTAGGAATGTGCAAAAAAATCACAAATAGTTAACAGTTCATATTTAATCAGCCCCTGAGAATCCTTGAAATTGACACCCATATCAATTTATTTAGAAAAGCATTTTCGTAATCAGCCCCTGAAAATCCTTGACATTGACAGCTGTATCAATTTATTTAGAACAACAATGTCCGCTATCTTGGATTTAAAATTAATGTCATTTTCGTAATCAGCCCCCAAAATTCTTTGAAATTGACACCCATATCAATTTATTTAGAAAAGCAATGTCCGCCATGTTGGATTTCAATGTTAATATCATTTTCGTAATCAGCCCCTGAAAATACTTGAAATTGATACCCATATCAATTTATTTAGAAAAGCAAAGTCCGCCATCTTGGATTTCAAAATTACTGTCATTCTCGTAATCAGCCCCTGAAAATCCTTGACATTGACACCCGTATCAATTTATTAAGGAAAACAATGTCCGCCATCTCGGATTTAAAAATTAATGTCATTTTCGTAATCTGCCCCCGAAATTCCTTGAAATTGACACCCATATCAATTTATTTAGAAAAGCAATGTCCGCCATGTTGGATTTCAATAATTTTCATAATCAGCCCCTGAAAATCCTTGAAATTGATACCCATATCAATTTATATAGAAAAGCAATGTCCGCCATCTTTGATTTCAAAATTAATATAATTTTCGTAATCAGCCCCTGAAAATCTTTGAAATTGACACCCATATTAATTTATTTAGAAAAGTAATGTCCGCCATCTTGGATTTCAAAAATAAACATTTTCGTAATCAGCACAATGAGAAACTTGTACTACCCATACTTCCTACAAAAAATACCAGACCATATTATATTATAGGGCTTTTCTAGAAATTAGAAGTTATAAAATAATCAACGTATCAAGTTGGGTTAATCGCAGTATAATTTGGGAAAATATTTACGTCAAACAAGCGCACGCCTGTGACACAAAGCGATACGTCCTCTCGCTGGGAAGGCCCAAACGTGACTGGCGCGAGCGGCTTTGCGCGCTCGATATTATAGCACAATTATAGGTCTTTTCATCTTTGATTTACTAAATCAAAATATATTTTTTTTGAAAAAGTAATTTTTGATCCTATTAGAGGGATAACTGAAAATTATTAAGTAATTTAAAAAATAATCAAAATGTCTTTCTAAAAAATAGAAAAAAATACATATTTGTCTGCAATTTTCACGAAAAATTACGTTACGTAAATATTTTTTTCCTGCTATATTTTGTATGAAAATTGAAAAAAGTGCTTCCGCTAGTGCCAAGTAGAGCATATGCTGGGTTTTATAGTATTTTTTAATATTCAGTAATACTAATATTTTCTTGTAAACCGATCATCAAACTTCACTCGAAACGCGTTTTTTGGGAAAAGGAGTTGTCAATAAAAGGGATTTACGATTATTATAGAAGTAAATTGAAAAATCCATTTCAGCTTGTGCCAGGTTTAAGAACAGTTCTTTTCAAATAATTAATAACTTTATATAAATTCTTTGTACATTCCTCACAATCGGTCAATAAAATTCACTAAAATGCGTAAATTTTTAGGACGGCCCCTTAAGTTTACCTACTTAGGCGTTGCCTAAAATAGAATACGTAAGTAGGTAACTTATTTAATAATTAATTCATTGCTACATGCCAGCTGACGCCGCACAGTATTACTTATCTATTATTAAATATCACATTTACCCAAATCTAAAATATATTATATATATCTACTTATGTAAATACTTATTAAGTAGATATATAAATATATGTAGGTAGGTATGTGTGGACAAACAAATTAATTCAAAACACTGACATATTTATCAATCAAAGTATGTACGTACCTACCTACCTCTATTTATTTTCTTTGAACTTAAATAAACGTCAAAATGACCACTAAACTGTCAGAGTTCTAATGGCATTTTGAATTTGACCTAATAAATTGCCTTTGCCTTTTAGATTAATATTATATTACTACTGCAGACCTACCTATTAATAATATCACAGAACATCTCCATCAAAACATCATAAATCAAAATATAATAATTATGATGTCAAATAACGAATGCATAGAATTAAAAAATGTCAGTGGCTAAACAAGTTCCAGAAATAAACAAAAAACTTACCTTAAAAATAATCACAGCACTGTTTTTTTTTTTTAAAAAATAACTAAAAAACTTATTCACAAGAGCATTGGAATCAAAAGGTCATTTGGCTTTAATAGTAAATTGTTTTTAATACTTATAAAAAATATACAAACGGTTAACGATGTCTTGTGTTTAAGACATCTTCTTGTCGACTGAGTTGATATACCTACTTAATCGGCCACGAAACGCAACATATTTAAGATATACTGAGATTACGTCACGTGAAGGAAAACTTGTTAGTTCAAACAAGGTTGCGGACGGATCTAGCTATGTTTTTAGGATTGCGTACCGCAAAATTGGCGGTGCGTGAGCCGCTGCTACCCAAACCATTGTTTCGGGTTTGTTAATCGTCATTTCGCCCTTCAAGATCCTTGACTTAGGTATCAATTCATGTCGGTGGCCGCGGACGAATTTTTTGTTTCCCGTAGCCCCCGACGAAAACGTGCAGGAAGGAAAACCGTGTGGTTTTTAGTCGGTAGGTCACCCACTCTGGGTGGAGTCCGACACGCCCCGCCGCCTCCCCGGGCGGCGGAAGTCCATGAGCCATTTCCACACGCACCAAAAAAAAAGGTATCAATTCATAAGACTTATTTACTTGATGAATATTATACACACGCACTGGTAATACTTACGTAGATTCTGGGCCAAGTGATTGGGACATACTTAGTAAAAATAACAGTGTTGATAACAACTATTGGAATAATAAAATCGTCCGGGCATTATTTATAGTTACCTAATGCTTATCAACTATTAGGCAGTCCAATTAAAACCAGGTTTTACTGTGTTATTTTTGTTTCACTGAACGCTGAGAACTGGGATTTTCAGAAAAACTCAATATTATAGCACTGCTCGTGCTTGGAATCGAACCCAGAAGCCCTAGTAGCAGTCGCGCTTAGGACCACTAAACTGAATGAGGCATTTTACTGATACTTTTTTATAACCTTTTATTGGGGTGCAGAAAATCCTCTAATTAACATAACCCTACAGGTCTTAGTAACGGGGAGCGGGGGTGAAACCGCGGGCGGGACGCTCGTAAATAAATAACTAAATTTAAATGCAATCACAAGTTCGCAAGGTTACGCTGACCGTAATAGCGTAAGCTAGGTATATCACGCTAATTGCCTCACACTAGAATATAAACATTAAAACTGGTTTTAGCATTTTCCTTAATCACTGACATTCGCGTTGAATATTGTATTGATCTTTTTATAGTATTTGATAGACTTTGCGACTTTAGGTACTTACTTATTTAGTTTTTTTTTTTAAAAACAGCTTATTTGCAATGCGGGTCGCAAATTACTAGTATTCTTGTTAACCCCTCGTGCTAAGCTAAATGCTTGTGTTACGAGTGGGTTCACGTCGGTAGTGCAATGGGTGGGGTTCGTAGATTTAGGCCCACTTGCACCAACTTTTAAATTGTATTTAAACACGAAATTTCTATGAAAAATTGTGTTTAAATACAACTTAAACACATTTAAGAAGATTGTGCAAGTGGGCCTTAGATTAGATAAAAAAAAAATAACAAATTCAAGGAATTTTGGAGTGTAAGGTAGGTAACTAGTTCTCTTTAAGATTTCGGGAGCTCGGGAGCATATGTAATAATAAATTGAATTAAAACGTTACTCTATCGTTCGATTGTTACGCTAGAAGTTTTGGATTCGATTCCCAGATCGAGTATCAAAATTTTTTCTATATAATTCTCAGTAGAAGCTTGGAGTTTAAGTAAACCAGATCCAGCCGTCCCTAGCTGTCCCCCCTACAACGCCCTAAGCCGAGGCCCGAGTCCTGTTAGGGAAGGCCCGTAGCTGTTGTTGCTTAGTTTATAAGCTGGAGGCATGCGGTGCCTTGCCACCAAGCTCGGTTACGCTGTAATTAAGTACAGCGTTGAGATTCCCTGAACCACCAACAGCCTACGTCCATCTCCAAAAAAAATATTAAAGTTTGGGATCTGTGCCCAGTTAGTACTTCGGGTACATTAGTAGGTACCTACGCCTCTGCCTAATCCTTCCGAGGAATACAGGCGTGATGGTAGGTATGACGCCGGTTTCCTGTGAGGTCGGGGTATCATACTCCGGTCGAGTCGGCTCATTCTTATATTCCTCTCTCACGGTATAAATACGACACAAGGGAATCCTAAATCTATACTTACCTTAGGTATTATCTACCTACTATACTTATAGTAAAATTGTAACGAACCGCTTTTTGTTTTTGAAGAAAAACTGATATGGGTCCCCCCTAACAGATTTTCTTCAATATCTTTTTATTAGAACAACAGAAGCCAAAGCAACAATTTTTAGAAGTTTTGTCTGTCTGTCTGTACTTGGCTAATGAAGCAGTTTATCGCGTAATATTCATACTTATTATATCATCCACATTCATAATAGCATCCACGGTCACGGAGACTGAGGTGTTCAAATTACTGAGTACCTTTCATTTTTGTTGAATAAGCGATTGACACAGATTTGCCAGAATGAGCTCACCGTGTCCTTTGGTCTTGTAGTTTTGTGATTGCATTAAATTTAATCTCTATTCAAGAGATACCAAACAAGACAAACAAGCATACCTATGTCCCACCTGACGGTAACCGCACCATATAGGACATTTTATTTTGACGTAGTCTGAGCCTATAGACGCCAGCAACACCAGTGGTATCACTCGCGCGTTGTCACCTTGACACCTCAGCTGTTAAGTTTCATTTGCTCAGTTATGTCACTACGACTACAATAATAATCAACCCATTATATGTCCCACTGCTGGGCACGGGTCTCCTCTCTCAATCAGAGGCTATAGTCCACCACGCTAGCCTTGTGCGGGTTGGCAGACTTCACACGCCATCGTGAAAAT
This sequence comes from Acronicta leporina, assembly GCA_947256265.1. NCBI lineage: Eukaryota > Metazoa > Arthropoda > Insecta > Lepidoptera > Noctuidae > Acronicta > Acronicta leporina. Next base: position 2,152,470 of record OX366539.1, read on the forward strand.
CTCTCAAGCGTGCAGGTTTATCCACGATGTTTTCCTATAACATCGAAAAGTCTGAGGTGCGTGCCTTGGATTTGAACTCGAGACTTGGTGATTAATTAAAAGGTAGACACTGGTGAGATTAACTCACGCACATCGCTTATTTTGAAAATACAAATCGAGATTCTTCAGGCAGGCATAAACTTGGAACTAAACGGTTTAAATTGCATTTAAACTCAATTTTTCATATATTTTTTTTTATGTGATAGGGGGGCAAACGATCAAACGGATCACCTGATGGTAAGTGATAACCGCCGCCCATGGACACCCGCAACACCAGAGGAGTCGCAAGTGCGCTGCCCGCCTTTAAAAGGGTTTGGGCCTCCGGACTTTCATAGTAATTTTGTGTTTGAATACAATTTAAACATATTTAAGAAGTTGGTGCAAGTGGCCTTTAGTCTTCATGTGAACCTCTTCGGCTTCATCCAACAAAATGTTCATGTAGGTATTCATCAAATCCCACGATGTGTCCCTCGATTCTTAGATTCACGTTCTCGTACAACCAAAATTGAACACTGCTTCTATTTTTTAAGTATCTGAAGATAAGGTTGATGGGATAGACTGGCCTTCTGAAATTATCTTGGATAAACTATGAATGAAAATAACGCTGTTCCGGCTTGACTTGACTTGGCAGTCTAATGGTCATATGACTACTTCATAACACCTTATCGAACACAATAATGTTAGTTTTTTTTTTTAAAATAAATACGTTGCCCCACACTAGGATTTTCTCCTGTATCGTGGGTGCATTTACAAACACAAATTCTCACATACACAAACACCCAGACCCGGAACAACTACATGTAGATCATACAGATATTTGCTCCGTGTGGGGATCGAACCCACAACACGTGTCGCAGATCCCAATTGCTCAGCCGCTACGCCAAACGTGTCGTCGTGTTTTGTTAATCTTCGTTTACTTGTCTAGATAATACTTACGTGCATATAATATACCTACGTAATTATAATACATATAAGTAGGCATTTTCTTATCAGCTGGTCTTGTGAGGTCACGGTTCATGATCATATTGGCTCGCTGACCCGTTTCTCTATGATTTACTGTATTCATAATTATATAAATCACTCGGTACTAAGACGCGTAGGTACTAGGTATGAAACAATTTATCGTGGGAGAGCTGTTTCGGCACGTTTGGGCTGGCCGGAGTGAACCTACGGCCTTGTGGAACAAGGCTTTGGTTGTGTTTCGCCGAGCGAGTGAGGATACCGGAGGCCCAAACCACTTTAAAAGGCGGGCAACGCACTTGTGACTCCTCTGGTGTTATCGCTTACCATCAGGTGATCCGTCTGCTCGTTTAGTCCCCTATCCCATAAAAAAAAAGTATTTTTGACGAAATTGAGCGGGAACCTATATTAACGGTATCGGAATCTAATAATAATACACACTGAATAAATTGTTTGAATTACGATTTATTTTCGTATTACGTTTTCGTGGGCAATTAGGTCCACCGGACTCTTAATGTTTGCATTTATGGTCCTGATCGCGACAGCTACGCTTGAGGTCCTGAGTTCGATGCCCAGGTCAAACAGTCTTATTGGGTTTTTCTATGAAATTCCCAGTAATAAATAAATAAATATTCTTCGACATTTTACACAGCACCATCTAGTCCCAAACTAAGCAGAGCTTGTACTATGGGTACTAGACAATGGATATAATACTTATATACTTTTTTTTTGTAAATACATACTTGTAATACATAAGAAACACGCAGACGAACACAAACACTAAGTTTATATTCATCACATAAATATTTGTGTTCTGTGGGAATCGAACCCACGACCTCATGGTCAGCAGTTCGGTACTCGAACCGCTAAACCACAGAGGTCGTCAAAAATAGCTCGGAGTTTGGAATTTGTGCTCGGTTAATGGCAATAGGCTCGCCCCCTATTACATGGGACCTAAACATACCGGCGAACTGTGGATGTACATCAGTACGCCTCTGCCTAAACCTTCGGGGAAAACAGGCGTGATGGTATGTTATGTTATGATATGATTTCAATATTTCTGCATAGACAGTTTACCTGCACAGGCACGGAATGGCTGACTTCAGACACGCACAATTATTTTGACGGTAGCTACAGTAACCATAATAAAACAAAAAAACTGAATTTTGAAAAACATATATTTTTTATTAATGTTAAAAAATATTTACATTTTGTAATACATTTGCTAACAATACTATCTATGGGATGTAAAAATGCCCAACGAAACTAAAATCCATTGATTCTTCCCATTGAAAAGTGATTGAATTCTGCTGGGACCATTGCCTTGCCAAATATTCTGCCGCTAAGCAATAACGTGCTAACATTATTGTGTTCCGGTTTGAAGGGTAATGTAGCCAGTGACATTACTGGGGCCCAAGTCTGCTATTTCAGTTGTATCAAAATGGTCGTTCAATGGCACTAAATGACATAAGAACTGACAGATTTCGTAGATAAAACTGTCAAAAATCAACAATTCTGAAGCCATTGAGTAACGATTTTGACACGAAAAAATAGTAGATTTGGGGCCCTGGGTGCCGAGTCTACTATTCAGTTGTGTCAGAATTGTGATTCAGTGACTTCATAATGGTTGATTTTTGACAGTTTTCTCTACGAAAGCTGACATTTCTTATGTCATTTAGTGCCATTGGACGGTCATTCTGAGTCAATTGAAATAGCAGACTAGGGCCCCTGGGCAAATGAGACTTAACAACTGAGGTGTCAAGATGACAACGCGCGAGTGATACCACTGGTGTTGCTGGCGTCTATAGGCTGCTGTTGCCGCTTACCATCAGGCGGGCAGTGCTTGCTTAGATTTTGATTTCGTTGAGTTTACACCCAATATCCTCCTGCCTATCCCCTTTATACAAATGGGACGGCGTTGAACACTGCATTTAGATAATTGAGAGATCTAATCAGGGCGATCTTTTTTGATAATTAAAAATCATCCTTAAAGTACGGAGATAGAGTTGAAAATACAACACGTTTTGTTCATCTTTGCCTTTTATCAACTCTTGGGTTGGCTTCCTGTCTACCCAGATGCGGCTGAATATCAGTATTTTACACGAAGCGACTGCCATCAGACCTCCGCAACACAATTTCTGGGCAATACCAATATTCGGAGGATAGACTGGTTGTCAGGCTTTTTTAGGCTTCTGACTACCACTAACAATTGTCATAGATGTTCGTATGACAACCGGGACGTTACAACGGGACAACGGGGTTAAGAATGATCACCCATCCACATACTGACCGCGGCGAGCGCAGCTTAACCTGGCAAATTGGTTGTTTAGTTTTGTCATTTCTTAGCCACGATACATGTAAGGATGATATTTAAGTAACATTAAATTATAATATCCCAGACTGAGGAGAATCGCTGATCAAATCAAACCACTCTCGTGCAATGCATCTATCTTTTAGCAATAGCTCCATCAAAATCGGTCCAGTTGTTTACGAGAATGTACAAGATAAACATAATTTTATTGTACGAGCTAAAATGTAATATACATTTAATTTTGTATGGGGTATCAATGTTTTGGGGCTACGTATCGTACGGTCTGGAAAATGATGGGTGGCAGTTTCTTTTTCTCATTTTCACCATGCGGTAATAAACATTCATTTGCATTGATATTGTTAATTCATTTAAATATAATCAAATAGACAACAATTGCTTTGACCTATCCTTTACAATTGTATGTCGGTTGCGTTCGTATTGCGTTACGATTGTGACAGTCGAAACTAGGAGAGAACATCTCCTCACTGAACACTATACTAGTGCGTTTCCTTATGTCGATTGCGTTTCAACTGCGTGGCAACTGCGTGTCAACTGCGTGTCAACTGCGTGGCAACTGCAGGTTAATTGCAGTCGACTGCGTGACGACTGCGTGGCAACTGCGTTACAATTCCGACCGTCTTTTTATTGCATATTTCACGTTATTGATAGGACCCCATACAAATGTGGGTAGTTTTTATACAAAATATGTACATGATTCGTTACAGGTTTTCGTGTAGGAAGTGCAGAAGCGTCGCTTCGTAGTGCTTCGCTGCGTGCATCGCGCGAAGCGAGTGCCTCTCGCCGGGGTATACCTGGGAAAATAGTATTATTTTTACAGCATAGAAGAGAAGATAGAAAATGGTCAGGCCGAGGACCTAGGCTGATCATTTGATGTTTTATTTAAAACTGCATCATTAGCCAAGTGGTCCTAAGCGCGAATGCTACGCTAGAGGTTCTGGGTTCGATTCCCAGGTCGAGCAGTGTTATTGGGTTTTTCTATGAAATTCACAGTAGCAGCTCGGAGTTAGGAATTTGTGCCCGGTTAATGGCAATAGGCTCGCCCCCTATAACATGGGACCTAAACATACCGGCGAACTGTGGGTGTACATTAGTACGCCTCTGCCTAACCCTTCGGGGAATACAGGCGTGATGGTATGTTATGTAATGTTATTTAAATCTTTTTCGATGTCTTTCTTAAGTTTTAACATATATCATCACGCCCGTGTTTCACGTTCATAATATTGTGACAACTATAAGCATCATTCAATTGTGGTCAAGATTTATATTAATTACTAGCTTATGCCCGCGGCTTCACTCACTTGAAACTGAAAAACCAACAGTTATGACCTCTTCTTTGTATGGTTGTCTATACATTAGAGAGGTCAAGCTGTATCTCAGGTTCCGTTTAATTATTTGAGATAAGAAGTTTACCAGTTTTTAAGTTGGAACATATACTTTCTAACAGTGATAACAAAATTAAAATCTATTCAGTAGTTTTTAAGCCAACCCGTTACAAACAGACAAGAATTTTAAAAATCACATTTTTGGGTTCGGAGACGTTTATATACCCTAACCCACTTGTTTTTTTTAAATATCTTAAATGTACAGACACAGCTTTTTTACAATTTTATAATAGTAGAGAAGAGATATGTGATTGCTATTTTTCAATATCATGTTTACAGTCAAAGGCACATTATTATGAACAACTGTTGGATTCACAATTATTGGTATTATCTGAACAACTTAATGTAATTCCAATTCAACCTTATTACTACGTCATAAAGATTATTTTACTAAAAAGAAGCAAAGCAACAATGAAAACTACGGTCAGACAAACAGACAAAAATTTATTGGTATGGCTGGACCGATTTTGACGGGACTTTAACTGGCAGATAGCTGATGTAACAAGAAGTAACTTATTATTATTATTATTTAAAGGCCGTGGTGTCCCACTGCAGGGCAAAGGCCTCCCCACTCTTCTTCCACTTATCTCTGTCGACTGCTGCCAGGGACCAGTCCCTCTGAAAAGAGTCCAGCTCATCCCGCCATCTCCGTCTGGGCCTGCCGCGTTGACGTCTGCCATTAAGTGGGACCCATTGAGTTGTCAGTTTGGCCCATTGTTCGTCTGACATGCGACAGATATGTCCAGCCCAGTTAACTTAGGCTACTTTTTTTCAATACCACGCGGACGAAATTGCTTTTTACAGCCCGTTTATTCATATGTTCTGAACAGTGTATAGGTACCTGTATTCGATGTGGTTTCCCCAACCTGACCAGCTCTGCGGTCAGCGCGGCTGTGTGGCAGAAGTGGACATTCTCATCTGCTAGGCCGTGGATGATTAGAAGTCTGCCTTCCCTGAACACGAGAATCTCGAAATAGTATAAAACAAGGCAAACCGGGCAAAATTGAATAGATGTCAAATCAAATCAAATGTTTTTTTATTTCAAATAAGCTTTTACAAGCGTTTATGAAACGTTGTGATTCTAGTTGCACGGTTCCAAAAGGTTGCTCCTATGGAGAAGAATCCGGCAAGAAACTCCATGGACACTCTTTTAAAATAAAATAAGTTACAATCTTCACTGGTACAATATTGCGATAACAAGATGTGTGAACGGTGTTTTATTCTATGAAACAAATCCAGAAAATAAAAAAATGTGTCAGTTTTTTAACGAATTTCTAATACAAACGTAATATCAATATAAATTGTAATTTAAATCACAGTGTGTTATTATTTGACGACCTCTGTAGTTTAGTGGTTCGAGTACTGGACTGCTGACCATGAGGTCGTGGGTTCGATTCCCACAGGACACAAAAATTTATGTGATGAATATAAGTGTTTGTGTTCGTCTGGGTGTTTCTTATGTATTATAAGTATGTATTTACAAAAAAAAAATATATAAGTATTATATCCATTGTCTAGTACCCATAGTACAAGCTCTGCTTAGTTTGGGACTAGATGGTGCTGTGTGAAAATGTCCCAGAATATTTATTTATTATTATTATTATTATACTCATTTTCTTTTTTTTCTCCGGTTAAGCGGGAAAATACCGGTGTCACGGGCCTAACCCAAGTGTACACCGGGGATTTGATTAAAATTTATATTGTGATGCGTATGTTACTGTGAGTTGTCGGGTTCACACTGCAAGAATTTTCTGACTAGTCTGCACGTGTTTAGAATGACTGCTTTCTGGAGTAAATGGTAGGTGTTTGCGTGTAAGTTGATAGTTACTAGGGACTGATGCAGCTGTTTGGGTATAACTCCTGTTGAAGACAGTACTATGGGGACTATTGTTACTTTCTGTAGATGCCAAAGTCGTGTTATTTTTTCCTTTAATTCAATATATGTATTTAGATAGTTTTTCTGCTAATGTAGATTGTAAATTTTATTATTATTATTTTTTTTTTTCCGATACCGTTAATCTAGGTTCCTGCTATACCATTTCGGCCAAATTACTGGAAATAAATGTCTGCGAATGCAAATTCTCGATAATTTTACCAAGACGAAGTGGTAGAGATTGTCTAAGCTGAAATGACGCGCCCCACCTTCGTAAAGCAAATTTCAAATATGGACGCCGACTATCACCCGACTAGTCCACCGTCTTGTACACGAGCAGATCATAGTTCACTGAACAATCGACGCTCCCACACAGATGAAGTGTCGTTATTAATATTTGCACTCACACAATTACATAGATTAATTAAGTAGTGGGCGCGTCATTTCAGCTTGGACGAGCTATACTTAGATTAACGTAGTTTCATTTGTCGCTTTGATGGTGTGCGTTTTTACCACATAGTTTATTTATTATCTAGAAATGACATCGGGTTCTCAAATAATGTGAATCTTCGTTTAATATTGTCGACTTCCGTCAAACTTGGACATCCTCCAACGTTCAATATTGTACCAATGAACTGTGCGAACTGGGCGAACTGTGGGTGTACATAAGTACGCCTCTGCCTAACCCTTCGGGGAAAATAGGCGTGATGGTATGAATTTTAAACACAATTTTTCATAAAAAAGTTGGTGCAAGTGGGCCTAAATGTGAGTATTGTAATGTACTGACTGGTCGGGGAAGAAGGGCGCATGCGCGAGCACGCTGGCGCGCGTGTAGGCGTGCGGCGCGCGCGCCGGCGCGCCCAGGTAGCGCTCCGTGTAGGCCGTGTCGTACAGGCGCCAGCACGTCACGGGCGCGCCCGCCACGCACACGCGGAACACGTTGGGCCGCGTGGCCAGCCCCAGCAGCGACAGGTACCCGCCTGCCATTCATTCAAACAAGAACACCAACATATTATCTCGCACACACACACTACGAACTCGCTACACACGCTACGAACTCGATATACACGCTAGAAACTCGCTACGATCTCATTACAAGCTAGCTGAATACGCTACGAGCTCGCTACACACACTATACGAATTCTCTGCAAGCTAGCTACACACACAAGGAACACGTTGAGCCGCGTCGCCAGCCCCAGCAGCGACAGGTACCCGCCTAGCATGAATTGAAACAAAAACACCAAGATATTATCTCGCACACACACACTACGAACTCGCTACGATCTCATTATAAGCTAGCTGAACACTGTACAAGCTCTCTACAAACACTACGAGCTCGCTACACACGCTACGGGCTTTCTACACGCGCTACGAACTCGCTACACACACTACGAACTCGCTACGAGCTGAGCTCACTACACACGCTACGAGCTCGCTACACACGCTACGAACTCGCTACGAGATGAGCTCGCTACACACGCTACGAGCTCGCTACACACGCTACGAGCTCGCTACACACGCTACGAGCTCGCTACACACACTACGAACTCGCTACCAGCTGAGCTCGCTACACACGCTACGAGCTAGCTACACACGCTAGGAACTCGCTACAAGCTTATCACAAGCTAGCTACACAAACACAGAACACGTTGGGCCGCGTCGCCAGCCCCAGCAGCGACAGGTACCCTCCTGACATTATAATCCTCTATGTTAATGCTCGCAAAACCACAAAGTTTAAAAACATGATCATCGCGAGATCATTTGTTGTGTGTATGTACAACTATTCATCAATCATCAAGGCTATTAACTCGCACACACACGGTACGAACTCGCTACACATACTACGAACTCATTACAAACTAGCTAAACACGTTACCAGTTCGCTAAACCCGCTAAGAGTTCGCTACACAGTACGAACTAGCAACGATCTCATTATAAGCTAGCTACACACGCTACGAAATCCCTAAAAGCTAACTACACACGCGGAACACGTTGGGGCGGGTCGCCAGCCCCAGCAGCGACAGGTACCCGCCTGGCATTCATTCAAAGAAAACACCAACATATTATCTCACACACACACGCTACGAACTCGCTACGAGTTAGCTACACGCGCTACGAACTCGCTACACATACTACGAGCTCGCTGCATACGCTACGAACTCACTACAAACTCGCTACAAACGCACCACATACGCTAGAAACTCGCTACGAGCTCACTACACACGCTACGAGCTTGCTACACACGCTACGAACTCGCTACACACACTACGAGCTCGCTACACAAGCTACGAACTCACTACACACGCTGCGAACTCATTACAAGCTAGCTACACACGCTACGAGCTCGCTACACACGCTACGAGTTCACTTCACATACGATATTGGCTCGCTACACACGCTACGAGCTCATTAGATACACATACGACCTCGCTACACTCTCGCCACCAGCTAGCTACATACACACTACGAGCTCGCTACAAACTCCCTACACACGCTAACTCGAAATTTCCAACAATACTCACCGTAACTCCATCCGTGGATGGCGACTCTCTCCATGTCTATACAGCCAGTCTCCTTTGCCAACCATTGTAGAACTTCTACCTGAAATATAAATAATATTTAGCTATTAGCGATATGAACTGAAAATGAATGAAATGTTCAATGTCCAATGTTGTCAAAGGTCAATAAAATAATAGTATTTGTCCCATATAACTTGTTTGCAATCATTTTTATGATTTAAATATATAACTGCCTCATTAGCCAAGTGGTCCTGAGCGCGACTGCTACGCTAGAGGTCCTGTGTTCGATTCCCAGGTAGAGCAAAGTGTTATTGGGTTTTTCTATGAAATTCCCAGTAGCAGCTCGGAGTTAGGAATTTGTGCTCGGTTAATGGCAATAGGCTCGCCCCCTATTACATGGGACCTAAGCATACCGGCGAACTGTGGGTGTACATTAGTACACCTCTGTCTAACCCTTAGGGGAATATAGGCGTGATGGTATGTTTAAATATATTCTGTGGATTACATTGTGAGTGCACATATAGGGCCACTTGCACCAACTTCTTAAATATGGTTAAACTGTATTTAAACACAAAATACCAATGAAAAATTGTGTTTAAATGCAATTTAAACATATTTAAGAAGTTGGTGCAAGTGAGCCTGTCATAGTTTATTTTACCATTCGCTGTTGTTTAGTGTTTGTAAATCCCTAATTATTTTTTTTAAAGCTTACTAGCTATGTGGTTTGCTCATTACTAGTATTCTTGTTAACCCCTCGTGCTAAGCTAAATGCTTGTGTTACGAGTGGGTTCACGTCGGTAGTGCAATGGGTGGGTTTCGAACCGGCAACCACATGATCGCAAGTCCAAAGCCCTAGCCATTAGGCTACCGACGCTATTAGCTGGTGCAAGTGAGCCTGAGTCATAGTTTATGCTGTAATATTCTTTAGTGATTAGTGTGTAACTATTTTTAAATCCCTAATCTATACATCTACCTATACAAATAAATAAAATTGGATTGTCTGTTTATAATATTAAAATAAACGCTTTTTACTAAGTGCATTTGGATGTATACACGGCACGGTATATACCAAAACAACATTTTTTTCAATTTTTGTCTGTCTGTCTGTTTGTTCCGGCTAATCTCTGAAATGGCTGGACCGATTTTGACGGGACTTTCACTGGCAGATAGCTGATGTAACAAGAAGTGAGTTGTATTTTTTTTTAATATAACAGCTAGTAAATAAATAAAATGATGGTGACCTGATCATCCAGCTCGATCTGTCCCAGCTTGCCCTTGATGGAGGCCTCCCAGGCGCGGCCGCGGTGCTTGGAGCCGCGGGAGTCCACAGCCACCACGTTGAAGCCGCGCGCAGCCAGCATGTGCATGCGCAGCTGACGAATACCCTGGTGGAAAGAAAGATATATAATATATTTTTTTTATAGGATAGGTGAGCAAACAAGCAGACGGATCACCTGATGGTAAACGATAACCGCCGCCCATGGACACCCGCAACACCAGAGGAGTCACAAGTGCGTTTCCCGCCTTTTAAAAGGGTTTGGGCCTCCGGTAACCTCATTCACTCGGCGAAACACTACGCAAGCGTTGTTTCACGCCGGTTTTCTGTGAGGCCGTGGTATCACTCTGGTCGAGCCGGCCCATTCGTGCCGAAGCATGGCTCTCCCATATAAAGGAACATTTTATTTTAGTGAAGGAAAAATTCGACTCGCTGTCAGGATTCGAACCTGCGTCTTCTGGTTTGATACACCAGACGCTATGACCACTAAGCCACCGCCAGTCCCACCTGCCATGTCGAAATTTGCCTTCACATTCTGAACTTATGTCTTAAAGGTGACGTCAGTGACATCTATTGAAAGGCAAGTTACTTTGCCTCTCAACCGACATGACTTACCTTACGGTTAGTTCTATGTCGTACGATGCTACCATACCTATTAACTATCTTTTTGTAGGCAAATAATAACATAACATACCATCACGCCTGTATTCCCCGAAGGGTTAGGCAGAGGCGTACTAATGTACACCCAAAGTTCGCCGGTATGTTTAGGTTCCATGTAATAGGGGCGACCCTATTGCCATTAACCGGGCACAAATTCCTAACTCCGAACTGGGAATTCCATAGAAAAACCCAATAACACTTTGCTCGACCTGGCAATCGTACCCAGGACCTCTAGCGTAGCAGTCGCGCTCAAGACCACTAGGCTAATGACGCAGTCAAATGGCAAATGATATAAAATTGCAAATCGTGACTTTGTGGGTTCACTCCTAAACTCCATCGAAGCCTCAATAAAGTTTCTACCGTTTTATTGAAGCAACTGAACAACTTATACTTGACACTGGCAAACACAAAAAGTGTGGTGCCATAATACAATCCCATGATATGAAATATTACCTACTTGATTACTCTAATACTTGACACTGGCAAATACACAATAAGTGTGGTGCCATAATACAATCCCATGATTGAAAATACTACTTGATTACTCTAATACTTGACACTGGCAAATACACAAAAAGTGTGGTGCCATAATACAATCCCATGATTGAAAATACTACTTGATTACTCTAATACTTGACACTGGCAAATACACAAAAAGTGTGGTGCCATAATACAATCCCATGATTGAAAATACTACTTGATTACTCTAATACTTGACACTGGCAAATACACAAAAAGTGTGGTGCCATAATACAATCCCATGATTGAAAATACTACTTGATCACTCTAATACTTGACACTGGCAAATACACAAAAAGTGTGGTGCCATAATACAATCCCATGATTGAAAATACTACTTGATTACTCTAATACTTGACACTGGCAAATACACAAAAAGTGTGGCGCCATAATAATAAAAAAAAAAAATAATAAATAATAATAAAAAAATAAGGTAATAATAAATCTCTACTATTATAAAATTGTAAAAAAGTTAAGTTTGTTACGCGTTGGAGCGAAAACTACTGATTAGATTTTAATTTTGTTATCCTTGTTAAAAAGTATACGCTCCAACTTAAAAATTGGTGAACTTCTTATCACAATTAAATAATGAGATCCTGAGATACAGCTTGACCTCTCTGATGTATAGAGGCCCATACAAAGAAGAGATCATTACTATTGGTTATTATTAAATTATTTTTGGAATCCATTTTTAATCCTACTATAGCTTCAGGTGGGCGAAGCCGCGGGCAAAGGCTAGTAAATAACTAAATATATTCTGCGACATTTTTTTACACAGCATCATCTAGTCCCAAACTAAGCAGAGCTTGTACAGTCACGAGCATCAATATGTATACACTTACTAACATTCGAAAGCGTTTTTTTATGAAATGACGATTGCAAACTTTGAGATAATTTAATTTAATTTTAATTTAATTTATTTATTTATTTCAGACATCGTCCATTTTGTTAGTAACAATGTGACTTATAAACTATGTTAGTAGGAAATTAAAAGAGAATAAATACAATTATTATAAATTAAAAGTAAGATGATTCATTCAGGGCTTGATCGAACAACCTACTAAGAGGTTTCTCGATCAAGATCCGAACGAAGGCCTTCATAATTGGAGAATCGAATTTCTCCGCAATAATTTGTAAGATGCTGTTAGAGCTACCGCGCAACCTGCTCAGTAATGAAGCAGTTCTTTTACGTAGGATAGCGTGGAAGCCATCAACCCTTGCTTCCCCATACATATTCGAAGCACTACAGTAACGTGGTAGCCCCAACAACATCCTAAAGCCATTATTGTATTGGACTCGCAAGGCACTGAGCGATCTCTGTGTATATGTGGTCCACAAGCTGCTCGTGTAAAATGTTTGGCAGTACGCTTTAAACAGAGTGATTTTAACCTGTGAACTGCAACGTGCAAACCTGCGTGCCAGCATATTATTTCTGACCGCCAATGCCCTGCGCTGCCTTTCTATGTCCATTTGATCATCAAGGCTCTCTGTAAGATAATGTCCTAGATATTTAAAATGATACACTCGTCTTAGCCCAACTCCATTCAATTGAATTGGAGGTACACTGGATGGACATTTACCCATGGCCTTGAAAACCAAAAACTCACTTTTCTTACAATTATATATAAGACCGTGTTGACATGCATAGCTCTCACAGACGGCCAACAGTCTCCTTATGGCACTTACTGTTGGACCCAGCAGTACCATATCATCCGCGTAGCTGACATTGTTTACATAAACATTGTCAACCGAACAGCCGACACGAGTACCACTGAGCCCAACCACAAGCTCGTTAAGGTACAAGTTGAAGAGCCTCGGTGAACTCAAACCACCCTGCCTCACCCCGCACTCCAACCTGTACGAATTGGAGAGGCTGTTACCCCCTCTCACACTGTTTGTCTGATTACCGTACCAAAACTGGAAGAGGCGTTGCACCTGTGCATGCACATTTGTATGCTTTAACTTTTCCCATAGCAGATCGTAAGATACGAGATCGAAGGCTTTAGAAAGATCAAGGAAACATGCATACACAGGTGTACGCCTCCCTGTGTAGTACTGCACAGTGTGCTTGAGACTCAGTATAGCGCTTTCTGTGGATAGTCCGCGTCTGAAGCCGAACTGTGCGTCGTGAATAGATAGTTGTCCCTCCAGTTCAGAGTCAAGCACGCTGTCCAGCACCTTGGCCACAACCGTAGCCAAAGATAATAACAATATCATTACAGCATTGGTTCGAAAATAATATGTTCATAACATCATAAAATTTCAAGAGTAAATCGCTGTTGAAATTTGCCAAGTGTATACATATCTGTGTTCGTGACTGTACTATGGGTACTAGACAATGGATATAATTTGAGTATATTTAGTGTGGTGTTCTGACCTTGTAGCTGTTGGTGACGGTCTGCACCTCGGGCCCGCCGTACACGTGCAGCACGGTGGGGCTCCGGCCCGGGCGGCCGCAGCGCCACAGCGCGCAGTGCGCCGCCGCGCCGCACGACAGCCGCGTCTGCAGCAGCTGCGGCGCCGGCACCCCCGCGCATGCGCTCAGCGAACGCTCTACAACATTACAGTGTTACCCAAAGTGGTCTATATTGACCCCAGAGGTCCACGATGTCCTACAGAGGGTTCTATGTCAGCGGGAAAAAAAACTAGGGACCTTGAAATCTAAATGCGTATACTATATAGTAAATCAGCATAAAAATAAATTAGGGAAGAACGGGTCTATCCATTCCCGAAAAATATTGAAGTTTGGGGACCTCTGCTCTACAACATTAATCAAAAGTCAAATGTTTTATTTCAATTAGACCAGTAATACGGGTACTTTTGAATTTTCAAAAACTAGGTGCGCAGTTCCAAATAGTGGGTCTTATGGAGAAGAACCGGCAATAAACTCCATAGATACTCCTTTCAACAAAGATTATACATTGATTTATTTTAAAATTTAGTTCTTATAATGTGAGAATCGTGCAGCTTGATGTGCTGATAACAATTGAATTTAATAAACTACGATCAATTGCCTTCCAAAGAAAAGAAAAGTGATTACCATAGCATGTCAAGAGCCGACAAAGTTTCGCGCAAAATAACTTGACCCAAAACTAACGGAGAGTTAGTAAGTTTGCGCAGTACATTTTCGAGCAAAATGTACTAAAAAACGACTACTGCGCATCCACCATTTTGGTTCAAGTTATTTTGCGCCAACTGTACCCCGAGTACAGTTGGCGCAAAATCGCAGATACGCTCAGGGAACGGTCTACAACATTACATAACAACGGTACTCATTTACATATTATGAGTGATTGACACTCTACGATCTTGCCATGGTGGGGCAAAGGAGCAGACGAATCACCTGATAGTAAGCGAAAACCACCGCCCATGGACATCCACAACACCAGAGGAGTCGCACGTTGCCCGCCTTTTAAAAGGGTTTGGGCCTCCGGTATCCTCACTCACTCCGCGAAACACAACGTGAGCTTTGTTTCACGCCATTTTTCGGTGAGACCGTGGTGACTGGTCGAGCCAGCCCATTCGTGCCGAAGTATAGCTCTGCCACGGTGAAATTAGTGAATACTAGTAATCTAGATTCCTATCCAACCATTTCTTTCAAAATACTTCACAGGAAATAATTATAAATGAATGTAATTTTTGATAACTTTAGTAGTACAGAACATGGTTGTGTTAAGTTTTATCTCTACTAATATTATAAACGCGAAAGTTTGTGAGGGTATTGTATGGATATTTGTCACCTTTTCACGCCAGAACGGCCGAACGGATCTGGATAAAATTTGGCACAGAGATAGATGGTCTGTAATATTCTGTAGTATTCGATCTGCTGAACCGATGCATTCATTCCGGCGTGTGCCATAGAGCGTTCAAGAAGTCAATACTTCACCCTATACCCAAGGCAGGGGATACAGACTGTGTCGATAATTATAGACCAATCTCAATCCTCAGTTCAGCATCTAAGGTAGGAACGTATCATCAACTGTCAGCTAACAAGGTATCTCGAATCTATGAATATTTTAGCAGCATCTCAGTATGGTTTTCGGGCTGGCAGATCTACTGATGATGCTGTTCATGATTACACCAGCTATGTAGTTAGAAATTTGAATGCTAATAAGAAATGTTTGACCATATTTATCGACTTAGCTAAGGCGTTTGACACAGTCTCTATCCCCACCCTAGTTGACAAACTGTATGCAATGGGGGTACGCGGTACCCAACTAGACCTACTGACCAATTACCTCTCAGAACGTAAACAGTGTGTGAAAATTGAGGAGAGCGTTAGTGAAGAACTTCTCATTACGCATGGGATAACACAAGGCAGTATATGGGGACCCACGTTATTCCTATGCTACATAAATCAACTCTGTCAGCTTCAAATTCAAGGGTGTAAAATTGTCACATATGCAGATGATACTACTTTAACCTTTGTGGGGGATTCGTGGGATGAAGTTTTCTCTTTAGCTCAGAACGGCTTTAATAGAGTCTGTCACTGGCTTGCAGCCAACTCACTAACTTTAAATGCTAAAAAAACTAAGTATGTGGTTTTTTCAATCAGACAGTCCAACCTTGACTTAAATGATAGATTCCACATATTGGCTCATAAATGCTCTTTTCCTCCAATGTTGCAATGTAGTTCTCCGCGGATAGAGGTAGTGCAGAGTATACGATACTTAGGTACTATAATTGATAATAAGCTATCATTTGATACTCATATACAAACTATATCACAAAGAATTAGGAAAATCACATATATTTTTAAACAACTAAGACACATAGCTGACGTTAAGATTATAAAGATGGTATACTTTGCGCTAGTTCAATCAATTATCACATACTGCATAGTTACATGGGGAGGAACGGATAAGACCAAGCTAATAGAATTATAAAGAGCACAGAGGTTAATTTTAAAGGTAGCCTTCTTTAAACCCAGGCTGTTTCCCACAAGTGAGCTCTACAGCGTTGCAGGGGTTTTAACTGTTAGGCAGCTGTATATTTTACATACTATACTTAGGCAACACACAGATATGGCATCTTTCGACTTAGAACAATGCACGGCGAGAAGGTACTAGGCTGTTTGTAAAAGAAACATTGTTAAAACCAGTCGCACAAAAAAAATACATTTTTCGTGGACCGTTGTTACTATATAATAAAGTAAGTAAAGAATTAATAATTTTTAATAACAGTAAAACTGAATGTAAAAAAAAGGTTATGGCGTGGTTACTTCAATTTCATTACTACAAGACTGAACAGATATTATACATACAATCATGAATGAGACACACTAACAATACGCACACACACACACACACTCCAACATCCACGCATGCAAATACGTACACTCACATAAACACATACTCATCCAACATATGCGCACGATTTTAGCTTAGTTTTTCAACTGTATGTGTTTATTTTTCTTTCTGTAAGTGACTAGTACTAGTGAAAGGAGTAGGTATTTCTCGACAAAAATAAGTTCATCATATTGTTTACTTAATTTGTGGTGGTGGGTGCCTGATGTCCTAAGATACAGGCCTCGGCTTAGTTTAGGCATCAGTCTCCCACAAATTATTCTAATATGTAGTTAAAAATTTATGTAAATTGCTGTGTAATAATTTGTGGAAGAGAAATAAATGAATTTATTATTATTATTATTAATACATACAACATAGGCTACTTTTTATTCAATTCTGAAGTCCACGCAAACATAGTCGCGGGCAGAAGGTAAGGACTGAAATTCACTGTTACTGACTGTTAAACACACCTCAAAAACATCCTTTAATATGGAAAATTATATTGTTTTTTTTTGTCATACCTCTGATGAGTAATCCGGACTCGCTGTCCGTATCGTCTCCGTCACCGGACCGGCTGTCCCACGATCCGTTGAAGCTTCGTACCTCCAACGATTCTGCCAAATTACAATATTATTATAAAATACAGTAAATGATAATATAATATAAGCTGTATTTTATGAATTATTATTATTATTTTATTACACAATTTATATATTTACTGATATTATTATTTTTATTACTGATTTTCATCCGTGACACCTCGTAAAGGTTCAGTTGAAAATCAGCGTCAAGCACTAGTGGCTTGACACAATGCTGAACTGAACCTATTTGGCGCAGCCGCGAGGCACACAATATGCCATAATATGTGAGTAGTTTGGTGCATTTTTATTGTTGTAGATTATTTTATTTTTATTTTTCTGTCTACTCTGTTTTTGTGTGTCTTGAGCGAACTGTTGCCAAATAAATTTCATTCTTTCTTGATAAATAAATAAATATTCTGTGACATTTTTACACAGCACCATCTAGTCCCAGACTAAGCAGAGCATGTACTATGGATATAATACTTAAATATTTTTTTTTGAAAATACATACTTATATTCATCACATAAATATTTGTGTGCTCTCTGCCTCATTAGCCTAGTGGTCCTGAGCGCGACTGCTACGCTAGAGGTCCTGGGTTCGATTTCCAGGTCGAGCAGTGTTATTGGGTATTTCTATGAAATTCCCAGTATCAACTCGAGTTTGGAATTTGTGCCCGGTTAATGGCAATAGGCTTGCCCCCTATTACATGGGACCTAAACATACCGGCGAACCGTGGGTGTACATTAGTACGCCTCTGCCTAACACGTCGGGGAATACAGGCGTGATGGAATGTTATGTTAAATATTTGTTTCCTGTGGCAATCGAACCCACGACCTCGCGGTCAGCAGTCCGGTACTCGAACCACTAAACTACAGAGATATAGTATATTTATACTAGTTTCTAACACTTACGCGAATATTAGACATTGAAATTAAAATACTTTTTACAGATTTAATAGCGTTAATAAAAAAAATCCTCGATTTTTTCCTTCACTAAAATAAATGTATAATGTTTAGAATGAACAATGAAAAAAATACAAAAAGATAGATAATAGGTAAGGTGGCATCTTACGACATCGAACTAACTGCAAATTAAGTTGTTTTTCAAATTTACGGATTCTATTATTATTATACAAACTAGCCTCTGCCCGCGGCTTCGCTCACTTGAAGCTAAAAACCAACAGTGATGATCTCTTCTTTGTATGGGTCTCTATACATTAGAGAGGTCAAGCTGTATCTCAGGTTCCGTTTAATTATTTGAGATAAGAAGTTCACCAGTTTTTAAGTTGGAGCACATACTTTCTAACAGTGATAACAAAATTAAAATCGTTTCAGTAGTTTTTGCACCAACCCGTAACAAACAGACAAGAATTTTAAAAAACACAGTTTTGGATTCGGAGACGTTTATATACCCTAACCCACATGTTTTTTTTAATATCTTCAATGTACAGACACAGCTTTTTTCCAATTTTATAATAGTAGAGATTTCGACATGGCAGGTGGAACTCGCGGTGGCTTAGTCGTCATAGCGTCTGGTGTATCTAACCAGAAGACGCAGGTTCGACTCCTGTCCGCAATTCAAATTTTTCCTTCACTAAAATAACATACCATCACGCCTGTATTCCCCGAAGGGTTAGGCAGAGGCGTACTAATGTACACCCACAGTTCGCCGGTATGTTTAGGTCCCATGCAATAGGGGGCGAGCCTATTGCCATTAACCGGGCACAAATTCCTAACTCCGAGCTGCTACTGGGAATTTCATAGAAAAACCCAATAACACTTTGTTCGACCTGGGATTCGAACCCAAGACCCCTAGCATAGCAGTCGCGCTCAGGACCACTTGGCTAATGAGGCAGTTCCTTCATTAAAATAGCGTTCATTAAATTCAATTCGCGTTAACATCAATACAAGTTTTTTTTTAAATCTATACTTAATATATAAAGCTGAAGAGTTTGTTTGTTTGTTTGTTTGCTTGAACGCGCTAATCTCAGGAACTACTGGTTCGATTTGAAAAATTCTTTCAGTGTTAGATAGCTCATTTATCGAGGAAGGCTATAGGCTATATATCATCACGCTAAGACCAATAGGAGCGGAGCACCAATGAAAAATGTTTCAAAATCGGGGTTTTTTTTCCTTTTGAGACCTTCCGATGCATGCGCTGCGTAAACGGTTAAAGTTTCGCAAAAATCGTATATGACAGAATTGTTCCTCTTTAAAAGTTCTAAAAAAAAATCCGCGACGGCATATGTCTTTCTTTTAAGGTTGGCTCACTAAAACCTTTTTTATGCTAACTTTGTTCTAAAATTCCAAATGCATTATTTGCGAAGGTGTTTTTATAAACATGATATTAATCCTTATCCAAATAAATACGTTATTCATCAGAAGTATTTAATTTAAAACAAAAGTGCCCTTTACATCATTGGATTTCAATGAATATCTTAGGAGATATCGCAGTTTTAAAATAACATCGCAGCAAAATAATGATCAAGTACCGCGCGCGCATTTATGATGTGCAAGGCAGTCATGAGGGGGAAGGGCGGTGAGCCCAGTTAGCTCAGCGAGTTAATTTTCTTTAGGGTATTGTTTCTGATTTTTTAGTACCTATTTTAAGCTAATTCTTTTACCGTGGGTAGGCGATATCTTATCGTATAATCTATACTTAATATATAAAGATGAAGAGTTTGTTTGTTTGTTTGTTTACTTGAACGCGCTAATCTCAGGAACTACTGGTCGGATTTGAAAAATTCTTTCAGTGTTAGATAGCCCATTTAGTGAGGAAGGCTATAGGCTATATATCATTACGCTACGCGGACGAAGTCGCGGGCAGAAGCTAGTAGAGTATATGAATTTAGCAGTGATAGCCTAGTGATATACCATTGGACTGCCAAGTCAAAGGTCTCGAGTTCGAATCCAAGGCACGCACCTCTGACTTTTCGAAGTCATGTGCGTATTAATAGTTAATTATCACGCGCTTAAACGGTGAAGGAAAACATCGTGAGGAAACCTGCACGTCTGAGAGATTTTTTCAACGGCGTGTGAAGTCTGCCAACCCGCATTAGGCTAGTGTGGTGGACTATAGCCTAATCCCTCTCATTGTGGGAGGAGACTCGTGCCCAACAGTGGGACATATAATGGGTTGATTATATTATGTACTAGCTTCTGCCCACGGCTTCGCCCCCGTGGAATTCTGTCTGTCATCACATCTCACGGGAACGGGATAAAAAGTATCCTATGTCCGTCTCCTGGTTCTAAGCTACCTCTCCACCAATTTTAAGCCAAATCGGTCCAGCCGTTCTTGAGTTATAAATGGTGTAACTAACACGACTTTCTTTTATATATATAATACTAGCTTCTGCCCGCGGCTTCGCCCCCGTGGAATAAAAAGTATCGGGAACGGG
Source organism: Acronicta leporina (assembly GCA_947256265.1). NCBI lineage: Eukaryota > Metazoa > Arthropoda > Insecta > Lepidoptera > Noctuidae > Acronicta > Acronicta leporina. The sequence continues at coordinate 2,173,297 of OX366539.1, forward strand.
ATAAAAAGTATCCTATGTCCGTTTCCTGGTTCTAAGCTACCTCTCCACCAATTTTCAGCCAAATCGGTTCAGCCGTTCTTGAGTTATAAATGAAGTAACTAACACGACTTTCTTTTATAAATATAGATACTAGCTTCTGCCCGCGGCTTCGCCCCCGTGGAATAAAAAGTATCGGGAACGGGATAAAAAGTATCCTATGTCCGTCTCCTGGTTCTAAGCTACCTCTCCACCAATTTTAAGCCAAATCGGTTCAGCCGTTCTTGAGTTATAAATGAAGTAACTAACACGACTTTCTTTTATATATATAGATATAATATATAAGATAGATGATATGGACTTTACCTGAAGGAGGTCGATCGGTGATAGTGCCTTGTACATGGAGACGAGGTGGTGACGTGGTGATCTTGTATACCCTCGTGACTGGAACACTGCTGATGTTTGAAGATGTGATCACCGCCATTGTACATTCCTGTATAACGATTACAAGATATATACCATCACGCCTGCATTGCCCGAAGGGTTAGGCAGAGGCGTACTAGTTCTTATACACCCATAGCTCTTAACAGGGCGTATTTTTTTTTGTTTTATGGGATAGGGAAGGCAAACGAGCAGACAGATCACCTGATGGTAAGCGATTACCGCCGCCCATGGACACTAGAGGAGTTACAAGTGCGTTACCGGTCTTTTAAAACGGTTTGGGCTTACGGTATCCTCATTCATTCGGCGAAACACAACGTAAGCGTTGTTTCACGCCGGTTTTCTGTGAGGCCGTGGTATCGCTCCGGTCGAGCCCATTCATGCATAAGCATGGCTCTCCCACGGTTAAGCCAGGGCTAGCCAGCCAGCTTAACCGTGGGAGAGCCATGCTATAACCACATAAATCGAAACTCCGAACTGTTGCCTGAGAATTTCATAGAAAAACCCAATAACATTTTGCTCGACCTCGGAATCGAAACCGGTACTTCTAGCATAATATTAAAAACAACTACGTGGCAACTGCGGGGCAATTGCGTGGCAACTGCGTGACCACTGCGGGGCAATTGCGTGGCAACTGCGGGGCAATTGCGTGGCAACTACGTGGCAACTGCGGGGCAACTGCGTCACAATTGCGAGGCAACTGCGTATCATACTCACATCATCTATATCCACAGCGCACGAGTGTCCAACTGTTGTTAGAAGTTGTACCGCATGTGGCCGCGGCGGCGCTAGTGGTGCTACGTATAGATGGCGCTCCAGTGGCGTCTCACGGAGCCCTACAAAGTATACCAGCTGGCGGGCTGTGTCTACCTGTAAAAATAAGATTTTATGTAGTAACTACACTGATTGATTGATTTTCACGTGGGACAGCCATGCTTCGGCACGAACGGGCCGGCTCGACCGGGGCGATACCACGGCCTCACAGAAAACCGGCGTGAAACAACGCTTGCGTTGTGTTTCGCCGATTGAGTGAAGCTACCGGAGGCCCAAAACCTTTTAAAAGGCGGGCAACGCACTTGTGACTCCTCTGGAGTTGCGGGTGTCCATGGGCGACGGTAATCGCTTACCATCAGGTGATCCGTCTGCTAGTTTGCTCCCCTTTGCCATAAACAAAAAAAAAAACGTCCTGCTAACCTTCCCGGGGTTAGTCTTTGGATGGGATAGTATTCCTAACACACTTTACCCCTCCGTGCCTCGGAGAGCACGTAAGGCCGTCGGTCCCGTCCTTCATATTTGCCCAGAAATTGGATTGCAGAGGTCTGATGTCAGTCGCTTCGTGTAAATTACTGATCTTCCGGCTGAATATCGCGAACTGGCGAAGCGGCGATGAAATGCAAAGCTACCAAAAGTAAAAAAAAGGTACTCACCCATATTTTCCTGGACATCACCTCCCATTCACCGGCAGTAATGGGCTCTTTACAAATCAAATTTGGTCCTACAGCATTGCTCTCATCATCCGTGATCATATCTATGACCGCTGTGGATAAATAGAATTAAGATATGAAACATTTATCAGAACAAATAATATAAACTACCAATTTCTACCAAATGGTAGAATTTCGTAAAGTTCGCGTTATACGATAATTTAAGGTCTCACACATTTTTTTATATTTAATAACGAAACCTACCATTTTCTACCAATATATTTTTTCGACATGTTCTATATTCACATAATTTTCGATCTAGTTCATTATAAATCGTATTGTTAAACAAAATAAATTCTACCATTTTCTACCAAAATAATTTTTTGACTTGTTTCATACTCACATCGATGTGGCGTGCTGCTTTTCTGCATCAACGCACATGTAACTAAATACAGATGTAAATGTCCGCTCTCCTCGCTGGCCCAAATAAAGTTCATTTGTAGACCGGTCGACGGTAGAAAGTAGAGTATGTCATGCACATTGATCCACGCGTCCGGTGCCGTCTCCGAGACTAGAATTTGTATGTCTTGAATTGGCTGAAAAAAAAAAAATTATTTAAAATGGTTATTTTCCCCGTGTTCAAGTTCAAAGGGCGGGCGTTTGGGGGCTGTCTATAATGTAAAAATGACGTTCAAAAAGTACTACCTAGTAGTCTATATTGAATAAATTATTTTGACTTTTGACTTTGACAAATGTTTTAATTTCAAACTAGCTGACACGGCGAACTTTGTAACGCCTATCAGTCGATTCTGAAACTAACGTCACTCAATAGGGTATTACACCTTTTTTTGAAAACTGTTTTAAATTAATCCTTAGATTGTAATGAACCAGTAGAAATTTTATTTCAGTTTTATAAAACCGAAAAATGCCTTAAAAACTATTTTTAATTTATGATTTTGAATTTTCGCGCGGAAACGCTAGCCGCCATGCTACTTCGGGTCGTGACATCACTTCGTTAGTAAACAATACAACTGCAAAAGACCAAGTAAAGTCAAGTTACTATCAGAGTGACATCACGTCGGAATCCAATATGGCGGATGGCGTTTTAAAACAGATTAAAAAAGACTATTTTTGAAATTGAATTATAAAATTTACATTGCATTTGTTTAAATAAATATAACGTTTCTCGTTTACTTTTTTTAAAACTATCATAAACATGCATTTTATATTTTTTCTTACATGGTGTAAAATACCCTATTGTTTTGGCTACCCGGAACCCCTCCACTCACACTTAAACTTTATGGTATGGTACAGTCACGAGCATCAATATGTATACACTTACTAAAATTCGAAAGCGTTTTTTTATAAAATGACGATTGCAAACTTCTAGATAATAACAATATCATTAAAGCATTGGTTCGAAAATACTATGTTCATAACATCATAAAATTTCAATTATTACATTAAGAGAAAATCGCCTTTGAAATTTGCAATCTGTACTCGTGCTCGTGTATATACATATATGTGCTCGTGACTGTACCCATTAAAGTTCAAATTGACTTTTAAGTATTATTACGAATCTTTTGTATGGGAATATAGAAAAGTGTTGTTTTTAGACTCTTTCAGGCAATTTTTGACTTGCTCGTGGTAAGATCTCTTGTGGTCTAACTGGCGACCACCCTTACGTCGGAATCTATCGTGAAGCACCGCGATGTGTTAAAACTATGGTTGTATATAGAATCCCTCTCATTTTCGCATGTCCGTCTATATTATTCAAATATACAAAACACGAATACAACCGAAATATATTTAAAAAAGAACCCTCTCATAATGAGAGGAGACCCATCTCCATCAATGGAACAGTACAATCGGTTCATTATGGAGGCATTCCAGGCAACATTAGAAAGGAATGACGTCACCTCACCTGTTGGCTGGTCGGCTCATCACGTGGAGCACAGAGCACTTCTCCCGCGTGCTCGTAAGTCGTCGGCGACGAGAACTGAGCCAGTGGTATCAGAACCAGCTCAAGTCGCTGTTGTTTTCTGTCTAGAAGTTGTACCCAAACGCTGGAAGCAAAATAAGATTTATAAGGCCGTCTCCAAGAATTCAAGGCGGAATAATAAATAATATTTATTTCTGTAAATAGATCTTTTGAAGACACTTTTAAAGGTCAATGTTTTACATTTTTTTAACTAGATGGCGCCGGCATTTCCTATCTGACGATCTCTGAGAAAAAACGCCGAAACAAACTCAGAGAATCATGGTCTCTTTTAAAGTCCAGACAGTAGTAGTATTATAAGATATGTGTGTTACAATGTAGGGCAAAATCTGGACAGGCCTTTTGAAGAAAGAGCCATAGCAGCCTTGAGTTGAGCTGTCCTACCTGACGGCACGCATACACCAGGCATCATGTAGCTCAACCATTATTTAGGGAGCCCAACGGCCCGTTGCACGGCAATACCAAATCAGCAGAACAACAACATAGGGGAAGATGGTCATTTCGGGTCACCCCTATAACTGTATGATGCAGAAGTACTTACTACTGTCCGTCTGGGGTCCAGCCTACCCTGGCGAGGTATTCGAACCAAGGAAAGCACTCCTTCAGCGGCTGATGAAGCTCATACCATCGGATGTCAGTAACTTCCATACAACCATTACTTACGCCACCAGCTGACATGTAAAGAAAGAAAGAAAATGTATTCATGTAACAAAAAGATCTTATAAACATACTAATTTTCGCCCGTGGCTTTGCTCATCTGGAGCTTTATTAGGATTAGAAATTAGAAGTGGATCCCAAAGATAATAAAAACCAACAGTGATGATCTCTTCTTTGTATGGGTCTGTATACATCAGAGAGGTCAAGCTGTATCTTAGGATCCGTTCGATTAATTGAAATAAGAAATTCACCAGTTTTTAAGTTGGAGCACATACTTTCTTACAGTGATAACAAAATTTAATTCTATTGAGTAGTTTTTGCGCCAACCCGTAACCTCTTTGTTACAGGTTGGCGCAAAAACTACTGGATATATTAGAAAAACAGACAAGAATTTTAAAAATCACATTTTTGGGTTTGGGGACGTTTATATGCCCTAACCCACTTGTTTTTTTTTAAATACCTTCAATGTACAGACAAGTTTTTTACAATTTTATAATAGTAGAGATATGAAATCTATACTAATATATAAAGCTGAAGAGTTTGTTTGTTTGTTTGTTTACTTGAACGCGCTAATCTCAGGAACTACTGGTCCGATTTGAAAAATTCTTTCAGTGTTAGATAGCCCATTTATTGAGGAAGGCTATAGGCTATATATCATCACGCTACGCGGACGAAGTCGCGGGCAGCAGCTTTATAATATAAAATAAAAAGAGAAAGTTAAAAATAATTTAAAAAAAAGGGTGCTAAATAGGTTCAGTTCAGCTAAATGCCAGACCGCCAGTGAGCTGCCTGGCGCTGGTTTTAAACTGGTAGGCTCACTCAGACCCTAACAATAACATTGGGATTTGTGCCCGGTTAGTGGCAAAACGAGCCTATTACTATTAACTGGGCACAAATTCCCCTATTACATGAGACAATGTTCCCTTATACTTGCACAGAAAAATCCAATACTTACAATGTTCAGAGGCCCCCTCCTGATAGTAGTCCAGGACAGTCGAGGGGGCAGCTTTTTGTAGCCTGAAAGTCACCATTTTCAACGAAGACTTGGCGTTTGGAGTACCAGCGCGGGGGAACCTGTGAATAATAATAATAAAAAAAAACAAATAATTACACAACAGGAATGGGCCGGCTCGACCGGAGTGATACCACGGCCTCACAGAAAACCGGCGTGAAGCAACGCTTGCGTTGTGTTTCGCCGAGTGAGTGACGATACCGGAGGCCCAAACCCTTTTAAAAGGCGGGCAACGCACTTGTCACTCCTCTGGTGTTGCGGGTGTCCATGGGTGGCTGTTATCGCTTACCATCAGGTGATTCGTCTGCTCGTTTGCTCCCCTATCCCATAACTAAAAACATAACTTCGAAAAATTATGTACCAACAATAATCTAATGCTATACATAAATACACAAAAACATAAATAATTATATTAAATAATATAATAGTAAAAAATATATAAATATAATAATAATATATTGCTTCCTCTCTCCTACATTGCGTGCCCGACGGGGTCCATGATGAACTATTTTATTGTAAACTAGCTTCTGCCCGCGACTTCGTCCGCGTAGCGTGATGATATATAGCCTATAGCCTTCCTCAAGTAATAGGCTATCTAACACTGAAAGAATTTTTCAAATTGGACCAGTAGTTCCTGAGTTTAGCGCGTTCAAGCAAACAAACAAACAAACAAATTCTTCAGCTTTATATATTAGTAATAGATATAATAGTAAAAAATAAATAAATATAATAATAATGTATTGTAAATTTACCATCTGATTGTATGAACTACATTGTGGAATGCAATAAATATTGAGTATTGAGTGTGTGAATGTTACGTGCGAAACAGTTTCGGAAGTTGGCGCCTTCTATTTGGCCGGATTATTAAATTACTTATTTCTTTAAAATTAACTTTATTTCAACATTTCAGTGGCGAGTAGAATCGGACGAACCTCGACGACATAGTCATTTACTCGGTCGGTATGTGTTATTGTAATTTTTCCTTAATTATGTAATCACAGATAAAAAATACATATTGAACCTCTTTCTTTTTTGAAGTCGGCTCAAAATAGCTGGCCAGGTATATACGGTATGTACTTTAACCAATGATATTTAGTATTATTTCTCAATAAATTATTATTTTTGGATCTGCTTTGATTTGAAAATAATTAGCGTAGCTACTTGAGATTCCGCAACAGTAAAAAGAAAATCAAATAATTGAAAACTCTAGTCATAACATACCATCACGCCTATATTCCCCGAGTGGTTAAGGCAGAGGTGTACTTAGGTACACCCAGAGTTCGCCGGTATGTTTAGGTCCCATGTAATAGGGGGCGAGCCTATTGCCATTAACCGGGCACAATTTCCTAACTCAGAGCTGCTACAGGGAATTTCATAGAAAAACCAAATAACACTTTGCTCGACCTGGGAATCGAATCCAGGACCTCTAGCGTAGCAGTCGCGGTCAGGACCACTTGGCTATTGAGACAATTTGTGATCATAGATAAAAAATACATATTAAACCTTCTTTTTTGAAGTCGGCTAAAAATAGCTGGCCTGGTATATACGGGTGTCCCAGAAAGTGACGATAAGCTGACAACAGGAGAAAGGCCTACTAATAGCGGGCCCGGGAAAAATAAATCATCCAAGTATTCCCTACGGTTCCTTAGTACCAGCCATTTATAAAAAAAATCACAAAAATACTACCCTGAGTTAAAATTAACGGCAATATGATTTGAATTTTATGTTACTGTTCCGGAATCTCAAGTAGCTACGCTAATTATTTTCAAATCAAATTAGAAATAATTTAACCAATGATATATTTATTTAGTATTTTTTCTCAGAAAATTATTATTTTTGGATCTGCTTTGATTTCTCCGATTCACTCGTGATCGTGATAAAAAAAATTAAAAAAATATCTTGTAAAAGTGTCTTTAAAAGATCTATTTACAGAAATAAATATCATTTATCATTTAAAGGCACCCAGATTATATCTATCGGGGAAGACGCAATCGGGAAACGCATTTCACATTTCAGCAATATCTATACTAATATATAAAGCTGAAAAGTTTGTTTGTTTGCTTGAACGCGCTAATCTCAGGAACTACTGATCCGATTTGAAAAATTCTTTCAGTGTTAGACAGCCCATTTATTGAGGAAGGCTATAGGCTATATATCATCATGAAGATCAGAAGCTAGTGCATGATAAAAGTGGTCTCAAAGGGTTTAATTCGAGTTTTTCGCGCTTCTCGTCCGATAGTAAAAAGTAGAAGATTTCCACTAACCTGAACTCCTCCACTTCACCGCTGGTGCTCTGTGACGAAGGGAAGCTGTAGATCTTCACTTCACTCTCGTCCACTTCCTCGTAAACTATCCTGAACACATCATCTGTAACAAACCCCGTTTTTATTGTGGGAGAGCCATGCTTCGGCACGAATGGGCCGGCTCGACCGGAGTGATACCACGGCCTCACAGAAAACCGGCGTGAAACAGTACGCTTGCGTTGTGTTTCGCCGAGTGAATGAGGTTACCGGAGGCCCAAACCCTTTTAAAAGGCGGGCAACGCATTTTTGACTCCTCGTGCGTTGCGGGTGTCCATGGGCGGCGGTTATCGCTTACCATCAGGTGATCCGTCTGATCGTTTGCTCCCCTATCCTATAAAAAAAAGAACCTAGGGTGAACGGTATCTCAATCCGAATAAAAACACAATTTGACAAACTTTGGATTACAATTTCTTTTGGTATAACGTTTTTGTGGTCAATTCAATGCCTATCATGCTTATATCTTAGACCAGAGGTTCTCAAACTTGTTTAGTTTACCATCAGCTTTGGGCTGCCACCAGAAGCCGGTGTACCTCGAGAACTCCTCTTGTGTTACGTAGCAAGGCACGCCAGCCTGGCGAGGATCCTCTGCCAACCTAAGAAACAATAATATTTATACTTTATACTTATACTTTATTGAATCCAAAAAAATATTTGTTTTGTTTACACAATTTGTTTATAAACTGAGAACATGTAAGCTTAAAATATAACATAACATAACATACCATCACGTCTGTATTCCCCGAAGGGTTAGGCAGAGGCGTACTAATGTACACCCACAGTTCGCCGGTATGTTTAGGTCCCATGTAATAGGGGGCGAGCCTATTGCCATTAACCGGGCACAAATTCCTAACTCCGAGCTGCTGCTGGGAATTTCATAGAAAAACCCAATAACACTTTGCTCGACCTGGGAATCGAACCCAGGACCTCTAGCGTAGCAGTCGCGGTCAGGACCACTTGGCTATTGAGGCAGTTAAAAAAAAACTTAAAATATAGGTTAATAATATTGTGAACAGATTGTTAGCATCTGCTGCTGAACTAGGTGTATAGCCTGTGCTTCAGCAAGCAGCGCCTCTACCTTCGGATTAGGTTATAAATATATTATCTTGGTAAACGCATAGAAGGAAACAGTTTGATTTATAAACGTGCTTATTAAATTAAATAAACTTGAGTAGTTTCAGTCCTCTTTGTGAGTAAAGTGAGATGTGTGTGCGTGTGTGTAAGAGGGTGAGTAGAAAGTGTTATACTAATGACACCTTATGGATTCTAAAATTAGTTATTTGTTTAAAAATGACGTGTGGACTATTCTAAAACGGTAAGTAGTATATGTAAGTATATTCAATCAGCTCTGTTGCTAACTTCGGGTGAGTTATACCACCGCATTCTGCCACTCTTCCACTAAGTAATTATGGAATGTAAGCTTAAGTGGCAGTGAGCGGGGCACATAGCTCGTAAAATAAAACTGATAACCGCTGGGTAGTAACATCGCACCGGGAAACGCAGTGATATAGTATCTAACCAGAAGACCCAGGTTCGAATCCTGCCTGCAAGTCGAATGTTCTGGTCCCATGTAATAGGGAGCGAGCCTATTGCCATTAACCGGGCACAAATCCCAAGCTCCGCGCTGCTACTGAGAATTTCATAGAAAACCTCAATAACACTTCTCGAACTAAGAATCGAACCCAGGAGACGCTTGCATAGCAGTCGCGGTCAGGACCGCTAGGCTAATGACGTTAATGAGACTGTTAAACTCATTATCCTTCCTTTTTTCGTAGTCGGGAAAAAATAAAACTCACCGATCAGGTTCATGTCCCCGACACGCGTATGTCAGACGGCAGGGGCGACGTAACTGACCTCCCGCGAGCCAGATGTCCCCCCTAGCGGCGTGGGCCACGAGGTCGGGGGCCTGGGGGCACATCGCGGGGGTCAAGGGGGCTCCACCGCCTGTGTTCAGCGAGCGGGGGACTAGCGGCGGCGACTGTAAAAAAGAAAATTAATTGAAAGATTTTTTTTATTTCCGTATGTTTAACGCATAACAAATCATAATATAAGCTAACAAAAACATAACCTTAACACACAGGTCACAAAAGACAAAACTTTGACATTGACATTTGACACTGACACAAGTATGACGTCATACTTTGCATATTTTTGTTTGAAGTCACGTGACACAAACTATCTATTGTAAAGGTTGCACAAAAAATGGCAGCTGTGGTGGTGGTTTTATTTGGTATGCTGTCCACCTGGCCAGAGAGCCCGACATAACCGTCTTGCATCCCCGAAGCGGGACGGAATGCATAAGGCGCATTTCCCCACCCGAGAAAAAAAAGGACAAGAACGGGAACCGAGCGAAGTGGGGGCGGCAGAGTACTGTCGAGGTACCGATTTTATAACACAATTAAAAGGGGTTATATCGTATAACTTTAGCATTTATTGAGGGGCGAAGCCCTGATTCATACAAGTGAGTCTGTCAAGACACTTCTATGGCAAATATAAAATTTCAAACTGAAGTGGTCCTGACCGCGACTGCTACGCTAGAGGTCCTGGGTTCGATTCCCAGGTCGAGCAAAGTGTTATTGGGTTTTTCTATGAAATTCCCAGTAGCAGCTCGGAGTTAGGAATTTGTGCCCGGTTAATGGCAATAGGCTCGCCCCCTATTACATGGGACCTAAACATACCGGCGAACTGTGGGTGTACATTAGTACGCCTCTGCCTAACCCTTCGGGGAATACAGGCGTGATGGTATGTTATGTTATGTTATGTTGTTTATTCTTTAACCAGCTGACTGGCTGGTTATTACACATTTGTTACACACAATATTGTCGCCTTCTTGGAGCGGTCTCTACAGTACCTAGTAGCCGCAGCCGCAGTCACGTCGTAGTAGAAGAGTCCAGGCGAGGACTCAAGCGGTTTTCCTATAGTGGCATTTTTCTCGGTAAAAGATCCTCAGAATTTTTGTAGCATAAAAAGATATATTTTAGTTACATTAAGGAAGCTATTTCTGTTATTTTATTTGTCTTAGATTATTATTCTTTGAATGACTGTTTGTTTCTTCCCAATTTTTTTTAAATGGGATAGTGGGGCAAAGAGCCGACGGATCACCTATTGGTAAGCGATTACAGCCGCCCGTGGACACCCGCAACATTTTAAAAGGGAGTACACTCTTTTCTTGAAAGTTTGAAGGTCGTATTGGTTCCAAAATGTTGATTCTATGGAGAAGAATTCGTCAAGACACTCTTTTAAAATAAATTATGTGACAATCTTCACTAGTACAATATTGCGATAACAAGATGCATGGGTGTTGAAAGATGTCCAAGTTTGACCGAAGTCGACAGTATTAAACGAAGGTTCAAATTATTTCAGAACCGTCATAGTAGAAGAGTCCAGATGAGGACTTAATTAAGCAGTTTTCCTATTTCCTATTTTGCGTCATGTTTCTTACCTGGCTCAGTCCTTCGTCAGCCACAAAGAGCGACGAGGCGCAAGGGAACATGACCCTGCCGGTGCCCTGGTGGAGTTCATACGAGGCGATGCCCCACGCGGCGACTCGCTGCCTCTCCCAGAGCAGCTGCTCCTCACGTGACCATTTGCCCGAGGTCACACCGAGAGCCACATTGGACTCGATCAGAGGTTTCCAGTCCAACCTGTAAAGAAGAGAATTTTTGAAGCTTTTGTAATCAGTGACCGTGCAAGACCAAATGTACAAAATACAAAATATTTATTGGGGAAATATAAGGTTACATTTCAAAACGTTTTTGGAGCCTCCTTTTAAGCAAACAATACCTGTATTAGAAGGCTCTTTCACATCACTGTCGTACACTTATACTGACAGATAAGACTCAATATAGTGTACTTTGACCTTAAGGGTTATGCAACCTTTTCTTTTCACGTGGGAGAGCCATGCTTCGGCACGAATGGGCCGGCTCGACCGGAGTGATACCACGGCCTCACAGAAAACCGGCGTGAAACAACGCTTGCGTTGTGTTTCGCCGAGTGAGTTTAGGTTACCGGAGGCCCAACCCCTTTTTAAGGCGGGCAGCGCACTTGCAACTCCTCTGGTGTTGCGGGTTGTCCATGGGCGGCGGTTATCACTTACCATAAGGTGATCCGTTTGCTCGTTTGCCCCCATATCCCATAAAAAAAAAACGTAAGTACATTTTCCAGAATATATCTACGTGTACTAAGAAAATATTTGTAACTAATGACTAGTGCATGCATTGTAGTGTATAGTGTGGTATGGCAATAATGCAATGTTATGTGGTGTAGTTTGGAGTGCTGCAATGTGTAATGGTATGGTGTGATGTGGTGTGGTGTGGTGCGGTGCAGTGTGGTGTGGTGTGGTGCGGTGCAGTGTGGTGTATTTAATTAACTTAATAATATTAAATAATTAATGTAGAATACAGCCCGAGATTTAGGGGGCCTACCAGGTTCAGGGCGCCCCAAAATTGAGATTATTTAACAATCATCTCAAACGCAAGGCAGGCAGTCATTTTTTGACTGCCTCATACAATTTGTGTTGCACGGATCTATTAAAAAAAGTGTAAAAGTATCTATTTATAGAAATAAATATCATTAAGTAAATAAAAATTTTAATTTATAAGCAACCAGCATGCTGATTAACATGAATAACATGCAACCAGCATAATGTTATTCTAAGTTTTATCTAGCACAGATTCCCTTTCAATATGAGTCTATAAAGAGACACAACACTTTCTCTGTCAATCGTTATCTCATATGCTTATCGCTAAAGTATTTTAGTTAATTACTTCATAAGTGTAACTTGTTTACAAGCAATATTTATATGTAGCATTTGTTTGTTTGTAATTATGTTCTCAAAAATGATTTCTAGAAATTTTGATTAAATTTAAAGTACGCTCAAAATAAGTGTGCTCGTCTGAAGATCCGTTCCGAACGGCTGCTAAGTGTTTTTGTAAATCAGAACATATTATTTTGAAAGTTGTGTCAAACACTTCTAAGATGCGACTCTTTACTTCAGTTCAAATATTTTTATTTCAAATAAGCTTTTACAAGCGTTTATGAAACGTTAATTCTAGTTGCATGGTTCCAAATGGTCGATCCTATGAAGAAGAATCCCGCAAGAAACTCCATGGACACTCTTTTAAAATAAATTATGTTACAATCTTCACTGGTACAATATTGCGATAACAAGATGTGTGGACGTTGAAGGATGTCCAAGTTTGACCGAGGTCGATTATATTAAACGAAGATTCACGTTATTTTGAGCTGGTAAATGAATCAAGATGTTCCTGAGTAAATAATAAAAAAAAAATAACTGGTCAGCTTCGCGAGTCAGCCGACCGGTACAACGCCATCTAGTAACATAATTGGAACTAAATTTACTATGACCCATTATACAAGTGGACTACTGTAAAACCACTTGCAGATTACTTCAGACATGCACAATTATTTTGACGGTACTTTACATTGCTGAGGTTTACGAGGTACGAAAAATCAGTCTAAAAATGACCGTAGATAACCTTATGCTAGGGTCGATGGCTCTATTTACTCTCTGAGGAATGGCAGGGTCTCGATTTGCTAAGAATGGTCACCCATTCTTAGGCAAGCGCAACTTAACTTTCTAAATCAATTGATCAGCGTAGTTGACGACACGTTTAGCGTAGCGGATTCTGCGAAACGTGTACAAATATTTGCTTTGTGTGAGGATCGAACCCACAGTTCGATCCCCACACAAAGCAAATATTTGTATGATCTACAGGTATGTACTTGTTCCGGGTCTGGGTGTTTGTGTATGTGAGAATTTGTGTTTGTAAATGCACCCACGATACAGGAGAATATTCTAGTGAAGCAACATTTTTTTTAAAACGAAACAAAAATTTTAGCTTGCTTAGCTATATAAGCGGCGGTAGCCTAATGGCTAGGGGGTCGGACTTGCGATCATGTGGTTGCCGGTTCGAAACCCACCCATTGCACTACCGACGTGAACCCACTCGTAACGTAACACAAGTATTTAGCTTAGCACGAGGGGTTTAGTAATGTGTGACCCACATTGCTAGTAAGCTCTTTTTAAAAAGAAGAAGAAAAAAAAAACCTCCACCAAGATTTACCGCCAACGGGAGTTTATGATCTGGCTGTGCCTCGCGGTTTTACAACTTTGCCCCGCTCCAAAGAGTCGTAGCATCATAATAAATAGGCTATAACCTTCCTCAAGAATTGGACTATAAAATGCAAAAAGATTTCAAATCCAACCATTTGATCAAACAAACTCTTCAGCTTTATTTGTTTATTTAAGATGATATGGATTAACTACAACGCAAGAGATTCTGGATCCAATGCCTAAGTTGAGCAGAGTGTTATTGGGTTTTTCTATAAAATTCTCAGTAGCAGTTCGGAGTCTGGATTTTTGCCCAATTAATGGTAATTAAGGCTCTCTCCCTATTAAATGGGACCGGTGAACTGCCTAACCCTTCAGAGAATACAGGTGAAATGTTTTGATATGGATTAAAATATAACAAAAACAAAGTCATCTATAAATAATTTAAAAAAAATACAGTTTATTAATAACTACCTACCTATGAGAATCTCATAATAAATATTGTTTAACCTTTCAACTACATTTATCATCTACAAACTTGTTTCGCTAGTACATAAACAAAGGATTAACATTGAGGTAAAAGTAACAATTAAAATCGATAGCCTAGTGATATGACCATTAGACTACCATGTAATAAGCGTTGAGTTCTTATCCAAGGGTCTGAGTGACTTTTGGAAGTCATGTCCATATTAATAGTTAATTATCACTTGTGAAAGAAAACATTGCGAGATAACTTGGATGCTTGAGAGATGTTCACAATGGCCTGTGAAGTCTGTCAACCTGCACTAGGCCTGTGTACTACCTCTGATCCTTATCTGTCTCATTCCCAGAGGAGACTTATGCCCAGTGTAGCATGATATATTTTATGCTACCCACAGATGTTCTACTTGTATGTAAAATAAGAAGTGCCCATACACTTTTATACTGACTGGGGTTTTTGTATAGGACAAGGGGGCAAACAAGCAGGCAGATCGCTTGATGGTAAGCGATAACCGCCGCCCATGGACACCCGCAACATCAGAAGAGTCGCTAGTGCATTGCCGGTCTTTTAAAAGGGTTTGGGCCTCCGGTATCCTCACTTACTCGGCGAAACACAATGTAAGCGTTGTTTCACGACGGTTTTCTGTCAGGCAGTGGTAGCATGGCTTTCCCATGCTAAATATTGGGTGTGAATATTATTTAACAAATCATTATTCAACAATTTAGGCTGGACAATGTCTGTCGGGTCAGCTAGTTATGTAATAATTAAGGAATAATAGCATGTTTATGTTGTTATGAGGTGGTAAATGAATATGGATGAAGCGAAAGTGGTGCCAGAATGGTAACAAGTGGAAATCTATAGACTCTACCTACCCCAATAGGATCAAGGTGTTAAAATATTTATGTAACATTCCGATCTTGAGAGAAATGTCAAACATATCTTAAGATTTCTAATCAGTGGCGAGAGGAGAAAGTACTTTTTTTTAAGAAAGTTATATAATTAATGAGATTAATTTCAGCAATGAAGATTATTTAATGAAAGTTATGTGAGGATTGAAATTTATTTGCTGCAAAGTCTCTGTTTTGGATTGATAATACTATGAGTGTAAAATATTATTAAATTTATGATTTGACAGGGATTGGCAGATTAATATTTTTAAAATTCTTGTCTATTTGTTACAGGTTGGTAATTTTGTTATCATAGAAAGTATTATGCTCCAACATAAAAACTGACCTCTCTGATGTATACAGACCGATACAAAAAGAAGATTATAATTGTTTTTGTTATTTTTGCATTTAAAATCTTAATATAGCTTCACCTGAGCAAAGCCTCAGGCAAAGGCCAGTATCACATAAACTTATGTCTAAGATAACACAACTTGTTCACAGTTTTATATACTAACATGGTGAAGCAGTGCACACCAAAATAACTCAATAACAATTCAGTGATTTTCAAGATCTTTGACTGATGATAAGAAAACTTTTTGAATAAGAATCACAATTGAATACTGCTAATTAACTATTTAGAATGGTACGAGGCTCTAATCATACAGCCTTTACTTTTTTTATACACAGGAAAATCACAATACAGCCACAAAAATCTTAAAATGTCATCATGATAGCAACTTTTTTTTAATCATACCTGGAATCACTTAACTGCTGTGTTGGTGTCACGTCAGTGTACAGTAGAGTGATCTCCCATCCATTCTGTGGGTTCCTCAAGAAATATATCCTCGTCTTCCCATTGCCCAACTTGCGAAAACTGATAGCGATAGGGACCATAGTAGACAGACATGATAATTCCTTTCGTAAATCATGTACGGCCTGCCGAACCTCGGCCCAGGAGTAACGTTTCGACGGTGGTCGTACATATTCTCCAGCTGCAGCCCCATCTCCAGCTCCTCTCACCTCCATAATATCAATTTCCATTAATTTTTACGCTACCGAAAATCAATTCTGTTCTCTCAATAGTTTTTTATTCATGATGTAACAAAGAACAATAGATTTTAGTGTACTCAGACACTTATTTTTACAATTTAAATGGCGATCTCATTATAATATTGAAATTAGTTGATTTGATTTTTGTTTCACTAAAAATAGGGCCAACACACTCGTTTTTTGACTTTAGTCGTCTTGCCAAATGGTCGCTGACCGATCGCGGTTTCACCACCGGTGTTTTGTCAAATTCACTCGTTTACATTTCACTTGCACTGACAACTACTCATCGTTTATTTTCTCGCTCTTTCATATGATATATGTTGGAAAGAGCAATAAAGATAATGTTTCGTTCGAAATCTAGAAGAATCGTGGAAATGAGTGAGTAAGTTGTGAGTTGGTTGACGTGAGATTTATTTCCATGTCAAATTCCATTCGAGATTTCTAGTAATAATCGGATACGCACTTCAAATTACAATTTCTGTATTTGATAAAGTATTTTGAAGATAGAAAAAACTTAATTATACTTAAAATAGTAAAAAATGTATGTTAATAAATGTTATAATGATTATGATAAAGATAATATATAATAAGATAATGATAAAGGCTTTTCACTTTTATAATGCCAATATCTCACGGTGATTCTCACCAGTCCTTTATAGTAACAAATTAAAAGCATCTATGCTATGACAACAATCTAAAGGTACAAAGTATTGCGAAAATGAGATGGCAAGTCTTAAAACTCACGCAAAAACACAGATGACTTCAAACCATACGTCGCGTTACGGTCAAGCCGAACCACAATATTAAATTCAACTAGTTACTCCCTATTATTATCATACCACGCGCCTCATTCATGCCTGTATTCCCCGAAGGGTTAGGCAGAGGTGTACTAATTGTAAACTCACAGTTCACCGGTAAGTCTATTGCCATTATCTGGGACAACTCCCAAACTCCCAAGCTGCTTCTAAGGAAAACTTACTAACGCTGCTCGACCTGGGAATCGAACCCAAGACCTCTAGTGTAGAAGCCGCGCTTCGAAGTACTAGGCTAATGAGGTAGTTCTGTTGAATCTCTAATAATACTCTTTCAATTCTATTCATTGTTCGTTGTTTACGCATTTGTTGTGTACGTGGGTCTTTTTCAAAAAAAATGTTCATACGAAAATTGCGTGTCCTACGACTTCAAATCTCTATCCTTCAGGCAAATGCAGTTCAAACTTAGTGTTTTAATCAGAAAACGATAAAATACGTTCTAAATTTATTATTAAAATGTTCAGTAGTACGAAAATCTGTGTAATATTGATTAAATTAATCATTATTAGAAAGATAAAAGATCATTTTTGACGTGTCCCACGCTGGTTTTGTAAAGTTCCGAACGTAAAATATCACTGTTATCCGACTTTTTGTTCAGTAATTTTATGTAATTTGGCAGGATTATATGATCTAAATTGAATAATAAACTTAATTCATAGGATACTAGAGTACAAATTATTTAAAATACACGTTTTATCTTGTCCCTCAAAATTACGTTGATGGAAAATTCCGTATACGCTACACTGTTTTACCGATTTTTAGTAGAAAATTGAATGTTACTAAGAGTATATTTTTAGTGTTGGCAGCATTTAAGAACGTACATGTCCACTATATTTGTTAAATATCAGCAATTTTGTCTATTATTGAGTGTCAGCGCTCGGGCGTCACGAAGTCCTGTTCGCATTTTCCACTACGAACTTGATTTTATTAAGTAAGTAATGTTTATTTGGCTAATAACTTTTTATAGCTAATTAGAAAAAAAGTGTCTTTAATCGGAATTAAGTGGAACATTCCGTTAAATTACATTTTACTATTGATTTCTTGAGTTTGTTTTTGTGAAGCCATCATACGTCACGTCCAATACGCTACGTATTGTACTAGCGGAACGCAAAATGTGACCTAGTGGAATTTTAAAGCATGGTTTACATGTATCGAACTATCGTTTTTATAATCAAAACAATTTGAAATAAAAAAAATAATTTTAAATTGTTGAGAGATTGATTGATTATTTTTAGTGAAAAGTAATTGTGCAAGGCATAAAGGTTTAATTAAAATAATTTAATCGATCGAATAGTTACAGATTTTTGTAATAATCACTATTTTCGATAATTAAAACGTAAATTATGGAGCTTTGGACTATTTTTTTTAGATTACATTATGGTGTTGACGGCAGCGGAGCGGTCGAAAAGATACCGGGAGAAAACAAAACAAGACCCAGTAAAGCACGAAATTAATAAAAAAAAGGAACTTTAAAGACGAAGAACGAAGAACTTTAATGAAGAAGCATTTTAACAAGATAAACGAATTAACTGAAGAAGAAAAAGAATACGTATGTTACGTTACATAATTATGTGTTAGAATTCCTCAAAATGTTATTTATTTTATAGTGTTTTAAATGACTTTACTTGATTACTTTTAAAGTTGATTAATTGTAAGTAATGTAAACTCTGCCTTATAATTCCTAAACGTGAGGATTTGTTCCATTAACGTCACTTGTCCTACTTTCATGGTGATATTTAGATTTAATTTAAAAATATTCTCATAAGATTACTACTCTGAATTAAATTATTTATAATAATATTATTTAAATGTGTTATGAAACATATTTTTTTATATCATATTTTATAGAAAAGTGCCAAAGTAGAGGCTTGGCTGTGCAATGAAACGTGCCATAAAGTAACGTAGAGGAATAGTTTTTGTAGAAAAAACGTTGATGTTACTTAAATTACTAATTATAAGTTTGTGATTTTGAAGACTGTTCTTGTTAAAATATATAATAATAAAAAAAAATCTTATTTGATTTACCAGTGAGTTTTAATACTAATCTAAACTTTGTGGCGTAACGGAACTTTTTAGTAACCATCCCTTGTTAAAATATGTATTTTTCGTTAAATTAGAAACATATCATATTAAATTTCATTATTTTTTTAAACATGATATAACTCGTTAGCTTATAACTTGTTTAATTTCCATATTGTTTTTTTCTTTCTGGGTGGAATTCCATTACGCAACGAACAATTTTTTTGAAAACCACCCACGTATCCGAACTGTTGCAATACTTGACAGTAATAATTACGTTCAAAAACTGTTCAGAAATTATGTACTAATATTATTATAGGTAAATTTGCGTATTTAATTACTTAATATAATTTTTGCTCCAAAAACATAAACATAATATTAACTCCAGTTTATTTTAATAATGAATTAATCAATCTTTAATATTATTGTATACAGGATATGACAACACTATTTATTACTGCAGTTCCGGCAACAATTGCCCGCCTAACTGTCAAACAGAAATAATGTCGCATTAGCTGGACGACGCGATCTCTTGTGTTCTTTAGAAATTTTGCGCTCTGCAAAAATGGTACACGTGCAAAATGTGTTACGGACTTGTGGTTTATTAATCTATTTATTTTTTAACGTGCACGCCGTAGAAAATAAAACCTCTGAACCACGGATAATTTCGTTAAAACTGGACAGCAAAAAATGTGATGATATCAATTGTAAATATTTACTAAACGTGAAGGGTGGTGAGTTTCTGGGGCATAATTCGTGGAGATTAACCCCAGTGGAAGGTTCAAGGGGTGGTGACTGTGACGTCACACTCCCTAATTACGAGCTGAAAGAGGTGTATACTTCGCAGTGGCTGACGAAGTTAGAAATTATTTTGCCTATTATAAATACGAAAATTTATTTCTGTGTTTATAAAAACGATGTGAAAAACAGTCCGTTTGGTGGAAAGTGGGTGCATCAAGGCGTTGAAAATTACTTTGATGCAAAGAGCGGATATCTGTAAGTAATCCTGTCTGTTTATGTTATGAATTGATTTTCTGCGATGCTTTACGCGACGAAATGCGTTGTTGCGTTGATTTAAACATAGAATGAAATATTACCGATCATCTTTTCCTTACGTGTACTCAAATAAGTATTACCCATAATTATATTATTAAATGTGTCCATTTTATTCAAGAAATAAGGAATTAATACTTAAATACTTTGTTCGACAGAAAAAAATAAATTAATGAGTAAGGAAATTAAAATTATTAATAACTGATTTAAAAAAGGAGTTTCTATTCAACTGTTTTATTTTGCGTCTATGCTGCATTTTAGCAGATTACTTATGTAATTTTTTTTAGTTTTTCAGAATATACAAGATAGTCTCATACTTTTTTTTATACATTCTGTTGCTCATCATAAACACAGAGATTGCAAATATTATTTTTAACTTCATTAGAGTTAGGTTTTCCTGTATTCTACTGCCTGTCTGATAGTGCATACCTACAGGGGAATATCACTGCCCATCTTGAGAAAGACTATTCCAGAGAAATGGATCTAATATAGCCTATTTTAGGGCAAACCTGAAGGGCCACCATGATCGGCACCTTTTGCTAACAAAACAGCCACACCATTACATAATATTTTTATCTTGTCTATGGTCTCCCTATATGGAGGACCCCAGGCAGGACCGGTTGCAGCTAAAGACATCATAGATGGAGCATAGGTACTTGTCACTAAGTAATAGGAGGTTTGTGAAATAAATATGTTCGATTTTGGGGGGGAGGGGGGGCTCCCCTTGGACTGCCATTGACCCCAGGCTGGGTTACCTTGATCTTATATTTCCTTGAGGTGTACTAAGACTATCAAATTCAAACTATAGCAATCGGGGTTTTGGAAACCAAGACATGACCTGATATTTATTGTGAAAATCGGTGCAACTTTTTGTGAACACAAAGTCTTATATACACGACCCCTGAAACCCAAAACAGCTACCTCTAGTAGGCTATACAAATATTGGTTCCATGCAGGAATTAAACTCTCAAACTGTAATGCAAAATCAAACTAAACACTATAACCAGAAATAAAATGTATTTAAAACAAACACAATCCGCATGAATAGTAATAAATAATGGTGTTGGTAAGTCAGGGCTACAGGACACCATAGTCAATCAAATTCATCTGCACATTGGATTTTCTACCAGTGATATGGACCAACTTTCCCTATGAAACTAATAAATAATAAAACATAACCAGTGGTCAGCACTTATGTAATACCATTAAGGATGAATGACTTGAAATGTATATGTTAACATGGATATACCCTGGGATTCCGGGATTGTTAAAATGACGAGATTATTTTGTTTACATATTCCATTTTTTATATTTCAATAATTCAATGTTACGAATAATGTCTAGACTGGTTCAAAATATTTAAATAAATTGTCTAAGATCAGAACTAAAGGATTTTATGTAGTAAGGCAGTGCGTCTATAATGGCTAAGTGGTCGCGTGAGTCGCTCGCTGGTGTGGTTCCAGCTCTGTCTTCTGGTCGGCCGGCGCGGACGCCTCGAGTCCAGCGTCCAGCACACCCGCTCCCGCCACCGACCTACGAGAATGTACCGAACAAATATTAACAGCAAAAATCTGCCAAAGGAGAGTTAGAAATCGCCAAGATTTAAAAACAGTATTTGTATATTGCCAGTACTATTGAGTCGGTTATTCTATTTTTTTTATGGGATAGGGGAGCAAACGAGCAGACGATCACCTGATGGTAAGCGATAACCGCCGCCCATGAACACCCGCAACACCAGAGGGACACAAGTTGCCCGCCTTTTAAAAGGGTTTGGGCCTCCGGTAACCTCACTCACTCGGCGTAACACAACGTAAGCGTTGTTTCACGCCGGTTTTCTGTGAAGCTGAGGTTTCATTGCGGTCGAGTCGGCCCATTTGTGCCAAAGTATGGCTCTCCCACGTGAAAAGAATATATAAAAACTAGCTATGTATGCATAGATAAAAAGTAGTGACACTTTTAAGGTGCGGATTTGTAAATTATAAAACGGTAATATTTGATCAAATGTGAATCTTTAAAATCCCGGGATTTTGGGATGGGAAGGTATACTATGTCCACATTATGATCGACGAATTCCGGGAAATGGCACTGCTCATTACTGATATGTGAAAAAAAAATTGACTTTTCATACATGCCTAAATGTAGTCCGTCTACTTTTGAATGCTGGAGGATGTTTTAATTTTTCACGAATAGGGTATGGGTTTCGTAGAGTGGCGATGGATAGAATCACCCCAAGAATCACCTTATTTAACGGGCGCAGACTTAGAGCATATACCTACATATAATGTATAAATGCTCTACAGGTGCAAATGACTATCGATCGGCACCTTGCAAAGATTTTGAATGTAAAGAGGCCCGACTGTCTGGCGACCACCCTTTCGTCTACGTCGTAGACAGAATGGAATAGAATAGAACGGTTACTATAGTGTTGTTTGCATCAGCGGGGTCGCTCAGGAGGTTACGCAACTTCTTGCCTAGTGCCACCAAAATATCGCTAGCACTCCCTTTTACTTACCAACCTTGATTATGCCGATGTCAGTTATCTCGATCTCACCGAGGCACAACTCAATAAACTTGAGCGTCTTCAAAATTTCTGCATACGATTTATATTTGGTTTGCGCAAATATGACCATGTTTCCGCATTTCGAAGAAAACTCAAGCTTTAATCCTCAAACTCCTTCTCATCTTAAAGAGTGTTTTCAGTTCATTCATGACACACATACAAGATATCTAAGATCATTGGAAAATCTGAGGCTTGAGATGCCTCCCCCCTCCCCCCCTCCAAGGTAGAACCCCACGGAGGGGCTGCTCCTGCGAGCACTGTGTCTCGGTTGTCTGTAAGAGATCGTTTTAGCGATAAGAGGACCATTGTACCATATTCTATGATTGATAACTTATGATGGACATTCGTTTTTGGTGTACAGTAAAGGATACTGCCTCATTAGCCAAGTGGTCCTAAGCGCGACTGCTACGCTAGAGGTCCTGGGATTCCCAGGTCGAGCAAAGTGTTATTGGGTTTTTCTATGAAATCCCCAGTAGCAGCTCGGAGTAAGGAATTTGTGCCCGGTTAATGGCAATAGGCTCGCCCCCTATTACATGGGACCTAAACATACCGGCGAACTGTGGGTGTACATTAGTACGCCTCTGCCTAACCCTTCGGGGAATATAGGCGTGATGGTATGTTATGTTATGTTATAAAGGATATTCTATTCTAAGAGGAAAAAGAAAAGAATTCTCAATATATGCAAATGACTTATGCATTCGTCAAATCCAGCGTTCACAACGCAAATATCATCTCCATACATTTTGTTTCTATTCGTTTGTATAATCGAACTTGATTGTCACTTGTCTGCTAGCCCTGTAGCTCAAGCACAAACACTTTCGAAAACGTATTCGTATCGAAATCGAGAATAATTTGTATGAGAAGGAGGTTAATGACCGTAGATGAAGCGAAAGTGGTGTGCCAGGATCGTAGCAAGTGTAGTCTCTGCCTACCCCAATGGGAGACAGGTGAAAATATGTATGTATGTATGAGATTTGTAGCAGAAAAAAACTCATTCGTTTACGACACGAATTCGATAGTTCTGCGTGCTTAGGTTACTGGTGTTGGACGTTTCCATGACTGCTTACCATCAGGAGTTTTATGTACTTACTTGCGAGGAAGAGAGAAATTAAACACGAGATTGATAGAATAGTACTGACTGTTTATTAAGGTGCAACCAAATATACATATAGTGTCTTACGGCTAATGAGTACATACCTATATACTTATATCTACTACACCACAGTGCCAACATAATAAAAAAAATACCTGTAAGACGAATGAGATTACTTTTTTATTGCAATGCGAACAAAGCTACTGTTTATAATAAAACATTGTAGCATAAATAATTACCTTTGAAGTGTACAACGTACGTTTTTATCACTCTGACTTATTATATATAAATAACTTATGGTTTAAGAATAGGTACATAGTCAAGGATTCATTTACCTAGTTCGCGCAAAGTAACTTGATCCTAAACTAACGGAGGGGGGTAAAGTTTGCGCAGCAAGTATTCCACGTGCCGGACCGGAGTGATACCACGGCCTCACAGAAAACCGGCGTGAAACAACGCTTGCGTTGTGTTTCGCCGATTGAATGAGGTTACCGGAGGCCCAAACCCTTTTAAAAGGCGGACAACGCATTTGTGGCTCCTCTGGTGTTGCGGGTGTTCATGGGCGGCGGTTATCGTTTGCTATCCCATAAAAAAAGTGCATTTGCGTGCAAAATGTACTAAAAATCGACTACTTTGGTTCAAGCTATTTTCCGGCAACTGTATTAGGATTTTTTGTGCGTGTGGAAAATCCTCATGGACTTCCGCCGCCCGGGGAGGCAGCGGGGCGTGTCGGGCTCCACCAGAGTGGGTGACCTACCGACTAAAAACCACACGGTGTTCCTTCCTGCACGTTTTCGTCGGGGGCTACGGGAAACAAAAAATTCGTCCGCGGCCCCCGACTGGTCGCGGCCCGCCGTAGCGGGCCCCGTCCGCAGATTGTGGAGGGGGGGAGTGAGGCGTTTGACTCCCCCCCATTGCCTTAGAGGGGCGCGCGTGGAACACTACGCGCCACCGCCTCGGGTCCTATAAGGGGGGGTGTGGCGGACGTACCCGCGTCTGCCACCCCCGGACCCATTCATGGAGGCTGGAAGAGGGCATTTTCGGCACTCCTCCGACGTCCGGTGCGCCGGCTGCGGATCGGGTTAGTGCTAGCACTCTCCCTCTCCCTTTCCGCAGCTTCCTTCTGCGAGATGACCGTTTCGCAGAAGGCGATCACTGCGTCCCAAGACGCCGCGCTACCGACCATGGATCGAATGACGGCCGGCAGCGACAGGTCGTCTCCCACCGCAGCGACGAGGGCACGGCGCGGCTCCTCCCATGCTGCACACTCCACCAGCGTGTGCAGCGCCGTATCATCATATGCCTATACTAACCTGCCTCGGCTATACCTACCTTTTTCTCATGAGTCCATGCAAAGGTTGTCTGTAGGAGATCGCTGTTAGCGATAAGAAAGCTCATTGTTCTATGCTTTTCTATTTTTTTATTTTGTTCTATTCTTATATATAAATTTCAGTGTCATAATGTCAGTTACCATACTCCTCCGAAACGGCTTGACTGATTCTATGAAATTTTATAATACATATTCAGCAGGTCTGAGAATCGGCTACTATCTATTTTTCTATTTTTTTAGGTGATAAGGGTTGTCCACCCCTAACATAGCTAGGCTAGGCTATAGATAGAAAGAAAAATAACATAATATCAAGAATTAAATTAAAAATTGCACTTAACAATATGTTTTGTGTACAATAAAGAATATATTATGTATTCTTTTCTACTAGTCCATTTCACCTTGTTCTCGACTTGTCGCATCCA
Source organism: Acronicta leporina (assembly GCA_947256265.1). Lineage (NCBI taxonomy): Eukaryota > Metazoa > Arthropoda > Insecta > Lepidoptera > Noctuidae > Acronicta > Acronicta leporina. The sequence goes on from OX366539.1 coordinate 2,198,886, forward strand.
GCTGGGGTTACCAGACTTAAAAGGCGTGTTCTGCCCAATATATTTATGCAAGTCCAACCTGTCCGGCTTTTGGTCAACCCGCCCCACCCAAAGATTAGAACAGCGCGAGCGACTCTTGTAAATAGTATGATCATCGTCATATCAGCTGGTGAACGTAGGCCTCCCCCAAAGAGCGCCAAACGGTTATCGCTTACCATCCATCCAGGTGATCCATCTGCTCGTATGCTCCCCTATCCCACAAAAAAAAGAAATTGGATTAACTTAAATACAAGTAAATTAATGTAATTGCATTTAATTTTAATCAATTGATTAATTGATTGGAAGGCTAACACTTATTACCAGGACTGTAGTTGTTTACAGGCTTTTTATTAATAACTAGGTTCTGCCCGCGACTTCGTCTGCGTGAACTTCAGATAAAAAGAAGCCCATGTGTTATTCCAGACTATAATCTATCTACTATAATACTCTAACTAACTATAATCTGTGCCAAATTTTATCCAGATCCGTTCAGCCGTTCTGGCGTGAAAGAGTAACAAACATCCATCCATCCATCCTCATAAACTTTCGCATTTATAATATTAGTAGGTAGTATTGTATGTTTTAATTTGTTAATGTTTGTCTTTAGTTTATTTCTTAGTTTTGGTTGTATTTCTTTTGTGATAACAAAAAAATACTAAGGAGCTTTATAAACAAAAAATCGTGGTACTTAGCCACGATTTTATAAGTGGCTACAAATAAATTTATTTATTTATTTATTTATTTATTAACCAACTTATACTAACAGTTTACACCACACATACAAGTTATCGGTCATAATATAATAATACTGATACAACGCAATTTTTTTTTTTTTTTTATTATTCTGAAATATAGATATATAAAATTAGGTAAACAAGGTATGTAATGATTTTAAATTAATTGTAAGGTTAACCTGTGCTTACCGCGGATCAGTTTCTGGATGGGTGACCATTCTTAACACATTGAATCCCCTCCGTGTGTTGGAGAACACCTAAAGCCGTCGTTCCCGGTTGTTATACGAACATCTATGAAGAGAAGAGGTAGTCAGAAGCACAAACGCCTGACAACCAGTCTATCCTCAGGATATCAGCATTCCCCAGAAATTGGGCTGCGGATGTGTGATGCCACATCTGGTAAGGCTGGAAGCAGGCCCGTATTTAGGGGGCCAGGGCCCCTAGGCACTTGGCATTTGGGGCCCCCCTCCCCCATCTCGAAATCATTCCATTTTCATCCGGCTTCAAAGAAAAAGAGGTTCTCAATTCGTCTCTATTTTTTGTGTTACGCGATTATTCGGCCATTTATAAACCGATTTAGAAAATTATTTTTGTGTGAATAAGTATACTCCCGAAGTAGTCCCATTTAAAACTGGTGAAGACCTGATGTTAAAATAACAATAACACGTACCAAATGAGTAAATTGCAACCACGTGTAGGTTGAGGATGAGCAGAGAAAACATAAAGATAACAGTAGGGATCGCAACGGGACACTGTGGACTTAACAGACACCTGGCGATCATGAAAATAAAGGAGGACCCTATATGCCCAGCATGCGGGGAAGCAGAAGAAACGAGCTTTCATCTACTAGCAAAATGCACAATGTGTGCGCTACTTAGATGGGAAATACTAGGAACCGATGAGATAAATGAAGAACAGCTAGCAGAACTCTCCATCGGACAACTGGTGGACTTCTGCAAGGCTACGGGAAGATTTACGACGCCGAGCGCCAGTAACCCATGACCCACCAAAATGGGAAACTGGGCGAAATAATCCCAACATGAGGACTGATCGCCCGCCTGGTGCTTGCCGGCGTCCCCGAAATATAAATAGAATAGAACCACGTGGAGGTAGTTAGATTCTACTCGCCACTCAAAATGTTGAAATAAAAAATAACTTTTACCAAGAAAAAACCACCCTCAAAAACACAAAAGATAATGTTATGTGCGAAACTGTTTCGGAAGTCAGTGGTTAAAACAAAAGACACAACTAGAACTGAATTACTGTGCTTACGAGAAGAGTAGATAATATATAGATAGGTCTTGACTGTAAGTAACATAAATCGTTGAAAATGCTCAGCCGTTTTGACGAGATGTGTGCTTTGTCTGGAAGATCGAGTAACTCTAAAAGAATTATGTCAGAGGTTCGCACGAGCTGCATTACGGAAGTGGCAGAAATCTAGCCAAATCATTGATACATCCAGAAAAAAGGAAGAAAATTGGCTGCAAACAAATATGGATTGTCCCAGTTGTGTACAAACAAATTTAGTCACTCAAGTACATCATCATACATGTTGATGAGACATCAAAAGCACACTCAGTCTCTCCAGAACATCGTCGACATCATCCTCTGTTGTGGGAACAATGGTAAAGAGCTCTCGAAAACTATTCATGGGAAGCAAACCGAAAAATAGAAGATTTGATTGATCATAAAGGCGAAGAGCCGAGTCAATTGGTCCATATACGTGGGACACTCAGAAAGTTTTGAGAAACTAAAAAACTAACTTCTATGAAATAAATATTTTTATTAAATCTTTAGAACTCTCCACCAGCCTCTATACAACGATGACTGCGTTTGAAACAATTTAAAAAAAAAATCCAGTCCTTCGCAGACATATCTTCCGCGGCCTTCTCAAACGCTGCTAGCGCGTCTTCCGGCGATGAAAACTATCCCTTTGAGCTGATTTTTAATTTTAGGGAATAAAAATAAGGCACACGGAGCCAAATCAGTACTGTAAGGAGGGTGTCCCAAGACCCTGACCGGTGTGGAGTCCAGGAAGTCCCTCGTTCTGATCGCAGAGTGCGCGGGCGCGTTGTCGTGGTGAAGAAGGACCCCGCGGAGCCCGGTGTTCGGTCGCTTATTGCTCATTGCAGAAAAATCTTTTGGCAGGCATTTTATGCTATACCATTCGGCGTTGATGCTGCTTTGGTCTAGAAGTGGAATTGAAATTAGGCACCCCATCAACGTGAAGAAACTAGCGATCAACATTTTTCCTGCGCTCCTCGATCGCTTCACTTTCGTAGGCGTTGGTTCATTTTGAAACAGCCAAACTGTCGACTGACGCTTTGTTTCTGGATCGTATTGATAAATCCAGGATTCGTCACCTGTCACAATGTCGTAAACGCGCCATAACGAGCCTGCATCAAATTTTTGTATCATATCACGGCACCAAACCACACGGGCCTGCTTCTGAGCTTCGGTGAGGTTGTGCGGGAAACTATCCTCCTTACGCGAAGGTGCTCGTGCAAAATCTTGTGAACACTTCCTGAAACAATCAGCAGTGTATGCCGAATCTCTACGTACGTAATTCGTCTGTTTTCTTGAATTTTTTTTTTACTGCCAACACTTTCTTTGGTGACTGCCGTCGTAGGACGAGCACTCCTTTGTTCATCCGCCAAAGTAAGATGACCGCATTTGAACTCGCTATACCAGCGGTAGATGGTTGCTTTTGAAGGTCCTTCATTATCAAATCATAAAAAATCATTGCACGAAAATGTTCTCGATGCAGATCCATTTTTTTATGAGACAAGAAAATTTGAATTGGCTCTCAAAAAAATGTGGAGGGAAATTTGAAAATCGAACAGTGGTATTTTTACTTTTAAATAATCGAAGTTTTCAAAATAATTACAAGTGGCTAGTGTCTTATACATAAAAACTTTTCGTCGCAAAACTTTCTGAGTGGCCTGGTATAGCTGCAGCACGATTAAAAGAAGAAAGGTATCGCCTCGCATCTCATCTGTCATCGAAGATAGGCTGAAAGATCTTGAAGCAGCCGCTTCGTTCGTACGTGTGTTTTGTTTGATAATTTGGCAGACAACGTCCTGGAAAAGTGTGTCCACAATAAGGCCACTAACTTTTCAATAGCTCGAATGCGTGCGAAGACTTTTAAGAATATTTTCGATAAAGTTTCAAGTTTAGGCCAATCCAGGCTTTTGAGCTTGAATGCAGGTTCCGCTACTGGAACTGGGGCCCTAGGTTGGCAGGGCCCCTAGGATGGCGGGGCCCCTAGGATGGCGGGGCCCCTAGGCCAGGGCCTTGTGGGCCTAAGGGGAAATACGGGCCTGGCTGGAAGCCGACCCCAACATATTTTGAAAGCATGCAGACGGTGATGCATTTGTATTTTTTTTTGTGAGGTATGAAGAGAAGAAGACAGTTACAGTTGGCGCAAAATAACTTGAACCAAAATGGCGGATGCGCAGTAGTCGATTTTTAGTACATTTTGCACGCAAATGCACTGCGCAAACTTTCCCCCTCTCCGTTAGTTTTGGGGTCAAGTTATTTTGCACGAACTATAACATGATTTAAACTCGAAAATCCAAAGATTTTGGACTTCGTATTTAGCTTATAGATTTCACAAATGGCAACCCTAACCAAAACTATATTAACATAGCTATTCCGTCGGAAATGTCGACATGTGGTGAATGGCCCGCCCCCTTCCTTGACACCCCGTGACCTTTTGAACTACGCATGAAATATGACCTAGATTATTGTAGTTCCTAGTTTCTAGCTTATCAGTATTTTATCGGATACATTTCGGAGAATGTGCATCAGATCTCCACGATCTTATTCCCCCTTGCCCTTTCTACTATCGGACGACCCAAAAAAGCGGCAAAGGCGCGTGCGGGGGGCAAACGAGCATACGGATCACCTGATGGTAAGCGATAACCGCCACCCATGGACACCCGCAACACCAGAGGTTCGACTCCTCTGGTGCGTTGCCCGCCTATTAAAACGGGTTTCGGCCTCCGGTAACCTCACTCACTCTGCGAAACACAACGCAAGCGTTGTTTCACGCCTGGTATCACTCCGGTCGAGCCGGCCCATTCGTGCCGAAGCATGGCTCTCCCATGTTTAAGTGGCGTATGCTTAAATCTCTAAAACTACGCAACGGATTTTGATGCGGTTTCATTTAATAGATAGAGTGATTCAAGAGGAAGGTTTTAAGCTATTTTTTTTTCTTTCTTTTTTCTTTAAGCTATTTAAGATATCCCTACGACTCTTAGGAACGGGGCAGCGTGAAACCGTAGGCGGGTCGCTAGGGCCTAATATTCGCGTCAGCCTATTAGCTGATCTAATAATGATATGATGAATATTCGCGTAAGCTTCAGACAGTAAGCTCCATTACCCCATCTCCAAAATAGCTTGTCCAAATTAAAGTTGTTACTTAGGCCTCAAGGCTTGTATTCCCCGAAGTGTGTAGTAATGTACACTGTACAGCCACAGTTTGCCGGTGTGTTTAGGTCCCATGTAGGTAATAGAGGACGAGCTGATTTGAGGATGAGCTGGACAGATATTCAAGATCGGAGCTGCTGCCTTTTGAAGTGAAAACTTCTTTAGCGCTGTGCACTTTTTGTGATGGGGGAAAAAATGATAAATCGCGACAGATAAGACCTTAACACCGTAACCGTGACAGCACACGATGCGTTGCGGCGCCGCACCGCAAAGATTTGACCGTATCAGCGGGCACACGAGAGGTGCGGCGCCGCAACGTTGTTTTGTCGCAGCGGCGCGGTAGCAGTGTTGGACAGTCTGTTAATAACAATGGATCGTATAACAACTGAGCGGTGCCGCTCCGACGTCGCAATGCATTCCCCCCTCCCCGCCTCGTCTCCGTGGTTGCAAGTCCGGTGTGGCGCCGGAACGCATCGTGTGCACGCCATAGATATTTCTATGTAATACGACGCAGCGACCGCTCCGGCGCCGCACCGCCGCCGCAACGCATCGTGTACCCCCGCTGTAAGCCAAAAGTGAAAACAAATGTGCCCTTAGACAGTATCTACAATAGGGTATTACGCCTTTTTTGAAAACTGTTTTAAATTAATCCTTAGATCATAATGAACCGGTAGAATTTTTATTTCAATTTTTTAAAACCGAAAATGCCTTAAAAACTATTTTGAATTTTCGCGCGGAAACGCTAGCCGCCATGCTACTTCGGGTCGTGACGTCACTTCGTTAGGTAAACAATACAACTGCAAAAGACCAAGTAACGTCAAGTTACTATCGGAGTGACATCACGTCGGAATCCAATATGGCGGATGGCGTTTTAAAACAGATTAAAAAAGACTATTTTTGAAATTGAATTATAAAATTTAAATTGCATTTTTATAAATAAATACTAACGTTTCTCGTTTACTTTTTTAAAAATCTATCATAAACATGCATTTTTATATTTTTTCTTACATGGTGTAAAATACCCTATTGTGAAGGGAAATATTCGTTAGCGTTGCAGTCAGGAGTAGGAGAGGACATGTAATACGCGTTTTGATTTAGAAAAATCCCCGTTGCGTCAGATCCGAACTTGGCATTCCATGGTGGTTCACAAGGCTATAAAACGGTTATTTCAGACTTATCTATTCCGTTGCAAACACATTTAACGAGTTTGCCATAAGTAATGTTTTTATAGTTTTTATTTTTGTTTGACGGACGCATTCGGACAGATCTTTGATATTATACTCCTATAATAAAATTGTTACTGGCCTATATTTTTCTCCAAAGTCCAATCTGACTCTATTCGAAAATGTATTAAAATGAGTTCACCGATTTAAGTGGTAAAAAGTAACAAACAAAAACACAGACTGTACACTTTCGCAGTTATAACACTAGCGAAGTAGCTTATGTCCTTCCTCAGGATGCAATCTATCTGCTTACCAAATAATACACATATCTGTTTCGCAGTTTAGGCGTTCAAACGTTACAAAAAAACTGAAAGACAGACGGAGGAATTTTCGCATTAGTTTGGATAAATTATCACTCGCTAAACCTGTGAAGGAAACCTGCATGTCTGTGAGATTTTCACGACGGCGTGTGAAATCTGCCAACCAGAATTAGGTGAGCGCGGTGGACTATAGCCTAATTCGTCTCATTCATCCATGCCCAACAGTTGAACAGTATGGGATGATTATTATTTATTTTTGTATCCATCATGTTTCTGTACATTTTTTAATCTATTTGTCTATCTTCTCTTCTATATAAATAAAAATTTGCTGCCAAGCGCAAATCTCAAGAACCGCAACACCAGAACAGTCACAAGTGCGTTGCCGGCCTTTTAAAAGGGTTTGTTCCTCCGATATCCTCACCTACTCGGCGAAACACAACGCAAGCGTTGTTTCATCCTCCACATGTCGATAACTTCGTATGCCGAAGGTTCAATATTTTTATGGAGTAGGTACTACAACACACGTAAGCATGGATCGCGTCGCCCGTCACGCGACTGACGTGTGCAACACTCTAATGAATGAGTCTATTTTAATATCCATTAGGAAACGCTGCTTCATAAGTCTAGTGGTCCTTGTTGTGTCTAACCGACACATTGGCGAAAATAAATGCTCTTTCTATCCTTTTCTTCTTATAGTGTCGAACTGTCGAGCAGTGTTATTGGATTTTTCTGTGAACTTCTACGTAGCAGCTCGGCATTTGGCATTTGTGCCCGGTTAACGGCGGGAGGCAGAAACTATTGGCCGCCCCTTGCTACGGTTCTTGCATACTTCTTTTGCTTCTGCCACATATATATATCGTCTCAAACATACGCGCCGATTGCGAGTACTACGCACCTGACCTTTATAAAGAACCTCGCCAATAAGATCGGCGTAGGTATGTCTACCCTGGACGATCCCTTCCAAATCCCCTATTACATGGGAATTATATATACCGGCGAACTGTGGGTGTACATTTTAGGGCACTTCTGCCTAACCCTCCGGGAAATACAGGTGTGGTCTACTCCAAGCTGCAATGGCTCTCAAAGGAATTTCAGATATTGTAATTCAGATTTAGCTACCTTTAGGATGTCTGGACTTTAACAAACCATGTTTCCGGATTCTCTGAGTTTCTTCCGATGTTTCTTCTAAGAGGTCGGTTAGGGAATACCGGTGTCATCCATTCAAAAATCTGCCTTTTAAGTGTCGTCAAAATATCAATATACATTCTACTAACTTTTCCGCAAATAAAACATTTGAATTGAATTGAGCTATCGAAAATGTTCCTTTTTTATTGTGACCTTCACATCCAGGCCTACCTACTGCCATATAATATGCATAAAATTAGAATGTAGCACGCAACGTTTACTACAGCGGGTGTTAAAATTACGCGTAGGTGACTCAATATCTACGAGGGTTATGTTATGCTGGAGAATTTTGCCAAAAATAAGCACCTCATAGTCTTAATTTATGAACATTCACCTTGCCTACCTCTTTATTACCATGTTGAAGGCTTGCTACAATCCTTGCATATTTCTTTAACTTTTTCCACATTCATACATTCTTCTCATACTCACGCGCCGGTTGCGAGTACTACTACTAACTCACTAATAAGCTAAAATAAATTTTACCAGCTTTTGATATTTTTTTTATGGGATAGGAGAGCAAACGTGCAGACAGATCACCTGATGGTATACAATAACCGCCGCTCACGGACAACCGCAACACGAGAGGAGTCACAAGTGCGTTGCCCGCCCTTTAAAAGGGTTTGGGCCTCCGGTAAACTCACTCACTCGGCGAAACACAACGCAAGCGTTGTTTCACGCCGGTTTTCTGTGAAGCCCTGGTATCACTCCGGTCGAGCCGGCCCATTCGTGCCGAAGCATGGCTCTCCCACGATAAAATTATTGTATATTTTGTTCACTTTCTCCTTACAGAATATCCATGCATCCAAGTATATGATAGTTTCTACAGGGCTGTATTTTACAAGTTCGCAAATATTTTAATAAACTCCCTATCTTGTCCCCAGACTTATAAACGACACAAATTCGAGTCTTCAAACCGAAGATCTGCAGCAAAACTCAGAATGGATAGATCTATCCCACGATACAGACGTAAACCACCTCGAAAACACTCCAAGACTCACCAGAGAAGAAAGAGAAGATGTAGAAGTTCTCATCAATGACAAATATGTGCGTTTAACCGAGATACAACAAGCGAAAACGACTTCAGACTTCGATCTTCGGAAGGATGACTTTGAGAAGATTGGAAGTGACAATTCTATTGAGAGATTTCGAAGGGGAATTTCGGAAGACACAACTGTATCATCAGAAACTGTTACATCTATAACCAAAGATTTAGGTGGAGTTTTTGAACTGGAAGCCGTGAATAGGAAAACCAGGGATGTGACAGTGCCTGAAATGGATTTCACAAGCGTGAGAGCTGATCCTTACATGATAAATATTGAAGGATTGAGGATAGAAGACTCCGATAAGGAGCCTAAGATCATTGAAGATGGTATTCCAAGTGTTCTGGCTGATTCCAGAGTTACTTTAAGGTAAGTAACGTAACCACCCATCACGCATGTATTCTCTGCGGTGTACACCAAGAAAGACAATAATTTTTGGATATAAAAAGAATAGATACGATAATTTTCTATTTTTTTTTAGACTATTTGGCGATGGGCTTACCGCAAGTACTGTGATAGCTTTCACGCACGAAACTCAAAAATATGGACAACCTTGCAGGTTTATTCTTAAAGGAGAATACATGGTAAGTAACTTGTAATTAAAGCAGTAGTTGTTAACCGGTTGCCTCTGAAAGCACCCGAAATGGTCCCCGAAGTCATTATAACATTACCAAATAATCAAATGCCGGGAACGTTCGTTTAATATTATCGACTTCGATCAAACTTCAAACTTGGATCAAACCCGTTATCGCAATATTGTACCAGGGAATATTGTAACACCGTTGGAGTTGGAGTTTTTTTTTCGGATTCTTCTCCATAGGATCAACCTTTTGGAACCGTGCAACTAGAATCATAAAGTTTCATAAAGGCTTGTAAAAGCCTATTTGAAATAAAAAGTTTGAACTTGAACTTGAAAATAAATAAGGACGACACACGGTGCGTCAAGAACTTTTAATATCTACTGTAAAACTACTTCTTATCCATGGCAAAAAAACTAGTTATTATTTCAGTGCTTTTTTTCCTTACAGGTCAAAGAAGGTTCACTGCGCCCGAAAACCGCGTTATTCGATATTGTAGCACCTCCGCCTATACCAGATTCAAAGCTGTACATATGCGCTAAAAATCTCAAATTTGGAGTTGACGATCCCTCCAAAGACGAGGAGAAGTATCTGCATCAGGGCACTGAAGGGTACAAGATGCTGGCTTCACACACCTCGCTGCTGCCCCTCTGGGTATCCTTGACCTTGATCTTGAGCTGTCTGACTTTCTCGGCCTTGTTTTCCGGTCTGAATCTCGGCTTGATGTCCTTGGATAGAACCGAATTGAAGATCATTTCTAATACAGGTTAGTTAATGTTCTTTACATTTCGTACCTGGATAAATTTATGTTTCTCATGAAGTGGAAAAGTATTCATAGCCTGTTTCTCGGGGCAACATTTAGGCTATATTTAGTTTGAATGGGTTCACTCTGATTTCTGAACCTACGCCTAACCTTGACACCTACGTGAAAATTAGACATTGAAATGTAACTACTTTATACGGATTTTATCACTTTATTTATATTTGATATTTTGACATCAGAAATATGTTCCTTTACGCGGATGCTTCTTTTAGTTTGGCCTATGTATGAGAGGTATAAATTATGGTTGAGCTACACGATGACTGATGCATGCTTGCCGTCAGTTAGGACTGGTCTACTCAAAGCTGCTATGGTTCTTTCCTCAAAAGGCCATTTCAGGCATTGCCCTGCATTGTCCCACTCACGTATAAGCGTTATTCTATGTCAGGACTTTAAAAGAGACCATGATTCTCTGAGTTTGTTTCGGTGCTTCTTCTCAGAGGTCGTCAGTTAGGAAATGCCGAAGTCATCTAGCTATAAAAACCAAACCATTCACTTGTGAAAGTGTCTCTAAAGATGATGATGATAATGAGGTTTTTTCAGGCACCGAACAAGAACGCAAGTACGCTCGTGCGATCATGCCGGTCCGGGATCACGGGAACTACTTACTCTGCAGCATCTTACTAGGGAATGTTGCCGTCAATTCAACGTTCACGATCCTGCTGGATGAACTTACGTCCGGCCTTTTCGCTGTCATATTCTCGACGCTCGCCATCGTGTTGCTGGGCGAGATAACGCCGCAAGCGATCTGCTCGAGACACGGACTCATGGTTGGGGCCAAGAGTATTATGATTACTAAGGTAAATGTTTTTTTTTAAGAGAACCTCCATTAATTTTATCCCGTGTGGGGATGGGTTAGAATACTGTTACTAACAGTTCCATCACCATCTTCATCCATCATGCATCTTCTATCGCCTATACGATGGGGAGTGCTCCGAGGAATTGTTCGGATTGATCCCTGCAGCCTCTTCTCGCCATCGTTCTACGCGACAACAGTTCCATCTCCATCATCTTGATGGCTGGCAGTCACCAACTGTTTGTTTCTCTAGAAACTTTCTGCCTCGCGCAACAAAACTGTGGAATGAACTGTCGCCTGCAGTATTTCCGGACCAACACGACCTTCAAACTTTCAAGAAAAAAGCGTAGGTACTCCCTTTTAAAAGGCCGGCTGCGCACTTGTGACTCCTCTGGTGTAGCGGGTGTCCATGGGCGGCGGTGATCGGTTACCATCAGGCGATCCGTCTGCTTGTTTGCTCACTATCCTATAATAAAAAACTGTTCCTCGCTGCCACTTGGATAGACATCTCGTAAGAGGTGAGAAAATATCTGACCTCGGTGGTAGGAACCTATTCACGAATAGGAATAATAAATATATTTCTAGCCCCTTTACCATTTTTGGAGTTAATAAAAAAAAAACAATATAAAAATATTAGTTTACTACTTAATTGTTTCTTTCACAGGCAGTAATGGCTCTCACAGCGCCCCTAGCGTTCCCAGTGAGCAAGCTCCTAGACTACTTCCTAGGCGAGGAGATAGGCAGCGTGTACAACAGAGAGAGACTCAAGGAGCTAGTGAAGGTGAGGGAGACACTGTCTCTTTTTGCGTTCCGTACCAAAAACGTTCGCAAGGTATGTACCTATGTACACGAAGTGTTGCCACAATATAAAATATTTATAGTGAATGGTAGATTTTTTTAGTCTTTTCGCAGTTCTAGCAATGTAACTGTGCTCTGAAGTTATACTTTCGGCGCTCGCGCATGTACAGTCGCGTAAAAAGGGGTTTTGTTAATATATATTATAACATTTATTTTTAGTATATGCGAAAGCAACTGATTCGATTCCAATAATTTTTATACCATGTTATATTTTGTCCTAAAAATATTAAAAAAAAATACAAGTGGGCGCTAATTTCCGCTATTATATGCGCATAACACAAGTCTCGGCAGCGCATAGCGGCACTAGGCGCGGGCGCACAGGGGGGCGGGGGTACAGTTCGCGCAAAATAACGAACCAAAATGGCGGATGCGCAGTAGTCGATTTTTAATACATTTTGCACGCAAATAAATGCACTGCGCAAACTTTCCCCCTCTCCGTTAGTTTTGGGTCAAGTTATTTTGCGCGAACTATAATAACACGTGGTGAGCATATTTTTGTACGGACAACCAGGTAACATAACAAGGTTTATAACTTTGTGATTTTACGTGTTACAGTTTTGAAATTTTGTACATAGATTCTTTACATAGAAATACTGGACGACGTGCCTCGGGTTTCGCATATACTCAAACTGATGTTGTAGAAATAGAATTATCTTTGAAGAACCGCAGCATGTAGAAGAAGAAGCGCCGGTAGCCTAATGTCTAGGGCGTCGGACTTGCGATCATGTGGTTGCCGGTTCGAAACCCACCCATTGCACTACCGACGTGAACCCACTCGTAACACAAGCATTTGGCTTAGCACGAGGGGCTAATAAGAATACTAGTAATGTGTGACCCAAATTGCTAGTAAGCTTTATTGAACATAAAAATAACCGGTAGGGTTTTTGAGGTAGAGCACGGAATATCTTTGGAAAATGCACCGCAAAATTGCCCCCAGCTGTTATAAGAATGCCTAAGATGGCCCTTGAGAGTTATGTACAGACGGAGACACAGTTATATTGTAGGTACTGTTAAGTTTACCACACGGGAACTGCTATCGGGGATTTTGTCAAAATTCAAACTAAATTGGGTAAAGATATATATACATAAATTTAATTTCTACCTCAGGTGTTGGAACCTGCATCCTCTAGTTCAGTAGACCAGATTCTGGCTAACTAAACTACCCAGAACACTGTCAACGAGGTCTTGATAATCAAATCAGGCTAGAAGATGGTATTCGCTGGAGTTCATCTGTGTCCACCGCATTGCCAAATAAGCAATAATGTGCTAACATTATTGTGTTCCGATTTGAAGGGTAATGTAGCCAGTGACATTACTGTGCAAATGAGACTTGACAACTGAGGTGTCAAGATGACAACGCGCGAGTGATACCACTGGTGTTGCTGGCGGTTGCCACTCATCATCATACCACATATCATTAATAAAAATATTACATGAGAAAATATCTGACTTGCTCGGTGTCAGCTCTTGTGGTCTTACTGGCGACGTCTGTCGTAACACCTGCGTGCTTCTACTGACCATCTGGTGGCCTACTTAACTACACTTTGTCCATTTTATTAATGGTTTTTTGACAGCTCGACGAATGACAAGTTAGTGATGTCCTAAAGAAAATAATATAATAATCGATATCTATTAATATACATTTTGATTTAATATTCGCTTATATTGTTTTTAATAATTATAAATCCGTGTGTTTGCTTCTCTATTTATAACTATGAAAATAAATACCTACCATAATCGAAAAAATATTTATATGAGAACTGGCAACATTAACCGATCGTCCGGCCGGCTGTCTTTTTAACTCATTTACGTTCGCTGAGTGTTCTCTCGCATTTGTTATACCTCGAGTTGATTATACCGATTACCGATTATTTGTAATCTGTGGCACAATCGTAGTAATCGTTATGTGTGGAACATCACTAAGGGCCGCCCCCTTAGTGATGTGCCGTACATGAAGCACAATATTATTTATATGAAATTTTAACATAAACAATACGAAACTAGCTTCATGGGTGTGAGCTGTCAAAAAACCATTTATAAAATGGGCATACTATATATAATAGAACAATGCTATATTTATAACTAGCGACCCGCCCGCGGTTTCACCCGCGCTGCCCCGTCCCTAAGAGTCGTAGCGTGATGTTAAATAGCTTAAAACCTTCCTCTTGAATCAATCTATCTATTAAAAAAAACCGCATCGAAATCCGTTGCGTAGTTTTAAAGATCTAAGCATACATAGGGACAGACAGCGGGAAGCGACTTTGTTTTATAATATGTAGTGATGTCCATATAGGCACGTATTACCAATCAAGATTTAACTGAAAATAGACTTCGCCAGGGGGACATAAAGCTTGTTTTTCTTTGGCACTATTGTCAAGTTGTATCACATTCGGTAACCAATTCGGCTTACGTAAATTTTCGATGGCATCTATGAGATTGAGAATTTTTCAACTCGTAATTAAGTATCGACCTTATCTCATTTTAATAAAGCTCAAAATGTATTGATGTCTAATAATTTGTAAGGATAATTTTTAATTGTCAGTTGGAAAATGCTCTTACGGTGTCCTGATTTTAAGTGTGGTTAATTATAATTATAGAAATTTATTGCTTATTATCTACTTATAAATTTATAATATTATGTGTAAGTATTTATGTATCTTATACAGGGTTATGGATAATCAATCGTAAAACGCGTATAGGCTACTTCTCTTTCTCTCTCTCTTTTTCTAGGGCTACTTCTCTAGACATGAGAAATGTCATATAGAACAACTTTGTTCTATAAGACATTTCTCAAAACCTAATAAATTTATCAGAAAAATTATGGAAGTTCTGCCAGTACTCTCTGATACTTCTTAGCTCTTTACTCGACCAAGCGCAGAGGTCATCTGCAGCGATCACCCGGCGCCGGGCGGTACGAGTCGTACCATAGATATGCTTAATATAGAGAGTAGATTTTTAATTTTTGTTAAGGAAAAATATTAACAGATAGCTTCTGCCAGCGACTTCGTCCGCGTGGAATAGTTACTTGGTCTTAGCGTGATGATATAATATAGCCTATAGCCTTCCTCAATAAATGAGCTATCTAACACTGAAATAATTTTTCAAATCGGACCAGTAGTTCCTGGGATTATCGCGTTCAAGCAAACAAACAACTTCAGCTTTATATATTACTAGCTTCTGCCCGCGACTTCGTCCGCGTAGCGTGATGATATATAGCCTATAGCCTTCCTCAATAAATGGCCTATCTAAAACTGAAAGAATTTTTCAAATCGGACCAGTAGTTCCTGAGATTAGCGCGTTCAAGCAAACAAACAACTTCAGCTTTATATATTACTAGCTTCTGCCCGCAACTTCGTCCGCGTAGCGTAATGATATATAGCCTATAGCCTTCCTCAATAAATGGCCTATCTAAAACTGAAATAATTTTTCAAATCGGACCAGTAGTTCCTGAGATTAGCGCGTTCAAGTAAACAAACAAACAAACAAACTCTTCAGCTTTATATATTAGTATAGATTAAGTATTAAGTATAGATTATTAAAAGTAGTAGAACAAAGTTGTTTAAAATGGTGTAGAGAAGTAGCCCTTTTGCATTTTACAATTGATTACAAATAACCCTGTACATACCCAAAGTTTACCTGCCTGCTAAAAAGAATTATTTTCCATAACCACGTGTTCTAAAAATTTTGTTACAAATAACGTAACGTAGGTCATCAACCCATTATAATGTCCCACTGCTGGGCACGGGCACTCCTCTCAGGATGAGAGGGATTAGGCTGGAGTCCACCACGCTAGCCTAATGTGGCTTGGCAGACTTCACACGCCATTGACCAAATCTCTCAGGCGTGCAGGTTTCCTCGCTATATCGCTATTTTTTTATTTTTTTGTGTTATTTGTTGTGTGTATGTTAAATTTGTAATTGTAAGTTTTAAATTTTATAAGGTGAATGTTTTACCTACCGTGGCGACACCAAACCGGTCCTGTCGGAAGACCAGAGCCTCAAGTCTGCTATTTTGTCGTGTCAAAATCGTCACTCAATGGCTTCAGAATTGTTGATTTTTGACAGTTTTGTCTACAAGATCTGTCAGTTCATACGTCATTGAACGACCATTTTGATACAACTGAAATAGCAGACTTGGGCCCCAGCGTCGATGCGATTCGTCGTAATTGGCATTATGCTGAGACAGAACAGATTTGTGAAGCATACATGGGTTCACAGAAAACCTAGGACCTAATATTAGTTACTGAATATTAGTAACTACTTATTTATTAGTTATTATTTTATTTTCTGTGTACTTGCGTGTTCTCTTACAAATAAATTTAGTTTCTTTCTTTCTTTCTTTCTATGTTTTCCTTCACCGTTTAAGCGAGTGATAATTAACTATTTCTATTAAACTTCGAAAAGTCAGAATTGTGTGCCTTGGATTTGAACTCGAGACCGTTCAACTTGGCAGTCCAATGGTCATATCACGAGGTTATAGGTACACAAAGAATCTTATATCTTAATTTATCGCGTCTATTCAATGTCACCTTGTAACCTGTATTTTAAAAAAATGGTTGCCCCACACTAGGATATTATCTTGTATAGAGGGCGCTATTACAAACACAAATTTTCACATATAAACATACAAATACGTTTAAGTGCAGAATGTCCAATTCTCAAAATGTCCAGTTCGCAGAATGTCCGATTCTCAAAATTTCCAGTCGTCGAAAAATGCCCAATTCACAAAATGTCCAATATTCTTCATAACATTGCCACGCCCCATCAACCCCACAATCATTAATTGAATCAAGAGTTGGGTTTCAATGAGTACTCGAGTTATCCGTTAAAATCTTTTATATTTATACCATTTTTTAAAAGCTTCCTAGCAGTGTGAGTCGCACATTACTAGTATTCTTGTTAACCCCTCGTTCTAAGCTAAATGCTTGTGTTACGAGTGGGTTCACGTCGGTAGTGCAATGGGTGGGTTTCGAACCGGCAACTACATAATCGCAAGTCCGACGCCCTAGCCATTAGGCTACCGCCGCTTCAGTTAGAGTAAATCACTCTCGTAAAGAGTAGATCTCCAAACCAACTACTGATTAATGATTGTGGGGTTGGTGGGGCGTACCAACTTTATGAAGATATTGGACATTTTGCGAATTGGACATTTTGCGAACTGGACATTTTGCGAATTGGACATATTTCGACCGCTGGACATTTTGCGAATTGGTCATTTTGCGAACTGGACATTTTTCGAATTGGACATATTTCGACCGCTGGACATTTTGAGAATTGGACATTTTACACGTAAACGTACAAATATTAGTCCGCGTGGAGCTCGAACCCACAATACGGAGCGATACCTCAGCTGGTAACTTCAAACTTGTCTTTGTCCAAACGAATCATACAACCCTAAAATGACTCCTGGCTACAGCACTTCCTAAGCTGATAAACCTGTAAACGCCTCACCGAACTCCTCAGGTCACCACAGACGTGAACGACCTGGACAGAGACGAGGTGAACATTATATCTGGCGCTTTGGAGCTCCGCAAGAAGACAGTGTCAGATGTCATGACGAAGTTGGAGGATGTATTCATGCTGCCCATCAGCTCTATACTGGATTTTGAAACCATGTCGGAGATCATCAAATCTGGTGAGTTTTTTACATACCATCATAACATACCATCGCGCCTGTATTCCCCGAAGGGTTAGGCAGAGGCGTACTAATGTACACCCACAGTTCGCCGGTATGTTTACGTCCCATGTAATAGGGGGCGAGCCTATTGCCATTAACGGGGCACAAATTTCTAACTCCGAGCTGCTACTGGGAATTTCATAGAAAAACCCAATAACACTTTGCTCGACCTGGGAATCGAACCCAGGACCTCTAGCGTAGCAGTCGCGGTCAGGACCACTCGGCTATTGAGGCGAGATTTTTATATTTTTAGTCATAGGTTCACATTATTATTATGTTGCTGTGGGAGAGCCATACTTCGGCACGAATGGGCCGGCTCGACCGGAGTGATACCACGGCCTCACAGAAAACCGGCGTGAAACAACGCTTGCGTTGTGTTTCGCCGAGTGAGTGAGGTTACCGGCGGCCCAAACCCTTTTAAAAGGCGGGCAACGCACTTGTGACTCCTCTGGTGTTACGGGTGTCCATGGGTGGCGGTTAGCGCTTACCATCAGGTGATCCGTCTTATTTTATTCCGTTTTATTCCCTAAAATATGGTTGAGTCGAACCTCGCTGATACACACGTCATGCTCATGAACCGAAGCTGTCTGTCGGGGCTGGTCAGCTCTTACCTGCTGTGGGAATCTCTTTTTGTAATGAAAAAATACCTACACACCAAACTGCATAGTTCTCAGCAACTATTTAAAACAAACTGACTGTCTTTCACTTAGAATGGGATTTTATGCGTTTTTATTATGTTTTCTTTATCTTACATATAATAAGAATGTAAGTGAGCCGTGTCTGTACATTGCTTATATTTACAAAAAAACTAATTTGGGGGACTCAGAATCAGTAACACAATCCATTTCTATTATTTTTGGAACTTTTGTCTGTCTGTTTGTCTGTCGGTTTGTCTGTCGGTTTGTCTGTCGGTTTGTCTGTATGTTTGACCGCGCATCAAATGAAATCTACCGAAGAGATTTGGAGGAAGTGGACAGGAATTCATAGCCTTTTTCTTGGATTAACATTTAGGCTATATTTTATTAAAATCGGTTCACTCTATCAAAAGTTATTAAAATTTTAACGATTGAAAACGTAGAATTTGAACAATAACCGTTGAAGCAAATTTCCTTTTTAAGTATTTCCGTACTAGACTAGCACGGGTCAAACATTATAACAGAATCAAGAAAAAAAAATACACTCACAGGTACTAAATAAGATAAAACAAGAAAATAAAACAAAGAAATCAGAAACCATTATTGTGAACGGGAATTGATTATTAGTACAGTTATTCTGACTCTACTTCTACAGGGCATCACGGGACATACATGGACTTATCCAGCGAGCACCAGCCGGTGTAAAAACTAAATATTTGAGTAGGGTAAAGAAGTAAACAAAGAATGACAACTCTTTCTCTAGATGACTAACACGAAATCGTTATTACCTCAATGAAATTTGATTCCATAACAGGTGTCATTTTGAGTTGACAATTTTGACAATTATTCTTTTCTTCTTTATAGCATCCAGCTTTAAAGTAACTGATTTTATAACGTGAAACGTCCATAGTGTAGATTCTAAAGAGTTTCCATCTAATCAAATCATAAAATAATATACTATGGATAATAAATAAAAAAATGGGTCATTTAATAATAATAATAATTGCAACGTGCGTTAATCTTTACTGATGCCGAAACAGTTATTTGAGATTTTTGTCTATGTAGGTATGTCTGTTTATATTTGCGAACATTTTTTAAAATTAAGTAATGTAAATTAAGTCAATGGCGCTAAGTGTATTAATAATATGGAAAACCAGAATCCTTTTTTCTATGAGATTTTTCGAGGTAGTTAGTTGAAACTTGGAGAGGACAACGTTTCTCAGGTCAGCTAGTCTATAATATAAAAATGAATCGCCAAATGTGTTGCTAAGCGCAAATCTCGAGAGTAGCTGAACCGATTTCGCTAATTCTTTTTTTATAATATTCCTTGAAGTACGAGGATGGTTCTTATGGAGAGAATAATTTAAAAATAAAAAATTGAGTGACGTTAGTTTCAGAATCGACTGTTAGGCGGTACGAAGTTCGCCGGGCCAGCTAGTTACCTATAAAGAAAACACAATAAAAACGTTTATGTGTGTGCGCATTTAATCACCAACCCATTATATATTGTCCTACTGCTGGGCACGGGTTTCCTCTCACAATGAGAGGAATTAGGCTATAGTCCACCACGCTAATGCGGGTTGGTATACTTCACACGCCGAAAATCTCACAGGCAAACAGGTTTCCTCACGATGTTTTCTTTCTGTTTAAGTTATCGTGTCAATTTTAAATAAATAAATATTCTGGGACATTTTTACACAGCACCATCTAGTCCCAAACTAAGCAGAGCTTGTACTATGGGTACTAGACAATGGATATAATACCTACTTATATACTCTTTTTTGTAAATACATAGGTACTTATAATATCTTTTTGTGTTTTTCTTTTTTGCATTTTCATGCTAAGATTATAAAGTTATTTTAGTGAAGGAAAAATTCGACTCGCAGGCAGGATTCGAACCTCGCTTCTGGCTAGGTACGCCAGAAAAAAAACGTATAATACATAAGAAACACCTAGTCGAACACAAACACTTCACATCTTCATCACTTCATCACATAAATTTTTGTGTCCTGTGGGAATCGAACCCACGCCTTCATAGTCCGGTACTCGAACACCTAAACCACAGAGGTCATCAATTGTCAAATTGTTTTAACCATCTGTTTAAAGTAGAGACATGGTTTGACAATGGTACCTAATTGTTAATTACTGTAACGATAAATTGTTGTCTTGAGAGCAATTATAATAAACATTATGGGTTATTATGTGATGATTATTTGTGATAACAATCATATTCCAATGTTTTACGGTGTTGCAATTAGTTTAATCATTATTCTTAGACAGCATTGTAACGATTTGATTGTGTTTAAACGGTGTTGCCAGTTGCATATCGAGGACGCAATGAGTAAACGATTGAAGCTTATCTAGTAACTTCAGAGCCTTACTTTTTTTTAGATAATTATAGTATAAATCGAAATGATATTTATTTTATTTACACTCACGCCTTTCTCCCACAGGGGTAGGCAGAAACTATAGACCGCCACTTGCTACGATTCTTGCATGCCTCTTTTGCTTCTACGACATTCATACATCTTCTCATACATACGCGCCGGTTGCGAGTACTACGCACCTGACCTTTTTGAAGGACCTCGCCAATGAGATCGGTGTAGGTCCTTCTAGGTCGACCTCTTCTGACGTTGCCGCTGACATTCGCCTTATAAATTCCTTTCGTTAATCTTCTTTAATTCGCTCAACATGTCTAAACCATCTTAGCATAAATACATTTTTTTGTGGGATAGGGGAGCAAACGAGCAGACGGATCACCTGATGGTAAGTGATAACCGCCGCCCATGGACAACCGCAACACCAGAGGAGTCACAAGTGCGTTGCCCGCCTTTTATAAGGGTTTGGGCCTCCGGTAACCTCACTCACTCGGCGAAACACAACGCAAGCGTTGCTTCATGCCGGTTTTCTGTGAGGCCGTGGTATTACTCTGGTCGAGCCGGCCCATTCGTACCGAAGCATGGCTCTCCCACGTTAAAACAAACAATTTAAAACATCTCTGCCTCATTAGCCTTGTGGTTGAGAGGTTTAAGCGGGAAAGCGTAACAGACAGACAGACAGAGTTACTTTCGCATTTATAATATTAGTAGGGATTATGCTATAACAATTTATGACTATAGGTACTTACTATATGCCTCATTAGCCTTGTGGTGCTGAGCGCGACTGCTACGCTTGAGGTCCTGGGTTCGATTCCCAGGTAGAGCAAAGTGTTATTGGGTTTGTCTATAAAATTCCCAGTAACAGCTCGGAGTTTGGAATTTGTGCCCGGTTAATGGCAATAGGCTCGCTGTCTATTACATGGGACCTAAGCATACCGGCGAACTGTATGTATACTAGTATGCCTCTACCTAACCCTTCGGGGAATATGCAGGCGTGATGGTATGTTATTTAAAACAAAGAATCTTGAATAATATAGAAGAAATAATTTTGAAGCGGCGGTAGCCTAAAGGTTAGGGCGTCGGACTTGCGATCATGTGGTTGCCGGTTCGAAACCCACCCATTGCACTACCGACGTGAACCCACTCGTAACACAAGCATTTAGCTTAGCACGAGGGGTTAAC
Organism: Acronicta leporina; assembly: GCA_947256265.1. Taxonomy (NCBI): domain Eukaryota; kingdom Metazoa; phylum Arthropoda; class Insecta; order Lepidoptera; family Noctuidae; genus Acronicta; species Acronicta leporina. The sequence continues at coordinate 2,220,700 of OX366539.1, forward strand.
AAGAATACTAGTAATGTGCGACCCGCATTGTTATTAAGCTTTTTTTATAGATAAAAAACAATCTTTTTCAACCAGGTTACTCGCGTATCCCCGTCTACGAAGGTGGCCGAGGTAATATAGTGACGGTCCTCTTCATCAAGGACCTGGCATTCGTGGACCCCGACGACAACACGCCTCTGCGAACCCTCTGTCAATACTACCAGAACCCCTGCAACTTTGTGTTTGAAGATGTCACTTTAGATGTCATGTTTAAGCAGTTCAAAGAAGGTATGTCGCTTTTTTTTTTTAGCTAGGATTTTCTCCTGTATCGTGGGTGCGTTTACATCACAAATTCTCACATACACAAACACCCAGACCTGGAACAACTACCTGTAGATCATACAAATATTTGCTCCGTGTGGGGATCGAACCCACAACACGTGTCGCAGAAGCCAATTGCTCAGCCGCTACGCCAAACGTGTCGTCAAAATCTTGCTTGAAATTGGATAGGGTGTATTTTTTTATTATTAATCTATAGTGGTTCTAAGTGCGACCGCTACGATGTCTTGGGTTCAATTTCCGGGTCGAATAGTGTTATCTATCTATTCTAATATAATAAAGCTGAAGAGTTTGTTTGTTTGCTTGAACGCGCTTAAATTTTTTTTTATTTTTTTTATATATAAGCACACCAACAATACAATCGCTTAAGCTATAGGACAATAATAACAGTAAATTTGAATTATTAGCAATCATACAAATAACAGGTATGCATGACATTTAAAAATGAAACACAGAACAGAGACTATATAGTACTGACACTTTATCTCAGGCACTACTGGTCCGATTTGAAAAATTATTTCAGTGTTAGATAGCCCATTTATTGAGGAAGACTATAGGCTATATATCATTTCGCTACGCGGACGAAGTCGCGGGCAGAAGCTAGTATTATATATTCGGCATTTTTAGGGTTCCGTACCTCGACGGGAAAAAACGGAACCCTTTTATGATCACTTTGTTGTCCGTCCGTCCGTCTGTCTGTCTGTCAAGACCCTTTTTCTCAGGAACGCGTGGAGGTATCAAGCTGGCTTCTGGCTGGTATCTAGTGTCCCTTGGAGCTATTAAAAAATCAAACTTTTAACCCAACGCAATCAAAAGATACAACCGTTTATGCCGCAAATTTCCGCAAATTTTCGGTACTTCTCGTGAACTCAGAATCTTGAAATGTGGTACGAAGCAAAGACAGATAAAGAAAAAAATGCGAAAAGCATACATTTTTAGTTACATCATAAATGATAAAAACATTTATAAGTACGGAACCCTCGGTGCGCGAGTCCGTCTCGCACTTGGCTGGTTTTTTTTCTATTATGCTGGGGTCACACTAGCGAGAAATGCCATTAATTATCGCGATAATGGACGTTAACTATAGGTGTAGCCACAACTTAATGGGATAATTTGACAATGGCATTAACAATGCCGTTTGGCGTTAGGCGATAGCTTCGGAGGCGGTACATCAAAGAGATTAACGCAAGAATTGATGCGATGAAGCGGCCACACTACGTATTGTCAGAGTGCGTCGAGAGCTAAAATATAAACTATGGCGACGGAGTGGGGTAACGAGAAAGTAATTATTTTTCTTGAGATTCTGAGAGAACTTATCCGTTTTCTCTATATTCGATTTAATGCTTTAAACATTATCGCAATAATTATCGAGATAATGGGCATTGACGTTAAACGCTAGTGTGGCCCCAGCATAAGACACAGTAACACTAATTAATTTCATATTATTGTGTGAGTATAGTACCACACGTTCACGAACACTAAATGGTTAATTATCCACCATAATTATAATTACACATTAAACTTGCGGGAAATTCAAGTTTAGGAAAATGTAAAATGGACCAAATAACAACTTGTAATATGAAAGTCAAGGAATTTTCTCTCGAGGGACAAAAAATTAACGACAGCGCCATCTGGTGTTACTAAATGGTATCAATTTAGATACAATTGGAAGGGGCAAGCACTTTAAAAGAGAACATGATTCTCAGAGTTTGTTTCGGCGTTTCTTCTCAGAGGTCGTCAGATAGGAAATGCCGGCGCCATCTAGTAAAAAAAATTATGTAAAACAACTTCTAAAAGTGTCTTTTTAAGATCTATTTACAGAAATAAATATCATTTATCATTTATCACTGTAGTGAGGTAAGCCGAGACACACACTTACAACGTGCACTTTACCTTTTCCAGCCTAAACTCCGGCTATATTTATTTTTTTATTTTTATTATGGCGCCACACTTTTTTTGTATTTGCCAGTGTCAAGTATTAGAGTAATCAAGTAGTATTTCCCATCGTGGGATTGTATTATGGCACCACACTTTTAGTGTTCGTTTATGTTGTTGAGTTGCCCCAATAAAACGGTAGAAACTTTATTGAGGCTTCGATGGAGTTTAGGAGTGAACCCAAAAAGTCACGATTTTCAATTTTATATCATTTGCCTACACTCTCACACGTTCACGAACACTTAATGGTTAATTATCCACCATAATTACACATTAAACTTCGGAGAAATTCAAGCTTTTAAAAATAATCGACAACGTGCACTTTACATTTTCCAGCCTGCTTGTTTGTTTTCCTAATACATTTTTTTTTCAGGGCACAAAGGGCACATGGCTTTTGTCCACCGAATCAATAACGAGGGGGAGGGAGATCCCTTCTATGAGACCATAGGGCTGGTGACACTAGAAGATGTGATCGAAGAGATGATTCAAGCGGAAATTGTCGACGAGACAGATGTCTTCTGTAAGTTGAAACAGTTTAACTCGTGGTAGCGATTCAGCAGTTAAGTTACACATTGGCATTGGACTTGCGATCATGTGGTTGCCGGTTCGAAACCCACCCATTGCACTACCGACGTGAACCCACTCGTAACACAAGCACTTAGCTCAGCACGAGGGGTTAACAAGAATACTAGTAATGTGTAACCCACATTACTAAGGTAGGTATAGCGAAGGTAATATAGTTCTGTAGTTTCTTAAATGTAAAACCTACTTTTATAATTTCTATCTGTTTTAAATTCCTAAAATAAATATTGTTCTGTTTGTCTGTATCTCTGGTAATGTACCTACACCTCTAACCTATAAAGCTGAAGAGTTTGTTTGTTTGTTTGTTTACTTGAACGCGCTAATCTCAGGAACGACTGGTCCGATATGAAAAATTATTTCCGTGTTAGATAGCCCATTTATTGAGGAAGGCTATAGGCTATATATCATCACGCTACGCGGACGAAGTCGCGGGCAGAAGCTAGTTTATTTATTTATTTGCCGATATCATCAATAAAATAATCCTCTTACTCCAACAGTGGACAACCGGTCTAAACGACGTCGCAACCGTCCCACCAACAAGCTTCAAGACTTTGCGGCGTTTGCGGAGAGACACGAGAATCAGCGCATTCATATATCTCCACAACTAACCCTTGCTACCTTCCAGTTTCTTAGCACCAGTAAGTACATGACATAATACATACATAATATAATCATTCCATCTTCTTAAATATACAGGAATATTTTTTAAGCAGTGCGCAAATAATTTTGGTAGTTCAGTATCAGTAATAGAACACATTCCCATGATTAGTTCAAATTTTTTTTTTTAATTTTTATCCGGCTTGAAATCAGCAAAATATGGACACATAATATCTATTCGCAATAATAACAATATGCACGTGTGCCAGCCGACTCACGCGCCGGTGTACAGCTGATGTAGGTACTAAGGCGCGCGCGCTTTGCCGTGCGCTAGCGAGTAACCATAAAATCAGTTTCAAAGTAAACATCTTTCGTTAACGATAACTTCGATATTTTGTACTAAGACATATCAAAATAACAAATAGGTGTTTAATAAAAGTCGTTTAAGTATCAATTGTCAAAGTTTGCGCACTGAATAAAAATTATTCCGGTATAAAACTCAAAGGTGACTGACTGACATAGTGATCTATCAACGCGCAGCCCAAACCACAGGAAGGATCGGGCTGAAATTTGGCATGCAGGTAGATGTTATGACGTAGGCATCCGCTAAGAGAGGATTTTGATAAATTCTACCCCCAAGGGGATAAAATAGGGGATGAAAGTTTGTATGAAACTTTGTCAATTTTAAACCGATCGGGCTGAGACTTTGCATGCAATAGCTACTGTGACGTTGGCATTCCCTAAAAAAGGATTTTGATACATTCCACCCATAAGGGGATAAAATAGTAACTAAATATAGAATAGTAACTATTCCACGCGGACGAAGTCGCGGGCGGAAGCTAGTTGAAGTAATAAAAACGTATTAATCTTCAGAGAAAAACCTGTACCGCATTCTAAAATACGTTTTTACTCCGTCGAGACCCGCCAAATAAGTCCCGTGGTGTCTTGTTTATGTTAAAATCTCTACTATTATTAAATTGTAAAAAAGCTGTGTCTGTACATTGAAGATATTTAAAAAATATAAGTGAGTTAGGGTATATAAACATCTCCGAACCCAAAAAAATGATTTCTAAAATCCTTGTCTGTTTGTTATTATTATTTATTTTATTCTCGAGTAACAATAGACTCACAATCATTGGTATTTACATAAATTCAAATTCAATACAATAAAAATAATAAAACTAAATAAAAATTAAGTCACATCGTCAGGTATGCAAACAGATCATGTCATACATAAAAAGAAATAAATATAAAGATAAAACCCAATACTTATACTTACTAATTATGGGTTGGAGCAAAAACTACTGAATAGATTTTAATTTTGTTATCACTGTTAGAAAGTATGTGCTCCAACTTAAAAACTGGTGAACTTCTTATCTCAAATAATTAAACGGAACCAGAGATACAGCTTGACCTCTCTCCCCTCTCTCTTCATGTATTGAGACTGATAAAAAGAAGAGATCATCACTGTTGGTTATTGAGGTTCAAGTGAGAGTAGCCGCGGGCAGAAGATAGTAGAATATTAATTAAATCTATACTAATATATAAAGCTGAAGAGTTTGTTTGTTTGCTTGAATGCTCTAATCTCAGGAACCACTGGTCCGATTTGAAAAATTCTTTCAGTGTATATAATGGCTATATATCAACACGCTAAGATCAAGTAACTATTTCACGCGGACGAAATCGCAGGCGGAAGCTAGTTAATAATAAACCGAGAAGATCTCACTAATGGGGGCGACTTTATAGCCGAGCTTCTGAGAATTACCACATAACAGCCCAATAACTCTGCTCGAGCTGGAAATCAAAGCCGTGATAAACAAGACATTATCAAATTCAGAAATATGACCTTCAATTTCTCCGTCAGGTGTGGATGCCTTCAGGCCGGACACAGTATCAGAGACAGTTCTTCGTCGCCTGCTGAAGCAGGACGTCATTCAACACATCAAGCTGAAAGGCAAGACGAAGAAGGACCCCAGCACCTACGTCTTCCAGCAGGGGAAGCCGGTGAGTCTCCATAACAGTTTCAATAACATTTACATTATACGATTATGACGATATGTTTCAATAACATTACGTGCGAAATCTTCTATTTATATTTTTTTTGTATGGGATAGGGTGCCCCCCTATCCCATAGAAAGTCGAGCAGTAGGATCACCTGGTGGTAAGCGATTACCGCCTCCCATGAACACCAGAGGAGTCGCAAGTGCGTTGCCGGCCTTTTAAAAGAGTTTGGTCCTCCGGTATCCTCACTCGCTCCTTGAAACACAACATGAGCGTTGTTTCACGCCGGTTTTGTGTGAGGCCGTGGTATCACTCTGGTTGATCCGGCCCATTCGGGTCGTAGCATGGCTCTCCCACGGCCCTCACCCTCTATTACATGAGACCTAAACATACCGGCGAACTGTGAGTGTACATTAGTACGTCTCTGCCTAACCCTTCGGGGAATATAGGCGTGATGGTATGTATATACACGACAATTTTATCATTTCTATTTTGTATCTTATAAATTTTTTTTTTTATCAATTTTTATGTATTTACTCTATTTTTTATTGCTTATCAATTTTACTGTAGTTTTTATCCAGTTTATAGTGGTTTTTTTTATAGATTTTGATGTTATGTAATTCTAATTTTAATTTGATTTATAACTGCCTCATTAGCATAGTGGTCCTGAGTGCGACTGCTACGCTAGAGGTCTTGGGTTCGATTCCCAGGTCGAGCAGTGTTATTGGGTTTTTCTATGAAATTCCCAGTAGCAGCTCGGAGTTTGGAATTTGTGCCCGGTAAATGGCAATAGGCTCGCCCCCTATTACATGAGACCTAAACATACCGGCGAACTATAGCTGGTGTACTGTGTACATTAGTACGCCTCTGCCTAACCCTTCGGGGAATACAGGCGTGATGGTATGTTATTTGATTTATTTTAATTAATGTGATTTAATTTTGATTTAATTTTGATTAATTTATAATATCAATAATCTCTAAATGTATTTACGAGTGTTAGCTCTCAATTGTGCATGTTGTGGCTTCCTATAATTGAGGGAATACACACATATTACTTCTGCATTCTGTAAAACAAAACACGATTTGTGTATGTCTCTTGTTGGAGATCCTTAATAATAATAAATATTCCATCTCCGGCAGGTGGACTACTTCGTGCTGATCCTGGAGGGTCGCGTGGAGGTGACGGTGGGTCGCGAGAACCTCGTGTTCGAAGCCGGACCCTTCACGTACTTCGGAGTGCAGGCCCTCATGCAGAACGTCGGCGTTGGTCAGTATTCCATTTTATTATTCTTTGGGATTTCTCGTGATACAGTTTTGAAATGTTGTACTTATATAGATTATTTGCATAAAAATACTAGACACGTGTCTCGGGTTTCACATATATACAGGCTATTAAAAAATTTTTTTTTTGAAAAAAAACAAGAATCAAAAAAATATTTTTTTCTATAAAAAATGTACGCAGCGTATAGTTTTTTTAATTTTTTATTATGGCACCACAGTTTTTGTGTATTTGCCAGTGTCAAGTATTAGAATAATCAAGTAGGTAATAATTTCCCATCATGGGATTGTATTATGGCACCACACTTTGTGTTCGCCAGTGTCAAGTATAATGTTCAGTTGCCCCAATAAAACGGTAGAAACTTTATTGAGGCTTCGATGGAGTTTAGGAGTGAACCCAAAAAGTCACGATTTCCAATTTTATATCATTTGCCTACACTCTCACACGTTCACGAACACTTAATGGTTAATTATCCACCATAATTACACATTAAACTTCGGAGAAATTCAAGTTTTGAAAAATCATATAAAATTGACAATGTGCACTTTTCATTTTCCCGCCTAAACTCCAGCGTAAAGTTCATAACCTGGATGATTTGTAAGCTTACGTAATAAGGCCAATTTTGGAATAGGTTTTCATGGCTTTTTCAGTAAACGCTGGGTAAATGACAAAAAAAAAATTCGTGATATCATAAATATGTTAATTTACAGGTTCCAAATGCTTTTATGCGAAAAAATTGTGAATTTATGGTGAAAAATTTTCAACTTCAAACGGCTGTAACTCTCAAACAGATATTTTTTTTCCAAATTTTTTTTGTGTTATAGTAAAATGTAATTTCTCCTATTTCAATAAGTGTCCCTTTTTCTTGGACACCCGATATACTAAAACTAATGTTGTACTTATACATAAATAAATATAATAGGGTTTTACACCATGTAAGAAAAAATATAAAAATGCATGTTTATGATAGATTTTAAAAAAAGTAAACGAGAAACGTTAGTATTTATTTATACAAATGCAATGTAAATTTTATAATTCAATTTCAAAAATAGTCTTTTTTAATCTGTTTTAAAACGCCATCCGCCATATTGGATTCCGACGTGATGTCACTTCGATAGTAACTTGACGTTACTTGGTCTTTTGCAGTTGTATTGTTTACTAACGAAGTGACGTCACGACCCGAAGTTTCCGCGCGTAAATTCAAAATCATAAATTAAAAATAGTTTTTAAGGCATTTTTCGGTTTTATAAAACTGAAATAAAATTTCTACTGGTTCATTACGATCTAAGGATTAATTTAAAACAGTTTTCAAAAAAAGGTGTAATACCCTATTTATCACTTATGTTATTGTTTTGTCCCCAGCGGAGTCCCCCACACCATCGGCCATGGGGTCTCTGCAGAATATCAACATGGACTCCATGCTTCGTCACACCTTCGTGCCGGATTACTCCGTGAGGGCTATAGCAGAACTGTTTTATCTGACAGTTAAACGGTACGTGAGATAATTAACTTTTTTGTGACAAGTTATGTAATTACTGGTCAGTAATCTACTGCCATAACGGTCTTGTAGTGGTAAAGCATTATGCTTGAGACCGTGGGTTCGATTCACAGGTCGTAACAAATTATACATAATTATATTTATTTCGTGTTTATTAATTAATTAATTGTGTGTGTAAAGTGTGTGTTTGTTAATTAATTGAGATAATAATCGTGATCATGATAATAATTGTGGGAGAGCCATGCTTCGGCACGAATGGGCCGGCTCGACCGCAGTGATACCACGGCCTGAAATAACGCTTGCGTTGTGTTTCGCCGAGTGAATGAGGTTAACAGAGGACCTAACCCTTATAAAAGGGGGGCAACGCACTTGTGACTCCTCTGGTGTTGCGGGTGTCCATGGGCGGCGGTTATCGCTTACCGTCAGGTGATCCGTCTGCTCGTTTGCTCCCTTATCCAATAAAAGTTCACCAGTTTTTAAGTTGGAGCATATTATACTTTCTAACAAAATTAAAATCTAATCAGTTGTTTTTACGCCAACCCTTAACAAACTTTAAAAGTCTCATTTTTGTGTCTGGAGCTGTTAATATACCCTAGACCCTAACCCATTAGTTTTTTTAATACCTTCAAAGAACTGCCTCATTAGCCAAGTGTTCCTGAGCGCGCTAGAGGTTCCTCGGTTCGATTCCCAGGTCGAGCAAAGTGTTATTGGGTTTTTTCTATGAAATTCCCAGTAGCAGCTCGGAGTTAGGAATTTGTGCCCGGTTTATGGCAATAGGCTCACCCCCTATTACATGGGACCGACATGGTACGCCTCTGCCTAACCCTTCGGGGAATACAGGCGTGATGGTATGTTGTAATATCTTAAACTAGCTTCTGCCCTCGGCCTCGCCCCCGTGGAATTCGGTCTGTCATCACATCCCACGGGAACGGGATAAAAAGTATCCTATGTCCGTCTCCTGATTCTAAGCTACCTCTCCACCAATTTTCAGCGAAATCGGTCCAGCCGTTCTTGAGTTATAAATGGTGTAACTAACACGACTTTCTTTTATATATATAGATGTACAAACAGCGATTCTATAATCGTAGAGATTTTATAATAAGTAACATAACATACCATCACGCCTGTATTCCCCGAAGGGTTAAGCAGAGGCGTACTAATGTACACCCACAGTTCGCCGGTATGTTTAGGTCCCATGTAATAGGGGGCGAGCCTATTGCCATTAACCGGGCACAAATTCCTAACTCCGAGCTGCTACTGGGAATTTCATAGAAAAACCCAATAACACTTTGCTCGACCTGGGAATCGAACCCAGGACCTTTAGCATAGCAGTCGCGCTCAGGACCACTTGGCTAATGTGGCAGTTTTTTTTTTAAATTTTACTTTTTTAGATTCTATAATCGTAGAGATTTTATAATAAGTTTTTTTTTTAATTATTTCCAGGTCCCTATACCTAGCGGCTAAACGCGCCACTCTTATGGAAAAGGGTGCGCTGTCTAAAGGCGCCACCAACGAACAATTCGATACAGAAGTCGATAAGGTAATCATTGTATCTTATTTTATTTTAAAAGAGTGTCCATGGAGTTTCTTGCCGGATTCTTCTCCATAGGATCAACCTTTTGGAACCGTGCAACTAGAATCATAACGTTTCATAAACGCTTGTAAAAGCTTATCTATATATATAAAAGAAAATCGTGTTAGTTACACTATTTATAACTTAAGAACGGCTGAACTGATTTGGCTGAAAATTGGTGGAGAGGTAGCTTAGAACCAGGAGACGGACATAGGATACTTTTTATACCGTTCCCGTGGGATGTGATGACAGACCGCATTCCACGGGGGCGAAGCCGCGGGCAGAAGCTAGTTTGAAATAAAAAACATTTGATTTGATATGATTATTATCATGCCTTATTAGCCTAGTCGTCCCAAGCGCCACTCCCACGCTATAGGTCCTGGGATTGATTCCCGGGTGGAGCAGTGTTATTGGGTTTCTCTATGAAATTCTCAGTAGCAGCTGCGAGTTTGGGATTTGTGCCCGGTTAATGGAAATAGGCTCTCTAAAACATTATTTTTAGTAGATATTTGCGTAACCTGAATACCTACGGTTTGTTCAGAATAAGTAACTAAATCGATTTTAATAATTTTTACACTATGATATATTTTGTCTCAAAAATACCTATTTAAAAAAGTTACAATGTCCCACTTGTAACTTTTTTAAATATTTTTGGGAACGACACTAAGGGCCACTTGCACCAAATTCTATTTAAATCATTCTTTTATGCATTTAGTTAAATATTTTTAACTCCATAAACATAACACATATAAGATCGTCTTGCACCAAGTCTGTCTTATGTCAATTTAGTTAAATGAATTGAACATGTCGATAAAACAGTTCTCTACGTTTCGATTTTTACATTACATCTATATTACTTCATAGTAATGTGAAAAATATATTTAAAAAAATGTGTTATGAATAATAGATATAATATTAAATCAAATTTAATGATTATTATAATTATAATAATTTTAATTAATGATAAATCGTTGATTTTTCTTGAAAATAGTCTGCATGTAACGAAACTTACGCCATTATTTTGACTTTTCGTTGCCATGACAACCAATCCAAACAAAGTCATATTTATTTGTTGTGTTTTTCGTGTTTAAATACAATTTAAACGAATTTAAGAATTTGGAACTTCTTAAATTCGTTTAAATTGTATTTAAACACGATTTTTGATTTAAGTCAAACATTCGTCTTGCACCATAATAATTTCCGTGTTAAATACGTTGAAAGACCTGTCAAAGTTAAATACGCTGAAGACCCTATTTAAATCATACTTAAATATGAATGACCGTTTATTGAACTGTCATCTGACGAATGGAGTTTATTTTGAGATAAAATACTACTAGAAGCCTTGTAATAATTTCTATGAGAGATTATTCACCTATTTAAGATTACTTTTTCATTTTATCACTTAAAAAACACAACAAATAAATATGACTTTGTTTGGATTGGTTGTCATGGCAACGAAAAGTCAAAATAATGGTGTAAGTTTCGTTACATGCAGACTATTTTCAATAAAAATCAACGATTTATCATTAATTAAAATTATTTTAATTACAATAATCATTAAATTTGATTTAATATTATATCTATTATTCATAACACATTTTTTTAAATATATTTTTCACATTACTATGATGTAATATAGATGTAATGTAAAAACGGAACGTAGAGAACTGTTTTATCGACATGTTCAATTCATTTAACTAAATTGACATAAGACAGACTTGGGGCAAGACGATCTTATATGTGTTATGTTTATGGAGTTAAAAATATTTAACTAAATGCATAAAAGAATGATTTGAATAGAATTTGGTGCAAGTGGCCCTAAGTGCCGCTTTGACCAACTTCTTAAATAGTTTAAATTATACTTAAACACAATTTTAATATAAAATATTGTGTTTAAATACAATTTAAATATTAATCTATTACTAATATATAAAGCTTAAGAGTTTGTTTGTTTGTTTGCTTGAACGCACTAATCTCAGGAACTACTGGTCCTACTGGTATTTTGAAAAATTCTTTCAGTGTTAGATAGCCCATTTATTGAGGAAGGCTATAGGCTATATATCATCACGCTACGCGGACGAAGTCGCGGGCAGAAGCTAGTTTAATAATATTCTGGGACATTTTTACACAGCACCATCTAGTCCCAAACTAAGCAGAGCTTGTACTATGAGTACTAGACAATGGTAGATACATAATACTAATATACTATTTTTTTTTGTAAATACATAGGTACTTATAATTCATAAGAAACGCCCAGACGAACACAAACACTTATACCTTTCATCACATAAATTTTTGTGTTCTATGGGAATCGTACCCACGACCTCATGGTCAGCAGTCCGGTACTCGAACCACTAAACCACAGAGGTCGTCGTATATAATTTTTAAGTTGGTGCAAGTACCTAGCCCTAAGTATATTTCCGGCTTTATACGCGTACAACACAAGTCAAGGCAGGTCATAGCGGCACTAGGCGCGTGCGCAGCGGGGCGGGGGTAATAACACGCGGTGAGCATGTTTTTGTACGGACAACCAGGGGCCCAAGTTTGCTATTTCAGTTGTATCAAGATGGTCGTTCAATGGCACTAAATGAAATAAGAACTGACAGATTTCGTAGACAAAACTGTCAAAAATCGACAATTATGAAGCCATTGAGTGACGATTTTGACACGACAAAATAGCAGACTTGGTGCCCAGGTAACGTACAAAGCTTGTAACATTGTGATTTTTTGTGATCCAGTTTTGAAATTCTATACATCGGGTTTCGCATGTACTAAAACTAAGGTTATACAGTGTGTAAGGTTATAAGGTTTAAGTCATGGACTAGCGATATTCTAATAGTACATTATGACGTACGAACGGGCACAAATTCCTGAATCCGAGCTGCTACTGGGAATTTCATAGAAAAACCCAATAACACTTTGCTCGACCTGGGAATCGAACCCAGGACCTCTAGCGTAGCAGTCAGCTCAGGACCACTTGGCTAATGAGGCATATAGTAAGTACCTTTAGTCATAAACTATTATAGCATAATCCCTACTAATATTATAAATGCGAAAGTAACTCTGTCTGTCTGTCTGTTACGCTTTCCCGCTTAAACCTCTCAACCGATTTTGATGAAATTTGGCACAGACAATCTTTAGACCCTGAGAAAGGACATAGGCTACCTATCATCACGCTACGCGGACGAAGTCGCGGGCAGAAGCTAGTGGTATATAAATGTCTCCGAAACCGAAAATGTGATTTTTAAATTCTTGTCTGTTTGTTACGGGTTACACTGTTAGAAAGTATAGGCTCCAACTTAAAAACTGGTGAACCTATTATCTCAATTAACTAAATGAATCCTGAGATACAGCTTGACCTCCCTGATGTATAGAGGCCCATACAAAAAAGAGGTCATCAATGTTGGCTTTCCATTTTTACTCCTGATATAGCTTCACGTGAGCGAAGCCGCGGGCAGAAGCTAGTAGGATATAAGAACAACTGATTAAATCTAGTTATTATTCATTTAAGGAAACATTTTAACACCAATAAACAGTAATTTACCACTAGATATATCTATCACCATCCTCTGTTAAATGCTCCTTCCCCCTATCCTTTTACAGCACCTATGTAACTCTAGCAAGTCTAGTGGCAATATTCCTATATCCTTAATCTCCAAGAAGCTGCTGGGCAAATCTACCAGCACAGCCTCCACTAGGAACGCAGAGGAATTAGGATCCACTTCCACTATAAATAAGGTTCAATTTTAATCTATGTCTAGACATTATTACAATAATAACATTAAAACTGGCGGATATTGAAGAAAAACCTAATGTTTATTTAATATAGAGACAGAAGACAAAACATCAATTTACAGAATTCTTGTCTGTCTGTCTGTCTGTATGTATGTTTGTACCCCCACTGTATGTTATGTTGTCCTTAACAGAAACTTATTTTTCTCTACTATTATAAAATTGTAAAAAAGCTGTGTCTGTACATTGAAGATATTAAAAAAACACACGTGGGTTATGGTATATAAACGTCTCCGAATCCAAAAATATGATGTTAAATTTCTTGTCAGTTTGTCTGTTTGTTACGGGTTGGAGCAAAAACGACTGAATAGATTTTAATTTTGTTGTCACCGTTAGAAAGTATATGCTCCAACTTAAAAACTGGTGAACTTCATTTCACAATTAATTAAACGGTTCCTGAGATACAGCTTGACCTCCCTGTTGTATAGAGGCCCATACAAAGAAGAGATCATCACTGCTGGTTTTTGATTAAGTCATTTTTGGAATCCATTTCTAATCCTATTCAGATGAGCGAAGTCGCGGGCAAAAGGTAGTTATTAATATTTCTCTAAGTACCTAAATACCTGCGTGACATCTTTGAATCGTCGATCCCACTGTCCCTAAAGACTAGGGTCTATAATCAGTGCGTCCTACCCGTAATGACTTACGGAGCCGAAACGTGGACACTCACCAGGGGACTGGTCCACAAATTTAGGGTTACTCAGCGTGCAATGGAGATAGCAATGCTTGGAGTTTCTTTGGTGGATAGAATTCGCAACGAAGTCATTCGCCAAAGAACTAAAGTTGCCGACATTGCACGAAGAATTAGCACGCTGAAGTGGAAGTGGGCCGGTCATGTCTGCAGACGGACAGACTATCGATGGAGCAGACAAGTGTTAGAGTGGAGACCGCGTTTGGGCAAGCGTAGTGTGGGACGCCCTGCGACACGATGGACCGACGATTTAAAGAAGGTGGCTGGCAGCGGATGGATGCGAGCTGCCCAAGACCGGGATGGTTTGCGCTCTTTGGGGGAGGCCTACGTTCAGCAGTGGACGGCAATAGGCTGATATGATGACCTAAATACCCAATTCATGAATTCTTAAAATTTCTAGCACCAGTTTCCACAAAGACTGAATATAATAGAATTGATGCAAGTTTCGCATAACAACTATCCCTCCTCTGAAAGATTGGACGCCAACTCCGAAAAATATTCATCCAGAGCCAACAACCAACATTGGTCGTTTTCGGAACCTTCTAGAACTAAATTGGGCGTTACCACCAAATCTTACAACGAACTGATGAAGACTGGGCCGTCCAAGTCTTACGCCAATGCTTGTGACACAGCCAAATATTGGACCAACTACGAATTGTTTAGTAAATTGAATTACGAGAATTTGCCCAAACATTTGAGCAAAGATGTTGACGCAAACGAGTGTGCGGAGTGCGTTAAAAATAATTTCTGGACCAAAAGAAATGTTTTAAACAAAAGCGTGGATGATAAGACTAATGGTTAGTTTTTTAATTTTTACAAAATAAGTAAGCAGCAACCGCAGCCTATAGACGTCAGCAACACCAGTGGTATCACTCGCGCGTTGTCATCTTGACACCTCAGTTGTCAAGTCTCAATTGCACAGTAATGTCACTGGCTACATTACCCTTCAAACCGGAACACGATAATGTTATCACATTATTTACTTAGCGGTAGGGTATTTGGCAATTCCGTGGTGTCTAAAAATAAAAAATCTAATTCAAGGTCGGCAGTTGTTGCCACCCAATATTTAGTAGTCTAGTTTGAATATGATAATTATCGTCTATTTATACCGCCGGGATCTGCTTGTTAAGAGGGCATGGAAATGCCAAAATAACTTTTTTTTATTCAATTCGCTCTGAGGCAGGTTTAAAACTTGTGTTTCTCTGGATAAGGACACCGGATGGTTTAGCCAGTAAACTACCGATATGATGCCTGTGAATCCTGCCTGCGTTTTTTTTTATTTGTCTTATATTTCCCATAATTCCGTCTTTTTAATTATATTTTTAAACTTAACAATTTTAGAATCAGATCACTGTAAAAAGAAAAAAACGACGACATTCCACACTGATTCCTCACTCCTCACCTTCCACAATATCTCCCCTCCAAGCCAGGAACAAAGCGGCCCCAGATCCCACCCAGACATGGATATACCCAACCGAGACACCGATTACATACCAAACGAAATCGATTTCAAATCGATTCAGCACGAAATTGAGTCTAATGATCGGCAATTAGAGTATTTAGATCGATATGAAAGGTATTTGGACTACGAAAGAGATACAGTGGAGTATGATAGACAGTGCAGAGAAGAGAGATTGGAGTTGGAGAAGAGAAGAGTGGAAACTGAGCAGCTGATGCTGGTGCAGTTGTCCAAGATTATTAAAATGCTGGAGAGGAACCAAAGCTGAGGTTTCTTCACGTAGAATTTGAAGATAAAGTAGTAAAATAGATTTTCAAAACAAACTGCCTCATTAGCCAAGTGGTCCCGAGCGCGACTACTATGCTAGAGGTCCTGGGTTCGATTCCCAGGTCGAGCAAAGTGTTATTGGGTTTTTCTATGAAATTCCCAGTAACAGCTCGGAGTTAGGAATTTGTGCCCGGTTAATGGCAATAGGCTCGCCCCCTATTACATGGGACCTAAACATACCGGCGAACTGTGGGTGTACATTAGTACGCCTCTGCCTAACCCTTCGGGGAATACAGGCGTGATGGTATGTTATGTTATAAATATATTTTTAGAATAGCCAGCACAGAGGCCGTATCAGGATCTTCTATGGCCATCATTTTCGATTGAAAGAGTAGGATGCTGCTCTACAGATTAAATAGTGCTATCCCATTCTCTCTCAAACTAAAAATAATGGTGATAACACATCGTAATACAGCCCATGGTCTTCTCTCAGAGTGAGTGTGGTTAGGCTATGATCCATCAGATATCAACTGCGGGTTGGCAGACTTAACACTGCATCGAGAAAATCTCTCAGGCATGCATGTTTCCTCGCAATGTTTCACTTCACCGTTTAAATGAGCATGGAACACCTTCTGTATACATGCGATGCACTGGCTAGAAAGCGAATGTGCCTCTTGGGGCAGGGTTATCCAAGACCAGAGGACTACAGACTCATACCCCCAGGCCTCATTATAAAGTTCATGGAAGAGCTGTTTGAAGAACTAGGGGAGGATGAGGAAAAAGTATCTAGGGGAGGCACAAAATCCCATTAGTTCGAAGTGCACTGAGGCTGCCTCGGGCCCACACAAGATAAGAGAAGTCCTGAGTTCGATATCCACCACGAACAGTGTAACGAAACGTTACATGATTATTTTTAGAAGCGTTATTGAGTGTATATGAAATTCTCAGTAGCAGCAATTTGGGTTTGTGGCCGGTCATTGGCAATAGGCTCGCACCCTATTACATGGGACCTAAACATACCGGCGAACTGTGGGTGTACATTTGGTACACTCGTGCCTAACCCTTCGGGAATGAAGACGCGATAGTATGTTTATGTTTTTTTTTTCTACTTCCAGTTGTTGCAGTCTGTGGATGAGGATATAAGCATCAGCGGAGAACATAAGACTCCTTCAAGACAGGTAAATATATCCTTTTTATGGTATTATAATGACAATCAAGCATACATCCCGTCTGATGGTAAGCGGCAACCGCAGCCTGTAGAAGCCAGCAACACCAGTGGTATCACTCGCGCGTTGTCATCTTGACACCTCAGTTGTCAAGTCTCATTTGCACAGTAATGTCACTGGCTACATTACCCTTCAAGCCGGAACACGAAAATGTCATTTAAAAAGTGAAGTTTATTATCATCATAACAGCTAATAAAAATCCACAATGACTTCCACAAGAACCTGTGCGAGGTATCTACTCGAGAACCTTTCTGCCCCAGCGGCCTTCAGTTCTACTTGCTAATCCTTAGAAAAAAAAACTGGCCACGTGCGAGTCGGACTCGCGCACCAAACGTTCCGTACAAACTTGTAGGTATATAAGTTTTATTATATGATGTAACTTCACTAAATTTTCACGTGGGAGAGCCATGCTTCGGCACGAATGGGCCGGCTCGACCGGAGTGATACCACACGGCCTCACAGAAAACCGGCGTGAAACAACGCTTGCGTTGTGTTTCGCCGAGTGAAGGAGGTTACCGGAGGCCCAAACCCTTTTAAAAGGCGGGCAACGTGCGACTCCTCTGGTGTTGCGGGTGCCCATGGGCGGCGGTTGTCGCTTGCCATCAGGTGATCCGTATGCTCGTTTGCCCCCCTATCTCATAAAAAAAAAATAGAAAGTTATGATTTTCGCATTTTTTTCTTTATCTGTGCTATAAGACTGCTTCGTACCAAATTTCAAGATTCTGAGTTCACGGGAAGTACCTTGTAGGTTTTGATTCCCTTGCGAGTGTCGAAAATCTGCGGCATAAACGGTTGTATCTTTTGATTGCATTGGCTTAGAAGTTAGATTTCATCACAGCTCCAAGGGATAGAGGATAAATAAATAATAAATTAAATAAATATTCTGGGACATTTTTACACAGCACCATCTAGTCCCAAACTAAGCAGAGGTTGTACTATGGGTACTAAACAATGGATATAATACTTATATACTTTTTTTTTTTGTAAATACATACTTATAATACATAAGGAACACCCAAACGAACACAAACACTTATATTCATCATATAATTTTTTGTGTTCTGTGGGAATCGAACCCACGACCTCATGGTCGGCAGTCCGGTACTCGAACCACTAAACCACAGAGGTCGTCAATCGTCGATCTGAGTATTTGATATGAATTTCAGCTTGATACCTCCACGCGTTCCTGAGAAAAAGGTTCTTGACAGACAGACAGACGTTACATTTTTTCCTTATGAGGTACGGAACCCTAAAAGTGCATTATTCTTAAGAAACATTTAGATTAACCTAACTATTTTTTTCGCAGGTATCTCCCAACCCCCTCCCCGTGTCGGCTTCCCCCCACACCCGCTCATCATTCGCCTCCAGAACTTCCCCAGAAGCTCGCAACGGTGACGTTTACGCCAGAGCCGACGAGCAAGAAAAACTATTGAAATAACATCAGACTTATCTCAATGTACCCACGAACAGGTGATGGTACTACTTATCCAATAATACCAATGCTGGACGAGGAGCCGGCCTATTTTGGGACACAATATATATATAGACTAATAATTGTTACCCGCGACTTCGTTCGTGTGGTATTTAAAAAAAGGAGTCTAAGTTACTCCTTGTTACATCAGCTATCTGCCAGCGAAAGTCCCGTCAAAATCGGTCCAGCCATTTCAGAGATTATCCGCAACAAACAGACAGACAAAATTGTAAAAAAAGTTGTTTTGGTATATGTACCGTGTATACATCCAAATGCACTTAGTAAAAAGCGGTTATTTTAATATTACAAACAGACACTTCAATTAAGAGTAAGAGTGGAACAAGTAAAAGAGTTATTATATATCTGGGTTCTTTGTTTACTAGGGATGGTAAGCATGAGAGTTTGAAAGGAGAGTGAGTGCCGATAATCAAGTGAATGGGGCGCTACACACTTTCATGAATAGCCGAAAAGTGTCCGAAAAGGCACGACTGGCTGTAATTGGGGGTGTGTTGGCGCCGACACTAATGTATGGTAGTGAAAGTTGGTGTGGCAGAAGAGACATGAAAGTAGAATAAATGCTGTAGAGATGAGAGCGTTGAGAAGTATGTGTGGGGTAACTTTGAAAGATAGAGTGAGGAACAGTGTGATAAGGGAGCGGTGTGGTGTGAAAGAAGGTGTAGTAACAAAGATTGAGCAAGGTATGTTAAGGTGGTTTGGGCATGTAGAGAGGATGGGTGAACGGAGATTGACGAAACGAGTATACATGATGAGTATGGATGGAAGAGTTGGAAGGGGCCGACCTCGACGAACGTACCACAACCAAGTTGCGGCCGTTCTTAAAAAAGGTCAGGTGAGCACCCTAAACCGACGTTCATGCATGAGGAGGTTAATGAACGTAGATGAAGCGAAAGTAGTATGCCAGGATCGTAGCAAGTGGAAATCTAGTCTCTGCCTACCCCCAAAGGGAGACAGGCGTGAAAATATGTATGTATGACACTCCAATTTTATTTATTTGTGTAGATTCAGTGCTAAAATATGAATACTTCGTAGTTTTATAATATGACTTAATATTATTGATAATCATTGACTACTAGTTCTACTAGAGATCATGACTAGGTACACTGGGTAATTGTAGCACCAGTATTATAATTACCTAGGTATGTAAAATCATTCCAAGTGTTTTTACTTTCTAAAAGCGTCCCGCACCGTCTCACAAAGCGAAGCAAAAATGCTTACTTCGAGGGGCATGGTATTAATTAAATTACTCTAAATGTGATAGTACTTAAAATTATTACGTGTTTGGCGTCAAATGATTGAGTGTTTTGAGATGGTTTCCTAAGGTATTAATTACCTACTAACATTTCCCTAGATATATGTATGTCTGTCACAACTCAGACTCATTCTATATGTCTATATAGCCTTAGTTTTGACTGACTAACCGACTATTCGATTTAGTTTATATAGTTCACTTTATAGGAGCTAGCTAATTCACGTAATTTATTTAGTCGGAATTAGTTGACTAATGCAATAGTCGATTAGTCAGTTCAATTAATTTTATTTGACTATTTAACAAAATGAATAATGTAATCATTAGTTAGATTATTTAGAGTATTCACTGTCCAGTATTATAAAGTAGATTAGTATTTATTAATTTGTATGAATAAGAATTGAAACAGTTGTCTATGCCAATATAAAAAAAAGTGATAGCCTCGAGATTAATTTTATTTTTGAAAATTTGAAATAATGTACTTACTGTTTTATTTTTATTAAATTATTGTTCTGTATTAATAACAATAAATTTAATGTACTTAAGATTAATTAATTTAATCCAGAAACTCGGGTCTATTTTCATCACAGAAAAAATGTAGTCGTAAGGGAGTCTCCAGTTTTCGTTTCTGTTCCTTAAAGTTTAGGTGAATTAGTCCTTAGAATCCTTATCTGATCTTGTGATAATCCAATACCGCGTAACACTTTGCCATAAGGTCTAGTTTTGATTAAATAACATTGACAATTAGGCCGTACAGCTATGTTAGTTTATGTATTAGGCAAAGGCGGTATATTTTGAATCAATAGACGTTTGACGTTACGGTTGAGCGATCGGCTTCTACGTCACGTGTTGTGGGTTCGATCCCCACACGGAGCAAATATTTGTATAATCTACAGGTAGTTGTTCCGGGTCTGGGTGTTTGTGTATGTGAGAATTTGTGTTTGTAAACGCACCCACGATACACGAGAAAATTCTAGTGTCCAACAACAAGCAATTATCTTAAAAATCTAGTATTAATTTTTCGTAATTGGATAACTTATATAATATTAGTCAATGTTTTATGTTAGTTATTAGAATAATTTGAGGAATACTATTCTCACATGTCTTATAATAATTAAATAATTGTGTAATCCAATAAGAGAGAAATATAAGCAATGTTTATATAGAAAAAAAAACCTATAAAAGATTTTGTAACTTTTTAAATATTAAAATAAATTGTCAAACTGCCTCATTAGCCAAGTGATCCCGAGCGCGACTGCTACGCTAGAGGTCCTAGGTTCGATTCCCAGGTCGAGCAGTGTTATTGGGTTTTTCTATGAAATTCCCAGTAGCAGCTCGGAGTTAGGAATTTGTGCCCGGTTAATGGCAATAGGCTCGCCCCCTATTACATGGGACCTAAACATACCAGCGAACTGTGGGTGTACATTAGTACGCCTCTGCCTAACCCTTCGGGGAATACAGGCGTGATGGTATGTTATGTTATGTAAAATAAATTGTTGGTTAAAATAATGTGAAATGTCATGTAAAACTTTGTATACTTTCCGATAGTTTAGACTGATCACCTGATGGTAAGCGATAACCGCCGCCCATGGACACCCGCAACACCAGAGGAGTTACAAGTGCGTTGCCGGCCTTTTAGGGTTTGGGCATCCGATTATCCGTTACTCGGGAAAATCTCAGTAGCAGTTCGGAAGTTGGGACCGGTTATTTTAATAGGCTCGCCCCTATTACATAGGACTTAAACATAGCGGCATACTGTGGGTGTACATTAGTACGCCTCTGCCTGACCCTTCGGGGAGTACAGGCGAGACGGTATATTTCATGTTAGGTATTTATGGGCACATTGTTTTAAAATACTTGGTTAAAGCCAAAAACAACGAAAATACGCCTAAGATTTGTCGCTGCGTTTCGTCGCAGAGTCGCGATCCCATCGGAGTCCTTAGATATTATAGTATTAGTTAATGTGTATTGTTCAGTGTCATGTTTTTGATATAAAGAATTGTAGGTACTACTTTTAAGAAAAACATTACCTATTTGTTTAAATATATGCGCTTAGCATTCAAATTGTTGTTTTATTTTTGACTAGCGACCCGCCCCAGCTTAACACGGGTGGATCTAATCCTTAATTTTTTTAAATATTTACATTGTTAATATGGAAAAATGTAGCATTCAAATGGTGAAAGAATTTTTGAAATCGGCCCAGTAGTTTTTGAGTTTTTTTAGTTTTTTTAGGATAGGGGGCAAACTAGCCGACGGATCACCGGATGGTAAGCGATAACCGCCGCCCATGGACACCCGCAACATCAGAGGAGTCACAAGTGCGTTGCCCACCTTTTAAAAGGGTTTAGGCCTGCGGTAACCTCACTCACCCAGCGAAACACAACGCAAGCGCTGCTTCACTCCGGTTTTCCTGTGAGGCCGTGGTATCACTCCGGTCGAGCCGTCGGCGAATCGGGTAGTTATCGTTAAAGTTTTTAATGCTCAGTTGTGAATATTGTATAGCTAATGCCGCAATTACTACAGCTAGGAATCTAGAATGTGTTATAGACCTACAAATTGCGAAAAACCAATTGAAATTTGAGTTTGGCGCGCTCAGGTGAACGATCCGCCTTAATAACTAGAATTAAAAATACTTTTTAAAGTTAATAACAGGGCGCTTACGTAAGGATCTCTTCGGTGTTACTATATCTGGGGAATTCTCAAGTTGTGCGGGTTGTGCACTCTGTTCATGAAACTCGTCTTCCGAACTCGAATGTGTTACAGCTGTTTCTAAGTCTACATTGTTAGAACCCGCTTGCAGTTTGACTTCATTTTGTGGATCTTCCTCAACCTCATCCTCCTCTGATGACGAAGAGGCCCGTGGTACATATGATTCGGCTCTCCTCCCTTCCATCGAACCACTGGGCAATAGATTGGGTGAGCAGAGTGCGGCCTGGGCTACAGGCATTACAGGTGCAGCCTGCGACGTAGGGGACGGCGGCAACGACACGGGCGACATCGGGCGCGACGGCGCCGGCGGCGGCGGCGACGACGCAGGAGGTACTAGTATTCTATTATCTGTGCAGGAGGTACCTAACCCAGGTGAGTGCACATTTGAATTAGGTAAGTTATTGTCATTATCTCTTCCTTTATAAAGCATCAGCTGATTAACATGTCTTTTGTGACATTCTGAGCTAATTATATCCATATCTAAATACACAACTTTTCCCAGTCTTTTACATATTATGTCCTTACCACTAGAGCGTTCTTTGGGTCCGATCGGACCCAATTCAAAAAAACCAAGCATTTCCTCACGGCGTTCCTTGGGTCCGATCGGACCCAATGACGTCATCGCAGTTACAAGGCGATTCGACTTAAATTCTAAATGTTCTGATATATTTTTCTTCTACAACTTTTTTTCTATGCCAACTAGAGTAAATCTACCATTTATTACAACACTTAGAAATTGACTAAAAGTTACCTCGATTTCGGAAAAAAAATCGCAAACTTCGCAAAAACATTTGTTTTAAGATTGTTTTAATTTGGCTTTTGAATATTTCTTCCTCTCTCCCATTCCAGTAAATAACAATTAATAGTATTTTTTCTTTACATATTTCTACAGCACATACTTCTTTAGCATGTTCAATGGACATTGCCGTGAGGTCATTTCTCTCTATGTACTCTATGTCTTCTTGTAAAATAATGCAGACGCCGCCGCCTCTGTGTGCGCTGCGGCTGAACGATGCCACAATCCCAAGCCGCTGAACTGTACCTATACTGTCTATTTTTTCCGGCGATAGCCAGGTCTCGGATATGCATATGGCCTTATATGATGGGTTATCGTTAATAAAAGCTTCCAGTAGGTATATGTTGTTTATTGTATTAAGCTTTGAAAGTTTTGAAATAACATTTTAAATTGTTGGTCTAGATCTGCGAAATGTCCGGATTTGGTTGTTTTCATTTGTGTGTATAATATTTTGGTTGTTTTGGGCGTCGTTTCCTGTATTTGAATATCTATTTCTTAATATATGTTTGATATTTGAGGTGTTGGTTACATTCAGGGTCTCGTTGTTTATATTGATTATTTCTCCATCTATATATAATTGATTGTTTATTATGGTTGCAAATCGGCCTTTTTTACGTGCCTTCATCATTTCTTCTTGTAATAATTTTCTTTCAAAACGTGCTTTTTCATCCAAAAATTGCGATATGTATAGTTTTGTGCCTTGAAAACATGTGGAGTTATTTATTATATATTTTGTCATTCCCTTGCTTAGTAATTCATTGACTAGAGGTCGGCTTTTGGTGTTTTTTCTGCCTATTCGATATGTATCTTCAATATAGCCCACTATATCTAAATTCATTATGTCGCGGAACACCTCTATTAATCTCATGTGCAGGTTTGTTTCTGTTTCTTTATAGTATTCTGGAAGTCCGTAGAGGACAATCTTTTTACTATTTATTTCAGCGTATTTTAACATGCTAGGGTACCTACTAGTATTTTATCTGTGCTAGGGTTATAAGTTATTGTGGAGTCCTTCAAATCGTTTATTTTGTTCTTCAATTTTCCGACTTCTGTTTGCAGAGTTTCTATTGTGGTATTTAATTCACCTATTTCCTCTTTTCTTATTTCATTTTGTTTATTTAGTATCAGTATTTTGTTTTCAATATCTTCTTGTAGTTTGCATATAGCTTTTTTTATCTCTATCTGAATCGTATGTTGCAGCTCCTTAAGAGGCCGTCCTAAAAATTCACTCGATCGAGTTTAGGTAAATTCTATGTTTGTGTGCGCTTTTCACGCACACATGGCTGCAGATCGAGCGTACGAGCCTATAAACAATGTTGATCCTTTCATTATTAAATTAATTTTCTAGTTTTATTCTCGTTAGTTTTTTTTTGTATTTTCAATTTTGTTTTAATTTAGTATATTTTTATACATACAATATTCAAACATCAAAACATAAAACTTTGAAGGCGGAAATTGGGGTTAAAAATTGTAATTTTTGTAGATACTGATTACTAATAAATACCTAGTGACGAGTTTAATGATTTATGGATTTTTACATTTTAAGGGTAGGAAACGGGGGTTGAAGCCTGAAGGTTAATGTACTTATTAGTATGGGTGAATAGTTTTTAAAGGTAGGTATTTGAAAATGATATATGTAGCTACTCATCATAAAAAATGTGTTTCAGGGATTTTGAATTTTCAAACTTTACTTTGGAGGGTTGATAGTTTTATCTTTTGCTAGGCACTTCAAAATCGTAATATTTTGTTAAATGTTTATCAAAACACATGTTGGTCACGACTGAAACCGCTCGGTTATATGTACATCTGTGCTAATTGTGGTATGTAGTTTAACTTTGCTCCACTTCATCGTGAAAAGTGTGAGATGAGATGTCTGAAGAACTGGTATTTGTTTTTCATAATTTACCATGCACGTAGAATGTGCCTAATGACGGACCAACATAAGACATTAATTTTGTACTACAGTAGTAATCACGGCGATAACTACAATATTCATACCTTTGAATGCATTAAAACCTTTGCTTATAAATAATTTATTGTAAGATGAGGTTGCTTTTGACTAATGAACATAGAGCTTTGTAATAGGTGCTATGATTGTATAATTTTGTTTGTAATTGTAATGTATATCATGGCATATTTTAAATCTATACTAATATATAATCTGAAGAGTTTGTTTGTTTGTTTACTTGAACGCGCTAATCTCAGGAACTACTGGTTCGATTTGAAAAATTCTTTCATTGTTCGATAGCCCATTTATTGAGAAAGGCTATAGGCTATATATCATCATATATCTCCTATATCTCCTCTACGCGGACGAAGTCGTGGGCAGAAGCTAGTAAAATATAAAGCGTTATAATAGCTACTAAATTACCAAGCATTGCACTGTCTAAATTTGAATGCTTGAATTGCCGGCAAAAACATAATACCATAATAAATCTTAATCCAATAAATTGTGTTTTACTTACGATATAACTTGGTATTACGTTTGTATTAGAAATTCGGTGGCCGACTCTTGAGAGCTATAGGTATTATACTTAATGTCGCAATCACACGCAGTCGCAGTCGTAAGTACCTCGAACATAACATACCATCACGCCTGTATTCCCTGAAGGGTTAGGCAGAGGCGTACACTAATGTACACCCACAGTTCGCCGATATGTTAAGGTCCCATGTAATAGGGGGCGAGCCTATTGCCATTATCCGGGCACAAATTTCAAATTCCGAGCTCCTACTGAGAATTTACTACGCCTGTTTTTATTAATAAATATTTTTTTAATGTATTTTATGTTATGCCAATGTATAAAATAAAAATCTATCTACTTACTGATCTAATACTAAATAGGATAATTGCATTAGTAATTTTCCACTTGACTATACCATGCGCACGAAGGCGGGTGCAACAACCTCTACCCGGCCAAAAAGATTGGGAACTACTGTACTGTACGTTTCCAAAGGAACTACATCCCAAGTACAATCAGGCTGTAGGAAGTTCTTCAAAAAAGAAGTGACTTTTCAATAGATATTACTGACGTCACCTTTAAGACGTAAATTCAGAATGTGAATACAAATTTAGACCTGGCAGGTGGTACTCGCGGCGGCTTAGTGATCATAGCATCTGATTTATCTAACCAGAAGACGCAGGTTCAAATTTTGATCGCAGTCGAGTTTTTCCATCACTAAAATAACTTTATAATAATATCTAGGAATGTGCAAAATAATCACAAATAGTTAACAGTTCATATTTAACTTGAAAAAAATTAACCAAATTTTAATATCTGGTTTCAAAATTAATAATTATGATTTTCGTAATCAGCCCCTGAGAATCCTTGAAATTGACACCCATATCAATTTATTTAGAAAAGCATTTTCGTAATCAGCCCCTGAAAATCCTTGACATTGACAGCTGTATCAATTTATTTAGAACAACAATGTCCGCTATCTTGGATTTAAAAATTAATATCATTTTCGTAATCAGCCCTCAAAATTCTTTGAAATTGACACCCATATCAATTTATTTAGAAAAGCAATGTCCGCCATGTTGGATTTCAATGTTAATATCATTTTCGTAATCAGCCCCTGAAATTACTTGAAATTGATACCCATATCAATTTATTTAGAAAAGCAAAGTCCGCCATCTTGGATTTCAAAATTACTGTCATTCTCGTAATCAGCCCCTGAAAATCCTTGACATTGACACCCGTATCAATTTATTAAGGAAAACAATGTCCGCCATCTCGGATTTAAAAATTAATGTCATTTTCGTTGTTCGATGCAATCATTACGATCGAACACGTTTTGCTGATCTAGCAATCCGACACCGCCGCCGCTGCACTAAAGTGCGCTGCGGCCTCAGTGCATGTTCGGACAGCAACCGGGTGCATTCGTATTAATTAGCAGCACAATCAATCATAGCATCATATCATATCATTAGCATAGCATAGTAACCGTTTCGGCAATAAATCGTTTACAGTTTATCCGAGTGTTTAATTTAGCAGCATAACCGTCCATACCACAAGGTCGCGTCTCCTACATTCGTAATCTGCCCCCGAAAAACCTTGAAATTGACACCCATAGGTATCAATTTATTTAGAAAAGCAATGTCCGCCATGTTGGATTTCAATAATTTTCATAATCAGCCCCTGAAAATCCTTGAAATTGATACCCATATCAATTTATATAGAAAAGCAATGTCCGCCATCTTGGATTTCAACATTAATATAATTTTCGTAATCAGCCCCTGAAAATCTTTGAAATTGACACCCATATTAATTTATTTAGAAAAGTAATGTCCGCCATCTTGGATTTCAAAAATAAACATTTTCGTAATCAGCACAATGAGAAACTTGTACTACCCATACTTCCTACAAAAAATACCAGACCATATTATATTATAGGGCTTTTCTAGAAATTAGAAGTTATAAAATAATCAACGTATCAAGTTGTGTTAATCGCAGTATAATTTGGGAAAATATTTACGTCAAACAAGCGCACGCCTGTGACACAAAGCGATACGTCCTCTCGCTGGGAAGGCCCAAACGTGACTGGCGCGAGCGGCTTTGCGCGCTCGATATTATAGCACAATTATAGGTCTTTTCATCTTTGATTTACTAATACAAAATATATTTTTTTTGAAAAAGTAATTTTTAATCCTATTAGAGGGATAACTGAAGATTATTAAGTAATTTAAAAAATAATCAAAATGTCTTTCTAAAAAATAGAAAAAAATACATATTTGTCTGCAATTTTCACGAAAAATTACGTTACGTAAATATTTTTTTCCTGCTATATTTTGTATGAAAATTGAAAAAAGTGCTTCCGCTAGTGCCAAGTAGAGCATATGCTGGGTTTAATAGTATTTTTTAATATTCAGCAATACTAATATTTTCTTGTAAACCGATCATCAAACTTCACTCGAAACGCGTTTTTTGGGAAAAGGAGTAGTCAATAAAAGGGATTTACGATTATTATAGAAGTAAATTGAAAAATCCATTTCCGCTTGTGCCAGGTTTAAGAATAGTTCTTTCCAAATAATTAATAACTTTATATAAATTCTTTGTAGATTCCTCACAATCGGTCAACAAAATTCACTAAAATGCGTCAATTTCTAGGACGGCCCCTTAAAAAGAAAATAACGATTCTTTAAGAATCGTTATTTTCTTTTAGACGTAAAATTCTGAGTTCACTTAGATTCTGCAGGGTTAATTCTGACGGTAAGTTGTTTTGAAATAAATCCTGTCCGCTGTTTAATGTGTCGCCCAGTAAACTTACATCCTCAGATATAGTAGTATTGTTTAGGTAGCTTATCTTTTTTCTTAACGTGACATTTGAGTTTCTATCAGGGGAGGCTTCAGCTATAGGTACTTAAGTGTATTTCTCGCGCCTTCGAGCTGATGGCAGTGTTAGTGTTTCCAGTTTTCGGTGTTTTGCATATACAAGAAGGACATTTCCATGCCTTCTTTTGTTCAGATGTCATAACTTTTGTAAAGTAGTTTTTTGAAATGTTTACACACTCTAAGTCATACTCTTCTTTGCAATTTGTACATGTTAATTTCTCTTTACTCAGTATTTTTTGTTTACATCCTGCACATAGCGCCATCTCTTATCCTGTTCTTGCTGTACATAAATGACCCAACCACCAATGTACAGTCTATCCCAGTTAACTTGTCTTTTTTGGTAAACAAATATGGCGTCCTAGTAACCAGAGATAACTGATAGTGGTTAGATAATGTTGGGAAATCATGCATGAATGACTGACTGAATACTCTAAATACTCTTAGCCAAGACTATTGAAGAATGATTCTCACCTTGACGAGTACTGATTTGTTTTTTAATTTTAAATATGAAGTGAGTGTGTGAAGTGAATATGAAGAAATAAAACGATAACTGCAAAACATTAATTTATTAGTAGTTCCTCTGAAATACACGTGTCAGAATCTGATGGCTCTAAAGAGTCATCAGATTCCGACACATGTATTATGAACCTCTGGTTCGGTTCATCTGATGCAGTATCATTGTACCCGATAGAGTAAACCCACCCCCACCAGGTGCCCGACAAGGCAGTCCACAAGGACTTTCGATTAGCTTGCCCACCTCGACGAGCAGCACTAGGATCGGAATGCCTATTATCGGAGAATCTGCAGGGCGTCCCGGCTTCGCAGAGGATCTGCTTCCCCGTTTTCCATCGGAGTGGAATTGACCCCTCGTGCGCTAAGGAACTACCTCAATCGAGGCCCGAGAGCCGCTAAGGCCGGGACCCACTCTTTGCCATGCAAGCCGTCGGGTCCTGGAGCAGTACTTCTGGCCTTGAGACTTCAACCACCACTCATTTCTACGCTGTTCACCTCGGGAACAACGTCGTCACTGTGGTCCGCATCGGAATGTCTGCCCCTTCTAGACAAAATTCCTAGCTACAACTATTATTGTTCTTAATTCTAATTCTTGTTAATTCCATCTGTAATATTTAATATTTTAATGTCAGCACAGGGTTCATGATTAAAAACGTAGTATGCGAAATAGCAAAAAAATGCTATGGATAATATTACACAATATTATTTTTGTGAAGATAAAGATTTTTTGGATGTTTTGCTCATTCACATAAATCAAAATCATTCATTATTTTGTCACATCCCCTAAAATTCGTAAATAATCTAGAGTTTTGAAATGTCAAATTGTCATGATTATTTTATTCTGTGAAAATGTAATTACATAAAATTTCGTTTTTATTAAAAATAATAGACTTTTATAGTGATTTCGAAGCAGTTTTTGGTGTAATTTAAAGTGTATGTGTATAATGTAAGTGTTAATAAAATCGTTTCCTACATCAAGTGCGTGATTAAAGAAAAACTTGTGATTTTCGCATCGGGCAGGGTTTGTTTACCAAAAAAGACAAGTCCAAAAAAACGGACTGTATATTATTTGCTGATGACATTTCTATTGTTATAGCGACAGAAGAAATAATAATTTTATAAATAATCATGAGACTGAAATTAGTAATACTATAGATAATTTAATACAATGGCTTGACATAAATAATTTAAAAATAAATATTAATAAATCCGTATATATATATCAATTTAAATAAATGCAATAATCCTAAATATAATATTAAACTAAACATATCCAAAATTAAAGAAGTACCACAAACAAAGTTTCTAGGCGTAATTATTGATGAGGATTTGAACTGGAAAGAGCATGTAGATAATGCTTCAAAGAGAATAAATAAATTTGTATAAAATAAAAAAACAAACTTAAAAACAGCTATCATGACCTATCGTGCATAATATGTAGAATCGCTACTACGCTACGGACTTATAATATGGGGAAATAGCACAGATATAAACCGAGCATTCGTTGCTCAAAAAAAGTGCATTAGAGCAATGTATGGGATGCATCCGGAGGAGTCGTGTCGACCTATATTTAAAAAACTAGGTTTGTTACCGTTGCCGTCCCTTTATATTTATGAAATATGCATGTTCGTTAATAAACATAAAACTTTGTTTAAATCAGCCAATGATATGAACCCTCGGAACCGGCGTGATCTACACAGACTCGTTCTACATAAACTTCCCAAGCTGGCTTAATATAGTATAAGCTGCTTATGTAATTTACTTACATAAATAGTATATAATAATAAGATACCGCGTAATATAAAAAACTTAAACTCTAGATTATTTAAGAATGAATTGTTTAATTGGCTGAAAACTAGCAATTTTTATAGTCTTAAAGAATTTATGGACAAGAAATTTTCATGTTAGTATTAGGTTGAAGATTTGCATGCTAAGTACAATTCTGGCAAAACATGTAAGCTCTTTATTATAATTATTGTAACACCATGTATACCATGTTTTATGCAAATAAAGAATTTATTTATTATTTATATATTTGCACAGAATAATTGAATCTGTTTGCAAATATAGTTTTCCACTTTTTGCTGGTAGAAGGCGTTGTTTTTGTAGTCACACCTTCTGTCGCTAGGTGGCCTTGTTTAGGTGTTCTTTTATTGTGATTGTACTCAATGTATTTTTCACTAATAGTTTGGTCTCTAAAATTAATTTATCATTTATCTTATACAAATAGCGTAAGTAAATTTAATGTAATGCTATTTTAGCTGGAATGGAATGTTCTTAACGGAGATCAAGTGATGCAATGCGATGCAGCGTTCCAGGATGAGATAAGCATACAATATGCTTATCTCATCCTGGAACGCTGCATCGTCAGTAATTATGATCAGCTACTTGACACTAGATGGCGTTGTTTTACTGCGGCTAGAAATATAGCGATATGTACCCAGTAAGATATGGAACGCGCTCATCTGATAAAAATGATAAGTAGAGGAAATTTAAATGTAGTAGAAAATTAACTATCACTTTTGAATGTTTTCACAATTTCTAACTAGTTTAACACATTTATAACATTAAAGGCACTAAGAATGTCGTTGAAGAATACCGTCACTTGTATAGTATTTTTGTTCACTTAAATTGTTTTGCACTGTTTTGTATACGAACACTCAGTTTATACTTATTTGTTTAGGATTTACAGTATCACAACACTATTTGCGTGCTCTGCCAACGATATCACTTAATAATCAAATGGTTAAAAAGTATTTTTTAATGTATTTGTATTAATTACTACGCGTTTTATAATTAATTGAAATAAATTATCTATGAGGGGACTTGTTCACTTTGACAGCGCCATCTGTCCTGTCCATCATCAACAAACATCTCTGGTATCCCTTTAAAGGGCCCAAAAATAGTCAACAAGGGTTTGTGATCCGTTCGTAAAATAAAAGTTTCGGACCTGCCATTCAAGTACTGATGAAAACGCCGCACCCCGTAAATGATGGCGGTTGCCTCCTTTTGTATTTGAGCATATCGTTTTTCTGCAGAATTTAATGTGCGCGATACAAATGATTGAAATTTCTGTAAATAATAGTTAATAAGTCCTAAGAACGACTGTAGCTCATTAACGTTTGTGGGAACTGGTGCTTCCAACATAGCCTTAATTTTTTCCGGTGCTTTTTTTAACCCATTTTTAACCCCCGACGCAAAAACGACGGGTGTTATAAGTTTGACGTGTCCGTGTGTGTGTTGTGTGTGTCTGTCTGTGGCATCGTAGCTCCCGAATGGATGAACCGATTTTGATTTTGTTTTTTTTTGTTTGAAAGGTGAATAAGTCGGGAGTGTTCTTAACTATGTTTTATGAAAATCGGTCCAAGATGGCCGCCGCCACAAGATGGCGGTTTACATATTTTTTCACAACTCCCACAATATTGGTATCAAATGAAAGGGCCTGACTAGTAGAATACTAACTATGAAAAATTTAAAATCCAAGATGGCCGCCTCCACGAAATGGTGAATTTATTAATTTTTTCACTTCTCCCTCAATAAAGGTATCAAATGAAAGGGCTTGACTAGTAGAATACTATACACTATGATATAAGATATCTAATAGCTATGAAATAATTGTACAAAAGTTGAATAACTAAACGAAGAAAATACCTAATTAAACACTAAATTACCTGGATCTTAAAACGCAAGAAAATAAAAGAAATTAAACAAAATAACTAAGGAGTCCCTACAAAAAGTGTGAAATAACAAATTAAATTAAAAATTAAAAAAAACCCCCGACAAAAAAATAAACCTGAATCCCTATAAAAAGAAAAAAATAATCTTGAAATTATAACCCTTCGTAAGTACGTATGAAGTTTTTTGATTAAATTTTGTCGCGTCGGGGGACCGCTCTCTAGCTCTCGCGTGTCTGCCCGCTCGGGTCGCCAAACTTGAATATGTTACGCTCCGCCCACTTTACGTCCTCGCGCGCGTCGCGGCGATGTACGCGCCATCCACATCAATTCTGAATTCGTGCGATTCACGTTAGGGAAGCAAAAGGAAAGGAAAGAATTCACATAATTAGAGAGCGTATACATTGCACTTCACTTTGCCTACACTAGCACTACCACTGTTTCCGTTATTGATCTTGAAGACTTGATGGTCTGGCGCGGCCGTTTGCGACAGTGCCCCTGCACTGGCCGCCGCGGCAGCGCGCGAGCAGCTAAGGTTCTCCGCCATTTCAACGACCTTGGCCAGCGTAAGGTCGGTGAGATCTTTTGTACATAGTTTCTCCTTCTCCTGGCCTGGCTGCATTCCCATGATGTATCTATCGCGGAGAGCCTCCTCCACGTTGAGGAAGTCACATCTTGCTGTCAATCCTCGCAATCTCGCCGCCCACTGTGAATGGGTTTCACCTACTTGTTGAGCGGCCGCGTAGAAATTGTGACGTTCACCAAACCCGACGCACTTGGGTGTGAAATGATTGTCTAGTAATTTATTTATTTATTTAGTTTCGGAAAACCAACAGCAAATTACAGTGTGAATTAGGTATACAAAAGTTATAGGCGACATACAGCCAATAATAGGTCTTCACATGTAGTGTTTATATACAAATAAATGTGCTTACTTAGACTAGTTTATAAGTTGATGACTCTGGCAACTCTGGGTGGTAATGTCACCCTTATAAACACCGTGCTAATAATTTCATTTAATTGGTCCTTCGCTTAAATTTGCAAGTTTTAAGTTGTGCTCCGACCAGGTGTAGTGGTCTGTTAGACGCTCACCTATCAATCTCAGTGTGGGGCATGCGCATTATGCGCATTAATGCGCCAATTTGATGTTTTTGAGACCGCCGTTGACGTCTATGCCCTTTTTCATCCTGACGTTTGATATATAAACAATGGCGTTGCTATGGAATCACGTCTTCAACTCCCGATTGGCGCGATCCGCTTTGGTGTGGGTCCGTAGCGGCATGACGCAGTTCGTCGATTGGTGGCCTCTATTTTTCCGAAGTTTTTGTTTAATTTGACTTTAAACTGACTTTTCTTCATTGTTGTTTATATTCAGTATTTATATTTTAAGTTTTAAGTTATTTTTATAGTTGTGAGTGTCATTCATGTTAAGCGGCGACAGTGATACGGAATCGCAAGTTTTAAGTGAACCTTATTTGCCGGCATCGAACGATCTCATCAGATGCCCCAATTGTTCTCAAGCACGCTTTTTTAAAGGTAAGCGAGGGCTTAGTATCCATTTTGGGAAAGTCCATCAACACCGTAATGATGTTTCCGCTCCCATCCCCTTGCCAATTTCACCATCACCCATTTCTCCCATCATTACACCTTTTTGGACAAGGCTTTCAAAATTAAAGCATTCAGTACCTGTTCTTAAGCGAGTTCCCCGCGGAGCCAGACCGTTAGTTGCATCTCACTTAGCACGATGTGTCCGTCTTGCCTCCAGGGAAAACTCGCCGCGTGCTTGGGAGCATTTACTCACCTTCCCTTATAGGATTCTACACGTTCAAAAAAATTTGGCTACCACAAAATCACTAACGGCACAAATCAAAGAAAATTGCCTCTCTCCCAATCAATATTTAGATTCGAAATTATCATCGCAGAAATATTCCTCAAAAGATATTTGCCCCCGTGTAGAATCCAAGCTAAGTGAAGGTGATATAAGTGGTGCGGCCAGGTTAATTTTTAGCAGTGACGTGGTCGCGCCATGCTCCCCTGAAACCCTCGCGTCTTTGGAGAGCAAACATCCTTCTCCACCAGATGATCTTTCTTTTCCCGATCCCCCCGACCCTGTTTCTGATACACTTATGATTACAGCTCGACTCCTGGTCACTGCTATTGGCTCCTTCCGAAGCGGCTCCGCCGGTGGCCTCGATGGCTTGTCTCCCCAGCATTTAAAGGACCTCACGAGTGTCAGCGCGGGGGAGGCTGGTGAGACGCTTTTGAAGGAACTCACGGTTTTGACCAATCTCATGCTCTCCGGCAATGTGCACGAGGCCGTCATCGACGTTTTGTATGGAGCAAATTTGTGTGCCCTGCGCAAAAGGGATGGCGGCATTCGTCCCATTGCCGTAGAAAGAAAGAAAGAAAAAAAGAAAAATAGTTTATTTACTACGTACAAGACACACAAAAATTAACTAAGAAGCTAGATTATACACAGAGAACCACATAATTTTCCATCACACGAATACTAGGTTCAGAGTTATTAGAATATAATAGGTTCACAGTTTCAACGCGCGGAGTGTGTCTCGGCTGCAGCAAAAAGGTATTCAGCTCAGCATGTGTCAGGCTGTAACACCTGACGCTGGTATTCTGCTGAAACCTGTTTGTGACATACGGATGTCAAGCAAAGCGGATGCCCGTCGCGTTCATGTAAGTCTGTCTGTGCGTGTGTGTGTGCGTGTGTGTGTGTGTGTGTATGCGTGTGTGCGTGTGAGACCGTGTTGTTAAAAATGAAGTATCAGCAAAAAATAAGTATAATAATCTATATATATAAAAGAAAGTCGTGTTAGTTACTTCATTTATAACTCAAGAACGGCTGAACCGATTTGGCTGAAAATTGGTGGAGAGGTAGCTTAGAACCAGGAAACGGACATAGGATACTTTTTATCCCGTTCCCGATACTTTTTATTCCACGGGGGCGAAGCCGCGGGCAGAAGCTAGTATATAATAAAAATAAAGAACCTATCAGTTATAGTTGATTTGGTAAAAAAAATCCATTATATTAACATTACAAGATATAACATTTGTATATAGGTTAACGTTGTTATATAGGTATGTACATAACCGAGTCAAAGTCACTCAGACGGCGGAGCAACATAAAACATGTAGTACACGACATCTGCTTATCCTATATTATATGATGGATGTGTTTGTATTTATCATACCAATTTTCCTTTGTGTGTCAATGAGATATTGTCGTAGTCGTCTTCGGAAGAGGCCTAACGTCTGAAGGTTTCTTATAGGGGGTGGTATATTGTTCCAGCATTTGGATGCCGCGTACCGGAAACTTCCTCTAAAAGCCGCTGTCCGATGTGGTTCTATTGATAGTTGTTGCGAACACAATCTGCTTAAACACTCTCTCCTGCTCGTGACCCAACTTAATTTGCTGTATAGGTATTCTGAAAAATGAGACACGCCAAATGTAACTTGCGGCGAGATTTCATCTTCAGGATGGAATGTTTATTTAGAAACGGTGTGACGTGGCTCCTTGGTGGAATGGAGAAGCAAAAACGAGCGCAGGCGTTTTGAACTCTCTGAGTTAGTCGATCCGTTCTTGCAAGTAATCGAGGACCGTAAACTGTATCTGAGTAGTTTAACCTGGACAGCACTAACGACTCAACTAGCCTTATACGTAACGCTTCAGACAGATATGGTCTCATTTTGTATAGGATCTTAAGACGGTAGAAGCAGTTACGCACTGATTCCGCTACATGTCCTTCGTATCGTAGGAAGTACCTACCGTCGTACGGCAGCCAAAATCTGCTGTAAGCTTTACAGCGAGACTATATCTGCGAAATTACAGCCCCTTCAGGTCGGTTTTGGCTCGAAAGGAGGCTGTGAGGCTGCCGTACATGCCCTGTCCACCTATTTACATAGCGGGAAAGGAGAAGTCATACTTAAGGTTGACTTAAAAAATGCTTTTAATTCGGTTAACAGGGACTCCTTGTTGGCACAGATTAAAAAAGAAGTTCCAAAAATCTACAGTTTTCTCTGGCAGTGTTATAGATATCCTTCCAAATTACTCTATAAAGACCACCTTTTAAGTTCCTCAGTGGGCTGCCAACAGGGAGACCCTCTCGGGCCAATGATCTTTAGCTTAGCTATTCAACCCATTATTCGACAGCTGAATTCTAAATTTAATGTGTGGTATTTGGATGATGGCACTCTAGGTGGCGACGTAGATACTGTCTTACAAGACCTTATTTTCTTAAAAAACCATTTCCGATCTATTGGCCTAGAACTCAACCCTTCCAAGTGTGAAATATATATTTCCGACACCACTGACAGACGGACCACTTTCGAGAAATTTGAAAATATTGCTCCTCTTATTAAAAACATTGATAAATGTTCTCTCCGCCTCCTAGGGTCTCCTATTTTGGATGAGTCTTACGCAAATTTCATAGATGAGAAAATTCAAAATTTTAACAATATTTCTGAAAGACTCCTCAAAATTAACATGCATTCAGCACTTACTATCATTCGTTATTGTTGTTTTGGACCCCAATTTAATTATTTCCTTCGCTCTTCCCCTTTATGGAAACATCCTGAACTTTTGGTGAAAATTGACAGTATCATACTCAAAACCCTATCCAACATTTTGAATGTAGCTTTGGACGACCGAGCCTGGACACAAGCTTCCTTGCCCATCCGTTTTGGAGGCCTTGGCGTCCGAAAAATTTCCAGTATAAGTTTACCGGCATTCTTATCCTCGGTCCACGGTACCGAGAAATTAACCAGGAATATCCTAGCTTTGTCACTGGTTGATTTCGAAATACCGTACGTGACCGAGGCTAAGAATGCTTGGGGTAGCATGTGCCCGAATGCCGACCCACCCTTGAACCCATTTTCCCAGAGGCTGTGGGATGAGCCGCTCTGCAGTTTGATACGGAATGAACTTATTAAAACGTCAATCAATACTGCAGACAAGGCCCGCCTGCTGGCTGTGGGTAAATGGGAGTCAGGGCTGTGGCTACAAGCACTTCCGTCTCCTAACATAGGTACTATGTTGGACGACTCAACTTTCCGGATCGCTGTTTGCCTTCGTCTGGGAGCTCCTTGCTGTGCTCCACATCGCTGTCAGTGTGGTGAAGCTGTCGACAGCCTCGGACACCATGGTTTGTCTTGTAGCAGGAGCGCAGGTCGCATAGCGCGACACGCCAGTATTAATGAAATCATACGTCGTGCTCTTGCCACTGCCGGCGTTCCGGCCATTTTAGAACCGAATGGCCTGGCCCGCGACGATGGCAAGAGACCGGACGGGATGTCATTGCTACCTTGGAAGATGGGTATGTTATATTTTTGAACCGTTTGGGGTCGAAACGCTAGGACCGTGGGGTCCGAGTGCACTTTCCCTCTTTAAGGGTATTGCCAAACGCCTGAACGACGCTTCACGTGACCCAAAGGCTGGCGTATACTTTGGTCAAAGAATCAGCATTGCCATCCAACGTGGCAATGCAGCCAGTCTTCTGGGTACCCTACCAGCAGATAGCGATGGGGAGTTCTTTGACGCCCTTTTTTAGTCTTATTTTTCTAGTTTTAATTTAGTTAGTTTTTGTTTTATTTAGATATTTAGGTAGTTATTTTAAGTTATTTAAGTTTTAGATAGTAATTGAACAGTTATATTTCTTATTTAAACTATTTAAGTAATTATTATTCTAATAAATGTTTATTTTTTTTACCATTTACCGAAAAAATCTAGACTCAGTATTCGTCTTACCGATACCAGTTTAGTGTCAAATATATCAAAACCAAACTGTTTGCATTTCTTGTTGATTGTACTACTTACTCGCTCGCAACACAAACGAATTCTGACGGTAGTTGGAGGACACCAAGGGTAAGTGTATAGGAGTGTAATGT
This sequence comes from Acronicta leporina, assembly GCA_947256265.1. Taxonomy (NCBI): domain Eukaryota; kingdom Metazoa; phylum Arthropoda; class Insecta; order Lepidoptera; family Noctuidae; genus Acronicta; species Acronicta leporina. The sequence continues at coordinate 2,259,579 of OX366539.1, forward strand.
CTTGCGGTTCTCGTTGGGACATCAAACGCGATCTTTGATAGAAGAGCAGGGGAATCAACAGCACCCGATAAGATATTCAATAAATATGTTACATCGGCTACTTCACGGCGAATAGTAAGTGGGAGAATATGAAATTTGGCACATAGTTTATTGTAGTCTTTGGACGCGTAACTTAAAACGGTAACATTTTTTTTTTTTTTTTCTGGATGTTCTCGATACGGCAGATGTATTTGTCGTACCGCGGGTTCCAGACTTGACTTCCGTACTCCAAAATACTACGCACATACGTACAATATAGAATCTTAAAAGTTTTGATTTCGCTGAAGTTATTCGACATGCGCATTATAAATCCCAACGCTCGAGAAGCCCTATTGACAATATTATCTATATGATCCTGGAATAGTAACTTCGAATCGTGTATGATACCGAGAGCGTATCGCGTACGGCATAGGATCTCTGAAGTATATGTCCCCTAATGCTTGAAAGGATGATCGTAGGTTTCCTGCTATAAGTGACAACCGAACACTTGTACAATCAAATCGCTTGAGTGATACACATATGTAAAAAAGACCCAAAAAAACTATCTTAAAAAAATTACTAAATAAAAAATAGTGACTTTCCACACTGTGGTCTCCACTGACTATTTTAGGCATTTTTAAAGTACTCTTTACAACCCATAGAAAATGTGTTGCGGACCTTGCGGGGGCTGCTGCGGCGGTGGTTGCTGCGGTGGATGCTGTTGCCCTTGCATCACCATCTACACCTGCTGCACCAAGATTTGCTAGTGGCACCGAGTGGCGCCTACCGGCGTAGACAAGCCATGGTGTCTGCGCCGAGTTGGCGCACCGACGCCTTCGATGTTTGTCTTCGAAGTACACTCCGTGCTGTTTTGTGGAAATAAACTACTACTTGTTGGGATTAAGTTCAAGTTTGTTTAGGGTGCAGTAATCATCTAAACGAGAAAGGTCTGATTGGAGAGCGTCTGCATCGTCCGTTGTTGAGACAGCAGTGTAGATCTTCATATCATCTGCGAAGCATAATAATTGAGAAAACTGGAAGCACTTGTCGATGTCATTTACAAAGATTAGGAACATTAGTGGACCGAGCAGGGATCCCTGAGGCACCCCACTGGGAACTATAACCCAACTTGAAATGTAGTTATTGATGATGCTAAGTAATAGTAATAGTAGTAGTAATGCTAAGAGGTCGTCGTAAGGCACGTTACAAATGTCTATAAGCAAAACTAAATCCGTCGTTAGCTTGTAGGTACCCTCAGAGAGTGCGCTGAGAAGGATTGCTTTCCACTTCTCGCCCGCCGGGTCCGTCTTCCCGCCAATGTCGTTTGCCGCGAAATATTGGGCTATGCGACCTTTATACGTCTTCCATGTTTGACTGTTGTGGTCAAACGTATGTAAAATCCCAAATTGCATGTTGGAAATTGTGATTACGGACTATAAAAATGTAAAACGCGGGTAAGTTCTCGTCGCCAATGTTTTTTTTTTATTGTTATGGCACCACACTTTTTGTGTATTTGCCAGTGTCAAGTAAGTATTAGAGTAATCAATTATGTAATATTTCCCATCATGGGATTTTATGGCACCACACTTTTTGTGTTCGCCAGTGTCAAGTTTAATGTTGTTCAGTTGCCCCAATAAAACGGTAGAAACTTTATTGAGGCTTCGATGGAGTTTAGGAGTGAACCCAAAAAGTCACGATTTTCAATTTTATATCATTTGCCTACACTCTCACACGTTCACGAACACTTAATGGTTAATTATCCACCATAATTACACATTAAACTTCGGAGAAATTCAAGTTTTGAAAAATAATATAAAATCGACAATGTGCACTTTTCATTTTCCCGCCTAAACTCCGTCGCCAATGTTAAGTATGCGGGCGGAACGGGGAACACAAGTTAAACGCTCACTGCAAAGAGTATAAGTAATAATATAGGCTCACTGGTTGTCAACCACGGTTGTCAACGCACTGCCGTGCATTTATTATTGCATACGTACGGGTACACGAGAGGTCGCGGGGAGGCGGTGCGCACGCACGCATAAACAACAATAATAATATTGCTATCCCTACTTTCAACACTTTTTAAGGATTTGAACATTTAAAGCTTAATCTAATTTAGCTTTTATCTATCAGGGACCTAGGTATCTATTTTTACACGATTACGCAGGACAGGGTTTTGTAAATATACTTACCTAATTTATTAATACAAATCAACTAAGTACTGGCTGTTCGCCCTTTTAATTACTTATAACTCTTTAATTTTAACCTTAAGGTGTCTTTGCATCTGCATCGGTCAACTCTGTAAACACTACCAAATGCACTACAATGAGCTGAATAAATATATGTGCAGTGAATGTGAACCTCACAATCTAAGCCCCGCCCCAGCACGCCACGTGGTTAGACACGCCTCGCGTCGTAGCTTCAGCCGGCACCCGGTGCGATGTGCCAGGCGCGCCGAGTGAATCCGCTGTGCTGGCCGAGCCGCACTCGCCCGCCGACGCTCGCCGCGAGAGGACGCATCGCTTGTGCACCGCTCTCTTACGATCGTCTCGCGCGCAGTCGCCGACTACATAATTTTTTTACCAAAAAATGCCTTTTTTTTTTCTTTTTTTATTAGTGCATACAATCAGCCCTAGGCTATGGGCAAATTTGTTGCATGTCATCTTTGTCGTGTCAAAGAGGCTCCTCAGCAGGAGACTTCATTTTTCATCATCTGTCACCAACTCCCTGTATATAAGGGCGTTTCAGTCGTTTTATGTAGCTGTTTGTCAATACAGTAGCTAGGGCATTTGGGTGATTTTCCAGTCGAGTTCTTTACCTACTCAATCCCCGTTAACTTAATCTCCTCCTGAACAGTTCTTATGTTCATCGCTTCATGTATCCCGGTGTTCGTCACAAACCATGGTACATTTGCTATGGTTCTTAAGATGCCATTTTGCATTCTTCTCATGATATTTAGGATGCGTTTCCACCAGAGATGTGCGAGGATGCGTAGCGAGGGATGTGTTTGTAAAGAACCAATAGAATCGCTTCATTAGCCTCGCCTCGGTCAGCACAGCTTTGGTGGAAACGGCTCAGCGGGGCTAGATTTTTGCGCATACAAAACAAGCGAGGGATGTGTTGCGAGGAATGTGGTTCTTCGGTCAGTTAGGAATTGCCGGCGCCATCTAGTTCAAAAAAATTTACAACATTGACTTGTAAAAGTGTCAAAAGTTTACCGGCAATGTGGGTCGCACATTACTAGTAGATATTCCCGTTAACCCCTCGTGCTAAGCTAAATCCTTGTGTTACGAGTGGGTTCACGTCGGTAGTGCAATGTGTGGGTTTCGAACCGGCAACCACATGATCACAAGTCCGACGCCCTAGCCTACCTAGCTACCTAGCCCTAGGCTACCGCCGCTTCAATTCGCTTTATAAGATCTATTTACAAAAATAAATATGATTTATCATTGTTTATGTATAACGTTATAATTTCGTTCCGTTGTCTTTGTCAATTTAACATTAAAATATTTAATAACATTTAAAATAGTGTTATAAAAAATAATAACGTAAATAATAACGTTATTATTTTTTAACTTCTATTTTTTTCGTATATTATCGTCATATTACTTTCATCAAGATTGAATATTGAATATCTGCTTTATCTACTTTTAACAACCCATCTCCAGAAACAATTGTTGCAGATAAGTATTATGATGTTTCTTCATTACGTTGCAGGCCGTTGATGTTTGTTTCGTTCTGAATTTCGTTCTAAATTTCGTTCTGTTACCCGTATAACGTTATGCAAAATATTGAAAACGATATGTTGGCCGAGCTATCGATACTATTATAACGTTATTATATCGTTACGAATTATGTTATGGATAACGTTCTAAGTCCCTGGCCTATAAGCCATTAATCGACCTTAAATCCAAACTAAGAGCTGCTTGCTACTGATAATGTTCAATATCTCGCGAGAGGTCGCTGTCAGGAATACCAAGGATAAGTTATTATCGCAGGGTGTTCCAGGCCAAGATTACTTCAACTATTTTCATGGCTTTGGGCATAATCTTGTTTCGGAGGTTGAGAATGATCAGATCTAATCGGATCTTTTTTATTGTGATGGACGTAGGCTGTTGATTCAGGGAATCTTTACAAGCGAATTCTTATGGATTCGTGTTTATATTTTAATTTTCCGGATAAACCGGCTAGAGCGGACCAATTTCCTTTTGATCACTTAGTCACTAAATAATAAAATCATCATTCATTATTTATCTAATGTCTCATCACTATAATATCTTATTCTAAACATACTAAAATTCTTTAATAAATAATTATGTCCTCGTGCACAGATAATTTCATAGAATAAACCAATAACACATTCCTTGACTTGGGAATTGAACCCAGGACCTCAAGCGTTGCAGACAGCAGAAGGAAAACGTGCAGACGAATCACCTGATGGTAAGCGATAATCACCGCCCATGGACACCCACAACGCTAGAGGAGTCACAAGTGCGTTGCCCGCCTTTTAAAAGGGTTTGGGCCTCCGGTAACCTAACTCGCTCGGCGAAACACAACGCAAGCGTTGTTTCACGCCGGTTTTCTGTGAGGCCGTGGTATCACTCCGGTCGAGCCGGCCCATTCGTGCAGAAGCATGGTTCTCTCACGTTCAAATTATGCACTAAAATTTTCAGTGATGAAAATGTCACCCCTACACTAATGAGGCAGTTTCAATCGGTATTACTGATGGTTGAATCAGTTGGCTTCCAATTTTGAATAATCATAATTATCTTCACTGCATTCATGTTGTTTACAAGTTGTTTGCATATATTTAGGAACCAAACATGAACCAACATACAATGTACTTTTCCTCTCTTCTTCTCTTCTTCTCTTCTCTCCCTGTATCTTAAAAATCGTTTTGATTTCCTTGGTGATACCCACTCGCGATTCCTCAGGTCATCGGATAAAGATGCCAAATGCAAAATGCCAATCATTGCCAGTTTTTAAAAAACTTGTGAAGGATCACTACCTACATGTCACTGTAATTCTATGTATTCAACATTGTTACAGAATCTGTACTTATTCATCTAATTTATTATTATTTTTGCGTTATTTACTACTAGCTGACCTGACAGACGTTGTCCTCTCCAAGTTTCAACTAACCATTGAAGTTTGTCCTTCAATCGCCTTCAGTTTGTTCGGTCCTTTCATAGCGTAGAGGTATGAACTTCAGTCAGTAATATTAATGAAGTAAGTAGTACCTAAGTAGCAAGTTTGCACGGAAGCCTCGGTTTGCCAGTCTTGCGAGACTCGCACTGTCCAGTATATTACCGTAACTTATCCTTTTTAACCGACTTCAAAAGAAGTTTGCAGTTTGAACCATATGTGTGCATGTATGTAGGTGTGTTTGTCCACGACCACGTCTCCACGATCTGGAGTCTGGTCTGAATTGATTTTTATGTGGTTTTATTCCTTACCTTTGATTTTTTTAAGTTCTCTGGCCGCAGCCTTCGTAAATTGCACATTATATCATTATTAGTTTTGTTTTTGAAGATGGTTTTATTATTTGTTAAAAGTTATTTTATTTCAACATTTTGAAATGGCGTTATTATTTACTCGGCCGGAACGTGTTATTGTATTTTTTTTTCTTAACTTATTATCAGATCTTCACCAAATTTTAATGGGACCACAGAGGGAGTAGATATAATTCGTCCAAACAAAAATTTTATTTTCTAAATCGGTTTTTATCTGGCCGAATAATCGCGTAACAAACATAAAATAACATACCATCACGCCTGTATTCCCCGAAGGGTTAGGCAGAGGCGTACTAATATACACCCACAGTTCGCCGGTATGTTTAGGTCCCACGTAATAGGGGGCGAGCCTTCTTCTTCTTCCTGTCCATGTCCCAATCTATTTGGGGTCGGCGCAGCATGTTCTTTTCTTCCATTCATCCCTATCAGCCGTCATCTCACCACTCACTCCCTTTCCCATCATATCGGCCTTAACACAATCCATCCATCTTTTCTTTGGTCTCCCTCTACCTCTAACCTAATAATAATAATCCTAACTCCGAGCTGCTACTGGGAATTTCATAGAAAAAACCCAATAACACTTTGCTCGACCTCGGAATCGAACCCAGGACCTCTAGCGTAGCAGTCGCGGTCAGGACCACTTGGCTATTGAGTCAGTTAACGAACATAGGTACAAAGAAAACAGGCGAATTGAGAACCTCCTCCTTTTTGTAGTCGAATTAAAAAAAAACAAAGTTAATCCCTGAATTAAAAAAATCAATTAAAGTAGTATTGTATATAATTATTTAATTAATCCAATTTAAGGGTCCGGTGGAGCTTGAATTTCCTACAACACAGTAATACATACCAAAATAAATCCTAATCCAAACAATATTTTATCAAATTGTCATTATTCGGGTTGAGATACTCTAGTTAATCTAGGTTCCTACTGTACCATTTCGTCTACTACGATTTCACTGGAAATGAACGACAGGAAATCCTTTCCAAACTTGGTAAAGTTATCCAGAATTGCATTCGCTTACATTTATTTCCAGTGAAGCATTTTGCAAGAAATTGTTAGATAGGAACCTTGAGTAATGGTATCTAAATACGGATATTAACAAAACTTGATTAAGATTCGCTTTGAATAATAATTAAAATTTATCTAAGTAAGTATTACTTTTGTACAATCAATTTGGTTTAGACCCTCAAACAAATGAATGAGTCAAAATATAAGGCGAGCGAAGAACTCACAAGACTCAAACCTGCGCCTTCCGGTTTAGTAAACACGCGTTGGTTCTAAAAGTACTATACTCGGAAAGGTTCTAATATGTACTATACTGTGCGTTTCTCTAGAAACTTTCTGCCTGGCACAACAAAACTGTGGAATGAATGAATGGCCCGGAAATACTGCAATAAGACCTTCAAACCTTCAAGAAAAGAGCGTAGGTATTCCCTTTTAAAAGGCCGGCAACGCACTTGCGATTACTCTGGTGTTGCTGGTGTCCATGGGCGGCGGTGAACGCTTACCACCAGGCGATACGTCTGCTCGTTTGCCTCCTATCCCATAAAAAAAAGTGTTCGTACGCACATATCTTCATACAATATTTTTAAATAGATGATGTGCGAATCGATGCGAACATAACCCGGTAGCGTTGGTCTCGTTCCGTGTTAATCCTAATCTATTTAGCGTGGAAGCCGGCCCTAGCAGGAAGGGAAATTCAGTAAAATCTGTACGTACGAGGTGAACGCATCGTTGACGCACAACTTAGTTAGTAGGTGGTCGGCAACATAGATCAATATTTTGCCGACTAGAGGGTTCTAGTCAGCAATTTTGAGTCCCTAAAACAATCAATCTTCAACTCTACCCGCCGGCGGCGAAGCGGCGCGTTAACTGATCACAAATGTCAATTTGGTTCTAATGCAAATTTGTAGGTACCCGGTACCGAATTAGTTATAGATCTGTCGAAGTTGGATTGTATAATATGCTGTTTTACATAGTTTAGTTTTTTTGTAGAATGACTTAGGTAGTTATTTGCAGTCGCAATAAGCGTGTGTAGCAAAGTTATGAATATTTACTTACCTATTATATTTTAGACTAGTAATAATAATAACTGCCTCAATAACCACGTGGTCCTGACCGCGACTGCTACGCTAGAGGTCCTGGGTTCGATTCCCAGGTCGAGCAGTGTTATTGGGTTTTTCTATGAAATTCCCAGTAGCAGCTCGGAGTTAGGAATTTGTGCCCGGTTAATGGCAATAGGCTCGCCCCCTATTACATGGTGCCTAAACATACCGGCGAACTGTGGGTGTACATTAGTACGCCTCTGCCTAACCCTTCGGGGAATACAGGCATGATGGTATGTTATGTTATATTTTAGAAGTTTTTTGTTTAATTTGTTGCTCTCTCAGTTTAAGCGGCGGTAGCCTAATGGCTAGGGCGCCAGACTTGCAATCATGTGGTTGCCGGTTCGAAACCCACCCATTGCACTACCGACGTGAACCCACTCGTAACACAACCATTTTAGCTTAGCACGAGGGGTTAACAAGAATACTAGTAATGTGCGATCCACATTGCTAGAAACCTTTTTATTAGAGTAATTATGCAAACCTGCAAAAAAAACATGTTTTCTCTTTTTCTTTTCAATCCAGCACGCCTTCTAGTAATACGGCGTGTAAGATATGCCTGCACAGATATTAAATACACTTTATAGGTAGCTACATTACTTAATATGTATTTAGATACGAAATAATTTATATTAATTCTATTCTATTAAAGTACGACTGCTAGGTATAGATGATGGTGAAGAAGGAAAACCTTAAATTAATCAACGATAATTACTACAACGCATACAAGAAAATAACTAATGTATACTTTATCTTAGCGGTGGGCGAATATGAGATACCGGTTGACGCGGGTGGTGTACGTGATACACTGACGTGCTCATTGGACTCGGGGCGTACACGAGATGTACACACGAGATCTCTTACTCTTATGTGGAGCCCGTGAGGCTCCAATAAGCAGTTTTATCAATCATATGTAAGTGCCTACAATGTTTTTTCATGGGTATGTTGATTTAAATAATAGGTTACCTATACCTACTTACTGCAGATTACAATAACATGTAAGTCTTGTGCTGATCACAATTCGAAGGAGTGCATATAATAATTAAAACGAGTAGGTACATATGGTTCTAGAAGAACACAAAACTCACTGGAGTTTTATGCTCTAGGAGACACAATCTCATGCTAGATAAACCTACATCTTGGTTTGTTTCAATTTTCACCTATAAATAGGGCACGGCCACCCTTGAGGGCCCCAATGCCCAATGATCTAAAGACACCACAAAATCTTGTGGAACAGATCCCGGTTAGACAATATCCACAGGTTTCTGTTTTGTTAAGCAACAATATTGTCAGTATAGACAAGGATATTGAGTTGAATAAATACATAATATGCAGTATAACAATAACAATGTAAATTCATCTCACTAAGGGTACATAAAAGATATACTTTGTGAATTTTGTGATGGATCCTGACTGACATTTTGCCCTAACAAAAATAATGAGAATTCTAGTTCTCCCTATATGTGATAATTAGTTTTTATATGTTGTGAAATAGTAAAAGACCACTGTAAGCATCTATAGAATGCCTGTGTGACAAGATGTTTTGAAAACCTGCCATTAAAAGCGACCAGTTCTTCAATAAGCTTACAACCAATTGTAAGTGAAACCCACAACTACCCATTACTATTGAAGGACATGAATCTTCAATACAGGCTGGAACACCAGCATTGTGCACAAGACCAACATTGTGTGCAAGAAATGGCCAACTTAGCCATAGTGGTAAGTCATGCCGGAAGGCTAACACATTTTTTACCTCACTGCAGGATAGCATGCAATGTTAAGTGTATTACTTAACCATGTTAAAGGATACTCAATTACCTTTGTAATCAAGTCTCATAAGACCTTGGTGCCATTACTGTCTTCAGGAAAATCAGATGAGCTATCTACTTTGGCCAACTTTAGTTTTCATTTCCCATTATGATACAACAAACTTTAGTATCAGAAAAATAACATCTCAGAAGAATGCTGTCAAATAGAGCTTTATTTCCATTTGGAAATGACATTACATACCAAAAAGTTATTGGAAAACCACATTTATTAGTAAATGTTTATTCAGAATATAGTATTGCCTATATTGTTATAATAAAGTAATTCCTACATTGGGTTGCTCAGATGCGTAATAATTTTACAAGATGGGGACATTACAAGACAATCAATACATTAATATGTATAGAATCTGGTTATTAATATAAAGTATTCCTTATATTATATACATGGAGATGAGATGATATGATTATAGAAACTTTAGCTCTAGAAATGCTTAGAATTTATCAGTAAAAAATTCCAGTTATCATTGTCTTGATAATTTCTTAGCTCCTGTATGATATCCACCAGAAATATGTCATTATAATAATATTTAGCAATATTTATTGCAGCTTGCCCAGCACCAAATTCTGGGCCACAGTGAATAGGTACATTATACACAAGATAAGATAAACTAAAATGTTGTAATAAAATTCCTGTTTATTATAGGAGTACCTATCATGTAAAATAGAAGTATTGCATAACTTATGTATTATGACATAGCATTTACTTGGTAAAGTCTATATCACCTAATCCAGTGCTGTTTGTGTCAACAAGCATCCAGTTTGACAAGTAGTTCAACCTTTCAACTATTATATTGGTCTAATTGAAATAAATCAATTTTGACCTAGACTTTGAAGCCCTTGGATTTTGCAAAAAATGTGGACAAGCAACCGAAAATCATTTAACCAATCCAGGTTAGGTTGTAACATTTGTATAGTGCATAAATTCCCTTATGTGCATACCATTGATTTTAGAAAAGATAAGAGGTGTAGGTAGTAACAATACCTACATCATATATAAGATATTTATATAGTTTTTTTTTTTTTTTTTTTTTGTGCATGTTAAGCAACATCATAATCATCATCATCATCATAACAATCATCCTATTGTATAACAAGACATAGGTGTCATGATGTGTCATATACCCTAGTAAATTTTGTAATAAACATTTCATTTATTATACATAGACATTTCTATGTTCATTTAAATTGCCTTGGCCACATTCATATGGCAGTAGTGCAAAGGGTTAACACATGCTAGCACATTTTGGTCACAGGACATCATTAAAAATAAAGTTTATTTAGTACTTTTATTTTTAAAAAAGAGAACTACATAATGAACCCAGAAATATGGTATTTGACCTGGAAAAGATTCTGGTTGTTGCTTGTTACACCTTACACCAATGTTTATATAGTAGTGATAATTACATTTATTCAGAAAATATTATACTGATAAAAATATTGAGTCTTTGAACAGTTTGTACTTATCAAAGTTCACATTTATAAGGAGAATTTAGATACAAATAGGTACATACCTACATTGTTTAGAACTACAATATTGGGTGCCTCTACTAGGATAAAGCTGGGCTAGACTCATAATAAATAAATGCATTGCCTTAGTCTTCTGGAAACATTTAAAGCCAATGAATATTGAAACTTTCACTTGGACTTGGATATATTATCTTTTCTTTGTTTTGTTATGGTGTCCTTCCAAACACCTTTTGATTAGAAGATTTAGAACAAACTGCTAATCTCACCAAAAATAAAGGTTACAGTCTTCCTACAGAAACCTCATCCACCAACAATTCTCATTGCCAGAAATCCCAAACTTTTTCAAAGTATTCTATAGCCTATGTTAATCTGGAATAATGTAACATTCAAACCGTGAAAGAAATTTTGGAATAGGCCCAGTATTTTTTGAGCCAATTCGTTACAAACATATGTACATACAAATCTTTCCTCTTTATAATATTAACATAGATAAGCACCTATAGTATATGGTGAACCCATTCTCAGGGAGATCTCTATCCATACCAGGTATTAAGTAGGTATTTTATGAAAAAATCATTGGATTTGCGGCTGCCTATAGACTGTCCGTCATAAGTCAGTTTCATCCTTGCTCTAAAATTGGGGGGGAATGTTCGTAAGGGAGTCTCTAGGGAATGTATAAGTCCAAACTAATATTGGAAAATATCAATATATATATATGTAGGACTGTGCCAAACAAAGTTCTATATTCATATTTTACTGTAAATTACATTTTTAAATGATTATTTAAAAAGTGTTTTTGTGGCAAGGGGTTGTTCAGATATGGAATGAAGTTCCCTGTATTAAGCACAACAGATATGGAATGAAGGGTGTGCTGATATAATCATTACCACTTATCTATAATCTAAATGTGATGAATGGCCCATTCGCCCAGTGAAGGGAAAATTGTGTGATTAGAAAGTAGTGTAGAGTACAGCTCTGAAATTTTAATGTAATTCTTTTAAAAGTACCTATCTACCTTACTATAACTATGTTTTACATCGTCAAATAAAGTATTCTTCAAAGTTTTATTCGAGTCAGTATTATAGATACCAGAGCCATACTGGAACCTGGTAGGCGCCATGTCTTTACATTCAGGACTATGACAAAAGAAATTTCATAAGCTGTAATCACACAGACTGCTGGTCGGCCTTTTAACTTACGAATATTTATAACTATTTAGTTATAAATAGTTATGATTGAAACTGACCGATTCACGATTCAGCAGATTTATATTGATTTGATATGATATTAATTCTGATATTTTAATAACATTTTGTTATTGTTTATCCTGTGCTTAATCCAGAATTATTACTTAGTACTTAATATCAGGCACTGATCTTGCTGATTCATGCCATATGTAGTCCTACTACGAAATTCATTATTCTCCAACAATTAAGAATGATCATTAACATTTATTTTCAAGTTCCAGGTACCTACCGTAAATACTATCTAAGGGAATCAGTTTCTTACATATTTAATAAAATGATTGATGAACCCTGACCCTCTGGAGGGTCACAGCAATTGTAGCTGGTCGGCTTTGTGTTAGCTAATTGGTCCTTAACAGAAAGTCAAGAGACTGATATGTTTTAAAATAATGCAATGTGATTATAACAGATTTATTTTACAGGAATACATGCTATGCTTTCGGCTTATCTCAAATTTACCAATACTCTAAACATCTGCTTGTTTAAATATATATCGAGAGCAGGGCACGCAATATAATAAATGATCAAACGAACTTACCTGTTGTGAAGTTCGATCATTATTATATGAGTGCCCTGCTCGAAGATATATGGTCCCTACCCATCCCACCCCGGGTAAAATTTGAGATAATTCGCGACTCTAAAAAGAATGAAAGCGTTCACCGAGCACAGATTAAGCAAATTTTTAGCTACTTCTAAAATTGCGCAGAGTTGCCAGTGAATGATGAGAGCTGCTTGTTTAAATATATATCTTCGAGCAGGGCACTCATATAATAATGATCGAACTTCACAACAGGTAAGTTCGTTTGATCATTTATAATACTTGACACTGGCAAATACACAAAAAGTGTGACGCCATAATAAAAAAAAAAAAAAATTTGATTAAGTAGGTACCTACTATGCCGCTAGTGGAAGCATAATTTCGTTTACTAGCATCCGGTCAGCGGTTAGGTAGAAGTAGAGGATGTTTTTTAGAAGCAGAAAAGGTCATATCAGTTTCGCACGTCCGACGTCTTTATGTCAACGCCGGCTAGCGCTGAAAATCAGCGCCGTGGCTCTGCCTCGTGCATGAGACACTGCATCATGCTGAGCGATGGCCGTTTTTGCGTGGGTGTGACGCATGCATGATTCTAGCGTGATAATATATAGCCTATAGCCTTCCTCAATAAATGGGCTATCTAACACTGAAAGAATTTTTCAAGCAAACAAACAAACTTTATATATATATTAGTATGAAGTTAGGGCCCGTGCTCAGCAGTGGAATGATAAATTATAGCCTATTTCTTCTCTTTTCTTTCTCTTTCTTTAACCATTAAGGCTGCACACGCGACGGAAGCTTAAAAAATGGAGTAACTTCTCCCGTTTTCCCAACATTTCCCCTCACTGCTCTGCTCCTATTGATCGTAGCGTGATGAAAAGTATACTATAACATGCCCAGGAGTATGAAGAATAATTGTACCAAGTTTCGTTAAAATCCGTCGAGTAGTTTTTGTTTCTATAACGAGCATACAGAGAGACAGACAAACATTTTACTGATTGCATTTTTGGCATCAGTATCGATAACTAATCACCCCCTGATAGTTATTTTGAAAATATATTTCATGTACAGAATTGACCTCTCTAGAGATTTATTATAAGTATAATAATAATATAAGATAATACTAATACCGGTAGCTTGGACCCTGCTCCCGATACCGGTGGGCTACTATTTTTTATATTTTTAGAATACTTATAAGATAAGATTATTTTTGTTTTTAACCTAATTTTCAAGTCGACGTAAATAAAAAGTATTTTCTTCTTTCTTCTTTTTCTATGTCAAAATAAAACAGAATGATAATTTAAATATTCATCAAATAGAGCAAAAACAAGCCTGAATTTCAGTAACCAACTTAGTTAACTAGAAACTTACTTAACTAGACAGACAGGCTAGACCTGTGTGGAGCTGGAGACCACTAGGCAAAATATCCTCCTGATTACTAAGTTAAAATTGACAATAATTTGTTAGGTAGGTACCTATTAGGTTACGGAACTGTGCGTCAATAAACGATTCATTCTTTCCACTTAAGATTTTGGTTTTGCCCTAAACTCCTTAGATATTATACCTAAAAATCCCTATTTTTTAAATTGCCTAGTTTAGGGCGCATAATTTATTTAAAAAAAAAGCTTTCGTGGAAGTTCTTGAACCAAAAATCTAAAATATCTATAGTAATTATATCTTTATTAATTGATCAATGAATACTTACATACTTTTGATTGATGTTTGACATAAATTGCACATTTTCGCGGCACCGAACATAATTTAGCACTAATAAGGCTTAATAATTGAGCAGAACTGTTATCTAGCATTTTTTACCGTGGAAGAGCCATGCATCGACACGAATGGCCCGGCTCCACTGAAGTGATACCACGGCCTCACAGAAAACCGGCGAAACAACACGTACCTTGTGTTTCAGGGTTAGATAATTGACACACCACTCATCTGCATTAGACGGTTTGATGTCTATATTAGCATCACCGATAAGATAGACATTGTTAAACTTAATTAGGGAGGAAATTATAATTCTGCTTTTGTATTAAATAGATGACGGCGAACGAGACAAGACAATAATTGCAATTTGTTATTTATTTGACAAATAAGACAATTGCTGTTTTAAAAAAAACGTTTATATATTAAAATATAGCCTCTTTATTTCCTAAATACTTATTACAATAATACACATTTAGTTTCTAATAAGTTATTAATAAGTAATTTCTAATATGATAAAAAAAACATAAGTTACACATTTAGTGTGTATGTTTTCTTTTTCTGTATTATTTTGTTTACCAAATAAAAAATAAATAAAACTAAGAAAAAATAAACATAATTAATTAAAAAATGTGGATCAGCATCGCGGGTCTGAAAACAAAAAGATTTTAAGTAAACAAAACTGACTTCTAGCATTTTATAATGTAAGGTGACATCAACGATATCTAGTGACGACTTAGTATTAGTATCTATAGTTTTTTTTTTTTTATAAGGAAATCCTCGGATATTATCCTGATTTATATTTATAAAGATATAGAGTAGGTTTAATTTTCAATGTTATTTCATTCAAAATTAGGCTTTACAGCAAACAAGGTTTTTGCACTACCTGCCATAACCGTCGATAGTAGGTAGATGTTGTCAATAGATGTCGCTGACGTCCCTTGAGAAGACAGTATGAAAGAGAAATCCAATATCTTAGGGAATAGTCTCGGCAGCTTAGTGGTTCACGAATCCTTTGTATAATTCTTTGTCCCAGATCGAATTTTTCTTTCATTAAAATGTATCGTTAAGGCAGATCGTTCACCTGAGCCCGTCAAATTCAAATTTCAATTGGTTTTTCGCAATTTGTAGGTCTATAACACATTCTAGATTCCTAGCTGTAGTAATTGCGGCATTAGCTATACAATATTCACAACTGAGCATTAAAAACTTTGCTTAATAAACGTTAAAGAAGCTAAAATTAGGTACAATCGTTAATTTTGGCCAAAAATGACGATTTTACCTAATTTTAGCTACAATATCGATTTGCAAGCAAAGTTTTTAATGCTCAGTTGTCAATATTGTATAGCTAATGCCGCAATTACTACAGCTAGGAATCTAGAATGTGTTATAGACCTACAAATTGCGAAAAACCAATTGAAATTTGAATTTGGCGGGCTCAGGTGAACGATCAGATTTAAAGATGTTATCACAATTATCAGCCATAAGACGTTGTGCTGAACAAAAGCCTCCCCATATAATTCCACAAGAATGGATATAAAGGAAAAACGAATACATAAAAAATTACAGATAAATAAATCTCGTGATGTAAGTATCAGCTTAGGTTTCCAAGATAAAAGCTATCACAGTTGTATTGTTAAAGCCAAGATTAAGTCGATTATAGAAATTCAATGAAAAGACTTCAAATATTGTCTTAGATTGACAGTTTTTTTTCAATTAGGTACGGTGTACAGCCACAGGTTTCGCGACTGGCCTTGACAGCGAGGTTGGAATATTGGACGGCGCCTTCTCGTTCTGAATATGCTTGTCTCAAGGTTGATTCTTGCAAGAAGGTGTCGTCGAGGTACGTTAGAGCGTGGAATAGTAGACAGCCGTGTCTTTAGCGAAAAGAACCAACTCAGACATGGGATGTTTGGGAATATCACTGGTAACATACCATCACGCATGTATTCCCCGAAGGGTTAGGCAGAGGCGTACTAATGCACACCCACAGTTCGCCGGTATGTTTAGGTCCCATGAAATAGGGGGCAAGCCTATTGCTATTAACCGGGCACAAATTCCTAACTCCGAGCTGCTACTGGGAATTTCATAGAAAAACCCAATAAAACTTTGCTCGACCTGGGAATCGAACCCAGGACCTCTAGCGTAGTAGTCGCGCTCAGGACCACTTGGCTAATGAGGCAGTCGCGCTGTATATCACTGGTATACAGCGCGAAAAGGAAAGTGGAGAGCACGGAGCCCTGAGGAACTCTGGCTCGGATCGGATGAGGGGTCGACAGAGTGCCGCCCTCTATACACATATCAAAAAAAGTTTGCGATCACTAGCGTAAGCTGATATAAGTTTTTAAATTGAACTTTATCAAGAAACAATCTTTGTTGTGTGTTTCCTTTAAATAGAAATACCCTGTTTGAAATTATAAAATAAAACTACTTTTTATTTTTTATGAAAAAAATTGAGTAAGTACCTAATCATAATGTAATTGGTGATCGTAAACTTTTTTTGTTGTGTGTACAATAGCGAAAAGTCCGATTCGATAAAAAGTCTTGTATGATGAGCACAAGGTGGTCAGGCACATTTTGGGAAGTACAACTAGTACCTCATGGGGAAGTATTATTATAAAGCACTCAGCCCGCCAAATTCAAATTACAATTGGTTTTTCGCAATTTGTAGGTCTATAACACATTCCAGATTCCTAGCTGTAGTAATTGCGCCATTAGCTATACAATATTCACAACTGAGCATTAAAATCTTTGCTTAATAAACGTTAAAGAAGCTAAAATTAGGTACAATCGTCAATTTTGGCCAAAAATGACGATTTTACCTAATTTTAGCTACAATATCGATTTGCAAGCAAAGTTTTTATTGCTCAGTTGTGAATATTGTATAGCTAATGGCGCAATTACTACAGCTAGGAATCGAGAATGTGTTATAGACCTACAACTTGCGAAAAACCAATTGAAATTTGAATTTGGCGGGCTGAGCGAAACGATCTACAAACTTGCAGATTCTACTTACCTTGTTAGTAGTGGTCGTGGTACTATTCACTGTCCGACTGGGTTTCATTTTCAGTTTGTGTTTCAAGGAAAACTGTAAATTAAAAATAATAAGTACTATTAGAACTTACATTTAAATATTCAGTACGTACCTAATTAGGGTAGGTCAGTATGATGACAATATCTGAATCATTAATCACTGGCTGGTGGTTATCATTAGATAATAGGTACCTACTTTAATCAGTAATTTTTCCATATTTAATATCCGATTTTTATTATTTACCTACTAGCTGACCCGGCGAACTTCGTACCGCCTAACAGTCGATTCTGAAACTAACGTCACTCAATTGTTTCGCCTTCCCGGAACCCCTTTTTTTTTTTGTGCGTGTGGAAATCCTCATGGACATCCGCCGCCCGGGGAAGGCGGCGGGGTGTGTCGGACTCCACCCAAAGTGGGTGACCTACCGACTAAAACCACACGGGTGTTTCGCCTCACCACTTTTTGCTGGGGTTACGGGAGCGAGGTTTCATTCCTCCGCGACCCCAGCATTCCCGGAACCCCTACACTAACACTTAAACTTTATGGTATGTTTGTAATAAAGTTCAAATAGATTTTTAAGTATTATTACGAATCTTTTGTATGGGAAATATAGAAAAGTGTTGTTTTTAGACATTTTCAGGCAATATTTTAAGTTTTTCTCTCCGTAAAAACTATACCCGTACTTCAAGGAATATTATAAAAAAATAATTAGCGAAATTGGTTCAGCTGCTATCGAGATTTGCGCTTAGCAACACATTTGGCGATTCATTATTTTATATTATAGATAATTCTTACTTATACTTTTGATAAACTTAAATATTAATTTAGTTTTTATTTTATAAGTACTGATTAGTGATTAGGGAGTGACGAGAATTACAGTAGGTACTGAAAATATAACAGTGCCTCCCTGAAGTCGTTCGCAAGCGGCTCATACGTGCTAGTAAAGCTATAGGTACTATATTTAATATTATAAAGCGGAAGAGTTTGTTTGTTTGTTGCTTGAACGCGCTTATCTCAGGAACTACTGGTCCGATTTGAAAAATTCTTTCAATGTCTGATAGCCTATTTATTGAGGAAGCTATATATATATATACTAGCTTCCGCCCGCGACTTCGTCCGCGTGGAATAGTTACTTAGTCTTAGCGGGATGATAGCCTATAGCCTTCCTCAATAAATGGACTATCTAACATCGTAAGATTTTTTCTAATCGGACCAATAGTTCCTGAGATTATCGCGTTCAAGTTCAAGCAAACTTGGCAGGTCGCACTTGGCAGGTGGTAAGAAGATGATGATCCCCTTCAGCAGCTTGTAGTATTTTTTGATTGAAGCTCACTTCAAGATATAGCCAATATTGTTAGTTGGTAATTGAGTATTGAGTATCCGAGCGGAACTTTAGTAAAATATGTCACGGGAACAGGAATAATAAAAGAACGCTAAATGAGGATATGTCCTTTAGAGCGTTTGTTGGGTCCGAGCGGACCCAAGCTCGGTCCACATGGATAACAAACAAACGGTCTAAAGGCTGATGAATAACGTATTTATTTGGATAAGGATTAATATCATGTTTACAAAAACACCTACGTAATAATGCATTTAGAATTTTAGAACAAAGTTAGCATAAAAAAGGTTATAGTGAGCCAACCTTAAAAGATAGACATATGCTGTCGCGGACTTTTTTTTAGAACTTTTAAAGAGGAACAATTCTGTCATATATGATTTTTGCGAAACTTTAACCGTTTACGCAGCGCACGCATCGGAAGCTCTCAAAAGGAAAAAAAAACGAATTTTAGAACAAAGTTAGCATAAAAAAGGTTATAGTGAGCCAACCTTAAAATATAGACATATGCTGTCGCGGACTTTTTTTTAGAACTTTTAAAGAGGAACAATTCTGTCATATATTATTTTTGCGAAACTTTAATCATTTACGCAGCGCATGCATCGGAAGCTCACAAAAAGAAAAATCCCGATTTTGAAACATTCTTCATTGATGCTCCGCTCCTATTGGTCTTAGCGTGATGATATATAGCCTCCTCTATATAGCTTCCTCGATAAATGAGCTATCTAACACTGAAAGAATTTTTCAAATCGAACCAGTAGTTCCTGAGATTAGCGCGTTCAAGCAAACAAACAAACAAACAAACAAACAAACAAACAAACAAACTCTTCAGCTTTATATATTAGTATAGATATATATCATCACACTAACACTAAGTGATGACGGTGTGAAGGAATTAGGTACCTATTAGAAAATATTAGTAGTAATTAGTAATTCCTCGATATTCATCACACTGACCAGTATTGAGCAGGATATTATTAAAAAGCAATTCGCAACTTACGAGTAAGGCATTCATTACACGCTAGGTTCTGTCATAAATCAAGGGGAGAGCCATGCTTCGGCATGGCAATGGGCCGGCTCGACCGGAGTGATAGATACCGCGCCTTACAGAAAACCGGCGTGAAACAACGCTTGCATTGAGTGAGGTTACCGGAGGCCCAAATCCTTTTAAAAGGCGGGCCAAATAATTGTAACATGAAAGTTAAAGTTACTTGATTGATGTTTGAAATGAAATGAAGCGACGGTAGCCTAATGGCTAGGGCGCCGGACTTGCAATCATGTGGTTGCCGGTTCGAAACCGACCCATTGCACTACCGACGTAAACCCACTCGTAACACAAGCATTTTAGCTTAGCACGAGGGGTTAACAAGAATACTAGTAATGTGCGATTCACATGGCTAGTACGCTTTTTAAAAAAAAAAAAAAATATCTGAATATTCGTGAATCACGGTCGAAAGTAACTTACTTACTAAGTTATAAGTAACTTACTTATTTACTTTTGTGTTGTGTCGTCAGAGGTTCATAATAGATAAAATGAATGAGTAATATGTAATTATATTGAATCCGATTTCTACATTAGACACTGTAATAATAATAATAAAAATGCCTCATTAGCCAAGTAGTCCTGAGTGCGACTGCTACGCTAGAGGTCCTGGGTTCGATTCCCAGGTCGAGCAAAGTGTTATTGGGTTTTTCTATGAAATTCCCAGTAGCAGCTCGGAGTTAGGAATTTGTGCCCGGTTAATGGCAATAGGCTCGCCCCCTATTACATGGGACCTAAACATACCGGCGAACTGTGGGTGTACATTAGTACGCCTCTGCCTAACCCTTCGGGGAATACAGGCGTGATGGTATGATGGTATATAATAATAATATATAAGAACTGCTCTGTAATTTAGATTATTAATACATTTGTAGATACGCCTATCAAGGCAAAAGCATAGTGATACTTGTTATTCTAATTTATACCATCTTTAGACCTATGCTTTACAAATAAATTATTTGAATATTAATTCAACCATAAAATGGTAAAACTGAGAGCAGAATACTTAAGCGTGTAACAGCCGCCGAGCAATCGCTGTCTTATATAGCGGAGCTAGAAACAGAACAATTAATAATAATAAAAAGACGGACAGGCAAGGGTCAAAAGCAGTGTTGCCAGGGCCCCTGAGTCGAAAGTTACGTTTCGTTTCCTGAAAAGTAACATTTTTGGTCCAAAAGTTACATTTTGGGATCTATGATGTCGAATGAGCTTTTTTTTTTTGTTAGCTCCTGATTTTTTCGTTTGCTAAAAATGTGAGTTCAATTTGGATGCGTTCGTGTACTGTACTGTTTGCAATAAACATAAAAATCTAGTATTACTTATCTCGTTGTTCTCAAAAGTTACGAAAAATGCCTTAAATATAAAAATTACTTACATGTTACGCGAGGGAGTCAAAAGTTACGAAAAATGTAAGAAATGTAACCATCTGGCAACGCTGGTCAAAAGTCCAGTAGCACCCCAATTGAGTTGGGCGTTGATAGCTACGCTTCTGTAATTTACTTTAGTTGCTATCTTCGTTTTTCTTTCTAACTTATAAGCATAGGTTGTTCAAATAAATAAAATAAACTAGGTAAGTATTATTTATTCTTTTTGTCTGTGTAGTTACTATTTTTTGAATTGAAATTAGCTCACCTTAAACTATTATAGAAAGGAATTATAGCAATAGGTATTATAGTTGAAGTGACTATGAAAAAAAAACAACTAGTTAATTTGATTATTTAAGTTCATTAACAAATAAATAATGTGTCAAAATGTCAATACAGATAGCTGGTATGATAGGAAACCAAAATGCGATAGTTACTTCGGGATTCAACAATCGATTGGTCAGAACGATGAAATCTAAGTATCGTGCTAAGCAATGGTGTTAAATCTCGACGATTTACGATAAAAATCTACAAAATTGTCTTGAAGATGACATGCTATTTATTTACAAACTGAATGGTGCCATAGAATTGGTGCCTACTAATACTGGGAGCATTCCATAAAGTTACTGATTTTCATCGATAAGTTTTATTTAACAACTTTGTGCAAAAAATACATCCCATCACTAGAAACTACCGGTGAGGAATAAAATTTATTTGCTTAATTAGTAACCTTCAATACGCGGCATTGCAGTATGTACATTTTGCGTTATGTTATACGGCGCGATAACGTTTAGCGGTATTGTATATACGAACTTGGACAAAATCAATACGAAGTGAATAAAAGCATCCAATCTAAGAGTGATGAAAAAAAATACTACGTTAGCTATACTTTTGAGAAAGAGCTAAAATATCGAAAGCTCTAGAATTATAATGTAATTTATTGTGTAAACGGCATTTGTTCTATACTTTCCACTTCTATGTATATTATTATAAAACAAACCAGGGTACGCACGCACTCTGCCGGAGTGTACAGATTTTGCCAAACCAACGTCAGCATGCATGCGCTATGCACCACGAGAGTAGGTACAACACACACACGCGCGCACCGCGTACTGTACTGCTCTGTATTTAAACGGTTGACTTAGCTGTGTGTGTCTGAATCTGAAGTTCGAAGTCCGAAGTGTCACGCAGGTAGAATCACTATACAGAATATCCAGTAAATAGTACGACATACTGCAAGGAATGATAGCTTGGCTCAATACCTACCAAAACAATACAATCTAATATGTTCCGCAAAATTTTACGGATTACAAGCTATTACAAAATTTTCCACAATATTTAAATAAGTCTACCTTACATCAGACTTTTCAGTACCTATCTCGGAATGTAAAATTATGTTTAAAAAAAAAAAAAAATAAAAAAAAATAAAAAATAAAATGAGTTTATTTCAGGCAATGTGTACCCATAATTTACATGTCCGATTCGTTAGTAACAAAGGTCTTAATAACTATGTTAGTACTTACATATTTTAAAAAAATAATAATAACAATTTAAATCCATTATTATGTAATTATTGTTATAAAATTGATATGTCAGTCAAATCATTATAATTATTTAATTAACCTACCAATTCTAGAACACATGCAGTTTTACAAATCTCCCTAGCACACTATTGATTTCTGGCCTCTCCGCAATCATCTTCAGAATTCTGTTGTTGCCGCCACGAATTCGACGTATTAGTGAGGACGACTTCTTACGCATAATTGCAAAAAAGTCGTCCACCCTCGCATCAGCAAACATGCCCGAGGCGCTACAAAACCGGGGCAGCCCCACCAGAATCCTGAAGGCGTTATTGTATTGTACGCGAAGAGCATTGTAGGCCCGCTGCGTGTGGTTCACCCATAAAGCGCTGGTATAAAAGCTTTGACAATAAGCTCTATAGAGGGTTACTTTAACTTCTGCTGTACACCTCGCAAACCTATGTACCAACATGTTAGCCCGGACCGACAATGCCCTTCGCTCCCTCTCAATATCCGCGTCATCACAAAGGGTTTCGGTCACAATGTGACCCAGATACCTAAACTGGGAGACACGTTTCAAAGGTACACCATTCAGATATACTGGTGGTATATACTCCGGTTGTTTATTTTTACCTCTAATCAGCATATACTCACTTTTCTTCTCGTTATACCTCAGGCCGTGCACCCCAGCGTATGACTCGCAGATACTGAGAAGTTTTCTCAAGCCACCGACCGAGGGACTCAGCAGCACCATATCGTCCGCATAGCTAATGTTATTTACACATACATTGTCTATATGACACCCGACATGGGTACTACTGAGTTCCTCAATCAGCTGATTTACGTAGAGGTTAAAAAGTCTTGGAGAGGACAGGCCCCCTTGCCTCACTCCACACTGAAGTGTATATTCGTCAGACTGTACATTTCCCCATTTCACATAATTTTTCTGATGTTTGTACCAGTGTGAAAAGATGTTAACCAGTTCAGCAGGTGCCCCAGTCTGTCCAAGTTTACCCCAGAGCACACCGTAATCGACTAGATCGAAGGCCTTCGACAAATCTAGGAAACAGGCATATATGGGTGTTTTCCTATCAACATAGTACGATACAGTGTGTTTTAAGGTTAAAATAGCGCTCTCAGTAGATAGAGACTTACGAAAACCGAACTGAGCATCGTGTAGCGTTACATATTTACTAAGTTGTGCATCCAATAGACCGTCGAAGACCTTCGCGATCACATTCGCCAGGGAGATAGGCCTATAATTGTTTACATCTGACACATCCCCAGTGACATTCTTTGCAATTGGTACCACAATAGTT
This sequence comes from Acronicta leporina, assembly GCA_947256265.1. NCBI lineage: Eukaryota > Metazoa > Arthropoda > Insecta > Lepidoptera > Noctuidae > Acronicta > Acronicta leporina. Next base: position 2,283,613 of record OX366539.1, read on the forward strand.
TTTGTCAACATAGACGGCAAGTAAGAGTGCCGTATACAAAAAGTAAATAGCATGGCCAGCACTCTAGAAAGATGTTTCCCAGCATTCTGCAAGTGTTCAATGCTGAGTCCGTCGCTGCCCGGCGATTTCCCTCTTTTCATGTTTTTAATAATTAGTTCAACATCTTTGCTCGTGAAACCTATAGGTTTATCGCGGGCAGCGACGAAAACCGCGTCAGGCTCAGCAGCATTAGCTACCAGTGGTGAATCCACTTTGAAATGGTCTTTAAATAAGTTAGCTATACCAACAGGCTCGCTGCATCCGCCTACACTCACTGGCAAGCTAATCCTACCATTCAACCTTTTAGTACCCTTCCAGAAATCGCGAAAATTTTTATTGGCTATTTGTGACGCTAATAAGTCCATTTTAATTTGCTCTTGATGTTTTTGACAAAACTTCAACCTGGATTTGAAAATTTTTCGAGTGGTACGCATACTTTCACAGAGTGGCCCATTATCAGGTTTGCCTTCCAAAAGGTAAGTTTGGTATGCTAACCTAGCCTTACTGTGTGCTTCTCTTATGTGCTTGTTCCATCCTATTACACTCCTACCGTTTTTTAACTTTTTTGCCTTTTTACTTTGCACCGAGGCCTCGCTTAATATATTTACAATGTCACTGTACAATTTGTCAATAATAAATCTATGATTTATGTCAGTACACATTTTGTCCGCACAATTGTGTAACTCACTGGGAAAGTGCAGATGTTTTAAATTACTGTTACAAATGTCCAAATACTTATTTATTTCTTCGTCAATTCTATCACCCCAAAAAATATTATTACATGTCAAATTTTTTATGGAACATTTATTTACAACCATGTCAAGACTACATTCAACTGAAATAGGCAAATGGTCCGACCAATACACGCCATAGTGAACTTTTACTGCAGTTATTGTTATCCACGCTGATTCAGTAACTAAACAATGGTCCAACCAACGTTTACTACTGTGAGCCTCACTATAAAATGTATAGGTATCAGACGACTTACCCAGTTTCATGATGTCAGCACATATCCATTTGTTGTCATCACAAAAACTCAATAATTCCGTAAAAAAGGTGGCAGAGGGATGAGCATTAAAATCCCCTAAGATAAACACAGATTCAATATTACATTGTTGTATAATAGCACTAATTTCTCCCAAACAATTGGTAAATATTGGAAAGTTTTGTGTCTGGTCCGTCGGCATGTATACACATATTACTAAAATTTCATTATTATTACTCGTAACTGCTCTAATAGCCGTGATACGATCACTTTCGCACTTCACTATTGACACGCTTTTAAACGCACTATTTCGCCACAGAATTGCTACTCCGCCGAAGGGCCTACCGCGCCTGACGCCTGTAGTCATATCCATTGCTGATTTTCCAGTAAAACTGAAGTTTTGATCAATGCTACCGAGGAAAGGCAGGTCCTGCGGAACCAGCCACGTCTCCTGCAGAGCCACTATATCCGCACCACTGCATAGCGACCTGATACACTCCACGCTTCTTTTCACATTTTTGCAGTTAAAACTGACCAGACTGCTGTTACGACTGTGATCCATTACGGAGCTCTTCATCAGGTTCACTTTTCTTGTACACAAAACGACGGAAAGTTATTCCGTCGGGCCATAAGTTATTGTCAAGATATAAATGCTGCTTATACTTTGACACAAATAATTTGAAAGAGTTAAGGCGGATCGTTCACCTGAGCCCGCCAAATTCAAATTTCAATTGGTTTTTCGCAATTTGTAGGTCTATAACACATTCTAGATTCCTAACTGTAGTAATTGCAACAATATTCACAACTGAGCATTAAAAACTTTGCTTGTAAATCGATATTGTAGCTAAATTTAGGTACAATCGTCATTTTTGGCCAAAATTGATGATTGTACCTAATTTAAGCTTCGTTAACGTTTATTAATATTGTATAGCTAATGCCGCAATTACTACAGCTAGGAATCTAGAATGTGTTATAGACCTACAAATTGCGAAAAACCAATTGAAATTTGTATTTGGCGGGCTCAGGTGAACGATCCGCCTTAAGTTATTTTGCCATCAAATTTATTCGTAATTAGTACAGACCTACATACATGTGTTTTATTTATCAAAAAGAATGATGTCTCAAAGAAATATTTTTTTTTTCTTGACTACATTCTCGTCACTGGACTGAACATCACCCAGCAGCTTAGCACTCATCCATATGGTTTATTTAATTAAATTAACAGCTTTAACATAAGTACTTACTAGGCGAGGATCCATCGATACGATCTTAGACCATGACGATGAGGCATCAGGTGGCTTCACAAGAAACGAAATAAGATTAATTTGCGTCACTTGACAGTTGAATTCTTGAAATGAGTAGGTACTACGTAAACAATCTGATGCAGTCGAAGGCAATAAGTAGGCAGGACTTTATAGTTAAGAAGATGACTACAAGAGAGTCAGCATGGTTTCGAAAAAATAATATACCTATATTCTTTCAGTTTCTTCCAAATAGTTATGTGTTCATTTCACTACAGTACTTTTGGAAAATGACCATTGCACTTTTAAAATTATAAAACAGCAAATATTTACGACTCCATTATCATAGTTCGATTTGTAATTATTACACGATATTTGTTATCCCGTACCCACCTTCACTCTAAATCCAGCTAAACATCCTTCCTCATCCCTCTCCCCCAAGTTTCTTCATGAAACACATAAGGTACTTGAGATCATCGGAAAATCTGAGGCTTGAAGTGCCAATGCGTTGTACTAAATTTTACGATAAATCTTTTACCGTTCAAACTGTGAGGTTGTGGAATGCATTGCCTGTATCCATACGAAGTGTCCAGTCATTAATTAGTTTTAAAAAGCTGGTACATGACCATTTCCTGTCACTTTAATTGCGGCTCCTTCCTTTTATCACAATCTATCAAGTCTTTCTGTGTTCTTTAATAAAAGGAAAAATAAACCGTGGATCTCTCAAAAACTAAAAGAAATGATAGATAATAGGGATAATTTATTTCAAAATTGGAAAAATAAACCTGATGATATGAATTTACGTAGACAATATAATAGATTTAGAAATCGACTAAATAAATGTATAAATAAGGCGAAAAATAAATACCGTCAGGAATAAATAAAACAATGTAAAAAGAATACTTATAAGAAAGATTTGGACTAAAATAATAAATAAATAAATATTCTGGGACATTTTTTACACAGCACCATCTAGTCCCAAACTAAGCAAAGCTTGTACTATGGGTACTAGACAATGGATATAATACTTATATACTTTTTTTTGTAAATACATACTTATTATACATAAGAAACACCCAGACGAACACAAACACTTATATTCATCACATAAATTTTTGTGTTCTGTGGGAATCGAACCCACGACCTCATGGTCGGCAGTCCGGTACTCGAACCACTAAACCACAGAGTTCATCAAAATTGAAATGAAATGAAAACAAGAGTGTTGATACTATTATTTTGAAGTACTTGGGAAAATTGGAATGCTCGGTTGATAATATAATTATGTACTTAATAAGTTTTCGGAAACATTTACTCAAGAAATCTTAAATATAAAACATGTATGCAAACATAGGTTTTTGGAAAGATTATGTTAAAGTCTGTAAATGTATCACTGCGGTTTCAGAAAGCGTATCCAATAGGTATTGATAAATTAATAAATAACTATGTTAAGCTGTGACAAGTCTGATGGAGTAGATAAAATTAGAGTAAAAGAAATTAAGTTATTGAAATCCGAGCTGAGCCCTGTAATAGCTTTATTTACTGATTTCTGACACTTACGCGAATATTAGACATTGAAATGAAACTACTTTTTACGGATTTTATCGCGGTATATTGATATTATTTTGTTCCCGACGTTTCGGATCCTTTACAGCATCCATGGTCACGGGCAGACTGAGGTGTTGGACGTCTTGATGTTAAAATTACTAACAGCTACCTTACATTAAACGATTACGATTGCTTACGATAAAATCCGTAAAAAGTAGTTTCATTTCAATAGCTTTATTTATTAACTTATGTGTTGATAAGGGGTTTATACCCTGAGAAACTAAAAACAGCATTAATTATGAGACCTATTTTTAAACAAGGTGAGCATTGTGATTATGAAAACTATAGGCCAATAGCCATTTTTTTAGTTATAAATAAAATCGTAGAGAAGTTTGTTGTGAATCAGGTTAGTGTTTTCTTGGAAAATCATAATTTTTTAACAAATGCACAACATGGTTTCCGACGTAGGCGGAGCACGGCAACGGCCTTGGCGCAGTTCGCGGACTACGTCAATGATTGTTTGGACCAGCGAAAGCAGGTGGTGGTGGTCTACATTGATTTGATACTCTGGAGCACCACCAGCTTGCTTCAAGCCATGGAAGAGTGTGGGGTCGCGGGACCACTTAACAGGTGGTTCCGTGCCTACCTCGCAGATAGGACTACGAACGGTCATTGACGGCGTCGTCGGGGAGCCTAAGCGCGTCACGTGTAGTGTGCCGACCGGATCCGTGTTCGGCCCCGTCAGATACATCATGCATGTCAATAGCATGTGCAATGTCGTTCGTAAGTGTCAAATATATAGTATGTATGCTGACGACTTGTCTAGTCTATGCTAACAAAGATTTAAATTTAATTGAAAGCGCTATCCAGGAGGATTTAACTAATAATAATATTATCAAATAGGCTCATGACAATGACATCATAATTAATATAAACAAAACCAAATGTATGCATAATGCATATACGATCGCCTTACTGTAAAAAAAAACCGAATGTCCGCCGCGCATAGTGGGGGGGCATAGCTATGAATGTCTGCACAGTGACGGATTGACGATGTGTGAGTGTGCCAATATTGAGGTGGTGGAGGAATACAAGTACTTGGGTTTAGTCATAGATAACAGCTTCTCATGGAATATACACATTATAAAATAGGGTATTACACCTTTTTTTGAAAACTGTTTTAAATTAATCCTTAGATCGTAATGAACCAGTAGAAATTTTATTTCAGTTTTATAAAACTAATAAATAATTTATGATTTTGAATTTTCGCGCGGAAACGCTAGCCGCCATGCTACTTCGGGTCGTGACGTCACTTCGTTAGTAAACAATACAACTGCAAAAGACCAAGTAACGTCAAGTTACTATCGGAGTGACATCACGTCGGAATCCAATATGGCGGATGGCGTTTTAAAACAGATTAAAAAAGACGATTTTTGAAATAGAATTATAAAATTTACATTGCATTTGTATAAATAAATAATAACGTTTCTCGTTTACTTTTTAAAAAATCTATCATAAACATGCATTTTTATATTTTTTCTTACATGGTGTAAAATACCCTATTATGTGACAAACTCGGGTATGTGCTTGTGAAGTTCCACCACCTTAGTTTTGTGCTAGATAGGGCAACATTGTTCATGGTTTATTATGCGCTGGTGGACTCACTGCTGTCTTTTGGCTGGCGTGCTATGGTAATACTTCTAAGACATAAGTACTTAGATAAAATAAAAAACCAATAAATTAGATTCATGAAACTTTTAGTAGATAAAAATACAAAAAAGCGTTGTAAAATTGGTGAGTATGATAATTTATTTTTGGAATGTAAAATACTGCCGGCTCATGAGAGGGCGGTGTTAGCAATAGCTTTAGAACAGTGTAATAGTGATGTATATAAAAATATTATTGTACGTACGAGACCTCAGAGGACAATTAATAATATGAAAAGGTTTGTTGTACCCAATTGTAATAAATATTATGGTAGAAGATGTAGAAAGTTTTTAATTCCAACCATTTTTAATAACCTTCCAGATGATATAAACAGCTGTATTACAAAAGCGTCTTATAAAAATAAAATACATAAGTACCTCTTCAATGAATTTTGTCAAACCCTCAATGTTGAGGATATTTAGAAAGTGTTTGCTGTGAATGTGTATGTTTGTGCTAAAAAAGGAGCTACAGCAGCTGCCAACAAACTGCTTTGCAGATTGGCAGAGGTAACATTTATAGTATTAAATATGATGTATTCTGTGAATAAACTATTTTTTACTGACTTTTTGGAGCCTAGTCATTGGTTATTAGCTTGTTCTTGTTTCTAGTATTGACATCATGAATATCGCAATTTCTAGAGTATTGTGTAATATTCCTTTTTACATAAATGAGGTTTTCATAGATATAATGAGATGCGACGACAGTCATAATGTCAATTTCTTTAAATTTATCCCTCAGTGAATGTCTAGTGTCTGTCTTTTTTATCATACTACATAAGGTTTATATATACTGGTATCTGCCACTTACGCGAATATTAGACATTGAAATAAAACTATTGTTTTACGGATTTTATCGCGTTGTATTAATTTTATTTAATTCCCGACGTTTCGGAACCTTTACAGCATCCATGGTCACGGGTAGACTGAGGTGTTGGACGTTAAGACGTCCAACACCTCAGTTGGGTCTTACCAGCTGCTTGGAACCCCATTATAGAATCAATTAAATCTAAATCCAAGCACAAAACTGCAAGACCAAAGGATACGGTGAGCTCGTTCTGCGTGATAATCTTCTTACATATAATAAGAATGTAAGTGAGCCGTGTCTGTACATTGCTTATATTTACAAAAAAAACTAATTTAGGGGACTCAGAATCGGTAACACAATCCATTTCTATTATTTTTAGAACTTTTGTGTGTCGGTTTGTCTGTGTGTTTGACCGCGCATCAAATGATAACTACTGCAGAGATTTGGAAGAAGTGGGCAGTAATTCATAGCCTGTTTCTTGGATTAACATTTAGGCTATTTTTAATTCAAATCGGTTCTCTCTATCAAAAGTTAGTCAATAGTCAATACTAGTTTATTGGTAACGTTAATTACATGTCATTAATTTTTTACAGGATTTTAATAATTAGGTATACATATTACTTACAGTCACTTTACATAGTAGTCAATACGATTTTAGATTAGCCAAAAGATAACAACAAAGATTATTAACATTTTAACCATTGAAAACGTTGAATTTAAGATAAAACAAGAAAATAAAGCAGATCAATCAGAAAACATTATTGTGACCAGGAATTGATTATTAGTACAGTTATTCTAACTCTATTTATACAGAGCAGCACGGGACATACATAGGATTTATCCAGCGAGCACAAGCCGGTGTAAAAACAAAATATTTGAGTAGGGTAAAGAAGAAAACAAAGAAAACTTATTTTCTAGCGGACTAACACGACATCGTTATTACCTCAATGAAATTTGATTCGATAACAGGTTTCATTTTGAGTTGACAATTTAGACATTTGTTTTCTTCTTTATAGCATCCAGCCATATAGTAACTCATTTTATAATGTGAAACCTTCATAGTGTAGATACAGTGCGCACACTTTATTTGAGAAACTAAAGAGTTTCCATCTAATCAAATAAATAATATACCACGTATGTGTATGTATAATAATAAAAAAAATGCAACGAGCGTTAATCTTTACTGATGCCGAACAGTTATTTGAGATTTTTATCTATGTAGGTATGTCTGCTTATATTTCCATGTTTCGCGTCAATACCATGTGAACAAATTTTTTAAATTAATTAATTTATAGGTCAGAATAAGGTATTTAGAGGTCAATGGTGCAAAGTGTATTACAAATATGGAAAACCAAATTTTTCGAAGTGGTTAGTTGAAACTTGGAGAGAACAACGTCTGTCAGGTCAGCTAGTAATTAATAAAAATGTAAGGTAGCTGTTAGTAATTTTAACATTAAGACGTCCAACACCTCAGTCTACCCTTGACCATGGATGCTGTAAAGGGTCCGAAACGTCGGGAATTAAATAAAATTAATATAACGCGATAAAATCCGTAAACAATCGTTTTATTTCAAGGTTTATTTAAGTATTGAAATTAACAGTTTTAACATAAGTACTTACTTTGTGAGGATTCATCGATAAGATCTTGACCTCCGTCGTTGAGGCATCAGGTGGCTTCACAAGAAACAGAATCAGATTAATTTACGTTTGGAATTCAAGTTGATATTTTAAGAGGTTGGCTATTAAACTTGGTACTGTAAACAATCTCATGCAGTCTACAACTATATACATAGCAATTTCTACAACTAAAGCCATTCCACTGGCTTCATAAAGGAAGGAAATGGTAAATTGGCTGAGACTGGGGAGGAGGTCTTGAATGTAATGTTCAAAACTCATTCCCCGAGATCAGTTAGACTGAATGATGATAAGGAGGACTCAGTGACCCTGGAGAAGCTATCTATTTAGTCAATCAGGGCTGACTAGGACACTGCTAAGAAGGTGGTAGATGAACATAGTCTCAGATGGACAGTGATGGGCTTCCAACCTTTCAAGGCCCCTGGAACGGAGCGGGATCTACCCTATTTTATTACAGGAGGGGGCTGAGACTTTAAAACCACATTTATGCAGACTGTACAAGGTGTGCAAAGCGTTTTGATAGAACGGTGGAGGAAAGTCAAAGCCTACACACCCAAGCCTGGCAGCTTGGAGACTATGAAGAAGCCAAGGGTTTTAGACCTATCAGCCTCTCATTGTTTTTACTCAAGACCCTTGAGAACACTACTAAGCAATCATCAACATAGTTATACTTGTCAACGGTAAATTCCCGAACACGGTTTCAAATTTGATCCAAAGGGCTCTCTGTAAAGTAGAGAGATGGTGCGAGGAGAATCACCTCTCTATCAATCCAAACAAGGAAGTTCTCATTCCGTTTACTGGGGAAAGACTGCTCGCAGGCCTTGGTCAACTTCAGGTTTATGGCAAACAACTACTTAAACTGGGCTATTACTAAACTAGATCAACCTGCGCAGTCGTGAGGTGAGTGTCTTTATATATGTAGAGAATGAGAGACAATCTTCTATTTACATACTGAGATATTTGAAAAAATTGATGCGAGAAAGGCAGGGGCAATTACAAGCTGAGAAAGCACAGAAAACCGGCGTGAAACAACGCTTGCGTTGTGTTTCGCCGAGGGAGTGAGGTTACCGGAGGCTCAAACCTTATAAAAAGGCGGGCAACGCACTTGTGACTCCTGGGTGTGGCGGGTGTCCATAGGCGGCGGTTATCGCTTACCATCAGGTGATGCGTTGCTGCCGTTTTGAGCCAGCCAGTTGGTGACAAGGTTTAATCCGGATTGTACATGCTGGAACACCAGCTTCTAGGATCATTAGAATAGGCAAAGATGAATGCGAAAGCGTTGGGAAGCGTTAACCAATAGAGCTCATTTATATAAATAAGGAAAAGTATCGGCCTACTAATACTTTTTTCTTTTTTATCTTTTTTTTTAAAAAAAAGCTTACTAGCAATGTGGATCGCACATTACTAGTAGTCTTGCTAACCCCTCGTGCTAAGCTAAATGCTTGTGTTACGAGTGGGTTTACGTCGTTAGTGCAATGGGTGGGATTCGAACCGGCAACCACATGATCGCAAGGCCGGCGCCCTAGCCATTAGGCTACCGCCGCTATAAATAATAAATAATACTGCCTGGAGGACTCCGTATTATATGAGGAGCTCGTCGCTTATCCAATTACCAATCATGACGCTTTGTCATCTAACCGTGAGGTAGCTCTCGAAGAGAGCAGTTGAGTACCTTACCGATTTTTTCCAGTTTAGCGACAAGACTGGGGATACTTATAGTATTGAAAGCTTTTCTGAGATCCAAGAAAATACTAATTACCTTCTGCTTTTATCAATGTTGGAGAAGATATTAGTTGTAAGATCTAGCACAGCATTAGTTGTGGAGATTCCGGTACGGAAGCCGTATTCAGCAGATGAAAGAATTCATGAGCCTTTCAAGTAATTTTGAAAGTGTGGGCAAAATTTAAGTAGTTCTGTAATTATTTGATCGCAGTCCCCGCCATATGCACAAGATGCACTGTTGCCATCTTAAGCGCATTTCGAAAGATCCCGGAAGTAAAAGCTAGATTACATATACCTAGTTATATTTTTTATGAATAATAGACTAGATTAAATATTTTTAGTTTTTCTAGTCTTACATTAACATTATGAATTTAATTTGATAATGTTGTGTCGTGTGTTAAACTATTGACAAGTGTAATAAATTGTTAAAATAGGAAAAGTAGAATATGATAAAATATTGGTACCTAGGTATATTATTGTCATTGGGTTGTTATTATGTGTATTGGATAATAGGTATTTTGCTAAATATTTTAATAAGTATAAAAGTTGTTCTTTACTAAGTAAATTGAATTAAGTAAGAAAAGTAGATAAATTATTGCAACTCATTAGATATTTGCATGCCAGAAATGGTTAATATGTTATGTTAGCATAATATTTACTATCTTGTATATGTACTATGGGTACGGTTACGGTGCATAAACATCTGATTCTGGTTCTTATTTATGCGTCAGATAGGGGTGAGATGATTTTGAAATCTATATTAACATGCCATCAGGACCTACCAGTCCTAACACACAGTCACAAGTACTTACTTTGTGAGGATCCATCGATACGATCTTGACCGCTTCCGTTGAGGTATCAGGTGGCTTCACAACAAACAAAATCAGATTAATTTGCGTTACTTTAAAGTTGAGCGTTAAATGAGTACTGTAACCAATCTGATGCAGTAGGAGGCAATAAGTATGTAAGACTTTATAGCTAAGAAGATGACTAGGTACATGAGACTCAACATGGTTGCAAGTGTGGTTTTTTACAACCGCTGTGAAAAATTAATTCAATTATTTCGAAAATTTTCATTATATCCAAATAGTTACGTGGTCATCTCACTAGAGCTCTTTTGGATAATAACTATTGGACTCTTGAAATTATAAAACAATAATTATGTACTGTCTCCATTACATAATTCGATTTGTAAGTGAAAAAATCGTTCGGTTTAGAAAGTGCGAGTCTGACTCGCGCACCGAGGCTTCTGTATAAACTTGATATATACCTACACCATAATTATTTTTAAATATGAAAGCACTGAACATTGCTTGTACGGAAATAGGATCGGGATAGAAGGACTCACTTAACTTTGTAGTTGAACTTATGTTACCCTATGAAAATTTAAATGTCTGTCCAATGCCAACTCATTAATTTTCTGTCCACAATGACTTTCAATTTGACAACCAGCTATCCACATATTAAAGACTAGTTTCTGCCCACGATTTCATCCGCCTTAGCGTGATGATATATAGCCTATAGCCTTCTTCAATAAAATTTATTGAGGAAGGCTATAGGCTATCGCATCGCCGAAATGAGAAAACTTATAAGCCAGCTGAAAACTGTATTCGGTTCTTCTTGATACTTATAATAACCATAGAAAGTATCAAATGTGTACATGCATGCGTTATTGAATAATTACTCATTTCGGCGCTGCGATATTTTTTCTTATTTTAAAAAAAGCGCCATTACTTGAAATTTATCAATATTTTCTTAAATCTAACACTGTCACAAATATTTATCTACAAATAAAGAGCTACTCGTGTGTGTTTATTCTACAGACGTACATACAATGGTTTTAGAGATACCTACACGATTTTGCAAAACGTTACTCCAGCAGGAAACGCAATATCTAGAAAACTTGGAGACGCACAAATTATATTTTTGGCGCACATTTCTGCACAAATATAAGCTCTTTGCCCATACACAATATTTCTCATTCCGATCATTCGTTTAGAATTTTCCTGCTGGAGGAACGTTACTCCAACAGGAACCGTTTGTCTCATTTTTTTCCAAAACTACAAAGCGCATTATTTTTTTATGTGGCGCACATTTACAGCACATTACGCACTAATTATACGTTCCACTCATATCACTCTAGGAGCTACTTTCCTGCTAGGGTAACTCATGGCCCTGAATGCCACCTCTGAAGATGCCAAACCAGTCGTTGTACACCCCATTCCACTAAATACAAGCACTGAAATCCCGTGGAAGTCCTTCAGCGCCCGCACCAAGCGTCTGTCTGCTCCATACATAACCCACGTTGACCACAATACATTCCTTCACACAATATCGTTAGCCTTCTCTAAACTAATAACGTGCAAATCAACACTCTTTTGCTGTACCTACCGGTGTTGTTCGGTTATCCCGCCCTCACTCTAAATCTTGCTAAACATAACCCAGCACTCGTCCATGGGGTATATTTTATTAAATTAAAGCTTTAATATAAGTACTCACTTTGCTAGGATTCGACGATAACTTTGAAGAAGAAGTTGAGACATCAGTTGGCTTAACAAAAAACAAAATTATAAGATTAATTTTCGTTACTTGAAAGCTGAGTTATTTCTGACTTATTATTTTACTAGCTTCTGCCCGCGACTTCGTCCGCATAGCGTGATGATATAGAGACTATAGCCTTCCTCAATAAATTGGCTATCTAACACTGAAAGAAATTTTCAAATCGGACCAGTAGTTCCTGAGATTAGCGCGTTCAAGCAAACAAACAAACAAACTTCAGCTTTATTATTAGTATAGATATATTTTTTAAATTTAGGTTACAAGGCCCATATCATATATAAAATACTGTAATAAAATACAATAAACACCACTAAATAACCCAACATTACAATAACAAGTTAAACAACTCCCTACAATTTTGCTGTGTATAACACAAGACAACGAAAGCAAATAAATAATTATCTTATCTTATCTTATCTTATCTTATCAACCCAAATTGTCCCAAAACTTATATGAAAGGAAGACTGGGAGCGTTGTAACTGACATTATAACCAGCTTATACTATTATCTATTAAAATACTAAACATACAGCCTGTAACTGACATTATAACCAGCTTATACTATTATCTATTAAAATACTAAACATACAGCCTGTAACTGACATTATAACCAGCTTATACTATTATCTATTAAAATACTAAACATACAGCCTGTAACTGACATTATAACCAGCTTATACTATTATCTATTAAAATACTAAACATACAGCCTGTAACGGGATGCAAGAACTGATAGTTGTTTGTTTAGAATCGACTACGAATCGATCACAGTGGTTTTTAATCTATCTATATATATAAAAGAAAGTCGTGTTAGTTACTTCATTTATAACTCAAGAACGGCTGAACCGATTTGGCTGAAAATTGGTGGAGAGGTAGCTTAGAACCAGGAGACGGACATAGGATACTTTTTGTACTGTTCCCGATACTTTTTATTCCACGGGGGCGAAGGCGCGGACAGAAGCTAGTACTTAATATATATAAAGCTGAAGAGTTTGTTTGTTTGTTTGCTTGAACGCGCTAATCTCAGGAACTACTGGTCCGATTTGAAAAATTCTTTCAGTGTTAGATAGCCCATTAATTGAGGAAGCTTATAGGCTATATATCATCACGCTACGCGGACGAAGTCGCGGGCAGAAGCTAGTAATAAATAGTCCGTCATTTTTACACAGCACCATCCAGTCCGAAACTAAGCAGAGCTTGTACTATGGGTACTAGACAATGGATATAATACTTATATACTTTTTTTTTGTATATACATACTTATACATAAGAAACACCCAGACGAACACAAACACTTATATTCATCACATAAATATTTGTGTCCTGTCGGAATCGAACCCACGACCTCGTGGTCAGCAGTCCGGTACTCGAACCACTAAACAGAGGCGGACAACACAGAGGTCGTCAATTTTTCCCGAAAAGACAATTTCTATGGTAAGACAGATGACACCGGCCTGTAATTGTATTCATTGATGACATCGTCTTTGTCCCTGCCCTTGTGGACTGGATTGATAGTAGTCAGGTTTATTTAATAAAATTAACAGCTTTAACATAAGTACTTACTTTGCGAGGTTCCATCGATACGATCTTGACCGCTGACGAAGCCAAGGGATGCCTCTCCCTTGGCTTCACAACAAACAAAATAAGATTAATTGCGTTACTTGAAAGTTGAATTCTTTCCGATTTATTGTTTTATACGTATGTTCAGAATCGATTAATAAATCGGTTATCAGTGGTTTTTAATATGTGTTAATATTAGTTTTTTAAAAAACGTTGCCCCACTAGGATAAGTATTCTCCTGTATCGTGGGTGCATTTACAAACACAAATTCTCACATACACAAACACCCAGACCCGGAACAACTACCTGTAGATCATACAAATATTTGCTCCGTGTGGGGATCGAACCCACAACACTTGTCGCAGAAACCAATTTCTCAGCCGCTACGCTAAACGTGTCGTCAATGTCAAATTTTTCAGATGAGAAGATTACTTTAAGAGACAAAGCATCTTATCATATCTTATCTTGTGTGGGGCCGAGGCAGCAAGGCCTCAGAGCACTTCGACCCAATGGGATCTTTTGTGCTTCCCCTAGATACCTTATCCTCATCCTCCCCCAGTTCTTCAAACAGCTCTTCCATAAGCTTTATAATGAGGCCTGGGGCCTGCCCCAAGAGGCACATTCGCTTTCTAGCCAGTGCATCGCATGTACACAGAAGGTGTTCCATGCTCTCAATTTCCCTTTTACAGGCCCTGCAGCCTGATGTCTCCATCAGACCCATCTTTTGAAGGAGAGCGTTAGTCCCGAAATGTCCGGTCAGCGCCCCCATCAAGTGACGGGCCTGTCGCCTGCTTGAGTTCCAAATGGCATTTTGCCATCTTGATGAGGAACCTATGAATTTCTTGGAGTGAGCAAGTCCCGTGAGGCTCAACCACCAAGACTGAGCATGGTTGCAAGTTGTTGCGCCGTTTCTTCTTCCCAGCGAAAACACTAGGAAGCGGTGAAGGGCGGGCGTTTTGGGGGCTGTCTATATTGTAAAAATGACGTTCAAAAAGTACTACCTAGTAGTCTATATTGAATAAATGATTTTGACTTTGACTTTGACTTTGTGTTTTGTATTTTTAGAACCGCGCAATGGTACGACTGAAAATTAATCAAATTATTTCGAAAAAATATACTTAATAAAAAAATCAAAAAATCTTTTTCACGATGCCAAATAATCCAATAAACGTGTTCATTTCACTAAAGCTCTTTTGGAAAATTACTATTGGGCTCTTGAAATTACCAAACAGTTATCATTTACTGACTAAATTAATAAAATTAGGTTTTTTATTATGACAGGACATTAGTTTTAGTCGGATATATTCATAGCTGGGGTTCGGGATAAATTAATTAAACTTGTTTTACCGAAACAAACAAAGTTCGAGCACTTTCTTTCAAATATTCTACATGCTTCTATGACTTATTTAGAATCTGCGTGGCCCAACTATATAATTTTAAGTTTCCCGGCGTAACAATATTTTAGTAAAAGACTGGTCAGTTTAAGAAAAAGTGCGAGTTTGACGCGCGCACCAAGGCTTCTGTACAAACTTGCAATTTTTACCTTAATTATTTTTTAATATGAACGCACCGTAAATTGATTTCAATAATATAGATAAGCGATACAGCCGGGTCTACCACCTCTGAAGATGCTAAACCACCATTCCCTTAAACACCCTTTCATCTAAACACATGCACTGGAATCACGTAGAATAATTTCAGCGCCCGCACCACGCACCTGACCGCTTCATACATAACCAGCGTTAATCGAAATTGATTCCCTAAAGGCCCGGCGGAACTTAATTGTTTTTTAAGGCTTACTAGCAATGTGGATCGCACATTACTAGTATTCTTGTTAACCTCTCGTGCTAAGCTAAATGCTTTTGAGAGTGGGTTCATGTTGGTAATGCAATGGGTGGGTATCGAACCGGCAACCACATGATCGTCCAACGCCCTTGCCATTAGGCTACCGACGCTTCTAATAACTGAATACCAAAATAAATCGTAACCCCAACAATATTTTATCATACTTATCCTGTTATTATTTGGGTTGAGATACTGACCGTACCATTTAATCTATTATTACTTCACTGATCATTAACGACTGGAAAACTGTTCGAAACTTGGTTAAGTTATAAAGAATTGCATTCGCTTACGTTTATTTCCGGTGAAGTATTGTTTAAGCCAAATGCCTAAATGCTTATTTCCGAACGTAACTATAAAACTTATTCTTATTAATCTGTGACAGCTTCCTATTTGATTTGACTGACTGGCTGATTTGGCGGACGGAACTTTAGAATATTTATTAATATCCTATGGTTCCGTCCGCTTCCTGTTCCTGTCTCTTTTTTATCCATATTACCTAAAAGGGACAAGAAGACGGACTTCGGCTATCTTCGCTACGCACGAATTGCACCGAGCGAGAAGGACGCTGCTCCGCGCTCGTGTAGTAATCAAATTTCACTGGAGAGTCTTCGTGTATCTTCGTTGAGACTCTCGCTAACTGCTCCCGCATATATTGTTGTGAACGCGAATGTCAGCCGGCTCCAATTACCGCTACCCGCCAAACTCAGTGTTCTCATATACGTCAAGAGTGCGTCTATAATCTTAGAGGTACCTCAAGACTCCAGGACATCAATACTAGAAGGACAACGTGCATCGATGAGTTCCATACTCCCATCTTACAACTCCCGCGGAGTGAACACGAACCGCCGAATAACATGACATATATGTCACGCTACAGTTAGTTATATTCTCCATGCGAGACAATAAGATAATTCGAAGTATTTTGGACGAAATGACAGAGCAGGAACATAGATTGACGGTATCTGCATCCGCATAATTATACACGTTGATAAATTTTTGTTTGAATTAAGATTTACTTTTGTATAACGTTTGTAGGGGAAATTGAATCCACTGGGCTCTTAACATACTATCGCTAGCCTCCTTCAAATCACAGTCCAGAAGACTCTTTTGTTCTTTGCCATGGTTTTGGGCTACACACTTTAAGATCTGATCCATACTTTCCTAATGCAGCATGAACATCGCCGAGTACCTACTAGTCTTTATGTTTATTTAATTAAATAAACCTCCTTAACAAAAATACTTACTTTATGTGGATCTAACGGTAAATGCACTGTTGCCGACTGTTGCTGCTTTAATATGATGATGCAGAAGAGCAACATTTTTGTTGCAAACATCTGGAAAACAAAAATCAAAGAGCTAATGATATAATCATCATGTCATGTCACATTAGTTTAGGTATATTTAAATATTAGCTTCCACCCGCGACTTCGTCCGCTTGGAGTGGAGCTTGTCTGTCTCTCTAAAGGAATATTTGCTGCGTTTTTGCTAAATTCTTCTTGTTGCTCCGTTGCTATCGGTCGTAGTGTGATGTTATAACCTGTTCGCTGGACTATCCAACACAAAACGATATTTTTAATTCAAACCAGTAGTTTCTGAGATTAACGCGTTCAACCAAACAAACAAACTCTTCAGCTTTATATTAGTATATACAATTATTAAAGATTAAAAAAAATGGTAAATTCGATCGAGGCAAGAGGCGACATCGAGGCAAGGTTTCAACGTTTATAATATGTACCTATTTAATTTGTCTAATATAAATATTCCATAAATTAACTAATTAGATTACATTAGGTATTTATCTGAGGCTCTGGGAGATTGCTGTGTTGCCAGATGCCATTTTTACGCAACCTTTACAATAGGTACCTGCCTAGTTAGGATAGTTTGGTTAGTTAATACACTTAGTTATATCATGGTTTTTTGAGCGTCATTCGAAGGGAAAAAAAATTATACTCTTTCTAAAAAAAAAGTGAAGCATAGATTTTTGACTTAACCTCAGACTTAACACACTTACACCAAATAAAGTTGCTAGTGTAAAGAAAATATTGCAAATACTTTTTTTAATGTTTTGTGTTTTCACAAGAAAACGCTGTAATTTACAATATTAACAAGTTATTTAAAAACTGATAACATCGTTGCCGTCCTGTCAAACATATTGTTTATTGACCTTCTTGTTTTTGAGTTGAAATAATTTAATGCATTATTACACGTATTGTGTATTCGAGATCGTGGTGGCAGGTTTGGAATCCCACATCAAACATATTTTTTCATGTGTAGAAAGAAAAGCCTTACAATGAAATACCTAAGTCATAATCATAATAAATATCTATTCATTAAAATGTCCCACTGCTGGGCACGGGTCTCCTCTCAGATTGAGAGGGATTAGGCTATAGTTCACCTCGTTAGCCTAATGCGGGTTGGCAGACTTCACAAAGCGTCGAGAAAATCTCTCAGGCGTGCAGGCTTACTCACGATGTTTTTCCTACACCGTTTAAGCGGGTGATATTTTTCAGACAAATTATATCCTTTTATTCCAATAAGAAAATATGTATTTTATGTAATGAAACCACGAGCAACAATTCCGAATAAATTAATCTTTCGAGCGGGATAGTGAACTTTGCATAACAGATAAATATTAAAATAAACAAAATTCCTCAACTTATCTTTAATTTTAACTATAACTTATGAACAAACACGTCAAAATCTGATTACTGTTTTTGACTCGCGGTGGCTTAGTGGTCATAGCGTCTGGTGTATCAAACCAGAAGACGCAGGTTCGAATCCTGCCTGCGAGTCGATTTTTTCCTTCACTAAAATAACTTTACTGTTTTTGAGCTAGTAAGTAGGTACCTAACATCCATACATAGATACCATACTTACATACATGGACTGTTGTGTCGTTGTGTCATTCAATTTGTAGTTGGGTAAAAAAATATTGAATCTGATTTATCTGGGGGCACGGTAGTGCGCCCCCAAGTCGAACAAAAACAAGTGGCATGGCCGTAACATCCTTTTAAATCTAGATATTTCTGTATACTGTTTACGATTTTTTAAATAAGTTTCTATGAGTTTAAGCGTGCTACCTCTAATACCATAGGCTTCCAATTTGTTTATCAAAATGGTATGGTCCACATAATCGAAAGCTTGGGTCATATCTATTGTATATTGTTCCTACCGGTATCTTCTGATCAACATTGGAAATTACGTTATGTATAAAATCAAACAGAGCCATATTAATCGTTTTGTCTTTCCTAAATCCTTTTTGATCCTTGGTAAGTAAATTCAATTTTTCTAGGTAATTATAAATTTGAGCATAAATATATTTTTCGAAGATTTTGGATATGACAGGTATGAGCGCAATAGGTCTATAACATTCTAAACTTTGTTTATCATCTTTTTTAAACACTGGCTTTAATAACTGAGGTTTTTAATCTGTCTGGATACGTCCCTGAGCTGTGATACAGACATTTAGGATATGACTTAAGTGATCACATATGTGATATGCTACGTATTTGATAATTTTAGTGGAAATGCCGTCATAACCAACACTTGTAGTATTTTTTTGTGATCTTATTATCTGAAGTACATCGTATGGTGTACTTGGCGGCATAAACATAGACTTGCTGGGTTTCGAAATATTTGCAGTTACTTGTTTACCAGCATCTGCAATCGGTTCAATTTTTCAATGAAAAAATCATTGAATGCATTTGCAATTGCTTGTGGATTATTAATAGATTCGCCTCTTATATTTATGGAAGTGATCATATCTCTTGGTAAATTTGTTTTATGCTTATTTATTATAGACCAGGTTGCTTTAGATTTGTTGATAGACGTTTTTATTTTATGGTTATTTTGGGCACGTTGTGTTAATTGTATTATTTTTTTATACAGTTTACTATATTTTTTATATTTGTTTTTATTAGCCTCAGTACACTTTAATCTATTTAATTATTAATTAAATCTCTCTTTTTTTACTACATATTTTTATTCCACGTGTTATCCATCGCGGTCGTGTTGTGGTTTTAATTTTAATAATTTTGTAGGGAAAACATAAATTATATAGAAGTAGGAACGTTTCCGAGAATTTATTGTAGGATATGTTTGCATCTTCTGAATCATAAATTTCCGAGAAAGAGATATTTTGTAAGTAATTCTTGAATTTTTGCATGTAGTCCTTACCATAATCTCTACGTTTTATACGCCAATAGTTTATTAAACATTTTTTAATTACAGGTACCTACACTTAATATTTGGGATGTGTGGTCTGAGAGGCCATAATCAATCACTTGATATGTACATTTATTCCTCAAATTTGTTGCAAAATTATCAATACAAGTTCCACTCCTATGCCTTGTGGGCTTGTTTATTACTAGTTTGAAATTAAAATTTAATAGCAAACCTTCTAATTCTAATAAAGTATTATTACGTTTAAGAGCATCAATATTATAATCTCCAGCAATTATGACATTCCTCTTTGGATATTTTTTAATTATAAGCTGTAGCAGTTCCTCTAATTGGTCAAAAAATATTCTTAACATATTCAACTTGGGTACTCTATATATACAAATCACAATAGTATTACAATGTATTAAATCAATGCCACAACACTCGAAAATTGTAGCAATAGAGAGTTTACTTACAATTGAGAGGTCTGTATATTCGTTTCCTTTATTTACAAGAATGCAGGTCCCACCTCTTTTACTATTTTGTCTGCTAAAGCATGCTGCTAAAGTGTAATTAGGAATTACTAACAACTGTTCATGCCCCGCCATTATAAAATGTTCAGTTATGCAGATAACATCGATATCATTTTTTTCTTCCGACAGTTGATTGAGACAAACAGTTAATTCGTTGCCTTTATTCAACAGTCCGGCTATGTTCTGATGTAACACTTTTATATATTTATACTGGAAAAAACTGGTTAGGTTAGGTTAGGTATCTCTTTGTTAATTGTTATAATTATTGTATTATATATATATTTTTTTATGGGCCTTGTCACCTGAAATAAATGGAATAATAATAAAAAAATAATAATAAATCCCTTTTACTCATACATTCTAAATCTCTACTATTATAAAATTGTAAAAAAAGCTGTGTCTGTACATTGAAGATATTTAAAAAAAAACAAGTGGGTTATGCTATATACCTAAACGTCTCCGAATCCGAAAATGTGATTTTTAAAATTCTTGTCTGTTTGTCTTTTTGTTACGGGTTGGAGCAAAAACTACTGAATAGATTTTAATTTTATTATCACTGTTAGAAAGTATATGCTCCAACTTAAACATTGGTGAACTTCTTATCTCAATTAATTAAATGAATCCTGAGATACAGCTTGACCTCCCTGATGTATAGAGGCCCATACAAAAAAGAGGTCATCAATGCTGGTTTTTAGATTTTTACTCCTGATATAGCTTCACGTGAGCGAAGTCGCGGGCAGAAGCTAGTACAAAATAAATATAATCATACCATCACGCTTGTATTCCCCGTAGGTTAAGGCAGAGATGTACTTAAGTACACCTACAGAAAGGTAGCGAGAATAATTTGTATGAGAAGGAGGTTAATGAACGTAGATGAAGCGAAAGTGGTGTGCCAGGATCGTAGCAAGTGTAGTCTCTGCCTACCCCAATGGGAGACATATGTGAAAATATGTTGTATGTAGGTATGAGATTTGTAGCAGAAAAAAACGCATTCGTTTACGATACGAATTCGATAGTTGTTCATGCTTAGGCTACACAGTTCGCCTGTATGTTTAGGTCTCATGTAGGCATTAGGCTCTGCTCAACCACGCTAGCACGAATAAATTCTAAATTGAAAACAAAACAATATACGCCATGCAGGATTTGAACTCGCATCTTGCTCGTCTCAGCCTTAGACACGAACCACAAGACCAGATTTACTTGTGTATATTAAATGAAATAAGCTATTAGTAGCAATGACACTAAGGCCCACTTGCACCAACTTCTTAAATATGTTTAAATTGTATTTAAACACGATTTTTGATTTAAGTCAAACATTCGTCTTGCACCAAAATAATTTCCGTAGATATTAAAAACGTTGAAAGAGACCTGTCAAAGTTAAATACGCTGAAGACCCTATTTAAATCATATTTAAATACGAATGGCCGTTTATTAAACTGTCATCTGACGAATGGAGTTTATTTTGAGATAAAATACTATCTACTAGAAGCCTTGTGATAATTTCTATAGATTATTCACCTATATAAGATTATTTTTTTAAATAAATTATTATCAAATAAAACCACAACAAATAAATACGACTTTGCTTGGATTGGTTGTCATTGGTAAGTTTCGTTACATGGAAACTATTTTCCCTAAAATTATCATTAATTAAAATTAATTAATTATAATAATTATTAAATTTGATTTAATTTTATATCTATTATTCATAACATATTTTTTTTTATAGATTTTTCACATTACTATAGTAGAGAACTGTTTTATCGACATGTTCAATTCATTTAACTAAATTGACATAAGACAGACTTGGTGCAAGACAATCATAAATGTGTCTAAGCTAAAATATTTATCTAAATGCATTTCAGAATGATTTAAAAAGAATTTGGTGCAAGTGGCCCTTAGTCTTACAGCATAAAAATCAAAATTGAATAACAAGTAGTTATAAAATAAATATCCTAACGCAAACGTTTTAAGGATCAAATTTACGTATCTGTATTATTATTGTATTCCTTCATCGAGTAGCGCTAGTCTGATAAACTCATACAAATTGAATAACCCTTAATGTTACAAGCAGAGGGTTCAAATTCGTCCGTTTTTACGGTGGGTCAGCTAACAGCTATAACCCATTGTACAATGGGTTATAGCTGTTACCTGACCCACCTTAAAAATTTACGAATTTGAACCCTCTGCTTGTGATATTACGGGTTATTCAATTTGTATGAGGTAATCAGACTAGCGCTACTCGATGACAAATAAAATAATAATACAGACTACCTACTAAGCAATTTTGATCTTTAAAACAACGACCTAGGTCGTTGTTTTAAAGCGACTTGTTCAAGATAGGCAAATATTATAAACTACAGTTGTGCCAATTTGATCTTTAACACGTAACGTTAGGGTAGGTAATCTTTGAATATTGTTTTGTCACATGATTGAGGAGTTGTTAATTTCAATAATTTTTGTTAAGGTGATTTGGTCTGGTGGTTGCAACAGTGTATCTATGTTAGCATGGTTATGAGTTCAAAACTAGCCCTGCGCTTCTTATAGCTTTTTATGTTTACAATATTCAAATATATTGTTTTTTGAATTCCAAATGTTTTTATATGATATTTAAATACTATTTGAATAAAAATAACAACAGAAATGAAAAACATTAATTATTATGATAACGATTTTATTAAATATAGAATACACAATTACTTGTCATAGATATATAATTATATATATTATATTATTTAAATAATATATATACCTACTTATATTAAAAAGCAAAAACGTAAAAAGAAGTTTTAATACTTATGAAAGCTTGATTTTTTTGATTAAAGTTGTTACTTACTAAATATTTTCTTTGTTTTAAAGTTGCCTATAAAATACCCATTTTTATTTTTAAAGTAGGTAATTAATCTAATACATACCTACTTTAAACAGTAGTCAATGTAGTGAATCAACATGTTAAATGTTTAGAAATATAATATAATATTTCTATTTTTATAACAATAACATCACCACATAAACTATTATACCTACTTTAAAACTTATGTGACAATAGCACTATACTTTGACCTACTTTATAGGTTTTTAAATATTTATATAATAATAGTTATGATCGCAAAAGGACATGCTTAATCACTGTAAGAAACACTTCCTTAGAAATTGTGATAACAACAATTGATTTGACACACTGACACATAAGTATTGTTAACTCCAGTGGAGCACCATCTCTTTCTATAATTTGTTGCAAGGGGCTTCGCATGCCGCACATCATGTTTCAGCAAGCATTACTTCCTCTCATCAGTTCCCATGTTGAAGTCACAAGTTGTGCCAAATTTTCTTTTGTCCTGACTTCTAATGAATCCCAATTTAAAATCATTTGACCCCACAAATTTTCTATTGGGTTTAGGTCAGGCAGGGCTTTTAGATGGCCAATTTATTGTCTTGACACCTTCTTGACTGGCCAGCCAATCTTGCACCACAGCAGCTCGGTGTATGGCGCAATTATCGTTCATGAAGAAAATATCCGTGTTGTCACGTAATATTTCCAAATATTAGTGACTATTTAATCGGCCATTTCCCGTTTCTTCAAAACGTCTCAACCACAATCTGACGGTATTTCTCTGAAACAAAGAAGGCATATAAAAATAGGTTTGATTAAAGCAATAGCTAGGTATAATAATGAAATTTAAAATTATAAAAATACACTTACTGCTATATAAATCTCCTAGCAATTTCTCTGATGCCAACATTCTCATCGTGTAAATAGTTTATTTTGTATTTTAAATAATCACAGACAATGACATGATAATAAAACTACTACAAAACATAAATAAAAAAATTGGAAAAATACGTTGTTTTTCACAATTTAGTAAGGCAAGGTAAAAAGTGTTCGCGCGTAGTCACTGCAATTGTGCGTAGACTGGCTTTAGCTTTGTTGTCACGGTTTATTTTTATTTTCCTACCCTAAAACTTAGTAACATTTGAATACCAGTTTTATAATGAACGCGTATTTGTCTTTCATCTACCCACTTATTACAAGTTAAGTGAAAATATAACCAAGTTAGAAACTTTATATTTGGAGAATGTGTCCGTCTATAGTTCTTTACAATAATGTAAGAAATACTTCTTGAATAAATTCTAAATTGAAAACAAAATAATATACGCCATGCAGGATTTGAACTCGCATCTTGCTCGTCTCAGCCTTACACACGAACCACAAGACCAGATCTACTTGTGTGTATTAATTAAAATAAGCTATTAGTAGCAATGACACTAATTATATTATCGAAGATAAACCTTTAGTCTTACAGCATAAAAATCTAAATTGAATAACAAGTAGTTATAAATATCCTAACGCAAACGTTTTGCGTATCTGTATTATTATTGTATTCGTTCATCGAGTAGCGCTAGTCTGATAAACTCATACACATTGAATAACTCTTGTAATGTAACAAGCAGAGGGTTCAAATTCGTCCGTTTTTAGGGTGGGTCAGGTAACAGCTATAACCCATTGTACATGACTTAAAAATGTGAAAAAAAAATTTTTTTTATATAATAATATCTTCGAGTCGAAGCATGAGAGATGCGTGCCTTGGCTTCGAATACTTGGCAGTCCAATGGTCCAGTCGCATCACTATAATAGGCTATCACTATTTTCCATTAAACGGGCACAAATCCTATCTCCGAGAAGCTATTGAGAATTTTATAGGAAATCCAATTTGTTCAACCAGGAAGCTGCCGCGCTTGCAACTCCTGTCACTGATCTCGGGCTGATCTTATTGAGAAGGTAAACATATTTGTTGGTAAATTAATTTTTTATAGTTATTAAGGCTCTTAAAAAGCTTTTGCAATCTCAATGGATGCTGCGGCAACCGTCGGCAGAATCAAATCGAGTTAAGAAGTAGGTATCTTAGATATAGGTAATACAAAAAACAGACAAGTTCGAGTCTGACTCGCTCCCCCCTACAAGGCACCGAATATTGCTGTAATGAGTGTGGCTTTTCCTGGCTGGGCCACCGTCACCGATTTGAATTCTGATTGAACAGAGAATTAGTCGGTATTTATTGGAAACTGTCTGACCCGGCGAATTTCGTACCGCCTAACAGTCGATTCTGAAACTAACGTCACTCAATTGTTTTGCCTTCCCGGAACCCCTCCACTAACACTTAGGGCCACTTGCACCAACTTCTTAATTATGTTTAAATTTAATTTAAACACAATTTTTCATTGTTATTTTGTGTTTAAATACAATTCAATAAATGATACCGGCGTCACCAGTAAGATGTTAATTCAGAATGTGAAGGATGGTCACAGCGTCTTGTGTATCTAACCAGAAGACGCAGCTTCGAATCCTGCCCGCAAGTCGAATTTTAGGATATCATTATTATAATTATGACTCGATTAGAAATTGACGTGTTTGAGGTCTTGTGCTTATTAAATTTTTACTTGCACGTTGTATATAATCGAAAAATATATTGACTATTAATGACTGCATAGATTAATTTACTGTTCAATTAGAGACAGACCATGTATTTTTGTTTAGTAAAACGCGGTTTGTATGTAAACTATGTTGCATCGTTTCGTAATCGGGGGTTATAATAAATATTCTGTATTTATTAAGTGTATTCTACCAGACTTTGTACAATTACTAACAAAAAAATGGCAAGTATTGCCGCCAAAAATATGATACCACGGCCTCACAGAAAACCGGCGTGAAACAACGCTTGCGTTGTGTTTCGCCGAGTGAGTTGAGGTTACCGGAGGCCCAAACCCTTTTTAAGGCGGGCAACGCACTCGCGACTCCTCTGGTGTTGCGGGTGTCCATGGGCGGCGGTTATCGCTTACCATCAGGTGATCCGTTTGCTCATTTGCCCCCCTATACCATAAAAAAAAAAGATCATTGTGCCTATACTAATATTATATCTACAGCTGAAGAGTTTGTTTTTTCGCTAATCTCAGGAACTTTGTACTGGTTCGAATTGAAAAATTATTTTTGTGTTAGATAGTCCATTTATTGAGGAAGGTTATAGGCTATATAACATCACGCCATGAAAATAGGAGCGTAGCAGCAATCAAAAATGTTGCAAAACAGGAAAAAGTTATTTCTTTTGAGAGCTTCCGTTCCGTGCACTGCGACAGCTACACCTTCGCTCTACTATCCTACTCTTTGAGTTAGTATTCACCTATTTGCAGGCTACTTAGCAGCCAGAGTTATTGTTAACGATTTTTTGCTCTACTTTTTCTTTTTTGCACTAAAGGAGAACAAACGTGTAACAATTCCCAAAAAACATAACACTCCAAAATTTATCTTACCGTGGTGGTCCGAGGAGATCGAAGCCCTAAAGTCTGAAGTCGCAACCAAGAAGCGCAGAATCCGATGTGCAGCACCGATCCGTAGAACCCTCGTCCTTGATGAGTACTTACCTGCAAGCAAAGGAAAATTATGAATCTCTGGCCAAGGAAAAACATATTGAAAGTTGGAGGGGGGGTAGAGCTTCGGGATTTACTCATTGTCAGCGCTGCAGGGGATAATCAACGATGGCCCCCTACATCTTTTGGCAGTGAAGACCCGCTCGAGAATAAAATCGGCCCTTGCCCAGGGCAAAGCTGTGTCCTTGTTCTGGGTAAAGGCCCATGTTGGACTCGCGGGTAACGAGCGCGCTGACCTGCTCGCCAAAGAAGCCACCCTGCCCTTAATTTCAGTCAGCAAGGGGCAAATCCGAGGAAGGTCCCTTGATGAATGGAATCCGAGATGAATGGGATACACATCCGAGCAGACCGCAAAACGGCTCACAAAATTGTGAGGAGGTTGGGACTCACCAGCACGCTAACCAAAATGTTGACTAGGCACGGTGGGTTCTCAGAATACCTTTGTATATTCAAACTTAAGGAAGACCCATCGTGCACCTGCGAGCCTGGCGCGATGGCGTGCCGGAAAAAGTACCCCACCTTATCTTCGAAGTTCGAAGGCCCCATCTATTGCCGGGAAAGACTCGCCCTCGAGCAAGTCATAGATTGCCTCACGAATGCAGAGAACATTGCACATATGATTAGCAAAAACAAAATGAGATCGAAATGATCGAATGAGAGATCTATCTATGCAGAGGCCTGCATAGCCCTGATAATTATAAACTTTTTTTTATTTACCTAGTTCTTTATTCTCATTTAATATTTAAACTTACTTATTAAATACATTTTTATAAAAAAATTAAAATCATATTTTAAAAATATTAAAATTAAAATATTATTACTTACTGTTATTTTATTATTAATTACCTAAATAATAATTGATGATTAAATACTGTAATTTCAATAGCCGTTAGACTATGTATTTAAATATTCGGTATCTCTATATTATAAAATTGTAAAAAAGCCGTGTCTGTACATTGAAGATATTAAAAAAACAAGTGGGTTAGGTTTTATAAACGTTTCCGAACCCAAAAATGATGAATGATGGTCACATTTACTGGCGTAAAAACCCATAGATGTAGTTTTTTTGTATTCAAAACCATTTATAATCATAGAACAATTGAATTCTGACTAATAAACAATCCTGTTACTCCCACAATTAGTAGGAACTCAATTATTAGTATTCTAATACCCAATAATGGTCGATTCAAATAAAATAAAACTACCTGAAATACGAAATCAACATTTATTAGGTATTATAATACCTTCTAATCAACATACTATTATTATAACCTAATATTATTACAATAATGGTACAACATACTTAACAGGTCTAACATTTTTAAATTGAAAAAATAATTATAACAACTGGAAACGTGAAATAAAATATCTACTTAGTCATAAAAAAACAAAAAATATTCAAACTTCTAACAAGCTAACGTTGGTTTATACACCAACATCGCGACCTGCCTTTGGATTTACGACGTCGAATTTAAACTATGTTTAGGTCATGCATTTAACACTTTAGGGCGTATAAACCATTTACAATAAACGACTATTTTTACGACCTGAGATAATATAAATTATGGTCATTATATCATAACAAAACTACAAAAAAAATCATTCGGCTTTTACATTGAAAATTTACTTTTTTTAAGAGGCTATGACCGAAATTTCTGGGTCGTATTAACCATTTTTGTGCGAATTTCTGCATTTCGTATATTTATACAGATCGATAGAGAAAAAAAAACCTGAGAAAAATGGTATATATAACTCAATTTGGCCAAAATGGTTTATACGACCTTTCTACCCAAAGATATATTATTATATCTCCAACAAGGTTTATTAAGGTAAAGATTACCAGGTAATTAATAACTATAATAGGTATGCTTCGCAATAGCGCAAGTCAATCACGGTATTGACGGCCGAACAGGACGTTGACCCCGGAATCAGATGACTTTATAAAAGCGTTTACACATTTTGATTATAGCAACAATAATTTATAATTAATCAGCAGTCAGTAAATTTTCAGCAGAATATCGATTCATGTAAATACATAAAAATACATTACTAATGTGAAATAATTATTGTATATTTCATCATGTATGTATATTAAAAAAATATAATAAAAAGTGCGTAAAATAGACATTATTGTAACGTTTCGAAGGGATTATGTGTGTGAGCAATGTATGTATACCTATGTTGTGCTTTTCGTCTCTGTCTAGGGCCAGAGTTCAATGAACCCAGCTCGGTGAGGGTTCCAGTTCACCTCGCAGTGAGCAGGGAGACGACGTCCCGGATTGTATTCATAAATACGGAAATAAACTCGTACTCGCGCGATCTTAGATATTTTTTGACTTGTCACAGTATAATTAATAAATCAAGGTTGGAATGTGCGCGAGTGTTCCACTAAACTTGTGTAATGTGTTTTTAATGAAGTGCTTCCATTCCCAAGTGGTTGTGACCAGCAGAATTGCCAAGCAAGATACATTTGGAGGAAATAATGTAAGAATTATCTTAACTATATAAAAAAAAAAATTAAAACGGCTCGACAAAGATGTATATTTTTTAAATTAATACGTTTGTAATTACTTGTACCTACGGACGAAATTTTGCGGGAAAGGAAAAAAGGAAAACTTAAAGAACTAGCCGGCAAAATTAGAAAAACTAAAAGTGCGTTTTTCAATGGGATTTTCGTTTGATCTGTTAATTATATTTATGAAAGGGTTACGTACCTATAGAGCGGATATTGGAATCATTTTCAAACAAAAAAATTTTTTTTTTTTAATTATGGCGCCACACTTTTTGTGTATTTGCCATTGTCAAGTATTAGAGTAATCAAATTATATTTCCCACCATGGGATTGTATTATGGCACCACACTTTTTGTGTTCGCCAGTGTCAAGTATAAGTTGTTGAGTTGCCCCAATAAAACGGTAGAAACTTTATTGAGGCTTCGATGGAGTTTAGGAGTGAACCCAAAAAGTCACGATCTTCAATTTTATATCATTTGCCTACACTCTCACACGTTCACGAACACTTAATGGTTAATTATCCACCATAATTACACATTAAACTTCGGAGAAATTCAAGTTTTGAAAAATAATATAAAATCGACAATGTGCACTTTTCATTTTCCCGCCTAAACTCCAAAAAATAATTAATCCCGATTTGATTTGTTCCTTGTTCTGACTGATGTACCTACTTATGATTGACATGTCGTCCCGTCGATCGCTTAGAATATATTTTCAATATTTTAGAATTTATTTAAATTTTGGCAGTACAACGTTACGTCCGTGGAAACAGCTAGGCACTTGTTTAAACAAAAAAAAAATTTAAAGATTACACATTATTTAACATTTATCTGCCAGGAATTTTATATTCTCATAAAAACTTTCAGTTGACTTAAAATAATATTCAAAGTAACTACCGGTGTAACATAATTACTTTAATAAATTTTGAACTTTTTTTTTATTTATTGATTATAACCAACTTGCCCTAACAGTTAAAAAACCACACAAATAAGTTATTGGTCTGTTAAAACAAACAACTGTGATGGTCTGAATATTTTTAGTTTGGAATGAAGCAAACCCGCGAATAAAAAATGAAATTAAAGACAGTAAGTATATTTATAAAAAAAATAAAACACATCCTAATAACTAAATGTTACTACCATATAAATAAATACCTAAATGATAAATGTAGGTATATGAAATATAATAAATGGGAATTTAAATAAATACTTATAATAATATACCTAATAATAACATAAACACAAATACATAAATAATATATAAACAAGCATGACATACATGTATAATAATAATATCTGGGACATTTAATTTATTTTCTTTTTACAAACTGATAATAATGATAATGACCATAATTACAATAACATATAATTAATAAAAATACAATAACATATAATAAAATGATATAATTATAATTACTTAATAGAATATCAAATAATTATAGTAATATATCTAACTATAGTAAGCGCACCTTAATAATTAATAATATAATAGTCAATAAATATCAATTTATTATAAGTAAAATATAAAAATAATAAAATAAAAACTTCCATCTCTCCTACATCTTGCCGTGCCGACAAGGCCCACACATGTTTCTTATATTATATTATACCATTGTAACGTCTATTTAACTTGTGGAGTGCAATAAATGTATTGAGTAGGTATTGAGTATTAAGATCGACGAAATGTATTGAAAACATCAACTTTCTCAGCTCTTTTGATTCTAGTCCTGAAAACGAGAAATTGATCGAGTTTCAGAAAATAAATAATTAAAAATTAAAAAAACTACAATTTACAATGTTCTTGCTGTATCTATCATTGACATATGAGGATACCAAGTTTCAAATCGATCAGACGCGTGGAAGTTGCCCGCATCTCTTTTAATTAGATAACGGCGGGCTTCATACATACATAAAGTCACGCCTCTTTCCCGTAGGGGTAGGCAGAGACCACAGACTTCCACTTGCTACGATTCTGACATACCTCTTTAGCTTCATCCACACTCATCAATCTTTTCATACATGAACGTCGGTTTAGGGTACTCTTGACCAAGCCATTTTTCAAAACGTCCTCAATCTGATTTCGGAACGTTCGCCTAGGCCTTCCCCTTCCTACATTCCCATTCACTTGACTCTCGTATATCTGTTTAGTCAGTCTCCTTTCATTCATTCTTTCAACATGACCAAACCATCTCAACATACCTTTCTCGATTTTAGTCACTACATCTTCATTCACACCACAACGTTCCCTAATCACACTATTTCTTATCCTGTCACTCAATTTCACTCCAATCATACTTCTCAAAGCTCTCATCTCAACTGCATTTATTCTACTTTTATGCTTCTTATGCCACACCTGCTTCTTAAATCATAGCTAAAATCATTCTCAATCAAGTCACATTTCAAACAAAAAAAAACTGGAGTTACAATTTCAGAAACAGCCACACAGATAACACTCCTCTTTTTGCGTTTGGGGTTAAAAAGTAAAACAGGGTGATCAAAGCTAAAGGATACCTCAGTTAAAAACCTCTTATTGAATCAGGTCTGCGTACATAAATGCTAGAATAGGTAGAATAATCGTCTGCCTCGTTAGTCTAGTGGTCCCAAGTGCGACTGCTACGCTAGAGGTCCTGGGTTCGATTCCCAAGTCGAGTAAAGTGTTATTGGGTTTTTCTATGAAATTCTCAGTAGCAGCTCGGAGTTTGGAAATTGTGCCTGGTTAATGGCAATAGACTCGCCCCCTATTACATGGGACCTAAACATACCGGCGAACTGTGGGTGTACCTTAGTACACCTCTGCCTAACCCTTCGGGGAATACAGGCGTGATGATATGTAGAATAATCGTCACTATTTTAATAGCATTTCGATTTGATTTCCATATATTTAACCCTTTTCATGATTATCGTATGTTACCTTATTAATTGAATTTATATATCACGTTTCTTCTACAAATCGCACATTCGGGCACTTTTTTTGGTTATGTCTTTTATTTAGATTAATTAATCAAAATACACTTTCTACGTTAAACTATAGCAAAACTATAAACCTTATGTTGGAGAAAAGCCTTATTTGGTCACCAAAAATATTTTAAATAAAGATTATTTAATTATTGAAATATGTTCAAATTTAATTTAAACACAAAATCACAATTGAAAATTGTATTTAAATACAATTTAAACACATTAAAGAAGTTGGTGCAAGTGGCCCTAAATAGTGATTCAGTAAGAAGGCAATAAATCATTCACTATTCATCATTACTAACCAAAAAATTCTGACTTTAGAAGTTAGTACCAGTTTTCTTATATGCAGAAAACTGGTACTAACTTCACAGGTCAGAATTTTTCGGTTAGTAATGATGTAAAAACGATTTGAAGATTGCATCGTGTTCAGCGACTTTTGGCGCTGACTGTACTTATATAGGTTATTTCTGGTTATGATTAATGACATACCAACCGTTCTAACATATGCCAAATGTCTACTTTATGCAGATGACCTAAAGTTATATTATGATATTGGCTCGCACATGGACTGCGTGGCGCTTCAGACAGACATCGATGCGTTGCACAAGTGGGCTGTCGATAATAAAATGGAATTTAACACTGCCAAATGCCTTGCAATGACTTTTGGACGAATGCGACATCCAATCAGCTTTGATTACCATCTTGACGGCAAAGCTATCATTAAAACTGCATGTGTCAGAGATCTGGGGGTAACATTTGATCCGGGACTCACATTTCATGACCATATTATTTCAACCGCTAAGGAAGCCTTTCGACGACTCGGATTTATTCTTAGGAATGTAAAAGACTTTCGTAATAGTGACGTAGTTAGAGTTATTTACAATACCCTCGTGCGTAGCACTCTTGAATCTAGTGCCCCGGTGTGGAACCCGTATGAAACCACGTACATTTTGGTACTAGAAAAAGTCCAGAAGGCATTCCTAAGATTCCTCTACAAGCGCCTTTTTTGGTACTACCCATTCATGTACCCCACAAAGTTCCTTCTGGGTATACTAGGGTACAACTCACTGGAGGTCAGACGAAATTTCGATCAGGTTGGAACTATGTGCAAAATTCTGCACGGTAAAATTGTGGCGCCAGAACTGCACGAAAGGCTTGCTCGGTTATTTGTCCCGAATAATTACACCCGTAGCAGAAGACACAAGCTTTTTGCTGTACCTACTAGCCGCACTGTGGCGCGTGCCAACTCTCCTGTACCTCGGTCGCTTAATGCTCTTAACGCTCTCCTGGAAGCCAGTACAGATTGTGATATGTTTGCCGATGAATGGAAGAAGATTTTATCAGCATGCCTGAAGTTCTGTGAGAAGTCAGTGTGCTAGCAATGTCCTTAATTAATGTAAGTGGCCTCCGGCCGTTTTAATTAAGTAAATATAAATAAATAAATAGGGTAGATTGGGGACAATTATATCATTTTGAGTTAAATGTTAAATTCTGAGTTTACTGCTAATATTTTGGCATTGTTCCGATACTCGTTAATACTTTGTTTACTCAGATACTTAAATCTCAATCAAATCTCTCAATACTTATTTCAGAAGAATAGCGATTTATACGTGAGACACTCAGAAAGTTTTGAGAAACTAAAAATCTAACTTCTATGAAAAAAAAAATTTTATTACCCGACTGCCGAAGGAGGAGGATTATTAAATCTTTTCAAAGAACTCTCCACCAGCCTCTATACAAAGTTTCATGTGTCTGAACCAATTTTCAAAACATTTTTTCCAGTCCTCCGCAGACATCTCTTCCATGGCCTTCTCAAACGCTGGTAGCGCGTCTTCCGGCGATGAAAACTGTATCCCTTTGAGCTGATTTTTAATTTTAGAGGATAAAAAGAAGTCACACGAATCAAATCAGGACTGTAAGGAGGATGTCCCAAGACTCTGACCGGTGTGGAGTCCAGGAAGTCCCTCGTTTTGATCGCAGAGTGCGCGGGCGCGTTGTCTTGGTGAAGAAGGACCCCGCGGAGCCCGGTGTTCGGTCGCTTGTTGCTCATTGCAGAAAAAAACTTCTGGCAGGCATTTTGTGCTATAATACCATTCTGCGTTGATGCTGCTTTGGTCTAGAAGTGGAATTGAAATTAGGTATCCCACCAAAGTGAAGAAACTAGCGATCAAAGTTTTTCCTGCGCTCCTCGATCGCTTCACTTTCGAAGGCGTTGGTTCATTTTGAAACAGCCAAACTGTCGACTGACGCTTTGTTTCTGAATCGTATTGATAAATCCAGGATTCGTTACCTGTCACAATGTCGTAAACGCGCCGTGACGACCCTGCATCAAATTTTTGTATCATATCACGGCACCAATCCGCACGGGCCTGCTCCTGAGCTTCGGTGAGGTTGTGCGGTACCCAGCGGAAAACTATCCTCCTTACGCGAAGGTGCTCGTGCAAAATCTTGTGAACACTTCCTGAACCTGAAGACGAATTACGTACGAAGAGATTCAGCATACTCTGCTGATTGAATATGCTGAATCTCTTCGTACGTAATTCGTCTGTTTTCTTGAATTATTTTTTTACTGCCAACACACTTTCTTCGGGGACAGCCGTCGTAGGACGACCACTCCGTTGTTCATCCGCCAAAATAAGACGACCGCGTTTGAACTCGCTATACCAGCGGTAGATGGTTGCTTTTGAAGGTCCTTCATCCATAAAAGCAATTCGCAGTCAATCAAATGACTCATCAGGTTTTAAGCCACATCATAAAAAATAATTGCACGAAAATGTTCTCGATGCAGATCCATTTTTTATGAGACAAGAATATTTGAATTGGCTTTCAAAAAAATGCGGAGAGAAATTTGAAAATCGAATAGTATTTATTCGATAATGTAATCAAAAATGCTATTCTTGGAGTTTAGGCGGGAAAATGAAAGTGCAGATTGTCGATTTTATATTATTTTTCAAAACTTGAATTTCTCCAAGTTTAATGTGTAATTATGGTGGATAATTAACCATTAAGTGTTCGTGAACATGTGAGAGTGTAGGCAAATGATATAAAATTGAAAATCGTGACTTTTTGGGTTCACACCTAAACTCCATCGAAGCCTCAATAAAGTTTCTACCGTTTCATTTCAACTGAACATTATACTTGACACTGGCGAACACAAAAAGTGTGGTGCCATAATACAATCCCATGATGGGAAATAATTATTACCTACTTGAATAATCTAATACTTGACACTGGAAAATACACAAAAAGTGTAACGCCATAATAAAAAAAAAAATGGTATTCTTAATTGTAATCTATATCTATATCTATATACTAATATATAAAGCTGAAGAGTTTGTTTGTTTGTTTGTTTGCTTGAACGCGCTAATCTCAGGAACTACTGGTTCGATTTGAAAAATTATTTCAGTGTTAGATAGCTCATTTATCGAGGAAGGCTATAGGCTATATATCATCACGCTTAGACCAATAGGAGCGGAGCACCAATGAAAAATGTTTCAAAATCGGGGTTTTTTTCCTTTTGAGAGCTTCCGATGCATGCGCTGCGTAATCGGTTGAAGTTTCGTAAAAATCATATATGACAGAATTGTTCCTCTTTAAAAGTTCTAAAAAAAAGTCCACGACAGCATATGTCTATCTTTTGAGGTTGGCTCACTATAACCTTTTTTATGCTAACTTTGTTCTAAAATTCGTTTTTTTCCTTTTGGGAGCTTCCGATGCGTGCGCTGCGTAAACGGTTAAAGTTTCGCAAAAATCATATATGACAGAATTGTTCCTCTTTAAAAGTTCTAAAAAAAAGTCTGCGACAGCATATGTCTATCTTATAAGGTTGGCTCACTATAACCTTTTTTATTCTAACTTTGTTCTAAAATTCCAAATGCATTATTTGCGAAGGTGTTTTTATAAACATGATATTAATCCTTATCCAAATAAA
The DNA here is from genome assembly GCA_947256265.1 of Acronicta leporina. Taxonomy (NCBI): domain Eukaryota; kingdom Metazoa; phylum Arthropoda; class Insecta; order Lepidoptera; family Noctuidae; genus Acronicta; species Acronicta leporina. Next base: position 2,319,771 of record OX366539.1, read on the forward strand.
TACGTTATTCATCAGAAGTATTTAATTTAAAACAAAAGTGCCCTTTACATCATTGGATTTCAATGAATATCTTAGGAGATATTGCAGTTTTAAAATAACAACGCAGCAAAATAATGATCAAGTACCGCGCGTACCACGCTAAGACTTAGTAACTATTCCACGCGGACGAAGTCGCGGGCGGAAGCTAGTATAAAATAAAAATAATTTACATTAGTGTACTTAAATAATATAAATAACAAATCTAATCACTGTAAATAGAATCGATTTTTAAATACGCCAGCTACTTAACGATAAATGATACAATTTGTCATTATAGATACTACTAGCAGCTTTAGCCGGCGGCTTCGCTCACTTGAAGCTAAAGCGGAATTAGAAATCCTAGTAATAATAGTAAAGATATAATAAAATATAGCATTGAAAACTGACTCAGTTTGACAACCACCCAACGTATAGTAGGTAAGGTATTCAAACCAGGAATTTCCAAAATGATGCATATCAGCGTTCCGGGACATGACAGTGCAAATGTTCCAATCGCACTTTGCCCACGCCTATTCCTTAAACACTGAACTTCTTTACTACTTGAACTACTGAAAAGATATAAGTACAAATAGTTAATAGAGCGGTGCTTAGTTATTTAAACATGAGATTTTAACCACACAAACGCCTTGTACCTGCATTTGTGGGGTCAATACTACAGCGACTGGGTACAACAGTTCTTGTTCTAACTTTTTGTGATTTTTTTGCATTTTTCATGCTAATTTTATAAAGTTATTTAGGAAGGAAAAATTCGACTCGCAGGCTGGATTCGAACCTGCGTCTTCTGGCTAGGTACGCCAGACGCTATGACCACTAAGCCTGGTGGGACTCGCGGTAGCTTAGTGGTCATAGCGTCTGGCGTACCTAGCCAGAAGACGCAGGTTCGAATCCTGCCTGCGAGTCGAAGAGAAAGTCGAGAAATTAAAATATGTCGCATGTAGGTAAGTATGTTGACGAGTTCTGTGGTTTAGTGGTTCGAGTACCGGACTGCTGACCATGAGGTCGTGGGTTCGATTCCCACAGAACACAAAAATTTATGTGATGAATATAAGTGTTTGTGTTCGTCTGGGTATTTCTTATATGTTATAAGTATGTATTTACAAAAAAAAACGTATATAAGTATTATATCCACTGTCTAGTACCCATAGTACAAGCTCTGCTTAGTTTGGGACTAGATGGTGCTGTGTAAAAAATGTCCCAGAATATTTATTTATTTATATTTATATGTTAGATCATCACCTGAGAATGGCTTGATCGATTTGGATGATATTTTTTTATGTTTGTAATTTTCAAGGCAAGATTTATTTTGTATGAAATAATAAAAATTAAAATCCACTTGAATAGTCAGAAAATCTGAATGTGAAAATGTATGAAAGCGAGGTTACTCACAGATCGCTAGTTTAAAAGTAATGAAACCCTATTACAGATTCGAATACCTATATAAATCAGTTGAATAGCTGTTTATGTGGAGCTGTTATTATGAGGAGGTAAAAAAAACAAAACATCAAAAACGTCAAAACAAAACTAGCCGATCTTCAAATTATACAAAATCTATATATATAAAAGAAAGTAGTGTTAGTTACTCCATTTATAACTCAAGAACGGCTGAACCGATTTGGCTGAAAATTGGTGGAGTGGTACCTTAGAACCAGGAGACGGACATAGGATACTTTTTATCCCGTACCCGTGGGATGTGATGACAGACCGAATTCCACGGGGGCGAAGCCGCGGGCAGAAGCTAGTAAAATTATAAAAATACTTTTTCATTACCATCATTTAACACCTACTTCTAAAATATACACAGAAACTAAGTTGATGAATATAAAACAACTTTATGTTTACAATACTTGTATTCTCGTTAGGAAAATATTAAAAAGCTCACTCCATACTAATGTATCCTTTGTGTGTTTAAAACACGTCACCCAACGAAGCACACGCCGGTCTAGTTTTCTCGTACTACCCAAGATTAGAACAAATTACGGCAAAAAATGTTTACATATGAAGGTGCACAACTTTGTAATAAAATACCATCAGTGATTAAAAATGAAAGTTCACTAAACGCATTTAAATCTAAACTGGCACATTATGTTATTCAAAACTATTGTGTGTAATTATTATAAATTGTTGTTATTATAAGTAGTGTATTACTAATTGTGTTGGAAAAGTGATTAATCGAACGACTTTATTGTGACTATTGTGATCTTAACATTGTTCTCATGTAAGTGACTGTTTGTCTTGTTTGAGCCAATTGCTAATTATTTTTTCTCATTTATCTTTTGTACAAGATTCAAAAGCCCCGCCACAAACCCTTAATAATTCTTCCTCATACTGATTTCTGTAGCTTACGCGAATACTAGGCATAGTGAAATAAAACAATTTTACAATATATGTGTTATAATATATGGCAATAGGTCGAAGTGTCGCTTAACATCAGGCGAATTGGCGATCAAGCGACTTATGGAGCAGCCCACGTAAGTACCTTTATACACACCTGCATTGAAAATCATTGTGCTGGGGTTTAAATTTATAAAAACTAGCTTCTGCCCGCGGCTTCGCCCCCGTGGAATTCGGTCTGTCACCACGTCCCACAGGAACGGGATAAAAAGTATCCTATGTCCGTCTCCTGGTTCTAAGCTACCTCTCCGCCAATTTTCAGCCAAATCGGTTCAGTCGTTCTTAAGTTATAAATGGAGTAACTAACACGACTTTCTTTTATATATATAGAAGATAGGAGACTAAAACGGCCAATTTTGATGAATCACAAAATGACAGAGTATATTAATTTTTAAGCGACTTCAAAATATTAATTAAGAATATGAGGTATGAATTTCTATTGCTCGGAAGCTGTGTTGAATTTTCAAACAGGAGTTTTAGTTTTTACACAACCTTTTTCATAACATGTTTACACTTGCAACCAAAATTAATGTTATGTTAACAACTACTCGTATTTCAATCCTATAATTACAAATTATCTTTATAGAACTAGTATCTTAAATAAGTGCATAATACTAAATTAATACGGGTAGTTGTTAACAAATATATTGACTTTGACAGACACTCAATTGTTGTAAGAATCTATATAAATGTACTGTTCTGTAAAGCATCGGCATTCGTTGTTCAACCTCTGTAGCGTGCACTAGTCGTGTGTAGAAGTATATTGAGTACTATTTTACTGTTACCTATGATTATTGTGAGTTTATCGATTGTAATAAAAGTGATAGAACAAGAAGTGAGTTTATTTTTTAACCCAACGGTTCCTGAAATTGGCTCATCATTACAGTTATGATTAATATTTATATAATAATGCCATTTCAACATTTATCTCTACTATTATAAAATTGTAAAAAAGCTGTGTCTGTAGAGGAAAGTAACCAAATATGGAATAGTATCCCTAATTTGGAATACCGGCATTTCTCATAAACAACGACTCCAAGACGCAATATGCAGTCATCTTCTACCTCTTACCATCACTATTCACGTAAGTATATTGGTTTCGACGCATCCAGTGTGCAGTGGAGCGAATGCTGTGTCGGCGATGAGAGCGTTGCTTATTCAAGTACGTAAAATTGAAGTATTTTTCGTAATGTTATTGCACATAGTATTGTATTTATTGCTTATATACGTTACATACATGTTCCTTCGAAAGATTAAGAGCCATTTGACTATACTAGTTTATTCATTTCAAAATATTCGTATTATTTTAAATTTGTTAAAAATGCCAAATATGGACAGTTTTTGGAGTCCAAGTATGGAATAGTCCAAAACATTAGTAACGGAATAACTATTTTTTTAGAATAGCGGGCATCATCTCAAATGCCAAACGTAACACAGATCATATGGCGGAATCTAAGAAAAAAATTAGACAAAAAATTTGTTATTTTAAAGCTGCAAAGCAGATTCAGATGATGACGATATTACAGCTCCAGACTCAGAAGATGCGGAGTGTATTTTCTGTTATGTTGTTTTTCGATTGGATTTACGATTATTGCAAATAATTTGTTTAATTTTTCTATTTGACCAAAATTCTTAAAGATTTTTGATAGTTTTTGTAGTGTACCATATTTGGGGTACCTATTCCATTATTAGATACCTTTATGTTGATTTAGTTTTTGAGGAATTATAGTAGGTACTTATAATTCATAAATAGAAGAAACTGCTGTTACTATGTAAAACGCAAATATATAAATGATTGAATATAATAACGTACTTATAAAAGTTTTAGATTTTTGAAAATTGTTTTATTTAAGTATACTTACCAAAAAAACAAAACGGTATTCCTTAGTTGGTTACTTTCCTCTACATTGAAGATATTTAAAAAATTACAAGTGGGTTATGGTATATAAACGTCTCCGAATCCGAAAATGTGATTTTTAAAATTTTTGTCTGTTAATTAAATGAATCCTGAGATACAGCTTGACCTCCCTAATGTGTAGAGGCCAATGCAAAGAAGAGGTCATCAATGTTGGTTTACAATTTTTATTCCTGATATAGCTTCATGTGAGCGAAGCCGCGGGCAGAAGCTAGTATTATATATTATGTATTCATACACTCACGCCTTTCTCTCACAGAGTTAGGCAGAAACTATAGACCGTTTCTTAACCGTTAAAAACCTACCCAACGATCAAAAAAGTCCTATAATAAAAGTTATAGGGCTGGGGTATACCTATTAAGTGGGGTATTTACTGTATGAGAGTATATTAAATAGGTACTCTACCTAATACATACCTATTCACAGCTCATTCCTCCATTAAAATGTTAAAATCGAAAATCCCTGAAAAACTACACTATATTTTAACTAGGTAGGTACCTGCTGTCCGCGACTTCGTCTGCGTAAATTGCAGATATGGATGGATTAGTTACCCAAAATCGCCCCCGATTGTTAGTAAGTTAAAAGTACCGTCAGCAAACAAGGTTTTAAATATTTCAATAAATAAAATAAATAAATATTCTGGGGCATTCTTACACAGCACCATCTAGTCCCAAACTAAGCAGAGCTTGTACTATGGGTACTAGACAATGGATATAATACTTATATAGTGTTTTTTTGTAAATACATAGTTATCACTACATAGTATACAAGTTACGTAATTAAAATAACTAAAAAACCCGACTGCATAAAAACACTTAAAAAAAAACTAAAAAGACAAAAACAAGTCTAGTAGTCCAGACTTATGTAAAGTAATATTGAATAACTACACCATTTAAATGTTTTCATGATCGATAAATACATAAAATAATAAATTATAACGTAGAATAAAGTCAATCTTCCCGTCGGGACCCATTCAAAATCGTGACGATTTTTGAAATTGAATTATAAAATTTACCTACATTGCATTTTTATAAATAAATACTAACGTATACCGTTTACTTTTTTAAAAATCTAACATAAACATACATTTTTATATTTTTTCTTACATGGTGTAAAATACCCTATTGTTACATTATTGTAAATTTCGAAGGGACTTCTAATTTATAAATAACCCTCCTCCTTCGGCAGTCGGGTAAAAATGGACGCTATCACATTTTTCTACAAATATCAGTGCTTTTCAGGTATCATTTTAAAGAATTAGGAGCACAACTGCGAGGATATCTTGGTTTCAAATTAAAGATAATATATTCATCTCCACAATGATTCCATAAAAATTGTATAACCCCATACAACATTTTCACACAAATACGATTTCACCATCACACTAATCGCAAAAAAATTATAAAAATGGGGTCTGAATAGGTACCAGTATAGCTAAATCCACTGCAAATATAAACATAAAAATAATATAAAAACGTTGCTTATATAGTCCTCTATACGAATAGCTAAAAATTTTGTAGCCAAATGAATAAGTTTTTAATTTATGAGAAAAAAATTAAACGCTCCCAAATTTCTCCATACAATTTCTACTCGCCGTTCGTCATTCCGCGCTCAAACGCGCTCCTGGAAGCACGGGTGTATCGCATGCTGTCAAAAAAAAAAATACGTAAAAAGAGCGCGCCGTGTTGTATACTCTGGTTGGACGAAGTTGATACTTTTTCGGTCCGAAATAAAAGTAAGTACAATTATTGAAATTTGTTTTAGAAATAAATACATAGTTGTATTTTTTTGTATAATGGATGTAGATTAGGGATAAAGATTTATATGAATAATGATATTATCATGTACAGGAAAAAAAATTGCGTAAAAAAATATTTTTGAGATATTGGATACCGAATATACTAATAGTCGATTTTGGGATTTTTGGGGGTGATGATTACGAGTACGCACGGCTACACATTAAGCTATACAAATCAGTTTACGCTAGCCTCTTATTGCATAGAAAGCCTATAAAGTGCGAGATCAGCTTAGACTGGTTTTTAACCCCCGACGCAAAAACGACGGGGTGTTGTCTAGCTATAAAAAACACCTGCCTGAAGGTAGGTGTTTTAAAATAATAAACGTAATGTCGTTTACGAAAACGTTAGAATTAAACGTTATTAAACGTTAGAGTCCCCCGACGCGACAAAATTTAATCAAAAAACTTCATACGTACTTACGAAGGGTTATAATTTCAAGATTATTTTTTCTTTTTAAAGGGATTCAGGTTTATACCTTTTTTGTTTTATTTGTGGTTGTTCAGGTAGTTTATATTATTTAATTAAAATTTAGTTCACCTCTTCGCAACTAGATGTCACTATGCGTATGACGTCACTATTTAGAAGGCGGTGTTAAGATTCTCCGGCATTCAATGACCTCTCTCAGTACTATTGTTGAGTAGTTGAGTTCAAGCAACGGTCAGTGCATTAAAGTTGTCAGTGATATTCCTATTGGTTTCATTGAAAATTCCTTAGGAAGATCAGAGTTCATCCGACCCCGACCAGTTCAAAACATTTGGTCCTTCGAGCCGGATAATATTATCTGGATTTTTGGTAAAGTACGGCGTCGACACAGTGGTGGATTGCTACTGATGGCGCTGGGGTGCAAGTAAGGCACCCAGATGGAGTTCAAGAGGAAGGGGTCATACTGTTGAGTGCTGAGGCGAATTGGAGTAGACCAGAGTGCAGAGGCGAATTGGAGTTCATAGAAGACCAGCGGGCTGAAGATACAGCGAGTTCAGGAGCTGAAGCAGGTTCGAGGACAGCATCAGCGTGAAGCGAATTGCGTGTGATTAGTGTGTGAGTGCCGTGGACAACTGTGAGTACTTTCTTCCATTCATTTTAACACTTAGAAAAATATCAACTATTAAATTCAGTGACTTAGAAAAATTTGCAACAATTTGGACTTGTAAAATTTTAGGAATTTAGCTTTAGACTTAGAATAATTTTAAGAATTTTGTACCGACGGGGAACCTATGCCCGATTTTTCAAAATTCTATTAATTTGTAAAACACTTAGAATAATTTTAGGTTTTAGACTTAGTATAATTTTAAGAAATTTGTACTGACGGGGAACCTATGTCCAATTTTTAATAAGTTTGTTAATTTCAAAACACTTAGCAAATTTATTGACTTGTTATTTCTAATGAAAATGGAGTCGTTATTTAAACTACAATTAGATACCGAAAGTATAATTGAAAGAGGAAGAGTTAATTTCAGAAAATCTCCAAAGGATAGGTTAACATATGGGTATATAGAAACTAGATTAGAAAGTTTAGAAGAGCAATGGAAGAAATTTGACGATACTCATAGAACAATTGTAGAGAGAGCAACAACAGAGGATATGAAAGGTGCCTATTTTAAGTCAGATATATATGAAAAAACAGAAGAATTATACATAACTTATAAATCTGAGTTAAAAGATTGTAAATCAAGGTTAGTTACTAAAGAAGTTCGCGAGCCTTCATCTTCTAATAATGGTAAATCTATCAATGTAAAATTACCTAAAATTAACATACCAACCTTTTCGGGAAAATATACTGAGTGGACAAGTTTCCGAGATTTGTTCATGTCTCTAGTGCACAAAAATAAAGGTATAGACGACGTTCAAAAACTACATTATTTAAAGGGATCTTTATCGGGCGAAGCTGAACAATTACTTAGGCAAATACCGATTACGGCGTCGAATTATCAGGTATGCTGGGATCAGTTAGAGCACAGGTACAATAATAAACGACATTTGGCAAATTGTATTTTGAATCGCTTATTTGACCAAAAGCGTGTTGGTGCAGAGTCGTCTGTTACTTTAAAAAACTTGTTAGATACCACCACAGATTGTATGAGTGCATTAAGTAATTTAGGTATTAATGTGACTACCTGGGATATTATTGTTATTCACATAACATCCTCTAAACTGGACCAGGAGACTCGCAAGCAGTGGGAGCTAAAGGTGGCGTCTGACAATTCAACAGAGCTCCCAACTCTAAATCAATTCAAGGAGTTTATAGAGAGTCGTTTCAGGGCGCTAGAATTCTTTGAACCAGTACATAGAATAGGACAGTCTTATGGTGCCCACTCACGGAGTCATAAGGTCATGTTAGCGACGAAAACTGAAGTGGGTAATGTATTACGTTGCGAATATTGCAAGGAAGGGCACAAGTTGTGCTTTTGTAAACAATTTATTAAGCTCAACACAGATCAGAAAAGACAATTTGTGTCTCAAAACAGAGTCTGTTTTAATTGCCTTGGAGGCAATCATTTAGTGGGTCAGTGTAAAATTTCTATGTCTTGTCGTCGTTGTAAAAGACGACACCATACTCTACTTCATGCAGATGACACAGATTTTACTCAGCAAACGGGTTCAGAGGACAAACAGGGTACCTCTTCTGAAGATTCAAAGGCTAAAGAGGTAATTGTACCACTAGTGTCTTGTCTCTCCACGAAGAAAATCACCCACCCAGGACAAGTTTTATTAGCTACCGCGCTAGTAAAAGTTCGTACCGCGGTATATGATTTCCAAGTAGTTCGAGCCTTGTTAGATCAAGGCTCACAAGCTTCATTTATAACAGAAGCAGCAGTACAGTTCTTACGGTTGAAAAAGAGTCCAGTAAAGAGTGTTGTCTCTAGTCTCGGTAATGATAGAACAATGGTGGCCAACTCTGTGGTAATGTTAGAGTTACAATCGATGACAGATTCCAGTTATGATATGCGAGTTAAGGCTTACGTTCTTAAGAACATAACGTCGTACCTCCCAGACCGACAATTGGAACCAATCGAATGGCCAGAGCTAGAAAATTTGACGTTAGCAGATCCACACTTCAGTACACCTAACAAAATAGACATTGTGCTAGGTGCTGACGTATATAGTAAGGTCTTACGTGATGGTGTGAAAAAGTGTCCAAATGGGTCCTTTGTAGCTCAGCGAACAAGTCTGGGTTGGATCCTTTCTGGCGGGGTATACATAGAAAAGGGTAAAGGGTCAAAGGAGATCCATAGTTCAAATAAGATCACAGCAATGCATGCGCAAATTGATCAAACCGATTTCCTGAAACGGTTTTGGGAAATTGAGGATCAGTTGCCTCTTGCTCAAAAAATACTTACCGAAGAAGAACAAAGATGTGAAGACATATTTGCATCTAGTACTACCAGAACAGAAGATGGTCGCTATGTGGTTAGGCTGCCATTCAAGGAATCAAATCCTAAATGCGTTGGGGGTAATAATAGAGATATAGCGGTAAGAAGATTCAAAGCGTTAGAGAAGAAGTTCAGCAGAGATGAAGATCTGAAAGAAAAATACACACATGTTATACAAGAATATTTATTACTAAATCACATGAGAAAGGTAGAAAAATCAGATCATAAAATAAAGGAGTCTGTGTACTTACCACATCACGCTGTCATTAGAGAAGATAAGAGTACATCAAAGGTAAGAGTAGTATTTGACGCTTCCTGTAAAAATGAAAATGGGGTATCACTCAATGACACGTTGATAGTAGGTCCTACTTTACAGTCAGATCTTCGGCATATTGTACTTCGGTGGAGAACGCATCGTATTGCGCTGGTTGCAGACATTGTGAAAATGTTTCGCCAAGTGAGAGTCGCTGAAGAAGACGTCGCGTACCAAAGAATTGTATGGCGTAACAACCCTGAGGAGGAAATACAAGACTACGAGTTAACTACAGTAACCTTTGGTACAGCATCGGCCCCTTACTTGGCGGTAAAGGCATTACATCAGGTTGCATTAGACGAAGGCGTGAAGTTCCCAGCAGCATCTGAAAAGGTTCCGATTAGCTTTTATATGGATGACCTAATGACAGGTTGTTCAACAGTAGAAGAAGGAATAAAATTATGTACAGAAATGAAGGAATTATTAGGAATGGCTGGATTTGAATTACAGAAATGGAACAGTAATCATAAGGACATTCTAAAGGTTTTGGAGTGCAATCAGGAAGGTCATAGGATAAACAAGGATGAAAGGAAAGAGCAAACGGACATACTTGATAGTACAAAAATACTGGGACTTACTTGGTGTTTCGGTGCAGACGAGTTCCGATACACTGTGCAGCTACCTCCAAAATCTGAAATAGTAACAAAGCGTATTATTATCTCAGACATTGCGCGCTTATTTGACCCATTAGGCTGGTTAGCGCCAAGTATAGTTTTAGCAAAAATGTTAATTCAGAAGCTCTGGTTGGCTGGCATTAATTGGGATGATGTGGTCCCAGACAGACTAAAACAAGAATGGGAGACTTACCGGGTTGAGCTTTTACAGCTTTGCAAGGTTCGTGTTCCTAGATGGTTAGGCATAACCGAGAACATGAGCAGCGTGGAGTTGCACGGCTTCAGTGATGCGTCGAAGCTAGCGTATGCAGCAGTTGTGTATACGCGAACTATCGATAGTGCAGGAAATGTGAGTGTTGTCTTGTTAGTTGCCAAGACTAAGGTTGCGCCCATAAAACAGGTTAGCATTCCTCGCCTTGAACTGTGTGGAGCAGTCTTGTTAGCACGATTGCTCTCAGACGTGGCGCAGGCAATGAAGTTCTCAAAGGACAAGGTGCATGCCTGGACGGATTCGACTGTTGTACTTGGGTGGTTGAACAGTCATCCTAGCAGGTGGAAGACATTTGTTGGCAACCGAGTATCCGAAATATTAACCACACTCGATGCAGACCATTGGGCACACGTTAGCTCCAAAGAAAATCCTGCAGATTGCGCCTCAAGAGGAGTCCAGCCAGGATTGCTATCGGAAAATAAACTCTGGTTGAGGGGACCAGAATTTTTATACAATCTGGAGATCACCTACAGTCGACCAAATGAAGTGATTCATTTAGAAGAATCTATAAGATCTCACGTCACTATAGCTGAAAGTGAATTACCCTGGAATAAGTTCAGTTCATTATGGCGATTAGTGAGAGTCATAGCGTACTGCAGAAGGTTCATAGTTTTGAAAAATAGAAAAGATGTACCTAGTTATTTACAAAGGACAGAATTGGAGGAAGCTTTGAAATTTTGTATAAGACAGTATCAGAAAAGAGAATTTCAAGAAGAGTACAATCAAATAAAGAAAGGGCAAATTAAATCGAAGGGAAGTAAGATCAAGTCATTAAGTCCATTCATAGATAATGAAGATTTAATTCGAGTAGGGGGTAGGTTAGACAAAGCACTTTTATCAGATCAAGTCAAGCATCCTATTATCATTCCTCATCATGCGCATATAGCAAAGTTGTTGGTTGCAGATGCTCATGAGCGGACGTTACATGGCGGTCCTCAGCTCATGATCACCTACTTAAGATCTGCTTACTGGATCATCGGAGTAAAGAGCCTAGTCAAACAGCATGTGCGCAGGTGTGTACCATGTACAAAGCAAAGGGCAAAGGTTAGTACGCAATTAATGGGATCACTTCCTTCGGCTCGATGCCGTCCTACAAGACCATTCCTCCACAGTGGACTGGATTACGCTGGTCCAGTCAATATTAGAACAACTAAAGGTCGAGGCCATAGTTCATACAAAGGTTACATTTGTGTGTTCGTATGCATGGCAACTCGAGCAGTGCATTTGGAGGCTGTCAGCGATTTGAGTACGCAGGGTTTTCTTGCCGCCTTTAGGCGTTTTGTCTCTAGAAGAGGACATTGTACTCATATTTGGAGTGACAATGGGACGAATTTCATTGGGGCTGCTAGAGAATTAAAAGAACTGGCGGCTGGACAACAAGATATTGCGGAGCATTTAGAGTCCAAAGGCACTACATGGCACTTCATACCGCCTCACGCTCCTCATTTTGGTGGCTTATGGGAGGCGGCTGTGAAGTCCACGAAATACCATCTGAAAAGAGTTATAGGAGATTCAACGCTTACCTATGAGGAGATGAGTACCTTGCTTAGCCAAGTTGAAGCGTGTTTAAATTCGCGACCCATGACAGTTATTAATGGTGAAGATCTAGATGAACCATTGCCACTAACTCCGGGTCATTTTTTGGTGGGAGAACCATTAGTGACTGTTCCTGAACCTAGCTATGAAACTTCATATATCAGTCCTTTGAAACGATGGCAGCTAGTACAAAAAATGCTACAGAACTTTTGGCAGCGTTGGTCCGGAGAATATTTGACTAACTTAGTTCACCGATACAAATGGTCATTTCAAAAGCCCGAACCACAAATAGGAGACGTAGTACTTGTTAAGGAAACAGACTTACCACCCGCCCGTTGGTTGTTAGGTCGAATAATTGAAAAGCATCCAGGTCCCGACAATATTACTCGGGTGGTCACATTAAAAACTAAAGGGTCTCTTTTGAAACGACCTATTTCTAAACTATGTATCTTACCGGTCAATGAGAACTGATTTATTTATTTAATACAGATTTGTACAGTGTACTTACACTTGTTGGTTTTATAATTTTAAGTTCACGGTTTTATACATTTTAAGCTTATATTAGTTTGGAACATTGTTTGTTATTTTAAGTTATATGTTTATTTAGTTCAATTGAACCATTTGTAATTGGTTGAGATAAATTTAAGACTTAGTTAGGAAGTTAGGTCAAATATATTGAAAATGTACAAGGGTTATTTTAAGTTCCAGTTCGTTAATGTTGTTAAGGTTTACACCTAGTTCTTAGTTAGTCCGCTCATCCATGACATTCTTTATGTATTAGTAGTTCGCTGAGATTGTTAAGGACATTTTCGTCAATAATGTCCTTGGTGGGCGGCATGTTCAGGTAGTTTATATTATTTAATTAAAATTTAGTTCACCTCTTCGCAACTAGATGTCACTATGCGTATGACGTCACTATTTAGAAGGCGGTGTTAAGATTCTCCGGCATTCAATGACCTCTCTCAGTACTATTGTTGAGTAGTTGAGTTCAAGCAACGGTCAGTGCATTAAAGTTGTCAGTGATATTCCTATTGGTTTCATTGAAAATTCCTTAGGAAGATCAGAGTTCATCCGACCCCGACCAGTTCAAAACAGTGGTTATTTCATCATAGTTTTTCTTTTAGGTTTTTAAGTTGATTTTTTTGTCGGGAGTTTTTTTAAATTTTTAATTTAATTTGTGTACAGGTGGACCTGTAGCCGTGTGTACGTCATTCATGTTTTAATTCAAAATGGCAGGCTTTTTTTTTTTTAATCTATATTGTTATTGATTGTGGAGTTGATGTTTATGAATATACCATCAAATTTTTGATTCAAGATGACAGATGTAATGTTTTTGTGATAAATCGACTTAGTTGGTACGGTCGCCAGCACATCACGTTACCACAAACTGACAAATTTGTTCACTCGATATTGAACTTAATCACCAAATTTACAGCTTTGTATAACCTGATGTGCGTGTGCGTGATGTGTGGCTTTTGTAAATGAAACAGGCGCATGGCTGTAACTTTTGACACCAAGTATGCTTTTTTTTGTTGGGCATTGCTAAAATATTGATATTTGTTATTATAGATGCCACGACTTCGGAAATTTTGACAAGGAGCAAAAAAACTGCACACGTAGCAATTAAAAAAAGGAATGCGACTTTGTAAGTAATCAGAAATAACAAATCTACTCTGGAGTTTTGTTATGCCATACCTTATATTAGAAAATATAGTAGGTTTTTTTTATTTAACAAGGAGTGCAGCAGTTAGATGTCTCCGTAGGTGATGATGATCAAAATGATATTTCACTTGTAAGTGTTTAGAAGCGGCGGTAGCTTAATGGCTAAGGCATCGGACTTGCGATCATGTGGTTGCCGGTTCGAACCCCACCCATTGCACTACCGTCGTGAACCCAATCGTAACACAAGCATTTAGCTTAGCACGAGGGGTTAAAAATAATACTAGTAATGTGTGACCCATATTGCTAGTAAGCTTTATAAAAGAAGAGAAAAAAGTTATATCAATAAAAAAAAAAATTGATTTTCCTTAGGTAAGTACCTAGTAATGTTGCCTTTTTATTTTCAGGAGCAGGAATTCGCGATAAAGGAATATAAGCCATATAAAGGCAGAAGAATAATCGAGATTGATTATCTTTTTGAGCAGCTTATCCGTATATGTAGTAGTAGTAGTACACTTCTCTTTTTGATTGCGGCGTGAAGTATCTCAGCATGATTAAAGAAAAAAGAGCCTTCATTCTCAATTTGAACTTCTTTGCAAAATGTGTGTATATAATAATATAAAAAAATAATGTAAAGAAAATGTGTATATAATGTGTATAAACAATATATTATACTGTTTACTACCTACTTTTGTTTTAATTTTTATCAAAAATCTGATCTTGTGCCCCAGTCTCAGTAAATAAAATACATCCATAAGAGAATGATTATTTTTAAATATCAAAACGAAAATCTACTATAAACTCCCAGGCTAATATTTGAATATATATTGATCCAACAATTGTCAGCACATAAGTACTTACATCTTTTCAAAATGGGGATCGTGGGTTTTCCTTGTAGGTAATAGCAAAATGGTCGTTAGATTCTTAAGAATATTGTAATTAGTCCATTTATTTTGGGTACCTACATTATGTACGTAATGAGTATTGATAAACTCCAAAAAATACTGAAAACGTGATTATCACGCAGATGGTACTTGTTAATAAGTACCATATGCGTGATAATCATGTTTTCCATGGTTACCAAATTCGATTGCAAACTTATTACTAATTTGACTCAATGAATACCAGTAAAATTAAAAAATAATACCTTTATGGATCAAGATTAGTTAAGTTACGTATAAAATCGAGCGGACAGCGGTTTCAATGTGTGCGTGCGCGTAATGTTGTTGTGTTGCAAATCAGATACCTAAATTTGAGCAAGTTCAAAATGTAATAGCGTCCTTAAAGCTACATAGGTATTATCATTATGTTGAAAGAGTTTAAAATCTGTTTAGTTGTTTAGACGTGAACGCGTAACGATCAAACTCACTTTCGAATTTATAATATATGTAACTGTAAGTATAGATTTATGCACGTCGCTCTTGTGAGCCGAAGTTGGAACACACAAAAGCCGGAAACGCGGAGAAGATGAACTTTTAAACTTATACTTAGTCTCTTCAGAGGTGAACTAATTAATCATTAAGAGAGTCGTTCATCTGAACGATTCGTTCATGTGTTATACAACTTAGGAGGGAGGGGTACGTAGCTAGTACCTACGCGCGATCGAGCGCCGCGGATTTCATAATATGTACCTACCTATACGTATATGTCGTAGTAGAATTGTATAATTCGCTATTTTACATAACTGCTAGCTGCTTTACAAAATAGCTCTCTTATGTAAAATAGCTGAATGGCTTCCAGCTGAATTGCCATTGCGATACGTTTATCAAAACAGCTACCCACGTTTTGTTGTTTTGTAGAATTACTTATTTGCAGTTACGATACGCGTTTTATGTAAAAAACCTATTAGGTACACTTAGTTATATTTTCACGGATTTTTGGAACCAAATTTAGTTTCGACGCGACGGGGTAATTTCGGGATGAAATTTGTTTAAATTGGTTAGGTTAGGTTAGAACTGTGACCAAACGACGCACGAGCCGAGCGAGCGAAGCGAGCGGAGCCGCGGTAGAGGCCGGCGAGTGCCAGAACCGAAATGTAGCCATTGTGCATAATTGTATAGAAGAAATGTGTGTTAATTAGACGAGCATAGGCCGTTGTTATTCCACACAACGCCCCTAGCGCTAAATTTTGGAACGAAAATCTACCATCCAACATTTCTTTGCACAATGAAATTCACTGTTTTACAATGCCGCTATATTGATGAACGCAAAACGTTCATTCCCTTCGTGTGCTGAAGGTCATCAATAATGCAAAACTGCTGAACGCATTTCAGCTTTTTTTACATGAATATGATTATGATTAGCCTGTTGTGTCCCACTGCTGGGCAAAACCTCCCCCTCATGTCTCCATCTATGACGATCATGTGCTATCTAGACCCAATCTGCACAAAAGGCATCAAAATCGTCACGCCATCTCTTTATTGGTCTATCTTCTCTATTTTACATAACAAAGTTAATTTCTAAAGCGGCATCCAACAACTAACATGCCTAGCTAGCCCTATCTATATAAGATATGACTTGTTTTGGAAAATGGTTCCAGGCTGGCGGCATTCGGTGCCTCGCCACCAAACTCGGTTAAGCTGTAAAGATTCCCTGAATCAACACTTTAACAGCCTACGGTCTGAGCTTGTGATGCTCACTGAAATGTCCTGCTGATAGTAGCGTTGTATGCCGGCCGGGTCGTTTTATTCCCTACAATATGGTTGAGTCGAATTACGCTGATACACACGTCATGCTCGTGAACGGGTGCTGTCTGTCGGGGCTGGTCAGCTCTTACCTGCTGTGGCAATCTCTTCTTTTTCTTGTAATGTAATGAAAAAAAACCTACACATCAAACTGCATATTTCTCAGCAACTATTGTAAAGCTTAATATTGTAATTGTGATTATTTTATTCTAAAAAGAGTACCTATGTATGGAGTTTCTTACCGCCTCTTCTCCATAAGACCCACTTTTTTGAACCGTGCAACTAGTTTTGACTTTTCAAAAGTCAAAACTAGTATATTGGTCTACTATAGTGGTCTAATTGAAATCAAACATTTTGACATTTACTTTGACTACGAA
This sequence comes from Acronicta leporina, assembly GCA_947256265.1. NCBI lineage: Eukaryota > Metazoa > Arthropoda > Insecta > Lepidoptera > Noctuidae > Acronicta > Acronicta leporina. Next base: position 2,336,740 of record OX366539.1, read on the forward strand.
AAAAAAATGGGAAATGCTTCAATGCCACAAAAGACCGAATCAAAGGCACCGACTGACTTTCAAAACTGTTTTGAACATTGAACAAGTACTTAACATTATTTATTTTGTTTTTTGAAGTCTGTTTAATTCGGGGATGAGGTACCTACCTGTGATGGTATCTGGTGTTTTATATATTTTTATCGAAACTGACCATTAAAACAGCACAATACGGATTACAGTCAAAAGTAACCTTGGTTACCGCTCTCAGAAATTTTCTAAAAGACCGCAGATGTTCCCCTTTATCCTTCAGTTTGATTGTTCGTCTATTCGCATATCAAAGAGCTCAGACAAAATCCCCACGTTTCTTAGCAGGACAATCTCTCACGATAAAATGATAACACGATATTCAGATCTATAAATAGACGAGCTTAGTGAGCGGCAATGAATGACAGAGACGGCTAGTGCTACGTAGTACGCACTGTTATACATCATTGTTATAGCCATCTCTTTCTTGTTCGTTCAAGAGGTTTGCCCGGCTCTGTTCCACGTACTACACGTCGGCCGCCCACCGCCCCTCACTATAATGTTCGATACCTCACTGACTTGCTGAAATCAGTTTAGGGTTTGTAGTATTGCGTACACTGCATCATTAGCCTAGTGGCTCTGAGCGCGACTGCTACGCTTGAGGTCCTGGTTTCGATTCTGAGATCGAGCAGTGTTATTGGGTTTTTTTTTATGAAATTCTCAGTAGCAGCCCGGAGTCTGGATTTACTTTATTACAACATAAACATACTGTTAGTGTACATTAGTACACCTCTGCCGAACCCTTCGGGGAATACAGGCGTGAGGTAAGTTATTGTACATATATATTTGCGCGTTTTTAAGTACAAACTTCATATCAGAGCGGTTCTAAGGACTGTGCGACGCGTCCATATGCATGTAGTTACCTGAGATGGGCTCAAGAAATATGTAAGTAGATATAAGAATAATTACATAATTTAACGAATCACATGATGATAAGTAGGTACTTATCATCAGGTGTCCATGGGTGGAGATGACTAGGTAGTCATCTCCACCCATGGACACCTGCAACACCAGAGGAGTAGCTGATGCGAGAAGTTTTAGGGGCTGTCTATAATGTAAAAATGACGTTCAAAAAGTCTGCGTTCAACTTGGCGTTCACAACGATCACGCTCACGGCCGCAGTTTTTCCCGTTCCACTTGCTTGTGAGCGTTACTGTCGCAAACTCAAGTGGAATGGATTATAGAGCGTTTTGAACGTGGAGGTAAATAATACAAACGGCGAGTTAGTAAAAAGAAAGCAAATGATTTAAGAGGTTAGGTTATAATCTGTACCTAAACTTTCAAAATATACTTAAATAATTGTTTAAATCGATTTACTTATATTGAAAAAAAAATGTAATTTATTCATTTAAAAATCTGTTTATGAATCCGCTGCAGAAACATTTACTTCTACTAAAATATCTCTTTCCGTATGAAATAACGTAAGTTTCACGGTCGCCATCTTTGATGCTTTGGGTTTTGAAAATGCCGCTAATTTTCTCGTAACAAACACAGCTTTTTTACTATTTTATAATAGTAGTAGAGAAGAAGAAGAAGGTATAGGTCGCCACTTTTTGTATTTCACAAATTCTATGCCAACTCAGGTTTTGTAGGAAAGGGATAGCGAATTACTTTTCATTTCCCACCAGAAACTTAAAACGTTTGTATTTTAGAACTTTATGTAAGATCTTGAAAGAAAGTCCCACTCGAGTTCTTACTCGAACCTCGAAGTTTTTCTAGAACGCGATTGTCTTTTTCCTGAGGTAGGCGTTAATTCCTACGACACAGTATTATTACTAATGTAGGTATTACCGCAACCAATGTTATAGTTATACTCTGTTTTTGTTCAATAAAGAATTTATTTATTTATTATTTATTTACTCGGTGTTAGGTAGGTACTCAGAATTCCCGCCCCGAGACCCTCAGGGAAAAGGCATATCAATTTCGAGTTCCTTTTAATCGGAGACAAATACTGGGTATTCCCTAGCTCGTGCTATGTTTAATATAGGTAGTAACTGAATACTTTAATAAGTACTATTTTGTTGATCGGCTCTATTTGTGGACAACTCTTTCATGAGGTCATAAACAATCAACCATCCCATGGTTACCATAGTCGGTAGGTATATAATACAGCCACGAGTTTTGCCTTTGCTGGTACATAAAACTTTTTTGTAAAACTTAGGCCTCCGGTATCCTCATTCACTCGGCGAAACACAACGTAAGCGTTGTTTCACGCCGGTTTTCTGTGTAGCTCTTTCCTTTTTATCAATAATCATTTTGAAAATTCGAGGCATACTTAATTAATTAAACAGGATTGCAGGATTCTGAAAATGAATACGAAAATTATTTTGTTTTAAATGGAAACACTGCACTGTATCATTAATTTATCAATGGGTAGTAATTTCGAATGTAACATGATTCTATAGCAGATGCTACTCGTATTGCATTTTAAATATTCGAATGGGGCGTCCGTCATACGAACTGCCTCATTATGCATAGCGGTCGAAAGCGAACGAGCAATAATTATTGGGTATTCTATGAAATGTTGAGTAACAGTTTGAAGTAGGATTCGTGCCATATTATAGGCTCGCCGCTCTCTGGGTACGATTCCCAGATCGAGCAGTCGTATTGGGTTTTTCTATGAAATTCTCAGTAGGTAGCAGTTCGGAGCTTGGATTTGTGCCCTACCGGCGAACTGTCGGGTGGGTATACAGTAGTATGAAAGGCAGAGGGCTTACCTACCCTTCGAGAAATGCTTTCTTATGTTACAGGACTCGGACTTCAGCTTAGCAGTTTTGATTCTCTGATTTGGTAGTTCTTAATAGGGTATTTATTACTTACACCTTTTTTTGAAAACTGTTTTAAATTAATCCTTATATCGTAATGAACCAGTAGAATTTTTATTTCAGTTTTATAAAACCGAAAAATGCCTTAAATACTATTTTTAATTTATGATTTTGAATTTTCTCGCGGAAACGCTAGCCGCCATGCTACTTCGGGTCGTGACGTCACTTCGTTAGTAAACAATACAACTGCAAAAGACCAAGTAACGTCAAGTTAATATCGGAGTGACATCACGTCGGAATCTAATATGGCGGATGGCGTTTTAAAGCAGATTAAAAAAGACTATTTTTGAAATTGAATTATAAAATTTCCATTGCATTTTTATAAATAAATACTAATGTTTCTCGTTTACTTTTTTAAAAATCTATCATAAACATGCATTTTTATATTTTTTCTTACATGGTGTAAGATACCCTATTCATTTGACAAATCACGCATCGCCCTCAGTGATTGAGAGCGTGAGGCATAATTCAAAAATTTGGCTATTTCGGACTAGTAATTCTCGACATTGGCTGAGCCTCTCACAAATAAGGCCGCACCGAGGCCGAGGGTACTAATAGGTATTATAAACGTGAAAGTTTGTGACTGTGAGGATGTAGGTATGGATGTATAAAACTGTCCGGCACAACAAAACTGTGGAATGAACTGTCGCCTGCAGTATTTACGACCAATACGACCTTCAAACTTTCAAGAAAAGAGCGTACCTACTCCCTTTTAAAAGGCCTGTAATAGCACTTGTGACTCCTCTGGTGTTGCGGGTGTCCATGGGCGGCGGTGATCGCTTACCGTCAGGCGATCAGACTGCTCGTTTGCCCGCAATCCCATAAAAAAACACTGTATAGATTTTAATGACACTTTACAATAGTAATAGCTCATGCTACAGACACATAGCTAGTACATTAGTATCAGGTACATTATACCTACATCATCAGGATTATCCTCACATCAAAACATAGGCAGATATAGTGTCCTCTGTACCCAGTGAAATTCGATACCATTTAGTTATAGCAGGACTGCACGCGATCACAAAGCCTTTGTGATCGGAACATGTAATTAATTCAATAATACCGCACACGCCACATGAACCCTTATTTTCAACTGGATTCAAAAAAGGAGGAGGTTACGGTTCAATTTTATTTTGTGTGTAAATCGCGTAGATTTATTCTCCGATAGTAGACAAATAAAAAAGTATTTTTTTATGTTACATTATATCTACTAAATGGTCCCATTCAAATTGGCTTTTTTATTTTTATTAGGTAGGTGATTATGTTATGTATTTTTTATTAGGAATAGGAGATGGTTAAACCAGATCAAAGAATATGTCGTCATTAAGTAAGGTATCAAATTCACAAACCAAATTACCTACCTACTTAGGTATTCATTACCTATTAGGTATTTCAGGCTTACGTAGGTACCTAAAGAGCAAAATGACATCATTTTTTCCCAAATAATAAAACGTACCATCACCCTTGTATTCCCAAAAGGCTAGGCAGAGGCTACTTAATCGGAACTTAAACTTTCTTATATATTATAAGTAGGTACCTATAATGTACTTATTTACAAAAAAAACGTATATAAGTATTATATCCATTGTCTAGTACCCATAGTACAAGCTCTGCTTAGTTTGGGACTAGATGGTGATGTGTAAAATGTCGCGGAATATATTAAAACAAACCAAACAAAAAATTCGGTATGTATAGTACCTACCTCGAAATCAAAATCAAATGTTTTTTATTTCAAATAAGCTTTTACAAGCGTTTATATAAATGAAACGTTATGATTCTAGTTGCACGGTTCCAAAAGGTTGATCCTATGGAGAAGAATCCGGCAAGAAACTCCATGGACACTTTTTTGAAATAAAATATGTATCTTCACTGGTACAATAATGCGATAACAAGATGTGTGAACGTTGGAGGATATCCAAGTTTGACCGAAGTCGACAATATTAAACGAGGATTCACATTATTTGAGAACCCGATGTCATTTCTAGATAATTAATAAACTATCTGGTACTACTACTACTACTACTATATGGTAAAAACGCACACCATCAAAGCAATAAACGGAACTAGGTGTTCTTAGACATGCTACAACGTAGGTACACACATTTACAGATTCGGTTGAGGTAAACAATACTAACCTTATGAAGACATCTTGATATGTATCCATCTATTTTTAAGGTAGGTACTATGGGCCAAATCCATATCTAGCCATTTTTAAAACAAAATCCCGTGCACACGATGACCATGGCTGTTTACCGCCCTTTTTTCGTTAACCAATAGTAATAAAACAGAAAAGGATCCTTTTGGGACGACAAATAGTAATAAATGAAAAAATAAATAAGCCAGGGACGAGAAAGACCTTGCATATTTACGTAATCTTTCACTATAACCATGCCTTCGTCCCGTCTCACGAAGAATAGAGACATGAAATCTTGTTTCTACGGGAGGAAGGACAACATCAGTCAAATAGCCGAGATTTTTCACACGTGATATTTTCCGACGAAAAAAGTTTTAAGTCTAGCCAGTAAGTAGTCCTTGATTTTATAATAGGCCTTCTAATAAGAACAGATTTGACGTACCTTTTAAATTTCTTGCCAGTGAGATCGGTCACACATTTTGGGAATATATTATAGAAACGTACATAACGTCCTAGACATTATTTATTTGTTTTAGTTAGTCTAAATTTAGGTACCAATATTTTATGTTTATTCCTAGTATTAAAGTTGTGGAAGTCACTGTTCATACTGAACTTCTGCAGGTTTTTGCGGACGCACATTATGTTTTCTAAAATGTAGAGTGACGGCATCGTAAGTATATTGATGTTCTTAAATACTTCTCTTAGGGAATCGCGGATTAAATAATAACATGAATGCTTTTAGACACCTTTTTGATAATCTATTTTTTTCGAGCGATAATGCCAAATACATAACATAATCACGCCTAAATTCCCCGAAGGGTTAGGCAGAGGCGAACTAATGGTGACCGTTCGCCCGTATGTTAAAATCCCATGCAATAGAGAGCGAGCCTATTGCCATTAACAGCCCAACTAGCAAAAAAGTCCTATAATAAAAAATATAGGACTGCCAAGACGAATATTTTTTTTATTCTAATTCTATATATTATTAATTTATTATTGACTTTCATTCTTATATTAGCATTCCACAAGCTTGGATATAATATGTACTCAAGATCACTTTATCTTATAACTAAGGTTTATAGTTCGCTACAAGATTAAGTTATAAAACAATTTGTAGAACATTCCTCGTTGCCTCATGACTGCCTCATTAGCCAAGTGGTCCTGAGCGCGACTGCTACGCTAGAGGTCCTGGGTTCGATTCCCAGGTCGAGCAAATTGTTATTGGGTTTTTCTATGAAATTCCCAGTAGCAGCTCGGAGTTAGGAATTTGTGCCCGGTTAATGGCAATAGGCTCGCCCCCTATTACATGGGACATAAACATACCGGCGAACTGTGGGTGTACATTAGTACGCCTCCGCCTAACCCTTCGGGGAATACAGGCGTGATGGTATGTTATATGGTTGTAGGACATCCAGTGCATGTAGCAAGACTAAAATGAAACTATTGATTATTACATACCATCACGCCTGCATTCCCCGAAGGGCTAGGCAGAGGCGCACTAATGTACACCCACAGTTCGCCGGTATGTCTGCCGGCATGTAATAGGGGGCGAGCCCATTGCCATCTGATCAACTATTGATTATTAAAGACTAATATAATTATGTTTATTAATTTTCATGTTGGTCAGTTAGTAGCTATGGTAGGGAGCATATAAGTAGATGGACATAGCTTTGACAGATTCCATATTATTTACATATCGAGATGTCTTTATTGGTTAGTATTGTTTACCACAACAGAAACTGTACCTAAATGTGTGTACGTTGTAGCATGTCTAAGTAGACACTTAGTTTCATTTTTCGCTTTGGTGGTATGCGTTTTTACCATATAGTTTATTTATTATCTAGAAATGACATCGGGTTCTCAAATAACGTGAATCCTCGTTTAGTAGGTAGTAGTTTAGTAGTCAACCTCGGTCAAACTTGGACATCCTTCAACGTCCACACTTCTTGTTATCAAGTGAGGATTGCAATTACAATAATGTATTTTAAAAGAGTGTCCATGGAGTTTCTTACCGGATTCTTCTCCATAGGATCAACCTTTTGGAACCGTGCAACTAGAATCATAACGTTTCATAAACGCTTGTAAAAACTTGTTTTATGAAGAAGGGTTTGCAACTATCGGTTTGGTCTATGTTTGTGAGTATACGGATTAATTTCTTTTGCAGGATAAATGGTGTAGGAGCGTTAGTACTATTTCCCCTCATAATTATGCCGTAGCACAACTGCGCGTGTGCGTAGGCATAGTAGGTAGTTAATGCTGTATGTAGATTAGTTGTCTATTTAAATCTCGCGGAAAGCATAATTATGAAAATGTTGAACTTTTTGACCTTATGTATTTTATTTACATGAGTTTTCCAGCTAAAATGCGTGTCTGTGGAGAGTCTGTGGGGATTTTTGATGGGGATAGTTGTCATTAATTTGGTTTTGTTGTATGTAATAGTTAATTTCTAAATTATGGTCATTTTCCCATTTAGTTGTTTCGTCAAGTATGGAGTGGAGCTGTTCCTTTATGTTAATACTAGCTTCTGCCCGCGAGTTCGCCCGCGTAGCGTGATGATATATAGCCTATAGCCTGCCTCAATAAATGGGCTATTTAACACTGAAATATTTTTTCTAATCGGACCAGTAGTTCTTGATATTAGCGCGTTCAAGCAAACAAACAAACAAACTCTTCAGCTTTATATATTAGTATAGAGTATAGATTATTATGGCATGAAGTGAGTAGGGATATATCGTCTGCGAATAGGACACAGGGTTCTTTCATAATCTTTGGGAGGTCATTAACCATAGTAAGCAACAGGCAAAGGTCCAATGATATCGATAGAAATGCCCCTACAGGTATTTTCTATCGATATCATTGGACCTTTGCCTGTTGCTTACTATGGTTTTAAGTATATTCTGTCCATGGTAGACGTTTTCTCTTAGGTTTTAAGTTTTACTCCTTAGGATTATTAGTCTTTAGTCTCTTGCTCTTAAGTCTTTAGGTTACTCATAGATTTGTGGACACATCTGGAGCTCGCGCTGATGACGTTTAAGTTGAATGGCCTTTCGATTTTATTCTGTATCTCCTGCACTTCGATGTCGTTTGTTAGATTTATTTTCAATATCTTCTTGCATTTTATAGGGTTGTCACTTGGTTGTAGGGTTGCTACCCTACTGTTATATAGGTATTTTTCTTTTTTGTTGGAAAGGGGGTAATGCAGCATAACGCTGCATGTCAGAACTTTTTAGTCGTTTTTGTCAACTTTTTTTTGTTATTTATTTATTTATTTATTTCTTTCTACAAAGGATTCTTTCTTTCTTTTGTTGTTCGATGTTACTGGTCGATATTTGTTTCTTATTTATTTCGTGATATGAATTATTTTTTCTGACAGGAGGTTCATTTTTTTTTCCGTCAACAGAGGAGTGACAAAAGTTGATTGTGCAGAGTTTTTTTAGAAAAATAACGGAGGAATTCAAAGTACCTATGATTTAACACATTCTTATAAAATTGCGATAAAATTCCATTATATCTCTGGTGGTTTTCGACGCTAATCAGGTACCTTAAATGATTTTCCTCAATCGTTAGTACAGTCTGATCTCTCTGGTCTAACCCTAATTAATTTGTCTTAGGATTAGTCAGCAGTGAACAGGCCGTATTTCGGCCTCCTGGGTTGGGACCAGTCGAGCCTTATGGGTCATTGGCTGTCAACAACCTATATTAGGCCACGATCAGCCGCGTCTAGCCGCGAAGGCTGCCCGCCAAGTGAGATTCTACCAAAAATTCCAGCAGCAGCGGACTACAACACATATTCTATTTTTTTTCTCCTAACTTGCGTGCCACCTACTCTACATTTTTTTATTTTGTTTGTTTTAAATTTACTTCCTTTAAGCGTATATTTTTACTTTTTCTTACCGTTAATCACGTGCGCGCGGACCTAACAAGCGATTGCAATCGATTTGATAGGACGCGGCCCCTTTTTTTTGGTTATTTCCTTTTTTTTAAAGTACAGACCTGTTTTTCTTTTTTTATTTAATATTACATTTATTGTGTGTTCTATTGTCAAAATTATACGTTTTAGTGGTGAAAAGTTTATATTTTTTTATTTTCGCTACATTAATATAAATCTATACTAATATATAAAGCTGAAAAGTTTGTTTGTTTGCTTGAACGCGCTAATCTCAGGAACTACTGGTCCGATTTTAAAAATTATTTCAGAGTTAGATAGCCCATTTATTGAGGAAGGCTATAGGCTATATATCATCACGCTACGCGGACGAAGTCGGGTGCAGAAGCTAGTTAAGAATAACAGGCATCTGATGACACTGACTTGGGGATATTTTTTTTTTATCCGATCTGATTTTTATAATTTCTTTTGAATCTTAATATACTATTCAACTTCAACATACTGCTCTCTGCTGTTTGTTTTAGATATAACGCGAACCATTGGTGTGCTGTTCCACGAATAGGTACGTAGGTTCAAAGATTTATTGCTTAAAAAATATGCAGTTGGAATAGGTACTCTTAGATGATGGAATATGACCAAGGCTTACGACAGAGTACAATTAGACATTATCCTAGAAAAAACTACATAATATGGAATAGGCATATATAATATAACAACATATATATATGGAATAGGGAATAATATAATAATAGAGTGAACAACAAATGTAACACAGTAAGCTAGTACACTCAACTAGCTTACTGTTTTTTCTAGGATAATGTCAAATTGTACTCTGTTGTATAGTTCGCGCAAAATAACTTGACCCAAAACTAACGGAGAGGGGGAAAGTTTGCGCAGTACATTTGCAACCAAAATGTACTAAAAAACGACTACTGCGCATCCGCCATTTTGGTTCAAGTTATTTTGCGCCAACTTTAAGCCTTGGTCATATTCCATCATCTAAGAGTAAGTACCTATTCCAACTGCATATTTTTTTGTCATAGACTTACATATAGATGTTTAAAACTCCCTGTATCGTCTCTACTATTATACAATTGTAAAAAAGCTGTGTCTGTCTGTACATTAAAGACATTAAAAAAACAAGTATATTAGGGTAGGTATAGCCGAATTCAAAAATGTGATTTAAAAATTCTTGTCTGTTTTGTCTGTTTCTTACGGGTTGGAGCAAAAACTACTGAATAGATTGTAAATTGGTTAAATGATAAATGATATTTATTTCTGTAAACAGATCTTTTAAAGACACTTTTACAAGTCAATGTTTTACATTTTTTTTCTTAAATGGCGCCGGCATATCCTAACCGTCGACCTCTGAGAAGAAACACCGAAACAAACTCAGAGAATCATGGTCTCTTTTAAAGTCCAGACAGTAATTACAATAATAATAATAATATATATTATGTAAGTGTTACGATGTAGGGCAATATCTGGACAGTCCTTTTGGAGAAAGAGCCATAGCAGCTTTTAGTTGAGCTGTCCTAACTGACGGCACGCATACATCAGGCATCGTGTAGCTCAACCATTATTTAGGGAGCTCAACGAACTGTCGCACGACGATACCAGATCAGCAAGGCATTTGCGTAGGTCATGTAAAATAATCAAAGCTGCCAGAAAACTAATAAAAATTTAAAAGTAGCGTACACAGTACTCACATTTTCAGAAATTTAAATTAGAACAGATTATAATAATAAATGAATTGAATGTCAAATGTCAGATACATCGAAATAATGTCAACTGAGTAATAATAGATGTCAAGCAAAATAGTATTAAACGCGACCAATATAGGATCACATACATTATAGTTATACAACAAGGACAACGGGAAAAAATATATATATTTTTTTTTTACGGGAAAAATTATATATATATTTTATTACAATATAAGTTACCAATTGTATTCTTAATAGTGCAGATTGATGTGTAAGAATAACAGTATTCAATATAATAGACAAACAGATATTGTCAAAGCAAGTTAAAGTCGACCAGCAGTTTATCACTGTTAGAAAGTATATGCTCCAACTTAAAAACTGATGAACTTCTTATCTAATTAATTAATCAGATCCTGAGATACAGCTTGACCTCTCTGATGTATAGAAGTCCATACAAAGAAAAGATCATCACTGTTGGATTTGATTAAATTATATTATCATATCGGACAAAAGCTAGTGAATTTATAAAAGGCTAGGACTGTTGATCTTAGCTTACGGAAGCCGTTTTGTCCTACACCGAAGATTTCATATCGTTCACAGAAATTGTAAACTCGACCACACTTAGCTTTTTTCTATATTCCCATACAAAAGATTCGTAATAATACTTAAAAGTCAATTTGAACTTTAATACCATACCATAAAGTTTAAGTGTTAGTGGAGGGGTTCCGGGAAGGCAAAACAATTGAGTGACGATAGTTTCAGAATCGAAAATATATAAAACTAGTTTCTGCCCGCGGCTTTGTCCCCACGGAATTCGTTCTGTCATCACATCCCATGGGAACGGGATAAAATAGTATCCTATGTCCGTCTCATGTTTCTAAGCTACCTCTCCACCAATTTTCAGTCAATTCGGTTCAGCCGTTCTTAAGTTATAAATAGTGTAACTAATACGACTTTCTTTTATATAAATAGCTATAGATTCATATCGTAACTAGCCAGTAAATCACGGCCTGGCACACCGGCACCCTGCAGCAATCCCATATCAGTGTTGGTTATGTTTCGTTAGCAAGACTGTTAGTCGGTTACGATAGAGGTCTTGTATTTTTTTAAAGCTTAGATAATAGCAATGTGAGTCGCACACATTACTAGTATTCTTGTTAACCCCTCGTGCTAAGCTTAATACTTTAACCGTCAATCACATGATTGCAAGTCCGACGCCATTAGGTTACCGCCCTTTAAATCGATTGTATCACTCACATAACAAAACATACCATAACGCCTTTATACCTCGAAGGGTCAAGCAGAGGTGTACTTATGTATCATCGTCCACCACCCACAGTTTGCCAGAATATTTAGATGCCATGGGAGAGCCATGCTTCGGCACGAATGGGCCGGCTCGACCGGAGTGATACCACGGCCTCACAGAATATCGGCGTGAAACAAAGGCCCAATCCCTTTTAAAAGGCCGGCAACGCACTTGCGACTCCTCTGGTGTTGCGGGTGTCCATGGGCGAAGGTATTCACTTACCATCAGGCGATCCGTCTGCTTGTTCGGCCTCCTATGAAAAAAAACGGCACAAATCCGCTACCTTACTTTGAATTTCATAGAAAAACGCTAATAATGTTTTGGTCGACCTGGGAATCGACCGTAGTAGTCGCTCTTAGGACCACCTGAATAATGAGACAGTTAACTTTACGATGTAAAACATGTTTATTAAGAAAAATAGAGAGTACACAACATTTATTCATAACTAGATTGTATGTCCTGTGATGCCCTCTTATATGGAGTTAGAATCATCCTATTTTAATGAAGTTATCAATTCCTGGTCACGGTAATGTTCTCTGATTTATTTATTTTTTACTTTATGTTATTTAGTGCCTTTAAGTATATTTTTCTAAATTCTTATTCTGGTTCTGTAAACAAATTTACCTGTGCTACTCTAGTACAGAAATATTTAGATTGGAAATTTCCTTCAATGGTTATTTTTAAACAATTCCCCAACGTTTTCAAGGGCTGAAATTGTAAACCAAGATAATTCGAATTCTAGTTGGCTTATCAAGATGAAACATGCACCAGATTTTAAGTTAGAACTCCAGCAATACAATTCTGAAAACCGCATTCAATTTCGTGTAGTAGTTTTTGTGTGATGCGAGTACAAACAGACAGACAAAAATTCGAAAAATTGTTGTTTTGGCTTCTGTTTTAAACTTACTAGAGCAGAATTGAACGCACTGTAAGTACCTAGTATCCGGAGAAGTTAAATTTTGTCAGAATATGTTTGAGGCTAAAATTCGTTGTTACTTGATTTTTAATAACTTGGTTTGTACATAGATTTTCCGGTAGTAATTATAGTAACCTAAATAAGTAGTGTGATACATAAATCGGTTATTATAAGTTAGTAGAGGAGCTCGTGGCTAATAACTAAGCTGATCAACTGATCTTCAAGGTTAAGTTGCGCTCGCCGCGGTCAGTGTGTGGATGGATGACCATTCTTAACACATGGAAACCCCTCCGTGCTTAGGAGAGCACGTAAAGCCGTTGGTCCCAGTTGTCATACGAACTTCTATGACAATTTGTTAGTGGTAGTCTGAAGCCCAAAAAAACCTGACAACCAGTCTGGGTGCCGAGTCTACCATTCAGTTGTGTCAGAATTGTGATTCAGTGACTTCATAATGGTTGATTTTTGACAGTTTTCTCTACGAAATCTGTCATTTCTTATGTCATTTAGTGCCATTGGACGGTCATTCTGAGTCAATTGAAATAGCAGACTAGGGCCCCATTCTCTGAATATCGGTATTGCCCAGAATTGCAGTCGCTTCGTGTAAAATACTGATATTCAGCCGCACCTGGTAGACTGGAAGCCGACCTCAAACATAGTTGTGAAAAAGGTTCGGAGGGTGATGATGAAACGTATTGCCAATCACACGACATAAGCACATGACATACAAATTATTTAAGTTATACACAATAATGAAATTAAATATTGACTAACATTGTACTCTGGAATCCCCAGTCAGCCGCCCCCAGGCCACACAGCTCATGGAGGCTTATGAGCGAGGGAGGATTGTTATTGTTGTTGTTTTTTTTCCATCCCCAATACTTAATATTCTATTATTGTTTCCTGATGTCTTTAAATTTGGTAAATAATTGTCTTGTCACTATTAAATTAAATATTATTTATTGATGCTAATTTCCTTTTACAAAGTACCTACTTATTGATTAGGTTACTAGTTACTGGTCACAGGGGTATTGTGGGCAACGATCATGCTGACGAGCTGGCTAGGGAAGGTTCTGGAACCTCACTAATTGGACCGGAACCATTTGTAGGACTGGCCCCAAGCACAGTCAAAACGGCATTTCGGGAGTACGCAAGGGCGAGGCACATGGATGAGTGGTTGAGCCTCACGGGACTTGCTCACTCCAAGAAATTCATAGGTTCCTCATCGAAAGGGCAAAATGCCATTTGGAACTCAAGCAGGCGCAGGCCCGTCTTTTGATGGGGGCGCTGACCGGACACTTCGGGACTAACGCTCTCCTACAAAAGATGGGTCTGACGGACACATCAGTCTGCAGGGCCTGCAAAAGAGAAATTGAGAGCATGGAATACCTTCTGTGTACATGCGATGCAATGGCTGGAAAGCGAATGTGCCTTTTGGGTCAGGGTTATCCAAGACCAGAGGACTATAGACTCATACCCCCAGGCCTCATTATAAAGCTCATGGAAGAGCTGTTTGTAGAACTGGGAGGGGATGAGGAATAGATTATCTAGGGGAAGCACAAAAGATCCCATTGGGTCGAAGTGCACCGAGGCCTTGCTGCCTCGGCCCTACACAAGACCAGATAAGGTTACTAGTTAAATAAGGTAGATAAAACCCTGCCATAAAACTAGGGAAAACCTGTGACTTAGGAGACAGTGTTAAATACAATTTGTTACTTCAGATATTCCAGTAAACATTGCTGTGTTTGTTGTTTATGATGGAGAACCTAATTACATAATTGGAGTAATACGATAAGGGGGGTTAGAGTTGAATATGCGGTTTCTGTGCGCGTGAAAGTATGATAGTGATAGAGGGGATGTAATGTATGTGAGGGGATGTGTGTGTGTGTGTGTGTGTGTATGTATATATATATATATATATATATATATATATGTGGGTGTGTGTGTGTGAGAGTGTGTGGGTAGGTAACTTCTTCTAGGTCTTCAGTACGGGGCCTAGACAAAGTCACATTTTTATTAACGACTAGCTTTTTCCCGCGGCTTCGCTCGCCTGGAGCCCAAAACCAACAGTGATGATCTCTTCTTTGCATGGGTCTCTACATCGGAGAGGTCAAACTGTATCTCAGGATCCGTTTAATTATTTGAGATAAGAAGTAGGTATACCAGTTTTTAAGTTGGAGCATATACTATCAAACAGTGATAATAAAATTAAAATCTATTCAGTAGTTTTTGCGCCAACCCGTAACAAAGAGACAAAAAATATAAAAATCGCTTAAAAATCGGTTCGCAGACGTTTAAATATCTTCAATGTATATGTAGCGTTTTTACAACTTTATAATAGTAGAGAAGATAAATAAATTCGACAAGTCCGCAATGTATGGGATTGGCATAAGCTTTCGTAATGTCACGTGACCAATCGTTTTCGATCGCTAAGTGCTAGACAATATTAAATTGCGTAACGAAACGATGACGAAACCGAATGAACTTAAGGCGCTGTGAATAGTCAAAATAGGCTTCTTAAAGCAGTTATTTAGCAAAAAGTATACAGTTTCAAGCAGTGAAAAAAATATATGTTAATCTTGATCATATTTATGAGTACACTAACCGGTCCAAAACACGTTTGCGGAAAATTTTCTCGATAGAAAAAAATCATAAAGTAACCATTGAATTCAAAATTATTGCAATTGTAACTGTATTATTTACAAACAAATCTTGATAAAATTAATAACACTGACGTAATATATAATAATAAAGTACACTAGCGGTTTTATTTATCGATTGAAATAAGATATTTTTAATAATTAATAAATTTCATGATAAATAACTCTCACGAGTCGAACGAAACACTGCGCCATCGAGGCGTCTGTTCGCTTCTCTTTCATTTCTAGGCGGAGCGACAGTGATCGCTGAGGCGCGCTGCCTGATGGACCTGTGTCATTTTGTTCCGCCCGCCGCTCAAAAATATTTTGTATCTGATTGTATCGTATTCGTATTCTATGTATTGTTTATTTGTATTTTATTCTATGAAACAAAAATAAATGGTGGAAGTTGTAAAGTAAGCACATACCTGCCTGATTATCTATAAATACTTTAATTCGATGCGTAATTCTATAGCTCGGTTGGTCTAGCGGTCTTCTGCAGTAGGAAGATATGCGTTATGTGCGACTAAGCGTGAGTTCAAACCCCGCTTCGATATGTTAACTTTTTGTTCATTTTCTTTTTAGAAATAATTTTTCAGTGATTATTATTTAATTTGTTTTTTTTTGTTCTTTGTTTTTTAATACATTTTTTAACTTTTTTTTATAGTAAAAATAAAAGTTTACCGGGTTATCCATGAACCATCGGAGATAACTTCTTATGAGTACATAAGCATATAATAATTATGTACCTACATTGTGTTACAGCATGTTATAGGTAGTAACAACTAGTAATTCGATAGGAGGTCATTGAGGAGCGGCAGATTATTTTTCATGATTTTAGGGAGCCATAGTATTTTTTTATAATGACATTATATGAACAACTTTGAAGGCGAAATAGTAATAAGTTCAGTAATAATAAACTATAGTTTAGACGATAGCAGATGGCCACAATATAATTATGTTGATAAAATTTATCAAAAAAATCACATGATATAAAATTAGTAGTAGTAGGTATTTCAAAATTTAAAATCATTATCTAATCTCAATTTTCGATAAAGTTATTTAGTGAAGGAAAAATTCGACTCGCAGGCAGGATTCGAACCTGCGTCTTCTGGCTAGGTACGCCAGACGCTATGACCACTAAGCCACCGCGAGTCCCACCTGCCATGTCGAAATTTGAAATTTGACTTTATAAAATTAGCATGAAAAATGCAAAAAATTCACAAAAAGTCAATTTTCGATTACAAAAGGATTCTGAGCACGAGAACCCTGGGACAGCACTTTCAATTGCGATTTCGGTTTCTGATTTTTCAACATCTGTTTTCTCGGGAATCGAGAATTCTCGATCACTATTTCCCGAAAATTCCCGGGACTTCAAGAAAATCTATGAAGACAAGTGTTATATTGATATTTACTTTATTTTGACGACCTCTGTGGTTTAGTGGTTCGAGTACCGGACTGCCGACCATGAGGTCGTGGGTTCGATTCCCACAGAACACAAAAATTTATGTGATGAATATAAGTGTTTGTGTTCGTCTGGGTGTTTCTTATGTATTATAAGTATGTATTTACAAAAAAAAAGGTATATAAGTATTATATCCATTGTCTAGTACCCATAGTACAAGCTCTGCTTAGTTTGGGACTAGATAGTGCTGTGTAAAAATGTCCCAGAATATTTAATTTATTTTATTTATTTACACACGTTTTGGATCCATTATAGGCTACAGTATGGTCACCAGTAGATTCAGATGTCGAATCACTAACAGCTAGCTTTCACTTTTGTTAAGTATTTGCGACCCGATTCACATAGAATGAGCAAATCCTATCCTTTGTCTTTGGATTTAGATTTAATGGAATCTACATATAATGGGGTTCCAATCAGGTAATGAAATTTTGTATTTTAAATAGTCTCGCGAATCAGCTTGGGCAGATATCTGCTTTCTTTTGCAAGGACTTGCAGTATATTAAATCTGACATAGTACTGGGCTTTGTCAGGGGTACGACTGTCTTACTGGAACGGTATATAAGACTTGACAGGTTGTAAGAACTGACTGATCTACTTTACTGGTTTTTTAGATTTTTCTGGTTATTAGATTAGTAACTAGAGATCTCGTGTGATAAGTCGAGGGATAATCTCGACAAGATCAATGTTTCGACATTTTTTAAAGTAATTACTGAAAATCTCAAGTTCACAACGAGTGATAATCATGATAAATGCGATAACTTATTTGTAAACTTAATAAAAATAAATAACTTACTATCATTAATTGGACCTTGAATGACAAAAGAAACGTAACGCACACGGTACATATCGCAGCAAATCGGCACACATAAGTGCACAGCAGATGTCTATTAAATATTTTGGAAATAACTTCTTTAGTAGCATAGACTAATGGAAGCATTTCAAGCGATGCTGACAGCTTTACGCTCTACGCTACATGATACTAGTACATGTAACTGGTAAGCGAGCTTGGAATTATTAAACCAGTGTGTTAAACTGGCCGGAGGTCCACGTCTTGCCGTACAGTTGAAAAAACGTGAAAGCTTGTACATGACACGGCAAAACCACCGGGACATCGGCCAAGTACGGCTCAGTAGCGTTTTATCTGGAATCAGCGCATGTAAACCGTCTCGAATCCGTGCATAGGTCCGGCGCCGTCGACACACTGCCATAGACTGCTATACAACACTGTTGTTCCACAGTTTTGTTATGTGAGGCAGAAAGTTTCTAGAGAAACGGACAGTTATGGATTGTCAGCCATCAAGATAATGGGGATGGAACTGTTGTCGCGTAGAACGACGGCGAAAAGTAGTTGCAGGGATCAATTCGAACAATTCCTCGGAGCAAGCCGTATAGTATAGGCGATAGAAGATGCATAGCGAGGCCACATCTCTATATAGCGTCAAAGAGTCTAGCCGGTTTGAATTATATTGGTAGTCTACGATTTGAATCGCTCTTCGTTGGATGCGCTCCAGTGGGAGCAGTTGGTACTGGGGTGCTCCTGTCTAGAGATGAGAACAGTATTCCATATGAGACCAGACCTGCGCCTTATAAAGTAATAGGCGGTGGGCCCGAGTGAAATACCGTCTCTATCTATTAAGCACGCCAAGCTTCTTCGAGACTAACTTAGCCTTAACCTCTAAATGACCGCGGAAATGACTTGATTTCATATGTCGACACCAAGTATTCCAATATCGGCTGAGGCAATTAAGCGGTGCTCTCAAAACGAGAAAATACGACCAACGGCAGTTTTTTTTGCAGTGAACTCGCATATTTGTCTTTTTCGGGTTAAATTGGACCATATTAGGTCTGCCCCAATCTCAGACTTCCTCCAAAGTGGTATCAAATATGATATAGTGCTAGGCCATGTCAACTATGTATTCACAAACTGCTTACTTCTTGGGACGACGGTTCTTAACATGAGCAATGTGTTCCTTTACACGGGTCCTTATGCTTCTTTTTGTTTGGCGATAGAATCCGTATAGTTTTTCAATTTCAATATGTGTAATATTTGCGTAAACTTTAGAAATCAGTGGTTATTTTTTGTTCTAAAACATGCTAAACATTTTGAGTCGATTTTTCGTGCACTAATACACACATCAAAAAAAAATTGCGACTAGCTTAAGCTGATATAACTTTTTAAATTCAACTTTATCAAGAAAAAATGTTTTTGTGTGTTTTCTTTAAATAGAAATACCCTGTTTGAAATTACCATAAAAAAAGAGATTTAGATTTTTCAAAGTGATCGCAAACTTTTTTTGATGTGTGTACATACATATCTTCATATTTAGGTACGATATTAGTTAATTTTGTAAGTTTTCTATGGTCTTCAGATTTCTCAAGCTATCGACCCATTTTTTGTCGTCTCGAATCGAATAAAGCAAAATTTCCCGGGAATTCTCGCTTCGGGAATTCTCGCCCGGAAACCCTAATTACGACATTTGTCGAGAAAATATGTACCTACTAAACAGCTGTTTGTGTGGCTATGCTGTTGGTTGGTGCTATGGCTTGCGCTATTTATTTGCTTTCAAATTACTAGTCTTTTGTGACACCCTACATGTCGGTACCTATATTATTATTTATTTTTCTCCCGAATAAACCATCGGGCTTGGTGACCGTTTTTATATTAGATTCTGAAAAAAATGCATATCTCTACTATTATGAAATTGTAAAAAGCTGTGTCTGTACATTAAAGATATTAAAAAAAAAACAAATGGGTTGGGGTATATAAACGTCTCCGAACCCAAAAATGTGATTTTTAAAATTCTTGTCTGTTTGTTACGGGTTGGCGCAAAAACTACTGATTAGATTTTAATTTTGTTATCACTGTTAGAAAGTATGTGCTCACAATTAAACACTGGTATACTTCTTATCTCAAATAATTAAAAGGAACCTGAGATACAGCTTGACCCCTCTAATGTATAGAGACCCATACAAAGAAGAGATCATCACTGTTGGTTTTGAGTTTCAAGTGAGTGAAGCCACGGGCAGGGGCTAGTCTGGGGAATAAAAATGCTTGTTTATATAAATTTTTCACAATTTTGACACTTTGCCATTTCTAGAATTGGCAATTCTAGAAGCGCAAGCCATTTTATTTCTGAATGATTAATTATTTATTACTCATCTGATGAATCTGTTAAAACTTTCTCAATATTCTGTTCAAATTTCTAGAAAATAATAATAATTGATTTACTATTTAAAAAATACGAAAAGAGTAGTTAGTACATTTTTAAATTAAAAAAAAAGATAAAAAGGAATATTATATATCATGAGATTCGAACTTAGTATCTAGTGCCTGCGACATGCGGTGTCAAGCCGGACAGCGGCGCGCTAAGCCAATCGTACATCTAACAAACGTTTCGAAATTACGTTTCTATATTAAAAGGACGTCGCGCATCGCCGAAATTCGTCCGAGGCGCCCCGCAGTGGGCGGGCCTACTTGTGCTGAGTTGTGCCCCACGTACCTGCTTCACCCCCTCCAATACCTAAACATCGTCTATTCACCGCGCCTTAATCGATATTTTCATAATAATGGCGTCTTGACAATCGACATCGCTAAGATAGCGAATCGATGGACAACTTAGCGAACGCTTAGACCCTGTAAATTCTTTCAGTGTTAGATAGCCCATTTATTGAGGAAGGCTATAGGCTATATATTATCACGCTACGTGGACGAAGTCGCGGGCAGAAGCTAGTTGTTTATAAAAAGTATTCTCAAGTGATATGAATTCAAGTTTAAGGTTTACGTGAATATATATGTATATACTTCTTTACCTTTCCATGAATTCCAAAAGGGTCAAACTGTTCACCACTGACACACACTCTTGATTTCATTATTACTTATGTTTTTATCCTTGGATTATGACAATCATTATTATATCACCACACTTAATAAATTACGTAGTGTAAAAATGGCTTAGTAGCGGTTTCGCCCCAATTTGGCTCGCCCGAATCGGGCGAATGAACTACTTTCAGTTTTGAATATTTTTTAGGGCCGGTTTCGCCCGAGAAAAATTTAATAGCGGGCGAAACAGGTCAAGTAAAATTTTGTAATGGACTATTCGCCCAAATACTATTATACTTCAGAAAAAATAAGTAGTACAGTCGAGCACACCGTAATATATACAAATACAAATGTTTTTAAGGAGGATTTATTTAGGCACATGTGTTACTCGAAAATAGTAAGTAACCTACTAGATAATATGCACAATGACATTTGTTACTCAGCGATAGAATTAAAGACACAGCAAATAAACGCACCCACAGGAACACAAAGATAGTAGTATAATGCTGTCTCTGTCACTCATTTGCAAATTATGCAGCGTGTTTCCCATCATTTGATTTAGTGTGTCTAAAATACTGACAGTATAACAACATAACTGCATAAAGTGCGTGCATGAATAATGTGAAGTCAGAAATATAATTTAAGTTAGACTACGTGTACTAATCATTTGAAGTGTAACTGGAGTATTTATGTAAGTAGATTTTTTTTCATATTAAAGATGCACATTAATTATATATTCATACTTTCAAATATGATTTAAAATGTAAATAATTAGGTTGTTTAACACCTATCATTAACACCTTCATGATGTTGGAATGTAAATACATTCCAACTTCTAAATAAATTATATAATTCGTGTATGGTGAAATTATACCATTATTTTCAGTTTACGAATTTGGTTTGGCATACAGGAATAACCAGATTCACTAACAGTTTTTTTTATTGTAAGTAACAATTGTGTACGCAACTGTACTTTTTTATAAAATTTCACATTTTATTATTAAATAAAGGCCTATTTTTTAGAATTATAGTAGTATTTGGGCGAATAGACCATTACTAAATTTTAATTGACCTGATTCGCCCGGTAATAAATTTGTCTCGGGCGAAAACGGCCCTAAAAAATATTCAAAATTCAAAGTAGTTCATTCGCCCGATTCGGGCGAGCAAAATTAGGGCGAAACCGCTACTAAGCCGTAAAAATTAGCTCAATATTAATAAGTAAGTTATTAATATTTAGCAAATTTTTATCCATTACGAGTAAACTTAACTTTTCAAAACATTGGCGCGGGCCGGTTGACAGAATAATGTCCCGTGACGTCTTGAATTTGACGTTTCATAACGAAACCAACAACAAGAAGTAGATTTTTATCGAATGAACGCTTCGACATATCGTTCGGTTTGCTGATGTTACTTTGTCTACCAGTTGGCGAACGATATCGGCTCTCCCACGTTAAAAATAAAAGTAAAAGTAAGTATACAATAAAATTTATTAATTTGCACAAAATGATATCATAGAAACAATTACTGTGATCCGTGATTTAGGTGATTACCTACTTACGGCCGGTCCCACAGAACAGAGATTAAAAAACCTTGCAATTATTTTCGAAGACCTATTTTATAACCACACTTATGATTGTCCGTCGACTTAATTAATTTCTTCTGTTGCCTGAGGCATAATATACTATATCTACCTACTCTGCCTACTGGCAAATTAAATCTGCTACTAGACAATTGCTTTTTAAATATGGCTTAGCCAAACAAATCCTCACTTTATGTCTCATATTTTCAAATAAATAACTCAAAAATTAAATGAGATATTATAACTATCTAGGTAGCTTTATAGCATTTCGTAAGAAAGTCAAGTCTAGCATTTATTTGATTCAATATTATGTACCAAGTATCTTTTTTTTCGTGCGTGTGGAAATCCTCATGGACATCCGCCGCCCGGGGAAGGCAGCGGGGTGTGTCGGTCTCCACCCAGAGTGGGTGACCTACCGACTAAAAGTCTAAAAGCACACGCCCGCGTGTTTCGCCTCACCACGAGATGAGATGACCCCAGCAGATGTACCAAGTACCTAACTACCATGTTTTTTTTCTCTAGCCCGTTTCGCCCACTGCTGGGCAAAGGCCTCCCATCCCTTTTTTAAATAGCTCTTTCCGTGGCTTTAGCCAGTCAGTCTATAAAGTAAGAGTTCATTTATTCGGACTTACAACATAAGCATTTAGCTTAGCACGAAGGGTTAACAAGAATACTGTTAATGTGCGATCCACATTGCTAGAAGGAAGCTAAAAAATCATAGTGATAAAAATTATGATTACTTATACTTAATTTTATTTCAACTGACAATGATTTTATTTTTTCTAAAAGTAAAAGTATGCCTCATTGGTGAAGTGGTCTCGAGCTCGATTGTTACGTTGGAATACCTGGGTTCGATTCCTAGGTTGAGCAAAATGTTATTGGGATTTACTATGAAATTCTCTGTATCAGCTCCTAGTCTGGATTTGTTTAAATTTATTTATTTATTGTTATGTTACTCCAACGACAATAGAAATTACATTATATATTTACAAGGTACATGCAATGTTAACTAACTAAACTATAAAACATTAATTGGAATTAAATTAAAACATTAATAGGAATGAGTAACTGATTTTGTGAAAAATGATTATAACTTAATTATATCGATTAATTATTATTAAAATTAAAAATATTATTTATTGTATCAGTAATTGTCAACATAAGATTATAAAGAGGATAAACTGCCTGATTAGCCAAGTGGTCCTGAGCGCGACTGCTACGCTGGAGGTCCTGGGTTCGATTCCCAGGTCGAGCAAGGTGTTATTGGGTTTTTCTATGAAATTCCCAGTAGCAGCTCGGAGTTAGGAATTTGTGCCCGGTTAATGGCAATAGGCTCGCCCCCTATTACATGGGACCTAAACATACCGGCGAACTGTGGGTTTGCATTGGTGCGCCTCTGCCTAACCCTTCGGGGAATATAGGCGTGATGGTATGTTATGTTATGTTAAGAGGATAAAAGAAGAAATGGCAGGGAACGCAATTATAACAATTCATATAGATATAAGTACCTACTGTGGAAGAGGCAGCTTGCTGTTTCGTATGATTCCAGATTGGTGGTGAATCTAAGATGAAACTGTCGTAGCGAGTTAGAGAAGATGTCGATGCTATTGGTTCGTGTAGTTATTGCATTATAATTTTCCATTAAGTGCCCGGTTAATGGCAATTGGCTTGCCGTCTATTACATGGGATCTAATCCTAAACATACCGACGAACTGTGAGTGTACTTTATTACAGCCTAACCCTTTGGGGAATACAGGCGTCATGGTATGTTATGTTAAGAAGATACCTCTCGCATTATTGAACATACCGTGTCACGGGAAACTTAACAAACATACAATTAAAAGAACCCACTCGTAACACAAGCAATCTAGCTTAGCACGAGGGGTTAACAAGAATACTAGTAATGTACGACCCGCATTGCTAGTAAGCTTTAAAAAAAAAATTAAAAGAGACAGGGCACTCAAGCACGATATAAATATAGACAGGGCACTCAAGCACGATATAAATATCTATGGAACTTACAAATATTTGCCTCGACCGGGAATTGAGCCCATGACAACAACACAACGGTAATGATTTGGCGAGTTACCTATGAAAATCAAAAAAATATTACGGAAATTAGATCCTTAGATATCTTTTTGTACATTTTCCATGCTAAGAGATTTATTAAGTTACATATTTTAGTGAAGGAAAAATTGACTGCGGACATGGTTCGAACCCCGGGTGGGACTCGCGGTAGCTTAGTGGTGTATCTAACAAGAAGACGCAGGTTCGGAATTAGGAATCCTGCTCACAGTTGCATATTCCTTCACTAAAATAACATTAGATAAATAGAATTATCTTTATTGTACACCATAACAGAAACAAAATTAAATATTTATTTTAATCTAAAGATCTTGTGCTAATATGGTTGTTTTTTTTTTCATCTGTTTCTATTATTTTATAATAGCAGGGATTGCTTTCCTTTTTCTTTTGATTTTCTGTTTCTCGGTGGGGCTCCGGGCGGGGCTCCTAAACGTAATTTATATGAATTATGCAACTGGGATAGTTGCATTGTAGATGTCCCAAAGTATAGAGGTCGGCAAAAATAGGTACTCTACAAATAATATACAAAATATTTTTTACTTTTCATAAATTTGAGTATAGGTACCTACTTCGACTTTTAACTGTATTCAGTAACTTGACAGATCGAAGAAAAATAATGATACCACACTAAAACTAACAGTGGTGGGTAGTGAATGATTTTGCGTAAAGAATGAAGTATAAAAATGATTATTAATAAATATTTTTTTTTTTCGTAAAAGTAATTTCATTTTTGATTTTCTTCTAATAGAAACATCCAAAAATAAAAATCGTGTAATTTTACTTTTTTACTTTTGACATTTTATAGTTACTAGTGTTTTGATAGTAGTAGTTACTAGTGATTATTAGTATTTTGAAGAAAAGTCATTACATTTAAAACAAAGTTTGTTTATGTAAGTACATTATTTCAGTTCATTCAATTTCGTTCATTCTTACACCACCACACTATCTTTTTATGTCAAAAACTGGTAACACTTGAACTGTCAAGTTACTGAATAAAATAACTCAAAGTCGAAGTGTAATTATTATGAAACCAAAGTAGGTACTGGGTTTTTTAGGCGGGAAAATGAAAACTGCACATTGTCGATTTTATATTATTTATCAAAACTTTAATTTCTCCGAAATTTAATGTGTAATTATAGTGGATAATTAACCATTATGTGTTCGTGAACGTGTGAGAGTGTAGGCAAATGATATAAAATTTAAAATCGTGACTTTTTGGGTTCTCTCCTAAACTCCATCGAAGCCTCAATAAAGTTTCTACCGTTTTATTGGGGCAACTGAACAACATATTATATTATATACTTGACACTGGCGAACACAAAAAGTGTGGTGCCATAAAATCCCATGATGGGAAATATTACCTACTTGATTACTCTAATACTTGACACTGGCAAATACACAAAAAGTGTGGCGCCATAATAAAAAAAAAAGTATTTATTTATTTTTTAAACTCAACTAGAATAGTTGCAAAATACGTTTAGGCGGGAAAATGAAAAGTGCAGTACACATTGATTGTCGATTTTATATTATTTTTCAAAACTTGAATTTCTCCGAAGTTTAATGTGTAATTCTGGTGGATAATTAACCATTAAGTGTTCGTGAACGTGTGAGAGTGTAGGCAAATGATATAAAATTGAAAATCGTGACTTTTTGCGTTCACTCCTAAACTCCATCGAAGCCTCAATAAAGTTTCTACCGTTTTATTGGGGCAACTCAACAACTTATACTTGACACTGGCGAACACCAAAAGTGTGGTGCCATATTACAATCCCACGATGGGAAATATTACTTGATTACTCTAATACTTGACACTGGCAATTACACAAAAAGTGTGGCGCCATAATAAAAAAAAAACTATTCTAGTTATACCCTATAAATATGTATGTATACTCTTTGATAAAACTTTCGGCGGTAGCCTAATGGCTAAGGCGTCGGACTTGCGATCATGTGGTTGCTGGTTCGAAACCCACCCATTGCACTACCGACTTGAATCCACACTTAACACAAGCATTTAGCAAGAATACTGTAATGTGCGTCCCATTGATGAAAATCGTTCAAATTTCGACCAAAGGTAGGTAAGTATATCACTTCACATCATCTGTATAAATCTAGCTGCTGACCGCGGTTTCACTCGCTTCCCAAAAGACTTCTAGACGGGTGCTTAGTGGGCAAGTTAACTTGAAAAGTAGCATCAAATAAACTGAAGAGGCTAATTCATTTTTAAATATGCTATTGTATTTTACTACACAGGGCTCTATGTAAGTAGTAAGAGACGAAATATATTGTTAATGTGTAAATAATGCGATTGTTATTCAGGTTTTTGTTTTCAAATACTCTCTATATTTTATTTTATTAGAATCTCCGGCAAAGAAAACACCTTATATGCTATTTATAACAGTTACATTTCAGTTTTAGGCTCAGTGCTTCTTTAATTTGTAATTGTAACTTATTATTATAAAGACATGATGTTATTGCCTCTGTAACCCTGTTGTTTGTGAAGAGAAAATAAATATATTTGTATTTGAATTATAGATTACATCATGCGAAATGAGATCAACCACAAATTGATGATAATGATTAAGGGCCACTTGCACCAACTTCTTAAATTCGTTTAAATTGTATTTAAACACGATTTTTGATTTAAGTCAAACATTCGTCTTGCACCAAAATAATTTCCGTGTTAAATACGTTGAAAGACCTGTCAAAGTTAAATACGCTGAAGACCCTATTTAATTCATACTTAAATATGAATGGTCGTTTATTGAACTGTCATCTGACGAATGGAGTTTATTTTGAGATAAAATACTACTAGAAGCCTTGTAATAATTTATATGAGAGATTATTCACCTATTTAAGATTATTTTTTCATTTTATCAATTAAAAAACACAACAAATTAATATGACTTTGTTTGGATTGGTTGTCATGGCAACGAAAAGTCAAAATAATGGCGTAAGTTTCGTTACATGCAGACTATTTTCAATAAAAAATATCGATTTATCATTAAATAAAATTCTTATAATTATAATAATCATTAAATTTGATTTAATTTTATATCTATTATTCATAACATATTTTTTTTAATAGATTTTTCACATTACTATGATGTAATGTACCTAGATGTAATGTAAAAACGGAACGTAGAGAACTGTTTTATCGACATGTTCAATTCATTTAACTAAATTGACATAAGACAGACATCTTATATGTGTTATGTTTATGGAGTTAAAAAAATTTAATTAAATACATAAAAGAATGATTTAAATAGAATTTGGTGCAAGTGGCCCTTAATCGATAAATAAATATTTTTTTTATAATTATATTGAGGCGTCACATTATCTAAACATTGTTTAGATGAGTAGAAATGTAATAATTTATCTATATAAATCTACCAAGAGAATTATGAAAGATGTCTATGTCACCCGAGGAGCTTGACATCGCATTGTATAGTTGGCACATCCTAACAATAGGAGCATGTTTACCCAAATTTGTTCGGAATCGTGGAGCTTTAAGTAATGGTTTGGGATAGCGAGGAATTCTGGATGAGACATTGAAACATATTTTTTTCTAAAAGATCTGGACAGTCTATTCCGGAGTTAAGCAACTTATACAGAAAAGTGACGTCACGACTAATACGGCGAGATTTAAGAGACATAAGCTTAATGTACTAAGATGTAGCCTATCTTCATAAGATCTGGTGGTATTTCTTAGTCTAAAGCGAAAAGCTATGACTTTCCGTCTCATATGATTTTTTTCATTTAATCTTCTAATAAGCTGCCTAGAGAACCAATGCGGATATTTAGAATTCTTAACTACAGTTTGAGGAACGTAACGATCTATCACGGCATAAAGAATACTATAGAATCTCTCGACCATGTAATCAATAGTACTACAAGATTTCAGTTCTTCTGTCCAATCAACCTCTGCCAATTACTTATTTATGGCAACATAATCAGCCATAAGAAAGTTAAATTTTGGTCCTACATTATATTTTGACTTTTTGATAAATTCGGGAGCAAAGAGTTCAATTAACACGGGTGAGTGATGTTGGAAAACTATTGAAAGTATATCAAGTGGCTGACTTATTTTAATGTTATGTCCTAAGTTGCATAACACCAAGTCGAGAATTTTGCCATTGTGATTGGACAGATAATTATGTTGAACCAGATCATTATGTAGGATAAAGTCCCATAGCGTCTGTTCCACACCTGATCTTGTATGCTGAGGAGCCCTAATTAAGTCACCATTGGAGTCTGACCATTTTATATTACTTATGTTGAAGTCACCCACAAGCCACAACAGTACATTCCTTTATATATGTTCCAACACTTTATTAGTATTATCAACGAAATGCTTCAGAACTTCAGGTTTTATTGGAGACGGTAAATTTAAAGTACAGAGATAAACATCTTTGGTCTTCTTGCCAACTCGCAGTGATAATTTAACCCATAGATCCTCGCATGCACTTTCGTAGTTAAGTATTCTTTGCGATTTATATTTATTAGAGACCGCAATCAAAACTCCTCCACCGTCCACTTTGCTATTAAAAATACTTTTGGTTCGGTCCCGTCTATAAATTGTATATTGTCCGTTCATAATCTCTGAGTCAAATATACCACTGGAGAGCCATGTCTCAGTAAACATAATAATATCATAAGAACAACAAGCGACATTTTGATATACGTTATTTAGTTTGGTTCTTATACCCCTAACGTTTTAATATTAAATTTTGAGACGAATTATAAAAAGAAAAACGAGTACCTGATTAGTATCATCCTAAGTTTAACCTATTGTATTTTATTCAGTTTCATTGTCTTTGATGTAATAGTGGTCTGCTCCATCCATTTTCCTGACAAAAATCCGGCCGCCACGGACCCATACGTACTTATAACCTAATTGTTTGGCTCTGATCCTGGTCGCCGCATGCAGCGCTTTATTGGCCGGAGATAGGTGTTCAGTAACGTACACGCTTTCTTTTTTACCACCAATTCCAAGGAGACTACTGTTTAGCTTATCTTCCGGTGTCTTACTCTTATTATAATTAATAGATGCGGCAAGAAATGTGTCTCGGACTCGCGGACTATTGAACTGCACAACAATGGACTTCGGTCGACCGTTATTCGATGTTTGTTTTGCGATTCTTGTTACGTTATGTATATTATTCTCCGTTATGTCACATTTTATAACTTTACTCATGTTTATAACCAGGGAAACGAGATTTTTGCTTTTGTGTTCATTGCCTGAACACAAAAGCGAAAATCTCGTTTCCCTGGTATTGTATTTCTACATTCGAGGAACGCGCGTGCTGTTCCATATGATTAATTCTTGTATTTAGGTCCTTCATAGTCGATTTGAGTTGTTCGTTTTCGTTTCGAATGTCATGAACTGAGTTAATTTTAGAAGAAAATTCAGCTTTCATTTCCTCGTACTTTTCGTTCATGAAGTCCACGGATTTTCTAAGCTCATCTATGTTTTCCTTTATAACTTTCAGCTCTTTGTTTACATTATTAGCTAAAGTTTGATTGAGATGTCGCATTAGGCCATCTATCTCATTTTTGATAATGTTCGACACCTCGCTTGATGTGACAGGAGGTTCATCCCTTAAGATATTCACCGGTGACCCCTTTTTCCTGCGTGTCACATTTCAATCGCTAGTTTGCTTAACTTTGATCGGAGTGTCATCAGCATTGCTTGTCTTCGGCCTACAGACTGGACACAGCCACGTAGGTAGCAGACTGGGCTGCAAAACATCACCCAATACTGTTTTAATGCACGAATAGTGGTAATGGTTTTGATACAATGAGCATTTCAGAGCAGAGCTCGCCTCAACTATTATCTCCGTACAACAATCACATTTCATATTCATGTTTCTATTAAATAATAATGGACAATAATAAATAGCACGGCAATAAAGGCCCTTCCGAACACGTCGCACGAGTCGTTGAAATAAAAGTCGTAAGCGCCGTGTATTTGCGTTACTTACGCGTTTTGAACGATAAGTTACGTCGATACGCTAATGTCGGTATGTTGAGTTAATATTTTATCACTTGCCGTTTCTTTTCTTCACCACAATGTAAATGCTAAAGTAATTATCACAATTTATATCTTATCTTGAACTAAAATTCGTGAAGTTTAAGATCACAAAAAGCCAGTTAACAATAAACACTTTTTCCTGAGATATTTGATTATATTGACGGAGCACTGTTACGCGCACCTTACCCATATAATGCTAAAAGTAAAATGGTAAAAAAAAACTAAAACTGTAGCAATTGGATATCAGATTCCGTAACAATAATACGATCTACACCAGCTCAAAGTAGTATCAGTGATATCCATGTATTGGAGTTTTAGCAGTAGTATTTTATGGTTTACTTTGTCGAAGGCCTTCGAGAAATATATTAAAAAAGAATATAAAAAAAGATAAATTAAAACTACATATATTAGAAAATATAAATTTAAACTATTTTAAAAAAGGAAAAATTTAAACTATATTAAAAAAGAAACTACGCGTATATTCGTAGTTTTTTTTTAAATAAGTACCAATATGCGTTATTATCAAAGATACATTAATTATTATCTTGCCATTGATAATCACCATCAACATGACCTTGTGTGTGAATGATATGACATGTATTACCTACCTAAAAGATGAGGTGTTAATGAATTATTTTAGATGACTTTGGACATAGTTCCTTTTAAATTTCTTGTTGACGATCACAGGATTAGAACTCAATAAAACAAGTTTAAAATGTCTCTGTTTGATTTATCTCAACAATATTTTTAGGAACTAAATCGTTACTCGCCACTTGGTCATCTTGTTCTATACATGTCGTACTTAAATTAAAAAAGTTTCTGTGTTTTAAAATACCTATATTACTCTGTTCACAACTTCTCCTGTGTTCCAGCATGTTTCTTTTGACACGTAATTATGTCCTTCACTAAAAGTTAGAACTTTCCAGAACTTTTCATAATACTTATCAATATTTAAACTCGTCCCTAAAACAACTGATGAATGATACTGGACTTTGAAATATATCTAAAAATAAATTATGGTTTCACAAAAATTCATATATCCGCAAGTAACAAAACGGAGAAACTTTTTTGTTTTTTTTAATAAAACTACTTTATACGGATTTTGTCGCGTTGGATTGATACTACATATCCGATCTATTTCCTGACATTTCGGATCCTTTACAGGAACCATGGTCACGGGTAGACTTAGTGTTCAACGACTTAATGTTAAAATTATCTACAGCTACCATACATTTTGTTAAATATTAGCGATCTGATCCACGCAGTATGAGCTCACCGTGTCCTTTTTGTTGCAGTTTTGAGCTTGGATTTAGATTTCATAGACAATCTTAGTTTTAGTAAGTATTTTTAATAAAGAATCTATGTATAAAATTTCAAAAATGTTTCACTAAAAATCACAAAGTTATAGGTAGTATCAATACAACGCGATAAAATCCGTAAAAAGTAATTTTATTTTTAAAAAACTTAAAAAACTTAATTGCATCTCCGTTTTGCTACTTGCGGATATAATATACCTATGAATGGATACCCGCAACACCAGAGGAGTCACAAGTGCGTTGCCCGCCTTTTAAAAGGGTTTGGGCCTCCGGTAACCTCACTCACTCACACACGCCGGTTTTCTGTGAGACCGTGTTATCACTCCGGTCGAGCCGGCCCATTCGTGCCGAAGCATGGCTCTCCCACGTCAAGAATTTCAAAGTCCAGTATTATTTATTAGTTGTTTTAGGGACGAGTTTAAGGGCCACTTACACGAAATACTATTTAAATCATTCTTAAATGCATTAAGGGACACTTGCGCCAAAATTTTTAATAAGTATGTTTAAGTTGCATTTAAACACATTTTTTTATTTAAGGTGGATCGTTCAGGTTACAAAAAACTGTTTTCCCGCTAGATGGCGGCACAAGCGCCATTTTAATCATTTTATTTTTTTACGACAAATTTGAGCGTATTTGAGACGTACCATTGTGAATTGCACCGCTCCATATTTTTTATGCATCGTTACGCACGCATAATTCGTGTCCTTTAATTTAACTAAAAATCACTCAAATCACTCGAATTTGCGGACTTGCGAATCTGTCAATGAAAAAATGTTTATACATATACAAATTATAGCTTTATGTAGATAGTCATGTTCTTATTTGACATTTACAGCTTTTATTTTTCACCAAGAGATGGTGTTTTATGAACTAATGAAATATTTCAATTTTCATTATTTTGACATAAGATCGTAGGATAACCGGGCAAAAATCGCAAAATCCAAGCTGCTGCTGAGAATTTCATTGAAAAACCCAATAACACTTTGCTCGACCTGGGAATCGAACCCAGGACTTCTAGTGTAGCAGTCGCGCTCAGGCCCACTAGACTAATGAAACATACATACCCTCACGCCTGTATTCCCCGAAGGGTTAAGCAGAGGCGTACTGATGTATACCACCAGTATGTAAGGCTCCCATGTAATACGGGGCCAGGCTATTGCCAATAACCGACCACTAATCCCCAACTCCGAACAGCTATTGAAAATTTCATAGACAACATCTTTGATCGCCCTGGGAATCGAACCTAGGACTTCTAGTGTAGCATTCGCGCTTAGGACCATTAGATGAGTAGACTAACAACGTGTAACAGTAGGTATTATATCTATGACTTTGTGTTCACAAAATAAAACATGTTACAATATTTAAGAATATTTTATTCCATATAAATAAATATAGGTAAATGAAACGATGATTACTTTTTTTATAATTTTGAT
Source organism: Acronicta leporina (assembly GCA_947256265.1). Taxonomy (NCBI): domain Eukaryota; kingdom Metazoa; phylum Arthropoda; class Insecta; order Lepidoptera; family Noctuidae; genus Acronicta; species Acronicta leporina. Next base: position 2,369,945 of record OX366539.1, read on the forward strand.
TTCCTGTACAACTAGGATTCGTACTAACATAATAAACTTCTATGTGGCATATTACAATATTTTAAAAAAATAATTATGATACTACATAATGAAATTCCATTTATATTTACACTAGTTGATAAACATATAATAGGTATACATAGCAAGTTTAGAATAATGTAAGTTCAAAAAAATTAGCTGGACATACTAATTAAGAATATAATGCCAGTTTATACTCATATTTTGCAATATACAATATTAGCAAGTTAGTAATATAATAAAAGTTCATTATAATTCAGTTGATAGTATCATACTGATGATACATTCTTCATCAAGATAAATCATATGATATCCACCGGTTGCATTATAGAAAGGAAGCAAATAAAGCAACATTTCTCTATTTTGTTCAATTAACTCTGAACCTGAAATGAAATTTATTGTAGTAAAAATATACAATACAGTTAGTACATGAAAAAAATATACACAAGACAATTGTGAATATCACTGACCTGATAGTAATAATAGTGTTTTTATTCATAATTTCATTTTGAAATAGATTTTTATCTATTGTAGCAGCTTCTTAGTTCGAGATTTTCATGTCAGTGATAGAAAGCACTTGATGTCAACAACAGCCTTTTCATCTTCAATAATACCTACCTGGAAACAATATTACTTTTTTAGCAGGAACAAGTATACAATTATTAGGTACTCTATAAATTATAACAAGTTGAGAAGACATTGTAATAATTTATCAGACAACCCGAAATTCAAGATTTTTGATTCCTGCTTCATTGACAACATGATACAGAGGTTCAATTCCCACACTGAAAAAACATTGTATGGCTGTATGTAGGTAGTTGCTTCAGCTGTGGGTTTATGAAAGACCCAGAATGATAGTATATTCATTATACTAACAAACGAATAAAACACCATAGTCCCTTTACTTATAGCCACATAAATATTATCTAAATATATGTAATTTATAAATGAGATTACCATGCCTGAGAGTGATAATCAAAGCTGTGACTGCATGACCTTTTTTGTCATCCTCCATCCATAGAATACTTATAGAACACAACTTGAAGAAACATTTCCTTCATTGAGATTGAGAGTGATTGATGTTCCTTGTTCATCAGGCATTCTTTATTTTATCAGTCAAATGTTTTTCTCACACATTGCTCAATTGTTTTCAATAGGTAGGGCAAAATTTATTGGTTTGTAGTTGTAGGTTGGTATAGAAAACAAGAGACGAGTATATTGGGGGTGCTTGAGTGTAATAAAATAACAGCTAGCGGTGAAATGAAATGACTGTTCTATTTATCACGTTCATACAACATTTGCATCGTGTTTCACTATGAAATTCAATCTGAGATAATTCACAAATATTTTGACGTCTTTCCAACAAAAAAAATGTCCATTGTTATATTTGAGGTTAGGTCCTATTACCTACAAAACAATTTTACACCGAACATTTATTTAGCTGGTATGCCTTCCTCACTAATTAGGGCAATGCTAAAAAACAACTGAAAAACAGAAGAATTATATTTTCACTCAATAAATATTTTACACTGAGTTTGACGGGATTGGAAAAGAAAAGAAAACTTATCATCACAATAATAATAATTTAAATTTATCAATCCTGTTCAGTGTCACCACCTGGAATATAAAGAATCTGCCAAAATCTGCCACACAATGAGCAGCAACGCTATCTCGTAGGTTTTTGGCATTCAGCAATTACTTCAAAAACTGTCATTAATTTTCTAGTGATTATACATTTAACTATTCAATTGTCAAATAATTTTATAGTTTTCAAATCTCGAGTGTCTAGGGTGAAATATCAATTTAATGGATCGGTAATTCGTGTTAATTAACAAGTTTTGTTTATTTTTTCAAAAAATTGTTAAATATTCTCGAATGTGCCAAATCCTGTCGATTTTTCAATTCGTCGACATAATCTGCCCAAATAGCCAAATAATCCATATTGGCAGAAATCTGCCACAATTGGTCACACTGAGTAGTTCGTTCCTTTCGTTCGAGAGGAAAGCGAAAGTTCGGAGGCATAGTATAAATTTCAATAAAAAAGTGTCTGTACGTAAATTTCGTATGTAATATTTTTCGAGTAATAAATTGTATTAGGTAGTGTGGCGATAACATTAAAATTGAAACCCAAGTTTATCCTAAAAATAAAATAAAAAAGAAGAATGCTTTTACTTACGCCTATAATCGTTTTTAGTGGAATTACTTGTTATTATTGATTTGGATCAATTAAAAATATAATTTGCTGGTATGATAAAAGTTACTTATACGTACATAATTGGTGCCTACTCGAAACTCAAACAACGAAATTATTAAGGACAGTGCATTTTGTTTCCAAACAAATTCATTCCTGTTTGTAAAGGAATACAACGAGAAACCATACCGTGCTATCAAATTTAAGATGTTCAAAACTTCAATAGTATATAATATATTAAATTAATAATCAAATCTTAGTAGAAATTGCTAATCAGATTATTGCAAAAAAAAAGCAATACCTGATGGGCAAACCTGCGCGCCAAACATTGTCAGTGTAAATCGAAACGCAAAGTATGCAACTATGCCATCTTGTTATTTTGTGATCGTGGGTCGCCTGACCTTGACGATAATGGCAACGTAGCAAAAATGTCAGTGGCGAACTGGCAACGTCGGGTCGCACTCGATCCTGTCACATAGCACATACATAGCTGATGATGTAGGTAGTAACGGGAAGCAAAAGGAATCGCAAATAGATTAATCGATAGATCGATATGATTCGTATCGATACTCACGATATTATTTGAAAATAGAATGTGTTATGTTCAAGGTTATTTTGAATTAAGTTCATCAATAGATTATATGTGTTATAGTGATACACAAAATACGAAACATATTATACGATGCATCGTATGGCAGTTTATTGTGGAAAATATAGATATATCGAATAAGAGTTAAATCGATCTGTAAACGATTGATATCAGCCGGTTTAATATTTTGTGTCACGTCACTCGCTTGCTACAAAAAGTTAATAGACTAATTTGTGAAAGTATGAAGATGTAAATAACGCTGATAAATGATTAGATTTCTGTATATTTTTGTTTAAATTGTATATCAATTGACTTGTTTACTTGATAAATGGAGATGTATCTACTAGAAGTGCCGTGTACCAGGTCATGTAAATAGCGTCACGATGATTTTCAAATGCGAGAAACTCCCAAAGTGCCTTCACTCCAGCCAGTAGGTAAATTGTGATTATTTGCAAAATAAACGTGTGAAGGAACGCAGAGATCAAAGACTACATACTTTATCAAAAATATCGTAATCAGTGATCTACACGCGTGTCAGCGTGTTAGAAACAGGAGTTGATACAGAAGCCGAGCCACACCTGGCGAAGCTCCGTAATTCCATATCTGAAAGATGCGGTTGACGTGAAAAAACTGATTTAATATGTATGTTGATGATACATACACCTAAGCTGACCTCTGAGATGGACAAAATCTCTTGAATTAGTGGAATTATGTGTAGTGAAGTAAAACAATAAATAAATGTATCTAAGTATAAGAAAAAGAAAATAAATAATAGCATAATTTCATCTTGTTTTATTTGAATTTCTGGATTTCATTATACCTATGTAATAGATGAATAAAATTTTCATGACTAAACTTAGGTAGGTACCTACTATACGAACTAAAAGTACATAAACATGATTGTGTACATTTTCATAATATTTATACCGTACCTAAACAATACATGCCATTATTACCCAATAGACGTGTCACGTTATTGACGTTTTAGTTTTTGACCAATCAGTAGCCACCGTTTGTCTCGGTATTGTCCGTCAGACACTTATTAGCCAACCCAAATCCATAATTGTCTGTATGTGTATTACATGAAATACATAGATCACAGACAAATAATATTGCATCCAGGCTTAGTTCCACAGACAATATATTATAGTATTCCAAAATTTTTTGTAATCATTTTATTAAAATGATTATTCTTACAACATTTAATAAAATAAAAGTAATTTAACTAATGTATTAGAATCAAAATTACGTGATAGGAAGAACAGTAAAAAAATAGTACAGTAGGTGGCGCCATTTTCAATAAAAATGTGACGATTTGTTAAAGATGAAACCCACACACACGTAATTTTGATGGAATTTTAACATCGCGCTGTGGCAATATGGTTAATTATTTTGTCTTGAATCTCTAATTGCGCAACCAGAATGGTCCAGAAAAGTTAAAAAACAGTCGTTTTAAATTAAAACTATTGCTATAATTGAGAAAGTACGTACAATACAATGTATGAAACGGCGACCGAGGGCTTCCACCTTAAGTCAAAAATTTGTCTTGCACCAAAATAATTTTCGTGTTAAATAAGTTTAAAGACCTGTCAAAGTTAAATACTCTGACGACCCTATTTAAGTAACTCATATTCAAATACAAATGACCGACACGTTTAGTGAACTGTCATCTGACGAATTGAGATTATGTTATATATATTATATACTAGCTGACCTGACAGACGTTTTCCTCTCGAAGTTTCAAACACCTCGAAAAATCTGGTTTTCCATATTTTTAATACACTTAGAGCCATTGACCTCTGAATACCTTATTTCTGACCTATAAATTACTTTATTTCAAAAATTAATTCACATGGTATTGACATGAAGCATGGAAATATAAACAGACATACCTACATAGATAAAAATCTCAAATAACTGTTTCGGCATCAGTAAAAATTAACGCAAGTTGCAATTTTTTTTATTATACATATTGGTCTTTACTATGAAATTGCCGTTTTGTATGAAAAAAATTATACGAATTTTTTTCATGCATTTTTTATTTGTATTAATCGAAGTAATCACTCATGCAATCAATGCATCTTTGCCAACGCAGTGGCAGTTTATTGATGCCCTTCTTAAAGAAATCAGCTGGACGGGAGGCAACAAATTCTTCAAAGGCATTTTGTACTGCCTCTCGGGTATTGAATTTTTCTGTCGGTTTGTCTGTCGGTTTGTCTGTGTGTTTGACCGCGCATCAAATGATAACTACTGAAGAGATTTGGAGGAAGTGGGCAGGAATTCATAGCCTGTTTCTTGGATTAACATTTAGGCTATTTTTAATTCAAATCGGTTCTCTTTATCAAAAGTTATTAACATTTTAACCATTCAAAACGTTGAATTTTAGAAATAACCATTGAAGTCAATTTTTTTTTCAAATATTTCTGTACTAGACTAGCACGGATCAAAAATTGTAACAGAATGAAGTAATAAAATTAAAAAAATACACTTACAGGGACTAAATAAGATAAAACAAGAAAATAAAGCAGATCAATCAGAAACCATTATTGTGACCAGGAATTGATTATTAGTACAGTTATTCTAACTCTACTTACACAGGGAATCACGGGGCATACATAGGATTTATCCAGCGAGCACAAGCTGGTGTAAAAACTAAATATTTGAGTAGGTTAAAGAAGTAAACAAAGAATGACAACTTATTTTCTAGCGGACTAACACGACATCGTTATTACCTCAATTAAATTTGATTCGATAACAGGTGTCATTTTGAGTTGACAATTTTGACAATTATTGTTTTCTTCTTTAAATAAACCAGCCATATAGTAACTTATTTTATAATGTGAAACCTCCATAGTTTAGATACAGTGCGCACACTCTTTGACTATCTATCCCTGGACAAGTAACGCGCTTAATTCTATGAAAAAAAAAGTCTGTCACTTTTGTTGCGGGGGGAGGAAACACTACATAGACATTGCTGCACACATACTCAAAATCATTTTGTATCGCTACGAACTCACACATAACAAAATCTTTACCACTAACACAATTTACGCACACATAGAGGTCAAATACGTCAACATTGACGACAATACGAACGTAAAAGACATTAAAAATTATTACGAAGCTACTATGTCGATATTTTATATCGATAGATTATTTTAGGAAGCATGGATAAAAACGAAACAACGATTAAATTTTTTTTATATGTAATCATTTATTTGCAAAATTAAAATCATCCATACACACCTCTAAATATCTTGCGTCATATTTTCAATGCAATGTCTCTTATTGTTATACGAGTGCATTACATGCCAATTAAATACAAAAGAAAGAAATTATTAAGGTATAGATAAATACATAATTTGTAATTGGAAAATAAACGCACGGGTGAGAGAAATCGCTAACTTTTCGATATATAAATTCTATAGCCTGTGTAAATCTTGAATAATGTAACATTCAAATGGTGAAAGAATTTTCGAAATCGGCCTAGTAGTTTTTGAGTTTATTTGTTACATACATACAAATCTTTCCTCTTTATAATATTAGTATAGATAGAGCGGATATTGCGGACGTTTTGCTACAAATACTTTGATACCAATTAGTTTGATTATTTTCTTTGCCAGGCTGATATATTAGGAATGACACTAGACAGAGCGTTTTGTTTCCCACGAGATATAAGTAAGAGTAAATACGATTTTGTTCATTATGTCGCGCGTTAATATGATAAGAAGCGCGACTGCTACGCTAGAGTTCCTGGGTTCGATTCCCCGGTCGAGCAATGTGTTATTGGAGTTTTTCTATAAAATTAAGGGTTGATGCCCGATTAATGGCAATAGGCTCGCCCCCTAAGTACGCATCTGTCTAACCCTTCGGGGAATAAAGACGTGATGGTATGTCGTGTTCCGTACTCTCGTTATTTCTTTGAGCCGGATATCGAAAAAAGAAAATAATGTATTTGAAGAAACACCCCGAGAGGCAGGGTATAGTGGAATTGAATAACTCCACTTACAATTGGAGCTGGGATTCCCCAACTGGGGAAATACCTACACTTTGCAGAAAATAGTAGCCAAATAACATAGCACTGTACTATGTTGTGTTCCTAACAGTGAGCAAGATCGCCAGAGCTCCGCGAGGAAGCGTTATGTTGGCAGTGGGGGGTACCGGTGTTGTGGGTTGTCTAACGGGTGTGAAAAGATTTTTGCAAGCATTCATATAATAGGCTACGGTAACCACTTACCATCAGGCGGGCCATGTGCTGGTTTTCCACCTAAGCGGTAAAAGAAACCCCAGACCTTCAAACCGTACCATATCTTAGGAATCATTTTCAATGATTTTTAAAATACGATTTAAATAATTATGTTAATTTATAAATTCTTTTGTCAACACATTTATCCGCAACGGTTTAAGCTATTATTTATCAATGAATGAAGGTCATTTGTAGATCTGAAAAAGTAACAAATAAAATATCTAATAGCACTGGATATCAAAAATAATCAATAATCTTAGTTACGTCATTTCCAAAAATGATATTTTATTAAATTTTATAAAAATATAGTGATATCATAAATTCATGATATTCATCTTTAGTGATCTTTAGCAATTATTATAATTTGGTCTTACATTGAACACGAAAATAATATCGATATCGATTCGAAATCGTACACAATCACTATCACATCATTAATTAAAATGACAAAACAAAAGAGGGACATAGACTCGCTACACTTTTTAAAAATCGAGTTTTATGCATTATGTCATTATGTGTATAAGAAGGCTGATACTTATTGTTAGTAAAAAAAATTGCTAGTCTCGTAGGGAGTGCGGGTAGTCGCGTGGGGAGTGCATGCTTGAACTAAACGATTATTTTATACTCGATACGGGTGAATTGCGCAAGCAAAAAAAATACACGGCAAACCTGAGAACGGTAGTGCAATGTGCTGATTTTTTATTTTATATATTTTTTCTCAACAACGTAAGTACTTCTCTACCTTGGCAAAAAAAAACATTGCTTTCTACCCACAAATATACCAATAAAAAAAATTACAAAGTGTTATTTTATCATCACGGTGGCCTGTCCTGAACCCAATTCCGCTCATAAAATACCTTCCCCTACAAATACATTCGTAAAATGGATTTAAATCGATTTTGTTATCATTAAATTATAATATGTTCGATCAAATAAAACTATTTTTGTTTGTTTATCTTCTTTCGCATGGATTTGACAGGCAGTTAACTTTTGTCTGGAAAAAAGTTATCATTTCATAGGACAGGAAGTTTTAGTAGAATAGCCACGTCAACATTGCGTTGTTACGACCTTGTCACCTTTCCTCACTTCGAATCAGTCCGGCTCAAGCTCTCGGTGCGAACGTACAGGTCCCAACGTCTTGCGGCTTTCCGCAAAAAAAGTAAGTTTATCATTTCAGTGATATGGGGACAAAAATATTTTCATTTCGGTGGCTGTTATAACTCGTGCTAGATTTGTTTAATTTTTATCAAAATTGTGTATTAATTTCGCCGTAAGTACTGTTTTGTTTTAGAAGTGTTCATATTTTTTAAATAATTTTATTTCGGAGTTAAATGTAGAACTAACCTCTAATTTATCATCTCAGTGTTATCATTTCAGTGGATTCGGTGGACTGTTATACCAATTACAGTCCACTGGAATGAAATGTATCTCCGAAATGATAAAACCATAAATTTTTAGAGATCCATGTGTCAAATACAAAGTCACAGTTTTATAATGTACTTTTACCTACAGTGTAGATTAGATTATTCAGATGTATTTATTGTAGTAATTTAAGAATAACGTGATCTCAATTTCAGGTTTCTGTTATGTTTCATACGTTTATGTCAAAGGATTAAAAGTACTAAGCTATTACTACTAAGATATTTTTATAATATTTCTTGTTCATTTATTGTGTTTTGAATTAAAATATAAAAATTAAAATATAAGAGTTGATTTAATTTTAGAAGTTTTACTTATATACCTGTAGAAACACTATTCTCGTCTCGTTACCAATTTAACTAAATTATACCTAGCATTTTTCTCTTAGTACAATAGGTAGACATTATGTATTACTATTAATGGCATAACATACAAATGCAGCCATCATATATTTAATCAGAAACTTTAAGCTTTCTAATCGCGATTCGTTCACTCTTTTGAAAATATATCAAGTAAATTAGTATTAGTTCATAAACAAACAAAAATATTTATTTATGGTTACCAGCATTTACGATAAAGTTTTCAAACATTTTCACACAACAACAACCAGAAAAATTACCAAAGGTTATACAAGTAAAGAAACAATTCATTCATATCATAATAAATATTACATTACATTAATATCATTCTTTTAGGTTATTGTAACCTCAAAGAATGATAGGTATATGTAATACTAACTGTAATATCTGTATATTAATGATGATATTAAAATAACTGTGTAAGTACTGTCCCGTCTCAGTGTTTACCTAAAATTGGTGGAAATCAAACCTAACAAAGTACGGAACCCTGGCTGCCCGGCACGGTTGTTCTTAGCTGTATCATTTCGGTGGATTTATTTCATTCTGGTGCACAGTTTATCATTTCGGTGGTCATTTTTATCATTTCGGTAGACACTTTTCATTTCAGTGGGCTCTTAAAAATTCATCCTTAAATATTTATGTAAGTTTTGATGATATTTGATGTCCACTCACGCATAACGTTATAAAATAGGCTAAAGTTGTTCTGCTTGCATCGTCAGCGGAAGAGTTGCAAGACATGGTGACTTTAATGAATGAAGCATATAAGCTGAAGGGTATGAAAATAAATGTCAGTAAAACGAAAGTGATGGTTTTTGAGAGAGAGAAAGATGTATGTATGTGTGATGTAAAGATAGAGGGTAAGAGGGTGGAGCAGGTGAATGAGTTTGTTTATTTGGGAAGTGTGTTTACCAGGGATGGAAAGATTGATGCAGATGTGGAAAGGAGAGTGAATGCGGGAAATAAAGTGAATGGTGCTATGCATGCGGTTGTGGCTAATCAGCCAGTGTCGAAAAAGGCACGGTTGGCTATCCACAATGGTGTGCTGGTACCTACACTTATGTATGGAAGTGAATGTTGGGTGTGGCAGAAGAGGCATGAAAGTAGAATAAATGCGGTGGAAATGCGTTCCTTGCGAAGTATGTGTGGTGTAACTCGGAATGATAGATTGAGGAATAGTGTGATAAGACAACGTTGCGGACTGAAAGATGATGTAGTGACACGAATTGAAAGGAATATGCTGAGATGGTTTGGACATGTTGAGAGAATGAATGAAAGACGATTAACGAAAGGAATTTATAAGGCACATATCAGCGGCAACGTCAGAAGAGGTCGACCTAGAAGGACCTACACCGATCTTATTGGCGAAGTCCTTCAAAAAGGTCAGGTGCGTAGTACTCGCAACCGGCGCGTATGTATGAGAAGATGTATGAATGTCGCAGAAGCAAAAGAGGCATGCAAGAATCGTAGCAAGTGGCAGTCTATAGTTTCTGCCTACCCCTGTGGGAGAATGGCGTGAGTGTATGTATGTATGTAAGTTTTATTTGTAACTAAAAATATGTAGCTAGCATTGAAATAAAAAAATCCCACCGAAATGACAAATAAAAATAACTTGTTGAAATTCACCCATACAGTCCATTTTTTTGGACTTGTCTTTTTTGGTAAACAAACCCTGCCCGATGCGAAAATCACAAGATTTTCTTTAATCATGCACTTGATGTAGGAAACGATTTTATTAACACTTACAATATACACATACACTCGAAATTACACCAAAAAATGCTTCGAAATCACTATAAAAGCCTATTATTTTTAATGAAAACGACATTTTATGTAATTTCATTTTCACAGATTAAAATAATCATGACAATTTGACATTTCAAAACTCTAGATTGTATACCAATTTTAAGGATGTGGCAAAATAATAAATGATTTTGATTTATGTGAATGAACAACTGAACTGTAATTTCAAGTTCAAATGAAATGGCAGCCAGTAAAAATCTTATTGTATTACGCCTTCCGCCTTATCATTGCGAATTAAATAACATAGAATTAATACAGGAACAATTAAAAGGCCATGTTCGCAAAAATAATAAATCTTTTAAAATGGCTCATGTCAAGGAATTGATTAAAGAAGGCTTAACAAAAATAGGACGGTGTCATGGACCAATTGCATAAATCATGTAATCAAGGAAGAGGATAAAATGTTGCAGCTCGATGACATATTAGATACTGTATCAGATGCACCGACCCAGAGGTTCATAATACAAGTGTCAGAATCTGATGACTCTTCAGAGATTTTAGAGGAATACGAGTAATAAATTAATATTTGGCAAACTTTTTGTGATTTTTTGCATTTTTTATGCTAATTTTTATAAAGTTATTTAGTGAAGGATATAGGATACTTAGTGGTCATAGCGTCTGGCGAACCTAGCCAGAAGACGCAGGTTCGAATCCTGCCTGCGAGTCGAATTTTTCCTTCACTAAATAACTTTATAATATTTGGCAGTCTGTCGTTTTATTTATTCATATCCACACATTCACTTCATATTTAAAATTAAAAGATCAATACAGTACCTACTCGTCAAGGTGAGAATCATTCAGTCTTTGCTAAGAGTATTTAGTTCAGTCATTCATTCATGATTTCCCAACACTATCTAACCACTATCAATTGTCCCTGGTTCCTGGTCCCTGGTCAATGGTCCCTAGGACGCCATATTTGTTTAATAGAAAAGACAAGTTAACTGGGATAGACTGTACCACGTATGTATGTATAATACTAAAAAAATGCCGTGCTTAATCTTTACTGATGCCGAAACAGTTATTTGAGATTTTTATCTATGTAGGTATGTCTGTTTATATATTCATCCTTCACGTCAATACCATTTGAACAAATTTTTAAAATTAAGTAATTTATAGGTCAGGTATAAGGTATTCCGAGGTCAATGGCGCTAAATGTATTACAAATAATTATGGAAAACCAAATTTTTCGAGGTGGTTAGTTAAAACTTGGAGAGGACAACGTCTCTCAGGTCAGCTAGTGCAAGATAAAATTCTCGTTTCACAGTCTTAGTTACCATACTCCTCCGAAACGGCTTGACCGATTTTTATGAAATTTTATATGCATATTCAGTAGGTCTGAGAATCAGCTACTATCTATTTTTTTTTTGGATAATTGTTGTCCACCCCTAACATATAGGGTTCACGGGAGACTCGACGGGGAAAGTAAAGTAAGGGATTCTCCACCCGTGCGAAGCCGGGGCGGTCCGCTAGTTTTGATATAAAATACTTTAAGAAGTGTGCATGGCCCGCGTATTCAAAAAATCGTAATTATTAGATATAAAGTATAATGTAAATAGTACAAATAGTGGTGCAATCAATAGTAGTGGACGCCCTTTATAAGTGATATTATTTGTAACAGTATATTATAGTGTATTAAGCTATTACTTTTAAAATTTTATAGAATTAGAGGTTTTATAAATTGTAAATGGGCACATTTTTCATGTTAAACAGTTCTTTCCTTAGTTTAAATTGTAAGTTTTAGAATATTGCCTAGCTAGCTTATATAAGTCACTTTCTGTTGGTGTTAATGCTTCACGAATATAGGGACAATTCCGGGATTTTAGAGGAGGTATTTATCAAGCACAATATTCAGTGTTAAAATTTTTTAACTACCAGTGTTATGTATTCGTGATAACTAACAAGTGGACAATAAATAATTCGTGTTTTTATTTAGTTACAATATTTTTAGTGATTTCAGCCATGCTGTGAAAAATAATTTCAAAATTGAACTTTGAACTCTGCTATAATTCAACAACTAGCGACATTAAACCCTCTGGTAGTGAATAGTGGAACTAATAAGTGGGACTACTACCGCCATTACCAACTCAGGCGGCGAGTAGCAGAACTAAAAGGGTTACCAGAATAATAAAAAAAATACACTTGTGCTACTAGCGCCACTGCAACTCCAGACGGCGAGTAGAAGAACAAAAAGGGATACCACGTAAAATAATATCCTTTGAAGCGCACCAGCCTGTTGATCTAACACGTGACAACAATAAGATAATTAAACACTTCAAAACCTTAATTCTTCATTAAAATGATAGCCTAAAACAAGAATACTTACTGTGTACAGAAAAAAATACTTATAGAAAATTACAACGATCTAAGTCACTTGAGTCCAGGAACTCGTCATTATTCGAAACAACAATATTAAGTGCTCCAAACACTTCTTTAAATGACACCGAAAACACAAAGATATTATTATATACATATATATTATATATATATATTTAGATATGAATTTTCTACTTTATCGCAAGAAGACTACGTCATTATAGCCGGAGGGACAAATGATGTAAACCCTTACGAACTTCAATCCAATATTATGAAGTGGCTTGAACCACTTAGCAATTCCATTTAACAGATACCTATCTAAATGTAAAATTACTAAATTATGAGTTAAAATTCGCATGTGTAGTAAGTTTAACCCTGTAAGCTTCCTGGACTTAGATCATCAAATGTAAGTATACACCAAGAGTTGAATATTTGTGTCGTTCATGGTTGAAGAAATATTGCGTATGACTTTATGCGAATATGACCAGAACAACCTGTGTAACAAAATCTACTCAAACAGACTTCATAGAAAAAGGTAATAACGACATAGATGCAAAAAATTGCACGGATAGTAAACCAAACAATAGTACGCTGTTTTTCGATCATAATAAATTACACAATTTTACCTTTTTTTTTAATTTAAGAGCTCAGCTCTTGTCGGTGGAGCAAACGCCACTGTTCTCTATCTTCTGCTTTCCGTTTTACCTCTTGATGCGACTCGATCGCAATCCTTTCCTTCACTTGTTCCACAAAACTTCGTCTAGGTCTACCCCTTCCTCGTTTTTCTTCAATTTTACCTTCTAGTATAGTGCTGAAGAAGTCGTCATGTCGTATCAAGTTCACCAAAATATTCATGGCCTTTTATCCAAGAGGGAACTGATAGAAATAACATTATAGACATAAAGCACCATATCAGCCCCGATGTCATTTGCCTTACAGAGACATTTGTCAAGACAGGTACAGAAAAAAATATTAATATTACCAATAAAAGGGGAGGTGTATGTATTATGTTAAAGAAGGGTATTTCATTAAAAAAAATACTTGTTTTGATGATCTTCAAATGACCTATCACTTTGAATGCTGCGCTATAAATGAAACCACAAATAATACAATAATGATTTGCTTGTACCGAATCCCGTCAAAACACAAAGCAAACCTCAATACTTGTTTTGACAAACTGGATCTAATGTTGCATAAATATATTTATAAGCATCCAAAAAAAGAAAATAATTATTGCAGGTGATTTAAACATCAATACCCTTGACATAAAAATTAAAAACACAGAGAGGTTAGGTGATATCTTAAAAAAATATAATCTTACTTTGCATATCACAGAAGCGACTAGGGGTAAGGCATGTCTCGACTTGATCATTAGCAACATTGAAAATGCATCAGGATAAATTTTGCCTCTAGGGCTCTCACACCACGAAACTGCACAAGCATTAAATTTCACAGGAAAGTACAAAAGTATTGCCCTTATGTATATATTTAAGTTGAAGAGATGCTACTCTAAAGAAAATATTGATAAGTTTAGAAAATATCTAAAGAGCTTAGCGTACTTAAATTTACAAACGCAAACAGATCTTAATCTAGCTTTTGATGAATTTTATACCCACTTTTACCTTTTGTATAACTTGTGCTTTCCCATTAACAAGGTGAAAATTAATACATCAAGGAGATTAAATTGGCTATAGAAAGGGCTCAAAATTCATTGCAAAAAAAAGAGATCTTCGCTTCAACCACTATTCAACTAAATCTAATCATGATCAAATAAAATATTTAAACTAAAAATAACCAAAAGTACGAGTATGTTCTAATTAGTAAAAACACAAATGTAAAGCAACTTGGGACGTTATAAAAAGAGAAACTTCTGATTTACAAGGTAAAAGTTATTTAGCAGAAATAAATTCGCATTACAAATTGCAATGGTATTCATTGATTAACTTGCTGGAGCGCGCACCGCTGACTCGCGCGCTGCGCACTCTCAATGAGGTGGCGGATGTCATTGACATATTCACCTGTACACTGAGTGTTTTCACAAGAGCCACATACTGTATATTATGTAAGGAATAGGGTGATAAAAATTGTTTTAGGTTACTGTGTCGCATTAGATTTATATCTGTAATGGCAATTGTAACATTATGTAAAATAAATAAATAAATAAAAAAAATTATTTTCTCAACTTATATAAATAATCACGAGGTCATTACTATAAATTAAATAAATAAATATTCTGCGACATTTTACACAGCACCACTAGTCCCAAACTAAGCAGAGCTTGTACTATGGGTACTAGACAATGGATATAATACTTATATATTTTCTTTTGTAAATACATACTTATCTATATATATAAAAGAAAGTCGTGTTAGTTACACTATTTATAACTTAAGAACGGCTGAACCGATTTGGCTGAAAATTGGTGGAGAGGTAGCAGACCGAATTCCACAGGGGCGAAGCCGCGGTCAGAAGCTAGTAATACATAAGAAACACCCAGACGAACACAAACATTTATTATTCATCACATAATTTTTTGTGTCCTGTGGGAATCGAATCCACGACCTCATGGTCAGCAGTCCGGTACTCGAACCACTAAACCACAGAGGTCGTCACTTGCAAAATCAAACAACAAAACTCTATTATTTTAACGCCAGTCGATGAAACCTCCTTTAAAAGTTTACTAAGCTCTCTAAAAACCACTGTCTGAAGTTTATGATTCTATTTATAATAATAATACGTTTATTTCAGACGAAGCATTGTCCATATGTTGTTAGTTTTAAAGGTTTTGAAACTATGTTAGTATACCGGTATAATTTTTATTCAGTGCGCAAACTTTGACAATTGATACTTAAACGACTTTTATTAAACACCAATTTGTTATTTTGATGTCTTAGTACAAAATATCGAAGTTATCGTTAACGAAAGATGTTTACTTTGAAACTGATTTTATGGTTACTCGCTAGCGCACGGCAAAGCGCGCGCGCCTTAGTACCTACATCAGCTGTACACCGGCGCGTGAGTCGGCTGGCACACGTGCATATTGTTATTATTGCGAATAGATATTATGTGTCCATATTTTGCTGATTTCAAGCCGGATAAAAATTTAAAAAAAAGTTTTGAACTAATAATGGGAATGTGTTCTATTACTGATACTGAACTACCAAAATTTATTTGCGCACTGCTTAAAAAATATTCCTGTATATATTTCTAAAAAACATCAATTAAAAATCAATCACAATTCTTAAAACATGCAGTCTGATAAATCTCCCCAGCACTGCAGAGTCCATTCTCTCAGCAATAGCCCTTAGGATTCTGTTGGTGCTTCCCCGAATCCGACACATCAGTGACGCTGAGTTTTTACGCATTAGGGCATAAAAATCATCGACCCTTGCATCAGCAAACTTTCCTGAAGTGCTACAGAATCGGGGCAGCCCCACCAGAATCCTAAAGGCGTTATTATAGTGTACTTTAAAGGCGTTGTAGGCCCGCTGAGTATAGTTGGTCCATAGTGAGCTTGTGTAAAAACTTTGACAGTAGGCCCTGAATAAAATGACTTTCCCCTCTACTGTACACCTTGCAAATCTATGGACCAACATATTAGCACGCACCGACAACGCCCTTCGCTCCCGTTCGATATCTGCATCGTCATTCAGTCTCAGTTACTATGTGTCCCAAATACTTAAATTGTGAAACTCGAGGCAAAGGTAACCCATTCAAATATATAGGTGCCAGGTGGTATATGCTCCAGTGGCTTATTCTTACCTCTGATGACTATATACTCACTCTTATTCTCAGTGTACCTTAGACCGTGGACCTTAGCATATGATTCACATATTCCGATCAGTTTTCTTAACCCACTGAGTGATGGACTCAGCAACACCATGTCGTCCGCATAACTGATGTTATTAACGCAAACGTTATCTACGGGACATCCGAGATGGCTGTTGCTGAGCCCACCAATCAGCTGATTTACATAAAGATTAAATAGTCTTGGAGAGCTCAGTCCTCCCTGTCTTACGCCACACTGCAATGCATACTGATCTGAACAAACGTTACCCACTTTATATAGTTTTTCTGATTTTTGTACCAGAAGGATAAGATTTTGATGAGTTCAGAAGAAGCCCCAACGTGCCCAAGTTTAGCCCAAAGAATATCATAATTTACAAGGTCAAAGGCCTTCGACAGATCTAGGAAGCACGCATAGATAGTTGTTTTTCTATTAACATAGTACGTTACTGTGTGTTTCAGCGTTAGCGTTATTTGCACATATATTATAAAGTCAAAGTGTTAAAGGCAAAGATCAACTCTGTCCTGTACTCACACTTTTGGTTAATCTCTCACTAAAGACCAGAACTTTCCCTGAAAAACTTAAATACGCCGTTGTCAAACCGTTATATAAAAAGGGCGACAAAAAAGACATATTATGTAGCTATCGAACAGTCACGTTGTTGCCTATATTTTCTAATATATTTGAAAAGGTGATGCACGATAAATTAGTTTCCTTTTTTAGTAAAAATAACATAATAAAACAGAATCAATACGGATTTCAGAAAAACAAGTCTACAAGAGACGCGATTATGAGTTAGTTAATAACATCCTATGGAGTGTAAACGATAAAAACTATACAACAGTTCTGTTTCTAGACATGTCGAAAGCGTTCGATTTTGTGGCACTTGACCAATTGCTAACAAAACTAGAACATAATGACGTTAGAGGGATTGCTCTTAACTGGTTAGAATCATACCTGAAAGATAGATATATACCAGTCCGTGCAGATAGATAAGCTAGATAAGAATAAAACTACACAAGTCTTTAGATCTAAATGGAAACGCAATGAATTTGGTGTACCACAAGCCAGTGTGCTGGGCCCCTTGTTATTTTTAATATACATAAATGATCTACCTGAGGTTACTGAGCACAAGACAATTTTATTCGCCGATGACATTTCAAAAATTGTGACTTCGAATAGAAATTTGACATTAAATCAACATAAACTCGACATCAATAAAGCTCTGACATTAGTAATAAAATGGTTAAAGATAAATAACTTAAAAATAAATTTATCAAAGACAAATTTTATGAATTTTAATAAATTCAAGAACAACAATATTAATATTAACTACGACAGACAAATTTTACATAATTCTGATAGTATGACTTTCTTGGGACTAATTATTGATACAAACCTCAGATGGAGAGAACATATTGAGCAAGTGTGTAACAAAATAAATAGATTTTCATATGCTCTGTACAAATTAACACAAGTTGCAAATAAAAACACTGCTTTAACAGCCTATTTTGCGTATGTTGAATCAGTACTCAGATACGGTCTCCTCATCTGGGGAAACGGAACAAATGTCGACAAAGTATTAATAGCTCAAAAACGATGTATACGATCTATAACCGGTATTGCTCCTGACATATCCTGTCGCCCCTACTTTAGGTCATTAAAGATACTACCATTGCCTTGTCTATACATACTGGAGGTAGGGAAATTCGTTAAACAAAACTTCAGTTTATTCAAGCAAGCAAAAGATGTCACGAAAAGAACTAATATCCGAAATCCGAACAGACTGGTGGTAAATATAATTCCAAAAACCAGTAGGCTGCAAAATAACAGCTATGTTATGTGTAAAACAGTGTACAACGCCTGAACATATAAAACGGGAGTGATATGAAGATTCGAATGATGTTATTGCGACGCACGCTATTTCGAAAAAAATGAAGAGTGGTAGGTACGCCTGTTCGAAAACACATTAAGTCGAAAACCGCTATAACGAATGACGTTGTCGCGAACACGCTGATTCGAAAACTGTTTGAATGGTCTCTAGTACAAAAGTCTTGGTATCGAAATCCACTGTTGCGAATAGCATATTCCAATCTGAATTTGTCTGGGGATCGAACTCGCGATCCAGTGATTACCAAGAACTACCTACGCTACGATGATAAAACTGACACTGAGCTGTCTATAGTAAGTAGTATAAATGATTAGTATTAGTACTTATTATGAAATAATAATTCGTACGACTGAGGGTATGACTTTGTTTGGATTGGAAGCGAAAAGTCAAAATAATGGCGTAAGTTTCGTTACATGCAGACTTTTTTCAATAAAAATCATCGAATTATCAATAATTTAAAATTATTGAATTTGTTTTAATTTAATATATATTAATCATAACATAACTTTTAAAATCGCATTACCCACTAACAATGTATTTTTGTATTGTAATGTTGTTTGTATTGTAATGTAATTGTAAATCGTGTCGTCGTCCGTGGCATCATTATTCTGGCCCTATCATAAAACCAGCGCTGTTACATCTGAGCATGTGCCGGAATGTCACAGCTTTATGCTGAGATGGGGACCCTTTTTAGCCTCGCGCAGGGTTGTGTTAATTTGTAGTGTATTATTTATGTATATACTGTTCTGTGCGAGACTTTAAATAAACATTTTTCTTTCTTTCTTTCTTTCTTAATGTATTCTTACTACATTGAGCCCTATAATGAATCTATATATATAAAATGCTTTGTCCTGAATGACTGACTGACGGATCAACGCACAGCCTTAACCGCTGATCGTAGAAACTTGAAACTTTGAGGGTGTGTTTTTTGTATGACTTACCTAGGCATCCGATATGAAAGGATTTTCCGAAATTTTACCCAAAGTGGTGAAAAACGGAGGCAAAGTTTGTATGGGACAACGTGATTCCTCGGTCCAATCTACTACAAATTATGCAAAACATTCTTTAACAGAATTGATGGAAGACGTGATTCTTATGTTATTGAAACTCTTCGCATTGCGGGGTTAAAAAGGGGTAGAAAGATTTTTGGGATCGAAGTTGATATCAATACTCCTTAGTGCTTTTGATTTAAATTTCATTTTTTATTTTGACACATGTTTGAAAACTCAATCCGATTACTCTTGAAAATTGGAATGTCAATTAAAAAACATTATTTAAATCAGATAAATATATAAAAATTGAGTTTTAGGCGGGAAAATGTAAAATGCCTCGTTAGTCTAGTGGTCACAAGTGCGACTTCTACGCTAGAGGTCCTGGGTTCGATTCCCAGGTCGAGCAAAGTGTTATTGGGTTTTTCTATGAAATTATCAGTAGCAGCTCGGAGTTTGGAATTTGTGCCCGGTTAGTGGCAATAGGCTCGCCCCCTATTACATGGGACCTAAACATACCGGCGAACTGTGGGTGTACCTAAGTACACCTCTGCCTAACCCTTCGGGCAATACAGGCGTGATGGTATGTTATGTTATGTTATGTTAAAATGTAAAGGTTACGTTGTCGATTTCATACTATTTTTCAAAACTTGAATTTCTCCGAAGTTTGATGTGTAATTATGGTGGATAATTAACCATTAAGTGTTCGTGAACGTGTGAGAGTGTAGGCAAATATAACATTTTAAATCGTGACTTTTTGGGTTCACTCCTAAACTCCATCGAAGCTTCAACTGAATACTTGACACTGGCGAATACTGAAGTGCGGTGCCATTATATAAACCCATAATGGGAAGTATTATTATTTGATTACTCCATATATACTTGACACTGGCATTATACACAAAAGGTGTGGCGCCATATTAAAAAAACTATATCTTAGCATGGAAAATGCAAAAAGATAGTTAAATAAGGTGGCATCGTGTTGTACCTACGACATCGAAGTAAGAGGCAAAGTAACTTGCTCATACCATCACGCTTGTATTCCCCGAAGGGTTAGGCTGAGACGTACTATTTTTACACCCATAGTTCGCCGATATGTTTAGGTCCCATGTAATAAGGGCAAGTGCTGCTGCTGAGAATTTCATAGAAAAACTCAATACATACATTTTCTAACTCAACTCATTACATTTTCAAACAAATTAGGGTAAGCTTGGATAATTCTCACCATGGATTCCGGCCCGCCCGCTCTAAATTAACCAATCATATAAATTTTGTTGATTATTTGTGTACTAAAGTAAAGTCAGGCTGCCAAGTTGATGCTGCCTATTTTGATTTTAAGAAGGCATTTGACCTTGTTGATAACGATGTCCTCCTAAATAAGTTTTCTGGGTTAGGATTTAGTACGAATCTTTTGAGGTTCATGTCAGATTATCTAAGAGATCGCAAGCAGTATATTAAAGTGGGAGGCTATCGGTCACAGGAATACTATACCCGTTCCGGGGTAAGCCAGGGTAGCACCTTAGGCCCCACCCAATTTCTTATTATGATTAATGACTTGCCAAGTGTTTTAACTAAAGCAGAATGTCTTATGTTTGCTGACGATTTGAAGTTGTATACTAGTATTAACGACATTAGAGATTGTATTGCATTGCAAAACGATAATGATGCAGTACTCGAGTGGAGTATGAGAAACAAACTGTCGTTTAATGTTTCCAAATGTTACCGCATTAAATTCAATAATTACATGGCTAAATAATAATAACTTACTACAATGAGGTTATACATCTCGCGGAAATGTGGGGGTAGAGGATTTTTAAATGCCAAAAACCTTCACAACCGCGAGGTGTGTAGCCTCAGGGAGTATTTTTTAAAATCAGAAATGGGGATGCATCGAGATGTGGTTGCAGTGGACAATGGGCTTACCCCTCTCTCCATGGCTAAAGAGAACTGGCGCAAACCCGTAGTACTTAGTACGGACGATCGTAAGAATGTATGGCAAGGTAAAGAGCTACACGGACGCTATTACCGGGCTCTCCATGAGCCTGGTGTAGATTTCTTAGCGTCCGTTTCCTGGTTACGCTTCGGGGATCTATTTGGAGAAACCGAAGGGTTTGTTTGTGCAATTATGGACGAAGTTATGATGACGAACAACTACCGAAAATATATCGTGAAGGATGGTACGGTTGACATATGTCGGGCATGCCACCGTCCGGGAGAATCTATCCGACATATTATCTCTGGTTGTTCGCGTCTAGCTAACGGCGAGTACTTGCACAGACATAACCTGGTAGCCAAGATTATCCATCAGCAACTTGCCTTGAGATACAATCTTGTGGAATCGGAGGTACCGTACTACAAGTATGTGCCCGACCCAGTTCTCGAAAATGGTCATACTACATTGTATTGGGACCGATCTATCATCACTGATAGGACTATTCTTGCAAATAAGCCCGATATCGTGGTGATAGATCGCTTAGGGCGTCGAGCAGTGATTGTTGAAATCACCGTCCCGCATGACGAGAACCTCGTGAGAGCCGAAAAAGAAAAAGAAATAAAGTATCTAGACCTGGCACACGAGGTTGTTGACATGTGGGAGGTGGATTCAGCGATCATTGTTCCAATCGTTGTGTCAGCCAATGGCTTAATAGCCAAGAGCCTCGACCAACACCTAAGGAGGCTCTCATTGGATGGCTGGATCAAGGGCTTGATGCAGAAGGCAGTGCTTCTGGACACGGCTCGCATTGTTAGGAGGTTCCTTTCTCTGGGGCCCTGACCACCGGTAGCTTGGACCCTGCTCCCGATACCGGTGGGCTACTATTTTTTATATTTTTAAATATTTTAATTTTTTTTATAAAAATATTTAAAAATGTATTTAATATGTAAGTTAAAATAATAAATGAGAATAACTTACTACTAAATTTGAAAAAAACTAATATAATGCACTTTAGTCAAAGAGAACTGATATGCAATTTTTCACAAATTAAATTAGTGTACCTACCAAGATAATATTATACAGGAAGCAGCTTCGGTCCGATTAATTTCGTTAGGAGTTGACGAAATAATGATCAATTATGTATCCATCCAGCTAAAACTGCACTGCTTCACAGGAGTATCGTATGCATGGGCCCGAAAATTTATAACCAAATTCCAAAGGACATCAAACAATTAAATCAAAATTTATTTAATAAAACTTAAAAATATGTTGTCCAAGAAATGTTATTATAATATATTTGACTTCCTTAATTTAATGACAAATTTTGATTGCTATAATTTAAAGTTCTTTTTTTTATATTTTTAATTATATTTTAATCAGATCGCTTGTCAATTTTTTATATTTGTACACCTTAAATGGTAGATATAACATGTAGCTACGTATATAATTTTAATACCATTACATGCATGTCATTTATATTGTAATTCACACATGTAAAAGTAAAATATGAGCTAGCGGGTGCACCCCTAGAGCGTGTCACCACAATACGTGATCTAGGCCTTATAGTGGATAGCCAATTAAATTTCCATGAGCACATTATAAAGGTATGCAAAGATGCGAAAAAGTCTCTGGGATTCGACTTAGTTACTACAATATCACCAGTCTAGAGAACAGAAGATGGATGAGCGACATGTGCACCCTACACAAAATTTAAAGCGGCGGTAGCCTAATGGCTAGGGCGTCGGACTTGCGATCATGTGGTTGCCGGTTCGAACCCCACCCATTGCACTACCGACGTGAACCCACTCGTAACACAAGCATTTTAGCTTAGCACGAGGGGTTAACAAGAATACTAGTAATGTGTGACCCACATTGCTAGTAAGCTTTTCTAAAAATAAAAAAAGAATAAAAAAAAGATTGTAAATGGTAGCTTTGACAGTCAACTTATCGAACATATACAATTCAAGATACCAACGAGATCTGTGCGTATTCCACAACTATTTTCCATTCCTACTAGCAATAATAATGTATCTCAAAATAATCTAATCTCACGAATGTGTTGTCAATATAATACTGTGTGTTCCCAAGTCGACATTTTTTCATAATAACCTCAATATGTACAAAAGTATTTTGTTTAAAGCTTGTGCTCTGCAAAAAGATAAACTCAGTTGACTTTAATCTCTTTTGTATTACTGTCTGCTAAATCAATTTAATGTTATTATGTTTTACTTTTTTTTATTTTAAGTGTTCGCATTAGTCTAATCTCAATAGTTTACTAACAATTGCTGTGTATATTTATAACTGGGCTTCAGATTTGTGTATTGTATACTGCTAAATTTTATGTTAAGTATGAATTAATCTGTAACCTGTTACTGTACCTATTCAATAAAATAAAATAAAATAAAATTCATTATTAGAACTGCATCCCAATTCAATAACCTCCAATTTGTAAAGCTGTTATAATATAATGCATATGTGCGCAGCAGATTAGAATTTAATGCAGTGATATGGGATCCTCACCAAAAGATATATACGCTCATGGTGGAAAGGTTTTCCAGATATCTACTTAAACGTATATATGGATACTACCCGTACTTGTACCCTTCCATGTTTGTATCAGGGATGATAGGTCTTGATACTTAGGCGGAAGTTTGTACACCTAATGCACTATTATCTGTTGTTGGTTGACAACATTGATAATCATTCATCATTGGTGCGAGAATGTATACATTTATATGTCCCCGACCAATATATGTGTGGCGTAGGGCGACGGTGTCACCGGCACTAGCTTTTCCATCATCATGGCGCGGCCCACACGCCTGTAATGGACTCACGGCGAGAGCAATTGTTTTAATAAATATTTTTTTACAATATAGTCCAGATGCTGACCTATTTTTTGACACATTAAATTATATAACCAAAAATAAATAAATATTCTTCGACACTTTACACAGCACCATCTAGTCCCAAACTAAGCAGAGCTTGTACTATGGGTACTAGACAGTGGATATAATACTTATATACTTTTTTTTTGTAAATACATACTTATAATATATAAGAAACACCCAGACGAACACAAACACTTTATTCATCACATCAATATTTGTGTTCTGTGGGAATCGAACCCACGACCTCATGGTCAGCAGTCCGGTACTCGAACCACTAAACCACAGAGGTCATCAATGATAAAAAGATTATGTTTTATCTAAACCAAAGAGCTAAACAATAGCAATTGCCGTAATTTTTGACATTTAATTTAAAATATTGATTTTAAACTCGATTTCTAATTTTATTATATGTATACATTTAGCACTAAGATATTATGCTAGACTTTCTAAGCTTTTATTGCATAGGTACCTACCCAAACTAACTCGACATAAGCGATTTGGTTCAAACTGTACCTAAGCTTATAACATACCATCACGCCTGTATTCCCCGAAGGGTTAGGCAGAGGCGTACTAATGTACACCCACAGTTTGCCGGTATGTTTGGGACCCATATTGCCATTAACCGGGCACAAATTCCTAACTCCGAGCTGCTCCTGGGAATTTCATAGAAAAACCCAATAACACTGCTCGACCTCGGAATCGAACCCAGGACCTCTAGCGTAGCAGTCGCGGTCAGGACCACTTGGCTATTCAAGCTTATTGTTATTAATAAATAAATAAAATAACACTGCTCGACCTGGGAATCGACCCCAGGAGCTCTAGCGTAGCAGTCGTGCTTAGGACCGCTAGATTAATGAGGCAGTAGTAGAAAGTAACTTGCTTTTCAATGGATACCTACCACTGACGTCACCTTTAAGAGGTAAAACTCAGAATATGAAGGCAATTTTGGTCAGGCGCGTAGTACCTACCTACCTATTCGTTACCAGCACGTGTGTATGAAAAGATGTATGAATGGGGAAGAAGCAAAAGAAGTAGGTATATAAGAATCGTAGCAAGTAGTGGTCTATAGTTTCTGCCTACACATGTGGAAAATTGCGACTGGTAGACAGTATATCTGTATTAAAGAAGAAGTTGCATTGTCTACTCGTCGAAAAAGTATACTATTCCGTTACTGAATATTTGGAGGATCAAACTTTAAAATGACTGTTGCCGTAGGTACATATTATTTATGAAATGCGATTGTTCTAATTAATTTGACATTTTCCTATTATGTTTCCATTATGTTGTTGTATTTGACATGTAGTATTAGTGATTTAATTAATCCTCAACTATAATTTTTGCATGCTTTGAGGCTGAATATGGTGAAACATTTTATATTATGTGACATCTTTTGTAAAACCCATATTATGCAAATAAAGAGATCGAGAGCCGAAACAAACTTGTGTCTGGAATTGAGACCACCTTGGAGAAAGTCTCAGATTGGGGCAGACTTAATTTGGTCCAATTTAACCCTAAGTTTGCGTGTTCACCGCTAAAAAACTACCGTTGGTCGTATCTCCTCGTTTTGAGAGCACCCCCTTAATTGCCTCAGCCAATATTGGAATACTTGGCATCGACATATCGAATCAACTCCAGTTCCGCGGACATTTAGAGGTTAAGGCTAAGTTAGCCTCAAAGAAGCTTGGCGTGCTTAACAGATCGAGACAGTATTTCACTCCGGCCCACCGCCTATTACTTTATAAGGCGCAGGTCCGGCCTCATATGGAATACTGTTCTCATCACTGGGCAGGAGCACCCGAGTACCAGCTTCTCCCTCTGGACCGCATCCAACGAAGAGCGATTCGAATCGTCGACTGCCAAGTTATTTCAAACCGGCTTGACCCCTTGGCGCTGCGTAGAGATGTGGCCTCGCTTTGCATCCTCTATCGCCTATACTATGGGGAGTGCTCCGAGGAATTGTTCGGATTGATCCCTGCAGCCTCTTTTCGCCATCGTTCTACGCGACAACAGTTCCATCCCCATCATCTTGATGGCTGGCAGTCCACAACTGTGCGTTTCTCTAGAAACTTTCTGCCTCGCACAACAAAACTGTGGAATGAACTGTCGCCTGCAGTATTTCCGGACCAATACGACCTTCAAACCTTCAAGAAAAGAGCGTACTCCCTTTTAAAAGGCCGGCAGCGCACTTGTGACTCCTCTGGTGTTGCAGGTGTCCATGGGCGGCGGTGATCGCTTACCATCAGGCGATCCGTCTGCTCGTTTGCCTGCTATCACAAAAAAAAAAAAAAAGAATTTGAATTGAATTGGTGCCAGTGTGTGTATGTAGGTACATAACTTATTACTTACTGCCACTTTCGTCTTTGTATTTTCTTATAAGTTAAATTAGAAAAATACATAGGTAGGTAGGTACATGAAAACATTTCCTGCAAAATCCAAAACCTGAAACCCACGCGACCCAAATCGCGGGGAGCAATTAAACAAAATACTGTGTGTAATCGTTTCTAAAAATACCCATAAAAAACACTGTGTTTATAAAATAAAATCCACGCGGACGAAGTCGCGGGCAGCAGCTAGTAGCATATAAAATGAATTAGCCCCTTCAGTTTATTTGATGCTACTTTTCAAGGTAACTTGTCCCACTAAGCGCCGTCTAGAAGCCGGGTTATAGTAAATCCTTTTGGGAAGCGAGTGAAACCGCAGCCAGCAGCTAGTCTAAAATATATTTGAAAAAGAACGGTTTTGCCCAGTAGTACCTACTTACACGCTCTTAAACGGTGAAGGAAAACATCGTGCAGTAACCTGCGAGTAGGTAAGTACATGCTGCCATGCCGTTGGGAAATTCTAATTTCCCAACTCTGCCAGAAGTGGACTGCTTATAGCCTAATTCCTCTCATTCTGAGATAAGAACCGTGCCCAGCAGTGGGACAATCTATCATTATGTTGCCCAGCCGTGGGACACCACAGAGGCGACATAATAATCACTTCAATATTAAAACACTCATTTCAAAATTATCACTTAAAACTTAAGGGTTTAATCAATGTCTGAAATAAATTTACTTATTTGAATTGATAAACAAATTAATAGGTATTTATAACCGGAAGGAACTAAATTGTCTACTAAATTGTCTTATAAGTCAAATTATTTTATTTCAATTACACAAAAGAAGATACTTTTGAAAAGTCAAAACTAGTTGCACGGTTCAACAAGTGGCTCTTAAGGAGAAGAGACGGCAAGAAATTCCATAGATACTTACTCTTTAAAAAAAACACAATAACATTAAAACTTTACAACTTTGTTTGAAACAGTTGCTGAGAATTATGAAAATATTTTATTGCTCTTTTTTATCGCACGCAAAGTAAGCTACTTAGTAGTTTTTATGAAAGATAAAATCAGCAGACAAATCGTTTAAAACATGAGCGGAACGCTTTAAAATCACAAGCACGGTTGAAAAAGCAACTGGTTTACTGAAACTATAGTCACACTACCCGGCCGTAACAACGGTTGAATATTTCACTAAAATTTTCCACAAAAAATAATCTGGTACTCACGTTGAACTTTATTTTCCTCGGCGGCACAACTTTCACAACGGCGGGAAAATAATTTATCAATTATACACACAGGTAATGTACACGTGTTTGACGTCTCGCGCGCGGAAGCTGAATGTTTCTAGGTATCAGTTCAGCTACGAGTGGGTGTTGACCTTGATGCGGCCTGCGCCACGTGCATTTAGTTAAGGGTGGACCAGTGCCGGACTCAGCCACTCGGGGGAAAGAATTCGGAACGTATTTATTGGATTATAAGTGACAAAATTATTTCAATAAAAATATATAATAAACTACCACAAGATATTAAAAATGAACAAATATACAATATATTTCTAAAAAAAATTAAATTATTTCTATTAAATAAATGCTACTACAATATAAATGAATAACTAAGAAGAATAAGAATAACATGAATATAATAAAAAAAAATGCCTATCACATAACAACTTATCAAGTTAATATAATAAATACAATACGATACAATTAAATGAATATAAATTTAACAAATTAAATAATCTAGTATACTTAATAAAAATATAATAATATCCTATAATAATAGTAAAAAAATAAAGGTAGATAATTATAAGAAGAATAACATTAATATAATTTAAAAAAAATGCCTATCACATAACAACTTATCAAGTAAATAATTATAATAAATACGATACAATTAAATGAATATAAATTTAACAAATTAAATAATCTAGTATACTTAATAAAAATATAATAATATCCTATAATAATAGTAAAAAAATAAAGGTAGATAATTATAAGAAGAATAACATGAATATAATTTAAAAAAAAATGCCTATCACATAACAACTTATCAAGTAAATAATTATAATAAATACGATACAATTAAATGAATATAAATTCAATAAATATAATATTGTAAAATTACATATTTTTACATATTATATTTTTATATATTTTACATAATTATCGTAAAAAATGCCTGAAAAAAGCATTTTTCCTCCTCTCTCTTACTATACTTTTGCTATACAGTGCTTTAGCACTAAGCCTTACCACCTGTATTACTAACATGCAAAAAATTTGAATTTGAATTTGAAAATGATTCCCTGAAATTTGTCAATTTATTGAAGTCATTAGATTACAGAATTGGTCGGCCTGACATCTATACTTCTATACTCTATATACTAATATATAAAGCTGAAGAGTTTGTTTGTTTGCTTTAAGGTGCTAATCTCAGGAACTACTGATCCGATTTGAGAAATTCTTTTCAGTGTTAGATAGCCCATTTATTGAGGAAGGCTATAGGCTATATATCATCACGCTAAGACCAAGTGAGTTTTCCACGCGGACGAAGTCGCGGGCGGAATTAAAAATATATAAGATAAACTATGTTTTGTGAGAGAGTAGTCAGAGCTAATGTACCCGAAAAAACTTCAATACGAAAATTAGAAATTTTCGAGTTTTTTTTTTTAAAGCTTACTAGCAATGTGGATCGCACAGATTCGCCCCAGAATCGGGGCCCCGGGGTGGACCGCCCCTTCCGCCCCACCGTTACTCCGCCACTGCTACCGAGAGCCTTGGAAAGTGCATACCTGCGCATTGCGTTGCGTCTATGACCTTCACAGAAAGCGCCCGGTTCGCTACTAAATTGATTCCAATAAAATGATGTTGCCGCGTCCTTATAGTTTCAATATTTAGCGTCAATGTTTCAAATGCTTCTATTATTAGATATAGACAAAATAATAATTATTTCTTTATGAATAGTTTATAGATTTTGCTTCTATTATTAAATATCAATATAATTGTCAAAGACTTATCAAAAATCAAGAAATCGTGAGATCGGAGCTTTGTTCCAATTAAGCTAACCGGTACTGTAAATTGGATCATGGATGATAAATTGGACTTCAATAGAATCAAAAACAAAATATACCTATAAACAAAACAGAGTGATATCTTTATAAATTAAAAACTATAATTACTATTTTTTTCTATTATGAGATAGGGGGACAAACGAGCTGACCGCCGCCTATACAGCCTCAACACCAGAGGAGTCGCAAGTGCGTTGCCCGCCTTTTAAGAGGGTTTGGGCCTCCGGTACCCTCACTCACTTGGCGAAACACAACGTAGGTGTTGTTTCACGTCGGTTTTCTGTGAGGCCGTGGTATCACTCCGGTCGAGCGTAAATAACGTGAATCTTCGTTTAATATAGTCGACCTCGGTCAAACTTGGACATCCTTCAACGTCCTCACATCTTGTTATCGCAATATTGTAACAGTGAAGTTTGTATTTTATTTATTTTAAAAGAGTGTCCATGGAGTTTCTTGCCGGATCTTCTCCATAGGATCAACCTTTTGGAACCGTGCAACTAGAATCATAACCTTTGAACATTGAGCTGGCCCATTCGTGCTGAAAGCATGGGTCTCAAAATTATTTATCAGAGTCAATTCAAATTCAAATATTTTTATTTGTAGAGCATAGGTACCTACATTTTAAGATGGTGTTAACAATGAGGAGCGCTATGTCTTACCAATATTGGCGTACAAATATGAACTTATTACTATGAGATAACTATTAAACTATATGATATCATAACAAAAATAGATCACAAATTTATTTAACATTAACAACTTATTATAAAACAGAAACGTCAGTCAAATATTCATTTACGGAATAATAAATTTTATTATATAATAATTTTAGGACAGCTACTTTAAACTCATTTATGTTACCCGTTTCTCTTATGGTTCTACGGATCTTATTAAAAATTCTAGGTGCCATTCCTAAGAAGTTTTTGGTATATAGTGCAGTGCTGTGCGGATTGGTACATATTTCATTATTTCGTCGACTTTAGCGTTTGAAACAAATGTATATTTGACTTTACAAATAGTGCTGTCTCGAAAATATACATACATGGCAACGTTAGAAGATTTTTTTTTTTTTAATATGGAATACAGCTATCTGTCGGTTGTAGTCTAAACATGGCACGTATGCATTTCTTTTGGGCTTTAAATGCAATTTGTTTATCTGTAGAATTGTCATTACAGATGTCGGCCATATACTGGTACAAGTTTCATAATTCCAGCTTTGGCACGCATACACTGTGCCCAAACAACTGTTTCGTAATAATTTCCTTTCCATCTTGAACTAAGTTTGAGATTAGTTTTCTTACACATACCATCACGCCTGTATTCCCCGAAGGGTTAGCCAGAGGTGTACTAAGCTACACCCACAGTTCGCCGGTATGTTTAGGTCCCAAGTAGGTAATAGGGGGCGAGCCTATTGCCATTAACCGGGCACAAATTCCAAACTCCGAGCTGCTACTGGGAATTTCATAGAAAAACCCAATAACACTTTGCTCGACCTGGGAATCGAACCCAGGACCTCTAGCGTAGCAGTCGCGGTCAGGACCACTTGGCTAATGAGGCAGTTATAATAGTGCTCTTATAATAGTCGGAATTATTCGCTGTTGAACATTCGTTTAAACCGTTTCATTCCTTTAATTTATTTATTTATTTAGGTTGGCCCACAGCATATAGATAATACACATAACATAACATCACGACTTTATTCTCGGAAGAGTTAGGCAGAGGTGTACTAATTTACACCTACAGTTCACCGGTATGTTTAGGTTTAATATGTATATACGATATGCTAGAGGTCCTGGGTTCGATTCCCAGGTCGAGCAATTGGGTGTTATTGGGTTTTTCTATGAAATTCCCAGTAGCAGCTCGGAGTTAGGAATTTGTGCCTGGTTAGGCTCGCCCCCTATTACATGGGACCTAAACAAAGCGGCGAACTGTGGGTGTTCATTAGTACGCCTCTGCCTAACCCTTCAGGGAATACAGGCGTGATGGTATGTAATGTTAATTTATATACGAATTTCATAGAAAAACCCAATAACACCTTGTTCGGCCTGGGAATCGAACCCACGACTCTTACACACTGTAGGTACACTATTGTATTGGAAAGTACTACCTATATACTTGGATTTTCATATTTCTGAACCGATCCCTAAAAAGCTACAAAATCCAATATTTTTCCCTAAAACATCGGATCAACCCCGCCGATATGCAATGCGTTCACGATTATGTTAATACACTCTCGGTCCCACAATCAAAACTAAAACTCCATAGCTCGAGCCCCAAATAACATCGATTAAAATTTATAATAAACTACCTGACGATTTAAAAAATGAAATTAATGATAAAGGATTCAATACCTAAATATGTTTTTTTTTTGTCTAAATATAGTTACAGGTATTTTTCCAGCAGGAATACAGTTTTAAAGCTTATACAATACGTTACACAACTGAAAAATAGTGGAAATGATCACCTGTTTCCTGCGCTAGTTAATGCCCTGTTTCCTGTAATACAGTTATACAATTATACACTGCCCTTTATCATTACATAAAAAGGAGACGTATGTATAGGTAATATATGTGGTTTAAATACGAGACTAGGAATTATCAGAAAGGAATAAAGTATAAATATAATAAAATAAAATAAATATAAGATAAAATGTTAGAGAATGTATGCATGCATGGGTGTGTGAGTGTGTGTGTGTGTATGTATGTAAATGAGCGTACAGATTTTAAAATACTAGATTGATTGTACAAGGAGATCTTCAGTTTCACTGTATGATAGCTTTAGAAGCCAGTCGGTCAGCAATAATTTACACGTAGATCTAGGAAGCGCGTAAACATTAAGGTATTTGTTGGAAGGAAATGTTGTACAGCCGGGGATCAAGAACATGATAGTGTCGGCTGGCAAGTGCCGAATAATCGACTTAAGAATCTATTGCTTAATAAATGCTAATATACATTGAATGAATACCTTGATGATGATTTTACTATTTAATACCAATAATAAGGTGTAATTATATAAGGCTGAAATGATTTAAGTAGTCCAGTATTTTTGTACCTTAACTTGTCTAGCACAGTTAAGGTAAAACAATATGAATAATATAGTATAAATATTAATAATATAAATATGTGTAACTACTCTATCGCATTAGGAATCTCCTGTAAAGATAGTGTAAGTGTTTTTAAATAAATAAATAAATAAAATAAATATCTATACATAAAATCCATCTACCTACTTTTATTATTTTGATACTTCTTTCCAACCTAACTAAATTGTTGTGCCCGACAGGGTTCATGTGAACTGTAATATTATTAAGACCTGTAAACACACATCTAAAAGGCAATAAAGTATTGAGTATTGAGCTGATTATCAGCATTAATTTGGTCTTTTTATGTTGATTTTTTTTACTCAATACTCAATTCGATTATTGCACTCCAAAATATTAAAAGGTGTTGTAGGAGAGAGGAAGAAGGCTTATACTTTGTCTTACATTATATAGTTTCTATTTCATAATTTCTGTTTGTTTATTTTTTAACGTTATTGATATGTATTATAAATATTCGTTATTTATTATCATAGGTAGTTTCAATTTATATACTTTTATTTTATTTATATGTAAATATTAGTTAAAAATATTAGTTTGTATTCATTATTTAGGTATTTTATTGGGTTATATTATGTGAATATTTTAACTATGTATTATGATTTTAACATTTAAGTAAGTATTCACTTATAGTATTATTGTAACTAGTAACATTTTTTTAACAATGTTTCCTTTAGCTTTGTTATAGAAAGAAAACATATTTATTTGTCACAAAAAACAAAATTAAACATACATTAGCTTTTATAATAAAAACTACATAAGTTTTGTGACAAAAGAGGTTCACACTCAGCATTAAGCCGTATTAAATTATAGCACAACCCACAATACAGCGCTGATTTTCAGCATGAACCCCAAACGACGGAAGGACGTCAACTCGTACACAATTTATACGTGAAATAAAAAACATCTAAAACAAATATACTTATAAATATACGTATAAACGTTATACCTAATTATCCTAAAAAGTAAAAACTATAATATAACACATAAATACCTACTATGAACATTCACAATAAAATTTATAAAAAATACGTTATCACAATAATATTGTAAATACGTTATCTTTTTGTAGTTTGAGGTAGATTATTATCTATATATTTTTAATTTTATATATTATATATTTTTATATAATTTATACTTTTTATTACACTGCACACTGAATGATTATAGAACTACCTACTATCCCAAATATGTTATTTGTGAACCACTTATAAATAATATAAATGAGCATAACATATCTATTATACAGAAAAAAGCAAGGTAACAGCTGTGTTGGTACTATTTATTCAACATAAACATCGCCATTACATAACCTCTATAATAAAAATATAAACAATACAATGTAACTATCAATTATTGCGTTTTATAAATATAACCATCTTTAAAATAGAGCACTGATAATAGCCACGTTGATTTCACACTAAAATCAACGTTGCCTTCACAAAAACATTGTAAATTGTTCACTTATCAATGGCTGACTATTATAAAATATTGTATTATATAACATGCATCTTGGATGCAAATATGGATCCTACTAACCTATCTACTAACAAAATATGGATCTGCGTATTGTTGTCCGAAATAAAAATCATTCATTCATTCATAATGAAATGGTAGCATTAGCACGTGGCGCTTACTAAAATGACCGTGAATATATATGTACTATCGACAATCTTGGCGGTGAACCAAGAAGCGCGCGGGCGTGCTGTGCGGTTTCACCCCTTCCCCTCACACCGCCGATATCCCCTTGAGCTTTATGCGCGTTACTTGATACTTTGAATTTCTATTAAATCGTATGATGAGTTTTCGCATTTTAAACTATCCTAATTGGCGGAAGTGAAATGTGGGTGTGGCTGACGTATCGAGAGTTGTTCAAAGGATTTTGTTAGAAAAATGGTCGACCGCCAAATTTCGCGACTGTACATACTTATATCTTATCTCTACTATTATATCTCTTCTCTTATATATGTACTTATATCTTATCTCTACTATTATATCTCTTCTCTTCTTTTCTACTATTATAAAATTGTAAAAAAGCTGTGTCTGTCAAATTTTTATTCAGATGATATAATTTATTATTGGATTATGTGAATTTGGACCATCATCTGGTTTAAAGAGTTGTAAAAGTGACTGTTAGAAAGGAACAGCAGCGTTTATACAGCCGATATTAAGCTTTTTGTACATTTATTCACATACTATATTGCTATTATACAAATTAAAACATTTTATTTTGTGCCCAAGTCGCTTGAATAACGCCTGTGTAAGCGCTTATACAGTCAATTATTTATATACAACCATTTATTTATTTTATTATTTTTATTCAAACGTAATTCAGCCAATCTGTGTTGCTTGGGACACAGAGCTGCTCAACTGGGTACGCCCATATGGTGTCAAGTCGTGAAGAATAACTTGCTAATCCAGCTTGTCGGGTTTGAACCCGATTGGTGTACAGGCGTTGTGGGAGGCAGGGGTTGAGAGGCGCGTGCCGATATTTTGCTCACTGCGCAGCTGGGAAGTACCCAGAAAACTGTACGAAACGAATCTGGGAGCTATGAATGCACAGGATTTTTTAAGTATAACTTTAAGTTTTAGGTTGATTTGGGGATGAATAAAGGAAATATGAAAGAAAAAATTGAGCAAAATAAGTTTTTTTTTTTTATGGCGCCGCACTTTTTGTGTATTTGCCAGTGTCAAGTATTAGAGTAATCAAGTAGGTAATATTTCCCATCATGGGATTTTATGGCACCACACTTTTTGTGTTCGCCAGTGTCAAGTATAATGTTGTAATGTTGTTCAGTTGCCCCAATAAAACAGTAGAACCTTTATTGAGGCTTCGATGGAGTTTAGGAGTGAACCCAAAAAGTCACGATTTTCAATTTTATATCACTTGCCTACACTCTCACACGTTCACGAACACTTAATGGTTAATTATCCACCATAATTACACATTAAACTTCGGAGAAATTCAAGTTTTGAAAAATAATAATTATAAAATCGACAATGCACACTTTTCATTTTCCCGCCTAAACCCTCAGCAAAATAAGTTTTTTATTGTTTTTTAAAACGTCACTTGTAAATGACATTGCCAACTTTGACAAGTATGTAATGGCTGCCTTAGAGACGTCACATGAAACGGACATTGCCAAGAACACCATAACTTAAAGTACCTCCAAAAATAATAATTATCAAAAGAAAAACCATTGTAGACTTAGTGTCTACAATGGATTTTCTTTTGATAATTATTACTTATGAGATCAAATTACAATTTTAACCCCTATTTAACATGTGTGTCTTTATTATCATTGAGTAAACATAAAACAATATGGCCTTTGAAAACAAACTTCTTAGACGTGTATTCTTTACTGAAAGTCGTGTCCGTTATGAAGTCTAAGTTATTTTAGGTCTATCACAACTTCCTTCCACTCTTCACGGTCCTGAGCATGTCCTAGGCTGTAGCAATGCACATTCCAGCCAATGCTCTATTTAGTCTGACCAACGAGTTGGAGAGCATCCTCTAGGTCTTGTCCCTTCAACCTTCCCCACCGCCACGAGTTTCTCCAGGCTGACATTCTCTCGTTTCACGATGTGGCCAAAGTATTCTTCTTTTCCTGAGGCACATGGTCAACAGTCTTGTTTTAATTCTCAACTCGCTCAGGATCGATTTGTTGGTCCGCATCGGAATCGAGGGTCCTCATCATCGATACAATAATAGATCGACTTTCCTGCTCCACACTGCCAATCAGTTCCTTCATAATGCTTTCAGACGAAGCAAAAAGTGTGCTGTCATTAGCTTATTGTCGATTTTTGTCTAAATCGGTGTCTTCAGATTCCGGAGGTGATAGAAGAGCTATTATTCCGGTTGACCTCAACCGTTGCCCAACCATATTACTGTAAAATAGAATTAATGTCAACAATCTGCCTTAGATGTTATTTATAAGAATTAGCAATGGAGGAACATTGCTAATTCTTCTTAATAATATCTCAGATTCCTACCTTATAAGAATATAAGAGACGAATCTGAGGAACCATTATTCATAAGGCCGTGGGCAATGTCCGTTACGAGTGACAAACATGAAAAATACAACTTTGAGTACTACTGGGGGCGTATTATGAACTCTTATTTCCAGTCAATTCGTATTATGAACACATTTTCCAGCGAGTCAGTGGTCACGTGACACTTCAAGCTGTCTTCTGCCTGGCTAGCTGGCTGGCTGGCATTATATTTATTATGAGCGCTAATTTGACATAAATTCTCCCGTTTCAAATGTCAAAAAGTAACAATCTTAGCGATTCAGTTTACGCTGCTTCATTGTTACGTAAACAGAATTGTTGAGAATTTAAAGTAATATTATTAACACTATGAGTGACGAATTGGAACTGTTTTTGAATTCCCGGTAGGCGACGACCAAAGTAATCCATTATTTATAGGAAATGGTGAATTTATAAAAACTCAAGATAATTACCCGACTGCCGAAGGAGGAGGGTTATGTGTTTGAAGTGTATGTATGTATGTATGTATGTATGTATGTATGTATGTATGTCCATTCCTATGTCCGCTCGTAACTATTCAACGGTGCAACCGATTTAGATAAAATAATGATACCTCATTAGATTTGTCTTGATGACACGAGTGTCACTGGGTACATGAAATTAAAAAAAAACAAAATGGCGGACGTGAGAAAATGTCACTGCATCCTTGAGGATGCAGTGACATTTTCTCACGTTCGCTTGGAATACTCACGTGCATGAGCGGTTTTATTAAACCCCATAGAAATTTACAAACATTTAAAAGCATTTAAAAACTCCCACAATACTTCTAACTGTATAAAAGTTAGGTACCCGTCGCCGACTATTGGAAGTAGTTTCGCTTTCCGATCTAAGTAAGGTGAAATGAAACTTCTGAAACTCACATAATATAACAAACAAACATAACACTAAAATATACTTACACCATGAGTGATAAAGTTAATTAACTTTAAAATCACAAAAAAGTATAACGAAATTGCGTTTGTATTGAAACTCCCGCTAAATCAGCATTTGTTTTTACGTCAGCTTAGTGACGTTCAAAAACTTGAATTCCCACAACATAAGTAGATGGATGGATAAACATCAAAATGATGTACCTAAATAAAGATTAGTAAAAGTAATATTACATGATGTTCATTACCTTTTCTTAAATATTATGTTTTGAGTAAATTTGTTTTAAGAAACTATATTTATGTTGGATTCTTAATGCAATAGACGTTGCAAATTATAACCGTAACTTACCGATAAAAATAATAGTCAAGATTTTGAATGGCGCTGTCAAGAAGTACAAGCCAGCCATAAATAAGTAATCTATTGGGGTTTAGGCGGGAAAATGAAAAGTGCACATTGTCGATTTTATATTATTTTTCAAAACTTGAATTTCTCCGAAGTTTAATGTGTAATTAAGGTGGATAATTAACCATTAAGTGTTCGTGAACGTGTGAGAGTGTAGGCAAATTATATTAAATTGAAAATCGTGACTTTTTGGGTTCACTCCTAAACTCCATCGAAGCCTCAATAAAGTTTCTACCGTTTTATTGGGGCAACTGAACAACATTATACTTGACACTGGCGAACACAAAAAGTGTGGTGCCATAATACAATCCCATGTTGGGAAATATATTATTACTTACATATTTGATTACTCTAATACTTGACACTGGCAAATACACAAAAGTGTAGCGCCATAATAAAAAAAAAAGTAATCCATTTAAAAGTCGGCCTGTTAAAAGTGTGTCATAATACGAAATTTAGCCAGGCAGTTTACGGCCGCTTATTGAATTGCCTGGAACTTGCATGGTTTTTTAAAAGGTCATAATACGCCCCCTGGGCAATGTCACTTTAAAGTGACGCCTACATTTAGGTACTCTAGTACTGAGAATTAAATAACTGTGTATTACCTAAATTAACTTTACTAAATAATAAAATGATTCACATTATAAATAAACTAAACATAAAAATAGTATATATCATTAAATACTTACATTATAACGATATTTGAGACGAGCGCAAACACAGTCGCCAGTTATCAATCTTTGAACAGACTATTTTCTAAAAAAATTGATAACTTGTAAGAGCGCGATGATCTTCCGTAAGAGTGAAAGAAATATACGCTAAGTCACGTGAATCACGCGATTTGAGTGGGCATTCCCAGAAACTATAGTTGTGTATCTTTATAAGCCATCCTTTATAACGGACAGGAATTCAAATGCAATTAAAAGTCAATTCAAGTCAAATATACAAACAAATATGAAAAGGTCTTGCAAACAAATTCGTAATATATTTTTGTGATTTTTAACATTTTTCATGCTAATGAATGAATTAATGATTTTTATTTCGGACAACAATCCATATTTTGTTAGTAAAGTGACTTATGAACTAATGTTAGTAAGCAAAATAGGTGAGTTGGTACTATAAATACTATAATGTAGGTAATCTGTCTGTACAGAACGCAATAAAGCACCCATACCTAATTACCCTCTGCACAAACTCGCCTACAATTGGTGAGCTGTAGTTATCAGCAACCGTTCTCAAGATGCTGTTGTCACTGTCCCTCACTCTCCTTAAGATGGATGCGGTTTTTTGCGGATGATGGCGTGGAAATCGTCCGTGCGAGCCGTCGCAAACATCTCCGAGGCACTAAAAAACCGGGGCAGTCTCAACAGCATCCTGAAAACATTGTTGTACTGTATACGTAGGACATCTAGCGATCCTGGTGTGGTTGACCCATAGATTGGCAGTGTAGAAGCGACAGTACATACGCATTAAATTAAACAGAGTAATTTTAACTTGGTTGCTAAACTGCGGAAATCTACGAGCCAGCATGTTACCATTGCTCTAAGATTAAAAAGTTATTTTAGTGAAGGAAAAATTCGACTCGCAGGCAGGATTCGTACCTGCGTCTTCTGGTTTAATACACCAGAAGAGGCAGGTTCGAATCCTGCCTTCGAGTCGAACTTTTCCTTCACTAAAATAAATAATAGTTTAAGAGGCCGTCCTAAAAATTCACTCGATCGAGTTTAGGTAAATTCTATGTTTGTGTGCGCTTTTCACGCACACATGGCTGCAGATCGAGCGTACGAGCCTATAAACAATTTTGATCCTTTCATTATTAAATTAATTTTCTAGTTTTATTCTCGTTAGTTTTTTTTGTATTTTCAATTTTGTTTTTAATTTAGTATATTTTTATACATACAATATTCAATAAACATCAAAACATGAAACTTTAAAGGCGGAAATTGGGGTGAAAATTGTAATTTTTGTAGCTACTCATTACAAATAAATACCTAGTGACGAGTTTAATGATTTATGGATTTTTACATTTTAAGGGTAGGAAACGGGGGGAGGGGTCTCTCACCCTCTCTGCATCTTCCTCCTGCGAGAGAACCTCCTCGCAGAAGGCGACCGTTGCCTGCCAGGCTTCGGCGTCGCCGACCATAGCAGATACTACGGCCGGCAACGCAAGGTCCACTCCAATTGCATCCCTGAAGACACGGCGCCGCTCTGCCCACGCTGTACACTGCTCGAGCGTGTGCTGCGCCGTGTCCTCAGGGCAGTCACTGCAATGATGGCAGCGGGCGTCCGGCTCCCTCCCGGCGACGCGACACAGGTACTTGCCGAAACACCCATGTCCGGACAAGACCTGCGTCAGCCGGAAGGTCAGCACGCCGTGACGCCTGCCCACCCATGCCGGCAGGACCGGTCTGAGTGCCTCCACGGTTCGGAGGCCAGCGCCCGGGCGCTCTAAGCGCCGCCTCCACTCCTCCACTGCCGCTGAGTGCAGCCTCTCCCGCTGGTGTTCCACCTCCCTCGGGGCGGGCCAGTCACCGCGTTCCGTCACCCGCTTCCGCCAGGTGTACAGCGACGCCAGAAAACACACAGTTGGTCACAGTTCTAACCTAACCTAACCAATTAAAACATATTTCATCCCGAAATTACCCCTCGATAATCGATTTATTTGGTGACAGATCTACCATTCTGAGCACAAAGCTATTATTTAAGTAATAAAACTATTATCTTTTAAATATAAAAGAAAGTCGTGTTAGTTACTTACTTCATTTATAACTCAAGAACGGCTGAACCGATTTGGCTGAAAATTGGTGGAGAGGTAGCTTAGAACCAGGAGACGGACATAGGATACTTTTTATCCCATTCCCGTGGGATGTGATGACAAACCGAATTCCACGGGGGCGAAGCCGCGGGCAGAAGCTAGTTACTTATAAAACGAAGTTTATTTTCATCTAATGCACTACAATGTTATTGGTAATCCATCTCTTATTTTACACATAATATATCAATATTAATTTGATAATTCATACCTGGGAACACTTTTTGTTTATCTGAGAACGAAAATATTTCGTGGCGATAGATCTATTTATTACGTGATACAACTTGATGACAAATATAAATTTTGGTGACAAGAATTATTATAAACTAGCTTCTGCCCGCGACTTCGTCCGCGTAGCGTGATGATATATAGCCTTCCTCAATAAATGGGCTATATATCACTGAAAGATTTTTTCAAATCGGACCAGTAGTTCCTGAGATTAGCGCGTTCAAGTAAACAAACAAACTCTTCAGCTTTATATATTAGTATAGATTATTTAATAATGGTAGGACTGTGACAGACGACGCCAGATTGAATTATTTAGGTAAAAGTAAAAGAGCTTGGCTTAATCCACTAAACAGTACCTATGTTAAATTTGATTTGGTTAGTGTGCATATTTAGTGTTCTTCAATCCAGTATTTTTGGTGCTACTTTCGAATATTTTGTTGCAAAAAAGGGATTTTCAGCTCTAGGATTAAATACTACCCACGAGTCGACAATTTAGGTCAACATTTGACCTTGTCTCGGTAAAGATTATCGCACACATATCAACTCGAAACCTCCATAATGCGATGCAAACTAAACTTCATTGTAACAGCCTCGCCTCGGGATAAGCTCACGAACTGCAAGCAATGCGTTCGGTCTCGGACACGGCCGGGAATTAAAATTTTTGAATACGTCTGCCTGAGCGCAATACGAGATTGGTCAGATAGTTAAGCAACTGGCAAATGAGACAATCAAAGCAAATAATGAACAAGTGGTAATAGATACGCTTTCGTTACAGTGAATCAATTAAAAAATTATTTAATTTAGAATTCTCACCCTCGGCTGAGATCTTTTTTAAGGCGCCCACCGCTGTGATTGCTGTGCACGAGCACACGACGCGTTTTAGCTGCGTTCGTTTATTTTTTGACAACGTTGGTTTACACACACAGTTTCGAATCATACGCCTTGTTGAACGGACACGTATTTTTTCGTGTCAGTGCTGAATATTTTTATGGCATAGGGAAATCGCCTGATGGTAAGCGATACCACCGCCAATGGACACCCGCAACACCAGAGGTATTGAAAATGCGTTGCCAGCCTTTTAAAAGAGTTTGGGCCTCTGGTATCCTCACTCACTCGGCGAAACAGAACGTAAGCGATATTTCACGCCGGTTTTCTATGAGGTATCACTCCGGTACAGCCAGCTCATTCGAAATATTCAATATTCGAGCAAGCCACGCTTGTACCAATGCCGTCAAAATATGCGTAGAGTGTCCGTGGATTATAGTGAATACAATTACTTTCATTTTGATGCAAAGCAAAACTTGATGCACGTGCGTAGCCTCCGTGCGCCTCGGTGGGTCTGCGGTACAACTTTATTATTATACTCTTTGGGTCTGCGCCTCTATTCTATGTTTCGGTATTTTCCAACGATGGCAGATCTCGTTATATCTTACCAATTTGTTAGTAAGATTGTTTTGTCTAATAGTCAAGTCAAAGTCAAAGTAATTTTTTTTATTTCAATTAGACCATTATAAAAGGTACTTTTGAAAAGTCAAACTAGTTGCTCGGTTCCAAAAATTTGGCCTTATGGAGAAGAGCTGGCAAAAACTCCATAGATACTCTTTTAAAAAAATATATCAACTTGAATTACAATATTAAGCTTTACAACTATGTATAGTTACTGATATAGTTACTATATGATGCAGTACTCACGAAATGGTCAGAAAACAGTAATATTTTTTAGTCCTTTAATTTTTAAATCTAGTAATACATATACTTAAATAATATACATATGCAATACATAGAAACATAAATTATATTATTACTTTCTAAAAAATAGAACAAATCAAATTAATGAAGTAAGACTTTAACTTCAAGTAGATGTACGTAAAGCTTCAACGCAAGTGCGATGTTGACTAGTAGTACCGGGAGTAGACCCGCAGCGGTGACACGGTAAGGCGAGGCGGTGCTGATCCGGCGCCCAGCTAATATGTGTGCGACAACGTTTTCGGGTTCAAGGTGATCGACTTTTTGATTATATTATTAAGGAACGGTTTTTCAATAAAAGGCCTTCTACACGGTCGGGACCAACCGCCGACCAGGGTAACCTTGGTCGGGTTGATGTAAAAATGTACAGTGTAGAAATCGGTTGACCGACCACTTAATTCTCATCTTCTCCGCTCCACTCAATTTGACCAACATCCTTTCCAACAAAATAGGTACTTTGTGACGAGCTGATTTACTCCTTATTACTGGGCTAAAAAAAAATTTGATTGATGTCAACGGCATTGGTCGTGAGCACATCCCTCGCGACGGGCTGCGTCCGTGGTCGGCCCCGACCGTCTGGAACGCTGTCGACCGACGCAACCGCTTCAGTGTGCGGTTCTCAGTCAGTCGTAGCGGTCGTATGTCACCGCACAATGAATTCGACTTTACTTACCTACTTACTGCACACACACACTTTTTATGAACGTTTCCTAAGTTGTAACCTAACGTGTCCTTCGTTTTGTTCATAGACTACACAAAAATCTATACTAAAAGTAGTTGGCTGTGTTGCCAGCTGGTAATCTTTAGGCAACCTATAAATAGTAAGTTTTTTAATAGGTACTTAATATTTTTTGGATTTTTCGTTTGTTGTGCGTCATATGGACGAAAATAAAAACTTTTTCTTTCTTTCTTTCTTTCTTTTTCTTGTAACAAAGTAAACATTTTTTTTTTAAAAAAAAAAAGCTTACTAGCAATGTGGGTCACACATTACTAGTATTCTTGTTAACCCCTCGTGCTAAGCTAAATGCTTGTGTTACGAGTGGGTTCACGTCGGTAGTGCAATGGGTGGGGTTCGAACCGGCAACCACATGATCGCAAGGCCGACGCCCTAGCCATTAGGCTACCGCCGCTTCATAAATTCATAATTCTGGTATTATTGAGAATTGGGCGCCATCTGTCACATAACTGGCAGTTATGTCAAACGCCCTAAAATTATGAAAGAAGAAAATTTAAAGAGAAGCTAACAAGGTTTGAACAGATAATAAGGTCGTTAAGTTGTCTTGTCTGTTTGTTACGGGTTGGCGCAAAACCTACAGAATAGATTTTAATTTTGGTTATCACTGTTAGAAAGTACATGCTCCAACTTAAAAACTGGTAAACTTCATACCTCAATTAATTAAACGGATCCTGAGATACAGCTTGACCTCTCTGATGTATAGAAAAGGAGATATATAATACAAAAAGTCGAGATTTTTAGAGAAGTTCTTCTGCCCGCGGCTTCGCCCCCGTGGAATTCGGTCTGTCATCACATCCCACGGGAACGGGACAAAAAGTATCATATGTCCTGGTTCTAAGCTACCTCTCCACCAATTTTCAGCCAAATCGGTTCAGCCGTTCTTGAGTTATAAATGAAGTAACTAACACGACTTTCTTTTATATATATAGATATAGATTATATTTGGGATCCATTTCTAATCCTAATATAGCTACAGGTGAGCGAAGCCGCGGGCAAAAGCTAGGCTAGGCAAAAGTTAAGCTTACAAATAAATTGAAATAGGTACAAAATTCAATCATTTTT
Organism: Acronicta leporina; assembly: GCA_947256265.1. Classification (NCBI taxonomy): domain Eukaryota; kingdom Metazoa; phylum Arthropoda; class Insecta; order Lepidoptera; family Noctuidae; genus Acronicta; species Acronicta leporina. Next base: position 2,414,758 of record OX366539.1, read on the forward strand.
GAGCTCAAGTTTAAAATGATTTACCTCAAAAATGTTCCGTCTTTATGATACTTACTTGATGTTCCTTTGATGTCGACGGAGCCCTCAATGTGTTCAAAATATATGTAGCAGACCGGAAATTACGTTACTTCTTCCTTTACGGTTACCCGGTACGTTAACTGAGGTAACGTTAAAGCAAATAACCTAATTATTTCTCAACCATCAGATGCGTGCAGCTGATAGGAAAACGTTATAGGAAATATGCAAAGTGCAATATTTTTTTAAAAGAGTTTATAAATTGGGTGGCCTGAAAGTGACTTAACGACTAAGTGACTGAAGAGAAGCGTACCATCACGCCTGTATTCCCCGAAGGGATAGACAGAGGTGTAGTCTGCGCCCACAGTCCGCTGGTATGTTTAGGTCCCACGTAATAGGGGCGAGCCTATCGTCGTTTATCGGGCATAAACCCAAACTACGAGCTGCTTGGAAAAAAAATTGAATGTCATTGATTATTAGAGATTTTCTTCTTTTTCGATGCTCAAACGATCAGTAGCCTACGCATTACGATTCATTGCTTTATCGCGTAAAACGAATGTTTCAACTGAATACCTGATGAATTGAAATCTGCGTTAAATTTATTGGTGAGGCTGTCTCAAATTGATTCATTTCCTGTTGATTATAAACTTTGGTTACTTATGTACTCATGTGCTTTGGTTGGAAGGAAAACCATTACCTACCAAATAAAATGTCCTTTATTAAAATTTAACCCTTTTTTTGAGGGATCCCTTTTTTTCTCATAATGGTTAATGGTAATGGTAATTTAAATGGTCATAATAAGTTAGGCATAATTTTCTTTGTCATTTATTTATTCATATTTAATTACTACCGTTACAACAACCAATTACAGTAACTAAAACTTTAAAAAAGACAATTATATGAATTATAACAATCATTAAAATAAACAAAGTAAAGTAAAAATTAGGTTAACAACTCTCATAAATTCCTCTCACAGTACTTCTGACATACCAATAAAATCTTCGTCCACCCATCAGCAAACAGATCGCTTGTTGGATTGGAATCCAAGAGATCATTAAGCGCAGCCAGAGTGAGAGGAATTGGCGACTTAGCACGTCATAATAATAGTGTGCCATAATTTGATATGCATAAAGTTGTAAAGCATATTGTTTATTTGTCTAATAGTTATTTGTGATAATGATCAAAAAGCATTAGGGAAACGTACTTTACGAATATTTATGTATTTATTCATAATTTTCATGCGTAATTTCAAAGTAGGTATTATGTACTTCGGGATTGAAGTGTCTCAAATTTAGGATACAAGAGCGAGCGTAGCGAGCTCGGAACTTCGGGTATCCCGACTCGGATAGGTTAGGTTAGAAGGGGATCGCCATCCCCTTCGTGGTTATTTTTTTTAAACCACCCAGATGTAGGAGCACCGCGAGGCGGGGCTCCGTCAATATTTCCCATTATGCAATGTTAAATTATGACATAAAATCGTAGGAATAAAAATAGAGAACCTAGTGTAATATTGTTATTAAAAATGTTGTAGTTAATTTTTCGGAATAAGTATAGTTTGTATGCTTATAATAGTTATGGTTATGCGCAGGCCCGTATTTCCCCTTAGGCCCACAAGGCCCTGGCCTAGGGGCCCAGCCAGCCTAGGGGCCCCAGTTCCAGTGGCGGAACCTGCGTACAAGCTCAAAGGCCTAGGGGCCCAGCCAGCCTAGGGGCCCCAGTTCCAGTGGCGGAACCTGCGTACAAGATCAAAAGCCTGGCTTGGCCTATAAAGAAACTTTATTGAAAATATTCTTTAAGACTTTAAAGAATATTTTCAATAAAGTTTGACTTGAAAGGATATTACGCATTTGAGCTATTTATAAAAGTTAGTGGTCTTATTGTGGACACACTTTTGCCAGGACTCGTCTACCAAATTATCAAATAAACAGACGTCACCTAAGAAACAGTTGAGTTACGGTCGTCTATCTTACTCGCACGCGCGTGCACTTCAGAAAGTACTCATTTACTAGGCTATAGACAGCTACAGAAAGTGTCTCTTAAAACCTTTGACTATCTTAGATAGTCAACGCTTAAAACTTGAAAGTAACTTTTTAATTTGCCGGTTCGCATATGTACAGGCAGATTTCTTTCTTCGCATAATTAATTGTAAAATGTTGTATGATCTTCTTTCTAAAATATAGGAGATTCCTGAAATTTTAACTTGAGATATTGGCCTTGTATGAATACGTATACGTGGATGGTGGACGTCGTGAATTATTTTGCATTTAAAAACGTAGATTCATAATAAAATTAAAACTAATTCGGTTTCGTGTAGTCAATTTAGCATCATGAAACGTGGAATATACGGTGCCGGTTTTAGCACCACCTGGGCGAGATTTCAATCAGCGCCAAACCCATACAAAAAAAGGCAAAAAATATAAATTATATATAATCATAGATGTTTTATACATATAAGCACATCAAAACAAAATCAAGGGATATTTTAAGTAAGACTTTTAGTGTAAAAACTTTCTACAAAAGTTTAAGGGATTAATTAGCTCTTTTATTCTTGCTAATTTTACTAATTTATACCGAAATATTTAAAAACAAATGATGGTGCCCAAATTCTGGAAAGGCTACAAAAATCACATTGTTTGTTATTGATTTTCTGTTGTTATTTAGAAAGAAAATGTTGTAACCGTTAACTTTGTTTAAAATTAACTGATTACGTAACACGCGTACCATGTCCTTTTTTAAGCCGGCAATCACGTTATCGAGCTTCAGGAGATGTAATAGAACTGCATACGTACAGGCAGAAATCATGATACTTCTCCAAGACCTATCACGTTTACTGCCTGTATGGTCGAAGTCGAAGCACATCAGTAGAATTGGTGAGAGGCTTGAGCGCCTTCCTTCGGGAACTCGTGCGTTCTGGTCTCTTGCCAAAGTTCTCGAAGGAAATTTCTGTAAGCCATCCTTTTCACCTCTACACATGGGAAATGGTCGTCGCTCAAATTCCTCAAACTATAGACCGATAGCCATAAGAGAAGAGAGAAGAAAACTTGAAAAGGGAGGCCTTTTCTCGAAGATAATGGAGTCCATTGTCAACTGCCAGTTCCTTCGGTTCTTAGAGGATCTGCTTTGTGACCAGCAGTACGACTTTCGTAAGGGTCGATCGGCTTTTGATCTTCTATAGGGTATATCATACATCATTGGTCATCGCGAAGGCCTTTGATCGGGTATGGCACAAAACGCATCTTTCGAAGTTTTCTTCCTATAGGCTTCCCGAGAAATTATGCGAATATATCACCAGTTTTCTTGCAGACAGAAGCATGAAGGTCGTAGTCGACGGTGAATGCTCGGATTCCACACTTATAAATGCTGGTGTCCCTCAAGACTGAGTGCTATCGCCTACTTTGTTCCTCCTCTATATCGTCGACTGCCAAGATATTAGGTCTTTACCTATGAAATTGCCGTTTTGTATGAAAAAAATTAAACGAATTTATTTCATGTATTTTTTATTTGTATTAATCGAAGTAATCACCCATGCAATCAATGCATCTTTGCCAACGCAGTGGCAGTTTATTGATGCCCTTCTTAAAGAAATCAGCTGGACGGGAGGCAACAAATTCTTCAAAGGCATTTTGTACTGCCTCTCGGGTATTGAATTTTTTTCCCGCCAAGAAGTTATCCAAATTCTGGAAAATGTAGTAGTCTGTAGGCGCAAGGTCTGGTGAGTAGGGCGGATGACGGAGAACTTCCAACCCCAGTTCTTGCAACTTGGAGACCGTCTGCTGTGCAGTATGAGGTCGCGCGTTATCGTGCAGGAGCAGCGAAGACGAGCGATTGACCAATGCTGGTTGGAGATGTGCCAGCTTCTCCATCATTGTGTTCAGTTCTTCACAGTACACATCTGCAGTAATGCTCACCCCGTTTGGTAAGAAGCTGTGATGAATCACACCGGCGCTAGACCACCAAACAGTGACCATTACTTTTCTAGAGGTAAGTTTTCGTTTAGGGCATTGTTTAGGTGCTGAACCAGGATCCAACCAACTTGCTGAGCGCTTGCGGTTATGAAACAGAATCCATTTTTCATCGCAGGTAACAAAGCGGTTAAAAATTCCTTCATTTGTGTGTCTGTTGAGCAGTGCAAGGCACGTTTCGACGCATACTCCGCGCTGGCGATCATTAAGTTCGTGGGGCACCCATTGTCAAGCTTTTTTACCTTGCCGATTTGACGCAAATGGAGCAATATTGTTTTGACGCTAACGTCGAAAGCTGCTGCTAATTCAGCCGTCGATTGTGTATCATCAGCTTCCACAATCGTCTTTAATTCGTCATTGTCGACCAAAGTCTTCGGACGACCGCGAGGATCATTTTTCAGGTCGACATTCCCAGAACGGAAGCGAGCAAACCAATAACAGGTGGTGCGTTGGTTTGTAGTGTTAGCTCCGTTCACGTCGTTGATATTGCGTGCCGCTTGTGCCGCGTTGCTGCCACGATGGTACTCATATTCCATAATTACTCGAAATTTTAACGTATCCATGATGACGAAAAAGATTGAAATGCGATGAAAATGTAACACTAATCAATAAACAAATGACTACTTTTGGAAAAAGAATTCCATGTTTTTAAAATAAAATTAATTTGAAATTAGAATTCTTAGCCAAACAAAAAATATTTTGATTTGAAATGGCCAGTACTGCAGAACTTCAATTTCATAGGTAAAGACCTATTATTTCAAACCAACGAATTGAGAACCTCCTCTTTTTTAAAGCCGGATGAAAATGGATTGATTTCGAGATGGGAGAGGGGGCCCCCAAATGCCAAGTGCCTAGGGGCCCTGGCCCCCTAAATACGGGCCTGGTTATGCGTCGTTATGCTTAAGTAAACTTATGCTTTTGGATAGTATGCTTAGATATTAAATATTATGCTTATAGTAAATAGGATTAAAAAATTATGATTAAGGGGCCGTCCTAAAAATTGACGCATTTTAGTGAATTTTGTTGACCGATTGTGAGGAATCTACAAAGAATTTATATAAAGTTATTTATTATTTGAAAAGAACTGTTCTTAAACCTGGCACAAGCGGAAATGGATTTTTCAATTTACTTCTATAATAATCGTAAATCCCTTTTATTGACAACTCCTTTTCCCAAAAAACGCGTTTCGAGTGAAGTTTGATGATCGGTTTACAAGAAAATATTAGTATTACTGAATATTAAAAAATACTATAAAACCCAGCATATGCTCTACTTGGCACTAGCGGAAGCACTTTTTTCAATTTTCATACAAAATATAGCAGGAAAAAAATATTTACGTAACGTAATTTTTCGTGAAAATTGCAGACAAATATGTATTTTTTTCTATTTTTTAGAAAGACATTTTGATTATTTTTTAAATTACTTAATAATCTTCAGTTATCCCTCTAATAGGATCAAAAATTACTTTTTCAAAAAAAAAATATTTTGATTTAGTAAATCAAAGATGAAAAGACCTATAATTGTGCTATAATATCGAGCGCGCAAAGCCGCTCGCGCCAGTCACGTTTGGGCCTTCCCAGCGAGAGGACGTATCGCTTTGTGGCACAGGCGTGCGCTTGTTTGACGTAAATATTTTCCCAAATTATACTGCGATTAACACAACTTGATACGTTGATTATTTTATAACTTCTAATTTCTAGAAAAGCCCTATAATATAATATGGTCTGGTATTTTTTGTAGGAGGTATGGGTAGTACAAGTTTCTCATTGTGCTGATTACGAAAATGTTTATTTTTGAAATCCAAGATGGCGGACATTACTTTTCTAAATAAATTAATATGGGTGTCAATTTCAAAGATTTTCAGGGGCTGATTACGAAAATTATATTAATTTTGAAATCCAAGATGGCGGACATTGCTTTTCTATATAAATTGATATGGGTATCAATTTCAAGGATTTTCAGGGGCTGATTATGAAAATTATTGAAATCCAACATGGCGGACATTGCTTTTCTAAATAAATTGATATGGGTGTCAATTTCAAGGAATTTCGGGGGCAGATTACGAAAATGACATTAATTTTTAAATCCGAGATGGCGGACATTGTTTTCCTTAATTAATAAATTGATACGGGTGTCAATGTCAAGGATTTTCAGGGGCTGATTACGAGAATGACAGTAATTTTGAAATCCAAGATGGCGGACTTTGCTTTTCTAAATAAATTGATATGGGTATCAATTTCAAGTATTTTCAGGGGCTGATTACGAAAATGATATTAACATTGAAATCCAACATGGCGGACATTGCTTTTCTAAATAAATTGATATGGATGTCAATTTCAAAGAATTTTGGGGGCTGATTACGAAAATGACATTAATTTTTAAATCCAAGATAGCGGACATTGTTGTTCTAAATAAATTGATACAGCTGTCAATGTCAAGGATTTTCAGGGGCTGATTACGAAAATGCTTTTCTAAATAAATTGATATGGGTGTCAATTTCAAGGATTCTCAGGGGCTGATTACGAAAATCATAATTATTAATTTTGAAACCAGAGATTAAAATTTGGTTAATTTTTTTCAAGTTAAATATGAACTGTTAACTATTTGTGATTTTTTTGCACATTCCTAGATATTATTATAAAGTTATTTTAGTGATGGAAAAACTCAACTGCGATCAAAATTTGAACCTGCGTCTTCTGGTTAGATAAATCAGATGCTATGATCACTAAGCCGCCGCGAGTCCCACCTGCCAGGTCTAAATTTGCATTCACATTCTGAATTTACGTCTTAAAGGTGACGTCAGTAATATCTATTGAAAAGTCACTTCTTTTTTGAAGAACATCCTACAGCCTGATTGTACTTGGGATGTAGTTCCTTTGGAAACGTACAGTACAGTAGTTTCCAATCTTTTTGGCCGGGCAGAGGTTGCACCCGCCTTCGTGCGCATGGTACAGTCAAGTGGAAAATGACTAATGCAATTATCCTATTTAGTATTAGATCAGTAAGTAGATAGATTTTTATTTTATACATTGGCATAACATAAAATACATAAAAAAAAAATTTATTAATAAAAACAGGCGTAGTAAATTCTCAGTAGGAGCTCGGAATTTGAAATTTGTGCCCGGATAATGGCAATAGGCTCGCCCCCTATTACAAGGGACCTTAACATATCGGCGAACTGTGGGTGTACATTAGTGTACGCCTCTGCCTAACCCTTCAGGGAATACAGGCGTGATGGTATGTTATGTTCGAGGTACTTACGACTGCGACTGCGTGTGATTGCGACATTAAGTATAATACCTATAGCTCTCAAGAGTCGGCCACCGAATTTATAATACAAACGTAATACCAAGTTATATCGTAAGTAAAACACAATTTATTGGATTACGATTTATTATGGTATTATGTTTTTGCCGGCAATTCAAGCATTCAAATTTAGACAGCGCAGTGCTTGGTAATTTAGTAGCTATTATAACGCTTTATATTTTACTAGCTTCTGCCCACGACTTCGTCCGCGTAGAGGAGATATAGGAGATATATGAGGATATATAGCCTATAGCCTTTCTCAATAAATGGGCTATCGAACAATGAAATAATTTTTCAAATCGAACCAGTAGTTCCTGAGATTAGCGCGTTCAAGTAAACAAACAAACAAACTCTTCAGCTTATATATTAGTATAGATTTAAAATATGCCATGATATACATTACAAACAAAATTATACAATCATAGCACCTATTACAAAGCTCTATGTTCATTAGTCAAAAGCAACCTCATCTTACAATAAATTATTTATAAGCAAAGGTTTTAATACATTCAAAGGTATGAATATTGTAGTTATCGCCGTGATTACTACTGTAGTACAAAATTAATGTCTTATGTTGGTCCTTCATTAGGCACATTCTACGTGCATGGTAAATTATGAAAAACAAATACCAGTTCTTCAGACATCTCATCTCACACTTTTCACGATGAAGTGGAGCAAAGTTAAACTACATACCACAATTAGCACAGATGTACATACAACCGAGCGGTTTCAGTCGTGACCAAAATGTGTTTTGATAAACATTTAACAAAATATTACGATTTTGAAGTGCCTAGCAAAAGATAAAACTATCAACTCTCCAAAGTAAAAGTTTGAAAATTCAAAATCCCTGAAACACATTTTTTATGATGAGTAGCTACATATCTCATTTTCAAATACCTACCTTTAAAAACTACTTATTCACCCATACTAATAAGTACATTAACCTTCAGGCTTCAACCCCCGTTTCCTACCCTTAAAATGTAAAAATCCATAAATCATTAAACTCGTCACTAGGTATTTATTAGTAATCAGTATCTATAAAAATTACCATTTTTAACCCCAATTTCAAAGTTTTATGTTTTGATGTTTATTGAATATTGTATGTATAAAAATATACTAAATTAAAAACAAAATAGAAAATACAAAAAAAAACTAACGAGAATAAAACTAGAAAATTAATTTAATAATGAAAGGATCAACATTTTTTATAGGCTCGTACGCTCGATCTGCAGCCATGTGTGCGTGAAAAGCGCACACAAACATAGAATTTACCTAAACTCGATCGAGTGAATTTTTAGGACGGCCTCTTAAATAGTTATGGCAAATGAGTATTATGCGTAACTAATGTTAGGACAAGTAACATTATGCAATGTTAAATTATGACATAAAATCGTAGGAATAAAAATAGATAACCTTTTTTTGACAACCAAGAGACAACCGTCCCCCGTACTAGTGTCTATAACTTCGACTTTTTTTTTTTATTATGGCGCCACACTTTTTTTGTATTTGCCAGTGTCAAGTATTAGAGTAATCAAGTAATATTTCCAATCATGGGATTGTATTCATGGCACCACGCTTTTTGTGTTCACCAGTGTCAAGTATAATGTTCAGTTGCCCAAATAACGGTAGAAACTTTATTGAGGCTTCGATGGAGTTTAGGAGTGAACCCAAAAAGTCACGATTTTTAATTTTATATCATTTGCCTACACTCTCCCACGTTCACGAACACTTAATGGTTAATTATCCACCATAATTACACATTAAACGTCGGAGAAATTCAAGTTTTGAAAAATAATATAAAATCGACAACGTGCACTTTTCATTTTCCCGCCTAAACTCCATACCTACCTAGGGGAGAAGGAGGCCCATTAGCACATTTTTCATATTTGGACTTATAAAAAATCAACTGTAAAGAGAAATTGAAAAGACATATTTTTCTTAACTTACTTACTCCTTCGCTAATATAAAAATTATGAAATGTTTGAATTTGTTGAAAACGTTAATGAGAAAAATGTGTTTTTCTAAACCTCAAATTTTGTTCGAAACTGCCTCCCTATGTCGATTCAAATGTGCCCACATTTGAATCGACATGGGGCACTTTTGAAAAATGGGTTAAAAACCAGAAGAAAGAGTTGATAGAGTAATTATTTGTCGTTATTATAATGATATTTATTGTTATTAAAATAAAAAAATACCCTAAACGAAACTGCTAAAGTTAAATCTTATATTACAGTAACAAAAATAAAAATTATAGTTTTTAATTGTGTCGACTTCCTCCTTGTTAACAAAAATAATCATATTGCACAAGAGTATTAGTTTATTGTTATTATAATTAGTTAAGTATATAATACTGCCTCAGACGCAAAACTAAACATAAAATAAACTCAATATCAAACTTCTAAACATTTTGATCAAATTTGCCCCATAGCCCCATATATATCTTCCAAGTGACCACTTGGAAGATAAAATATTACAAAAAATATAATGTGAAATAGCTGGCAAGCAAAAACTACAATGTGGATTGAAAACTAATAAGTACTGTAGAATTTTGTGAAACAATTAGTTGGAAACCTTTACACACGTGATTGTAAATCCCTTACAACATTTATTTTGCGACGACCTCTGTGGTTTAGTGGTTCGAGTACGGGACTGCCGACCATGAGGTCGTGGGTTCGATTCCCACAGAACACAAAAATTTATGTGATGAATATAAGTGTTTGTGTTCGTCTGGGTGTTTCTTATGTAGATATTATAAGTATATATTATATTTACAAAAAAAAGTATATAAGTATTATATCCATTGTCTAGTACCCATAGCACAAGCTTTGCTTAGTTTGGGACTAGATGGTGCTGTGTAAAAATGTCCCAGAATATTTATTTATTTATTATTTATTTATTATTATTTTTATTTTTTACTTCGCCGGTAAAAAATAATTTTTCAAAGCGGACCAGTAGTTCCTGAGATTAGCGCGTTCAAGCAAACAAACAAACTCTTCAGCTTTGTATATAGAAGATAAAGATATTAGTATAGTCGATGAGAGCTTTATTCAGTAGATTATTTATTAACACACAATTCACAGCATCATCGTCATCACAATCAGCCTATATTCGTCCACTGCTGGACGTAGGCCTCTCCTAGTGAACGCCACAGAGCCCGATCTTCGGCTTTCCTCATCCAGTCACTGCCAGCTGTCTTCCGCAAATCGTCACTCCACCTGGCCAGCGGGCGCCGCACACTACCTACGTTTGCCTAGTCTCGGTCTCGCCTCGAGAACTCGTTTACTTCAGCTTTGTCCTTGCTCCGACAGATGTCTCTCACTTCAGCGTGCTAATCCTTTGAGATTTCTAGATTTCTAGCGGATTATCTATCACGACATCGATAATATCTCAATGAAATTTGATTCGTTATCAGGTGTCATTTTGAGTTGACAATTATTGTCAGCCATAAAGTAACTCATTTTATAATGTGAAACCTCCATAGTGTAGATACAGTGCGCACACTTTATTTGAGAAACTAAGAATTTCCATCTAATCAAATAATTAAATAAAAAAATTACGTGCGTTAATCTTTACTGATGCCGAAATTTTTATCTCACCGCACCTATGTCTCATCATGTGAACAAATTTTAGAAATTAAGGAATTTATTGGTCAGACAGAAGGTATTCAGAGGTCAATGGCATTAAGTGTATTACAAATATGGAAAACCAAATTTTTCGAGGTGGTTAGTTGAAACTTGGAGAGGACAACGTCTGTCAGGTCAGCTAGTATTTAATATATGTAACTAGATACCGAGGTCAAACTCTCCAAGCACTCCACTGACAGACAACAAAGCCTTTTTTCACAAAGAAAAGGTTGATATAGCTACTGCTTAATATACCTAAAGTGTTGAAGGACTCAGCAAAACACAGATAATTAAGTACCTAAATTTTACAACAACATCATTCCGTATGAAATTATTTAGACTTGACGACACAGAAATTTAAAACCGGCTCTTAGAAAAACGCGCGTTTGCTTTAAGGTGGATCGTTCACCTGAGCCCGCCAAATTCAAATTTCAATTGGTTTTTCGCAATTTGTAGGTCTATAACAAACTCTAGATTCCTAGCTGTAGTAATTGCGGCATTAGCTATACAATATTCACAACTGAGCATTAAAAACTTTGCTTGTAAATCGATATTGTAGCTAAATTTAGGTACAATCGTCATTTTTGGCCAAAATTGACGATTGTACCAAATTTTAGCTTCGTTAACGTTTATTAAGCAAAGTTTTTAATGCTCAGTTGTGAATATTGTATAGCTAATGCCGCAATTACTACAGCTAGGAATCTAGAATGTGTTATAGACCTATAAATTGCGAAAAACCAATTGAAATTTGAATTTGGCGGGCTCAGGTGAACGATCCGCCTTAAACCAATTTTTTATTTTCCTAAAATCGGTTAATGAATTGTTTTTTCATTGAATGGGAATTTCAAAAAGGTCTTTTAATTAAAAGAACGCTAAAATCGAGTATCTTTTCACAGCCCGGATACCCTGATGATTGCGACGCAAGGCGAGCTTCGGTATCTTTCAGTTGGCAATCTGTAATTTCTACGGGCAAAAGGCGTCAGTATAAGGTATGTGTATCGAATTTCGAAAAAACTTTCCGAGTGATGCTCGTGCAGTATATTTATCCGCGAATATTTTCAATGCATAGATACTAGTATTCTATTATCTGTGGCATAGATAAGTTATTTATATTTGTGTAATAACTAGCTGACCCGGCAAACTTCGTACCGCATACCAATCGATTCTGAAACTAACGTCACTCAATTTTTTTGCCTTCCCAGAACCCATCTACTAACACCTAAACTTTATTGTATGGTATTAAAGTTCAAATTGACTTTTAAGTATTATTACGAATCTTTTGTGTGAAATATAGAAAATAGTATAGAAAAGTGTTCTTTTTAGACATTTACAGATATTTTTTTAATTTTTTCTCTGCGTAAGAACCATCCTCGTATTTCAAGGAATATTATAAAAAAGAATTAGCGAAATCGGTTCATCTGCTCTCGAGATTTGCGCTTAGCAACAGATTTGGCGATTCATTTTTATATTATAGACTAGCTTCCGCCCGCGACTTCGTCCGCGTGGAATAGTTACTTAGTCTTAGCGTGATGATATATTATATCTCATCACGCTAAGACTAAGTAACTATAACTACTCAATAAATGGGCTATCTAACACTGAAATAATTTTTCAAATCGGACCAGTAGTTCCTGAGATTAGCACGTTCAAGCAAACAAACAAATAAACTCTTTAGCTTTATATAATAGGTCTTTACCTATGAAATTTCCGATCTGCAGTACTGGCCATTTCAAATCAAAATATTTTTTGTAAAGTTTCATACAAACTTTCATCCCCTATTTTATCCCCTTGGGGGTAGAATTTATCAAAATCCTTTCTTAGCGGATGCCTAAGTCATAACATCTACCTGCATGCCAAATTTCAGCCCGATCCCTTCAGTGGTTTGGGCTGTGCGTTGATAGATCACTATGTCAGTCAGTCACCTTTGAGTTTTATATATTTAGATTTGGTAAATTATTGTTGGTAGGTGATCCCATTCAAATTTGATCCGATGATTTGATCTCAGAATTTTGACAATAAAATCAATAAATGCGCGCGCGGTACTTGATCATTATTTTGCTGCGATGTTTATTTAAAACTGCGATATCTCCTAAGATATTCATTGAAATCCAATGATGTAAAGGGCACTATTGTTTTAAATTAAATACTCCTGATGAATAACGTATTTATTTGGATAAGGATTAATATTATGTTTATAAAAACACCTACATAAATAATGCATTTGGAATTTTAGAACAAAGTTAGCATAAAAAAGGTTATAGTCAGCATGCATCGGAAGCTCTCAAAAGGAAAAAACACCCCGATTTTGAAACATTTTTCATTGGTGCTCCGCTCCTATTGGTCTTAGCGTGATGATATATAGCCTATAGCCTTCCTCGATAAATGAGCTATCTAACACTGAAAGAATTTTTCAAATCGAACCAGTAGTTTCTGAGATTAGCGCGATCAAGCAAACAAACAAACAAACAAACTCTTCAGCTTTATATATTAGTATAGATAACAGACAGTAATGAGACAGACTACCGCTGTTTGTTTATGGCGGTAGGGGGCGCAGCGGGCCGTCGGCGGCGCGGCGGCGCGGCGCCCGACGACATCGCCCGGCATCAAAGCGTATCGTAGCGTGTCACCCACAGACCCACAGTAACTACAACCTACAAAGCTGCCGTCATAAATTGATGGGCAGGAAATTGTTGTACAATAGCTCCCTTGTAGCCTGTTCCAACACAAAGGACATTGTAAAAAATGGCCTATGAATCAACACGCATGAAACATTTACTATAAGTAATTGCTGGTTCTTTTAATAATATTATATACTAGCTTCTGCCCGCGACTTCGTCCGCGTAGCGTGATGATATATAGCCTATAGCCTTCCTCAATAAATGGGCTATCTAACACTGAAAGAATTTTTCAAATCGGACCAGTAGTTCCTGAGATTAGCGCGTTCAAGCAAACAAACAAACAAACAAACTCTTCAGCTTTATATATTAGTATAGATTACAAATATTTCAATAGAACGGACACTTTTTAATTTCGAAAACATTTTAAAAAGTATTCACTTCCATCTTTAGCTTCCGTCATAATCCTCGGTGATATTTCTATTATTAACCCCCGACGCAAAAACGACGGGGTGTTATAAGTTTGACGTGTCTGTCTGTGTGTGTGTGTGTGTGTCTGTCTGTGGCATCGTAGCTCCCGAATGGATGAACCGATTTTGATTTTGTTTTTTTTGTTTGAAAGGTGAATAAGTGGGGAGTGTTCTTAGCTATGTTTGATGAAAATCGGTCCAAGATGGCCGCCGCCACAAGATGGCGGTTTACATATTTTTTCACAACCCCCACAATATTGGTATCAAATGAAAGGGCCTGACTAGTAGAATACTGTACACTATGAAAAATTTCAAATCCAAGATGGCCGCCTCCACGAAATGGTGAATTTATTATGTTTTTTCACTACTCCCTCAATAAAGGTATCAAATGAAAGGGCTTGATAAGTAGAATACTATACACTATGATATAAGATATCTAATAGCTATGAAATAATTGTACAAAAGTTGAATAACTAAACGAAGAAAATACCTAATTAAACACTAAATTACCTGGATCTTAAATCGCAAGAAAATAAAAGAAATTAAACAAAATAACTAAGGAGTCCCTACAAAAAGTGTGAAATAACAAATTAAATTAAAAATTAAAAAAAACCCCCGACACAAAAATAAACCTGAATCCCTATAAAAAGAAAAAAATAAACTTGAAATTATAACCCTTCGTAAGTACGTATGAAGTTTTTTGATTAAATTTTGTCGCGTCGGGGGACCGCTCTCTAGCTCTCGCGTGTCTGCCCGCTCGGGTCGCCAAACTTGAATATGTTACGCTCCGCCCACTTTACACCCTCCCGCGCGTCGCGGCGATGTACGCGCCATCCACATCAATTCTGATTTCGCGCGATTCACGTTCGGGAAGCAAAAGGAAAGGAAAGGATTCACATAATTAGAGAGCGGTCCCCCGACGCGACAAAATTTAATCAAAAAACTTCATACGTACTTACGAAGGGTTATAATTTCAAGTTTATTTTTTTCTTTTTATAGGGATTCAGGTTTATTTTTGTGTCAGGGGTTTTTTTTAATTTTTAATTTATTTTTTGGTTCAATTTGAGGTTTTTAATAGGCAAAGGTTTAGCTCATACAGCCAAGCCTTTGTAACAGCACTCTTAAGAGTTTGACACAGACAAGCGTCAGTATTCTCAACACTTGATTTACGATAATGATTTTTAGTTACAAACCTTATTAGGGCTTATCAAAAAACTCGATTGAAAGCGCTGTTTGAAACGAGCAATGAGATTACGCGGGAAAATGAAAAGTGCACATTGTCGATTTTATATTATTTTTCAAAACTTGAATTTCTCCGAAGTTTAATGTGTAATCATGGTGGATAATTAACCATTAAGTGTTCGTGAACGTGTGAGAGTGTAGGTGTGCGGGTTTTTTATTGCTCTTCCGGGAGTTCGGAATCTCCTCGGCGGAGCAGGCACACAGTGCTTTGCGATCCGCCTCCTCCTGGGGCTGTGGGTCGCACACTCCCACTTGTGACGTGGCGTACTTTAGAGTCGCGGCTCGGAATGAGTCCGTCGAGGCACGGCTCCCGCTGGTGACGCCCGTCCCGCGCACCCTGTAATGCGCTAAGATTCCCGGTCGAAGGGAAGGAGGGAAAACCACTACTGTACTCAATTAAAACGCACTAAGTACTACTGGCACAACACTGTTCCTCGGGGTTCGGTTCTCACTCGAGGTGTGTCCTCTTCGCTGACTGGATAGCGACTGTGTCTGCCGAACATACGGCCATACCTTTTATACCATACAACCTTTTCGAGAATCAACCAACCAAACAAAAAAAACTCTTTAACTTTATAATTTAAAAACAAAATAAGTAATAAAATATAATTAGTGCCACTTGCACCAACTTCTTAAACGTATTTAAATTAAATAAAATGTACTTAAATTTTCTATGAAAACTCGTGTTTAATGCAATTTAAATATAATTTTGAAGTTGGTGCAAGTGGCCCTAGTAGATGTGGGTAAGGTGACAATAATTTTATATAGGTACTTTGTTAGTGGTGGTACTATTCTGAGTGATTCTGCTGTTACAAGGTAAAGTAGGACATTAGTTACTGTCCTCTTGATATTTTAGTTATTACACTCGAGTAGCTTTTAGAACAGCCATCCTTTAATATTACTGTATCCGGCTCGACGGATACTTCGGGGTTTTTTCAATAAAACAACAGCAACGTAGTTAATAGTGAGAATTATAATGAACTGATGACAATTAAAAATATGAAGAATAAGAATAATACCTTATTAAGTAAGTATGTCGGAAGTGTTGCCACACGAAATTTATAGGAGATCGTTAGTTAAGCACATTACTTACTTTTTAAAAGTTGAAATGAATGGGGTAGCCTCTATAACCAAGTAGATCACCTTACCCTCTTCATCATTTATACTTTTGGTCAACTTGATGAAAAACGGCAAGAAACACACAGGCCTCTCTTTGACGCTGAAGCCGCCTGATAGGCCCCGGTATTGTCGTATGCGACATACCATAGACGACACCGAGTTATCTGGAGTTTGAGCTGAAGACAAAAGAGAAAATTTATGGATACAAGCTTTTTCCCGCCGCGGTTCGTCCGCGTGAATTGCAGAATCATTGAGATGAATCTTACTTTTTTATTCATATTTTGATAGTTATTTTAGTGAAGGAAACATTCGAATGTGGGCAGGATTCGAACCTGCGTCTTCTGTTTAGATACACCACCCGCCAGGTCAAAATTTGCCTCCACTTTCTGAATTTACATTTAAATTACAATTTACATAACATACCATCACGCCTGTATTCCCCGAAGGGTTAGGCAGAGGCGTACTAATGTACACCCACAGTTCGCCGGTATGTTTAGGTCCCATGTAATAGGGGGCGAGCCTATTGCCATTAACCGGGCACAAATTCCTAACTCCGAGCTGCTACTGGGAATTTCATAGAAAAACCCAATAACACTTTGCTCGACCTGGGAATCGAACCCAAGACCCCTAGCATAGCAGTCGCGCTCAGGACCACTTGGCTAATGAGGCAGTTAATTACAATTTATCAGTAACAAGTTTAGTTTCTTCTCAACCGTCATGACTTGCCTTACGGTTAGTCTATGTCGTTTAGGTACAATGCTCCCACCTAACTATTATTGAGTGTCTTTCACAAAATTGTGAAGATCACTAAAAGATACAATAAAATATATATAAACAGCGGCTTCAGATATAAATTTTAATGATCGTAAAATATTTCATTTAAATTAAAATTATTTTAATGATTGGGGTGGGGAAATAAGTTCAATCACTTAGGGCCACTTGCACCAATTTCAAAATTGTATTTAAACACGATTTTTCATAGAAATTTTGTGTTTAAGTACCATTTAAACACATTTAAGAAGTTGGTGCAAGTGGCACTTAATCCTGATACTTTTTCAGTTTTTCACCTAGTGTAAAAAATAATAAAAACGCACAATACCGGAATGCTTTTTATTCAGTGCGCAAACTTTGACAATTGAAACTTAAACGAATTTTATTAAACACCAATTTGTTATTTTGATATGTCTTAGTACAAATTATCGAAGTTATCGTTAACGAAAGATGTTTACTTTGAAACTGATTTTATGGTTACTCGCTAGCGCACGGCAAAGCGCGCGCGCCTTAGTACCTACATCAGCTGTGCGCTCGTTCGAACCGCCTGCGTAGGTATGGCGCGCGGCGACTATCTGTCTAATTTCTATGATAGATTTTCAACGTTAATACAAAGCAATAAGGTTCATGTTTAATTTGACAAAAAAAAATGCCATTACATTAAAAACTTTTTTAAGTTATTTGAAAAGTAATTCCAATTTATCTTTCATGCTTAGGCTTAGGACCATCAGAATGCAGAAAATGAATCATTATAATCACGTAATACAGATTAATGTAAGACAAAATTTCCAAACCGCGTACTGGCTCACACCGAAGCGACGAGCTGCATCGTTGGTACTTGCTCTTGGGTCTCGCTCGAAGAAATCCTTTGATTGGCGGCTAAAATAGTCTTCTCATTAGAGACCACGGGGTTATGAATCCCATGGGCTCGCATTCGAGGCACACACTCTGCGGCATACAGTCTGCGAGCTGCCCGCAAGTTTTCACCACTAAGAGACACTCGCACCATTTCGTAAAACTCACGGTTACTAAACTCTGACATCGTGCGTGACCGGTCACAGTACGAAATACGAAACTCGGGCGGCGGCGGCGCCGGGATCGCGCGGGAAAGCGATACACACGTCACAGGCGCGTGCGACGAGCAGACTGCCGGGCGGCGGGCGCGCTACCCCATCCCCGCTGCCACCCCCGCGGGTTCACCCCCGCTGACACCGGCGCGTGAGTCGGCTGGCGCACGTGCCTATTGTTATTATTGCGAATAGATATGTGTCCATATTTTGCTGATTTCAAGCCGGATAAAAATAAAAAAAAAAGTTTTGAACTAATAATGGGAATGTGTTCTATTACTGATACTGAACTACCAAAATTTTTTTGCGCACTGCTTAAAAAATGACCCTGTATATTATAACACAACTGCCTCAATAGCCAAGTGGTCCGGACCGCGACTGCTACGCTAGAGGTCCTGGGTTCGATTCCCAGGTCGAGCAAAGTGTTATTGGGTTTTTCTATGAAATTCCCAGTAGCAGCTCGAAGTTAGGAATTTGTGCCCGGTTAATGGCAATAGGCTCGCCCCCTATTACATGGGACCTAAACATACCGGCGAACTGTGGGTGTACATTAGTACATTACATTAGTACAGTACATTAGTACGCCTCTGCCTAACCCTTCGGGGAATACAGGTGTGATGGTATGTATGTTATGTTATTATAACACACTTCGCCTTTTTACGAGCATTCACATTTGCCATCCATGTGACAATCATTCAATTGAACATCCAAATACCTACCTACCTATATTATACTGACTTGTAGAAAGGAATATTTTGTCATAAATTGTAAAGTGCCGCGATAGCCTAGTGATATGACCATTGGACTGCCAAGTCAAAGGTCTCGAGTTCAAATCCAAGGCACGCACCTCTGACTTTTCGAAGTTATGTGCGTATTAATAGTTAATTATCACGCGCTTAAACGGTGAAGGAAAACATCGTGAGGAAACCTGCACGTCTGAGAGATTTTCTCGACGGCGTGTGAAGTCTGCCAACCCGCATTAGGCTAGCGTGGTGGACTACAGCCTATTCCCTCTCATTGTGAGAGGAGACCCGTGCCCAGCAGTGGGACATATTATTACAAGACAAGTAAATTGTAAAGGAACTTATTCAAACCTCCTATTTGTGGCATATAAGTTAAAACACAATATCAGGACGAAAAACAACCACGAAATAAAGGATTTAGGCGATATTTATTTAGGTAGAAAGGTGGTACGATAATTAAACTACCGTTATCCCTAGTAAAATTGAAACATAAATATCATGCAAAAAAGCTTAAAACAAAACAATAAATTGGCACCATGGAACCACTAAACAATATTTACCTTTTTCTTGAGTACCATTAAGAATTTTCGACACAGCCAAGCCATTAGTGATTTGCGATGCAAAGGTGTTGCGATCCTGTGAAGTTACATACTTGAAATTGCCTTTTTACTTATCTATCTACACTTACTAATATATAAAGCTGAAGAGTTTGTTTGTTTGTTTGTTTGCTTGAACGCGCTAATCTCAGGAACTACTGGTCCGATTTGAAAAATTCTTTCACTGTTAGATAGCCCATTTATTGAGGAAGGCTATAGGCTATATATCATCACGCTACGCGGACGAAGTCGCGGGCAGAAGCTAGTACTTAATATATAAAGCTGAAGAGTTTGTTTGTTTGCTTGAACGCGCTAATCTCAGGAACTACTGGTCCGATTTGAAAAATTCTTTCAGTTTTTTTTTTTATGGGATAGAGGGACAAACGAGCAAACAGATCACCTGATGGTAAGTGATAACCGCCGCCCATGGACACTTACTAATATATAAAGCTGAAGAGTTTGTTTGTTTGTTTGTTTGCTTGAACGCGCTAATCTCAGGAACTACTGGTCCGATTTGAAAAATTCTTTCACTGTTAGATAGCCCATTTATTGAGGAAGGCTATAGGCTATATATCATCACGCTACGCGGACGAAGTCGCGGGCAGAAGCTAGTACTTAATATATAAAGCTGAAGAGTTTGTTTGTTTGCTTGAACGCGCTAATCTCAGGAACTACTGGTCCGATTTGAAAAATTCTTTCAGTTTTTTTTTTTATGGGATAGAGGGACAAACGAGCAAACAGATCACCTGATGGTAAGTGATAACCGCCGCCCATGGACACCCGCAACACCAGAGGAGTCACAAGTGCGCTGCCCGCCTTTAAAAGGGTTTGGGCCTCCGGTAACCTCAACTCACTCGGCGAAACACAACGCAAGCGTTGTTTCACGCCGGTTTTCTGTGAGGCCGTGGTATCACTCCGGTCGAGCCGGCCCATTCGTGCCGAAGCATGGCTCTCCCACGTAAAAAAGATATGTGTCAGTGTTAGATAGCCCATTTATTGAGGCAGGTTATAGGCTATATATCATCACGCTATGCGGACGACGTCGCGGGCATAAGCTAGTATAGTATAATAAGTAAGTATTTCTTTAAATTCCTTTACATAACATACCTACATACCTACCTTTCCTTTATACTTGACATTAGTTTTTGATTAAGGGATTTTCTATACTATTCTACATACCAATGTTCATCTGACTACGAGTATAATGAATCAATTACGACAGTAGGTCATAGTTACTATGTATTTATTACCCCTATACAGTGTATTTGCCCTTCCTTATTAGTAAATTTGAATTTAAATTATGTGAGTAAATATGATATTACATAACATACCATCACGCCTGTATTCCCCGAAGGGTTAAGCAGAGGCGTACTAATGTACACCCACAGTTCGCCGGTATGTTTAGGTCCCATGTAATAGGGGGCGAGCCTATTGCCATTAAACGGGCACAAATTCCTAACTCCGAGCTGCTACTGGGAATTTCATAGAAAAACCCAATAACACTTTGCTCGACCTGGGAATCGAACCCAGGACCTCTAGCGAAGCAGTCGCGCTCGGGACCACTTGGCTATTGAGGCAGTTAGTATTAATAATATGATATTATTAAAATAACATTTAAATTTTCACGTGGGAGAGCCATGCTTCGGCACGAATGGGCCGGCTCGACCGGAGTGATACCACGGCCTCATAGAAAACCGGCGTGAAACAGCGCTTGCGTTGTGTTTCGCCGAGTGAATGAGGCTTACCGGAGGCTCAAACCCTTTTAAAATGCGGGCAACGCACTTGTGACCCCTCTGGTGTTGCGGGTGTCCATGGGCGGCGGTTATCGCTTACCATCAGGTGATCCGTCTGCTCGTTGTCTCCCCTATCCCATAAAAAAAATAGTACAAAAAGTGTCTTGCGTGAGCCTTCGACGAGCTTCATGTTCATACCTTACAATAGTATAAGTGGCCTACCTTTGGGTGAACGAAGTCGATGAAGGATCTGCCAATCCACATGTCTTTGGGGTAGCCGAGTGTATTCGCTAAGGGCAATGTTGTAGACATCACGACACCGTTATGCAAAGAGATCACGCAGGAAAACCCACCCTGTAAAAGAGTACAACCTCTCATTATATCTACGCCTGAACGCAGCTTTTTCTTCATATTTCTCTATTTACGAACGCACCCTAGCAACATCGCTCGCTGCGGGCTTCACGGCGCAGGAACGCTACCAACTTCACAACGTACACTGGAACACCGCCATTTTGTCTCGACACAAGTTTTGTAATATCAGAACAATAAATTCATTTATCATACATCGAGGTGTGATCTTATTGTATCGCCCACACATTATCTTCTCACATTAATTCCCTCTTGGATCAAAGCTCGTTTGAACGTTGTTTACGACTCCATTCCAGACTATATCGAAACGATCAGAGATGTTGCATAATTAACTAATCGTCATCATAACTATTTGACTTATCTTCTCTTCTTCATCTTTTCTACTATTATATTATAGAATCGTAAAACTGTCTGTATATTGAACACATTTAAAAAAAAAACAACTGGGTTAGGGTATATAATTTTACGTTTCCGAATTAAAAATGTGATGTTAATAATTCTTGTCTGTTTGTTTCGGGTTGGCGCAACAACTACTGAATAGATTAAAATTTTGTTATCACTGTTAGAAAGTATATAATATGCACCAATTTAAAAACTGGTGAACTTTTTATCTCAATTAATTTAACGGAATACAGCTTGACTTTTCTGATGTATGCAGATCCACAGAAACCCATCAGAAAGATGAGATCATCACTGCTGATTTTTGATAAAATTATTTTTGGGATTCATTTTTAATGTGCCTCATTAGCCAAGTGGTCCTGAGCGCGACTGCTACGCTAGAGGTCCTGGGTTCAATTCCCAGGTCGAGCAGTGTTATTGGGTTTTTATATGAAATTCCCAGTAGCAGCTCGGAGTTAGGAATTTGTGCCCGGTTAATGGCAATAGGCTCGCCCCCTATTACATGGGACCTAAACATACCGGCGAACTGTGGGTGTACATTATTACGCCTCTGCCTAACCCTTCGGGGAATACAGGCGTGATGGTTTGTCCATTTTTAATTTTAATATTGCTTCAGGTGAGCGAAGCCGCGGGGAAAAGCTAGTGATTTTCCTTATGCAATAGGTATATTATATAAATGCACTACAATAGTTACAAGTGAAAATAAATCATAACAATATCATATAAATATATCATAGAAACACTTCGTGTAAATCTATTTACTCGTATTTTAAAAATCTTCATTGCTCTAAACAAAGTGCGTACACGTCTCAGCGCTCGGTCTCAGAGGTATCCTTAAAAACTTCATCATATTTTTTTTGTTATCACAGATGCACATTCTAGCAAAAATAAACTAGGCTTCACAATCTTTTTACCTACCCTAAGGGCCATACTTAACGGGCGGTTCTCCCGCCACGGGAATCCGCTTCTAAACCGCACTATACACAATTTAATATGGAAGTTGTTAGTTGCATACTACACTGTGCGGTTTCCCATTGCGGTTCACAGGCAGGAGAAATTCGACCGCATGCAGCATCAAACCGCCGCTGATAACCGGCGTGGGCGCTTCAAACTACACGGGCGGCGGGAGAACCGCCCGTGTAGTACGGCCCTAAGTGTATTCACTACATATTATAAAACAAAGTCGCTTCCCGCTGTCTGTCCCTATGTATGCTTAGATCTTTAAAACTACGCAACGGATTTTGATGCGGTTTTTTTTAATAGATAGATTTATTCAAGAGGAAGGTTTTAAGCTATTTAACATCACGCTACGACTCTTAGGGACGGGGCAGCACGGGTGAAACCGCTGGCGGGTCGCTAGTAAGGGATAAAATAATAAATACATAAGGAAAATTCAAACCGGACAAGTTTGGAATGTTTTGAAATTTATGAAAGAAATAAAAGCCATTGAAATACGTGTATTGTTTTACGCTCGTGCCTCACGTTTCAAGCAATGACATCATTGTAGGTAAAGGGTCTCTCAATAAGGATCTCTTTTCTTAAATGTAAGATTTTTTTTGTTGTTTCATTCCGTTGCGCAGCAACATAATACTTGTTGCGTTTTCACTCCTAAACGGTGGAACCAATTTTATTGAATTTTACTATTGAGATAGATTATACCTTGGAGACGGAAATGGGCTTAGACTCTATCTCAAAAAGTCTTTTCAGTTGCGAGCTAAACCGGGCAAGAAAGTCATTATTTGCAATCGAAGAATCAATTTACTGCCAAGATCTTCATTGACAGGTGTCCACTTACGTACAATCAAGTTTTTTTTATGAATGACATTAGCTGTTGATTCACGGAATCTTTACAGCATAACCGGACTTGGTGGCGAGGCACCGAATGCCTCCAGCCAGGAGCAACTTATAAACTAAGCAACAGCAGCTAAGGGCGTCCCCTGCGGGACACGGGCCTCGGCTTAGGGCGTTGCTGGGGGACAGCTAGGGACGGCTGGATCTGGTTTAAATGATTTAGGGACTAATTTAAAGCTACTGGCTCGGCTAGAGCCGGCTCTATCAAGGGTCGGGGGGGTTATCATTAGAAGGTTTCCGCGACAGGCCTCGCCGGCGAAGACGGTAAAACGGACACACAAATAAAGAAAGTTTGTTGCAACATATGCCTGCCTGCCTCAATAGCCTAGTGGTCCTGAGCGCGACTGCTACGCTAGAGGTCCTGGGTTCGATTCCCAGGTCGAGCAAAGTGTTATTGGGTTTTTCTATGAAATTCCCAGTAGCAGCTCGGAGTTAGGAATTTGTGCCCGGTTAATGGCAATTGGCTCGCCCCCTATTACATGGGACCTAAACATACCGGCGAACTGTGGGTGTACATTATTACGCCTCTGCCTAACCCTTTGGGGAATACAGGCGTGATGGTATGTTATGTTGCAACATAAATAAGTAATACCTCATCTTTGAAACTGTCCCGCTCAGAAGTACTTATGTCCATATGCTCAACACCTTTTTTTGTCTGTACATGCACCGTTGGCGGTGTCAGGATCGCTGCACAACAAAAAAAAAACGGAAGATAATCATGCAACTACAGGTTATGGACATTTTGACATCATCTGAAAATAAAAAACCCGACTGCATAAAAACACTTTAAAAAAAGACAAAAACAAGTCTAGTAGTCCAGACCTATGTAAAGTAATATTGAATAACTCCACCATTTAAATGTTTTCATGATCGATAAATACATAAAATAATAAATTATAACGTAGAATAAAGTCAATCTTGCCGTCGGGACACATTCAAAATCGTGACCGTCTCTAAAATTCCCAGTAATAGGTCCCGACTGCAAGATTGACTTTATTCTACGTTATAATTTATTATTTTATGTATTTATCGATCATGAAAACATTTAAATGGTGTAGTTATTCAATATTACTTTACATAGGTCTGGACTACTAGACTTGTTTTTGTCTTTTTTTAAAGTGTTTTTATGCAGTCGGGTTTTTTAGTTATTTTAATTACGTAACTTGTTTCTGGATTTTTAGTGCAAAACTACGAAAAATTATTTGTATGAAAAAGTAGATGAATTCCTACAAGTCCCTTAACAATAAAGTAATGTAATGCTTTCGCTAATTGCTACCGAAAATTTGAGAATACATGATACGGAATGCTCAAAACATATTTTTCAGCCCACGCATTAAAGCGCATAAAATCCGCCATTTTGTTTTTTTTTTTAATTTCATGTACCCAGTGACACTCGTGCCATCAAGACAAATCTAATGAGGTATCATTTATCTCAATCGGTTGCACCGTTGAATAGTTACGAGCGGACATAGGAACGGACATACATACATACATACACGTCAAACACATAACCCTCCTCCTTCGGCAGTCGGGTAAAAAAGATAACGACTCTCCACAAAGCTAATCACAAATAATACCTATTCGTACAAATTGATAACGTATACAAGTTACATACAATTTTGTAAAAATTACATAAAATATACGTAATTGTTATTCAGAGTTCATAATATATAAAATATATATCACTACTTATTATAAAACAAAGTCGTTTCCCGCTGTCTGTCCCTATGTATGCTTAGAATGTTTTAAACTACGCAACGGATTTTGATGCGGTTTTTTTAATAGATAGAGTGATTTAAGAGGAAGGTTTTAAGCTATTTAACATCACGCTATGACTCTTAGGACCGGGGCAGCGCGGGTGAAACCGCGGGCGGGTCGTTAGTTTTTATATATTAAAAAATATTGAGATAGCTCTCCATATTGCAATGCTTGCAAAAGGCCGCTAAGTCATAAGTACTAAAATAAAATGTACCTAACACCAATTATGTACACTAAGTATGCAATAAATCTTTTGACTTTGACTTTGAAACCATGCAGTCTCGGCATCACATCATTGCCCTGTATTAGGCATGGAAATGATTTCATTTGATGAAATAATGATGCGAAATTTCAGCGATTTCATTCAAAATCATTCGTTCGCCACACTTGCTATTTTGCTACTTACAATGAAATCGTGAACAAAATGCGATTTTATTAAAATGCTATTTAGGCTGTGTGAAAAAAAGTAGCAGGGAGTTTAGGCGGGAAAATGAAAAGTGCATAATTATTGTCGATTTTATATTATTTTTCAAAACTTGAATTTCTCCGAAGCTTAATGTGTAATTATGGTGGATAATTAACCATTAAGTGTTCGTGTACGTGTGAAGGTGTAGGCAAATGATATAAAATTGAAAATCGTGACTTTTTGGGTTCACTCCTAAACTCCATCGAAGCCTCAATAAAGTTTCTACCGTTTTATTGGGGCAACTCAACAACTTATATATACTTGACACTGGCGAACACCAAAAGTGTGGTGCCATGTAAGAAAAATAGCAGGTGTGACGTAAGAAAAATAATTTAATGTGACAGGTGACATTTAAAACGCGGAAGTGCGTGATCTTTTTGCGTTTATCAATACAGCGTATTCATTAGCGGTTTTGTAAAACAGCTGGAAATGTAACATCAGATCTTTTCCACAATTCGACGTTAGTGGCTCATTATGGCCTAACAAGAGTAAAAGCTCGTTATAACAACCCTAATTTCTTCTTTAAGTATGCACAATGGCTGCAATTCGGTACTGGCGTCGTTTTATTCTCTATTCATCCTGAAATTTCTCCGACAATCCTAAATTTGACTTCATAAAACAAATCAAAATACCTATAGGTAAGTAAAAAATGCCAGTTTTATTACAGAAAACGCTTATCGTAATAATTAAGTCAATCTACAAAACAACCAAACGATTTTGTTAAACAACTGTTAAAATATTGTATATTATTATAAATTATATTAGGTACTAGCCTATTCCCGCGGCTTCGCTCACTTGAAGCTCAACAACCAACAGCGATGATCTCTTCTTTGTATCGGTCTCTATACATTAGAGAGGTCAAGCTGTATCACATGTTCCGTTTAATTATTTGAGATAAGAAGTATACCGTGTATAGAAGTACCCCAAACAATGATGTGAATTCTATTTTGTATAACGCCTTTTAATAACTTAACAGACAGAAATGTGTTTGCTGGGGAGTTTGTTGCGCCGTGTCTTCTTCCCAGCGAAAACACTAGGAAGCGGTGAAGGGCGGGCGTTTGGGGACTGTCTATATTGTAAAAATGACGTTCAAACAGTACTACCTAGTAGTCTATATTAAATAAATGATTTTGACTTTGACTTTGACTTACCAGTTTTTAATTTGGAGCACATACTTTCTAACAGTGATAACAAAATTAAAATCTATTCAGTAGTTTTTGCGCCAACCCGTAACAAACAAACAAGAAAAAAATCACATTTTTGGGTTTGCAGACGTTTATACACCCTAACCTACTTTTTTTTAATTTCCAGACACAGTTTTTTTACAATTATATAATAGTAGAGATTATTATTTGAATAATATACTTTTTAGTACTTATTTTCAAAAGAATTCGGCAATTATTAAAAACTGCTAAATGTCATTCAGTTGTTTTAAATAACAGCTCTGTTATGTAAAACAGCTAGCGGTTATGTAAGATAGAGAATTAAACAGCTACATGAGAAACACAAAGAGCTTTTTTGAAACTTAACTATATCGCTCCTAAGGCCCACTTGCACCAACTTCTTAAATCTGTTTTAATTTAAAAACAATTTTTCATTGTAATTTTGTATTTATTAAATACAATTTAAACATACCTATTTAAGAAGTTAGTTCAAGTTTGTACTTGAAAGAAAATATAAACTCACATACACAGTAAAGCTAGTCACCTGATATTGGACCCAAATACCATCCCTATGAATCTTTAGTCTCTAATATTATAAAATTTTAAAAAGCGGCGGTAGCCTAATGGCTAAGGCGTCGCACTTGCGATCATATGGTTGCCGGTTCGAACCCAACCCATTGCACTACCGACGTGAACCCACTCGTAACACAAGCAATCTAGCTTAGCACGAGGGGTTAACAAGAATACTAGTAATGTGTGACCCACATTGCTAGTAAGCTTTTTTTAAAAAAAAAAAATTAGGCTGTGACTACTCTGTACAATGAAGATATTAAAAAAATCATGTGGGTTAGTATATAAACATCTCTGATGTATGCGTGCCGTCAGTTAGGACTTAGGACAGCTCTACTCAAAGCTGCTATGGCTCAATCTCCAAAAGGCCTGTCCAGATATTGCCCTACATCGTAACACTCGCATAATAGTTATTTTAGTGAAGGAAAAATAACTTTATAATCTTAGCAAGAAAAATGAAAAAAATCACAAAAAGATAAACTCGCACAGTATCTAATAATATTATTATTGTAATATCTAATATTACCTACTGTCAAGAGACCCTGATTCTCTGAGTTTGTTTCGGTGTTTCTTGTCAGAGGTCGTCAGTTAAGAAATGCCGGCGCCATCCTTTTTTTTTTTCTGGCTCCGAGACATTGACTTGTAAAAGTGTCTTTAAAAGATCTATTTACAGAAATAAATGTCATTTATCATTTTCCCGAACACGAAAATGTGATTTTTAGAATTCTTGCCTGTTTGTCTGTCTGTTACGGGTTGGCGCAAAAACTACTGAATAGATTTTAATAATGAAATAAGAAAGTATGTGCTCCAAATTAAAAACTGGTATACTTCTACCTCTCTGATGTATAAAGACCCATACAAAGAAGAGATCATCACTGCTGGGTTTTTTTTTTAAATAAAAACGTTGCCCCACACTAGGATTTTCTCCTGTATCGTGTGTGCGTTTACAAACACAAATTCTCACATACACAAACGCCCAGACCCGGAACAACTACCTGTAGATCATACAAATATTTGCTCCGTGTGAGGATCGAACCAGTAGCTCAAAACACGGTGACACGTTTGGCGTAGCGGCTGAGCAATCGGCTTCTGCGCCGTGTTCCACGGGCAAAAACCAGTGTATAATAAAAGCATAGCGTCACAAAATAATAGACTAAAGTCTCATTAAAAATCTATTTAAATCTATAGCCCAGCAGAAGCGTTACCCACCATCTCGCTGTTCATCTTTTGGGGCATCGAAAGCAGGATCTGGTTCAGGCGCCTCGGTATCTGTTTCCATTGGTTCGTCAGGAACTAACATCTCTATCTGGTGTAGCTTCCTTTTCATTTGTTCTTTATCTTTTTTAGGCAGTTGCCCCGTTTTATTGCTGTATAATAGAAAAATGTTTAACGACCATGATGACGGTTGGTACTTAGGCAAAAAGACGGATCCTGTGGAACTTAGCCTAAGAATATATTATATAGTTTTCAATCCAAAATCCAATAATTATATATTTTTTCCGTCCCCCCCTTTTTTGTTTTGCCGGCCATGTTATTTATTTATCATGTTTTTTAAATATTAATAGCCTATGACACTCTTACTGCAAAGCGGAATCAATAGACACCTCATTAGATCAGTAGTTTTTGACCTACGACCGAACATGCATAGACACATTTTTTTTATGGGATAGGGTGGCAAACGAGCATACGGATCGCCTGATGGTAAGCGATAACCGCTGCCCATGGACACCCGCAACACTAGAGGAGTGACAAGTGCGTTGCCCGCCTTTTAAAAGGGTTTGGGCCTCCGGTAACCTCACTCACTCGGCGAAACACAACGCAAGCGTTGTTTGTTACACGCCGGTTTTCTGTGAGGCCGAGGTATCACTGCTTTCGAGCCGGCTCGTTCGTGCCGAAGCATGGCTCTCCCACGAAAAAATTGTTAAAATCATTGCTCTTCCTTTTTCGTAGTCGGGTAAAAATATAATTTCGTTCCGTGCATGATGAAATAATATACTAATAATATAATAGTTTCACACATTTACACCTATATATTACATACACATTACCAAAGAATGGCACATATGCCATAATGAATGGCACTTATGCCATTCATTAGTCGTAGTTAAAATACGTATTAAAAAGCACAACTAACCTGCTGCCACTGGCATTACTCCTGGAGTGTGTTGATTTGGAATTATAACTGCAAATAATCTTGACAACAGTATCAAATTGATGATTTGGAAAGGACAACATTCTTATGTTTCTTATTAAGAGAGACTCTCTGCTCCTTCCAAAAGGAGGTGCTGACGAGTACTGTGGTAGCCTAATAAATCAGCGCTGACACGTGCCGCCACCTCTACCAGAACTGCGCACTTTTGGGTAGAACAATACACACCCGCTCAAGCCCGTGACGTTTGTTTTAAGGGCAGGCCACACCGCCAGCGAGCGAACGAGCGAGCGTGCTGGCTAGCGAAGCGAGGCGAGAGACACTCTAAAAACTAAGCGAAGCTTTGGCGAGCTATACTATACTACGTCACACAGAAAACTACAATAAAGTCTAAGCTACGGACGGACGGAGGAGCGACGGGAGTGTTCAGCTTCATGTCACTCGCGCTCCGTCTTTGGTTCACACCGCGAACTACAGAGCTAAGTTACGCTAACGAGTTGAACAAATAGCACCGCTGGCATTGTCGGATATTTCGTTTCCATCGTTTGTATCGCTGACGTAGCTCATCTCCACTTATAGTTCGGAGTGTGAAAAGAGATGAAACGATGCTCGCCTGGCTCGCTCGGTAGCTGAAGGTGTGGCCTGCGCTTTAAAAAGGCTTTCTTATAAAAGTTTTTCTCTTTCCTTTCTGTATAATGAGTAGATTTGTGAAATTAAAATACTGTGGAATATGATTTTCGTGGAATGAATAATAATAACCTATTAACATCTTCCAAGCTCGGCGGGTTGTACTGGCGATGCCGCTGCTGCTGTAGAGACCCTCAAACGGCGCAAATATAGCAACCTCATTGGGAGCTATACTTTGAGCCGTTTGGGGTTGAAACGCTCCAAGTGCGCGCCATATCTTTAAGGAAATCTCTGAGAGACTTGTAGACTCTTCGCGGGATCAGAGGGATGTTTAGTTTTAGTTAAGAGGCCTTCCCTTCCTTGAGTCATCTCAAAAATAACTTATTCATACGGCCAGCTTTCCTAAGCCTACCTAAGCATCTTTCACACAATTCATATTCCATCTCACCTACAATCTTTCGCTTTATCATCCGATTTCGTTCATCGTTTGAGAAGTTCAAAAGAAGTTAAAAAAGTAACCTAGAACTGTCGAATTCGTATCGAATTTTTACATAAATAAATAATAATTTATTTCATCAGCTTAAGAAAATATAACATATCTAGTGATAGGAAGCACCTTTTAAGTAAAACAATACTTGTATTAGGAGGTTCCGCTCTTCCGAATTGTAACATAATTTTCCTGTCGCCTTTGAGGAAGGTAAGTATAATAATAATATTTAATTAACAATAAGAACAAGGATAAAAAGGTTTGTGTGTGAGAGTGTGAGTGTATGCGCGGGCGTGTATGCGTGAGTGTGTATGTGAGTGCTTAAGTGTGTAATGTGTATGTGAGTGTATGAGGGTGTGTGTGTGGCTGTGAGCGCGCGCATGTGTGTGCATGTAAGAGTGAATGTAACATACTTCTTGTACTAATTAATTTTAATTTTATTTTAAGTCCTAGATTTACAGTTTACAGTTTGCCCTACTATTTGTGTCTTGGGATCGGAAGAAGATTATTACCCGATTATTAACCTGACCTACTTACATACTTACATATATTTTCACGCCTGGCTCCAATCAGGCAGAGACTATAGATTTTCGACTTACCTATATATATATATACTTACTTTCGACTATAGCTAAATATATTTTGGTTTCTACATAACAAACCATCACGCCTGTATTCCCCGAAGGGTTAGGCAGAGGCGTACTAATGTACACCCATAGTTCGCCGGTATGTTTAGGTCCCATGTAATAGGGGGCGAGCCTATTGCCATTAACCGGGCACAAATTCCTAACTCCGAGCTGCTACTGGGAATTTCATAGAAAAACCCAATAACACTGCTCGACCTGGGAATCGAACCCGGGACCTCTAGCGTAGCAGTCGCGCTCAGGACCGCTTGGCTAATGAGGCAGTAAATGTAAAGTGCGTAATGATAGATATGTTTACCATATTTCCAACAATTTTTTTTTTATTTATTTATTGAGGGATAATAAACAGCTACAACATAGTACATAAACAAAAAATAGAATTTAACATAAAGAACTAGTAATGTTGCAGCCCACTACATTATCCACAGATTAACACCATCACTACTCACTACTTATTATAAAACAAAGTCGTTTCCCGCTGTCTGTCCCTATGTATGCTTAGATCTTTTAAACTACGCAACGGATTTTGATGCGGTTTTTTTTAATAGATAGAGTGATTCATGAGGAAGGTTTTAAGCTATATAACATAACGCTACGACTCTTAGGAACGGGGCAGTGCGGGTGAAACCGCGGGCGGGTCGCTAGTAAATAATAAATCGAAGGGTGCCACTAGATGAACAATAACATTATGGATGGTAACACTGAAGTAAGTTAGATAACTAATTCTATACTATAGCGCTAGCAGTAACATTTAGCTCTATTTTAAAACTATGCAACAAACAGGAAAAAATGCAAATTTTAACTACAAAGTTTCCCCATATCGTTTTCATCCAACGAGAACACAGTAGCTTGCCGTCGCTCGGCGTGTCAACATGAACAATTTACATTTGTATTTATAATAAGTGTATTAAACATGTTTTGCAAATTGTTTTTATATATATTTATTGGTGTTAATATCGTGTGTGTGCAGTGCTCGTACGATCGAATGGAAGGTAGGTATTATCTCTATCTTGCAAATGGGAAATTGAGAGCATGGAACACCTTCTGTGTACATGCGATGCAATGGCTGGAAAGCGAATGTGCCTTTTGGGTCAGGGTTATCCAAGACCAGAGGACTACAGACTCATACCCCCAGGCCTCATTATAAAGCTCATGGAAGAGCTGTTTGTAGAACTGGGAGGGGATGAGGTATTCCTCATCCCCTCCCAGTCCCAGTCCCAGATTATCTAGGGAAAGCACAAAAGATCCCATTGGGTCGAAGTGCACTGAGGCCTTGCTGCCTCGGCCCTACACAAGATAAGATCTCTATCTTTACTATTATAAAATTGTAAAAAATATGTTTGTTACGGGTTGGAGCAAAAACTGCTGAATAGATTTTATCACAGTTAGAAATTATGTGCTCCAACTTAAAAACTGGTATACTTCTTATCTCAAATAATTAAATGGAACCGGAGATATAGCTTGACCTCTCTAATGTATAGAGACCAATACAAACAAGAGATCATTACTGTTGGATTTGAGCTTCAAGTGAACGAAGCCGCGGGCAGAGGCTAGTAATCAATATATTTATTATACAAGGCGAGACTCAATAGTGATTAGTGCGTGATAAAAAAATCTATTTATAGGCCTCTACAGCTAGGACTTGTCCTCCTTGCCCTTACGGGAAAGAGAACTGGTTGTCAGGTACTTACAGTAGATCAAGGAACGATTATAAAAATACTATTCAAGAATTTTACGAGCTCTCTGCGATATTTAGTAACGAAGGCATCAATTAATGATGAAGTTTATTATCATCGGTACTAATATTATATTTGGTTTGGATGAACAATTTATTTATTTATTGGTACACAAAACAGAATTACCTACAGCATTTATTGACATCATATTAGCAATAACAATAGAACATAGTAAACTGTAAAGGTAATGTAAAGGTATGTGCACACAGCATGACTTGCTAGTGACAAGATATAATAATTAATAATAATAAAATATGAGAAGAAATTACAATTTAGTGCATAGGTACCTACCTAATTAAAATAAACTACAACTAGTACTATTATGATTGTATTACAGGTGATAAAAATGATATTGATGATTGATATTTAATAAGTCGATTATAATAGATAATTAATAGATATATAAATGATACCTAATTACAATTTCATTGGAACAGTAACATATCAATGATATTTTTGAATTGTATAAGTGAGCCAATATACATTTCATTATTGTTTTACATTATTGTATTATAATTATTGTTTTACTAGCTTCTGCCCGCGACTTCGTCCGCGTAGCGTGATGATATATAGCCTATAGCCTTCCTCAATAAATGGGCTATCTAACACTGAAAGAATTTTTCAAATCGGACCAGTAGTTCCTGAGATTAGCGCGTTCAAGCAAGCACACAAACAAACTCTTCAGCTTTATATATTAGTACTAGCTTCTGCCCGCGACTTCGTCCGCGTAGCGTAATGATATATAGCCTATAGCCTTCCTCACTAAATGGGCTATCTAACACTGAAAGAATTTTTCAAATCCGACCAGTAGGTCCTGAGATTAACGCGTTCAAGTAAACAAACAAACAAACAAACTCTTCAGCTTTATATATTAAGTATAGATTATACGATAAGATATCGCCTACCCACGGTAAAAGAATTAGCTTAAAATAGGTACTAAAAAATCAGAAACAATACCCTAAAGAAAATTAACTCGCTGAGCTAACTGGGCTCACCGCCCTTCCCCCTCATGACTGCCTTGCACATCATAAATGCGCGCGCGGTACTTGATCATTATTTTGCTGCGATGTTATCTTAAAACTGCGATATCTCCTAAGATATTCATTGAAATCCAATGATGTAAAGGGCACTTTTATTTTAAATTAAATACTTCTGATGAATAACGTATTTATTTGGATAAGGATTAAATATCATGTTTATAAAAACACCTTCGCCAATAATGCATTTGGAATTTTAGAACAAAGTTAGCATAAAAAAGGTTATAGCGAGCCAACCTTAATAGATAGACATATGCTGTCGCGGACTTTTTTTTAGAACTTTTAAAGAGGAACAATTCTGTCATATATGATTTTTGCGAAACTTTAACCGTTTACGCAGCGCACGCATCGGAAGCTCTCAAAAGGAAAAATAAACCCCGATTTTGAAACATTTTTCATTGGTGCTCCGCTCCTATTGGTCTTAGCGTGATGATATATAGCCTATAGCCTTCCTCGATAAATGAGCTATCTATCACTGAAAGAATTTTTCAGATCGAACCAGTAGTTCCTGAGATTAGCGCGTTCAAGCAAACAAACAAACAAACAAACAAACAAACAAACAAACAAACAAACAAACTCTTCAGCTTTATATATTAGTATAGATATAGATATATGTTTTTTTATGGAATAGGGGGGTAAAGGAGCAGACGGATCACCTGAGGTATTGTAGGTACTAGACTAGCACAGGTCAAAAAATATAAAATTGATTGTGTTATCTTTTAATCCGAGGAGCGTCGCGCCGCGAACTACAGAATTAATTGTTGCCACATACAATATTTACAGTGTTAAACTGTTTTCAATTTTCAAAATTTTTATGACATTAACTAGCTTCTGCCAGCTGCTTCGCTCACGTGAAGCTATATCAGGAGTAAAAATATAGAACCAAAACTGATGACCTCTTCTTTGTATATGCCTCTAGATACATCAGGGGGTTCAAGCTGTATCTCAGGATTAATTTAATTAATTGGGATAAGAAGTTCACCAGTTTTTAAGTTGGAGGTCAGCATATACTTTATAACAGTGATAATAAAATTAAAATCCATTCAGTACTTTTTGCTCCAACCCATAACAAACAGACAAGAATTTTAAAAATCACATTTTCGGATTTGGAGACGTTTATATACCATAAACCACGTGTTTTTTTTTTAAATCTTCAATGTACAGACACAGCTTTTTTACAATTTTATAATTATTATTATTATTTATTTATTTAGATAATAAGGTACATGGTAATAATTAATATGAAGTACATGGTGTCCAACAAAACTATTCTTAACAAAACTTAGTTTGTCTGTTGGATCACTTTTGCTAATCATTACTAATACTAAAACTTACAATTATTATAAGTATTTATACATGTATGTTATGTATATATTAGTTATATAGACTTGATTATTTCTTAGTATTACTATTATTTATTAATAGTAGAGATTTAATTGGTTTCTATTTCTTGTCTGAAGCTGCTCTGTCCGACGTCAAAATTTCGACACCGGCTGTCGCTGAAAACCAGCGTTATGACTCTGCTCCCCGCAGGTACCAGTCTTAGCAAAAAGCTGAGTGATGGCCGTTTTGACGCATAATTTAGCAAAATAAGTAGTTTACTTCTTTGTATAAATCAATGACATTATAAAGTTAAAGAGTACCTATTTTAATATAATTGGTTAAAATACACAATGGTGTGTTCGTCTTGTCTATGTAATTATGTTTATTTTCTTTCTTTCTTACAAGTACTAAATAAGATAAATATATAGTCTGGAGGCTTTGGAAATTTTATACGACCTAAACGAATGTCCTGCTGATCTGGTATTGTCGTGCGACGGGTCGTTGAGCTCCCTTAATTATGGTTGAGCTACACGATGACTGATGCATGCTTGCCGTTAGTTAGGACTGGTCTACTCAAAGCTGCTATGGTTCTTTCCTTAAAATGCCATTTCAGACATTGCCCTGCATTGTCCCACTCACATAATTTGCATTATTTTATGGCTGGACTTTAAAAGAGACCATGATTCTCTGAGTTTGTTTCTGTGTTTCTTCTCAGAGGTCGTCAGTTAGGAAATGCCGAAGCCATCTAGCTATAAAAAAACCATTGACTTGTAAAAGTGTCTCTATTGACGTGGGAGAGCCATGCTTCGGCACGAATGGGCCGGCTCGACCGGAGTGATACCATGACCTCACAGAAAACCGGCGTGAAACAACGCTTTTGTTGTGTTTCGCCGAGTGAATGAGGTTACCGGAGGCCCAAACCCTTTTAAAAGGCGGGCAACGCACTTGTGACTCCTCTGGTGTTGCGGGTGTCCATGGGCGGCGGTTATCGCTTACCATCAGGTGATCCGTCTGCTCATTTGCTCCCCTATCCTATATAAAATAAATTATCTACTTACAAAATAAATATCATTTCAAAGTATGAAAATATGCCGATTATAGGTACTGGGGCCCAAGTCTGATATTTCAGTTGTATCAAAATGGTCGTTCAATGACACTAAATGGCATATGAACTGACAGATTTCGTAGACAAAACTGTCAAAATTCAACAATTCTGAAGCCATTGAGTGACGATTTTGACACGACAAAATAGCAGACTTGGGGCCCTGATTGCTTAAATGTCCGCAGGTGAGCCATGTGAGACGAAGCAGGGAGTTGGGAAATGTGTCTTCGTGTACAGATGTCTCTCTTCTCTGATGGATTTATCACGGAAGTCACATCCACCGGTACTGTATACTTCATAATTATTGTAGTACTGATTTCTGAGACACGCGAATATTGGAAATGTTGAAAATAGATCGGTTTATTTACATTTTGTCGTGTTAATCTATACTAATATATAAAGCTGAAGAGTTTGTTTGTTTATTTGCTTGAACACGCTAATCTCAGGAACTACTGGACCGATTTGAAAAATTAGTTCAGTGTTAGATAGCCCACTTATCGAGGAAGGCTATAGACTATATATCATCACGCTACGCGGTCAAAGTCGCGGGCAGAAGCTAGTATAAATCTAACACGATAAAAGATTACCACATTTAGGTTGTCGGTGCAAGTGGCCCTAAGGCCCACTTGCACCAACCTCTTAAATGTGTTTAAATTGTATTTAACCACGAAATTTCTATGAAAAATTGTGATTAAATTCAATTTAAACATATTTAAAAAGTTGGTGCAAGTGGCCCTAAGTGTAGGTAGTTATAGTTCGCTATAATATAAAGTAACTTGACCCAAAACTGACGGAGAGGGGGAAAGTTTGCGCAGTGCATTTTCGTGCAAAATGTACTAAACATCGACTACTGCGCATCCGCCATTTTGGTTTAAGTTATTTTGCGCCAACCATACATAAGTGCTGTATTTTCCGCAGATATGTTCGTTTCGGATGTCAGAACCCGTGGTATGCTGTAACGACTGTAACCTCGTCAATGATACAAGGTAACTAATTTACAGTATCGTCTGTTAAATAAGTGTTTATGTGCAAAAATATCGACGTCAGTAAGGACAATAATGACGAACGCGAAACATATCTATACTTCTATACTTAATATATAAAGCTGAAGAGTTTGTTTGTTTTTTTTTATGGGATAGGGGGGGCAAACGAGCAAACGGATCACCTGATGGTAAGCGATAACCGCCGATAAATGGACACCCGCAATACCAGAGGAGTCGCAAGTGCGCTGCCCGCCTTTAAAAGGGTTTGGGCCTCCGGTAACCTCAACTCACTCGGCGAAACACAACGCAAGCGTTGTTTCACGCCGGTTTTCTGTGAGGCCGTGGTATCACTCCGGTCGAGCCGGACCATTCGTGCCGAAGCATGGCTCTCCAATTTTTTTGCTTGAACTTGTTGAAAGTTTTTTGCTTGAAAGTTTGTTTGCTTGAACGCCATAATCTCAGGAACTACTGGGCCGATTTGAATAATTCTTTCATTGTTAGATAGCCCATTTATTGAGGAAGGCTATAGGCTATATATCATCACGCTATGAACAAGTGACTATTCCACGCGGACAAAGTCGCCGGCAGAAGCTAGTCTTTTTATAAAAAACGTGAGCAGTGATAATAATAATAATCTTACCATTGGCCAGCAAAGTCCTTAATTCAAATTCAAATCCAAGGCACGCACCTCTAACTTTTCGAATAGTTAGGAATTTATCACGTGCTTAAACGATGAGGAAACCTACATGCCTGACAGATTTTCTCGACGGCGCACGTGAAGTCTGCCAACCCGCATTACGCTAGCGTGGTGGAGTATAGCCTAATCCCTCTCATTGTGAGACCCGTGCCCAGCAGTGGGACATTATAATGGGTTGATTATGTATAAAAAACGTTGCCCGACGGTAGGATTTTCTCATGTATCGTAGGTGCTTTTACAAACACAAATTCTCACATACACTAACGCTCAGAACCGGTACAACTACCCGTAGATTATAAAAAAAAACTTGATAGACTTTCGCTTGGTCGCCAGTTCGCCTGATGTTAAGCGACACTGCGACCTACGATGGAGCGCGCTTGCCTAGAAGAAATCTCTCGAGATTTAAGGACACCCAGATTACATAGGGGAAGACCCACTCGGGAAGGGAATTACCTACATCTATACTAATATATAAAGCTGAAGAGTTTGTTTGTTTGTTTGGTTGTTTGGTTTTTTGTTTGTTTGTTTGTTTGCTTGAACGCGCTAATCTCAGGGACTACTGGTCCGATTTGAAAAATTCTTTCAGTGTTAGATAGCCCATTTATTGAGGAAGGCTATAGGCTATATATCATCACGCTACGCGGACGAAGTCGCGGGCAGAAGCTAGTATTTCATATTTGCTCCGTGTGGGGATCGACACCACAACACGTATTGCAGAAGCCGATCACTCAATCCCCATCAACACAAACATTACCCTGATATTACTTTCTAACTTTTTAGGAACGCAATCATAGATCGAGAAGGTGGAATATTCTTCAGGAGTGATCAGAAAGCAAGAGATAGTGAGTTTCCTTAACACATAACATAGCATCACGCCTGTATTCTCCGAAGGGTTAGACAGAGGTGCCAAGTTGTAGGGGCAATTTGTCGGTCCAAACTCCGAGCTACTGAGAATTTCTTAAAAACGCACTTTGCACGACCTGGGAATCGAACAAAGGACCTCTACCGTAGCAGTCGCTCTTAGGACCTCTAGGCTAATGAGGCAGTTAATAAGAAATCTTGGAATAAATAGAATTATTACATCTTCGGTGACAGATTTCTAGATAATCCTATCCTACTTCCTACTAATATCGTAAACGCGAAAGTTTGTGAGAATGTGATGGGTATGGATGGATGGATGTTTGTTACGCTTTCACGCCAGAACGGCTGAGTAGATCTGGATAAAATTTGGCACAGAGATAAATTATAGTCTGGAATAACACATAGGCTACTTTTTATCCAGGTGGGACCTATCTGAAGTCCACACACAATATACTTATCTTTTGTATACGTTAAAAAAATCCTTGAAGTACAATAAAAAAATAAAAATATACAGCAAATCCTATTTAAATTCATTTTATAATCCAAATATGTACTACTTTGTGTTAAAAAATCTGATTCTTATATTTTACTAGCTTCTGCCCGCGGCTTCGCCCCCGTGGAATTCGGTCTATCATCACATCCCACGGGAACGGGAAAAAAGTATCCTATGTCCGTCACCTGGTTCTAAGCTACCTCTCCACCAATTTTCAGCCAAATCAGTTCAGCCGTTCTTAAGTTATAAATAGTGTAACTAACACGACTTTCTTTTATATAGATGAGATTGCCAAAAAACAATAATTTTGCATTATGTCTCTTTTATTCTAAAGATGTGATTTGCTCCGTGTGGCGATCGAACCCACAATTTAAGGGGATTACATCGCTCAAATCCCAAAAACACGCTAGGTTTAAAGAAGTTTCTAGATGAATCCTTATGTGCATTGGCTACATAAAAAATACATTTCTTTCAGGATGTATAGAGCACCTGACTTATCTGCCATACTCCTGCCAGACCAAGGGGTTGGAGCGCTTCTGGAACCCTGTCAGCAAGTGCAATGAGTTCGAAGAGGCCTTCCATACAGTGGTGGTGGGGGGAGAGGACGCGGAAAGATCTCAATACCCACATATGGTGAGTTCTGTTTTTACAGCATGTTTGTCACTAAAAATCTAATGTAAAAGCATCTGTCTCTGATTTGTATAAATGTGGTTCTATATTTTATTGTGTCTAGTGTTTTATAAATAATAATAATACATATTAATAATAATTATAATGAATATAAATGTTAAATTAATTTGCATGCTTTATGCAAATTAATCAATTTTACAAATTTAGCATCAATAGTGACTTTCACAACATTAATGCCAGGAATAAACACAAAATAGTGGTACCTAAATTTAGACTAGTATCTAAAACACATAAATCATTTCTGGGAAATTGTGTACGTTTTTACAATAATAAACTACCAAAATCTGTCACCGATCTCACTGGTAAGAAATTTAAAAATTACGTTAAATCTGTCCTTGTTAAGAAAGCCTATTATAAAATCAAGGACTACGTTGATGATAAGAATGTGTGGTGTTTTAATACGAATGCACATGTGGCCTCCCTGGCAACCTGAGGTTATTCGCGAATACTTTTTTTACAAAAATTTCGTTGTGTCATCATTTAGTTATTTATTGTTGTCCCCAACTATTTATAAACAGGACTTGTAAATGTGTGTACATTGTAGCATGTCTAAGTGGACACCTAGTTTTATATACTTTGACGATGTGTGTGTTTTCCACATAGTTTATTTTTTATTTTTTATTTCAACCTCTTCCACTTCAGGATTGTAACTTTATTTATTTTAAAAGAGTGTCCATGGAGTTTCTTGCCGGATTCTTCTCCATAGGATCAACCTTTTGGAACCGTGCAACTAGAAGCATAACGTTTCATAAATGCTTGTAAAAGCTTATTTGAAATAAAAACATTTGAACATTGAACATATGTAGACAGAATATGGTATTGTTCCAAAACCACCAATTTTATATCTGGTACCACCTGTATTCCACGCAAATAAATTATTTTTCTTTTCTTTTCTTTTCTAAAACTGAAGTGGCGGTAGCCTATTATATAAACCTATAAATAAACCACTTGTAACACAAAATATGTATATAAATTTTCACGTGGGAGAGCCATGCTTCGGCACGAATGTGCCGGCTCGACCGGAGTGATACCACAGCCTTACAGAAAACCGGCGTGAAACAACGCTTGCGTTGTGTTTCGCCCAGTGAGTGAGGTTACCGGAGGCCAAACCCTACTTGTGAATTTTCTGGTGTTGTGGGTATCGATGGGCGGCGGTTATCGCTTACCATCAGTTGATCCGTCTAACCGTTTAACAACTTTTTACGTATTTTATCGCGTTGATATTATTTGTATCTGTATTTCTTTGTTACAATTAATTGAGTCGATGGCAGATGGAATATTTTATTGTGATAATAAAGGCCTGTACCTTTAGCACGAAATATTTTGACGTAACGTACCTATCTATATCTATATTACATATAATAAAATCGTAGGAAAGTCAAAACTGTACATTGAATTTTTTTTTTGAAAGAATACTTGGCGCGTGATCTACAATCGATATCGAAGCCAAAAATATAGTTTTTAGAATTTTTGTCTGTTTGTCTGTATGTACTTATGTCTCTGTATACTCATGTATGTAAATAAAGTAAAGCATCCGAAACGTCGGAAATTAAATAATATCAAAACAACGCGATAAAATGCGTAAAAAGTAGTTTTATTTCATTGTTTTTAGAATTTTTAAAGTTTTTCCTCAAATGGAACTTTTAGGGCCACTAGCACCAACTTCTTATATATTTTTTAATTGTTTAAACACAAATTCACAATGAAAACTTGTGTTTTAATTTAAATGCAATTTCAAGTTCGTGCAACTGGCCCATATAGTCTGTCAAAACGGTCAACGACATTTTTTATCAGAAACGCATTCAGATATCAAAGTGGAATTTATATAAAACTAGCTTCTGCCCGCGGCTTCGCCCCCGTGGAATTCGGTCTGTCATCACATCCCACGGGAACGGGACAAAAATCCTATGTCCGTTTCCTGGTTCTAAGCTACCTCTCCACCAATTTTCAGCCAAATCGGTTCAGCCGTTCTTGAGTTATAAATGGAGTAACTAACACGACTTTCTTTTATATATATAGATACTAGCTTCTGCCCGCGGCTTCGCCCCCGTGGAATAAAAAGTATCGGGAACGGGATAAAAAGTA
Source organism: Acronicta leporina (assembly GCA_947256265.1). Taxonomy (NCBI): domain Eukaryota; kingdom Metazoa; phylum Arthropoda; class Insecta; order Lepidoptera; family Noctuidae; genus Acronicta; species Acronicta leporina. Next base: position 2,457,510 of record OX366539.1, read on the forward strand.
TCCTATGTCCGTTTCCTGGTTCTAAGCTACCTCTCCACCAATTTTCAGCCAAATCGGTTCAGCCGTTCTTGAGTTATAAATGGAGTAACTAACACGACTTTCTTTTATATATATAGATATAGATAGCTACGTATGCCTACGAGTACAAGCAAATCCTATTCTGCCATGATGCCTAAGTATACGGTCTCTGGGATTTGGAGCTCTCAAGAAGTCTGGCTTCTAAGTAAGCGTAATAAAAAATATGATCAATAATGTTTCTTATTACGACACCCGTTAAACCTAAACTTTCTTCTTCTTTCTGCTTTTAGGTGTTAATTATCCATTAGAAAGGGATTTTTTTTATGGGATAGGGGGGCAAACCGGGAAGCGATTAACCACGGACACCCGCAACACTAGAGCCTTTTGAAAGGCTCAAACCGGAGGCTCAAACCCTTTTAAAAGGGTTTGGGCCTCCGGTGTCCTCACTCACTCGGCGAAACACAACGTAAGCGTTGTTTCACGCCGGTTTTCTGTGAGGCCGTCGTATCACTTCGGTTGAGCCGTCCCATTCGTGCCGAAACATGGCTCTCTCACATTATATTATCATAATAACTTAATTTGTTGTTTTATATGTTTACCAGGCATTATTAGGTTATGGAACTGAAGAGGACTCGGCCCAATGGCTGTGTGGAGGTTCACTCATCAGCGAGAAGTTCATCCTAACTGCAGCTCACTGTAGTTCTGCAGCTGTTCTGTAAGATATACTATTAAGTTATTTTAGTGAAGAAAAAATTCGACTCTCAGTTAAGTTATATCGTATAATACAGTTAAGTTATATACAAGGTCTTCGCGACGGGCCTCGCCGGCGAGGACAGATCGGGCAGATGACTGACAAGTCAGACCGCAGCATATATAGACGTCAGAGACACCAGAGGGAGGTACAGCTGTAGCCCAAACAAGAACAACTTACGAAAATGTATTCGTATCAAAATCGAGAATAATTTATATGAGATGGAGGTTAATGAAGCGAAAGTGGTGTGCCAGGATCGTAGCAAGTGGAAATCTAGTTATTTAGTAAAGGAAAAATTCGACGAATTTCCTGTCGTTTATTTCCAGTAAAGTAGTAGTAGACGAAATGGTACAGTAGTTTTTCACGTGGGAGAGCCATGCTTCGACCGAAGTGATACTACGGCCTCACAAAAAACCGGCGTGAAACAGCGCTTGCGTTGTGTTTCGCCGAGTGAGTGAGGTTGCGACTCCTCTGGTGTTGCGGGTGTCCATGGGCGGCGGTTATCGCTTACCATCAGGTGATCCGTCTGCTCGTTTGTCCCCTATCCCATAAAAAATATATATTTGCCCAGTAATGTCACTCGCTACGTTACCCTTCAAACCGGAACACAATATTGTTAGCACATTATTGCTTACCGGCAGAATATGTGGAAATGCGGTGCTACTTAATAATAATAATAAATAAATAACGTTTATTGGTTCAAACAGGGTTACATTACAATGTTTTACACTGTTGCTTAAACTAGGTTACAACCTGTGCTATAAGTAACATTTTCGATTCTTTGTTGGTCTAGGTACATTTCAAATATATTGTGCAACAATCCGTTATCTTAAAAAAAAAATACTTGCCACCCATAGTTGATTATGTCTTTGTTTTATTTCAGAGGCTCAGTAAGATTTATTGCCATGGGCATCCTGAAGCGGTCGGATCCTGATCAACTATGGCATGTGTACAATGTGAAGAGGATCATCCTCCATCCGGAGTACAACCCCCCCTCCAAGTATCACGACATAGCGCTGCTTGAGACTGATAGACCGTGAGTGTTTTTCTCATAACATTCTGGCGGTACTAGAATTGCCCACGAAAACGTAAATACCAAAATAAATATACTCAATACTCAATATTTATTGCATTCCACAATGTAGTTCATACAATCAGATGGTAAATTTACAATAAAATAGTTCATTATGGACCCCGTCGGGCACGCAATGTAGGAGAGAGGAAGCAATATATTATTATTATATTTATTTATTTTTTAATATTATATTATTTTCTATAATTATTTATGTTTTTGTATATTTATGTATAGCATTACATTAATTAAGGAATAATACTTAGTATAATGGTTATTATAAATGGGAATTCAAACAATATTTTATCAAATTCTATTATTGTTGTTATTCGGAGATGTGTGCCATTAATATAGGTTTCGTCTACTACTAAAAATAATCGACAATTCGCTTTATTTATTCGGTCGACACCCCCAACACCAAAGATAAAGATAAATTTATTTGCGGTAACATGAGTGGATTACAATACAGATATGCATGCAATGGTGTTAAAACATTTTTTGAGCTACATGTTATACTATAAAAGGCGTACTTACAAATATCAGCTTATAATTTTAATGTGCAGGTAATGTATTATAATGTTTTGTTTAGAATAAGTTGAAGAGAAAAACTAAACAAAGTCAGAATCTATCATCTAAGAAGTCAATTGTAGGTACTGTAATGACGCGCGAAGGTCGTGCCAGTGGAAAGGATAATAACATTTCACCGATAGCATATTTTATTTAATTGTTTGATGTCCTTTGGAATTTTATTGTAAATAGGACCCATACATATTATAAAGGAGTTGCAAGTGCGATACACGCCTTTCACAAGGGTTTGGGCCGCCGGTATCCTCATTCACACGCAAAACACAAAATAATCGTTGTTTGACGCCGCTTTTCTGTGAGCCCGTTTTATCACTCCGGTCGAACCGGCTCATTCATGCCTTTCTTTCAAGCATGGCTCTCCCAAGATATAAAAACGAATGACAAATGCAAAGATGAGAAAAATCAAGGATACCTATAATTAAAATTTCAGGGTGATATACAGTAAGGACATATTTCCTGCGTGTCTAGACTTCACAGGCAAAGCGGAAACGATTGCTACTGCCACCGGCTGGGGCAAACTGGGCAAGAACCGACCTCTCGCTGACAATCTTCAAGAGGTAAGAGAGATATTGAAATAAAATTACTTTATTTAAACTAACCGGGACCATGAATGCTGAAAGGGTTCCGAAACGTCGGGAATTAAATATCAATACAACGCTATCAAATGCGTAAAAATGTAGTTTTGTATCAATGTCTAGATAATGTTCGCATAAGCGAAATTGAGGTCCACCCTCGAGGTTTGTCAGAGAGCAATGGAACGGAGTATTCTGGGTATCAAACTTGTTGACCGGGCTAGGAATAAAGCCATCCGTTCCAAGACAAAAATAATAGACGTCACTCGGAAAGCCGCCACACTGAAATGGAACTGGGCTGGACATATCTGTCGCATGTCAGGCGAACAATGGGCCAAACTGACAACTCAATGGGTCCCACTTAATGGCAGACGTCAACGCGGCAGGCCCAGACGGAGATGGCGGGATGAGCTGGACTCTTTTCAGAGGGTCCCTGGCAGCAGTCGACAGAGATAAGTGGAAGAAGAGTGGGGAGGCCTTTGCCCTGCAGTGGGACACCACGGGCTTTTAATAATAATAATAAGCGAAATTGCAAGGAAAGTCGAGTTGTCTATATACTGCGGTTGCCGCTTAGTATCAGACGGCCCGGGCCCGTATCATCAAGCCATTTACTGTCCCACTGCTGGCCATGATCTCCTCTTGGAATGAGATGGGTTAGGCTATAGTCCACCATGCTGCGGATTGGTAAATTTCACTCACTGTAAATCTCTCAAATATGCGGGTTTCTTCACAATGTTTTCCTTCACCGTTCAAACGGGTAGGTAATTGAAATAAAACTATTTTTTACGGATTTTATCGCGTTGTATTAAATTTTATTATTCCCCGACGTTTCGAAAGCCCAAAACTGCAAGACCAAAGGATACGGTGAGCTCGTTCTGCGTGAATCGGATCACTAATAATTAACAAAAATGTAAGGTAGCTGTTAGATTACGTCCAACACCTCAGTCTACCCGTGACCATGGATGCTGTAAAGGATCCGAAACGTCGGGAAATAATAAAATTTAATACAACGCGATAAAATCCGTAAAAAATAGTTTTATTTCAATGTCTAATATTCGCGTAAGGGTAGGTAATTGTTTTATGGATTTGCTCGGCAAACGAGCTGACAAACCACCTGCAACACCAGACGAGTTGCTGATGCATGAGCCCCTACGGACTGCAGACTGCCTAAGTCGCTGCAATCGAGGGGTAAATTGCTCTTACAGGCAAAAGTGGAGACACACACGAAGGTGCTTTATGACAGACTCCGACGTAAGGGTGGTCGCCAGCCAATCGGACTCCAAAGAGGCCCTGCCACTGAGCAAGTCAGATATATTCTCGCCTCTTACGAGATGCTTATAATCTGAAAGGCAGAGAGGAATAGTATTCTAACACGCCCTCACACGGGGACAAGTACATTATTCATTATTATTACGCACATTATTACGAAAAACCAGTGTTGTATTTATGCCTTAGATGGAATGTTCATATCATTAGGATATCAGTGCTTCAGGCGCCCCCTGGTGTGCTTGTTTGTCATCAAATAACATACCTTTTTCATATATATTCGATGATAATGATACCTAATAACAATTTAAACCAGATTCAGCCATCCCTAGCTGCCCCCCCAGCAACGCCCTAAGCCGAGGCCCGTGTCCCGCAGGGGACGCCCTTAGCTGCTGTTGCTCCTGGCTGGAGGCATTCGGTGCCTCGCCACCAAGTTCGGTTACGCTGTTAAGATTCCCTGAATCAACAGCTAATGTCTATTTCAAAAAAAAAACTCTAATAACAATAAGAATAATAGGATATATTTCGAGGGCCACCTAGTTTCAGGACACCTAGTTTCATTAACCGCTTTGATGGTGTGCGTTTTTACCACATAGTTTATTTATTATCTAGAAATGACATCGTATTGTCGACTTCGGTCGAACTTGGACATTCTCCAACGTCCACACATTTTGTTATCCCATTGTACCAGTGAAGATTGTAACTGCCTCATTAGCCAAGTGGTCCTGAGCGCGACTGCTACGCTAGAGGTCCTGGGTTCGATTCCCAGGTCGAGCAAAGTGTTATTGGGTTTTTCTATGGAATTCCCAGTAGCAGCTCGGAGTTAGGAATTTGTGCCCGGTTAATGGCAATAGGCTCGCCCCCTATTACATGGGACCTAAACATACCGGCGAACTGTGGGTGTACATTAGTACGCCTCTGCCTAACCCTTCGGGGAATACAGGCGTGATGGTATGTTTATGAAGATTGGAACATATTTTATTTTTAAAAGAGTGTCCATGGAGTTTCTTGCCGGATTCTTCTCCATAGGATCAACCTTTTGGAACGTTTCATAAACGTTTATAAAAGCTTATTTGAAATAAAATCATTTGAATTTGACCTTGAACTTGGTCAAAGGCAGACGCCGTTTTGGCGGAAGCAGATGACGGAACGCGGTGACTGGCCCGCCCCGAGGGAGGTGGAACACCAGCGGGAGAGGCTGCACTCAGCGGCAGTGGAGGAGTGGAGGCGGCGCCTAGAGCGCCCGGGCGCTGGCCTCCGAACCGTGGAGGCACTCAGACCGGTCCTGCCGGCATGGGTGGGCAGGCGTCACGGCGTGCTGACCTTCCGGCTGACGCAGGTCTTGTCCGGACATGGGTGTTTCGGCAAGTACCTGTGTCGCGTCGCCGGGAGGGAGCCGGACGCCCGCTGCCATCATTGCAGCGACTGCCCTGAGGATACGGCGCAGCACACGCTCGAGCAGTGTACAGCGTGGGCAGAGCAGCGCCGTGTCCTTAGGGATGCAATTGGTATGGACCTTGCGTTGCCAGCCGTAGTATCTACTATGGTCGGCGACGCCGATGCCTGGCAGGCAACGGTCGCCTTCTGCGAGGAGGTTCTCTCGCAGAAGGAAGATGCAGAGAGGGTGAGAGAGAGTGCCTCCACCCTGCCGATCCGCGCCCGGCGCACCCGCACCGGGCGTAGGAACAGGGCAGACAACGCCCTGTTCCAACCACCATAAAGGGCCACGGGCGGCGGACTTGGGGAAGTCCGACCGCCCACTCACAAGGCCCGAGCTGGCGACGCGGTTTGCAGTTTCCGCGCCCCGCTCAGCGGATCGGTAGAAGAAGGGGAGGGTGAACGTGTACGTCTGCCTCCCCTTACGCGTAGGGGGCCGCAAATGGCGGCCCGCCACTGTCGGGCCCGCGGACGAATGCTACAGCGCTCCCGTAGGCCCGGCACCAAAGTGGTGACGCGAAACGCCGAGGTTGGTTTTAGTCGGTAGATCGCTCTTCTCAGAGCGGAGTCCGACACACCCCACCGCTCTCCCCGGAGTGGTGGACAGGGCATAAAGCATTTCCAACCCCGTCAAAAAAAAAAAAAAAAAGGCAGACGCCGTTTTCTTCCGGCAATGGAATTTATTGATCCACCGAACATCCACCTCCATAATCCCATCAAATCATTAATTTCCATATTTTCCAATAATTCTGCACCCGCCCGGAATAGTTGGCTGTACTCCTATAGTGCAGTTGTGGAGTGCCCTATGCCATATTACCGAGGGCCCTCTGCGCGTTGGACCTGTGTCCCCCCGCAAGCCTTCCAAAAGACCGTATGTCTTCCTCACGGGAGGCATTTTGTGATATCCAAAAGGAGATACAAATAATAATAATATAATTTCAGGTGCGACTAGAACAGTTCACAGAGGAGCAGTGTCAGAAACATTTCCCTCCTCACAGACTCCTGAAGCAGGGGTATAAGCACGCTATGCAGATGTGTTATGGAGACGCAAATCAGCCTAAGGATACTTGCGAGGTAAGAGGATCGACCGATTCACGATTGAATTCCTACAATGTTAAATGTATGTTATAAACAAAGAGATTTAAAATTATCTTTTTTGTGATTTTTTTGCATTTTTCATACTAAGATTATAAAGTTATTTTAGTGAAGGAAAAATTCGACTCGCAGGCAGGATTCGAACCTGCGTCTTCTGGCTGGGTACGCCAGACGCTATGACCACTAAGCCACCGCGAGTCCTACCTGCCATGTCGAATCTTAGCATGAAAAATGCAAAAAAATCACAAAAAAGATAGTTAGTAGAAGGCAAATTTCGACATGGCAGGTAGGACTCGCGGTGGCTTAGTGGTCATTGCGTCTGGCGTACCTAGCCAGAAGACGCAGGTTCGAATCCTGCCTGCGAGTCGAATTTTTCCTTCACTAAAATAACTAGATTTAATATTATTAATGTCTTTGGTTAGAAGACAGCAGGTAGTTCGGTGCGTGCGATACTGTTAGAGGGAGTTAAGGAGAAATTCCTTGAGCAATATTGCAAACTAGCTTGCCGCGACCTCGTCCGCGTAGAGTGATGATATATAGCCTGTAGCCTTCCTCAATAAATGGGCTAACACTGAAAGAATTTTTCAAATTGGACCAGTAGTTCCTGAGATTAGCGCGTTCAAGCAAACAAACAAACAAACAAAAAAACAAACTCTTCATTTTTATATATTAGTATAGATTTACTTTTTTTGGTTTCACAATAACCGCAAGGCCTGAAAATTGTTTGTTCAGAATCGACGACTACTACATTACAGTGGTTTTCTATACTAATATATAAAGCTGAAGAGTTTGTTTGTTTGTTTACTTGAACGCGCTAATCTCAGGAACTACTGGTCCGATTTGAAAAATTCTTTCAGTGTTAGATAGGCCATTTATTGAGGAAGGCTATAGGCTATATATCATAACGCTACGCGGACGAAGTCGCGGGCAGAAGCTAGTGTGTTATAACCTGTATCGTTTCTTCTCGATGTTTTCCTTCACCGTTTGAGCAAGTGTATTCCAGTTTGAACGGTAATTAATCCAGTGACATTACTAGGTGAATGAGACTTAACAGCTGAGGTGTCAAGATGACAACGCGCGAGTGATACCACTGGTGTTGCTGGCGTCTATAGGCTGCGGTTGCCGCTAATCAGGCTGCCTGCTTTTTTTTATTGACTACATTGGTAAACGAACAGACAAACGTACGAGAAGGAGGTTGAACGTAGATGAAGCGAAAGTGGTGTGCCAGGATCGTAGCAAGTGTAATTTCTGTTTCCAGTTTTCACAATATTGAAAACTGGAAATGCTGTTTAATTATTACCTAGATGAGAAGTATTGTGAGGTTGAATAAAATTTCTATGTAATGAAGATATATTATTCGAAAATTATGGGCGAAAATAAAAATTCTGTTGATTATAGATAAGGTTTTGGAAGCCCTATTTTATTTGTAGGTACCTATTTTGCTGTGAATTTGTGGCTAGGCACTGAGGGCACGCGCATGCTTTAATGCCCTGGTGGTCAAAAGGTTAAACATATTAATGTTTCATTGATCAGGGTGACAGCGGGGGCCCGTTGCAAGTGACGTCACCGATCTCGAAGTGCTTGCACACGATCATCGGGGTGACGTCATACGGGCGCGCCTGCGGATACGCTGGGGACGCCGGCATGTACACGCGCGTCAACTACTACGTGCCCTGGATAGAACGGGTCGTATGGCAACACTGAACAAGCTACCCAAGAGACAGGCGCTGCCTAGTTTGAGAACCATCGTCCTATTTAATGTATCTTCACTATACTTGTAATTTTCCTCAATAATAAGTAGTTCTCAATCACTACATATTATAAAACATAATCATAATCATAGAATTGTTATATGGATATCTCATGTCTGAAATAAATTATTTGAATTGAATTGATTTGAATAAAACAGTCGCTTCCCGCTGTCTGTCCCTATGTATGCTTAGATCTTTAAAACTACGCAACGGATTTTGATGCGGTTTTTAATAGATAGATTGATTCAAGAGGAAGGTTTTAAGCTATTTAACATCACGCTACGACTCTTAGGGACGGGGCAGCGCGGGTGAAACCGCGGGCGGGTCGCTAGTAATGTATAATATTCTTATTAAGTAGTAACTGCCTTAGCCAAGTGGTCCTGAGCGCGACTGCTACCCTAGAGGTCAGTGAGCAAAGTGTTATTGGGTTTTTCTATGAAATTCCCAGTAGCAGCTCGGAGTTAGGAATTTGTGCCCGGTTAATGGCAATAGGCTCGCCCCCAATTACATGGGACCTAAACATACCGGTGAACTGTGGGTGTACGCCTCTGCCTAACCCTGCAGGGAATACAGGCGTGATGATATGTTATGTTATTTTAAGTGGGTGCGCCAAAGTTCACCTAAATTTTCAACTCCGATAATTGGAAATCAGAATATGTTCTTCCTAACATTTTTCATCCTACCAATAACAATTCCTAACTACTCTGTCTCTAATGTTTAAGCATTCAACTTCATAATGTCAGTAACAATAAATATCTATTATACTTTTATTTGTTTTCCTATATTTTCTCAACATAACCATCTTTTACACTATTATTCAAGGTCATATATTTTTTGTTTAACATACCATCACGCCTATATTGCCCGAAGGGTTAGGCAGAGGCGTACTAATGTACACCCACAGTTCGCCGGTATGTTTAGGTCCCATGTAATAGGGGGCGAGCCTATTGCCATTTACCGGGCACAAATTCTTAAGTCCGAGCTGCTACTGGGAATTTCATAGGAAAACCCAATAACACTTTGCTCGACCTGGGAATCGAACCCAGGACCTCTAGCGTAGCAGTCGCGCTCAGGACCACTTGGCTAATGAGGCAGTATTTTTTGTTTAGATTTCTTTTTATTCATAATAATCAGTACTAACATTGGTTTAGGTTAGGTTAGAACTGTGACCACAACGCACAAGCCGAGCGAGCGAAGCGAGCGTGCCGCGGCAGCGGCCGGCGAAGTCCTATAGTTATTGGTTTAGGTACGTTGTTACACTTGGTAAATGTTTCTTTCTGAGTATGAGTGAAAATATTATGGTAAGTATGGTTAGGGATAAAAGCGTTATGATAAAAAACAGTAGGAGTTTAAATATATTTACATTAATGATATTATTAATTACAATTATTAACATCGCCGGTAGCACTACAAATAGTATGAATGAAAACTTTATGATGAAAAATTTTAGGAAGAGTGATCATTCGGATTACAAATGATTAGGAAGAACAATTTCGGGTAAAGAACTTTAGGTGAGCCAATATGGACCCATTTTAAGTATATTATAATATACTAGCTTCTGCCCGCGGCTTCACTCACGTGAAGCTCAAAAACTAACTGTGATGATCTCTTCTTTGTATGGGTCTCTATACATTAGAGAGGTCAAGCTGTCTCTCAGGTTCCGTTTCATTATTTGAGATAAGAAGTATACCAGTTTTTAATTTGGAGCACATACTTTCTAACAGTGATAACAAAATTTAAATCTATTGAGTAGTTTTTGCGCCAACCCGTAACAAACAGACAGACAAGAATGTTAAAGGTAGAACACAAATGATTAGTTATGTAACAGTGGATCATTAAAAAAACGTATACTTAAGTAAATTAAAAAATACTAAACAATAAAATTGTTATTATGATTCAGAAGTGAAACAAAATATTATATTTAATACCAATAAACTTAAACAAAATTAAAAGTAATTATATTATGATTAATGCTCACAGAAACAAAAACCAACAACGCTGTAATTAAAAGTGTTTTTTGTTAGTGTAAATATTTTCTTTTCGTGATTAACAAATGTGGGTATATTGGCAATCGAACAAGATCGAGACCTCTCACCAAAGAGGATAATAATATAGTTGTACCTCTCACCTTTCACACAGGGCTTTTTCCGTAGTGCAAGCGTTGCTTCTTAGTCGGGCACTCATGTCAGAGTGGTCGTGATGGCAACGTTGGTGTAGAGGTGTTATATTAGGGTGATATCTAAGTAATACTATTATTGAATATATTCACTAAGCCATATTAGCATACCATACCTATTACTGGGTAATAGTCAAATATTAGTCAGCCATTTTGAGATTCATATTATCTCTAGGATCGACCTTTTGGAACCGTGCAACTAGAATCACAACGTTTCAAAAACGCTTGTAAAAGCTTATTTCAAATAAAAACATTTGAACTTGAACTTGAACTCTGTATTTGTTAACTCGTAACATAATATTGATATTGTAACTATTCTCAGAATAGGTACGATATCAATATTATGTATCAATGTCACCGCGAATATCATCTCAGAACACTGATCTCTCGGTGTGCCTATTATTTGACTAATAGCTGGTAATAGTCTACGCTAAACTAATATGAATATACAGCTCGTATCATAATATCTATACCTATTACGAATATATTAGTTACGCCTCTACGTTGATGTATTCGCTGGGTTCTCGTCACCATCGTTCTCTCCTCCGAGCGTCATAAATTTTGAAATCCTTCGCCAATTCTCACGATAGTGGCATTACGAGAGCACTATTACCTACGCCATTGTGGTCTGGGTAACTTTCATTTATTCCACACCGTCGACGTCACAAATAAAAACATGACGTCATGAAAGTTATTCACTAACTGTGTGATGTCATACAAAAAGTCAAAATAAAACAGCCAAATGAATCAATAAACTTTATTAAGATTCTCTACTTATTTGAATAAAAATACTAAGTTGGTAAGTGGGTAGGAGGCATATTTAAATTATCTACATCGTACTTACTACATTTAAATATAACATCAAATACTACCTAGGTACTTCCTAATTTCCTAATTTATTCTACTACAAAAATCTTGATACCTAATTAAACTTTAATTATTTTTATTAAACTTATTAGCAATGTGGGTCGCACAGTACCTACCTACTAGTATTCTTGTTAACCCCTCGTGCTAAGCTAAATGCTTGTGTTACGAATGGGTTCCGTCGGTAGTGTAATGGGTGGGTTTCAAACCTGCAACCACATGATTGGAAGTCCGACGCCCTAACCATTAGGCTACCGCCGCTTTTTACCATACCAAGGGGTTAACAAGAATACTAGTAATGTGCGTCCCACATTGTTAGGGAGCTTTTTTTTAAAAAAAAATGGGTGGTTTTCGAACCGGCAACCACATTATCGCAAGTGACACGCCCTAGCTATTAGGCTACCGCCGCTAATTATCTAGCTGATATTTATTTTCTGGATTACCACTTATGGGTAATTAATTACCAACAAACCCATCGCAAACTACCCTCTACGTACTTCTACAAAAAGATATAGGTAGATATTAATTAAAAAGATAGATAAGCTATCTATAGTAGCTTATAAGAACTACTACTATCCAAAACTTTCTGCCTCGGACAACAAAACTGTGGAATGAACTGTCGCCTGCAGTATTTCCGGACCAATACGACCTTCAAACCTTCAAGTAAAGAGCGTACTCCCTTTTAAAAGGCCGGCAGCGCACTTGTGACTCCTCTGGTGTTGCGGGTGTCCATGGGCGGCGGTGATCGCTTACCATCAGGCGATCCGTCTACTCGTTTGCCTGCTATCACATAAAAAATAAAACTACCAAATTACATCAATCGATTTTCAAAATTTTTTATATGGGATATGGGGGCAAACAATCCGTGGATCATCTGATGGTAAGCAATTACCGCCGCCCATGAACACCCACTACACCAGAGGAGTCACAAGTGCGTTGCCCGCCTTTTAATAGGGTTTAGGCCTCCGGTATCCTCACTCACTCGGCGAAACACAACGTAAGTGTTGTTTCACGCCGGTTTTCTGTGAGGCCGTGGTTTCGGTGTAAAAACTTTCTCCCCTGAGATTAAATTTTCTTCATTACTCACGCCTTTTTTCTCACATGGGTAGGCAGAAACTACAGACCGATTCTTGTATATTTTGGCTTCATCCACTTTCATACATCTTCTCATACACACGCGCCGGTTGCGAGTACTACGCACCTGACCTATTTTTCATTATAATTGGAATACAGTGCTTGGTTATATATTCTTGTATATATTCTAGAAGGGTCCGGCGAATTCTGAATTGCCTACAAAAACAAAATACCAAAATAAATCGTTATCCAAACACAATTTAATCAAATTGAATTCGAATACTGTTAGGGCCACTTGCACCAACTTCTTAAGGCTGATCGTTTAGCTGAGCCCGCCAAATTTAAATTACAATTGGTTTTTCGCAATTTGTAGGTCTATAACACATTCTAGATTCCTAGCTGTAGTAATTGCGCCATTAGCTATACAATATTCGCAACTTTTTTAGTATTAAAACCTTTGCTTGTAAAACGATATTGTAGCTAAAAGTAGGGTCAATCGTCAATTTTGCCCAAAAATGACGATTGACCCTACTTTTAGCTTCTGTAACGTTTATTAAGCAAAGTTTTTAACGCTCAGTTGTGAATATTGTATAGCTAATGTCGCAATTACTACAGCTAGGAATCTAGAATGTGTTATAGATGTACAAATTGCGAAAAACCAATTGTAATTAGAATTTGGCGAGCTCAGCTAAACGATCAGCCTTAAATATGTTTAAATTGTATTTAAACACAAAAATACAATAAAAAATTGTGTTTAAATACAATTTAAACATATTTAAGAAGTTGGTACAAGTGGCCCTTAATCTAGGTTCTTACCGTACCATTGCAAATGCTATTAACTTGTATGTTACTGAACATAAACGACCGGGAAATCGTTTCAGTTATCAAGAATTGAAACACATTTATCTACAATGAAGTATTTTGGACGAAATGGTAGATCAGGAACCTAGATTAATTTGTATGTGAAGGAGCTTAATGAACGTAGATGAAGCGAAAGTGGTGTGCCAGGATCGTAGCAAGTGTAGCCTCTGCCTACCCCAATGGGAGACAGATGTGAAAATATGTTTGTATGTATGAGATTTGTAGCAGAAAAAAACTCATTCGTTTACGATACGAATTCGATAATTGTTGCTTAGGCTACTGATTAAATTGTGTTTAAATTTAGATTTATTTTTCGTCTGAATGGAAGATTCAGTTTGCCGGACCTTTAAGATAATTGGTTTGTAGCAAAGATGTGTTATCTAATATATATATTTTTGGTTTATAGTTAGTATATAGTGTTTGTTAGTGTGTGTGCCGCCGGGAGGGGTGCGCTATGGCGGTGTCATGCTGCCACCGTACTCAGGGGATGCTCCACGACCTGAAAACATATAATAATCAACCCATTATATGTCCCACTGCTGGGCACGGGTCTTCTCTCACAATGAAAGGGATTAGGCTATAGTCCACCACGCTAGCCTAATGCGGGTTGGCAGACTTCACACGCCGTCAAGAAAATCTCTCGGACGTGCAGGTTTCCTCACGGTGTTTTCCTTCACCGTTTTAGCGCGTGATAATTAACTAAATACGCACATAACTTTGAAAAGTCAGAGGTGCGTATAAGGCCTTGGATTTGAACTGGAGACCTTATCATATCATATCACTAAGCTATCACTGCTTGCTAAAACATGAAATATTTATTTAAATTATTTATGCACAATCAGTGTAAAGAGGCGGACTTAATGCCTAAGGCATTTTCTACCAGTCGACCTCAGAGTGTTGCAAAACAGGAAAAGGTAGGTGCAACAGTATAATGAAAAGATAATGTTTCTATTGACATATAGTAATTACATTAACATACCATCACGCCTGTATTCCCCGAAGGGTTAGGCAGAGGCGTACTAATGTACACCCACAGTTCGCCGGTATGTTTTAGGTCCCATGTAATAGGGGGCGAGCCTATTGCCATTAACCGGGCACAAATTCCTAACTCCGAGCTGCTACTGGGAATTTCATAGAAAAACCCAATAACACTGCTCGACCTGGGAATCAAACCAAGGACCTCTAGCGTAGCAGTCGCGCTTAGGACCACTTGGCTAATGAGGCAGGTATATTAGTTATGAGTTATAGATATATAGTAATTAAACGATAAATATCATAAGTCTAAATACCATCAGACCATCACGCCTGTATTTTTTTATGTTATAGAGGGGCAAACGAGCAGATGGATCGCCTGATGGTAAGCGATTACGGCCACCCAAGGACACCCGCAACACCAGAGGAGTCTAAATGGGTTACCCGCCTTCTAAAAGGGTTTGGGTCTCCGGTATCCTCACTCACTCGGCGAATTTCCCGAAGGATTAAGCAAAGGCGTAGGTACTAATATTCTTCTTCTATTAGAATCCACAGCAAACGGAAAGAGAGGAGCAAAGAAAATAATTGAAAATCATTATAAAATACATTGGTCCAGTATTCCGGTACTTATTCAGTATCTAATTTGACATTTCGAAGAAAAATAATGTTACCATACTACAACTAATAGTGTTGGCGTAGTGAATGATTTTGCGTTAAGAACGAATGATAAAAATGATTCAATATAAATCAAACTAAAATATCGTAACACCAAAGGAGTCTAAGTGCGTTGCCCGCCTTTTAAAAAGGTTTGGGCCTCCGGTATCTTCACTCACTCGGCGAAACACAACGCAAGCGTTGTTTCACGCCGGTTTTCTGTGAGGCCGTGGTATCACTCAGGCTCTCCCACGTGAAAATTATAATATTCTCTTCTAATAGAAACAAACTAAAAATAAAAATCATGCAATTTTAGTTTTTTTACTTTTGTCATTTTTGTAGTTTATAGACTAAAAACTTTTTTTTTTAATTTTATAATTATTATGTTTGAAGACAAATTATTAAATTTAAAATAAAAAGTTTGTTCACGTAATTACATTATTTCAGTTCATTCAATTTCGTTCATTCTTACACCACCTCACCATCTTTTTTGTTAAAAACTGGTAACCCTGCAAGTGTCAATTTACTGAATACAATTACAAGGTGAAGTTTAATTAGTATTTGTCGCATCAGCAACTCCTCTGGTGTTGCAAGTGTCCCTTCTGCGACGATGCCTACTTACCACCAGGCCGACTTAATGCATAAAAATATTAGTGGTGCTTAGGGCTTACCTCGGCCTCTGCCGCGGCCCCTGCCCCTGCCCCTCCCGCGGCCGCGTCACCTGCGCCCATCCCCAAGCCCCACCATATCTGTGCAACATTTGAACATTATATTAGTTATATCTAACACTAGCTGACCCGGCGAACTTCGTACCGCCTAACAATCGATTCTGAAACTAACGTCACTCAATTGTTTTGCCTTCCCGGAACCCCTCCACTAACACTTAAACTTTATGATATGGTATAAAAGTTCAAATTGACTTTTAAGTATTATTACGAATCTTTTGTATGGGAATATAGTAAAGGTGTTGTTTTTACTTTTTCAGGCAATTTTTTAATTTTTTCTCTCCGTAGGAACCATCCTCGTACTTATATTATATATCTTTTTTAAAACGTTCCCCACACTAGGATTTTCTTTCTTCTACCTTACCTATATTAGTGGCGGTCTTCTCAAGATAAGCGAGGGGTCCCTGAAGGGGGGCTCCAGCGTATGCCCCCCTCCCTCCAGTCAGGAACATGCCCTGGGCAAGGCTATTCTGCATCTGCGAGACATATTTGTAAATCAATACATATAAATAAATAAACAAATAAATAACCGCTTTTTACTAAGTGCATTTGTATATATAACATACCAAAACAACATTATTTTACAATTCTTGTATGTCTGTCTGTTTGTTTCAGCTAATCTCTGAAATGGCTGGACCGATTTTGACGGGACTTTCACTGGCAGATAGCTGATGTAACAAGGAGTAACTTAGGCTACTTCTTTTAATACCACGCGTACGAAGTGACGGGTAACAGCTAGTAATTAAAATAAGTATGTCATGATTTATAAAATTAATCAAAGTTCATCTAAATTGGTTCAGCTGTTTATGCGTGATAAAGAAATAAACAGAGAAACGGACAATGTATTGTTGATTAGATGGAGTACATCTTTTTTTTAGGGGATAGCGGGTAAACGAGCAGACGGATCGCCTGATGGTAAGCGATCACCACCGCCCATGGACACCCGCAACACCAGAACGGTTTGTTCAGCGGTTTATGTGTGAAGAAAAAACCAACAGAGAAACAGACAATGTTACTGTTGGTTAGATGGTCTAAATGTCCTTCTCCAAACCTCAAATTATCTGTATACCAAAATTCATCTAATAGGTAATAAACAGACACAGGCAGATTTATGTTCGCAAAGTTAGGTACTATAACTATATATAATATATATATAGTTATAGTACCTAACTTTTAAGTATATTTTTATAGGACAGTTTTTATATATAGGTATGTTAAGGTGGTTTGGGCATGTAGAGAGGATGGATGAACGGAGATTGACAAAACGATTATACATGATGAGTACCTACGGATGGAAGAGTTGGAAAAGGCCGACCTCGACGAACATACCACAACCAAGTTGCGGCCATTCTTATAAAAGGTCAGGTTAAGAGCACCCTAAACCGACGATCATGCATGAGGAGGTTAATGAACGTAGTGTGCCAGGATCGTAGCAAGTGGAAATCTATAGTCTCTGCCTACCCCAATGGGAGACAGGCGTGAAAATATGTATAAATGTATGTACTATAACTATAGAAAAAAAATAGATATACAGGGTGGCGATTTAATCACCTGCACTGCTTCAACATGGTGTAGTATTGATAACATATAAATAACATATTAGACATAATTTATAATTTGTATCTTTAAGCAATCCCGTGATAAAGGACTTGATGATTATTCAAAATTTTCATAAAACGATATGCACCCTGCAGTACGTTGACCTTATGCGGACAGCCCGATCAAGTAGTTGCTTGACTCGCTATCTCTAGATAGATACATACCTACAATGAGTTCAACGTCCGCGCTGTCTTTGACTCTTTGCATACAAAATTTAAAAAACATTTTGATGAAAATTTAAGGTATGTTTTTTTTTATTGATATGGGTAGTACTTCGTGGTCTGATTCACCTGCTAGAAGGATGCAGGTGATTAAATCGCCACCCTGTATATAGAATATTCTATTCTATTCTAAATCGTCTTATCATCATCATCAGCCTATACTAGTCCACTGGTGGACGTAGGCCTCCCCCAAATCGACTTATAAAAGTACTAAAATATAGATTTTTGGTGGGGATAGAGATGAGATTCTCCATCTCTTTTCCGCTAAATAAATGTTTTTTTTATTCTGAATCCACCTTTCCCTGACGATTTTGATACTATTAGTAACATAACATACCATCAAGCCTGTATTCCCCGAAGGGTTAGCCAGAGGCGTACTAATGAACACCCACAGTGTTCGCTGTATGTTTAGGTCCCATGTAATAGGGGGCGAGCCTATTGCCATTAACCGGGCACAAATTCCTAACTCCGAGCTGCTACTGGGAATTTCATAGAAAAACCCAATAACACTTTGCTCGACCTGGGAATCGAACCCAGGACCTCTAGCGTAGCAGTCGCGCTCAGGACCGCTTGGCTAATGAGGCAGTACTATTAGTACTATCTTAAAAAAAGAAAATAAAAAACAACGTACCTTGCGATTCGGGTGTTGCCATTTGAAATAATCTCAAGCAGTGTGGACAGGGAAAAAAATAAATGAAACTAAAAATAATAATCAAAATACCAAATTATATTTGAAAATAAAAGTTAAGTGCTTAGCTATCTACGAAAAGAAAGAAAAATATACTTCTTCAAGGGCCGGTTTTTTGATCCGTAGTTAATTCAAGCAATAGTAAATAAAATTATGGATTAATTTCAGGAAAATGTGTTTTTGATCAATTGTTAGATTAACCAACGCTCAAATATCGAACAATTAGTTTCAAAAATTAGCCACATAACGTTGGAGAATTAACAATAAGGCGAATAGTTAACCAACCAACAAACCAACATTGACCATAGTCAACATAGACATTGAAAAACATAATAGCTCTTTAGAGATAAACATGGTTAATCTAACAAATGGTTATAGTTTGACTACGGATCAAAAAACTGGACCTTACTGTAAAAATTTCATGCTGAATAAATCACTAAGGGCTGGTCGTTATCTGAGCCCGCTATATTCAAATTTAAATTGGTTTTTCGCAATTTGTAGTTCTATAACATATCCTAGATTCATGGCAGTAGTAATTGCGACATTAACTATACAATATTCAAGTTCAAATTCAAATGTTTTTATTACAGACTAGCTGACCCGGCGAACTTCGTACCGCTCAAACAGTCGATTCTGAAACTAACGTCACTCAACTGTTTTGCCTTCCCGAAACCCCTCCACTCACACTTAAACTTTATGGTATGGTATTAAAGTTCAAATTGACTTTTAAGTATTATTACAAATCTTTTGTATGGGAATATAAAAAAGTGTTGTTTTTAGACTTTTTCAGGCAATTTTTTAAATTTATCCCCGTACTTCAAGGAATATTATAAAAAAAGAATTAGCGAAATCTGTTCAGCTGCTCTCGAGATTTGCGCTTAGCAACACATTTGGCGATTCATTTTTATATTATAGATAAGCTTTTAAAAGCGTTTAATAAACGTTATGATTCTAGTTGCTCGGTTCCAAAAGGTTGATCCTATGGAGAAGAATCCGGCAAGAAACTCCTCTATTCACAACACAATTAAAACCTATCCTTGAAGATTATTATTGTAGCTAAAGTGTAACATCGCTTACCTATCTTATCGTCGAGTGAGTGAGAATACCTGAGGCCCAAAACCTTTTAAAAGGCGGGCAACGCACTTGAGACTCTTCACTCCTCGAGGTTGTTGCGAGTGTACATGTGCGGTCGTAATCGCTTACCATCAGGCGATCCGCTTTAGGTAAGTTTTTGGCTTGGTAAGTATTTTTAAGTAAAGGTTCTTAGTTCTCAGTTGTGGATGATGTATAATTAATGTCGCAACTACTACGAATCTAAAATCTGATGCAAGAACCAATTGAAAATTATATTTTGCGTGCTCAGGTGAACGATCCGCCTAAAAACAAAATCGATTTTTCTTCATACCATCTTCAGTTTTTCAGAAATACTGTTTTCAATAATGACACAAATAATAGTGATATTATGACCACATTTTGTCAAATCACCGAGAGATTAATCACCATTTCATATCACCAAATGACATAAAAATCACGCATTTTTTACACATGAGTTCTGATACAGATTATTTACACCCTCATTTTAATCCCCGCCTCGCCTATCGGCGTTGCGCATTCGCGGGGTACGCGGGCGGGTGCGGGGGGCGAGGTACCTGCTGTTGCTGCAACGCTGCTTGTTGCTGCAACGCGGCTTGTTGCGCGGCCGCCGCTGCTGCCATCTGTTGCGCCTGGAATAAAAAAAATGTTTAATTTAGAGTTAGAATCAGGCCTTTCTGGCACGCTGTTCAGGCTGCCACAGTTTGCGGGTTGGCCGACCGACAGGTTATAAGAAACCTCTCAAAAATGGATCCCAAAAATAATTTAATCAAAAACCCACCAGTGATGATCTCTTCTTTGTATAGGTCTGTATACATCAGAGAGGTCAAGCTGTATCTCAGGATCCGTTCAATTAATTGAGATAAGAAGTTCACCAAGTGTTAAAGTTGGAAAATGTACTTTCTTAACAATGGTAACAAAATTTAAATCCATTCAGTAGTTTAAGGCGCGGTGAATAGACGATGTTTAGGTATTGGAGGGGGTGAAGCAGGTACGTGGGGCACAACTCAGCACAAGTAGGCCCGCCCACTGCGGGGCGCCTTGGACGAATTTCGGCGATGCGCGACGTCCTTTTAATATAGAAACGTAATTTCGAAACGTTTGTTAGATGTACGATTGGCTTAGCGCGCCGCTGTCCGGCTTGACACCGCATATCGCTGACACTAGATACTAAGTTCGAATCTCATGATATATAATATTCCTTTTTATCTTTTTTTTTAAATTTAAAAATGTACTATCTAACTACTCTTTTCGTATTTTTTAAATAGTAAATCAATTATTATTATTTTCTAGAAATTTGAATAGAATATTGAGAAAGTTTTAACAGATTCATCAGATGAGTAATAAATAATTAATCATTCAGAAATAAAATGGCTTGGGCGTAGAATTGCCAATTCTAGAAATGGCAAAGTGTCAAAATTGTGAAAAATTTATATAAACAAGCATATTTATTCCCCAGACTAGCCCCTGCCCGTGGCTTCACTCACTTGAAACTCAAAACCAACAGTGATGATCTCTTCTTTGTATGGGTCTCTATACATTAGAGGGGTCAAGCTATATCTCAGGTTCCTTTTAATTATTTGAGATAAGAAGTATACCAGTTTTTAATTGTGAGCACATACTTTCTAACAGTGATAACAAAATTAAAATCTAATCAGTAGTTTTTGCGCCAACCCGTAACAAACAGACAAGAATTTTAAAAATCACATTTTTGGGTTCGGAGACGTTTATATACCCCAACCCATTTGTTTTTTTTTAATATCTTTAATGTACAGACACAGCTTTTTACAATTTCATAATAGTAGAGATATGCATTTTTTTCAGAATCTAATATAAAAACGGTCACCAAGCCCGATGGTTTATTCGGGAGAAAAATAATATAGGTACCGACATGTAGGGTGTCACAAAAGACTGTAGTAATTTGAAAGCAAATAAATAGCGCAAGCCATAGCACCAACCAACAGCATAGCCACACAAACAGCTGTTTAGTAGGTACATATTTTGTCGACAAATGTCGTAATTAGGGTTTCCGGGCGAGAATTCCCGAAGCGAGAATTCCCGGGAAATTTTGCTTTATTCGATTCGAGACGACAAAAAATGGGTCGATAGCTTGAGAAATCTGAAGACCATAGAAAACTTACAAAATTAACTAATATCGTACCTAAATATGAAGATATGTATGTACACACATCAAAAAAAGTTTGCGATCACTTTGAAAAATCTAAATCTCTTTTTTTATGGTAGATTATATTATGATTTCTTCTTTAGTAATTTATTTTTTAATTTCAAACAGGGTATTTCTATTTAAAGAAAACACACAAAAACATTTTTTCTTGATAAAGTTGAATTTAAAAAGTTATATCAGCTTAAGCTAGTCGCAATTTTTTTTTGATGTGTGTATAAATATTAGTGCATGAAAAATCGACTCAAAATGTTTAACATGTTTTAGAACAAAAAATAACCACTGATTTCTAAAGTTTACGCAAATATTACACATATTGAAATTGAAAAACTATACGGATTCTATCGCCAAACAAAAAGAAGCATAAGGACCCGTGTAAAGGAACACATTGCTCATGTTAAGAACCGTCGTCCCAAGAAGTAAGCAGTTTGTGAATACATAGTTGACATGGCCTAGCACTATATCATATTTGATACCACTTTGGAGGAAGTCTGAGATTGGGGCAGACCTAATATGGTCCAATTTAACCCGAAAAAGACAAATATGCGAGTTCACTGCAAAAAAAAACTGCCGTTGGTCGTATTTTCTCGTTTTGAGAGCACCGCTTAATTGCCTCAGCCAATATTGGAATACTTGGTGTCGACATATGAAATCAAGTCATTTCCGCGGTCATTTAGAGGTTAAGGCTAAGTTAGTCTCGAAGAAGCTTGGCGTGCTTAATAGATAGAGACGGTATTTCACTCGGGCCCACCGCCTATTACTTTATAAGGCGCAGGTCAGGTCTCATATGGAATACTGTTCTCATCTCTAGACAGGAGCACCCCAGTACCAACTGCTCCCTCTGGAGCGCATCCAACGAAGAGCGATTCAAATCGTAGACTACCAATATAATTCAAACCGGCTAGACTCTTTGACGCTGTGTAGAGATGTGGCCTCGCTATGCATCTTCTATCGCCTATACTATACGGCTTGCTCCGAGGAATTGTTCGAATTGATTCCGGCAACTACTTTTCGCCGTCGTTCTACGCGACAACAGTTCCATCCCCATTATCTTGATGGCTGACAATCCATAACTGTCCGTTTCTCTAGAAACTTTCTGCCTCACATAACAAAACTGTGGAACAACAGTGTTGTATAGCAGTCTATGGCAGTGTGTCGACGGCGCCGGACCTATGCACGGATTCGTGACGGTTTACATGCGCTGATTCCAGATAAAACGCTACTGAGCCGTACTTGGCCGATGTCCCGGTGGTTTTGCCGTGTCATGTACAAGCTCTCACAGTTTTTTCAACTGTACGGCAAGACGTGGACCTCCGGCCAGTTTAACACACTGGTTTAATAATTCCAAGCTCGCTTACCAGTTACATGTACTAGTATCATGTAGCGTAGAGCGTAAAGCTGTCAGCGTCGCTTGAAATGCTTCCATTAGTCTATTCTACTAAAGGAGTTATTTCCAAAATATTTAATAGACATCTGCTGTGCACTTATGTGTGCCGATTTGCTGCGATATGTACCGTGTGCGTTACGTTTCTTTTGTCATTCAAGGTCCAATTAATGTTAGTAAGTTATTTATTTTTATTAAGTTTACAAATAAGTTATCGCATTTATCATGATTATCACTCGTTGTGAACTTGAGATTTTCAGTAATTACTTTAAAAAATGTCGAAACATTGATCTTGTCGAGATTATCCCTCGACTTATCACACGAGATCTCTAGTTACTAATCTAATAACCAGAAAAATCTAAAAAACCAGTAAAGTAGATCAGTCAGTTCTTACAACCTGTCAAGTCTTATATACCGTTCCAGTAAGACAGTCGTACCCCTGACAAAGCCCAGTACTATGTCAGATTTAATATACTGCAAGTCCTTGCAAAAGAAAGCAGATATCTGCCCAAGCTGATTCGCGAGACTATTTAAAATACAAAATTTCATTACCTGCTTGGAACCCCATTATATGTAGATTCCATTAAATCTAAATCCAAAGACAAAGGATAGGATTTGCTCATTCTATGTGAATCGGGTCGCAAATACTTAACAAAAGTGAAAGCTAGCTGTTAGTGATTCGACATCTGAATCTACTGGTGACCATGGATACTGTAGCCTATAATGGATCCAAAACGTGTGTAAATAAATAAATATTCTGGGACATTTTTACACAGCACTATCTAGTCCCAAACTAAGCAGAGCTTGTACTATGGGTACTAGACAATGGATATAATACTTATATACCTTTTTTTTGTAAATACATACTTATAATACATAAGAAACACCCAGACGAACACAAACACTTATATTCATCACATAAATTTTTGTGTTCTGTGGGAATCGAACCCACGACCTCATGGTCGGCAGTCCGGTACTCGAACCACTAAACCACAGAGGTCGTCAAAATAAAGTAAATATCAATATAACACTTGTCTTCATAGATTTTCTTGAAGTCCCGGGAATTTTCGGGAAATATTGATCGAGAATTCTCGATTCCCGAGAAAACAGATGTCGAAAAATCAGAAACCGAAGTAGCAATTGAAAGTGCTGTCCCAGGGTTCTCGTGCTCAGAATCCTTTTGTAATCGAAAATTGACTTTTTGTGATTTTTTTGCATTTTTCATGCTAATTTTATAAAGTCAAATTTCAAATTTCGACATGGCAGGTGGGACTCGCGGTGGCTTAGTGGTCATAGCGTCTGGCGTACCTAGCCAGAAGACGCAGGTTCGAATCCTGCCTGCGAGTCGAATTTTTCCTTCACTAAATAACTTTATCGAAAATTGAGATTAGATAATGATTTTAAATTTTGAAATACTCTACTAATTTTATATCATGTGATTTTTTTGATAAATTTTATCAACATAATTATATTGTGGCCATCTGCTATCGTCTAAACTATAGTTTATTATTACTGAACTTATTACTATTTCGCCTTCAAAGTTGTTCATATAATGTCATTATAAAAAAAATACTATGGCTCCCTAAAATCATGAAAAATAATCTGCCGCTCCTCAATGACCTCCTATCGAATTACTAGTTGTTACTACCTATAACATGCTGTAACACAATGTAGGTACATAATTATTATATGCTTATGTACTCATAAGAAGTTATCTCCGATGGTTCATGGATAGCCCGGTAAACTTTTATTTTTACTATAAAAAAAAGTTAAAAAATGTATTAAAAAACAAAGAACAAAAAAAAACAAATTAAATAATAATCACTGAAAAATTATTTCTAAAAAGAAAATGAACAAAAAGTTAACATATCGAAGCGGAGTTTGAACTCACGCTTAGTCGCACATAACGCATATCTTCCTACTGCAGAAGACCGCTAGACCAACCGAGCCATAGAATTACGCATCGAAATAAAGTATTTATAGATAATCAGGCAGGTATGTGCTTACTTTACAACTTCCACCATTTATTTTTGTTTCATAGAATAAAATACAAATAAACAATACATAGAATACGAATACGATACAATCAGATACAAAATATTTTTGAGCGGCGGGCGGAACAAAATGACACAGGTCCATCAGGCAGCGCGCCTCAGCGATCACTGTCGCTCCGCCTAGAAATGAAAGAGAAGCGAACAGACGCCTCGATGGCGCGGTGTTTCGTTCGACTCGTGAGAGTTATTTATCATGAAATTTATTAATTATTAAAAATATCTTATTTCAATCGATAAATAAAACCGCTAGCGTACTTTATTATTATATATTACGTCAGTGTTATTAATTTTATCAAGATTTGTTTGTAAATAATACAGTTACAATTGCAATCATTTTGAATTCAATGGTTACTTTATGATTTTTTTCTATCGAGAAAATTTTCCGCAAACGTGTTTTGGACCGGTTAGTGTACTCATAAATATGATCAAGATTAACATATATTTTTTTCACTGCTTGAAACTGTATACTTTTTGCTAAATAACTGCTTTAAGAAGCTTATTTTGACTATTCACAGCGCCTTAACAGTCAACCAGACAATAATTTTAAAAATCATTTTTTTTAGTCTGGGGACGTTTATACCCTGACCCACATGTTTTTTTTATATGGGATAGGGGAGCAACTGAGCAGACTGATCACCTGATGGTAAGCGATAACCGCCGCCCATAGACACCCGTAACACCAGAGGAGTCACAAGTGCGTTGTCCGCCTTATAAAAGGGTTTGGGCCTCCGGTAACCTCATTCACTCGGCGAAACACAACGCAAGCGTTGTTTCACGCCGGTTTTCTGTGAAACCGTGGTATTACTCCGGTCGAGCCGGCCGTAAGCCATTTTTTTTTTTAAATCTTCAATGTACAGACAGCTTTTTAACGATTTTATAAAAGCAGAGAAGTATTTACAGTAAGTTCCATACTTAGTACTTAATACATACATAGTACCTATAGCTTTACATGCAGTGTTATTTAACTCATCGTCGATTAAGCGTGTGAAGTCTTCTCATTTGTAGAGAGTTTACAAACTGTTTTCACTGTTTAAATCACAATATTATTACTATAGTAGTAAACATGTAAGTCGTGAACGTTAGCGGAACATAACATACCATCACGCCTGTATTCCCCGACGGGTTAAATCAAATCAAATCAAATCAAATCATTTATTTGCTAACTAAATGTCTAAATTAGGTCTTATTACATTAGTTGGTGCTTATGACTTAGTTGCCTTTTACAGGCATTGCAAATTTAATAAAAGAATAATTAACATAAATTGCATAATGTCAAAAAATTATAACAGAATTAAAATAAATTATATAATGTCAAATCATCTTAATTAAATGTATAACCGTATTATTTTAATTTATATCATTAGAAGGTTGGGTTTTATTTCCCTTTTTTTATTTTGCATTTCTATATATGTATTTTTCAAGGGAATAGAAGCATTTAGCAATAAGGAAAGATTTAAGTTTCTTATTAAATATATGAATTTTGTTTTCTTGTTTAATTTCTTGTGGTAGTTTGTTGTATGTTTTAATTGCCATGTATTGTGGACTTTCGTTTAACATTTTTAATCTGGATGGTGGAAGGTACAGTCGATTTTTGTGTCGTGTATTGATATTGTGTGTTTCTTGTACTTTGGTGAATGTATGGAGATGTTTGTGTACGAAGGTGCATATATCATGAATATAGATGGGTGGTTATGTAGAGGCGTACTAATATATATCCATAGTTCGCCGGTATGTTTTTTTTTAAAGCTTACTAGCAATGCGGGTCGCACATTACTAGTATTCTTGTTAACTCCTCGTGCTAAATTAAATGCTTGTGTTACGAGTGGGTTCACGTCGGTAGTGCAATGGGTGGGTTTCGAACCGGCAACCACATGATCGCAAGTCCGCGCCCTAGCCATTAGGCTACCGCCACTTGTATCCACAGTTCGCCGGTATGTATGTTTAGGTCGTAAGTGGGTCCGAGCCTATTGCCATTAATTGGGTACAAATCCAAACACGGAGATAATACTAAACATACACACATACATTAGAACATTACATAGGAAAACCCAAGGACACGTTTTTTCATCCCAACGAATCGTTTTTATTGCTTTTTCCTCCTTTTGAAGTTTGGCAGAGTGATCTTGAGATAAAGACTCGCATAGAGATACAATTTAACTCTATGAGAAAAGTACTCTGCAGTCACCGCTTAAAGATGTACCTACATGTTCGTCTTCTGCAGTGCTATATATAGCCCATCTATACTAATATATAAAGCTAAAGAGTTTGTTTGTTTGCTTGAACGCGCTAATCTCAGAAACTACTAGTCCGATTTGAAAAATTCTCAGTGTTAGATAGCCCATTTATTGAGGAAGGCCATAGGCTATACGGACGAAGTCGCGGGCAGAAGCTAGTACTTCTATACAGGTGCGAGGCTTGGACGATTAAAGTTGACCTCAAAAGACGAATAGAAGCTTTCGAAATGTGGGCCTACAGGCGTTTGCTAGCTATTAGCTGGACACATAAAGTCACAAATGAAGAAGTTCTTCGCCGAGCCATTATGCAGACCATCAAACAGAGAAAAGTTGGTTATCTGGGCCACATTATGCGACATGATAGATACCAACTGCTGCAACTTATAATGATGATGGGCAAAGTGGCTGGAAGAAGATCAGTAGGCCGAAGAAGAAAGTCGTGGCTGCGCAATATTCGCGAGTGGACCGGCATCAACAGCGCCGCTGAACTGTTCCGTCTCACAAAGGACAGACTTGAGACTGAAGTTTTCCGAACTGACGGCTAAACTCCATTTGAAGCGCTTGGAGGCAATTGGAGAGGCACTTCGAAGAAGAAGATGCTTTGCTTTGCTTTGCGTGGTAGTATAGGTGCAGGCCTACCTTACCGCCTCCTTCTGAAGTGGTAAGGGGGTGTGGTCTTGGGGGAGAGCGCTACAGTCGTGTAGATCCCCAAGGCAAGTCCGGTGATCTAGCCTTTTCGAGGTTGCCGCCCTGTTCTTGGTCTAATTCTTTCAGAAATAGACATAACAGAAAACACCGGGCGACTTTGTATTTTTTTTTTATGTGATAGCAGGCAAACGAACAGACGGATCGCCTGATGGTAAGCGATCACCGCCGCCCATGGACACCCGCAACACCAGAGGAGTCACAAGTGCGCTGCCGGCCTTTTAAAAGGGAGTACGCTCTTTTCTTGAAGGTTTGAAGGTCGTATTGGTCCGGAAATACTGCAGGCGACAGTTGATTCCACAGTTGTATTCCACAAAGCACCCTTACCTAGTCACACAATCCTATCACCTGCTTCTTATCGAATGCTATCTTGATTCTCCCAACTTCCCGTCCCATCCTATCATTGTATGTAAACCAATATCTGGGTTCGGAGGCCTTCTGGCGATGGCTGAATTATTATTTATTTAACTGCCTTGTTAGTCTAGTCGTTTCAAGTGCGACCGCTACGCTAGAGGTTTTGGGTTCGATTCCCAGGTCGAGCAAAGTGTTATTGGATTTTTCTATGAAATTCTCAGTAGCAGCTCGGAGTTTGGAATTTGTGCCCGGTTAATGGCAATAGGCTCGCCCCCTATTACATGGGACCTAAACATACCAGCGAACTGTGGGTGTACCTTAGTACACCTCTGCCTAACCCTTCTGGGAATACAGGCATGATGGTATTATTTATTTATCGCCACACTTGCTGTTATGCTACTTACCTACAATGAAATCGTGAACAAAATTCGGGTTAATTAAAATGCTATTTCGAGCAGGCTGTATGAAAAAGTCGCACGAGTGATGTATGAAAAAATATATCAGTGATTTTTCACATGCTATCTATCTGCGAAATGTTACAGGCCGTTTTTTTTTTTTTAAAAAAAAAAGCTTGTAACTTACCTGCACACTTTGTTGCACTACGTGTTGCTGCGCGGGGGCTTGTTGCACGGCCGGCGCCTGCGTGTTCTGTTGCTGACATTTATTATACACAGTGTGGCCCTGGGCAGAAATGTTCTAGAGTCAAAAATAAAAGGCATAAAAATACAGGCCGAATTGCCCATAAAAACGTAAAACCAAAATTAAATCGTAATTCAAACAAAATTTAATCAAATTATGTTTTGTCGATGATATCATTAATCTATGCTCCTTTCTACGGTAGAATAGGAGATGAAATTAATTACATAGGAAATAAATAGGTATAGGAATGTAATCTACTAATATATAAAGCTGAAGAGTTTGTTTGTTTGCTTGAACGCGCTAATCTCAGTTTCAGTATCTCAGTAATTCTTTCAGTGTTAGATAGCCCATTTATTGAGGAAGGCTATAGGCTATATATCATCACGCTACGCGGACGAAGTCAAGGGTAGAAGATAGTCTATAATATGAAAATGAATCGCCAAATGTGTTGCTAAGCTCAAATCTCGAGAGCAGCTGAACGGATTCCGTTAATTATTTTTTTATAATATTCCTTGAAGTACGAGGATGGTTCTTACGGAGAGAAAAATTTTAAAAAAATCCTGAAAATGTCTAAAAACAACACTTTTCTATATTCCCATACAAAAGATTCGTAATAATACTTTTCAACTTGAACTTTAATACCATACCATAAAATTTAAGTGTTAGTGGAGAGGTTCCATGAAGGCAAAACAATTGAGTGACGTTAGTTTCAGAATCGACTGTTAGGCGGTACGAAGTTCGCCGGGTCAGCTAGTTCTTGATAATTTTATGAAGTTTCGACGTTTTTGTGATGTTATTGTTTTTGTGATTTCTCATGCTAAGATACACCAGATGCTAATGCTCGAAATTTTGATCTCGACATGGCAGGTGGGACTCGCAACTGAATCCTGCATGCGAGTCGAATTTTTCCTTTACTAAAATAACGGTTTTCCTGTCGTTATTACCAGTGAAGTAGTAGTAGACGAAATGGTACGGTAGGAACCTCAATGCGAATAATAACTGCCTCATTAGCCAAGTGGTCCTGAGCGCGACTGCTACGCTAGAGGTCCTGGGTTCGATTCCCAGGTCGAGCAAAGTGTTATTGGGGTTTTCTATAAAATTCTCAGTAACAGCTCGGAGTTAGGAATTTGTGCCCGGTTAATGGCAATAGGCTCGCCCCCTATTACATGGGACCTAAACATACCGGCGAACTGTGGGTGTACATTAGTACGCCTCTGCCTAACCCTTCGGGGAATACAGGCGTGATGGTATGTTATGTTATGTTGTGTTTGAATTACGACTTATTTTGATATCACATCTCTTTGGACAATACAGCGTCCGCCGGACCCTTAGCTTAAACTCTTTATCGGTATTCTTTTTTATGGGATAGGGGGGCAAACGAGCAAACGGATCACCTGATATTAAGCGATAATTTTTTTTTTTTTTTTTAATATGCTGGGTCATTTTTTACACAGCACCATCTAGTCCCAAACTAAGCAGAGCTTGTACTATGGGTACTAGACAATGGATGTAATACTTATACACTTTTTTTTTTGTAAATACATACTTATAATACATAAGAAACACCCAGACGAACACAAACACTTTATTCATCACATAATTTTTTGTGTCCTGTGGGAATCGAACCCACGACCTCATGGTCAGCAGTCCGGTACTCGAACCACTAAACCACAGAGGTCGTCAAATAACCGCCGCCTGTTGACACCCGCTGCACCAGAGGAGTCACAGGTGCGTTGCCCACCTATTAAAAGGGTTTGGGCCTCCGGTATCCTCACTCCCTCGGCGGAACACAACGCAGGCGTTGTTTCACGCCTTCGGCTCGAGATGTCTATCTGAATGGTAGTGAGTGACAGTATTTTAACCTTCCACACGGCGTATTTTCCATGCTTAAACTAACCTGTAAATCAGCTAGCAAGTTCTGCCACTGACTAATTTTGTCGTAGTGTCTCCTCAATAACTCTTCTTTCCTCTGCAGTTCGCATTTCAATTCATTGTTATCTTCTTTCACTAATAATTCGGGTCGCATGGCTGATAGAAGGAACCTAGAATTAATATAAAAGTTGTACCAACTACCCTCTCTTTTCTGTTGGGCCCTATGGGCAGGTGACGCGGGCCCCGTGATCCTACCTACCGGGGGCCTACTTCCCACTGTTTAAGGAATAGTCCCCTGACATATTATTGTAACTGCCTCATTAGCCAAGTGGTCCTGAGCGCGACTGCTACGCTAGATGTCCTGGGTTCGATTCCCAGGTCAAGCAGTGTGATTGGGGTTTTCTATGAAATTCCCAGTAGTAGCTCGGAGTTAGGAATTTGTGCCCGGTCGCCCCCTATTTCATGGGACCTAAACATACCGGCGAACTGTGGGTGTACATTAGTACGCCTCTGCCTAACCCTTCGGGGAATAGAGGCTTGATGGTATGTTATATTAATGTCACTGGGGCTCCATAGAATGCCCAAAGCCTCATAGGTTAAAGATGGCCCCGGAAAACTGGCAACGTGCAACGCAATGGGCAATTGATATAAATGAATGGCAATTTAAAAAATACGACACCTGTCAGAGGGATCCGCCATCATGGTGTCATCAAGTTTGTGGTTACGTGACGTGCAAATTAGCCAACCTAACCTAAGCTCGAGTTATTATAGCCTCTCTAACTGCCTATTACCCTTCGGGGAATACAGGCGTAATGGTATGTATGTATATAAAGCCCCTAACTTAATCAACCCTCAGATTGTTTATCCGGGTCTGGGTGTTTGCTACCACGATACGGAGGCAATCAGGGGGTAACATATCATAAAAAAAGCAATAATTTCTGACCCTGAAATCCAACGCGATACATTTTTTTTTATAGCTTACGTTTGACCGCCACTCTGCCTGATGTTAAGCAATACTGCGATCTACGATGGAGCGCGCTCGCCTAGAAGAAACCGAAATTATATCTATCGGAGAAAACCCACTCGGGGAGCGCATTCGACATTGCAGCGGTACAATGAAAAAAAATCTATACAAACCTTTTCTGTAAGAAGAACGCCTCCATCTGCCTGGCCAAGTCTATGAACCTCTCCACTTCCACCTTCACCTCCTCCTTCTCCACAGAAGGTGAGGCCTCCTGCTTTGTCAGCACATTCAGACATGCCTGAAAAACTTAACCAATTAGAGCCATAGTACACACAATACTTTTAGCATCGGCGATTGGTGTTTTGGCCACTCGCTGCGTTTCACCGACTTGATCGCTGTTTCTAGGGATTTTTTACTTATAATGGGTTAGCTCTTGACGTCAATCTTGCCGAGGCAATGATGAAGCCGACGGTGGAGCGAGCGCATCCAGAAGATTGATTGCTGCGATCCTGCATCCTTATCTGACCTCGATTTATGGTTGTAGAAAAAATGCCTTAGCGAACCTATTTGTGATTCTTTTAAAATAGCCCCCTCACCCCAAGCCAATTCCAGGCTAGGTCATTCATATGATTAGACATCTTCGGCAGATTTCAAAGAGTCTAAGAGAATATGCGCGGTGTGGCGTTTCGACGCTGCATCGAGCCTTCAAAAAGAGGCTTGATTATGAACGGCAAGGCTAGACAAAGATTCGAATGGTTGATCGTGTTGAGCATACTCTCGCTTCCGAGTGGGATGCGAGACGGGGCCTCTCCCTTTGTAGGGTTCCAGACGCTACCCGTCTTAGTCGTGGTGAACGTCATAGCCAACCAATGAGAAGGTAAGTGCGGTTTTAGTCGGTATGAGACCGACATACCTTGACAACTACCCAAGTGGCAGACAAACCATGCGGATTTCCAGCACAGCAAATAAAAAAAGGTAAGTAAACTCCAGAGAATTCCAAATTAACTGCCTCATTAGCCAAGTGGTCCTGAGTGTGACTGCTACGCTAGAGGTCCTGGGTTCGATTCCCAGGTCGAGCAGTGTTATTGGGTTTTTCTATGAGATTCCCAGTAGCAGCTCGGAGTTCGGAATTTGTGCAATTTGGTTAGTGGCAATAGGCTCGCCCCCTATTACATGGGACCTGTGGGCGAACTGTGGGTGTAGGTACATTAGTACGCCTCTACCTAACCCTTCGGGCAATACAGGCGTGATGGTATGTTATGATATGTTATAAATTCCAGAGAATCTGAAGATCTTCTGACTTTCCTCTAATGGCCATTTATAAACTTTGTCCTACATTGTGGCACTCATATTTGATGCTAAAAATACTGTCTGAACTTGACTTTTTTGCTACCGACATTCTTCTCGGTAGTGGTCAGCTAGGAAAACCTACATTTAGTACCTACTAGACGCGTATTTATAAGATCATGTCACTTATTGAGCTGCTTGGCGTTTGCTCTTAGATAAATGATATTTATTTGTGTAAATAGATCTTTTAATCTAGTCATCTAGCGAAATTGCCAGCGGCATCTAGTATAAATAATTGACTTGAATTAATATCTAGGTAACATTATTTCTGTAAAATGTAATTTACCAATAGTCATCTTTTTCCAAAAAAAGGACCTATCAGTTGGAAAAAGATATGCATGATAATCGGAATCGGAAAATAACATGTCGTGGGTAGATCATGATATGATTTCGAGATAAGGCCTATTATTTTATGATTTGCCAAATTTGTTCTGTAAGAATATGGCTACCATTTGCTTCTAGCTACATTGTGTAGTCACAGTTCCAACCTAAGCGATATTTATATTCCTTTCATCCGACGTATCACGTTCAGGCAGATCTCAATCGGCGTACGACATAATTATTATATAAAAATAAAATGGGTCAATAGAAAAGAAAGTGCAAAATACTCATCATTATTTTTATTGAAAGAACTTCATTTTGAAAACAGCATTTAAATTATACACTATCATATTATTCTACAGTGAACAAACCACTCGTGTCGATTCATCAGTTTACCTTCGTAGGTTCGCTCAAAAATATCTAACTACCCTCACTAAGAGCGTTCGACACAAACGCCATGAATGTCGCGACGGAAGGTCGTATAAATAAAAATAGCTACTTATTCACTTTCGATACGAAATTGATACGGGAACCGTGACTTTTAAAAAAAACTAATTAGAACGTGAGCGAACCAACAAAATCCATTTTCCGTTGAAAAAGCCACGAGTTTCAGCATAATATTTTACTTCTATTTTATATGACTATCTATACACATTATCTCACGATTTCTGATGATTTTGAAGATCTTCGATAGCTCAAGATTATGTAGGAGGCAAGAATAAAGTAATCCGTAATATTTACAGATACTGAGGATTAATAAGTACTAATGAAATTCAGTCAACACGTCAGATTATGGCTGACTTTTGTGGCGAATTCGGGAACACAACACTACACACGGTAGAATAAAAATATAATAGAATGAATGAATTCAGTGTTTATTTATTGAAGCATCTACATTTTCTTGAGTTCACGAAATCTTCAATCGAATACAGAATAATATTATATTTAAATTTAAACTAACCGCTTAATGTCTAATACAAATCGAACACTTTTGAAACGACCAATCAGGGAGCGGATCTTGACATTGCCAGTAAAAAAAACTGATTTAGGAAAGCAACATAATGTTACTCCGGTGGGATACTATTTTTTGTATTTTATAATTACTAAAAATATTGATTTCAATAAAATTTTAGATTCCTCTTTTTGTCAAAAACAATATAAACTACCTACATAATTTGTCTAATGTAAGAAAACGCGTCTGTTTTGAGGCTCTTTGTTCGACTACCAAGTCGAGTAATGTGATCCAGTTTTCTGAAAGTAATTTCTCTGTATATGAAATACATTACAGAATTGTAATCTACGTATTTTGATCTTAAATTTTGCTACCCCATCAATACATACATATTATATTATATTTTCAGAACACACAATCGACAAAATAGTAATTATAATAATTAAAAAAAACTCTTAAACTCTAATACTGGGTTTTGACTTTAGTTTATTTCTTGTTTACATAAAAGCTCGGAAGACACAAACGAGGCTCATCGTTAAATGTCCATTTTTAGCATTGAATGCATAATATTGCACTATTTTTATAAATATTACAAAAATAAGTCCCACTATTAAATCTGAATTTTGAAGAAGAACCCACCGTTTAGGTGAAAAAAAGTGTATACAACAAAAGTGTATCTAGATTTGCACTAGACGCAATTCAAATATTAAAAAAAACGGTGACAAACAAAATTTATACATTTTGCAAGCACTAAATTCAGATTTATTCCAAAACTAAACCTTTCTATCGATAATAATTGTAATTAGAGCGTAGTTTCGCGAAATAAATAAAAACAAATATATTTTCATTTTGAAATTGCGAATCTGTCGAGTATAAAACAAATCTTATATTTTAAATATTATCTATACTAATATATAAAGCTGAAGAGTTTGTTTGTTTGTTTGTTTGTTTGTTTGTTTGTTTGCTTGAACGCGCTAATCTCAGGAACTACTGGTTTGATTTGAAAAATTCTTTCAGTGTTAGATAGCTCATTTATCGAGGAAGGCTATAGGCTATATATCATCACGCTAAGACCAATAGGAGCGGAGCATCAATGAAAAATGTTTCAAAATCGGGGTGTTTTTCCTTTTGAGAGCTTCCGATGCATGCGCTGCGTAAACGATTAAAGTTTCGCAAAAATCATATATGACAGAATTGTTTCTCTTTAAAAGTTCTAAAAAAAAGTCCGCGACATCATATGTCTTTCTTTTAAGGTTGGCTCACTATAAACGTTTTTATGTTAACTTTGTTCTAAAATTCGTTTTTTTTTCCTTTTGAGAGCTTCCGATGCGTGCGCTGCGTAAACGGTTAAAGTTTCGCAAAAATCATATATGACATAATTGTTCCTCTTTAAAAGTTCTAAAAAAAAGTCCACGACAGCATATGTCTATGTTTTAAGGTTGGCTCACTATAACCTTTTTTATGCTAACTTTGTTCTAAAATTCCAAATGCATTATTTGCGTAGGTGTTTTTATAAACATGATATTATTAATCCCTATCCAAATAAATACGTTATTCATCAGCCTTTAGAGCGTTTGTTTTGTATCCGTGCGGACCGAGCTTGGGTCCGCTCGGACCCAACAAACGCTCTAAAGGACATATCCTCATTTAGCGTTATTTTATTATTCCTGTTCCCGTGACATATTTTACTAAAGTTCCGCTCGGATACTCAATACTCAATTATCAACTAACAATATTGGCGATATCTTAAAGTGAGCTTCAATCAAAACATACTACAAGCCGCTGAAGGGGATCATCATCTTCTTACCACCTGTAAGGAGATGATGATCCCCTTCAGCTTCCTGCCACCTGCCAAGTTTGCTTGAACGCGATAATCTTAGGAACTATTGGTCCGATTAGAAAAAATCTTTCGGTGTTAGATAGTCCATTTATTGAGGAAGGCTATATATAGGCTATCATCCCGCTAAGACTAAGTAACTATTCCACGCGGACGAAGTCGCGGGCGGAAGCTAGTCTAAAATAAAGCTGTAATGAGCGAGTTACATGTCAAGGAATAAAGATTCAACAAAATATTGAAATAAAACAACTTTACGGATTATATCGCGTTATATTAGTATCAAATACAATACAAATCCCGACGTTTCGGACCCTTTACAGCGTCCATGGTCACGGGCAGACTCATCAGGGTCTGCCCGTGACCATGTTGTTTTATTTCAACATGTCTGATATTCGCGTAAGCTTCAGAAATCAATAAGATTCAACAAAATTAAAGACAATCGTAAAAAAAACTTTTTGCTTTTGACTCCTTAATGTATTAATGAAATAAGTACCTACAGCACAGTTTTGAATCTACAAAAATGAACAATGATGCAATATAATCATAAATGACGTCACACGTTAGGGGGCGAGGGGGTCGACGAAATGTGACATTGTGTGACAAGGGGGGGAAGAATCATCTCTGTGAAGTCACATATAAAAACCAAATTTAAAAAAAAATACTGCTGCCGCTTTGATTATTTCTAGACGTAAAATTGTCTCATTAGCCAAGTGGTCCAGAGCGCGACTGCTACGCTAGAGGTCCTGGGTTCGATTCCCAGGTCGAGCGAAGTGTTATTGGGTTTTTCTATGAAATTCCCAGTAGCAGCTCGGAGTTTATTAATTAATATTAATTTATGCCCGGCTGATGGCAATAGGCTCTGCCCCTATTACATGGGACCTAAACATACCGGCGAACTGTGGGTGTACACTAGTACGCCTCTGCCTAAGCCTTAGGGGAATACAGGTATGTTATGTAAAATTGTAAAATCGATAGAGACCCCCTCTCTCGATTTTACCCCTCACAAATGTGACGTGTTACATGGGGGGGGGAGGTCAACAAATGTATGCATGTCCCTAATGTTTCTTTGAAATCGTTAGTTATTTGTGGCAAGTCTGAAGAACAAGCTGTGGAAGCTTGTCACACACCGGTCCGAATCCGACCGCCTATTTCAAAACATAGTATGTAATTATATATTCTTTTCTAATTTGACAAATAACCCGCTAAATCCTAAACGACTAATGGTGTTATTAGTTACACACGATCAATGTCTATACTCATATACAGCCCAGAATATACGTCCGATTCTATCTTCGATTGCCTGATACTAGTATTCATTCGATACATGGCAGATTTTTCTGTCTGAACTGAGTCCTTTCAGAGTTATCAGCGCGAACGTTTGATTTCATACGGCAAGATTTATCTGCTATGAAATACTTTGATAATTAAATAATTAATTTAATGATGATCGGGATGTAAGTAAGTATACGAACGAGTATGTATTCCAACAAATATGTGGCGGTATTGCGGAAACGGAAAAATCTGACGTATATTCCCGACTTTACAGACGTTTTAATTTTAGACCCAATCCAAATATGCATTTGTATGTAGTTGATTTAAAAAAACAATTATTGGTTATGTCAACTAAAGTTAGGACAGATGGCTGAAGCCAAAACTAGGTGAAACTCTGTAAGAATCATTGATTCCTCAAAATTACATTCATATATTAATATTCAAAGAGAATAAAACCCTAATTGTCTTTGCTTAGTGCCGAAAGGTCGTCATCAAACTTAAAAAAAAAATTCTTCAGTGAGATCAAACCTGAAATCTTGAACAACGGATAAAATATCTTCATCGTATCTCTAAAAAAGTATTTTTTTCAATTTTCGGCTGTTCACGTATCAGGGTAAATCCCATAGTAGAAATTGTGGCTAACAATTATGCTTTTCGTCTATAAAACAAAATTTCACGGAGTATGTATGAGTGACAATGTTATTGGAAACATAGTTAAAGGTATGACTTATGGTTAAATTAAAACACATGTAAGATACCCACTAAAATCCTATGAAGTACTTTACAAACTTAAAATAGAAATTATGTGATCTTAAATGAACCGCTATAATCAGTCGTAGTAAATAGTTAATAAAATTTACAATACGGGCGCTTCAACACTATAATTAATTTTATATTTAAGATAAATAAATAATTCTAACTTGTCGGAATCAGAAGCTCTATTTCACTGCATTATACTATACATTAAGAGGTCTAATTAACTAAATTATCGTGTTAAAATTATTGATATTCTCGACTGAAGTTGTCCACCGATAGTTTTGCACAAAGACATATAAAATCATTTTAAAAAGTAATTAAACCCGCACGGCCTTTCAAAACGTCTAACTTTATCACCGACATAACACTTACTTTGTATAAATATCGAGTGTTATATTAGAAAAAACATATTATCATTGACCACATATTATTATACGCAATAATACCCAAAGTGGTCTATATCGACCCCAGGGGTCGAAGTAGATCTCCAAGGGTGTTTGTGTCTGGGAAGAAAAATTAGGTACCATGAGATCTAAAAAGGTATGGATTAACAAATTCACGAAAAATTTAAAATTAGGTAAGTAACGGGGTCTACCCGATTAAAAAGTTTGAGGAACTCTGATCTAGTGCATAAAATTTTATAATAAGCCTTATGGTATTTTAGTAAAAGAAAATATATTTTCCTTGGTTTTATTAAACGATTTTATTTATACTATTTTTAAAGAACACCACTTCATGTCGTAATTTTATTATTTGAAATAGAACTTCCGACTTCCACGTAAGTGAAGTCCAATTATGCAGTGTTTAGAATTCTAACAAAATATATTTCTGCTTTCTGTAAACTATTATTTTGCTAATATATAATATTTCTATTTTTTTATCTATTTATCTGCAAGGCAAGGCTTCCAATATTGCTTCGTAATATTTATAGGTTTGGGCATTTAAGCATAATATTGAGGCACTGGATTGCAAGAATCTTAGGTACATTATGTGCTTGTTTGGTGAAAATATTGAATAGACGTCTTAACAATTCGCATAAAATCTGAATGAGTCTGTTAGCTAATAAGCCAAAATAGAAGCCAAAATATTGACTAAAATAGAATTGAATTATCTGTAACAAAATTTTTAATATATAGTATTATAGATAAATCTGTACATATTTGCAGCCTAACACCAATTCCTAGATCCTAGTTTAGACTTCAAAACATTGCATAACCGAGAAAAACATTACCTATATTCTAATTAAAAATACTGCTTATTTCTGAAAATCATAGTGCCAAGGCGATTGGTATGGACTTCTGTAATAATTGTTTGTCATTTGAGAGTACATGGGAGGCATAGACGCATTATGCATTGGATGAGGTTGGTAATAATTAGGTCTCCACTGACTCCTCTCCATGGGAGGAGGAACTCTATCAGCCCCAGGATGGGTCCTGTAATCTAAGGGACTGTTTAGGAATATGGAATCATTGTATTGCC
Source organism: Acronicta leporina (assembly GCA_947256265.1). Taxonomy (NCBI): domain Eukaryota; kingdom Metazoa; phylum Arthropoda; class Insecta; order Lepidoptera; family Noctuidae; genus Acronicta; species Acronicta leporina. The sequence goes on from OX366539.1 coordinate 2,497,335, forward strand.
CGATCGGCATAGCCCAGTCATCTCTTTGCAACGGCGGCTCTATACTCTCGACTACAACTTTTTCTGATGTAGGAGTCTTCTTCCGAGGACTCGGGGTGGGCCTCTGTACTGACGGCGTCTCCTGTTTCTTATTCGTCATGAACTTGTGGAATTCGCCTTCGAATGCACTTGGGTTTTTGTTTAATGGTGGTATGACTTTTGGTACTCGCAAATTGGTATCTACCTTCAGACTACGGTCCAGAAGAATGGCTGAATATGTTTTTGGTGGTTTTGGTGGAATTGGTTTTAAATCATTGTTTAGCTGGGATGAAATGGTTGATGTGCGATTTGCTGGTAAAGGTATACTGGAGACGTGGAATGGGTAGATAGGTTTGGTAATGGTAGCAGGCCGGTATGTCTGTTCCGGTTTTGCCATAATTGGTTCAACAGGCGAGCCATACTCATAAGGCATCTTCTTAGGTGTCCTAGGTTTTCTCGGCTTCCTCTCTTTGACAGGAGCATTAGGGTCTTTAGGTTTCTTTTCTTTCTTAATTCTCTCTTTTTTAGGCTTTTCTACTTTCTCCCCATTAGTTTTTGCAGAAGATTTCCGCTTTTTGGTCTCCTTTTTACCAGTGGGGGCTTTGACAATTACTGTTTGTGTTTTTGTTGAGTCTTTCAGTGGAGTTTCAGAAGTTTGTGTAGAGTTGAGGGGGTCATCAGTTAGGGGGGCTGATTTCAGAATTGGTATCTCTTCTTCAAGGTGAGGTGAAGATTCCCAGTTAGTGACTAGAGCCTTCATCGTTTCCATTTCATCATTTGACAGTTTCTTTGACTTGACTTTCTTACTTCTTTTTGTTGCAGGTATCTTCTTAGTTTCCTTCTCTGTTGTTTCTTTATTTTTCACATTCTCTTCTTCACCTTCTTTTGGTTTTGTATCTTCTTCAGAAGCTTCCTTCTTTACTTTATCTTTTTTTAAGCTGTCCTTCCGCTTTTTCCGTGTTTTGGAGTTCTTTTTATTCTTTGGTGCTCCATAGTCAGAATCTTTGTCAGAATCTATGTAGCCTACATCAGGGAGCTGGGCTTCGGATGGGTCCATCTCATCTCCTTTCAACCAGATATCTTCTAGTGCATCCAGTTGTGTCTCATCCGGTTGTAGAGGCATAATTGATGGCCGTTTCATTGAAGTCATCATATCTAGGTCTCCTTCGGCCATTGTCATCTCATCATCATCCATGACATCATGACCGAGGATGGAAACGGCAATTGCACCTTCTGATATACTTTTGCTGGCCATTGCTCGCTTTAGATGGAGTGGGTGTCTCTTCTTCTTCTTGAGACCTTCTTCTTCTGCTTCGATGAATGAATTGGGAAGTTCAGTATTATTTCTATTGCACAAAATATCTTGACCTGATGGATGTGGTGCAGGTACCATCTTTTCTGGCTGTTCAGGATGACAGCCAATATCTTGTCCTTTCAACCAAAGCTCATAACGGTCTGGTTGGAACCGTTTAACAAAAGTATCCATTGATATCTTAACCATATCATTACTACAGGTACATTGAGTAGCGCGCTTTCCATATTCCACCCATCGGGGAGCAGCAAAATTGGTAGATTCAGCACAGTTAAATCCATGATTGAAACCAGCATGATAACCATACGGAAAAGTAATCATAATCTCTCCAGACTCCTGAGTTATTTTATTAATAGGCACAGAATATTGCTTCAAGATTTGTGGAGAAATTAACGTCATCTTGTGTCGTAGGAATGCTTGGCAAGTTTTGGCTGATGTAGGGAAGAAACCGGCAGCTATCCGTTCAAACCTTTTACCATGTTCGGGTGGGATTGCATACCATGTTTTTGGGTCTCCAAAGTGCAGGTAATTTATTGAGTATAGATCCATATCTTCTGTGTGCCATGCAAAGGTTGTCTTCCACATACCAAAATATAAGTAAGCAGTGTTTACTCCATCAATTTCTATACCATAATCTGAGTTTACAAAGTCTAATATTGTACCAAGGCTGTTTATATTCCATTCTTTTACATCAGGGTCCGTTATGCTACCGTTAACATCAGCTCCATATATAGGGGCAACATAAGTCACATTTTTCCAGTATTTCCTCTCTAGATCTTCGTAGCTCGAATGACGCGGAGTGCAGTACTTAGCCGATTTAGCCATAACAGCAAACTGCTTCACAGTCATGGCCTTTTTCTGAATATTAATTTGTTGAAACAAACCTTGCTTGCCAGTCACTACCTGGCATATGGGCGAAGGTATCGTCACGTTCAGCTGGTCTAGGTCGTACCCAGACTTCCTGGGGACCCACTCAGGCGGCGGTATCACCTTCGCAAGGCCCGCTTTATGAGCCCCTTTCGATTCCATATACTGTATGTACTTGTTGAAATCCTTGAATTCCTCCCATGTTGGGCGGAATACCTGTATAGACATTCCATTCGAATACACTCCAAAATCATCCCCAGCTACCGACATTGTCCTTTTTGAGTCACAAACACCAAAAATCAATCAACACAATTTCATCACAATAATGTCACTATTACACCATCGTTCACAAGCTTTTTCATTGATAAATAACGCGACACAACATAATATATTACTGTTCTTAGTTCGCTAATTCAATTAATTAGCACGCGATAAACCTTTCCTATCGATGTGAAAACATTATCAGTAAAATGGCCGACTTGATCGAGATGCGCTTGCAACAAAATCCCTTCACGACAGTCGCGGCCGTCGCGGGTTATTAGAAGCTTCATAAGCAAATATGGGTCACGTACACACGAAACTTGTTCGAGTTTCTTGAGCAAACGATTTTTTTTACCATACGAAGCTTCTACTAAATAGCAACATCGGCCACGATTATTAAAGATTTGCTAGGTTGGCAATGGGTTCGCTGTAATTTGACGTTTATAAATAAACCTATTTTGTTGAGGTTAGGATTTTGGGAATTTTTCCGTGTAAATTCATTGATTTGTTTTATCAAAATGTGACTCACCTGAAAAGATTCTTCAAATTCTTCCACCAAATTACCACTACCGTTAGACGGTGCTGCCATTTTTGCGTAACATCTAATTCGGTGCTGTTTGTTTATGTGCCTCCGTGACAGAAGTGAACTTAATTTTTGTACCTAACTTGACGCGTGATTCATGCACATCACTACTACATTCTCCAATTATTCTCTTCTCACTCGCACTTAGGGAGACTATATAATGATATTTCTTTTTCGGGATCAATAAATTAGGGCTGGTTTGAAATTTTCCCGCCTACTGTGCTACAATTTTATCGGATTATCCGACAAACATGTTACAAATTAATTGTTTATATTGTTTGTGTAAAATATGTATGTATGTACACAATTTTGAATAATAGAATCTTTCAGAAAACTCAAATTGTCAAGGAAACATTACACAAGATCATTATCGCCAAATAGATGACATAATATAAAAGGAATTGGAGATTTAAGAAAGTATGTAGTACTTTGAAAAATAAAATAATCATAGTTTCATAGCTATCTACTTCAACCTTCGATTCGACGGCAATATGTATGTGGGTCGGGTCGTGTCGTCGCGCGAGCGCATGTCAATGTTTACATCACGTGACTTTGTTTGTAAACTTTGCAGCATGTGCATGATTAGGTACTTTCTTCTTCGAATATCTTTTTTGCTGTCGCGTAATGCTGACTCCAATCTTTTTAAACAAGTTTGCAGTGAAAATTACTCGTAATAGGTAGGTATAGTTTTTGCTCAATATACTGTAGTTAATAAACTATTAATATTTTATGCGCGCTGACTGGGTAGGGTAGGTAGGTACTCACCCTCACCGCTGCAACATCAGTATTAAATTAATTAATGTAATATGGTTGTTCCAGTCTAATTAATATTTTTACCCGATCACCTTGAAAGGAGGGAGAGAGAGTAACATAAACTCTTCCCTTATAGCAGTTCTGTACCTTGGCGGCTCCATTCTATTTCCGGCTCCCATAATTACACAATATAAACATAACATAACATACCATCACGCCTGTATTCCCCGAAGGGTTAGGCAGAGGCGTACTAATGTACACCCACAGTTCGCCGGTATGTTTAGGTCCCATGTAATAGGGGGCGAGCCTATTGCCATTAACCGGGCACAAATTCCTAACTCCGAGCTGCTACTGGGAATTTCATAGAAAAACCCAATAACACTTTGCTCGACCTGGAAATCGAACCCAGGACCTCTAGCGTAGCAGTCGCGGTCAGGAACACTTGGCTATTGAGGCAGTATAATAATATTAATAAATATTTATTTCGTTTAGGTACTTTACTATACTAAACTTTATGTGAGATCTGTCGCGGTCTTCTAAAAAAACATTAATACGTTTTGTTTTGATTAGGCGGCGTTATTCATGAATCAAGGGTCAATAACCTTTTCGTTTTATTTCAACCTTTTCTTTCCTTGACGGATAGTCGGATAGTAAGTACGGACGGTATTACAAATATTTTATAAAAACAATTATGGAAACTTTAAAAAGACGGCCTATTACTTTATTTCTCAAGAAATGTAAGTGTATTTAGGTACTTAAGATCGTATTTCGTGAAATCATTAATTAAAGTCCGATTAGTATCTTAAAAATACTTATTGAAATAAAAGCACGGATTTAGTTATCATGATTGTCGTTCACTTCAATGTTTAATGATTAAACAATCAGAAATCAGGCTGTAGTAACCTTATTAGATAATCCGAGCGTTTAACCCGTCGATATAATAAAAAAATACCTATAGTAGTACCAACCTTTCGAAAGTAAAATTTGGTAGCTACTATGAAAACTCATTTTAGTAGTACTTTCCGTTCCGTTTTGTAGTCGTCTACTCTGAAAAATCCGGCTGAGAATTTATTTTTTTATCACGATAGAATAATATTTGATAGCATTTTTCTACAATTATTTTTATAAATAAAGTTGGAATTTTAATTTTATATACCTACCTATTCTCTAACTTGACAGTGTCCAGAAAAATAAAATTTCTTAAAACTTGCATGTCATTCCGCAGTGAACAATTTTGCTTAAAGAATGAATGATAAAAATAGTTTAATTTATATTTAGACTAGCTTCTGCTCGCGGCTTCGCCCCCGTGGAGTTCGATCTGTCATCACATCCCCCGGGAACGGGACAAAAAGTATCCTATGTCCGTCTCCTGGTTCTAAGCTACCTCTCCACCAATTTTTAGCCAAATCGGTTCAGCCGTTCTTGAGTTATAAATGGAGTAACTAACACGACTTTCTTTTATATATATACTAGCTTCTGCCCGCGGCTTCGCCCCCGTGGAATTCGGTCTGTCATCACATCCCCCGGGAACGGGACAAAAAGTATCCTATGTCCGTCTCCTGGTTCTAAGCTACCTCTCCACCAATTTCCAGCCAAATCGGTTCAGCCGTTCTTGAGTTATAAATGAAGTAACTAACACGACTTTCTTTTATATATATAGATACGGCTTTCAAAATTTGTACAATATCCCTGCAATAACAGCGCGCGTTTGAAATTAGCCGTTGCGAACACCCGCGCAGGTCAAATAACTTAATTAAGTGTTCAACATTAAAAACAACAACAAAAACATAAAAAACCCAACTGTCTTTACCTACTCCGAGTTAATCTATACTTCTATACTTTTTAATATATAAAGCTGAAGAGTTTGTTTGTTTGTTTGCTTATTTGTTTGTTTGCTTTAACGCGCTAATCTCGGGAACTGGATTAGAAACTGGATAAAAAATTCTTTCAGTGTTTGGTAGCCCATTTATTGAGGAAGGTTAAAGGCTATACCAAGCTATCATCACGCTAAGACCAAGTAACTATTCCACGCGGACGAATTCGCGGGCGAAAGCTAGTTTAATATAAAATCAAATTTACCATAGCGAAACCACTTTAGATGCGCTCTGTTATTTTGGGGGTACTGATTACAAGAATAATAAATAACAGTAATTTTCTTTTTTTAGCGGCTAATGGAAACAAATTGAAAATATTTTTTTTTATTAAAAATGGAAATGTTACTTATTTTTTATTTCCTCTGTCAATCTTCTACATTACATAGTTCATTTAATTTCGTTAATTCTTATAGTTACCAACTTATTATAATTTTTTGTCAAAAACTGGTAACCCTTAGATTTTACTTTTAATAGTATCTGTGCCAAACAAAATATGGCGACAGCGGCATAACCTCAACAAGTCAACAGTTAATGTTTTATTGTTTTGTCGTGATAAATTTCACAAAATTAAACGTATGAACGTGATTATATGTTATTTAACTATCTGTAAAATAACTAACCCGACATGGCTGATGCGGCTGCCCGACAGTTGCAATATGAATACAAAGCTGTAAGTTACTAAATTTATTTCTTCTATTTCCATTTATTGTGCAAACTAATGAAAAATCGACATTTACTACTAATAAACTGGATATAAATCTCATATTCGTTTAGATTAAATTTTTGCGAACTCTTTTCAATCAAGATGTCTAAACAATTTGCGTCGAATTTTTCCTTAGAACTCAAATTTGGTCTTGCAAGCTGATGTGAGGCTTATTGAGCGTCGTGGTCGTGATGAAGCGACGGGCGAGGTTCTGTCCTTGTCGGGGAAACTAACTGGGACTCGAATGGGCGACAGAGCACAGCGCACAAAACCTGACAAAACTGAAGAAAGAAAAGTCAAGTAAGTCTTATTAATTTAAGTATATTTTTACTGTCTACGGTCTTATAGAGGTCTCTGTCAAGATCAGCCATGCAGCTGGTTCCTACTTACTGCAACAGAGTCATCATTATCAACTCATATATTGTCCCACTGCTGGGCACGGGTCTCCTCTCGGAATCAGAGGGATTAGGCTATAGTCCACCACGCTTCCCTAATGCGGGTTGGCAGACTTCACACACCTTCGAGAAAATCTCTCAGGCATGCAGGTTTCCTCACGATGGTTTCCTTCACCATTGTGAGTGATTAATACACACATGAATTATTATTAATTAAACAAAGTGTAGTTCCCAAAGTGGTCCAGGTGGACCCCTGGGGTCCATGAACTAATGTTCTACACCAAACAAAATTAATGTGCTTTTTAAAACAATGATATTTATAAATAAATCCTATTATTTTAAACATTATAAATATTTTATGCATATAGGTACCTATACATTCTCCTTAATTACTCTTAAACTATTGTTCTGAAATTAAAATACCCTATTTTTTTACATATTATGTGACAGGCTGTAACTACTCCTCCCATAAGTATAATATATACAATGTATACAATATATACAATGTATGATTAAAATGTTATATTATATGATGATAGCTTGTGGCATGCTTGAACAGTTTAGTACATTTTGTTATTATCTCTCGCCACCTTGTGCTAAGCTAGCGCTCACAATGACAAGGCTTTGAACAGGCTTTTAGGCCTCCTCCAGCTCTCTCCTCTCTCTATTCCTATTATTGTATTATTACTTAGTAACTGATTACTAATTCCAGAAAGCTAGCTATATGTATTGCACTATTTCCTTCCCACCAGGCGACAGAAACGAGATGAAGCTTCATATGAGCTCTCCAAGTCCAAGACAGCTCGGGTGGCCTGGGCTGACGACACTCCTGGAGTGCTGTACCGGCCTCGGGCACAGCATACGAGGCATGCTTACGAGATGCTGTTGACATTCATGCAGAGTGCACTTGGAGACCAGCCCAGGGATATTTTATGTGGGGCCTGCGATGAGGTATGTAGAAACTGATGGGAAATTGTAATTTTTATTTAATTAAGTTATATGTATATCTATATATATCGTAGCATGAAATCAAAACTACCACAAATCAAAATTACACTTTTTTATAGTAGAGCTAATAAAGAAACAAAAATTTTTTTTGCCCAAATTTTTCTTGTTTTATATCAACTTGATTTTAAGCACGGAATTAACGAAACTGTCTGACTGACATATCAACACACAGTTGAAACTACCTTTTGTGCTGCACTAAGAAATGGTTTTTGGAAATTCAACCCCTAAGGTAGTGAAAACTTCGTTATCATGCTACAATCCTTAGGATGAGTGCAACGTGGCTGAAGCTGCAGTCAGGCCACTTATGTATAAATCATTACAATCTTGGACTTCATGAGTACCGCTTATTATCTTTCAGGTTCTAGTGGTACTGAAGAATGACAAACTGAAAGACCTAGAGAAGAAGAAAGAGATTGAAATGCTGCTTGGACCTGTTGCTGATGAGAGATTTGCCCTGCTTGTTAATTTGGGTAAGTCAAGCAAGGCTATAGTCAGGAGTAATTTCGAGGGTATTTGAGCCTTGGATTTTGACAAGTTTTATATAAATTGGGCCTGCAATTTATATTAAACTTGTATGGGGGCAGGGGGTGGTGATCCGATACTGTCACTGCGAAGGATCCGAAAAGTATTTTTTTATGGGATAGGGGGCAAACAAGCAGACTATGCAGATGTTTCACTTGCTACTTAAAGAAACTTTATATTTAACTCGGATAACAATATAGCTTATCTTATTCCGGAATAATCGTGCATTCTAATGGAATGGGTTTTTTACGGGGCCAACGAGCAGATAGATTGTCTGATGGTAAGCGGTTACCGCCGCCCACTCGCAACATCAGAAGTGTCTCAGTTGCCAGCTTTATATAAAGGATTTGGGCTTCGTAGTATTCTCAATGACGTAACACAACGTAAGCGTTGTTTCACGCCGGTTTTCTGTGAAGCCGTGGTTTCACTATTCCTGGAGAAGCATGGTTCCCCCACATTAAGAAATTTAAAAAAAGTAGTGTATTTGCTAAAAGTATTTTTATTTCATTGTATAATTTCGCAGTGTCAGAAATCAGTACAAATTAGATCATGGTCCTCAAACTTTTGATCTTGTTGCTATTGCCACATTTTTCGGTGTTGGGTAGACCCCCCCTTCTTACATAATATTTTTTTTTTTGTATTTACATCACATAATAATAAATTTTTCTTCCCACTGTCATAGACCCCTTGTAGGTCGTCGTAGACCCCACTTTGGTTTTCACTGGTTTAGATAAATTATATTTTTCCTCAGGCAAAAAAATTACTGATTTCAACATTAGCTCTTCAGCGGAGGGGAACACAGAGATTGATGAGACATATGGCATTAATGTGCAGTTTGAAGAGTCCTCAGAGGAGGATGATGAGGATGCTTATGGAGAGGTGAGAAATATTAAAAAAAACATATTGCCCCACATTAGCATTTTCTCCTGTATTGGTTGTACCTGGTAGGTTTTACAAACATAAATTCTCACATATTCAAATGCCCAGACTCGGAACAACTACCTGTAGGTCATACAAATATTTGCTCCGTGTGAGGATCGAACCCACAACATTGAGTGCAGCCGATCGCTCAGCTGCTACTTCGAACATGTCATCAATATCTAGTTTCTGAGAAAAGATCGTGAGGAAACCTGCATGCCTGAGAGATTTCTTGGAAGACGTGTGAAGTCTGCCAACTCGCACTACGACATAACATAACATACCATCACGCCTGTATTCCCCGAAGGGTTAGGCAGAGGCGTGCTAATGTACACCCACAGTTCGCCGGTATGTTTTAGGTCCCATGTAATAGGGGGCGAGCCTATTGCCATTAACCGGGCACAATTTCCTAACTCTGAGCTGCTACTGGGAATTTCATAGAAAAACCCAATAACACTTTGCTCGACCTGGGAATCGAACCCAGGACCTCTAGAGTAACAGTCGCGTTCAGGACCACTTGGCTAATGGGGCAGTTTCAGAGCAGAAAAATTCTAAAATATTTAAAAAAAAGCTTACTAGCAATGTGGGTCGCACATTACTAGTATTCTTGTTAACACCTCGTGCTAAGTTATAATGCTTGTGTTACGAGTGGGTTCACGTCGGTAGTGCAATGGGTGGGTTTCGAACTGTCAACGACATGAAGTCCGAAGCCCCTAGCCATTAGGATACCGCTTGACGATTCTGTTTGAAATTATTATTGTAGGTGCGAGAAGAGGACAAAGAAGATGGCGAAGGTTCAGAGAATGAGAAGGAAAAAGACAGCAGTGCAGAGGAGGACAGCGATGGAGAGGGAAAGAGAAATGCCATTCATACTAATGTGAGTTAATAATTTATTTATTTATTTATTGTAACAGCTTAAACTATCATTACAGGGTTTACCCTAATGCGACAGTTAAGAACTCAAAATATGATGACTTTCTTATAAAAATATCTCTTCCCTACTATTATAAAATCGTAACGAAGCTTTGTCTGTACATTGACGATATTAAAAAAAACAGGTGGGTAAGGGTATATAAACATATCTGAACCCAAAAATGAGATTTTTAAAATTTCTGTCTGTTTGTCTGCTTGTTACGGGTTAATGCAACAACTACTCAATAGCTTTTAATTTGGTTATCACTGTTAAAAACTGGTGAACTTCTTTTCTAAATTATTTAAACGATTCCTGAGATACTGCTGGAACTCTGATGTATAGAGACCTATATACAGAAGAGATCATCACTGTTGGTTTTTTATTAAATTATTTTTGGGATCCGTTTCTAATCCTAATATAGCTTTAGGTGAGCGAAGCCGCGGGCAAAAGTATTTCATAAAAGAGTCATTGGTGTGTGATAAACAGGGGTCAGAATAGATAGTTTTTGAGTATCAAATGACGTGAAACCTAGACCTAAAGCTTTTTTTATGGGATAGGAGAGCAAACGAGCAGGCGGATCACCTGATGGTAAGCGATTACCGCTTCTAATGGACACCCGCAACGCCAGAGGAGTCACAAGTGCGTTGCCCGCCTTTTAAAAGGGGTTGAGCCTCCGGTATCCTCACTCACTTGGCGAAACACAACGCAAGCGTTGTTTCACGCCGGTTTTCAGTGTCGCCGTAGTATCACTCCGGTCGAGCCGGCCCATTCGTGCCGAAGCATGGCTGTCCCACGTTAAAATTAACGTTATGCACCTACACACATCAAAAAAAAATTGCGATCACTAGCTTAAGCTTTTTGCAGGGTATTTCTATTTTTATAAGATAAAGAATTTTTCTTGATAAAGTTCAATTTAAAAATATATCAGTTTAACCTAGTAATCGCAAACTTTTTGGATGTGTGTATGTATGGATTGGTGAATGAAACAAACTACCTTATCTTGAAAGATAATATAAACAAAACTAACTTCTAACTCTCCCTCTCTCTAGCTTTCAGAAGAACAATCTCAGAAACGGAGAGACGCGACACTCCACCCAATGGATATTGATGCTTACTGGCTCCAGCGCCGCCTCTCACGTCACTTCCCGGATGCCATGGTCTCCCAAGCCAAGTCCAGTGAGGTCCTGACGGCGCTCGGAGACGCGGCTGATGACAGAGACCTGGAGAACAGGCTGGTGTTGTTACTGGGCTACGATTGCTTCGAGTTCGTGAAGCTGTTGAACAAATACAGATATACCAGTGAGTGTTTTTATTAACATACCATCACGCCTATATTCCCCGAAGGGTTAAGCAGAGGCTGGTGTATATAACAGCTATCGTTTGCCGGTATGTTTAGGTCCCATGTAACAGGGGGCGAGACTATTGTCATTCACTCCGAGCTGCTACTGAGAATTTCATAGAAAAATCCAATAACACTGCTCGACCTGCGAATCGAACCCAAAACCTCTAGCGTAGCGGTCGCACTTGAAACCACTAGACTAACGAGGCAGTTAAATAAATAATAATTCAGCCATCGCCAGAAGGCCTCCGAACCCAGATATTGGTTTACATACAGTGATAGGATGGGACGGGAAGTTGGGAGAATCAAGATAGCATTCGATAAGAAGCAGGTGATAGGATTGTGTGACTAGGTAAGGGTGCTTTATGGAATACAACTGTGGAATGAACTGTCGCCTGCAGTATTTCCGGACCAATACGACCTTCAAACCTTCAAGAAAAGAGCGTTCTCCCTTTTAAAAGGCCGGCAGCGCACTTGTGACTCCTCTGGTGTTGCGGGTGTCCATGGGCGGCGGTGATCGCTTACCATCAGGCGATCCGTCTGCTCGTTTGCCTGCTATTACATAAAAACCAGGCACAAATCTGTCTGTTAGCCCAAGTTTCAAACAGCTAGGTCCTTCCTTTGGGTTCAAATAAACAATTGCTTTATTGTACTCAGTCTTATACTGCACGAAGCTGGCATCATCACAGTCGGAGAGTGAGAGAGTGGCCATCAGAGAGGAGATGTCCAAACAACCACATCTGCAGAAAATTCTAGCACAACTGGAGACCGGAAAGGGAGATGATGAGGTAAGTCACGGCATAACCTAAACTATAACATACTATCACGCCTGTATTCCTCGAAGGGTTAGGCAGAGGCATGGAACACCTGTGTACATGCGATGCAATGGCTAGAAAGCGAATGTGCCTTTTGGGTCAGGGTTATCCAAGACCAGAGGACTACAGACGCATACCCCCAGGCCTCATTATAAAGCTCATGGAAGAGCTGTTCGTAGAACTGGGAGGGATGAGGAATAGGTTATCTAGGCGAAGCACAAAACATCCCATTTGGTCGAAGTGCACTGAGGCCTTGCCCTAAACAAGATAAGATAGGCAGAGGCGTACTAATGTACACCATCCACCGTTCGCCGGTTCCATATAATAGGGGGCGAGCCTATTGCCATTAACCAGGCAGAACTTTCTAACTCCGAGCTGCTACTGAGATTTTATAGAAAAACCCAATAACATTTTGCTCGACCTGGGAATCGAACCCACTGTAGCGGTCGCGCTCAGGACCACTAGGCTAATATGGAAGTAAACTTAAACTTGTAAAAAGTTCTTACAGAAAGAAGAAAAGAAAATAATTGCACAGCAAATCTTAACTTTTCAGAAATCTTACGTTTATAACTCGAATGAGTTTCTGAGGTTAACCTTAACCGTAAAATCTCAATGATCCTGTTTGGAGTTGGCAATCAAATATGATTAAATGTTCTTTTTGTGATTTTTTTGCATTTTTCATGCTAAGATTATAAAGTTACTAGCTTCCGCCCGCGACTTCGTCCGCGTGGAATAGTTACTCAGTCTTAGCGTGATGATATATAGCCTATAGCCTTCCTCTATAAAATGGGCTATCTAACACTGAAAGAACTTTTGAAATCGGACCAGTAGTTTCTGAAATTAGCGCTTTCAAGCAAACAAACTCTTCAGCTTTATATATCTATATACTAATATATAAAGCTGAAGATTTTGTTTGTTTGCTTGCTTGAACGCGCTAATCACAGGAACTACTGGTCCGATTCGAAAAATTCTTTCAGTGTTAGATAGCCCATTTATTGAGGAAGGCTATAGGCTATATATCATCACGCTACGCGGACGAAGTCGCTGGTAGAAGCTAGTTAGTATAGATATAGATTAGTATAGATTTTAGTGAAGGAAAAATTCGACTCAGGCAGGGGGATCCTGCCTGTGAGTTGAATTGAATCGACATGATTACATGTTGTAGACTGGCCAACAATCGTCCGAGGCGCCTCGCAAGCGGCACAAGGCGGAGGCGGAAGCCGCCTCTGCCTCTGCCTCTGCCTCTGCCTCTGCCTCTGCCTCCGCCAGCGGCCAGGTGTCGGGCAGCCGCAAGGTGCTGCAGCTCGAGGACCTCATGTTCGCGGCCGGCGCGCACTTCATGGCCAACAAGCGCTGTCAGCTGCCGCCTGGATCCTTCAGGAAACAGAGGAAAGGTAATAACACTTCTATGACCTCTGATTAAATACTCGCTTGCGCTAGCCGACCTTCACGACCGATATTTATATGAACCACGAAGATTCTAGAATCGAATAATTGCGACAAGTCTACAAATGCGAGTAGGTACTTGTTCGTATATTGTTTGCGGGACAAGAGGTCAATGACCTCTGAACCCGATCTTGTGCCACCCGTGAGTGACGCGTACGATTACTTTCTTTCGAATGCCATGCTTTGGCATGAATGGGGCGGCTCGACCGGAGAGATACCACGGCCTCACAGAAAACCGGCGTGAAACAACGCTTACGTTGTGAGGATACCGGATGCCCAAACCTTTTTTAAAGGAGGACACCGCACTTGTGACTCCTCTGGTGTTGCGGGTGTCCATGGGCAGCGGTAATCGCTTACCATCAGGCGATACGTCTGCTCGTTTGCCTCCGTATCCCATAAAAAAAGATTCTACTACTCTATTCACTCCTTCATTAGGTTACGAGGAAGTCCACGTGCCTGCTTTGAAACCGAAGGCATTTGATGAGGGGGAGACTCTGCTGCCGGTGGACAAACTGCCCAAGTACGTGCAACCTGCCTTCGAAGGGTTCAAGACTCTTAACAGGATTCAGGTATTTTTTTATTTTTATTTTATTAGGATCTCCAACAAAGAATACACCTTACATGGTATAAAAGTGTTTACATTAACAGATATTCCTTGTGTTTCTTCAATTACAGGAGACCACATCATGCAGTAATATTTAACGAACAGAAAGACAATAATATTGAACACTTAGGCCCACTTGCACTAACCTCCCAAACGTGTCCAAATTGCATTCAAACGTGAATTTTTTATGAAAAATTGTATCCAAATATAATTCAAACACATTTAAGAAGTTGGTGCAAGTGGCCCTGAGAGTTTAAAACTTATTATAAGACATTTATATTATAAGAAATTAACAAGAAAATAAAAGAATTTAGTTTTTAAATAATGAAGTTAGTGATATTAGAGAACGTAAAATTAAAATCTAAAAACTAAAATCTAAAAATTACAATTTTGAGTACATAATTAGGTATTACAACACCTACACACCACTAAGCTGTGTGCGAATCAAACATATATATTTTCCCAGTTTATTTGAGAAAATGTCTATGTTATCCGAGGAACATGACACAGTATTGTACTGATGTGACATCCTAGCAAGTGGGGAATGCTTTCCAAGATTTGTTCGGTACCGCGGGGGTTTCAGTAAAGGGCGAGGGTAGCGAGGGATTCTAGATGGGACATTAATGCATACTTTACTTAGAAGATCTGGGCTGTCCATGGCATTATTGAGTAGTTTATACAGAAATGTCAGATCAGAGATCGTTCGGCGAGATTTTAGATTAGTGAGTTTGAAATAACTTAATCTATCCTCATAAGACCTCGAGTTCCTTTGCCTAAACCGAAAAGCTAGGTGACGCAGGAGTCTTTTCTGAACTCTTTCGATTCGAGTAATGTGGACTTGATAAGATGGATCCCAAACTGTACTACAATATTCCAACTGACTTCGCACATAGCTGTTGTATAAAAGTATTGTTGTGGATGGTTTTTTAAACTCTTTTGACGATCGCAACACAAATCCAAGAGTCCGGTAAGCTGAAGCTACTATTTTATCTATATGATCTATAAAGCTGAGTTTACTGTCCAAATAAATACCCAAATCCCGGATTACTGTTAGTTCTGTAAGCGAGTTTCCCTGAATTTTGTATAAAGACTGAATTTTGTTGCTTTTTTTGGTGAATTTAATATGGTAACACTTAGAACAGTTCAAGTACATTTTATTATTTATACACCATTGCCTTAAGCAATCTATGTCTGCCTGTAGTAAAAGTGCATCAGATTCATTTAAAATTATGCGTGCCAATTTTAAATCGTCTGCAAAAAGGAATGGCGTCGTGTATTTGAATACTTGCGAAATATCATTTAAAAAGATATTAAAAAATAATGGCCCTAGATTGGACCCCTGTGGCACACCAGAGGTTGCAAAAAAGGGGTTAGACTTGCTTCCGTCCACGACAACTGAGGACGGTCTATTATTAAGGTACGACCTGCACCTGATGATACATGACACATGATGCCATCAATGCCCAGAGACTGGAGTTTATGTAACAATATTTTATGGTTTACCTTGTCAAAGGCCTTCGAAAAGTCAGTATATACTGCATCAACTTGGAGACCCTGATCGACTGCTGATGTTAGTTCAGTGACATAAGTGACGAGATTAGTGTTTGTAGACCTTTTGACACTAAAACCGTGCTGACTATTTGATAGATACTTTTTAACATGATCGTATAACACAGGGTATACAAGTGATTCGAAGACTTTTGACAAAGTACAAAGAATTGAAATGGGCCGATAGTTAGAAATCACCTCTCGTTTACCGTTCTTGTAAATAGGAACTATCCTAGCCTGCTTCCATTCATTCGGGAAGAAGCCTGTTTTAAGTGACGTGTTATAAATATTTGCCAATGGGAATGATAGATAACGAGCACATCTCAACCAAAATAAAGGAGGTATATTGTCCGGCCCAGCACCTTTAGATATGTCAAGGCTTAATAGCTTTTTACAGACTGTCTTTGTATGGATTGAAAAGTCATTGATGGGTAATACTGGAGTTGAAGTAACAGGTATATTGCTTATAAGTTCATCCTGATCCCAGTTAGATGGAACATAAACGGAAGAGAACTGTTCTGCAAATAAATTCGAAATTTCTTTACTACCAGATGCATGAATATTATTGAGGGTCATTTCCGAAGGGTAAGACGTGCTGCCTTTTCGAAGGCTTTTTATGTGTGTCCAGAAGAACTTCGGATGCCCTTTTATTTTGTTTTCAATTTCATGTATATAATCGTTATAACATTTTTGTATTAGCCTCTGACAGTCTTTTCTTAAATAATTAAACTCAATATTATCTAATGGATTATTATATTTCTTTACCTTGTTAAGTACCTTCATTTTTTGTTTGAGTAATTTTTTTAATTGATTAGAGTACCATACAGGATATTTTCCTCTTTTAAATATGGTTACAGGCACATATTTTTTTATAATATCCTTAACTATAGTGTAGAACTTATCTAACATATCGTTTACGTCATTGCAAGTTGTGAACTCTTCACTCCAGTTGATGTTTTTGAGTGTTTCAATTATGGCATCATAATCGGCTTTGTGATAATTAGGTTTACTTACTATTTGTGAATTGTTTTTCTTAATTACAGGTAGGATGATCATAAGCTCTAAAGCTGGGTGAAACTTATCAAGCTCTCTTATAGGATCGAGGCAATTATTTGTTTGTATTTGTTCCGCATCAGAGAGCACTAAGTCTAAGGTCTTGTTTTGAAAGTTTTTTATCCTGTTGAATTGTTGTAAATTATTGAATGCCATAAAATCAAGTAAGAGACTTTTAAGAATGTCTGTGTTACGTATAGAGGCCAAACAAGAATTATCAGTAGAGCTACATTCCCAATCAAGACAGCTCATGTTGAAATCACCAACTATTAAGGTAGTACTGTTGCTGTTAGCATCCATGATTGAGGTGCAGTTTTCTATAAAATGTTCAAAAATATCAGTGCTAACCGGGGGAGGTAAATAAACCGCACATATCTTTAAACATTTAAGATTAGAGTTTGATTTAGTTTTGATCGTAATCCACAAGTCCTCGCAATTACTTTCCCAGTTTGTCATGCGACATGAAGTTAATTTATGACAGATGAACAAAATTAACATACAGTAGAGCCAATATACCACTACAAACGTAGTGTAGGACGTCCTCGGGCAAGATGATAGGGATGGGCAAATGAAAAGTATATATCGATATTGATCGTATCGATTGATTGATTGATGCTTTGGCACGAATGGGTCGCAAACATCATGAAACAGAGCTTATATGTTGTTATTCGCTGAATGAGTGAGGATACCGGAGGCTCAAATCCTTTTAAAAGACCGGCAATGCACTTGCGACTTCTGGTGTTGCGTGTGTCTATGGGCGGCGGTAATCGCTTACCATCAGGAGATCTGTGTGCTCATTTGCCCTCCAACCAATAAAAAATGATCATCTAGGCCCACTTGCACCAACTTCTTAAATATGTTTAAATTTTATTAAAACACAATTTTCCATAGAAAATTTGTGTTTAAATGCAATTTAAACATATTCGAGAAGTTGGTGCAAGTGGGCCCTAGTATCTTTAAATACGGAAACTAGAGTTGCGTAAAAAATATATCGAATTTAATATGAATTTGATACTGTCGAGGTACCGAGTGTATAATACAATTAAATGCAGTTATTTAAGTTCAACTTTAGTATTTATTGCGGGGCGAAGCTGTAATTCATACAAGTAAGTCTGTCAAGACTCGCAGACTAGACACTTCTAGAAAAGAAAGAGGGAAAAGAAAAGAAAATCTATGTCATGTACAACATTCAAATTGATTGTTTATTCTTCAACCAGCCAGTCAACTCATAATATTGTCGCCTTCTTGGAGCGGTCTCTACAATACTCCAATACAAATACCGATATATCGTAGATTAAATATATTGTACGGGATGTCTATAATCTAAAAATGACGATTAAAATGTTTTTTTTCACACATTTTTGTTTCTATAGAGTCGTATCTCCAAAGCGGCGCTAGAATCGGACGAGAACCTCTTAGTTTGTGCTCCGACGGGCGCTGGCAAGACCAATGTGGCTCTCTTGTGCATCCTCAGAGAAGTCGGCAAACACGTGAACGACGACGGTACAGTCAACGTGCACGACTTCAAGATGATCTACGTGGCGCCGATGAGGTCACTCGTGCAGGAGATGGTAAGAGATAGAGATAAAGTCTGTTGGATGATATGGGAAGAGATAGCGTAAGTAAGAGATGATATGAGAAGAGAGAGTGAGTAAGAGATGACATGGGAAGAGATAGGGTGAGTAAGAGATGATATGGGAAGATCGATGGGGTGAGTAAGAGATTATATGGGAAGAGATAGGGTGAGTAAGAGATCATAATTATGGGAAGAGATAGAGTGAGTAAGTGATGATATGGGAAGAAATAGGGTGTGTATGAGCTGATATGGGAAGAGATGGAGTGAGTAAGAGATAGTATGTAAGAGATAAATAACAAGAAATTTGCAACTTATTACCTAATTCCCAGGATTTACTAGTCATGTTTATGATTCCGGGATTTTAGAGGAGGTATAATCAACTATGTAATTTACTTCCTCGAACTTTAGGTAAATATATTCTAGCTACCTATTCCGATCTCTGATAACGATGCAACCTCCTTGCACGTAAGCATACCGATGAAATGTCTTCAGGTAATACAGGTATTATTGTGATTTTATTTGTTATTTTATAGAGGAGTGAAAACGTTCAGAAGGTAGGAAGACAAAAATACGGCAGTATAGTTTTATACTTGGATATATTTATCTACAGGCTTTATACAACAGTATAATTAGGTACACACAGAGATGTGGAGCGTTCAACTGCTGCTAGCGAATGAATGTCGCACAGTTCGAAATGGCCGCCAACTCAACTTGAATCGTAGTCAATTCAACGACTTTATAATAATGTAAAAATGTTACTACCGGTCTAGTCAATTGACATACTTAAGTTATTTAGTCATTTGACGTACTTCACAGAAATAAATCTACTGTTTTAATAATATCTAACAGGTGGGTAACTTCAGCAAGCGCTTAGCGGTGTACAACATGAAAGTGTCGGAATTGACCGGCGACCATCAGCTGACGCGGGAACAGATTGAAGCCACACAACTCATAGTGTGTACGCCTGAGAAATGGGATATTATTACCCGTAAAGGTAAATAATTACAGATTATACCGATATGCGGCAGTGAATTGGTTACTTCTAGGCAAGCGCGCTCCATCTTAGGTCGCAGTGTCGCTTAACTTCAGGCGAACCGGCGATCAAGCGTACGCCTATCAATAATTTAAAAAAAACTATCCAGTATCCGGCCTTATTTGATTATCCGACCGGATGTAAGTCAAATCCAGTCGGATACCGGCCGAATACTGGGTTGTATGTCAATATCCGGCTGATTGATTGCATACATACACTCAAGCCTTTCTCCCACAGGGGTAGGCAGAAACAATACACGTCATGAACTCTAATCGAATAGAATAAGAATTCTCAATATATGCAATTATTAACTGCCTCATTAGCAAAGTGGCCCTTGGCGCGACTGCTATGCTAGAGGTCCTGGGTTCGATTCCCAGGTCGAGCAAAGTGCTATTGGGTTTTTCTATGAAATTCCCAGTAGCAGCTCGGAGTTTGGAATTTGTGCCCTGTTAATGGCAATAGGCTCGCCCCCTATTACATGGAACCTAAACATACCGGTGAACTGTGGGTGTACATTAGTACACCTCTGCCTAACCCTTCGGGGAATACAGGCGTGATGGTATGTATGTAATATATGCAAATGACATAAGCATACGTCAAATCGAGCATGTACAAATGTCACCTTCTACAATTTGTTTCTATTTTTGTCTATTCGAACTTCAGATTGCCACTTTTCTATATGCCCCTGGTAACCTCTCTTTTTAGAACCACATGATTGTAAGGCCCACTTGCACCAACTTCTTAAATGTGTTTAAATTTTGTTTAAACACGAAATTTCTATGAAAAATTGTGTTTAAATACAATTTAAACAAATTTAAGAAGTTGGTGCAAGTGGCCCTAAGTGTAAGTTATGTAATTCTCATTTTGTAATCCTCAGGTGGCGAGCGTTCCTTCACAAACCTTGTTAGGCTGATCATCATTGATGAAGTCCACTTACTCCACGACGAAAGAGGGCCGGTGCTGGAGGCTCTCGTCGCCAGGACTCTGAGGACTGTCGAACAAACACAAGAAGAGGTGAGTGCCTTTTTTTATTGTGCACTAATGAGCCGCCCGCGGTTTCACCCACGCTGCCCTGTTCCTAAGAAACGTAGGATTATGTTAAATGGCTTAAAACCTTCCTCTTGAATCACTCTATCTATTAAAAAAACCGCATCAAAATCCGTTGCGTAGTTTTAAAGATCTAAGCATACATAGGGACAGACAGACAGCGGGAAGCGACTTTGTGTTATACTTTTTATGTATGAAGCATAAGGTCCTCTTGAAGGTCAGCAACACCAGTGGTTTCATTTCTGTAAATATATATTTTAAGGACAGTTACTACGTGCCATAAAATACCATCACTACAATTAAACCGTAACTGTAAGGGCCATCGAACGCGGGTGATGGAAGTAACTGGTGCTTATAGCACAGGAATTTCTCCTAGTTTAAGTCCAGTTGCACATGTTTATGTATCTTGCCGCGCATAATTATGATTAAGTAACTTTGTCTTCAATTTGTAAAATTAGGTTGTCTTGATCAATAAAATATTTATTTATTTATTTATCACGCCTGTGTTCCCCGAAGGGTTAGGCAGAGGCGTACTAATGTAAACCCACAGGTCGCCCGTATGTTTAGGTCCTATATAATAGGGAGCGAGCCTATTGCCAATTGACACTTACCTTATATATAAAATTCTCGTGTCACAGTGTTAGTTACCATACTCCTCCGAAACGGCTTGACCGATTTTTATGAAATTTTATATGCATATTCAGTAGGTCTGAGAATCGGCTACTATTTTTTTTTGTGATAATTTTTGTCTACCCTAACTTATGGGGTTCACGGGAGACTCGACGGGGAAAATAAAAGTTAGGGATTCTCCACCCGTGCGAAGCCGGGGCGGGCCGCTTTTTTATATTTTTTTTTACTAGATGGCGCCGGTATTTCCTAACTGACGACCTCTGAGATGAAAAACCTATATAAACTCAGGGAATCATGGTCTCTTTTAAAGGCCAGACATAGTACTTAGTATTTTATTACCTTATTAGTCTACGCTACGCTAGAGGTCCTGGGTTCGATTGTCAGGTCGAGCAGTGTCCCTGTTATAGGCGTCAGAAAAGCTCAGAGTGTGTTGTGTTGTTTACACAAATTCTTTACAAAATGTACGGGAAGAGTTTTTTGTAATTTGTGACTTTTTGAGTTCTCCAACGATGGTTGGTCCCAAAGAAGTTTTTGATCAGTATTAGAAACAGGATCGATTGGCATCAAAAAATGTTTTTGTGTAAAATGGCTATTTTCTTGATTACTGTAATTTTTTTTTGATAATCTGTGAATTGGGATCAATGTCCCATAAAAAATCATGGATAGTCTCCTAAGACCATTTTCGTGTAGCTGCAACGGATAAGGTACTTCCCCTTACTAAAATAGGTGAAAGTTTCCATCACTATCACTACTTATTATAAAACAAAGTAGTTTCCCGCTGTCTGTCCCTATGTATGCTTAGATCTTTTAAACTACGCAACGGATTTTGATGCGGTTTTTTTAATAGATAGAGTGATTCATGAGGAAGGTTTTAAGCTATATAACATAACGCTACGACTCTTAGGAACGGGGCAGCGTGGGTGAAACCGCGGGCGGGCCGCTAGTCCTGTATAAAGCGATAAAATCAGTAAAAAGTAGTTTCATTTCAAAACCGTATTCAGATTTCGCATAATACTTTAAAATAATGTTGTACGTTTGACGACCTGTGTGGTTTAGTGGTTCGAGTATCGGACTGCTGACCATGAGGTTGTGGGTTCGATTCCCACAGGACACAAATATTTATGTGATGAATATAAGTGTTTGTGTTCTTCTGGGTGTTTCTTCTGTACTATAAGTATGTATTTACAAAAAAAAAGTATTAGATCCATTGTCTAGTACCCATAGTACAAGCTCTGCTTAGTTTGGGACTAGATGGTGCTGTGTAAAAATGTCTCAGAATATAGATGCATTAATATTCTCTACAGGTCCGTCTCGTGGGTTTGTCCGCTACGTTACCGAATTACACCGATGTGGCTGCTTTCTTGAGAGTGAAACCCGAACATGGACTCTTCTACTTCGATAACTCATTCAGGTGAGTTCAAAACTCTAAGGTATTAATGAACAGGGTTCTGCGCTACGTGTTATGGATTCGATCCCCACACGGCGCAAATATTGTAAGACCTACTGGTAGTTCTTCCGTGTCTGGGTGTTTGTAATATGAGAATTTGTGTTTGTAAAAGCACCCACGATATAGAAGAAAATCCTAGTGTGTAGTAAAAATTATATCGGGTTCTCAAATAATGTGAACCTTCGTTTAATATAGTCGATTTCGGTCAAACTTGGACATCCACACACACACACACACACACACACACACACACACACACACGCACACACACACACATACACACACACACACACCACTTAAGAGCAAGCTTGCACAAATTTGTAATTATTTTAATTATATTTTATTGTATACATTGTTAATGTTCTGCAAACGGGTGAAGACACTGATTCCTGTAACACAGGTACAACCTAGCTCAGGAGTCAGGGCTTCAACTCAAATGTATTCAACCATTTTTGTATCAATAAAATATTTTATTATATTATTATTATTATCCTTCAACATCCACACATTAAAAAAATAACGTGACTACACTAAGATTTTCTCCTGCATCGTGGGTGTGTTTGCAAACAAAATTTTAAGCTATTGCTGTGCCCTAACGGGGTTCATGTTTGATACCATATAGTATTTACCATTTTTGTAGTGCAAAAATAAATGAATATGAATATTAACACAAATTCTCACATACACAAACACCCAGACCCGGAACAACTATCTATAGATCATACAATTTTTTGGTCTTGTTATCGCAATATTGTAACAGTGAAGATTGTAACATAATTTATTTTAAAAGAGTGTCCATGGAGTTTCTTGCCGGATTCTTCTCCATAGGATCAACCTTTTGGAACAGTGCATCTAGAATCATAACATTTCATAAACGCTTGTAATAGCTTATTTGAAATCAAAACATTTGAATTAGAAATATATTTCAGGCCCGTCGCGTTAGAACAGCAATACATAGGAGTGACGGAGAAGAAAGCGCTGAAAAGATTCCAAGTTATGAACGACATTGTTTATGAGAAGACTATGGAGCATGCTGGAAGAAATCAGGTGAGCTTGTTTTTTTTTATGGGATAGCAGGCAAACGAGCAGACGGATCGCCTGATGGTAAGCGATCACCGCCGCCCATGGACACCTGCAACACCAGAGGAGTCACAAGTGCGTTGCCGGCCTTTTAGAAGGGAGACACTCTTTTCTTGAAAGTTTGAAGGTCGTACAGGTCCGGAAATACTGCAGGCGTCAGTTCATTCCACAGTTTTGTTGTGCGAGGCAGAAAGTTTCTAGAGAAACGCAGAGTTGGACTGCCAGCCATCAAGATGATGAGGATGGAACTGTTGTCGCGTAGAACGATGGCGAAAAGAGGCTTGTAGGGATCAATCTGAACAAATCCTCGGAGCACTCCCCATTGTGTAGTGTTCAAATGTTTGTCGGCAAACGAGCCGACGAGGCATCTGATGGTGTGTAGTCTTCGCCGCCCATGGACACCTGCAACACCAGAAGAGTAATAGCATAATGTAGATTCGAGACTTTGAAATTATATTTATGCCGTGCGAGAGCCATGCTTCGGCTCGACCAGAGATACCACAGCCTCACTGAAAACCGGCGTGAAACAACGCTTGCGTTGTGTTTCGCCGAGTGAGTGAGGATACCGGAGGCCGTAACCCTTTTAAAAGGCGGACAACGCACTTGCGTGTACGCTGGTGTTGCTCATGCGACAAAAAAAATATAATGACTATTTTCGCTTATATATTCCAAGATATTTTTTTTTTATGGTAAGTGCCCGATGCCCCCCTAAGCATCGAGCAGACGGATTGCCTGATGGTAAGCAATTCCCCCGCCTATGGACACCAACAACACCAGAGAAGTCTCAAGTGCGTTGCCGCCACTAGTAACAAAAATCATCGTGAGGAATCCAGCATGTCAAAGATTTGACGGTGTGTGTAGTTTGCCAACCCGCATTTGGCCAGCGTGTCGGCGCCATAGCCCAATCTAGAAACTCTCCAACTTATTTCGTTTACTGTCCAATTTGAAAATCAATATGTTTTAGCGCCCCTCAAAATTTTTCTACCATTAATATGGTAGATTTTTTTTTCTCTCGACCTACCTATAGGCTTCCACAAGGGGGCGTTATGGCTACTTGGAGGAAGACTGGCCTAACACTCTTATTCTGAGAGAAGAATCGAAGAAAAGAAGAGGAAATGCGTAGAAATAAACAGAATGCATTTTTTTCCAGATTTTAGTGTTTGTTCACTCTCGTAAAGAAACTGGAAAAACTGCGCGCGCTATTCGAGATATGTGCTTAGAGAAGGATACACTGGGACAGTTTCTCAGGTAAGATATAATTAATAGTATTTATACGATACGACAATAAAAATAAATCAACACGACTAACAAGTACACAAGTATTAAATACAATTTTATGCATGGACCGTGTTCGGCTCTCTGATATATTGGTGATGGTCACAGATCACGAATCCACCAATCAGAACGCAGAACGTGCAGAACATAATTTCGGTAATTATTGAATAAATAAATAAATAAATATTCTGTAATATTTTTACACAGCACCATCTAGTCCCAAACTAAGCAGAGCTTGTACTATGTGTACTAGACAGTGCATATAATTCTATATACTTTTTTGTAAATACATAAGAAACACCCCGACGAACACAAACACTTATATTCACCACATAAATATTTGTGTCCTGTGAGAATCGAACCCACAACCTCGTGTTCAGCAGTCCGGTATTCGAACCACTAAATCACAGAGATCGTCATCTGAATGGCAGCATACTATGTTATTATATTTCACCTTACGTTTTTTTTGTCCCTATGATGTAGTCTATACTAGTTTAGGGGCCAGGGGATTAACATATCTATAATATAAAAATGAATCGCCAAATTTGTTGCTAAGCGCAAATCTCGTGAGCAGCTGAACCGATTTCGCTAATTCTTTTTTTATAATATTCCTTGAAGTACGAGGATGGTTCTTACGGAGAGAAAAATTTAAAAAATTGCCTGAAATAGCCCAAAAACAACACTTTTTTATATTCCCATACAAAAGATTCGTAATAATACTTAAAAGTAAATTTGAACTTTAATACCATACCATAAAGTTTAAGTGTTAGTGGAGGGGTTCCGGGAAGGCAAAACAATTGAGTGACGTTAGTTTCAGAATCGACTGTTAGGCGGTACGAAGTTCGCCGGGTCAGCTAGTATTGTATAAAAATTTATGTCATAATGATTTTTTTTTTTTTTTACAGGGAAGGGTCAGCGAGTATGGAGGTACTCCGCACGGAGGCGGAACAGGTCAAGAACCCGGAACTGCGCGAGCTGCTGCCGTACGGCTTCGCGATACATCACGCCGGCATGAGCAGGGTGGACAGGACGCTGGTGGAAGATCTGTTCGCTGATCGGCATATACAGGTAACAGAAATACTTATACTTCGACTTTTAATTGTATTCAGTAAATTGACAGTTGAAGGGTTGCCAGTTTTTGACAAAAAAAAGATAGTGATGTGGTGTAAGAATGAAATTGAATGAACTCAAATAATGTACTTACATGAACAAACTTTTTATTTATATTTAACTAGCTTCTGCCCGCGACTTCGTCCGCGTAGCGTGATGATATATAGCCTATAGCCTTCCTCAATAAATGGGCTATCGAACACTGAAAGAATTTTTCAAATCGGACCAGTAGTTCCTGAGATTAGCGCGTTCAAGCAAACAAACAAACAAACTCTTCAGCTTTATATATTAGTATAGATACTATTATCTGTGGTATAGATAACTTGTCTTCAAAACACAATATAAACTATAACAAAATTTAGTATTTGTTTCTCAGTAGTAAGGTAATCTATAACAAGAGTTAAATTAAATGATGTTTATTCTTAATTTGTTTCTATTAGAAAATAAAATAAAGAAGGAATTATTATTAATTATTCTTATATTTCACATCTTATTTACGAATTTTATAATTTTTATCATTCATTTTTTACGCAAAAACATTCACTACAGCAAGACTATTGGATGTATCGTGGTATCATTATTTTTCTCCGAACTGTTAATTTACTGAATACAATTATAAGTCGAAGTATATGAAATATCGGACAGAGGGGCTCCTCATCCTCTGAGCCTTTGAATAATTATGTTGGGGTCGACTCCCAGTCTAACCAGTTGAGGCTGAATATCAGCATTTTACACGAAGCGACTGCCATCAGACCTCCGCAACACAATTTCTGAGCAATACTGATATTCGGAGGATAGACTGGATGTCAGACATTTTTGGGCTTCTGACTACCAGGGTGCCGAGTCTACTATTTAGTTGTGTCAGAATTATGATTCAGTGACTTCATAATGGTTGATTTTTGACAGTTTTCTCTACGAAATCTGTCATTTCTTATGTCATTTAGTGCCATTGGACGGTCATTCTGAGTCAATTGAAATAGCAGACTAGGGCCCCAGTTAGTTGTCATGTAGTTAATTGTCATAGATTTCCGTATGACAACTGGGACCGATGGCTTTACGTGCTCTCCGAGGCACGGAGGGGTCTCGATGTGTTAACAATGGTCACCCATTCAAACACTATATTAGGAGTTCGAAAAACCAACTTTGATGATCTCTTCTTTGTAAGGATCTGTATACACCAGAGCGGTCAAGCTGTATCTCAGAATCCGTTCAATTAATTATTGAGATAAGGAGTTCACCAGTTTTTAAGTTGGAGCATACACTTTCTAAGAGTAATAACAAAATTAAAATCTATTCAGCAGTAGTTTTTGCGCCAACCCGTAACAAAGAGACATGAATTAAAAAAAAACACATTTTTGTATTGATTGACGTTTATATACCCACTTGATCTTTTTTAAATATCTCCAATGTACAGACACAGCTTTTTTACAATTTTATAATAGTAGAGATAACTACCCACAGGTGCTGGTCTCCACAGCCACGCTAGCCTGGGGAGTGAATCTCCCAGCCCACACGGTTATCGTGAAAGGCACCCAGGTTTACTCCCCCGAGAAGGGCCGCTGGAGCGAGCTGGGCGCGCTGGACGTCCTCCAGATGTTGGGCAGAGCTGGTCGGCCCCAGTACGACACCAAGGGTGAAGGTAAGAAAAAAAAACAACGATTTGCACTCCGGGAGTGCCGGCAGAAGTGTAAACTTGAACATTAATGTTGTGCATTTTTGATATTTTGGAATTGTTACGGAATAATTTCGCTCGAATTGCTTTTATTAGTATAGAAGTACTATCATTTATGTGGTAAAATACAATATTCATTTATTGCGCTATCGTACATAAACATGACAATTTATATTACATTAAAAATTTAACACTTCAGAACTGCCTCATTAGTCAAGTGGTCCTGACCGCAACTGCTACGCTAGAGGTCCTGGGTTTGATTCCCAGGTCGAGCAAAGTGTTATTGGGTTTTTCTATGAAATTCCCAGTAGCAGCTCGGAGTTTGGAATTTGTGCCCGATTAATGGCAATAGGCTCGCCCCCTATTACATGGGACCTAAACATACCGGCGAACTGTGGGTGTACATTAGTACGCCTCTGCCTAACCCTTCGGGGAATACAGGCGTGAAGGTATGTTTATGTTTACTTCAGAACTATTCAACTATACAACTGTCTTACGAATTTTCAATCAGTAACTCAAGCACGAAAACTTTCGAAAACGTATTCGTATCGAAATCGAGAATAATTTGTATGAGAAGGAGGTTAATGAACGTAGATGAAGCGAAAGTGGTGTGCCAGGACCGTAGCAAGTGTAGTCTCTGCCTACTCCAATGGGAGACAGACGTGAAAATATGTATTTAACACTTTCATAGTCCAGCCAATTATTTGGAACTAGATTCTGCCCGCGACTTCGTCCGCGTAGCGTAATGATATATAGCCTATAGCCTTCCTCAGTAAATGGGCTATCTAACACTGAAATAATTTTTCAAATCGGGCCAGTAGTTCCTGAGATTAGCGCGTTCAAGCAAACAAACAAACTATTCAGCTTTATATATTTACTAGCTTTGCCCGCGACTTCGTCCGCGTAGCGTGATGATATATAGCCTATAGCCTTCCTCAATAAATGGGCTATCTAACACTGAAAGATTTTTACAAATCGGACCAGTAGTTCCTGAGATTAGCGCGTTCAAGTAAACAAACAAACAAACAAACAAACTCTTCAGCTTTATATATTAGTATAGATTTGGAATTTTCCGCCCAGTCCAAGCAATTGTATATGGTGATTGAAGGTTACCGCATGTGAGTCCCGGGACCTACAAAAGGTTTTTTGATTGCTAGTTTCAAGCCCTACAAGTCCATCTCTTGATACAAATTTTCCGTGGAGTCCATGGATATATTTCTAATATGAAACACTATGACTACAGCGTCCTCCATATGGGACCCGGACGTGTAGAGCTATACGTCCGGGTCTCGCATGCGGTACCTCGACTGGGAATGAGATTTGTAGCAGAAAAAAACTCATTCGTTCACGATTTCGAATTCGATAGTTGTTCGGTGCTTGGGCTACAGGTCACGTGTCCTGACACGAGTTAACATTTTTAACCATCCCAAAAAGTGCACAATGACGCTAAAGAAATTTTCACTTTAAAAATAACCAGCATAATATATAATGATGGCTTTGCCGCTATAATTAGGAAACGGTGCGCCTCCCTACACACTCGAGTTCGTGGCAGCACCAATAGTATAGTGAGTGTTTTTGCTGATAGGTGGGAGTCCCCCATGCTGCAAAGATGGGTGCGGCTTCATGTCCTAGTGTAAGGGCCACTTGCACCAACTTCAAAATTACATTTAGATTGTGTTTGGACACGATTTTTCATAGAAATTTTGTGCTTAAATTCAATTTGAACATATTTAAAAAGTTGGTGCAAGTGGGCCTAAGTGCTGTGTATACAATTACTTTTTTTCGTTACTAACATAATATGGACCTAGTCTGAAATAAATGTTTATTATTATTATTATTATAAGCATAAATTAATCTTATCTGGATAAAAGTATGCTGTGTTAGTGCGGGATATAAACTGTGTGCTAAATTTCATATAAATTTGTTTAGCCATGATTGAACGCGACGATAGCTCTATTGAAATTATGTGAAATAAGGCTAGTCGGTAGTGAGTAATAGGCACACAAAAAAAATCATTCAAATCAGTCCAGCCGTTTAGGAGGAGTTCACTGTCAACACACGTACAGAAGAATTATATAAATAAAGAAGATATTAGTGTAGATAGCTTTTTTCTGCCTCATTAGCCAAGTGGTCCTGCGCGAGACTGCTACGCTAGAGGTCCTGGGTTCGATTCCCAGGTCGAGCAAAGTGGGTTATTGGGTTTTTCTATGAAATTCCCAGTTGCAGCTCGGAGTTAGGAATTTGTGCCCGGTTAATGGCAATAGGCTCGCCCCCTATTACATGGGACCTAAACATACCGGCGAATTGTGGGTGTACATAAGTACACCTCTGCCTAACCCTTCGGGGAATACAGGCGTGATGGTATGTTAGTTTTTCTTTTCATAGCTTACTTGCAATGTGGGGCGCACATAACTAGTGTCTATTCTTGTTAACCCCTCGTGCTAAGCTAAATGCTTGTTACGAGTGGGTTCACGTCGGTAGTGCAATGGGTGGGGTACGAACCGGCAACCACATGATCACTATCTCACTATCATCGGGTTCTCAAATTACGTGAATCTTCATTTGTCGACCTCGGTCAAACTTGAACATTCTTCAACGTCCACACATCTTGTTATCGCAATATTGTGCCAGTGAAGATTGTAACATAATTTATTTAAAAAGACTGTCCATGGAGTTTCTGCCGGATTCTTCTCCATAGGATCGACCATTTGGAACCGTGCATCTAGAATTAACGTTTCATAACGTTTGACGACCCCTGTGGTTTAGTGGTTCAAGTACCGGACTGCCGACCATGAGGTCGTGGTTTCGATTCCCACAGAACACAAAAATTTATGTGATGAATATAAGTGTTTGTGTTCGTCTGAGTGTTTCTTATGTATTATAAGTATGTATTTACAAAAAAAAAGTATATAAGTATTATATCCATTGTCTAGTACCCATAGTACAAGCTCTGCTTAGTTTGGGACTAGATGGTGCTGTGTAAAAATGTCCCAGAATATTAAAAAAAAAAAACGCTTGTAAAAGCTTATTTGAAATAAAAACATTTGAACTTGAACTTGAACTAATCGCTCGTTTAACTAGTATACTTAGATGTATTTTCTTGTTCTCAGGCATCCTGATAACCAATCATTCAGAGCTGCAGTATTACCTGTCTCTCCTGAACCAACAGCTGCCGATAGAATCGCAGCTGGTCAGCAAGCTGCCCGACATGTTGAATGCTGAGATAGTCCTGGGCTCCGTGCAGAGCGTCCGGGATGCTGTCACGTGGCTCGGTGAGATATACCATACCGCCGCCTCATTACTGCCTCATTAGCCAAGTGGTCCCAAACGCGACTGCTACGCTGCAGGTCCTGGGTTCGATTCCCAGGTCGAGCAGTGTTATTGGGTTTTTCTATGAAATTCCCAGTAGCAGCTCGGAGTTAGGAATTTGTGCCCGGTTAATGGCAATAGGCTCGCCCCCTATTACATGGGACCTAAACATACCGGCGAACTGTGGGCGTACATTAGTACGCCTCTGCCTAACCCTTCGGGGAATACAGGCGTGATGGTATGTTAAATGTTAAATCAGTCAAAAGTGTTTTTAACTGCAAAAAACACACTACACTACTAGCTTCTGCCCGCTACTTCATCTGCGTAGACGTTCACGATCAGCCGTTCTGGCGTGAAAGAGTAACAAACATCCATCTATCCATCCAGCCATCCATCCTCACAAACTTTCGCATTTATAATATTCGTAGGATTAGAAGCGAATACCGTATGTGCTGAATAGATTACCGGCGGACATTAGACATGAATGTGACAAATTTAAATTAAAAAAAAAAAAAGAAACAGAAGAGGCACCTCCTTAGTCTGTAAATAACTGTTTGAAGGCTTAGGAGTTGTTTATTCAGTGGATTTTAGTAGATACCGATTATTATTATGTGGCTCAACACCCACCGTCATACCGCTAAACCGGTTTTGTGGGATAATGTTTTTTTTTTTTTTAAAGCTTACTAGCAACGTGCGACCCACATTACTAGTATTCTTGTTAACCCCTCGTGCTAAGCTAAATGCTTGTGTTACAAGTGGGTTCACGTCGGTAGTGCAATGAGTGGGTTTCGAACCGGCAACCACATAATCGCAAGTTCGACGCCCTAGCCATTAGGCTACCGCCGCTTATGCCGCTTATATTACATAACATACCATCACGCCTATATTCCCCGAAGGGTTAGGCAGAGGCGTACTAATGTACACCCACAGTTCGCCGGTATGTTTAGGTCCCATGTAATAGGGGGCCAGCCTATTGCCATTAACCGGGCACAAATTCCTAACTCCGAGCTGCGACTGGGAATTTAATAGAAAAACCCAATAACACTTTGCTCGACCTGGGAATCGAACCCAGGACCTCTAGCGTAGCAGTCGCACTCAGGACCACTTAGCTAATGAGGCATTATATATATATTTTTATATATTTTTTAAGTCTGTATTGTGCAATCATAAAATAAATACAAAAACAAAATACAAAGAGATAATTGTAGTGTTTCTTCACCAGGGTACACATACCTGTACATCAGGATGCTGCGCCAGCCTGCGTTATACGGTATTACCCAGGAGAAGTTCCAGGAAGACTCCCTGCTGGAACTGCATCGAGCTGACCTTGTTCATACTGCTGCCAGCCTTCTGGACAAGTGAGTAGATATAGGCCTGACAAAAAAATAATAAAAAATATATAAAAAAATTCATATTTCCCTTTGTCACGGCATTACGCGTGAATGGCTGGACCAATTTCGCTAATTCTTTTTTCGTTGTGTTTGTTATTGTAAGAAAAAACTAAGAAAGTTGTGCAGAACATAAGAAAATTTAAGAAAACTTAACGACCATAATAACTGGTAATAGGGTTAGAAAACCCTATTAGAAGCTTTTTTTTTAATTTGCTCCTTTTGTAACCTTATGGCGTTTGACATAACTGCCAGTTATGTGACAGATGGCGCCAAAACATTCTTGGTTGGTGCAATTGGCAGAATGCGAATAAATACTTGCCAATTCGAATTCAATATTCATAATAAACCAGAATAGAATGGTTATTGTCATTAAGCGGAATATCGATCAAGCAGTATCATGTGTGTGTGTGTGTGTGTGTGTGTGCGTGCGCGTGTGTGTCTGCGTGCGTGCGTGCGTATATGTGGGTGTGAGCATTCGATTTTATAATGATATGGTATTATTACTATACATATAAGTTGTAAGTCAAATCTATCGACTAATTTGTTATCCAATAAGAAAATCTACTGTCTAATATTATGTCTCCCTCCCCAGGGCCGGCCTTATAAGGTACGAGCGTAAATCCGGCCACTTCCAGCCGACGGAGTTAGGCCGCATTGCGTCCCACTTCTACTGTACGTACGAGACGATGCAGTGTTATGCGCAGCTGTTGAAGCCGACGTTGGGGGAGATCGAGCTATTCCGCGTGTTCTCGCTGTCTGCGGAATTCAAGCATATCGCTGTCCGCGAGGAGGAGAAGCTGGAGCTGTGTAAGCTTATGGAGAGGGTGAGTTCAAATGTTTTTATACCAAACCAGCTGAACTGGCGAACGTTTCACCGCCTCACCCACAGTTCGCCGGTATGTTTAGGTCCCATGTAATAGGGGGTGAGCCTATTGCCATTAACCGGGCACAAATTCTAAACTCCGAGCTGTTACTGGGAATTTCATAAAAAAACCCAATAACACTTTGCTCAACCTGGGAATTTAACTCAGGTTCTCAAGCGTAGCAGTCGCGCTCAGTACCACTAGGCTAACGAAGCAGGTTTATAAGTTTTTGCAGTCTTAATTAGTTTAGACGCAAAATTAAATTCTAAACGCACCCTGTTTGATAGGTACCAACAGTTTATAATAGGAAAATAACTGTTTTCCTTGCAATTTCTTAATATATAATCACCTTTTAAACCTTCCTTGGACTTAGCAAACTTATCAAAAATAGCCAAATCT
This sequence comes from Acronicta leporina, assembly GCA_947256265.1. NCBI lineage: Eukaryota > Metazoa > Arthropoda > Insecta > Lepidoptera > Noctuidae > Acronicta > Acronicta leporina. The sequence continues at coordinate 2,531,099 of OX366539.1, forward strand.
GTCTAGTCGTTCTCGAGTTTTAGTCAGACCAACTACAAACGTCAACTAACAAACGTTATTTCATTTTTATACATCGATATTCATTTCACCTTGTCCAAAACTAAACTGCGTTAGCCGACCCACACGACCAATATTAATATCAGCCACGAAGATTCTGGAATCGAACAATCTCGATAAGTCTAGAAAATGCACTTGTTTGTCTATTGCATTAGTTCCCAAAATGGTCCTGGTACACCCCCAGGGGTCAACGGAGACTTTTTTTATGGGATAGGGGAGCAAACGAGCAGACGGATCACCTGATGGTAAGCGATAACGGCCGACCATGGACACCCGCAACACCAGAGGAGTCACGAGTGTGTTGCCCGCCTTTTAAAAGGGTTTGGGCCTCCGCGCGGTAACCTGAGTGAGGTTACCAGAGGCCCATACCATCAGGTGATCCGTCTGCTCGTTTGCTCCCCTCCATAAAAAAAAATCCATCTACGTCGTTCTATTTGTTACTCGGCGTAACGTTATATTTTATGTTTATTTCTTACCCTAGGTACCGATACCGATCAAGGAGAGCATAGAGGAGCCTTCAGCTAAGATCAACGTGCTCCTACAAGCGTATATCTCGCAGCTGAAGCTGGAGGGCTTCGCGCTGATGGCCGATATGGTGTATGTCACACAATCCGCTTGCCGCCTGCTCAGAGCTATTTTTGAGATTGTGCTTCATAGAGGTTTGTGTTTTTATCTACTCTAATATTATAATGATTTGATTGTTTGTTTGTTTGTATTGAATAGCCTCCGAAACTACTGGACCGATTTGAACAATTCTTTTACCAAAAGAAGCCGACATTATCCCTGATGAACTAAGGCTACTTTTTACCGTGTGAAAATGCTTCATTCTCAAGGGAAAACGTACGAAGCTGGGCCGGGCAGCTATTTTTTTATAAAACACTAGCGACCCGCCCGCGGTTTCACCCGCGCTGCCCCGTCCCTAAGAGTCGTAGCGTGATGTTAAATAGCTTAAAACCTTCCTCTTTAATCAATCTATCTATTAAAAAAAAACCGCATCAAAATCCGTTGCGTAGTTTTAAAGATCTAAGCATACATAGGGACAGACAGCGGGAAGCGACTTTGTTTTATAATATGTAGTGATTGCCCCAAAAGGAGATGGCAGGACGAACTGAGACAGGCTATGCTAGGCTAGGCTAGGCTCTAAACCGTGAGAGGTGAAAGAAGGGTAGGTCTTTTCCTCTCTCGTCGTATGTCTATTGCCATTAACCGGGCACGAATTCCAAACTCCGAGCTGCTACTGAGAATTTCATAGAAAATCCCAATAAAACTTTGCTCGATCTGGGAATCGAACCCAAGACCTTTTTTAGCGTAGCAGTCGCGCTCAGGACCACTTGGCTAATGAGGCAAAAATAAAAAATCATTATACATTCTACCATGCGTTCGACGCACACCGTATGAAAGTTTTAATAATAATAAATAATAAGTATTCTGGGACATTTTTACACAGCACCATCTAGTCCCAAACTAAGCAGAGCTTGTACTATGGGTACTAGACAATGGATATAATACTTATATACTTTTTTTTTTTGTAAATACATACTTATAATACATAAGAAACACCAGACGAACACAAACACTTATATTCATTACATAATTTTTCGTGTTCTGTGGGAATCGAACCCACGACCTCATGGTCAGCAGTCCGGTACTCGAACCACTAAACCACAGAGGTCATCAAGAGTTGAAAGTATGGAGTATTTTATGGTCGAATCTCGAGCACCGGGCGAACACATAGTTATAATTATTGTCGTTATTCGCAGGCTGGGCGCAACTAGTGGATAAGACGTTAGCTCTATGTAAAATGGTGGACCGGAGAATGTGGCAGTCAATGTCGCCGCTCAGACAGTTCAGGAAAATGCCAGAAGAAGTGAGTAATCTAATATATATATATGCTATATATATATATATATATATATATATGCTTCGGCACGAATGTGCTCGACCGGAGTGATACAGAACATTGGCGTGGAATAACGCTTGCGTTGTGTTTCGGCGAGTAATAAGTAAATACCGGAGTCCCAAACCCGTTTACAAGGGTGGCAACGCACTTGGCTCGACCGGAGTGATACCACGGCCTCACAAAAAACCGGCGTGAAGCAGCGCTTGCGATGTGTTTCGCTGGGTGAGTGAGGTTACCAGAGGCGGTGAAAAAAGGCGGGCAACGCACTCGTGACTCCTCTGGTGTTGCGGGTGTCCATCGGCGGCGGTGATCGCTTACCATCAGGTGATCCGTCTGCTCATTTGCCCCCCGATCCCATAAAAAAAGAAATGGGGAATATATAAAACATACATACATAAAGGCACGCCTCTTTCCCGTAGGGGTAGGCAGAGACCACAGGCTTCCACTTGCTAAGATTCTGACATACCTCTTTAGCTTCATCCACACTCATCAATCTTTGATTAAATCATACATGAGCGTCGGTTTAGGGTACTCTTGACCGAGCCAAGTTTCAGAACGTCCTCAATCTGATTTCTGAACGTTCGGCTAGGCCTTCCCTTTCCTACACTCCCTTATAAAAGCATTTTAAAAATAATGTTTCACACTTTAAAATGGTTATTTTCAAATTTATTAAATGAACTAAGTATAAATATTAAAAGCTTTTACAAGAATTATGAAACATTGTGATTCTGTGACGAAGAATCTGACAAGAATCTCCATGGACACTCTTTAAAAATAATGGTTTTTGGGAAATTTAAATATTTCCACAAACAACTACCTATATTTTGTTAATTATACCATTCAATTATCCTGTTTTTTTTTTTAAATCAAGCACCTTGAAAAAGTTAGTTTTCTTTCGTAGGTCATAAAAAAACTGGAAAAAAAGAACTTCCCTTGGGAGAAGCTTTACGAGCTCGGGCCTAACGAGATAGGTGAGCTGGTGCGTGCCCCCAAGCTGGGCAAGATGATCCACAAGTACGTGCACCAGTTCCCCAAGCTGGAGCTGGCCACCCACATCCAGCCCATCACCAGGTCCACGCTGCGGGTCGAGCTCACCATCACACCTGACTTCCACTGGGACGAGAAGGTAATTTATTTATTTTTTTGAACTAGCTGTTATCCGCGACATAGTTACTCCTTGTTACATCAGCTATCTGCCAGTGAAAGCCCTGTCAAGATCGGTCCAGCCATTTCAGAGATAAACTGGAACAACCAGACGGATAAAAATTGTGTTACTGAGAGAAGAGAGAGAGAGTAAGAGGAGAGAACAACTACGCTTAGCGTCGATTGTACCCACGCAAAACAGTCGGCGGAGTGAATTCGGAAATATTGCCCCGGTTTCTAAGGGCTGTTCGGAAACATGTGCGCGCTACATCTCATAATTTTTCTTCTCGCTAAAATAGACCCCTTTTGGTCGTCGTCAACCCCTGGGGGTCGATATAGACCACTTGGGGTTTTCAATAATCTACATCAATCAACAGACATGACATCAAATCGCATCTCTCATATCACCAAAACTAAAGTAGAGGAAACCAACTGAACGCGTGATAGCCTAGTGATATGACCATTGGACTGCAAGTCGAAAGGTCTCGAGTTCAAATCCAAGGCACGCACCTCTGACTTCTCGAAGTGATGTGCGTATTAATAGTTAATTATCACGCGCTTAAATGGTGAAGGAAAACATCGTGAGGAAACCTGCACATCTGAGAGATTTTCTCGACGGCGTGTGAAGTCTGCCAACCCGCATTAGGCTAGCGTGGTGGACTATAGCCTAATCCCTCTCATTGTGAGAGGAGACCCGTGCCCAGCAGTGGGACATATAATGGGTCGTTTATATTATGTACTGTAAATGCCTCAATAGCCAAGTGGTCCTGACCGCGACTGCTACGCTAGAGGTCCTGGGTTCGATTCCCAGGTCGAGCAAAGTGTTATTGGGTTTTTCTATGAAATTCCCAGTAGCAGCTCGGAGTTAGGAAATTGTGCCCGGTTAATGGCAATAGGCTCGCCCCCTATTACATGGGACCTAAACATACCGGCGAACTGTGGGTGTACATTAGTACGCCTCTGCCTAACCCTTCGGGGAATACAGGCGTGATGGTATGTTTATGTTTTTATATTATGTTATAATAGTAGTTATGCTTAACCACCTTTCCATCTTCACCCAGGTCCACGGACAGTCGGAAGCTTTCTGGATCCTGGTCGAGGACGTGGACTCGGAGGTGGTGCTCCACCACGAGTACTTCCTGCTGAAGGAGAAGTACTGCAAGGACGAGCATCACGTCAAGCTGTTTGTGCCTGTATTTGAACCACTGCCGCCGCAGTACTTCCTCAGAGTTGTATCTGACAGGTAGGCAATTACATTTCTATTCCATTAAATTAAAATTTATTTTTTTACATACATTTTTTTGCCCTACATTTTAACACTCGCATAATCTTTACTTCTATACTAATATATAAAGCTGAAGAGTTTGTTTATTTGTTTGTTTGTTTACTTGAACGCGCTAATCTCAGGAACTACTGGTCCGATTTGAAAAATTCTTTCAGTGTTAGATAGCCCATTTATTGGGGAAGGCTATAGGCTATATATCATCACGCTACGCGGACGAAGTCGCGGGCAGAAGCTAGTCTTCTATATATATAAAAGAAAGTCGTGTTAGTTATACTATTTATAACTTGAGAATGGCTGAACCAATTTGGCTGAAAACTGGTGGAGAGGTAGCTTAGAACCAGGAGACGGACATAGGATACTTTTTATCCCGTTCCCGTGGGCCGTGATGACAGACCGAATTCCAAGGAGGAGGAGCCGCGGGCAGAAGCTAGTATCGTATAATATTATTATTGTAATACTATTACTGTCTGGGCTTTAAAAGAGGCCATGATTCTCTGTGTTTGTTACGGTGTTTCTTCTTCTTCAGAGGTAGTCAGTTAGGAAATGCTGGCACCATCTAGTTAAAAAAATATGTAAACGATTGACTTGTATAAGTGTCTTTATCATTTATTTAAGAGAGAAAGAGATTTTCTCGACGGCGTGTGAAGTCTGCCAACCGGCATTAGGCCAGCGTGGTGGACTATAGCCTAATCCCTCTCATTGTGAGAGGAGACCCGTGCCCAGCAGTGGGACAGTATATGAGTTAATTATGTTGATATACTCCGTGTCACTGTCACAATTGAGAAGAATATGACGACGCATCTTGGTTTTCCAAAAAATTCATAATATCCTTGAAGCCGTTTAAGCAATATTTACTTCCATATAGAATGAATGACTTTTTATTTATGATGAATTTTGTATTACTAACCTATTATGTTAGCACGTTTGACTACATTTTTTTAAACACTAATGTATAATCTTAAATTAAACTGCCTCATTAGCTAAGTGGTCCTGAGCGCGACTGCTACGCTAGAGGTCCTGGGTTCGATTCCCAGGTCGAGCAAAGTGTTATTGGGTTTTTCTATGAAATTCCCAGTAGCAGCTCGAAGTTAGGAATTTGTGCCCGGTTAATGGCAATAGGCTCGCCCCCTATTACATGGGACCTAAACATACCGGCGAACTGTGGTGTACATTAGTACGCCTCTGCCTAACCCTTCGGGGAATATAGGCGTGATGGTATGTTTATGTAAATTAATGTAAAATATATTGCATAACATTTGCACGTCGCGCACTGCGATAAAATGTACTTGGCTCTGAAAAAAAAAAATGTAATAACTTTATTTAACCTGCATTTTATGCAAATAAACATTTTCATTTCATTTCAAAGCGTGCAAAAGAAATATACACTCGACAAACATAACCCTTCTTCTGGTGCAGTCGAGTAATAAATTAACCAGTATCTCCATATTCCAGGTGGATAGCAGCAGAGACCCAGCTGCCGGTCTCCTTCCGCCACCTCATCTTGCCGGAGAAGAACCTGCCCCCCACGGAACTGCTGGACTTACAGCCGTTGCCCATATCGGCGTTACGTAACCCCAAATACGAGGAGTTGTATAACGAGACGTTCCCACAGTTCAATCCTGTACAAACTCAGGTATGGCGACCTTCTTCGGCATTTATTTTGCATTTTCCATGCTAAAGATTATAAAGTTATTTTAGTAAAGAAAAAATTCTACTGCGGGCAGGATTCGAACTTGCGTCTTCTGGTTTTATGCCCACTAAGCCACCGCGAGTCCCACCTGCCATGTCGAAATGTGCCTTCACATTCTGAATTTACGTCTTAAAGGTGATTTCAGTAACATCTATTCAAAAGCAAGTTACTTTGCCTCTCAACCGACATGACTTTGCAGTTAGTTTGATGTCGTACGATGCCACCTTACCTATTATCTTTTTCATTTTTTTTATGCATTTTACATGATTAGATTATAAAGTTACTTTAGCGGAAAATTCGACTTGCGGATTCGAATCTGCGTCTTCTGGTTAGATACACCAGACGCTATGACCACTAAGCCACCGTCCACTAAGTCAAACCCGCCAGGTCGAAATTTGCCTTCTAACCTGAAGACGCAGGTCCGAATACTGCCCGTAAGTCGAAATTTTCCTTTATTAAAATCTCTACTATTATAAAATTGTAAAAAAGCTGTGTCTGTAAATTGAAGATATATAAAAAAACAAGTGGTCTAGGGTATATAAACATCCCCATTCAAATAATGGGATTTTTTAAATGCTTTTCTGTTTGTTACGCGTTGGAGAAAATACTACTGTATAGATTTTAAATTTGTTATCAGTGTTAGGAAGTATATAATCATCATCATCATCATCATCAGCCTATATTCGTCCACTGCTGGACGTAGGCCTCTCCTAATGAACGCCACAGAGCCCGATCTTCGGCTTTCCTCATCCAGTCACTGCCAGCTGCCTTCCGCAAGTCGTCACTCCACCTGGCCAGCGGGCGCCCTACACTACGTTTGCCTAGTCGCGGTCTCCACTCGAGAACTCGTTTGCTCCAACGATTGTCGGTTCTCCGACAGATGTGACCGGCCCATTGCCACTTCAACTTGCTAATTCTTTGAGCTATGTCGGTAACTTTAGTTCTCTGTCGGATAACCTCGTTTCGGATTTTATCCTTCAGAGAGACTCCGAGCATAGCTCTCTCCATAGCTCGCTGAGCGACTTTAAACTTGTGGACCAGTCTCACCGTGAGAGTCCACGTTTCAGCTCCATAGGTCATAACTGGTAGGACGCACGCATTGAAGACTTTCGTCTTAAGGCACTGTGGTATGGGTGACGAGAAGACTCGACGAAGTATATAATGCTCTAACTTAAAAACTGGTGAACATCTTATCTCAATTAATTAAACGGATCGGAGATACAGCTTGACCTCTTTGATGTACAGAGGCCCATATAAAGAAGAGATCATCACTGTTGGTTTTTTATTCAATTATTTTTGGAATCCATTTCTAATCCTAATATAGCTTCAGGTGGGCGAAGCCGCGGACTAAAACTAGTAACTTTATAATCTTAGCATGGAAAATACAAAAAATATACTTCGACTTTTAATTGTATTCAGTAACTTGACAGTTAAACGGTTACCAGTTTTTGACAAAAAAAAGTGAGGTGGTCAAAGAATGAACGAAATTGAATGAACATAAATAATGTACTTGCATGAACATTTTTTTTATTTTAAATGTCATAACTTGTCTTCAAAACACAATTTAAAAACTATTAAAAATTTTAGAATTTGCTCCTCAGTAGTAAGATAATCTATAAAATGACAAAAATTACATAAGTAAAAAAAGTAAAATAACATGATTGTTATTTTTGGTTTGTTTCTATTAGAAGAAAATAAAACAGGAAATTACTGTTTTTTTAATCATTATTAATTATTCGTATATTTCACATCTTATTTACGAATTTTTAGTTAAATTTTATATGAAACCATTTTTATCTTTCAATAATTACGCAAAATCATTCACCACCCAACACTATTAGTTGTAGTGTGGTATCATTATTTCTCTTCGAACTGTCAACTTACTGAATACAATTGAAAGTCGAAGTATAGTACAGCTCTGACTAACCCTTCGGGGGATAAAGGCGTGAAGTTATGGCTCCACTTATCTTTAAATCTTTGCCCAGGGGGATAGTGGAGTTACCTTATAATAAATAGATATTTTAAATATTACCTAATAACATAATAGATATTTTAAATATTTTACATTTATATACACTAATTACTATAGATTAATAAATGAAAACTTAAGGAAATAAGAATTTAAGAGCTCCTCCTCTCTCCTACTTAGTTATTAATGTTGCTGTGCCCGACAGGGTCCGTAATTGTTTCTTACTACTATACTTAACACCTGTATTACATTATGGATTGCAAATAAAAATATGAATATGAAATTTTGTGGTGCTCTATGGGACTGGTTAATACAGAAGAGCTTTTACACAATTCAGGACTTCCTTAGAAATAGTTCTTGTCGCCAATGTGCCTATAGAGAGATATTGGATCACGTAATCTGATTCTAGCTATTACATGTAACTTCTTATGTGTGTATCTTATGTGTTGTAATTTATTTATTATTATTAAGGACCTAAGTCCTAATGCGAAGTCCTTCAAAAAGGTCAGGTGCGTAGTACTCGCAACCGGCGCGTATGTATGAGAAGATGTATGAATGTCGCAGAAGCAAAAGAGGCATGCAAGAATCGTAGCAAGTGGCAGTCTTTAGTTTCTGCCTACCCCTGTGGGAGAAGGGCGTGAGTGTATGTATGTATTAAGGACCTCCAACAAGGGACATACACAAATCGTGTTTTTTTTTTACAAAGTGCAGGAAGTATTATGTGGTGTACTCCCTCAATTATAGGAACCCACAACATGCACAATATATGTATAAGAGCTAGCACTTGTAAATACATATTTTGGAGATTATTGATGATATTAATCTATACTAATATATAAAGCTGAAGAGTTTGTTTGTTTGTTTGCTTGCTTGAACGCGCTAATCTCAGGAACTACTGGTGCGATTTGAAAAAATCTTTCAGTGTTAGATAGCCAATTTATTGAGGAAGGCTATAGGCTATATATCATCACGCTATGCGGACGAATTCGCGGGCAGAAGCTAGTAAATTAATAATTTGCATGCCAATGTGACTTGGTGAAATATGTCTTGCTCGAAATTATATTTGAACACCTGTATGTACTACGATATTTCATGCAAATAAATAAATAAAAAGATGTATTAATTTTGTTGTTAGGTGTTCAACGCAGTGTACAATTCAGACGACAACGTGTTCGTTGGGGCTCCGTCGGGGTCGGGCAAGTCGGTGATAGCGGAGCTGGCTCTCCTGCGCATGCTGAGCACCAACCCGTCGGGCCGCGCCGTCTACTTGCTGCCCAAGGATGCCCTCGCTGACATCGTGTTCGCTGACTGCTACCACAAATTCGGTACCCGGTTCAATTTGAAGGTGAGCGCTAATGTTGATGAGATATGAATATCTTTTTGTATTTTTTTTTGCATTTTTCATTCATATATTATAAAGTTATATACTCTAGAATAGTATGGAGTTATAGTTATATAACTGCCTCGTTAGCCAAGAGGTCCTGAGGGCGACTGCTACGCTAGAGGTCCTGGGTTCGACTCCCAGGTCGAGCAAAGTGTTATTTGGTTTTTCTATGAAATTCCCAGTAGCGAGGAGTTTAGAATTTGTGCCCGGTTAATGGCAATAGGCTCGCCCCTATTACATGGGACCTAGACATACCGGCGAACTGTGGGTGTACATTAGTACGCCTCTGCCTAACCCTTCGGGGAATACAGGCGTGATGGTATGTTATGTTATAATATTATCACTGACAGGACAGTTACTGCCAATATAGTGGTGATAGATCGATCAGAACACCGTGTATTTTTTGTCGATGTCAGAGTTACGCTTTTTACAAAATTTCAAACTGCTAAAAAAAATATTGTATTGTTCTCTCAGGTAGTACAGCTGACGGGTGAGACGGCAACAGACCACAAACTATTAAACAAAGGACAGATTATCATCACGACAGCTGACAAATGGGACATACTGTCTAGACGGTGAGTTTATTTTATTCTTGGGAGAGCCATGCTTCGGCACAAATGGCGAAATACCACGACATCACAGAAAACCGGCGTGAAACAACGCCTACGTTGTGTTTCGCCGAGTGAGTGAGGATACCGGAGGCCCAAACCCTTTTAAAAGACGGGCAACGCACTTGTGACTCCTCTGGTGTTGCGGGTGTCCATGGGCGACGGTTATCGCTTACCATCAAGTGATCCGTCTGCTGCCCTATGCCATAAAAAAAATGCAATGTCATATATAATCCTTACTTATTCAAAAATAAAGTCCCGTGCCGCGTCTGTATGTTCGAGATAAGCTCAAAAACTACTAAACTGATTTACATGCAGTTTTCACTAATGGATGGAGTGATTCATGAGGAAGGTTTAAAGCTATTTAACATCACGCTACGACTCTTAGGAACGGAGCAGCGCGGGTGAAACAGCGCACAGGTCGCTAGTACATGCATGAAGAAACTGCAGAGCTACTTGCTACGATTCTTGCATATACTTAATTGCTCACACATTCATACATCTTCTCATACACACGCGCCAGTTGCGAGTTTTACACACCTGACATTTTGAAGGCCAATAAGTTCAGCGTATGATTTTCTAGGGCGACTTTTCTCGACGCACATTCGTCTTATAACTTCCTTTATTTAACGCTTTGACCGCCACGTCACAACAGAAAACTTCGAATTTCACGATCACTATCACTACTTATTATAAAACAAAGTCGTTTCCCGCTGTCTGTCCCTATGTATGCTTAGATCTTTTAAACTACGCAACGGATTTTGATGCGGATTTTTTTAATAGATAGAGTGATTCATGAGGAAGGTTTTAAGCTATATAACATAACGCTACGACTCTTAGGAACGGGGCAGCGCGGGTGAAACCGCGGGCGGGTCGCTAGTATTTTTATAAATCTGACACCTAAAGGTGTGTCACTGTCTCAAATGCATAGTAGTAGTGTGTGTAATGTATTTTTGTTTTACAAAAATATTGTTAGCATTCTGCACTTCTCCACCATATAAACTTCAGCTATGTACAATCTCACACTCCTCCATGCCCGCAATGTGCTTAAAAAGGGGTACAACGTTTTCTCTTCACGTCTTCAAGTTCAAAGTTCAAATGTTTTTATTTCAAATAAGCTTTTACAAGCGTTTATGAAACGTTGTGATTCTAGTTGCACGGTTCCAAAAGGTCGATCCTATGGAGAAGAATCCGGCAAGAAACTCCATGGACACTCTTTTAAAATAAATGAATTACAAACTTCACTGGTACAATATTGCGATAACAAGATGTGAGGACGTTGAAGGATGTCCAAGTTTGACCGAGGTCGACTATATTAAACGAAGATTCACGTTATTTGAGAATCCGATGTCATTTCTAAATAAAAAACTTTGTGGTAAAAACGCACACAATCAAAGCGACAAATAAAACTAGGTGTCTACTTAGACAAGCCACAACGTACACACATTTACAGTTTCTGTTGTGGTAAACAATACTTGCCATATGAAGACATCTCGATATGTAAATAATATGGAATCTGTTAAAGCTATGTCCATCTACTTATAAGGTTCCTACTATAGCTACTAACTGACCAACATGAAAATTAATAATCTTATATTAGTCTCTAATAATCAACAGTTTAATTTTGCCAGGGACGCCGCAAATGCATCCGTATCTAACGACCACACATTCTTATCGTTAACGTAGTCCTTGGTTTTGTAATAGGCTTTCTTAAGCAGAACAGATTTGACGTGTCTTTTAAATTTCTTGCCAGTGAGATCGGTGACACATTTTGGGAGTTTATTATAGAAACGCACACAATTTCCTAGAAATGATTTATTTATTTTAGTTAGTCTAAATTTAGGTACCACTATTTTATGTTTATTCCTAGTATTAAGGTTGTGAAGGTCACTATTGACACTGAACTTCTGCAGGTTTTTGCGCACATACATTATGTTTTCAAGGATGTAGAGTGACGGCATCGTAAGTATATTGATGTTCTTAAACACTTCTCTTAGGGAATCGCGAGGGCCCATATCGTAGATTGCGCGGATGGCCCTTTTCTGTAAGATAAATATGGAATCTACGTCTGCAGCTGATCCCCATAGTAGAATACCGTACGACATAATGCTGTGAAAGTAGGCAAAGTACACGAGTCTGGCTGTAGCTACATCAGTGATCTGCCTAATTTTTCTCACTGCATATGCAGCGGAACTTAACCTGCTAGACAGTGCCGATATGTGCGCACCCCACTGCAACTTACAATCAACCGTAACACCTAAGAAAACAGTTTCATTAACTAGGTCGAGTTTGCTGCCTTCAAGAATTAGATTAGGTTCAATTTGTGGTACATTTGGTAACGAAAATTTAAGACATTTAGTTTTGCTAGCATTAAGTAGTAGGTTATTAGCAGCAAACCATTTGGATAAGGATTTTAGACTCTCATTTACATTATAGAGATTGCTATCATTTCGATCGATTTTAAATATAAGTGAGGTATCGTCAGCAAATAATACTATATTCGATATCTCAGACATCATATAGGGAAGGTCATTAATGTACGCTAAGAAAAGAAAAGGGCCTAAAATAGAACCCTGTGGAACACCAATTCTAACTGCAGACCCGGGAGATGTGACTCCATTTATGCCAACTTTTTGCAGCCTCTTAGAAAGATAGGAAGACACAAGCTCCAAAGATAGCCCTCTTATACCGTAGTAGTTCAATTTACGGATAAGCGTATCGTGATTGAAACGCAATTGAAAGCTTTGGAAAGATCACAGAAGATACCTATAGCATCCTGTGAACCCTCCCAAGCCTCTAAAATGTGAGAGACTAGCTTTGTACCAGCATCAGACGATGACCTGCCTTTCGTGAAGCCAAATTGCTGATCATGTAAGATCTTGTTTTTGTGAAAATGTGCTATCATTTGATTAAGCATAAGCTTTTCAAATATTTTACTTAAGGCAGGGAGAACAGAAATGGGCCTATAATTACTGGGATTGGCTTTACAGCCTGATTTGAAGATAGGAATAACTTTACTATGTTTCATTAAGTCTGGAAAGGTTCCTGTCTTAATACAAAGATTAAATATATTTGTAAGGATTGGAGCGATATTGTCAATTATTGAATTTAGTGCTTTAACAGATATGCCCCATAAATCTTCAGTATTTTTAATATTTAAAATTTTAAACGCTTTTATAACCATAGGCGGAGATACTTGGCTAAACTCAAAGTTTGGTATGTCTCTTTTGAAAAATTCTTTGCTAGAGATTCTGCTACTAAAGGGGACGAATCTAAACATTTCGTGACCTCGATCGGGACATTGGTAAAGTATTTTTCAAAAGCTTTTGCAACTTCCGCGTGGTCTGAGATTATTTTATTGTTTACTTTTAAACTCAGATCTGTGTCCTGTTTTCGGTTTTTATTAGTTTCCGCATTTATTATCCTCTACTACCTATTAACATACCATCACGCCTGTATTCCCCGAAGGGTTAGGCAGAGGTGTACTCAATACTCAATATTTTATTGCATTCCATAATGTTTTATAAAGGTGGACTATAGATAACTTAGATCATTATGGACCCTGTCGGGCACAGCAAAATTAGGAGAGAGGAAGAGGGTTTAGCATCATTTGCAAATTGATTGCCCATTAAAAAGTATACATTAAAATATTATATCTAAGGTGTTTATATTCTTATTATCTCATTTCTAACTCATTAACATAAATTTTGTACTAAGGTACACCCACAGTTCGCCGGTATGTTTAAGTCCCATGTAATAGGGGGCGAGCCTATTGCCATTAACCGGGCACAAATCCCTAACTCCGAGCTGCTACTGGGAATTTCATAGAAAAACCCAATAACACTTTGCTCGACCTGGGAATCGAACCCAGGACCTCTAGCTCTATAGCGTAGCAGTCGCACTTGGGACCACTAGACTAATGAGGCAGTTACTCTCTACTACCTATTACATAACATAACATAACAGACTATCACGCCTGTATTCCCCGAAGGGTTAGGCAGAGGCGTACTAATGTACCACCCACAGTTCGCTAGTATGTTTAGGTCCCATGTAATATGGGGCGAGCCTATTGCCATTACCTATTACAAAAATTGAAAATAAAACTGTCTGTAAATTGAAGATATTTAACAAAAAAACAAGTCGGTTAAAGTATATAACCGTCTCCGAACCCAAAAATGTGATTTTTAAAATTCTTGTCTGTTTGTTACGGGTTGGCGCAAAAACTACTGAATAGATTTTAATTTTGTTATCACTGTTAGAAAGTATGTCCTCCAACTTAAAAACTAGTATACTTTGTACTAGTCCGCCTTTGTACAAGGTGCATAAAGTATTAAATAAATAAATAAATATACTTATCTCAAATAATTTAATTTAATTAAGCGGCGGTAGCCTAATGGCTAGGGCGTCGGACTTGCGATCATGTGGTTGCCGGTTCGAACCCCACCCATTGCACTACCGACGTGAACCCACTCGTAACACAAGCAATCTAGCTTAGCAAGAGGGGTTAACAAGAATACTAGTCATGTGCGACAAAGAAGAGATCATCACTGTTGGTGTTTGAGCTTCAAGTGAGCGAAGCCGCGGGCAGAAGCTAGTATATTATTATAAAAAAGTTAATTAATAGTTAATTAATATAATAATAACACATTTTTTTCTACTTAGATGGAAAGTCCGTAAGAGCGTGCAAAGCGTGTGTCTCTTCATAGTTGATGCTCTCCAACTCCTGGGCGGTGAGGAGGGGCCGGTGCTCGAAGTGGTGTGCTCCAGGATGAGATACATATCCTCACAGATTGGTGGGTTGAAATATTTAAACAAGGTTCCGGTGGATCTTGAATTGCGCACAAAAACGTAATCTATACTAATATATAAAGCTGAAGAGTTTGTTTGTTTGTTTGTTTGCTTTGAACGCGCTAATCTCAGAAACTACTGGTCCGATTTGAAAAAATATTTCAGTGTTAGATAGCCCATTTATTGGGGAAGACTATATCATCACGATTGACGACCTCTGTGGTTTAGTGGTTCGAGTACCGAACTGCTGAACATGAGGTCGTGGGTTCGATTCCCACAGAACACAAAAATTTATGTGATGAATATAAGTGTTTGTGTTCGTCTGGGTGTTTCTTATGTATTATAAGTATGTATTTACAAAAAAAAAGTATATAAGTATTATATCCATTGTCTAGTACCCATAGTACAAGCTTTGCTTAGTTTGGGACTAGATGGTGCTGTGTAAAAAATGTCCCAGAATATTTATTTATTTATTTATTATCACGCTACGCGGACGAAGTCGCGGGCAGAAGCTAGTACCAAAATAAATCGTAATCCAAACAATATTTTACCGGATTGAGATACCTTTAATCTAGGTTCTTACAGTACCATTTCATCTACTACTACTTCACTGGAAATAAACGATCGAAAAATCGTTCCCAATTTGGTGAAGTACTACGCGACTGCTACGCTAGAGCTCCTGGGTTCGATTCCCAGGTCGAGCAAAGTGTTATTGGGTTTTTCAATGAAATTCCCAGTAGCAGCTCGGAGTTAGGAATTTGTGCCCGGTTAATGGCAATAGGCTCGCCCCTATTACATGGGACCTAAACATATCGGCGAACTGTGGGTGTACATCAGTACGCCTCTGCCTAACCCTTCTGGGAAAACAGGCGTGATGGTATGTATCTTTGACACTTTGACTTGGCAGCCTGACAGTTATAATTATACTCTTCGGTCAAATAGGTTGTAATTTCCCTAAAAAAAGGTTTATCTTTTGGTATCCAGGTCGTCAGATCCGCATAGTAGCTCTGTCGCTCCCCCTGGCGGACGCTCGCGATGTTTCACAGTGGCTGGGCTGCAATGCTAACTGCTCGTTCAACTTCCACCCCAGCGTCAGACCCTTGCCGCTGCAGCTGCACATACAGGTATGTTATACCATCACTTCACTTCACTGAGTACTGTGTAGGCTAGTTTTAAATCTATATTAAGGCTGATCGTTTCGCTGAGCCCGCCAAATTCAAATTACAATTGGTTTTTCGCAATTTGTACATCTATAAAATAAGTAAACAAAAAGCTTAATATTATACGATTAAGCAAACATGAATTAAAAACTTCTGTCATAAGATTGTTACTACAACTAGATTATCAAGATGCAGATAATCTCATGATGAGTGCATAAATTTAAATTTAATTTCTTCACATACAAACACAGAAATAAAAGCCGACACAAACACATAAATTACTAGCACACTGCGTTCACACGCCACACACACATACTTGACACACACACGCCACACATAAACACACAAATCCTTCACACTCCACACACACACTCTTCACACATCATACTCAAACACATAGACAGACTTTTACAAAGAAACAGCACTCAACCACACACAAAAACCTAACTAGCTTCATAAACACCTATAAACCCAAATGAATACGAGTATATCTACATAATACATAGCAATGACACAATTCATATAATAACTAATGATAAGTATATTAAAGTTCACCGCTGAGCACTATCTCCTAAGATACAGGTCCTACCTAGTTCAGGGGCCCTAGTCTGCTATTTCAATTGACTCAGAATGACCGTCCAATGGCACTAAATGACATAAGAAATGACAGATTTCGTAGAGAAAACTGTCAAATCAACCATTATGAAGTCACTGAATCACAATTCTGACACAACTGAATAGTAGACTCGGCACCCAGGGGATAGGGTCACTACTCTGAGTAATCCGCTACAACCACCACAATTACTGTAAATGTATTTAGATATGAAGAAAGGCTGCGTTCAGGCGTAGACATAATTTGTCTACATTATTGTAATTAAATAAGAAAATTTGTACAAACCTAAGTGGTGAGAAATAAACTATTTTATTTTTTACTACTTTCTGCCCGCAACTTCGTCCGCGTAGCGTGATGTTATAGCCTTATAGCCTTCCTCAATAAATGGGCTATCTAACACTGAAAGAATTTTTCAAATCGGACCTGTAGTTCCTATTACATGGGACCTAAACATACCGGCGAATTGTGGGTGTACATTAGTACGCCTCTGCCTAACCCTTCGGGGAATACAGGCGTGATGGTATGTTATGTTATGTTATATTCACAACTGAGAATTAAAACCTTTGCTTGTAAATCGATATTGTAGCTAAAAGTAGTCTTTCGTCAATTTCAACAAGATCACCCTTAACGTTTTCTGACAGTTTTGAGTATTTTACATGACCTACGCAAATGTCTTGCTGATCTGTAGCCCAAGCATGAACAACTATCGAAATCGAAATCGTAAACGAATGAGTTTTTTCTGCTACAAATCTCATAATTTCGCTTCATCTACGTTCATTAAGCTCCTTCAAATACAAATTATTCTCAATTTCGATACGAATACGTTTTCGAAAGTTTTCGTGCTTGAGCTACAAGTGTCGTCGTGCGACAGGTCGTTGAGCTCCCAAAATAATGGTTGAGCTACACGATGCCTGATGTATGTAGTTAGGACAGTTTAATTCAAAGGTGCTATGGCTCTTTCTTCAAAAGGTCTGTCCAGATATTGCCCTACATCGTAACACTCACATAATATCTCTACTATTATAAAATTGTAAAAAAGCTGTGTCTGTACATTGAAGACATTTAAAAAAAACACGTGGGTTATGGTATATAAACGTCTCCGAATCCGAAAATGTGATTTTTTAAATTCTTGTCTGTTTGTTACGGGTTGGAGCACAAACTACTGGATACATTTTAATTGTATTATCACTGTCAGAAAGTATATGCTCCAACTTAAAAACTGGTATACTTCTTATCTCAATTAATTAAACGAATCCTGAGATACAGCTTGACCTCCCTGATGTATAGAGGCCCATACAAAGAAGAGATCATAATTGTTGGTTAAGAGCTTCAAGTGAGTGAAGCCGCGGGCAGAGGCTAGTCTAATAATATTATTATTGTAATACTATTACTGCCTGTTAATGTGTGTATGTATAATACGTTTTCGCAATTTGTGATTCGAAATTGCGAAAACGTATAGCATTACTTAATTTTGCATCACTTCATGTTATGGCCGGCACTACACTACTCGCGAAGTTGATCGAAGACGATAGGAAGGGACTTCGGTTCACTCCGTGCAATTTCGCCTCGTCCTGGGTGACTTCCGATCGTTGTCGGTTTTTGCGCCCGAGTCAGACTCAGGGCCGTCTTTAACGTGTTGGAGGCCTTGGGCACGGGGATACTGGGGCCCCCTATGAAAATGATATGTCAGGGAATTATTTCCGAAACAAATGCAAAAAAAAAACAACAGGAGTGAGAAGTAGCGGGCCCCCTTAGATCGCGAGACCCTGGGCACTTGCCCATAATGCCCAATGGAAATGCGGAGCCTGGCCCGAGTCAATGGACTTGAAGACTCCTGACGATGTTGCACGAAGGTATAGTCACGTATCTCGAACTTCGGTCAATTTCCACGATTACTTCCTCGAAGCAACTTTTTTTATTTTTTATTATGGCGCCACACTTTTTGTGTATTTGCCAGTGTCAAGTAATAAAGTAATGAAATAATATTTCCCATTAAGGGATTGCTTGGGATTGTAATATGGCACCACACTTTTTGTGTTCGCCAGTGTCAAGTATAAGTTGTTGAGTTGCCCCAATAAAACGGTAGAAACTTTATTGAGGCTTCGATGGAGTTTAGGAGTGAACCCAAAAAGTCACGATTTTCAATTTTATATCCTTTGCATTACACTCTCACACGTTCACGAACACTTAATGGTTAATTATCCACCATAACTACACATTAAACTTCGGAGAAATTCAAGTTTTGAAAAATAATGTAAAATCGACAATGTGCACTTTTCATTTTACCGCCTAAACTCCTCGAAGCAACTTCGCGAGTAGTGTAGTAGAGGCAGTACATAAAGCTGGGTACTCACTTAGCAGTGTTGCATGTAACGTATCAGACACTGTATCAAACTGCAAGTGGGTACGGCTCGTCCACGGTCCATCGCGTATCTAGCTACGAGCTGCCGGCGAAATCGCATCTTCTGGACAAGCTCTTACATGCTACACTGCTAAGAGCTTGTCCAGAAGATGCGACTTCGCCGCTATTCTATCATACGTATCACGCGCGACCGTTGCGTCCAAAAGGAGCGTACCAACGCGCGAATACATTAGCGCGAAACGTTACGCGGCGAATTCGCCCCTTCTGGTCAAACTCTCACAGCGCTCCACGCGCGAGCGGCTCGCAGCGTACTCGTGGTCCCTTACTTGACACACTTACACTGCTAAGTGAGTGAGTTGGGTACTCACTACTCACTCACTTAAGAATATCTCCATTTTTTTATATCCAGTTTCATTCATATTGTGTCAGGGCTTCAACATATCTCACGCGGCTTCCCGTCTGGCGGCGATGACGAAGCCGATATACAACGCGGTGGTGCGTCACGCCGGCAACAAGCCGTGCGCTGTGTTCGTGGCATCGCGGCGCCACGCGCGCCTGCTGGCCGCCGACGTGCTGGCGCTGGCAGCTGCGCACGCGCACCCCACGCGCTTCCTGCGCGCGCGCCCCGACATGCTGCAGCCCTTCCTCAAGCGCGTGCACGACAAGGTACACTACATACTGTCTGTCACATGTCACACTCACTCCCGACGTGCTGGCGCTGGCAGCTGCGCACGCGCACCCCACGCGCTTCCTGCGCGCGCGCCCCGACATGCTGCAGCCCTTCCTCAAGCGCGTGCACGACAAGGTACACTACATACTGTCTGTCACATGTCACACTCACTCCCGACGTGCTGGCGCTGGCAGCTGCGCACGCGCACCCCACGCGCTTCCTGCGCGCGCGCCCCGACATGCTGCAGCCCTTCCTCAAGCGCGTGCACGACAAGGTACACTACATACTGTCTGTCACATGTCACACTCACTCCCGACGTGCTGGCGCTGGCAGCTGCGCACGCGCACCCCACGCGCTTCCTGCGCGCGCGCCCCGACATGCTGCAGCCCTTCCTCAAGCGCGTGCACGACAAGGTACACTACATACTGTCTGTCACATGTCACACTCACTCCCGACGTGCTGGCGCTGGCAGCTGCGCACGCGCACCCCACGCGCTTCCTGCGCGCGCGCCCCGACATGCTGCAGCCCTTCCTCAAGCGCGTGCACGACAAGGTACACTACATACTGTCTGTCACATGTCACACTCACTCCCGACGTGCTGGCGCTGGCAGCTGCGCACGCGCACCCCACCCGAGAAGCTTCTAGAATATATCTCTTCAAAAAGTCCTCTCAGATATTACCCTGCATTGAAATTCTCACATAATAAAGACTAATTCTACTAATTACATACAGAAATAAATATCATTTATCAATCGAACAATGCGAAGTCGTAGAACCTAGGTTCACTTGTGTATAGATATTCGAAGGCTGACTTCAGACAATTATTATCACATGTTTTTGACATTTGTAAACCATTATTGTAACTTTTTCCTCATGTAGATGCTAAAAGAGACCCTGGCTGCTGGAGTTGCGTACCTGCACGAAGGTGTGGAGCCGGGAGACAGGCGGCTGGTGCAGCAGCTGGTGGAGTCAGGAGCTGTGCAGCTGTGCGTGGTGGCGGCCGAGCTGGCTTGGGCCTTCGCCGCACACGTACATACTGTCATCATAGCCGATACCCATACGTGAGTATTGTATAGAGGCGCCAATCTTAAGGCTGATCGTTTCGCTGAGCCCTCCAAATTCAAATTACAATTGGTTTTTCGCAATTTGTAGGTCTATAACACATTCTAGATTCCTAGCTGTAGTAATTGCGGCATTAGCTATACAGTATTCACAACTGAGCATTAAAAACTTTGCTTGTAAATCGATATTGTAGCTAAAATTAGGTACAATCGTCATTTTTGGCCAAAATTGACGATTGTACCTAATTTTAGCTTCTTTAATGTTAATTATAATATTAAAAGAAAACAGATGGCGAACACTTCTGCCGGCACTCCCGGAGTGCAACCCGTTGTTTTTTTTATGGGATAGCAGGTAAACGAGCAGGCGGATCACCTGATGGTAAGTGATAACCGCCGCCCATGGACACCCGCAACACCAGAGGAGTCGCAAGTGCGTTTAAAAGATTTTGGGCCTCCAGTAACCTCACTCACTCGGCGAAACACAACGCAAGCGTTATTTCACGCTGGTTTTCTGTGAGGCCGCGGCATCACTCCGGTCGAGCCGGCCCATTCGTGCCGCATGGCTCTACCACTCTTAAATTCTCTTAAATTTACAGCTATAACGGCAAGCTCCACGCGTATGAGCAGTACCCCATCACGACGGTACTGCAGATGGTGGGCAGAGCATGTCGCCCCATGGAGGATGAACATGCTGTGGCAGTACTCATGTGCGTCGCTCATCATAAGACCTTCTTCACGAAGCTGCTCAACGATTGTTTACCTCTCGAGGTGAGAAAAAATCATGGGGGTCTTTATTGTGGGGTCATGGGGCTATTTATTATAGTGGTCTAGGGGTCTTGGGGGTCTATTATAGGGGTCTTGGAGTCTTTACTATAGGGTATTTGGTGATTATCATTGGCGCTTAGGGTTAGCTAAGGGTTTTATTAGTGGTCTTGGGGGTCTTTATTATAGGGGTTCTTGGGGTCTTTATTACAGGGTCTAGGGGGTCTTTATCATGGAGTAGTAGCGTAATTATAATTCGTCGTGGGGCCTTTATTATGGGGTCTTGGAGTTGTTGGAGTAGGAGATCGGTTATTTGTGTATTATATTGTACTAGCTTCTTCCCGCGGCTTCGCCCCCGTAGAATTCGGTCTGTCATCACATCCCACGGGTACGGGATAAAAAGTATCCTATGACCGTCTCCTGGTTCTAAGCTACCACTCCATCAATTTTCAGCTAAAGCGGTTCAGCCGTTCTTTAGTTATAAATAGTGTAACTAACACGACTTTCTTTTATATATATAGATTAAAGCCCGATGGCGTCTTAGAGATGACCTAACAAACAAAAACAGTACAAATTTTACGATATCTAGACCCCATAATAATATATATAAGGTCATTCCGATAGTCTTGGGGTCTTTATTATGGAGTCTAGGTCTATTATAATGTTTTCATGGTTTAATTATCATGTTGCCGTTTGCATTATCGTGGGGTCTCAGGCTCACTGTTGTGGGGTCTTGGGTCATTATTACGGGGTCTTCTGACTGTTGAGTTTATGAGATGGATTACATTGGACTCCAGATTTTTTTAAGTTATTCATTGCTGAAATATCGCCAACACTATTACTGTATTATGTTTTTTCAGAGCCATCTGGACCACAGACTACACGACCATTTGAACGCTGAGATCGTGACCAAGACCATAGAGAATAAACAAGATGCCGTGGATTACTTGACCTGGACCTTCCTCTACCGACGTCTCACACAGAACCCCAACTATTATAATCTACAGGGCGTTACACACAGGTGCGAAAGAAAACAAAAAAAAAAAACTGAAAACTGCCTCACTAGCCAAGTGGTCCTGAGCGCGACTGCTACGTCTGGGTTCGACTCCCAGGTCGAGCAAACTGTTATTGGGTTTTTCTATGAAATTCCCAGTAGCAGCTCGGAGTTTGGAATTTGTGCCCGGTTAATGGCAATAATATGGGACCTAAACATATCGGCGAACTGTGGGTGGACATTAGTACGCCTCTGCCTAACCCTTCGGGGAATACAGGCGTGATAGTATGTTACGTTATGTTTCATCCTCCGAGCTTTTACACAACTATGTTGAGGTCGGCTTCCAGTCTAAACCAGATGCGGCTGAATATCAGTATTTTACACGAAGCGACTGCCATTAAGACCTCCGCAACACAATTTCTGAGCAATACCGATTTTCGGAGTATAGACTGGTTGTCAGACTTTTTTGGGCTTCTGACTACCGCTGACAATTGTCATAGATGCTCGTATGACAACCGGGACCTACGGATTTCCCTGCTGTCCGAGGCAGAGAGGGATCTCGATGTGTTAAGAATGGTGACACATCCACAGATTGACCGCAGCAAGCGCTGCTTAACCTTCAAAAACAAAAAGAAATGCGTCTACCGACTACCAAACTGTTTTGAATCTGATCGCTAACGCTATATAGGAAACTATTACAATAATGGGAAATACATAATATCTGTAATGCTAAGTCACGTGGTCAGAATGCCGTGACAGCGCTTTATGTATGTACTCCCCATACATATTAATAGTTTTTTTTTATGGGAGAGGGGGCAAACGAGCAGACGGATCACCTGATGGTAAGCGATAACCGCCCCCCATGGACACCCGCAACACCAGAGGAGTCAAGAGTCTAGGCAACATTGCCTTCTAGGGCGACCTCTCTTGACGCAGCCGCTGACACTCTTCTTCGGCACAAATGGGCCGGCTCGACCGGAGTGACACCACGGCCTTACAGAAAACCGCCGTGAAACAATGCTTCCGTTGTGTTTCGTCGAGTGAGTGAGGATACCGGAGGCTTAAACCCTTTTAAAAGGCCGTTAACGCGCTTTCGACTCCTCTAGTGTTGCGGGTGTCCATGGGCGGCGTTAATTGCTTACCATCAGGCGATTCGACTGCTCCTTTACCCCCCTATCTAATAAAAAAAACTATGGGTTGCACTCCGGGAGTGCCGGCAGAAGTGAAAACTTGAACATTATTGTTGTGCATTTTTGATATTTTGGAATGGTTAGGGAATAATTTCGCACCAATTGCTTTAATTAGTATAGAAGTACTATCATTTATGTGGTAAAATACAATATTCATTTATTGCGCTATCGTACACAAACATGACAATTTATATTACATTAAAAAATTAACACTTTGAAACTATTACAACCGTCTTACGAATTTTCGATCAGGTCACGTGTCCTGACGCGAGTTTAAACATTTTTTACCCATCCCAAAAAGTGCAGAACGCCGCTATTGAAGTTTTCACTTCAAAATACATTCGCCTTATAAATTTCTTTCGTTAATCGCCTTTCATTTCAAGGAATTGATCAATTTTTTTTTTCTTTCGCAGACATCTGTCAGATCACCTTTCGGAGCTGGTGGAGACGACCCTGACAGACTTGGAGCAGTCCAAGTGCATAGCCATTGAGGATGATATGGATGTGCAACCGCTCAACCTTGGCATGATCGCTTCTTACTACTATATCAACTATACCACCATAGGTGAGTTAGTCATTAATTTGGGGGGGGGGACAAACAAAATCACAAATAGATACGCATATCTTCTTTTTCATACGAACTACACGAATGTACTACTGATCTGGTTTGTCGTGCGACGGGTCGTTGGGCTCCCTTAATTATGGTTAAGCTACACGATGACTGATGCATGCTTGCCGTCAGTTGGGACTGGTCTACTCAAAGCTGCTATGGTTCTTTCATCAAAAGGCCATTTCAGACATTACCCTGCATTGTCCCACTCACATTATTTGAATTATTTTATGTCTGGACTTTAAAAGAAACCATGATTCTCTGAGTTAG
Organism: Acronicta leporina; assembly: GCA_947256265.1. Classification (NCBI taxonomy): domain Eukaryota; kingdom Metazoa; phylum Arthropoda; class Insecta; order Lepidoptera; family Noctuidae; genus Acronicta; species Acronicta leporina. Next base: position 2,555,615 of record OX366539.1, read on the forward strand.
TTTCGATGTTTCTTCTCAGAGGTCGTCAGTTAGGAAATGCCGAAGCCATCTAGCTATAAAAAAAAAACAAACCATTGACTTGTAAAAGTGTCTCTAAAGATCTACTTACAGAAATAAATATAATTTCATTTCATATCATATATTTTTGCAGAATTATTCAGTTTATCGCTGACGAATAAGACCAAGATCCGCGGCTTGCTGGAGATCATCTCCTCGGCTGCGGAGTACTCGGAACTCTGCATCAGGCACCGCGAGGAGAACATCATCAAAGCTTTGGCTGCCAAGTAAGTATTTATCAAAATATTTACATTTATAGCGTGGGAGAGCCATGCTTCAGCACTAATGGGCCGGCTCGACCGGAGTGATACAACGGACTCACAGAAAACCGGCGTGAAACAACGCTTGCGTTGTGTTTCGCCGAATGAATGAGGTTACCGGAGGCCTTAACCCTTTTAAAAGGCGGGCAACGCAGTTGTGACTCCTCTGGTGTTGCGGGTGTCCATGGGCGGCGGTTATCGCTTAGCATCAGCTGATCCGTCTGCTCGTTTGCTCCCCTAACCCATAAAAAAAAGTTAGGGATGTCTTCCACCCGTGCGAAGCCGGGGTGGAAGTCTAGTAAACAAAAAATAGGCAAGATTAAAAAATAACTAACGAAATTGCGGGCGGGAGCTTATTGTGATATTTTTTTGTGCACTGCATGCGTGTGTGACGGGTAGTATAAATGACCTACGATGAACACATGGCTTGTGTTTCGCGGCGGGCAACGCACTTGTGACTCCTCTGGTGTTGCGGGTTTCCTTGGGCGGCGGTTGTGGCTTCACATCAGCTGATCCGTCTGCTCGTTTGCTCCCCTATACCACATTTATACTTGTAAGAGGAGAGAAAATATCTGACTTGCTCGGTGGTAGGAGTTGTGGGGGTCTGACTGGCTGGCGACCACCCTTATGTCGGAGTTTGTCGTATTGACTTATGCGCGTAAGAGCCAGTTCCCCCTCGGTTGCTGCGGCTCTGGCAGTCTGCAGTCCGTAGGGACTCTTTAAGGCTGATCGTTTCGCTGAGCCCGCCAAATTCAAATTACAATTGGTTTTGCAATTTGTAGGTCTATAACACATTCTAGATTCCCTAGTGTCAACCAATTTTGGCCAAAATTGACGATTGACACTACTTTTAGCTACAATATCGATTTACAAGCAAAGATTTTAATTCTCAGTTGTGAATATTGTATAGCTAAGGGCGCAATTACTACAGCTAGGAATCTAGAATGTGTTATAAACCTACAAACTGCGAAAAACCAATTGTAATTTGAATTTGGCGGGCTCTGCGAAACGATCAGCCTTAAGGCTCTGCAACGCATTAGCAACTCCTCTGTTGTTGCAAGTATCAATCCATCCGACGATGACAACTTATCATCAGGTGGTTTCTCAGCTCGTTTGCCCACATAACCAACAGAATAAAACTTGTATTAGTAATCAGAAGTCTTAAAATATATAAAAAAAATAAACATTTGAACACAAATAGTCTAATTTAGTTCAGATTTAATGCAATTCAACAAGAATTAAATAATAAATATTCTGGGACATTTTCACACAGCACCATCTAGTCCCAAACAAAGCAGAGCTTGTATTATGGGTACTAGACAATGGTTTTTTTTTTTTTTTTAATTTATTATAATCAACAAAAATATAGTACAATTTGTTCAGTAATTACAATTTCGCCAAACTGCTTGATACAGTTTGTTGGCGGAAGAGGCGCTCTGTTTTATCTAGTAACTAGTCTTAGGTTTAATTATAATATTCTTATGATCTAATATACATGTCAAATACCTTAGCCGGTCTTGATAGTTGATACACTTGCTGGTACACCGAAGGTTTTAAATAAAACGACCATGTACTGCTCTGCTGATACTTCAGCTATACAAGTGGAGTTAGCAACGTCAACTCTAGCTGACTAACTGTTTATTGAAAATAAAATCGGCGACCTAGTTACATTTTGTGAACGAAACCATAGCGCGATCTAATTCGATCCCAACACCATCTAGTTACAAAAAGGAAACTTTAGTTAATATTTAATAGGGTTTGTTGGGATCGAATGCGCTATGGTTGTTGCTCTTAAACATACCGCCCACCATGTATATAATACTTATATACTTTTTTTTTTGTAAATACTTACTTATAATACATAAGAAACACCCAGACGAACACAAACACTTATATTCATCACAAACATTTTTGTGTCCTGTGGGAATCGAACCCGCGAAGTCATGGTCAGCAGTCCGGTACTCGAACCACTAAACCGCAGACGTCGTAAAATTTACCAAATCAACACAATTTCGAACATAAAACGGTCGTTAATTTCCACACAGCAATAATTATCACAAAAATGACCATAAAACAAGGATGGAACTAATTAACTGCCTGCAAGCAGCATCGAAACCAACCACCTTACGGACCGGCGACTCAGGAGCAAGTGGGCCGGCACTCTTTTTTTCCTAAGTGTCATTAGCTGTTGATTCAGGGAATCTTAACAGCGTAACCGGACTTGGTGGCGAGGCACCGAATGCCTCCAGCCAGGAGCAACTTATAAACTAAGCAACAGCAGCTAGGGGCGTCCCCTAACGGGACTCGGGCCTCGGCTTAGGGCGTTGCTGGGGAGCAGCTAGGGACGGCTGGATCTGGTTTAAATTATTTAGGGACTAATTTAAAGCTACTGGCTCGGCACGGGCCGGCTCGAGCATGGGTCGGGGGGGGGTTACCATTTCATGGTCTTCGCGACGGGCCTCGCCGGCGAGGACGGTAAATCGGGCGGCGTTTGTGTGCCTGTGTTTTGAGAGTGCTAGTCTCTCTTTGACTCCTGTAAGAGGGTTATATCATCATCGGGGTAGGGACTTAGCACTCAACTGAGCGCTTGCTTTTATAGGCTGTGGTGGGGATCGGTGTTGCCAGTCTGTTGTAAATTTGGCTTATAGCTAATACTAGTTACTATATTTTTATCAGTTGAATTTTGACTTCTCCTTCCGCAGAGTTCCCCACAAACCGACGGCGCCATCTGGCGGCACAGTGAAGTACAACGACCCGCACGTGAAAGCGCACGTACTTTTACAGGCGCATCTGTCAAGGATGCAGCTTCCAGCTGAGTTACAGGCCGACACGGCCATCGTACTTACCAAGGTAATGCGCCTTGAAGGGCCCATAAAAACGTAAAGTGGTCCTCAGCGCGACTGCTACACTAGGGGTCCTGGGTTCGATTGCCATGTCGAGCAGTGTTATTGGGTTTTTCTATGAAATTCCCAGTATAAGCTTGGAGTTTGGAATTTGTGCCCGGTTAATGGCAATAGGCTCGCCCCCTATTACATGGGACTTAAACATACCGGCCAACTGTGGGTGGTACATTGGTACGCCTCTGCCTAACTCTTCCGGGAATACAGGCGTGATATAATGGTATATTACTATCTATACTAATATATAAAGCTGAAGAGTTTGTTTGTTTGCTTGAACGCGCTAATTTCAGGAACTTATGTTCCGATTTGAAAAATTCTTTCAGTGTTAGATAGCCCATTTATTGAGGAAGTCTGTAGGCTAAGAGGTCGCGGGCAGAAGATAGTTATAATAAAGTTTAAAAATACATTAAAAAAATGTTTTTTTTTTCTTCAAACGCCTCATTGTTTATGATTTATTCGGCAGGCCATCCGGCTGATCCAGGCGTGCGTGGACGTGGTGTCCAGCAGCGGCTGGCTGTCTCCTGCCGTGGCCGCCATGGAGCTGGCGCAGATGGTGACGCAGGCCATGTGGGCCAAGGACTCCTACCTCAGGCAACTGCCCCACTTCACCACCGACCTCGTGCAGCGCTGCTCCGAGAAGGTGAACCATACCCAGTCTTTGCCAACAGACTATTTTTTTCTGACATTTTTCATGCTAAGATTTTAAAGTTATTTTAGTGAAGAATGTGAAGGCAAATTTCGACATGGCAGGTGGGACTCGCGATGGCTTAGAGGTCAGAGCGTCTGGCGTACCTAGCCAGAAGACGCAGGTTCGAATCCTGCCTGCGAGTCGAAATTTTCCTTCACTAAAATAACTTACGAGAATTTTAGACATTGAAATGAAACTAATTTTTACGGATTTTATCGCGGTATATTGACATTATTATCCGTGCTTATAAACACAAACGAAATCCAGTTCGTACCGCGCCATTCATTAATATTATTATCTATTTCCTTAGGGCGTTGAGACAGTGTTCGACGTGATGGAGCTAGAAGACAGTGCTCGTGCGAAGTTGTTACAGCTGTCTGCCACAGAAATGGCCGACGTCGCTCGCTTCTGCAACCGCTACCCCAACGTGGAGCTTACATATGAGGTACACGACTCATTAAGACAGTGATATATCCTTCCTGTATCCCACTATACTTGGCCTTTTAATCACGGATCGCGTCCGTCGACGTCCGCGGACGACGTGCACTTCTCTCTTAGTAAATACATCGCGACCCATACGATGTCAGTCTAAGCGCCGTATGGGAGCCCATTCCGACTGGCTCCTTCTTTCCGAGATGTGCCTGTGCCGATAAATGACCGTCTTGAGCTCTTGGGCGTTACTCTGACGTCAACCCTCAACTTCGGCTCCTATATAGAGTCCAAGGCTCAAGTAGCTGCCAGAAAGCTAGATATTCTCTCGAAGGTGCGTCGGTACTTCACGCCGGAACAATTACTCTCATTGTACCAAGCACAAGTTCGGTCGTGCATGGAGTACTGTTCGCACCTTTGGGATGGATCATTCGATGTCGGTCTAAGCGCCGTATGGGAGCCCGCGATGGTGGCCGACTGGTAGTTTCTCAAAGGGCGTTATTTATCTCTCTCTCTCTCTCTCTCCCTCTCTCCCACCCCCTCTCTCTCTCCCTCTCTCCCACCCCCTCTCTCTCTCCCTCTCTCCCCCCCCCCCCGCTCTCTCTCTCTCTATCAATAAAGAAGAAGAAAAAAGAAACATCGTCATAAAATTTCTCCTTGAGCTTAGGATCGCGAGCAACGACTGTTCACGCGAAACCTTTCTCCACGTCAGTCCTCCAGGGCCTCGCTGGAGTATTAGCTACTACCACCAAGATCTGCACCGACGGAGGCTCCATTGTATTCAGTAATTTGACCGTTGAAGGGTTACCAGTTTTTGATTAAATAAAAGATAGCGAGGTGGTGTAAGAATGAACTAAATTGAATGAACTGAAATTATGTACTTACATGAACAAACTTTTATGTATGTTTAATATCTTGTCTTCATAACTCAATATGAAAGAAAGAAAGAAAGAAAATGTATAGCCGATTAAAATTTTTAGGATTAGTTTCTGAGTAGTAAGGTAATCTATATAATGTCAAAAACGCCAAAAGTAAAAAAAGTAACATTACATTATTTTTTACTTTTAGTTTGTTTCTATTAGAAGAAAAAAAAATGGTAAATAATTTATAAACTAAAATTAAAATTAACTTCATAGATACCATGTGAAAAAAGTTTCATTCAAAAATCTCAAACCATGAAGGTTCTATGTCAATTCGAAGTATATTTTACAATAAAACGGCGATTTCATACGTTAATCCCTATTATTGTCTCCTTGTGGGGATCGAACCCACAAAACATGGCGTAGAAGCCGATCGCTCAACCGCTACGCCAAACATCGTCACACGTTTCCCTCCTTTCAGGTGAAGAACGAACGTCATTTGCGAGCGGGCAAGCCTATCGTGGTGGAAGTTTCGCTAGAGAGAGAAGACGATATCGTGGGACCTGTCATCGCACCTTTCTTCCCACAGGTAAGTTATCATTTTATAAAGATGACTAGCTTCTGCCCGCGACTTCGTCCGCGTAGCGTGATGATATATAGCCTATAGCCTTCCTCAATAAATGGGCTATCTAACACTGAAAGAATTTTTCAAATCTGACCAGTAGTTCCTGAGATTAGCGCGTTCAAGCAAGCAAACAAACAAACAAACAAACTCGTCAGCTTTATATATTAGTATAGATTATATACTAGCTTCTGCCCGCGACTTCGTCCGCGTAGCGTGATGATATATAGCCTATAGCCTTCCTCAATAAATGGACTATCTAACACTGAAAGAATTTTTCAAATCGGACCAGTAGTTCCTGAGATTAGCGCGTTCAAGCAAGCAAACAAACAAACAAACTCTTCAGCTTTATATATTAGTATAGATAAGCATACTATCACGAAGTGTTTGCGGTGTTTAAGTCTTTCAGGTACAGCAGAGAAGATATTAGGCAAGCTGGGGTAGGTGTACTGACCAATACAACAGGATGTCAAGAGATGTTCCTTATTCAGTGTTCCAGAGCCAAAAGAGAGCTTATTTTACAGGGACAAGTTATTGTATAGGACTAGAAATCAGTGTTGCCAGCATAAGGAAATTAACTACCCAATTTGTAATACATATTATTTCTGGTAACCCATCCCTTGATTGACTGATCCCTGAGTTTGTAACAATACGGGCAGCCTGATGGTAAGCGGCAACCGCAGCCTATAGACGCCAGCAACACCAGTGGTATCACTCGCGCGTTGTCATCTTGACACCTCAGTTGTTAAGGTGGATCGTTCACCTGAGCCCGCCAAATTCAAATTTCAATTGGTTTTTCGCAATTTGTAGGTCTATAACACATTCTAGATTCCTAGCTGTAGTAATTGCGGCATTAGCTATACAATATTCACAACTGAGCATTAAAAACTTTGCTTAATAAACGTTAACGAAGCTAAAATTAGGTACAATCGTCAATTTTGGCCAAAAATGACGATTGTACCTAAATTTAGCTACTACTACTACTACAGCTAGGAATCTAGAATGTGTTATAGACCTACAAATTGCGAAAAACCAATTGAAATTTGAATTTGGCGGGCTCAGGTGAACGATCCGCCTTAAGACTCATTTGCACAGTAATGTCACTGGCTACATTACCCTTCAAACCGGAACACAATAATGTTAACACATTATTGCTTATTAGCTGACTGTGCGTGGCTGGGGATTTAAAAAGTATTTTTATTTATGGGATAGAGGGGCAAACGAATGATATATACCACCTTGGTACGCAATAACCGCCGCCCATGGACACCCACAACACCAGAGAAGTCTCAAGTGCATTTCCCGCCTTTTAAAAGGGTTTGGGCCTCCGGTATCCTCACTCACTCGGCGAAACACACCACAAGCGTTGTTTCACGCCGGTTTTCTGTGAGGCCGTGGTGTCACTCCGGTCGAGCCGGCCCATTCGTGCCGAAGCATGGCTCTCCCACGATAAGAAACAACACTGAAATTTATATAATTTATCACCCTCTATTGTTTATCGAACCACAATAAATGTGTGTGTTAATAATTATGTCTAGTTCCATTTGTCGCTTTGATGGTGTATGTTTTTACCACATATTTTATTTATTATCTTGAAATGACGTCGGGTTCTCAAATTATGTGAACCTCCGTTTAATATTGTTGACTTCGGTCAAACTTGGACATCCTTCAACGTCCACACATCTTGTCATCGCAATATTGTACCAGTGAAGATTGTAACATAATTTATTTTAAAAGAGTGTCCATGGACTTTTTTTGCCGGATTCTTCTCCATAGGATCAACCTTTTGGAACCGTGCAACTAGAATCATAACGTTTCATAAACGCTTAAAAAAGCTTATCTATACTAATATATAAAGCTGAAGAGTTTGTTTGTTTGCTTGAACGCGCTAATCTCAGGAACTGGTCCGTTTTGAAAAATTCTTTCAGTGTTAGATAGCCCATTTATTGAGGAAGGCTATAGGCTATATATCATCACGCTACGCGGACGAAGTCGCGGGCAGCAGCTAGTTTGAAATAAAAACATTGGAATTTGAACTTATTACGGTTATCGCAGAATTTGATTTTGACGACGCTTATCACAATAATGTTTTAGCACATTATATAATAATTTTGTATTTTTTACAGAAACGTGAAGAAGGTTGGTGGGTTGTCATCGGCGATCCCAAGAGCAACACTTTGCTGTCTATCAAGAGGGTCTCTCTCGCGCGAAGTGCTAAGGTAAGTCAGGAGAAAGGATTTTTAGATGACAATATAATCATCATCATATCAGCCTATTGCCGTCCACTACTGAACGTAGGCCTCCCCCAAAGAGCGCCAACCATCCCGGTCTTGGGCAGCTCGCATCCATCCGCTGACAATATCACATTTTTTTTACTAGATTATGGCCGCGGCTTTGCTCACTTGAAGCTCAAAAACCAACAGCGATGATCTCTTCTTTGTATGGGTCTCTATACATCGGAGAGGTCAAGCTGTATCTCAGGTTCCGTTTAATTATTTGAGATGAGAAGTATACCTGTTTTTAAGTTGGAACACATACTTTCTAACAGTGATAACAAAATTAAATTCTATTCAGTAGTTTTTGCGTCAACCCATACCAAACAGACAAACAGGAATTTAATAAATCACATTTTTGCATTCGGAGATGTTTATATTATACCCTACCCACTTGGTACCCTACCCACATATCAAGCAAGGGAATCTTGAAATTTGGTACGAAGCAACGTCACACATAAAGGAAACATTGCGAAAAGCATACATTTTTAGATACATCATATAATAAAAATATTTTTAACTGCCTCATTAGCTAAGTCGTCCTGAGCGCGACTGCTAAGCTAGAGGTCCTGGGTTCGATTCCCAGGTCGAGCAAAGTGTTATTGGGTGTTTCTATGAAATTCCCAGTAGCAGCTCGGAGTTAGGAATTTGTGCCCGGTTAATGGCAATAGGCTCGCCCCCTATTACATGGGACCTAAACATACCAGCGAACTGTGGGTGTACAATAGTACGCCTCTGCCTAACCCTTTGGGGAATACAGGCGTGATGGTATGTTATGTTTTTATTTTTAAGTACGGAACCCTCGGTGCGCGAGTCCGACTCGCACTTGGCCGGCTTTTTTTTTAATCATTAACCCTCATTCTGAGTTTAGGCGGGAAAATGAAAAGTGCACATTGTCGATTTTATATCATTTTTCAAATCTTGAATATCTCCGAAGTTTAATGTGTAATTATGGTGGATAATTAACCATTAAGTGTTCGTGAACGTGTGAGAGTGTAGGCAAATGATATAAAATTGAAAATCGTGACTTTTTGGGTTCACTCCTAAACTCCATCGAAGCCTCAATAAAGTTTCTACCGTTTTATTGGGGCAACTCAACAACTTATACTTGACACTGGCGAACACAAAAAGTGTGGTGCCATAATACAATCCCATGATGGGAAATATTATCTAATTGATTACTCTAATACTTGACACTGGCAAATACACAAAAAGTGTGGCGCCATAATAAAAAAAAAACCCTCATTCTGTACACAGCCTTATGGGGAAGCAGTCAGGGTGCCGAGTCTACTATTTAGTTCGTGTCAGAATTGTGATTCAGTGACTTCATAATGGTTGATTTTTGACAGTTTTCTCTACGGAATCTGTCATTTCTTATGTCATTTAGTGCCATTGGACGGTCATTCTGAGTCAATTGAAATAGCAGGCTAGGGCCCCTGGTCTTTCATTAATTAATCTATTTTTCATCGTCAGGTCCGGCTTGACTTCGTGTGTGGCAGTTCTGGCAGACACACGTACACACTATACTTCATGTCGGATGCGTATCTGGGAGCTGATCAGGAGTACAAGTTCACCGCAGAAGTGGCTGAAGCAGCTTCAGACTCCAGCGACTCCGAGTAGACTCCGATTAAGACACTTATTTTGAGTTTAAGACAAAACTGTATACCATGAGCGTTTTAAGGTTAAAAATATAATTATAATAAATAATTTTCTGTAATTAAGAGTTCTGTTGTTTTACTATCATGCTATTTTTCGTGCGCGTTGAGACTAACGTGGAATGCGACGCTCCGCCCGCTACCCTTTCCACTCCCCCTCGGGCGCCTGATAGCTCAATAGTACATAATTTTATATCGTCCTTTTCTAATTCAAACTGTAAAAACTGAAAACTGTGTTCACTGATCCGGTGTACAACATAATTAGGCAAGATTAAAAAAATAAAATTAACTATACAACATCCACAATGAGAATTAAAAACTTGGCTTAAAAATCCATAACAAGCCAAATACTTGCCTAAAACTGTGCCAACGGCCAAAATTAACGATTGACGCTACCTACTTTTAGCTACAATATCGATTCATAAGAAAAGGTTTTAATTCTCAGTTGTGAAAATTGTATAGCTAATGTCGCAATTACTACAGCTAGGAATCTAGAATGTGATAAAGATCTACAAATTACGAAAAACCAAATATAATTTGAATTTGGCGGGCTCAGGTAAACGATGGGCCTCAAACACTCAAACAGTAATGGGGAAGGCAACGCAAAGCTAACACAGATGTCAGCACCTCTGACTTTTCCTGCGACAGCCAATCAAAACATGTTGCAACACAAACACATTAGCAATTACGTCAAAGAGCTGTCTGCCAATGGGATTGCATAGGCCAGGTCGGAGGTGGCGCCATTAGTTTCTCAGTTGACTACTCTATTGGGAGGGGCGGGCCTTTTCATCGAGCTAGACAGGCTGCCGAATCATTCGCCCATAGATTAATATGTATATTTGCATTCGCCTGCTCCTGTTAAAAGACTATGCCTGTATTGTATAAGGTTAGCGATAAACTGTGGGTGCACATTAGTACACCTCTGCCTAACCTTTAGGCGATTATCTTCGTCCAAATATAAGTTAGGATTTTTTACATGGAAACATTTTGGGTCAAGTACAAATAAAACTAATTAATGCGGAATAATTGTATGTATTATGTCTTATATAGTAGGGTAGGTTTGTATTTAATCTAATATTACATGCTAAACTTATACTAAAATATTCCTAGGAATAACAAACACTGGTAGAGTTGGCTTTGTAGTTGATTGTTGTTATAACATAAGGGTCTCGCCAGAGCCTCGTTGGTGATGTCAGCAGGGTGTACCGCGGGCAGGTGAGGTTGACTTTGACTCTTCAGGTGTTGGTAGAGCCACTTACACCCCATCGATGGAAGCTATAGCAGGCTGTAGCGACATCAGCTACCTTCAAAGATGATACGACGGCCATCAGCGCTCTGAAACAGTTCGTAAGAATAGTCTTAGAAGACGCCATGTTTTTTATGAAATAAGTCGGCAAAAAGCTGACGAGCCACCTGGTGGTAAGTTGGACACCATTATACTTTATATTTATTACTTTGTACCTTATTATCTAACTAGCGACCCGCCCGCGGTATCACCCGCGCTGCCCCGCTCCTAAGAGTCGTAGGGTTATGTTATATAGTTTAAAACCTTCCTCTTAAATCACTCTATCTATTAAAAAAACCGCATCAAAATCAGTTGCATAGTTTTAAAGATCTAAGCATAAATAGGGACAGACAGCGGGAAGCGACTTTGTTTTATACTATGTAGTGATAAATAAATAAATAATAATAAAGTATTCATCGTCGCCTACGACCTTTAAGAGCCTCTACGAGCTGCAGACTTCGAACACCTCAGCAAGGGAGGAGGAACTGGCTCTTACACGCAAAAGTTGAAACACACACCAAGGTGCTTTACGATAGACTCCGACGTAAGGGTGGTCGCCAGCCTGAGGTCCTACACCCAGCGAACGTGAAATAAAAATGAAAAAAATAATAAAAATAAACGTGATTTGACGACTTTCACGATATTTATCAACATTATTCCACATTGTGGGAGAGCCAAGCTTCGGCACGAATGGGCCGGCTCGGCCGGAGTGATACCACGGCCTCACAGAAAACCGGCGTGAAACAACGCTTGCGTTGTGTTTCGCCGAGTGAATGAGGTTACCGGAGGCCCAAACCCTTTTAAAGGGCGGGCAACGCACTTGTGGCGCCTCTGGTGGTGCGGGTGTCAATGGGCGGCGGTTATCGCTTACTATCAGGTGATCCGTCTGCTCGTTTTGGTCCCCTATCCCATAAAAAAACCCACTTAGAGGCACGGGTCTTCTCTTGGCTTTAGAGGGGTTAGGCTTTAGTCCAATACCCTAGCTTACAGCGTCGCAGACTTCAAACGGCCTCGAAAATATCTCAGACATGCAGGTTTTCTCACGATGTTTTAATTAATTATTAATACGCACACTAAGTATTGCGAAAAGTCAGAGTAGCGTGCCTTGGATTCGAACTAGAAACATACGACTATGATAGAATAAAATAAATAACAACACATTGATTGCAGCCACACCCACACTCTCAATCCCCCACCCCTTCTATATAACGGATTGTGCCCACAAAAAGTCGTCTAATGTTAATTATAATTGAAAAAGAAATTTATCTTGTCGCGAAATTCACGTCATTTGTATTCTCAAGATAAATATATTTCAGACTAGGACGTAGTCCCGAATGCCTGCACACCTTTTTCGTGAAACGTTATCTAACAACCTCTGTATTTTAACACCTGTTATTTGTTTAGAAGTACAAAAAAATAAATATTGAACCACGTACCTTCTTGTATACTTAATTACATTACGCGCAGTGCTGTCGGGCAGAACCCTGGGCCCCGGTGGCGGCTCGCAGGACCTCGTCTAGGACGCAGGCCCGTATTTCCCCTTAGGCCCACAAGGCCCTGGCCTAGGGGCCCAGCCAGCCTAGGGGCCCAGTTCCAGTGGCGGAACCTGCGTACAAGCTCAAAGGCCTAGGAGCCCAGCCAGCCTTGGGGCCCCAGTTCCAGTGGCGGAACCTGCGTACAAGCTCAAAGGCCTAGGGGCCCAGCTAGCCTTGGGGCCCCAGTTCCAGTGGCGGAACCTGCGTACAAGCTCAAAGGCCTAGGGGCCCAGCCAGCCTTGGGGCCCCAGTTCCAGTGGCGGAACCTGCGTACAAGCTCAAAGGCCTAGGGGCCCAGCCAGCCTTGGGGCCCCAGTTCCAGTGGCGGAACCTGCGTACAAGCTCAAAGGCCTAGGGGCCCAGCTAGCCTTGGGGCCCCAGTTCCAGTGGCGGAACCTGCGTACAAGCTCAAAGGCCTAGGGGCCCAGCCAGCCTTGGGGCCCCAGTTCCAGTGGCGGAACCTGCGTACAAGCTCAAAGGCCTAGGGGCCCAGCCAGCCTTGGGGCCCCAGTTCCAGTGGCGGAACCTGCGTACAAGCTCAAAGGCCTAGGGGCCCAGCCAGCCTTGGGGCCCCAGTTCCAGTGGCGGAACCTGCGTACAAGCTCAAAGGCCTAGGGGCCCAGCCAGCCTTGGGGCCCCAGTTCCAGTGGCGGAACCTGCGTACAAGCTCAAAGGCCTAGGGGCCCAGCCAGCCTTGGGGCCCCAGTTCCAGTGGCGGAACCTGCGTACAAGCTCAAAGGCCTAGGGGCCCAGCTAGCCTTGGGGCCCCAGTTCCAGTGGCGGAACCTGCGTACAAGCTCAAAGGCCTAGGGGCCCAGCCAGCCTTGGGGCCCCAGTTCCAGTGGCGGAACCTGCGTACAAGCTCAAAGGCCTAGGGGCCCAGCCAGCCTTGGGGCCCCAGTTCCAGTGGCGGAACCTGCGTACAAGCTCAAAGGCCTAGGGGCCCAGCCAGCCTTGGGGCCCCAGTTCCAGTGGCGGAACCTGCGTACAAGCTCAAAGGCCTAGGGGCCCAGCCAGCCTGGGGGCCCCAGTTCCAGTGGCGGAACCTGCGTACAAGCTCAAAGGCCTAGGGGCCCAGCCAGCCTTGGGGCCCCAGTTCCAGTGGCGGAACCTGCGTACAAGCTCAAAAGCCTGGCTAGTCGTATAAATAAACTTTATTTAAAATATTATTTAAAGTCTTGAAAGGATATTATGCATTCGAGCTATTTAAAAGTTAGTGGTCTTATTGTGGACACACTTTTGCCAGGACTCGTCTACCAAATTATCAAATAAACAGACGTCACCTAAGAAAGAGTTGAGTTACGGTCGTTTTAAATCTTACTCGCACGCGCGTGCACTTTAACATATCTTTACAATTCAGAAAGTACTCATTTACTAGGATATACACAGCTACAGAAAGTGTCTCTTATAACCTTTGACTATCTTAGATCAAAGCTTAAAACTGAAAGTAACTTTTTAATTTGCCGGTTCGCATATGTACTGGCAGATTTCTTTCCTCGCATAATTAATTGTAAAATGTTGTATTATCTTCTTGGTAAAAGGTAGGAGATTACTGAATTTTTTTTTGAGATATTGGCCTTGTATGAATACGCATACGTGGTTGGTGGACGTCGCGCATTATTTTCATATTAAAATCAAAACTAATTCGGTTTCGTGTAGTCAATTTAGCATCATGAAACGTGGAATATACAGTGCCGGTTTTAGCACCACCTGGGCGAGATTTTAATCAGCGCCAAACCCATACGAAAAAAGGCAAAAAATATAAATTACCTATATAGTACCTATAATCATCTATACTTAATATATAAAGCTGAAGAGTTTGTTTGTTTGTTTGTTTACTTGAACGCGTTAATCTCAGGACCTACTGGTCGGATTTGAGAAATTCTTTCAGTGTTAGATAGCCCATTTAGTGAGGAAGGCTATAGGCTATATATCATTACGCTACGCGGACGAAGTCGCGGGCAGAAGCTAGTAGATGTATATATAAGCACATCAACAAAATATAGGGATATTTTGACTAAGACTTTAAGTGTAAAAACTTTCTACAAAAGTTTAAGGGATTAATTAGCTCTTTCTTGCTAATTCTTGCTAATTTTACTAAATTATTTCGAAATAATTAAAAACAAATGATGGTGCTAAAATTCTGGAAAGGCTACAAATATCACATTGTTTGTTATTGATTTACTGTTGCTTTTTAGAAAGAAAAGGCTGTAACCGTTAATTTTGTTTAAATTAACTGTGGCATGTAGGCATGTGGTTAAACATGGTCTAACGCGTAGTTCCCGAGGATCTGAGTGTAAATTAGAACATGATATCCAGGTTGTGATCACGTTATCGAGCTTCAGGAGATGTAATAGAACTGCATACTTACAACCAGAAAATTCTCCAATACCCATCACGATTTCTGCCTGTATGGTCGAAGTCGAAGCACATCAGTAGAATTGGTGAGAGGCTTGAGCGCCTTCCTTCGGGAACTCGTGCGTTCTGGTCTCTTGGGAAAAGGAAATATCTGTAAGCCATCCTTTTCACCTCTACACATGGTAAATGGTCGTCGCTCAAATCCCTCAAACTATAGACCGATAGTCATTAGAGAAGAGAGAAGAAAAGGGAGGCCTTTTCTCGAAGATAATGGAATCCATTGTCAACTGCCAGCTCCTTCGGTTCTTAAAGGATTTGCTTCGTGACCAGCAGTACGACTTTCGTAAGGGTCGATCGGCTGTTGATCTTCTATATGGTATACCTGACACATCGTTGGTCTTAGGCGATCGAAAATTAGGGGGAAGTTTGGCGTTCAGTTTGGACATAACGAAAGCCTTTGATCGGGTATGGAACAAAACGCTTCTTTCGACGCTTTCTTCCTATGGGCTTCCTGAGAAACTATGTGAAAAAGTCACCAGCTTTCTTGCAGACAGAATCATGAAGGTCGTAGTCGACGGTGAATGCTCGGATTCACCGTCGACTACGACCTCAAGTCCCTCAAGACTGTGTGCTATCATCGCCTACTTTGTTCCTCCTCTATATGGTCGACTGCCAAGATATTTCAAACCGACGAATTGAGAACCTCCTCTTTTTTGAAGCCGGATGAAAATGGAATGATTTCGAGATGGGGGAGGGGGCCCCCAAATGCCAAGTGCCTAGGGGCCCTGGCCCCCTAAATACGGGCCTGCTAGGACGGGAGACGGCGGGCGATGCACTGAAATCTCAAAGGAAGCTCAAAGTCTAGAATAATCTAACTGCACTGCGCAGGTCTGAATCGATTCCGAAATGTTTTTGATAGATACGTAGGTGGATGGTTTTTATTACGTAGGGTGTTTCATTATTTTTTTCTGTTGGTATGTATTTTATTAATCTCGTGGTCCCAAGCGCGACCTACTACGTTGTACCTCGGTTCATTCCCAGATCAAGCAATGTGTTATGAAACTAAATTAAATGTTTTTGTTTGCACGAAACATGGTAAATAATGTTGGTCGGAAAGTTACAGTCCTGCATATTCCGCCAGACATCTGGCATACAACATTTTTATTATTTATGTGAATAAAATTAATATCACAATTGATTACACATTTTTTTTATTTCGTTATTGGGTTTTTCTATTCTATGAAATTCTCTCGGGATTAGGGAATTGTGTCCGGTTGATGGCAATAAAGTCATGTTAAAAACGGCAACACTGATGATACATGTACATAAATTATAAAACTGCATCTATCGAAATATTGATTATGACCTGCGCAGTGCAGTTAGATTATTCTAGACCAGACTTCCTTTGTGCCCTCATTGCGCTGCCTGCCGTCTGCCGTCCCTGACGATCTGGTCCTGCGAGCCGTCACCGAGGCCCAGGGCTCTGCAGCCATATAGCACCGCGAGTAACAGGATTAAACATGAAGGTAGGAGTGTGTATTTATTTCTTAATACTTTCGAAACAAAAAACTAGTGTTTAAATATCGAAATTGGTTTATGTAACATGAGATGGGCGGGACGACTAAAGCATCTTCTACCGATATATTAGTTAATTAAGCTTTCGCTTGAGAAGATATCTAGTTCCATGACGTTGTTAAGTTCACAACATTATTAGCAAAATTTGTGAGTGATTTTTATGAAAATAGTCTGATAGTGGACGGAGGAGAAACAGTCTGATAGTGGATGGAGATGTGGGAGAGGGTGTGGCTGTAATAAAAGTTTATATAGTTCTATTATGTCATTAAAAAATTAAGGCTTTAACAATTTACAATGTTTATTCAATAGAGAAAAAATATTATCTACCTGGAAAAATTATATTGACACCCTAATGCTAAGAATGGTTTTTTTAGGTATTATGTATGTTCCCTTAACACCATTTATCTATTCTAAAATATTCTTATAAATTGTTTCAGGTCGCTGATGTTCCCGGATGTCTTGGTCTTACGCATTGCGGCCTCGCCGGCTATATCGCACACACTGATGGAGAGCCCACAGATGGGGTGTAAGTGGCTCTACCAACACCTGAAGAGTCAAAGTCAACCTCACCTGCCCGCGGTACACCCTGCTGACATCACCAACGAGGCTCTGGCGAGTCCCTGCTACTGGGGCATTCGCCAAAACTGAGCTGATCGACATTGTTACACTGCCGATCGTCTCTGTAATTGGCGAAATAGGGCAGGTGCGGATTCAAAAGGAGGGTGTCAATAGTCTCAAATTTGTTTAAAATTTTGGTCCTTTGAACCTCTCCCATGTAACGCTTGGATCCGCACCTGAACGACTGATCGTGATTACACGTCACTGCATTTTATTTTAGTAATATAATGCATTTACTTTAAAACGATCATTGTAATATTGTAAAATTTTAAGTAAGTTACCTATATTTATTGGATCTTGTATTCTTATCTCCTTAGAAATTAGGAATGTACATACTTATTCTGTAAAATTATTAATTATTCATAAGTTAGATATTATCTTAATTAATAATTGCTGAGTTTGAAACTAAATACACGCCTACCCTGTGAAATAATAACAATTAAATGTATTTAGATATTGTTTTATTTGAAAATACTGTCACAAGTAGGTACTTATTGTTCTTGGCTTAAAAATAGATACTTAACATAATGGTGCTAAGCTACTTGGGACTTGGGAGATGTGTTGGTTTTAATATAAATATTATATGAAAACATAACATAACATACCGTCACGCCTGTATTCCCCGAAGGGTTAGTCAGAGGCGTACTAATGTACACCCACAGTTCGCCGGTATGTTTAGGTCCCATGTAATAGGGGGCGAGCCTATTGCCATTAACCGGGCCCAAATTCCTAACTCCGAGCTGCTACTGGGAATTTCATAGAAAAACCCAATAACACTTTGCTCGACCTGGGAATCGAACCCAGGACCTCTAGCGTAGTAGTCGCAGTCAGGACCACTAGGCTATTGAGGCAGTCAGTATATGAAAAAAAAATGTAATTAATAATAATAACATGTAGGTACGTACATCAACTATAAGTTGGAGACCGCGGGAAAGCCATGCTTCAGCATGAATAGGTCGGTTCGACCGGAGTGATACCACAGCCTCATAGAAAACCGGCTTGAAACAACACTTACGTTGTTTATCACTGAGTGAGTGAGGATACTGGAGGCCCAAAACCTTTTAAAAGGCCGGCAACGCAATTGCGACTCCCTGGTGCCACCAGGGAGTCGCAAGTGTGTCCCAGGCGATCCATCTGCTCTTTTGCCACTAGGGTTGCCAACCCTACTATATAATATAGTATCCTACTATATCAGAGGCCCGACTACTATTTTTCTGAAAAAAATATATAGTAGGCGAAACTACTATATTTTAAAGGCATCAAACTCAAAACAATAATATCAATTCAAAATGTGTGAGCGTAAAACAAAACGAAATATTCAGTACCTATCTACGTACTGGGACCTACTATTTTTTTTTTCATATTTTATTTATCTACTATATTTTTATGGGTAATAATTTTAGAACTACTATTTTTGACCGACAAAAAGTTGGCAACCCTATTTGCCACCTATGCCATAAAAAAATAATTAAATCAAAATGAGTCATAGACATATACGGATTGTTCAGAATAAATAACTGAATCGATTCCAATTTTTACGCCATGTTATATTTTGTCGGCGTTAGCGTTGGCGGGGGCAATAAGACGTGGTGAGCATGGTTTTGTACGGACAACCAGGTAACATAACAAGTTTATAACTTTGTGATTTTTCTTTGTCTTGTGAAAATCGTAGTGTGGGGCGGCGTTTTTATAAAAAAAAACTGCTAGTCAGTTACATCGCTAGTGCGACTTTTACGCTATAGGTGCTCGATTTATTCCGTAGGATTTTGTCAATAGTACTTTACTCAGTAGCCTAAGCCGTCGGGGAATATTTGTACATAGGCGTGTTTGTACGTTTATTCACAAAAGTTCCTAAATTTGATTCAGTTCGTGTTACTTAATTTGGAAAGGAATCGACTAAATCTGCCCATATTATTGCCACTCACAAAATTTATAGTTTGCAATAAAAACAATAATATAATGCTAGATCGACTATTTTTCATAACCTCGAAAAAAACTCCCAAGTCGTGCAACAAAAACTAAAATTAAAATCGTTAAGGCGGATCGTTCACCTGAGCCCGCCAAATTCAAATTTCAATTGGTTTTTCGCAATTTGTAGGTCTATAACACATTCTAGATTCCTAGCTGTAGTAATTGCGGCATTAGCTATACAATATTCACAATTGAGCATTAAAAACTTTGCTTGTAAATCGATATTGTAGCTAAAATTAGGTACAATCGTCATTTTTGGCCAAAATTGACGATTGTACCTAATTTTAGCTTCTTTAACGTTTATTGAGCAAAGTTTTTAATGCTCAATTGTGAATATTGTATAGCTAATGCCGCAATTACTACAGCTAGGAATCTAGAATGTGTTATAGACCTACAAATTGCGAAAAACCAATTGAAATTTGAATTTGGCGGGCTCAGGTGAACGATCCGCCTTAAAGATATAAGGACGAATTCGTTCCTACTATCTTTGTACGTTTACGTACGTTCTACGTTTCAACATGGTTCTTTGATTCCTTCCTCTGAGTTTGTTCCTCGTTTTTTTCCAGAGGCCGTTAGTTAGGAAATACTGGCGCCATCTAGTAAAGCGGCTCTGGGGGGGGGGGGGGCTTTGTTAGTGGCAATACGCTCACCCTCTATTACATGGGACCTATGAACATATCGTTGAAATGTAGAGGTACACCAGCATACGCCTTAACTTCGGCGAGACACCTGTTTATCTATACTAATATATAAAGCTGAAGTGTTTGTTTGTTTGCTTGAACGCGCTTATCTCAGGAACTACTGGTCCGATTTGAAAAATTCTTTCAGTGTTAGATAGTCCATTTATTGCGGAAGGCTAGGGTATATATCATCACGCTACGCGGACGAAGTCGCGGGCAGAAGCTAGTATATAATCTATACTAATATATAAAGCTGAAGAGTTTGTTTGTTTGTTGGTTTGCTTGAACGCGCTAATCTCAGGAACTACTGGTCCGATTTAAAAAATTCTTTCAGTGTTAGATAGCCCATTTACTGAGGAAGGCTATAGGCTATATATCATCACGCTACGCGGACGAAGTCGCGGGCAGAAGCTAGTAAATAAATAAATATATATTCTGGGACATTTTTACACAGCACCATCTAGTCCCAAACTAAGCAGAGCTTGTACTATGGGTACTAGACAATGGATATAATACTTATATACTTTTTTTTAATACATACTTATAATACATAAGAAACATCCAGACGAACACAAACACTTATATTCATCACATAATTTTTTGTGTCCTGTGGGAATCGAACCCACGGCCTCATGGTCAGCAGGCCGGTACTCGAACCACTAAACCACAGAGGTTGCATATATGTAATATTTTATGTTCAAATAAAACAATATATTATTTCACTTAATTTATTCTTAAAATAACTTACCTAATATACTCACTTACGTGCATTCCGTGTAGTTGTAATGTCAACACTTAATTTAAAATTACAATGATCGTTTTAAAGTAAATGCATTATATTTATTTGAATAAAATGCAATTACTTGTAATCACAATCAATCGTTCAGGCGCGGACCCAAGCGTTACAGGGGAGAGGTTCAAAGGACCAAAATTTAAAACGAAATTTTAACACATTGGACACCCTCCTTTTGAATCCGTGCCTGCCCTAGTTGAAAACAGAGATGATTGACAGTGTAACAATGTCGATCAGCTCTGTTTTGGCTGTTTCCCCAGTATCAGGGACTCGTCAGAGCCTCGTTGGTGATGTCAGCAGGGTGTACCGCGGGCAGGTGAGGTTGACTTTGACTCTTCAGGTGTTGGTAGAGCCACTTACACCCCATCGGTGGATGCTTCAGCGGGATAATGTGCGACATGGCTGGTGAGGCCACAGTGTGTGGTATGTGACAGCGACCAAGACTGAAGGATATATTAACCGCCTTCTGACACGAGAGGATGTCCACTCTCGACCTGAAACAGTTGATAAGAATAATTAATTTAGAAAGTTGCCACGTGCAAACTGAATGCCAAAGTAAACTACTGGTTATTAGTATATATAAAATAATATAAAGCATCGCTTTTTCTCCATTGCTGCCTTCGTCTTCACTCCTTCTACCTTCTCCTTCTTCTCTTCTTCCTTTCCTCTAAATGGAGTTTATCTTGGAATCTTTAACAGTGTTACTAATAACGTGATGCGATTAAGGCACGCTTTTATTGATTCTAAGCACACAATATCCTCTGTCTCACTCAGGTTTCTTATATTAGACCGTTTCCAAATAAAACATTATATTAATCACTGAAACCCTTACCTTCATGTTTAATTATGCCACGCGCGAGGCCATTTTATAGGCCAGCAGAGACCGGGGCGGTTGCAGGACCAGTTCATCATGCACAATAAACGGTGGGAGAAACACTGAAAGCACAAAGAAAGACTATTTTTTAACAAGTTTATTACACTGCGCATGTTGCAATCAATACGTGGATTGGGAAAATGATGCACCTTGGTAATTATAGGCTGATATTAAATATTATTATAAATGTATTTGGTATTGTTAGCTCTTTTAATATGACATGTATAAGATAACTATCTGCAATCAATAAAAATAATAAAAATCTCTGACTTTATAAGCTAAATTAACTGAATTAAATTGTAAAATACTTTAAACTTTATCTAAAAATCCTTTGCAGCCATGCTCTTTTTGACAGATATTTATACACATAAATTCAAGTAAAGATGGCAAGTAATTTTATAACTTTATTATTCTATAACAATAAAGAAATTAACTAAAAGACTTACCTTAATGTTCAACCGTGATCGTAGAGCTACAAAGACGGCGCCACGATGGCGGCTCGCAGGACTAATTCGTCTTGCGCGCAGAGGATGGGTGGAGCACTGCGTCAGTCTAGAATAATCTGATAGTACTGCGCAGGTCACAATCAATATTTTAATTGGTTGTTTAATACCTACCTAGCTATTTATATGTTTGCTCAGATTATTGATATACCTACTTCCGATTTTCTGAGTGGCAATATTAAGGACATCTTTAGACGATTGTGGAGCATATATTGTCATTATTCGTAGGGATAAACTTGCTGATTCCTAGCTTAGGGAGATAATTGTACCAGAAATAATTAGGTACCTACCTATTAAAAATATTGTAGTGTTGTAAATACGCATAAACTTCGTGAAATTTAATACTTTTTTTTTTGGGATAGGTTCACAAACGAGCTGACGCGTCACTTGATGGTAAGCGATTACTGTCGCCCATGGACACCCGCATAACCAGGGTAGTTGCCTCTTACAATTCCCCTGGTTACCTGTTACCCGCCTTTTAAAAGGGTTTGGGCCTCTGGTATCCTCACTCACTCGGCGAACCTAACTATTTAAAGTTGCTCAGCGTGGAGCATGCTATGCTCGGAGTCTCTCTGAAGAATAAAATCCGCAACAACAAGAACCAATGTTACTGACATAGCCTACCTAATTAGCAAGCTAAAGTGGAAGTAGGCTGGCCATATCTGTCGAAAACCGCTGGGAAGACGTGTTCTCGAGTGGAGACCACGACTCGGCTAGCGTAGGAAGCATTCGCAAATCATCACTCCATCCAGCCGGAGGGCAAGATGGAGTGATGATCTGCGAAGGGCTGCAGGCGGAAATTGGTTAGCGAAATGGCGCATACTGAGGTAGGCATATACTTATCAAGCAGCAGTACCTATAGCTTGATGATAACTGACTATGCTATTCGCATCTCAATACCAGTTAATGGCCATAGGCTCGTCCCCTGTTACATGGGACATAAAAATGACGGCTAAAAGTGGAGCTACACCAGTACACTTCCTGCCTTACCTTCGAGGAGACAAGCGTGATTGTACGCTGACGTCCAAATAAAACAATATCATATTTTGTTTATTTTATTCCTTAACTAACTTAATCTAATCTTATCTACGTGCATTCCGGAAATTAATAACTAACATTTAAATTTACAATGATCGCTTTGAAGTAAATGCATTACATTATAAAAATGAAATGCAGTTACTTGTTATCACGATCAGTCGTTCAGGTGCGGATCCAAGCGTTACATGGGAGAGGTTCAAAGGACCAAAATTTTAAACAAAATTTGAGACTATTGACACCCTCCTTTCGAATCCGCGCCTGCCCTAGTTCGCCAATTACAGAGACGATCGGCAGTGTAACAATGTCGATCAGCTCAGTTTTGGCGAATGCCCCAGTAAAGGGGACTCGCCAGAGCCTCGTTGGTGATGTCAGCAGGGTGTACCGCGGGCAGGTGAGGTTGACTTTGACTCTTCAGGTGTTCGTAGAGCCACTTACACCCCATCGGTGGACGCTTCAGCGGGGTGATATGCGACTCGGATGAGGGCGCAGTGCGCGGGCTATGACTCCACTGTGACCACGCCCAAGACATGGCGTAGACATTAGCTGTTTTCAGAAACGAGTGGATATCGGCTATCAATCTGAAACAATTCACAAGATTCTTTTAGAAAGACACATTGTGGAATCTCTGTCTGGCCGACTGTCGAGAGCTTAGATCTAAAGTTAGAAGTGCTTCATTCAGTGATTTATTCACAACCTACTGTGATTAAAACACACCTTCTCTCTCTAAGCTCTTTTATTACGGACCGTATCACACAAATAATTAACCTATAATCTCACATCGATTGAGATTTTATAGACTTTATAGCCACGCCCTTCACGTGCGTTTTAAACAAACCCGCATCCAAAGAAATAAAAAAAACTGAAACACTTACCTTCATAATTACGTTGCTATAAGGCTGCACAGCTCAGTGCACCAATGGAGGCTCGCAGAACCAATTCGTCGGGGCGCGGTTCGTGGTGGGCGGCGCACTGAAAACACAAAGAAAGTTTATTGTAGAATAATCTAATCACACTGCGCATGTCACAAATTCACAATCAATATTATACTCCGATGGGAACAATGTCGTAGCTTGGTTGTCGTCGTAGGTTGATCATGGATATAGAGTAATTAAGTATAAGAAATTAGAATTGGTAGGTAATTAAATTAGATGGTAAGAAGTTATTTTACCTAATTAAACCTGCGCACATAAATAAGTGCGCATGTCAAAATCAATATCAACTTCAATGGGGGAAACAATGATGCAGCTTGGTGATTTAATAGTGAACAAAATTTAATTGTGTTTTTTTCTAATTACCAAAAAATACTTTGCCCGAATTTATGAAAAAAAGATATTCTATTTGCAGCCACGCCACGCCCTCCTTGTCTGATGTAATGTAATTGCAGACTAATCTAGTAATTTTATCGCAATAAGAGAACAAATTAGTTAAAAAATCACATACCTTCATGTTTAACTGTAGATCGTGCGGTGCTGTAGAACTGTAGACACGGAGCCACGGGTGCGGCTCGAAGGACCAGAGCGTCATGCACGGCAGAGGATGAGCGGCGAAATGAGTCGTCTAGCTAGAATAATGTAATAGTATTGCGCAGGTCACAATCAATATTTTGGATTGATATATATATAATATAAGGGTGTTTACATATTTGTTCTAGCAGAATATTGCAACACTTCTGGTTATTAGAGCGGCAATAACATTTAGGAAAGATTCTGCTTTAGTCGATTCTCTTTTTTAAATATCGAATGTTTTGTGGCGCATGTATTGTCTTTATTTTTAAGGAAAAACATTCTAATGCCTTGACTGTATGGTAGGTACTATGAACTGTTGTACCAAAAATGTTATTATTCATAATAATGTTACAGTTTTGTTATTATAATACATACTACTTAGCTTTTGCCGCCAACTTCGTCCGCGTAGACTTTAGAATTGTGTCTCTATGCCAAATTTTATCAAATGTATGCTCTGAAAGGGTAACCCACACGTCCATGCATCCTAACAAACTTTCACGTTTTTATTATTAGTAAGATATGCGAATATGGCATCACCATCCGTTACCTTTTTCATAAAAATAGTATTCTTTGAAGGCCTGACTAAGCCATTATGAAAAACATGAAAACGCATGATTCCAAAACGTATTTTTGTAGTTTTAGCAGGTTCAAGTTCCTAGACAATTTAAACGTTAACTTAAGCTTCAATACTTAATTATGTCTTTATATTAAAATATGGTACTTATGCAGGATTGGGTCAGGCAAAATTGGGTCTTCTCGTTGTTTTAAAGTTCTCTATAGTAGCTAATAGTATTAAAATTAACTAGTTTTGAGTCCATTTATATTATGTTACAATTATTTGAGGCAGTGGTATCATTCCGGTTGAGCCGGCCCATTTGTGCCGAAGCATGGATTTCCGACGGTAAAAAAATGTTTGCCATCCAAATTTGGATTTCCAGATTATTGGGTTTTTTATATTATTTTCAGTTCCAGCTCGGAGATGGCTTGGGATTTGTCCCTAGCTAATACATGGCAATTGGGTCACCTTTTTAACTTTTTTAAAGGTATCAGTGAAATGTGGATGTGCATAGATTCTTCCTTCCGGGATATAAGCGTAATTGTACATTTTAAATACACATAACATAACATACCATCACGCCTGATTCCCCGAAGAGTTAGGCAGAGGTGTAACTAAGGTACACCCACAGTTCATCGGTATGTCTAGCTCCCATGTTATAGGTGGCGAGCCTATTGCCATTAACCGGGCACAAATTCCAAACTCCGAGCTGCTACTGAGAATTTCATAGAAAAACCCAATAAGACTTTTCTCGACCTGGGAATCGAGCCCAGGACCTCTAGCGTAGCGTTCGCACTTGAGACCACTAGACTAACGAGGCAGTTTTATACACAATAAGTCTAAATAAAACAATCGCAATATTGTTACTTTATTTTATTGGAACTGTAAGGATTAACACCAATTAAGTAGTTTCTTAAATAACTTATGTAGCTAGTATCTTACTTACGTGCATTCCGAGTTAAATTTAAACTTAAGTAATATTACAATGATCATTTTAAAGTAAATGCATTACATTATAAAAATGAAATGCAGTTACTTGTAATCACGATCAGTCGTTCAGGCGCGGATCCAAGCGTTACATGGGAGAGGTTCAAAGGACCAAAATTTTAAACAAAATTTGAGACATTTGACACCCTCCTTTCGAATCCGCGCCTGCCCTAGTTCGCCAATCACAGAGACGATCGACAGTGTAACAATGTCGATCAACTCCATTTTGGCTGTTTCCCCAGTAGCAGGGACTCGTCAGAGCCTCGTTGGTGATGTCAGCAGGGTGTACCGCGGGCAGGTGAGGTTGACTTTGACTCTTGAGTTGATGGTAGAGCCACTTACACCCCATTGGTGGAAGCTCCGGCGGGGTAATGTGCAACATGGCTGATGAGGCCGCACCGCAATGCGCAGGCTGTGATTATTCCATGACCACGACCAAGACATGTGGAGACCGCCTTCAGCGTTGAGGTGATGTCCACTAGCGACCTGAAACAGTTCACACAATTACTTTAGAAAGTCACATTGTGGAATCTGGAAGGTGTTACGCGGAGGTAAATTTTGCAACCTACTGTTTGGTCATTGTTGGTACTTATACATATCATATAAACCTGCTCCATCTTCTGATCTATGTCAGATCTATATCAGTGCTCATAGGACTAATTATAAAACACTGTAGTTTTACATACTACAATCTCAGTCAATTCACTTTATTGCCACGCCCTTCTCATTCGTATATTTAACATCTCGTTATTTTAACATCCTAAGAAATTAAATCTCCAACACTTACCTTCAATGTTTGATCCTGGCATGTGTGAAATTGTAGAGCTGCAGAGCAGGCCGGGGTATCTGTGGCGGCCCGCAGGACCAGTTCATCATAGAGGACAATCGGTGAGAGGTGCACTGAAAATACAAAGAAAGTCTGTACTGCGCATGTTACAATCAATACTTCGATGGAGGACAATGACACAGCTGGTTAATATTGGATTTGTGAATTATTAACACAATGAGATAATCGTTTCTTTCCCTAATTAAGTAGTCACCCCAAAAATACGATGTACGAATTTATCTCAAGAAGGGCGTGGCAGTAAAGAGAATCCTTGTAGGTATTGATTGCCACGCCTCTCTGGACGTATAGCTATAACGTAATTTGTGGATAATCTGATCATTTCACCACTATAACAAAAATAGGAATCACTGAAACACTTACCTTCATGTTTAATCCTAGAACGCGAGGTGTTGTAAAGCCCAGCCTGCCCAGCCCATGAGCCACGGTGCCGGCTCACAGGACCAGTGCGTCAAACATGGCAGAGGATGGGTGGCGTACTGTGTCAAGTCTAAAATAATGTAATTGTACTGCGCAGGTCACAATCAATATTTCGTATTGACGTATAGTGTATGAGTGTTTATGTGTATATTTTTTCTAGCAGAATATTGCAAGTTGCAACACAACATTTTCTGAGTGGCAATATTTTTTTTTTATGGGATAGCGGGCATACGAGCGGACAGTACGCCTGATGGTAAGCGATCACCGCCGCCCATGGGCACCCGCAATACCAGAGGAGTCACAAGTTCGTTGCTGGCCTTTTAAAAGGGAGTACGCTCTTTTCTTGAAAGCTTGAAGGTCGTATTGGTCCAGAAATACTGCTGGCGACAGTTTATTCTGTAGTTTAAGGGCAGCTTTAGACGATTCTGTTTCTAATCAGTATGAACTAAGTACATACTTAGTAAAGTAGGTACTTAAATATGGAATGTTTTGTGGATTTTACGTATTTTCTACTTAAATATTACACTTGTAGTAATTTAGCGAAATTAGTGCTTTTAAATCTTTAGAGATATGAAAAACATGCCAGTAAGATGATTTTTCAAGGCCAAAGACGAGAGATCAAAATAGAAAGAATCTAAATGAATCTATTCGCACGCTTTATGGTATGGCTAAACTCAAAACAGAAAATTTTTGAGAGACCGCGATCTTACGATCTACATATGATTAGAGCCCTGGTCTAGTTATTCTGTACACCAATTCTGTAAAACTGAAATAAATATATAAGTAGTTCTGATAAAACCATAAACTCACAAGTTAGTTTATTATTAAGAGTGCGTTATACTCAAGCCTATGCTTCTATACGTACATATAGTATGTCAAATAGGGTATTACATCTTTTTTTTTAAACTGGTTTAACTTAATCCTTAGATCGTAATGAACCAGTAGAATTTTTATTTCAGTTTTATAAAACCGAAAAATGCCTTAAAACGATTTTTAATTTATGAATTTGAATTTTCGCGCGGAAACGCTAGCCGCCATGCTACTTCGGGTCGTGACGTCACTTCGTTAGTAAACAATACAACTGCAAAAGACCAAGTAACGTCAAGTAACTATCGGAGTGACATCACGTTGGAATCCAATATGGCGGATGGCGTTTTAAAACAGATTAAAAATGACTATTTTTGAAATTGAATTATAAAATTTAAATTGCATTTTTATAAATAAATACTATCGTTTCTCGTTTACTTTTTTCAAAATCTATCATAAACATGCATTTTTAATTTTTTTCTTACATGGTGTAAAATACCCTATTGTATTGAAATTTAATATTGTACCTACATACGTATTATGCTATTTTATTTCTACCTAACGGGTGGGACTTGCGGTGGCTTAGTTAGTTGGTCATAGCGTCTGGTATACAGAACTATTTACTTGCGACAATGCACGATCGGAATCTGAAGCATGTTATAAAAAAATACTGTCTTACTGGTTTAGTGGCTGCTAGCACAGCCGCTGTGATTGAGGTTCTGGGTTGAATGCCATGGTTAAGAAAACTGTCATTGCAGCTTGTAGTTGGGATTTGTGACCGGTTAATAGCAATAGGCCCTTGTTACATGAGACCTAAATGTGTTCAATATGACAGTTCACCAGTATCTACACTTCTATCTTACCTTCGGGGATCTAGGCGTTGATTGTATTTTCAAATAAAACGATATCTAAATATATTTATTTTAATATGTATATTTTGAAACTGTAAGGATTAACACCAATTAAGTAATTCCTTAAATTACTTACTTGCTAGTATCTTACTTACGTGCATTCCGAGTATTTGTATAGGCATAAATCCAACAAATTTAGATATGACTTAAAGTTATTTAGTTTCGTTTTAAAGTAAATGCATTACATTGTTAAAATGAAATGCAGTTACTTGTAATCACGATCAGTCGTTCAGGTGCGGATCCAAGCGTTACATGGGAGAGGTTCAAAGGACCAAAATTTTAAACAAAATTTGAGACAATTGACACCCTCCTTTTGAATCCGCGCCTGCCCTATTTCGCCAATTACAGAGACGATCAACAGTGTAACAATGTCGATCAGCTCAGTTTTGGCGAATGCCCCAGTAAAGGGGACTCGCCAGAGCCTCGTTGGTGATGTCAGCAGGGTGTACCGCGGGCAGGTGAGGTTGACTTTGACTCTTCAGGTGTTGATTGAGCCACTTACACCCCATCAGTGGACGCTGCAGCTGGGTGATGTTTAACATGTCTGGCAGTTGGCAGGCAGGCAGACGGTTTCTCTGCGACCGCCATTAAGACATGCGGAGCCATCAACTGCATTCAGGGATGAGCTGATATCCACTAGCGACCTGAAACAGTGCACAAAATTGCTTGAGAAACTTAAAGGGTTATACCGAGGTGAACTATTTTGAAGCCATGTACATATTATGGTTTATAAATATTTGGTTTTTTTATTCTTTCATTGGTTTTCGCTCTCCTTAATGGAGTATCATTATGATACATACATAACATACCATCACGCCTGTATTCCCAGAAGGCCTGTATTGCCTAACGGCAGAGGTGTACTAAGGTACATCCACAGTTTGCCGGTATGTTTAGGTCCCATGTAATAGGGGGCGAGCCTATTGCCATTAACCGGGTACAAATTCCAAACTCCGAGCTGCTACTGAGAATTTGATAGAAAAACCCAATAACACTTTGCTCGACCTGGGAATCGAACCTAGGACCTCTAGCTTAGCAGTCACACTTGAAACCACTAGACTAATGAGGCAGTTTGCTTGTTTGTATACAACCAATGTCACTGTAGTTTTACTTTTATAATAAGTAAAAGCACTTTATAGCCGCGTCCTTCTCATGCTTCATTTAAAAATCTCGTTATTTCATCATCCCTAGAAATACAAATTCAAAAACTTACCTTCATGGCACGCGTCGTGCTCTAGAGCCGTGATCCTCAGTGTCGGCTCGCAGGACCATTTCATCATGCACGGCAGCACGACAGACAGTGGAAGGCGTGGCGCACTGAAAACAAAAGATCTGACTGTACTGCGCATGTCACAATCAATAATTCCATGTTGAATGAAAATAAAGGTTGGCAAGTAGGTATACACTGTTAATGAATACATTAATTATTAACAAAATTATATTATCGTTTTTCTACCTGATTAACCAAAAAATACTTTGCGTGGGTTGAAAAATGTGAAAATGTGATTTAGTCCTAAATATTACTAACAAGATTATTGATAATATAGTCTGAATATTATTTTATCTGTTAAAATAATTCCACCACAAAAAAATGCCACGCCATTCAGGACATGATATTACGTAATTTGAGGATAATACGGTCATTTTAATACTTGATAAAAGATAAAAATCAAAGGAATACTGAAACACTTACCTTCATGTTTAATTACGCGAGGTGGTGTAGGACGCCCTGGGGGTCGGTGGCGACTCGCAGGACCAGTCCGTCGCGGAGGACGGGCTGGCGACGGACTGAAAGCTCAAAGGAAAGTTCAGAATATTCTATCCGTACTGCGCAGGTCATAAATTCCCAATCAATACTTTAATGAGATGTGAAACGAATAATGCCACTGCGTAATTACTGGTTGATACAAAATGATATTGGTTTGAGTATGAATTTATTTGAAAAACAGAGTTAAGGGACTGGCGTACCAAATTTTCCATATAAGCGTAATACATAATAATCTTTATTTTTAGTGAAGGAAAAATTCAACTTGCGTGCAGTATTCGAACCTGCGTCTTCTGGTTAGATACACCAGACGCTATGACCACTAAGCCACCACAAGTCTAAGTCGGACTCGTGATGGCCAGGTCAGGATTTACGTCTTAAAGGTGACGTCAGTAACATCTTTGACTTACCTTACAGTTAGTTCCATATCGTACGATGCTACCATACCTATAACAAACTTTACGTGATTTTTGCCGAAGAAAAAATTCGACTGTGCCATGATTCTTACCTGCGTCTTAATATCAATAGGTGCTACCGAAAAATTTATAGAAAAACCCAAAATGCTTTACTCGATCTGGGAATCGAACCCAGGACCACTAGCGTAAGGTGCTACTTGGGACTGAGGTAATTTGATAGAGAAATCCAATAACACTTTACTCGACATGGGAATCGAACCCAGGACCTGTAGCGCAGCAGTTCCGCGTGGGACTACAAGACTAATGAGGTAATTAAATAGAGAAATCTAAAACTTTGTTCGACCTGGAAATCGAACCCAGGACCTCTAACCTTAGCAGTCACGTTTAAGACCACTACACTTAAATAAGACATTCTAATAATAATATATCGGTACGTCCCAACTACCCCGGTCATCCCGCCCCGGTGACGGGACAGTTGGGAAAAATTGTTTTCATCGACCCCGTTAGCGCCGACCCTGATTTTAGCGGGGTGAATGGCCCAGATCAAGTATCATCTAAGTACCCCGGTGTGTTTTTGAAGGGGCGAATAGAACAGATTGAGCAGCATCCGCCCTGGTAATGTTTAATTGGGAGGAGAATTGGGCAGTTACTATTTTGTATTGACTGACATTAAATTGATCTAATTATTTTATTTTATTTATCATGGAAATGGAAAAAATATATACAAACGACAAATCCATTCACATTTTATTTGAGTTCCTCAGTTCCTCCTTACAGACAATTATTATACAATAATCATGTTAGGTCTGGTTTTGATTTATACAGGGTGAAATTGAATAGACGCGACAAATTAAAATATTTGATTCTTGTGTAACAAAGAAAATTAAGAACACGTGAGTACAAGTAAGGAAAATAATTATAAGTACTTTTTTTGTATTGTAAAGAGTTTGGCAACGTCTCATGCGCCTCAACTGCTACTTTTTTCGTAAATATGGGTAGTTAATTAGAACAGATTTTTTTTTTTCAATTTAATATTTCTAAATAAAAAAAAGTAACGATTACTGAAACTCCCATTTCGATTTGTCGCATGTTTTCAAAGTCATCCTGTATCATAATAGTTATAGTATAACCTAACTACATAATTATATAGGTATGTTTAGCCTAGCCAAGACTGAAGTAGGTAACTACAGTCCGAACCGAAATAATAGCTGTGCGTGTCTGAAGTTAGCCGTTCCGAAAGGCCGCGCAGGTAAAACTAAAACTTTGTTCTAAAGAGGGTAAAGACAATATAAAATAACGGTTTTGATTTTTCTATTTTTGACTTACATACAAGCTTTTAAAAAGTTATTTATTGCCAAAATATCAAAATCTGTAATAAAATAATTACGAATGTAAAACACTTACGTTTTCAACTATCCACAGATAGTTAAAAAAAAATTACTGCACACATGCAGTAATTTTTTTTTATCACAGCGCAACCACTACAGCCCGCCCACCTTCAGACACGCAACTGTGAAGTTAAGTCATAGCGTTTTGGCGCCAATTTTAAAACGTCATAAAAAAGTCAATCAAGTATTCCTTCAAATCAATTTTTTCTTAGGAATTAAGCTATAATAATGGAGTCATTTTTTATTATCAGGCATACCTACGAGTCCGAACTGTAGTAGATACATATGCCAGTATCTGGCGGTCACATGAAGAATTAAAATGACCATACAAAAATATATTGTGTTCTGGTTTGAAGGGTAATGTAACCAGTGACATGAGATAACAAGGTGAGAACACGAGAGTGATAGCGCTGGTGTTGCTGTTTACCATCGGTCTATCATTTGCCATTTTTAAAATAATAATAAATACTTATAGAATTATTTTTTATGTTTACGAATTACGTAAGTATAGGTTATCTGTGATATACCTAAGATAACTGTAAGTATAATATAAGTTATAAATTTATAGTACAATATAAGTTTCCGAACAGTCATTCCAAAATGTATAAATATTTTTAATAATATTTGTGCGCATCCACACTTGTAAAAGTAAATTCCTATAGGAGTAGGTATAGACACATTTAGTATTTAGTACGGCCAACAACGAAAGACCCTGAACACTGTTGATAGGTATTTGGTGAGATATCTACCCCTATCTGATTTGTTTTTATTACTTTTCTCTAAATATGGTGAACTTTTTTATCAGGCCATAAAAAAATATATCGTCCTCGCAGGGAAATTGTATTACAACCTTCTTGGTTCAGAATCTTCTGTGTAAAAAACAAGCCAAAAGCGTTTTTGGCAAAAAGCATCGCGTTCATTGATTTTCGTTACCGACTGTACCATATACCTAAGATATTAAAACATTCTTGGCTCACATTTGACTTACGAAAAAACACCGAGTATAAAATTTTTTCAAGATTTACAGCTATTGGGGGTAAAATAAAGATTTTTTAATAATAAATAAAGAAATCATATTTTTAATTACTTAAACAATATAGAATTTCAGTTATTTCAATTAGAGACTCTTCGATTTCTCTAATCGAATGGTATCGATTCGAGATTCGATCAAAAATTGTAATGTATTTTTTGTGATACCTACCTACTATGTATCTATATTCGTTAAAAATATTGGTACATCACCAACAAAATTAATTCAGTTAATATTCTTAGACCTACATAGAATCAGGCGCGGATAACAGTTATTCAGAAAGCAAAAGTACAAAAATGTACCTAAAATTAAATTAAGACCCCCATACACTGAGTCCTATTGACCCCCACATTCAAAATCCGCGCCTGTGTTATCTAATTAAAAAGCAGGTTATACCTTTAACATTATTTGGCAACCTGACTGTATACATATACTTAGGTATTTATTGTATATTTTACATGTTCAAAACATCATACATTATACGCGATCATAACATTCTGTAAACTTAACTCATACACATATGTATTATAATTGTCAAAGTAACTCTATAGTAAATAGCGTTTAGATGATGGTGAGTTAATTAATAATAAACTATTAACAAACTAGTTACTTTAATTTTTTTTTCCTTCCCAAGTAATAGCAAAAAAAAAACTGCAAAATTATTGACATTTGCGGCCAGTGCTCTGTGCACTGGCCGCATTCAATGAAAACGCTTCATTTAATAAAATATTAACAATTTTTTTCCTGCAAAATAAATAAACAACATGTTTAAATAATATTTTCACAATATAATAAATAGTCACATTCATTTTCTAGCCCTACAAATAGGTGTAAACATTTAGCATATTATAATCCAGAGCATATAAGAAAAATCTTTCCAAAATTGACAGTAATATCATGGGAATACAAATATATATTACTTACACTTAACTTGATCTACTCACAGTAAGCTCGATCATCCAAAATTAAGCCCAAAAGTAGGCCAATTGAAAATGGACGTATACACGATACATATAATAATATATCTACAATAATTCACAAACATTATATACATCACCAATTCGCTTGTTTTATTTTATTCGTTTAGAATACATATAAATAAATAAATATTCTTAGACATTTATACATCACCATCTAGTCCCAAACTAAGCAGAGCTTGTACTATGGGTACTAGACAATTTATATAATACTTATATACTTTTTTTTGTAAAAACTTACTTATAATATATAAGAAACACCCAAACGAACACAAACACTTATATTCATAACACAAATATTTGTGTTCTGTGGGAATCGAACCCACGACCTCATGGTCAGCAGTCCGGTATCCGAACCACTAAACCACAGAGGTCGTCAAACAAACATAAACCGAGAAAAGTAGAATGTTTGACAACTTGATAAACTGTTTAAAACAAGTAATTAAATTGATTACATGTTTGGTGTAAATCGCGACTACCGTGGGTTCGGTTCCCATTCCCGAGGAAGTCTTAAGTGTGAGTGTCCATTACTTATAGGTTTATATATACTCCCCTGGCACAATTTAACACCATCAAATAGTTACTATATTAAAAATTTAGCTTCATCTAAAACGAGTTCAAAAGCAAGTAAAAAAAGAATAAAAAATCTTTAGATGAACATAATTATTATTACACAACCTGAATTCAATTTGGTCGAAAGATTAGAGTTATTATTATAAATATTATTTAGGTATGAATGTGAGTTGTATAAAAATATGAGAGGTACTTATACAGTTAAAAATGGGATAAAAATACATTAAAACAGTCACAACAATATTGTACTTCTCACGATTATAATAATTATTCTCGTAAAGGAAAATGGGCAAAATTGCTCTAACAAATTATAGTATCAGCAGAACTTAATAATATGAGTATGAAAACGATTGGCCTAATTCATAGGTATGCTGACATTATACATACATAATATTCACACGTGTCACGGGAGTGAATATTGATGCGGGGTCAATATGGACAAGCCTTAAACATATTTTTTGGGCTGAATAATGACGGATAAACATACTGTGCATGTACCTACATAATAATATCTATACTATTGTAAGGATAGTAGAACTAGGTAAATATCAGTTGTAACTAATTCACCTGTGTTTGTCTAAGGACTATAAAAATATGTCATAAAAATTATAGCACACATGTTAGCCCCCCTAGATCCCTATTCACCCCCTATTCAGCCAATAGTTCGTTAAATGTTTGAACTAAAAATTTTCGTAAAAATGTATAAGTAATAATAATAATCCTAAATAATAAAATCCTAAAAATCACCATCAGCATTTACCATCTTTTTATTTTTTAATTTAGATCAGGTCTGCCCAAAGCGCAGCCCGCGGTTTATGTTTGTGTGGCCCGCGACGTGTTTATGATCCAACACAGATACTAAAATATATATGTTTTTGTTATAACTATCAAATGTATATTTTGTAGTTCAAATTGGCCTGGGATGGTATCTGGTTTTGACAGCCCTGATTTAGATGGTGCTAATCTTGAGTAGGTAGACCAATTAACTATACTTAATTATGACGACGGAGGCGCCAGCATAAGATAGACATTATATAACTAAGTATAAGAAATAAACAATTTCTATATTTTAGAACGTAATATTATTAGGATTGTCGCGCAAAAAAAAAATATATTAAAATGTTTTCAATACCTATTCTTATTTCAAAAATTCATAAATTATGGTAGGTAGCGCCAACGTTTCATGCCCATTTTCATTTAATTTACTAATTATATTTTAAATACTACAATACAAATATGATTCGCATTGGCAACGCCCGCCAAATTCAAATTTTAATCTATCCAAAATTGAATGCAATTGAATAAGGTATTATTTTAAAAAAATGTATGACAGCTTTTACTAAGAAATCTTTGCTTAGAAACTGTTACAAACTTTTAATCAAAAAGAAAACAAAATGTTTTTATTTTTATTTTGGCGGGCTATACCTATATTCTGCACTGATAATATGATCAAAGGAGTTTAGGCGGGAAAATGAAAAGTGCACATTGTCGATTTTATATTATTTTTCAAAACTTGAATTTCTCCGAAGTTTAATGTGTAATTATGGTGGATAATTAACCATTAAGTGTTCGTGAACGTGTGAGAGTGTAGGCAAATGATATAAAATTGAAAATCGCGACTTTTTGGGTTCACACCTAAACTCCATCGAAGCCTCAATAAAGTTTCTACCGTTTTATTGGGGCAACTGAACATTTTACTTGACACTGGCGAACACAAAAAGTGTGGTGCCATAATACAATCCCATGATGGGAAATAATTATTACCTACTTGATTATTCTAATACTTGACACTGGCAAATACACAAAAAGTGTGATGCCATAATAAAAATAAAAAAAAAATATGATCAACCTATGTTTTTTTTAATTGACTATGAAAACCAGTAGACATCAGTGTACAGTACATTCAGTTGGCGCAAAATAACTTGAACCAAAATGGCGGATGCGCAGTAGTCGTTTTTTAGTACATTTTGCACGCAAATGCACTGCGCAAACTTACCCCCTCTCCGTTAGTTTTGGGTGAAGTTATTTTGCGCGAACTATACAAGTAGTTTTACGTCGTATTTATAAGTTTCATAATCGATTTTGTTGTTTTTAATTATGGATGTCTCAATGAACGACAGATTTTAATTCCTGGATTCTTGATTCTTGTTGCAAAAACGTCGATTCACGAATTTAGGAGATTGTTTACACTCCAATTGTAGAACAAGCGGTATATTGGCACGGAGAAATGATATAATATAACAAAGGTGTCGATGTAGCGAAACATGAGACTGATCTTCTCAAAAATCACCATAAGCTGGCGCATATTTATGCGTATTTCCACATACACGTGAAAGAGAGAATTTCTGAAGCCGGCTGCTGCAAGATATTGATCCTGCATCTCGAATTAATGTAGTCTGCCTGCCTTCAGAGACGACCCAGCCTGAAACAAATCATAATGATGAAGTAAGTAATATTTTTTCTTATATATTCTTAGTTTTAGTATATGCAAAACCCACAAATGTCTAGTATTTTTATGTACCTAAAGAATCTATATAAATTTCAAAACTGTATCATGAAAAATCACAAAGCTATAAGCTTGTTAAGTTACTTGGTTGTCCATACAAAAACACACTCACCTCGTCTTATTACAGTTATTACCCCCGCCCGTGTGCGCCCGCGCATAGTGCCGCTATGACCTGCCGTGACTTGTGTTGTACGCGTATGATTGCGGATATATTATATTTTTGGGACAAAATAAAATATGGTTTAAAAATTATTGGAATCGATTCATTTACTTATTCTGAACAAATTATATTCTGGTTTCGCATATACTAAAAATAGGTAAGTAGTAGTCGCGTGGAGATTGGTCTGTCTGTCTGTATGAATATTATTTTTTCCCGTAAAGCTACATTTTTCATTGATACTACTTCGTACCGCCCGTAGCGTGAAGTTATAAAGCATTTAACCTTCTTCGATAAATGGACTATCCAACACAAAAACAATTTTTCAATTTCTAACCAGTAGTTTCTGAGATTAGCTCGTTCAACCAAACGACCAAACTAAGTGACTTCATCTTTATAATAGTACTAGCTGCTTGGCCCGACTTCGCCCGTTTTCCCGTAGGAATGAAGCATTTTTCCGAGGTAAAAAGTAGCCTAGGTTCATCAGGGATAACAACCAATCAAATCCTGTTTATAATATTAATGTAGATAAGTATAGATAGCATAGTATAGTAGACACAATAACCAATAATTATTCTTCTAAATAGGTATACATATAGATTTTCAATTTTTTCCTTAACGGTCGGAGGGTAGCGGATCATTCGCGTGGGCCACACCACACAATATTCTCAAAGACAAGTATAGTACCTACATATATGTAAGAGACTCACCTACACAATTATCGATTAAATAATGGTAGGTACGCCTCATTAGCCTAGTGGTTTTAAGCGCGACTGCTACGCTAGAGGCGCTCTGTGTTCGATTCCTAGTAGTAGCAGCAATTTTTTTTAGCAAAATTTAGAAGTATACAGTATTCGCCAATCTTTTTGGCCGGGCTGAAGTTGTTG
The DNA here is from genome assembly GCA_947256265.1 of Acronicta leporina. Classification (NCBI taxonomy): domain Eukaryota; kingdom Metazoa; phylum Arthropoda; class Insecta; order Lepidoptera; family Noctuidae; genus Acronicta; species Acronicta leporina. The sequence continues at coordinate 2,594,315 of OX366539.1, forward strand.
CACCCGCCCCCTTGCGCATGGTACAGTCGAGTGGAACATTACTAATGCAAATATCTTATTTAGTATTAGATCAGTAAGAAGATTGACTGACGACCTCTGTGGTTTAGTGGTTCGAGTACCGGACTGCTGACCACGAGGTCGTGTGTTCGATTCCCAGAGGACACAACAAATATGTGATGAATAAGTATAAGTGTTTGGTGTTCGTCTGGGTGTTTTTTATGTATTATAAGTATGTATTTACAAAAAAAAAGTATGTAAGTATTATATCCATCGTCTAGTACCCATAGTACAAGCTCTGCTTAGTTTGGGACTAGATGGTGCTGTGTAAAAATGTCCCAGAATATTTATTTATTATTTTATTATTTTATACATATGCCTATCATAATATATATGTATCAAAAATATTTATTTATTTAAAGCAGGGTTACACCTTCCATGAATGTAACACGCTTATGAAGAGGTCCGTTTCATCGTAAGAATGATCGTCTTCGTCTTCAAAACTCGTTTCCGATTCATCCGATTAATTTCGCTTCCACGAAGACACAATTCATCAGTAAAATCTATACTAATATATAAAGCTGAAGAGTTTGTTTGTTTGTTTGTTTGTTTGTTTGTTTGTTTGTTTGTTTGCTTGAACGCGCTAATCTCAGGAACTACTGGTTCGATTTGAAAAATTCTTTCAGTGATAGATAGCTCATTTATCGAGGAAGGCTATAGGCTATATATCATCACGCTAAGACCAATAGGAGCGGAGCACCAATGAAAAATGTTTCGAAATCGGGTTTTTTTTTTTCCTTTTGAGAGCTTCCGATGCGTGCGCTGCGTAAACGGTTAAAGTTTCGCAAAAATCATATATGACAGAATTGTTCCTCTTTAAAAGTTCAAAAAAAAAGTCCGCGACAGCATATGTCTATCTTTTAAGGTTGGCTCACTATAACCTTTTTTATGCTAACTTTGTTCTAAAATTCCAAATGCATTATTTGCGAAGGTGTTTTTATAAACATGATATTAATCCTTATCCAAATAAATACGTTATTCATCAGAAGTATTTAATTTAAAACAAAAGTGCCCTTTACATCATTGGATTTCAATGAATATCTTAGGAGATATCGCAGTTTTAAAATAACATCGCAGTAAAATAATGATCAAGTACCGCGCGCGCATTTATGATGTGCAAGGCAGTCATGAGGGGGAAGGGCGGTGAGCCCAGTTAGCTCAGCGAGTTAATTTTCTTTAGGGTATTGTTTCTGATTTTTTAGTACCTATTTTAAGCTTATTCTTTTACCGTGGGTAGGCGATATCTTATTTTATAATCTATACTTAATATATAAAGCTGAAGAATTTGTTTGCTTAGTTGAACGCGCTAATCGCAGGAACTACTGGTCGGATTTGAAAAATTCTTTCAGTGTTAGATAGCACATTTAGTGAGGAAGGCTATAGGCTATATATCATCACGCTAAGACTGAGTAACTATTCAACACGCGGACGAAGTCGCGGGCGGAAGCTAGTTTATCAATAATTCTGTCGCTTTCCTTATATTCCTGCTCGATATTTTTATCTACTTTATTGCATAATGTCTTCCAATCCGATAACACGATACCGACAAATAATAATAACAAAACATTACGAACAATAATAACGATAATAGCAAAAACACTAACTACCAATAACAAAAACGAAATGAACGATTCTGAACTCGACTGTATTCTCAGAACGCAATGCGCATGTGTTTGACGTACGGATGTAACACTCACACAGTTGCAAGGACGCGGGCGGGAAGGAAAAAAGGCTACATACAATTATGTACAATTTGAATGTATTGTCAAATTATCGATATGCAGGTATAATAATAAACTAAATAAAACTCCTTCTGTTAACAGTCCACCATATTGTCCACGAATATGACTCTACTCACTCTATCTTGACTTAAAGTCTGAAATATCTTTGCCTACCCTCAAATTTTAAGTTTTCAAGTTCTATTTATATAATCGTTTATACTTCACAAGAAAAAAAGTCTCCGAAGAATAAGAACGAGGAAACTGAAAGGTAATAAAAATTTAGTCCCTTCACCCTTCAATGGGGTGATTGTACCTATTATTAGAATAAACTTTTGCCAAGAAACCTATAACTTATTTGTGAGAAAGATACATTTTGATACATACCTATATAAATTGGCATCATATTTAAAACGATTTATTAAAAAGAAAATATTGACCATTGCAATAAAATTAATGTTAAATAATATCAATACAACGCGATAAAATCCGTAAAAAGTAGTTTTATTTCAATGTCTAATATCCGCGGAAACCAGTAGAAAATATTTAAATTTAAGTCACAGTGATGTTATAGTGGATGGGCGTGCACGAGATTGAAATACCCCTCCTTGACTATCACTCCTTGGCGGTACACATAATAAAATATATCAAATTTATTAAATCAAAATCTACTCACATAAGACTTTCTCAATATAATTCGGGTAAGACCGTCTGGTCGGGCGAGTGGAGTGTAGACAACTGTAGCCTACTCGCGTCCGCCCACGAATGGAAAATTCAAAGCAATAAGTAATATTTCTAGACATGACCGCTAGAGGCGCTGTAAGCGTTATTATCGACCGTTATACTAACGCTCTTGTAATAACAAAGTATTGTGTAGGTGTGACCTAATATGACAATATCGAAATACAGGCAGTGATACCTATTTATAACTTTTTACTTTTATAAAAAATATGATATGATTAAATTCTAATGTAGGTACATATTTTTTATAGATATTGTCGGGAAACGAGCAGATTAGACACCTGTTGATAAGAAGTCATCACAGCCCATGGACATCTGCAAGTCCAGAGGCTACAACAACCAAGGGGGAACTGGCTCTCACGTGCAAAAGTCGAATCACGCACCAAGGTGTTTTACGAGTCTCCGTCTTAGAGATCGTCGCCAGCCCGTCAGTCAGATTCTTACGTGTGACATGTAAACGATACATATCTGATATTTATTTCTGTAAAAAGATCTTTTGATGACACTTTTACAAGTATTACATTTTTGTTAACTAGATGGCGCCAGTATATCATAGCTGACGTCCTCTAAGAAGAAACACTGAATTCAAAGATTACCGCACGGCAGGCCACGGTAGGTAAGTTACTTGATAAATTTTAAGCAAAATGTACAGACGCCATTTTGAGAAGAAATTCCCATAGTTAACACCACACAGTAATAAATTCGGAATTGCGTACAACAGTTCCTTATCGCCATAATTAAAGCACTTACCTTTTGCTTCAGACTTTGGGTCCACAGTTCAAAGGGCATGGATCACAGGACCAATTTCAATCTCGACTCGAAGGACCAATTTTCGTCGACAATTACGGCAAGCTACGGATGGCGCACTGAATGCATAAAGGAAGTCTAGACTAGAAATTTGAGGGTGCAACGCGCAGGTCACGATCAATATTTCGATAAGATATACTATGCAACTGATTTACATCTACGTAAACATTGCATATACGGCTCTTCTGACGGTAAGCGGAAACCGTAGCTCTTACAGCTCTCAGCAGTCCATTTCAATCAAATCTGCTCATACTATTGACAAATAGTTTTCTTTAGTCTAAATCTGCAAAGGCACTGCTCATAAAACGAAATGAAGAGTTCGTACGAGTTCGCACGTAAAATAGACGCCATATCATTTTCGTTTTTTGAGTTTGATAGACAAATCAATATTGTTTACTTTTTGAGCAGGTTTGATTGAAATAGACGGTAGCTACGTACCTACCTAGCAATCTAAATTTTCAAATGACGAAAAAGTATGTAGGTATGCATTATGCAAACTGATATCATGTTTTCCTTACCTACCTACATTTTGTTTTTATTACGTATGACAATTATTATCGATAAAACGCAATTGTTAATTTTCATAAGTACCTACCTACGTTATTTTACGATAATATACATATACTTACACATGGAGATTAAACTTTTATCTTACAGAAAAACCCAATGTGCGATATGGGCCCTCGCGATTCCCTAAGAGAAGTTTTTAAGCACATCAATAAATATACTTACGATGCCGTCACTGAAAACATCATGAAAGTTTTAAAAGGCAAGTCAAATCTGTTCTCATAAAATCAAGGACTACGTTGATCAGAATGTGTGGTCTTAAAGAAGGATGCACTTCTGGCTTCCCTGGCAACCTGAAGCTATTGATTATTTGAAATATTTAAGATTAAATGTTTATTAATTTTCATGCTGGTCCAAGTTAGTAGCTGTAGTAGGTACCTTATTAGTAGGTATATGGACATGGCTTTTAACAGATTCAATATTATTTACTTAGCGAGATGTCTTTATATGGTTACTGGTGTTGTGTTGTTTACCACACTACTTTACTCTCTTAAAACAACATCGGATTTCAAATATATTTCGAAAGACCGCCCCCCCAGGCTGTCTAGGTAAAAAAGTAGTAAAATAAAATTCAAATGTACTTAAAATCTTTATTCAATGCACAGCATGCGTTCTCTTCATGTGTCTTCTTAAAGAATCTTTGCTAGCAAAAGGGTTGTTACACATCACACAAGAATATTTTTTCACGCCAGAATGAGTAATTTTATGCCGCGAAACATCAGACTTCGTATAAAAAAAGTTATGACAAATCTCGCATTCATGACTCTTCTCCTTCAAATGAACACTCTTTAAATGATTGTTACATAAACTTTTAGTTATAAACACTTTTGAACAAATATCGCATTTGAATTCAGGTCTTTTGAGACCGTGTTTTTCTACCAAATGCTGGACTCTTAAGTTCTCCTGAAAGAATCTATCGCTACAATAGGGACACGGGAATCTTAATTTTCTTTCGTATTTAATATTATGAACTGATGTCTCGTGCGTTTTTTTATCTGTTTTACTGTCGAAGATGGCCTCGCACTGCCGACATTTTAACGGTTTATGAGAACGCGTTTTGTGCAAATTCAAAAATACCAAATTAGAAAAACCCGCCCCACATATGTGACATACTTGTTTTTGGAAATGTTTGTTCATGTGTATATTTAATAAGCGGAAAACTGTAAACTTCTCAGTACACAACTGGCAAGATAATTCGTCGTCTATTTTGAATGGTACCAGCAGATCTTCACCCAATTCGAAGTTATGTGCGTCACTTAAATGCGCTCGCAGTGTGCACAAGTTGTCGAGTGTTTTCCCGCAAATTTTACAGTTTAGGACAGAAATTTCGACTTTAACGAGTCTGTTTTGTTGGTCAATGATTTTTTTCTCGATGGCTTTCAGTGTATGTTTGGTATTAGTGTGATCTCTTAGTAAGTTCACGTCGGAAAAAGGATCTTTGCAACAAAAACATCTGTAGCGACTCTTGTTCCATTGGAACACGAAAATTGTTGAGTTGGCGAGGAGTTTTAACGAATTTTCCCGTAGCAAAGGACCGTTGCCCCGTCTCTCTGATATTTTCAACCAGTCCTTTTGAATTTTGTTGCCTGAAAGTAAGGATATTTTTTTCAAAATTGCGCCACTATGCTTCGACTTTTAAAATTGTATTCAGTAACTTGACAGTTGAAGTGTTACCAGTTTTTGACAAAAAAAAAGATAGTGAGGTGGTCAAAGAATGAACGAAATTGAATGAACTTAAATAATATACTTACATGAACAAACTTTTTATGTATATTGAATAGCTAGTCTTCAAAACACAATATAAACTATTAAAAATAATAGAATTTGTTTCTCAGTAGTAAGTTAATCTATAAAATGTCAAAATTTACAAAAGTAAAAAAAAGTTAAATTATATGTTTTTTAGTTTTGGTTAGTTTTTATTAGAAGAAAAAAGAAAAGGAAATTACTTTGATTAATTATTCTTATATTTTACATCTTATTTACGATTTTTTAGTTTAATTTTATATTAAACCGTTTTTATCAATCAATCTTTACGCAAAATCATTCACTACCCCAATACTATTAGTTGTAGTGTGGTATCATTATTTCTCTTCGAACTGTCAAGTTACTGAATATTATAATATAAGTCCATACATTCGAATCAATGAAGGAATTCTAAGAAAATTACTAAAGTTTCTAGAAATCGGATGTTCACAAAGAGATATAAAAAGAGTCAATGCATTCGGTATATCTAACCAGATGGCGCAGTTTCGAACCCTGCCCGTAGACCAATTTTTCTTTCACTAAAATAACTTTATAATCTTAGCATGGAAAATGAAAAAATAAAACGCAAAAGATACTTACCTATAAAAGATTTGTTTTTACACTTGAACTTAGCTTTACTTCCGTGAGTATATTGTTTTGGGGCCAATATGGCGTCGGCCTGTGATAACTCCAATTTTAAATTTGCTAGAATTTCTGAAATCAAATAAACACTCATTTAATAATAACCTACCACAATGCCAGTATTCCCCGTATAGTACACCCGAAATATAATAATAATTAAATAAAATAACATAACATAACATACCATCACGCCTGTATTCCCCGAAGGGGTAGGCAGAGGCGTACTAATGTACACCCACAGTTCGCCGGTATGTTTAGGTCCCATGTAATAGGGGGCGAGCCTATTGCCATTTACCGGGCACAAATTCCTAACTCCGAGCTGTTACTGGGAATTTCATAGAAAAACCCAATAACACTTTGCTCGACCTGGGAATCGAACCCAGGACCTCTAGCGTAGCAGTCGCGCTCAGGACCACTTGGCTAATGAGGCAGTTTAATTAATTAATTAATTAAATAAATAAATATCAGTACGCGTCTGAAGTTATCCGCAATTGGTTTTGTCGTGGTAAATCTCTACTATTTTAAAAAAGCTGTGTCTGTACATTGAAGATATTTAAAAAACAAGTGGGTTAGGGTATATAAATGTCTGCAAACCCAAAAATGAGATTTTTAAAATTCATGTCTGTTTTTGACGGGTTGTCGCAAAAACTACTAAATAGATTTTAATTTTATTATCACTGTTAGAAAGTAAGTTGCTAGCAAGACACCTATTACAGATGTATATTAGAAAATAATGGTTCACGGTTTATTCATAAGGTTTATGAAATTAAATGTTTTTATTTATTTAGTTGAGTTGATTGAATGAAAGGTAAATTGCAGTTTACGATTTATGACGTAGGTACTAAAAAAAACTACTTAGGTACTACATCTCGTTCAAACCAATTTTCGGTGGAAGTTTGCATGGTATAATGTACATCATATTTTTTTTTTAGTTTTATCTTTCTCTTATTTTAGAAGTTACAGGGGGGGGGGACACATTTTAGCACTTTGGAAGTGTCTCCCGCGCAAACTATTCTGTTTAGAAAAAAAAAATATTAGAAATCTCAATATCATTTTTGAAGACCTATCCATAGATACCCCGTATCGACATGTATGGGTTTGATGAAAAACATTTTTGAGTTTCAGTTCTAAGTCAAATGTCAAATGTTTTATTTCAATTAGACCAGTAATACAGGTACTTTTGAAATGTCAAAAACTAGGTGCGCGGTTCCGCCGGCAAGAAACTCCATAGATAGGTACTCCTTTCAACAAAGATTATAACATTGATTTATTTTACAATTTAGTTGTTATAATGTGAGAATCATGCAGCTTGATGTGCTGATAACAATTGAATTTAATAAACAACGATCAATTGCCTTCCAAAGAAAAGAAAAGTGATTACCATAGCATGTCAAGAGCCGACCAGTCCCGACAGACGGCGCCCGTTCACGAGCATGACGTGTGTGTCAGCGTCGTCTGACTCAACCATGTTGTAGGGAATAAAACGATCCGACACACAACGCCACCATCAGCAAGACTTCTTAGTGAGCATGAAATGCTCTGACTACTATGCAACCAACAGGCTTGATATACGTTTAAACGACAGGTAATAAATAAATGCAACATCATAGCCTACCTGATACTCACATTTTACCTACAGACAATTTATGATCATTTATAATATAACAATAATTATATTACATGTCATATGATAAAATGTATAAATTACAAAGAATGTCAATTTTTTGCAATATAATAATAAATTAGTAACAATGGCACAATATAGATAAGTATAGATAGGAGTGTGTAAAAAATTATATCATATCAAGTGACTAATGAACTTGTGGAGCTGGACCAGCAGTTTTCCAGGCATTTTTATCTACAAGATAATCCTCTAATTTGTAATAAGCTTGCCTGCACAAGGTACGCTTTACAAATGTTTTGAATTTATTTTCTGGGAGTTTTAAGATTAACTCTGGAATTTTGTTATAGAAACGGACACTGTACCCCATAAAAGAGCTATGGACTTTAGCGAGACGAAACAGTGGCTGCATTAATTTCATTTTATGTCTAGTATTATACTCATGTACTTCACATTTTTTCGTATGTAGGTGTACATTTTTTCTAACGTACATTATGTTTTCATAAATATATTGACACGGCACTGTCATGATATTTATTTCTTTAACAAATTGTCTAAGAGAATCACGACTACGCAAATTATAAATGGCTCTTATTGCTCTTTTTTTGCAATATAAAAATTGACTCAATGTCTGCAGCGCGGCCCCATATTAATATTCCATAAGACATTATGCTGTGGAAGTAGCTATGATAGACCAGTCTCGCGGTTTCTACATCTGTAAGTAGCCTGATTTTTCTTACTGCATAAGCAGCTGAACTCAGGCGTCCTGCTAAAGTCCTAATGTGTGGACCCCATTGAAGTTTTGAGTCAAGTTTGATTCCTAGAAATACAGTTTCCTCAATGAATTCAAGTTTCTCATTATTTAATATTACGTCATGAGTTCCACTGTTTACATTTGGCAAGGTAAATTTTATGCATTTAGTTTTCTGCCCATTTAATACTAAGTTATACTAAGTCATTTAATACTAAGTCTGGGGAACCCCCAAAATTGATTGTTTTTTTTTTCTATTTTTGTGTGAAAATCTTAATGCGGTTCACAGAATACATCTACTTACCAAGTTTCAACAGTATAGCTATTATAGTTTCGGAAAAAAGTGGCTTTGACATACGGACGGACAGACCGACAGACATGACGAATCCATAAGGGTTCCGTTTTTTGACATTTGGCTACGGAACCCTAAAAACGAACGTAATATGGCCGCTAATAGGTTTGTTAAGACATTTTTATAATAAGGCTTTAAAAAAATTACAGTTATCAAGCTTATTTTAACACCAAGGCATACCATGGGACATACCATGGGTTGGGCTTACCATCATCATCGTCACAGCTTTCAAAATCCATCATGTTTGGTGATTCACACTTGATTTGTTCCAGTTTAACTTCATTGTCTGTGGTTTTTTTATCTGAAATATGTTTACAAATGTATTTATATGATCCTAAGTATGTTGGAGTTGGCTTCCCTACCCAGATGCTGCTGAACATCAGTATTTTACACGAAGCAACTGCCATCAGACCTCTGCAACCCAATTTCTGGGCAATACCGATATTTGGAGGATAAGACTGGTTGTCAGGCTTTGGGGTTGTCCATTAATCACGTGAGGCTTGAAAGGGGGGGGAGGGGTTTGATAAAAATCACGAAAATAACACAAGGGGGAGGGGGGGTGTAGTAAGATATCTCGTGTATTTATTTTTTCGTCAAACGCGCGATTTTTAAACAAATATTCAGCATCCTTACGCGACGATCAATCGGCAGATCGAAAGAAATTCTCTGCGTTGTGCGCGAAAATGATGACACCGAGTGGCTTGATGAAACCGATGTTGATTTTCAACAAAGCACAGTGCCAACAACTGACCTGCAAGATGCTTATGCAGTTGTTAGTGTTGAAGAATGTCTTGCTAATCCGTGGTCCGAGGACAATATACATAAAATATATTCATGTACTAGTACAATACATGTTTTTCCTATGATTACACTCTTCGTTTATTATTATTGTTATGGCAATCAAAAAAAACTTGCAACCTGGTGTAGACATTTTTATTATGGTCCTTAATTTCAGAATAAAATAAGATTATAGTTTATACCTGTATTTAAATTAAGATATTATTCAGAAAATTTTAAGATTCGTTGTAGGTACTAAAAATACACGTGATGTTGAGAAGGGGGAGGGGGGGTGGTCTTAAACCTCACTACGTATCACCAATGGGGGAGGGGGGGTTAAAAAATGCTAAAAAAAGATCACGTGATTAATGGACAACCCCTTTTTTGGGCTTCTGACTACCACTAACAATTGTCATAGATGTTCATATGACAATCGGGACCAACGGCTTAACGTGCTCTCCGAGGCACGGAGGGGTCTCAATGTGTTAAGAAATGGTCACCCATCCACACACTGACCGCAGCAAGTGCAGCTTAACTTATGCAGGTAAGTTGATCAGCTTAGTTATCATTTAGCAATGAGCCCCTCCTGTAATTCTTCTGCATGAGTGAGAGATTTATTGGTGTGAAGTCTACCCAAGTTCAATAATTCCATGGATTAACTCCTTTTATTTTGAGACAGATCCCTCCCTAGCAAGTCATCTAAATGGGTATAAATTAGATGCACAGGCATTCTGCAGCGGGGACTTTAATGTATATTAGTGATGATGACATTGCCAAAAATGTTCTTGAATACAGATTATCGAAGAAGTAATGCCTTATGATTTTGACAGCATAAAAACTCACCGTTGTTACTATCAAGCATGATCATCTTCATAGTCTGAAAGTAGCTGTCGTCATTGTGGAGCACCATCTGTCTAAATGTGGTGGCATCTCGTAACTTAGTAATACATTCCTCACATATCACTTGAGATGGCTGGAGATCTAGGTTTGTTAGCTGTGAATTTATTGTATGTGATGCTTGTAGTAACACACCTCATACATACACTGACGCCTTTCTCCGACAGGAGTAGGCAGAAACTATAGACTGCCACTTGATATGATTTTTACATACTTCTTTTTATTTTATTTATTTATTGAGTACACCAACAGCATATACATGATACATAAATCTTGAGATCAATGGTTGAAGGCATGTTTTCTTATGTATATACCAATTAGAGGTGTACATTACATTTACAGAGATACAGACAAACAGAACATTATTATTATAGGAATTTAAAACAGATAGAAATTATAAAAGTAGGTTTTACATTTAAGAAACTACAGAACTATATTACTTTTTGATTCTGTCACATTCATACTTAAATAGATAATATTATCCAATACATTATTTTATTTGGTTGTTCTGTAATAAATTTAGAGCGTGTCTTACCGTTAAATATGTTTGGTGAGAATAAAATGTACAACCTACGTTATCATAGCAAAGTAAATAAAAAAATAAAAAAATTGAATGAAAACGTAATTGTAATCTTACTTGAATATTAAAAGTAGTCCGTAGCATCTCTTCATATAATTCCCTTTGTCCTAAATAAAAATATTCTGTAGCTAAACCCTTGAAACAACCGCTCTTCAGGCAGCATCTACAAATATTGGATTGTGTCACATCTACGGCTTTAATTAACTTTATATCCATTTTAGATGATGTAAAAATGAGGTTAGCACTTTATGAATTTGTTTTTGAATTGTATTTAATTTATAAATTCTTCGATAATGTATTTTGATTCGATCGATTTTCTGAAGAATTGAAATGAAAACATTGTTGACTGACGTGACGTTGACAGATGAGAGCCAACCAGTGTTGCCATCTGGAAAATAGTTAATGCTAAGCTTAAAATTGCTTTAGACCACATCGTCATTTCGCGTTTATTTGAGCAATTTAAGAGACAAATTAAACCAAAAAATAGGGGTGAGGTTACAATAATTCGCACCTAGCTGAAAATTGGTAGGATTGTTCAAAACACCATTATAAATGAAATGTAAAAAGTCTTCATCGATCCGACACCTGGAAAAAAAATTACTCGGGTTCAAAGGTCACAAAAACGGGTTTTTCGCGATTTGCAGCAAAACGGTAAGTTTTAACATAAAATTAGCTCAAACAAAAATTGTAGACCAGATAACTATCTATGAAAAATGTCTAGATACTTTGTTTCCTATGGGCCACCGTTTTTGAGATTTAACGATTCAGAAAGTTTGGTTTGGGCATATTATGCTAGGAAGCAGCATGAAACAAATACCTACTGGCAGAGATATACGCACTGAAATCATTAGAAAAAATGCTCAATGGTCATGCTTACGCAAGAGCTTTCCGAGCTCATACAAACAAAGTAAACAGAATTGCAACAGATCAGTGGAATAGGCCTACCGGGGAAACGACATTGAAAAAAACGCGCTAAGAACACAACCTCAAAGGTGGCATAGAAAGTAGTCTATATATAAAAGTGAAGTGCAGAACTCTGACTGACAATTAATACTTACGTGATAGAGCGAAAATTGATCCTTGCTACGTTGAAGGTAGGTACGTCAATCTATACTAATATATAAAGCTGAAGAGTTTGTTTGTTTGTTTGTTTGCTTGAACGCACTAATCTCAGGAACTACTGGTCCGATTTGAAAAATTCTTTCAGTGTTAGGTAGCCCATTTATTGAGGAAGGCTATAGGCTATATATCATCACGCTACGCGGACGAAGTCGCGGGCAGAAGCTAGTAATTTTATAAAACTGTTTAAACTTTCTGTAGACTAGGAATCTGAAGATCCAATCTTCATATTGGTTCAGACTCTTTACTTCAAAAAATCTTAAAAATATGTTTCGGAAATTAATAAAAACAACTTTTAACGAGTGTCAAAAGTGACGTATATTCAATTTATCTATGATCAAATCAAACTATCTGCAGGAAATAATTATATTTAAAACGAATTTAAATTATTATATTTTTTAAGTGGGGCACAATATGTCGGGATTACCTACCTACCCTGATTGCGCTCACATATCAAGACCTACTCCCGTCCTAACCGTTAACGAACGTAAGTGTCTTTAGCCTTAGCCACAGTAACTACCTACCGACTAAGGGCTCTCCCACACGGGCCACCGGCCACAACCACAAAACGCCGCTACTATTACGCTATACGCTATTTCCTGTAGTTTTCATACATTTTATATGGACTCGCCGCACACGGTTGACGCCGGTGGCCGCCACACGCTACAATCGTCGCTGCAAGCGTTGCCGGCGTTTGTGGCTGTCACGAGCGGCTCGTGTGCGGGGACACTAAGAGCGCTCGCGCACTTGTGATTTTTAGTCGGGCGATAGTTTGATCGGTCTGGGATTCACTATGGAGTTATATGGCAGTGCCCGCATTTGACGATTAGAATTCGACATGAAATTATACGCGACTACTACAGCGACTAAGCTATCGGTAGACTAAAAATCACAAGTGCGTGTTAGCCCTAACTTTAGGCAGGGGACAAATGGACCCCCGAGGACACGGCGCAGCACACGCTGGTGGTATAGCCAGCTTGGCTAGAGCGGCGCCGTGATCTTATTGGGGCATTAGGTGACCTGTCCCTTCCGGCTGTTATTCGAGCTACGGTCTTTGAAGTGGTCCAGCGAAGACGACCACAGCCTGTCATAATCGTAGTGAAAATTACGAATTCCATAGCTGGCAAAGATAGGCAAGTATGGTTTTTCGGTAACGAGTACGTTTAGTTCGTCATACCTCGGGTGGCAGACAATCCATTAGGATTTTTTCTATGGGATTGGGTGGCAAACGGTCTCTTGATGGTTAGATGGTAAGATATTACCGCCGTCCATTGGACAGCCGCAACACCAGAGAGAGATACAAAATAAATAAAGTAAAGGTTACGCTTAGTCTGTAGAATAATAACTTCTTTAAAAAAAAAAGATTTAATATTTTTTCAGAAATTGCCACAGCTATAGGCAAGGATTTTCGCGTTATCCCTTTATTTGAAAAAAGTATTTATGAATACAATTATAAAAGATATTACTCTCTGCAAACGAACGAATTCTTGAAATGTCGGTGGAAATCATACGTAAGACATTTTGAAGAGCGCACATTCGCGCCATTTGAATTCATTGATATAAGGTAAGTGTTTATAGGGTGGAATGATGGGCAAAGTGCAATGGGATGGCCGATATTACATGCCGTACAAAATGGTTCATCCGGAAGCCCCAAAAGCTCCATCCATCGGAGGTCCCAATAGCTCAATCCATCGAACGTCTTAATAGCTCCATCCATCGGAGGTACTAAAAGCTCCATCCATCGGAGGTACTAAAAGCTCCATCCATCGGAGGTACTAATAGCTCCATCCATCGAAGTACCCAAAAGCTCCATCCATCGGAGGTACTAAAAGCTCCATCCATCGGAGGTACTAATAGCTCCATCCATCGGAGGTCACAAAAGCTCCATTCATCGGTGTCCCCATCCGATGAATTTTTAACGAGCTTCAAACGGTATAATTTCGCCAGTGAATGCTTGGAAAATGTTAGAAGGAAAGCCAAAGAAGGGTATTCATTGGCGTTGCTAGTATTTGTTTCTGAGGAGGGCTACCCCTGAATGATCATCATCAAAACAAAGGTTCCGGTTTTTAATCGTTGTTCTCGAGAGTTTAGGCAAAAAATTAAGCAATACATTTCCAATATAAGCTGACATCGCATCGTATCTAGGCTTTACGGCTTTCCGTAAAATAAGATACAGGTTACCCTTAAAAAAATTTAACCTGGGTTGAGATCTGATGGCAGTAATTTCGTGTAAAATAAGTAAACCACATCTGGTAACCCTGGTCCTACAACATAGTTGGTAGTTGGGAAAAGACTTTGATAAGAATTATATTGAACTTTTTAGAGCTTGATGTATAGGTTTTTATGGGATAGGGGAGCAAACGAGCAGACGGATCACCTGATCGTAAGCGATAAGCGCCGCCCATGGACACCCGCAACACCAGAGGAGTGACAGGTGCGTTTCCCGCCTTTTAAAAGAGTTTGGGCCTCCGGTAACGTCACTCACTCGGCGAAACACAACGCAAGCGTTGTTTCACGCCGGTTTTATGTGAGGCCATGGTATCACTCCGGTCGAGCCGGCCCATTCGTGCCGAAGCATATGGCTCTCCCACGTGAAACATATCCGTAAGTAGGTACCTACACATCAAGCTGTCGTCAGAGTTATTTATTTAGTTTGTAGTTTTGACCTCGAATCATACGGTCATTGTGTCAACATGACCAACAATCAGTATGGTGACTATCTCACATCCGAAATGGATAAGTACACTATAAACCTCGAATTTAACATGAATTAAATGTTTATTTTGTATTTTGTGCCTGATGGTAAGCGGCAACCGCAGCCGATTAATGCCAGCGACACCAGTCGAGCGTTATCAACCCGAGACAACGCTCAACGCAAGTTGTTTTTTTTTTAAAAAAAAAGCTTGCTAGCAATTTGGATCGCACATTACTAGTATTCTTGTTAACCCCTCGTGCTAAGCTAAAATGCTTGTGTTACGAGTGGGTTTACGTCAGTAGTGCAATGGGTTGGTTTCGAAACGGCAACCACATGATTGCAAGTTCGGCGCCCTAGCCATTAGGCTACCGCCGCTTCATGCTTGTCCAGTAATACCAGAATACTTGTCCAGTATTGTTATTCAAATGGAAACAATAACGTTAAAAAAAATTTTTACATGGGATAGCGGGCAAGCGAGCAAGACGGATCGCCTGATGGTAAGCGATCACCGCATTCCATAGACATCCGCAACACCAGAAGAGTCACAAGTGCGTTACCGGCCTTTTAAAAGGGAATACGGTTTTTTTATTGAATGTTTGAAGGTCCTATTAGTCCGGAAATACTGCAGACGACTGTTTTTATTCCAGTAGCCCAAGCTTGAACACTTTCGAAAACGTATTCGTATCGAAATCGAGAATAATTTGAACGTAGATGAAGCGAAAGTGGTGTGCCAGGATCGTAGCAAGTGTAGTCTCTGCTACCCCAATATGAGACGGATGTGAAAATATGCATGAATTTATGAGATTTGTAGCAGAAAAACAACTCATTCATTTACGATACGAATTCGATAGTTGTTTGTGCTTGGGCTACAGTTTTTCTGTACGAGGCAGAAAGTTTCTAGAGAAATTAAGAGTTAAGCCTTAGAGCGCCGCTCGCGCACTTATGATTTTTAGTCGGGCGATAGTTTGATCGTTCTGGGATTCACTATGGAGTTATATAACTCCATAGTGATTAGAATTCGATATGAAATTATACCCGACTACTACAGCGACTAAACTATCGTTAGACTAAAAATCACAAGTGCGCGTTAGCCCTAAGGGGAAGACAGAACTGGAGCAGCAAGAGTTCTTTCAACAGAGTTATATGATTTTTTTCAGAGATGATCACTTCTACAATAGTCTAAATCGACTCCAGCCCTCCGAAAGTGTACACAGAAAGAAAGATTTCCGTTATAGGCTGAAAGTAGGGCCTGGCGTTGATTTCCGCGGCCAAATGCCGATACCACAAGACTTACTAATGAAACGTGGCGTTCAGAGGCCTATACCAAAACCAAAAAGATACGAGAAGCCTGAAATTAAGACGGAAGCAGAAATTATAGAGAATAAAGTTACAAAGGGATTAAAAAAATAATTGATAGTAGGTTCAATAGGGTATTACACCTTTTTTTGAAAACTGTTTTAAATTAATCCTTAGATCGTAACGAACCAGTAGAATTTTTATTTCAATTTTATACAACCAAAAAATGCCTTAAAAACGATTTTTAATTTATGATTTTGAGTTTACGCGCGAAAACGCTAGCCGCCATGCTACTTCGGCTCGTGACGTCACTTCATTAGGTAAACAAAACAACTGCCAAAGACCAAGTAACACGATTTGTGAAACTAGTGAGTTATAATGTATATCATTGGTGTCTTGTGCCTGAATGCAATAATACAAGTGTAAAAACGCCACAAAAATTGTGGATTCAAGTGCCAAGTGGTATTAAAATGAGAAACACTAAATTAAAGAATTAAAAAATTTGCTCGTAAATCGATATTGTAGCTAAATTTAGGTACAATCGTCATTTTTGGCCAAAATTGACGATTGTACCTAATTTTAGCTTCGTTAACGTTTATTAAGCAAAGTTTTTAATGCTCAGTTGTGAATATTGTATAGCTAATGCCGCAATTACTACAGCTAGGAATCTAGAATGTGTTATAGACCTACAAATTGCGAAAAACCAATTGTAATTTGAATTTGGCGGGCTCAGGTGAACGATCCACCTTAACGTATTTACATAAAGCATTAAATATTTATGTGTGAAATAAAATGTATCACATAAGTTTCGAAACAAGACAATATCATTATGGGTTGTCCTAGCCTAAAAGTGGCAGTTTTTTATAGATGAATTGAAAGAATATGATATACCAAGCTATTCTATTGAATAAAGTCATTTTGTCAAAATTTTGTATAAGGTATGCCACTTTTGTTTTAAAGGTGCGTTTTGTCAAAATACCAAAAGTTAATTACGGATAGTTAGCGCATTGCAGAATATCTATTACCTACTAATATATAAAGCTGAAGAGTTTGTTTGTTTGTTTACTTGAACGCGCTAATCTCAGGAACTACTGGTCCGATTTGAAAAATTCATTCAGTGTTAGATAACCCATTTAATGAGGAAGGCTATAGACTATATATCATCATGCTACGCGGACGAAGTCGCGGGCAGAAGCTAGTAGATAATAAAATTATTTTCATTCGTAAGTTGATTGAATATTGAATTATGTTTACATAGTATTATATTTTGTTATACGTACTTACCTACTTACTTATTATGTCTTTTAAGTTTTCAGTAAGTATTGCTTAGTTTATATTGTTAATTTGCTTTACATCATAAAAAATGCTTTAAGTTCGTATTTTTGTTTTTCTTATGGATTATCCACGCTTAGGCTGGCCAGATGTCCGGCTTTTTACAGTCGCGTCCGTTCAAATTCACCTATGTACCTACTTATACGTGGGTCAACCAAGCCCCGTAAATAAAATTCAAAAGTAACAAAATTTTTCAATATTTAAAATAAATATTCTGGGACATTTGTCATTTGTCAGCAGAGCTTGTACTATGGGTACTAGACAATGGATATAATACTTATATACTTTTTTTGTTGTAAATACATACTTATAATACATAAGAAACACCCAGACGAACACAAACACTTATATTCATCACATACATTTTTGTGTTCAGTGGGAATCGAACCCACGACCTCATGGTCGGCAGTCCGGTACTCAAACCACTAAACCACAGAGGTCGTCAAAATGGTTTTTACATAAAAAAATGTGTCAGTTTTGTCCGACTAATTATTATGAATCTGTGGCCGGCTTGAACATCTTATCTCAATTAATTAAATGGATTCGGAGATACAGCTTGATCTCTCTGATGTATACAGGCCCATATAATGAAGAGATCATCACTGTTCGTTTTTCATTAAATTATTTTTGGGATCCATTTCTAATCCCAATATAGCTTCAGGTGAGCGAGCGAAGCCGCGGGCAAAAAGCTAGTGATGTTAATAAAAGTCACATTCAATGTAAGGATCAACTTTATTTTACGAAATAATTAAACAAAATAAACAGCCACGTTTTTGTAAATTACGCACTTTCTGATAACAGAAAGATGCTGCATGATTACTAAATTAAAGAACGCGCCATTTTAGTGCAGGGGTACCAACGTCAGAAGAAAACGTAGCGTTCGTAATTAAATTGACTGGATACAATCATAGTGGAGTACATTATTCTTTAATTCTTAAACTAATATTTTGTACATTAAAACTTATGGAAAGGTTAATAAAATAATTTTGTGATTTCTATACTATCGATGGCTGTGGTAATGCCATTAAATTGATGTTTTGTTTATATAATTAAAGTTAAATACATGTTACACGAAAGTTCTTTCAGCAATATCTAAAAGCGTCTAGCAGCCATAGAACATGGCTGTATTATAGAATACAAGAACAGATAAAAAACGTATATTAATTTGACAGGATATATTTTTAAATGTATTTTTTTATTGCTACTAAATGGCGATGGAATTAGATATCAATGCCAAGGAGCTTCTTGTCGAAGATAAACTCTCCGAGGGCCGAGTGACGGTCCATCATCTTCTTGAGTGTAGACGCCTTGCCCGCAATGTCGCGCTGGCCCTTGTATTGCTCCTCCAAGAAGTCGCCAGTCAAGTAGTCAACCAGCTGAGGAAGAATTTTACTCATTAAATATTTTACTTACTAGTTTGGATATAGATATCTATTACAATTAATTTCACAATTTCTAAATACATATTTTTGTATTTTTATACGGGCACACAAATGACCACTGCCCGCTTACATGTTGATATAGTTCGCGCAAAATAACTTGACCCAAAACTAACGGAGAGGGGGAAAGTTTGCCCAGTGCATTTGCGTGTAAAATGTACTAAAAATCGACAACTGCGCATCCTCCATTTTGGTTCGTTATTTCGGTCCGCAAAAAAAAAAAGATGAAATGGCCTGTGTATTTTAAATACACGTAAATCAAGACCCTATTGTGTGGTAGATGCTGACTAAGCCAAAAACGCAAACGCATAAACCTCACGTTTCTGTACCATTCAGAAATGTATAGTTGCTGTCTACTTTAACATTACATTGCGTAATAAACTCGAGCATACTTAGTAAGTCTTGAGTATTTTCATGTTGAACTTACGTGATAGTCGTTGAACTCGCGGTCGTCCTCACAAGCCTTGATCACATTCCTGATGCTCTTGGTAACTTCGCTCTCCATACGCAGCGCGTGCTCCAATGCCTCTACTCCTCCCTCCCAGGTCTTACGTTCTGGTGCCTAGATGTAATGGTAAATTCATCAATTATATACTACTACAGATACCAACCAAACAAGGCAATTCAGAGGCCGTAATAAGACGTGTTATTGCCACCATTTTCCGATTGAAAGAGAGAGATGCGGCTCTACAGATCAAATAGCGCTATCCCATTCTCACAACCTAAAAATGATAGCGATAACACGTCATAATACGGCCTCAGAACTGTATTATTCGCGTCTTTCTGCTGCTACTCCATGAAAAGTAGAAGACTAAACATCTTAGATCTCAGACTTACCCTAACTTGCAGCAGCGTGGTGACGTCAGTGGTAAGTTCTCCTCTCATCAGCAGGTATTCAATTAGCTTCATGGCGTGCTCGCGCTCCTCGGACGCAGCCTCGAAGAACAATTTTGCGAACCCTGGCCGGTTTACCTGGAGACCAAGAATATACACTTAAAATTACGATATCGAAACATTTTACAAAATCACCTGGTAAAATGTTTGTTTAAAATGTACTCGGGACAAATCAAACTTTAACTTTACGTTGGATCCTTAAAGTAAAAACCTTCTTATTTTAGATTAAAATAAGATATTAGAAGCAATATATTTTCTCTAAAAAAGATACTAATCCGAACGCATCCATTACTATATACTTAGTTGTGTTATTAGGTTGGTAGCGCTGTCAAAATTAAAAAGTCGATCGATCGTTATTCCTATGTTTTGAAGTTAAATAATGATTTTGCTGAGAGTTTAGGCGGGAAAATGAAAAGTGCAAATTGTCGATTTTATATTATTTTTCAAAACTTGAATTTCTCCGAAGTTTAATGTGTAATTAACCATTAAGTGTTCGTGAACGTGTGAGAGTGTAGGCAAATGATATAAAATTGAAAAACGTGACTTTTGGGGTGAACACTTAAACTCCATCGAAGCCTCAATAAAGTTTCTACCGTTTTATTGGGGCAACTGAACATTATACAATCCCATGATGGGAAATAATTATTACCTACTTGATTATTCTAATACTTGACACTGACAAATACACAAAAAGTGTGACGCCATAATAAAAAAAAAAATGATTTTGCTTTTTATGTATTTCATAGAAAATCCCAATAAACACTGCTGGACCTGAGAATCGAACCCAGGACCTCTAGCGTAGCAGTCGCGTTCAGGACTACTAGGCTAATGAGACAGGCAGACTTAGCTTTATAATAATTATGTAATGTTATACTTCTTCTTATCGTGTCAATAGTCAAACAATATTCGAGTAATATGAGTCCACCTCAATGGCGTTAGGTGTGGCTGCGTAGAGATCGTCCCTAGTGCAGGTGCAAGGACACTGTATATTCTTGGATGTTGTAGAATATTATAGTAATAAAGGTGGTGGTACGATATCCCTACTAATATTATAAATGCGAAAGTAACTCTGTCTGTCTGTTACGCTTTCCCGCTTAAACCTCTCAACCGATTTTGATGAAATTTGGCACAGACAATCTTTAAACCCTGAGAAAGGACATAGGCATATATCATCACGCTAAGACTAAGTAACTATTCCACGCGGACGAAGTCGCGGGCGGAAACTAGTAAAATATAATTATTCATGCTTCGCAGGAGATGGCTTATAGGTTGCAGTGTTCTTTGTAAGCTAAGTCCTTAACTAAATTCACATGTTGAATAAGAAACGAATAAGTTTGTCTATGTCCATCTTTTTGGTAACAAGAGTTAAAGACGCGTTCTACGTGATTGCAAATAGATATATTGTTACGGCTACGTTCGTAACAGACACCAATGTGACATAGATTGTTGTGGGTCACCTCACATTGAGCAAGATTAGGATTAATGGTAAACTTACAACATCCTTAGAGAAGTGAGCACCCATCGCCAGGTATTGTAGCGAAGCGGTCACCTCCATCTGGATCTGTTGCCTCATTGACATGCGGCAGGACCGGTGCATGGTCACCCATTCCTTGGGGATGGTAACTGGGTTCACGTGACCTGGTAACAAAAATAACTTACTATTAAAATACCTTCAATATTCATCCTTTTTCAATATTCACGGTATGATGATAAATAATCATACAGCCGCCTGATTGTAAGCGGCAGCCGCAGCCTATAGACGCCAGCAACATCAGTGGTATCACTCGTTGTCATCTTGACACCTCAGTTGTCAAGTCTCATTTGCCCAATAATGTCACTGGCTACATTACTCTTCAACTCGAAACAATAATGTCAGCATATTTTTGCTTAGCGGCAGAAAATTTGGCAAATACCTACTTCCCGAGACGAGCAGCAGATACCTTATTTTTTTTATGGCATAGGGGGGCAAACGAGCAGACGGATAGCCCGATCGGCATTGGCCCATGGGCACTGCAACACCAAAGGGTCACAAGTCCGTTGCCGGCCATCTAAAAGGGTTTATTCCTCCGGTATCCACACTCACTCGGCGAATATCAATGTTAGCGTTGTTACACGCCGGTTTTCTGTGAGGCCGTGGTATCACTCCGGTTGGTCTGCCCATTCGTGCCGAAGCATGGCTCTCCCACGGTAAGTTTTTTTTTTAATTTTAGATGACGATGGTTGGGTGAGTGTCTTTCATGCTTTACAAATGTCACTAGGCAGCATGGTCTCTGACCTTAGCCTGTTCTGTAAGGAACGAAAGTACAAAAAAAAAATTACAAATGGCAGAGGGACAGAGTGAGTCCTGCAACCTTCAATGCCTGTAACCGTTAACGTTACCTGGAGAGAGCATGGAAACTCATAGATTGTTGTGTAAAAAAATATGTGTAATAATATGAAAAATTGAAAATACATGTATTTTCGCCCCTACTGTTTTCTGGACCCCGTGAGTAGGACATATTTACTGAATATAATTTAATCTTAATTATCTTAGGCCCACTTGCACCAACTTCTTAAATGTGTTTAAGTTGTATTTAAACACAATTTTTCATAGAAATTTCGTGTTTAAATACAATTTAAAAGTTGGTGCAAGTGGGCCTTAGTATTTACATTTCCGTGTTCAGCTAAAAAGTATTTCCAATAATTATTTTATTTTCAAAGGAGACAGTTTTTTAGTCTGCAATACGGATATAAGATATAACAATAAACAAAGAAAATTCAGGAAGCAATTTTTTTATAAACTGCGTTACATCGACAAGTGGAACAACAATGAATTTCCTTTGTCTTCAATTTATTCGCAGAACAAAGGTCAATACCACAGTCATCCAATAGTTTCAAAATGGCGGAACAAAATGTTTTTGTTTGTTGATTAGACCTAATTACCTACTACTTAAAAAGTTTTCACATTAAAAGTAAAAAAAATACCCGTTTTTTATTTTTTATTACGGTATGTATACTACATACTACGAATTTTACGGTGTCAGTGACCTTATTACATAATGCCAAACATAGAAAAAACAATGATGATTTTATTAAATTTAAAAAATTGCTAGATTTGAATTTCGTGAATTATAAACTTAATAAATATTTACAATCATGAATATTTAATGTTTCTTATTTTATTTGGTGATGTGATTGAGATATGCCCCTTTCGGATGGGACAGGGTTTTTTTACATAGTGTATAGGTATAGTTCGCGCAAAATAACTTGACCCAAAACAAACGGAGGGGGAAAGTTTGCGCAGTGCATTTGCGTGCAAAAACCGACTACTGCGCATCCGCCATTTTGATTCAAGTTATTTTGCGCGAATTAAACCTGCGTAGTTATTATAACGTTCATATATAAAATACATAAAAATTGATAATGTTAGCTACTCACACAATCCCTGAATAACATATTGATTTAAAAGTTGATTAAATTCTTATTAACGTCATAGCGACATAGCTATCTTTACTAAGCGCGACTGAGACCCTAGAGATCCTGGGTTCAATTTCCAGGTAGAGGATTTCAATGTTGTTATCATTGGGTTTTTATATGAAATTCTCAGTAGCAGCTCGGAGTTTTGATTTTTGCCCAGTTCATGGGAATAGGCTCGCCTCTATTACGTAGGATCTAAACAAACCGGCGAACTGTGGGTATTAAATACATCAATACACCTCTGACTGACACTTCAGGGAATACCGGCGAGATGGTACGTTATTTTGTTTGCAATAGTAAACCTAAAGACTGAATGACAAGGTACATTTTGAAACACAACAAAGTTCGATAATCGCTAGAAAGTTCGAAACAGAACCAAATACTCTGGCGTCGTTTCAACGGTGAATGACAATCTGGTTCATGTTTATTTATACTTCAAAAATAATGCTTGCTAATGACCTGTAGTGATACAGAAACCGGCCAAGTGCGTGACGGACTTCGCACATTTAGGGTTGTGGTAATAGGACAGAAAAATGAGGCAATTTCAAAGAAAAAACTTATTTACCAATATTATATTGATTTATATTTAATTTTAACTGCCTCATTAGCGAAGTGGTCCTGAGCGCGACTGCTTCGCTAGAGGTCCTGGGTTCGATTCCCAGGTCGAGCAAAGTGATATTGGGTTTTTCTATGAAATTCTCAGTAGCAGCCTGCTCGGAGTTAGGAATTTGTGCCCGGTTAATGGCAATAGGCTCGCCCCCTTTTACATGGGACCTAAACATACCGGCGAACTGTGGGTGTACATTAGTACGCCTCTGCCTAACCCTTCGGCGAATACAGGCGTGATGGTATATTATGTTATGTTATATTTAATTTTGATAGTAAAAAACGGTAATTTAATCTTCTCTTCTCTACCTACTATTAAAAAATTGTAAAAAAGCTGTGTCTGTACATTGACGATAGGTATTTAAAAAAAAACAAGTGGTATAGGTATATAAACGTCTCCCAATCCAAATTTGTAATTTTAAAAATTCTTGTCTGTTTGACTGTTCGTTACGGGTTGGAGCAAAAACTACTGAATAGATTTTAATTTTGTTATCACTGTTAGAAAGTACATGCTCCAACTTAAAAACTGGTGAACTTCTTATCTCAATTAATTAAACAGACCCTGAGATTCAGCTTGACCTCTCTGATGTATAGAGTTAGAACGAAGAGATCATCCATGTTGGTTTTAATAATTTATTTTTTTGGAATTCATTTCTAATCCTACTATAGCTTCAGGCGAGCGAAGCCGCGGGCAAAAGCTAGTAAACCATAAAACCAGACTGCGTTTCTGTGTAATTTGGAAATGAAAAAAAAAACTATTATTACTTGATTACTCCGTAGATATAGGTCCTTAACACTGGCAAAAAAAAAAATTTTGAAGCTCAGAGTAATCAAAATTCGAATGGTTCCAAGCATGTTCGAAGGCGCATACGATTAAAAATGCAATTTAAAATGTTTTTTTTTTTATGGGATAGGGGGCAAACGAGTTGACCCTTACTCATTCGGCAAAACACATCGTGTGTTTCACAACAACTGTTGTTCCTGTGAGATCGTGGTGAGTGTGAGTCCGGTTGAGCCGACCCATCGTGCCGAAGCATGGCTCTTCCACGCGAGCGAGGATACCGGAGGCCCAAACCCTTCTAAAAGGCGGGCATCGCACTTGCGACTCCTCTGGTGCTGCTGGTGTCCATGGGCGGCGGTAATCATTTACCATCAGGTGATCCTTCTGCTCGTTTGCCCCTCTATCCCATAAATAATAAAAAAACTAATAATTTGTTCGAAATATATCTTAATTTGTCGCGTCTCTTCAATTCCATCCTGTACAACAAAATGAATCATGAATTATTAGTTTTGTGTTCCAATGTTTATGTACTATTTATATTTTATTACCAAGAATTATTTTCCTTATATTTATTGCTATGTATTTGTCGTAGCGATAATTTCCCTATACTTACGACTACCTACCATAAATTATATAATATGGATGGCATTTTACAATATGTGCATTGACAATGAGTGTATCATAATGTTTTTCTTATTAAAATTTAAGTTATATAATAATTATTATTATAACTTAAATTTTAATATGAAAAATTATATAAATTATATAGTCTATACTAGGGGTGGCCAACAGCAACAGGTCGATCGCGACTGTCAGTCCAATCGATCGTGGCAAGGCAAAAGATATAGTTGTTTCGGGTCTGAGTGTTTGTCTATGTATGAACTGAGAATTTGGGTTTGTTAGCGCACCCGCGACACGGGAGAAAATACTAGTGTCGGGCAAAGTTCATAGACAAAATTGCACCAATTGCCTGACAAAACTGTAAAAAATCAACGACTTTGAAGCTTAGTGACGATTTTGAAGCGAGAAAACAATAGAATTGGGACCCTGGGCGATTGTCGATCTTGTTGGAGGCTGTCCTGCACTTTCCGGTGCGTCAACCGTAGATTCCATAGGAAGAATAGAATATTTATTAGTCATAAAAACTGTCAGGCCTGGACTTAGAGGTCCAGGGCCCATATGCATTTGGGGCCCCTTCAAGCTTCGAGGCAAGCCAGGCTTTTGAGCTTATTTACAGGCCTCGCCACTGGGACTAGAGCCCCTAGGCCAGGGTCTTGTAGGCCTAAGCGGAAATCCAGCACTGATAACTGTCAGATTACAGCCAATACATATAGGTCATGTTTTCTTACGCTTCATTTGTCATCGTATAAACTTATCCGTGAGGTCCTTGTGAGGTCAGGTGTGTAGTACCTACTCCCTATGAATGTGGTCGCAGCAAAAGATGTAAGTATGCCAGATCGTAGCAAGTGCATGCAGCATAAGTGTACGAACGTACATATGTATTTTATAAAATAAATTAACTGGGTACTGGCAAAATAATCGACATCGAAAAGAGGAAAATATGGGATAGCATTTATACACACAGATATTTACAAAAGGTATTTATTTTGATCTTTTAACATAGTTGCAAGTACTTATTAAAATACTAGGTATCTAATCTCATTTAGATAACTGATGTATGTCTCTAAGCACGTTCGTTTTATCATATAAAAATGTCTGGTTTTTATTGAGGGTTTTATCTGATACTTAGGTCTCTCAGTGTGACACTTGTCTGACAGCATGGATAAGATGGTGCGTGACGAAATTACTTTGGCGGGCAAAGGAGATGTTCTATTCTGCCGCCCGATTACCTTAAGGTTATTGGTCGATTCTTTTGTTTTTTATTATAGTCGAATCCTGTCACCGTATTGAAAGTTCATCAGTCTGTTCTCGAGTTCTCGTTTTCGACTCGTAATCCTCTGGGAACTACCCGTTAGTTTTCTATTGTTTAATTCGGTAAGACTGATATTAAATCAGCAAGATTCAAAGTATAAGTACTAGTATTCTATTATCTGTGGTATAAGTAAGAAGTTAAGACCCTGACGTTGTTTTGAAATACTTCACGTAAACGTGAACACTTGAGTTCGAGCATATAAGACAGCACTTGATTTCGATTAAGACAGCACTTGAGTTCGATCATATTAGACAGCACTTGAGTTAATGTCTACACTACGTATTCAATCATATTATTATGAATAAGTCATATTAAAGCCTCTACGAGTTACCATACTTATACAAAACGTGATAGTTTATAATATTGCATAATTTTGTTTATTTTTTATCCGACAACGGAATAAAGAAGAGTTTTACACTATTTATGTGTCGTAGTAGAATTGTATAATTCGCTATTTTACATAATTGCTAGCTGCTTTACAAAATAGTTCTGTTATGTAAAATGTCTGAATGGCGTCCAGCTGGATTGCCATTGTAATACGCTGAATTTTGGAACTAAAATCTACAATCCAACATTTCATTTCACGCTGAAATTTACTGTTTTACAAGACAGCTAAACATCAATTCGCTACATTGATGAACGCAAAATGTTCATTCTATTCTGCGTGTGGTGAAGGTCACCAAAAATGCAAATCTGCTGAACGTCATTCAGTTATTTTACTTAACAGAGCTGTTTTGTAAAGCGATTAGCGATTGTGTAAAAATGCGAATTATACAATTCTATTGCGACATACATATTATATTTTATGTGTATGGATGTTCGATCGTAGTTTAAAAACTGCTGTTCAGATTTTGTTCAATCTATACCTGGAGTCTCCAGAATGTTGGGCTTCTAACTAGACATAGAACATTTTGCGTATAGCATGTTTCAATCGGTAACGCATGTCGAATAATGAATTTTACAAGTTCATTAGAATACAATAGATATCTTACGACTGTCCCTGTTCGCGCAAAATAACTTGACCCAAAACTAACGAAGAGGGGTAAAGTTTGCGCAGTGCATTTGCGTGCAAATGTATTAAAAAACGACTACTGCGCATCCACCATTTTGGTTCAAGTTATTTTGCGCCAACTGTACTATGGAAGAAAAAATCGGTAGTTACCGAGATAACCCAGCGTGACATACAGCTAGATATCAAGGGTCCCTTTTTAGAATAAGAAAAAATAAGGATTATATTATTATTGCCAATAATCTTTCTTTATGGGACTACAAAAATATCACGAAAATTGTCATTTCAAAACCGCAGTTACACCATATTTTTCTTCATTTAAATCTAAAACATAAATAATATTTTATATTGACTGATAGAACGACAGTATCAGATTGACATGACCGATAGCTATATACCTCATTTTAACTAGTTAAGTACCTATAAGTACTAAAGTATAATGTCATTGGCTATTATATATATATTTGAATGTCTACGCCTGGGCCCCAAGTCTGCTATTTTACTGTGACATAATCGTCATTTTAATACTTGACACTGGCAAATACACAAAAAGTGTGACGCCATAATAAAAAAAAAAATCGTCATTCAATGGCTTCAGAATTGTTAATTTTTGACAGTTATGTCTACGAAATCTGTCAATCCTTATGTCATTTAGTGCAATTGAACGACCATTCTGATAAAATTGAAATAGCAGACTTGGGCCCCAGATCTTTTGTTTCGAGATAAATTAATGTACTGGAGATAAAAAATAATGTAACCATTTATCCTTTGTGTTGAAAAATGATACTTTAGGCGACGATAACCGCCGTCGACCTTGATTAGATACACTAGCGGATGCATTGACGAATACATTGTCCTGGGGTCGCCGCATACAGGGCAAAGTACCTCGGTAAACCGAGTACCTACTCTCCTAGAGGTCACCAGCAACATTTACCGCTTGCTGGCCTTTCTTGAGGAGTAAGGGTAGCTCGAGTAGATAATCCATCTCACCCGCACGCAAAATACGCGCGAAGTTGCGGAAAATAGCCCGCTATGTCGTACCATAACATTAGGTTGTCAAAGAATATTAACTATACATAGGTATCCCAAATTCCCAATCGAATCACCAAAATAAAATAAGAAACATTGAATATTCATGAGAGTAACACAAGTCCTAGAGTATCGATAAGGTAATACCAATATTTGCCAAAACCTGCTCATCTCTTAAAATATTAGGAAGTTGACTTGACAGGTGATCTGGCTGCCCAGGGTATTAGGGATCGGATTTTTAGTTATTACAGGTCGCAATGCTCGCTTTCTCCCCTGGCGCTAGATAAGTAAATATAAAGGCGCTAGATAAGTAAATATTCCTAAAGATTTTCTGGAATCCAAAAATAACGCCGGAAAATGAAACACTCCGATCAAACAGGTAATGAATAGGTAATTGGGTAGGGATCGATAGCTGAATGTTTATTCAAATCGTTAATGTTCAAGTTACGCTAATTATTGGCACATTTTGTTAAACTGTCGCGACATTGATTTCCATCGAAAGCAGAAATAATTACTAGAACGATATTACTAAGCTCATATTACACAATAATTTAGATATTTTGTCACATTACACGCAATTTTTATGCTTATATGAGCTGTTTATATTTTTAGAAACTGGGAACTAAATAAGAATTCATCTGAGCTCACCAAATTTAAATTACAATTGTTTTTTCGCAATTTGTAGATCTATAACACAATCTAGACTCATAGGTGTAAAGTAATTGCGCAATTGGCTATACAATATTCTCAACTGAGAATTAAAACCTTTGCTTATATATCGATATTGCAGCTAAGAGTAGTGTCAATCGTCAATTTTTGCCGTTGGCAAGTTTTTGGCTTGTTATGGATTTTCAAACCAAGGTTTTAATTCTCAGTTGTGGATGTTGTATAGTTAATGTCGCAATTACAACTGCTATGAATCTAAAATGTGTTGTAGACCTACAAATTTCGAAAATATGATTGAAATTTGAATTTGGCGGGCTCAGGTGAACGATTCGCCTTAAAGATTAGATGCTGGATTTGAGACTGTATTGACGGTAACTGTATCTGCGCCTACAATAGGTACAATTACCCTTTTTTACGGATTTTACCTACACGCGGCCTTATGACGTTATCGTTCAAAAATAGAATTTTGAGTTTCAAAGAAAATAATCATGGATTCGAATTATTCCCAACCCTAACTGTAGGTACAGTTGGCGCAAAATTAGTTGAACCAAAATAGTAGATGCGCAGAGTCGTTTTTTAGTACATTTTGCTCGCAAATGCACTGCGCAAAGATTTTGCGCGAACTATACACTAGTCACTAACACGTGGGTGTTAGTAAGGCCAAAATGACTGTGCGCGTCTGAAGTTATCCGCAAGTGATTTTGCAGAGGCAAATCTTATCATATTATGTCCTACGAATCCTACTAATATTATAAATGCGAAAGTTTGTGGGGATGGATAGATCGATGGATGTTTCACGCCAGAACGTTTTTTTATGGGATAGGGGGGCAAACGAGCAGACGGATCACCTGATGGTAACCGATAACTGCCGCCCATGGACACCCGCAACACCACACAAGTGCGTTGCCCGCCTTTTAAAAGGGTTTTGGCCTGCGGTAACCTCACTCACTCGGTGAAACACAACGCAAGCGTTGTTTGGTTGTTTCACGCCGGTTTTCTGTGGGGCCGTGGTATCATTCCGGTCGAGCCGGCCCATTCGTGTCGAAGCATGGCTCTCCCACGTGAAAAACGGATCTAGATAAATTTTGGCACATTTATTAAATAGTCTGGAATAACCTAGGGGCAACTTTTTATCTATGTCGGGCCCCACGCAGACAAAGTCGCGGGCAGAAGGTAGTTATAATATAAAAACTCAGTATAAAGAGAATTGACGTCCTAAATTTGCATTCGTAATATTTCACTAAAAGATTTGAAGCAGCCATTTTATGAGAATACCTACGTCATAGCTTAGCTGTTATCTGTCTGGGCGAGTGAGAATGCAAGTATGTACAATAGGTACGTTTAAAGTTCACAATGGAAACAAAGCAACTCCTTCTTCAGTTATTCGATACATCGCTTCATGTTTGTTTACTTTTAAATCGAAAACCATCGGAGACGATTCCCGCTTTTGTTGAAAGCATTCCCATCATGTCATGTAGGATCGCTGCGCGAATCGTTATGCACCATTTCTCAACGGAACGATCGATTCTTCGCAACGGAAGACATTTTGCGGAAGGTGGTAGTCGTGCTGGATTTAGTCCGTACCTATCCTACCTGGCCAGAGAGCCCAACATCCCCGATGCGGACGGCATTCATAAGGCTCATTTCCCTACCCGAAAAAAAGCTTTAAATTGCTATTTTATTTATGTAGGTATTTATTTCAGGATCTCGTTCTCGAATATTTATGTATTATAAGTATGTATTTACAAATAAAAGTATATAAGTATTATATCCATTGACTAGTACCCATAGTACAAGCTTTGCTTAGTTTGGGACTAGATGGTGCTGTATGAAAATAAATGTCCCAGAATATTTATTATTATTTATTTATTTATTTCAATAGGAATATTCTTTTCAATAGGTTTAAAGAAATTGCTTAGGTACTAACACAACTGTTTTGTGTTGTGTTCTTCATCTGTTTAGTTTAAAAAATAAATAAAGGAAAAGATGATAACAAAATTAACATACACATTGGGCATGCATAATGCCCATAATTATTAAATTGCATAATTTTTAAATTGGGTAAGTAGGTACCTAATTTTCCAATTTAAATGATGACGTCAACGTAGGGCGAAAGCAATATCTGCCTGACATTAATTATTAGTCTACCAAGGTCAGATCAATACATTAGTTGATATTCATACACTACATAATCAAATCCAAATTTATAACAATAAAATATTATAGAGAAATGAATTTAAAGGTCGCATACGCATTGACGCAGGGTATTGACCCCAGACCAGAATCAGTGGATAATATAATTTTACATTTTATGATTCTATTGAATATATTAACGGTTATCTGATTGGTTATTATTTTATGAATTTTTTATATTGTGATGCACAACAGTTTATAACTCATTGAAAACACAATATTTTTAAAGTCTTTTAACTTAATTCTGATTAACTCCAAATAACTGAAATAATAATAGACAATAAAATTGACAGATGATTTGTATTAATGTAATACTTACTAAGTAATTATGAATATGCAATCAAGCAACTAATGATAGACAATAGAAATTTTATCATTATTGAGCATCAGCTTTCAGGTAAGTAATATACTTATTATTAAGTATTAATAATAAATGTAATATACCTACTCCTATTTTCCAGTAAGTATAATAATTATGTTTTAATATACTCTAGCTAGTACCTACCCATCATGATACATAATACCTCAATTCAAGGATATTAATATTAAATATTTGTATGATCGGTAGTTCTTCTGGGTCTGATTTTTTGTGTATTTGAGATTTGTACAGGAGAAAACCATGCTACAG
The DNA here is from genome assembly GCA_947256265.1 of Acronicta leporina. Classification (NCBI taxonomy): domain Eukaryota; kingdom Metazoa; phylum Arthropoda; class Insecta; order Lepidoptera; family Noctuidae; genus Acronicta; species Acronicta leporina. The sequence goes on from OX366539.1 coordinate 2,626,644, forward strand.
GAGAAAATCCTAGTGTAGGGCAACATTAAAAAAAAAGTATGACAACTCTTTTTGCTGTTCTTTGTTCCCAAGTTTGATACTGGATAGGGTATTGCCATCAACTTCTAAGCTGGAGGTTCTGGGTTTGATTCCCAGATCAAACCATGTTATTGCATTGCATTATGATATTTTCAGAAGCAACTCAAAGTTTGGGATTTGTGGCCAGTTAATAACTTTGGCCCCTATTACATGGGATCTAAATATCCAAGCAAACTGTGAGTGTAATTCAGTAAACACCTGATTAACCCTTTGGGGAATACAGGTGTGATGGTATGTTTTGCCTTTTTAAGGTAAATGCAAATATTTAACCCCTCAAAGCTATTTTTTTATTTGAGATTTAAAATAGGTTCTAGTTCAAACTTTTTAATTCACAGAAGCTGTAACAAACATTAGTGAAATGATAAAATGTTTGATAAATTTAAACCTGTGGTGATCAGGGAAATCCACAGGATCAACTTTATGGAACTATGTCAACACAAAGAAACTCCATGGTCACTCTTTAAAAAAAGTTAGCATTAAAGACATTCAATTTTTCTCGAAGATTAAAGTCTACACTGGCCAGGACAATATTGTAATAACAAGCTGCAAAAACAACATGTGAAAATACAGATAAACAACTCTGTTTAAATTTATTTTAGGTAGGTACCTACCCACATTCTGACTTTAGACAATTTTGTTGACATGTTTTCTCTGGCAATAGCATTATCAGATCACTCCAAATATAAAAGCTGTGCCTCATGCCTGTGTTTAAAATGAACAAATTCTTATTTTATAATATTGTTGTTTGCTAATGCATGGAATTTGTCTCCTATAGACATTAAAAACTATACTGTGTAATCAATCTATGATTACAAAGGTTTATGAGAAATCATGATTCTCTAGATAGCTGTGACCCTAAAGGTTTATCTTATTTATCATTGTATAGAATATTAAATACATAAATGTTTAATTAACATAACCTTTGTTATCAACATAGCTTCGGTTTTGGTCTACACTAGGTGGCGTTAGTGTAAAATCAGATGTTCAGTGTTCAACAAAGGCAGCTGTGTAAGGTAAGTACAAACTAGAACTAGTAACTATTTACTAGGCTTTTTGCGTTGGATTCGGTTTCTAGTATATACCTAGAAGCTTAGTAGGACATCTTGGAACAAAGGATTTTTTATTTTAAGTGCTTACTAAAATTGCAAACACCAATATCATTGTAGTATCTTGTGGTAAAAAATTACAGAACAACCAAGTCGCGACAGGGTTTATGTTATGACTAATCGAATTAATTCGATTTCAAAAATAGAAGTACCTAGGTAACTACCCTCAACATTCCTAAACAAAATAAAAGCCAATAAAATAATTTTATTATACTCACATTGTGTAGCAGAAGCAGGCAGGCATACAGCCAAGAGACCGACGACAGCAAGGAGGATAGCCTTCATCTTTTATTTTTTTCTACAATTAAAATCACAGATACTTTGACAAATTATGTTATGACAAGCAGTTCCGTAACGTACGAGTACTCGCGAAAGTCTAGCCTTTACACACACTGGCGCAGAAGGCGACTTATCAAAACGCAACAAAATTGGAAAACAAGAACTATTCACGTTGATGCCTCTGATTATATGAAAATAATGAACTGCGCAGCGATAACAGAACCATCTCGTGTTGACAAGTGCTCGGGGAATGACACGAATGAGTGAGATGCAAGATACAATTCGCCATTGCACAACAAAAAATCCTGGTAGAGGTTTCGTGTTCCGAGACGACTCATGGAATATTTTCTGACCTATATTATGACTTTTAGCTCTAAAGACCTACTTATTTCAGCATTAAAAGGTAGGGGGTAACTTAAAACTACAGTAAATGGCATTCTAAGAAGAATAAATCCTGTGAATTGGGAACATTAACGAAAGAGAAAGAAATCTCTAGAAACACAAAACCTCAACATTCTCAGTGTGACAGCCATGACAGGGCTTAATACGTCATTCAAGGGTTCGGATTGCAGGGGGATAGCGTAGAGGGGGACGAGGAAACAATAATACCAGCTTTTCACGTTTACTGGAGTTCGGGGTACATTATACACGAAGAGAAGTTATTTTGTATGATTATTATTATTTAGTTCTTAGACGGTTATCAAGCTTTGAGCTTTACATTCACTTGTGTGACTGTACGTCATAGATAATTCCGGCAATTATTTCAGTACATTATGAATAAAGGTAATTTCTTTTTTTTACCTAGCCACACCTATTTTAAGTGCAGCCAACTTCACGTTACAGATGGAAGTTTTATTTTATTATCATTTTGTTGGTCGCCAATCGTATCGTGTTTGTAATAATTTATATTACGTATACTCTCCGTCCGACGGAGTTTTATCAGTTTATTAGTCTTTGTTGGAAGTCGCCTTCTGCGCCAGTGTGTGTAAAGGCCTCACTTTCGACACAACAGTTATCTCGCTGCAGAAAATATCTTTCAACTCTACTCGTCTTACAATATTTTGGTAAGTGATTTTGATTAACTGCGACTTAGATAATTGTCTGCGTGTTAATTTCTTCCGTCTTTTCGGTTCATGATTTATTCGAAATGTTAACTTATAAAACAAAATTGTTCGGTGTTCCAACAATTTAATTTCAGTCATGCCTTCATTTTTTTTTATTTTCCTTTGTCAATATTGTCAATGTACAATAGCTTTAAAAAAATGTGATCTGTCATTTGATAAGACTACACATTCTGATTTACGATTACGAGCCATATTATTGCTTCCCTTTTTTGTTTCTTACTAAGAAACAAAAAAGGGAAGCATTATTATGGTATTTATACAAATAAACACATTGTAGCTGTGCTTCTTTGTCATTTGTCTGTTTATCAGAAGTTCAATCAATGCTTAAGTATATGAAAAAAAAGTTACTATTATCATTGTTCCAATTATTATACAATAATAATTTTTATGTTTGTTTATTTATTTTTGGTGGGTAGAGGTTATCGTAAATTAACAATGTTCCCAATTTAAACAACTTGTTTTTATCATTGTAATAATCCATAATCTTTTTTAATAACGTCAATATTACTTAGATAATGACATTGTTATAATCTTTAATGGCTGTGTTATCTCTATATTATTAGATGTATTAAGATTTATTGTTACTGATGATTTTAATCTATGATTACATATTTTTTAATTACTATGTCATTGTCATGCAAAAAATATAATTTCGAGCTTTTTATTTTAGTACATAGACAATAATCATAGTTATCAATAGGATGTAGATATTTTATATCACATTAAAATTGTAACTGGCACATGTTTGTATATCTGAGTACCTATTTAGGGGAAAAATATTTGAGATTCTTTATTTGATATAAGATCAATACAAGCTAAAACATTTATTTTAAATTTTTGTTTGTCTGTCTCTATGTACGTCAATTGCAATCAGTCATAAATTGGGTTCACTTTCACGATCAATGGAGGTCTAATTAAAAAGCTGGTGCATTTGGCTGATAAAGAATTTATAATTTTATTTATAAATTGAAGTTCAACAGAAGCTGTGGCCAACAGGTAGTTGATTAGCTGATATTTGTGCAAAAAGGAGGTTTTTACACCATTGCACAGCAACTAGGTACTTTTTAAGGCTTAAATGTTTTTTTTTCTATTTCTAATATGATTTGTTGAAGAAAGTTTGAATGCATGACATCATACAACCTACATAGTAGTTTCGAAGATTAGCTGGAACAAACTGACAAACAAAAAAATTTGAAAAATGTTTTTAGTGCTTACTCATTATATTTTTTTCTTTTAAAAGCTGTTAACTAAACCAGACTGACACATTATTTATTTGTATAGATTAAAATATTTGTTACTGTGTGTACTATGTCATATTTTTTTCTAACGGCATGGTTTTTTTTTAAATTTAGAAACATGAAGCTCATTGTCTTAGCTGTCACCTGCCTCTTGGCCGTCTCTAACACCTTCGCAGCAGACACATGCTACCAGGATGTAGCTCTTGACTGTGGCCAAGCCTCCAACAGTCTTGGTAAGTTAACTTTATTTTAAATAGTAGAAAGTAACTCTTCTAATATTTGTTCTTATACCATAGTCATTGTCAAGTCAATAAAATGCCATATTGAATATCAAATTAATAATGAATTACGCGAAATTATAATTAATGTACCAATTCATAAAAGTAAAATTTGTTTACATTTTCACTTTGCAGAAGCAAGTAAGTACTAATTTGTATCACTCAAGTAGATAGCGTAGATAACACTAATACTGACTTTCCATGTAGAATGCACTGCAGGAAGGTTGACACTAATTTTTAATTATTAATAAATAGCTCCTGCATATTAAATTGGTTTGGTATCTTAAAATATATTTAAATAAATTCAATATTCCTACCGTTATTTAGTTTTTTTTTTCTAAATTATAAAAATTGAACTATCTTTTTATGTATTTTTTACTTTTGCCCATGCTAAGATTATAATTCCTGCCCACACTCGAACTTTCACTAAAATAGCTAGGTACAGAAAGTGATTATAATAAAATAACCTGATAAAATAAATATAAAAATAAAATAAATATACCTGTCAAATAAATAAAATCTAAAAATATCGTTCTAAAAATTTAGTATTTAAATTGGCATCATAGGTACTGCAAAATCACTTGCGGATACGTTCAGACGCGAACAGTTATTTCGATTGAACTGTTTATTTTGTCTGTATTCTGAGGCATGCGTGTTATCACAAATAATGTTGACGAAACGAAAACTAATTACCTATAATACCGACAGAACTGGACTAAGTCCAGTCTGTGGTTATGTAGAGTCCAGGGGCCGAAGTCTAATGCAATTGTGTCAGAATGGTTCCAAATGACATAAGAACCGTCAGATTTTGAAGGAAAAACCTGTCAAAATCAATAATTCTGAAGTCATTGAATGATGATTTTCATTTTTCACACAATGAATGAAATAGTTGAATTGGGGCCCAGGTTTATATCACACAA